>JAQFVV010006259.1:427500-3105000 GCA_028023455.1 Epiperipatus broadwayi | reverse complement strand
GATTATATTTTGATTAATAGAAAATACATATTTCAAGATTGTAATGCTCTTAATAAATTTAATACAGGAAGTGATCATCGATTAGTAAGATGTAAGATACGTGTTAATGCAAAACTAGAGAGAGAAAAATTATTAAGAAAAAACAATATTTACAGTTGATATTCCTAATCTTCAAGAAACACTGTAATGAATTTAAATTAGAACTTACAAATCAGTTTCAAGTATTAGTAGATTTTGAACATGATTCAGATTTGAATGAAATTAATAAGAAAATAACTAATACACTTTTAAAAACTGCAACAAAGATAGCTGGTAGAAAAAAGCAGCAATTGACCAATAAGAGGTCATCGCACCCACCTTGCAAGCAAGTAGTTGGTTGCAGATGGTTGTGGGTTCACGTCCTGGCTGATGCTATGACATATAAAAAAAAAATTCTACTGAGACTAGAGAATATACGAAGAAAAGAAGGAATATAAAGATATACAAAAATGATGCATTAAAAAGGATTGAATACCTTGAATTTTGTAAAATGGTGCGGAAAAGAGTTGAAAATGATATAACTGTGAATTAGCAAGGAAATCTGTAGAAGAGAATAAAAGTTTCAAGAGTGTAAAACAACATTTTGGTATTGCTAGGAAATTTATATCTGCAATAAGGAAAAAAGATGGAACTATTACTAAAAAGAAAGATGACATCATGAAATGGATAGAATATTTCTATCAAGAATTATATAGTAATAAAGAACAAGTACCTCCTATATGTATTATATCTTTTGAATTGCCCAGAAATTTTAAATGAAAAAGTAAGACATGCAATTAAATTGATATATTAAAGGAAGCAGGTGAAAAAATAGAATTTTTTTTAGCAAAGTTATATACCAAATGTCTAAATGATAAAGATGTACCAGATGATTAGAAGAATGCAGTATTAATATTAATATTTAAAAAGGATGACAAAGAAGGTATTAGCAATTACAGACTTATTAGCCTTTTATCAGTTTTATACAAAATTTTTACCCAAGATAATTACAACTCGTCTATAGAGAACATTGGATTTCCACCAACCAAGAGAACAAGCTGGATTTAAAAGTGGTTTTAGTACAGTAGATCATATCCAAGTATTGAGAAAAGTTATAGAAAGGACAAATAAATATGAGTTGCCATTATGTTTTGGATTTGTAGATTATGAAAAGGCATTTGATTCTATAAACATTTCTTCAGTGATTAAAGCATTGGATCATCAAGGTATAGATCCAGGATATTGTCATATTTTAAAGAATAATTATAAAAATGCAACAGCAACAATTAGATTACATAATGATACTAAGAAAGTCAATGTTGAGAAGGGTGTAAGACAGGGTAACTCCATATCTCCAAAAAAATTTACAGCAGTGCTGCAAGAAGTATTTTGTGGATTAAAATGGGAATCTAAAGGAGTGAAAGTAAATGGACATTATTTAAGTCATTTAAATTTTGCAGATGATGTAGTTGTTTTTGCAAATAATGCTTTAGAGCTGCAGAAAATTTTGCAGGAGTTATCAGATGAAAGTAGGACTAAAGATAAATGTTAAAAAGACTAAAGTAATGTTCAGTGGATTTTCTCAAAATATGAAAATAAAGATTGATTATGATGAGTTAGAAGAAGTTAACAGCTACAAATATCTTGGTCAGATTATTAATATAGATGGAAACATAATCAATGAAATTAATCATAGAATTAAACTTGATTAGAGTGCTTTTGGTAGAAATAACTTGGTACTAAAAGGAAATAGAAATAACTTGATACTAAAAGAAATATGCCTATGTGTTTGAAAAAAAAAGTAATAAATGTGTTTTACCAGTTTTTACTTATGGATCTGAGACTTGGACACTTAATAGAAGAGCAATACAGAGACTTCATACCACTCAAAGAAGTATGGAAAGATGCATGTTAGGAGTAACAAGAAGAGATCGAAAACACAATATATGGATAAGATAACAAGCAGGTGTTATTGACCTCATTGAAAAAATTAAAAGACTGAAGTGGAGTTGGGTTGGACATATTGCTAGAAGAGATGATAATAGATGGATAATTGAAATCTTAAACTGCATTCCAAGAGATTTTAAAAGACCCAGAAAGAGACCACATGTGAGATGGATGGATAAAATAAGAAAGTATGCAGGGATGATGTGGAGAAAAAAAGCTAAAGATCAGAGATGGTTTGAATGATGTGGAGAAGAAAAGCTAAAGATCGGAGATGGTCTGAACTTGGAGAGACCTTCATTCTGCAGTGGATTGATAATAGTTGATGATGATGATGATCCTAATAATATGATGAACTAGTAGATGATGCTTAAATGTTCTTCATAATATAAGATATACCTTTGCAATGTATTAATTATAGAATTGGTTATATTTGCCATAATATCAAATAATGCATTGTGTGATTTTACCACTTATAATTAACATCTACAAAAGAGACAATAATTCATTCTATTTTATCTTATTCCAGATCTATCTATCCTAAGTTTTAATAATCAGTATGTCCAAACAGTAATGTTATATTCAAGTTCCCAAACTAGTTTCTGGATATTGGTTGTCTTTAGTGAGAAGTGTGATTGATCACATATAAAGAAAGTTGATCTGGGTTCATCTCAGACTAATAGCTTCTATAATGGATGTGTGAATGTGAGTCCATTGATTATTCAAAATTATAAGAGATGTCACTGGAATAAATTCAATTACTGCTTTCAATATATATTTTATGGATTGTACCTGATTGCCATAAAGGCATTAGGGAAGTTTGATTTAAGGATGCTCCATAAAAGTTTAAAAATACAATGGCAAGATCATAAAATCATCCATTATATTCTTCAAGTCACTGGATATGATGCCATAAAGTCAACTGTGATGAAATTACACCTTCATTGGATTGGATATGTAAAATAAATGTACAATCAAAGACTTCCTAAAAGATTGTTTTATGATGAACACGTGCAGGATTTTTATGGGAGAGTCAGACCTTATCCATCTTATAAGAATGATTATCTTAAAGACATTTTAAAGAAGTGTAATGTTCATAGTTTTAATTTGGAAGATATGCCAGAAACATTGGAAAGTTATAATTAGGCATGATATTGGAGTATATCAGAAAGAAAAGTTTTCTGCTGAGGAAACTAAAAGCAACATCTAATATCTATCTTGCAGGCTATATATATACCTGTACAAACAATGTAGTATATAGGGTATTTTGCGCTCAGACTTTCACACGACTCTCAACTCTCCACACTATCTCATACCACTGATACACTTGAACACATATATGTTTAAAGTATTTTTTAGACACATATGTGGTCAAGTGTAGAGAGTTGAGGGTCGTGAGAAAATCTGAGTTCAAAATACCCTATATATTAAAAGCAACATTGTAAAATATCAAATAAACAGAAAAATGGACCAACATATTCTATATATGAACTTGAGTTCCACAGATTGGTTTGTATAATTATCATTTCTGAAGCATTTTTTTTCTCTTTCCTTTTCCTTTTTTTTTTCTTGGGAGTTAGAGTGATCATATTTATTTAACAAATGTTTATTATTATTATTAGTTGCCCTTTCACTCTTTTTTGCTTTTGTAGTATTACAGTCTTTTATGCTGTTTGAAGTTTCTTATAGTTTGTCTTTTAAATAATAATCTTTTAGTAGCATATGTGAGCTATTATCTAAATATAAAATGAAAATCTTTATTTGCATAAACATTTTTTTAACAAGGTGTTTCGCATTCTCTTTCGTCATTGTAATACAACGGAATAAAGTACGCGTTGATTAAAGCATTTTATAAACAACTAATTCTCATGCAAATTAATGCTACACCAAAAATAAATGTTTTGATTGATCATCTGAAAATTTAATTACCGTAATTAAAACTGATAATCAATTCTACTTGTATTAATAAAATTTAAATTAGAAATTTTTACATTAAAAAAAAACAACGTAAAATTAATGTCTCTTATTGGTAAACTAATTTTCTTTTCGTGACATTTAACATTTCTCCATTACAAAAACTCAATTATATATTTTCTTTAAACAATCATTAAATAAATATTATAATAAGTATTACTAAAGAAGTTTTATATAAATAAGTAAAAAAAACATTTTAATTAAATGTGACGGTGATTATGTTACCTGGATTAATATCGAATGTTTTCTTATAAATGATAGTTTACACTTAATCATTATGAAGTACTTATTAAAGACGAGTAGGATTAATTCTCTCATCACAAGCTTAAGATATTTTTGTCTCAAAATAATTTATTCTAATTAAAATGCACAAATACAGCTGTGTACAAGCACTCATAGTATATATATATATTATCATCAATAACCTTCATGCTTAAACAAACTAATACTATATCAGCAAATTGTTGTCAAAGTACCACTACAATTAGACCGTAAAATGGCCTAATATAAGACTGTGAGATGTGATATATAAAGGTTTCTTAAATGTTTTCAAAATTTCTGTATTTAGATCGTATGTCCTGAAATCCTGTTAGCCCAGTTTAACATTCCTTACTTCTTAAACAATAATATATCACTGCAAATCCATTTACCTCTCTCACCCTCCTCTCATTATCCCTTTATAGTCTACAATCCTAAATCATTCTTTCAGTACATTTCTTCTTCTCCTATTCCATTTCACCATTATAGAGGTAGATTGCCAATAATCAGAAATTGCTCATTTGAAGGCCTTTTTTTTTTGGATTTGCAAATTTTTTACAATCTAGCAATAAATATTATTTTTCATATGATCACCATTTCTTAAATATTATTATTCTTATTAAGAACCCAAACTGTTAAAAATTTACATCATTTTTAGTATTTATGGTATCATACCACAACAGCTAAAGCTTAATAAATCAATACAATGACCACAATCTGTTGACAAGGCAACTTTTGTATCTATAGAGATTGCTTTTACAATAAATTGTAGCTATTCTGTTGGTTTATTAAGCCTTACCTATTGTGTTGTGAATCACATTTTAAAACTAATATAGCTATTGACGATTTATAGTTCTTTGTAGTTTGTATATATTTTTTGCAAACTGTATAAATTTATTTTATTAATAACAATATATACACTTTAAAGTTCATATGATTATATTTATAATGGGCCAAATTTTTTATATAACTATAAATAAAGCAATAAGTCAAATTCATACTTTAAATACACTTGAAGAGATGTCAACTGCAATTACCAAGAATAATACATTTTCCATGCTACATGAAAAAATTGACCAATCACTTTGCAGAATACATTTACTTCAGGAATAACTTCCTTCTTCAGCTGCCTTGAAGCACCATAACAATCCATTCAAATATAACAACTATTCAACTTATGTTAATATTTAGTGCTACATTCACTTCTTTCCAATCAGCTTACTCCAAAATGGTTATACGCTATATTTGCATAGATTTCTGACAGGGATAACTTCCTTCTTCAGTTCCCTTGGACCCCTGCCAGAAATTCACACAAATATAACTTAAAACCATGTTGAAATAGGTTGAATGATAAGAACGGTTGGCAGTGCTAAGCTTAGATGCCAAATAGCTTACCATTACAGTATTAATATAAGTTGAGTAAGCTTGGGTGGACTGTTAAGTAGCTAAAGAAAAAAGTTATTCCTGCAATGCATGTAAACCCTGAGATGATTTGTCAAGTTTTGTATGTAGTGGGTCTGCTGTTGTAACAAATGTATTGTGATCAATGATTGGAGCTGACATCTCTTCAAGTTTATTTACATTTATTTCAACATGTATTAATATATTAATTGTAAGAAAATAATCCTTAGTAATCTTGTTTGGATAACCAGAAGTTTTTGAATTAATTATTTTTGGATCAATAGTGTTTATCTGTTACATCAATTCTTACAGAAAAAAACTTAAATAAAAGTAATGAAAAAATTAGCTTCCTTTATTTCTTTCATGTATAACTTTTCTTGATCACTTTAAATGTCCAATATTTTCATCTCAATCACATCTACAGTTGCAATTTTTATTCTATTTTTATTTCTTTTTTTGATATCCAAAATTTATGTTGATGCACCAAATAAACAATAAGTTTTCTTTAATGTTACCATACGTCCTTTCATGGTTTGCATTTTTTACTCATATAATTTTAAACTATTTTTCTTCATAATCTATTTCTATATCTTTTATTTCTCTCACCAATTTATTCTTTTTATTCATCCCATATAAGTTTGTATCTTTTATATATTATCTGAATATATATCCTACCTATGTACAAGAATTTCCCCATCAGTTCCAGGCCTTGCTCTGACTATTAGGGGTTGTACCTATGGCCTAATTTAAAAATCACAGACCATGAAGATAATTTGAAGTGGAAAAACATGTTTGTATTATGTGTTAATTCAAAACATGATTTAATTAATTAAAAAACATTTTGTAATGCTAAGGCAGTATATAACTTGTTTATATTGAATATTTTATACATATATATAAGTAGAGGGACTTGAACTCAGATTTTTCAATCTATTCATCCTCCACTCCATCTCTTAACTGATCCACATGATCACCCACATACAAAAATGATACATGATGCCCAATATAATGGTCTGACAATATGGGGATTAGAATGACGTATCTCAAATTCAAAAAGGGCTTTGAGTATGCCATCTTCAGTTTTTCAATGAAGTGGATGGTTGAATCATTGGAAGGGTGAAAATATTGAAGCCTGCCCATTAAAGTTTGAGTGCTATCTTAGTATAAACTGAGCACTGATTGTATATATGTGAGGGAGATTATGATCCGGCTCAACTGATGAGTGCTGGTTTTGTATGAAATACATATATTGTAGATCATGTATCTTTTTCATGTTTATGTGGTCATGTGTATCAATTGCTTGAGGAAAATCTTAGGTTCAAATCCCTCTACTTCCATAAAAACCATTTTGTTATATGGATTGGGATATAGATTCTAACATTCTTTACTCACTGTAGATGCCCTTTTTAAATCAGTACTTAATTTTAATTTACAGAAATCATAGAAAAATACTTTTGCTTCACAAGCTAATGCAAAAAGTTGATTTAATCAATAAGAAACATGAATTGTTGCATAGACTAGTACAACAACTGCTCATAGATCACAGAACACTGTTTTCCACATGGATACTTTAACACTGAATGTTCCAGAGCTATTAACTGAAATTTGTCATTTGTAGCGCCACCTATGCCTGCTCTGGAACCTCTAGTTTTATATAATTTAAAGTGATTGCTTAACATCTTCATGCTCCCATTTCCATATGCTTAAGATTTGCCCATACATAAATGTTTGGTTGAAAGGATGAGTGGATTCATTTCATCTTTTCTAAAAAACTATATCTTGTGTCTGAAAAAGTGAGAGTATTCATTTATAATTTATCTTTAAAAGCACATGTGCATTGGCTTAATTGCTAATATCATTATTACAGTATAAAAACAGCACTATATAAAATAATATCTCATTATATATGTTTAATTTCAACTAAAGAATGATGTATTGTAAATTGTAAAGATTTTGCAAGTGTCATTCATTCAAGCATAATAAATGTAAAGTGATTGCTTAACATCTTTATGCTCCCATTTCCATACGCTTAAGATTTGCCCATAAATAAATGTTTGGGTCGAAGGATGGGTGGATTCATTCCATCTTTTCTAAAAAACTATATCTTGTGTCTGGAAAAGTGAGAGTATTCATTTATAATTTATCTTTAAAGCGCATGTGCATTGGCTTAATCGCTAATATCACTACTACAGTATAAAAACATAGCACTGTATAAAATAATATCTCATTATAATTGCATAGAAATAAATTTTCTATCTATTAACTTTGTGTATTGTAAAACTTTTCTAGCTCATCTTGCTAAATAACTTCACATATTCTAATTGAACACTAATTTACTAATCTATTTTTTTTTACAAATATTTTAAATTTGCTTATAATTAATTTTATTAAAATAAAGTCCATTACGTATAATAATGTGATATGGATTCTTATAAAATCAAAAGTTTATCTTTAGATTATACGTTCAGAAATCCTGCTACCCAAGTTAAACATTCTCTTCTTCTAAAACCATCACATATCCTAACAAACTCCTGTTATCGTAATATTCATTTATGTTTTTGCCCTGATTTATATTTCCTCTTTGTCTTGTTTTAATAAAAGCTTTAGTTCCATTATCCTGTTGTTATATTTCCCAATTTTGTTAATATAAATCTGAACAAATTATGTAATGTCTCTTTTATTTTCTTTACATTTATATTTTTTTTATTCCGTGCAAATTATCCTAATTTCCTTTCACCATTCTAAGCTTCAAAAACAGTTGTTCAATATGCTCTCAACATCTCATAAACTATCTGTCCTAGTCTACCTCTTTATTCTAACCTTGCCGCCTTTATCTATTGTCTAATGCTCCTGCTACTAATCTAAATAATGTCTTTAGTTATCAGATCTTTTTATATGTTATATAATTTTTATTTCTATATAACTCGATTATTTTTTGGCTAAAATTGAAGCTTCCTCTACTGAGCTTATTCTTAAATAAGATATTACACTTTTCGTGTGTGTGTGTAAATAATAAATATGTATAGCCCAATATATATATATATATGCAAATTTACACGGAAGTAACTACTTTATTAATAAATAACTCATGGAAAGTGAATATTTCTGTTTAAATTTACACATACTAACATACGTATATGAATATTAAGTGTGACATAAATATGTAATCTGATTTAACATGGCATTTCTAGTCTTGAATGTCATATCATTAATTAAACATTAGATTATTTATTGATATCTTAATTGAATGGCGTATGTACATGATGATTAAATATGTGTCATAGACTCCAGTAAAATTTAAACAGAAATATATCAAGTTAATATTTTTTCTTTCACCATCTCTATTCCTCTTACTATAAGTAATATCTTCAGACTAGTTTTAAGCTTGTGGGTTTCATCAGTGAGTAGTTTTGGATCTTGTAACTCTTCATTTGAATTTTTAGGATCCAATGCAGCTTCTTTTCAGCTATGATTTACGTTTCTTTTATAATATCAAACCATCAGCCCAAACTGAAAAATATACAATTTTCAATAGAAATCAAATCTGAAACCAGCTCAGTTTCTATATGTTTGGAAGTTCTTAGTTTTTTAAAACTAAGGACAACTAAGAATACCAAATATATGAAACCTGAACTAGTTTCAGATCCATATAATTATACAGGCTGGTTTAGATTGAAAAGGTTTATATGTTTTTCACTTTGGGCTGATGGTTTGATAATATAAAAGGAGAGGTAAATGATAACACCTGGAAGGAAGGTGCATTGGATACTAAAAATCCAAGTGCACTGGCCCAAGATTCAAAGCTCCTCACTGATGAAAGCCATAAGACTGAAACTAGTCTGGAGATATTGGAAAGGACAGCACTAGATAGGGATTTATTAAGCACTATAATCTGGCATCTATTATTGTTTCTAGTGCTGCTTTCAGTAAGTAGCATAGAGGTGATGGAAAAGTATGTTATGTGTTGTCACTAACATTTGAATGTATTGAAAAGTTTAAATAAAGGTTGAATTTTTCTAAAAATATTTAATGTTTAATATTAGACGTTGGAAATAGTTACCAACATATAATTACTATTGAAATGCCATCATCGCAAAACTTCAGACAAACGTTATTGTTTCAGTAACTGGCCAATGAAATGTGAATGTCATTTATCATATGGGAATATTTATGAAATACTTCAGCCTTTTTTGATTAGATTATTTCTTATATAAATAATAATAATATTTAAACATTGTTTTACACAATCACAACTTGACCAATATCTTTATTATATTTTTCAATAGCAAACAGTTTCAACTGTACAACATTCTTTCTCAAGTTTCTTCTCCATTTAAATATTTTTATTTAAATTTTCCAATCTAGTTGATAGTTTGAACTGTACAATAGTCTTTGTCAGAGCTTTTTTTATTCTACTTGCAGATAGTGAAATAGCAAAAAACTCAGAGAAAGACTGTTATACAGTCGAAATTTGTCAACTGGATTGGGAAAATGTAATAAAGGTATTAAATAAGTGTGTAAAGAAATATTAATATTATCACTATTTGTAGTTGAATCATTTAGGAATATCTGAATTCACTATTAGGATTTAATAAAGAAACATTGAGAAATTGAACCAGTAGCTACAATAAGTTGTCAAACTGTTGAATTAACTCTGAAAAGAAGTACTGGAATAATTGTTATCTGTCTGTATTTCCATGTGTCTATCAGTTTATTTCTATCCATATGAATGCATTACAGCTACATGTGGACATTTATAAGAAACTCATTGTTAATAGAAGAAATTGAAATGTTATCATCCAATAATTGGTTTTATTGGTTTCAAAATCCCTATAGATTTAATACAATTAAATCTTTTCCACATGCACTAAATTTATTGATTGAAATGATATGGCTACTTTTCTAAACTAAGTTTTAATGTTTTTGTGATAAGACTTTACTGGAAATGACAGCAATACCACACTTATATTTTACACATAAGAAAATTGCAGCTGGATTTAAAACATCAAAAGATCCATAATATTTCTTTCCAAGAACAATTACCTTCACTTTACTCTAGCTCCATCTACTGTAAATTTGAGTAATCAATAGACATCAGCTGGTATAATTCTATAAAAGCTTTTATTCCTATTAATAACCTGAAATTTGAAAACATGTTGAAGCTTCAAATCCAGACTACTTATTTACATAGCCCTCTAAATATACCAGTTTTTATATATTCTAATGAGCTCAGATTTTAAAGCATTTTACCACCTGGAGTCCATTGATTACTTCAGCTAAGATTAGATGGCTCTAGAGTAAGATGAAGGTAAGTGCCCTTGGAAGCATATAAGTAGGCATTGAAAGGTCATGTGATACATTACCTGTTGTTGGTAATATGATGAAAAAAATAATCACCTCATTGGTTTATAGAAGTGAGAATGTAAAGCTTTGAAAAATACTTCCAAATTTTCATTACCAGTTACTTGAAAATCTAATTTAAAAGCTTAAATTATGAGAACAATCATTTACTGGTTTAAAAGATTATTTTGTACTGCAAATAAACAAATATTGTTACACTGAAACTCTAGATTTCAAGGTCAAACTAACTGTAGGTGTTATATATAGTTCATGCTATGGAGTTTTATTCCGAAGCGCAACACTTTTGCCTTGCACTTCTCTCATTCAGTTTATGGATAATGGAGTGATTACTGCTTTAAAACTATTTCATTATTTATGCTTTATGTTTGAAAAACTATCAAATGTAACAAATATAAGAAATCAAAAGAATGTCCAAATAAGAATTTTAATATTCTGTGCCTCTTCAATTTAATTGTTCAAACTTGGTAGCTTATCACTTCATCTTTCAAATAGTCGATAAAAGTTGAAAATGATGATGATGGTAATATATAATAATAAAACAGCCATTTAATAGTTCACTGCTGGGGAAAAGTTTTTTTTTCAATTAGCCCGTAATAAAAAACATTTCTTTGAGTGGTTTTTCCTCTTTATTTTTCTCTGTCGTTAAAAAAAATTAATTAATAAATACGCGATTGAGAAACCTTTACCGGATGGTTAGCTGAATTGACTATGGGGTAATCTATCTGAAAGAAAAAAATTCAAGCCCGTTGAAAAATTTTCAAGTTTATTCGATCCGAGTTCAAATCCAAGTTATTTATGCATAGAATAAGTCACCATTGCTACCATAACGCCGTTTTTTATTTATGTATACCTCGTTCAGACATGTTGACTTTTGGGCTTAGAAAATGAATAGATTTGTATTTTTAGACTATAAATTCCTGAATCTTTTGCATCAGTAGACATTTTTTAGACCAATTAAAGATCGATTATCTACTCTCTCTCTTTTTTTTTTCTTTTTTTTTTTTTTGAGAAATATGACTTTCGCTTTGAACATATCAAAAAGCTTTAGGGGGTGTTGGAAAGGGGTGACTATATCTATCTTTTGTGTGAGTAATTGATAATATTGCTAGCAGATATAAATTTGGAGGCCAAATATTATCGTAAAGAGGAGAAAAAAAATGGTTTTCCATTCTGAATACAATATGAGCTTTATTGTATTTGGAATAAATAAATATTTTATCTGGAATAAATAAATATTTTATATGAACTGACTAATTCTCTTTACACGTAAAATTATCATTTACATATATATCTTTCCGTTCTTGAAAGTAGAAATGTGTTTACAAATAAATAGTCACTTTCCATCTCCTGTCGATTTGATAAAGAAGATTGGCGCTTTAGTATGAATAGCGAATGCAGAGTTGATCGGTTTAATGTTCCTTTTGTCTTCAAAAATAATATATTTAATAGTTTATTATATATATTATCTTCTAAAAATCAACCACAACAACGTAATCTAAATTACATCTATAAATAAAAACAATATATATATTTTATTTTTTATATATATATTTTTAAATAAAAACAATAAAAGCTAATATTTTCATTTTATTTCTGAACAACTATAAATTTTGAAAGCAATTGTTATCACGAAATGAAAAATAAAATACATTTACTCTTAACTTTTAATACATTGCACAAGCTTAAACATGCATTTATATATCTAATATAGGCGGGATTCGAACTCAGACTTTCACACGACCCACTACTTTCAGTGCCATCTCATATTGCTGACCCACCTGATCACACACATGTTGAAAAGATAAATAATCACCAATATACGTATTTCATGCTAAACCAACGATCATCAGTTGGTCTAGATTACTATCCTCACACATATAGCACTGATTATATATATGTGTGAGGATAGTAATCTAGACCAACTGATGATTGTTGGTTTAGCATGAAATACGTATATTGGTGATTATTTATCTTTTCAACATGTGTGTGATCAGGTGGGTCAGCAATATGAGATGGCACTGAGAGTAGTGGGCTGTGTGAAAGTCTGAGTTCGAATTCCGTCTTAATTTTTAAATAAAGTTTCTAGCAGCTTATCTATTGATATATGTGCATGGGAGGAAAAGAAAAAATTACGTAATAATTAATTCATTTACTAACTATGCCTATTATCTGGGTTTGAATGTCAATGAAACTTTTAAAATTGTTTCATATAGCTGCAAAATTTCTAACACTCGCTGGATTTTTTTCCCAAGAAGCAGGTCTACAGCCAAGCAAGATAAACTAAACATCCGGTTAATAGTTGGTAAATGGGTATTTATTATTAGCCTTAGAATATAAAACAAAAACGGAAAACTGCAAAGGTTTTCATAATATGATAGTTACCCGATATAGATTATCATCTTTTCAGTCTATGTTTATGCGAAATTATCTTTTTGATTGCTAAACCAAAATGTTATATAAATATTTAATGATAGTTGAGGCAGGTTTAAGAAATTAACCGAAAGTACTTCTGCGAATTGAAAGACTGTTTATAATTGTTTATTACCGTTATATTTTTTTTATTGTGATATATATATATGTGTACATAAAATATTAGAAATTATTATGATTGGTCTTAATGTTATTTATATATTATTGTTAAAAGATATAGTTAAAATATTCCATCCACTACACATTGTTGTAATATATGATTAAAGACATTTGAAAAAGATAATCCCTGAAGTGGTTGGTTTTAGGGTTGTGAATGCAGAAAATTTAACACTTATAAATCAAATTGTAATTATTATTATTATTATTATCATCGTCGTCGTCATTATTATTGTTGTTGTTGTCGTCGTCATCATCATCATCATCATCATTATTATTATTATTATTATTATATATTGGATGTACTTAAAACTTTTTATTCTGTCATGCATTCTTGGAGCATATAAATAAAGACATCTGAAAAAGGCAAATGACCTTTCAAGTTGTATTTTATGCTGAATCAGCACTTTTCTTCTTCCTCTGTTACAATTTCTTACACATGTCATTACCATATGTGGACTTTAAAGATGATCTTTATTTTTCTGTCATCCAAATAATCTTACAGAGAATACATGCATAAACACATATATTTGTACCCTTACACATATATTAAAAAATACCATTATTGTTTGAAACTGGCTTGGAATGGCAAGTCTCTTGGGATTATGATTATGAACAAAAGTAAATAGACATATTTAAAACAAACTATTGTACATTAATCAATTTCATTGGAATAATTTAAAATAATGATTAGTAAATATATTAATTAGAAATAATAAAAAGCAAAGTTTTTAAAAAACACTTTACCTACAGATAAATCATTCTGATTTTGACCTACCTTAAAACACCCAGATGTGTGTACATGATAAAACAAAATATCTAAATAATTAATAATCTAATAAAGATTTTTTTTCATATATAATGAATGAATTAAGATAGATATGCATGTATGTGTCTATGTATGTACACACACTTTCTGTTATAATATCCCAATAATATTTCATTTGC
The DNA here is from genome assembly GCA_028023455.1 of Epiperipatus broadwayi. Taxonomy (NCBI): domain Eukaryota; kingdom Metazoa; phylum Onychophora; class Udeonychophora; order Euonychophora; family Peripatidae; genus Epiperipatus; species Epiperipatus broadwayi. The sequence goes on along the minus strand of JAQFVV010006259.1, from coordinate 3,090,510 downwards.
CCAAAGAGTAAGCTTGTGGTTAAGACCTGTAGAGGTCCCTACCTTCGTATTTTCAAGCGCACATGCTTAAAGATTTATTGCCCTAGGAAATATTACTTACATAATAAATCCATTAAATCTATAAACATTATTCTATTTTAACAACATATTAAGAATTAAATGATAAACATATGCATAATATGTACATACAACTATTCTTGCTTGAATATAAAAAGAAGATATTTTCAATTATTAATTCTCAATTTGGATTTTAAATTATTTTAATTAAAATCTGAAATTTCATCTATCTTTAAAAAAACACATTTGTCAATCCATTATAATTTTTCTGTCTAAAACGAGTCATAACCTAAAAGTTTTTTATTCTCTAGAGACAAACTGGGCAATTATTTTTATTTTTCTTTAATATTTGAATATTAGTATAATGTATGATTTGAACCCAGATTTTCAAAAAGTTTCCTTCAGCTATCCACTCCATTTTATACAACTGATACACACAACCACATGTGAAAAAGATAAATGAACTCCAATTTATGTATTTCATACTGAACCAGCACTCATCAGTTGAACCAACACAAAATATGTATATTGGAGATCATTTATCTTTTTCACATGTATGTGGGTTGTTTGTATAAGATGGAATGGCTAGCTAAAGGGAGCTTAAAAGTCTGTGTTCAAATCCCTTCTATTTTTCTTCTAGAATACTATTTAGCATAATAATTTATTCAATTGATACCAAAATTATGTAAAGCAAATCAGAGTAATAAAAAAATAGATTTGCCTTATTTGTGAAGTTAATATTTGAAAGAATATGTCGATATATTATTACTAATCAGTTTAGTCCATTTGTGCTTCATACCTTTGTGTGTAAAATAGATATCATGCATGGACAATATAATTATGTCTGATAGTAAATTCTTTTACTTATGTTTTTCGTGTCTATGTGATGTAATGTATAAATAAAACATAGCACTGGGGTCTCAAGACAGACTAACTTCTTATAATTATGTTCATAATAAAGCAGTATACTAGCTTCTTATTGTCATGTAAATTTTGATGGTTTTCAACTCCTTTCAGCTTTGATAATTTTATGGGCTGCAGCCAGACAAGGCATTTACTTCTCTTATATTTTTTTTCCTACATGTCATAGCATCATCCGGGAAGTGAACCCACTAATCCGGGACAACTGCTTGTAAAGCAGCTGTGCTGACCTCTCGACCACCAACGCTTGACTACTTCTCTTATATTGAATTAGGAATTCATAGAGAAAACATCTCTACTTCTATGAAAGTTCAAACTCAACTAACATGAAAATTAGAAGCAATTGTTCTTTGTTTGAAACTGGCTTGCATTCTATATACATGTGCTCTCTGTAACTTAATAATAGAGTCCATTATTTACAGCATACAATGAAATTTATAAGCAGAATAATTAAAGTAAGTTGTTTTCCATCTTGGATTAATAAAAAGATAGCAGTTTAATTACCATTGTCCTGTCTTTCAATTTACATTCATTTATTAAAACCAATTAATTGAAAATTTTATTAATTCTTTAGCTAAAACTAGTTTTTGTTAGCCAAGGGGTCAGCGCAGTCACCTTGTAAGCAAGCAGTTGGTTGCAGACAATTGTTGCGGTTCGTCTCCCGCCCAATGCTATGACATATAGGGAAAAAAAAACAGTTTTTTTTTTCAAAAATATTTTATATTTTTGTCAAATTCAAAAAAATCAAAATTATTTCTTCTAAATAAAGATTTTTATATATTTTTTTATTTTAAATACTTTACCTTACTTTAAAAATATCAAAATTTCTTTATTTCAGCCATTTCAATTCATAGCTTTTAAATACACACAAACAGTAAAGTGTGTGTGTTTATTCTTACTTTTGCTTTCAAACTTTATATACATGTACACACACACATACTGCTATGTTGTGTACCATGAGAACAATTTTATCTGAATATGAATAAAAATATTTGAAAAGAGCAAAATGATCTTCAAGACGTATTTCATGTTAAATTAGTACTCTTCAGTTGGCCAGGTCACAGTCTCATATATTTTAGTTATTTGTTCACTATTTATCGATTTTAGATTACTTCACTTTAAAGGTCAAGCATCAAATAATATGCATAATACTGAACAAATGATAAAGATGTGTAAAAGATTGTGACCTGGGCCAGCTATCCCCATATTAGTTTCTAGCTTATGGCTTTCATCAATGAGGAGCCTTGGATCTGAGAGCACTGCACCTAGATCTTAGAATCTAATGCAACCCTCCAGCAGTTACCTTTTACTTTTTTGGTTAACTATATGGTTTTGAATCCAAAATGAAAACACCACAATGATTTCAATACAAGCTCATTTACTTGTATAGTCATGTAGGTTTGAACTCACGTCAACATCTATACATTTTGGTGTCTTTAGTTTTTTAATAGTCATTGCCTTCTAGCCATAGCATAAGACAATTTTTATGAGAAAAAAGTTGTCCATTTTAAACTGACTGATATCATTAATTGATAGAATTGAGAATTTTATTAATTTAAACACTGTTAACACTGATTCATTATAATATTTTCAGTACTTTATATATATATATTTGAAAATACAGTAATTAAAAGTCTATAAAAATTATATGTATAACTATAACTTAGAAGCGCTTTCACTACTTTGTAGCTTTGTCAACTATCATATTTAAAATGTCAACTTTCCCATAATTCAATGTCAACTTTCCCATAATTCTGTGATCTTAACATTTGCTGCTTGCCAATTAATTAAATTTTGCTTGTATTTGTATATTAACATCGCCTCTTTAATTTTTCTTTTATTATTATTTCTTTCAGTTTCCAATATTTTTATATTGTTATAATCAAAATCAAAACCATATATACATGATTTATTATGGTCATAAAAATCAGAATCTGATAAATTATCACTATTTTTAATATTTTGTTTCGTATTTTGAACCCTTTTAAATAATACGTGCTCTTTTGTTCTTTTTTCCAATGTGCACCTCGATTCACCTATATATACACTACCACACCTACATGTTCATTTGTAAATGATACAGTTTTTATTTGTCAATAAAGTTTTATCTTTTGAATTGTTTATTAATTAAATAATATAAATGGTTTAAAGTGGATTAAAACAGATGAAAATTCAATGAGTGTTCAATTTTTGGATCTCAAGATTACTAAAAATAAGGATAAACTGGATTACTATATGACTCTTAAACCAATAGCAAAAAGAGGATATATTCCATATGAATCAAAAGTACCAATGTCACATAAAATGGCAGGTTTGAAGTCCTTTTTATTTAGAAATGATAACCTTTGTAAATATGCATCAGATAAAACTAAAAATATTGAAATTTATTGTAATGAGTTGTTAAACGTTGGATACAATTATGATTGTGTATATTATACTGTTAAAAATTTTACTTCTAAATATAAAAATATTAATAATAATGTTAATTTTTCTGATAAAAAGTTGTGGATATCAATACCATATATATCTAATCGACAGGCAAGTTTCATTAAGAAAATGTATAAAGGAATATGCAATATTGCATTTTATGCACCACCTACATTAAATAAATTAATAAACAATTCAAAAGATAAAACTTTATTGACAAATAAAAATTGTATAATTTACAAATGGACACATAGGTGTGGTAGTGGATATATAGGTGAATCGAGGTGCACATTAGAAAAAAGAACAAAAGAGCACGTATTATTATTTAAAAGGGTTCAAAATACGAAACAAAATATTAAACATAGTGATAATTTATAAGCTTTTGTTTTTTATGACCATAATAAATCATGTATATATGGTTTTGATTTTGATTATAACAACGTAAAAATATTGGAAACTGGAAGAAATAATAATAAAAGAAAAATTAAAGAGGTGATGTTAATATATAAATACAAGCAAAATTTAATTAATCGGCAAGTAGCAAACATTAAGATCACAGAATTATGGGAAGGTTGGCATTGAATTATGGGAAAGTTGACATTTTAAATGTGATAGTTGAAAAAGCTACAAGGTAGTGAAAGCGCTTCTAAGTTATAGTTATACATATAATTTTTATAGACTTTTAATTACTGTATTTTCAAATATTTATTTATAAAGTTACTTATATTATTTTAAAGAAATACAGACATCGATTTGAAATATTATATATATATATGGTAAATGAAGATTTGCACGGGTTAAATATATAAAATACATATTCTGCGGGTTCATCCGTGTTAAAAACTTTTAATATTAATATACTGACATTTTGACTTGGTCACACAAGCCATCCACAGAGTTATAAAAGGTAAAAAGATGGTTGTAGAGGCGCTACAATCACTGATTTGAATAAAATGTTAAAATTTTACCAATAGCAAAAATGTTAAATTTAGGAATGTTTTTTAAAAAAATCTTTCCAAATAGGAGGAAGTTTGCATGTATCATCTCGCTTATTGATACAATCTGGCCTTTTAAGTATCTCAATGGCTTCTCTAATTTTGCATTGGTAGAGATTATCACATCTGGATATGATCCTGGAACTAGAAAAATCAATTTTATGACCTGAATCCATAGTATGGAGTGAGAGTGCTGATGATGATGAGTGTTGTTTAACTGCATTAGCATGCTCATCTCTCCTAACACTGATGCGATGATTACTCATACCTATGTAAGAAGCTTTACAATTTTTACATGAGATTTGATAGACACCATGAGATTCAAGAGGGATTGAATCCTTAGGCTTGGTTATTATATTGCTGATCTTTTGATGAGCAGAAAATGCTGTATCTATATTATAGCATTTTAATATACGTCCGATACTGTCTGTAGTTCCTTTTACATATGGAACACAAATCCTAATAGCTGATTTATCATCTTTTTGTTTCCTATTTTGTCTATTTTGGGCTTGAAATAAGGCTTTTTTTATAAATTTGTAATTATAACTATTTGCTAATAAAACACTATTAATATGATTTTATTTCTTCTTTCAGATGTGTCTCATCTGAAAGGTTAATTGCTCTATTTAAAAGAGTTTTGGCTACAGAAACTATCTGAGTTGGGTGATGATGAGAATGGAAATGCAAATATCTGTCTGTGTGTGTATCCTTTCTGTAAATAGAAAAAGATAAACTATTTGGTGTTCTGGTGACTAGAACATCAAGAAAAGGGAGTTTTCCATCAGACTCTGTCTCCATTGTAAATTTAAAATGAGGATACATATATATATATATATATATGTGTGTGTGTGTGTGTGTGTAATACTTTGAAATTAAGACACATGCAATTGATGCAACAGGTAACTAAAATGCCTCTAACTATAGCATAAGACAATAATTTTTATGAGAAAAGAGTGATCCATCTTTTCTCATTACCCCATTGTCTTATATAGAGGAGTATCTAAAACAATTAAGTTAGAAAGAATGAATATTTAAATCAATCCCAAATTTTGACTATTTTTATTCATGGGACGATTTTAAAGACTAGCATCTACTCTTGACATTCTAAATAATAATTCCATCTTTTCAAAAAAGTTATATATGTTAAATGTCTTATATCATAAGAAATCCATGAAAATATTTAACTTAACATATACTACTTTGTGAGGAAGATGAAATATTATTTACAAATGTCACAAAAAGATGTTGATAACAATAATAAAAAAAAGTCTTTTATAAGCTAAGACTAAAAAAAATATTTGTAGATATTAGCAGAAAGCAGTTTTAGTCTTGGGACTTTCAATAGTAACTAATAGTTCCTAGAAACACCCTTCCAAAACATATCTCTAGTTATTTACAAGCAAATAACCCTTCACTTTCATAATAAATCCATGAAAATATTTAATCTAACATATATATTTCAAAACTTAGTTACTACACATCTTTTTAAACTTGATTCAGTTCATCAAATCATTTTCTTATTAAAAAAATATATTGATTTCCCTTACAGAACCATAAACATCTTATGAATATTTACAATATCAAATTTTTATTTCCATTATGACAAAGGTTTAAACAAAATAAAATATTAGTACAAATGGCCTATTATATATAAAATAGGAACAAAGATTTAAAAAACATCGATATTATGTATTATCAAGATGCATTAAAAAAAACTTAAAATGTGTAATGAAATTTTTTAAACATACAAACCATATAATAAAATGTATAAGATAAAAAAATAGTAAGTTTTTTTTTAATTTTAAACAAGAAAAAATATTAAAGTGTTTGTATTTTTAAAAAAAGTCATTGTTTAAATTTTTTTAAGTGTGTAGTATATATATATATAGAGAGAGAGAAATTTAAAAGACCTAGAAAGTGACCACGTGTGAGATGGATGGATGAAATAAAGTGTGCTGGAGTGATGTAGAAAAGAGAGGTTAGAGATCGGAAAAGATGGATTAAACTTGAAAAGACCATCCTGCAGTGGATCAGTAATGGTTGAAAGTTATTATGATATGATTATGGTATACGTTGGTAATATACAATAACTAAGTTGTTGTTTTTTTTCGGTTTTTCTGCCTTCTAAAAATATGTTGTTTTTACTAATATTTTGTTATGCTTAAACAAAAGGCCATAAAATGGTTAAAATATCAAAAACAAGATATATGATGTTTTTATATTCATAATATGTTTTAATTTAAGCATCAGAAGTGATAGAACTGTCATGTCATCCATAGACCATCAGCTCCAGAATCTACCACTTAACCATTTCGCCAAATTATACGAGGTTTTAAAGCTATAAATTAAACTTTTTTTAAAAAAAAGGCGTTTGAATATTACTTTAAATATAAGTGTATATCAAGAGCTTATTAGGAAGTAGATTATATTTAATATTTTGAAATCAACATCATTTTCAACTACTATCAATTGACTTCAAAATGAAGGGCTCTTCCAATTTAATCCAGACTCTCTCATCCACAATCTTCTTTCTCTATAATATATTAACAAATTTTCTTATTTCATTCATCCATCTCATATATTATCCTAGGGATTTTTTTACAAACTTGTGAGATTCCCAATTGAAATTTTCAACTATTCATCTATCTCTTCTAGCAATATATAATATTATCCCCATCCCACCCCTAAACGGTTTTTTTTCCAGTAATGCTACACCTTGTGAATAAAGTCTGAATTTCAAAAGCATCATCAAGAAGTAATCATTTCTTGATGTTTGCTGCAATGTTGTTATGTATATTGAAATGCAGACCTTTCAAACAAAGAGGTGAAATTTAAATTAGCAGTAATCTTACTTTGCTCATAAACAAACACGAATTTACATATACAAGAAAGACTTGGGAGATTGCAAAGTTTAAAATGTCTAATGTATTAGTATTTTTTAAACATCTTTGTTAATGATCAATTTAGCATTATTGTTAATTTAAATTCCATTTTCCTTGTTTGAATAAGACTGTATTTCTATATACATAACAACATTGCAACAAACGATCAAGATGTATCTATTGCTGATGTTGTTTAAAATTCAGACTTTATCTTCATTCACAAGGTAGCATTGCTGGTTGGGACTAAGGCAATAATGCCCTATGTTGCCTATTTTGTTTTTGTATTTGAGAGAAATGGAGAGAGCCATAGAAAGACTGGGAAGAGGGATAGAGAGATACCATTAATAGGTGGCAAGGAAGTATGATACATTATCAGGTCTTTTATTTGCAGATGATGTCTTCTTGTGCATAAAAAGAAGGAAAGATATGGAAATTATGCTGAGGACATGTGCAAGGGTAGGAAAAGAGATGGAGATTAAATTTAGTGGAGAAAAATCAAAAGTGATGATGATTTGGTGAAAGAGAAGACAAAGAATTTTTATTGGGAGATATAAAGTTAAGTGTAATGAATAGATATAACATATTTATGAATCATCTTAATTAATCAGAGAAATTTCTTGGATGAGTTGGAGAAAAAAATTGATAAATGAAGCAAAGAAAAGAAAGGAAATTATAATTTAACAGTGTTTTTATTTAATAAATATGATGTAGCTAGAATTGTATGGAAGGGAGTGGCAGTAACAGGGTTAACATATGGTAATGATGTGTTAGTAAAGGGGTGTTAGATTACTTAGAAAAAGTACAAACAGAAGTAGGAATACATGCATTAGATGCAGATAAGTGGATGGCAAAGCAAGCAATTCAAGGAGAAATGGGATGGTCAAGTTTTCATATGAGAGATGCAAAAAGTAAAATGAAAATGTTCTGTACATTGCAGTTTATAAATAATAAGAAAATAGCCAAAATAGTATTTAATTGGGTTATGAGTAAAGGGCAGGCAACAAGATGGGTGAGAAAGATATTATGGTATGCAGAAAATTTGAATAAAGAATTTATGTCGATATACTTACACAAAAGATGGTATGATTATGTTAGGAAAGTTGAGTGTTATAGTAGTGTCAAGGAATGGGATAGAAGAATAAGTGCATTAATAAAGAATAGGGAGTTGAAGAGATGGAGAACTAGTATGGAGAGTAAAAAGAGTTTAAATATATATAGAAGTAAACAGAATATGGATACGAGTTACTTTATGATAATAGCAAAGAAAGTAGTTGGCGTTTAAGGCTCAAACAGGATCTTTAGCAACAAAGGAATATACACAGAAATGGAAAAATATGGGTGATTTAGTCTGCAAATTATGTAAGGAAGGCATAGAAAATATTAGGCATCTGTTAATTTAATGTAAATGTCTGAAGTGGGAGAATAAATATAAACAAAGTTATTATACAGAAAGTTGTTTCTTGGTTTCTTTTTTGCTGGGTTTAGAAAAGGATAAGGGAGATTTAGATATAAAAGGCCATGAAGTTGACAAAGATTATGTTGTGGAAATGGGATGGAACAGGATAAAAAAGAATATGGGAATAACTTAGAGTGAAGAATGGAAAGTGTAGGTAAAGAGGCTAACAGGTTATGGTAGCTGAGAGATTCTTAACTCCGAAAAAGAAGTCACAGTAAATCTCATCATTTCGGGGTGGCGGTGGTTTAACATTTTATATTTGAATTTTCAGCTATCAGTATGCTCTGGGTCTATTTCAGATACTTATATTTAAATTTTGTTACTATTATTTAAAAATATAAAATTTCTTTAACATTGGTATGTCAGTAAATTAATAAAATATTCATGATTAATTTTTTTTTAATTGAAAACTAAAACATTGATAAAAGCTAAGCTGGAAAGTTGTTGTTTTTTTTTAAATTTCTTTTCGATATAAAACTAATCATTGTTTTGAAAGAAAAAAAATACAAAGTGGTCTTCATATTATCCGTAAGGTAAAATGGATTTTAATTATAATAACACATGGCATTAAAAAGATTAACGTAATTTATCTAACTTATATATTTTTTCCTGTCAGTTAAAAATCATCCTTTTTACTTTGTTATAAAGTTGAATTCAGTTAGGAAATGCAATTTAGCTATGATAAATTCTGATAAAATTATGCTTAATCTTCAATAAGAAGATCAAGCATAATTTAATTTTGTATTAAGATAATTTGTTTATGGATTAGTACCAAAAGAATTTAATAAATTTACAAATTTATATATAAGTGTATGTATGTATGTATTGAATTGTGAATATAGTTGCTTATTAATAATAGCCAATGAAGAACATGTGATGTACTGTGGCTTTTCGTTAAACGAAGTCAAGAATATCCCAGCAATTATGCCCAGATAAATCTGTTAGCCACTTTATTTTCCATTCCCCACTAAACTTTTCCATATTCTGCTCCATCGCATTTCCACAACATAATCTTTGTCAACTCTATAGCCTTTATATCTAAATCCCCCTTATCTTTTCCCAAACTCAGCATAAAAACCAATAATTCACTTTCTGTATAATCACTTTTTTCATATTTATTCTTCCATAACTTCATTATATGTACCCTTTCTGTTTTCAAGCATTTACATTCAATTAATAAATGTCTAATATTTTATATTCCTTCCTTACATAATTTACAAAATAAATCACCCATATTTTTCCATTTACACGTATATTCATTGGAGCCTTAAACAACAAACTACTTTCCTTACTATTATCATATATTAACTCACACCTAATATTCTGTTTATTTCTATATATATTTAAACTCTTTTTACTCTCCATACTATTTCTCCATCTCTCTAACTCCCTATTCTTTATTAATAAATCTATTCTTTTATCCCATTCCTTACTACTATAACACTCAACAATCCTCTTAACACAATCATCCCATCTTTTGTACAAATATACTGATATAAATTCTTTATCCAAATCTTTTGCATATCGCATTACCTTTCTCACCCATCTTGTTACCTGCCCTTTACTCATAACCCAATTAAATACTATTTTGGCTATTCTTTTATTAACCATAAACTGCAATCTACCAAACATTTTCATTTTACTTTTTGCATCTCTCATATGAAAACTTTACCATCCCATTTATCCTTGAATTGCCTCCTTTGCTGTCCATACATCTGCATCCAATGCATGTCTTCTTATTTCCCTTTACTAACATATAATGCATCATTACCATATGCTAACCCTGCTACTACAACTCCTTTCCATATAATTCTAGCTACATCTAATTTAAACCACCCTACCGCCATCTAGTGTAAGCTTGCGTAATCATTAATTACTAGTTGCATGTAAAATCGCTATCCTTAATATTTAACCCCTTATGCTCAGATCAGTTTCTCATCTTTGCCTTTATCGATGAGGTCTGGGATTCTAAGTTGAAAAAAACCTTCTAGCAACAACTTTTAATTATTTCGAAAATAAGTAACACTTGATAATGACCATGAAATACAATTGGAATATAGGAAATAAAAAAAGTTATATGCTGATACAGATCAAATATAAACAATATTTGGGCAAAAGAGAAGTATCAAACTGATGTGGAGGATAAATAAAAGGAGATAAAGAAAGAGAGTAAAAGAATATGAGAAGCAGGTGAAAAAGAAGAAAAAGAATAGGAAATAAATAGTAAGAAGATGAATTAAAAATGAATAAGCAAATACTGATTAATAAATAGGTATCTAGGTGCCTAGAGGGAAAACATGGAATGAAAAAGCTTCAAACCCTAATGGCTCCATAATTGGAAACCTACTGATTGGATAATAAATTATTTAATTCAACATGTAATAATTTATTAATATATTACATGGACTATTATAATCCATGGGCAATTTCACAAGGTAAAACTTGAAATTCAATTCAGCCTAAAATTTTGAAATCAAGTCAATCTGCATGAACAGTTTTACACTAGATGTCAATAAATCAGACAGTTGCTTTTGTTATGTAGTCATTTCTTGATATCAGTGTTATAATGAAAATTCAACAAAATCATACCTGTCATCACTCAGCAAGATCATTTGTAAATATTGGTAAATGATCAAGCAGCTTTTAAATAGTCTGTTGTAGGACAAAATTTTTTCCAATAGTCATTTATAGAGGAATAGTGAAGAAGAATTCAGCACTCTCTAAATTTTCAAGGTGTTGAATGGTAAGGGTTTAAACTATTTCTTATTCTTATTTAATTCTCTCAGTAAAGATAATTGAATACCCACTTTACAAACCAATATTGAATGGTTATCTGAGCTGAGTATGAACCATCTATCTGAAAGAAAAAAATCCTGATCTTATTCAAAATTTTTTCAAATTTACTTAGCCTAAATTTGAGCACAGATAGTAAGCAACGTGATGCCTTATATATATATACAGTAATATTGCTTTGATAATTTTTTATTTTTTTATTTAAATATAATTCTATATTTAAACAGCATTTCGTGCAATTAACAAGAAAAGATTATAAATGTATTGAGCGTTACGGTCAGATTCATAGCTGTAGATTGCAAGAGCTGTGAATCTGATCGTAAATGTCGAATTCATGCTCAGCAAATTAAATGCTTTACAAATCTATAATCTTTTCCTGTTAAACATGCTAAACACTGTTTAAATTTAAAAGTACTATTGTTTGTGTTGTCATATGAAATTTAACCATCAAAGTAACGGTTTAGATAAAAATTAGTCTTAGAATCTTTATTTAGTTCTCAAATCTGCCACTCTATCATTGCGCTAAATGCGCAAGTCAGTAGTAATTGATTGGTTTGTGTGCTTTGGAAAACGCCCCTAAAATATTGAAGTATATATAACTTTGTAAAAATCGCTCGAGTTAAAAATCAATAATGCAATAAAAAATATAATTTGAAAATAAAAAATTCTGACAATTATTGATTGTTCAAGCTTACCATAGATGGAGGTAGAATAGAAGATTTCATTTGTTTTATATATTGTGTGTACTGAAAAAATGAATGGTTAATTAAACAAACTCCCCCATCCTGCTCTCAGTATCAGTTTCAATGCTTATTAAATGGACAAGGTTCCTCAGACTCGAGCCAAAGTATGTAGACTTCCTGTTCAAGGTCAACCTCAAGACCCTTCCTACAGGGTCTTTTCTGTTCCATCAAAGAGGCTTTAATATCGAGAGCTTATGCCTGATGTGTAGCAAGCAGGAGACCATGGACCACATCTTACTCAGTTGTGAGCCGTGGTCACCCCTTCGGGGCCTGGTTCTGGGGAGGTTGTCCATCACCAATTTTGCTAGTGTAGTGCTGCCCCAGGCCTTTGAACAAGGGCTTTTTGCCAACATATGGCTTGCCATCTACATCAACTATGGGATCTGGACAATACGATACAAGGTATTGTTTGAGAAGGGAACAGATCTCTATCCAGAGGATCTCCTGATAAAATACATCAAGAAAGCCAGACAAATTGATAAAAAAACTTGTCCTGACCAACTGGCAGAGGAAACTTGGAGTCATTTGAGGATATAGCAGAAATACATAATTCAGATTCCTTGGTACCAGCTTACATTATAATTGATTATGAACTTTCCATCCTTGCCTCAAAACTTTAATCTGTTCAATTTACCTTCAGTGCCAATGATATTGCCTGGGGTTTCTATTATGTAACACATGAAACCCTCAATTTATAATACATGTAACCATCAGAAGTCACCCTCTTTTGTATTCTTAATTTTGTACAATATGCTATAAATAAATTTTCCTTTTTGAAATGTAATTGTTATTAATAATACTGTGTGCTAACAGTGTTGTGATGTAAATTAGCTTATCCATTGACAAAGTCTGAAGTTTCTTCTCTTAGGCCTTATGCCTAGAGACTCTGTTATCCAAATTAAACATTCCCTCACTTTGCAGTCATTATATGCCATCAATAACTCACTTACTTATTCCTTACTACAAGCCCTGGTTCATTTTCTTTTTTTTTTCTATCTCATTTTAATTTCTTCATACAAGATTAACGCCACCTGGTATTTAATACTTTGCTTCCATCATCCGGAAACATATTTTCAGAAATATTTTTCTTTTGAAAGATTTTTAAAATTCATAATAGTATTTCCAAATTTATAGTTTATTAATAATAATAAAAATAATTAAAATGAATAAATTATTTGTTTTCTATTTTTAGATTTTTTTGTGTCATTTATAAATGTAAAATTATGAATTTTTTATTTTATTCTTCTTTGATAATTTAAATATTTTACTTTGAAGCATTTATTTAGAAGCTAATTAATTTACAGTTTGCAATTAATAATTTTCTATTTTTCAAACTGTAAAATTTTTGAGTGTAATCTAATCTAGAAATATTCTTTTTTTAGAATTTTAATGTTTTCATTTAAATCGTAAATGTTTTGATTATTAATTAAAATAATAAAATTATTATTAATACTGCTTTTGTGACACCTTTGATACCATGTGTGATTTGACTTTGTCTCTGTTTTGTCTAAATAAAAAAATTTCTGAAGATGTACCCATGTTATAGTAATAAACAGCCACTCGTTAATGAGTATGGACAATTTTAATTCCAAGAAGTAAAAAAAGAAAAAATAAACCAAAAGGCTGCTAAAGAAATCACTATTGTGATGATTATACAAACCAATTTATAAACGCAAATATGTCCACATGTAGAACATGCTGGTTCATTTTTCTTTTTACTTGATATTTTAAGAGTTATTTAGTTCTTCATCAGAAACGTTTTTTCTGAAATATTTCACCACTTTGTATAACTGAAGCTATTCTCTGCCATATCTTCCCAATAGAAACAATTGACATTATATTTCTTTGGATTGTCTTTGAGATAATCCTTGTAATGTAGTCAGCTCTACTCCTCCCATGAAAACTATGCTAAATTCACCATAAAACATCCTTCTAAGAAGTCTTGCATTATTCATCCAATTTAAATATCCAATCCAACAAAGATGCAATTTTACAATAATGGATTCCATAATACCACGTCCAGCAAGATGGAGAACATATTGACTGGTTATATAACCTTGCCATTGCATTTTTATTTCAAGGTCCATTCATCACTTTCCAATTCTATCATTTCTAGTGATCAGACTTTTTATGAATTCCTGAATTAGTTTTCTTCTATTTGGTTTTGTAAGGTAGTAGAATAGTAATCTCTGGAGCTCAAGGTTCATGAACTGTGGCCAATGGCTAATACTACTGGAACTCTCAAGCAATTAATCATTCAATTATTTAATATAGATTCCTGCAACAATCATAGAGACTCCAATTAAAGTGGAAGATATACAGAGGCTAAACTCTCCATACTGTAATGCAACTTAGTGCAAGCCAGAGTAATCAATGGATGCAGGAAGATTTGTGCTGAGTGGTGCTACTGTATAGAAAGTTTAGCCTCTGTGTAAACAGTTTGTGTAAGCATAAAGAATGGTGTTCATGTGATGATTAGTGTGTTAATACCAATCTTCCTCAACAGGATTATTAAAGAACACAAGACACCAAAAAGTATGGATGTTGAACTGAGATCAGATCTATATGACTATACAAGCTAAAGTGCTTATGTTTTGGTTTTGGACTCAAATCTTTATAGTTAGCTAATAAGGTAAAGGGTGGCTGCTGGAGAGTTGCCTTAGATCCTAAGGTCTAGGTGCAATGCTCTCAGATTCAAGACTCCTTACTGATGAAAGCACAAGCTAGAAACTAATCTGGGGATATTGGATGAGTAGGCACTAGATAGGTATTTTATGCACAAACTTCCTGCATTTATTGATTACTCACTTGCACTGAGTGGTACTTCTATATTGAGTTTAGCCTCTGTGTAAACAGTTTATGTAAGTATAAAGAATGGTGATCATGTGATGTAAAGTGGAAGATAAAAAAATCAAAGGAATTAAAAGTTTGTTACAAAAAAAAATTATATAAAAAAATTAGAATTTAGTCATATTTATTTATTGTTTAAATGTGGTTTTTACTTTCAAAAGCAAAACAATCATTTACATTACATACAATGATTAGAAGTATTAAAAGTAAAATATTTATCACACTTCAATTTTTTGGAAATAAATAACTGAATAACTTTAATATTTAAGAGGTCATAAGTTCAAGTGAGGTCATAGTGACAGTTTGATGTGATTTGTAGACCTTATGACTCAAGAATCTGCCATTCAACCACTAAATGAATTATCTAAGCGATTGATATATTTTTCAAATAAATACTTGATAACTTTCAGTTTCATTAGAAAATGTGTTTGTTTACTTCTGAAAAAGTTGTAGTTTTATGCTTTACATTGCTGTTTAATTTATCATGCAAGATATTAAGATAGTGCTTATTTTAAAGTAGTTTCTGTGGGACTGCTTTTATTGATCTTTTAATTTTAAAAAAATCTGAAGAGGTCAGTGTGCTATGAATTATGAGCTTAGATTTAAGGTATTTCATTATTGTTTATGATAGTAAAATACCCAGAAGATATTTACTTACTTCTGGACTAATTTTCATGCAAAGTTTATGGAATGATTTTTTTGCTTGTTTATAAAACATTTTTGATTATTTTTTCACACTAATTGGTTGATTATTATTTACAACAAAAAAAAAATCCATGTGTCCACTTTCAATTTATTCATTTATCTTTTATTTTTAGACATAAAAGTTATTAACTTGACCATAATATAAAGAAATAAATCCATATCATATATTATGTTATCTGTCAGAATTGACTGATTTTCAAACTGATGATTGCTGGATTAGCATGAAATACATATATTGGTGATTATTTATCTTTTCAACATGTGTGTGATCAGGTGGGTTAGCAATATGAGATGGCACTGAGAGTAGTGGGTCATGTAAAAGTCTGAGTTCGAATCCTGCCTATATTACATATATAAATGCAGGTTTTAGCCTGTGCAATGTATTAAATATGATTATTATAAATATCAGATTTAAAGCAGAATTTGATAGATTTGTTATAAGTCTACATTTGTTTGTTCACATTTTAAAAAATGTCATAAAAAATAATTTGTTCATTTTCTGAAAGAGTATTCACACTAAATTAATAGCAGTTATGGTACACTGTTCTGATTTACAAGTCATTTTTAAATATTTAATAAGATCAAATGTAATATTTTAGAATATTGTTCATTTATAAAATTGAATTAAAAAGAAGTCAAGTCCAACCTATTGAGTTTTAGTATAAAATAAAAGATTTTATACAAAAATAAAATGTTAAACATTTTTAAAAACTCTCACTAGGTGGAACAATAGAAAATGTCAGAATTCAAGAGGGTTAATGATATTACTAATTCTTAGCTGAAGATTATTAATGAAGGTATAAACTTCAAACTTATGTAAAAACTAATATGTTAATTATTAAATACAAGCATGAATATTATATTTTATTTAACTTTTTTTTATTTTATTCATGCATTATGTATTACATATACTGTAAAACTTTAAGTATCACATGACTCTATCTAGTCATGATATTTTATTGATTTTACACCTTTCCTGACCAATAGTTTCCATCATTGATTCAAACACTAAGCATATATTATAACATAGAGAAAATGAACTGTTTTAGATCAATATTACTATAGATGCAAACTGGATTAAATTGAAAACATTTATATAAGTTTTGCAGTTTGAGATGATAACTGGTTAATGAAACAAATGTAAATGACAGGTACTAGAAGGAATGTGGATTATATTATCTAGGTCTAGATATTGGTTCAAGATCCAAAGTTCCTTGCTGATAAATCATAAGTTTAAAACTAGTTTGGAGATAGCAGGGATTTATTAAGCACTGTTGTCTGACATTTGTCAGTTATTAAATTTTACAGGGTGTGACATATCTGTTGGTGAAAGTAAAAAGTGTTTAAGTATACATGGAGATTGAAAGTTTTATAGTATATTTAATTTATTTTTATGAACACTCAATAGTTTGGTGAAGTATTAAAGTGGTGGACTATGGAACTTAAAGTCCATTAATTGCAGCCTAGATTTGCATCTTTCAGTTCTCAAGCTTTTTCTGAAATCCTGAAGCAATAAATAAATCATTTTACATTTCTTAATTTTTTTGTTAGACTTGCTTTTGGAAGAATCGACAATATTAAAAACAAATATAAAAAATAGTTGAATAATTCATTGATCAGGAGTTCTTAAGAAGTTTGAGTATTGGAAGTAACAAAACTGGACTCTGATTTATGGATCTTGAATTCCGGAATCTGCCACTATCCTATGATATCTAACTATGCAGAACACTCTGTATTGAAAGAGAATTCAATAACTATATTATACTAATCTTTATGTTATTGACTGAAAAATGGATGCTTAATGAAAGAACAACATAAAGTCTTTAGGGGCATAATGAAATATGGACAGGTGTATGTTAGGAACATCATGGAAAAATCAACAGGAAAGTATATGGGTAAAAGAGTATCAAGGTATTGAAATAGAGACAAGTCAAACATATTGGCAAAAGAAATGATAGTAGATAAACAGTTGAAATCATAAACTGGATACCAAAAGATTGTAAAAGGACTAAAAATGTCATACGTGAAATGGATAGGATAAGAAATATTTGAATAATGTGAAGAAAAAAAGCCATGAATGGAAATTGCTGACATATTGTTAGATGGGTTTATAGTAAGTAAACAGTTGAAATCCTAAAATTGATGGTAAAGGATTTTGTAAGGCTAGAAAAACACCATATGTGGGATGGGTAAGATATGAATGCTTTTGAACAATATGGAGGGAAGAAAAGTTAATCTGAAATGACTGCAGGAAAAGACCTATATTACATTGATAATAATTGAAAATAATGATGATAATATTATTAAAATTAATAAGAGTACCAAATTCTTCATACAGCAGTGCCACCAAGTGCAAGATAATATTATTAAAATTAATAAGAGTACCAAATTCTTCATACAGCAGTGCCACCAAGTGCAAGCCTTTATAATCAATGGATGCAGTAAGCCTTGTGAATAAAATCTCTATTTAGTGCCTACTCATCCAATATCCCAGATGAAGGCTTGCACTTGATGGTATTACTGTATGGTGAGTTTGGTACACATTCATAGAAGGTGATGTTTTGATTACTAGGATTAATAAGGAAAGAATCAAAATAAAATTCATTGATGAAAAGGCATGCAGATATTCTGGAAATTATTGAAAAAAATTAAGCCATTGAAATGAGACTGTTGTTAAAAGAGACTCAATAAATGAACAATTAATCTGGATCTTGAAAGATTTTAAGACAAATGAGCTTTGACAGTTTTATAAAGTGATATAGAGAAGGAAATCTGTCAGAAGTATTGGAATCAATTCTCTTTCCAGTGGTTATTATGAATAGTTTACATACAATGACAATTATCAGAAGTAATACAATTTTCTTAATTCATTGTGATATTCAAAAATTCACTTAAGAAAAAGCTTTATCAGAAAACATTGGCTTAGTGGCAATATTTAAATTAGTATATTAGTGATCAGACATAACTATATACATTGCAACATTATGTAAGCTGTGGACACATGTTTTCAATTTTTTTTATCACTACAGTTCTTATTTTCAATTTTTATTCACCTTCTACAAGGAGTTAAATATGGAACAAACCTTTCTCTACCTTGTGAGAGAGTGTTATAATGGGAAAATATTAGATTATTAATGTATATATAAAAAAATCCAGATGTTTTATGTTTTTACTGATTGTTGACGATTGGTCATAAATACACACATAGCAAAAGAGAGTGATATGCAATTTTTACACTGATGGACAGTTGCAATTTAATGAAATTTGAGATGAATGTTGCACTAATAAAAATATGAATACATACATTCTAAATACCAAAATATTAATATATATTTTTGTTCAGTGAGGGATCTAATTCCTAAACAAAATTTTCAAATGCTCCAATATCACATGACATCCTGAAGGACAACTCATTTGTTATTTTTATACCAATAATGATTTACTTGAACTGTTTAACTCAGTGGTAAAAGGATTGAGCTTAAAAGCTAAAGATTTTTATTGTCTGGGTATTTTAATGAACTGCTATCTATTACTTTTGATGTTTGAACATGACACCATTGTTTCATATCTTGCTCTTCTTTCATTAACATAAATTTCTGGTATCCATTGAGCTCACAATAGTTGGCTCTATGATATGGCGAAACAAACTATTATTGGAAGTGTGTAAGTGAGCTGATATTCCTAAACAAAGAGTAAAAGTGGCCTATGTTATATATGTGTGTATATATATGTGTGTGTGTGCGTGCGTGTGTAAATTAGAGCCAGTAAATGCACATACACATATTAAGTAATAAATATTTAGCAGTTATATAATGGGGGGAAATGTATAGAGAGTTCAAAGTATTAAAGTGATATAAAAATAATTAAATCAAACCGTACACCTTACAAATAATTAATAATGCCAAACTATTAACTAAATTAAATAATTAAGGATGCGTTGTTTTACCAGATTGGATTGCCAAAAGAACTGATAACCAAATGAATCCATTTTGCACACTTGGGAAATAAAGGAGCGTGTTAATACTCCAGAAGATATGAGAATGGGACTTCGAACGTGGGAATATATAAGAGCAGGCGAAATAACTCTCGAGGTTTTTTCCCCACAGCTTTTCTTGAGTGCTGTTCTATTCCGACTGCGATCCCAGGTTTTTGGCACCTGTAGGTGAATCCAGCCGACTAGAGTTAAAACAGACCACACGGTTCTTAATATGATTTTAAAGCAGCCTAAATGGCTCTATGAGGGTTTATAAGCTCGTGATCCAGTGAAGGTACTGTGTGTTTTACTACACTATTGTAGATCGGGGGAAGATTGGGTTGTGAAGGAAATATTAATCATTTCCTCATAATTGTTGTGTTTTGTAATTACTATGCACTAATAAAAGATCTAATGTTAATTAGTTGGTTTGTTTTACTTTAAAATAACTATTCAAATTTGCAGTTCGCTCAGCCATAGCTGGGGACACAGCAGTCTACATTTTAACATAAAACTAAAATCTTTTAAAATATATAGAAACTAACATGGTCTGAGTTCTATATAATTAGGAAAGTGGAATGGTTAGGGTTCAAAACATTAGGATTCGCCTTAATTCCAAGCTGTTAACTTAAATAGTAGAAAGGAGTTAAAAATAGATGTTGTATGAATACATGCATTGCTCTATCTTTGAATCTAGAGCCCTCATTGTTATATTGATCAGTGGATATGGATATTATAGCACTGCACCATCTCGTGTACTTTAATTTTTCAGGTTTACAATAGATGGTTCTAGAATAATGTGAAAGGAACTGCTCTGGAAAGCCTATGAGTAAACATGTGAGAGGGTCGCTCTCAAAAAGTCTTCCAATTGTATTTTTTATTATCCACGAGATATTTTGTTTACTCTTAAACTGACTAAAGATGATTATCTGAGAAGACCCAAAATGACTCATAATGATTCGCCACAGTAAAGTGGTTCATCCGTACATGAGGCCAAGCTAATTAGTCTTTGATTTAATGTAAAAAAAAAAAAAAAAGATAGTTCACGCGTGCGTGTATATGACGTTATGTATTTTAAACGGAATTTTCAAAATGATAATACGAAATTTTTTCATTAAAGTTCTAATTTTTTTTTTTTAAAAAAAAGCTTTATATATATAATAAAATAATAGAAAATTTATATATGAGGAATTTAAAATAAATTGATAGGTGCTTTTAGGTATATGCAATATTAATAATTACGTTTTTACATTATATCAAAATAAATTATTGATATATTATTTCAAATTTATTGTTCAGAAAGTAAAACTACTTTTAAAATCATAAAAATAAAATTAAATTTATCAGTAAAATATTAATACATTTTTGTAAAAGGAATTGGACATTAAAATTTTATGCAGTGTGTCCTAGTGAAGAAGTGACTGGTTGGTGGTTCTTCTCCAAATTGCCTACAGTATCTTTTCTGAGTGTAGAAAAGTAATTTAGTCATTGACCATAAATATTTTTAGATGCTAGCATGTCTGGGTCATGAGATATAGCATGAAATGTGAGAATGTTTTATATACTTTAATCCATGGTGTCATGTTCTAGCATTAAATTTTGTTTTAAATTGGGTAAAACTGCTATTGAAACATTTGAAATGATTCAAAGTATGCATGGCAACAAATCCACATGGTGCAAGAACATTTCCAAATGATTTTTGTGAGATTATGACAAGGAGAATATTTAAGATGATCTATAAAAGTAGAAAACAGCTTATCACATTTCATGTTATAAGTCATGATCTAAGTTTGATACCATCCCAAAATTTTTGTGGTGAATAGCTAGAGTAAGTCATTTATGTAACATGTTGATTTATGGTTGGTACTGCAGGCAGTTTTGAGAGAAGGTCAGTGACTGTTAGTCTTTTTATTAGACATGCTGTGTATGACACATAAATAAATGAAATTCAGTTAGTAACTTTGTTTTTTCATTTTTAATTTAATGTTATAAATAAATTCTTGTTAATGAGCATATATAAAATAAGTATATACTTAAATATTCAGCTTTATTATAGCTTAGCATGCTTTTGATCTTGGTATTAGTGTATTTATCATGATTAATTAGCTGTTTAAAAATATTAAAATTTATTTAAATAGCCCACTTCTTTGTCAAAGAGATGCTTCTCTTTTCTATTGATCAAAAAATGAACACTTACTATTGCCCAGCCTTCTTTAATGTTCTGGTTTCTGTCATCTCTCTCCATACATATGTTAATCTATGGTCAGTTTTTTGTTTATGGTCAGTGAATATTGATGAATATTCTTTATTTTTGAGGGCTCTGTTGTAAAATATCTCTGTTTGGCCAATCTAGTTGAAAGGTTGGCCAGCGACTACCCATAATAAATTAAGTTGATGTGCGATTCATTTGACAGTTGTCTTTGGAATTGTTAATTAATTAGTTCACTGATGAAGGGATTCAGAAGCTTAGGATGAATTTATCTTTGTGAATCTTTTTTAATTTATGTGTGATTTTTGGGATGTAAGGGAGACTAACCAATTATGAAGCACTCTGATTTTTACAAAAAAAAAGAATTGTTATTAATAATGAATTGTGTGTAATCTTATATATAATTTTATTTGAAATTTTGTGTAATTTAAAAGTGACTTAAAAAAAAACTGTTGTTTAAAACTTACATACCAAAATTTATGCATGATGAATATTTTTAAATTTAAAATTAATAACTTCAAAAAAAAAATTTTTTTTTTTAATAATTATTATATCTTCTCAGATTTATTATTTTTTAATGTATGTTAGTTTTATGGAGTATTTAAAATTTTATTTTTATTACATAATGTAATATTACTAAGAAAAATTGTATCTTTAAGCAAATACATAAAAATATCAATATGGCACATTGTAATTATCAAGATAAATCACAAAATCATTTAATTTGCTTTTTAGATGTATTTAATAACCTCCATTCCACCACACACTCTTGAACTATGTGAACAAGGTTATCTTACAAGTTAACTGAAGTTTAAAGTTTAAATCTGAGCTAGGGATAATCTCTAGTTTAATAAATGATTAATGATAATCATTACTGTGTATATAAATAGTGAATGATGTCAAAGTTATGGGTGGAGTAAGTTTGACACATATAAATCAAAATGTAATAATTTGTTTTATTCTCATTTAAGTATAATAATGTAAATTCATGTGTACACATATATATGTAATGTGTAAAAAGTATATACATTTATATAAACTAACATATATGTTAAATAAATTTAATATGCTAATTAAAATTAAAAAAAAAGTTTGGAAACTATGGCGAAACTAAAGCAAATATTGCCACCAGAGTATCACAGCATTGATGCATATACAACAGAACATGAATTAAGGCTGAAGGCAGCTCAATATTTGTAGAGCACAAAAAAGACCCTGGACACACCTTCCAACCGGCTTCTGCCGAGGTAATGTGCACAGAGCGCAATGATGCAAAACACAAAGTGAAGGAAGCTTGTTTTATCGCTGATGATCCCAAGGCCAACAACCGAAGAGGTACCTGTTTTACTATTTCTAAAAAGTGGCCCGTTTAAATATTATTGACTAAATTTGCATACATTACTGTGACATTCACTAACTTTTAGTGAAAAGAGCTATGAATATGGGAACATAGAATTCCCAAAAGTGCTTAGCTTATCAATTGTTATGTATAGTTTCATTACTTGTGCATAAAATGCAACCTTAGTATTATGAAATATTAATGAAGTTAATTGTTTAGTTATTACAATATGAATCAAGAAACACTGAATCGACTATTGTCTTGGATTATCTATTTGCACATTTCAACAAAGCTGCATTTTTTTGCAACAATGTGCACAATTAAATAATGTCCCCAACTGCTGCAGAATTAAAATCAACAAGAAATATTTAACTATGAGAAAATTAAGTCATATATGCAAAAGCAATTGCTCATATCCATTATTAATGGTTGCCGGAAGGCATTGAAGAAAGAGAGAATGAGATGGGGTAAAATTTCTGCAAACATAAACATTCCACAGTTTATTATAAATAAATGTAACAATCTGACCTTCAAACTGATCTGCAAATTCGAACATAAAAATAATATTTTCAGCAAACAAGCAAAACATCAAATTTAAAGCTATTAACAAACACGCATATGTTAATTGTACTGAGATAACTATGCCACTTGAGGTCAGCACTGTGCTAGAATTGGGCCCTAGATTCATTGGCAGATAATGGAAACACCAAAAATAAAGGTAATAGCCGACATGGAGGCTGGTCGTCGCATGCATCTCCAAAATGATTAGAAATAAACAACTACAAGCTGGATTTCAAGACTGGGATAGGAAGGTTAAAAACACTAAACAATTTTTTGCAGACAATGAAGTTACCTGCCTCAAAGAAGATAAGAGTAATAGATTTGTGTTAATGAACAGAAATGAATACAAAAATAAAATGTACGCCCAGATCGAGAAATTGAAGTTTGAAAATATGGAGGATTTTCGCAACAAACTTAACCATGATAAGTTTATTTCTACTATTTTGTGTGCTAATCATGATAAAGCCAAAGCAGAGTATTACCATATTTACCTCTCCTCCTTGACTCCCTCTAGGATGTTCATGAATGTAAAATTACACAAGCCTGGTGCACCACTGAGGCTTATGTTGGATTTGGGGAGAATGCACTATTTTAATACTGTGATTTTAGTTAACCAATGGCTAATTAATGCATAGGGCTTTGGGATGTATACAATTAATTCATCATTTGAATTTGTTGACAGAATTAAGAAAGCAATCATTGAACTGAGCTTTATGGCTCTATCGATAGAAAAGCATCTATTGAGATCAACAATGAGTTAAAAAATAGGGACTGCTCATCTACATGTGTCAAATTCATCACTGACTTCCTCACATGGCTTGATGAGAACATCCTAGCAATATTTGAGGGAAAATGGTTTCATATGGGGAATGGTTGACCCATGGGGCTCCCTATGAGTGGAATTATTTCTAGTTTCGTGCTCAATCATTATGAAAAACAAATTATGCCCAAATACTACAATAACACACATAATATAGTCTGCACTCAATATGTAGATAATATATTTTTATTGGCTCTGGAAAACATAATTAACAACATTCACAATGACCTCCATATTGCTACAAAATTAATCTTGAATTACATGGGAAGATGAAAAGTATGATGTCAAATATCTTGACATTCAAATTCGAAGGAACACAGCTTGACTATAGAATGATAGTTAAACCATCAGAAATAAGAGGCCACAACCATTCTAGTTCGAATGCATTTGAGACCCACAAGTTGGCAGCTTTGTCCTTGTTTCTTTTTAGAAATCACCATTTATGTAAATTTGAGGCTGACAAGAAGATTAATTTGATGCGATTTGTGGCAGAATTGGAGAACATGGGATACAAATGCGGACTTATCAATAGAAAGATTAAACAATTTTACCACAAGCTTAGATTCAAACCAGTTATAGAAAATAAATCACGGATTCTGCTACCATACATACTGTCTATAGCTAAACTTTTAATCAAAAAACTGTCCAATAATTTCAAAATAGACTTTCATTAACCACCGACTAATAATAGATTAATCAACAATGCAAAGGAAAAAATTACACCTGAACCAATTCCACATGTTGTGTATAAGATAACTTGCCTCCAGTGAGGGTGTCAAGCAATGTACTATGGTGAAACTAAAGCAAATATTGCCATCAGAGTATGCAACATTGATACATATACAACAGAACAAGAATTAAGGCTGAAAGCAGCTCAATATTTGTAAAGCACGATAGCTGCTGATCACACCTTCCAACCAGCTTCTTCTGAGATAATGTGCACAAAGCACAATGACATGAAATGCAAAGTGAGGGAGGCTTGTTTTATTGCAGATGATCCTAAGGCCATCAACCGAAGAGATGCTTGCTTTACTATCTCTAAAAAGTGGGCTGTTTAAATATTATTGATGTGACATTCACTACCTTTTAGTGAAAAGAGTTATGAATATGGGAACATAGAATTCCTAAGTCCTTAGCTTATCAATAATTGTGTATAAAACACAACCTTAGTATTATAAAAGGGTTTTTTTAATGAACCAGTTAAAATTAACAGATAAAGGTCCAGGGTGAGGGTGGAGAATAGTTAATAAGATAATTAAGCCATGAGCCCAGAAGAGGTCAATGAAATAAGCAAAAAAGCACACCTAAAAATATCTTGATGAGTCTCAATACCCACTGGCATCTCAGATGAAAGTCACAATTAGATTCTACAGTACCAAAAAGCTGGCTTGTTCTAAATTATGATTTCTATAAACCTTTATGTACAAACTTACAAATAACTTGTAAGTAGTTTATTTTTTATTTTAAAAGGTATTGTAAGTTAAGTAAGAAAATATAAATGCTAAAAAGACTAAAATAATCTTCAATGGATTTTCTCAGAACAAAGAAAATAAATATTGACAATTGTGAATTAGAAAAAAAAGTTAACAACTACAAATACTTTGGTCAAATCATCAATATGGATGGCATCATAATGAACGAATTAAACTTGGATGGAGCACTTTTGATAGATATAATATTAAAAGGAAATATGCATACATATTTGAAGAGGAAGTTTGTAAATAGATATCTTTTATCACTTTTTATGGATTGAAATGGATACTTAATAGAAGAGCAATACAGAGATTTCAGATTCCTCAACAAAGCTATGGAAAGATTTATGTTAAGGGTTAAAAGAAAAGATTGAAAATGAAATACATGGGTGAGAGATAAAGTTACCATAGTTATCATAAAAACAATTAAGAGACTGGAATGGAGATAAACTGGTCATATTTCTGGAAGAGATGATAATAGTTGGAAAGTGGAAGTTAGCTAGAAAGAGACCATGAGTGAGATGAATAAATAAAATAAGAAAGCTTTGCTAGTATGTTGTGCAGACTAAGAATCAGTGATACTGCATTGGTCTTAAAAAGATGCTCATCCGGAATTAATAAAAACATAGAAAATAATGGTGATCATAAATTTGTATCAAATTTGAATTTATATATTTAATATTATTGAGTTAAATATTTATGTATCTTATTTTGCTTTGGTAGCCCTTTTTATTAATTTAAACTTATGTTTGGATTTTTTGATAAGAAGGTGATTGCATTTTGTTTGAGGAATCGAGACCAATTATATTTATTGATGCAACGTTAAAACCAGGGCCCTAAGCCCAATGGCAACAGATTAAAGTGAGATTAAACGATATGATACTCACTGAAAATTGAAGTTAAATCCCTAAAGAAATAATTTACGTAAGCCATTAATTCACAATTTCTTTTCCTACATTATTTAGCGCAAGGTTTAGTAATCAAAATGCCATATGGTAGTGCTTAAGAAATCCTATTCTTTGTTATCTATTTAACATCTCCAAATTAGTTTACAAAAATTAGCACTAGGTGGCACAACTGTGATGAGAAAAAAAGAATTTACTGCTGAAAAGCATTAAATTGCTATCAAGTAATCCTTATTTGATTTTTAAAAACTCTCAAATAAAATGGCATGAAGATTAAGGAAAATTTGAAGTTAATAATTTTTCTAGTGGCCTATGATTTATTATAAAAATTGGTTGTAGTTTTATGGACAAAGACGCCGCTCCATGTCTTCATTATATTATATCCTTGGCCATATCTTCTCATTGAAAATTATCACTATCATACTTCGTTGCAGTATTTTAAAGACAATTTTTATAACGAAATTGAGTCTGCTTTTCGCCCAAAACCATTCTCAAAATATTTGTTTAGGAAATTTTTATGATTCATTCACTTTAAATGGGTCAGCCTTATGGTCTTACCATTGCAATTTAGTCTTTATTAAAGATCTTATTAAATGACTTTTTTTCTAATGCTCTTATCGGCAAGTGCTGGAAGAAAAATCATAAGCAGTATTTTTTGTGTGTTGCATATCAACTTCAGAATGTGAGTTACTTTAAATGCCATGGCAGGATTTTAAGCAGAGGTTTGAATTCAGGTGTTAAGGTATAACATATACTTCAATCAGCAGCTGATTTACTTAACAAGTTAAAGTATAAGTCTTTAATTACAGTAGAAAATATAGTTAAAAAAATCTTATATTTACGTAAATGTAATAAGCGTCTGAAAAATATTTAGGTAAATGTATTAAAAAATTTTAAAAATCTATTTTCTTTAACTCTGATGAATAAAAACGTACAAAGATTTCCAAAGAATCATTTAACTAAACTCACAATCATCTCCCAATTTCTTGTATCAATGTCATCTATTCATCAAATAAAAAAGGATATCTGAATAGCATTGATATAAGAAAGTGGGTATGAAACCACTAAACATCACATGATCACTATTCTTCATGCTTACACAAGTTGTTTACACAGAAGTAAAACTCTCTGTATAGTAGTGCCACTCAGTACAAGTCAGAGTAACCAATAAATGCAAAAAAGTTTGTGCATAGTCTGGGGATATTTGATGAATAGGCACTAGTGGCACTACTGTGTGGAGAGTTTGCCTCTATGAAAGTGAATATTAATTGCAAATTCATTAAATGATTTTTTGATAATCACATCACACTTTAGTATAATTTTCACTACATTACTCTGAGAGTGGTGTTAGTAAAAATTACATTGCAGAAATATTCATTAAATGAAAATCTCTATTCTAATTAATGACTAATAAAAATTATTAATATAATTTCATCATGTTGTTTTTATCAAAGTTGTCAGGGCAGTAAGTTTGACATCAATTAAACTATAGTAATTGGGTATCTATATATTTTAACAGTATATTTAGTGCATAAAATATAATCTATAATACTTTAATTTTTTTAACTAAATAAACAACTCTGTAATAAATATATTTCATTGTTATTAAGCTAGATAAAGTCTTACCTAAGTCTTCTAACTTATCAATAAAATAGTTTATTAAATATGCTTGGATAATAATTTGCTAAAGGAATATCAATTAACTAATATTTATTTAAAAATCCAGATTTGATAGTTTAAACCTGGATAAGTTAGTTTGAAGTGTGTGGTGTTTTAAAGTTGTTATTACTATTTGTAAAATATGGTTATTAATTTATGTTAAAATTTCTGTTTTGCTAGTTTTAAAAATAAAATACTTTAAAATAATGTTTCATAAAGTATTAGCTAATGTAATATTTGTTTAAAATTAGAATTTAAGACATTAATTTTAAAAATAGTTAGTTTGGAATAGGTTTTAACTTAAATACGTTTTTAATAAGTAAAAGTTAAGTTTTATTGCTTTTAAAATATTGATTATATTTAGTGTATGTGTTTGTGCATGTTTGTTGAAAAATTGAGATGTTTAAGGGATTATTAAAACTGAATATATTTATAAAAAGGGTACTTTAAATCAATGTCAATCTTAAAGAACTCTTAAGTAGAATAAAAAGAGTGTTTATTTTAAATAAAATAAGTTTGATTTAATTTAGTAAATAATTTGCACTAAATTTAAATAAATGGTTTATTTGGTAATTAAATAAAGTTCATAAAATTAATTTTATGTGTTAATTACCAGTCTAGACATCATGTGTTTAAAAATCTATTCTTGGATATCTTGATTAGTAACAATTCAAGATCAAGTCAATTAAGAGTTTAAAATTATGCTAATATTAAAAATCCCATTGTAATATTTCAGTTTGATTGATTAAATTATACCATATGATAAACTCTGCAGTAAATATAAAACATGCATGTGTATAAAAAGAAAAAAAAAACATTATTCTCAGATTATCTTTATTATTTTCACTTAATCAGTTTAAAAGTTTTCAGTTCATTTTATTTTCAATTGTTTATTATTTTTATTAATTTAAATGTTGAAATAAAAAGTTACAAGTTATTCAAGTGAAGCTACTTTCCTACTATTCATAAAATAATAAATCACTGGAAGATACAAAAAGTATATTATTTTTTAAAGAAAATTATAAAGCATCTTGAAATAGAAAAAATTATTGGAAATCTGTAAGACATCATCAATATGTGTATGTTTATTTTATCCTATTATAGACTTTTAGTTAAACTGAACTGTTTGGTGATTAATCATTACTTTTAATACTTTATCATATAACTTTTAAATTTGTTACTAACACATTCTAATTCTTAACAATGTTAGCTGTGACATTTTGATAAAATGCTAACCTTAGAATAAATAATTTATGCAGACAATTTAACTAATGAAAGACAGTTGCTATTAATGTATTAGAAATAAGTTTGAAAACTGTTATATTTTTATCAAACCAGAAGTGTTGCTTGACTTTCTCAATATTTTAAAAAAGATCTTTGTTTATCTGTTTTTCTGCCAATGCAAATAAAATAATACTTTATTATTATTTTGATTATTCATCCAGAATTAATCTTCCTATTTATTTAAAGTATATTTTATTGCTTTGCTAAGAAATAAATAATACAAATTCACTTCATGCTTTAATATTAACAAAACAATGTTTAATTTTATAATGGAACTGTTTGTTAATGCTCTATTGTTTTCCTTGCTATATATACTCTTGGCTCATTTCTCTAAATTTATGTTATCAATCATGGACAATTTTGTTAATGAATTCTTGTTCTGAACTGTTGTGTGCATTTTCATTTTATCTCCTATAATGAAACTGTTATGGCATATTTCATTAAAGAAAAAAATATAAGGACTCCTCAATTAAAAGGGTTAATTTCAGTTTAAAAATAAAAGAATTTTTAATCCTTAATTTAAAATGGGTAAACATATAGCGTATATTTATATGTTTTACAAATTTGCAATAATTCTTATTATTGTGTAATTATAATGTCATAACGTGCTTATTTTATTATTAGTTTATTTATGATATTATGATGTATATTTACAAGAGTATACATGTTAAATAGATTTGATAAGAAAATGTCTAGGTAAAATGTTTATCTAAGTAAAAGGTTTTATTTTAAGCATAAGGCATTAAGAGTTCTCTGAATTATTATTGCAGTATAATAAAATGCATTATTGTATCCAGGGTAAAATAGCTTTTTTATATTTGACATATGATTATGAATGAAAGTGTTTTAGAAATTGGTGTAAGTTTAGATAGTTTATAAAATTTTAATATTTAATGTTATGCAATCATTGTGTGTCGGTTTACATAAAGTGATAGACCAAATAGATGTGTTATTATGCTTATGAATGTGTGTTGAGTTGATTATTTATTTTTTATTATTATTAAACTTTATGCCTTGGTCAGATGTCAATTTAAGTATTTTTATGTGGATGTTTTTTATTGCTTTTGTATGTGTTAAGTCCTCCATGAAAGAGATTGTGGCTTTCTTGCTTTGGCACTGACAAGTCAAGTTACTGGTTGTCTATTCACGATGTTGTATGCGTTAAACTCCGTGAAAGAAAATGTGGATTGTTTTTAGCACTGCCCAGTCAAGTTACTGGATGCCTATTCATATATTTTCCATCATCCACTTTGCCTAGAATTTAATAATTAGTGTGTATTTTTGATATGTGAGAATATTTTAAGGCATGTTCATTTCTGAGATTATTTTGTTAGCTCTACTATATTTTAATTTTAAATATGCTGGTTTAATTATTAGTATTGAGCTTATCTATTTTCCTCACCCCTCATAGGTATTAATAGAATAGTTTTAATTATTTTTTCTTAATATTAAGATATCTTTACCATTCCATGAGAAATATGTTTCCACACTGATTTTTAGATATTGTTGATGCTGTAATGTATTTAATATCATACTAGTGGCCTACGTATATGCATATATGTGTGTTATCTTATTCTGTGTGTGCTATTAAAAGAGATAGTATCACATAAAATGTGAGAACTTCTTGTGTAATATAAATGTTATTATTATAATTTTGTAGGAAATGTTTCAGAAGAGAATTTTATTGTAAAGTATACCAATATTACTGTTAGTACAATTTGTTAGATTAAAATTATGACTTATTGTAAATATTTTATTGTATTAAATATATTATTTTGTAATATATAGGGTACATGAGCACAGGCTTTCATATGCCCACCTTTCTCCACTCTATCTCATAACACTGATACGTTTGAACACATATATGTCAAAAAGATAAATAATCACCAATATGCGTATTTCATGCTAAACCAGCAATCATCAATTGGTCTAGATTATCATCTCTACACATATATGCAATAAGTGCTCAGATATATATTAAGATAGCCAATCTTCATAATTTTATGGGCAGGCTTCAATCCACTCTACACTCCAACTCTTCAACCATCCATCCAATTGAAAATCTGATGGTGGGAATACTCAAAGGCTCTGAGGCTGAGATTATTGTCACACCTATGTTGATCTAAAGTCAGTCTGACCCCTCATGTACAGGATATAATCCATTTAATACATATACGAGGAATGGGCAGACATCTCTACTATATAATAATTGATTTACAGGCTTATTATATACCTGTATCAATATATGTAATATATAGGGTATATGAACACAGACTTTCACATAATCCACCACTCTCCACTCTATTTCATAACACTGATACAATTGAACACATATATGTCAAAAAGATGAATAATTACCAATATATGTATTTCATTCTACACCAGCAATCATCAGTTGGTCTAGATTATCATCTCTACACATATATGCAATAAGTGCTCGGATATATATATATATTAAGATAGCCAGTCTTCACACGTTAATGTGCAGGCTTCAATCCACTCCATACTCCAACTCTTCAACCATCTATCCAATTGAAAATCTGATGGAGTAAATAAATATTTTTACTATTTATTAAATATGTTTCTGTTTTTGTTGCCATTATTACATCGATTTATCCAGAAAATCTAATTTAATAAAGATTTGTTATTCATTATATTGTGAAAGAGTATATTTCAATGGTCACATAAAACTTATTTATCTATTTTGTTTATTATTTATTTCATACCTGCAATGTAATAAGATACATACTATGTTGATTCATCTTTCCTTCAAGTGTATTTTGTAATACCATGGGTAGTATAAAATTTACCCTATCTACCTGCCTCATTATTTTGTTTTAGTACTTGGTACAGGTTCATACTTGAAGATAGTAAAATTAGTTATGTTTATAGGTAGCATAAATTGAATATTTATATAAAAGGAAATTTTGAAATATTCAAATAGTATTTTATATGCTAGTTATGTGTTATCTAAAAGGTTAAGATATTTGATTTTTCCATATTTGCATTTTGTTTGCCTAAATCATAAGATATCCTATGATAGAGTCATGAAAAAAAGGCAGAATATTTAATGTATAACTTAAATAGTTATTGCATTTAAGAATGTTAAAGTATTTATTACAAAATCATTTCTCTTGTATTAAGTACATGAGTGAATTCTGAGATATGGATAGACCTCGTATATAAGTTTGAATTTTAAGAAGAACCTGAGATTTTAATATGAGCATTTATATAATATTATATATAAATAATCATTCTTTGTGGTGTAAATCCATAGATATTATGGGACTGCCTGTGTGATCTTTGTTCCAGACAATATATATATACTGAACAATGATAAATATATATGTAAGAGATTCTGGTCTGGGCCAATTGATGAATGTTGGTGCAGCATGTTTGGGGACCATACATCTTTTTCACACGGCTTTGGTCAGGTGATTATAATTACATTCCTCAACAAACATATGAAAAGCAGATAGAAAACAATCACTGTCTTGCATAAGAGTGGTGTAGTGAAAATTACATTACAGAAATATTATTTATTAAGTGGATAATCTCTAGTCTAATGAATGACTAATAAAAATGATTAACATTATACTTTTGTTTATTTTTTACATTTAAATGTTTTTTTTTAGTTTTTTATATATAACCCTGAATTATCTTAATCAATTTCCAATGAATCATTGTGTTTTGAATTACAAGGAGAGTCACTAGAGTTTGCAAACATCAATGTTATATATAAAGTTAAAAATTTAATTTTTTTGCCATTTTCTATTAAAATAATTGGCAAATTGCAAAAAAAAAAAAAAATGACCGTCATTAGTAATACAGATTGTATGCAAAATTTTAACTAAATTTCAAATTGGGAAGTAGATGAAAATTGAGTTACAAGATGTGATCGAAACAGAGACAAACGGAATAAGTTAAATAAAAGCGTATAATAAATTATTGCAGGGAATAAAATAGTTATATAGAGATTAGCTATTTTGCTCAGTTATACCACTTATTGAATACTAAAGATTTTTCTGAATACATACATATACTGTATATATAATTTGTTGAAATAATTTAACTAACTTTTCAAAATTAAATTGAATTAGTTATAAGATGACATTTACAGAATAAAGTCATTAAAAACGGAAAGGTGATTTTTTTCATTTTTTAAAAGAATAAAATATTAACAAAAAATTTTAGACATTTTTTAAAATCTTTTTATTAAAGCTATTGAAAGAGTTTTTATAAAGAAAAAAATGATTTTAAAAATTTTTAAATTACCAAATTTAACAATTTATATGTTATTTATATATATATACTTGAAAGTATACATATGCATACATGTAACATTTATCAAATGGAAATTGCAATTAACAGGAAATAAAATCAGAATCACGTGACTAATATCAGACGATGAACTCGTTGTTTGAAATTAGTTCATAGCAGGTATTAGATATCATTGATTGTGTATACTATGCTTTCTAAACGCCTGATCATTTATTTCTACTTTGGTAATCCAATTGTTAAAAATCTTCGTTTTTCCCACTATTTTATTCCTAATTTCTCGACCAATAAAAAAAAAAACTGTCGATTCTTTTTATTCTATAGTTTAATCATTTGCTTTGTCTAGATTTTCTTCTCTCACTTTAAACAATTTTTTTTCGTCTGTAATCGTGAATTTCTTCAGTTATAACGTTCATCTTGTTTTGATTCATATTTGTCATATCTCACCTTCAAATAATGGGCTAGATCGGATTGGGCATTCATTCATCGCCATGAAGCTATGCATGTACAGATAGATAATGGCAAGAATGGGCCAATAGGCGATGATGCTTATTGAATCCAAATGTTTTCATTAAGGATGGAGATCTGGCAATAAATAGTCAGTCTTTTTGAAGGTAGAGTCAGAGAACTACTGTCAAACCTGAACTGCAGTATATACATTGTCCAGAAAACTACTTCAAACCTGAACTGCAATATATATATATTCTCTGGAGAACTGTCAAATCTGAATGACAGAATACACATTCTCCAGACAATAGCTATCAAAGCTAAATGATTGATATTGCAAAGTAGGTCCATGTTCAGGACTGGAAGTTGCTAAAACCAAATATTGGCACAAGACAAGGTGTCATACTACAGCCCGAAGTGTCACCATACCTATTTATGAGGCAGGCTGTAAGACACAGCCGAAAATGGTAGGAAGCTTATAAGGAAGAGCACATGCAGTCCCTGCTTCTATAGTTCACCCTAGATCTAGGAGCTATACCTCACCAACAGTAGCAGGCGGAGTATAGCCATTGTAAATATGAGTGTATATTTGTTTGCATATTCTGTAATAAATATATTAGAAATGTATTTATATTTGTTTGTGTTTATATGATTGTGATTATTAACTTATGTATTTAACTTTCATAAGTTTTTTTTTTTCACTTTTCTTTTGTATTCTTTCCTCCCCTAATTTTTTGTATTTGTAAACCCAATTTTTAGATAATTACATTGAAATACCCTGTACTGTTGAGCTCTAGAATTCAAAGTCCAGGTATCATGGCTCCACTTCATCGACTTGATGATCTTTTTTTTATGAACCCCTGAGCAATAAATCATTTGATTACTCATTTTATATGTCTTAATTAATTTCGCCTACATCCATCCTTTTCCATTATTCTGTTTGAAATTATTTTAGATATTCTCTTTCTGTACATAAATTGTAATCTAAATATTTTAACTTTGTTCTAGATACTTTTCCCACAGAATAAAAACCATATCATTTCATCTTGCAAAGCTTCATTTGCATTCAGATATCCCCCCCCTTTGTTCTTATTTTCCTATTTCTTTCTTAATCTTATATAAAACTGTCAATAAAAATAGATATATAATTGGATAATTTATGCTTGAGAGTTTGAACATCACATGATCACCATTCTTTGTGCTTACACTGGCTTGCACCGAGTAGCAGTACAGTATGGATAGTTTTGCCTCTTAGTTTATCACCAGACGTGACAGAGACGGACTGCAGTCCATGGACTGTAAGGTGCTGAGGCTTTCATTTTACTACTGTATCACATCACCCATGAGGAAATTGTCAATAATTCATATGTATCAAATACAGCATCATTTCTGTAAGGCAAATTAATTATATTCATTCCTTTGCATAAGATTCTATTTATGTTATATCTTATTAGTAAATAGGGCTAATTATTTTTATTTTTTTCCATTTAAAGCAGCAGCTACTCTTAAATAAGATTATTCCAAATCCAAAAAAAAAAATAATAATAATAAAAGGAGCAATAACTGGAAGTCAGTTTTGTGATGGCTGTACGAACTAATCTGTAAAACACAAATATATGTGTAAGTAAAACATCCTCTTGTTTATCAGTCTCTTTATTTGATACTTTGCAGTCCTGCTGCCTTTTAACTTTTTCTATGAAAAGTTTCTAAAGGACTTTAATATCTTGTTTATTTGTAGTTCACCACTGTATTCTATCCTTAATCATATGAAAGCAGTCAATATTACACTTTATTAGAATGTCTCTAACAATCTTTGTGATGACAATATGAAGTAGATTGATGGATTTGGAGTAATTTTATGATAGAACCAATTGCTGTTTTAAAATAATAACAATTGAATAGTGTGATTTTTCAGAATTCGTAAAAAGTTTGAGTATTGGAATGATCAGAACTGGAATTGATCCAAAAGCCTTATGCTCCAGAGTCTGACCAGAACACTAAACCACATAGCACAATACAGGTTTTATTTGAGAAGAAAAAAGATTATACAACTTATTAAACATAATGTGGGACATAAAATTTCTGATTATAGACTTAAAAGTTTGTGGAGTAATTCTGTTCATTTAGTACATAAGTACCATAAGAAAAATAATATTAATGGATTCAGATATAGGTAACAATAAAATTGTATTGCTGCTTCAAAAACTTGGATGCATTTTAAATGAGGATTATTGAAACTCTAAGAAATAAATTAATCAATAACATTTTAAATAAAGCATAAGGAAAAGTTTCTGATAGAATAAAATTGCTAATATATTTAAATTTTTTAGAAAAATGTTTTTATTTACATAAATGCAAATAAAAAATAAATATTTCAGCTTTCATAAATAAAAGCAAGGGATGCTACTAAGCCTAAACTGGAAATGCTGAAGAACAAAAACTGCATCTATGAAATACCATGTGAATGTGGAAGGAAATACATTGGTGAACCCTGTCGCCCTGTTGAACAGCGATTGAAGGAGCACAAACTAATGGTTAAAAGAGAAAAAACAGATGTGTTTACCATAGCAGATCATGTATGTACTAATGACCATATGATTAAGTGGGAAAATACAAAGATATTGGATAAAGAGGAAAAAATGCATAGAAGAAAATTCAAGGAAGCTGCTCATATGACAATGGTAAATAATCCTATAAGTCAACCCAGTGTGGCAATACACAATATATGGAAGCCTCTAATTAGTCTTGCTCTTAGGAAAAAATAAAAATAATTAGACTCGTTATAAAAAAAAATAAAAAAAATTGGAGGACTCAGGAGTATTTGAACCAACCCTCATATATAAATATATCAAATTTCTACTATATGTTGCCTTTGACAGAATAGCTCAGTTGGTATAGCGTTTGCCTTAAATTCATTATTCAAGAATCTAAAGGTGCGAGTTCAACTTCTAAGTGAATATTGTCACTGTGCATATGGGCAGCAACACCTGAAGAAGAGTGGAGAATAAGCCAGCAACACCTGAAAAAGAGTAGAGAATAATAGTACTCGAAACATTGTGTAATTACTAACCTGTCTTGTCTATTTGTGTGTTATTGCTAACAAGTTATTTGTATTTGGAAAGTTTAAAATTTTCTATACATTCAACATTTACTCATAAATGATGGAAATAGTCCAACATATCACATCTTAATTTTAGTTCCACTTTCTATCCATTTTTCCAGGTTTCTGTCAAACAAGAATTACAAATTAACATTTTTAATTCAATATTCTTTGATATTTTGCTACTATGTTTATGAAAAAATGTATATCAACTTTTTACTTAAGTAAAATATGTCCCATGCTTTCTCATGTGTCATAGCATCAGCCGGGAAGCGAACCTGCTAACCTGGGACAACTGCTTGTAAAGCAGCTGTCGCTGACCTCTCGACCACCAATGCTTGATATGTCCCATGCTTTTACTTATGAAAGCTGAAGAAAATTATTTTTTCTACTTTTTTAGTGCATTTATGTAAATAAAATCATTTATTAAACAAAAAAAATTATACTTTTTATTTTCTTCTTCTTAGATTTATATATGTAATACTAAATCATCAAAATCAATTTTCAAATAATCATTCAAATTTTAAGGAATGTCATTAGACACCATTACCATCAATATTGCATATAAAATTAAAAATTTTAATTTTTCAAAATCTCTTATGCATATCTTAATTATTCTTTTGGTATTAAATAGATAGCAATTTACTATAGTTGGATTACTAAGTGTCAAACTTTCTGCACTCAAAACTTTGACATTAATTACTTTATGTAAATAATGATGATGATGATGATGATGATAATAATAATAATAATAATCAAAAAAAAAAAAAACAGCCATTCATAAATGAGTATAACCATTCCAATTCCAAAAAAAAAGGAGAATAAATATATTAATGATTATTACTAATCATTTATTATACTACAGATTATGCCTGGCCCAAATATACATTTTAAATCTCACTTAATAAATATGTCTGCAGTGTAGTAAAGGAATCAATACTGAATTTGATTATGTGTGTGTGTAAATTAAATGGAAGTAAACTACTCTTCTAAGAGCTTTAAATAAACAGTACCCCAATTCAATAAATGTAAGAAATAAATGGATCCTATCTGGAATTAGAATTAAATGGTATATGATAAAGATAGAATCTCATTTGGAGTATCCACCTATTTGTACATTCAATAACATTGAGTGCTATTTATTTCAGTTTTTTTCCATTTAATTTGTATATATATATAATATCTGATGGAATAAAATATGAAACAGAACTATATATTTTTTAATATATTAATAATGAAGCATGACTTTTTTAGAAATGGAAGCACATTCCATAATCTTTTTTTAATAATGTTTTTATTTTAGTTGATACAATAATTTTTACATAATAGCTGATATATACATATTTCATACATCCAGAGTAGCTCCCTTATCTGTAAATCAAACTGTGACTAGTTAAATATAGAGAATTTTTTATTTTCTAAATATTTTTAACATCCTTAAGTTTTAACTTTGAATTAAATTTTAGCATTGTTTGAACTTCTTACAATCAAAGAATAATGTGATGGTCAAATTCATTATTTGCTTTATATAAAAACAGTTCAACTGTTGGTAAAAAAAAAATTGAAAGTTAACAGAAATTCCATACAAAAATAATGAGTTTGAATTGTTCATTCTTCTTTTTTTATGTTTAACAAAAGTTTATATACACTAATGTACTTATTGTTCTTACTACACTATTGTATGTGCAACTTGTATCACTTTTGTGAGGTTAAATATGTACATATTTTAATGAATTTTTTTAAAATTGAATTTTAATTAAAGTTTTTGAATTTTTTAATGAATTCTTCTACGGAAGCATTCATTCCATTCAATACATGAAGCGTTCATCCCTGCAATGCATATAAATAAATAATAGCTATGGCATGGTTTGACTACCATCTTGAATAGCATTTATTGTAAATGAGTTATTCTTTACACTATCTGTAGCTGTTTATTCGTGTATATATTAATATACTGGAGTTTATAAAGTAAAAGTATTTTGTTTTAATAGGCTTGGGCTACCTGAAGGGTGCCTGGTTCGACATTAACACATTTTGGGGGGTCATTTGACTTTGTCATATTTCTTTTTTCATATGTATTAAGAATGTGTGATGGAAATAAAAACATTCAAAACATCATATGATCACCATTTCATATGCTTACACAGGTTATTAATAATAGTAGCAACCTCTCCATACAGTAGTGCCATCAAGTGCAAGATTTCATAATCAAATGGATGCAGGAAGATTTGTGCATAAAATCTCTATATAGTGTCTAGTCATATCCTTAGACTAATATCTAGCTTGTGACTTTCATCCAGTAAGAAGCTTTGGATTTGAGAGCATTGTATCTAGATCTTAAGATCCAATATAAACCTCCAGTAGCCACCTTTTACCTATTTTGTTAACTATAAGCCAAAATGAAAACAATGTTTTCAATTCCATCTCATTCAATAATGAAAGCCATGTGCTAGAAACTAGTCTGTGGTTATTGGATGACTAGGCACTAGATAGGGATTTTATGCACAAACCTTGCATTCATTGATTATGAAGCCTTGTATTTGTGGTGCTACTATATGGAGAGTTTGATAATGTGTGATGGAATCTGAAATGTAAGTATATATAAAAAAGATATTAGGGGAAAAGAAAAATGGAATTGAATTATTTTATATATTTATGTTTAATTTAAGAAATATATATTTATTTATTTTTAACTGAGATTTAAAGTTTATATTGGAGTAGGGATAATTTCTAGTTTAATAACTGATTAATAATAATTATTAGTGTATTTATTTAAAGTGGTTAGAGTCAATGTTATGACTGCAGAAAGTTTGATCTATAAATCAAAGTGTAATATAATATACAGCATTTTATTTTTGTAGTTTAATAATATTTTACTTATGTTTGATTTATATCATATGTTTACTACATTATACTTTATTTTAACTTTATACAGAAGATCCAGGATCTGTGCCTCCCACTCCTATTACTCCACATACTCCGTTAGGAATTAAATTGTCTCAATTTTCAATGACGCAACACAGTAGTATGGATCGAGTTAGTCCTCCAGTTAAAACAAGTACCCCACAGCCCATTTCACGACCAAAGCTTGCATCCATGCACAGCAAATTGGATCACACTAAAATCAATGCTTCCATTTATCAAAGAAAGGTAATTACTAGTATTGATTTGATTGGCTAAAACATTTATATGAGCTATTTCGATGAAGTGTAATGTTTGTTTTCTTTTTTTTATTTTAGCTAATAAAACAGCAATCAGGAAGTATTCCTGAGGAAATGCTTGGATCTTTAAATTTTTCTTTAGAATATAATAAAGACTGTGGTTTACTCAGTGTACGTCTGATCCAGGCTCGAGACCTGGTTTCTCGAGACTTAGGTGGGACTGCTGATCCTTATTGTAAACTTTACCTGTTACCTGATAAGAAAATTATTAAGCAGACACAGGTATTACCAAAGTCCCTTAACCCTGAATTTGAAGAAGATTTTGTTTTTGAAGTACTAGCAGAAGAAATGGCTTCTCGAACACTTGAAATTGCAGTTTATGATCAAGATTTATGTTCAAGAGATGAGTGTATTGGTCACATACAGCTGCCATTGGAACATATTGACATGAGTGAAAAAGTGACTCTATGGAAAGGTATTTCATCATGTGGAAGTCGGGATGATGAGGTAAAAATAACATTTATATGAATATATATTTATGTGTGAATGTAATATAAATAACTTAGAGAGGAGCAAAATTGCTAATCAATATCCAACATAGGCAGATTTCTTATACTACATATGTTTAGAAATAATATAGACTTATCAGATATGCTAGAAGTTAAAATACTAGTAATCATGTCAGAATATTAACTTGGTGCCTTTTTTGTAAATAAATTTATGTGATATATTTTTTTAATTTAAATGAATAATACTAATATACACTTCTATGCATTTTATATAGCACAAATGCACTATTTTGTTATTGTGTACTTGCAAAATAGCTGAGAATTTCATCTATCTAACAGTCTTCTTCAGAGTCATATTATGTCCAATATATATAAGAACTCTTATAATAGATTAAATATACATACAAATTTTTATATGTATTAAAAACTATAAACATTTAATTTAAATAATTTAATTGCAATCTGATTTTTTGTAAATATGTTAGCAAACAATTTTAATTATATTTTATTTTATTTTTGAAGTTTGAATATATTCTAGAACACTCAACTTATGTAATATTAAGTGATCCTTATGCAAAGCAAAAACAATTTCAAACCTTATACATATTCAGAAGTACAACTAATTTTAAGTTGCATACATAATATTAATAATTTTAGATAATTGTAATAAGTTGTGGAATGAATTTTAGCACTCTATAGTACAAATTTAAATTTTAATGTTAATCGTTATGTAAAATTGCCTTTAACCTTTCAACTGATGAAAATATTTCAATTGTTCTCCCTGCTGGCAATTTTTATAATTATTTAACATTTGATTTTAGTTTTAAATCATTATTCTGTATTGGAATTTAATAGACTGGATTTCATTTGCTGAAATATAAGGTTACAGATGAAAACACCCTAAAAAATCATATCTGATTTTGCAAATACAGAAAAAATAGTAATAAAGATAATACACAAGGGAAAATAATGAAGTTTTTTCTAATCGGACAGTGTAAAGAAAAGTCAGTCTAATTATGACAAAAGACAATTCAAAATTATCATAAAACTATGACAAAAGAAAATTAACAAAATCTTTGTTGATTGAACTTTTTTTTAATGTGGGTCATCATACATCTAATATAGAAATTCTATTTTAAAAATTTAAATTGCATTTAAAATTTTTAAAATATTATAAATTTTACAGTATTAAAAGAAAGTAATAACAATCTTATTACTGTGGTTTTCCATTTACCATTATGATTGAATTTGATAACTTATATTTTTAAAAATAAAACCTATTTGAATAAAATCAAATTGTAATAATATATAATTTTGGTTTTAAATAATTATTTTATAAATATTGTGTAAAAATAATCATAAATATTTAAATAAACTATAAAACAAAACAATCATTTTACTAATCGTTAATGATAAAAGCCTTGAATGTAAATTATTTTTGCAACTACCAAACAGCTGCCCTATTTCTTTAATTAATACAGTTTCTGACATCAAAGTGACTGCAATAATGATAAAATAGCACTACAGGTAACCATAGGATAATGAACATTGAAGATCCATAAGAGCTCTATCCAAAAATCTCCAAATGAAGTAATTTATAATTATTTACTGAAGTGTTACTGTAAAGCTATGTTGTAGAGAAAACTTTTATCACTTTTTATCATACATATCTAAATGCAAAAAGTCTTATTTCTTCAATATCTGGTCACTAAAAACCATGTGATTACTCAAGCCTTGGGTCATATTATTACTTTTAAAAATAACAATTATAATGTTAATTTATAATAAAAATATATATTATAATTTTTTACATTCTCAAAATTGTCTTATACAATATTATTATTTTATGTTATCTGCAGGGTATGTGTATCTATCTGTTTAGTCTAATAGATAAACTAATAATTTTTGTTAATCATTCATTAGTCTAGAGATTATCCATTTAATGAATATTTCTGTAGTATAATTTTCACTGCATCATTCTAATGCAAGGTAGGAACTGGTTTTTATCCACTTTTAATACCTTGTGGAGGGGTGCAGTCATAAATATTTGATCAAAGACATGTGAAAAGAATGTATGATCCCCAAGATGCACATTTTATGCAAACCAGCACTCATCAGTTGACCCAGATCATATGATCAAAAACCTGTAAAAAAAACTATGGCTATTGTATAATGTAATGATCAAAATATAAA
Organism: Epiperipatus broadwayi; assembly: GCA_028023455.1. NCBI lineage: Eukaryota > Metazoa > Onychophora > Udeonychophora > Euonychophora > Peripatidae > Epiperipatus > Epiperipatus broadwayi. The sequence goes on along the minus strand of JAQFVV010006259.1, from coordinate 3,046,771 downwards.
CTTATTCACAGAGCAATTAAATTTAAATAACTTTACTGCAATAATTTATAAGTTAGATTTCCAAGCAATAATTTTTAAACAAGCTCTGTGCAATTTAATGCAATCATAGAGTGTCAGACTATAGTACATAATTTGATCGATTCCCTTTTCTGAGATCCAAACTTTTTATTAACTCCTGAACAATAAAATCATGTTTTTTTTTTAATTTTTTAAAAAAGCATAGAATTTACATAAAAGTATCCATCTTTTACCTGTACTACAAATTGGCACTGGTATGAGAAACTGTGTTTGCAAGTTTTTTTAAAAATTGAGTTTTTAGGAGTATTTTTAGGAGTTTTTCAGAGGTATTGGCTTTGTGACTATTTAGCCATAGTTATAGGATTATTAAAATTACATAAATATTAAATATTTTCTTGGATTTATTATGATGTAAATAATAGAAAGAATAAACAACCAGAGATAACTTTACCTTCGATGTTGCTAGGAAACTATAAATTACTAATGTACAGTCCTAAGGCTAAACAATCACTCTTTTGTTCTGAATTTAAAGAGAAGAAAAAGATTTTATATATATATTTACAATAAACAATTATTAAGGTATGTAAAATTTAGACTAAAATTTTAATTAAACCTAGAAATTTTTGGTATTGGCACTATATTTATGACTTGATGAAAGCTGAGTTGATAAGCTTCTAAGACTCAGACTACATATTAAAATCCCAGAATGCCAATCACCATTGGTTCATCGGGTGATAATTTTTTTTGAGTTGGTACTGTATTATGTTTACTCAGGTTTTTTTGCTATCATTTCTTTCTTTATATATCATATTAATATTTTGTTGGCTGAATTGTGTGGTCTGTTTATTTTTATGATTAAGTAAAAACAGTAGTTTATGGAGCTGATATTAGCTTGCTTATATAAACAAATGTGTTGAATAACTTTCTCATGTAAATTGGGTTTTGCTTCATTTGCAAGCATATTCTTAATTTATATCTGCTGTGGCATCCTACTTGTCTGGACACTCTAATATTTATTTATCTTTGCATAATAAAATCATTTAATATCACATTAAAATTGAAAATATATTTATGAGATATTTGTCTGAAGGTTTGTACTGATGGTATATTATAAGATGCAATATGTTGGCCTATTTCCATCATTTATGAGTGAATGTTGAATGTATAGAAAATTTTAAACTTTATTTAAAATTTCCAAATACAAACAACTTGTTAGTAATAACACACAAATAGACAATACAGGTTAGTAATTACACAATGTTTTGAGTAGTATTATTCTCCACTTTTCTTCAGGTGTTGCTAGCCTATATGCACAGTGACAATATTTGCTTAGAGGTTGAACTCGCACCTTTAGATTCTTGAATATTGAATTTAAGGCAAATGCTCTACCAACTGAGCTATTCTGTCAAAGGCAACATATAGTAGAAATTTGATATATTTATATATGAGGGTTGGTTCAAATCCTCCAGAGTCCTTCAATTTTTTTCTTTTTATAAGAGGCTAATTAGTTGTTGTTTTTTTTCTTAAGAGCAAGATTAATTAGAGGTTTCCATACATTGTGTATTGCCACACTGGGTTGACTTATAGGATTATTTACCATTGTCATATGAGCAGTTTCTTTGAATTTTCTTCTATGCATTTTTTCCTCTTTATCCAATATCTTTGTATTTTACCATTTAAGCATATGGTCATTGGTACATACATGATCTGATATGGTAGATACATCTGTTTTTCTCTTTTAACCATTAGTTTGTGCTCCTTCAATCACTGCTCAACAGGGTGACAGGTCTCACCAATGTATTTCCTTCCACATTCACATGGTATTTCATAGATGCAGTTTTTGTTTTTCAGCATTTCCTGTTTAGACTTAGTAGAAGCATTCCTCGAAATGTGGTATGGCTTTGGAAAGCAGTTCTAATGTTATATTGACTGCAGATTTTCTTTAATTTGTCTGCCATTCCTGCTATGTATGGATACACTACTGTACCAATAATTGGTTTCTCTCTCAGTGTTGGTAGAGTGTTTACCTTAAATTCAATATTTAAAAATCTAAAGGTGCGAGTTCAACTTCTAAGCGAATATTGTCACTGTGCATATAGGCCAGCAACACCTGAAGAGGAGTGGAGAATACTACTACTCAAAACATTGTGTAATTACTAACCTGTATTGTCTATTTGTGTGTTATTACTAACAAGTTGTTTGTATTTGGAAAGTTTAAATAAAGTTTAAAATTTTCTATACATACAACATTGACTCAATAGATGATGGAAATAGTCCAACATATCACATCTTATATTTTTGACATATTTCACAGTTTCTGTATAGCTCTGCCTTCTATGTGTGATTTTATATTATTTATTCATTACAAATTGACATAAGACATGGTTGTGAAATTTAAATAATTGAACAATTATTACTTGGAGTTCATGAGAAGTTTGAGCACTAGACATGGCACAGCTGAATCAGACCTATGGATCTTGAGCTCCAAACAGGTATTGTGAAATAATAATGTTCTACTTCCCACTAATTTATGACATTGAGGCACTGAAATAAGGGTATAATAACTTTTACTATTAGCAAGTTTAACAATGGTATTGCAATTAAGAGTTTTTTCCCACACAATATTTAAATATAAGAATTTTAAAGAATATGAATGATTGTTATATTCCATTTTAATGTTTAGATTGGATTCATTATTTAAATACAGTATATATGTTCTCCATTATTCAAACTATTGCAATAAAACAAACACCAATTTTGCAGGTTTGCAATTTTCTTTTCAGTCAAAGAGCCTATAACCGATTCATTTAACCATTCAATGTTGGTCAGTAAATAGTTATTTATCTATTATTAGTTAAGCTAAACTGAATGAAAACTATTCAAAACTATCATTACTTTCCAAAAACCTAATTAATGAGTACTTTCTGTTCCCTTGTGATTTCTCTGCAACGGATTATTGATGTTTTTGCTTTCTTATAAAATGTTTTAAAAGCTATTTTATCTTTCTCACCTATTATAATGTAATTGCAGATTTTTTTAAAACTTTGTTAGTTAGAAATTTTATTGTTCAATTGATGAAGTTTTATGTACAATAAAAAAAAGAAATTTTATTGTTCAATTGATGAAGTTTTATGTACAATAAAAAAAAAGAACTAGTAGTTAACGTTAGATGGACATGCAACACCTCATCTGCCATTAGTGAAAATTTTATTGTACAATAATGATATTTGACTGAACTGATTAATTTGGAATTACTGCAAGTAAAACTAAGAGTAGCTATTACTCATTTGTTAATTGATATTGGGTGACTACTAGTTTGACCTTGATCTGGCTACCTGAAAAAATTTCTGATCTTACTTAGAAAATCCTTAATTCCTGAAAAAAATCTATAACAATTATATTTGTTTAAATTCTAGGTTGTAGACGCAAAGAAATACACAATTTTGACCATTTTTTTTATTAATGGGATAACTAAAACTTGTGATGTCATATCAAAACAATTCAAATATCATTTCAGCAAGGTTTGTTTTTTTTTTTCAGATTTATTTTCTAGTTTATGACTCATACTAGTGACACCTATCAACTAATTCCAAAAGTCATAATAAAAGCATTTAATAAAGTAATGAAAACACTATTAAGTAGCAGTGCAAGCCTATTTCCTATGACTGATTTTTAGCTAATTAGTCTTCTTTAAGTACAGTATATCAGATGTGTGATATCCCAGAAATATTGACCATTTTTATTGTTGCTCTTCTATTCATAGTAGCAGATTGAGCATTTAAACACCCTAAATTTTTTAGTCAAACCAGCTAGTCTGCATGTGTATATACTGTACTTTTAAGTTCTCTTCCAAAAGACTAATTGAGATAACTAGATCATAGACGGCTGTGAACAAAATTTAATACTTGATATTGCTTTTTGGTCATAATAAGCTCATCATCTAATCAGCCTTGCCTTATGTCAAATAATTATGACTACATGTTGTTTGACTTGAGTTCAAATCTTAAGATGTCTAAATATTCAATCTTATATAGCTGTGACACTGAGTTTACTAAAATATGTATCTGTTACACTGGTTGGAGAACTGGGTAAATCCAATGCCTCTTATTAGAAAAAGTATCATGTGACTTCTTGTGCTGAGAAATCATTACATTATTTATTTATTTTAGATATATTCAAAATTTTCTTGAAAAATATAAACATATCTGAATAAGATGATTCCTAAGATGCATTTCATGCTAACCTAGGACCTTATATCCAGGACACAACCTCTTATATTTGTGCAGCTTTTATCAGTATCAAATTATTTATTTGATATATAAGTAATCAAATTTTCTGCATTCATATATTTGACACAATCACTTTCGATAAATTCTTTAGTGATTATTATTAATCATTTATTTGGCTAGAGATTATTATTATTAATATATCTGGATTTTTAAAATTAACATTGAATATCTATTGAATTAATTTTGGCTAGCTAGAGATTATTATTATTAATATATCTGGATTTTTAAAATTAACATTGAATATCTATTGAATTAATTTTGGCTATCTGGAAAAAAATCTAACCTTGCTTAAAAAATCTCTAATGATCATCTAGACTTGAATTCTATTTCATATGTACTGGAGTATACTACTTTAACTATTCATCTGTTAATTGAACATTGTAATCTCATATTATAGATGTTATTCACAGTTCTTTGTTTGAACATGACTTGCCCGATTATAGTTTAATGCAGTAATAAAGTAGTAAGACTAGGAACATCAAAGTCCGTGGTTCATGACTCCAATTCTGTTACTTCCGGTGCTCACATTTCTTAAAAACTCCCAAGAAATAAACCATTTAGTTATTTTTCAAACTGCCTTGCTTAATTAATACAGTAATAGAAAAATGGACTTCCGAGTTCCAAATTTATGGATCATTTTTCAATCTGAGACTCACAAGAACAAAGATCCATGAATAGTGATTTCTTCGGAAACTTCCAGGCTGTAAATTATTTGATTATTTTTTATATTGACCTCCATAGCTTATCATAGTGATAGAGTTGCAAACTCTAGAACCCAGAGCCTTTAGTTAAATACTTAATTTGTTATTTCCCGTTCCGGAACTTCATATAAACTTCCGTGTAATAACTATTGTTTGCATAAAGGCTGATTTTGAAGATGGAAGTGATTAGTTTTTCCTTTTTAATTAACACGTGATTGAGCTAGTTTTTTTTTTTTAGGCGTTAAATTTAATGAAAAAAACTGAAATGTATTCTTCAAAAATTTATCAAATTTGTTAGCTGACTTTGTTACTAACTGACACTGAAGTCAAACGGTTTATAAAATACGATTTGCATCGCTTTATTGTTCGAGAGTTCATAAAAAGTTCGAGATCCGGAAGTCCTAGCCTCGGAAAAGACCACACACATTTCAGAGTTGATGCTCTACCACGTGTCACCGTGCGGAGCCACACAGGGCTTAGGTTCATATGTCTCAAACAAATGCAATATAAATCAATTAACTTTGCCGAAAAAATTAAATTAAGCTTAAAAGAATTGATCACTTTATCCATTCAATGAATTTAGTGAAATTTCTGTTTTTAAAATATAAAAGCTTTTCTTTTTAAAGAAAAACTATAAATCCATAACATTAAATACCAGAAGAAAAGTTCTGTCAATCCACTTCTAAAGTGGATCACATGACAGGTCACCTAGAAACAGCGTACAAGCGAAATCAACCTAGTTCATAAAGGAAAATCATATTAACCTTTATTAAAGCATGTATTTCATTTTTCTGTGTCCTTTTACGTAATCAATTTGTTATTATTGTTGTTTTGTTTATAATTGGGCGCAGAGGGCAATCGTATTGTGTGTGTGTGTAGATTACAATATTTCCATCATCTAGAATAAACCGTTAATTAAATGTCTTTAGAAAAATTCAAATTTTATATTCAACTTTTAGTAATAGGGCACAATTTAGCATATAATACAATGTTTTAAATGGCATTCTTCATATGTTGCTGATCTGATCAATGAGATTCCTAGCATTGGAATTGAACTTTGGATTAATTTAAGATGACAAACTAACCAATTAAGACTTTGATAGAATAGTCTAGTTGGTTAGAACATCATCTTGAATTTAGTATTTACCTATCAAATAGTACCAGGTTCGATTTCTATGCTGTTGTGTCATTGATTATAGAAAAACAGAAAAAGAGAATAATACCACTTGAAGCACCATATTTCTTCCTATCCTATGGACTAATTACTAGCAGTTGAATGGATTTGAAAATTTTAATTAAAATTTGGATTTTTCCAATGACGTTACAACAATTAATTCTAGATGATAGAAATAGTGCAACATATCATTACAAGTAAAATGTTGACATCACATATAAATATATAAACAAAGGCAAAACTCTCCATACAGTAGTGCCACCCTGTGCCAAACAAATTATGTGCTAGTATAGAGATGGTGATCATGTGATATAAATATATACTCTGGTGATTTTAATGAGCATACACATAATTGTACAGCTTATCAAATATACACTAAAAATATAAACCTATTTACAGAACTAACAACTCTAAATATGTTTACAAGATAATTCACAAGCATCACATGATCACCATCTCTATACTAGCACATAATTGATTACTCTGTTTGGCACAGGGTGGCATACTGTATGGGGAGTTTTGCCTTTGTTTATAATTCACAAGCTAGTCTCTTTTAACAGAAAAAGACATCACTTTTATCTGACCTTCAGTTTTTATTTATTAATAAATTAAGTATTAATAGTTTAAAATAGCTGTTTTTTATTAGTTGTGATTTTTGTTTTTATATTAATCAAGCCAGCTTACATTTTCAAATATTAATTTAGATGAAATTCTAATAATTTTAATGAGTGTATAAACAATTTTACAGTTTATCAAATATATAATGCTGAGAATATAAATCTATTTATGTGAATACATTACAGAGACAATTCCCAAAGAATCATTTAAGCAAATTTGTAAGTAATATCCACCATTTGTTATATTAATGCCATTCTATTTTGTCAGTTAAAAGATGTGAACTGATTTGATTAGCATAAAAATCAGTAAAACGTTTTAGCCTTTCTTAGTATCAATGCTCCGTTTATTATTATATAACAAACTAAAGCTTAAATAAAAGTAATCGTATTTCACCTGGTAAAATAGGTTAGCATTGATATAACAAAATCAAGCATTATTTACAATTTATTTTTAAATAATTTTGAGGAATTTTGCTTGTGAATTACTTTAGTATTTTATATAGACTTGCTGAATAGGTTTATATATATATATAATAAAGAATAGAAATAAGATTATGTTCATGTAAACAGAGATAACTTGCTTTATGATGTTGCTAGGAAACTATCAATTACTACTAATTGACAATCTCCCTGAGGTTAAACAAGTTTTCTTTATTAATTCTTTCAGTGTCAACCCGACCCCCAAATTTTTGAATAGTCTCTAGTGATGAATATTTTTACTATCGCACCATATTTGATTTTTTTTGTGTGTGTGCATTTATTTATTTTTTGTGTATATTACAAAATTCATTTATAAATTATATTATAAATATTTAGGCCTTCTAATAATTAAAATTCTAAACATGAAAAATTAATATTTTAAAATTATGAAAATAAGTATCTAACTGAAGATCTTACCAATATAACAGTGGTAAACATCATTATTGGCTTCACAATATCTACTCAAAAAAGTTTTAAAAAATGAAATATTAGATTTTAGAATTTTTTTATTAAAAAATTATATATTTAGAATTGGTTATTATCGAAGAAACAAAAAAATTCTAAAAGTTAATAAATTATTAATTGTTATTAAAATATTTCATTTACAGTTTTTACAAAAACGATTTTCTTTTTAGCCCCTAATGGTATTTCTGTGGTAATTTTTGATTTTCATAACATACTTCTTATACTTTCTAAGAGCTGTCTTTTAAAAATAAAATGTGTTTAAAAACAACCCCCCTCCTCCTAGTGATGTAGTTTTTGGTTTAATAAAGTTTTTTACAAAAATATTGCATCACAATTACTGAAAATCACATTTTTTGTGGCATTTGGCCTCAGGGGAAATGAATCTAAAGCATCAGCCAAATAGAAATCACCACCTTCTTAGCTTATTTCAGAACAATAGAATGTGCTATCGATCACAGACAAAGTCTCTGTATATTGCTGACATCTTGGATTTTTTTTTAAATTAATACATTAAAATTGAAAGCTTCTTAGAAAGAATTGCTGCAGTTTATCACACACCATAAGTTAACATACAATGTTTTAAGGCAACAGAAAAGTAGCAATCTTAGTGCCATCATGTCACCAAAATTTGTTGAATATGATAGTGCTATTACAGCTTACTTTTGTGAAACACTTAACCTATAATAATTCTTTTGTTGGGTTTTTTTTTCACTATCACATCCAACAAACAGAACGATGTCAATTTGTAGTAATTGACAGTTTCCTAGCAACATCAAAAAGTAAAGTTATCTCTGTTTGCATGTACATAATTTTGTTAATTATAATAACAATTCATAAAAATATTTAATTCAAAATATAAACTTAATGTAATTAGAAGAAATTTGAACTCAGACTATCCACTCTAGCTCATATAACCAATACACATAACCATATATATATGTGAAAAAGATAAATGATCTCCATTATACATATTTCATGATGAACCAGCACTCATCAGTTGGTCCAGATTACCATCTTTCACACATATACTCAATCAGTGCTCAGTTTATATTAAGACAGCAAATCTTCAAAATTTAATGATCAATGTTCTCCACCCTCCAATTCTTCTGCCATCCATACCATGGAAAATCTAAAGATGAAATGCTCAAAGCCCTTGTTGATGCCAATATTATAGTCATACTCGTGTTGTCATTAAGTCAGTCTGATCCCTCACACATAGAACTTTAATACATCCATTTAATTAGATAATATACATGTAATTAAATATTACATATTGAAGCAATGGATCCGGAAGTCAGATCCATGCTGCACAGCCTTACATAAACCAATCGGTATTGCAAACCTGGTTTAGGTTTATATTGGAGTATCAATAGAGTTTTGCATTAAATAGAAATATAAAGTGATTTGTTTTGTCTATTTATCGATCATGAAATTAGTTATTTAGATTTAAATGATTCATTAAAAATAAATCTAATCAAAATATAAATTGCTCATAAAATTTGTTTTTCATAATTTATTAAAGAAGCATATATGTATTGCAAGCATACATGTATAATTAATGCAGGATTCTGTTGAAACTAAAACTTTATTTTGTTACAAGAAATATAATATATTTTTGCTTTATTCTATTTAAAAATATATATCGTATGATTTATTTTAAAATAAGCCTGCAACATTCCTAAATTAATTACTTTATAAATTAGTTTTATTCGGGGCAATTAAATATGGCCTCTTTAATAAAAAAAAACCTTAAATTTTATTTTTAGTAAAAAAAAAAAAAGTTGCTTTGAAACAAAAGAGTGTGGGGACTTATCAAGATATGGAATCATACAAAAAACAATAGGAAAAGATTGGCTGGAAAGGTATAAAAGGTGGGATAGAACAAAGGATTGGGCTACTTCTATTATGTCTTATGATTCCTCTGTTTCAGCTGATGATTATGATTCCTCTGTTCTGATGTTTGCTGAGAATTATTATTGAGATTGATTCCTAGATTCTTGCTCAGAATTTTTTTTGATTTGATTAGAATTATGCAAAATATCAAAAATTATTTTCACCTTGTGGACGTGACCATGTACGGCTGCTAAGCCCATTCATTACTTTGCCTGCCATCGAAGCCTTGATCCATCAAATGCCGTAAGAGTGTCAATTAAATAAATGGAACCAAACTGTGAACTGTCTGTATGCACTATGTACCAATGCTTCAAATAATAAGAACCTTGTCCAGACAAATGAATCTACGAATGTTAGTCAAGTCAGGCCATTGTGGGAATTGGACAAAAACTAAAATCCTGTGCTGGTAACATTTTATCATCTTCTCATGAACTTTTAATTTTCTTGTTTTTAAATCTATGTCTTTTTTTTTGTTATTTACATTTAACTCATTAACTTTATATTATGTATTTATCTAAATCTAATATTATATTATATCATTTAAATTTATCATCCTTTATAATTAAATGCTGTCCTTCGCTATTCCTCATTTTTTAGAATCAAATAAGTATGACATATTTATTTTAGTATCTTTATGCAGTATCATTATTTTTTTTATTGAAATATATTTCCAATTTATAAATTACTATTTATGACTTAATGTTAGTTCATGTTTTTTTGTTGTTGTTGTTTTTCCCAATTCGATCTCCTCGATAAAGCATATTTTTGTTCTTGTGTATTCTTGAGGATAAGTGTAATTTATTAAAAGAAAATCCTCAAACACTATAAATCATACGCACGGCACAAAGCAGTGATTAAATGCTTTGTAAAATATTTTATTTAACCTTGCTTTATTGAGGGGATACATGCTGTTAAAATAAATTGAATTGGAAAATCAATATCCATACCGCAAAATCATATTTAATTTAGATCGCTTCATTTATAAAACCATTGATTAGGTGGAAACTTGTGGAATAGTGGAGATTAAAGCCTTATTTTTTTTTTTTTTCATTGATTAAAGTATGTCTTTCTTTAAAGTAAAAGCATTAGTCCTTTTGTTGTTGTTTTCTTTCAACCTGATACATTTGATTAATCTATTAGGTTAATTCCCGATGATCCAAGCATAGCACAAGTATCTTATTCATATTTTTATATATTAGCACATTACACTAACTTTAGGCACTTAAGGTAGTTCTAGTCGATTGTTTCTCCCCTGATGCTAGCAGGACAGGTGGAGAAAATAATTTATGCGTGTCTCAGATATGTTGTTGGTTCATTGTTAGACTCGAAAATAGACAAATAGGGCAGAGGCCATAGTATTCTTAATTTTTATATCTCATGTATGATTGGTATCAAGGTACTTTCATCTAGATTTTGAACCAGGTTAAACCAGCATACACATTCGACCGGCACAATATTCAACCTGTATTCTGCCCATCCTTCTGTATAATTAAATGGACATATTAAGGTCCTATGTATGAGGTGTCAGATTGATTTAAAGTCAACATGGATATGACAACCATATTAGCATCAGCCTTTGTGTGTTCCATCTTTAGATTTTCAGTAATATGGATGCTGAAGAGTTGGACGGTAGAAGAAATTGAAGCTTATTCATTAAAGTTTGAAGATTTGCTATCTTAACATAAACTGAAGACTATATGTATGAGAGATGGTGATATGGACCAACTGATGAGTGCTGATTCAGAATGAAATATGTATGTTAGAGATCTTTTTTTTTCCACATGTTTGTGGTTAGTTGTTTGAGATAGAGTGGATACTTGTAGGGTACTTGAATTCAAATCCCTTCTAATTATATATTAAGTTTAGAATAGACAATATATATGTATTTAAATATTATATATTCAGCCTCTGTTCTCCTATCCCTCTTCTGTATAATTAAATGGACATATTAAAGTCTTATGTATGAGGAGTCAGCTTGACTTAAGGTCAACATGGTTATGATGTTAATACCAGCATTAATAAGGGCTTTGAGTATTCCATCTTTTGATTTTCAGTGATGTATATGGCTGAAGAGTTGGAGGTTGGAAAAGATTGTTGCCTGTCCATTAAAGTTTGAAGACTTGCTATCTTAATATAAACTGAGCAATGATTGTGTGTATGTGTGGAAGATGGTAATCTGGATCAACTGATGAGTTCTGGTTCAGCGTGAATATTTATATTGGAGATTATTTATCTTTTTCACATGTATATGGTCATGTGTATTTGTTGTTGGACGTAGAGTGAATAGCTGCAGAGTACTTGAATTCAAGTTCCTTCTACATATGTAGATATGTATAATGCCATTTCAACTCATTTATTCACTTACATATAAAATACTTCACCAATACGTGGCTATTTATTTCTGTATGTTTAAGCCTTGATTATTCTTTTGCAACATAAATAAATTTTGATGGACAATTAACCTTGTTCAAACATGATCGCAACCTTTTTTTTTTTTAAGAATAATGCAATAATTTTCTACTTCTCATACCAAATTATCTATATAAAAACAGATTAAGCTTAAGAATATATATTATAATTACAATAACCTGATGTAAACTTAACCAGCTATGATATCTTAGAAAACAATCTTTATTACAGGCAGATGAAAAATTATGGATTTATTTTTACATCTTCTGTTAATAAAAACTATAATTTAGATGATACAGATGAATAATGTAATATGTTAAATTGTTGTATAATTTAGTTATATAATGTATAATTCAAACATTTATAAGTAATATATTACAATTTAAAAAAATAAATAAAACAAAAATTACTTAACTTTTTAGCTTTTAAACATAATGACTTCCATTGATGTTGCCTTTTTCTTGCAAATATTTTATCTTCACTATCATACCAATGTGATGTGATATGATGTGATGCACTATGACTTTTTTCTCTGAATCAGGAATCTCTCAGTCACTATGCCTAGCTAAACCTATTGACCATCTTACTTTTCCATTCTCCACCCTAAGTTTTTCCCATATTCTTCTCTATTCTTTTCCATCCCATTTCCACAACATTATCTTTGTCAATTTTATGGCCTTGATATCTAAATTCCCCTTTTCCCAAACCCAGCATAAAAACCAAGAACTCACTTTTCATATAATCACTTTGTTTATATTTATTCTCCCACAACTTCATTATTTGTATCCCTTTCTGCTTGTAAACATTTACATTTAATTAACAGATACCTAATATTTTCTATGACTTCCTCACATAACTTGCAAACTAAATTGCCCATATTTTTCCATTTATGTGTATATTCTCTTGCTGCTAACAACCTGTTCGAGCCTTAAACAATAAACTACTTTCCTTGCTATTATCATAAATTACCTCACACTCAATATTCTGTTCACTTTTATATATATTTAAACTCTTTTTACTCTTCATAATAGTTCTCCAACTCCCTTTTTTTTTAATGCATCTATTCTCCTATACCATTCCTTGCCACCATTACATTCAACAATTCTCCTAACACAATCATTCCACCTTTTGTATAAATATACTGACATAAAAGTCTGTCCAAATCTTCATATCATACTACCTTTCTCACTCATCTTGTTGCCTGTTCTTTACTCATAACCCAATTAAATTCTATTTTGATTATTCTCTTATTATCCATAAATTGCAATCTACTGAACATTTTCATTTTGTTTGTTGCATCTCATATAAAAATTTGACCATCCCATTTCTCCTTGAATTGTCTGCTTTGCAGATCACATATCTGCATCTATTGCATGTTTTCCTACTTCCCTTTGTACTTTTTCTAAGTAATATAAGACCCCTTTACTAACAATATTTTTGAAATTCAAGAAATTCCATCTATAGGTGAAAACTGTAACAAAATATGTTGTTTTGTGAGTGCTAATTCATCAACTATAAAAGGCAAAAACAAGTGCTTCGTGGGATGAACATGCAATAAGCATTTAAAGAGTTGTACCACCATGAAGACATTTATAAATAACAATGAAAGAGTTAATTTGGCTATATCAATAAAAACAATATATAACTAGTTGGTTTTTCAATGAAATGGACAGATGAAAAGTTGGAAGGGTGAGAAGATTGTTAAAGTTGGGGAATTTCTCATATAAACTAAACACTGATTGTATATATATGTGGGAGATTATGATCTGGTCCAACTGATGAGTGTTAGTTCTTCATGAAATATATATATTGAGGATCATATATTTTTTTCACTTGTGGGTGGTCATGTGTATCAGATGCTTGAAGATACAGTGGCTGAATAGACTAAAAAATTCTGAGTTCAAATCCCTCTATTTACAACTTTATCTTAGATAATATATTAAATTTTATTGGTAGATATGTACGTACAAACCCTATGCTTCATACTAATGAAAGCCAATAATTAAGTAATCCAAAAATTTGGGTATAATGTTTCGTGTGATATTCATTGCTTTCTTAAAATTATGATATGTTCTGATACTGTTAAATTACTACTTTTGTGCATAATTTTTGGGATCATCAGCTTTATAAAAATATTTGGTAAAATTGCAGTAATTTTTAATTATTTTTTTTAGTTTTTTGCTTTTTAAATGAAAATCATTTGAAAAAAAATAAGTGCAAATTTTAATTATTTGTATTCTTTGATTGTAATTCTTAATACAAAAAATAATTTAACTGATGCCTGAAAAATAGATAGAGAGACGTAAGCAATTCATATAAAAGCAATAAAAAAATCTATTTTTATTATATCTCCAATTTTGATATTCCACCATAAAAAGATTTTTTTGTTTTTCAATAATTCCATTAAAAGCAAATCAAATTTTTAAACATATTAAAATAATTTTAAAATTTCAATAAAATAATCAATAATTTTAGTAAAAAATAAATACTTGTTTCCAATATTTGTTTTTGAGTTATCTTTTTTTTTTTTTTAAATTTAGATGATTGGAATTTCTATTGATGTACTGATCAATAACCCAAACAAAAATTAGATTACATATATAGACTCAACTGAATTTGGTTGAGATCTACAGAATATAAAAAGCAGGCTATTTTTCTAGGAGCTCTGGAGTTACTGACTAGGGTTAAATAGGTGCAAACTGTCTACACAAATTAATAAAAAGTCTAAAATATTTGTTAACATCACATTATCACTTTTTCCCATGTTTGCACAAGTTGTTAAAACAGTAACAACTCTTCACAAAGTAGTGCCTCTCAGATGAGTAGGCATGAGCTAGGGTTTTTATGAACAAATCTTCTTGCATCCATTGATTACTAAGGCTTACACTAGATGGCACTACTTATGGAGAGTTTGCTTCTGTTTTAAAATAAATGTTCAATGTATTATCTTCTTCATATTAAGTATAACTTAATCTTTCTTTTAAATACTCATTTTCATTTCAAAAATGTAGATTAGATTAATGATTAGGTAGAAGTGTGAATAAATTACTGTACAATTTAATATACTGCATGGATTAATATAGTGAATAGGGGTAGAATGTGGGAGTCTGGAGTTTAAGATCAACAAATTGATTCCAATTCTGTCATTTTGAGTACTTGAACTTTTCATACATTTTCAAGCAATAAAGCCATCAGATTATTTTATTTATGAGAACGCTTTATTTCATGCATTTATAATAGATGATCTGGTTATTGAGACTCAAATATCCATCTATCATCATATTTTGTAGCACTAAGCCCATTTTATTTCCATTTCAGCTTTTTAATTTTTTCAATGAATTATCAACTGTTCCTCCAATTTATAACTTTTCTCCTCTTAACTTAACATCAGAAAACTTAGTTTTGCATGGTTTGGTGCGATGATTGAGAAACAAACTCTAGAGCATAAGATCCTTAAACTGATTCCAGTTCTAACATTTTCTATACTTAAACTTTTTTTAAACCCCTGAGTAATAAATCCATTTGGTTGTTTTATTTACCAGAAACTTTATCTGATCCATCTATCTTGCACATGCTCAGGTTATAACTCTTTTACTCTGTTGGAGATTCAATTTGAGTCTTTAAATATTTATCTATCATCATGTTTTTCTAGCACCATATTGACTCTGTTTCCATTTCAGTTTTTTAATTCTTTTAGTGATGATAGTTATGATCTGATCTCCAATTTATAGATTTTCTTCTTAACTTTACATAAGAAACCTTAGTACTACATGGTTTGGTGCAATGGTTGAGTGACAAACTCTAGAGCATAAGATCCTTGAACTGATTACAAGTCAGGTAGTTCCTATAAAAGTTTGTATGAACTCCTGAACAGTAAATCCATTTGGTTATTTATTGTACTTGACAGAAAGCTTTATCTGATTTATCTATCTCACACATGATCTGTTTATAAATCTTTTATAATCTTTTGGCAATTCAATCTGAGACTTTATTTATCTATCATATTTTCTAGCACCTTATCCATCCTGTTTTAATTTCAGTTTTTTGATTCTTTTAATAATGTTTGTGATACTTTCCTTTGTTCTATCATGTATTTTGCTTTATATCTCTTTTTGTTATTCCCAACATACTGCTATATGCTTTGCTTTTTAGGCTAAAGACTTTTTATTGCACTTTTATTAAGGTATTAAATATTCACATATCAGATCCATAAGGGTGCATAAATGTTTTGCTTTTTAAAATGCTTTCTGAATAATAAATAAACGAGATTTGACTAAAGTAATGTCAGAATATTTATTGTGCATATTTGCAGTAATAATATATTTACAATGATAAGTAAAAAGTTTATTATTTATAAAAATTGTTGAAATTACAAGTGCATAGTTGTTGCCAATAACAACCAATGGATTGGAGGAATGCTATGAATTCTTCTAATAAATGCTTCCAGTCATATTGACTTGTCCTGTAAAATTCTGGCACTTTTTGCTAATGGCAGTGTCCTATTCTGAACATAACTTGTATGTATTTTTCAATTACTGGGAAATGAGCATTACTGTCAGAATAATTCTAGATCAATGAATTAGTGCTCTGAGCATCTTTCAAATGGATTTCCAATTTTATAGCCAGTTTTTCCACCTTACTGTGAACAATTGAATATTCTGATCTAATTATATGACTGGCCTATTTTTTCTATTGCTATTTTTTTTTTTACATTATTGTTATTTCATTGATCAGCTGTATTATATTCTCAATCTGATCTAAAGAACTCTACAGTTTGGACAAGACTATTACTGGAGGTAAGTTTAGGATGAGATATAAAAACTGATAAATTCTGTGCAAGTAATTTTAATAAAAAGTAAAATTATCACCAATAAATCATATGAATATTATTAAAATAAAATAATCATCACTAAATCTTATGAATAGATTAATTAAAAATAAAAAATCTTTATATTATAACCCAAATTAGTGACAAGCATATTGAGATGAGAATGCTAACCAGATCTTTAAGATTTCTAACCTCATCAGTAAGAACTGGATATATATATCTAATAGAAACTTTTTTATGTGAAAAACTAATGATCTGAAATTTTCGAATACGTTAACATTTTGAACAGAAGTCAATCTGTTTGCCCAACCATATCATTCTATCACCATATCAGAAGTTATATAATTTAGCAATCTCAGCTTTGATTTCTTGTTTCTTGATACTAGATAGCTTTAAAGTAAAATGTTATAGGAATGAGATAACTATTATCAGTGCATGTGACTAAGAGAATTTTATGCAAAATGTCATAACTTGATATATGTACTGCATAAGATATTATTAATATATTTAAATTTGTATTTAAGTCCAAATTTCCTTTATCAACAGCTGAAATAATGGATATTTTGTGCACTGCCTTGATATTTAAAATATTATGATTGTGCTTCTGAGAATTGTATATGTTATTTATAATGCCCATAATCATTATATTAAGAACAATTGTATGATATTCAGTGTATTGTAATAGAAAAGTGTTTTTCTTATATACATAGTTAACCACATTATCCAATGCACCTGAAATATAATCTTATTTAAATGTTAAACACTATCTTCTTTCATCTACTATTAAAACATTACATGATCCAAGGCTCCTTCCTAATGAAAGCCACAACCTAGAAATTAGTCTGGAGACATTGAATGAATAGACACTAAATAAGGATTTTATGCCCAAACTTCTGGCATCCATTAATTACTAAAGTTTGTATGTCATTATTGTATGCAGAGTTTTGCTACTGTTTCTTATATTATTGTTATTATATCCAAACATGCATGGTTATATGTGCACAGATAAATCAGAAAATTGTAAAAATATTGGATTGATTTTGAATTTGATAAATTGAATATATTTATATAGAGCTAAAACATATAGTATAAGAAATATGTGTTGATATAGAGCTGTTGTATAAACCAGATGTCATGTGATATTTCATTTTAAAATATAAATCCTTGAAACATATTTACTATACTATATGTTTTAGCTTTATAAAAAAACATTTAATTTGTTTTAAAAAAGCTTGAACAAACTACATTTATTCACTGATGTTTTTATTTCACATATAAATCCCTCCTCCCCTTCTCTGAATCATTCATAAGTTTTTAATCTAGTTCCATAATTGTATTTTTCTTTTACAATTTCAAATTTTATTTTACTTAATCATGTGCTATATTATCATTCTCAAGCATGATCAACCCACTGAAAGATGAAGCTCTCTCCAGGTTTAAATCCAGTGCTTTTAGTTCATAGCTAACAGTCTTTTTTTTTCTCCGTTATTCATTCCACATGTAATCTCCAACTGTTTTACAATCTTTTGGAATCTCATTTAAAATTCCATCTATCTATTAATGTTATCTTTTCTAGAAATATTCTAATCCAGTTTTATTTTAGCTTCTTATTTCTTTCAATCATGCCTGATATTTTTTCCCATGTATTTTGTTTTTAATCTTTTGCTGCTTTTAGAATAGATCTTTCTATTTTACCATGCAGTCTGAAGTCTCTGCATTGGTCTTCTATTAAGCTTCCAAGTCTCAGATTCATACTTAATCACTGATTAAACTTTTTTTTCCTAATATTAGATATATTAATTTCCTTTTAATGTTATGTTATTTCTTTTAAAGTATTCCATCCATGTTTAATTTTATGATTAATTTCAGAATTTTACTTAATAAACAATAATTCCAGTAAGATACTTTAATGCAAATATCAAGTAAAAAAAAATTCACTTTTTCAGGATATTGGGTAATTTAAAAATCTGTAATCATGTATTTTTTTCAATCATTAAAAGGTCAGATATAATTTCATTGCCTATAGTGATATGACATTTCTACCAGTAGTAAAGACTGTTTTATATTGCAAATATATTGTGTGCAAACCTTAACTTAACCAAGAGCAAATCTCCATCTTAGTACCACCTAGTGTCAACTTGAATAATTAGTGATTACTAGATGCACATAAAATCTCTATCCTTAATATTTAAATGTTTATGCTCAAAACAGTTTCAGAACTTTGTCTTTATCATCGGGTCTTGGGGGAAAAGCTGAAAAGAAGATATATATGCATTCATTCAGCAATTATTTTTAACTTCATTTTGTCTCTCAAACTGAAAAATTAAAATCAGCCTAAGATTTTCAACCCAATTCAAAAACATGCCTTCCAGCCTTGAATTCCAAGTCTTATTAATAAAGACAAATCCTGGAAACTGGTTTAAGGATTGAGATTTAACATTAAGAGTATTTTGTATGTATCCAATACTCATTGTTTTTTCAGCCTTACACTAGAGGGCAGTAAAGTAGAGAGCTGTTCTTGTAATGTGATGTGATGGGATAAAAGAATAGATTTATTAATAAAGAATAGGGAGTTAGAGATATAGAAAACTAGTATGGAGAGTAAAAAGAGTAAATATATATAGAAATAAACAGAATATTAGGTGTGAGTTAATATATGATAATAGTAAGGAAAGTAGTTTATTGTTTAAGGCTCGAACGGGAACTTTAGCTACAAGAGAATATACATGTAAATGGAAAAATATGGGTGATTTATTTTGTAAATTATGTAAGGAAGGAATAGAAAATATTAGGCATTTGTTAATTGAATGTAAATGCTTGAAAGCAGAAAGGGTACATATAATGAAATTATAGAGGAATAAATATGAAAAAAGTGATTATACAGAAAGTGAATCATTGGTTTTTATGTTGGGTTTGGGAAAAGATGAGGGGGATTTAGATATAAAAGTTATAGAGTTGACAAAGATTATGTTGTGGAAATGGGATGGAGCAGAATATGAGAAAATTTAGAGTGGGAAATGAAAAATAAAGTGGCTAACAGGTTTATCTGGGCATAATTGCTGAGATATTCTTGACTTCATTTAAGGAGAAGCCATAATACATCACATCACATCATGTTTTATTATATTGTTAAAGAAGGAAGGAAGTATTGACAATTTGTTGGTAACTAAAATATGTAATTATTCAACTTGATTCAGATCTATATAATCATTTTAAGCAGATTGAGTTGGATATAAAATGTTTGGCAGATTTGAATTTCAAATTTTTAGTTTAGTAGGCACAATGGAGCATTCATTCTAACTTTGAATCCCAGACCTTATTAATAAAGGCAAAATTCAGAAACATATTTGAGGATGGGAATTTAAATACTAAGAATATATATTTTACATGCAAGTGGTTATCATGGATTACTCAGCATTACACTAGATGGTACTATACTCAAAAGATGTTTTATCATATTGATTAATTTACTACAACCAAGATTATTTTGTCAGCTAATTGGATTGTAGATGGGTTGATTATCGTTGGGCCACTTAAAATAAAAATCTTAAGATTGCTTGAAATCTGATTAAAAAATCAAATTTTATTATTTTCAAAGCTCAGTTTATTTATTTATAAATCAAATGTATCTGCTAAGACAAATCTTTGTCTATTTAAAAAAAAAAAAAATATCTTTTTTTCTGTTGAATGTCTTTATACTGTCTTGCTATCTAAACAAATATATTTGATTGAGCTTTTCCAATAATTGTTGATATCTAGTAGTAATGTCTGGATTCTAGGAAGTATTAGAACAGTTGCTTTGTATATCATTGCCACAGGATTACTTCAAAGCTATGCACTGATCTTTCTGATGTTAAAATATCATCATGCCATTTTTTCTAAAACATTTATCTAGTGTTGAATTGTAAATCTAAACCACAGTGCATTGTAATACATGCTACACCTTCGATACACAGAGCTGATATTACCCTAACATGGCTAACAAATAGTTGACAATTTCAACCTTAAATATTTACATGGATATTATTCACATATTGATCTTATTGCCTGTTAAAATATCATTATGATATTATTTTTAAAAGATCTATTCAATATTGAAATTTAAATCTAAATCATCTTGCAATGAAATACATGCTACATATATAATAGAAAAAAACTGATATTACCTCAACATGGCTGATAAATAGTTGATGATTTCAAACTTAAATATTTACATGAAGGAGACAATCATAAATACTAAAACTGGCTTTAATTCAATAAAATAGGGAAGGTCCATTATGCAAGAAAGATTATAAAATTATAGCTCTATAATTTATAGAGCATTGCTTTCAACCAAGTCAGTCATTTTCATATTGTCACAAATGGTAATACTTTTTCATTTTAGATCATAATTAGGATTAGTGATATGTAAAGTGTAAATAATTTTTTGGATAGGATTTTTATGTCAACAAAACATCATATGAATTTATTTATTTACATTTAATGTGTGCTATCAAGAGCCTTTGTCTTTGTTCTTCTCCAGTACTATTTATTGTAAACTTGACTAATCCCTAAATACTAAAGGATAGCCATTAGACATATAAAGGTTTAGTTCCAGCTTGTAATTCTAATTTCTCACTATTAATTTATGAATGTAATTATTACAGTATACCATTTGATATTAATTGATTATTTGGCATCCATTAGATGTCTCTAGAGTAGGGGTGAAGTCCTTGTATATGCGTAGGTGTACTGGATACAGCCCTAAATTCATTGTTTTTACTGATATAGGTCATATGTTTAAAGCAGTTGTGTGAATAAATCAATACTGCTTCTGCCATCTGATATCCATTGGCTACACAAACTTACATTAGATGGCTCTGGAGGATATTAAAGAAAACTGCATCTAAAAACATATACATTTTTCTAAACAAGTATTGCAAAAATAAAAAAAATATCTATAAAAAGTAATATTCTATTAAGTAATTATATTTTATTTAATTAAGAGTTTTCCTATATAGTTGTTTTATTTCAATTGTGTTTAACTATTATTAATTAAGAGTTTGTAAATTATATATCTGTAGCATTACAGAAGTAAGAACGTTCAAGTATCCATACAATAGCTTCAACTATTTTTATGCAAGATAGAGACTAGATTCTTTCCCATTTTTATCTCTTGAAGAAAAGTGTACAATTATTGTATTGTGTGATTATGATGTAGCAAAAGTTATTAACCAGTCAACACACTACAACAGATACTTTAGTTAAGAGCTATCTGGCAAAGGAAAGACTATGATTTTTTCTGTTCTTAAATTCAGAAATAATAAGCGCACTGCTAGTTGAATATTGTTGGTAAGCAACCCATCCTAAGTTTGTACACACATAAGTAATCACATAATAATAATAATAGTTGCAAAAATAATAACATATGAGGTGAACATTCAGAATTTGCCTTGCTTAATTCCTTTATGGCCTCAAAGAGGAATCAAAGGGTTTTACCTTTCAGTTAATAGAAAAGAAAGTTCTTTGTTGTGCAATTTTCAAAAAGAATTTTTTTATTTAAAGCAGCAAAGATTAGAAAATAATATTGAAATTGTCGGTATTGAATATGCTGCTGATGAAAAATTTTCAATATTGCAGAAAATATAGCTAAAAAATTAGAATTGTCAGACTTTAATAAAAATTATACTAATTTTTTCTATAGATTAAAATATGGAAGTAGTTTTAAGTATGTAATAAAAGTTAATTTTGTTAATAAAATGATAAGAGATTTATTCTTATCAGGAGGTAAAAGAATTAAATTATATCTATCTGATGTTTTGCCTATTGCTACAGTTGATAAGCATATATATTTAAATGATTTGTTGTCTGAAAATAGGAAATTATTTTTGAAAGTTTGCACAGTGGCTAAAGAAAATAAGTATAGATTTGTTTGGATTAAAGATGGGAAAATTTGGTTGAGGAAAGATACAGGAGATAGAGCTATTAGGATTAGTTCCGAATCTGATTTGTCTAATTTATGACATGGGTTATCTTTTAAAGAAAATTTAACAGGAGATTATTTGGCTATTGATACTTTTAAGATTTTTCATATTAAAACAGGTAAAACAGTGGTGCCACTCAGTACAAGCCAGAGTAATCAATGAATGCCAGAAGGCTTGCCTGTTTTAATAACAGTTATGAGCAAGCATAAGAAATGGTGAATGTGATTTTTCATATAAATATTCGTAGTGTGAGGAAACCCTTTGATGGGTTGTTAATTTTTTTACATTCACTTGATTATTAATTTGATATTATACTTTTGTCTGAGATCTGGATTAAGGAATGTGAAAAAGGATATATGAGTTAGAGAGATATACATCAATTATTAAATCTTGAATTAATAATAAGTTAGGTGGGGTTTTAGTTTATTATAAATCAATGCTTTGTGTGATTTCTATTGATGCAGTTTTTGATTCTTCTTAGTGTATTTTTTTAAACTTCATTTTAGGTTCAGACAAATTAATACTTGTTGCTCTGTATAGGTCTTACAGCCATACAGTTGAAAGATTTAATGATGAACTTGGTGATTTACTACTAGATTAAATGATAAATTCATTATTCTTATTGGTGATTTGAACATTGATATTTCTGATGAAATTACTTTCACTGCTCAACATTATTTAAATATGCTGTCACTTTTTGGATGTATTCAATGTTTATTTCATCCTACACGTGTTACATCTTCATCATCTTCACTTATTGACCACATCTTTGCTAGATGTCCTGAAAATATTTTTTTGAAAACATATTTTTGGGATTGGTATCTTACAGACCACAGAGGAATTGTTGTTAATTTTAAAAAGAATTTTTCTCATAGTGAAAAATGTTTTAAACTTTTATCTCATAATCATTTGCATTCCTTAATTACTAAATATGATTGGAATCTAATCTTTGAGATGAATAGTGTAAATTGTGCATTTTCATTCTTTGTTGAAAAGATCAAAGAGTTTATTGTTCTTTTATAAAATATATAAAGAATAAAGATTTGAAGAGAAATGATTGGATTACAAATGAGTTAATGTCAAAAGTTAACAGAAAGAAGAAATTGTAAAGCTTTTGAAAAGATTTCATTCTAATGAAGAATCGATTACTTAAAATATTGTAAACTAAAAGAAGCTTTTTTGTATTAAATAGCCCAATGTTTGTTGTCAGGTTTAATTTATATTTTTAGATATACTTAAACTTCCATTCTGCCACATATTCTTGCAACATATGCATGAAGACAACTGAAAAAAAGGGCTCTCCTAAATGCATGTTATTATCAAACAAACCCTTTTTAGTTGGCTCAATTAGAATATATTGCACAAATTTTTATTTCTGCATTTATCAAATTATTACAATTTGATTTACAAGTGTCAAATTTTTGTGCATTCACAGCTTTGACATT
Organism: Epiperipatus broadwayi; assembly: GCA_028023455.1. Lineage (NCBI taxonomy): Eukaryota > Metazoa > Onychophora > Udeonychophora > Euonychophora > Peripatidae > Epiperipatus > Epiperipatus broadwayi. The sequence continues at coordinate 3,022,489 of JAQFVV010006259.1, read as the reverse complement.
ATTTATTTCAGATAAATGTATTAATGATTACTATTAATCATCTACTAGATTAGAGATTATCATATCACTCTTAGCCCACAATATAAATTTTAAATCCAGTTAAACATTAATACAGCTGTTTTTGAATTAAACATAAACATATGAATTAATTAACTTTATTTCTTTTTTTCCATATATATTAACTCTTTAGATATAATTAAAATTTCCAATATACCATGTCATTCTTGAAGCATATGAATAAATACATCTGGAAAAAAATGATCCAAAGATGTGTTTTGTAAATATATCATTATCATTATGCACTGCAGGATGAAGGTCTCTCTAAGTGCAGTTAATCTTCTCTGATCTCTAGACTCTCTTCTCCACATCACCCCAGAACACTTCTTTGTTTCATCCATCCATCTTACATATGGTTTCTTTCTAGGTCTCTTACAATAGCTTGAAATCTAGTTTAAGATTTAAATTACCCATTTATTATCATCTCATCTAGCAATATGTCCAGCTCAACTCCAGTTCAAGTCTCTTAATTCTTGCAATGATGTCAGTAATACCTAATTGTTATTTCACTCATGTATTTCGTATTTGATCTCTTCTTGTTACTCCTAACAATGCATAATATATATATATATTATTTGGGCTGTTTTTTTAATCTAAGTTATATTTAAATAATAAAAACAAAATAATTATTAAATAGACTACTAGTTTTTGTTGTTGTTTTTATATATTAGTTTAACCACTAAACATCACATGATCACCATCTCTATACTAGCACATAATTGTTGTAAACAAAGACAAAACTCTCCATACAGTAGTGCCACCCTGTGCCAAACAGAGTAATCAATGGATGCCAGAAGGCTTGTGCATAAAATCCCTATCTAGTGCCTACTCATCCAATATCCCCAGACTAGTTTCTGGCTTGTGGCCATCATCAGTGAGGAGCCTTGGATCTGAGAGCACTGCACCTAGATCTTAGGATCTAATGCAACCCTCCAGCAGCCACCTTTTAACTCTACTTTACTACAAAACTATGAGAATAAAATTGAAAACACAATATTTTCAATCTAAGCTCAATCGCTTATATATTAGTTTGCGAAATCTTTATGTTAATTACATATTTCGGGTGTATTAATTTGAAATGTATTTCTTATTACAAATGCTATCGCAAAATCTTGAATTCAAGCGATTGTTTATACACAGTTAATTTGTTTTAAAATCTGTTTAAATATATGTTTAAACACAAACACAAAACACTTTGAAATATATATATATATTTAAATATTGATTCGCTTTATCAAGAACCTTTATATACTCAAATCTATGTTTACTTTTGATAATGCTGGTGATTTTTTCTAAAGGATTCTGTCTTTTGAAAGAAATGATGAAAAATCATTGTATTGCTTTTTAAAGCTGTGTGTATATAGCAGGATGAAACCACCTGTTGCTGATACCAAACATACTCTCAAGGCAAAAATCTTATCTTTGCATTCTATATTAAACAGGAATTCTAACTCAACAACAGTTCATATCGCTTTTATTTGCTAAAAAAAAATGTTGTTTTTTTTTATAATAGATGAGTACAAAACTAACATCTTTATGTGTCATCTGTACATTAAGCCCTTTTCCCAAAGACAGATTAAGTAACTAGGCAGAAAAATATTATAACTAAAAGATAACACTATTCATCATCAATAACGTATGCCCATTTCCTGATATTCTCTTAAAATAATATATTTTAATAGCTCGATATTTATAACATCGTGAAAGTTTCATTCAGAGAATTCGTGGAACTATGTCCCTAAAAAGTTTACTTTTCTTTCTGTCTTGAGCCCTATGGAAAGTTTTTTGAGACTTGATCATCATCAATGATTTGTAGCCATTTCCTGCTATTTTCTTATCACAATTTATTCTAGTAACTCAATTACTAATACTCGTGAGAATTTTATTTCCCTTCCATCTTGAAACCTGGGGGAAACGTTTTTTTAAAGATTTAATCATCTACAGTGATTTGTGACCATTTCCTATGACTCTCTAAACATAAATAATTCGCTATCTATAACATCATTAAAGTTGTCAGTCTGAAAATTCCTGGAATTAAAGTTCCTGAGAGTTTTATTCTTTTTCTGTCTTGAGTTCTGAGGAAAGATTTTTTTTTTTTGAGACCTGAGACTTTTTAAAAAATTAAATTTGAGAACTTGTTGGAGCATAAACATGACTAATATTATCATTCTATCTGGTTTACCATCAATGTCTATAATTTTTCCACTTTTTTATATGATTGCAATATCTGTGTTCTTTCTGGTAAAATATATGTTTACTTTTTAAATCATTTTTCTTTTAACCTCATAAAGTTTAATAGAGTTCTATTTAATATTAGACAGTTCTGCCTGCATTTCATACAATATTCCTTCACTTAAAAATGAATCTGCAGATATCTAAATTTGAAAAACCATCATTGAAAATCGGCATTGAATAGCAACCTGGATTTACAACAGAATTTTTAATACTCTGTCTTTGATTTCAATTTCTGTTATGATTGGTGAATTTAAAATCTTCTGGCAACCATACTGCCTTTAACAAAACTTAATTGATATTTCAATTATTATCATGTAACTGAGAAAAAGTTCACCATTTTTTACACTTACACAATTAGTTAGATTGTCTAAGCATAAGAAATAGTGGTAATATGATTGTTTAAGGGTTTAATACCAACCCTAGCCAAAGGATTTTAATTACTACAGTTATTAAAAAAAACCAAAGACATCAAAATACATAGATACTAAACTGGGTTCAGGTCTGCATTACCGTACGATTGAATTATCTTGGATTGAAAACATTTTTGGATCTCCAATTTGGGCTCATGTCTTTATAATTAACTAAAAAGGTAAAGGGTTTCTGCTGGAAAGATGCATTAGATCCAAAGATCTAAGTGCATTGCTCTCAGATCCAAGGTTTCTCAATGATGGAAGCTAGTCTTGGAATAATGAATGAATAGGCTCTAAATAGGGATTTAGATGCACAAACCTACTAACATCAATTGATTATTAGAACTTGTAATAGATGGCATATTGTATGGAGAAAGTTGCTATTGATTTAAAAAGTTCATGGTGTTTTTGATCTTAAACTCCGAAGTAAACTCACCAACATCCACGATATATCTTAGTGAAAAGTCCTTCCATATTCATTTACTCTATTAATAATCAATATTATAAATAACAACTGCAATAACAAAAAATATGTATAGATATAGGAATTTGCTCTCCGTTAACAGTAAACTTATTTCTGCCGTCAACCACCACCATATCATCGTTTAAGAGTTATAGAGGGGTTTTTTTCTCTTACAGTGTATATAAAAATAGTTTTACCTTTTGATGCTGTACCATTCTAAATATTAATATAAAAAAATACTAAAACAGAGTTTAAATATAAAATTTAGAAAGATTAATTGTACCAAGTATATGTTTGCATTTCATTAGTTTGGAAGAATATTCATATACAGATGAAATAGAAAGCTTAAAAATAAATAAATTACAAGAAAATAAGTGCATTAAATGGTTTCTTATTTACATGTATATTGAAAGGAATTGTCTTATTATATATGTTTCTCTTTTTAAAACCCTATAATTAACAATTTTTATGTACATAGAATTATATATTGTACAATTTCTATCAGCCAATATTAACTGTTAAATGTCTTTATAAAAATTCAAACTTTATTTAAACTTTTCAAATACATTTAACTGTTAGTAATGAAGCACAGATTGTTATATGAAACAATATTTTGAGTGGTATTATTGACCTCACTTTTTCAGGTGTTGCTATTCTGACCATTGGTAGTATATTGGAATCTAACTGGACCTTTAGGTTTGTGACTATTGAATTTAAGATGATGCACTAACCAACTAGCTATTCTGCTGTAACCTTTAATTTAATATTCATAAATCTATTGGTTCTGGTTTAATTCCTGTGTTACTGCTTTCACAGATCAGGTCAGCAACACCTGAAAAAAAAATACCACTTGAAACTTTATGTTATAAGCTAATCTACATGCTAATCCTAACAGCTGAATGCATTTGAAAAGTTTAACTAGTTTGAATTTTTCTAAAGATGTTTAGCATTTGATATTAGATGATTGCAAAAATCTACCATATACTACAATACTATCATTGAAATTTTCAAATTAGCATAGAGTTTTGTTATAATTATCTTAGTAATTCACTTTTTTTAGGATAGTATCCTGATAGGTTTTCCTCAATAGTTCAATGTTAAATAATATTTAGAAAATCTTTATTATTAATCATTATATAGAAAACAAAAGTTTTTTGAGACTTCAGAAATAATGTATGTTCTGTCGATTGAATTTTTAGGGTTTTAATGTAGAACTTGATTATATGTTAATTGTTGGAATAAACATAAATACTTGGATATTACAATTGTAATGATTGTACTTGGATATTTATTGCAGAAACTATAAACTTTTTTACTATTTATGCTATGATGCACTAAGAGACCATTATAATTTAAATTATTTAAAATAAATTGGGGTAATACCATTATTTGTACCTTCTTGATCTCATATGAACTTGTATGAGAAAGATTGTTAAACAGTCAAAACCATCAGCTGTTTTATAAGTGCAGCATATAAAGTATTGCATTGTATAAAGTGCATAAAATAAATATTTTTATTATTTATAATATTACATATACATTTTTTTATTTATACTTTTTTAGGAAAAATTTCCAACACACAAAAATGTTTCAACTTAATTTTATTGAAAGTAAAGCTTTTTCCGTCAAAGCATCAGATGACCATCATTTCACTGAGTTCATATCTATATGATCATCCAAGTGAATAAGTTGGATTGAAAACATTATTGTGTTTTCAATTTGGATTTCTAGCTTTATAGTTAACCAAATAAGTAAAAGATGGCCACTGGAGGGTTGCATTAAATCCAAGTTTCCTCACTGATGAAAGCCATAAGCTAGAAATATTTGGAAATATTGTATGAGTAGATACTAGATAAATATGTTGTGCACAAACTTTCTTTCATCCATTAATTATGAAGGCTTGCACCTGGTGGCACTAATTTATGGAGAGTTGCTACTGTTATTAAAGTTCCCTCCCACCCCATCACTATTTTATTCTGTATGGAAAATAACACAGCAAAGAATCTTTGACTTACATGTTTCTTTTCTATTTATTTACTACAGAGATTGGTTTGAACAAAATTAATCAAATGCTTTATAGTATACACTAAAAATAGAAACCCTCTCAACAAACACTAATACTAACATCATCATTCCTGTCTATAGTAATTATAATTGTACAACTAACTTGTTGGATTATACATTAAAAATATTGTGTATACAATTTCATTTTGTCAATAGACAATCACTCTCTCATCATCTACTCATAAGCCATGTAATCATCAATAGTCATCAGATGCCAGATGATAATATCAAAGCTATTCTCGTGCTTTTTAAAGGCTAATGACTATCCTCAGTAGAAAGCACAGTTTTCATCATTGAAATGTTCCATAGTAGTATCTTTTCCCTAATTTAAACCCATCCCAGTCTACATATATATGCATCTAATAATTTAATTAATATGAAATAACATATATTTACATGTGTGTGCATGTATTTGTATAGGTGCACATATTCAATAATCATATTAATGTTCATATGCATATGTTGTTATAAATTTAAATATTTAATAAAATAGTATAAATTAAATTAAGTGTGTGAACATTATTATATGTGCATAATTACCTACATATATATGTGAAAGCAACCATAATGCAATAGATTTAAAAGCATTACAATTCTTTTAAATTAATTAAAATTATTAATCTTAGTTAAAAACTCTTTATTTAAAGGCATTCATATATAAATTTCAATTTCTGTGGTAGTCCCACACACATATATATTAAAATGTTTACAAACTTAAACTCTTTTTTAAAAAAAGATTATTTGTTTTTATAAAAATTTGTAATTCTTAAAAAACTATCTGCAAGTAATTAATTAAACTTGGAGACAAAATTTTAAGATCTTTAAGGAGTGACCTGTTTGACCATTGTTGTTTAGCCAAATAAATAAACCAAAGTTTTCATTTTTATGCGTTTTTAATTACTAAGAAAACTTTGTAAAAAGTTGTAAATAAGTCACTCCAATTACCAAGTTCTCAGGTATAAATAACTTTAAGCTTTGCTAAGGAGGGTTTTCTAGCATGAGAATTTTTGAGTAAAGCAACCACTGCCTCTCCCTTGGTGGAGAATGGTCAATGCTCAAGCCAGTTTAAAGCCCACAGCCTTCCCAGAAGTCATCAGAAACACAAGCTGAGCGAGAATTATGATGATCAGCTTCACAGAAGCCTCAACAAAAAAGACACAGTAACAATTTTTCACACAGAGCTCTTTAAAAATAATTCTAATAAATTTATAAATGAATCTCTAAAACTTTAAGCTATCTAATACTAATCATGCACGAACTTTTAAACTGCAATAATGTTTCAATAAACTACCAGCTATTCTAAACTAAATTATGATTTAAAATTCTAATAATTGATATCTATAAACTTGCCTATTTTTTATAAAACTCTAAATAATTGTTAATAATAATTTATTTAATTGTTATTCTATTTCTAATCTGTGGTCATGCCTTTTTATTTGTTTTATATATGTTATTATGCTATCAGAATGGAGATTGATCCTATGAATAAAGTTTGAGGGGGAGAGATGATTAGAGGCTCTCTCTGAATTAAGTAATATTGGAACTGGCATATGGTAGTTTCACAGAACGAAACTATAGAATTTTGCATACTTTTAGTTATTAATTAATATTATATTTAGTGTGGCGAATGTGTCTTTAGGTATCACATATGTGCATATACATCTTGCTGTATGTTTTTATATGAATGAGCTTCTGGTTTTAATGGCTACCCCATCTTTTTAGTTTAGACAGCTTCTTTATAACTGGAACATGAGAGTCCACATTGTTTTATAAGCTGCTCCAATCACTGAACTATATGCTCTTTTACAGTGAGTCATATGGTCTATGGGAACTGAGAACTTGATATGGAATCCCTGGATTAACTACACATTTGAGGTGGACCCATCTCTTGTAATATACATACACCATAGTATCTGAAGTCATACTACAAAGCTGCAATTATCCCTCCATAATGTTATATAATATTTCAGCTTTGAACTGAATGTGTAATCTGATTTGTACATTAATGATCTGCATGCATAGAGAGCTTATTGCAGCTCACTTAGTGTTATTAACTGACTTTTATTAAATGTTATAGTGATAAATAATTATTCTTGTACTGACTTAATCATCACAAGCCTAATAGGTCAGGCATAGTAAAATTTAAGGCATGATTAGAAACCATAGATTATTAAATTTGTAATAAATTATTTTGAAATATAGTGCATCGGATAAGATTTTGTTACATGCTCATCATTGTTTACACCTATGTGTGTCCTTCAATGCACTCTTGTTTATTTGATTTATATTGACTGATTAAAATATATTAAATTATAATAACTGTGTTGAGTTTCATTTGTAATCCACCCAAATCTTAGTTAAATCTCTTAATCCTAAATCTTATTTAAGTTTTTTAATATTAGTTTTAATTATTAATATATGCATTATCTAGCCAGCCATAGATGTGTGTTTTTTTCAAGTATAGTAATTTAGTTAATATTCTCTGAGTCTCTTGTTCCACCCTTTGCTACTGCCGGTATGCGAACTAAGAAATTCCGAGTGTAGCCTCATATACGTCATTCATAGGGTAGTAAATCATGGAATGGTAGTGGAGGAGCTGAGGTACGATCAGATTTGAGGTCTCAACCCCTCATCTAGATCAGCCTTGGTATAATTTCTAGAATTCTGGATTTTGTTGTGTGAATGTACAAATCTGACCATTACATTATAGTCATTCAGTAGTATCTTTTCCTCTTACATGTATGAGATTTAAGCTAAAGCTTGATTTTTCAAAACCTTTCAAGATTTTTTATTGACATACAATTGCTTTATATTGGAAATCATTTTGGAAAAAGTCTGGAAATCTCAAGAAACAAGCAATGTTGTATATATTTTTTATGCACTTTCCATAATGTAAATAGATATTTTATTGTTTCAAACTTCCAAAATAACTGATAGTTTTAACTGTCCAACAGTCTTTTCCAAAGATGGTGTCATGCACAATATATATAAAAGAGAGATTTTGTCTCCAGTCTTGCATAATTGATTATTAGTTTAATAACTATTAAATGCCATATTCTATCTGAATAATATATTAATTTCATTCTGAATCACCAACAATGTTGACAAAGGTATACATAAAGATGTCAGAACTCCAAGAATAGGTGGATTTATTCTATTCTTGATTCCTTAAGGGGTCAACATTTAAAGTGCTTTTAATTCAGATCCTGAGGAGATTGATTTGCTTTCATTAAATTTATATATATAAATACCTGTCATAACAAATTTGTTGTCTATGAATTGCTCCTGCTGAATCAAATAATGTAAAAGTTGAACAAGTAATGTTTGTTAGATATAGATTTTTTCTGTCATAGATGTAAAATATTTGAATAGGTATAGAGGATTTGCAGTACACATTTTTTAAAATCAGTTTTCATTATAATTTTATTATATAGTTTTGTTTGTTTATGCGATTTTTTTTTTTTCATTTCAATTTATTTTCGTTTTCTTTAAATTAGATTGATTATGGCGAGCTAATGTTTTCCTTGGCATATCTTTGCGCTGCAGAGCGCCTCACAGTGGTCATCCTCAAAGCTAAAAATTTAAGATGTGTGGACGAATCGAAAAATGCATCAGGTATGTATCTTTTTATTATTTTAATTTTGTAAATAGTTTGTGAGGTTTCAAATTTCTGTTAAATGATATTTTAAATTACTAATTACTTTTTAATTATTTTTTAATGAAAACTGTGATCGAATAAATAACGCATTAAATATTAAATTATGTTTTCATTAGTAGCTATGAAAAAAATGTTGATTAAATTAATTACATAATAATTAAAGATTATAACTATTACTGACTAAGCAAGTTCTTTTTTTTTTGTATGTATTTTTTATTTGATTATGTATTTGTCTTTTTATGAAAAGCTTCTAACGTTAAATAGTTTTAAAATTAAGTTTTGATTTTTGCAATAGCCAGTAGATGGCAGTATCATTTTTTAAATATTTTGATTAAGAACTGAACTGTTTAATTAAGACCATGTTATTGTTTTTTGTTTCAATGAAATGTAAATATTCGAACAATGTAGTGATTATATGTATTTAACTGCCTTCATTAAAAATTGTTTATTATATACCAGTTTGCCGCTGTAGTTTAAATGTCGATGTGGTTAATCTTCATTAGACGTAAGAGTTCCATAAATTGATTGAGTATGTCTATGACTGACGTAAAACCGATGGGAAAATGTTTAAAATTGATGTTGCACTTAGAATTAGTTCTATTTATCTTTTCAAAGACTGTTCGATAGCTGAAAGAAAGAAAGAAAGCTGTTTAAAAGAAAATGAATTAATGCGTAGATTCTATTTCTGGATTTCTTATTTTTTCTAAAAGATATTAATACTGAAAAAAAAATTCTGTAAAATAATAAATGCATATTAAAGTGACTTTTAAATTTCAGTAAGTAATAAGTTACTTTAGAGAGGATAAAGCAAAAGTTTTTTTATATCCACACAAGGTAAAAATGTATGTTTTTAAAGTAACACAGTGCAGGGTCAGTGTTGGTCCTGTAAATGAGGTGGCGAGTCGATTGTCTCAATCGCCAAAATAAAATAGGCACTAACGTGAATTATTATATTTGAAAAAGTATATATATTTAAATTGTTACATTTTCATTTACCATTGTCAAACTTCCTCCACTAACAACTTTGACGCCATCCATTCCAGATAACAATTTACTCTAGATAAATACTTTTCATATAATAAAGATATATATGAGAGATGGTGACCTGGGCCAACTGATGAGTGCTGGTTCACTACGAAATGCATCTTGGGGGTTATTTGTCTTTTATTATATCTTTATTTAAGTGAATTTAAAAAGAATGGGGAAGTATGGAAGTGTTTATTATATATATATTTAATAGATTCTACATTTAATATATATTTTTTCCTATTACATTTATGGCCATATTTGGTAGATTATTTTAAATAATACGCTTTTTCAATAATTTTAAAATGCATAGTTTTAAAATTTCCTTTGCCCCTGGTCCTAAAATTGATTCCATCTGCCTTTCCAATTACAAATGATGAAATGTTTAAATAGTTTTTAATTCTTGGTTTAATCTTTAGCTAAAAATAACTAAGCACTCATTTACTGACACAAACTTGGATGATTAGCTGGGTCAACTATAAGTTATCTGCCTAAAACAGTCTAAATCTGAACAGTAATTGAAAAAATATTCAAGCTTGTCTGGCTAGAATTCGAACCCAGGTTTTATGTTATGATGGATAGAAGCACTACTGTTATCTAGTATTAATTAAAGTGCTCAACAAAAAATTTCAAATATAAAGTGATTTTGAATTTTACTTATATCATTTTAGAATTTAAATTGAATCTTTATCATTTAAAATCAAGTAAATAAGGAACTATTTTCTATTTTTATTCGGGTTATGACTGTGGAAACATTTGTTCTGCCCATATTGTGTTGTCTCATTCTTTCTAATTTATTCTAAACAATCTTCATATATTTTAAATTAAACAGTATTGTACATCCAGAATAGCCAAATACCCGTTGTCTGATCAGATTTAAATAGCTTGCAGCAGCACAATTTGCTTTTTGATATCCTTCTGAATTTTAAAAAGTCATTTCACTCAGGGTAACCAATAGGTGGATAGTAATAGTTTTTCGAGTTTTATTGTTTCACTCTCTAGCTACAATTAACTAGATATCCATTCTCTGACCAGTTATTAGATGGATTGCTAGTGAGGATGCGAGCTGCAATGTGAAAAAAATCGTAAATTTGTTTAAAATGTTGTTATAATAATATATTTACATCTGAAGAAAACTGGTGGCAGTCAAAAAACTATTATTTTTGAAAGTTTAAATATAGTAAGATATTATATTTGCATTACAATGGAAAATTGTGTTAGTTAGGAAAAATAGCAGAATTTTATCTTGATTTGAATCATATACTATAAATATAGCAGGTGGATACACTAATGATTGCATTAAATAATTTTAATCAATAATAGATGATCAGCTAAATTGTTACTCAAAACAATTTGGAAGTTATTTGAGAATTCTTCAGCTACTTGAAAAATTTTAGATCTCTTCTGACAGATATAACTATTACACTTTAGAGCTTTTCATTGTATAATTATTTATAAGAAATAATACTCTTTTTAACTATATAAAAGTTTATGGGGAATACGTTAAAATAAAGAAATGATTGAATGGCTTTTTGGATGCCAGAAATGCTAAACTGGAATTGATCTAAGGATCATACATTTCACTGTCAGACATTTTACCACTGCACTAAACCTCATAGATCCTACTCTTAGGCATAAATTCTCATTCTGCATTTTTAGTATTCAAATTCCTTAGGAACTCCTAAGCAATAAAGTCATCCAAATATTTTAATACATTAAAATCTTGATAGTTTTACTGAATCACTCATCAAGAACTAAAGCTTCTGTAGCCAATATGTTCATTGCAGTCTGGCACTGGAAGTTGAAGTGAAAAGAAGCTGAAAAAAATGTTTAGTTGTGGAATTTATTTTTAAATAAAGCTTGTAATTATTTAATCTATGATATTTGCTGTGCTCCATATAAAAGTGATTTCAGTACTTATAGATGTGCTTTCAGCCCATAGAAAAAGTATTGGAGCTTTTGAACTACAGATTTGGTGATGACTATTAACTAATGCTGTGAAAAACAGTCAAACTAGATACTCACCTGAAGTTCTACTTGAAGGATGAAAAAATATATGAAGTTTCTTAATTTGGTTATATTATGTGTTGATTAAGCCAATAAACATCACACGATCACTATTTCTTATGCTTGCTTATAACTGACGAAGGCCACAAGCCAGAAACTAGTCTGGGAATATTGGATGAATAAGCACTAGATGGGGATTTTATGCACAAGCCTTCTGGCATCCATTGATTACACTAGCTTGCAGTGTGTGGCAATACATATAGTCAGTTTTGCCCATTTTAATTATGTGTTGATTATGATTAGCAGCCTTACAGTCCTTCTGAATAAAGGTCATTCATGTGTTCACCAGGAATTGAATTTAAATTGATAAGATCTGATGATAATGATGATGATGATGATAATAATAATAATAATAATAAAATTTTTCATAATACTGAAAGTTGTAATTTGTTTTTCATTTGTAAAAAATCAATATATGACTCTGTAACTTTTTAGACTCAATAAAGTTTTGCTTTGAAACATCATAATAATAATAATAATAATAATAATAATAATAATAATAATAATAATAATAATAATAATAATAATAATAATAATAATAATAATAATAATAATAATAATAATAATAATAATAATAATAATAATAATAATAATAATAATAATAATAATAATAATAATAATAATAATAATAATAATAATAATAATAATAATAATAATAATAATAATAATAATAATAATAATAATAATAATAATAATAATAATAATAATAATAATAATAATAATAATAATAATAATAATAATAATAATAATAATAATAATAATAATAATAATAATAATAATAATAATAATAATAATAATAATAATAATAATAATAATAATAATAATAATAATAATAATAAAAAAAAAAATAAATAAAAAAATTTTCATTATTTTCCCAAGATGCAATTCATGCTGATCTAATTTATGCTGCATAGTATTTTCATTTTCCCAAGATGCAATTTATTTTGAACTAGTATGTTCTCATTTTTAGAGGGCAATTCATACTGAACTAGTATCTTTTCCATTTTTTCAAGAAGTAATTCATGCTGACTAGCATTTTTTTTATTTTCGCAAAGTACAATCCATGCTGAACTAGTAATTTTCCAATTTCCCAAGATGCAATTCATGCTGACTAGTATTTTTCCATTTTCCCAAAATGCAATTCTGCCTGACTATAATTTTTCCAAGATGCAAATATGCTCAGTAGTTTTTTTCCATTTTTTCTACATGGAACTTATGTAACAAATGAACAATAAGATTTAACTATGAAACCTATAGAACTCTCACGAAATAAGTCCAATTTTTAGGGTACCATTTGTCAATCTAACACCAACTTCAACATCTCCATATTTTTCATGTATTTTTCTCAACATCACATTTAAAAATTCTATGTAAACCTAATTTGACATATGTATTGTTATGTAATAATTATTTTTCTTTCAATTACTGTAAATCATGTATTTTTTCCTATCATAAACAAGATTGTAAACCATTATTGCATATGTAAAATCCTGAATCAATTTATATTTAAGACCTCATGTTTTCAAATGTAACTTATATAACCCTTTTTGATTCTCAATAAAGTTTACCCTTTGAATAATAATAATAATGATGATGATGATAATAATAAAGATGCTACTAATATTCAACTTTAAAGCCAATATGTGTAGATAGTGAGTAAATCAATAAGAACTAAATGGAAGCACAGGTGGATATGAGTGACTTTTAACAAATTGATTTTCTTTTAATAGAATGGATTGATTACTGCTTTCATCTATTATTTATCTTGTATTCTAATCTTGTTAAATAAAGCTAGTTTGGAACTAACTGGTGTGATTATATATATGTGAATTCTAATAGATTTTAACAAGTCTTCAAATAAAATATGGCTATTAAATATGTAGTGCTGAAAATTTCCAAATTTGTAAACTATAGTAACAATTTATAAAAATCAGATCCTATAGCTTTATTTTAGTAAAGTGTGTGTTTTGTTATATGTTCAGCTAATGACCTTGTCCAGATTCTATTTTATCTTGAAAGGATTTAGCATTTATTATTACAGACCAATGTATATATGAATAGATAAAATACATCCAATAGCAAAAACGGGCCAATAGGTGATGATGCTCAGTGAATCCAAATGCTCTCATTATGGATGAAGACCTGGCTATAAAAAGGCAGTCCAGTTGGAGCTAAAGCAGATGGCAACTGTCAGAGCTAAACAACAGTATTACACATTATCCAATATATTGTTGAAGAAGTGAAGCAAGTTCACATTGAATTGGAAGCTGCTAGATACTAATCCTGATATGAGGTGAGCTGTCATGATACAGCTGGAAGCATTAGGTAAAACTAGAAGAGCACCTAAAGTTTTCTTGCTTCAATAGTTGCATGATTCTTAGCCAATGGTAATTAGATGAAGATATAACTATTGCTTTTTTTTTAAATATACGATACAAGTGTGTGATGAGTAAGCTCTATACTGGAAAGAAATATGTAACCAATAAAATTACTTCTCAGCATCCTTGAATTATACTCCATAATCTCATAAGCTATTGATCTATATATATATATGATCAATAGATGGAGCTTTACCAAGACCTCCAAACAAGCGTATTTTGTTTACATAAATGTCAGAGTCAGAATTCACTGTCTCTTTCAGTGGCTCCACTCTCAGATCAGCTGATTTCAAGCTGATTTGCTATCATCGGTGAAGGATAGGAGTTAGAAACTAGACCTAAACACTAACTCCAAGTGTTTATGCAACAAGTTTCTATCAGTTTGTAAGCATGAATCTTTTAGACACGTATATGTCTTCAAACTCAGCTTATCAAGCCAGATAGCTATATGGGTCTGATATCAGTTCAGTTTCACCACATAATCAAAGCTTCTGCAATATATATCATTGCAAGAAACTTCAAAGGTACATTTATGAAACACAAAAACAAGTTTTATATACGTAAACTTGCCATCACTTGTATTTATGATCAATAGATGGAGCTTTACCAAGACCTCCAAACAAGCGTATTTTTGTTTATATAAACATCAGAGTCAGAATTCACTGTCTCTTTCATTGGCTCCACCCTCAATCAGCTGATTTCAAGCTGATTTGCTATCATCAGTGAAGGATAGGAGTTAGAAACTAGACCTAAACACTAACTGCAAGCGTTTATACAACAAGTTTCTATCAGTTTGCAAGCATGAATCTTTTAGACACTAAATGTCTTCAAACTCAGCTTATCAAGCCAGATAGCTATATGGGTCTGATATCAGTTCAGTTTCACCACATAATTAAAGCTTCTGCAATATATAGCATTGCAAGAAACTTCAAAGGTACATTTATGAAAAACAAAAACTGAGTTTGAAAACATTTACGTGTCTAAAAGATTCATGCTTGCAAACTGATAGAAACTTGTTGCATAAATGCTTGGAGTTAGTGTTTAGGTCTAGTTTCTAACTCCTATCCTTCACTGATGATAGCAAATCAGCTTGAAATCAGCTGATCTGAGGGTGGAGCCAACGAAAGAGACAGTGAATTCTGACTGATGTTTATGTAAACAAAAATACACTTGTTTAGAGGTCTTGGTAAAGCTCCATCTATTGATCATAAATACAAGCGATGGCAAGTTTACATATATAAAACTTGTTTTTGTTTATATATATATTGAACCAACCTGATAATTTGATCCAACCTGCTCTGAGCAACAACTATAAAAAACAAACTAACTACTACTTAACATTTACTGTTTACTACCTTCAAATATCTTAACGATATAAAACTACAATTGAAAATTTACTACTTAAGCTTACGGGAACAACAAACACCAAGCATCGACAAATAAAATATTATCTAATATCTTATTATATTTTGTCCTCCTAGATTCCCTTTCAGAAAATGGTTGGTTTTCAGGTAAAGGGTCAACTATCATCAATAGTGAACTATCAATAACATTCAACACTCAACTACCAAATATACACTGATCAAATAAATACTTTATTTTATTTTTAAAAGAAGAAAGAAAAATCCCTTAGGCGCTAGCTAATTACATTAGAATTAGCATGCCCATTTGATCAGCATAATTTGATACCTGAAAATCCCTGCTAGCTCAACTGGTTCCAACCACCCACTAAATAGACAAAACAAAAGGTATATCTTAAACGCTGCCTCTTCTAAGCTACTACTATTTTTTTAAAAAACTAAAATAATTTTTCCCAAACCATTCAAAAATAATACTTCAATCCTTTAAAACTAATAATAACAACATTATACTGAATACTAAACATTTATAGATTTAATTTAGTGAATCTTTTCTGAAATACTATTATTAATGATTAGATTTTTTCCCTCCTACTCTTATTAAGAAAATAAATATTTATACTTACCCGCACACATATCAGAAATAAACATAAATGTTTTAAGAAAAATAATTTAAGTGTTTTTTATATTATTTTAAAATAAATTAATCGTTTTATCTTATAATGAGACACACACACTTCTTTTTTTTAAGATTAAAATAAGCATTTTAATATATTACTTTAGCAAATAAATTATACACGTTACATCATATTTTATTTTATCCTTTTTTTTTAAGTTTAAAAAAAAACAAATCACACATACGTGCATGCCATTGTTTCAAAAATAGTATTTAATAGAAGCTGCTTTTACTTATTTTAATATTGCAAATATTAATTTTTTGAAGTTTAAAGTTTATTCTTTTTTTAAGTTTAATTCAAAAAGTTCAAAGTTCTTTTAATAAAATCTATCTTTATTTTAAAAGGAAATCGGGGATGTTTAGATATCAAAATCAAATAATTACCTAGGTTTTAAAATACAACAGAAACAGCATAATGGAATTATTTCTTAACTCATCGACGACTGATAAAATGATTTGGTTGTCATCTGATCCTTCGTGTCAGCCGCTAGAGGTGCGATTTCCAACAAAAAAAACACATTAATATAACGTTCCCGGGCTAGCGATTCTCTATTAATATTGACTTTTTTGTTTGTTTGTTTACAAAGTTTACTTTCTTTCGTTTCTGAATTATTTTTCCCAAATAATATTTTTGACGATGGGATAATAATAGTTGTTTTTTTTTAATTTTTTTTTTTAACAAAGGGTCTTTTTTTGGTGTGTGTTCAAATAGTAATTTGTGTGTTTTTTTTTTAAATAGTATTACTGTTTTTGTGAAATTGGATTGACAAAATTCAAGAGAGAACGGGTTTTTTTGATGAATCTTTAAATAATAATTTACGTTACTTTGATAGGTTTACATTTGATTGCCGACAACAATTATTGGGAGAAGTGTTGTTTTTTTTCCGCACATGTGTGTGTGTGTTTAAATAAAAATTAAAACCTTTACTTTTATCGGTTTACATTTGATTGATGACCGATTTGACTTCCTTTCGTTTATAAATTATGGTTTTGGTTCTACAAATAAATATTTTTGACAATGGGACAATAATAGTTGTTGTTTGTTTAATTTTTATTGACAAGAGTGGGTGTTTTTCGGTGTAGATTCAAATAGTAATTTGGGTTACATTTAAATAATAAGTTGCGGTCTTACTTTGATTGGTTTACATTTGATTGCCGACACTAGTTATTGGGAGAAGGGGTGTTTTTTTGTGTGTACGATTGTAGACAACAATTATTGGGAGAAAGGGTGTAACCATTTAAAGAATAGTAGTTTAAGTTACTTTTAGTAGTGGTGTACATTTGATTGCTGACAATAATTAGTGAGAGGGGTGGGTGTTTTTGGGTGATGATTAAATACTAATTTACCTTTTATTTTACATTTGATTGCTGACAACAATTATTGGGAGCTAAAGAGGTTATTTTTTTGTGTATGTTTAAATCAAAATTGAAGTTACTTTTATCGGTTATATTTGATTGACAACGGTTTTGACTTTCTTTTTTTTTTCGTTTATAAATTATCATTTTCGTTTGCCCAAAACCTAATATTTTTGACAATGGGATAATAATAGTTGTTGTGGTTTTCTTTCATTTTTATTGACAAGAGCGGGTCTTTTTTTGGTGTATGTTCAAATGGTAATTTGGGTTACATTTAAAAAATAATCGGTTTACCTTATTTTTAGTGCTTTACATTTGATTGCCACAACAATTAGTGGGAGAGGTGTTTTTGTTTACGATTAAAGAATAATTGTACATTCCTTTTATTTTTTACATTTGATTGCCGACAACAATTATTGGGAGAAAGGGTTTTGTGGTTTTTTTTTTGTTTGTGTGTATGTTTAAATGAAAATTTAAGTGACTTTTATCAGTTACCATTTGATTGAAAACTGATTTGACTTTCTTTCTTTTTTTCATTTATAAATTATTTAGGTTTTCCCAAATAATATTCGATTTGACAATGGGACAATAATAGTCTAGGTTTCTTTAATTTTGATTGACAAGAGCGGGTCTTTTTCGGTGTACGTTCAAATAGTAATTTGAGTTATGTTTAACTAATAATTTACTGTCTTACTTTGATTGGTTTACATTTGATTGCCAACGACAATTAGTGAGAGGGTTTTTTTTTTTTATATACGATTAAAGAATAATTGACGTTCCTTTTATTTGACCGTTTGATTGCCGCCGACAACAATTATTGGGAGAAGAGGGGTTTTTGGGGCTATGTTTAAATAAAAATTTTAGTTACTTCTTTTATTTTACATTTGATTGCCGATTTCAACAATTATTGGGAGAAGAAGGGATGTACATTTAAATAAAAATTGAAGTTACTTCTTTTATTTTTGACATTTGATGAAGGCCATTTAAAATCCCTCAAACAAGCTTGCCTTTACGAAGTGAACATTTCCGTCTTGGCAGATGTTTTTGGACCTCAAATCTGCATATATTTGCTGCACAATCCAATCTTTTCTTTCAGCAGCAGGATGTTTTTTTTTTTCTGCTGTAGAAATATTCCAGTTGCCAGCTTCTGTGTCTGGCAATTCCCATCTTTTCAAGTTTTCTGTTGTGGGAATTGGCCATACTTTTTGTCTCGGAAAATTTCTCGCTAAAACATGACTCAAAGCGTGATTTTTAAAATTTTATGCTACCCCACCCTAATCAAAAATTTAGGAGGAATACAACTTTATGAGGAACAATCACTACTGTTAAAATTGATAAAATGTAACAGTACATCAATTCATCTTAAAAAAAAAGGCACCAATGAAAATTTAAATAATTTTGACACGATCACATTAACACACCCTTGTACGATATTGTTACATAAAATACATAACGCAGCATTACAATATAGTGCATGAAACAAACAACTATGGCATTTTCCTCTGCTTTTAGCATCAGAAAAAGCCACACCATTAGCCGCTAAGCCGAGTTAACACTCTTTCTAGATTTTATCGTAAAAAGAAGACTTAACTCCGAGTTAACACTCTACCTTTTAGCATAGAAAGTAGACTTAACTCCGAGTTAACAATCTTTCTAGGATTTATTTTAGAAAGAATGCTTAAAGGCTTGGGTGCGGCCATGGAAACGGCATATTTCTAGAAATTTAGCTAGAAATAGTGCCTCTAGTGGCTGACACAAAGGATCAGATAACATCCAATGATTTCTTTGTAGATCCTGTGATTTGGTATAATGTTCATGGCTGGTTTGGCGTTCCCGCACTCTGCTGTCCATTTAGTCTATTTCAACATGATTACTTTCCGAACTAATCGCAGATCTTAGATGCATAGAGAGCGGCTTTCGGTCAACTGCAAATACATTGGTTTTAACAGTGCAACATTTTTTGGAAATATTACTTCAAGAGATATTTATTAAAATGAAAAAGTCAGACCCAGAATGAACAAAAGTTGAGCTATTTATACTGTTTTAAACAATGGAAAACTTTATTTAGCAGCAGCGTTCGTCTCGTGAAATAAAATCAGCTTTTGCGTCTCCTTTATTAAAAATTAGATACACACACACATATATATTTATTTATTTTATTATAAGATAAAACGATATCTCTATTATTTTATTAAAAATTCATTTAAAGAATATTAAATCATTTATTTATTGCAAGATTTTTTTTTCTTTTAAACAAAAAAAAATCTTTTATTTTAAACAGTTTATTATTTTAAACAGCGTTTACAGTTTATTTTATTTAATACAAAATTCCCCTCCCCCCTGCTCTTTAGTTTTTACATTTTATTCTCTTAATATTAAATTTTTATATTTTTAAAACATGGGACTCATACAATTAATTTAATATCAATGTACTTTGGTACTATATATATATATATATAGAGAGAGAGAGAGAAATCAGCAACTATATACTATAATGAGAATATGCTAAATAACTATGGTCAGTTTTAACTTCTCAGTCAAAGAATGGTATGTTCAATTATTAAATACCAAATGATCTTTAGAATTTTATATTTACATATATGCAAGCTGATTTAATTTCAAATTACATGGGTTTTGTTTATTTAAACCTTGATTTTAAATTATGGAATAAGGAGCAAAAGGACTTGGCAAGGTCATTCATTACTTCCAACTAGGAGAATGCCAATTAACAATGTTCCATCATCAGATTTTTAATGAAATGGAATGCTGAAGAGTTGTGGGTTGGAGCAATTTGAAGCCTGTCCATTAAAGTATGAAGATTAGCTATCTTAATATTAAGCTGAGCACTGATTGTATATATATGTGGAGATGGTAATTTGGACTAACTGATGAGTGCTGGTTTAGTATGAAATATGTATATTGGTGATTATTTATCTTTTCAACATGTGTGTCATCGGGTGGTTCAGCAATATGAGATGGCATGGAGAGTTGAGAGTTGTGAGAAAGTCTGAGTTCGAATCCCACATACATTATAAGAGGGTATCTGCATTGTCTACTGGTGTCCATTGATTTATTTTTTAATATTCAATTTGGCTTTGAAGTTGAGCAAAGATGACCCTATTGCCTTAATAAAATTATACTGGGAAAATCATCATCATCAGCCTTCTATCAAACAGCTGTTTCTAGTGATCTACTCAACCTAATTCTCCAAAGAAGCCTATCATTTGTTCAATCTTTAGAATCTTATACTATTTTTTAAAAATATCTACCAACTTTTTTCTTCTATCTCTTTTCATTTCCAAAGTTCCTTTTTATGTATCCTTAATAATTTTTTACTTTTATATTTTAAGTCAAACTATGATTTTGGTGAACTTGACCAAAAGTGCACTCAGCTGACTTTATATCATCTAGGAGAAAAGTAAAAACCTTTCATTATGCAGACATTCTAACATTTTTACAAATTTGGAATTATAAACATAAACAAAGGATAAATAATAATTAATTATATCTATAAAAATCTTCATATTTTCTAAGCTTTGTATACTATAATATCTCTTTCATTCCTTTTTTCTTCCTCATTTTTCAAACCCCCCAATCTTTTCTTTTTAATGACTGTTTATGACTCTTTCTCAAAGTAACACTAATACATTACACACTAGTCTCTACAGAATTCCACAGTAATTTGTTAAATTTAAACAAATGGTTTTATTGCTTGAAATTTTATAAAGAGTTGGAGCACCAAAAATGCTAGCACTGGAACCAATCACAGGAACTTATACTCTAAAGTCTGATCTGCCACTGTGTTAGACCATGCAATGCAAAATAATTGAAAGGCTTTATTGCTTAAAAGATCTTAAAAAGTTTAAGTACCAGAAAATTTCAGCACTAGAATCGATTCTGAAGATCTTACATTCCAGAGCCTGAAACTCCACCACTGCATGGCTCTAATACTCAGGAGTTCATAAGAACCTTTGAGTTCTGGAAGTGCTTGAACTGGAATTGATCCAAAAATCTTACATTTGACAGTTGGACACTATTACACTAAACCATACAGGGTAATGGAAGTATATAAAAATTTGTTCTGTGGATATGATTTATGGGAGATGAAATGGAGGATATGCAGGACTCATTGTTTAAATATGAGATTCTGAAAGAGAAGCAATGTGAATTGTAGATGAAATATGAGGAACATGAAAGTGAGAGAACTGAAAAAGTTACCGATTTTTTGCATTTTATTTATTAATGAAAATATTGAATAAATTGAAAGGATTAATAAAACAAGACACAAATTATGTAACTTGCTTTTAAGCTTGTATTAAAAGGCTCACTAGAGCGAGTTTACCACTAGCTCCAATCAAGCTTTATTGGAGCTAGTGGTAAGCTCCCTCTAGTAAACAAATTGAAAGGATGTTAGAGTTAATGTAAAAGCTCCTATTGAAATAAACAGAAGAAAAGCAAGTGCTGATAAAGTAATTGGGAAATAGAAGATTAATGGATAAGAAACATTGGATAGTTTTGCACTCTAAAAAATTTCCTATATTAGAAAATAGTTATAATGTTTCGATACATGGAAATGTCTTTCTTCATTTTTAAAAAAAACCATTTAACATCATATCATCTATTTGAGAAGAACATAATTAATGATTTAATTTATAATCAATAAAATTTTTACTTAAAATGTACATCATGAAATGCATTTTGATGGTTGTTTGTCCTTTCAGATGTATTTGTGACAGAATGTGCATTTTAAGTACACCTGGGTCTCGCTTTATGTGGTAGAGAGGTTCCTCAAAAAATGTGCATAAAAATAGACTTAACTTACCTTGAAAAATGGGGAATATGTTCCAGTAATTTTCAGAAATCGCATAAAAGCAAAGTAACAAGGGAAAATTACTTTAAAATTCGCATTAAAAAATAAGGAAATAAAATGACTAATAAAAAATTTCAAATATTTGAAAAAAATTAATACAAGACAAACTTTTTTTATTAACTACAGTATTTAATTTTACATTTTTTCATACATATTTTAATCATTACTGCTATATGAGAATATGCATTCGTTTGTGAATTAGATTCGTGATGTGTGTACAACTAGTGCCACTTTTAGACTTGTGCTTTGTTAATGATTTTCTGTTTTTATATTTAAAAAAATGAGATCGCAGTCAAAACAAAAAGATTATACATTATCATTAGAAAAATTATTTTCAGTTTTAAAAATCAATAAAATCTTCATTATTTATTTTAACAATCTAAAAAAAAATTTATTTGTTACATCTAACAAAATACATTTTAAAAGTTTAAATTTTTTTAATATTTCTTGCGATATTTTTATACATAAGTATAAATCTATTATTATTATTTACTCATTAGTATAAGTAGGTTATTTACATAGAAGATAAAATTCTAAATACAGCTTCAGGCCATATTCACATTAGCTGCTAATATAATGTTATATTTTTGAAGAAAAAAAAAGTATTTCAAGTCAAAATAAGTTATTAATAATTTAAATTTCTTGATATCTAATAAATATAGTGAAATATGAAAGATATTAAGAAGAAACATGAATCACATAACCTCAAAATCGCATTAAAATAATCCACATAAAACGAGACCTGGTGTATCTAATAAAGATATTAAACATAGCAAAAGAGAGGTGAAGTTGAATTAATTATTTCATGTGGTTATGATTAATTAAAAAATACATATTAATCTTTAACTGAAGTTTAAAATTGATATCTGATCTAGAAATAACATAATAATCTCAAGCCTAATAAATGATTAGTAATAATAATTAATCTTTTTATCTAAAATGGATTGTCTCAAAGATGTGAGTGTCAAAAGATTGATACTTGTAAGTCAAATTGTAACATTACTTTCTCCTTTTGTTTCTTTTTATGAAATAGTTACTTTTTAAATCTTGCTATAAACATTTTTTTATGATTTGAATATCTGTAGTAGTTAATACCATAATTTTAAAGTGTAATTTTTAATTAATAAATAGTATATAAATCTTATTTTAGCTTTGTTAAAAATATTTTTTAAAACACTTTTGTTTAGCTCAAAATGATTTACAACCAGTACGTAGGACTAGGTTAAATTTTCAAAAACCTTATTTTATATTATTATTTTTAATTGAACAAGTGTCTGTCTATATTTTTATTCAAATAAATGCACTAAAAAATAAAAAATAAATTTTCTTCAACTTTCACTGAGTGATGGTATTTAAGTAATCAGAAATAAAAGCATGGGGTAAAGAATCATTTAAATAATCTTATAACTAGTCCCATAATGCCACTTTCTTGTAACAATGCCAGTATATTCATCAGATAAAAAAAATCATTTTTATCTCACTAATTGAATGGTACTGAGACAAAAAAGTTGTTTATTTACAAGTTTATTTAAACAATTCTTTGTCCCATCTTTTTATTTCTGATTGTATAGCACAAGGAATACCATAATTACTCTTAAATGCATTTATGCATGTAAAAATGTTACTTTATATTTATTTTTTTTAGTTTTATTTAATTCCAGAAATTAGGAAAGAAGAAAGTTTAGGTACTATATAATATCACTAGATGGCAGCATCATAAAGAATATTGCATTGCACATAAAATTAAAATTTTTTTCTAATACTTCACTAAATTTGTTTGCAAATTCTAAAAAACATGCACCGCCATTCAAAATACATATGTATTCGAAGTTTCAATTAGATTGGAAATTGGAGTGTTGATATGTGTGTTAAAAGATTTATCCAGGCAGACAAAAAAAGCAGATTAAGTTAAATAAAAGTGTATAAATAAGCCAAAAAATAAAAATAATAATACAGATAAGTGATTATGCAAACCATTTGTGAACCACAAATATATCCGCTTATTGTACACACTCGGGTTCAGAACTTAGTTTATTTGACATTTTGCAATGTTGTTTTTTAATTTGCAAAGTAAAAAACTTTTTTTTCTGAACTATATTAATACAATATTTAATTGTAGCTCTCCAATGGGTTCTACTATTTACTATAACGTGTGTGTGTTAAACATGTATTTGAATGGACATTTTATTCACTTTCCAATATTTTTCCACCTCTATACCATACCGCAAGCTTTAATAAGAAATGATAGATGGCAGTATATAACAAATCTGTATTCTTTGTTGACCTATACAAAATCCCCAGGCTTGTTTTAAGCTTATGGCTTTTATCAGTGAGGAGCTTTGGATCTTAGAATAGTGCACCTGGATCATTAGCATATAATATACTCCTAGCTACTATCAAGCTGTCATCCCAAAATTAAAAACATATCAATGTATTTTATTTAAGCCAATTTGCTTGTATAATCATACAGATCTCAATCCACTTTAGTTTTTATATATTATAGTGTCCTCAGCTTTTAATAACAGTAAACATCTCTATCGCATGGCTAGGATTTGATATAAAGCACATGACCTATCACATAACTTTAGCTTACACATTGCTGTTATAGGAGTATATTTTTTCATCTTCTCTTGATCATTTTTTGTAAGTCATGTGGTGAGTCATACTACCAAATCCTGGTCACAGGATAGAAATGCCTAAAAAAAAACATAATTTATAGGAAGTGAACTAGAGTGAGAGCTATATGGTTATTCAAGCAAATTAGTTTAGGTTGAAAACATTTATGGTTTTCAGTTTGGCTGATAGTTTGATTGCATAACATAGAAGGTAAATAATAGTAGCTGAAAGGAAGGTGCATCTGATCCTAAAGATTCAGGCAGACTGTTTGAAGATCCAAAACTCTTCTCTGATGAAAGCTATATGCTTGAAACTGATCTGGAGATTTCAGATAAAACAGAATAGAGATTTATTAAGCACTCACTCATCTGACATCTATTATTGTTTACTAAAGCTTACAATAAGTAACATAAGAATGGTGAAAAAATATGCTGCTATAACCACAATATGGGTCAAAGTCATGTGATAGGTTATGACATCGTTTATTGGCTTTCCAGCATTTGTGGTTATGTTTTCTTGATGAAAAATAATTTAATTTTATTATTTTTAACGTGTTTTTTTTTACCTATTTCACAACTGAATATAGTCTTTTATAAGTAATTGAAATTCACAGTTTACAATAAATATTTTAATGGTCCTCTATATTTTTAGTAAAATATAAAAATTTATAATTGCTCCAATGTTTTATCATTTCAAAATTATTTATCAGTATTACTATTGTTAAAACAATGGAATTTTAATGTGCAGTGAATATAAATAATAGCCCTATATGTGTGTGTGCGCTAATATAAATTGTATGGGTATGCAGATGATGATATGCACTTTCAAATTATAATACATCAATGCTATTTTTAATGCTGACAGGAGGATCCTACATATATGTGAATAGGATATAATTTGATGGATGATTGTATATATAAATGTGGTTAGTAACAACCTATAATCTTAAATGCCCATAGATGTGCCTCATGTTTCTCACTAGTGATAAAGATTGAATTATATTACGATTATATATAAGGTTTGGCAATTAAATTCATGAATTCTTTAGAAAAAGTGTTATATATCTTATTTATGAATATCACTACAATCATCTTCAGAGTACTCTGCTTAAAAAATTACACGCTTGAAAAAATTAAAAGACTGAAGTGGAATTGGGTTGGACATATTGCTAAAAGAGATAATAGATGAACAATTGAAATCTTAAACTGGATTCCAAGAGATTGTAAAAGACCCAGAAAGAGACCACATGTGAGATGGATGGATGAAATAAGAAAGTGTGCAGGGGTGGTGTGGAGAAGAGAAGCTAAAGATCAGAGATGGATTGAACTTGGAGAGACCTTCATCCTGCAGTGGATTGATAATGGTTGATGATGATGCTGATGACTATTGTCTATTTCAATCCTTCAAATCAATTTCAGAACTCTTTTTATGGAATTGTGACCAAAGCTGCCATATTATTTCTTTATGTCCTGAATATTATCCAAATGTCTTCCTTCAAATATTTCCTTTGGGTTAAAAAAAAGTCATTGGAGCTAGATCAGATGAATAGTGTGAATGTTCCAAAATAGTTATTTGTTTATTGGCTAAAACTCTCTCACAGATACTGTCTTCTTTGAGAAACATTTTAGCATATACCTTTCTGATGCTAAGATTTTAAAATGAAATTTTCCTGCTTCTCTAACAATGTTTACCTGGTCTGCTATGTTATTCACAGTCTGCTAAAAATTTTGGCACACAATTTGATGCATTTTTAAAACATTTTCTTCAGTTCTGATCATCATTGACCTGACGAGCTCTCTTTATTAGTGATGCTCTCTCTTCCCTCAGAAACCTGCTGTTAAATTGTTAACCCATCACTGATCCCTGATTTCATTTCCACTCTTTCCAAGTTTAACAAGAAATTTAATGTTTGCTCATTGCTCATGACAGCACACAAAATCATGAAATGACAATAATGAACACCATTCAACAAGATATCACCTCACATCATCATGAAAAACAGCTGTGGGGACTGTGAAATCTTACCGAGTTGTTTGTAAAGTGCTGCCAATATAAGCACCTGGTGACAAACTAAAGAACTTAATTGTCATTGATTTTTTTTAATTGGTTTGAGTTTTTTTTTTTTTAAAGGCCTGTACTAATCCTGTCAGTTATCCAATATTGGTTGGTAAATGGAGATATTTTCAAGCACAACCCAGATTTGAATACCTGGCCAGAGGCATAGCAAGCAAACAATTTACCACTTCTTGAAACATTCACTATAAATATTTGTGTGGATGTATAGGCAAAGGAGTAGGTAAAACAGCTCTTAGCCTATTGCAAAACAAAGACGTTTCAAAGTTATTCTTAGAATAAACATAAGAAAAAGCAGAGTTCACAAAGCAAGAACAATAGACATTTTTGAACTGTCTTAGTTTGATACATATTTACCAACCAATATTAAAATGTTTAACTGAGTTGACAATATTATGGTTACTAGGAAAAGAATTTAAATCTATTTTTAAAAAAAATGTATTTGTCTAGATTCAACCCCAAGATATATGTTTTGCAGGTGAATACGTTAACAAGAGCTATATATATATTGGTGTATAGATTTTAAATTATGCCACAATAACTATGCTTAAACAAACTAGTAGAATTTTGCTCAATCTTGTCAAGGATCACAATTAAGGAATAAATGCATCCTAGTTGTAGCATTATCTTATAACAGAGTCCATTATATTATATTGTTTTGTTTCAACATGAAGGCCATTTACTTCTCAGTTATAGTGTTGCTTTGATGACATATTACTGCAATATTATATTAGTTTGTTTAAGCATGAGCCGCTGATGTAATGCAGATTACATATAAAAACAAGTTAGTGATTGACATGATTTATATACACACACATAATAATAATACAAAATATTTAACCAAGTACTAATTTCTGAGCAAACCAATATTTTGGTTCACCTTTTCTTCACATTTTATTCAAATATAAAAATAGAAATAAAAATATTGGAATTGTAAATAACCTTTATTGAAATTATTCTGCTTTGGTGAATACATTGATTAAGGTTTGCTATTCTTAAAGATGTTTTCAATAAATCAATTAATTTTACTTTTATAAAATTAATTCAACAGTAGAATTTTATTTGATTTTACTTAGGCCTGAAAGAAGATCTAAAATAGGTTAAAATATTCAGCTGTTCATTTTAGACAGTTGGATATACTTCTTTGTTAAGCTCAATAAAACTATGTACTGTATTATCCATTTAAATAATAAATATTATATAAATTATATTGAATCTTAAAAACTATTTCTAATTATAAAAATTAAAAATACATCAGTTTTTTAAGTTTATATATAATAGGTTGTTGATCTATTTCCAGATGTTGTTTTTTCCATTTATTATTTTAACTATTATGATGGGATGTGTGAATTTTACTATATAATAAATAAAAATAAAAGCTTGAAAGAAAATAAGTGATATTTTTTAAATTCCAACTTAAAATTTTACAAGTTATTTGCAATAAATAATAAATTTTTTTGATAACTTTTTGATAATTTTTTATGACTAAATAAATTATTTTTATAATTCTTATAGATTTTCATTAAATATACAATTCTTTACACAATGGACATTTCTATTACTCAAATTTACCATATAGCCTTTATAATAAATTTAAAGAAATAAATATATTGAAAGAGAAAATAAAATCTATAAAAATGTAATAAATATATGAATTATAATTAATTATTAAATGGAATTTTACTTAAAGGAGAGATATTTCAACAATTCTATAGTATTATATAAACAAATACATAATAGGAATGTTAATAATTTTTATTAGTCATTCATTAGTCTAATGGTTATCCACTTAATAATATTCCTGTAATATAATTTTATTCCACCATTTTTATAATTACACTCTCCACAAGGTGTTAAAAGTGGATAGAAATCAGTCCATACCTTGTGTGAAAGTGGTTGAATATTATACTACAGAAATATTATATATAATAGAAATATTTTTTTCAAAAACTTTTTGTTATGTTGATCTAATTTATTTAAATAAACATTAAACGCATACTCCAACTTCTCACAAAATCTTGAATTTATTTTTCTGAAAAAACTTTATTTATATATTAAACTAAGTATATCAATTCAAAATTTAATCATAGCAAAATCATTTATAAAATTTCCCAACATTGTTTAAAACATATTTCTTAAGCACAAAATAATACAAAACAAATCTACAAAATATTGTTTTCTTACAATTCCAACCCACACTCCAGTAATCTTCAATATTAAAAGAAGTTTTAAATAAATTAATAGCTTCAGAATCATAAATCTTTATATAAAAATTTTCTTTCATTTTTCCCTTCTTTTCATACTTCTCAAAGATGATCATTTTAGTCTGTTCAAACATAATATTGTGATCTACATTTTTTTATCATGAATGTATAACACAGAACTAATATTTCACTCTTTTAAACTCTAATATCTACTTTGATTTTTTTTTTTTTTACAAAATCAAGGAATAATGTAAACAATTCCAGGAATGGGTTTTTTCAATTCTTTTTTTTTGTATTATTCTATAAATTATTTAGAATAACACCCTCCATAATATCTTATTAGCAAAAATATTATGATTTTTTTTTTTAAAACCTTATAACAAAACAACTTGAAAGGTAAAGGAATAAAAACATATTTTTTTACTAAAGTTTTCTAATAATATTTCTTATCACCATTTTAATTGCCATTAAACATAATATCCTTAAACAATTTATCAGAATAATTTCTAATAATGTAATCTTTGTAAAATTATCTTTTTTAGCTTGAATAGTAAAATAAAGTTACAGATAGCTCTTGGATGCTTAACTGTACTGCTTTTAACTTTGTGTCTATTATATCTCACCTTGCCTTCAAATAATAAACTAGTCCAGTTTCTATCTTATCTTTATTGGATTGAGCATTCATTACCATGGACCCATGTATTTACAAACAGATAACTTACATTCACTGTAAGAATGGGCTAATGGGCATTGATGCTCACTGAATCCGATTACTCACATCATGGTTGCGGATTTGGCCATAAATAGTCAATCCATTTTGAGGTAAGGTCAGATAACAGCTGTCAAAACTGAATGGCAGTATACCCATCCACTATATGGCTAAGCAATGAGACAAATTCATGTTAGAAGTGGAAGTTGCTAAGACTTACCAGACATGAAGCAAGATATCAAAGAATAGATCAAAGTAACCCAAACCTTTATTGTCCGGTCTAAAAATTGGAATTTAAATGCAATAAAGTATCCCTAAACATTGCTTACTCAAACTTACAGTATATGGTGCTAGAGTGGACATCTGCTCTTATTTTGTGAATACTTTGTTTATATAGAAAAATTATTATTAAGAGTATTTGAATGCATCTATTCTCAAAACAGTAAAATTTTAAGAATTATTAAAATGCATAAGAAAGTTGTTACATGAGCATTTATGAGTGTAGATTGTTACAAATTATAGACTAATATATTCCAAAGCTAAAATGACATGTATATTAAAAAGAAAAAGTCTTATTCTAAAACCTAAAGATACAAAATTTGCTTATAAGCATCTAAATGCTTGTAACTACTGAACTATTTTTTCAAGATTATCTGCTACTAAGGCTGGGATTTGCTTAAGTAATGTATGTGTTGGAACAAGTAATGCTTTACTTGGATTTGGTAAAAGGAATCATGTTATTAATGAATTGATAAAGATAATATTAACTAATAAAATAATTTTATAAGTGGTTTGTGCTACAACATGCCTGTGTTGTAAAATTTTCAATCATGATTCTGTTTAGTGATGAGTTTGATTTTTAAGGTGGTATAAATTAAAAAGCAGCCTTCACAGGACTTTGCATAATCCACACAGTGTTAAGAATAACAATAGGCCAATTAAGTAAGTTATATAAATAAAAGCTTTTTTCCCTATAATGCTAGACTTCATTAAACACACTGTAAAATAAGTGTAATAAAGAATCCAGACTAGTGATGATGATTTGAAGGTTACTGTGGTTACAAATGTTAATATCAGCAAAGAATATCTTATGACTTTTCCATGTGTTTGTTACTCATGTGCTTCCAAGAGGAGTTCTCTTCACCTTGTTATCTGTTCTAAGCTTGAATAATCTAAAATGCCATATGGCATAATCCTGTAATATTTCCATTCTTATCAGTGAAGACTAAGACATCTTTTCTTCTTTATACTATTCAAGATAATAGCATGAAATTCAAAAATGCCTAAGCTACTCTAGAAGTGTCTACTATAAACGTAAATAATCAGTGGATATCATATAATATAGCATTGATAATATCCTCATTAGCATATTGATTTCTATTCATTTGCATAATTATACAAATCTAATTCTGAGTCAGTTTATATATATTAGAGTGACCATCCCTTTTGGCTAGTACTATGTTTTTGTGTTTTTTTAACAATCTCAACTAATTTATCAATAATTACTTTTTAAGTCTGTGCTTAAAAATATTTGAATAGTTGAGAAAGTTTTATAACAGTATTAAAACGTAATTAAAACCTTACACAAAAAAACAATTTCTGGAGCTCAAGTTCCATTGATTGTAGTCCATTTCCGTCACTTAATGTTGCTTGAACTTCTCACGAATTCCTGAGCAATAAGCTATTATATTATTTTCACTCTGGGTATTAATATGCAATGGTAAAGTAGCAATCTCTGAACTCAAAATCCAAGGGTACATTTCAATTCTGTCACTCCAGTGCTTGAATTTTTTATGAACTTAACCTGTATGATTCGGTGAGTAAAGTGATGGGATCTGGAATTCAAACTCCATGGATTCCAGCCAGCTCTGTCATTTCCAGACTTCAACTTATTATGAACTACTGTGCAATAAAATCATTTGATTGTTTTTTATATAAAATTTTTCTACTCAATAGTGCCACCTAGTGTACGCTCTAGGAAAAAGCAGGTCATACAAAATTGTGCATTTTAATCCCTATCCAGTGTTTTGTGGCTTAACACTGTTTGTTTAATAATTAAAATATATTGTTTTGATTACAAGGAAAATTCTCAGGGGTTACAAATTTCCTGCACATCACTGACATATTAATACAGTAATTCAAATGGTAGAAGCCATGTTGACTCACACTCCAATGATAAGTATGTAATCCAATTTATATAACTTTACTGCTTTACTATCTGTGTAATAATACCTAATTAGCATATATCAGATGGTGACATCTAAAAGATTTCCCCAATTGTTTTCTGATTATTGGCAGGGCAAATTTCTAATGTCCACTCTATATGTTCTTGACATTGCAGCTGTTATTACTATGTGATTATTTATATAATATACAAACATGGATGGGCCAGACACAAACACACATTAGTCAGTATGATGAGTTATTGGCTTTTTATCTCTGAGTTTAAGATCAAGAAACACCATGGTCTTTCTTCTCAGTTGCCTGATAGCTCTTAACTGAAGGCAGGTTAAATGTAAGTGTGAATGAAAAAAAATTTCTAATAGATACTTGCAATCATGACAGACAAAAATAAATCATGCCCCTTATTCCCAAGAGGCTGTAAAGTCACAAGCCAAAACAGTGGTTGATGACCGAAAGCCTAGGTACTAAGAATCCCCTGATTGTAGACCCAGTCTGCCATTTGATGATGACCATTTATTTAGGTAACTTACAACTGCAGCTCACTTAAGTGAAGGAAGATTGCAAGAATTGAAAGAAAAACTGTCTTTTTGAACTTTGTGAAGTTAGAAGAAAAGTTGAAAAGACAATTGATTTAAAAAGTGGATATGTACTCTACTATAAAGGCACAAATAGTGGAAGTACAAGTGGAATAAGATTCATTATAAATTAAAAATGGATGCACAACATTGTGGAGATTGATGGTGTATTGGACATAGTGGCAAGATTAGTTATTCAACTTAATAGTAGATACCAAATGCAGATAATTCAGGTTTATGCCCCAACAAATTCTGGATAGTGAAGTAATAGAGGATCTTTATATGGATGTACAAAAGGCTTTTGATCAGACTAAACAACATTTTAAAATTGTTATGAGAGACTTTAATGCAGGAATTGGTAAACAATTAAAAAATGAATGTACTATAGATAAATTTGGTTATGGTAATAGAAATGAGAGAGGGAATAGGACTTACGGAGTTTGCAGAAAAGGAAAAAATTTATAATATGAATTCTTTTTATGAGAAAAATGTTGAAAGGAAATAGACATAGAAGCATCCAAATGAAGGTACATCAGAAATGCATTATATTTTGACTAACAGAAAGTACATATTTCAAAATCAATACAGGAAGTAATCATCGATAAGTAAGCTGCAAGATACATGTTAATGCAAAACTACAGAGATAAAAATTAGTAAGAAAAACAATATTCACACTTGATATCCCTAACGAATTTAAATTAGAACTTTCAAATTGTTTACAAATATTAGCAGATTTTGAATATGATTCAGATTTGAATAAAATTAAAAGGAAAATAACTGACACATTTTTAAAAACTGCAACGAAGATAGCTTATAACAAAAAGTAGCAATTGACCAATAAAATTTCTACCGAGACTAGAGAATTTATATAGAAAAGAAGGAATTTTATAAAATGGTGCAAAAACAAATTGATAATGATATAAGAAAATCACATGATCACCATTTTTTATGCTTACACAGGCTGTTTACACAAAAGCTAAGCTCTCCATACAGTAGCATTACCAGTACAAGCCATAGTCTGGGGATATTGAATGAGTAGGCACTAAATAGGGATTTTAGGTACAAACCTTCTCGCATCAATTGATTACTCTGGCTTGCACTGGAGGCACTAGTGTATGAGAGTTTAACCTCTATGATATAAGAAAATGTAATTATGAACTAGCAAGCAAAGCTATAGAAGAGAATAAAAGTCTAAAAAGTGTAAAACAATGTTTTGTTATTTGTACGAAACTATCTGCAATAAGAAAAAAAGATGAAATTATTACTAAAAAGAGACATGGCATCATGAAATATACAGAAGAGTTCTATCAAGAATTATATAGTAATAAAGAATAAGTATCTCCTACAACTATTATATCTTCTGAATTACCCAAGATTTTATATGAAGAAGTGAGACATGCAATTAAATTTATGAAGAAGAGAAAAGCTCCAGATAATGATAAAATTATAATCAATATCTTACATGAAGCAGGTGAAAAAATAGAAAATGTTTTGGCAAAGTTATATACCAAATGTCTAAATGATAAAGATGTACCAGATAATTGAAATAATGCAATATTAATATTAATATTTTAAAAAGGTGATAAAGAAGATATTAGAAATTACAAACCTATCAGTCTTTTATAAGTTTTATACAAAAATTTTGCCAAGATAATTACAAATCATCTACAGAGAATTTTGGATTTTGACCAACCAAAAGAACAGTAGGATTTAAAAGTGGTTTTAGTACAGTGAATCATATCCAAGTATTGAGAGAAATTATAGAAATAACCAATAAATATGAGTTGCCATTATGCTTTGGATTTGTAGCTTATGAAAAAATATTTGATTCTAAATGCATTTCTTCACTAATTAAAGCATTCAATAATCAAGATATAGAACCAGGATATTGTCATATTGATTGTTGCAAGAATTATCAGATGAAATTAGGACTAAAGATAAACGTTAAAAAGACTAGGATAATATTCAATGAACTTGCTCAAAAAATGAAAATAAAGATTTATAATAATAGGTTAAAAGAAGTTAACAACTACAAATACTTTGTCAGATTATTACTATATATGGAAACATAATGGATGAAAGTAATCATAGAATTATACTTAGAGTGTTTTTGGTAGAAATAACTTAATATTAAAGGAAATATGGCCTATATGTTTGAAAAGGAAAGTTTTTAATACATGTGTTTTATCAGTTTTTACTTATGGATCTGATATTTGTATGCTTAACAGAAAAGCAATATAGAGACTTCAGACCATTCAAAGAAGTATGGAGAGATGCGTATTAGTGATAACAAGAAATCTAAAATGCAATACATGGATAAGAGAACAAACATGTATTACTGAAATTGTTGAAAGAATTAAGAAATTGAAGTGGAATTGGGCTGGACATATTGCTAGAAAAGATGATAATAGATGGACAGTTGAAATCTTAAACTGGATTCCAAGAGATTGTAAAAGATCCAGAAAGAGATAACATGTTAGATTTATGGATAAAATAAGGAAGTGTGCTGGGGTGATGTGGAAAAGAGAGTCTGGAGATCAGAGAAGGTGGATTGAACTTGGAAAAATCTTCATTCTACAATGGTTGACAATGATGATGATAAATTTTATATAAAATGCATACTCCTCTAATTATTCACATTAAGAAAATAGCTTATCATATATGCATTGTGAGTCAGATAATGTATGTTGGTTTAACCCAGTTCGAATACTAGGCGAAAGTACCTCGAGGCCACTCATACGCGAGATATTAAATCAAGAATACTATGACCTCTGCCCATTCGCCTATTCTCGAAGCCTGATCACGAACAAACAACACCATCTGAGCCATGCATAAATTATTTTTCAACCGGCGACGGCTTAGCATCAGCGGAAAGAAACATGGACGGAAACACATCAAGAGCTAAATAGTTAAATGTGCAAAAGTACTAAGAAATCTGTGTTTTGCGTTTTGCGTGCCTGGATCATTGAAAAGTAAAATAAAGCATTTAGAACAAATTTAGCAAAAGTCAAGCTTGTTAGTTAAATAATATGTTTAATTAATGGCTTTAAAATATGAATAATGATTTAATGGCCTCCGCTATTCCTCTAAATTAATGAAACAAACTAATTAGACAATAAAAACGGATTAATAGGTTTGCGGTCTAAATCTTTTCTTCCCAATTTTATTAAAAATTGTCAACTCGATCTTCTCGATAAAGTACGATAAAAAAAGAATCTTTCGCAAAGCATTTCTAATTGCTTTGCGCTACAAACAGTGTTTAAAAATTATTTAAAACGTATATAGTTAAATCAGATATACGTAAAGCTAATGGCGGACAAAAGAGGCGTTATCATAGAGATCAAGTTGGCACACAAAAGAAACTGACTCGTATTTAATTAACAAACATATATAAAATTGGAAAGAGATTTTAAATGAACAAAAATTAACTATTAAACTTAACCGCAATGGAATATTAAATATTTACACAGGTTAGTAAGGAAGAATAGCGAAGGGAAAAAGGTTAAATATAAATAGATGATCACACTATATATATAATTAAGACTCGTCTAATAAAAATGGTTACATAACAAATACATATAATTCAATGAAGCAATTAAAAAAAAGTATGAACAAAAGGTAGCATAAGAAATAGTTCAATAGAGGAGATACGACTACCGTCCTTTTTTCCTTGGTCCTGTTCCCTACGGCGTTCGTGGCTTGATCCGACCGTCGATAGGTATTTGTCCGGACAATGAAAATATGTAGTATGGTTTCACGAAAAGTTCTCCAGACACGGCACAGAGTTCAGATGACTATTGAGTGGATACTATGGCATTTTGGATGGTATTCAGGAACCTCGGTGATAGGCAAAGCTATTTATTTGCCTAGCCAAGCCTATTCATTTCCCTCAAAATACTGTTGCTTTTAACTTGAGCATGTTCAAACCTCTCCATGATTTTGAAGATGGCAGTTGTCTACTTTTTTTAAATAAAATCTCCACAAGCAAAATCTGAAAAAGTTCTCCAAAGAGAAATCTGAATGCCAGCAAGAAAACTTTGAATGAATCACCTTCAAAAGGAAAATCTGAATAATCCAGTCTTTTGTTCTCACTTCTATTTATACTCTCTCTGTCAGCTACCTTCTATTGTTCGTATGATCTTGATAAGCCCCCATGCTCCTTTGTTTCAAAGCAACATTTTCTAAAAATAACTTTAACTTTTTTACTCTAACTTTCTTTCTTTAAAGTTTGAATTCTATTAATTAAAAAAAAGAAAGAGAAGGCCATCTTTAATTAGACCTGAATGGCTCACTAATTAAAACTATACATTCTTTTAGAAAATGTTGGCGGGCTTATCTCAAAATCAAATCATACTAAATATTTTAACAAAATTTTAACAACAATATATTATTATTTTTTTATAGTAGAATAAGCATTTTATTTCAGCAGAATTTTGCATTAACTCATATATATACGCTAGATGTATATATATGTTTGACTAATAGGTTAAGCAATTTTTTATTAATAGAATGAAATTTATTTAAAACAAAATATTTAAATGTAATACACATTTAATAAGCATAATTATTTTTAACTCTAATGCAAAACCCTGCTGATATTGAACTATAAACTTAATTCAGGTCTACAATACTAATTAAGTTTATAGGAAGATGTGAAGCATGGATTGGACTTCAGATCCATTGCTTCAGCATCTAGACACCATTTTCGATTTTTTAAAAGTCATTTGATATTATGATGGAAATGAAAAATGGATCTTGGATGAGTATGTTAACATGTATCCCTACCAAGAGAGATCAGTATCCAAAAATAATTAATTAAAAATGGACATTGGTTGGGTATATGCAAATAGTGGTCTGTAATGATGAAAACCAGTAACCACGAACTAGTTTTGAATCACAATCTGATATCCATTATTCACTTTTGATCACTTAGATAACTCTGGAAAAGAATATAGATTGTTTAAGAGTATAGTTTAAATTTAAGGTAGGAGGGGTCATAGGTTACTATAAACAATATGTTCTTCAGGTACTCTACAGGAATATCACTTCTTGCAACTTTTAACTTAACTTTTAACCTGTTCACTTGGTATTGTGTTCTAATTTATGTAGTTTATAATAGAATCAATATTATTTAAATTTCTTGTTGTAACTCACATCAAACTACTGCAAAAATAATAATAATTGAATGGTTTATTGCTCGGGATTTCACAAGATGGCCAAATTATAGATGATCCATAGTCACTATCACATTGTCAATAATTTCTCTAAATAACATTTTGGTGACTAGGCACTAGACAAAGCACTGACTGTTGGTTATTATTACTATTACTCTGTATAGTTTAATACAATGGTGTAGTATTTGCTCATTATTGCTAATGTTCTGTACAGGTTAGTACAGTAATTGGCCATTGGTCACTATTATTAATGCTGTGTGCAATTTGATACAGTGATAAAATGATGGATTCATTAGCTAAAAGTTCTTGAATTAAAGTTTAATCTATTTCTTTCTAATGTCAAATGTCACATGACTCCCAGGCAACTAATCATTCCATTATTTTTTAATTGTTAAAATAATTTTGCTATTTCAAGCCAATTAAACCATGAGTATATGCTTATATATATATATATATTTAAGTAATAAAAAAGTTAACATGTATTTGTATGTATAACCAGCAGTGAATTCATTTTTGATTTAAATGTCTTAGGCATATACTATATCCATATGGTATAATTTCAACTTGAAATGTTTGTTTTTTAATTGATGTTTTGCTTCATTACATCATAGATGAAATTGATTTGTAAAAATATGTGTAAAAATCCTGTTAAATTATTAACATTTAAATCCATATATTCATAATATATTTATATATTAAACTCACTATATAAATTGTAAATAAGAAATGACATTTAAACATTTGTCCTACAAAATATTAATGGCTTAGACACTTTCAGTATAGTACATCAGACTCTTAGCAATCAACTATTAAAATGAAAAAAAGTTATTTAATAACCAAAATTTTAGACATGCTCAGCTTCCCACTTATTAAAATTACCAAACATTCTTAATTTTTCTTTTCCTATCATTTGATTCGTTATCATTATTTTCAACCACTATAAGTCCACTGCACATCATAACAGCAAACTTCCTTATCTTATCATCTATCTCACATGTGGTCTTTTTTAGGTCTTTTACAAATTCTTGAGATCCAAATTAAGACTTCAATTGTTCAACTCTATTTCATTTTCACTCTCACACATATCTCCATACTGCATTCAGTTTTCTGGAGTTTCTGAATTGCTCTTCTGTTAAAAAATCAAATCTCAGATTTATAAGTAAGAGCTGTTAATATATATCTATTAAACCACTTTCCTTTTCAAACACAAGACATATTTACTTTTAATATTTATATCTACCAAAAGGACTCCATCTAAGTTTAATTCTATGATTAATTTGATCTATTATGTTTTGATTTATATTAATATTATGCCTAATTTCTAAATTATGATTATCAATTTTTATTTTTTCTTCTGAAAAAATCCATTGAACATTACTTTTGTCTTTTAGTGTTTATCTTTAATTGTACTTTTTTACTTTCATTTGATAACTCTTGCAACATTTTTGGAATTCTAAAGCGTTCTTTGCAAAAAAAAAACCACATCATGTGCAAAATCCAAATGACTTGATTCATACAATGATAATTTTCTGAAGACAATAATCATTTCCAGAATCTTTGTCATGACAAAAGAAAATAGAATTAAATTGAAATTTAGATATTTTTATATTGTCAAATAATTGATGGTCTGGAGTGGATTCTTCTATACTGAAAGCATGCCTGGCTATTAATATCTAATAAGTCAATTAATCTATATTATTATATATGTTTTATTATATATATATATACTTATAACTATAGGTAACAATCTTACAAAATTTTAAAATAATTAGTAAATATATTTTGGCACTATCCTCCCACTTTATCCTTGCATATATGAGTTTTATTTCACATCCTAGTGTAAAAACGTTCATATTGTTTTTATTTGTACGCATATTCCATCAAGCCCTACATTATCTTTCATTGTGTTTTTTCACCTAAACCATTTTTGGTAGAAACAAAAAACCACTTGTAACCCTTTAAATATCAACCTATTCATGGAACAAACAAGTCTAAATATATTAAGATAATTCACAAGCTATTTACCCAAGAATCATTTAAATGTTGTAAATTACACCAAACTTTTGTTGTAATTGATATAACAAAATATGGGTATTATTTACAAATTTCATTTAAATGATTTTTTGGTAATCTAGCTTGTGAATTTTCTTATTAATATACTCAGACTTGTTTATTGCATGAATATGTTTATATTCTTAAAATTATATGTTTGATAAGTTGTAAAATTATTTGCATACTCATTAAAATCATTAGAACCCCTTTAAATCTTTATGCACTAATTTAGTATGTCATTTTTTTGGAAAACCCGCACCTGTTTTCTTCTACATTTTCAGTTCCTGTTCTATTTGTTTATTATGTCCTTGTCCCAGTAAAATATCGTTTAATCTACTCCTACATTCCTGTTTATCAACCTTTATATCACATCTAAGCTAAGAGATGATGTTATACTATGTGCAATACAATTTAATCCTAAACCAGAAACTTTTTTTTGTTAGTTTCACCTTCACACGTTGCTGCAGCTGCACTTCTTCTCCATGCATCAGGCCGATGTCTTCCCTTTAACAGAACCAGTGATGATGCTTCAGGTATTTATAGTAATAGTAACTTATCCCCCCTGTGTGTCCTTTAATGTGTAACACACTGTTGATCCTGTAAAAGCAAGCCTCTTACAAAATATTTTGATGGATCATCATTTCAAACGTCATTAGATTTATACGAAGAATGAAAATCTAAAACAATTGAAAAAGTTAATAAATAAACTGGATGCAATAATATAAATTTATTGCTTATTTTAATATATCTTTTAGTAAAATAATAATTTAATGCAATGTATGTCATAATTGCATGTTAAACATGTGGATCAAAATGTCTGAAAAGGGCAAATGACTAAGATGCATTTCTAGCTGAACCAGCACTCTTTAAATGGCCCAGATTACAACTGCATGAGATTTTGTTACTGTTTGGTATTTATCTATAAATAAATTGCTACAATTTACTCTCCAAGTATCAAATTTCTTGCACTTACCCATTTGACATCTTTTTAGATAAATACATTTATAATTATTACTAATCTTTTATTAGCTTAAAAAAGATATCATTGTTAGTCCAGACAGACTCTAAACTTAATTATAAATGTAATCTTTAATTAAGTTCACAGTTTATATCTGAACCAAAAATATTGTACTCTTTTACTTAATAAATGATTGCTTGATAATCATCAATGTATTTATTTATAAGATTTTGTCAAACATCTGAATGCAAACAATTTGGTACTTGTAGAGAAAATAATACTTTTTTTTTACTACCCTACTGTTTTAAAAATTCAAATTAACTTTTAAAAAACATTGACAAAACGTAATACTTTGACATTTGTGACGTTATAAACCTCTCTTATCTCACTGATTTGGCTTGATATGATCTTAATTATAACTATGTACTGTTTGTTAATTGACAAATTTTGATCATGCTCCCGTTTTCCAACATGAATCCTTCATGATATTCTTGCTTTATTTCTTCCCTGTACCTCGTCTCTCTTCTAATCATTATCATCATTTTTAATCATTATTAGTCCACTATTAAATAATGATCTCTCCAAGTTTAATCCAATTTCTGATTCGTAGCTTCTCTTCTTCGCAATACTTCAGCAAACTTTTCCTTCCCTGTATCCTTTCTCTTCTCCCTTCTAATCATTATCATCATTTTCATTTATTACCAGATCACTATTAGATAATGATCTCTCCAAGTTTAATCCAATTTCTGATTTTCAGCTTACTTCAGTAAACTGTCTTATTTTAACCATCCATTCATCTCACATGTGGGTTTTTCTAGGTCTTCTTATAATCTGTTATGATATTTATGTAAAACCTTATTCTTTTTTAAATCTCTATACCAATTAATTTCCAAAGTTCTGTTTTCAATGATTTATTACTCACTTTCTTTTACTTTATTTTTATGTAAATTACTTTTTTCATCTTCCATGGGATACCTCCTCCTTATAAGTTTCTGTCTTGCTCTTGTTTCAGATAACAAATCAGTGGCCCATAATCATAAGTATTATCACTTATTATTATTTAATATTCAATCCCCATAGTTTTTATTCCCTTCTACATTCTAATCTTGTAACAAGAAATCATTATGAAACAACCCTATAAAAAATTTATAGTTGCACCTGTGTGTCTCTTTTTCCAAGTAATCCCATTTATTTTTCTCAAATTCTTATTATTCATAAATGTCAATACACTTTCAAATACTTATTACAATTTGATTTACAAGGGTCAAACTTTCTACACTCACAATTATAACACCATCCATTTCAGATGTATGCCTTGATGATAAATACAGATAATTTATTAGATTAGAGATTATCTTTAATCCAAATCTAAACCTTAAATCTCAGTTCAAGATTAGTGTATCTGTTTTTTTAATTATATATAAACACGTGAAGAAAGTCAACTTTATCTCTATTTCCATATATATACTTAAAACATACATTTTTGAATTATATAAATAAGGAGGAGATTCTCTAATACTCAACCAATCTAATTTTCTATGAAGGTCCATTATTTGTGTCCTATTCTTTTTCTTAATACACATAATATATTCAACACCATCATGAAGCAGTGCATATGCTATGTTGCCACATAGTTTAGCTATGCACTACAACAATGTTAAGGTGCTATCGTGTTTGGATTATGAGTTATGACATAAAAAATGTCAGGGTGTTTCATACTTTAGCTCATTATAGAGCAAAATGCTAACATTAAATTTTGCTTTATATTAGACAAAACTGTTCCTAAAACTTTTGAAATAATTCTCACTGTATATTGCAGTCAAACAATGGTTTGTAATATATCATTATGGCAGGGAGAACATTGAAAGGAATCTACAAAAGTATGAAACATATTGTCATATGTT
Source organism: Epiperipatus broadwayi (assembly GCA_028023455.1). Taxonomy (NCBI): domain Eukaryota; kingdom Metazoa; phylum Onychophora; class Udeonychophora; order Euonychophora; family Peripatidae; genus Epiperipatus; species Epiperipatus broadwayi. The sequence goes on along the minus strand of JAQFVV010006259.1, from coordinate 2,979,422 downwards.
ATCATAACTCATAATCCAAGTACATTAGTACCTTAAAACTTTTGTGGTGAACACCTAAATTGTGTTGTTATGTAATTTGTGTAAATGATCCTGAATGAAGCTTGAAGAAAAAAAACCAGTCATTTTTTCATTTGAAATTTTTTGATAAGATTCATTATTTCATTTCTCAAATATACTTATATAATCTTATGTAATCATGGCATTGTCATTGATAGTAGACAGCATTATGGTAGATATGGGAAGATTCATCTGATGAAATTTAATCTATTTTTAGTACTAACATAAGAAACTGTTAAAAAACGGTATTGAATATAGGTTGTAAAATGGCTTCTCAAATAGTCAGAAGTTTCTGTGCATAGATTATATGCTCAGAAACCCTGTTAGACAAGTTAAACATTCTCTTCTCTAAAAACTCTTACAATAATAAGCTCATCTACTACTTTTTATTATGCAGTTATTTCTCTATTTATTCCTGTGTTTCTCCTATGTCATTTTAGTAAATGTTTTGATAGATCTATTATGTTGCTCTCGCTTTTTCCAATTTCATTATAATAATTGGTCTTTCTACACCTCTATGTTACTAGTGTAAGTTTTAGTACTTAATAAATGCAAGATGGTAATCTTAATGATCTCCTGTGTTGTACTGTCCAATATCCCTGGATTAATTTCAAACTTATGAATTTTATCATTGAATTTCAAGTGATACCTCAGCAGACATTTATTTATATATGTAATACAGATGCTTTTTTATTTGTATAGTATCTATATTGCTTTGATTTTCCCTTCACTTGTATTTCTAATTCAAATTTGTGAACATTTGTTTATCTGCATAACCAAATAGTTTTTTCTTATTTATATATTAAAACTATGCATTTTTGATGATGATCACCATAATTATAGGTTTATTGTTAATTGTTGCTGCTGCTTCAAAAGAACTATAATTATGGTAATCTTCACCAAAAGTGCACTCAGCTTTAGGATGTAAATAAGTAACATACTGCTTTATTATGCATACCAACAAATATACACACAAAGTATAGTATGCATATATCAGTTAAGTTTTTAGGATAAACAAACATTTTTAAACTAATAATAATACAGTTATTAATAATAAATTGAAGAGCTATGTTCACTCATGCATTCACTGAAATAATAAGAATAAGAAAAAAACTTGTATTTTTATTCTTAAAATAAAATAAATAGCAAAATGTTTGATTTTCAACTGCTATTAAATATGTTCTGGTTGATATTCTTCTTTTTTTAATAACTTTTTTTTTCTCTTATAGAAACATAATAAAATAGTCTTTTTATTAAGAAATTTCAATCTCTAATTATATTAATATTAACTTTAAGTATGTTTTAAAATTTTGTGAAATTTTTAGTATTATGCTCACAGAATATTTCATTAAATATTCCACAATGCTTTTAACATAAACCAAAGAAATGTTATTATATATATAATCATACATGGTGCTCCAAGATAGAAAAACTGATACTGGCATATTATAAAATGTATTTATAAATTTTATTCCTTTTTAAAACATTATGTTCATATATGATGTTCAGAGAAAGAAAAATGGCTGCTGAATATCATAAAATTTTCAAATTTTATGGGTGTTTTTTGTTTTGGTTTGTTTATTTAAATTTTTGTTTGTTTACTTTTTTTTTAGATAACTGAAATCATGTAATTAGATACAGTGAAGTTTGCAGCTTTGCTGCATCCTGATAAACTTTATTTCTACTATAAATAAATAATGCATATTTCTCATTGACTTGTTTTTTTATTATTTTCTTTTAAAATATTTTTCCCCATTTTTTCCAGTATTCTTTTCTCTCTATTTAGAAATAAGTATAACTGTTTGCAACTTTTATATTCAACCTTTCTGACATCCTTTCTGTATTTTACAACACTAAACATTAATTTTTAACTATAAGTTTACGTAAATGTTGAGTTGTCATGAATATTAAAATATGTGAAGACTTCAGTATAATTCATTTTTATTATGAAGTTGCTCACCAAAAAACTGCACTTACATAAATGTTATTATAAATATTTGAAAACCAGGCACTCTTCACAAACCTGGAGCTTAATTGTAAATATAATTCAAATCCCCTATATTTATAAATGGTATGCTCAATATTTAACCAAGATTAAAAAAAATTATGTAAGTCAAATTCTGAATTGTGAACTATAATACTACAAGACTTACAATATCAGTTATCAAAGAAATCCCCTTTCATCATATAATATCTTATAATCTAGTTAACTAATGAGCTAATAGATGGCATATAAATGATTTCATTTCTGATGCTATAAAATATAGCTCTGTGATTTATTAATCACATAATTGATTGTTTATATGGATATGTATTTACTCCAGCTAGGTCAAGCAAATTAATGAGCTTAAAATTTATATATCTTTTTATAATACTTGGTTTTTTGTATAGTTTGTACTCTCAGTAAAAGCACTCATTTTTCAAAATCTTAAGTAGCTCTTCTCTGTGTGTGATTCAAACAGTTTATAAATGATTGTGCAAATTAAATTACTTTAATATCTAATTTTGTTTTAAAATAATCATATGCTTTTCACATTCTTCCCTAATAAAATTCAAAACACTATCTTATTAATATTCATAAGAGAAAATTATCTATTAAACTTAGATCTTTTAGAAACTTGTTTAAAATATTTTATGAATTAAAGATTCTATTATTTCACCCATTAAAATTTAAATGATTAATTAAACTAATAATTATATTTCTCTGGTGTATACATATATCTGACATAATATTATTGCTGAAAATATAAAGGAATCCTGCTTGGATTAATGTAGTGATAAAGAGACAGTGAAACTGAAGGTTTGTGGATTACAGTTTTACCCTGTCACTTCTGGTGAATTGAACTTTTTATGAAATCCTGATTATTGTTTAGCCTTGTATAGTTAATAGTAATGAATTAATAAAATAGTATGACTCTATCACATGACTCCAGCTTATACATTGTTGCTTCAGCAGCAAAATCTTTTTTCCACCACAGCTATACTACCTAAAGCAAACATTAATACAGCACTGTCATCTGACTTATATTAGCTTTACTAGATGGATTAGCTATAATTTGGAACTGGCAAGATCAGTGGATTGTGCTTAAATTTATGACCTCATGAGAAATAAACTATTCAGTTATTTTTGACTTGCATAGTTTGATGCAATGGTACAGTAGCAGACTCTGAAGCTCAAGGTCCATGGATCATGGTCCAGCTTTATCATTTCCAGTTTTCAAACTTTTTATGAACTCCTAAGAAATGGACTGTTCATTCTTTTTTTTTATCTGCATGGAGCCACTTTGAAGCTCAAGGTCTATAAATAGCAACATCATGGTCCAGCTTTATCATTTCCAGTTTTTAAACTTCTTATGAACTCCTAAGAAATGGACTGTTCATTTCCTTTTTATCTGCATGGAGCCACTTTGAAGCTCAAAGTCTATAAATAGCAACTTATCTTAGCTCTGTTACTTCCAATGTTTGAACTGCTTTAAGAACTTGAAATCCCAAGTAATAAATTATTTATATTAAATTAAAGGTTATATATATATATATATAAAGAATAGAAATTAGATCATATCTATGTAAACAGAGATAAACTTTAATCTGTGATGTTGCCATGAAATTGTCAATTACTAACTGATAATCCCAGAGGTTTTCTCATTAACTTATAATAGCTCTTTTGTTGGAGTTTTTTGTTGAAGTAAAAGAGATCATTATTATTCTTTATTATAATAACAATTCATGAAAATATTAATTCTATATATATATATATAAAGTGTTAATGGTGATAATAAATGTTCATAACAACAATTGTAAAAATTCAGAAGTACACTCAGTTACTTTCATACATTTCAAAGTGTTATACATGATTACAAAAGTAACTGAAAGTACTTCTGAGTTTTTATAATTATTATTAAAAATGGTGAATTTACCAAGTGAAGGGTTACTGAGAGATTTTAAGTGACAGATGTGAGAGACGTGTAAATGATAGTGCAATGCTCTAGTGCAAAGCCAATGTGTTTGCAAGCAACAGCAGAACTGTGTTAAAGAGTTTGGGAAACCATGTAAAAATTAGATAGTTGTGAAGTGCATTGCAGGAAGTGAACTGTATATATTGTGCTTGTGAGTAATGATAACTTGCTATTAATTACTTTTCATCATTTATTTGTTGTTACTATTTATTGTTTTAATTGTTGGTATTCCGAGTATTTGCATTTCGAATACACAACAAGTTACAGTTTTATTCAAAATCATTTACTTTGAAAATAAGTTTTTTTAAAAAATGACATGATTTTTTATTTAATTAAAATGCAAACATTTTTTAAAAATTAAAAATTCTGATTATTATCTTCTCTGTGGGCTTTGTAAGAATTTCTGAAAATCCCAAAGTGAACTATTGTATTCCTGAAATCATACCCAAACACCTCTAGGTAACCCTTTAAATGTCTTCATAATATTATTTTTTTACAAATTTGAATTTGTGAAATTTGAATACTTACTATTATTTTCTTTCAATTGTCTATTTTATGCTTATCATAAAGAGATTGCAAATGGAAAGCTTTTTTTGCAAGAAGAGGGGTCAGGGAGTGTAAAATTCTGTTAAGAACTGATTTTGGAATGCTTAATCTATGGACTGCATTCTACATCTAAAATTTTGGAAACTCTTTGTATGTAAATTTTGTGTTAAAACCACAAAAACATCATAAGATCACCATTTCTTAATCTCCAAACAGTAGTTCCACCTAGTGCAAGCTTTAGTAATCAATGGATGCAAAAGGATTTGTGCATAAAACTTCTATCTAGTGCCTACTTATCTAATATTTCCAAACTAGTTTCTAGCTTGTTGCTTTTATCAGTGAGAAGCCTTGGATCTGAGAGCACTGTACCTAGGTCTTAAGATATAATGCAGCTATCCAGTATCCACATTTTACCAATTTAATTAATTACGATACTGTGAACCCAAGATGAAAACACAATAATGTTTTCAATCCAAGCTCATTCACTTGTATTAATCATGTAAATCTGAATCCAGTTCAGTATCTATACATGTTAGTATCAATGGTTTTCAAAAAAAAATACACAGTCACAATCCTAAAATAATGCACAAAAACTATAAGTGCAAAAAGCATATAATATTCATGTTCTATACTGCATGTTCAAAGATACCACCAAATGGAATCCAGCAGCGGTAATTGGACTTAAAGTGCTTCAAACAGTAGTAGTTAAAACTGCTGGTAGATAACAATATCATCATCATAAGAACCAACTTAGGTTAAATGAATCTACAGATCCAATGACCCGCTATCAGCAAAGCCTTACCAGAAGAAAAAAGTGGCAAGCTAACAGTGATGTGGCATCAGCCAACTGCATGAATCTACAACCCCAAATCTAGCTATCAGAAAAACCTCATCAAGATAAAATAGTTGCTATCTACCAGTGATAAATCATCAGCTAGCTGTAATGGATCTCCAATTCCAAGAACTCCAAACAATGACAACAATGGACCTACTGAGAACATTACCAATCCAGATGAAGTAACAAAGTGGAGAAAATATCCTCCAACACATCTGCATGACTATGTTCTCCAGGGATAATTTTAGCCAAGATGAGATGAATGATAATATGTATAGAGAGTTTTGCTTGTTTTAATAATGGATTAGTCCAGATTCCTTTCTTATCATGATTGGATTGAGCATTCATTGCCACTAACCAATGCATATATATAGAAAGATAACACACTGCCAATGGTAAAAACAGGCCAATAGGCAATGATATTTGCTGAATTTGAATGTTTTTGCTAAGGTAGTGAATCTGGAAATAAATAGTATTTTTGAAGGTAAGGTAGAGACTGACTGTCAAACCTGAAAGATGATATGCATTCTCCAGAGAGCAACTGTTAACCCCTGAATAACAGTAGTTTGGTTTTCCTATATGATCAAAAGGAACTCTTGCTAATACAAACCACAGTGATCATTCTCCAGATAGTAAGCTATTTAAGCTAATAGTTAACACAATGAGGCAAGTTCACATTTAGAACTGGAAGCTGCCAGAACCAAAACTGACTCAAGACAAGCTGTAAATTCAGTGGAAGAGTTACCATACCCACTCATGAGGCAAACTCTCAAACACAGCTGGAATTGGATAGATATAAGGACATGTATAGTCCCTTCTTCAACAGTTCTTATTAAAACTAGTAACTATACCCCACTAGACAGTAGAAGGTGGAGTATAGCCATCATTAATTAAATCTGTAAATGTATTCTAAATCGAGTGTATGATTGTATCTAAATATTACTAATAAATATATGTATCCTCATTTGTGTTTATATGTATAATTGTGACTAAACACAACAGAAAGTCCAATAATAAATCTAGATAAAAAGAAGCATAAATAGGATGGTGCAGATACAAAAGTCATACAATAATAAATCTAAATAGAAAAAGAAATGACAAATTAATTGACTAAGCATGCAAAATGAAATAGCTGACTAAAATAATTTTTGATGTTGTTCATGGGGATGGATTTGCACATGAAGTTTTTGTCATTAAATTAATACTTTTTTTTTAATTTTATTTATGAATATATTTTCATATCATGAGTTACTAATACCATTTAAGGAGAACATATGGATATGGAGGAGGACTTTACTGCACATATTAATCAGGGCAAATATTGATACATATATACAAACTGATAAGTCAATGATTCCATAAATATATAATTATCTGCCATAATACTAACTCTCCATTTACAATCTAAAATAATTCTTAAACTTTTACATGTTACAGCAGTAAATAAAAAAATAATTTCAGCATTAATATTAATCTGCCAGGAATAAGGCTGCATTTGAAATTTTGAGCTTTTTGAATTATGTAGAAGAGCCTAAAACATGTAACATGCTAAAATTGATAATTGTTTTATAATATGGTTTCCCTGGCAAGCAGACTTATTTAATGTAATATAACATGGAACAAAACAAATTTATATTGTACTGCCTTCCAATAATTCCAACTCACATTCCATATTATTTTTAATATGAAAAAAAACTTTAATAAATTAATAGCTTTAGATTTATAAATCTTTATTAAAAGAGAGTCGTTAATTTTTTTTTTTTCAATGAAAGTCAACTTTGTCTGCTCAAACATAATCTTATGGTCTATATCATTGGTGGGAAAATGTGGTTCTCAGAGTCACATGCAGCTAAGTGCGGTTCTCATTGAAATCCAATTTTATTTTTATTATTTCAGAATTTCTTTTTAATTGTACAAAAATTTGTAATATAATAGAAAGTTTTATCAAACATTTTTGTTACTTATTTTTAAAGTTGCAATTATTTATTAAATGCACAGGGAATATATGTAAATACTTTTAAGACAGGCTTTAACCTCTACCAAATGCACCTTGAAATTTATAATAGTCAAGCAATATCTTTATTTTGTCAATAGAGGACCTCTCAAACCATGTCACAAGATATAAGTGGAAAATTAGGTTAAAGATAAGATGATCGCTCTTATCTTTATAAAAATTTCTATCTTGTATTGTGGTTTGAGAGGTCCTTCTATCGTCAAAATAATGATATTGCTTGACTATTATAAATTTCAAGGCACATTTGATACAGGTTAAAATCTATCTTAAAAAAGAGTTACTTATTTTATTACAAATTATGTACAAACTATTTTTAAATATATTGGCAAGCTGGATATTAATGACATTTATCTAATCTTATAAAAAATACTAAATGTGTATGGAGTGATCACACGTGTATTTATGATTTGTGCAATTTTATGGTTATATATTTTAGTAATAATTTTCCTATTAACTAAATGTCCTATTTCATTTTTTTTTTTCAAAAAATCTGATGAATAGATTGTTTTATTAAGCAATTCAAATTTGTTTACGGTGTGTATGTACAGGTTAAGAAAAATATTTTAATTGTTTATAACTAGTGCACTTAGAGTTTTATCCCATATGTCATAGCATCGGCCGGGAGGCGAACCCACAACAGAGTTACATGTTTTTTTAACGATTATATAAAAGAAAATTCTTGAAAATAAAACGGGAAAGCATTTATTTGCTCGATTTCTTGTTTCTATTTTTGGTGGTAAATAATAATGAAACAGATGTTTAAGAAATATCAGGAAAATATCAACCAGAAATATAGTCCAAAATTGCTTTTAATGATTCTAAATTATTTTTATTCTTATTTTATGAAGCTGTGTTTATTCGACATTTTGTTATGTCATTTATGAATCTTTTAAAACAAGAATTAATATTTAGACATTTTTATTTTTATTGTTTATTTTTGTATTTTGTTTGAATTTCAGACGTTGGTCATAAATTTATTTAAATTTTTTGTTAATATCAAAAAATGAAAATACGAACAAGAAAATAGAAACTTTCAGAAAGAATGGATAGAAAATTTGCTTTTTATTGATAATAATGGAAAGTTATTGTGTTTTATTTGTAAAGTTACAAATGCAAACTACAAAGTAAGCAATTTTTGTCACTTTAGTCATATTAGGAAGGTAGACATCATCACTCTTCAACTCAATATCCATACAATTCAAAATTGCAAACAGAGAAACTTAAGTCATTGTTATTATCAGGTTTTCATAAGCAACAAAGACTCTTGTCTTCTTTTAATCATGATGAAGACATGGGTGACAGAGCCAATAAATTTAGGTTTTTTGGTAGCTTGGAATATTGCTCATGCCTAAAGTCATATGGAGGAGAATTTATTAAAAGAACCATGAAACAAGTGGTTAAAGTTTTGGATCCAGGTAATATAAATCTGCATAAATTGACCATACAAGTTTCTAGGTTATGCCATACAACTGAACATCTTATTAGTGAAATTAGTAAAAATGTTGAAAATAGTTTGATGTGTGATGCAAAAAAATGCACAGCATTCAGTTTAGCTCTTGATGAGTCCACAGATATTCAAGATGTTCCACAATTGACTGTTTTTGTGGGTTGATGTATCTGCAGATGTAAATATGAAGGAAGAAATGTTAGATCTACTAGCTCTTACTGAAACAACTTAGCAGCATCAATGTCAAAAATGTGCTTGATGAGATAATGAACAGGTTTGAATTGCCTCATGATAGGGAAAAACCTACGTATTATTGGTCTTTTAAGCAATAATCGTAAATTGCACATTTTGTCCCTCTTAGCTACATAATTCACTGTGAGCATCTCATAGTGAAACACTTCAAATACAAAAATGTGTGGTATGTTGTTTAGCAGATTGTGAATTTAATTAGAACAAATGCCAAAACATCCCATCAATTTAAGAACTTTTTAGAAGAATTAAATGAAAAAACAGATGACTTGGACAGTGATATCTCTTTTTGATCTGTTATAAAATGGCTATCAACTTACAGTGCTTTGAGCTGTTTTGTGGAACTCCTAAATGATATTAACATTTTTAAAAGAAAAAATACCCAGAATTATAAAATGAAACTTGGCTTTCTGACTTAAGGTTCCTCATTGTCATTATAAAACATTTGGAAACACTTAATTTGGCTTTACAAGGAAAGGGGGAAATGATTAGTGATTTGCAATAAACTGTATTTAGTTTTGAAACTACTCTGACTTTTTGGGCACATTCTTAAATCCAGAGTATGTAATCATTATCTGAGAGTAAAAACCAAGGATAATTAGTATCAAAAAAGAAAAATTAGATGAATATGAAGTATAATTGGAAGAATTGCAAGTAGGTTTCAAATGGAGGTTTGAAGAACATATATTTTGTGAACCTATTTATTTGAAATATTATTGAAGATAGATTCCCAATTACTGAAATAATGCTTGTTGAAAAAGCAGCTGGTGAATTGGAATTATTGGAGATGAAAGAGAATCAGACATTGTAAATACATCACAAGTCTAATTATCTAAATAATTTTAGAAACTCGTACCAGAATCAAAACATTTATACATAAAGAAAACTGCTGCTTACCATCTAATTTCAATTTTTGGTATAACATATTTCTGTGAATTGTTTTACTCCACAATGAAGTTTGTGAATTCGAAATGTCATTCACAGTTGACCAATCAACATCTCACACATTTCCATGTGAGTGATAATTTGCTATCTTATAACATTTGCTTATATAATTAGGTTTTTTTAACATTTATGTAGTTTCTCTGAATATATTTTGATGATGATGATGATTTGATACATTTGGATCAGACTTTGATGACCAATATCTAAGATATGAAGAACAAATTTGAAGGATGAAAGATGTTCTATTGCATTAGGATGCTTATCTTTTCTAGCACTGCTACAATAATGCCCATTCTTGTGTGGCCTGGCATATTCCACAGAGAATTTCATAAACTCCTTTGAGTCTCGATATGTTCAGAATATTAATAATCTTTTTTTCAGAAGAATATTTGTCTGCATTAATTACCTAAATAATAGAAATAAGATTCATTGGATGTTAAATAATTATGAATCTCTAAAAAATAATAATAACCACTAAAATTCAAATAGACATTTTTAAAATTTTTAGTTCTGAAAATCTCTTTAATAGCTCCTGCCAACATCATTACCTCCATTCAGAAACTAGCAGAATCTTATCTATAAGTAATAGATATCATTTATCTTACTTAAAAGTGTGAAAAATACTCAAATATTTATTTAAACTGTGCTCTTTATTATTCCGTATATCCCAATGAAAAGGTAAATTGTTTTCTCTCCAACCTGCCTGCCAATTATCATTAAATTCATATATGTGTTGCATAATGACATAGTTCAATTATTTACAAAAAAAAATGTATGATACTAGTTGTGTCTGGATCATAATTTATGACATGAAATGTGATTATTCATTTCGTATTTTTGTAGATCACCATTTTTTTTTGCCTCCACAAAATCTTGTAAACCACTTGGAAATGTTCTTGTAATTTATGGTTTTACTGTCATACATAGTTTAGACATTTTTCCAATATAAAAAAAAAATTAATATTAGTTTGTTGTAGCATTGTGGGTTAGGTTATGAAATGTAATGTATACTTTTCTAAGTGTAAAATATCAAAGCTAAACTAGTCACTAGATAAACTAAGTACACCAATTCAAACTAAATCATTAGCCAAAATTAAATTATAAATCCACTATCATTCGATTTATAATTTAATATGGACTAGTGATTTAGTTGTAGACTGGAGTTCTTAATTTATATATAATTTCAAATAAGTAGGAATTTAATTAACCTCATTATTTTTTTTGTATAAACTATAGGAAGTGTTCTTTTTAAGCATATACTGTGTATGTATATAAGTACGTATATATTTATGTATACCTACCGGGCGCAGTTGGCAGATCATCCGACTCAGCGTTGGAACTTCTTCTGAATTCCCAAGCAATGTAGCCATTAGGTATTTATATATATATATGCTTATGTTCATTGCTTGAATCATATATATAAATACTTATATGTCGTAGTTGCATATAATAAAGTCACTTTAAAATAAAGTTAAAAAAATAATTTAGTAATGATTCATCGACAGAATGTATTATTATCTAAACTTCATAATTAAGCATGTAATAGCCTATTGTAAACTTGATTTTTTTTTAGAGGAAAGATATAAATTAACGATAATAAAGGTAGTTGTTTACATATTTATGACATCACCGTCTGATGAAAAGACGTATAAATTAAAATTAATATAAAAAATATTATAATTAAAAGAAAATAAACTTTCTGGCAGCGTTTTTGAAATGTTTTCCACCTTTGATTATTTTTCGTTTATAATATTAATATATATATGTTTTCTAATCAATGCCTGATTTTCGGATATCTAGGTAAGAGTATAGCACCTATTGGTCATCATGATATCCTTGTCGATCCCTGTCTATAACATTTTTAATTAAAAAAATACAACAGCTTGGGAAGTCACGTGCCGATCAGTATTTAAGCCTGACAGTTGAGTTGTGATCTATGATTCTTAAGCTCTACCACTGCATTAGAGCACAGGTGCTTAGAATGTCACTTGATATTCAAGCACTACTTGAGCTGATTATTTGAAATCTTTAAGCTCTTAAGTTGGCCACTTTACCATTACACTAAACATTACTGGGAAAATAATCAAATAGTTTGTTGTTTGTGTGTCATATGGTGTTAAAGCACCATTAGTGACCAAATTGAAATGTAGTCCATGGAACTTTAGCTCTGAAGTCAACCACTCTATTACTGTATTAAAATCACACAGGGCGTAAAATCCAAAGGGTTGGTGCTTAGGAGATCATATGATGTCAAACTCTGGAAGTGACTGAATTAAGCTGAGATCTATGCATCTTTAGTTCTTAAGTCCACCACTCTATCACTATCCTAAACTACACTGGGTATTGTAATCCAATGGTTTGATACTTAGAAGGTCATGTGATGTTCAAATGCTAGAAGTGACAGAATTGAGCTATGATCAATGTTTTTTTAGTTTTTTCAAGTCCACTACTCTAAAACTACACAGGATAAAGTAATCCAATGGTTTGTTGTTTGGGAGGTCATATGGTGATCAAACCCCAGAAATGGCAGAGCTGAGCTATGATCCTTGGATCTTTACCACTCTATTCCTACCCTAAACTAGACAGAGTAAAGTAATTCAAGGGTTTGGTGCTTGGAAGGTTATATATAATATTCAGGCATCAGAAGTGGCAGGGCTGATGGATCTTTAGCTTTTAATTTCCCCACTCTAACACTATTCTAAACTATGCAGAGTAAATTAATTCAATGGTTTGATGCTTGAGAAGTCTGTGATTAAGTCTACCAATCTATTCTATAAACTACAGAGGATAAAATAATTCAGTACTTTGATACTTGGAACGTTATATGATATTCAAGCACTAGAAAATGGCAGAGCTGCCATGGATCTTTAATTTTTAAATTCTACAACTCTACCACTACTCTAAATACACAGGATAAAGTAATCAAAGGTTTAATGTTTGGGAAGTCATATAATATTCAAGCACCAGAAATGGTTGAGTTGATCTATGATTCTTGCATTCTGAGTTTTTAATTTCATCATTCTATCACTGCCCTAAACTACACAGAATAATGTAGCCAATGGTTTGATACTTGGAAGGTCACATGATGTTCAAGAAACACAATTCCTTGGATCTTTAACTCTTAAATCCACCACTTTATTACTGCCACAAACTGTATGTAATAAAAATAATCCATTTGCTTGGGGAATCATATGATATTCAAGCACTAGAAGTGACAGCGCTGAGCTGTGATCCATGGATCTTTAGCTCTTAATTCTGCCACTCTAATATTTATTGTATTAAAGTACATAGGACAATGTAATCCAAAGATTTTATGCTTTGGAGGTCATATGGTATTTACACACTGAAAGTGATAGAGTTCAACTGCTACACTGCCCTAGACCAAAGAAGGTGATTATTTATAATTAGGATAATGGGTTTCTAAATTTAAAAATGCATTATAAATAATAGAATGCCATATATAATTAGAAAGGTTTCATCATGAAGGAGTTAATGTATTCACATAATGTGATAATTTAGGACTCATACTCAGGTGAACCTTGCAAAATTTATATTTTAAGATTTCCCAGGTATTCTTGGAATTTATAAGTAATTGACCTATAATGACATCAGCTATGCTTCAGGTCTTCATGCCTTTCTTTTTAAAAAAGAAAGTTCTTGTGTATATCTCCATCCTCATAGTTTTCTTTATTCCACTTATTTTATATATAACTTATCTTGATTTTCTCTACTTCCAATATTTCAAAGCATTAACATTTATTCCATTGAACTATAAATTCTCATACCATTCCTAAAATAGTGAAATTTCTAATATTTGGATATTTAGTGACCTTTTTAAAATGTAATATCTTCAGTGATTGATTTGTCTCTCTATTTTGTTGCCTAGGATATTATAATCCATTTTCTCACCATCTCAGATTCAACTCAAATCAAGATCCCCATTTTGGATGCTCATACAAGAATCTACAATTACAGAGCTATGATCTAAAGATCGGAATTCTTATGAGATCTCAAATAAATTTATTTTTCCAGGTACAATACTTAAATCAGCTGGATTTGATTTTCCTAGGCACAACTGAAGACTCATCAACCGATTCAGGATAATCCATGATCTTTGTCCCAACTGCTTCATAAATGGAATTTTTAAGCATTGAATCTTTTATAAATATTGAAATTCAAGCTATGAAGGTCATTAATGTACTGTTGGATTTATAGCTGCAGTGGCAGAATTAAAGGAATTAATAAAGACACTAATGAATCTATCTTATGGTAGAAATCTCTACAGGTTCCTTTATGCTTTCTTGTTAATAGTTAGGCAGACTAATTCTATACATTAAATAAATAAATAAATAAATAAATACTCATCATAGTAGAAAAACTTTTACATTCAATATTTATCTCAGTTACAATATGATAAACTGGGGCTAAACACCAAGCATAAATCATAATTTCTATTATATTTAGTTGAGATCTTAACTTAATAGAGTTATGGTGAATTGTTTTATATATTGTTGCCTTCATGATTACTAAATTAAAGAGAAAACAGTAAAAATATTATAATAAAAAATCTTATGCAACACCTATACATATATATATATATATATATATATATATGTATAGGTATATATACATATATATATATATATATATATATATATATATATATATATATTGTATTGGGGAAATACAGGTAATCATAAAACTAATGTTTTAATTCAGAAAAAGCTCTTGAATTTACTATTCATATATATATACAAAATTTTGTTTTATTCATTTGGGATGAATAAATAGTTATACAGGTCCATTATGGATAAGGATGCCACTGTCCAAAGGGAGAGAATGCAATACAAGAGCATTAATTCAAAATAACCCAGTTACATACCTTCTTTATACTCATCTGGGGAAGCTCTTTCTCTTAAGACGGAAACAAGCCATCAAACAAGACCAAAATGGTACATGATAAATCATAGTCATTAATCATTTAGTAAAAGAAAACACACAACATACACATATATATATAAAAAAAACATGATGATAATTGGCACTATATTTACAAATATTTTGCAACTTTACAATAAATCATTGACAAATATTTTATAATAATAATAAAGTTATTCATGATTACTACATATATGCAAATTGAAAGTTAATAGCATAAAAAAATAACTAATACAATTTTCTTGTTATTATTATGCCTTCTGAAAAATAAATTAAATCTTACCACAGTATTTCTTTAATGTCAGGTATGATCATACAAGAGAAAACACTCTTTTACTTTAAAATAACAGAATTCCTTTACCCCAAGGTCATTTGATCTACTCAATTGTTCAGGTCTTCCAAAGCATTTTTTCCCCTTGATATTCACAATCCTAGATAAACAGTACTTAATGTTGCCTTAATAGAGCTTTTTTTTTTCAAACAAAATCTCTCAGTAAAATATAGTCTTTCTAGATGTTTACATTGAAATATTGATATTACATACAGATCATGTCTTTTAAATAACAATTTTCAAAAAAAAAAAAACAAATGATTAAATAATTGAAAAATATATTTTATTAAGATTAATGACGAAATCATATTTCTTATAAGTAGATATTTAATTGAGGGTGGCAACAGATTTAAATCCCAAGTAAGTGATAATTTTAAGGCAGCTTCTTGGATCTCATTTCATATTTAAACTCATAGGGCATTACCTCCACTGGTTTATACATTGAAAGTTTCACATGGCTTCAGGCTTCAAGTGAGCATATATTAAATTTAGCCCACCATGATTTTATTTTTCATTTCTTAAAATTTTGTAAAACAATTGCAGTTCAATTTAGTGAATGATTTTTATCAAAATTACCGTTATATATATATTCTCCATCAAAGCTTAACTAGGAATAAACTATATACAATCAAATGTATCAGCTGAATTTCTCATTTGATATTTTAAACAACAAAATGTTCTCCAATCTTCATTTTCACAAGCCAACTGCTAAACTCAAACTAATTATCACCAAATCCTTTTCTTTTTTAAAACTATCATTTCATGATTTAAATCCATTCCAATCTCCTTCCCCTTCTCTAGAATTACATCTATTCAAATAAAAATTTTGTTATCTATAAAAAAAAAAAAATAACATTCATATTTTATTTTAAATAGACATTCTTCAATTTCAATTTATAGATTAGCATTGGAATTTATATGATTTTATTACCATAAATTCATTTCTCTTATCTAATTATACCAACAACATTTTTAACAATGATAATACTACATAATCCAATTAACATAAAATATTTTACGTTTGTGATCATAGTCAACATTTACACGTTTATTCGATAGACAAAACTGAAATATTTAATGATTATAAAATATTCCTTAATCTTATTATACTAATATTTTATTTTATTAATAAAATAAAAACAAAAAAACTGTAAATATTACAATGCAGAATGATTCTAGATTGAGAACACCATTTTACCATTATAATATTTATATTAGTAATAATTACACATAAAAAGCCTTTTATTGACACATGCTTTCACGCCCTTTACAAATTTTTAGCTTCTATTTTAATATTAATCAATTACTGCAGGTAGAATACAATCTTAATGTTTTATAACCAAGGTAAAATAATAAAATAACCATCAGTAAAATAGAATAAAATCTTTATTTAGAAATTCAATATAACTTCAAAGAATTAACTATATAATGTAACAATATACAAAATAAATAAGATGTACATTATACAATTTTATATATACTATTTTATATAATTTTCTATTCTTAAATGACCAGTTGTTAATTAAATGTATCGAAATTTTATAATGATTCATACAATTATTTAAGTCTTGCTTAATGTAGTATGTTTCATATATTTGTTTTCTTTTTAGATCTTTAATGTAATTTAAAGGTTTAATAATTTTGTGCATCTATTTTACATCCATATGATAAATAATGAATGTATAAAGCAGATTTATCATCTCACCTATTAATTTCATTGCTATGTTCTTTGGCTCTTGTCCTCTGTTTCTTGTATGACCATAGTAAATCTTATTGCAATGGGAACACTTAATTTTATATATGATTTTTTTTTGTATTTTATATTTCTTAATTTATTGAGGCTTTTATTATTTGACCATCCTATATTTATATGCTTATCAATATAATTTTTTATTGTATTATAAATTTTGGATAATAAGAAATATTACCAAATTCACCACTTCTTTTATTTTGATGAACACTTTTTAGCAAAAAACCATTTATTGTACATATATGCATACACAATCTTATGTTTATACTATCCCTAAGTCTTCTTTAGAGCTGTGATATAATCAAAAAATTAAAATATATAAATATATAATTAATACCATAAAAAATGTAAACAAAAAAAAAACAACTAAAAGAACAACATAAAATATAACTGGATTATTTTATTTGGGTTTGATTATATTTATTTCAGTTTTATTATATTTTGTTATATTTTATATTGTTTTTAGTTTTTTTTAGTTATATATTTTATTTTTTTCATTATATAATAGTTCTGGAGAAGACTGCAGGTCAGTCAAAACTTAAGATTGTGTATGCATTTTTGCACAATAAAAGGTTTTTTGCTAAAAAGTGTTCAAAGTAGAGTGGATAAATTACATTTATATAAGATAATATGAAAGTTTAATCCATTTCTTATTTAAACAAATGTTATTACTTAATATAGATTTTTTAAAATTAAAAAGTATATTTTAATATATCCATAATCTTTACATAATTTAATAAATTGATTTTTCTGTAAATCGGTTACATTTTTATCTGTATTATATTTATCATTTCTATATTTTAAATTTTTAATATTAAAAGTATTAAAAATATTAAATACAACTTTAATGCTTTTATAGGTATTAATGTCTTTGTCATAGTAAACTTTTATATTCAAAATATTCCAAAGTGCACTTTATTAAACCCTATTAAATTTTCTGCTCATTATTGAGTCTGTGTTATTAATGAACCAATGTTCCTTTAATTTTACATTGCCTGTCATTATGTTCTGCATGAACAAAATGTATTTCTTTAAGATTAAAATTCATGATTAGATAGACTTTTGGACTCTAAAAATACTGGTAATACAATAGGATCTATTTTTTCTTTAATATATATATATATGCTGTGTAAAGCTTACGCAGATGTTTTCTCAATTCATGATTTTTAAATATTAGCACATACATAATATATTTATTTTGCTTTCAAAAAACTTTAGGGGATTTCAATTACTAACTCTCAGGCATTTGCAAAAAAATCCATAGTATTTCTTGATCTTAAGTTTGGAGTTGAACTAAGAAAATCTTAATTCTTTTATTATTGAAATAATTAAGAAGCAAAGTGGAACTGCAATGGACATATTGTTAGAGGGGGTGACAAATAGATGGCCACATTTTAAACTGCATCCCATGAGATTTTAAAAGTTCTAGAAAAAGGCCATGATTAAGATGGATAGACAAAGTTTGTTAGTAATGTGAAGAAGAGAAACAATAAATCAAAAAAACTAAACTGGGAAAGACTTTCATTTTGCAGTCTAACAATGTTTGAAAGACTTAATGGTTGTGATGATGGCTGATATATAAATCATTTAATACTGGACGGAATGTCTGAAAGTTTGTGATAATGACATTTTATTTTTAATTATATGTTAGACTATTTCCACTATCTATTAATTTTAATTGTTAAATATTTTGGGAAAATTTCAACTTTATTTTTCTTCCAGTGTTGCTGGTCCGATCCAGGGATCTTTAGATTCATGAAAATAGCCTAGTTGAAGAGCATCTCCTTAAATTTGGTCTTTTATAAATTTAAAGCTACTGATTTTTTGATTTCTATATTAGTTACTCTCACTGGTTAGACTAGCAACATCTGAAAATAAAAGGACAATAATACCATTTGAAATGTAAACTATTACAACAGTTGAATGTATTTGAAATGCATAAATAAACTTTGAATTTTTTAAACAAGGTCATTTAATAATTAAAACTAGAAGATGGAAATAATTCAATGTATAATCACTAATTATTAGTGTACATTATATATTAATATAAATTAATTGAAAGTAGTCAACACTTACAATCAACAATCTCAATTTGTTGTCAAGACAACCTCCTATTAAAAATAAAATAGAAATTCACCTTTACTTATGGTCTGATATGTTTAGTTAATCACTAAAGATTGTAACTTGACCACAGATAATGAAATTATTGATACAAAGAAGTGTCTATATATGGTCAAGTTGCAATCTTTAGTGTTTACATAAATATATCAGACTATAAATAAAAGCAGATTTCCATCTTTATTGTTAAAAAAAGGTTGCCTTGACAACAGATTGAGATTGATAATTGTTATTGATATTGGTCTGGTTTTAAGTGTTGACTGCCTTCAATGAATCTATTTTGATAGATCTATATAGCTTGATACTTAATGATTAATGTAGATTAAATAAGTAAAAAGTTTAAATTTTACATGGAAGTAATAAATTTTAAATTAAAAAACATGAAATTAACATTTATTCCCTCTCACTTTTATTTTAGTAAAAGAAATTAATTAATTATCTTATTTCCCATTAATTATTTTACCTTCTATTATAAAGCTTAGAAAGTGAATTTTTTATATGCCTTTATTTAACTTTTTCTGTTCTTTTAGTCTGATAGAATTAAATCTCATAAATCAATTTTCATCCATTTCCCAATTTTCTATCTAGTTAAAACTTTTCAAACATATGCATTCCTGATAGCAATATATTTTGTAGAATTTGTAAACAATTTTTGAAAGATTGGTGGAAAAATTAAATGTTTATTTTTACATGTAACATTGATGCTAGAAGTATTTAATGGCACACCTTGTAATTTAAAGCTGAATGAGTCAGTATTATATAAAAGTAAAAAAAAAAAAATTATTCATAAAATGCACTAAAAATTAAGTTTTCTTCGGCAATCACAATATGAAAAATGGTCACCACATTTTAAAATTATCAACATTTTCTATAGTATGCACATTGTGAAAGGATTTTACATGGTGAATTTCTAATCGGTAGAACGTCCTTTTCAAGAAAATGTACAAACTTTTATTACATTATTGTACTATTATTCAATTGCATCAAATGAAAATGTGATCAATGAATAAAATTTTCTATCTTTTTTGTTTATTGCTAAAGTCCAACTTTAAATCATATATTAACATTGGAAAGATTAGCATATGAACAATTCTCACCTTTGTCTTTATTAAAGACATATCCCAAAACAAATTATCGCTACATTAGTCACATGACTTTTGCAACTTACTCTTAATGTTTGTTTTCAAGAGCAATTAGTTTAAAACTTGATGATTAATCTATAGATCTATTTACATGATATTTTATGTTTGGTTTTTTTCTGCAGAAAATATTTCTTTTGGAGTTAGAAAATGTTGTGAGTATAGTTAAAGGATAGAAATGTTGTTGCATAAACACTCAACCCTATAGTCACAGTTAGTTTGAAATGTCTGATGGCATTAGACGCTCATGATGACAGAACCCTGCAATAACTTTAATGGCTGAAGAAAAAAGAGATAGAAAGATTTTTTGTGTTATGGCAAACAGTACTTAGGATTTGATGGACCAACATTTTCTCCTACAAATCTGCAGAAGATCTTGGTTGGGCACACTTTATTTGTTATTCACAGTTGACTTTCATATTTGAAGATCATTCCACTATCTTCTACCTGAAAAACCTAAGCTACTACATATGTATACATAAAGAATTATTCCATTTACATATTGATAAAAAAAAACAATCTATTACAATAATATAACTTGTTTGTAATTGTCTAGTAACAACAAGAAAGAAACAGTTTCCATATCTATCTAATTAGAAGATTTTTATATATTTATAGTTGTAAATGTTTGTTGTTTTAACAGAATTTTTTTATGTATTTTTCTCAATAAAGTTCAACTATGTTGTAATCAGGCAAACAACCAATTAAAAGCTGGTATTGCAGACAAGTCACATTTTCTAGTAATAGTATTTATACATTTTTCATCTGTATTTTTATGTATTTATATATACAGATTTATATGCAAATAATATTGTTAAAACTGTATGTGTTATCACATTTTCCTTGACTTAGATACTATCTGGAGTAGACAACTTAATAAATACGTGTGTGTGTGTGTGGGTGTGTGTGTGTAAATGTCACAATACAGACATTAGAATAAAACATTTTAAATTTGTATGAACAAATTTCTGAATATTTTTAAAAAAAGGAAATGAACTACATACTTGTTTTTGTGTAATACTGAACCTCCACACCTTCGCTTAATCAGGTCTGCAAGGTGTTAAACCAGTCTTACTAGTAAATGGGAAGAATATCAATCTCACTTCTGCCACCCATATATGGCGACTATTTTTTTTTTATTAAAAGTCTATGATTTTGTTAGTGTTTTAACGTCACCTCTGTTAATTCAAGGTAGATGAGTCATGCTTACCTATTTTTATTTAAAATATGTTGTTAATCAACAGTTATTCTCAGAACTTCGTTAGCAAAAAAATTGCATATACTGTATATATATATAATGTAATTTTATCATACCAATAAAACTTATTACGCTATAGTGGCTTGGCGCAATAATTAAGCATGAGTAAAAATATTAATATTTTATAATAAGTGCAATTAAATTTATTGTGCTTTTAACTAATTAATCATTAATACTAAACGTAATTGAATGGTTTATTGCTCTGCAATAAAAGTGACAATCGAGATCATCCATTCGTTGATCTTCAGCTTTAGGGTCCTTCATTCTACCGTTGTATTAAACCCAAATAGGGTATTAATGATAATTAATGGCCTGTTCTATATTAAAAATTTAAAAACACTGTAATAAAATTTATCATCATCACCATTAATCATTATCAATCCACTGTAGAATGGGTCTCTTCAAATTTAATCCACTTTCAGCAATCCCTAGTCTCTGTTCTCCACAACACATCACTAAACTTCTTTATTTTATCCTCTCATCTGACAGTAAACTTCTTTATTTTATCCTCT
Source organism: Epiperipatus broadwayi (assembly GCA_028023455.1). Taxonomy (NCBI): domain Eukaryota; kingdom Metazoa; phylum Onychophora; class Udeonychophora; order Euonychophora; family Peripatidae; genus Epiperipatus; species Epiperipatus broadwayi. The sequence continues at coordinate 2,957,327 of JAQFVV010006259.1, read as the reverse complement.
CATCTCATAGTGTCTATTTCTAGGTTTTTAAAAATCTCTTGGGATCTGATCTAAGATTTTAACTGCTCATATATTATCATCTCTTCTGACAATATTTACCAGTCTAGCTCCATTTAAATCTAATTATTTCAATGTCAGAGATATCTATTTGTACTCACATCCATGTATTTCATTTTCAATCCATGTTATTCTTAATACACAAATTCCAAACATTGTTGAGTGGTTTGAAGTTTCTCTATTGCTATCGCTCTTATTGTAAATATTCAAATCTCAGATCCATGAGTAAAGTTTGTGAAAATATATCTATGACAAATTTCTCTTTTTACACATAAGCATATTTCTTTTTAATAAAGTTTTTTTCTAACAAAAAGCACTCTATCCAAATCTAAACCTACAATTAATTTCATATACTATATTTCCATTTGTATTAGTAACCTAACCAACGTATTTGTAGTTATTAACTTCTTATAATATATGATTATCAATTTTTTATTTCCTTTTGCTGAAAAAATCCATTTAACATTAGTTTGTTCTTTTTAGCATTTATCTTTAGTCCTACTTTTTTACTTTCATCTGATAATTCTTGCAACATTTTCTGAAGTTTTTAAGTCTTATTTGCAAAAACAACCACATCATCTGAAAAATCTAGATGACTTAAGTAATTACCATTACTTTTACTTCATCAGCTTCCCATTTTAATCTACAAAATACTTTTTATACAGCCCCTATTAAAAAGTTTTGGAGATGTGGAATTACTCTGTGTTACACCATTTCCAATGTTAATCTATCACTATGTAATCTAATCATTGTTGTTGCATTTTGATAAATATTCTTCAGAATATGATAATATCCTGGGTTTATATTTTGATGGTTTAAACCTTACTCACTGTAAAAATGAAATTAGAATCAATTTACACTATAATATTTATTTTAGTAGTCTAATATATGATAGAAACCATAGTCATGGTTATTAACATTATAACAAATCCACCATTTAAAACAGCAATTATGGATTTGTTAAAATGTTAATTTTCATGAATATGACATAAAAACATTGAAAGTAAATTAAGTTTGTAAAACAAATATCAAAGTATAAACTCTGTTGTAGTATGTTTGTATTACATAAGTTAGGAGATATAAAAGTTCTGAAGAAGATTGCTGGGGCAATCGAAATTGTAGGTAAATAATATATTGTGTAACAGTAGTAAAGTGCATGGATGATTTAGTATTATATGATATAACAGTGACAGAGGACTAGTATTCAGAAGTGGCTTAAAATAATGTGAACAACTGTAATACCTTCATTAATGCAAAGTAGATTATGATTTTCAGTAAGAACTACTTTGTATAATATAACAATGTCAAAATAAATATTATGCTGTTCATCACACAGGAACATTTTGTTCTCTTAAAAATTGGGGTCAAGTTATGACTTTTAAAGTTTTAATGCCATTTAAATCAGAGAAATTAGAAATCCATGGGCATTGTGCCGTTTTGTCTATATATTTCTCAAACATTGCTTTACTGCACTGGTTGTATGAAATGATGCCTTTATACTTTGGAAATGAGGTATGGGAAAAACTATAGGATAAATTTGACCTATAAATGTTCACAGAGTCTATGTATGTGATGCATTCAGGCATGAGACTTTACATAGACAATGCCATGATATACATAATCTCCAAAATATAAAGTATTTATGCATGATACTGCACTTAGACAAGAATATGGCAAACCTGCCTACATCTCAACATATCCTTGTTGTGTCTCAGAATTAGAAAAAGACTGTCTGATTGACAGTCTTTTTGTTCTTTTGCATAAATATAGATCTTTTTATTTATTGGCAAGCTATAATAAATGTTGCATCTGTCCATTTGGTCTGTCATCTTTCATTCAGTTTATGTATTCACACCATCACTGGCTTTGCATAATATTAATATCAAACACTATTAGATTTTGGCAAGATCAGATAAATATTCCAGGAGAAATTTTCAGTTATACTACTCCCATTCTAACTTCTTATAGGCTTGAATATTAATGGATGTTAAATAATAGTGCTTAATAAACCACTATCTAATCCTAGTTTATTTACATCCCAGATTAGCTTCTATATTATGGATTTTGTCAGTGAGAAGATTTGAATATGAATCAAATACATCTCGATTTTTCTGAATCTACACTTGGTCCAGATTAGAATCTCAGATCATAAGTATTTCAAGCACTTGTACTACCCCTGTACTATGAATTCTTTGGGATATATAAATACATCATTTATTAAAAACATTTCTAAAATCCATGCTTGATCAAATGATAACACTCAATTATTTCTTGTAACTGCTAGATGTTGAATAATTCTTTACCTTTGTTTGCTATCTTAAAAGCACTATTTATTCTCTAAGTTTTTTGTTTGGAGGTTGGTTTGGTTAACCAGTTAAAAAGATTCTTATAACCAAAAAATAACCAACATGAGATCATTATCACTACTAGTTTGTTTTTGTGTACCTTATTTTGGCATTCCAATTTTGAAGATATATTGAGCCCCACATTATTAAGGTGTAATTTAATTTTAGTATTTCATTAGCCAATGATAGAAGAGAAGCCTTCACAACTTTTAGCATGGATAGTAAGAATGTAAGCCAGTTTAAATATCTAGGTAACTTATTTAAATAGATAGGTAGTTTTACATTTTGAAATGCAACACAGAACTAGATCTAATGTGCTACTAATGCATTTGACAAGTTTTCATTACAATGAAAGATCTACAGCAAAATGCTATATATGGAGCTATTACTGACATAATTTATTATACAGAAGTAAAACTTGGACATCCTATTGACATAATATAAGACATTAAAAAAGTTTCATTTAAGGATGGACTGTAAAATTTTGAAAATAGTTTTCCAAGATCATAAGATGAGTCAGCACGTTCATCAACTTGCTTGACATGATATAATATAGAATTCATTATTGTAAAATTACATCTTCTTTAGATTGGAGATATAAAGTGAATAAACGATACAAGATTTTCTAAAAGTGTATTTTATGGTGAACTGGAGAATGATTTTCATAGGAGAGGTAGACCCCATTTACATTAGAAAGATTATCTAAAAAAATATTCTAATGAAATACAAAGTTGATTGTTTCCATTGGAAAGATATGACAGAAGATAGAATATATTGAAGAACTATAATCAGATATAAAGATTAAGTATTTCAAGAAAAAAGTTTACTGCAAAAGAAGTTAAGGTAGCATTAATAAATGTCAATAAATAAAATAATGGACCATCATGTTCCATAATGGATTAATTTTTGTCATAAACTGGCATATATTCATTCATAATTCTTCTCTAGTGCAGTATCATCATCATCATTATTTAATAACAAGTCTTTTAATTCATACTATTGTTATCTAAGAGTATTTTAAGGAAATATCTTAGAACCATTATTATTTAACATTTGTATAGATGATTCAGGAGAAAATTTGGAATTTTCCTACTTTTGTGGTATGTTGATGATTGTAAAATATTTAGGTGTATCAATTCAATCAATGATTGCAATAATTTATAAAAAGATGTTAACAATTTTGTGAAATGGTATAAAAATAATAAGATGACATTAATATTAAAAAAATGTTCAATCATTTCTTATTTCAAGAAATATGAATTTTTAAACTTCTTTATTATATTGAGGACAATAAAATAAATTTGGTAGACATACATAGACCTCAGCAGTATATTAGATAGCAATTAATTTTTCACCAACCACATTGAAATAATGGTAAATAAAACTTTTAAAATTATGAATGTTATTCTTAGACATGGTAGACAGTTTAATAATCTTGCAAAGTATAAATTATTTTTTTTTTTTTGGTTCTACTTACTTTGGAATATGCATTTGTTGTTTGGAATCCAAGTTTCAAATGAGGTATTATCAGAATTCAATTAAACTATGATAAATATTTCTAAATAACTATAATCTATTTCTAATTAGCAGAAGAATGATGAAAGATCTTAAATTCTTATTGTTGTGTTTATATATGAATACAGTAAATACAGATTCATAGAAATATGATAAAATATTTTATTCTCATATATATAATAATGTTTGCTGTACTATAAGCAAGATATGATGCTCAGTATAGTATTTGATAAGAGACTTCAGATGCCCTTCTAGGTTTACTTAACATTTTCAGATGGGCCATGACAGCTTGCCTTATGTATAGATACAATGATTCTTCCCACTGTTCTGTGACAGCTTGTCTTCCAGTTCTAGCATGAACTTACCTCACTCCATATAGTGGACAATGTGCATATTGCTATTCAGGTCTGATAGTAATTAGTTATATGACTATTTATAACCAGATTCCCTTCCATAATGAAAGCAATCGGATTTACTGATCATTATCACTTACTGATCTATATCTGTTATTGGATATGTCATATCTATTCATAAAATATCCATTGATTGGAAGTAATGAATAATCAAGATATCATCAAGATAAGATGGAATCTGGACAAATCCATTAATTGGAGGTAAATTGAACTATAGCACTTACACAAACTTGTCACTCAAAATATCACTTTAACAAATAAAATCAACTATTAATAACAGTTTACGTAAACACACACATCTAATCTATTTTACATTAAAGTTTATCATTCTGGCACAAAACTCTTAGTTTGTTATACTAATGATAGCATACAAAAGCGATTTACCCGCTGACGAAGAAGCTGCAAAAACCAAAACAATTAAATCGGCCGAGTACTTTCGAGGTTTTCCGTCATATTCATGGCCAACATAAGTTATAAATCATTGATGTAATGTTGCTAACTAATAAAATATGCGAATGCAAATTAATTTGTTCATTTTTTTTTTAAAGTGTCATAGCATCGGCCGGGACGCGAACCCGCAACCCGGGCAACAAGGCAGTCGCGCTGACGTCTCGACCACCAATGCATTTTTTTTTTGAGATAGAAAAACACGTGTCGCGTCTATTGATGGCATTATTATCACTGATAATAAAATACGCCTCCTTGATTTTTATTTTGCAGTCATTGGCTTCAGAGCATACTATCTTGGGGTTGCCGGTTTATTTTTAAATTAATATTACAAAAAAACGTAGCATATAGATGCATACAATATTCATTTTGATAGATATATACATCTTGTTTATATTAATGAATATTAATTATGGTGCAATTCTGTAATTGGCTTAATACTGTAGTTTTGTAACGTAAATGGAATGAATTAAATTTAATATACTCGTTTGCGATGGTTTGTTGATGATGACGTCATAAAATTTAATAAGTTAATGCATAACTAAGCTCTAAAATAGTCTTATGTTTATCTTCTAACAATATTGGACTTTATTGTCATTATTTAGTGATATTAAAAGCTAAAGGTTAATTGAATTTTGTCAACCATAAATTAACTGTTTTTGTTAAAGTTAATACCTTTCTTAGTCAAGTAAAGTTTTTAAGAATTTATCACTTTTTAAATTTATTGTATATTTTATGAAAATTAGAACTAAATACCTGTCAGAAATAAGATAGATGTGAAATTAAATGAAAATTAGTTAGTGAATTTAGATGCTATCATTATCTTTTACATTTATAGAATAACGTATACATGCACAGACTACTAGGTTTGTTTTGAGAATATACAGTACGTATAAATATATATAATAAAATTTAAATTATAGCAGGGGTGGCCAACCTTTTTAAAGTTTGTGCGCAATGAAAAATTTTAATAGGCACTGCGAGGCGCAAGGAAGAAGAACCGTGCCATGTTATCAATATGACGTGACTTTTTTTTTTTTTATAGATTCGACTTACAAAGAATATGTACTTACCTTTGGAAAAATGATTAGAATTCAATATTTAGTCCCAGATTCGAATCCCATAGAATCATTTTTTAAATGTAAAAAACTAATTTAAAAAATATTGTTTAACAATTATTTCCAATATTTTTTATAAAATCATAATTCTAAAATTTTGTTTTTGAATACAAACGACTAAAAAATCTATTTACACTATAAATTTATGTGATTTATATTTTTTAAATCGAAATATCGCTTTAAAAAAATTTTTTTTTCGAATATTATCATTTTATTGTTATCACATTTACTACATACTAAAACGTAATTGCAGGAATCCCAAAGGGATACAATTATTTTTTAACTGAATAGGAAGTAACTGAAACTTCCAATGAGTTTTGTCATGTTTGGAACCCTATCACAACCATCCATCAGCCCAGAAATTAGACCAACTTCTGGGCTGATAGATGGTTGTGGTAGAATTGCAAAGATGATATAACTCATTGGATTCAGTTACTTTCTATTCAGTCACATATAATGTCAATTATTTACTTATTTACAATTATTTTTTAATACATTGTACAGGCTTAAACCTGCATTTATATATGTAATATATGTGGGGTTCGAACTCAGACTTTCACACGACCCACGTCTCTCAGTGCCATCTCATATTGCTGATCCACCTGATCACACACATGTTGAAAAAGATAAATAATCACCAATATACGTATTTCATGCTAAACCAGCAATCATCAGTTGGTCTAGATTAGTATCCTCACACACATATATAATCAGTACTCAGCTTTATATTAAGATAGCCAATCTTTATACTTTAATGGACAGGCTTCAAACTATTCCAACTCACAACTCTTTGGCCTTCCATTTCATTGAAAATCTGATGATGAAATGTTCAAAGCCCTTGTTAGTGCCAAAGTTGTCATCCTACCCATGTTGACATATTAGCCAATGAAATGGAAGGCTAAAGAGTTGTGAGTTGGAATAGTTTGAAGCCTGTCCATTAAAGTATAAAGATTGGCTATCTTAATATAAAGCTGAGTACTGATTATATATGTGTGGGGATGGTAATCTAGATCAACTGATGATTGCTGGTTTAGCATGAAATATGTATATTGGTGATTATTTATCTTTTCAACATGTGTGTCATCAGGTGGGTCAGCAATATGAGATGGCACTGAGAGTGTGGGTCATGTGAAAGTCTGAGTTCGAACCCCACAATTATTTTTAAGTAAATGTCCATCAAATTTTAGAGGATAATTGTTATTTACTCTTATATCTCTCCTATTGGATTTCTCTTCATCAACTATATTATTTTTATAAAATAAAAAATATATTTATCTTATTTATACTTCCATTAAGTGACTTGTATTAAAGTTGTTAGAGCAGCAAGTTTGATATTTATTATTTAAACTGTAATAATTTGCTATCAATATATACTGAACAATGGTAAAAATGTTTAAGAGATTGGGATCTGGGCCAACTGATGAGTGCTGGTTCAGCATGAAATGTGCATCTTGGGGATCATATATCTTTTTTACATCTTTGGTCATATATTTATAATTACATCTTTTTTCAATGAGTTAAAAGTAGATAGAATCTAGTTCCTACCTTGCATGAGAGTGATGTAGTGAGAATTAAATTACAGAAATATTATTCATTATTGGATAATCTCTAGTCTAATGAATGACTAATAAAAATTATTAATATTTCTCATTTCATTTTTTATTATAATATTTCTTAGAGTTTTTCCTAAAATTTATTTTTATATAATAAAAAAAAATATCAATTAATACATTCCAAGATCTCAATGTTTTAAAATTAATTTTGGTTCTTGGACTCTTTACAATGGAGAATATAATCATTGCCTAGTTAAAACAGATTTATTTGTGTTTCATTTAATGTTAATTTTACTATCTCTGCATAATTCATATTGATTGATAGTAAATAATTTTAAAAAAATTAAAAATGTATTCACTTATTTGTCAAACTAATAAAAAAAAATGATTCTATGAGATTAGAACGAGAGGTCCAAGGACTCCAACCTGAGATATTGCAAGAAACCAATAGGATAAAATAACAAATAAAATTAAGGTGAACTATTATAATATGGTATTATAAAAATAATTATTTATTTAATTAATTAGTTTATTAAAATAATATAACAATGGTTTATTTATAAAATTGTGTTATAATTATATAAACAAACTATTATCTTTTAATAGGTATAACTTAATGGGGAGGCTGAAAATGTATTTCTTTACACAACTTCTCAAAATCGAGTTGATCTTTGATATTAAGCAAATATTTCAGAAATTCTCGGTTCCAATGTATTCATGTTAATTGCAAATCGTTTACTGCTGAGAGTATTTTTCATTTCCTAGAGAATGTATCGAAAAAAGAATGGGCACCAGATAGTGAAGCACTTTAAATAATTCCCATTTAAATATAATTTCATTTTCTTCTCAAGAAAATATGCAAGTTTGAAGATGCTGTAGTAACATTTTTTGATTTAATCTGTATCTTTTTAAACAATGATTGCTGAGTTTTCAAAAACTATTTATTTTCTCTTTTCTAATATCACTTCGGCATATATTTTTGATTGAAGTTTTATGTTTTAATTTAAAATACCTTTCAATATTATATTTTTTTAATTGTTACATTGCGATTGCCCAAAAGACATACGGCATGTCTCTTTACTTCCACAAAACAATATTCTTCCCATTCTTTTTGGAAGTTGTAAAAACGAGACTGTTTATTTGATCCTGCTTTAGACATGATAATAGAATTCTTTTTTTTTTTAATGTTATAAACAAGTAATTTTTATCAAAAAATAATTATAAATTCACGAAGTATTAAAAAAAAATATTCGACAGACAATGTATGCAATGCAAGTCGTTAATTTCAATTGACTAGCAGGGCAATAAATTCTCAGACATGAAGCTGCTGCTGCTTATGCAACAAGATGGAAAGGAAGAAATATCGGGAAAGAGAGTTACGGCAAGAACAATACTTGATTGGACAGTAATATTGTTTTTATTATTATAAAAAAATATATATATATTATTTGTCTTTTAATCATCTTTACACATTTAAAAAAGTTGATAAATGACATTTAAAATGTATTTTTTAGACAATATGTTACGGGTACTTAGAAAACTAAACGCGGGCTCACGTGCAGGTGCGGGGTTGGCGATCCCCTATTATTTTAATCAATTCATAGTAGATTAAATTTTTTATCAAGCAAACTTTCAATCATGACATAATCTTGGCATAATAATGATTGTTGAATTATGATTTAAGTCAATACATGTAATTAATAATCAAATTCCTGTATTTTTTCATTTTATTAATGTTATCCACACTGATAATTTTTTTTGCCTTTTTGACTGCACAATGAACACTGCATTTTTCGATTTTTCTCGTATTACCAGTTCTCTCTCTGCAAATTATCTAGATGTTTTTAGGTTTAAAGGCATGTCCCATCTCATTTTTAGAAATATGGGTGTAGGTGCGGTATTTATCGATAAAGTTTGTTAGAGCTCTTATCAAGCTCTTTATTTTATTTTATAATTACAAGCTTATCAAATTAAGTCATGTGATGTATGACTATTTTATTTACTGATTTATATCTAGTCTAAATTTTCTCAGGTTTCTCCAATGTTTTTTAAAAGATTTGATAAAGTGCATAAAATAAGTATATATATAAGTAAATGTATCTATGTTTGTTTTCCTACAAATTGTCTAAAGCATCTTTTTTTGAATCAACATATGTATCATGTAGCAATATAGTTTAATCATTCACTATAAAAAGTTTAAGGCACTAGTGTGCCCAGACACAAGTTACGACATGAAGTTGACAGTGTGTTTTGTCCTCGCTGATCATCTTACATGATCTCCTTCCATAACAGAATTTTGAAAACCACTTGAAAATGTTTTTGTAACCCATAGCTTCACTATCATGTGCAGTCTGAATTAATTCAAGCATTTACATAGCATAATATATTGAACTATTTCCATCATCTATCATTAAATGTTGAATGTCTAGAAAATTTTAATTTTTATTTAAACTTTTCAAATACAAACAACTATTAGTAATATGATTTTCTTCTTCTTCCTCCTTTCTTTATGTATTGATTTTTATATTTAGATATGATACCATTTTCAATTTTCTTATACACTTAACAATGCTATTTTTTACACCAAAACTTTACTTTTACAGTTTCTACTGTCCTGCAGTCATCATCAGAGCTACAATATCCAAGTATATAATCATACAATTAATACATTATATTTATATACATAATCACTAACATACATCTTAGCCTGACCATTATAAAATTAAAATTATTTTAGAATAATTTAATAATAAAATACTATAAATAAGAAAATAAAATTAGTGAAGTGCTTCAGGCTAGATGTATGTTATTGATTATGTATATAATTATAAGGTATTAATTGTATAATTATATATTTGGATATTGTAGCTCTGATGATGACTGCAGGATAGTCAAAACTGTAAGAGTAAAGTTTTGGTGTAAAAAATAATATTGTTAAGTGTATAAGAAAGTTGGAATTGGTATCATACGTATTAATAATATCACGCAAATAGACAACACATATTTAGTAGATTGAACATTTCAAATAGTATTATTCTTTGTTTTTTTTCAGGTGTTGTTTGCCTGATCAATGATAATATTAGCATAGGATTTGAACTTACATTTTTAGATTATAACAGTAGTGCCACTCAGTGTAAGCCAGAGTAATCAATGGATGCAAGAAGGTTTTAAGAGCTTGAGCAAGTATATGAAATGATGATCATGTGATGTTTAATGGTTTAATACATTTTTAGATTCTTGAATATAGAATTTTAAGGCAATGCTCTAACCAACTGAGTGCTTCTGTCAAAGATAACATTCAGTAAAAATTTATATACTTATCTATGATTTGTTGGTTCAAATTCTCCCGTTTCCACCAATTTTTTCTTTTCTAAGAGCAAGTTAATTAGAGGTTTCTCGACTTACAGAATTATTTGCCATTTTCATATGATCAACTTCTTTGAATTTTCTTCTTAAACCTTTTTCTCTCTACCCAATATTTTTGTATTTTTTAGTATTTATATATTTTGCAACAGACTTTTTTGTATTGTAACTATTCATATTTAAATTTAAAACTAAAAATGTTAACAATATCACTATATTTCTAGTTTTTGAAATGAAATTCATGATGTTAAAATCAGTTAGCAGATTTTCTTTGTTTAGTGAAACATTTAAAAAAAGATTTAATTAAACAATCATCCCACCTTTTGTATATTGGCATTTTTTATTGGATAGCATTATTACATCAATGCCGTTAAAAGATGGAATTTTTCTCTTTGGAGACTTGAATGCATGTTTTAGTACAAACAATAGACATTGGCAAAAAGTTATTGGAAATAATGGTATGGAGCCATAAATTCAAATAGTTTGTTGTTATTAAATTTATGTGCAACACATGGATTGACTATCACAAATACTTTGTTTAACCAGAAAAAAAAGCTACAAAGAAGTATGGATGCATCATATAGAATACAGGAATTCACATTACATGAGCATTCACAAGCTCAAATTGTTGGACAGATCAGAGATTAGTATGTGGAACTTCATAATAAATATAAAGATCTGAAACCAAAAATTCAACAATTGACAAGAAGACTTTAAAATGATTAGTGGATTAAAACTGCAAATAAGATATAGCTATTAAATACAGTAATGGCACTTTCTTATATGATGATCATGATATTTTGAACAGGTGGAAAGAATATTTTGATCATCTATTGAAATAATGATACAAAAATTGAGATGATGGCTTTTAGAAATATATCCATTTATATCTACTCATTTAGATTTGGACAAAAATATCCAGCTTAATGAATTTACAACAACTCTTTGCAATCTTAAAATGAAAAGACTGCAAGTCTTGATGAAATACCTAGAGAAGTTTTAGGTGATGATATATTAACTTCAAAAATATTGGAATTTTTTAGGAATATTTTGAACCATGAAGTTGTGCCATTTAATCTCAATGATGCTTTCATTGTTCTGATTTTTAAAAACATAGGAGATATGCAAAATTATAGTAATTATCTTGGAATATCATTATTATCCATTACAATAAAAGTATTTTGTTGAATCAATTGTTTCTAGTTATTGATGAATGGTTACCAAAGACTCAGTGTATCAAGAAGCAATACTTTTTTTTTTTAATTATTGATATATTTTATTATTGATATTAACTATTGACATTTTATTGTTGATATATTTTTTGTTTTATTAATTATTGATATATCTGAATGTCATTTATGTATATTATTGGATTGAAAGAGTATATTTGTGTTTATTTAGTTATATATATAGAAGTGTGTGTATGTTTTTATTGGGTTTTAATTTATAAGGGTATTGGTAATTGGGTTTTTTAGTATGGGTTTGTGGAGTTTAGTTTTTAATAATTTTCCATTTAGTGATATTAGAAGGATTAAAAATTTGTCTGGATTGAATGATAGGATAGAGTCTTTGCGATGGCAGATTTATTTTCTTAAAAAATGTAGGGAATTTAGTGTTTTTCCTAGGTGCTGTGTTATTAATTTTAGTGAAAATAAAAAGTTGCTTCAAAATAGGAATTTAGTTTTTAAGTTACAAACATATATATTGAATAGTTTTTTAAAAGATACTTTTGTAAGATTTTACAAATTTATTTATCTATATAAAAGGAATAGATATTATTTAGAAAGAAGGCAAGATTTTAATTATTCAATTTTGAATTTTTTTATGAGACAATTTAGACAGAATAGGTCAAATTTCTATTGTAAAAAATATGAAAGAAAGTTAAAGTGGTTGTTTGGGAAAGTTAATAAAATTTATTGTAGTGATAAAGGATATGAGAATAATGTTTCTGAGGATAGAGTTGTTAATCTTTCTGATTTGAAGTTAAATGATAGAGAATTAAATATTCTTGGTAAAGGCCCTAATTTTGTTCCATTTCATTCCTAAAATATAGTTTTTGATACAATTTCATCTATTGAATCTAGTAATTGAGTGATGAGCAGAAAGTTGGTATTCAATCGATTTTGAATAAAAGTTTAAAAAGGAAAGAAAAATTTGTTGAAAGTGTCAAGAACAAAGGAATTATTTATATATTGTTTTTACCGATTTGATCAAGGCATTTCATTCAATTAATAGGACAGATCTATGGCATTATTTTAATTAGTTGGTTGTCCAGCAAAATTTTTTGATATTATATAGCTTCTACATGGTTGAATGAGAGGAAATGTTATTACTATGGATGAAAAATCTGAGGCTGTTGAAATGAAACTTGTATTGAACAGGGGGGTGCACTTGCTTCAACTTTGTTCTCAATTTTTATGACAGTGATTCTTAGAATTGTTTCTAGGTGGCTTAATCAGACAAGGAACAAGATACAATATGTTTGTTGGTAGAATTTTTATAATATGATGATGATTGTGCTATTTTTGCAATTTCAAAAGATGATTTACAGAATGTTTATAATGTTTTCAATGCAACTTATAAATATATTGGGTTATTAATTAATGTTCAAAAAAACTCTTGATGGAAGCAAATCTTCAGAAACTTTGAACTTGGATAATTATCAACTTGAAAATGTAATCTAGTTTAAATACTTTGGTAGTTTTATAAGTAGAAAGGTGAACTTACATGCAGTTATCTAATACAGACTCCAATGTTCTGCTGCTGCTTTTAACAAGTTAAAAGGTAAAGTATTTCATTATAGAAAAATGATCATTGCAATTAAGTTAGCTGTATATAAAGTTGTTACCATACCTATTTTTTGCAGAGATGTAAAACTTGAATACCCTATCAGTGCTCTATAAAGACATTAGAAAAGTTTCATTTAATGACATTGCGTAAAATTTTAAAAATACTATGGCAAAATCATAAAAACCAATCAATGTGTTCTTTAGATGTGATAATGTGTTGGACTATCTTTGTCAACTATCAGTAAATGTTGAATGTATAGAAAATTTTAAACTTTTTCAAATAAAAACATCTTGTTAGTAATAACGCAGCAATAGACAAGTTGTTTGAATTTGAAAAGTTTAAATAAAGTTTAATATTCTCTATACATTCAACATTTACTGATAGATGGTGAAAATAATCTGACATATTATCATATCTAATATATCATCATCATAAACCTTCTGGCAGATATGTTCTTTAGCTTGCAGTATGTGAGACTATTAAGTCCACTATTGTAAAATCACATCTTCATTGGATTGGATATGTAAAAAAAAAAAATGATTCAATGAAAGATTTTCTAAAAGATTGTTTTAAGGTGAACTTGAACATGGGTTTTATAGAAGTAGGCTCTGTCTATGTTGTAAGGATTATCTTAAAGAGATTCTAAAGAAGTGCAATGTTAATGGTTTACAATGGGAAGATATAGCAAAGAATAGAATATGATGGATAACTACAATTATACATGGTGTTGAAGCATTTCAGAAAGTAAAGTTTTCTGCAAAGGAAATTAAATGACAACATCTTAAAATAACAACAGAAAATTGGACCAGGATGTTCTATATGTGGATATATTTGTGTTTCACAGCTGCAGAAAGGAGTTTGCTATTAACTGAAAGGAGACCCTTTGATTCCTCTTGGAGGCCTTAAAGGAACTGAGCAGGGCAAATTCCTAATGTCCACTCCATACGTTCTTGTCGTTGCAGCTGTTATTACTATGTGATTATTCATGTAGTATACGAACATGGATGGGCTGCTCACCCACATGCATTAGCCAGCGTGGTGAGTTTATTGGCTTTTTACCTCTGAGTTTAAGATCAAGAAACACCATGGTCTTTCTTCTCAGTGCCTGATAAGGCAGAATGAATGTGTGTGTAAATGATAAATATTTTTCCAATACATATATACAATTATGACAGACAAAAATAAAGCATGGCCCTTATTCCCAGGAGGCTGTAAAGTCACCAACCAAGCCAGCGGTTGGTGGCCTAAGGCGGAGGGTGCTAAGAATCCCCTGATTGCAGACCCAGGCTGCCATTTGATGACGACTTTTTATTTAGGTACTTACAACTGCAGATCACTTTCAAGTGAAGGAAGATTGCAAGAATTAGAAGAAGAACTGTCTTATATTAAATGGGACATTATTGGACTTTGTGAAGTTAGAAGAAAAGGAGAAGAAACAATTGATTTAAAAAGTGGACATATACTCTATTATAAAGGCACACATATTGGAAATACAAGTGGAGTAGGATTCATTATAAATAAAAAGTGGAAGAACAATATTGTGGAGATTGATGGTGTATCGGACAGAGTGGCAAGATTAGTTATACAACTTAATAGCAGATACCAAATGCAGATAATTCAGGTTTATGCCCCAACAAGTTCTCATAGTGATGAAGTAGTAGAAGATTTTTATATGGATGTACAAAAGGCTTTTGATCAGAGTAAACAACATTTTAAAATTGTTATGGGAGACTTTAATGCTAGAATTAATAGACAAATGAAAGATGAAATTGCTGTAGGTAATTTTGGTTATGGTAATAGAAATGAGAGAGGACATAGACTTGTGGAGTTTGCAGAAAAAGAAAAACTTTATATTATGAATTCATTTTTTGAGAAAAATGTTAAAAGGAAATGGACATGGAAGCATCCAAATGAAGATACAGCAGAATTGGATTATATTTTGACTAACAGAAAATACATATTTCAAGATTGTAATGTTCTTAATAAATTTAACACAGGAAGTGATCATCGATTAGTAAGGTGTAAGTTACGTGTTAATGTAAAACTAGAGAGACAAAAATTATTAAGAAAAACAATATTTACAGTTGATATTCCTAATCTTCAGAAACATTCTAATGAATTTAAATTAGAACTTACAAATAGGTTTTAAGTGTTCGGAGATTTTGAACATGATTCAGATTTCAATGAAATTAATATGAAAATAACTGATACACTTTTAAAAACTGCAACAAACATAGATGGTAGAAAAAAGCAGCAATTGACTAATAAAATTTCTACTGAGACTAGAGAATTTATGAAGAAAAGAAGGAATATGAAGATATACAAAAATGATGTATTAAAAAGAATTGAATATCTCAAATTTTGTAAAATGGTACGGAAAAGAGTTGAAAATGATATAAGAAAGTATAACTGTGAAATAGCAAGGAAAGCCGTAGAAGAAAATAAAAGTCTGAAAAATGTTAAACAACATTTTGGTATTGGTAGGAAATTTATATCTGCAATAAGAAAAAAAGATGGAATTATTACTAAAAAGAGAGATGACATCATGAAATTGGTAGAAGATTTTTATCAAGAATTATATAGTAATAAAGAACTAGTACCTCCTATATCTATTACATCTTCCGAATTGCCCAGAATTTTAAATGAAGAAGTGAGACATGCAATTAAGTGTATGAAGAAAGGAAAGGCTCTAGGAAATGATGGAATTATAATTGATATATTAAAAGAAGCAGGTGAAGAAATAGAAACAATTTTAGCAAAGTTATATACCAAATGTCTAAATGATAAAGATGTACCGGAAGATTGGAAGAATGCAGTAATAATATTAATATTTAAAAAAGGTGATAAAGAAGATATTAGAAATTACAGACCTATCAGCCTTTTATCAGTTTTATATAAAATTTTTACCAAGATAATTACAACTCGTCTACAGAGAACTTTGGATTTCCACCAACCAAGAGAACAAGCTGGATTTAAAAGTGGTTTTAGTACAATAGATCATATCCAGGTATTGAGAGAAGTCATAGAAAGGACAAACGAATATGAGTTGTCATTATGTTTTGGATTTGTAGATTATGAAAAGGCATTCGATTCTATACACATTTCTTCGGTGATTAAAGCATTGGATCATCAAGGTATAGATCCAGGATATTGTTATATTTTAAAGAATATTTATAAGAATGCAACAGCAACAATTAGATTACATAATGATACTGGAAAAATCAACATTGAGAAAGGTGTAAGACAAGGTGATTCCATATCTCCAAAACTCTTTACAGCAGTGCTGCAAGAAGTATTTTGTGGATTAAAATGGGAAACTAAAGGAGTGAAAGTAAATGGAGAGTATTTAAGTCATTTAGATTTTGCAGATGATGTAGTTGTTTTTGCAAATAATGCTTCAGAGCTGCAGGAAATGTTGCAGGAGTTAGCAGATGAAAGTAGAAAAGTAGGACTAAAGATAAATGTTAAAAAGACTAAAATAATGTTTAATCGATTTTCTCAAAATATGAAATTGATTATGAAGAATTAGAAGAAGTTAACAGTCACAAATACCTTGGTCAGATTATTAATACAGATGGAAACATAATGGAGCAAATTAAGAATAGAATTAAACTTGGTTGGAGTGCTTTTGGTAGAAATAACTTGATACTAAAAGGAAATATGCCTATGTGTTTGAAAAGGATGGTTTTTAACAAATGTGTTTTACCAGTTCTTACTTATGGATCTGAGACTTGGACACTTAATAGAAGAGCAATACAGAGACTTCAGACCACTCAAAGGAGTATGGAGAGATGTATGTTGGGAGTAACAAGAAGAGATCGAAAACGCAATGTATGGGTAAGACAACAAACAGGTGTTACAGACCTTATTGAAAAAATTAAAAGATTGAAATGGAGTTGGGCTGGACATATTGCTAGAAGAGATGATAATAGATGGACAATTGAAATTTTAAACTGGATTCCAAGAGATTGTAAAAGACCCAGAAAGAGACCACATGTGAGATGGATGGATGAAATAAGAAAATGTGCAGGGGTGTTGTGGAGAAGAGAAGCTAAAGATCGGAGAAGATGGATTGAACTTGGAGAGACCTTCATCCTGCAGTGGATTGATAATGGTTGATGATGATGATGATGATTTGTGTTTCACAGATTGTTTTGTATATTTACTGCAAACTCATTTTTAGAGGTTTTTTTCTCTTTCCTTTTGAGGGGGGGGGCTAAACTTTTTTTGAGTGGCTGGGTATTATTATCATCATTATTATTATTTAATAATTCATCTCAAATATTGTACCTAGTATTAAAGTTCAATTTTGATGTCAAGAGACATTAAGTTTAAGCTGGATTATATTAAACATGAATTGGCCAACAATTTTTTGTACAGTATCTAGTTTGGCAATATGCATGTTTGGATTTTATATTTATATGTGCCCTAAACTGCTTATTATCTAAATATTACAATTGTTAGAAAGTTAACTAAAAATATCATATTACTTGCTCTATTATTGTAATTATTTATATAATATATATGTATTATTACTGGAGTAATATTCTGGCTATTTGATAATATCGCACAATCTGATTTTAAAAATGTTATTTATTACAGGTATTTATAATAACATGATATATAGAACAGTTTAAATGCACAGATTCACCTCTGTTATGGTGAGTTAATTGTGAATGTTTAGTTGTTAATGATACAGCTTGTGTTCGGGAATGCTGCCCTTTGAACCCTAATACGTTTAACCTACAGATGGTTTGCCTCATGTGCAGGTATTATGTTATCAATAGCTATCCGCTTCCTGCCCCAGATTTAAACATGCTCACTGCATTGTACCAAGTAGTGAACAATGAAGTTCCTGTCATCAGATATCTGTAAGTTGTCTGATGTTGTCCATCTTCTCAAATAAAACTCCATATACAGTCAGATCCCATAACCTCACTAGAAACTATTGGATTGGCTGATGTAGATCTCAGTTGGCCTGTTTATGTCTGACTATTTATTTACTTTTATTGACATTTCACTAATCAGCTGTATGTATATTCAATCCATCTTAATTACATTGTAGTTTGGACAAATCCATTGTTTAAGGGTAAGCTTGGAATAGTTCACAACACGTACTGCATACGATTGTTAAAATCAATTGTTATTTTATCAATTTAATTTAAAAGTTTGTTAACTTTATATTATTTTTAGCTTAAATATTATGAAATAGTTATAATCTATTCAAAAATCTCTAATACTTAAGTGGAAAGAAGTATCTTTTACTTCACTTCTTTATAGTACTCTCATAAATACTGGGAAATGTAGCAGGTATAGTTTCGGTATATATTGCAGTGTTATTCATGTATATATCTAAGTAAACATAAATTGGGTTATCCATGTATGAAGTGCTTATTAATAATACCTCACTCTTCAAACAAATGAATCATGACATTAAAAACAAAAATAAATGATCCTCAAAAATTACCGTTTTTAATTTGCCCAGATGAAACACTCATTTTGTCATTGTTCCGAATTTATTTAATGTACACTACCCACAATTCTTTTAAAAAATACTTTACTTCCTGCACATACTGGATTTGGTTATTGCTTTTTAGATAAATACATGAACGATTACCATTAATTATTTATTAGATTATAAATTATTATATTTTTATAGATATATAAAGAGAAGTTGATGCAATTCTTTTTGCTAGCAGTTTTTTCGGAGACTTGATTAAACGCTTTGTTTACATAAGGCAAGAGTGGTTTCTACTCCAGCGCCATCTAACATAAGCTTGAGTAATCATTGACTATCAAATGCATATAAATCCCTTTCCTTAATATTTAAATCCCATCCTCAATAAAGGTGTCTGGCTTTTGCCTTTATCAATGGGCTTTGGGATTCAACTGCAGATGGAATGCAGACTTGAATTCAGACCCTTAAGCAGGTATAAATTCATGTATTTGATTTGAAAGATGAAATGAAATGAATGATGAAGATGCCTGCATTCCTTCCAATTTTGAATACCAAATCTCATTGATCAAGACAAAAGCCAGAATCTGGCCTGAGAATGGAGATTTAAAGACTAAAATTTAGAGATTTTCTAGGCATCTGATAAGCTTACACTAGATGGCATTAGAATGGAGAGTTGCTTTTGTTTCATCATATTGGTTAAGATGGGGAATTTGTTGAATTGTTATTATTTGTTTGTATGTTATTTATTTGATTTTTTTTTTTTTTTTGCAGATCCTTACGTCAAGGTATCAATCATTCACCAAGGCAAGCGATTGAAAAAAAAGAAAACAACAACCAAACGAAATAATACCAATCCAGTATTCAATGAAGCTCTTGTGTTTGGTCTAAGTAAAGACCTTTTGAAAAGCATCACCCTTGAGTTCACTGTGATTCATGATAACCTTCTTGGCAATAAAGAAGTTCTTGGAAGAGTTATAATATCGTCAGAATCCAAAGGAGAAGAACTTGCGCACTGGAAAGATATGATACATTGCAAAAGTGCCGCTAGTCGTTGGCACCGACTTGGACTGTCATCGTAACAGTTACCTTACTGGCCAAAAACTTGCAAACGGTTATATTATTAGATAGTATCTCAATAATCATCTATCATTAGAGAATAAACATTCGTGTATATGTGTTTTAATATATCTTTGTAAAACACCTAAGGTAAATTATAAGAATATATACACACACACTATCAGTGTGTGACTTATATATGATTATGTATAAATATGTATGTGTGTATGAAAGTATGTTTCAGTTTTAGTTATATTACTTAAAAATTTAATACATATTTAACACATGTTAAAAAAACAGAATGTCTTAAAATTGTTCATAGTTTTGGTACTGTGAATTGTTATTTGTCCGATGGATTTGATATATCTGAGAGTCAGCCGATAAGATTTACTGCTCACTATATAAGTTATTGACAATTAAATCAATATATTTAATATGAGACTTGTTCTATTTTTTTTTTAGATTTCTTTTTGAATATGTTAAGGTTAATAGTTTCAACTTTGAGAAATTATATATATATATTAATCACAAAATTTTTTTAAAAAATTCATAAAGCAATGTATATATTGTATATGCAATAATTGATAGTTGCAAAGTAGAATATATTTAAAATAATTTGATATTATCAGCACTCATTTATACTTTGTATTGGTCTATTTGGCACTTTCCATCTTATGACGGTCTATTTGGCACTTTTCATCATCACTTATGACACATTAATTGCCCTAAGATAGAGACAATTTCTATTTGTTTTATAACATCCTATGGAATGGCGCTACAGTAATATGCGTAGCCAAATAAAATTTTAATTTTCAGTGCACCACTTACAAAAGAAAGGGGGTGATTTACCAACAGATCATATTCATTGTACATTTGTATATATATTTTTGATTTATTTACTTGGATATGAAGATTCAGGTATTTCAAGCCTTCAGCTTATATGATTAGGTATAATCATTTTAAGAATTACACATATATTATAAGAGAAAGTAATTTAGCAATTTTGATACTATTGATAGTTGCAATATAAAGAAATTTGAAGCGATTAGCTTGGTTACATGCTTCTTTAGTGCAGCCACTTATCACATATACAATGTACATATATATTATTTCATTTGAAACTTTTTGAAATTGTTTTTACATGAATTAAAGAATAAATTTAAATCTAAAAACAAATAAGTTGGAATATTTCCAGACATGGGAGGGGGGGGTATTTTTTTTTTAAAACTAATTTTAATACTTAATGTCAAGGGATTAAAAAGATAAAGCTATATTGTATCTGAATTTGAAGCGTTTAGAAAAATCGTAACTCTTAATGTGTAATATTTCTTTAACTTTTAAAATTAAACTTTTTTTTTTTTTCAAAAAAATCAATCACTTTTGATTAAATATAAGTTTCTATTGTTGAATATATATTTCATATTATTTTTCTAAACAATTGGAATTAAAAATTAAAATAAAAAGATTTTGCCGGATGATTATAAAATAGAAATATAAAAATTTATACAACGGGGAAGGAGGGGATTTCTCCTTTTTTTTTAAAAAAAAAAGTAAGTTTTATTTACTTAATATCAGAGATCCTTAGTTGAAATTATTTGAAGAAACACTGAGTCCATGCTTAAACACGTATACTTATGCATATAATCATAAACTATAGAAAAAATATGTAGTATTCCTTTTTTCTTTTTACCGGAAATTGTTTATTTCTCTTGTAATTATAATTGAAGTTTCAGTCAACTTCATTGAGTATCTTCAGAATTAACAACAAAGAAAATTACAAAAAGAAATTGAAGTACTAATGTTTTTAGAGATATTTATACATGGATTATTTGTCATTTTCCTTTTTTTTTAGTAGTCAATTTTCAAGATGGCTGACAAGTTTTGGTCAAACATCGATTGTAATCGTCCTGTGGAAGGAAGGATAAATTTTTTTCAAATTAAAAATAGGAATACAATTTTTTTTAATAGATTATGATTACTTGTAAATGAAAAGGCATAATAGAATGTTATGGAGATTTTTTGCATATTAATCTGGATTTATAGTTTATTATGTGTATATATATGTCTGTAATATTATAAATACAATGTTATTTTCAATTTTATATGTAACTACCAGTCTTGACCAATGAACCAATGCTATTGATAATGAAATGTTTATCAACAGCATTTAGTTCATTGGTCAAGAACGGAGGTTATATGTATTCATGTAAAAGACTAAAATTATCGTGTTTTTATTAACTTTTCTACATTTATTAAGTGAGCTGATAAGTACCATATTTGCTGACTCCATGTTGTTTGATATGGCTTTTTGTTTTGTTAAGATCAAAGAGGGAGGGGTAAAATCGAACAGTAACAAAACTGATATTAATTTTTTATTCATTGATTAAAACTGTAATTTTAAAAGTGTTATCACACAACAAACATTAAAAAAATAAATACAGCTACAATTATCTGTAACAAAGATTTCACTTATATGTTTGGGTATGTGTACTTATGTAAATACACACAAACGTAAAGCCACATTTTTAAAAAAGCTCACATTTATTATATATAACCATTATATTATGTCATTTTTTAAAGAGGTAAATATATTTTTAATAAAGTGATACAGAAATATATTTTTTATTACTTTAACAAAATTTATTCTAAGTTCAGTTTTTTACCTGAGCTTTATATTTTAAACTGTTTATTTATTATTGTTTTTATTTTATTTTTTGCTATTTCACATAGACTGACTTGTTTACCTGGATTAAATTGAATTTTTTAATGTTTCAAGTTTAGTGTAAAAAAATTTAAGATTCTTTAGTGTATGATTTTGACCAAAATTGGCTAGCATTTTTGAGCCATTTGCATAAAGAATTTGTTATGATCTTAGCTTCCAGTTGAAATACGATTAAAGTTTTAATTTAAAATGAGCTTGCCTATTCTGTTACCACATGATCTTTTTATTTTTTTAAGTAAATTGTATTTTTCAAATTGTTAACTGTTTGTAAAAATTAGAAAAGTTTATGGTATTAGAGTTTACATTGTGTTTTACATCATCTAAGCCATCACATAATTTTAAATTTATAAATTTTATATTTTAGAAGAATTAAAGCTTACACAGTGATGCCATCTATCTTTCAACACTAGAATGCCAAGCATGTAATTATTAAATAAATGACTGCAATAATAATACATTAAACACTAACTAGGAACAGTAGTGTTAGACTTAGTTGGATGCATGACCACTTGGAGAACTGATTTTAAGTCAACATTTTTATCTATATGGTTTAGTGGGATGGTAGAATTACATGTTAGAGAGATAAAAGTTTTAATTGTTGCTCAATATGATCTTCTGAGCAATAAAACCATTTAATTATTGTTAAGGATTAATCAATGAATACTAGATGGCATTGCAGTTAAGCTCAATGGATTATTTAATTTAGCAAACAGAATTTCAGGTGTATGGTATAAACTTCTTATTTTAAGGAAAATCCAATCTGTATTCAATTCAAAAATCTTCCTCCAACCATTCAGTTTTCTCTTTTTAAAAAAAAGTGAATTGTTTCATCCAATAAATACTTATTTCTCCTACCTAAAAGCTAATAACAACTATAGGAGTCTACTTACACCATCATTTGATGCCTACTAATTTAATTGGGTCTCATATTTTGACTTTTAGAGTTGAGAAATAGATGTCACCACTGTCTAATTATATATGCTGGGAGAACCATGTAATACTTAGTAATGATAGTTAAGATTTATCAATTACATAATTTATTTCTGTAATTTTAACTTTGCTGCTTAGATTTTACTTAGAATAACAGAAATATTAAAGCTGTAAATTTTAAATAGTTATGTATATCTTCCTTATGTCATTCTCTGTTAAGTGCTCTGATATCTCTAAATTATATGTGAAATATTTCCTACACAATACATTGCTTTATTTGTTTTAATGAGTGCACTTAATTAATTTTCATTTAAAATAAAATTTTAATTTATTACAAACTTATTTATAACTAAAAAACTGGATTTACATTTTTTTCCATTTTAATTTATATATATAATAAGAGAAATAGTATTGATAAGTATATAATTCTTGGCAAGATAAATCTCCAAAGTGTTGACTATATAATTGCACATCTCCATTGATTTGAAATTCATACATGTTATTATCATTGTCTAATCTACATTTTGTATACGATCTTAGAATAGTAGATTTTGATATTTTAAGACACTGACTTTGGAAGTTTATCTCTCCAACTATTATATATAAACTTGTACTGATAAATTATTCATTATATAAACATATATGGTATATTCCAGTGAAAAGTAAATGGGTCTTTCTCCAAGCGACAGACAGTCCTTTACTTTCATACCTAATTGGTTTTTTTGAAATGTGTATGAAAGTAGAGAAATATAAAAAAACTATCAAAAAGGGTTTACATATATATATAGAGAGGATTTGAA
Organism: Epiperipatus broadwayi; assembly: GCA_028023455.1. Taxonomy (NCBI): domain Eukaryota; kingdom Metazoa; phylum Onychophora; class Udeonychophora; order Euonychophora; family Peripatidae; genus Epiperipatus; species Epiperipatus broadwayi. The sequence goes on along the minus strand of JAQFVV010006259.1, from coordinate 2,932,760 downwards.
CTCAGATTTTCAAGCACCCTTCAACTCTCCACACTATCTCATACAACCGATACACCTGACCACACACACATGTAGAAAAGATTAATAATCACCAATATACGTATTTCGTACTAAACCAGCACTCATCAGTTGGTCCAGACTATCATCTCTCACACATATATATAATCAATGCTCAGTTTATATTAAGATAGCAAATCTTCATACTTTAATGGACAGGCTTCAATCCACTACAACCTCCAACTTTTCAGCCATCCATATCATTGAAAATCTGATGATGAAAACTCAAATCCCATGCTGATGCTAATATTATTGCCATGCCCATGTTGACCTGTGTGGTCATGTGTATCGGTTGTATGAGATAGTGTGGAGAGTTGAAGGGTGCTTGAAAATCTGAGTTCAAATCCTCTATACTTACAATTAAGCTCCCAGGTTTGTGAAGAGTGCCTGGTTTCAAATATTTACATATTAAGCTTGTATCCTGTCCATCCCTCTTATATGTATTTAATAGATACTGTCTTATACATGAGGGGTTAGAGTGACTTCAGGTCAACATGGGCATGGCAATAATATTAGCATCAGCATGGGATTTGAGTTTTCATCATCAGATTTTCAATGATATGGATGGCTGAAAAGTTGGAGGTTGTAGTGGATTGAAGCCTGTCCATTAAAGTATGAAGATTTGCTATGTTAATATAAACTGAGCATTGATTATATATATGTGTGTGAGAGATGATAGTCTGGACCAACTGATGAGTGCTGGTTTAGCACAAAATACATATATTGGTGATTATTAATCTTTTCTACATGTGTGTGGTCATGGGTATCGGTTATATGAGATAGTGTGGAGAGTTGAAGGGTGCTTGAAAATCTGAGTTCAAATCCTCTATACTTACAATTAAGCTCCCAGCTTTGTGAAGAGTGCCTGGTTTCAAATATATATATATCTGCTAAGTATTATGTTTCTATTTTTAAAAAAGTTCAAAGAATTCTTAATATATAATAAATTTTCATTTTTATGAAGTATTATAACATTATCTTTCTTATTGCATTGCCAAATCCATATAATATTAAATCATCTATGCTTTTTATTACTGTTTTACAATGCTTTTATTCCAAGCCCCTATGACAGTTTTGATTGCCCCAGCAATCTTCTTCAAAAGTTCTGGTTGGAATTATAAATAAAAGTTCTGAAGAAGATTGCTGGGGCAGTCGAAACTGACATAGGGGGTGGAATAAAATCATTGTAAAACAGTAATAAAGAGCATAGATGGTTTAATGAATTTCCATACTTTGAAAATATTTTTATCTATTTTTTTTTTACTTTAATTGAGAAAAAAATGAGACTAAATGCAGTGCTGTATATAAACAAACACAACATAATCATATACGTATAATATGGAGACGAATAATATCAAAGTTTAAAAGCATAATAAAGTTTAACAGTGTATGAATTTGGAAATATTTCTTAATTTTGTTCTTGTTTTTCACACTTGAACATATTGTTGATTTGGCTTAAATTATACGAACGATTGATTGAAGCAAAAGATTCGCATCTTCATCTTGATTGTATGGAGGTTATGAGACATTGATTTTTTTGTCCCTATTAACACTGCTGTTTTTTCATTTTTCACTCATGTTTATGAATTAACAAGGGTAAATTTTCTTCACCAAAACAAAATGTACATAAAATGATAGCACATGTTCTAACATACACTGACAAGACACAACTTATCAACACATGCACTAACACAAAACATCCTTTCTCAAAACTGAACCTGTGATACTGAAAATGGAAGTGATTAAAGCCAGAGAGGTGGGGATGGACTAGTGACTAATAGTCCAATAAAAAGGGAGAATCATTACATGAAAGTATGTGCGTTTTGTCATATATATCGATAAAAATCAAAAATACAAAATATGTATAAAATAGCAAATTGTATGAAAGTGGAGAACCACCTGTACTTGGAATTCTATTTCAAAATCAACATAATTTAGTTATGCACTCAGTGGTGTAACTACTGAGTCACAAAGAAAGGCAATGTTAGTAGGCCCATGCACTCCAGGGACCCATAAACTTGGAAAATCACAATTAAAATATATTCACATGAAAACAATTATTAACTATATCTCATAAATTTTTGCCTTTGGGTCCAATTTTTCTAGTTACACCACTGTATTCACTACAAAAATGTTAAGATGCTAGCATGTTTAGATGATGTGTCATGTCATGAAGAGTTAATGTATTTCATGCTTTCATCAATTGGTTTTCAATGCTCTCCTTGACATCTTGAAAACATTCTTGAACATATGGCTTCACTGCTGTACATAGTTTGAATCATTTTAATTTTTCAGTAACAGTTTGTCTAATTTAAAACAAAATTTAATGGTAGTTCATTGTTCCAACATGGATTATGGTACAAAATACACTATCACATTTCATATCACAATTCAGACATCAATTTTTGCGGTAATAGTTAAACTATGTAGCTGCATAATATGTATTGATTCCTAGATGGCCCTGCAGGAAATTTTAAGAAAGAATGGGTCATGACACAGAATATAGCAAGCACTTTGGAAGTTTATCCCTCTATCTATTAAATATATATTTATATACATACTTAGAATGATGATAAATTGCTTATTACATAGATATACTATAAAATTACAAGCACTTATCTTTTGATGTCATGTGATACACTGTGACTTCTCCTTAAACGGAGTCAGAAATTTCTCAACAACTATGCTCAGAGAAACCTGATAGCCATTTTTCCCATAATCTGCTCCATCCCATTTCCACAACATAATCTTTGTCAACTCTTTGGCCTTTATAGAAATAAATAAATATAAGTTTACAGTGACATCTATAGTATAAATAAGGAAAAAGTTTGTTATATAAATCCATTCATTTGTAAAATATATACTAGATTCTTTGAACAGAAGTTTTGTTGATTTGTATGTATTTCCATACTACAGATGTTGCAGTATTATTATTATAAAAAGATATGAGTGAAAATTAATATATATTGTTTATTAAAAAAATAATAATGTTTAAATGGCATTAATACTCCTGTCTTGAGGCATATATTGAATTTGTGTTTATATTTTGATGTTTCCTACCATCTAATGTTAAGTATTGAATGTCTTTAGAAAAATTTAATTTCATTTAATTTTTCCAATTACATTCAACTATTAGTAATAGTGCACAGAATAGTATATGCACAATGTTTTGAGAGGTATTATTCTCTCATCCTCAGGTGTTGCTGGCTTGATCAGTGACAGTACTCGCATGGGAATCTAGCCTGGAGTCTTAGATTCTTGAATATTGAATTTTAAGATAAAAACTGTCCAATATGTAAACACAACTAAAATACCATCATCACAAACCTTCAGGAAAACCCAATATACTGAATTTGTTTCATTGAGTTAGAAGAAAATATTTACTATTTAATAAAAGCATGTATACATTATTTTTATATCATGTAAAATTAATTTGATATATATTAACCATAAATTTCCAATTGATAATTGCTTTCTAAATATAATTTACAGAAACCATAAGTTAATAAAGCAATAGGATATCCATGGATATCCTATCCTATTGGTTTAATGAGTTTTGGCTATTATACTATAAATATATATGTGTGTATCCAACTGCATCCATTTGTTTTAAAATGTGTATTATTTGGATAGCCAATAATTTAGTAATAACCAATAAATTAATTAGTTCATTTCATTTGACTTTCCAAATTGTTGTTTAGATATAAAGTATTTTCTTGTGTGTTTATTATAGACATTTCAAAATATCACACATATGTAAAGAGTTACTTCTTCACTCTGGTGGTGAAAATCTATCATTTGGGTATCTTCTGTTAAAAGTTATTAAAAAAAAATTTTTTTTAATATTTATTATATAAATCGGTTTAATATATTTATCAGAATTTTTATAATTGGATATAAATGATAAATTTTTGTGGAGGTAGCTTATGAATTATGATATTAAAAAAATAGCTTGCATACTAATATCAAGGTTGAACACCTTCATAATATTATTAGTTGCTGGTTTAAAAGGAACTTGTATTATTTTCCTATGTATCATTACGGATCCACCTTGCTAATGGTGGCCTATGTCTGTTTAGGCATTTTTAATTTCCAATATTTTGGTTGCTTGGTTTTTATCTCTATACTAATGCTAAAGTTTTAGAAAATAATCATTGAAATTAGATTGATAGAAACTCTAATTATATCAAAGACTACGAACCAGAATATTTTAAGACAACACAATATTAATTATAACATGTATGATTGTTATCTAAAAGTTTGTGATGACAGTATTTGACTATTTTTATCATCTAATTTAATTGTCAAATATTTAAGAGAAATTCAAACTTTAAACTTTTCATATGCATTTAGAATAGCTTACTTGGGTAATGGGTCACCTCAAATCCAATATTCATCAATCTAAATGTCACCAATTTAATTGCTATGTTAGTGCTGATAGTGGACCAGCAATATCTGAAAAAGAGTGGAGAGTAATATGACTTGAAACACTGTGTTTCATACTAAGTGCATCATCTTACAAACAGGTGAATGTATTTGGGATATTTAAATAAAGTTTGGATCTTTTTAAACCATTTTATAATTTAGATAATGGAAATAATCCATCATATACAATTGTACACAAGGCTAGATAATAGATATAGAAATATGCAGTAAAAATAAATACTGACAATAAACGTTGAATTAGGAATCAGAAAGTAAATAAAAGATTCAAATATTTGCTAGGGAAAAAAAACCAAATACTTTGATTATTGTGCTCTCCAACCAATACTTTTGATAACTGTATATGTCATTATTTTAATTATTATAAATAAAAAGTTATTTTTAATATACAAATAAACCATCATCAATACAAAATCTTTAGATTCAAGACTTTTGGGATTTGTAAATTTTTAAGATTTTAACAATTCGCCCTCTAAACACATGTACAACCTATTATAAACTCAAACTCTATTAACATGCCTTTTTCTACTGAGGAATCTTGAATGGAGCTTGTACCACCATCTACTGAGATACTTTGAAATATTTTTTTAAAACTGTGAAGTTCATGTATATTTTATTCTGATATTTTAATTTTTTAAAAATCTAAAGATGTCAGTACAATCAAAAATGGGGTGATTTCAAACATTTTTAAATCATCTTGATGCCCTGCCTTTGTTATTTGAATTTTATGTGCTTTGTGAGATTACTTCCAGAAAATATTTTGAATGACTAAAATTTTGATTTTTTGTGTGACATTTATTAAGATCCACAATTGTTTTTGCACAATTATTGTGTAATAACTATTAAAAATTAAAAGTATATATAATTTTCCATTTTTTTTATATGTATACATTTTATTTTTAAAAATAGAAAGTAGATAATTTCTACTAAAACATCAACAGTGCAAATTCGGAGAAACATTTGTAAACTGATTGCTAATACATCATCACCTACACTCTGTTAGAATATATTACAATATCTTTACAAATATTTTTAAAAATTAATATCTTAAAGCATAATTTAATAGATTTATTAGATAGTGATATATTTTTGTTCACATTTTAAAAACAAATGTCAATAAATAAAAAAATTATTAGTTTGGGAATCCAATATGTTTTTCCTAACCATTAAATGGTGAAATGGTTCTTTGTTTTTATTACGAACTTTTTTTTTAATATTTGAAAAGTTCAAATATGATTTTTCAGAATTTATTTTATTTGTAAATATAATTTTTACCAAATAAGGTTCATTTTTTTATATTCTAAAATATAATAAGAGTTTAACAAATGTTGAAGACTAACAAAACTCTTGCAAGGTAGACAATTAAATCTATTACAGCCCAAGAATTAAAATTTAAATAAATATTAATTTTTTTATTCATTGTTTGTATATATTGAAACACTTTTTGTATATTGCAATGAGTAAAATTTATGAAAGCTTTATCTCCACGAATGTAATATATATGCAAATACAAAAATTGTATTAAGAGCAAAACTTTATTAACAATAAAAATACTGTAGTGCTTAGCATGCTTTTGACAAATAATTGTCATAAATATAGCAATGCTTGTAATGGTGGTGAAAGAATAAGACCTTGTTTAAAAACTAAAAAATTAGCATATTATTTGCAAAAGTGACTTACTCTAACTAATTAATGACTATGCAAATAGTATGCTAATTTTTTAGATTTTAAGCAGTGTCTTATTCTCCCACCACTGTTATGAGCATTGCTATGTTTATGACAATTATCTACTGAAAGCATGCTAAAACACTACACAGTATTTTTAATGTTAATAAAGCTTTGCTCTTAATACAGTTTTTTGTATATTGTATAAATTTGTATTAATGGCAATATAATTCTTAATCTTCTATTAGCACAAAATTTTTAGATATTTGTGAGTTTTCAAGTAAACCTAGATGGCACCACATATTTTTATAAATCTACAGTTTCAAGAACCCCAAAAAGTGTTTACAAAAAACTGCCTATTAGGAAATATTGTATTTACTAATGACATTTTATTTTTTATTACTATTATTTTAAAGAAAGAAATCATTGTGGAAAAATTTATTACAATATTTACAGTTTATTTTATTTTATTTTTTGGGGGGGATTAACTTATTAACAGAAAAATAGGGAAAATATATATATAAATACAATATTTACACTTTACTCATATCGGTGGTGTGCAATCATATCATGACCATTAATTCATATTTTTCGGGTGGGCAGGATCCCATACCTTTGGAAATAATTCACTGCATCATATTCTGTGACAGGAAGTTTCCAAATTTTTATTATTATGGTAATTTTTACCAAAAAAATTGCTGACAAAAAAAAATATGCTGAATTGAATCAAAGTGATAATATTAAGAGCGTCTCGTCACTTCCCACATTATAATGTAAGTAAAAACAATTGAAATAAAGCTCCTTAATAAAATTTATCAGAATTTATTTCTTTTTTTTTTAATTTAACAATCGATTTATTAATTTAGTTTTAATTTAACAACTAACACATCTTTGGGTGATTATAAGCCCTTGAAACTGTACATTTATCAAAAATATTGGGTGCCATCTTGGTTTACTTAAAAACTCACAAGTACTAATTTTTATATAAAAATCATTAAAAAAATAAATTAACAATACCTTATAATTTCATCTTGTTAGTAGAAGTTATTGAATTAATGGTGTTCAAATTAGTCATAATTTATAGTACTTAATGTTTTAAATAATATATCAGTATTATAGAACAGTGGTCTTCAACCTTTTCATACCTGCAGACTGGAAAAAATAAGGATAAGATTTCATGGACCGGCAGAAGTCTACAGATAATTTTTTTAAAAGATTTAAACTGCTTAGCCTTAGATGAGAATAATTGTTATAACTGACCAAAACAACACGCTAAGTTACTGTATATTGTAATGGTGTTGCTTACCTTCACATGCTGAACACTCTTTCGCAAGTTTCAGCTACAGAAAACAGTACATTCTCATTAATGTGCCTGCATTGCTATGTTTATTATTTCATTGTTAAAATATGCAAAAATAAAATGTTCACCTGAATGTTGGGAAATATCACGGCTGGTGTAATTACATGACAATGATTATGATAAATGTAATATCTGTATTTAATGTTAAATATACAAGATGAAGTTATATATATATGGAGTTTGTATGATAAAAAACTTTTTTTTAAAATAAATTTTGAATCTGGTGTTATTTTAATCTCATTTTTACCCAATTAAAAAAAAGAAACAGAATGAAAAGTTGTTTTGGTAAAGTGTCACATAGAAATAAAACAATCATTATAAAGATGTCATTTTGCTAAAAAAAAAAAAAAAGGATAGATTTACATTCTCAATGAAGGAAAATCATCATCAATGATCTATCTCCATTTTGTGAAGTTTACAATTTCAAAAAGAAATGTCTTACACAAAATAAAAACATGAACCAAATGCCATAAAAAAATTTGCTATATGTGGCCAATAAATGATCTGATGCAATACAGAAATGCCTTCTAGGTATAGAAATTGATGTGTAAGCAGTGATGCAATTATCATGAGATTGGCACATTGTCTTTTAAAGATTGCATTTTCAGATAAATTTCTTCAATTATTATTTAGTAATTATAGTATTATCTAATAATTTAAATAAAATTTTGATTTATAATTAATTTTATTTAAGCAATTGCGATGAAAAAATAAATAAAAATTGTTTATATTAATTAAAAATTTAAAATCTTATTATTTTGTTATTACAAACTTTCCTGCCAGTCTAGCATGGACCGGCAGAAAACTTCTGTGGACTGGTGCCGGTCCATGGACCAAGGGTTGAAGACCACTATTATAGAAGGCAAATTACCAAATGTTCATTTGTGAGAGATTGTAAAAAGTAAGATTATTAAGAATTAACAATAAATTTGCTAATTAAATTGTCTCGTTAATAAAATAATATATTAAAAAAACATTTTATAATAAATGTTTTTATTTAATGGGCCTAAAAAAATCAAAAAATAATTGTTTACTTCAAGCACAATTGGGGATTTTATATTTAACTTGAAATAAAAGCCTGGGGTCTCCAGAAATTAATTCAATCATTAATTTTTACAATTTCAAGTTTAAATATAAAATCCCAATTGTAATTGAAGAAAACAATTATTTTGGGGCTTTTTAGTAAATAAAAGCATTTATTATAAAATATATATATATATATTACATTTAATTTTTTAGTATTTGGATATTTTTTGTAATTCTATTTAAAATGAAAAATAAAATTGTTGTTTCAGTCATGCATTTTAAAGGAAATTTACACACATTAAAAGTGTTCCCAATATTATTTTGTTTGTGTAGAATTTAAAAAAAAAATTACAATCAAGAGAAAATAAAATTTCATCCATTTTAAAAGAAGCAACTTATAGAATCAATTGAAAGTAAAATTTGGTTTTAAATCTGTTTCAAATAATCATTAATACTTTTTATTGTAACCTTTTTTAAAAAATAAAAGTGTTTAAAAAATATTCCACTCTTTTATGTACATCACTGAAAACTTACTGAATCAATATCAGTATTTTCAAATTTCAGTCCACCAATACCTTTACAGTAAACAAACCAGAAGATCAGCTTGAAACATTTCATTTCTAATTACAATGCTATTGATTTCTAACACATTGACAAAATTTTAAGGGAATCCATTTGATAGAAGTCTACTAAATTTCAATTACAAAATTTATTCCAGACAAACAGTTTCTAAATTAAGAATAAGTACATTTTTTAAAAAAAAGATTTTAATAAGATTAATCTACATTGCCACAGTCATAAGTTTTACTTTTTAACCCTTATTAAAAAAGTCCCATTTCAAAAATCATATGACATTAACAACAGATGGAGAGACACTGTGTCAAACAAGTAGTAAAATCCCTGCTGAAATAAATGAAGATTTTGCTTCACAACTTCTAGACTTAGTGGGCCTTAAAGCATTATACAATGAGTTTACATTTTCACTTCTCATATTTTTTCTTCACACATTATAAATTCAATATTTGCAAAACCACTGCTGCATCTTTTGCATTATTCACACTCAGCCATTTTCTTATAAAAGGCAAAAATTTATAATAGATAAATTATAATGAACTGAACCCCTCATATAATATAAACAATAAATTGACAGTTAATATCCTTATTAAACAGGTGTTCATTTAACATTAACCTAAAATATATATTACCATGTAGTGCATATCACAGAAAACATATCGAATCAATATCACATGCTTTGAAATTTGCCCTATCAATATTGTAAGATTGGACAATCCTAAAGTATTTCAATGACATATTGTATTGTTATCAATACCTAACAAGTATAAAAAATTTGAAGGAAATCCACTTAATAGAAGTATGGTAAAAATTGGCAACGAGATTTTAGCTAAATAAACAGAATTTCTAAATAAAAGTATTTGAAAATCAGAACATAATCTGAAATTATCCATAAATTTAATTAATATTACTGTATGATAACCAAAAATTTCATTAGTTGATAATATTTTATAAATTGTAATAATTTTAATAAACATGTAAACAAATCAAAGAGCTGTTTCCATAGCGGGGCAACCACTTCAAGTGCTGATTAAAGTAGGTGCTAAAATTCATTGCTTTGTACAAGAGACAATGTTAAATAAGCCTTTTTGATAATTTAAAAATGCAAAGTTTTCACAGTGTGCCTTTAGCTTCAAAGATGATTGGTCAAGTCTTGAATACAGACATTTAATGTATGACACTGATAATGTCGTATTCACTTCATAACTAACATTTCACAAGTCAAACACAAAGAATTATTTTAACATGTTTGCAAATAATGCCAATGCTAATTTATTAGATAAAAAATAGCTTTGTGAATTGTCGTTATGGTGATGTATTCAGATTTAGTTGTTCCGTAAATAAGGTTAAAATTTGAGATATCTAGTCTTCCTAATAGATACATGTAAACCTATTCACAGAACAATCAAATTTGAAAATTTTATTATGATAATTTGCAAGTCAGATTCTCAACAACTAATTTAAATAAATTGCATTGTTATAAGAAAGAGGAGTGATTTGCATATGTATTTAATATACATTTGTAAAAGTAAATTTAAGAATAGATGCGGACTTCGTAAATTCAAGATTAATGTGAATATTTATTATGAATTTCATGTCTGCATACATTTTATTGGTCATTTATGTATTTTTTTTTATTTAGATAATTGATATTGTTTTGGTAAATAAGGTCTTTTTACTGCAAAATATACTATTTCCTTAATAGATAATTCTGAACTTTATTCTAAAACAAATTTATTAATGCAAAACAATTGATACATTATTATATTGAATACATTGTATCTTTGAATAAATAGTAAATTGATCATCTAGTCCTTAGACAAAGGCTATTTTCCCTATGAAGATATATATAAATTTATTTGATCTAGTCTATTCCATGTAGTGTATCAAAGGGTTTCCAAAAAAAAAACTTCAATGCAAAAGCAATCAGAACATATCTATATTGAGATCATAATAACTTTGAGTAAAATGTAAATTTATCATCTAGTTTTGAACAAAGTCTACCTTCCTATGAAGATGCATACAAGACCATTTGATCTAGACTATTGATATGGTATATTAAAAAGCTTCCATGTCTCCTCATAAAGGAATTTTGTGGCCAAGGTTTTGTCTCTTCTATTTTCCTAATCACATTGAGGAAGAGATGATCTTCTTCTGGTTGTGATAAGGTATATAATTTGCCACACCTGACAAGCCAGATTGAGTAGATAAGAAAGACAGATAACCCTATGATAGGAATGTCTCTGCCATGAATGCACTCTTTGAGATCCATGATTTGATAGTAGTCTATAACTGAATTATTATATATGAGGCTTTTCGCATTTCCAAGCCCAAAGCATGACTTAATAACATGTTCAAATGTTTCATCATATCTCTGGCAATTTGAGTATATTGGATCCACTTTGGTGATCAGCCTTCAATACCTGAGAAACCAATTTGTTGGCATAGGATTTAAATTGATCTTGGATAATAAAGTCAAAGTATTTTGGCTTGAGGGCCCAGAACTTAAACAAAGTAATTATTTTTTTGTTTGACAAGCAGAGTTGTGGCTTAATAGGGAATAGATCCGGGCTTATGATGCAATATGCATCCCACATTTTAATTTTTCCTCGGAAAAATGGTTCTGTATTCTTATTTTGTCGTCTTAGAGTGCTTATTAGTTGATCAAGCCAACATATCTTCCAAGGTGGAGGCCGATCAGTTGGCTGAATTATTTCTGTAATCTGACCATAGCTATATTTCCAAATTCGAACTCAGAAATGTATAATAAAGAAAAAAATCCATTCTCTCTGAAGGGAAGTGTCTATCGGCCATTAGTGTCTTAAATATTTCATGACTTTTCAAGCAACTAATCATATGATTTGTTTATTGATCAGTTAAATGTGATTTTATTACATTATTTAATTATTACCATTTGATTTACAAAAATCAAAATTACCACCTTTGCATGTTTGACACTATCGTCTTTAGATAAATGTGATAATGATTATTACTAATCATTTATTAAGCTAGAGATTATTCCTAGTCCATATACAGTATAAACTTTACACCCACCTAAAGATTAATATATCCACTTTTTAATTATTTACTGGGGATTTTTACTCCCTAAATGAGTGATCCTGATGTTGAATGTATAACCAACTTGAATAGTTTTTTTGTTTTCGGGTTTAGGATTATATGTTTTGAATGACCTCATTTGTAGTTTTGTGTAAAAATTGTCACGTTTGTTGACTTAAGTACTTTTTAATGAGTGCATGATTCGCTGAAAAAAAAAAAATGACATTTTGATTTTCATGATAATGAATAGAAATGAAATGATGGGAAACTGTTAAAATATCAACTTCAAATTTTGCTGTTATTTTAAATTGTTTGTAAAATTAATTTAGTCATTATTATTTTAAGAGTTCTATTTGTACTTATAAGTATTACTCTCATAATGTTCTTCAAATTTAACAAGATCAAAGCCTCGTTTTCATTAGGAAAAAAAATTATACTGCCTCTTTCCAAGATGATATACTATATTTAAAACAACAACAATAATAACAAAATAATTTTAATTATTGATTGAATCAAATAAATGAATTGACTATTAGGTAAAGTACTATTAACGGATTTCTATGGAACCAGTCATAAAACTACATAAACAAATGATCGATTAATCTGAAAATACAGTGGAGTGGAGGATTATCGGACTCTGTACTTTAAAATACTAAATTGGTTATTTATTTATTAGGGAAAATATTATTTGCAGATGGTAAATTCAATTTATAAAAATATATATAATAACTGAAATACTATACAGGCTTATTATATACATGTATCAATATATGTAATATATAGCATATATGAGCATAGACTTTCACACGACCCACCACTCTCCACTCTATCTCATAACACTGATACACTTGAACGCATATACGTCGAAAAAATAAATAATCATTAATATACGTATTTCATGCTAAACCAGCAATCATCAGTTGGTCCAGATTATCATCTCTACACATATATGCAATAAGTGTTCAGATATGTATTAAGATAGCCAATCTTCATACTGTAATGGACAGGCTTCTGGATGGACAGTTGGAGTGTGGAGTGGATTGAAGCTTGTCCATTAAAGTATGAAGATTGGCTATCTTAATATATGTCTGAACACTTATTGCATATATGTGTAGAGATGAGAATCTGGACCAACTGATACGTATATTGGTAATTATTTATCTTTCCGACATATATGTGTTCAAGTGTATCAGGGTTATGAGATAAAGTGGAAAGTGATGGGTGGTATGAAAATCTGTGCTCATATACCCTAAAAATATATATAATAAATATATTGGAAAAACCGTATGCACGACACTATGTTGAAAAATATTCAAAGAATAAACAACACCTAGTGTAAGCAAACGCGTTACTTATCTGTTATTGCCTAGCTTATTATATATAAATGTTTTTAAATAATATTTTCGATAAATCAATTTGATAAGCTTCATTTGACTCGTTGATTTAAATACTCGTTTGAAATAAATACTACCTTTTTTTTGTTTTAAAGATTTTCAATAGTGATTTTCCACTATTTAAACCATACGTGAACAAAAATCAATATACTTCACTTATTTCACGATTATTTTGAAGTTGCACTAGTAAAAAAATTGTGATTATATAGTTTTTAACTACATGTTATTTCTTTCAAATGAAGACGGTTTTACTATGCGCTAAGTAAAATTCATCCGCAGTTTTATTTTATAAGAGTTTATTTTTAAAAAATGATAAAATCTTATTATTCATTATTCTTCTAGTGATCTGTAATTTTAATTTATAGTAAAAGTGGATTAAATCAATTTTAAATAAAATTGGACCAATCATGGGTACGAAACTTGGCTTGTAACTTCATCCCATTTTTAACAAAAAATATTTTAATAAATACGATTTCCCCCTCCCCCTAATCTTTATCCTTCTGTCTTTATATTTACTTGTTGTTAGTTTGTAATTTTTCAACTTCTGTTAATCTTTGATTTTTTTTTTCTTAATGATAATTGTTATTTTTAAATATTTTTTTAATGATATATATATATCTGCCTTATTTTATTTATTCACTGAAGTTCTTTAATTTTACTTGTGTGTAAACATCATTATTTCGACCTTTTTTCAAATCATCATCAAGGTTTCTGCCATAATATATTAAATATTTTATTTTTGTGTTTAAAATATTGCACAGAACTAAACAAAAATAAAATGTGATAAATAAAAAAATAGGAATAATATTTACACATTTACCCCCATTAAATATTATTGCAGCTTACCTATATATATATATTTAAATATAATATCAGATAAAAACATTTATAATAAAACAAAATGCTGGAATTAACTCTATAATTTACAGTATACCAATATTTAAATAAATAACTATAACTAACAGCATGAATATCACCTTGAATAGCATTAATTGTAATGCTATTCAAGATGGTTGCCATATCCTAAGTTAGATATAGCTGATATATATTAATATGTTGAAAATGGTAAAGTTAATTCCAGTGTTTTATTTTATTATATATATACACATATATTGTTCTTCCTATTAACTCTTTCCCCGCCTCTTACGAGGCTCCTCGTCGACATCTGACATCACTCTAACTCAGCCAGTTTTTATACGAAAATATTCGTTAAACACGTATTGAATTCGTTTTTAAAAGTTCTGTAAGATGGTGCCATCTTCCGATTTATTTTACAAGTAAAAAATAAAAAAAAAACACATTTAAACCTAAACAAAGAAGGAACATTATTTGTGATTGGTTCTTAGCATGCTCTCAGCCGAAAAAGACATTCTGATTGGCTGGAAAGAACAAAGAAACTGCCTGATCAAAAAAAATAAAGAAAAACACTGAGATTTTCATTTCGAATACGATTTAAATTATTATAAAATTATATTTATGGAAATTAAAAATTATTTTCAGAGAGAATAATAAAAAAACAAAATTATTTTCGAAAAATATTGAAGATTTAAGTAAAAATATTGAAGATGTAGTAAAAAGAAATATTTACTTTTCTATAACGTAAAAGTCGATCTTTTTGTTTATATTATAGCTTTTATGTTGCCGATATTGAATATTTTAGAATAAATAAATAGCAATTTATTTTTGAAAGAACTTTCGTTCTCTTCATAATCTGAAAAATTAATAATATACTTTTTATAAACGTATCTGAGTTGAATTTAATATTATAGGCGAATATGTTTTAACAATAGGCTTTGTCTTCAGTTTGTGAGTTGGCCAATTAAAAGATTTGATTTTTATCTGATACAACCAATAATAAAATTAGCGGTTAAAAGGTTAAATAAAATAATTGAATGCTTTTATTTCTTAGGAGTTGTAAAAAAATCTGAGTTTCAGAAGTGCCAAAACTGTGATTGGTCCAATGGTCTTATATCTCCAAACTCTGGCCCTATACCACTGCACTAATTATTTCTCACATCCAATATACAAACATTTCATGGATAGCATATTTACTTGTGAAGTTCATTGGGGTTATCAATGATGGAAGTATTTGATAAAGTAAATTCTAAATCTAGTTTTAAATTGTTCAAGATTTAGTGCTAGAAAGTTAAACTTAAATATTTAGAATTAGAACTTGGAATAAATAGTGTAGAATAATGCAGAGTGATTATTAAGCCAGTCAACATTATAAAACATAAGGTCCTGAGATCGATTCCAGTTTTGTCCTTTTTCACACGAACTTTGTATGAAGTCCCAAGCAATAAAGTTATTTGCTTACTTTATTTTAATCATATTGGAAATTCATAAATTGGCCAATTTTAGGTCTTCCCTTTAAAGGAAGCATAGACTTTCATTTTGAATATAATAAAAATTGAAATGTAGAGAAGTATGCTAACAACATTGGTAATGTGAATTATGAAGGTTACATGCTGAGAAAATATATCAATTAATGTTATAAGCGTCTCATGTGTACTAATGATAAAAGGAAAGATTACAAGATGTATTTCTCTGAAATATATTTCTAATTTTGGTAGACTAATTTAGAAACATTTATAAAAATGGCCTTAAGATTATTTTAAAACCCCTATGAATTTAAATGAAGATTTAAAAAACATCTGAAAAACATCAATAGTTAAACACTCTAATATGGCTTATAAAATTAAATATTCACATGCCATTTGCTTTTTTGAATATGTAGACAAGTCTAAAGCTCATTTGGGTGGCACAATACAAAAACAGATATAAGAAAGTTTGATCTGACCCTGAGTATAATTTGATATTTTGACAAGTTTGAACCAAGTCATAAGTTCAGGCCAAATAAGTTATCTGTGAAGAAAGGGAAGATGAAATCAAAAAATACTTGATTCATTCCACATTCTAATAGCACACTGAACCATTTCCTTAACAGTATTTAAATAAATGCTGCTAGTTCTAATTTGCATATGAAAAACAAATTATATTTACATTTAAGGTGGCCATTTTTGATAAATGTTCTTGAAAATGGCAATTTTATCAAAAATACATTTGGTCAATAATCTAAAATTAAGTTTATCCTTGTGAATTTTTTCCATGGGATTGGTTGCATTCATCTTGAACTGTTTTTAAAGGATACATATGTGCATGTAAATATATATATATATATGCCACTATCATTTGTTGT
Organism: Epiperipatus broadwayi; assembly: GCA_028023455.1. Lineage (NCBI taxonomy): Eukaryota > Metazoa > Onychophora > Udeonychophora > Euonychophora > Peripatidae > Epiperipatus > Epiperipatus broadwayi. The sequence continues at coordinate 2,915,986 of JAQFVV010006259.1, read as the reverse complement.
CATTTAATATACAGATGTTTTTACCCATTGTTTTATTCCATTTTCATTCTATTCTAAACTTATATTTATATACAAACTAAAATTTTGAATATATATATTAAAATTTGATGATAGTCTAAATTTTAACCTTCTAAGGGTGGGGGAAATGTAAGGTGATGCCCAATACTTATTAAAAAATAATAATAAGTAACTGATGTTTTGGAATGATAAGTATGAAGATTAGATAGGCAGCCAACTTTTAAAACATAATTTTAGGATATTTGGAGACACACACATATATATACACATACATAATTATACATTCATAAAGGAATGAATTTATATATTATTTTGTTAAAATAAATGTGAAATAGAACATCTATACATACACATTTATACATTGTGAATTTAATAGTTTTAATCACGATGTGACAGACATAATAGTAATCTAATGTTAAGAGATGCTAGCAACCAAGTTTCTTTTGTTTAAAAGAGTAAAAAAAGAGTAAACATTTGTTGATTTTGGAATGTAAAAAAAAACTAAGCAACGTGTTCAAATAAATTCTGAGAGATTTATATTTGCTTATCAACCACAAAAAATATAATTATTATAAAATGTCTTTTTTTAAAAAAAAAAAAAAAGCAAACTAATAATGAAATAGAATTTTAAAAATACTAATTTGTATTTCTTTTTAAGCAAAATCTATTATCACAGGTCTTATATATATATATATAAACTGCATGTAAATAGTGTTTCTATTTATATTATAACACAAGCTTTGAAAAAAAATCTATATTTAACTACTTAATTGCATGTATATACAATCTAATGATGCAATCTTGCTAATTTAATTTCACAGTATTTTTGTGCTTTCTTCATGTCATCAGATGGTGATGAAGTATAATAACTATTAATATGCTTAGTGTCTACATCAGTGTGGAATGATTTAAAGATGGAATTGGAAAGGCAATGGCTATACAGACAGGAGCTTTTAGCCATTCGATTTTGTCATGGGAATTGTCTTAAATGGTTGGAGTTTTAAAATGATTCAACATGTGTGAATAAAAGAAAGACACTGTCTGTTAAAAAAAAACACTGAAGCCACTCTTACAAATTTTAACCTATTATATTTTAAAGAAGTCCAAGATTTCATTTAATTTTGATGCTCTTAAATATTTTATATTTGTATTTTTTTTAGTGTATACTGAGAGTTGAGTTACAATTTTTCTCACCATTTTATTCATCTGCAGAAAACATTTTTTTTCTCTAAATCTTAAAATAAAAAGAACCCCTTTGGCTTAAATTTTTATAGAAGGAGAGAAATATAAATACACAACTCAAAGTATACTTATATAAATTTTATATGTTCATAAATAAAGTCTTAACATAATTGGATGCATTAGATTGGACATTGACTTAAAAGACAAAAGGTAAGATTTTAAACATATACACTTAATTAGACATTTAATATATAAAATTAAATATTAATTAGATTTACTAACAAGTAATTATATATGAATACATTTTCCTGTTTGTATTATTAACAGTATTATGAATGAATTCTATCCATAAAGCATAAATTAGCAATCCATAGACATAACTTTAATATACATTCAGAGGATATAATCAAAATAAACATTGAACATCTAATAATATAGTTTGGTCTTCAAAATAATAGATACTTTATTCTACATTATGCATTGTAATTTTATAATTTTTATTTTGATTGATATGTTTAAGATTTAAATCACAATTAGACATAGTAAAGACAAATCAATATTTTATTTTATTCATGTATATATTTTTATTAAGTTATAAATATTACAAATTTAATCCAGATTTTATTAATAAATATTTGTTGTCAAAGTTAAAATCTTTGTTTCTCTGGTCTGTAGATTATCAAGCATCATTCATACTTCACTCACCAGAATATCTATCATACATGTGTACACATTTTTTATATATATATATTCATTAGTAAAAAACCATTAGGGACCTATATAGAGGTCACATTATTGCCATCCTGTTTAAATCCATCCTTGAGTAGAGTTAAAGGCAAATATCTTCACTGAGTTTGAACTCCGAGACGTAATAGGACCTGTTAGTAGAGAAGGCTCTGGATATACCCTTTTAAAGTATTCGTTCCATTATATATTTGAACAAGAACAGTAGGTAGAGTCACTCACTACATTGTTATTCGGTCCGTTACAATATATTAAGCAATATTTACTAACATCAAATACTTTGATTAAATAGTTGGTTTATAAAACTTTAATAAATACCATGTCAACACTTCTATGTAAGTAATAAATAGACAAATGTCTCATTATGACACATGTTTTGGCTCAACTCTTTATGCTGATATCCTGCAATTAAAAATCAACTCCAAATATTTATACAGACAAAGTAACAAATATTTAGAGTATTTGTCACCCTATAAATATTTAAAGTTGATGTCATATCTCCATGACTATATGATAAATATTTTTTAAGTCAAAATGTGTCATGTTGAGATATATAGCTGCTTTTATTTTTTATATCAGTAAAAAGACTTTGGGGCTGTTATAAACCAGTATTTGGCTAGAATATTTATATTAGTAGGTATCATTTAATTCATTTACCATGTCTAATTTTAAAGTCTTTAATTAATTTATGCATTATGCCTGACTCAAATAATCCTAAAATCTGCATAAACAACAGATCATGATTTTGATTCAGGAAAAGGATTAAATTACATGGAAAGAATGAAATAACAAATAAAGGACAATTAAGGAAGCATGATTTATTAAAAATACAAATGAAGTAATAAACCAACATTCAAATTAAAGCAGCATGGAATTCAAATATATGAGATTTTAACAGTTTTAAGAGCATGCAACCGATGTTATGGCTTATCAAATATATAATACTAAGAATATAAAACTATTCACAGAACAAATAAATCTGAATATGTTACTAAGATAATTCACAAACAATATTACTAAAGAATCGTTTAAATAAAATTGTGAATAACACCCAGCTTTTGTTATTTCAGTGTCAATCTGTTTTGTCAGATAAAATATTATTATTTTTGTCTGATAAAATAGATTAGCATTGATATAATAACAGATAGCCATTGTTAGAAAGTTCATTTAAATGATTCTTTAGAATTCTAGCTTGTAAGTTCTCTTAATAACAACGTTGGACTTATTTGTTCCTTGAATGGGGAACTCAGATAAATATTTTGTAATATCAATATATATATATATAATCTTAGAAATTACTCTCTGTAGATGTATTAAAGCTTTCATTACATCACCCAAGACCCACCAAAACTTTTCAGTTGGCCCAAGTCCCATTCTTTTACACACATCTTCGTCCATTTGTTCAGTTTTTATCTGTATCAAATAATTTCAATTTGATACATAAGTGTCAAATTTTCTGTACTTATGACTTTGATCCTATCTGCTTCATATAAAAATATTAATAAACTAAGGGGCTTCACCTCATAAACCTGGCCACTGACTAAATTTCAACCTAAAAAGACAAAAAGTAAATAACATGGTGATTATGATTTAATTTTTTTTTATTGTATATCTAACATGTATATACTACATTTTATTCTTTTATTAATTGGATCAGAACAAATTGCTAAATAAATAATTATTAATTGTTTTTTTACTAGAGATTCTGTATTTTTGCTTAAAAATTTTATTTTACCCACACTTAATTATGATATCATATATATATATTGGAATCTTACAAAAGTGTTGCCAGAAATGTTCCTAATAAAGTATTGTTTGTCTATGAGTAGAAATTCAACTTCCGTTTTCCTCACTTCAAATAAGTCCATTACTATTTCATAAAATTCAACTTTTTTTCTTTAACATATATTTAATTGCTCCAGAGCAAGTTTATGGTTAAATAAATAATTATTAATACTTTTTCAGAATATTGTATTCTTTACTACAAATATTCCTTTCTGCACAAACGTTTGTTCTTTTTGTAAGAGTGGTCTTTGTAATTGCTTAGTAACAATTTGTATCCAGGATTTTTAATGAACTATGACATTTGGTACTACTTCCATTTCATTTTATCATTACATATACATATATTAATAAATATTACTAATCACTAATAAAGCTAAACCTGGGCCAACTGAAAAGTGTTGGGTCAGCATGAAATAGATATTGGGGATAGTTTATATGGTTCAGATTATCTAATCATGTTCTTCCAGATTATGTGGTGGACTGAAAGATTTAAGTATGTCAAAAAAGATTTCACATATGGAAAAAGAGAGGTGAAGTGGATTTATTATTCCATGTAATTATATATATATTTAAAAAATATATATTAATTTTAATTGGTATTAAAATGGATATCTGGACTAATAATCATTAATATACTTGTCTGAAGTGGATAATGTCAAAGTTGTGATCACAGAAAGTTTCCACACTTGTAGCTCAAACTATAATAATTTGATATTGATAAATATTGAACAAGTAAGGAAGATAACATGTAAGAAATTGTGGCTGAATTAACTGAAAAATGCTGATTGGGCAACAAATGCATCCTGCAAGTCATTTGTCCTTTTTCAGATGTCTTTATTTATACGTTTAAAAAATATGTGGTGGAGTGGAAGCTTTAAGTTTATCTAAAAATGGAATTACACATGTAAAAAAAATGAAGTTGAATTATTTCTTGTGTTTATGTAAAATTAAAAAATATATGGATTTAAAATTTACATTTGGATTAGTGATAATCTCTAGTTTAATAATTGCTTAGTCATAATAATTAATGCATTTATGTGAAGTTGATAGTGTCCAAATTATGCATGCAGAAAGTTTGACACTTGTGAATTAAATTGTAATAATTATATATATATATATACTTTAGAATACACTCTACAAAATTCAATGAGGCTATATAAAATAAATAACTGAATATTACCTGTAGCCAGCTTTCAGCAGTTCACACCATCTTTAGTAGCAATTAAAAGTTAATATTTAAACCTCATTAAAATCACACTATGCCATTGTTCCCATGTGAATGGCCAACTTTTCATAAATTATGTATATTCACACAATTCCATTATTTAATAAATTATCATATTTATAAAATATGATTTTTTGATTTTTCTTTTCTTCAAGTCATTTTCTACATGTAAAATAAAAATATTATCAAAGCAAACATCACCATTACAAATAACTGCATGTTCTACAAATACAGATTAAACCTATCCATAGAATAACGCAATTTATTATACAACAATTCATGCTTATGAATTCTCTTTTTTAATGTGCATTTAGTCTCGTCAATATAGCTGGATCCATCATAAATGCCACTTTATAAATAACATTACATTTATTGATTTTAATGGCAACATCTTTACCATTAATAATTAGTCTACCAGTATTTGATCCAACTTTAAATGCAACATTAAAATGATCCCATGCCAATCATGTAATCCAACTATACACAATATTATTTATATAAGGTAATACAATCCACGTTCTCTCTTTCATATTTTCCTTCCTCCATCTGTTTGTAATTTTGTGAATATACCTAATGTATGGATTGATAGTCATTCATGTGGGAACACTAGTGTTGTGTGATTTTAATGAGATTTAAATATTAATGTTTAATTGCTATTCAAGATAGTGTAAAGTGCCATAAGCTGGCTATAGTTAATATTCAGTTATTTATTTTATATAGGCATATTGAATTTTGTAGAGTGTATTCTAGAATATTTTGATTATTATATGTGTTTTGTATAATTTTATATATGTATAACTAATAAATATAATGGTAATTAACTATTATATACAGTCTTTCAAACCGCAGAAACCTCCTCAACTACCGTTAAGTACTTCTGTAATTGAAAGACTGTATATGATAGTTAATTACCATTATATTTATCAGTTTTATTGTTATTACAATTAGTTTTTTAATTAATGGAAATTTTATTTTTATTATATATATATATTTGTGTGTGTAGAAAGATAGAGAAAGCAAGAGAATGCTAAAAAATTCAAACTCCCATCCAGATCAACATTTTCCAGAACAGAACAAATTCTTAACATTATATACATATGTTTAGAAGGCTGACCAACATTTCATCAATTGGGTTATGATGTTAAATGCATGTTCTCCACAACTGATTAACATTTAATAGATAATCTAGTGAATATATATATATATTGTGACTATAGAGGTGAGTTTTGTCTCACAGCATTTGATATAACTGTTACTTGGATTTTTTTTAAACCATTATTGTGATTGGTTAAAAAAAATATTTAAACTTTTTTATTGAAGTGAATTTTAGAAGAGAAAATGTTCTTCATTATATATATATAACGAAACTTAAATATATTCCAAACAACGGTAAACAATTTATAATACAATATAAATAAAAACTCAATAAAAACTCATAAAGAAATATTTTCGATTATATTCATAATCATTTTCAACTCAACTTTCAAATGATTCCATTTTGAAAGTTGAGTTGAAAATGATTATGAATGTAATCGAAAATATTTTTTATGAGTTTTTATTGAGTTTTTATTTATGTTGTATTATAAATTGTTTACCGTTGTTTGGAATATATTTAAGCTTCGTTATTGTATTATTGATATTAGCGGACATTTATTTTGTTTTATATATATATAAGTTTATTATAATATTTAAATAGAAGTATAGTATATATACTTAAGCTATGTGTAATTAGAGGGGATTTGAATCCAAATTTTCAACTTTATTATAAGTATCTGAGATATACTAAAATGCATTCTAACGGAATCTTTAATATTGTATAAATAATAATAATAATAACTAAACTTCTAATCCAATTATAGAGTGGAGATTTGCCTGGGTACCCCACCAGATCATTTTTTTTATCCTAAAAAGAATCAAACATTATATTAGAAATTCAATCGGATGAGAAAAATTGTGTGATTTGGCAATATTTCACACTATAAAATGAGGGTTTGCCCAGGGCCTCATGGAGTTATAACGTGCCTCTGAATCCAGTTGATTATTGAAAAGTTAAAATACTTCTGCTATGGCTATGGTTAATGAATTAGGAATTTAAGCTACCACAATATGTCAAATATATAAAATTAAAAATAATCCATCTAAAACAAAATATATGTACATAAATAAATACAACATATATACGTTTATTCAGAAATGCTTTATGAATAAAACAAATACTTAAGTATTAGTAAACAAAATTAAAATCATTTTATTAAAATCTAAATTATAGTCTTTTATTGAAATACTAAATTATAGCTACAATTTGAATTGTAACGATTTATCTAAAGATTAGTAATGATGGCGGTTTAGTATTAATTCTATTTTGGTCTATTTCCATATTAAATATTGAATGTCTTTAGAGAAATTTTAAACTTCATTTAAACCTTCCAAATACATTCAAATGTTAGTAATAGCATATAGGTTAGTATATAACACAATGTTTTAAGTTATATTTTTCTTCTCTCTTTAAGTGTTGCTAGCTGACCAGGGATAGTACTATCATGGAAACCGAACTTGAACCTTAAGATTCGTGAATATTAAATTTAAGTAAAGCTCTGTTCAGTTAGTTAGAGCACTATCTTAAATTCAATATCCATGAATCTGATGGATCATGTTCAATTTTTATGTTACCACTGTCAATTGTCAAGCCAGCAACTCTTAAAGAAGAGAGGAGAAGAATATTCGAAACGAAGCGTTGTGTTATACTAATCTATGTGGTATTACTAACAAATTGAAAGTATTTGGAAAGTTTAAAATTTTTCTAAAGATATTCAATATATTAGATGATGGAAATAGTCCTACATATAATAATATTAAACTGTAAATACTGTATATAAAAAATCACCATCATCACGTCTTCTACGTACATTGACAGGTGTTCAAAAGTTAAGATTTCTTATAAAAATTTAACATCTTTGACTAATAATTTCTTCAGTACTCTCCTGTTTAATGAAGTCAAATAAATAAACCTCACTAAAATATATCAATGCAGATGAGAAGAACATTTTAGTTTTTAAAAAAATATATAAAGAACAACTTTAAAATGTATAAATTCTATTAAATAAATACTTTTTAAAAATCATAAAATATTGATATATGTACTTTACGAATTTTTTTCTTTTTAAAAAAAAAAAAAATAATCCTCACAGTAAAAATTCCAAATAATGATATTCCGGGGAGGGGAGGTTAAAATGACTTAATTTTTATCACCATTTAAAAAGTTTTATTTCAGCATATTTAATTTAAAAGCAATGAGGCTAAAGAAAAAGATTAAAGGAAACAATATATAAAAATATAATACTAATAATCCTAAGAACGTATTAATAATCCTAGTCACGTAATAAATTATCCTACTAACGTATTCGGTTGTGATTGTTCCGTGAAGTATTTGTAATGCGATATAACTTCTTCTTTATTAAACAAAGTCAGGAATCTCCCAGTTACTATGCCCAAAGAAACCTGTTAGCCACCTTTCGTTTTCATTTTCCACCCTAAGTTTTTCCAATATTCTTCTCTATCCTGATCCACCCCATTTCCATAACATTATCTTTGTCCACTCTATGGTCTTTATATCTAGATTACCCTTATCTTTTTGCTTATATTTATTCTCTCATATGATGTTGATGTGATGCATTGTGACTTCTCCGTAGGGAGTCAGGAATCTTTCAGCAACAATGCCCAGAAAAACCTATTAGCCACCATACCTTCCTTTTCTATTCCCCACCCTAAGATTTCCCATATCCTGTTCTACCCCAATTCCAGAACATAATCTTTGTCAACTCCATGGCTAATATATCTAACTCCTCCTTATTTTTTCTCAAACCCAGCATAAAAATCAATAACCCACTTTCTGTACAATCACTTTCCTTATATTTATTCTTCCACAACCTTATTATTTGTATGGTTTCTGCTTTATTTACATTCAAGTAACAGATGCCTAATATTTTCTATGTATTCCTTACACAACTTGCTGACTAAATCACCCACGTTTTTCCACTTACGTGTATAATTCCTTGTTGCTAAAGATCCCGTTCGAGCCTTAAACAGTAAACTACTTTCCTTGCTATTATTATAAATTAACTCGCACCTAATATTCTATTTACTTCTATGGTTATTTAAACTCTTTTTACTTTCCATACTAATTCTCCATCTCTCCAACTCCCACAACCATAATTAGCAGCTTCTGCTATCTAGTGTTAAGTTTGAGAATCAATAAATGGCTAGTGGTAGTGCTTACATTAGGCGTTACTACTAGAATAGAAGAGATAGATTTGCTTCTTAAAAGTAATGTGTAAGCCATGAAATGTGGTCTTATGTTCATTTTAAAAATAAATCTGGTTATATATATTTTCTAATTTTTTTAATGTTTATGCTTTGTAAAGATGATCAGGTATTATTTTTAATTATTGGTTACAGTTCAACTTATGCCTTTACTATTTATTTGCTTTTGTACTTTTAATTTGCCATTATTTTTAATGTTGTTTGTTTTTTCTTTTTCTTTACGATGTGAAACATTAAAGCCATTATTAGAATTTTCAATCCATAATACTTTTGTGGATTTACCACAGTGGTAAAATGTTGGATGTGAGAGTCAACGTTGCTCAACTTACCACTCTGATACTCAAATGTCACATTATTTCTCAAGGGCCTAAGTACTTGATTATGTTATGTGACTCTTATTGTTGATACAGAATTTACTTTTAAAACAGTAAATATATATTTATATGAAATAGTGGTTACATAATGAATTGGATGTGCCATTAACTTGAATGTTCGATTATTTAGAATGTTATTATTTGATAGTTTACTGTATATTTTGTTATTGTTTTTTAATATTATTGTAAACAAGTATAGATTTTAATTTTTTTGACATGATCTGCTTATGGTGATTTGTTATATAAAATATTTTTTTGTTTTTATTTTGTATATAGACATATATAAATAATTCTTGCTTCATTTAGTTGTCTGTTAAATAATGTGAATAGGATAAGCATCTCTCTTTGACTTATTTTTATTTCTAGAAGTTACCCTAAAAGGACTAACTGATCATTGAAATCTCCATCTCATGAGTTTTTTTATTTCACAATAAAATTTATTATTTAAATATCTAAATTGTTTTTAGCCAATAATCTTTATTTGTTTTATAGGCATGTGTAAAGGTTCTTTAATTTTAAAATTGCCTACTTGATTTAGACTCAGAAGTTCAAGGTCCATGAATCGTGGCTCCCCTTGGCACTTCTGGTGATTGAACTTTTTATGAACTTACGAACAAATCATTCGATTATTATTATTTTTAAATTCAAAGTGCCATCAAATTTTTACTTTTACAGTAAATTAAGTTATACACAGTCAAATATATGATTAATAATTATTAATATAGTTATTTGATATAAAGGACAAAAAAAATTATATAGTGGAAGTAGAAAAAAATACAATTACGTTAGTTTTAAAGTAACGTTTATTAACTTCAAGTTACGAGATTACATTAGAGTGAATTGGTGACATTTTAGATCCGATTATATAATTTTTCTTGTGTAAATTGCTTAGCCTATCCAGCTGTTAATTAAAAAGTCTGTGATTCGTGTTTTTCCGGATATTTCAATTTCTTTATCTTGCATGGTTTGGTAAAGAGGTAGAATGGAAGACTTGGGAGCTTAAAATTTATGGATTGTGCCCGATTCTGTTATTTCCGGTGCCTGAACTTCTTATGACATCCTGAACAATAAAGCTGTTTGATTATATTTTACTATCCCAAAAGGATTTCTATATGGGAAATCAAGCTATTGTTTTTGGTAGGAAGATTCCTGTCTTTAAACCATCTGCCTTATCTAATGAATGAAAGTTTTTTCGTCATGAAGTATATATATATATGTCTAACAATATATAAATTTTCCATTTTTGATTATATTTATATAATATCGAAATAATTAAAGCTAAACTAGTCATTACAATAAAATGAGACCCCCAATTATATAGTTAGATCATTAGCCAAAATTATATTACAAATCGACTATCAATGGTTTCCCTGCGAAGACAGATTTCACAACTGCAAAGTAACACAACACAAAAGACATATATACGCTATTGGAAAGTATGATAGTATATACCTGTTTTGTAGTGAATCATTTTGCATTTGAGAAGAGTGCCTTGGTAGGAAAGTAATCATTTAATTGTGAAATGGTGTACTTAATTTAATATAAATATATAAGAAGTTAAGTTTTATATTTTTCACATATATGTGGTCTGGTTATATATAGAGTAAGTTAAAAACAAACTCTAATGAAGCTTCAAAAATACCCTCAACCTCAGAAACCGCGGTCTGAGGTTGAGGGTATTTTTGAAGCTTCATTAGAGTTTGTTTTTAACTTACTCTATATATAACATTTGTAAATAGGAGCTTTATTAAAATTAGGTCATCTGACTTGATTTTTTATCAATGTAGTCTGGTGTATTGGTTGTGTGAGATAGATTGGATAAGTGAAAGGAGCTTAAAAGTCTGGGTTCAAATCCCTTATTTCAAAATGCTTCACAATGAGAGATGTTGGTCTGACTTATGTGCTGAAACTTGTTTATGATATGACAAAGCTAAGATAAAAGAGGCAGTCAGAAAACAAAAACCTATTGAGACAGGAGTCAATCTATTACTTTTTCCCCCCGATCAACAGTTTACTAGATTATGGAATGCAATTCAGAAGTGCTGTGAATTAATTTAATTGGTTACTTGCTTTTTTCCAATATACTGTTTCATCATTATGTGTACAGACCTTCATAGTTTGGTAAAATCCCATTGATTTCAGCCTCTATATATATATATATAGCTTGAATTGTTTATGAACTACAAGTAATAAATTATTTAAATTCTTTTGCTCTGCATAGTTTGATGGAATGATTAGAGTGACAGACCTTTGATCTCAAAGTCCATAGTTTGTGACTCAGCTTTATTGCTTCAATGTTTGAAACATGAACTTTAAACTATAAATCCCATTCAATCTTGACATCAAAAATGCACTAAGACAAGCAGAAAACTGAGGATAGTAGAGTAACCTCTTTGTCAGACATATTAGCATGTGTATATAAAGTTATTACAAATAAACAATCAACATCATATGATCACCATTTCCTATATTTACACAAGCTGTTAAAACAAAGGCAAAACTCTCTATACAGTAGTGCCACTCAGTGATAGAAACTAGTCTGGGGATGTTGGATGAATAGGCACTAGACAAAGATTTTATGCACAAAGTTTCTTGCATCCATTGATTACTCTGGCTTGCACTGGGTGGCTCTACTGTATGGAGAGTTTTGCTTCTGTTTTAAAGAAACAAAGAAGTGGACATAAAATTATAGGTATATGGTATTAAGAATTTTTAAATATCCAATCTTTTATAGAGAAATAGTGCAGGATATAGCAGACTGGGTGAGGATTTGAGCATTTTCTCATCCTTATTTTTTCCATTTACTTACCAGTATTTTATAATGGCCTGTGTATGGGACAGCTATGTGAAAAAGAAATCCCTGGCTGGTCTCAAAACTAAATCATAAGCATGGCAGAGGGGGATCTATTGTTGTACCATAATTTTCTTTCAACTATATATATGGCTACTGGAATTTTCAGGCATGTAAATATACAATTTCCTGTTATCATCTACATTTTCCAAATTTGGCAATTTTTTTTTTTATCCAGCAGTAACTGTTTCTTTATATCGGAAATAAAATATGCTAGTTTGATTTAACAAGCAGCCGACTTATAAATGAGGTTGTTAAAATATATATTTTATTACCTATTGTCATGCCTATACAATTAAGCAGGTTAAAATATTTCACTTAAACCTTGTAGTGTTTTAATTATTATTGGTATAAAAAATGGCTCTGAATGACTATAGTCCATTTAGCGCCATCTACTGAAAAAAAATGATTGGCAGAAACTGCTAATTGATGAAATACTGGTATTTATTGAATATTCATGCCTACATAGATAGTGATAAAGTTATTTGATGTGAATTAATGCTGTCAAATTCAATGATCAGTTGGGTGTTTTTTCTGGATGCAAAGCTTCAGAAAATTTCAAAATGTTGATGCAAGATCAGGATGTATGTCATAATAGTGAAAATGATTATGAAGAAGTCTGTTAATTGAGTTAAATGGCAGACAACCAGAAAAGCATCAGATTCAGAGGTGAAATTTTCTGAATAAATTTTCAACTGAGTAAAGTATAAAAAAATCTTACAAGCAGTTGTCCCGGGTTCGCATTCCGGCCGATGCTATGACACATGGGAAAAAAAAAACTTTTCTGAGATTAAATTTACTTTAAAATGACTTTCATAAACTGAGCACTGATTATATATGTGTGTGGTAGATGATAATCTGGACCACCTGATTAGTGCTGGTTCAGCACAACATACATATATTGGAGATCATTTATCTTTTTCGCATGTACATGGTCATGTGTATCAGCTGTATAAGATGAAGTGGATGACCTAAGGAAGCTTGAAAGTTTGGGTTCAAATCCCTTCTAATTACATCTAAATTAAAACTATATATAATATACTTGTATTTAAATATTTCATATAGTAATTATTATCTTAATTTTGGAAAGAGACTTAATTATTTCATGTGGTAGTATTTAATAATAATAGAAATATTAATCTTTAATTAAAATATATATCTGGACTGAAAATGGTACAATAATTTTTTAGTCTTCTTATAAATGATGAGTGATAATCATTAAGGGATTAATCTGGGAAAGGGTTGTCATAATTAGTAGTGCAAGAAGTTTGTAAATTAAATTGCAATAATTTGATATTGATTAAAACTGAACAAAGATAATGGAAAATATGTGAAAAGTTTTTTGTCAAGCATTGGTGGTTGAGAGGTCAGCGACAGCTGTTTTACAAGCAGTTGTCCCGGGTTAGCAGGTTCGCTTCCCGTCTGATGCTATGACACATAAATAAATAAAAAAGTTGTGATTTAAATCAATTCCTACTGAAATGCGTCTTTTTCAGATATCATTATTCTTTTGATTAAAGTATATGTGGGGAAAATTTTAAATATTTTAAGAAATTCCTTTTCTTTTCCTATTACAAATAGATAAATGTGGAATGGATGTTGTATTTAACAATAATAGATATATTTTTTTCTTTAATTAAAATTAAACTATATATCAGCTAAAAATGATATGATAAATATCAATCTAGTCTAATAAACGTTAAATGGTAATCATTAAGATATTTATCTAAGTGGGGGATCAACTGTGAGAGCGGGAAGTTTGGCATCTTGATATTAAATTGTAATAATTTGATATTGATAAATACTGATCAAGTATAATACAAAATACGAGAGGTTGTGATTGGCCAATTAAAGCATGTTGGTTCAGCATAAAATTCATTTAGGGAGTCATTTGTTTTTGTTTTTTTAAATATATTTATTCATCTGATTCAAATGGAAAAGTGGGTTGTGTTTAATAATAATAGATAGGTATATTTCTGACTAAAAAATAATATGATAATTTCTAGACTAACAAATCGTGGAGTCATAGTTGAGAGACCTTGAAGTTTGGCACTTTTAGATTATTGTAATAATTTGATATTGATTAATACTGATCATGCATAATAAAGACATAAAAAGTTATGATTAGACCAATTAGCATAAAATATATCTGAAGGAAGGGGTCATGTAGCTTTTCCAAATGTTTTTATTCATCATTAAGTGGTGAAAAATTATGACCATATTTAAGGTATTGTGTGTAAAAAAATGGAATGAAGATGAATTAATTATTCCATGGGATTGTGCTTAATAATAGATATAATAATCTTTAATTGAAGTTTAAAATATATATCTGGACTTAAAATGATATGATAATTTCTGATCTAATAAATGATAAGTAATAACCATTAAAACATTTATCTGGAGAAAAGGATGTCATAGTTGTGAATGTTGTAGAAAGTTTGGCTCCAGTTTAAATGTTGAATATATTACCTTTCTTTTTAACTTCATAAGCCAGTAGTTAATAAAGATATTTATTTAATTTATGTATCTGCAATGTTTATGCATTCTTTTTTTATTTATTGCTATGTCTAAGCCAGTGAAAATATTTAAGTAATGTTTTTATTGTGAAAAAAAAACTCAATGAAATGTAATATATAAATTGTTATTGTCCTATCTCAATAATGAACTGTGTTCCTTCCATAAACATGCTATTTTGTGAATTTGTACATCCAAAAATCTACATTAAAAATGAAGTTTTAATACTGTTTTTTTTAGTTTTTCTTGTTATAGCATATTATGCAATGTTAAAAAAAATGTTATTTATTTATTTATTTTTGTTTTACATATTTTAAGTTTTGTAAAAAAAAAAAAATCCTGTTATCTTGTATACATGTTAATATTGTTTAGTAAAGAAAGCTGTTGATTTCAATAAAGAATAGTTTGAATATAAATGTTTTGTGTGCTTTTTTTAATGGTAATTGACATTTTTATAAATAGTTTAAGATCATCTGAGGAAATAGCCAGAATTATTTACATTCTCCATCACTTTCTGTGCACACACCCATATTCCTCTTGAAGCATACATATAGTGTCAACACTTTCCTATGTTGAGTCATTTTTTCTCAACCCTATGACTTATTGTGAAAAAAAAAAAGATAGGCAATAGAACAATTCAAAATAGGATCTCATATGATCTAAGCAGCCAGCCAAAATTTTAGCTGAAGCTTGTTTTATGAAGGAAATCCAGATGAGGATAAAGATGATCTTAATGATGAAATAATCTCTTCCAAGTCTACTGAAATTTATCCTGTACAGATTTTAGTTGTTGGTTATCATGAAGATCCACAGTCCTCCTCTTAGAAGTGCTCCACATGTAGTTAATCATTTAAATGTGTTGTCCCTGCTTCAGAGAATGTTTTAGAAGATCCTGTGACCTAGCACTTCCTTATCTGGCATTAAAATATTTTTACAATTTTTTAGAAAATGAAACACTTTATAGTTCCTTTATTTATTCTTGGGATAATAGAGCAATAACATTTTAATAATAGAACTGTCTTGATTAAAATACAACTTATGGAATCTCTAATCTGAAGGGAAATGACAAGCAAAATTACTTTGAAGAGTTCAAATGCTAGGAAATGAACGTAAACATGAATCTGGCCAATGATTTAGAGATAGGAGGAAATAAGAGTACCACCTCTCCATGCAATAGTGCCACCAAGTGCAAGCTTTTGTAATCAATGGATGCAGGAAGGTTTGTGCATAAAATTCCCCCTATCTAGTTCTACTTATCCAATATTCCCAGATTAGACTCTACCTTGTGGCTTTCATCAGTGAGGCACCTTGGATTTGAGAGTACTGCACCTAGATCTTAGGATCTAATGCAACCCTCTAACATCCACCTTTTATCTATTTGGTTAATTATAAAGCTATGAGCTCAAGATGAAAACACCATAATGTTTCTAAGGCAAGCTCATTCCCTTTTACGGTTTTATAGATCTGAACTCAGTTCAGCATCTATTTATTTTAGTGTCTGATTTTTCAAAAATTAGTCACCATTATCCCATGAATAGGATAGGTATAAAACCATCAAAACATATTATTACCATTTCATATGCTTACACATCTTCTAGCTTTATAGTAACCAAATAAGTAATGAGTGACTGCTAGAGAGTTGTGTTAGATCCTAAGATCTAGGTGCAGTGCTCTCAAATTCAAGGTTCCTCACTGATAAAATCCACAAGCTAGAAACTAGTTTGAGAATGTTATATGAGTAGGCACTAGATATGAATTTTATGCACAAACCTTCCTGCATCCATTGGTGAAAGCTCACACTTGATGGCACTAATTGTATATAGAATGTGGAACTCTTATCAACAGCATGTGTATGAAATTGTGATCATGTGTTGGGATAGAAGGAAGCATAATATTTGAAATAAAACAATAATCAGATGAGAATAGGGACATGTAGAGGCACCTGGTTAAATAAAATCATAAATTGCATGTGTCTGAAGGAAAATGGGAAGTAAATGGGGATCTGTATTTATATATGATGATACAAATTATTCCCTGCACATTACTGTCCAAAACTTCATTTAGGGGCAGAAAACATAAATGTACCTATTCAACTATTATCAATTTACTGCAGGCTAAAGATCTCTCCAAATTTAATCTAGTTTTTCTGATCTCTGGCCTCTTTTCTGCATATTACACTAGCAAACTTTATTTCAGTCATCCATTTCACATGATCTTTTTCTAGTCTGCTCCAGTTTAAGACTTCAATTACCCATCTATTATCATCTCTTCTAGTATTATATTTCACTTTTTTTAATTATTTCAATAATGTCAGTGATATCTGTTTATACTCATTTATGTTAATATTAATTAGAATAGGAGGTTAAAAATAATTATTTTTGACCTCTTCTAATTAATCTTAACATAAATCTCTCCTTCTTTTGGTAATCACTTTGAAAATTATTCTTCTATTAAGTGTCCAAGTCTCAGATCCATAAATAAAAACTGGTAAAGCAAATTTATTAAAAACATTATTTTTTAAACATATAGGCATATTTTTTTAAATATTATTTCTACCAAAAGCATACCATTCAAGTTTAATTCTATGATTAATTTTATTCATTATGTTTCTATCTGTATTAATAATCTAACCAAGATATTTGTACCATATAATACTAAATCATCCATGAACTTTACTACTGTTACACAATGCTTTATTTACCATCCTCATTTACAGTTTTGATTGCCCCAGCAATTTTCTTCAGAACTTTTATATCTTCCACTGCAGTTGAAGTTAGGATATGTAAAAGTTCTGAAGAAGATTTCTGGGGCAATTGAAACTGTAAAAGAGGGTAGTAAGTATAGCATTGTGTAACAGTAGTAAAGTGCATGGATGATTTAGTATTATATGGTATACATTTGGCAACGCAATAAGAAAGACTGGTTATTATACTTCAAAATATTTGTAGTTGTTAATTTCTTCTTAGAAAATTCATTAAACATTACTTTAGTGTTTTTAGAATTTTCTTTTTTACTTTCATCTGAAAAGTCTTGCAGTATTTCCTTAAGTTCTGAAGCATTGTTTGCAAAAATAATCACATCATCTGCAAAGTCTAGATGATTTAATACTCTATATTTACTTTTATTTCCTTCACTTCTAATTTTAATCCATAAAATACTTCTTGTAAAAATACTGTAAAAAATAATTTCGGCTGCACACATTGCTAGAAAAGATGATAATAGATGTACAATCAAAGTTTTAAATTGGATCCCAAGAAATCCTTTAAAAACCTTTAAAAGAAGCAGAATCTAAGATGGGTGGATAAAATTAAAAAGTTTGTTGGTGTATTATAGAGAAAAGAAACGAGATTGGAAAAACTGGATTAAACTTAGGGTGAAACTTCATCCTGCAATGGATAGAGAGGGATTAAAAGTGATGATCATATTGATTAATAAAATACAAAAATAAATATATATGTTGGATTTATATATTGGACTGTTTCCATCATAGTCCAATATAAAAAATACAACTAAAATACCATCATCACAAACCTTCAGGAAAACAGTGAATACATACTTTGTCACCAACTTAGATATTTCGAAAAGTAAAAAAAAAAACTTTTTCAAAAAATAGAAATAATTTATTCAAAAATAACTTTTCAAATAAAGTTATTTTTTTGTTGTTGCCTGAAGGTCCTGGAGATGTGCCTGGAGGGATGCTAACGACAAAATTGATAAAATTGTAGATCAGTAATAAATTCTACAGATGTTCTCTAAGTATTTTGGTTTAAAAATTAGCTTCCAGTCGTATAATAAAAAAAAAAGATTGACAACAAAAATATTAAGTTAAAAGATAGCTTAACTGTAAATTAAACAAAAACAATTTACCCACCAATACCAGATAGAATCAATTTACAAAACCCTAACAATGGCGTCATTATTCATGTGTTTCAAAAATATATGATGGAGTGAAGATTAAGTACATCTACTATAGATATTACACATGGAAAAAGAGAAATGAGGTTGAGTTATTCCATGCATGTGCAGATTTATTAATCAATAACTGAGATTTAAAGTTTATATCTAGACTAGAGATAATCTCTACTTTAAAAAATAATTAGTGCTAATCATTAATATGTTTATTTAGAGTGGATTGTGTCAAAGTTGTGGGTCGAATAGATTTAATACTTATAAATCAAAATGTAGCTAGTTTATAATACAGTAAAGAAATAGTTAATCATCACTGCAGACAACATCATTTCTACAAGTTTCTGTTGACTGTCTTGTCATATCTAAAACAATTTACTATGACTTGAACTACAAGTCTCAAAATTACTGCACCCATATCTTTGATAGTGTCCATCTTAGTTAAATATCTTAATGATTTTTATTAATTATTTATTATGCTAGAGATTACAGTATCATTCCTAGCCTAGGCCAAAGAGCATTAATTGAGCATCGGATGCACCTGGGGGGGGGGTCATGTATTGGATTAGAAGTTTTATATTTAAAATAATTTATTTTTGTTTTACTTTTTTAATATATTGAATGTTTACAAAAGTTTTTTTTATTTTTAAAAAACTTTTCCAAATAATTCAAGTTAAAACCATTTGGGCCTTATAATTCTAAAAACCATAACAACCATAATAATGATGACTGATTTATTACTCGAAAGTGAGAAGAATCTAATTACAGCAATCAACAATTATGTGGCCAATGGGAGAATAGCACTTAAAAACTTTGCAAGGTGTTCTAATTTCTTTGTTCCGTCAAGGGGGATCCCACAGGGGTCTCCTCTGGCAGCCCTCCTCTTTGCCGTTTATCTGGATCCGATGATTAGGGAAATAGAAGCCTCAACCAATGGGATTTTCTTACCTCAGCTTGGTGCCTTTGTTCATGTCACTGCCTTTGTCGATGATGTTATTATTATATTCGAGAATGTGGCCAGTGTGCATAGAATCTTTAACATCTTAAATAAATTTCAGATCTTTACAGGCTCATGTATTCAATCTTCCAAGTCGGCTGCATGGCAATTGGCCACTGCCAAGAGAATCCCATGTGACTTCTTGGGCACGCCTTCCTCCTTTCTAGGGTTGCCTCTCTATCTGTCTAAAACTAAAATAAGTGCCCATTTGAACAAACTGGTTGTAAAAATCATCGAAACTAAAATAAATGCTTTTTCCCCATTTAAATTGTATGAAACAACCAGAGCAAAGGTTTTTAACGCTATTGCTGTTGGTGTGCTCTCTTACTATGGACCATGGATGAAAATCTTTAATGCCACTAGTCTTAAGATCATTCAATTGGCAAAAAGATATATTTGGGGTAAGAAGTATAGCCTGATACCTACTAAAATAATGCAGCTACCGATTGGAGAAGGGGGTCTCAATTTAATTGACCCTAAGTCATTGGTGAGCTTCATTAAGGCAAGAGCTTATTTAAGGATCATTTACGATAATTCGCTCAGGTCGCTAACACAGAATATTAATATAGATTCTAACCTTGGGTCGGACAGAGTATCTTATTTTGATGATATGATGATTGCATACAGGGATATCCAGGATGATCTAAACTTAGAGACCTTAGATAATTTAAATATAAAGAGCTAAAAAATAGAGAGCTTTCTAATGAAAACTCCTGGCTCAATGCCTCATTAAAAAAAATTCTAAAAAATTTCCAATCTATTTGTACATCACAGTCTGTTATGAAATTTATTTTCAGATTGATAAATGGAATTTTGCCAACCACCACTTTTTTAAACCAAAGGCTGAAAATGGGCCTGGATGATCTATGCAAATGCTGTAACAGATCTGACGAGACCTTTCTTCACCTGATGGAGGAATATACAGCCTTTAGTGATTTGAGATCTATGGTCTTTCATAAGCCTATTGTGAATCTAAGACTATTATTTAAAGAAAACATTGTTTTATTCAAGCCTCATAATGGCATAGTTATTGTGCATGTAATGAGAGCAATATGGATATCTAGGTGTGCTCTGATCTTTGATAACAAGAAGATATATTGGGAAAAAAAATGGAAAAAGAATGGGATGACATGTTTTATAAAGTTTGAAATTTTGGCCAAGAAAAACATTTTTATTGGTATGGGGTGGTTATGTTCCTACAAGGTGTGAAATGTGGAGCTGAATAAGGTGGAGATAATGTAATTTACTGGATACATTTGAACTTAATTTATTTTTTAAAGTAATGATTGTTATGATGTATGTACTGAATCAAATGTAAATATAGTTTTTTTAAATAAAAAAAAAAAAATTACTCGAAAGTCCATAAAAAGTTTTAGGATTTGTAGACTAGCAAAATTTTTAAAACCAATTTCTGAGATGAATACTTTTTTGAGCAAAATATTCTCTTGATCTCTCATACTGTTAATCAATAATCGAATCTGGTTTTTTGCTCAGGTATTTTATAAGAAGTTGAATATTGGAAGTGACAGTGCTGTCACATCATAAGCTCCATATTCTGCCACTCTACCACTGACCAAACTAGTCCTTTATGGATATTTTATTCTGAAACACACCTTTATAGATTAATATTTTATATTCAAAATTTTACAATGGTTCTTGTTTCCAATATTTTTATCAGTCACAAAAATGGTCTATATTTATTATAGTTTTAATTTTTCAGATCTAATTTTTGTTGATAAAGATTCCTTAAACTGATAATAAGATTTTCAGGCAGAAATCATTATTGTCATGTTCCCTTAAATCACACTTCATTGAAACCAGTCAAAACTTAGACAATATCAATAACAATCTCAATTTGTTGTCAAGGCAACCTCCATTAATCAATAAAAGTAAAAATCCACCTTTATTTTGTACAACTATTTATTAAAATATTTTGCAATTTTTTTAAACAGCAAAATTAGGTAATTTCACATATTGATTTTTTTAATTTTAAATAAGTTCTAAGGAGCTCAGAATAGTCAAAGTATTTTAGTTCTGCTGCAACATATTTAATGGATTTAGTACTTTGTAATCCATTTCAAAACCATTTGTGAGATTACTTCATGAAATTTTTTGGAAATAACTAAAAAATTCATATTTTTTTGTGACATTTATTAAAATTTATGATTATTTTTACACAATAATTGTGTAATAATTTATAAAAATCAAAAATGCACATGGTTACATTTTTATTTTATATGTATATATTTTATTTTTAAAAATATAAGTTAATAAATTCTAGCACAAAGAAAATTATGCCATTACAATCAGCATCCTTTGTGACACTGATCACTAAACATTATCAGTGACAATATGTTAGGAGTTTTTAAGTTATTTTTAAAATTATAAAGCAATTTTAATATTTTAAAGTAGAATTTGCTATGTTTTTCAGAGATTAACATTTATTTGGTCAATGTTTTAAATAAATGTCAAATAAAAATGATTTTGTTCATTTTCTGAAAAGTTTTCCTGAAGATTGTTGAATGACATTTTACATTCTGTGACCAAATGCATTTTTTCAATATTTACAAATTCAAATATAATTTTTAGAATATTTTTCATTTGTAAATGTATATTTTAGTGATGGCTGATTCATAAGTGCTGTGATGCTGCGGGACACACACACACCCCAAATATGAAAATTATTAAATTAGTGCTTGAAAATACCAATAGCCTAACAATCATTCATAATTATTATATTATTACAACCAATTCAGCCATTTTTAGAAAAAAATATTTTAATGGCTGCTTGAGATTCTATTTAAAGACTCTGCTAAGTATAGCAATGTCAGAAATGTCATATTCAGTTAATTTCAGAAAGTTCCACTGATGTTTGTTCATTCTTATCAATGCATGAATCTAGTGTTATTGGGGCACTGGCATTAGTTATTTGAGAGTGATATTTATTTATTTTGTTTTTCATCAGAGTGAATACATTTTTATTGTTTTCATTTATGAAGAGTAATAGTTTTTTTCATAATTAACATTTATAAATTAGTCTATAAATATTTATTACAAAAAAATATAACAAAATAAAAGAATTATTTTAAATATTTGCCACAATGGTATTACTGTTAATAGATAATGTTTAAATGTAGTAAAACGCAGGCAGTGATGAAGTTAAGAACAAATTGTAATATTGATTGACTGAGGACTTTTGAGGTTTTATCTTCTCATAATCATAGCAAGTGGGTTGGGTGAGCATGATAGAAAATGTATGTGACAAATATTTAAATATATGCAAAGTGGATTGGAAAGTCCACTTTTTGGAGAAAGAGAAGAATGCTTCCTTCCAGTTTATAGTAATTGTTTGTTATGGATAAATTCTAAGTACAGTGATGAAGGCATAAATTGGTAAGGATGTGGGCCTGCTGAAAAGGACTGATTTTTCTGGAAATGCATATATGGGATCATTTGCTTTTTATTAGTTTAGAAGTTTTACTATGGAAGGAATATTTATCAAAATGCAAACAGCAGTGATTAGACTATGTGGTAGCACTAGGAAGACTGTATGACAGAATAATTATTTTTGAAAAGCTTTTTACAGCAGTTTTACAGAAAATATTTTCTGGAGGTAATGGGGGAGCTAAGGATACAAAAACAAATGGATCTTATTCAACTATTTTGCAGATGATATGATTGATTTTGAAAATAAGGCTTCAGAGATTTAGAAAATGTTATAAGAGTTATTAAATGTGATAAGAAAGTATAAGATAAAGGCTAAAAAGATTAAATTAATGTTAAATGCTGTTTCAAAAAACAAGAAAATAACTGCAGTCTTAATAATAACGAATTAAGTGAAGTTAAAAAACCATAAATTCATTTTTCTCACTACACTTATGCCACCTACTGTAAGTTTTAGTAATCATTAGATACTAGATTGTAGTGGTTAATAAATCCCTATCCAATGCTGTTATATCCATAATTCCCAGAAGTTTTTCGTTTATGACTTTCATCAGCGATGAACTTTCGTTCTTGGAGCAGGCACTTGTATCTTTTGGATCTAATACATCTTTTTTCAAGCATCTACCTTTTACTTTTTTATTTTAACTTAAAAATTAAAATCCAGTTTTCAATCTAAACCATTCTTGTATACTTATAGAGATCTGAAACCAATTCATTATCTATATATTATAGTGTCCTTCATTTTAGCAACTACATGCACTTCTATTGCATGGCCTGTTTTAATATGAAACCAATCAAACAGGAAACTAACATCTATTGTTTACTAAAACTTACACTAGGTGGCATAAAGGTAATGAAAAAAAAAGAATTTATTTAATGAACAGTCCTGTATAAGTTGTTGTTATATGGTGGTTACATGGTTTTAAAATCTACAAATGCCTTAATCAGGTTATCCTTACAAGTTAAAACATGATGGACAAATTTAATTACAAAAGTAAGTTTTGAAAAGATTGATTTCAATAGAAATGTCTTGCAAAGTTTGACAGAGGGATATATTCTGGAGCTAAAGATCTGTAGATCATGGACTGATTTGTTATTTCCAACATTCAAACTTCCAATGACTTTCTGAGCAATAAACCATTCAATTATTAGTAGTACTATTATTGAATATTAAAAAGAAATAAGACTTCGTTGTTTGAGAAGATTTTTGATAAATGTTTTTCACCAGTGCACTAAAAAAGCAATATTGTGATCTCAGACCTCGCAGTAAAATATAATCATGTATGTTGGGTTAGCAGAATATATCAAAAGTGAAGTATGCAAGTGTGAGACCTATATCACTGACAGCATTAAAAAAAATCAAAGGCTGCAATGATATTGGGCTGAATATGTAGATGGGAGACATGATTTGGGATGAACAATTGAAATCTTAAACTGAATTCCAAGAGATTTTGAGAACCTAAAAAGATCACATCTGAGGTAAATGGTTGAAATAAAGAAAATATCTAGAATGGGTAGACTAAGCTATGATTTGAAGAAACTAGATTGAATGTGGACAAAACTTCATCCTGTGATGTACGCTGATAGTAGCTGGAAATCATGATGCATATAGTATTGTAAATAGTAGTAATAGTACTAGTGTGATGGTAATAGTAGTAGCAGCAGTAGTAGTATGAGGAGTAGTAGAAATAATAAGTCACTTTATTTCTTGGAAATTCATCAGATATTTGATATTCAAAAGTAACAAAACTGGCCTAAATTTCATGAGCCTTGAACTCTAGGGCCTGCCACTCTACCACTGCCTCAAACTATATAGGACACTATTATTGTGATGTGTGCAATTAAAGATCTACTCAAAGGGCATAGTGTACATTGTTCAAAGATCAGAAGAGCTAAAGTTGAGCTCTTATACTCCTCTCCACCACTGCCTCAAATCACGAGATAATGGCAAAGAACTATCAATGTAACCAAGATTTGTTTTTCTCATCCATGTATCTACAAGCAACACAGATCTAGCGCTCCTATCTATCTTTCACAATGAGCTTGCCTTTTGATCTAGGGCTTAATTGACATACTATAAAAAGGTCATTGCAAAATTTAAGTTCTATTATTTGAATCAATATTTTTCCCTTCAATAATGAATAATCGAATGCCCTGTGCATAAAGCTAAAGATCTCTCTATTGTTCCTATATCTTGTGGTCCAATGAAAACATTACTGGTTCTCTGCTAAGCTGCCTCTGAACTACTGCAAGTATTATGTAGTATGCAATTCAGCTGCTCATTGCAAACATTTTAAAATGCATTTCTGATCACGAGTTGCGACAGGAAATTTAACTGTATAATTTATGCCTTTGTACATTTACTTCAATGGTCCCTCTGACATCACATAATCTTGCAAACCACTTGAAAATGATCTCATGATGTATGTTTTCACTTCCATGCATTGCCTGAATCATTTAAGGTGATTCAGAAATAGTTTTACCTAATTTAAAGTGAAATTTAATGTTGCATGTTGTTCCATTGCAGGCTAAGGTATAAAACACATTGTCATATTACATATTTTAATTCATAATCCAGATATACTAGTAGATAAAAATGGTTGTGGTAAATAGCTAAACTATAGCAATTGCAACAGATGATTTAATTGATAGATAGAGCTGCAGGAAGCTTATAAATAAAAGTCATCTTTTCATTGGTATAAAACATGTATATTGACAACATTCAAAAAAATTCCAATTTGCTTGATTTAGTGGAACAATTGTGATCAGCCTGAGGTTTGAATGTCACCTTCTTTGAGAAATTAGCTTTATAATTATTTAATCATTAGATGAAAATAAAATCTCATGTGATGATTATAGCCACTATCTACATTTTTAAAAATATGCCACCTTGAGATATCATACTATATCATTCATTCACTTCAAATATAGACCCTACTGAAAAAAATCAGGCAAACAGGTACTGATGAAGTGATGCAGTTTGGATGTGGTATCTGCTCTTTATATCAGACTCATTCCTACCTTTGCCTCTTTTAAAGGATTTGATAAATTTCTTTTTTTAATTACATAGAAGTGATACCTATTAATCTTCTGCTGATGGAGTTCTCTAGGATTGCACTTCCTCTCTAGGATTGCACTTCCTGCTCTTAGAATCAAATAACTATCATCTTAGGAGTACAAAAAAAATTTGGGCTCTGAAAGTGTCAGAACAGTAATTGATTCAAAGACTTTATGCTTCAGGATCTCATGCTCTACCACTGCTCTAAACCATGCAAATCAGTAAATTTACTTATGAATAATAAGTAGTTTGAGGAAACCTGACTTCACTGTCATTTTTGTCCAATGCTTTCACTTGCTGCTAAAGTAGTGACTTTTGAAGATGAAGAATGATATAACTATGAACGTAATAAGAAATAAGTTCTCATAAAGAATCATTTTCTAGAAGAAATCTTAAAAGAGGAACCAGTAGAATGGGAATGGTGCGATTATATAATCATAGCATAACCATTTACCTTCATGAATTAGAGTTCAAATCGAAATCCATTATTTTTTTTCGTACATTACAATTAGGTTTCGGATTATTGCTTCTTAATTTGCCTCTAGATAACCATCCAATCTTGGTCATCTAATGGTTACCTAGATATCCTTAGCTAGAAATTAAATCAAGATGTTTTTCTACAGAATTATTGAGAGACTTTGCCTTATAATGGGATACTTATGCCTATAGATTTTGTCTATGCAATGGAATTTAAATGATTTGATAGCTTATAAGGTTGATATCACCTATAAGTTAAATTCTCAGCTGTCACAATATTTGACAGGCACAGAATTAGTAATTTTTTTACAATGGTTTCTCCGATTTTTCCAAAAGCTTTTTTTTATGTCGCTACTTTAAAATTAATAAGTTCATAATGTTTTTACTAATTATCATACCATCAGGATGACCAGAAGATTTGCCAATTGTGATAGACCATGCTATGAAAAGAATGAGTTAATTGCAGTGATGTATATCAGCTAATTCAAGATTGTTTGGGTGAAAATATGTAAACTCAAGGATTTTTTTGTATCTTTCTTCTACATGATTTGTATAAACAATTTATGTTAAAAAAAGATCATAATATAAGCTTTCATTCACTGACTACATCAAACCAAATTAATTAGTACTAGCAAAAATAAAGTTGCACCCATTACACTGCTATAATTAAAGGTCATGAATCAAATTCCTCTTACATTCTCTGCGGTCAATTGTGAGCAAACATTAATGTAAAATTAAAATAACATATATATAATAGTTGATATTTAAATACATATTTAATATACATATTTAAGCTAGATATAATTAGAAGGGATTTGAATCCAGGTTTTCATGCTCCCTTCAATCATCTACTCCATCTTATACATCTAGCTTAATTATATATATTATACTTATATTTAAAGATTACAGATTCAGCCTGTATTCTACCCATCCCTCATTATGTATTTAGATGGTCTTAAGGTCCTATGTATGAGGGGTCAGAATGACTTACAATCAGTAGGATATGACAACAAAATTGGCAAACCAAGAGCTTTGAAATGCCATCATCAGATTTTCGATAATATTGATAACTGAAGAATTGGAGAGTGAAGAAGATTGAAGTCTGTCAATTAAAATTTGAAGATTTGCTATCTTAATACAAACTGAGCACTGATTGTATACATGTGGGGGAGATGATCTGGCCCAACTGATGAGTGTTGGTTCAGTATAAAATATATATATTGGAGATCATTTATCTTTTTCACATGTATATAGTCATGTGTATCAGTTGTATAAAATGAAATGACTAAAGGGAGGTTGAAAATCTGGATTCAAATATCCTCTAATTATATATAATAGTGCTAATATTAGTTATCTATACCCTCTACAGAAATTTTCCAATGTTTTAAGCAGCAACATAACATGAAAAGAGTCAACTAATCTCATGATAGGCTTATATTTCTAACAATCAAACCTGACATTATCAGTAATTTCAGGTTGAATCATATGTTTAGCAAGAGGTTAATTGATTTTTTTCCCATTAAACATAGCTACTTAAAATATTGGAATATTTCTATGGAGTGTGGAGGTAAATAATGTTAGGACTATTACATATTTAGATGTTATTTAATAAATTAATAGCATATATATAATATGGCTAAATCACATTTTACAGTGTTGTTAGTATGTCCAGAACATGAAACAATATTTGGTCATGTTTTCAATCCTATAGAACTATGGATGGTTTGCATTGAAGATAAGGATAGGAAATACAAAATTGAAAAGAGTTTGTTCCTTAATAATGAGGACTCCGTCATAAATAAAACATCTAATAGTATTCAGTTGAGGGCATTTTTAAACATACAAATTTAAATTACAAATTTTGGATTTCCATTTAAATATAGTAATTATCTTTTAAAAAAATGCTTGCATTAAAAAGAATTTAAAATGGTGTTTAATATTTTTAATGTTTTCTCCGAATAAATGGTAATAGCATTGCCCTTGAACTTATTAATTATTATAACTGTACATTCAAAATATGAAAACATAGTGGGCAAAATTAATCAACAACTTAAATTTGGTAGTAAACTACTAAACATCATATACCATCACCCAATGATTACTCTATCTTGCACTGAGTGGCGCTACTGTATGAAAAGTTTTGCCCATGTGTAAACTTAAATTTGGATTAAGACTTTTCATAAGGTATTAATTACAAAAATACTAATATGCCCTAAGATTTACAAGAAGAAACCAAAAGTTAAATCTATGAGTATACAACTGAATGATATTTTTACCATCGCAGAGAGAACTAAAGGTGAAATAAAGCTAGAATGAACATATTACCCGTGGAGATATCAACTGGTGGATAACTGAAGTCCTAAAATGGACCCCAGAACATTGTTATTCATATAAAAAGAGACATATGAATGAAGTAAGAAAGATACTGAAGTGATGTGAAGTAGAGAAGTGGTGGATCAATATTGTAATAAATTCTGGGAAACTGAAATGATGAGAAGCAAAAAGGCAGTATATTAGAAGGACTGGAATAAATTCTGGGTGTCTGTAATTCTACAATAGTTTGATAATCCATTGAAGCGATTATGCCATTTTGCAGGAAATGATCTGGAGACTGAAATGAGGGGAAGTAGAGAAGCAGTGAATAAATTCTGGGTGACCATAATCCTGCAATGGTTTGATAACTACTGATGATGTATTCGCAATATTTATAAAAATCGTTCTAAATATTTTATAGTAACCCAATTGCGTAAGTTTCGCTTCCGTTACGCGTATTAACAATATTAAATTTTTATATTTTGATTTACAAGTGTCAAAACCTTTTGCCCTCACAATTTTGATAGCTACTGCTTCGTGTAAAAATATTAATCAATATTGTTAAGCATTTATTAAACTAGAGATTATTCCAACTTATATATGCACTTTAAACCTCAGCTAAAGAATAATATTTTTGATTTGGTAATTAAATAAAATTTATGATTTATAAGAACTTACAACTATAAGTATGATTTAGCTTTAAAAAATAATTAAACTTGATACATTTTAATAAGTGAATTCTCAACATGCCAGAATAATTGAATAATGTATTTTAAATAGACGAATATTTAACTGTAAGAAGCAAATAATTAGTTTAATATTTTTTCAGATCCTATTATTTATTCTTATCACGTTTTTACTTTTAAAGCAGTTTTTATCGACGCCAACCGGAGTAGACGCGATGCGCATAAAAACAGTAAAAAAAAACACTGTCAAAGCAAATTACTTGTGGACGAAAACTGTGACACAAATACCTTTAAACATACAATATGGCGTGGTACAGTTTATGGAGGTCGATTTTGTTTCACTACTAAATAAAAGAGAAATGTTGTCAAAAACTAACAAATAATCTTCATGCTAATAATAAATGAATAAATGTATTACGTTTATTTTTTAATGTACTTAAAGTTTCTGTCCGTGACAGATTGAGATATTTAGTCAACAGGGTTTCATATCCAAACGGCAACAATTGATCGTTGTTAATTATAATTTGACTTTTGCCGTTATTCTTTGACAATTAATGATAATAATGTCTTGCGTTGTTAGCCGAGAGGTATCGCAGCCGCCATGCAAGCAAGTAGTTGGTTGCAGACGGTTGTGGGTTCGCGTCCCGGCCGATGCTATGACACATGGAAAATTAATGATAATAATAATGTTCGGGAATTTGTAAGAAGTTGAACCACCAGAAAGGGCAGAACTATTCCATTAGCCATGGACTTTAAACTTCACTTTCTTCCAATCTATCATTACACCAGACCCACATGGTATTGATAATTTCTTTTAATATATCAATACTTAGAGCTATAATCATTAAATTTAAATGAGTCTTTTGCAGTGTTTATTTTGTTATGAAATATTAAACTAATTCATTATAGCTTTCACCTTATTGCACATCTAAATAAATTATAGTCAATGTTTAATTCAGTGGTAAGAATGGTGGATTCAAGCGTTGGTGGTCGAGTGGTCAGCACAGCTGCCTTATAAGCAGTTGTCCCGGGTTTGCTTCTCGGCTGATGTTATGACACATGAGGGAAAAAAAAGTATTTGAATCAAATTGTAGCTGAAGAAAGTAAAAATATATATTATTTGACTGCTTAAATAAAACTTTTGAGCTCAGCATGTTATTTTGGTGGTGAAATATTATTTGGCCTCCCAAGCAACTGAAACATATAGGTATTTATTTTTTATGGGTTCAAGAACAGCTATGAAAATGATAGATTCAAAGATAAAGATTATAGAATAAATTCCTAGCTGAAGAAAGATTTTTAAAAAAAGCACTTTGGTCAAGTGAATCGAATTGTTGTATGTCTATTATTTTGATTCTTAAATATCACATGACTTCCCAAAAACTGATTATATAATTATTGTTTAACTTTAAAGTAATACTAATAAAATATAAAAGTATATATTGTGGTAATGTGAATGAACTAAATTCCAGATAGTCATAAAAATATCTGCTAGTGCATAGTTTAATCTTTAATTTTAATATTTGATATGTTTAGAAAGTATTATATATATTTTTAAATGTGGGGTAAAGTTCAGATAGCACCATATGAATCAGTATGAAAAAAAAGATGGTGGTGATTTTTATGATGAAAAAAGGCTTCTACATATGCTATCAGAGAGATTGGTTGGTGTTTCTGTGTGTGGGTGAGTAATTACAGTGATATGAATGTGGTAAGATTGGAGAGATCGATATTCCAATAGAAAATGCTCTATGATCCTGCTTGATATAGGTCACACAATGGATATATATATGCATAAAATGTTTCTTGTAAGAAAAAAGTATTGTTGGGAAGAGATTTGATATTGACTTTTTTTTAAGATTTGGGTTTCAGATATAAATGTCTGAATATTTTTATGACACACCTGTAAAGGCAACAGAAAAGATTGGATGTTATTTGATATATTATTTTTTTCAGATCATAGGTTTCCCCAAATCTAAATCCAATGCAATGCTTGTATTCACTATATATGTTTATGAAAGACAATCCACAACTCTTCAAATTATTAATTATTAATTCCCATTCTTTTGCCATCTAGGATTTAAAACCTTTAAAAATTAATTGTTACAGAGGCAAAAGTATTAATGTACAGTATAATTAAGATTCTACCCAGATTTTCAAGCTCTATGACTGAAGAGAGGTTGAAAGTCTGGATTCAAATCCCCTCATATATACTATACTTGTATTTAAATAAAAAGTATTATACTATTTATATTAAAAAAAGTTAAAAATTATATAATCATAGATTTCAAAAAATAGAGAAAAAAAATTTGACCCATTTAAAATACAACTGGGATCTGTTGGTTACTTTCTTTTTAGGAAAAGAACAATCAGTTATTATAATAAAATAAATTTGATTTTGATTTTAAACATAACTTACAAAAAAAATATAATATAGATTGTGAAATATAGAAAAATAAAGTTACTTACATTTAGATTACAATAGTATAAGATATCACTAAATGTAAAAAAAAAAAAAAGAGGCATAAAACTTACACAGTGTAACAAAATTCATAGCAATTATTTTTTTGCAAAATACAGATATACTTACAAAGATAATGAGAAGAACACCTATTCCATTTATAAAATTCTAGAAAATCGAAATATATAAAAATTTCATGTGTATGGCATACCACTTATATTTATTGAGGATTAAGCAGAATAGTTTCATTATTAACTAACCAAACTATGATTTTTTTTAAATTTTCCTTAGCTAGAAATCACAGAAGACTTTAGATGTTTGAGTTTGTTTAGTTTCTTGCTGGCACCATTAAGATAAACTACTCAGGTTAATTTACAGATACAATTTATTTCAAAACGCATATCTGGGCAGAGTTATTATATAATGATGTTAGTATTTTTAGTGGTAAATTATACGAGCCTCAAGTTAATTAGTTGTATAAAGAGCTATTACTTTGCTAAAATTTCTTATATGTAAACAGTGGCATAACTACAAAAAGTTGTCCTAAGGCAAAATACTTATTTTTAGTTTTCATTCATTAATATTACAATGTTTAATCATTTATCATGCAAAGTAAATGTATAAATTCGCCTATTTTAAACATTCTTCCATTTTATTATTACAAAGCATTAAGTATGGACTGAATATGAGATAATTTTTTCAGTTATTTTTAAACATTATCAATCTACTGCAGAATGAATGTTTCTCCAAGTTTAGTCCAATTTTTGTGTTCCATAGTTCTTTTTCTTCAAATTACATCTACAATTTTTTTTATTTCATCTATCCATCTCACATGTGATCTTTTTTTAGGTCTTTTGTAATCTCTTCAGGTACAGTTTTAAACTTTAATTGCTTAAACAGTTATATATTTTAACTAGTTACTGACTAATTATAATCAGAACATACCTTTAAATAGCTGAATGCAGCATTTTTAGAAATATAATAAAATAGTTTCACAAATGATCACAAAGCAAACAGCTATTCATAAATTTTATGATTATTATCATGGTTATTATTATACAATGAGAAGAGAAAAAACTGGAGAAACTATGTAAAATAAGTAGTATACATTTAATTAATTATGCCTCATCAGAACAAATATACAAATATTAATGTTTTTTATATATAAAAATAAAAAAAATTATACAGTTAAAGATTCTGGGCCCCCTTAGATCATGGACTGTTATGTATTGCTTAATGGCGTTTAATAATATTTAGACACGGATTTCTTACTATCTTAGCATAAATATAGAATAAATTTTTATTTAGGACTTTTTTTGTAATATTTTGAAAATATAATATCTGGATCAAAACACTAATCTATATATTAATCTTTTTTTTTTAATGTGTCAAAGTGTCGGCCGGGAAGTGAACCCGCACAACTGCTTGTAACGCAGCTGTGCTAACCACTCAGCCACCAATGCTTGACTTAATCTTTTTACAAATGGTAATATTAAATCCCGTACTATAGGGTAACATTTTTATTTGAATACGATACTAAATTAATTTGACGAATATAAGTATAATTTTTCTGTAAAGGACAAATCCTATATAAAGTATAAAGTTTGCCTGAGAAGACATTCTAAACAGTAACACAGGTTGCTTTCACTCAGAGATATGGTCGTGTATAGAATATAGTGGAGAGTTGCATTTAGGCAAAGTATTGAATTCTTCCAGAAAAATAACGTTTAAGTTATAATTTAACATCACAAATGTCAAATAAAGGGATTTTGCTATCAGCAAGTGATGCATGTGGACATGTGAATTGGTTATAACATCATTTTCAATCATCATCATTTTACTGCCGGATAAAAATCTCTCCAAGTTCAATCCAATTTTTTCAATTCATGACACTTTTTCTCCCCTCAGACCAATAAACGTAATTATTTCATCTATTCACTTCATATGTGTGTTCTCTTTCCATATCTTTTGAAATCTCTTGAGATCCAATTTAAGACTACAATTGACCATCTATTATTTTTTTCAGCCTAACTTAATGTCTATCTTGAAAGTATCAATGATACCTGTTTGTTCTCCTAAATTTGATTTTTTTATCTCTTTTTGTTATTTGTAATGTGCATCTCTCCATATTTCATTAAGTAGTTTGAAATCTCTAAACTGCTCTCCTGTTAGATGTCCCACTTTCAGATCCATAAGTAAGAACTGGTAAATCACATCTTTTTTTTTTCTTTTTAAATATATAAGCATATTTCCTATTAAATTATTTCTATCAAAAGCACTTCATCCAAGTTTAATTCTTTGATTAACTTCGTCCATTATCCTTCCATTTGTATTAATATTGTGACAGAAATATTTAACATTATTGATTTTTTCTAAATTGTGATTATCAATTTTTATTATCCTATTCTGAAAAAATTTAGGGAATATTACATTAGTCTTTTAATCACATTCATATCGGCTTTTTCAAACCAAATTGTGCAAACGCTTTTTTTCGAGTGTTAAATAATAAATGAATACCCTCTGACCCATACAAGATATAGAATTTATGCAGCAATAAAAGGAATCCTCTTATTACTATGACTCAAATATTTATATATGAGCAAATCTGAAGTACTGGCACAGAAGGTGTGACTATAGAACAGTCATTTTGAATTACTATATATAACTTATGAATGAATGACACCGATGAAATTTACTAGAATTTACTGAACGTCATTCCAACTGAAATTAATCATATATATAAATCAGCATTTATTTTTTTATAGCGTCTGTATACAATTGTAATCACATTCATATCGGCTTTTTCAAACCAAATTGTGCAAATGCTTTTTTTCGAGTGTTAAATAATAAATGAATACCCTCTGACCCATACAAGATATAGAATTTATGCAGCAATAAAAGGAATCCTCTCATAAGTTATATATAGTAATTCAAAGTGACTGTTCTATAGTCACACCTTCTGTGCCAGTACTTCAGATTTGCTCATATATAAATATTTGAGTCATAGTAATAAGAGGATTCCTTTTATTGCTGCATAAATTCTATATCTTGTATGGGTCAGAGGGTATTCATTTATTATTTAACACTCGAAAAAAAGCGTTTGCACAATTTGGTTTGAAAAAGCCGATATGAATGTGATTACAATTGTATACAGATGCTATAAAAAAATAAATGCTGATTTATATTAGTCTTTAAAGTAATATTTACTAAGTCTGTAACCTCAAGAATGTGTGTGTAAAAATGCGATAGTAGGGACCTCTACAGGTCTTAACCACAAGCTTATGTTTTGGAAGAAACCTGTCTTACTTTCATCTGATTACTCTTCTAACATCCTAAAATTCTGAAACGTTATTTGCCAAAACTATCACATCATCTGAGAAATCTAAATGACTTAAATAATCTCCATTTACTTTTATTTCCTTAATTCTATATTCTTCAATTTCACTTTTCTTGTGCTAAATGTAGTATTTAAGACTACGTATTAAACATGTAACAAGAAAAGTTGTTTCCAAGTATATATTACATGTTGCACATGCTTTTGACGTGACAGATAATGGTGAAAGCAGGCTCATTGTGTAATATATAGATGGAAATAAAGTATGTTTTCTTGTTACATGTTTAATACGTAATCTTAAATTTTTTATTTTTTTATTTTCCTATGTCTTTCCAAAAAACACTTCTTGTAAACTGCTGTACAAAGTTTTGGAGATATGAAATCACCCTGTCATACACTCTAATCAGTGTTAATCTTTTTAGAGCCACCACATAATGTAATCACTGCTGTTTGATAAATATTTTTCAGACTAGACAATAAACATCACATGATCGTCATTTCTTATGCTTGCTTATAACTGTTATTAAAACAGACAAAACTCACTGTACATATTGCCACTCACAGCAAGCTAGAGTAATCAATGGATGCCAGAAAGCTTGTGCATAAAATCCCCATCTAGTGCCTACTCATCCGATATTCCCAGATTAGTTTCTGGCTTATAGCCTTCATCAGTGAGAAGTCTTGGATCTGAGAGCACTGCACCTAGATCTTAGGATCTAGCTTGCTGCGGATGGTAATAGGTATAGTAAGTTTTGCCTGTTTTGACTAGACAATAAACTGAAATTATGTCTTGATGATCCAAAGTAAGTTTAATCACTGTGAAAATATTTATAGAATCAAATGTCTTTCCATAAACTTCCACTTGTAATAGCCACTATAATTTCTGTCAATACTTGAATATGATGCCTTATGTTAAAACCACTTTCAAATCCAGCTTATTCTTTTGGTTGGGTTGAATCCAAAGTTTGTTATAGATAATTTTTGGTAAAGATTTTATATAGAACTAATGGAATTCTGTAGGACTGTAGGTATCTAATTTCATCTTATTTAATTCAGGTTAAACGTTTTGGAAGCGGAAAACTAAGAAAAGCTTAAAAATATATCTTGTAAATAGCACTTGTGGCTTTTATATCTTTAGCCCAGGAGTGATTCTTTGCTTAATTGGTTTATGCATAGTTGCTTATGCAATGCCCAGTGATCCTATCTCTTTGTGGATTGTTTGTATTTACAATTGCATAAGAAAAGTCATATAGAATCATTTAATATATTTTTATCACTAATGCAGTCCTCCAATTATCTGTATATCTTTATCATTTTGACATTTGGTATATAACTCTACCAACAATTTTTCTATTTCTTCAGTTGCTTCTTTTAAGATATCAATAATGATTGCTTCATTTTATAGAGTTTTTCCCTTCCCAGCAATTCATATAGTGATTGTAGTATTATTTCCTTGTTTTTTGTCATTATATAATTCTTTGTAAAACTCTTCTGCATATTTTAAATCATCACTCTTTTTAGTAACAGTTCCATGTTTGTTTGTTTTTAATTGCTGAAATAATTTTTCTTTGAAAATCAAAATGTTGTTTTGTAATTTTCAAACTTTTATTCTCTTCTATAGTTTTCATTGCTAATTCATAATTATATTTTTTTTATATCAGCATACCATTAGGACTCCGGAAATTCAATTCTTTTTAATGAATTACTTTTAAATATTTTCATATTTATTCCTCTTTTTATATATTATCTTGTCCCAATTAAAAATTTACTGCTGAATTGCTGATTTTTTGTACCAACTATCTTTGTTGCAGATCTTCGTAGAGTATCACTTTTGTTCTTATTGACCTCAGTTAAGTTTGAATCAGTGTCCAAGTCTGTCAATACTTTAAAATGATTCATCATCATCATCATCAACCATTATCAATCCACTGCAGGATGAAGATCTCTCCAAGTTTAATCCATCTTCTCCGATTTTTAGCTTCTCTTCTCCACAACACCCCTGCACATTTTCTTATTTCATCCATCCATCTCACATGTGGTCTCTTTCTGGGTCTTTTACAATCTCTTGGAATCCAGTTTAAAATTTCAATTGTCCATCTATTATCATCTCTTCTAGCAATATGTCCAGCCCAACTCCATTAGAAGGTTCTAATTTAAAGCTATTGGAGTGTTCCCAAAGATTAGAAATATTTACTGTCAATAATGCCTTTTTTAATCTTCTTTTTTTATCATTCTAGTTTTGCATCAACATTTTAACTTACAACTCACTAGTCAATGAGTACTTCCTATGTTGAACTTATTAAGAACATTATAATCTTGAAATACATATTTTCTCTTAGTCAAAATATAATGTAATTCACTGAACTTCTTTATTTGAATGATTTCCATTTAGAAATTTTTCTCAAAGAAACAATTTATAATATAAAGTTGTTCTTTTTCTGTATCCTCTCTACATCTTTATCACCATAATCGAATTTACCCACATCACGTTTATCTTTCAGTAGTTTACTAATTCTAACATTAAGATTTTCCATGACAATTTTTAAATGTTTGGTCTGATCAAAATCATTATGTATATCCATATAAAAATCTTCTACTTCTTTATAACAATGAGAACTTGTTATCAGCATTTGCTGTCTTCTACTAACTGAATAACTAATCTTGCCTTGCTGTATGATATACCACCACTTTCCACAATGTTGTTCTTCCATATTTTATTTAATGAATCTCATTCTATTGATAATTCCAATCCATGTTCACTTCTCAAATCAGTTGACTTTTTAACTTTTTCTTCTAACTTCATAAACACCAGAAACATCTCATTTAATATTAGACAGTTTTGCTTCATTTGAAAATGATCTAAGGTTATTTATAAAAGGCCATCATTGAATAATAGTCTGGGTCCAGAAGCAGACCTCTCATATTTGGTTATCAATCATTATCTTAATTGATGATTTTACAGCCTACTGTAAATAAGGGTCATAATTAATGTTGGTTAGTCATTATTATAACTGTCTAAAAAGGTCAATGATGTTTTAGTTAAGAATCCGATAATGGATGGTCAAGTACTGGATAAAAATACACTACCATCTAACATCTATTGATTACCAAACTTATACTAGATGCTATTATTGTAGGAAAGAAAATGTCCGATTGTGTGATGTCTTAATATTTTAATTATCAGATAAGTAAGAACAATGATCATTGTGTGATTTATTCTTAAAATCATAGATTAAAAAAACGTTAAATTCATAACTCTAGTTGATACTTGTTAGTGAGCAGTTCATCTTACTTATTTCACCATATAAATAATCACATAATAATAAGTTGCAATAACATGTAAATATGGATTTAACATTAGAAATTTGCCCTGCTCAGTTTCTTCAAGGCCTCCTAGAGGAATCAAAGGGTCTCCTTTCAGTTAACAGCAAACTCCCTTCTATAGTCATAACAAATCTTTTCTGATTTTGTGGAAATAAACTAATAATACTTTTTTACAAACCACAATAAATCATGATGATGATGTTGAATAAGAATGTTATGATAAACCATTAAAAATTATCCATTCTTTGATGACTATTTGAAAGCATTTGTGAAATTGAGCCTACATTTTTTCTTACGTAACTCCAAATTATTTCTTGCATTTGGATTGGTTGATTTTCTCTAATTTCTTTTCTCTAACTTGACGATTATTTTCCACTTCTCCCCACACAATCAATTCGACACTACTTATACTAAACTATTTTTATTCATATACTGGTCTGAATAATTTGATCCAAGGTTGAAATAGCTAACTATGAAGGTTAAAGTTGACAGATCACACTTAGATCTATCACTTCCAGTGCTCAATCTTTTTATGAACTCCTGAGCAACAGTGCCATTTGATTATTTATTTTACATTCATATATTAAATTTTCCCATTTTTAATTTACTAGTGACATCTACCTTCAGACTTCAAAAACTATAATTAATTTAATAAACACCATCAACAAGTAAAAGTATCTATATTTCTAAGACTAGTTGATACAAGATACTGTATTTGTATTGTCCATAAATTTATTATTACAAGACTAAGTGTAAAGTTTCCAGAAATGAGACAAATAGATAAGAACTGGCACTTAATGTTGAAGTTACTATTACTCATTATTTATGCTTTTGAAGTTATAAGAGAGATGTCACTAGTGGTGATGATTCTAAACTCATGTGGTAATCAATGAATGTTATTTATATTGAAATATTAGCGAAAGAAAATGGATGTAAAGTTATTAAAGGAAGACCTTCATGCTCTCATTCCAAGATGCTTTAGATTGGCCTATATAAATGAATTTAGGTACATAAATAAGATGGCTGCTCTTATCTTTTCAAAGTCTCTATCTTGTGCTTTGGTTTGAGAATATTTTTTGTACTCAACAAAACACTATTGTTATATATAAACAGTATAACAGCATATGTGTATAGGATATAATTCCCTTCTATTCAAAATGACACATGAATATGTAATGAATGAAGTAAATTAATTAATGAGTTAATTAAATAAGACTAATATGTTATTTTGAAAATAATGTGATTATTTTTGGAAATAATGCTTCAAAATTTCAGAAAATTTTGCAGGAGATTATCAAATGAAAATCACAATGTAGATCTAAAGATAAAAGCTAAAAAGACTAAAGTAATGTTCAATGGATTTTCTCAGAAGAAAAAAATAAAGTCCGATACTGATGAATTAGACAAAGTTAATAACTACAAATACTTTGATCAGATCATCAATACTGGTGGTAACATAGTGGATGAAATTAATCATAGAATGAATTTGAAGAGAGTGCTTTTGATAATAATAATAACCGAATGTTAAACGGAAATATGCCTGTGTTTTCATTTGTCAGGGTTTTTAAAATCAAATTTAAACACCATTATTAAAACTTTCCATTGCTCAAAAAACAGTTTAATAATTTTTTTTATTATATACTCATTTTGTTGTATTTAACAGGTAGAAATCTTTTAATTTATTTTTTTTTTTGCCTAATTCATTAGTAGGTTTTGTAGAACTATTGAAAAAGAATGATAAACCTCGAATTGTTTTCAATATTTTACATATTTCGATTTGTAATTTTCCAAGAGCTTGAGACAAACCAATATTTAATCTATGAATACAGTCATGAACAAAGAGGACTTCTGAACATTTTTTGGCTAAAGATTTGTGGTGAAGT
Source organism: Epiperipatus broadwayi (assembly GCA_028023455.1). Classification (NCBI taxonomy): domain Eukaryota; kingdom Metazoa; phylum Onychophora; class Udeonychophora; order Euonychophora; family Peripatidae; genus Epiperipatus; species Epiperipatus broadwayi. The sequence goes on along the minus strand of JAQFVV010006259.1, from coordinate 2,875,090 downwards.
CATGCTATTAGTAATTATGTGCTGGATAATTTCCATCTAATACTAAATATTGAATGTCTTTAGAAAATTTGCAAATGTTATTTAACCTTTCCAATTACATTCAACTGTTAATAATAGCATATAGGTAAGTATATAACACCCACGATCTGATGAATACAGTTTCTAATATAGATACAATGAATCATCCCTACACAATGAGGTAACCACAGAACTGCTTTATCCAACAAAGTTCTAATGAGTTTACTTTAATCCCTAATATATTTAGAGCCTTATAGTAACACATTTGTGTAATTGCTATTGTGATTTAAGCTATCAAAGATTAACTTTTATTAATCTTATAATAGAACAGGTATCTCCTAATAGATTTATTCACTGTCTTTTATCATGTTACAACATTAGCAATAGAGTGACCTTTGTCACAATTATATATTATTTATCAATAAGATGCACATTTTTTCATAATTTTCTGCATTCTATGCATTATTATATGCCATTACACTATTTTTGGTTGAAGTATTCTCTTTAGAACTTTGTTGGATGAAGCAGTTCTGTAATTATCTCATCGTATAGGAGTGACACATTATATTTATATTAGCAACTATATTAATCAGATCATGGGTGTTATAAATTAACTTGTGTGCTATTCCTAACAGTTGAATATATTTGGAAAGTTTATATTTAAAGTTTACATTTTTTTTTATAGACATTCAATATTTACTACTAGTTAATGGAGATAGACCAACCTATATTTATTGTTACATTATCTTAGCTTCAAACCCTGACAAATGTTCCAACATGCAACTGCATAGGTTTGGCAAATTGGTGTTCCTTGCAAGCCTATTATTCAAAAGTTAGAATCCATATTCAGATAAATCAGATGATATTCTGGTGTAGCTAATATCTATGAATTCTGTAAATCATTCATAAACTATTCCATTTAAATAATACTTAAACACAGTTCATAATTGGAAATATTCTTACAATCTGCAATGTTATCAAATAATATCACAACAAATAAAGCATTTTTATTTCATTATGAATATAATTAAAAACATTTCCCACATACGTCATTAAATCATTCGGTATTCGATTTGAAAACCTTAAAAATACACTTACAGAATCTAAATCATGTGATAACAACTATAATATTTACATAACAAATGCCCAGTATCAATATAATTGCTTCCACTGCATGAATGATCCACTTCATTACTATGAAATGTAACTGTACAGGAACATCACATGGTCACCATTTTCTATGCTTGCTTAAAACTGTTATTAAAACGGACAAAACTCTTCATACAGTATTGCCACTCTGCAAGCCAGAGTAATCAATGGATGCCAGAAGGCTTGTGCATAAAATCTCCATCTATTGCCTACTCATCCAATATCCCCAGACTAGTTTCTGGTTTGTGGCCTTCATCAGTGAGGAACCTTGGATCTGAAAGCACTGCACCTAGATCTTAGAATCCTATGATCTAGATGCAGTGCTTTCAGATCCAAGGCAATCTTAGGATCCTAAGATCTAGGTGCAGTGCTCTGTGATCCAAGGCTCCTCACTAAGGAAGGCCATAAGCCAGAAACTGGTCTGGGAATAATGGATGAGTAGGCACTGGATGGGGATTTTATGCACAAGCCTTCTGGCCTCTATTGATTACTCTTGCTTGCAGAGTGGCAATACTGTATGGAGAGTTATGCTTGTTTTAATAACTGTACAGGAAGTATCTGAAGCTTCCAATGAGTTTTATTTACATTATATTAATTCATTGGAAGTTTCAGCTACTTCCTGTTTAGTTGTAAATAATCGGAGTTGTTTATTATTTACATTACTATGGAATGCTTAATTATGTACTTCTAAAACATTCCAATAATTTCCAATTGTTTTTAATCTTTTCATTGGGAATCAAGATATCAAAGTTATACGTGTATTTACAGTTGGAACAATCAATGCAAATTGAAACAAATGATATTAAATGAAATTATCGTTTATAGATAATTGTTTCTTTACATCCTGTTAATTATGATATTGTGTGTGGTAATACCTAATATTAGAAATGCTGATGCAGATTAAAATTTTGTGTTTAAATCTATCATTTCTGATTTTGGTCATACTGATTTTATTATTGTTATTTAATCATTAAAACTCAGACATCCAAATGATTTTATAAATAAAAAATGAATTATAGATATAATAAAAAGAATTATAAAACATTTACCAGTATATGGTCATTTCAAATTTACAATGAATCTAATCATTAATAACATTTTCAACAGTTATTGATATATTGCAGGTTGGTTTTCTAAGTTTACTGCAGGTTTCCTGATCCATAGTTTCTCTTCTCTACATCATATCAACAAACTTTTCTTTTATTCATTATTCTTACATGCAATCTGTACCTAGGTTTTTACAAATGTGCTTCAATTTAAAACTTTAACTATCCATCTATAATCACTTCTTTCGGCAATATGTCCATCCAGTTCTATATCAGTCTCTTTATTCTTTCAATCATGTCATGATATCTGTTTGTTCTCTTCTTATTAATCCTAACATATATCCTTCCATAATTCACCGAGTCATCTGAAACCTATATATTGCTCTTCTTTAAAGTATCTAAGTTTTATATCCATAAGTAAGAGCTGGTAAAATACATTAATTAAAAGTCCTCCTAAAAGTCCTCCTTGATATGTAGTTGTATTTTTAATACTAAGATGTTCCTACCAAAAGGACTCCAATCAAGTTTCAATTTCATCCATTATGTCTTTATCTATACTAACAATATGATTAAGATATCTGTAGTTGTTAACTTCTATTTAGATCCTAATTAGAAAAAATTAGCATATATATATATAGTAAATTAAATATTTCCATGGATTGTTATTATAACAAAGAATAAAAGAGATTATATCCAAATACACAGAGATAACTTTTAGCTCTTGATGTTGCTAAGAAACTATTAATTACTACTAATCAACAATTCCTGAGGCTAAACAAGTTTTCTCATTAATCCATAACTCTTTTGTTGGAGTTTTTTGGGGATGTAAATAGACGAAAGCAGTCCACAACATTAAATTAGACAGTTGATAGTCTGTGCAATCCAGCTAAAATGGCAGTATGAAAATACCATGAATCATACATGGGTGAACCAGATAATATGTCATTTATATCAGTAATCCAGATAAATTTTCCTTAGAAGCAATTCTCCATACAGTAATGCCATCTAGTACAAGCTATTGTAATCAATAGATAATCAATGGATGCCAGAAAGTTTGTCCATTTAACTTCCTATCTAGTTCCTATTTAGAGTTGCTTCTATTTTAACACTTTGTGTAAGGACAAGAAATGATGGCTATGATGTGGTAATAGTTTAAATCTTTATTTTGATGTATAAATAAAAAATTATACATCATATGAAACAAAAAACAGATTAACAAATTATTCTTACCCATGCTGTCGTATGATAATATTAATAAAAATATTTCTAATATTTGAATAACAATAGCAAATTTATTGTGCACAACTGAGTATATTGATCAGGCGAGACTAATAAGCTGTTACAAGCATTTTTGAAACTCCTATCATAATACTTTTGACACATTTATATTCTCTACTTTATGGATGCAAATTGATAAATATTTCCATAAATAAAAAAGCTAATATCATTGAACTATTGTTACACTGTGATAGAAAGCAGTGACATAAATCTTTAAAGTGGTATGGATTTTACTCCATTAGTTTTTTCCATGAGATAAAGATGTGTCAGTGTGAGGATATGTTATCAGAGCAAAGTATTTTGGAACTAGCAGCTACATACCATTTAATGACCATATAAATATTTGGGTTTTCTAATTTTTTTTAATTAAAAAAAATAGTTAAGAAGACATAAAACATTACTAATATGAAAATGTTATATAAAAATATGTAATCATTATATGGAAATAATACTTTGATATAAGTGAACTGCAAATCACTATTATAGTGGTACAATGTTACATTCCAAAAAAAAAGATGGTCTATGCTGAACATACTATTTTCAGAAACATTTAATAAAAAGAAAAGAATCTGTGAAAATACTAAAGATCGCCTAATTTTGCCATATTAGACTTTTATCCTTAAAGTACCATAATACATATTGAGTCTTATAGAAATAAACAAGGCAAAACTCTCCATACAGTAGTGCCATCTTGTGCTAACCAGAATAATCAATGGATGCCAGAAGGCTTGTGCATAAAATCCCTATCTAGTGCCTACTCATCCAATATCCCCAGACTAGTAATCCATTGATTACTCTAGTTGGCATTGGGTGGCACTACTGTATGGAGAGTTTTGCCTTGTTTGATAACAATTATATGCTAGTACAAGAGATGGTGATCATGTGATCTTATAGAAATAGTTATTAACTGTATATGTCACTGCGATAGTTACAAACCTGAAGATATATGCTAATCTGATCATCTGATTTAACTATAGTAGACTTCCATCTTGAAATACGATGATACATGTTGAGTACTATAAAACTAGCATTAACTATACATTTTGCTATGATAGTTACAGATTTGAAAATATATGCTAATCTAATCATAAATGCCACAAGAATAATAGCATTGCTTCTTATAAAAGGGATTATTCTGAGACTACACAGACCTTATGCAAAAGATATTTTGGAAGCTCCAGCAAAATGAGGTATAATGAACGTAACATGGTAGGTATATGTGTTGCTATGACAATAACAAAGTTGATGGTATATATTAACTGTTCACAAACACTATAAAAAATATTATCAATGCTACTTGTAGAAGTTACTCTGAAAATATGTCAGCCTTAGCAAAAAATATTTAAAAGACCTGAACAAAATGTTATGCAATAAATGCAGAAATTATTATGAATGTTTCTGAACAAGACTTTGATGTGGACATAATTCTTATGCTTGTTTAAAAACTATTAGAAACTATTACTACTGGCCCTTTAAATATTCTCTTTTCTTCCAATAAAAACTATTAGAAACTATTATTACTGGTCCTTTAAATATTCTCTTTTCTTCCAATAACTTTTCTACATAGGCTATATTAGTTCTAATATAAACAAACAATCCCAACATACTCTTTTAAACTTTTAATACCATATAAATATTTTACTTTGTTCAAACTTTCAAAATCAGTGACAGTTTGGATTGACCAAGACTTTATTGAGCTTTTTGCATTACTTAAAAAAGGCAAAAAACTATTATAAGTAGTGGGAAAAATTCTGAAGAAGACTGTTGGAAAGTTGAAACTACCAACTATTTTGGTAGTTTAAATGTAATATTGCATTTGCATTATGTTAAGTGCATAGGAGAGTGTATTAACTTGTTTGCTTAGGTCAGGAGTTTGAATATACAATATTCATCTATATACTAGTGTTTCTGATATTGGATATAATAGATGTTTTCTTACCAAAGCAACAATCAACTGCCTCTTTATTTAGGATTTTCAAATCTTATTGTAACCTCACACTACTGCTTGTCAGCAGTAATGTAACCCAATGCTTTTTGTTGGCTTGGGATGCTTTGCATAAGTTTTGATCAAATCTCAAAGTCACCATATTCTGCATGCATATTTTTTTATTCCCATTCATTTATTCAAATATGTGCAGATTAGTACAATGCTTAGGTCATAGGTTTGAAAGCAAAAGTTATCTGGACTGATTTTCAGCTGATTAAAGTATAAAATAAAACTCAGTTTGGCCACCTGCCTGGAACTGCTGGACTCAACCTGCCACATCATCTATTTATTGTACTGAGTGGATTGGTGTAGGGGTAGGGTAGTGGATTGGAGATATTGGCCCATGGATCTCAGATTACAGTCCTATCTGTCACTTCCAATACTTGGAGTTCTTAAGCAATTTCTGAGTAATAAACATTGATTTGTTTTATTGTCAAGGTCCACACTAACTAATAGAAATAGAGGAGTAAATCAGTAGCATTCCCGATTTCATTTTCCGAAGAGAAGATTCCAGAAAAAGGAAAAATCAATTTGCATGAGGCATAGATTTTGATACTTTTTTGAAGTATAAATAAAATAATTTATTTTATGACTATACATCGTTGTTTGTCTGTGCAAAAGGTCAATTCTAACTGTAAGGTTTGGTACAGGGGTAGAGGGGGATAGCCAGACTAAAAACTAAAGATTTCTGGATCGCAGCTTCTTCGAATATCAAATAATTTCTTTAGCAAGCAACTTCGATTTTTTTTAAAAAATTTATTGTTGATTTAAATAGAAATTGTGAAAATGTTGATTTGAATTATACGTGAATTATAAAGTGTGTGTAGTACGTGATTTTAGAAAATGGGTTATGTGGGGGGGGAGGTATAATAATGCAGAAAGTTTTATATCGGCTAGTAAGCTAATAATTATTATTTTAAAGTGCGCTTTTCTTATTATTTGAAAACGAAACAACAGCTCTTGTATTCGCTATGTCAATTTAACCTATATTAAATACAATAATTCATTTACTTCGGTAAAGAAACCAAATGTTTTATTTGCGTGTGTGTGTATCAGCCCATAAACTTGACTATTAATTTTCGTCCCACCTATACATATTTCTACATTTCCTCGCATTTCTTAACTTCAAAAGTGGCCAGCCTCTTATTGGCTTCAAAATCACAATGCGTTGCTTTGTAAGGAAGTAAGCCTTGCCTACCAAGTTTAAAAAAAAAAAAACTCCGCGCATTATCTATCGCTGGCAGTACAAACTACACATAATCCTTATTCAACTACCTGCGACACTGGATATTTAAATAAGTGGCCCGCGGCATTTCTTGGCAAGCCAGCTAACGCTAAACCAACTTGCCGCGCCCTTGCTGCCATTTTGTCCGAAGCCAGGCTTCAATACAGACGGTGGACGTATTTAATAGCATGGATAAGTTCACCTCGGAGTGTACGGTGGTGCTCGGCAAGGGAAGAGTTCTTGGAGTCAAAAACCAAGACCGTGACGATGGAAACCAACTCACGGTAAGGGTCATTTAACTTTTATCGAAGGAAATATTAACTTTTTTTCTTGTTACGCCTCGCCCTTATGTTTCTTGCAACTTACAAGTAAGCATTTGACATTTAGTACGAGTAAAGTAAAGTAGCACAGATCGAAATTAGTTTTGAAAACATTTAAATTGTTAACTAATTCTTTGTAACGATTTGCGTTTTTGTTGAGGTCACACTGCGCAGAGCTTAGGACGTTTATAAATCTAGGTTACTTCTTAATGGGACCATAGACGAAAACTTATTATTCAATGTAGGAATGTTAAACATTCGGTTGGTTTTCAGGAAGAATCTAAATAATGCCCTAATATTTTTAAAAATTAAAAAGGGAATCGGTGAAATTGATTAAATTATTGACAAGTGAAAAATTTTGTCAATTTCTCAACTGAGTAAAAAATAATAATTTAAGTTTTTAAAACGAGTAACACTAATATCAATAAATACTGTAAATAAAAGAGAAATCAACAAAAATATTACTGAAAAGTCAAATTATACTCTTTAATTATATGCTTCTAATTCGCATTTACAATTTATTTTTTTTAAATGCTTCTGATAACTTTAAAGAGCAATTATATATATATGTGCATAGGAATATTGTGTTGACTTTTGCTAATATGTGTGTTTTGCTGCTTAAGTCTTTATTGTTTAAGAAGAAGTATTGGGGGGGGGGGGCAATTAAATAAACCGCTATGCTTTCCATGAACATCTTAAACGAATAACAGACGTCACAAAAATATTCGAAGGCAGGTTCGGATATCTAGGCAAAAGAGAATTGGGTTTAAGAAGATGATACTTACTCATAACTTATAGTATCTTATCATAATAAGTCCAATATTAGAAGAATAGTGTATAGTTTTAAATTTGTTTACCATAATACATTTTCATTTTTCAAGTTTCTCGTTTCTGCATTCATTGTACATAATGGAGTCGACCTTGTCAAATATCAATTATATAGACTCTTCACGTGTATTAGACTGGCTCATAATACGACAGTTTTAATCCTATCATTTGTGCACTAAGAGAAAGTTTATGTTGGTATGTTTAAGAGATTATGTGTTTATGATATCTCAAAAAGTTTTCACCAGAGTTACAACTGAAATTTTCATTCTTTTATTATTTCTAAAACCATAATTAAGCCAAAGAAATCTAATTGAATGTGAACCAGTAACTGATAGATGGATTGGCATATGTGTTGCTTAAAGGAATAAGATCTATTAAACCTGACTATTCAATCATCATCTCAATTTATAATATCATATAACTCTACCATATGGCTTCATCTAACATATTATTGTTTTAGCAACTGACTCTTTTTCTTTCACCACAACTGTACCATCCAATGTAAGGTTTAGTAGTATTTAATGGATGACATATATGTTTTGTAATTTGGGTGATATATAGTAAAGCAGAGAAATAAAAAATGGTTACTAGAAAGAAGGTGTATAAAATTCTAAAATTCAGATGCACTATAACAAAATCCAAAGCTCCTCATTGACAAAAACCATAAACTAGACATTATTGTGAGGACTTTGGATAGGACAGCACTAGATAGGAGTTTATTAAGCACAATCATCTGGCATCTTTTAGTTACTAAAGCTTACACTAGATGATGTAGCTATAGTGAAAGGAATATTTTGAGAATAATATTGGATGTAAGAAGCAATATATATAAATAAGGGCATATAAATAAAGTCCTCTTCCCCCCCACCTGATGCTTGATTTATGGGATAACCTGATTATATTCTAGAATGTTCATAAGAACTTGCATTTTACTTTCAATGTCTGAAGATTAATAAAACACAAATACATCTTTTTAGATTGAATAATAATTATGCTAATTAATATGCACAAAAAAATATTTTTTAAATGTGTAATCTAAATAGATTATTCCCCATATTAGGTTTTAACATGTTAGGTTTAAAAATAATTTGGAAAATCGTTTATGATAAAGTATATACAGTAAACAGTTACTTTCTTTTAGCTGTTGAAGTAAATATAAGTAAAAGTCCCTTTAGTAAATAGCTAATTGCAAGTTTACTCTCCAACAATCCCTCATTGGAGGAACCACAAGAAAGCTGTATTCATCGTGGGCTTGCCAATTGCCTCTCAATATTGGTTTAGTCATTTTTCCACCGAACTAAGAATAGTCAGATACCTATTTACTGACCAAGTTGAATCAGTTGGCTTGACCATTCTTGTAAGATAAAGATGGTTGTTGGCAATGGCGGGTTGTGCAAATGAAATATATATTATAAATGACTATAAAAATCGTATTCGTTCTAATTGCGCAGTTGATTTTCGTAAATTTTAATTGCAATATTGCACTATATAAATATTTAACTTATCGATTGCGGACGAGGGAACAAATTTATATATATAGCAAAATATAACTTGTATAGTTTTCAGAGTATAAATATACTTTTTCTAAATCTCTTCAATTTTTTTTTTTTGCCTAATATGATCAACATGATATAAAATGGTCATTATTAAAAATTTTAACTTAAAAACAACCGTATTGCAGGATGTAAAAAAGATGATAATAAAAACGAATTTGCTTTTGAATTCCAATATCCAAGATTTGTTTCTTTAGTTTTAAAAGACTGTTTAATAAACAAGTACCCAATTAAAAGATTTATCACAAAATACATTATTTATATTCTGCTTCTGGCGCACCTATTATGAAAACCGGTCCCATATAGGGAAAAAACTTCATTAACTCTCACCTTACGTTTAATTTTCAATTCGAAGACTAAAAGTAGGCTGTGGTTTCTTATAAAAATGACGTAAACAATAGCGTAATAAGCTGAGCCCATATATAAGTAAGCAGATAGAATACTAGGTTGTCTGTAAGGCTAAAATCGGTGAACTATTCCGCCTTAATAAATAGGGCAAAAAAATTACTTAAAACAGCAGATAATTAAACAATTATTTTTAATGCCATTTCAAAAAAAAATATATTTTCATAAAGTTTATTTGATTAATTACTTCTACATAAAATATTTTAATTATCAATTTATCATTAATTAATATTGGTATTATAAAAAAAACTAAATAATTTGTTTAAATTTATTTTATGCATAGATGTGTAAATGTTGATGTACTTAAATGAAAAATGTAATATGCACGATATCCCAAATAATACATATTCGCTAAAGATTTCATTGCCGTAGTGGTGAACATCCGCTTGCTTCGACTTGCATTCAGAATAGGGGGAGAGGGGCATATCATATAAAACTTGGATTTTTTTTTCACTTTCCAATTAAGTTTGGGATTAATTCTTAAGATAGTCGATTTATAGCCAATCCAATTAATCATTCAATATTGGTCAGTAAATGGGTATCTATCCATTCTTAGGTAACCATGAAAATAAAATTGAACATTCTTAAACTGCTAAAACATAGCAGTTGGCCAACCTGTTTCTCTTAAAGTTTGTTTGAAAAGCTTGTCTCTCAGTAGTCTATTTAAATATTGTTTACATTTTTACCTGTATATATTCCCCTTTAAGAATTTGTAATTCACATATTCACTGAGAGCATTTTTATAAATTACTATATTATATACTAATAAGTTTTTAGCATTTTTATCTTGTATGTTTAAAGAGACAAGTCTTCAAAATGCCAGCTATGGACATCACCCTTTTGATATTTTTATAATTTGCTGATTTTAATCAGGAGTTCACAAAATGAAATCTGATTTCCATGTGGAGATAATTGGTTTCACATGCTAATGTATGCTACTTGCAGGCTGGGCCTTAGGAATGCTGATAAGAATATCAGGTTTTCCAATAACTCATGATATCATTTGGCGGCTGCGATACCTCTCGGCTAATGCTGACAAGAATATCAGGTTTTCCAATAACTCATGATATCATTTGATTACCAAATCCTTGTCTCAAATTTTTAAAAAAAGCCCTTTTGGATATTCAACTTAAAATTGAAAAATTATGTTGTAAAAAAGTTCTTATGAGGTTCGAAACAAATTTATTTTTCTAGAACTAACTGTAAAATGCAATTGGATTTGGTTTTCCTGGACACAGCTGGAGTCTTGCCAACAGATTCAGAACAACCTGTGGCTATTATACTCATTTGCTTTGAAATGGAACTTAACATGATTTTTTGTTAGCAAGAAAAGACAAAAAAAGGATCATGAATAAAAGAACAACTTATGTATTGCTTTTAGTGATTTATTCAAGGCATTTGATTCAATTATTACAGCAGAGTCTGTCTGCGGCAGTGTTTGAAATTAATTTGTTTTTCTCCAAAGTTTATTTTGATCATGCAGCTTATATATTGGAATAAAAGGATGTGGAAGTACTACAGCATTTAAAATAATAACTGGCATTAAACTATGATGTCCAACATTGTTTTTGATTTTATGATTATGGTCTTTGGATATATCTATATTGTGATTTAATGACCAGAAAGGTTTGATGGTGAAATTTATAAAAATCAAAAGCAAGAACTTCAACTTTGTGGATTTGGGGTTTACAGTATGATAATGTTTGCACTATTATCACCAATTCAAAAGAGAATCCACAAATATACTTAGTGTTTTGAATGCAACTTATAAAATCTGGTTTCATATTTTTAATGTTCATAAAATTCAATAAAAAAACTTTTATTAAGTAGTGATGGAGAAAAAAAATCATCAGCAAGTTTTATAGAATGGTTTCCAAATTGAGAATGGAGGGGGAGGAGATGATTTAAGTATTTTGATAGTTTTATAAATAGAATGGTGGATATAGATGCTGAGATGCAACATGGGCTACAATATCCCATTTGTCCATACTCATAAATTAAAAGATAGGAATTATATCACCATAAAATAACCACACTTGGTAAATTAAATATATATATAAAACTATTATTTTAATCAATTTATTATAGAGAATGAAACCTAAACTCAAGATAATCTCAAGATATTAAGAATTCTAGATTTAATTAAAGGGGCATTGTAAAATTCTAAAAATAGGAATAAAGATTGTAAGTTTAACCAATATGTTTTTTAGCTTACTGAATGTGGTGTTATAGAATCTACTATAGTAAAATATGATCTCTTGGATTAACTACATAAAGCAAATAAATAATAATAGGCTTCTTAAAAAAAGGTTCTTATATAAAATCAAACATGGTTTTCATATTGAGGTAAGCTCTGCATATATTATAAACATTATCTCAAAAGTATAGTTAAAAAGGCATATATTTATTGTTTGCATTAGATGAATCTGGTTGTGAGTAGAATATAAAAGAGAGCTACATTTAGGCAAGGTATTGAGGTCTTTCAGAAAGCATTGTATACTGCAGAACAATTTAATAGAAGTTAAAAAACAGCATTGTAAATGTCAAGTATAAAGAATATTTAAAATACAAATTTAGATGTCAATTCATGATTGTAAGGATTTTTGAAAAAGTAAGTGAGATATAACTCTGCAGTAGACATTAATAAAACATTGTAAATAGGCTTTAGTAAATAATATACACTTAACAGAAGAGCAACACATAGACTTCAGGCTACTCAATAAAGTTTAGAATGATTATGTTAGGAGTAACAAAAAGAGATCAAAAATAAAACACAAAGGTTGGAGAACAAACAGGTGTTAATGACATCAATGAAAGAATTAAGACTGAAGTGGAGTTAGGCTGGACATATTGCTAGAAGAGATGATAATAAATGGAAATTAAAATTTTAAACTGAATTCCAAGAGATTGTAAAAGACCTAGAAAGAAAAAATCACATATAATTATGGATGGATGCTGCAATAGTGTGAATAAGGGAGACTAGAGATTGTAGAAGATGGATTGAACTTGGAGAGATCTGAAGTGAACTGATCATAGTTGAAAATGATGATGATGAAATAATGCTGTTGTATTATTAACTCAAACTCTAACATAAAATAGATTGAACTGATGGTTTTTAAATAAGAAAGATATTGCTTACATTAGTGGAAGTTGATGATATTTAAAGACAATTGAAAAGATTGTTTGCCCAAAACATTTAACATACAAGGATTGTTGATATTTTCATCATATGGAACGAAATGAAAATCATGATAGCACTTTGAAGATTGAACATGCTTCAATTCATTTCAAATTTAAAACAATTTCAGGAATTATTTATATATATTTATACATGAAAGCAGTCTACACTTAAACAACATTCATATCATTAACAATCAACAATCTCAATTTGTTGTCATGGCAACTTCCTTTAATCATTAAATAAGGAAACTTCCCAATGAAAACAATCAATTTATATATATATATATCTTAGAGATAATTCTTATAATGTAGACAGGATCTACTTCTCTCATGAAAACCATAACTTTTTAGGAATTTCACATAGTTCATTTTATATGTTTCAATCTGATGAAAATGTGATTTCACAATAGTGAATTCTATAATATCATTTCTAGCAAGTTGAATAACATATTTTTTGTTCTTTATGATCTTGCGATTGTAATTTTTCACATTTTATGAAGCATCCTGAAATGAAACTTTTCAAATGCTTTTTATATTGCATTGATAGGGTATCCCTGTTTCACATCCATACAATAAGGTAAAAACACAGCTCTATATATAAAACATCTAATTTAGTTGCAGCATTTATTATCCTGTGATGAAATACTCAATCTTTTAACTTCTTGAAAGCAGCAGAATATTGGAATCTATGCTTTACATCAATATGTAAGTCTCTGTTTCAATTTATAAAACTATGAAGGTATTTAAATTGGTTTATGATTGTCATCTAAGCTAAAAGATGCTGAGGATTCTTCTTACATCCCGGTGTGACAAAGATCTTGAGTTTTTGAACAATAATTATTAAACCAAAATCATTATATGCTGCATTAAAAAATATTAAGACAACCATCAGCTTACTGGAAATCCAGAATCCATGGAAAAGTTCTTGTTTATGCTTTTAATCGATTTAAATTTAAAATTTCATCAATCACACTGGCATCATATTTTAATCCCTGTTCCAATGAGCCACCTATGAACAGTTTTAAAGGCAAATGCCATAAAATCACAAACAGTGGTAGAGCAACGACATTCATGTTTAACACCAGTTTTCATTTCAAATGTCTCAGATTTTCCACTTAGATCTTGAATTATATTATTTAGTGTCTTTAAGTTAGAATTGAAAAATTGCTTGAAGTATTTATTTTGGTGCTGATAATGCAAATAAAAAATTTCTGGAACAAATTCAATGTGCTAAAAAACAAACACATGGTTCAAAAAAAGCTTGAAATCTATCTAATCAAGAAATTATTTCATCGATGTAATAGGTGTAATTCCACAAGAGTTTATGAAGCATAACTGTGATATGAATAACTAACAATTTATATTTTTCCTTTAGTTGATCATTTGAATACTACATTTCTGCTGTTTTAGAAAATGTTAATAGAGATCCTATTCTTAGGCAATGGGGAAAAGATTTACTTGAAGATAACAGGATATTTCAGTTATTCAATGTTAGATATCAAATAGAGAAAAGTGTATGATTTTTCCATCATGGTCCTTGCTGTAAAAAATGATCTAATTATTGAGAAATGTTATATTCCTATGTTAACTCTATACATAGGAGTGTAGCTATATTTGAATTCAATAATAATGCTATGGATCTTGGTATGATTTAATGGAGTGATTGAGTAATTAGCCTCTGGAGCTTAAAGTCCTTAGATTGATTCAGTTCTACAAATTTCTGGCACTCAAATGTTTAATGAACTGCCAACTAATTATCTTATCCATCTATAATGTTATGATTATAAATGAGTATTACATATATATATATATACATGTAATACTCATTTATATATATATGAAAAAGAAAAGTTTTATATACGTAAAACCTGCTATCGCTTATATTAATGATCAATAGATGGAGCTTTACCAAGACCTCCAAAACAAGCGTATTCTGTTTACATAAACGTCAGAGTGAATATTGACTCTGACATTTATGTAAACAGAATATGCTTGTTTTGGCGGTCTTGGTAAAGCTCCATATATATAAAAGGAGATTTTTAAGAATGTTATTTTCAAAAATGTTAAATCAAGAAAATCTCAATCGAACAACTGTTTGGATGTAATATCACTTATTTTACCTTCCAATTTCAACTGTGAGAATTCTTCATTTAAGGATTGTATTGTGGTTAAAAAACTAACTTTGAATTCTGACAGCAACAAAATTGGAGACTTGTAGTGAAATACTTTTAACAGATGCCATTGTAGATGCAAGAAAGAATTATGGGAAAAACAGATTTGAAATTAGTATGCTGATAGAAAAAACTGAATTATAGAATGATAAGAATATGATACAAAAAGAAAAGAAGTGTGATAGAATTATAATACAGATTGTATATTATTGAAATGTTCAACAATTAGGAAATGTGGGAATGTGTTAGCTGGAACAGATAGAAGAATGTACGGGTGTTTCTGACAGGTACTGGATTTTTTTAGTATTGGTGGAGATAAATGTTTAAATAAAGGTGCTGAAAACAACAAGGTGTTTGAGAATATGATTATGAGTTTGAAGATAGGAATGAGCAAGCAAAGTAGGGAGAGTGTTACCATATTTAATAATAAGTAAATTTGAATAAGGTTTGTGGAATTAATTTGAGACTTAAATAGTAGTGTTATTTTTTAGATATATGATATGCATTAGAAGTTCAGATTTATTTAAAAGGAATAAACTACAGCTAAATTTATTGGGGGGGGGGGAGGATAAAATATTAGGTATGTTAATTTATAGAAAATTTTATTACCCATTAAACTATACACAGAGGTGGAATAATAAAAATAAAATTGTGATGTTAAAGGTAAGTATGAAAAGAAAGGATGTGCTTTTATCAAGAGGATATAAATAAAAATAAAAGATGTGGGTGAAGATAGAATGCTAAAGGATGTATGAATAGAAAAAAATTCTTTATGGAGTTTACCTGAAAATAATTATATGAAAAGAATATTTAAAAGAAGAGTTAAGAATATTAATATAAAATTTGATTTTATAAATATATGAAAAAGTAAAGTCATAAATAAATAAAAAGAATCAGATGAGGGTTTGATAAGACAAACATTATATTTTTTTAACAATAGTCAAAACACATTTGAGAGATGAAAGAAATGTGAGTGGAAGAGCTTAAAAAAAATGTAATGAGGGTAAGAAACAAGAAAGTGTAGAGGTTATTGTTAAGAAAAAAATCTTACAGAGAAATTGTGAAATTATATATATATATTGGTTAGTGATGTGTTTACGTGTAGATTGCCATCAGAATAATGACGTAGTCATTCAATAAAAAAAAATCCAATAAATATAAGTTATGATATTTATTATAAATATTTACAATAAAAAAATATATAATAGTTTACACACAGAGATTTGTCATAGTTACATTTGGATATTTGCAAATGTTCAGTTGTTAATGGTATAACTAGTGCTTGGAAAAAAAATGTTCCGGTTCCTCTTTTAAACCCTGACACTTTCAGACATTCAAGAGAAATTACTTCATGTACAGATATAATGATATCAATAGCAGTCAGATTCCTACTCCGGGCTTGAGCAATCATCGATCGCTGACATCTAATGTCTGACAGTTGTTTAAAGTTGCTTAAATATCCTCTAAAATGGAACTCCAATATACAGCCAGATCTCATTCTTTACTGGAAATAATCAAATTCACTGACCTATTTCCCTAATTGCCCTGTTTTGGCTATTGCCTTGTAATTTTGTTGGTCCACTCTATTGTACATTCAATTCCATCTAGGGTGGTGGGTGAAAATTAAGTTACATGGTTTCATCTACACAAACTAAAAAACAGAGTAAGAGGAATAAAGCTAAATTAACTATTTTATATATTTAATAATAATATGTTAATCTTTAACTAAAATTTAGGTGACCTTTTTGATCTAAAAACAATGTGATAATTTTAGCCTAGTAAATGAGTAGTGATAAACCATTAAGGTATTTAACTGAAGAGAATAGAGTCATAGTTACTTGTGCAGGAAATTTGGTACTTTTAGATTAAATTATGGTAAGATTTGTTATTTGATGTAAATAAAATATTTATATTAAAGAATTTTTTTTTTTTTTAATGTTGGTCAGTTTTTTTATTTTTTTTTAAAAAAGAAAGTATGGTTTAATATTAATTTTATAATAGTCAAGTTAGCTAGCTAACTATTATTATTCAGTGACTGCATAAAAAAAGGGCTCCATGCTCAAAAAGTATGACATATCCCTGTTAGTAATGGTAACTACATCATGTTACTATGATATTTATTTTATATAGTCAGCATATCATCATTCAGTCATTCCTTTATATCAGGCAAAAAATACTTAGATACTTATTTAATGGGTACTATTGCATAACTAGTTGCAATTGTCTTGTGGAATTAGGTATAAAAAGACCAATTTTTAACAATGAACTTTTAAACATATAATATTAATATTATTTATGTTCTTTATTACTTTTTACAATGCTTTTTACAATCTACTATCGAGGGTTTTGATTGCCTCAGCAATCTTCTGAACTATGACATAAAGAAAGATAGTTAACTTTTAAACATTTTATATTCTTATTACAATAACATTATATTTCTGGAAATAATCATTTTTATAAGATTAAGATGTGCTATCAGCATAGATGAATATTCTGCATTTTACTTCTGGAAGATATATTAAATAAAGTAGCTAAAAGGACTAAATTGTATAGAAGACTCTTCTATAAATTTCTGTTTGCTACAATTGTCATTTGAATAAAATCAAACTTTTCTGTTGGACACCATTTTGTTACGTAAGTTGATAGTTGCCCTATATTTAAACATTTTAGAGTCATAGGCTAATGTTAAATCACTAGAAGCAGCACCAGTCATTAGTTTATTTTGCAGTACCAAAGTTAACCTATGGGAATGATGTATCATGTGTTTCTGAAGGGGTATTGGGCCTTTTAGAAAGGAATCTAAAGAAAGTAGGAAAATGGATTGCATGTATGAATGACAAGCTAACTCTCAGGGAGACGGGGAAGTTTTTAAGGAATGCAAAAAGTAAGTTGAAATGTTTAGACTCTGAATTAAGATCAAACAAGAACATGGATGGGAAAAATAAGCATGCAAAAAAATAGTTGAAGATTTTATAGCAATTTATCTGTATAAAAAGTCAAAAATATATTATGAAAATTAATGAGTGTTATAGGAGTAAAATTGAGATAGGACAATAGTTTAGTTAATAAAAAGTCAGCATTGGAGAGTAAGTATGGAGAGTAATAAGAGTTTGAATATGTATAAAAATAAACAGACTGTTTGGATGTGCTATTTTATGATAAGAATGAAGAAAGTAGTTCAATTTTTAAAACACTGTCAGGATCTTTTGGCACCAAGAGAATTTATGTACAAATAAAATAATTTGAATGATTTTTTTTTTTTTTTGATATTAATTAATTTTATTTTTTGAAATTTGAATGATTTGCTTTGTAAACTGGATAACAAAGATATAGCAAATAATTATGTATTTGTTAATAGAATTCAAACAATTATAAAAAGAAAGAACTCTAACAATGAAGTTATGGTAAAATAAGTATTGAATTAGTAATTAATAGAAAGTGAGTTTTTTATGTTGGAGTTAGAGAATAAGGGTGACTTTATAGATAAAACTATTGGATGGGTACGAATAACGTTGTAGAAATTGAATAGAATGTAAATAAATTTAAGATTGTGGATGTTGTACAAAGTAGGAAATGATAAAGGAAAAATATACTAGCTAACATGTTTCTTTTGGCATAATGACTGAGAGATTATTGACTTCGATAAAGGAGAAGCCACATTGCGTCGCACCGCATTATTACGTAAGAAATTAAAGATAAAACTTACAGCAACTTCATTGTTGTCAAAATACAGCTTGTTCCAATTCAGACATTTTGTTTATTAATAGATATTTACTAAATGAATGGTGTGACGTTTTATATACATTAATTTATTTATTATACTTACTATTATTGTTGTTGTTATTAATTATCACACATAACTAAACTCAATTCATATATAGTACATTTTCTACCCTAATTAGTCCCCAAAGATCAAAAATTATTCGGGATATGAAATTTTTTTCAAATAATCCATGGAAAATTCATTTTACATAATGTGGATTTTAAATATATTAATAGCCGGTATCTTATATACATACATGGAAGAAAAATATATTTTATATTGATAAATATAAATGTAAAACTTTATGCCTAACAACGTTATATGTAACTCCAAATCTTACTAATAAAAATTTTAACTCTTCAGTCTTAAATATTTCATTAATAGATTAATTACTCTTAAAATGTATATTTGAATATGTCATCATCATCATCAACCATTATCAATCCACTGCAGGATGAAGGTCTCTCCAAGTTCAATCTATCTTCTCCGATCTTTTGCTTTTCTTCTCCACACCACCCCTGCACACTTTCTTATTTCATCCATCCATCTCACGTGTGGTTTTTTTTTTTTTACAATCTCTTGGAATCCAGTTTAAGATTTTAATTGTCCATCTATTATCATCTTTTCTAGCAATATGTCCATCCCAAAAGCCACTTCAGTCTTTTAATTTTTTCAATGAGGTCAGTAACAACTGTTTGTTCTCTTACTCATATATTGCGTTTTCGATCTTTTGTTGTTACTTCCAACATATAATTTTTAACATATTTCTTTAAGTGTTTTTCCTTACTGTTGAAATCTTAATAAATAAATTGAATTATTATTATTATTATTATCATTGTCTTTCAATGGTACGTTTATTGGGCTTTACAAAATAATAATAATAGTAATTTTTATTCACATGATCACTATCTCATACTGGCACATAATTGTTATTAAACAATTCAAAACAAAGCAAAACTCTCCATATAGTAGTGCCATCTTGTGCTAACAAGAGGCTTCTGCTTCTTCTGCTTCTGCTCTTCTTCTTCTTCTTCTTCTTCTTCTTCTTCTTCTTCTTCTTCTTCTTCTTCTTCTTCTTCTTCTTCTTCTTCTTCTTCTTCTTCTTCTTCTTCTTCTTCTTCTTCTTCTTCTTCTTCTTCTTCTTCTTCTTCTTCTTCTTCTTCTTCTTCTTCTTCTTCTTCTTCTTCTTCTTCTTATTATTATTATTATTATTATTATTATTATTATTATTATTATTATTCTTCTTCTTCTTCTTCTTATTATTATTATTATTATGATGATGATGATGATGATGGTATTAAATATAAATTAAATAAAAATGTTATTTAAGTCAATCAAAATTTCCAATAAATATTATTTACCATTTAGTAGTAGTAAAAATCTGAAAGGCCTTGTAATTTGTATTAATTAAAGAGTGTGGATTATTGGTATTGCATCTGTAATACAGTAATCACTCAATTCTGAGGACAAAATTACAAAGCTTGACAAAACTTATTGCTTAACACTGATATAAGAAACAACTTAGATAACCAATTCTTACTTACAGATCTGAGATTTATACACTTAGACTTCAGACCACTCTATTAAGTATAGAGTGATACATGTCAAGAGTAACAAGAAGGGATCAAAAGCAAAGTATTTAAGAGATGGAACAAGCAGTTATTACTGAAAGAATTAAAAGATTGAAATGGAACTGGACTAGACAAATCGCTTACAGAAATGATAATAGGTAGATAGTTGAAGTCTTAAACTGGATCCCAAGAGATTGAAAAGGAATGAGCAAGGGATCACTTGTGAGATGGCTGAACAAAATAAGGATGTGTGGTGTTATAATGTGGAGAAGAGGGGCTATGGGTTATTTTGGAGAGATCTTCATCCCACAATTGATCAATAATGGTTGAACATGATGATGATATTATCTAGGGATAGTACAGAAAAACTTCAAATTTCTAAAAATTGGTAATTGGAAAGCCTATTAAACAACTCATTTTCTTTCCCTTCTGATCTGAGTCTGTAGAAACAAATCTTTGCCTGCAATAGGCATTATATACTTAGGAGATCATATAATGTTTGAGCACTAAAATTGATAGATTGAACACAACAGTACCACTCTGTGAATCAATACAGAAGTCATGTTTTGGACTTAAAAAAATTTGTTCTATACTTGTAAGACTTTGTCAGCTACCCACTTGTTTTATATTTAGCTCTTAATTAAATTTTTGAATATAATTTTAAAATATATTTAGTCTTAGACTCAAATGACAGCAATGTTTGTATCCCATCATTCTTGTGATGTCAATTTTTAATGTTTTTATAAGTTTATGATCAATAAACATCACATGATCACCAGTTCAATACGTATAGTGAGTTTTGCCTGTTTTTTAAGTTTACGATCACTAAGGAAAAATATATATTACCAGTTTCACACATAATTTACTGTGATTAAAATATATCAATTATAAACTATATTTAATAAGTGAAATGTGTAGCTACTTTATCTGATTAATGATGAGGTTAAATTCGAATTACAGTCACAAACTATTCTGCAGAACCAGCAAGCAATAACATTTAATAGTAATTCAGTTCCACAATTCAAAAATAGTTTTAAGCTATTTAATAATGAAACTTAATTTATTTGAACTAACAACTATAAACAAAGACAAAATCTTGGAATCCAATTTCTCAGATCTAATAGTTCTGTCAAAAACATTAAACAACATCAATTACATATAAAATCAGATGTTAACAATCAACCCTTGGTAAATATGAGATGTTTATATAAATATATAATTTTAATAATTTAATGCCATGAATAAATCATAGCTATTACTTATATAATTGCTGAAAACATGAACCTATTCATGGAGCAATTCAATTGGAATATGTTATATTAATAATTCACAAGTCAGATTCACAAAGAACCATTTTTTAATAAACTTTTAAACAACATCCACTTTTATAGATCGGTGCTAATTCATTGGTCAAACATAAATGGCCATTTCCCCCACATTCTTAAATGATAAATAAGTCAAATATTAATATTTTGAACTTTGTTGCTCTAAATAACAAAGCCACTACTTACTATTGTAAACATCATAGACTCTAAGACTTAATAAAACAATGATATACACAGTGATAGTTTTTATTGATTAACCTAGGTCTGCTCATCAATTTTATGAGACAGGTGTTTTCCACCTTTTATTACTTATTGTTGCAGAGAGTGTTTTAGGTCAGCCAATTTACAAATCTGGTGCTGATCACTTGGGCACCAAGAACACTACTCAAGGCAAGAGCAGGAGACAAGAGGGTCTCCATAGAAGTGCCAAGTCTTTTATTCAATTACAGAATTATTTTTTAGATACTAGCTAATCATACAGAAGATTAATTAATTTTTTTAATTAAAGTTAAGCCAAACGCTGTTCTGTTTTTAAAATGAGATTTGTATTATCTAATAATAAAAAAATAAAAATAATATTTTTCTGTTCCAGATATACAAAATTTAAAATGTAAATCTTTTATATAAAATTAAACTAAACTTATTTAATTATCCCTGGTATTATACATGCAAAGTATTTCATTTGGATATAGTACTTATATGCCTTTAGCTTTCCTTTGCTCTTTTGTGACTAACTATAATGCTAATTTGCTGGTATTGCATTCATTTTGATAGCAGAAACTGGAACTAAAATATATTAAAATATTACATTTTTTAAAAATATAAAAAACTTGGGAGTCTACAACCAAAAGAAATGACAATGGATTTGAACCCTGTCCGCTGCATTGCTGATTGATGGAATCTTCATGAGACTAATTAAAAACTTATTTATTATTGTGAAGACAGAGCAAAAAAAAATATTTTTTCATACTTTACTTAAATATTTATGACTATTTTTACAAAATATTTGTATAATAATTATTTAAAAACAAATCGTGACCAGAATTACACTTTGATTTTAGTCAAATACATTTTTAAAATTAAAAATACAAGTTAAAAATTTTTGTTATAGGAAAAAAGGAAATTATAGCTGGTAATGATTGCTAAGTTCAGTAATACATATTTTGTGATATTTTAATAATTATAAATATATTCATGGTTTATGAATAAAGTTTAATCAACAAAGATTTTATTAATTAATTTTTCCAGTGGTTTTGCATTAATCATACAATAAAAAAAAAATGGTTTTGTTCATTTTACTATAACCCCCCCCCCCCATATCTGAAAAGTTCGAATATGGTTTTTAATACATTGCACAGGCTAAAGCCTGCATTTATATATGTAATATAGGCGGGATTCGAACTCAGACTTTCACACGACCCACTACTCTCAGTGCCATCTCATATTGCTGCCCACCTGATCACACACATGCTGAAATGACAAATAATCACCAATATATGCATTTCATGCCAAACCAGCAATCATCAGTTGGTCCAGATTACTATCCTCACACATATATACAATCAGTGCTCAGCCCCCACATTAAGACAGCCAATCCTCACACCCCAATGGACAGGCTTCAAAACACTCCAACTCACAACTCTTCAGCCCTCCACTTCACCGAAAATCTGATGATGGAACGTTCAAAGCCCTTGTTAGTGCCAAGGTTGTCATCCTACCCATATTGGCATATTAGTCATTCTGACCCCTCATGTACAGGAGAATAATCCATTTATACATAGGATTTTTTTTATTTTTCAAACTTATATTCTAACAAATCAAGCCAATTTATTGAATTCTAATATATATCAAATATCGACTTGTTAAACAGTTAAGGTATAACTGATATTTAAGTTATCTAAAATTATAACTGAGTGCATTCTGTACATTTATTTTGATAATAGAATAATCTATGCTCTATGCAGGATAAAGTCAATATTCAGCTAGCAATTTTATTATCAAGATAAATCTTGATGCACTTCCCACAAAATGGTTCCTGGTGAATAGACGAGGGTTCAGCAATATTGATCCCTACTGTCAGCTATGTAGGCATGATTTTGAAACTTTTGATCACATCATAAATATGTGCCCCTACTTCAGCAACATTCGTTACCTCATCCAAGCCAAATCCAAAATCAGTTATCAAATGATTACCTCCATTCAGCGCTGCATTAGCACCAAAACCTTTGCATGGATTAGGCTTTCCACATTCCTAACATATTCCATCAGATTAGTTCGGTGCAGGCTAGCATTTGATGGAAGTCACATAGATGCAGTACAACATTTTATCAAAACTATAACCAGAATCAAAAAACGAGATGAAAGCCTGTCATCACATTATGCATTCACTGAGACCTGGATGCTGTTTGAGCTCCCTGCACAGACTCCATAATGGAATAAATGCATGTTAACATCCAAGAGACTTCTCCACATTAACTGCATACAACAGCATATAGGCTGGCTTTCTGACATTCACACCCATATTATTTCTAGAGGCAAATTATGCAATAACCCAAGAAAATGCACCATTACTAGCACAAACAGCTCCATAAAACACTCAAACTGTCATTCAAGATGACAGATACTCCCACTAACATTTGCAGAGACATCTGTTATCAAGTACAAGTAATATAACTATTGAACAATTTGTTTTCTTGTGATATAACTATTGAGCAATTTGTTTTCTTGTGATATAACTATTGAACAATTTGTTTTTCTGTATAAATGTAATTTCATAGGTTTGTTAAATAAAATTTCTTGGAACAACAATATATAAATCAAGCAAATGTAAAAGTAATCAGTAAATCTCATAAATTCCATAAAAAATTAAAAAATAATAAAATAAATAATGTATTTAGTAATCAAACCAATACTCAGTTGTTGCAAAATAAGTATATTCAATAAGTATGATCATTCCAAGCATGCTATAAAAAATTAAATTAACGAAGGGGTTTCTTTTGCCCTCATCACTAATTTAATTTTTTATGGACTGCATGTGATCATATTTATTGAATGTATTGAACCACCAAACATCACATGATCACCATTTCTTATGCTTGCTCAGCCTTCTGGCATCCATTGATTACTCTGGCTTGCACTGGGTGTCACTACTTTATGGAGTTTTGCCTGTTTGAATGTATTTTATTGTAATCATTGTGTTTTTGATTGATTGTTAAGTATATTATTATCAGATTTATTTTCTAAATATTTTATTTTAATGTTTTTAAACATAGTTTTTTTTTGGTTTGGATAATGGTCTCATCTTGTAACTAATAAGTGATTATACTAGAACTCAGAAGAAAAGTGAGATTTGGAGGGAGAGGTCTCATATTGTTATAATTGGAGTCTAATAATCTTATATATAACACATATTAGGAAAATTGCCCTGTGAAGTTTGGGACCATAACAGAATGGCAGATTCTGGAGGTCAAGGTTCATGGATTGTGTATCCATTCTATTTTTCTGATGCTAAGACTTTCTTATGAACTGAATAATAAAACCATTCCAATCTTTCAAAAAGAAAAGTTTGCTGCATGAGTTAAAAAATAGCTTTTTAAGATGTCAGATAAAGAGGCCAAAAAGATAAGCATATGATATATGTGGGCGTATGTGTTCCATAACTTGATTTGTATAATCATCGTAAAACATCTCTAACTTTTTATTTTTTCATTTCACCCAGTGATAAGGTGTTAGAATGGTCATACTTGCTTGTGAGTGATATGATGATAATATTTAAGTTTTTGATTTTCTCAGTGCATCATTTGTTTTTAGCTCGATCCTATCACAACCATCCATTATTCCAGAAATCAGACCAACCATTCCACTTTTTAAATTAGCCATATAGTATATGTTATGATTTAACTTGAAGTATAAATAGATTTTAAACTTCTATTCCATCGTATGACCCAAGTCACATAAAAAAGATAAATGATTCCCCAAGATGCACATTTTGTGTGTAACCAGCACTCATTAGTTGGCCCAGATCACAATCTCTTACATATATTTTCATCATTTGTGCAAATTATATATAAAGATAGCAAATAACTACAGTTTAATTGACAGGTTTCAAATTTTCTGTATTACAATATAATGAAAACACTGATATTGAATTCTAACAATCTATATGTAATTATATCAATATAAGATACATTTATATACTGGTTTGTAGTTTATAGATGTTAAAGTATAAAAATTCATATGGTAGAAAAACATGGATGGATTACTTATCAATACACATCAATCAATTTAAGGAGTTTAATAACTTTTTTCTTTTGAATTTAAGATTAAGAAAGGAATGTTTGATAGACTTTCTCAGAAGTTAATAAAAGGTTGATAATCACAAATTAGAAGAAATCAACAACTACAAATAGTTTGGTCAGATTATTTATACAGATGGAAGCATAATGGATCAAGTTAATCATAGAATGATTTTGGTAGAAATCTGTTTGTATTGAAAAGAAATTTATCCATGTGTTTGAAAAGGTTTTCAATAGATGCCCTTTACCAGTTCTTATTTAGAGATCTGCTTGAAACTTAACATCCTGTTTAGAAACTCAATGAAGTATGGAGAAAGGTATGTTGGGATTAATAAGAAGAGATCGATAATAAAACAGTGAGAAAACAAACAAATATTACTAGACTGAAATGGAACTAGACTGGATATATTCATAAAAGAGATAATAGATAGAGAATTGAAATATTAATCTGGATTCCAAGAAATTTTAAGACTTAGAAAGAGACTAGGTGTGAGATGAATGAATAAAATAAATAAGTTTTTGGTGTAATGTGGAAAAGAGATGCTGTGGATTGGAGAAACTAATCCTGAGAGGTCTTCAATTTGCAATGGAGTAGTAATGGTTAAAAATAATGATCATAAATATATATATTTTATGAGGTTTTTATAGATAAATCAGGGCATATAATTTTGTGAAGATCGGGGGCTGATAAAATCCATTTATGAGGCAGATGAGCCCAATGATCGTGTGTCATCCTGAATCTGTTGAGGAGACTCCAGTTGCATCTAAGAATGTCATATCTAGCTATCTTTATTATTGAATCTGGAAAAAGAAATTTCTTTGGAATCTCATATGAAATTGATTATCAAGCCATAATTCTTTAATTATACATTCTTGATTTGGAATGTGATTTAGGTGGTAAAATTATATTATGCTGCAGGTAAATCCAATCTCTGAGGCAATTTCTTTTTTGATTTCCTGAGAAGTAATATGTAAACGAACATGAAGGTACTGCAAAGGAATAGACTTGAGTTATTAGTATTTCTCATAATAATATTTAATAGAAAATAAAAATCTGAGTGCACTTTCACTGAGAAGCACCATAATCATACCTGTCATGTTATCTGCTATTGCTCTTGAATTTATGTCGATCTAATTATGCATATTATGTAAATACACGCTATATAAATTATCATCTCTCCACTTGCCTTTAAATAATGGACTAGCCCAGATTCCATTTTACTTTGATCGAATTGAACATTTATCATCACAGATCAATGGTTGTACATATAGATAACATACATCCAATGGCAATAGGTGACGATACTCAGTGAACTTGATTTCTATCATTATGAATGGAGATCTGGAATCGATTCATTTGGAGGTATGGTCTGAGAACAACTGTCAAACCTTAGCAGCAGTATACATGTCCACCATATGGCGAGTAATGAAGCAAGTTCACTCTAGAACTAGAAACTGCTAGACATAAATAAGACACAAAACAAGCTGTCGTAGCACAACCGGAAGTGTCATTTAAATATTCCATTAATGTGACAACTGGATGCTCTTTTCTTTTTTATTTAGGAAATAATTTAACCCCCAACTGAAAGTTGCTTTTAAGTAGTATGGACAGGTTTAGGTTTGAGTATATTATTAAAAAAGGTTATATTCAGATTAGAAAATAAGAATAACTAAGTAAAGTTTAAAAACCAATAAGTAATTTTTTTTTTCATATGTCATGGCATCGTCCGGGACGCGAACCCACACCCGTCTGCAACCAACTACTTGCTTGCAAGGCGGGTACCATGACCTCTCGGCTAACAACGCTTGACATGTCCGATTTAAATCCTTATTTGCCATCTGAAAACAACTGACAAAAACTTGCATACTTTCGTCCAGATTTTTATTCTTATTTTGCCGATATACTAATACAAACTAAACCGATATAAGAATACAAAAGGTGAAAAAATAATAATTATTAAGCCGAGTAGGAGTGGATAATACATGCTAATTTAATTTAAGTATGTTTTTCGGAATAATTCAATTTTTGCTAACACGTGATCTACCTGATTTGATAAAGAAACTACGTTTTTATTTTATTTTTAAATTATTAATATTTTAACATAATTAGAGTAAACAAAGAGTTTATAGCCCAAAGGGAAGGAGTATGATACAAAATTTTTATATATATTACTGTTGCTAAAGACCTGATATTCAGAACATTTTGATTTAGTAAACAGGTGTTTGATGTGGATATCCTTGAATTGGCAAAAAAAGAAATAAATATATTAGATCAGTATTAATTTTGTATCTAAGTCATTCAGTTTTATAACATTAATTTTAATCCCCCCCCCCTTTATAATTCTGCAAAAGAAATTTATGGAACTGGAACAAAATTTATTCGACAGTTAATAAGAGTTATAGAAATATGTACTTGTATGCACATACTTACAATATACTTATAAAATATAGTCAAATAATTATTGCGGGCACCTGAGACAAATAAACAAAAATATAAATTGTAAAAAATAAAATTAAAAAAACCAATAAGCAATAATAAAAACGCTTTTAAAATAAAACCCTAAAATACAGAAATATATAAATATACGAAGGCATACATGTGTAAACGCTAAATAATAAACGTGCGTATGATTTTTTGCGCGAAAGCAGTTTCAAATAATAGGACACTTCGACCATACGAACACAAATCATCAAGATCAATAGAACTTTGACACCACTGCCACCTCTAAATAAATTAATTTTGCATCTCTTTATAGTGTCCAATTTCAATGAGCCATTGTATGAAATAAATATTCCGACGTGTGGGTGCGTTTGTGTGTCTACTTTGGTTATATGGGAAGAGGCAAAATTAAAATTATAAAATTAATGTAAAAAACAGAAAAGTTGTTTGCAAATCCTTGTTTTTCATGAATATTTCTGCATACTTTCAAGTAAATTCGCATATACTGTGTGTTTGTTGTTGTTTTAAGTTTGTCAAAGTTATTGAAGCATTTTTTTTTAAAAAAAAAAAAAAAAGTATGTGTGGAGATATAAATAAGATTTCTCTTTGGTTCATTGAAAAAACATATTAATTCTGACTTCAAACCCAGACTTATAGATATTCATAGTGTCATCAATGAAGGAATTTTAAAGTTAATTAACAATATTGTGGTAAAAAAGTTTTAATTCCATGTATGTACATTAATACATCTGATAAAGGAAAGTTAAAAAAATTGATATATCTGTGATCTGGGGCAACTAATTAGAGTTGGTTCAGCACGAAATGTGCGCCTTGGGATTTTTTTTTTTTTTTTCACGTCTTTAGTCATGATGTAATAGAAATTTGAAGTATATCTATTAATATATATATATATATAAAGTGGAAAATATATCCAAATATATATATATACTATATATGAAAGTATCCAAAATATATATATATACTATATATGAAATTAAAATTACAATATGAACTATGAACGTCTCACTCACTTGAAAAAAAAGATGAAGCGGATACTTCAAAAATGCATCCAGAGTGTGAGAGATTGGCCTGACTTCTGAGTTGGTGGATGATTGTTATATGATTGAGCTAAGATAAAAGTTACACTGAGATAAAAATAAAGTTTTAATATTTATATATATATATATAGTATCTAAAGTAGATGTGTGATTAGATGCGTAGCAAAACTTGAAGCTTCATCAGCAAACAGGTGATGATTGGTTCCCCTCCCCAAAAATAGATGAATGCATAATTGAGAGAAATTTTACATCAGCATAACGGAGTAGCATTTCCTCTCCCATCTCTCAACCAAACTGAAATCTAGGCATTAATTTTTTGCCTCTCCTATTACTTCTACTCTGTATTTATATATAAAATCAATTTAAAAACCTATTACATATATATAATTCTTCAGTTCATTAAAAAATAATTAGCAGGTCCAGATCTAGTATTTTTTCTGAGATCTTTTCTCAGACACAAAACAAAAAAGGCCCAAAAATAGTCTAAAAAAATTATAAAAGCAGGCGAGCATCACATCTTTCACTTCAAATTTTATTATATTGCTGCTATCCAGGAGTTCAAAATTCAATATTATTATTTCTAACTATCCATGAACATGAACAACCTTCTCTCATCAAGTGATTTAAAATCTTTAAATATCTGGATCTCCATGCCCATGTTAACAGTTTGAAAACAATGGATTGTAGTTTTGTATTAAAATACTTCATATTTGAACATTTAAACAATTTTACTTTTAACTGAAAGGAGATCTTTGATTTCTCTCGGAGTCTTTAAAGGAACTACGCTCAGAAAATTTCTAATATCCACTCCATATATTCTTGCCATTTCAGCTGTTATTAAATATAGTATACAAATATGGATGGGTTGCTCACCAACATGCATTAACAATGTGGTGAGTTTATTGGCTTTTACCTCTGAGTTTAAGGTCAAGTAACACTATGGCTTTTTTTCTTAATTGTCTGATAGCTCTTAACTGATATATCAGTTGAGTTTCCTTGAAGGTAGAATGAATGTGTGAGTGAATTATTTTTTTCTAATAACTATTTACAATCATGGCAAACAAAAATAAATCATGATCTTTATTCTCAGGAATCTGTAAAGTCATCAACCAAGGCAATGGTTGGTGGCCAAAGGCAGACAGTACTAAGAATCTTCTGATTATGGACCCAGGCTACCATTTCATGACAATTTTTTATTTAGATACTTACAACTGCAGATCACTTTCAAGTGAAGGAAGATGGCAAGAATTAGCAGAACTGTCTTATATTAAATGGAACATTATTGGACTTTGTGAAGTTAGAAGAAAAGGAGAAGAAACAATTGACTTAAAAAGTGGACATATACTTTATTATAAAGGTACACATATTGGAAATACAAGTGGAGTAGGATTCATTATAAATAAAAAGTGGAAGAATAACATTGTGGAGATTGATAGTGTATCAGACAGAGTGGCAAGATTAGTTATAGAACTTAATAGCAGATACCAAATGCAGATAATTCAGGTTTATGCTCCAACAAGTTCTTATTGTGATGAAGAAGTGGGCAATTTTTATATAGATATATAAAAGGCTTTTGATTATATTAAGTAACATTTAAATAATCATGTGAGACTTTAATGCTAGAATTGGTAAACAATTGAAAGATAAAAGTGCTTATGCTATGAGAAATGAGAGGAGATTGCAGAAAAAGAAAAACTTTATATTATGATTTATTTATTTTTGAGAAAAATGTTAAACAGAAATGGACATGGCAGCATACAAATGAAGATACATCAGAATTGGATTATATTTTGGCCAACAGAAAATATGGATTTTAAGATTGTAATAATCTTAATAAATTCAACATAGGAAGTGATCATCAATTAGTGAGAAAACTAGAGAGACAAAATTATTAAGAAAAACAATATTCACTGTTGATATTCCTAATCTTCAGAAACATTCTAATGAATTTAAATTAGTACTTGCAAATCATTTTCAAATGATAACAGATTTTGAACATGATTCAGATTTGAACAAAATCAATATAAAGATAATTAATACATTTAGCTGGTCCAAAAAAGCAGCAATTGACCAGTAAAATTTCTATTAAGATGACAATTTATGAAGAAAATAAGGAATATGACAAAATATATATAAATGATGCATTAAGAAGGATTGAATATTATCAAATTATATAAGGATGGACTTATCTCGAATTTTGTAAAATAATGTGAAAAAAGTTGATAATGCTATAAGAAAGTATAATTGTCAATTAGCAAGGAAAGCTATAGAAGAGAATAAAAATCTTAAGATGTAAAACAACATCTTGATATTGTAGGAGACTTATTTCTGCAATAAGAAAAAAAGATGGAACTGTTACTAAAAAGAGAGATGGCATCATGAAATTATAGAAGAGTTCTATCAAGATTATATAAAGAACATGAAAGAGTATCTCCTACAACTACTATATCTTCTGAATTGGCCAGGATTTTAAATGAAGAAGTGAGACATGCTATTAAATTTATGAAAAAGGGAAAAGCTCTGGGTAATGATGGGATTATAATTGATATCTTAAAAGAAGCAGGTGAAGAAATAGAATTTTTTTTTGACAAAGTTATACACCAAATATCTAAATGATAAAGATGTACCAGATGATTGGAAGTATACGGTATTAATATTAATTTTTTAAAAAGGTGATAAAGAAAATATTAAAAAATTACAGACCTATTAGTTCTATACAAAAATTTTACCAAGACAATTACAACTTCTCTGTAGCAAACTTTGGATTTAGCCAAAAAAAAAAAGCAACTGGATGTAAAAGTTGTTTAGTACAGTGGATCATATTCAAGTATTGAGAGATGACATAAAAGGGACAAATTAATATGGATTTCTGATATGCTTTGGGTTTGTAGATTATGAAATGGCATTTGATTCTATAAACATTTTTTCAGTACTTAAAGCATTGAATCATCAAGGTATAGACTCAGATTTTGTCATATTCTGAAGAATATCTATAAAAATGCAACAGCAACAGTTAAATTACATAATTATACTAGGAAGAATAATATTGAGAATTTTACTTTCACCCATTTCCTAATTTCTGATGTCATTGAAACTTTGCATACATGTGTATTTCTATAACAATCAACTCTTATCTCTACCTGTAGTTAAAGCAACCTCCTTTAATTGGCTTTATTGTCTTAGTAAATATGTATTTCTGATGGACAATACATTTTATTAGAGTTTGCAAACAATTTTAGCAAAAAAAATAATGTTTTCCCTTTAAGTGGGATTTAATACTTTTTATAATTGACCCAAATTAGTGCTATTAAATTATTTCAAAACTTTAACGTTTATCATTTCTAAAATTATATAAAACTAAAAAACTTTTTGGAAATAAAAGCACGAGATGATTGTGTTTAGAAATTACATCAATGCAAATCTATTTATCAATTTACTTGCAACTAATGTCCACTTTCTTGTATCAATATTTGTATTTATTTGCAGAGGGTGTTGCTGAAATAACATGTTTGAAAAGAATGACCATTTTTATGTTTGAATTTTTAGCTAGTGGTATGTATTTGGATTTTTCATATATATTAAATTGTGGTTGCTTTCAAAAAATTTGGTTTTGAGAAAAAAAATGTATCCATTTCATTTTACAATCTGTTTTCATTCTTATTTCCTCTGACATTTTTTTAAACATCTATTAATGTTTATATACTTTGCTACTTTTATTTTATTTGCCTCTTATCTTCTTACACTCTTTATTACCATCTATTCTCTCATCTTTATTATTCTTCTTTCTTTCAGTATGTCCATTATCTTCACATGTCAAATTTAGTAATATTACCAATAGTTTTATACATTTTGGTCCAGTACTAAAATAACAGGCTCTGGAACTCAAAGTCCATAAACCACAATTCAGTCTTATTTCCAATAAATTATTTGATTATTTATATTACAGTCCATATCAGTAATTTATTTTTCCCCAGTAATCTTTTCATAACCAACTTAGCCAGCTATCCAATAATGGTCAGAAAATGGATATTTATATTAACTGAAAAATAAAGATCTTAGATTAACCTAGATTAGTCAAATAAATGTTAATACTGTGATGATATAAAAAAATGGTCATCAAATAGTTTGTCAGTCAAAAAGACCATGAGATGCTCAGTCACTAGTAATGGTAAAGTTAAGCTTCAGTTCAGGGACACTTAGCTCTTGAATCCATCATTCTACCACTGAGCTATGCCATACTAGGCAACATTAAAAAAATATTAAATATGATATGGTATTCATCACTGGACCTTTGGCAAAGAAGAGAAAGAGTTCTGCTTCTGCAGCTATAATGTTTTCTGTTACTTTTTTATTAATTAGAAGAATATCTTCTTAAGAAATTTTTATTGAACTTTTTTTTTCAAATACTCTCTCATCTTTTATAAGGGTTATAGGTTTTTCTAAGTATTTCATTTTCAAGACATTGAGGCGGGATGGGACTTCTGATTGTAATACATTAATGCATTACAATACTTTCATATAAAAATCAAAACAAATGGTGAGAGATATTCTACAAATGGATGTTATCAGTTAACTGTTGCTTTATTCATTTGGGGAGTTTTATTAGGTACTACTATAAAAGGCGTGAGTTAATTTATGATAATAGCATAGAAAGTAGTTTACTGTTTAAAGCTTGAACAGGATCATTAGCAACAAGGAATATTACACATAAATGGAGAAATGTGAGTGATTTATTCTGCAACTTATATAAGGAATGCATGGGAAATATTAGGCATCTGTTAAATGCTTATAAGCAGAAAGGATACAAATAATGAAGTTGTGGGGAAATAAATATAAAAATAATTATGTAGTAAGTGGGTTTTGGGTTTTTATGCTGGGTTTGGAAAAAGATGGGGGGGGGTAGATATAAAGCCATAGTGTGGACAAAGATGATATTGTGGAAATGGGATGGAGCAGAATATGGAGAAAACTTAGGGTGGGGAATGGAAAGGAATGTTAAAGTGACTAACAGATTTATTTGGGCATAGTGGCTGAGAGATTCCTGACTTCAATAAAGGAGAAGCTATATTACATCGCATTGCAATATATGCTCATTGATTGATATAGTACTTATCGTTGAAAGAAGGAAAAACTAATCAATAAAAATAAAATGTCCATTTATAGTAAATGTTGACATTTATTCTGAATTTTATGACTACAAATGAATATTAAATATCACTTATTTTTATTTCATACACATTTTTTTGCGTAGTATATATTTTATTTTCTTCTATTTAATAATTTTTATGGAAATATATATATATTTAATTTTATTTATAACAGTAAATGCAAGAATAAATATGGACTTTATAAATCCAAGAAGAAATGCAGACTTTTCTTATGAATTTTTTTTTTAATTAAATAATTAGTACTACTTTGGTAGATTAATTACTTTTATTGTAAAATGTATTCCTTTCTTGATTTTATTTAATACTCAATAATTAGGTTGTTTTTTTTTTTGCTCTATGATAAGTATCATTTAACTCCACCAAACAGTTAGACCATGCACTATATCAGCACCACTTATATGTTTTTGAATTGTATGGGTGTATAAATATTTTATTATTTATAATCAAGGCCAAATTGCACAAATGTTTTACCTACCAATCTGGAACCCAATAGATTGAAAGGGATGTAAAAATTAAATTTTACAAAAAGTTTTCAAGATTTTACCAACTTCACTCTGGTTGAGCCCTCTGCAACTTAACATTACACTAGATCATCATCATCATCATCAACCATTATTAATCCACTGCATGATGAAGGTCTCTCCAAGTTCAAACCATCTTCTCCTATCTTTAGCTTTTCTTCTCCACATCACCCCTGCACACTTTCCTATTTCATCTATCCATCTCACATGAGATCTCTTTCTGGATATTTTACAATCTCTTGGAATCCAGTTTAAGATTTCAATTGTCCATCTGTTATCATCTCTTCTAGCAATATGTCCAGCCCAACTCCACTTCAGTCTTTCAACTTTTCCAATAAGGTCATTAACACCTGTTTGTTCTCTTACCCATATATTGTGTTTTCGATCTCTTCTTACTTACTCCTAACATGCATCTCTCCATACGTCGATTGGTCTGAAGTCTCTGTACTGCTCTTCTATTAAGTGTCCAAGTCTCAGATCCATAAGTAAGAACTGGTAAAATACATTTATTAAAAACGTTCCTTTTCAAACACATAAGCATATTTCCTTTTAGTATCAAGTTATTTCTACCAAAAGCACTCCATAATTCTAAATACCAAAATGTATATAAGCATCATTTTATATAATCTAAGTACACTAATTCAAAGTTAAATCCCTAATCAATATCATATTTAAAAATTCACTACTAGTGGGTCCCTGTCAAAGCAGATTTCTCATGTGTGTTTAGTTTTTAATAAATAAAAAAACGCACGCACACACATAAATAAAAAATATTTTATTAATACCTACTGCGGTCAAGCAGTTTAACTTTTTTTAAAACATTATTTAAAAGTATTCAAATTTTTTGCAAATAGCTTTATTATTTCGATGTTGTTTTCTTTTTTTAAATTAACATTCAAACCGGATATCTGCAGGGTAAATTCTAACCAGATTTTAAATAAGTAATGGGGATATATATTACAATTTCAAATCAAATTGGAAATTATTAGTTTCTTTAATTATTAATTTTTTAAAATTATTTTTAATTAATTGCAGATATATATTTTTACATAGTTGAAATTACTTCAACTTTTATTCTATATCTCGGCTTTCTCTCCTGGGAAAATAGAAACCTAACATTTCCTATATATTTATGTCATCGAGTCTAGTCGTTGCGTGCCTGGCTTTAAAATTAAGTTTTGTTTTTAATAAGAGCAAACTAAGTATATTAACGTATATATAAAAAAGCAACGATGTAGGATATAGGTTAAGACAAATTAAGCATAAAAATTAACACTGCATTCCTTTAATAAAGTAACGTGATAAAGGGGTGTGTCGATATTATTAAAATAATCTAATGCCACTCATTACATTACGTGTTTCCATTAACCACTGATTCTAAAACTTATATTATCCAAATAAAATATAAAGTAGTGTTATATAAAAATGTTGTATTGGTATAAATATAAGCATAATCTGTACTTTAAAGTATTACATTGTTAATAATATATATATATTATATAAAAACTATATAAAAATGACATTATCCAGATTTATCCATGTATGATTCATAGTATTAACATGCTGATGTTTCGGCTGGGTCACACTGGTCATCAACTAAATAATGACTGTTATAAGAATAAAAATAAAAACCATGTAAATACCTACAGAAACTTATGACAAGATTGACGGTTACACCAATATCAAATAATATAGAAAAAAATAAAAGTGTAAAAGTGTTTTCTATTGGTGAAATCTTCAGTTTTGTTATTGTTGTAAAATTGTGTATTCACACTGTATAGACAGTCTTATACTTTCACCTAATACTGCTGTCTTACATATAGTATTAGTTGCCATGCAACTATAAAAAGAAGAGACTTTAGGTGCCGTTATAAGTTTACTAGCACTTCCAATTATACCATAACAATCTTACTCATGAGTAGATATGATGGCACTTCTGGCTGTACTATGACAGTTTGCCTAGAAGCTTCCAGTTCCAGGATATATATTGGCTTTCAGGTTTGACTTGTTGCCTGACCTTACGTTCAAATTGTCAGATCCCCATCAGTGATGAGAACAATCAAATACAGGTGAGCATCATTGCCTTTTACCTGTTCTTATGTTATCTATATGTTTAAATACTGGCCTATGGTGATGAATTTTCAGTCCAATCAAAATAAAAATGAAATCTGGACTAGTCCATTATTTGAAGGCAAGGTGAGATATAACAGTTACACCCTAATGCTTGCAGTCCCTCTACAGTGGTTTTTTTTAATAATATTCATGCCCCAATTGATGGCTGTTATGATCCAGCTGAAACATTGGGATATTAATACTATGACTCACACACAGATAAAACTGGATATGTAATTTTGGTATCTGTAGCCCATGAAAATCTTTATCTTAAACTATGTAATTAGAAGGGTCTTTAACTCAGACTTTCACACTCTCAATAGCTATCCATTCCATCTTATGCAACTGATACATGTGAAAAAGATAAATGGAGATCTTGAAAGGGTTATTTGAATATTTTAAACTATATATATATATACTATATTATTAAAATTTATATAATATAGGGGGCCAGGAGGAAGGGGGACACAGAACAAGCAGAGAGCGGAGAGGGAGCGGGGAGAGAAGCGCCCCCGCCGACCCGCCAGAGCGGCCCCACCAAGAGACAGCGGGGGGCAGCACCGGAGGGAGCGAAAGGAAAGAGGGAAGGGGGGCGCCCCCGGACGGCCGGCCAGGAAGCAGAAACCCCAAGACAAGCGGAAAACCAGGGAGACAAGGGCCACCCAAACCCAGGCGAAGGGAAAAGGGCGGAGGAGGGAGCGACCAGAAAGCAACCGACCGGAAAGCGGGCGGAAGGGAAAGAAAAGAAAAGAAAGCGAGCAAAGAGGGGAGGCCACCGAGGCAAGGGCGGGGGGCGCACGGGGAAAGGCCGCGCGCCGCCGGCCGCCCCAAGAAGGGAGAGAGGGGCGAGGGGCAGGGCGGGGGGGGGGGGCGCGCCGGCCCCCCCCGGGGGAAAAACTATCATTAGTAAAATTAAAGTTTATTTAAATTTTTAACAAAATTTGGGTTTGATGGGAAGCAGAAGTTATTAAAAGTCTAACTAAATTCAAAAAAGGTCAGAATCAAAGATTTTAGATTAGTGATAATTTATTTATATTAAAAATAATAATCACATGATTAGGACCTTGAGAAGTCATGTGACTTTCAAACATTCTGATAGTAGAGAGTGCAAAATAATTTCTTCTATTTAAACTGAACATTTGTTATTATTTACATTATTCAATTAAAAATGATTCCCATTCTACCATTGTGTTAAACTACACAAGGTGCTATTGAAGGATTGTGTTATAATAATGGGGGGGGGTGCTGGTCTTCATATGAAAATGATACAGGTTTTTATGAAAAAAAAAGTTCAAATCATCAGAAAATGTTGCAAAGGTATTCTGATGGTAGCCAAAAAATCAGCCGAAAATGAAAACTTAAAATAAAATTAAAGTAATGTTCAATAGCTTTTTAAAAAAAGAAAAATAGAAAGAGTGATTGTAAGAAATTAAAAGTTAGAAATTACAGATGTGTCAATTGTATATATTTAGTAATGGCTTTATTGCTCGAGAGTTTATAAAAACTTTGATCGCTGGAAGTGCCAGAATCAATCTTAATACCCACATTCCATAGACTGTCACATGATCACTACACTATATTGCACAGGGCATCAAAATATTAATATCATGAATGAAATTAATCAAGAAATGAAACATTGGGAAGCAGGATTTTTGGTAATAATGACTTTATTAATATATATACAAATAAAATGTCTGTTAAGTAAAAACTATTGTAGTAACAATAAAAATAATAAATATAATGGTAATTAACTATTGTAGTCTTTCAATCTGCAGAAGTACTTTTGGCTAATTTCTTAACCTTTCTCAATTAAGGAATTAACCAAAAGTACTTCTGCAGATTGAAAGACTGTATATAATAGTTAATTACTATTATATTTATTAATTTTATTGTTATTATATCATAAAAATAATAAGTATAACAGTAATTAATTATTATATACAATGTTTCAATCTGCAGAAGTACTTTTGCTTAATTACTTAATTGAGGAAGGTTAAGGAATTAACTGAAATTACTTCTGCAAATTGAAAGATTTATATAATAGTTAATTACCATTATATTTATTATTTTTATTGTTATATATATATATATATACTTGGAAAAAAGTTTTCTATAATCATGTTTTACCAGTGACTTTTCATGTGTTTGAGATTTTACAAATAATAGAAAAACATTATTGAGAATTTTAGGGGCAAATAGCAAAGTTTTGAGAGATGTATATTGGAAATTAACAATTAAATGCACGAGAAAACAAATTTCACTGCTGTTGCTGAAAAAATTAAGAAATTGAGATAGAGCTGGATTCTACATGCTAATTAAAGTAATAAAAGCTGGAATTCTAATGAATTAAGGAAGTTTTCTGGAATGTCAAGAAGAGATGCAATAGAATGGGAAGTGAATTAAACATAAGATAAACTTCATATTGCAGAGTATAAAAAGAAACTGAATGGTTTTACTGCTAATGAGTTATCACATCAACCAGAAGTGACATATCTGGACTGCAATAGATTGAATGCCAGTCTACCAACCTATTATTGTACCAAACCACACCTTACTAGCAGTGTTTTAGTGATAATTGATGGTTAGTATCATGAGAGATCAAATAACATTCAAGTATTAAAATGATTTTTTTTTCATAACCTTATTTTTCTCAGCAATAGTTAGTCTTTGAACTACCATTTTTACCATTGGTTTAAATTACTCATAATACTATATCATTATAACAATTCATAAGCTTGATCAGCATTTATCAAATTGAATACTGTGATCTTTCAAGGAATCTTTAAATGTGTTCCTGAAATTCTTTCAAGTTGTCCTTGACAATGTCCTTGAGAACCTTTCAAGTAGCCATTGTTTTTTGATAATTTTATAATATCAAAGTAGCCATTGTTTTATATGATAATAAAGACATTTATAAAAATGTAAATCATTGCTGGAGCTTGCTATTCTTATCTGCTCTCCCTCTGGATATAACCATTATTACGGTTTGTTTTGATTAGTATTTCTCAAAATGTGGCCCAGGATGTCCCTGAGACTCTTACAAACTTTCATTAAAATCAAAACTTTTCCTATTATTATTATTATTATTATTTTTAAAAAAAATAAATCTATAGCAAACTCTTCATACAGTAGTGCCACCCAGTGCAAACCATAGTAATCAATGGATGCAAGAAAGTTTTGCATAAAATCTCTCTTGAGGGCCTACTCATCCAATATCCCTAGACTAGTTTCTGTCTTGTGGCTTTCATCAGTGATGAATCTTGGATCTGAGAGCATTGCATATAGATCTTAGGATCTAATGATTAGTGATTTAAGAAAATAATTGAATGGTTTTTGGGAGGTATATGGCCATGAATGCTAGGGAAGGAGACCATGTGATTAATAATATCTTTTTTATATAATATTTTTACATTTATAATACTTTGTCAATTTTCTCAACTCTATTTCCTAAAAAATGAACAAGATTAAGCATTTATATATTATATATAATGAGTGTAATAATGCCCTAGGCTAAATGAGTAAATAATCATTAAAAATCAGTCAACACTTAGACAATTCCAATATCAATAACAATCAACAATTTCAAACTGTTGTCAAGGCAACCGCCTTTAAGCAATAAAATGAATCCCTTTATTAACACCTTGCTTGTTAAAAGGAGGTTGCCTTGGTAATGGTTTGAAATTATTGATTGTTATAGATATGAGGATTGTCTAATTGTTGACTGGTTTTTATTGATATATATATATATATAATATAAAAGACAAAATCGAACAGTTATTAATTTTAGCTTGCCATTGATTGATACATAATATTTTGCTCTGATAAGATTTTCTCACATTATAAGGTCTTTCTTTGTTTAATGGAAGCAGTTGAATCAAGTCTATACAGTATTAAGCTATTAGTCACAGTTCCTATCTTTTTTTTCCTTCTTATGAAACAATTTTTAAGTTGATTTCATTAATTAAAACAATATTATATCATATAGATCAAAAATATTTGTCGCAGTTGATACAGTATCTTTTCTTATGTTTAAATAATTTGTTTAATGCATTATAATAAATTTCTTAAATATTAAAATTATTTTTTTATTAAAGTTATTATATATCACTTAAAGTAAGAGTAACATTTCAATTTGCTTTTTGGTTTGGATTGTAACAGTAGCAAACTCTCAATACAGTAGTGCCACCCAGTGCAAGCCACCATAATCAATGAATGCTAGAAGGTTTGTGCACAAAATCCCTATCTAATAGTCATCCAATATCCCTAGACTAGTTTCTAGCTTGTGGCATTCATCAGTGAAACTAGTCTGGGGATATTGAATAAGTAGGCACTAGATAGAAATTTTATACACAAACTTTTCAGCATCCATTGATTATGATGGCTAGCACTAGGTGGCACTACTGCATGGAGAGTGTGCTACTGTTTTAACAGATTATGTAAACACAGTAAATAGTTATCATGTTATGCTTTGGATTGTGAATGTTTTCATAATAATCTATATTCTAGTTTATAAGAATTTTTCCACCAACTCTAGACTCGTGCTCTGA
Source organism: Epiperipatus broadwayi (assembly GCA_028023455.1). Taxonomy (NCBI): domain Eukaryota; kingdom Metazoa; phylum Onychophora; class Udeonychophora; order Euonychophora; family Peripatidae; genus Epiperipatus; species Epiperipatus broadwayi. The sequence goes on along the minus strand of JAQFVV010006259.1, from coordinate 2,833,130 downwards.
AATAACAATTCTAGGCATGAGCTCTGAAATAAATATGAACACAGTTAAGAAATTCAAAAAATAGTGGGCTTTGACTTTTATGAATTATTATCACTTCTTATAATGAATGATATTTCTGTAGTGTAATTTTCACTACACCACTCTCACACAAGGTAGAAAAACCAATCCCTTCCTTGCATGAGAGTGGTATAGTGAAAATTACATTATAGAAATATTATTCATAATTGGATAATCTCTAGTCTAATGAATAACTAATAAAAATTATTAATGTACTTTTATTCAGTGGTTTGTGTCAACGTTATGAGGACCGCAAGTTTGACACTTATCAATTAAACTGTAATAACTTAATATCTATATATAATGAGCAATAATAAAGATATGTGTAAGAGGTTATGGTCCAGGATAACTAATACATGCTGGTTCAGCATCAAATATGCATCTTGGGGATCATACATCTTTTTCACATGTCTTTTTATAATTACATCCCTCCACAAAATATTAAAGGTGGAAAAAAACTAGTTCCTACCTTGTGTGAGAATGGTATAGTGAAAATTATACTACAGAAATATTATTCATTATTGGATAATTTCTAGTTTAATGAATAACTAATAAAAATTATTAATTATCACTTCCTAATTTGTGAGATTACTAACAATATGCTATGGTATAATATTAATAGTGATCAACTTTAGCTATGAATACCATTTTAAAACCAGTACTCAATTTAAGTTCACAAATATAGATGCTACTGTTATTTACCAACTGTGGATGCCATTTTAAAATTGTAGCTCTCTTTAAGTTGATAATTTTCTTCTTGACAATATTACACCCAATTTTTAGCTGATTCTATTTTAAAATTAGTATTCAATAGAAGTTTGAAGTACCAATTGTGTAAGTCATTTTTAAAACTACCACTCACATTAACTATTTTCATATTGGCAATTTTATATAGTAGGTTTCAAAGTTATTAAATTTTTAAGTTGAAGTGAAAAATACCACCACACACACAACACTTAATAATAAAAAAATACCACAGGCAACATCATTTACAAGGATTTTTTTAAGAATTGTACATTGTTAATTTTTTATATTTTAAAATTAAATTTGTTTTTCCATTTATAAATATTAAATAATTATTTCTTTAAAAACTGAAGTGAAAAACATGGTGGTTTGTGATTCTATAGCAGTGTTTCTCTCCCATTTTTTGGCCATGCCTCATCTAAGTATCTCTAAAATTCTGATCCCCCTCCCTCTCTGTATGGCATATAATTCTTATTATTCAAAAAAGTGAACTCCTATTCATGTGGAGGAAGCCTAAAAAGCTCTTAATGAAAGAACAGTTGAAATACAATGGAGTTTCAGACCATTAATTTGCTCTAATTAACAATGGAGACGTAAGGAGTAAAGATTTCTAAAGCAGAAAAAATATTGAGAAGGTATGAAAACATTCTTAGCTTAATTTAAGAATAACAAAATATAAAAAGCCAATTAGCAGGCTTTCAAAGTCACTATTAGTAAATAATTCTCAAATTGCTCCCCTTAAAAATTTATTTGTTCCCACATTGGGAACCACTGACACAATAATTAAAAAGATTACACAGGGGTTCTTAGCATATAAATATTAGAACTGTTAATAATTTTGAAACTAACAAATCTAACAATAAATGTTACATAACTGATTCTTTACTGGCAGGATTGCTTGGATCTCTGAATTTTATTGATGAAAAAATAATAATAAAGACAGAAAGACTGAAATCAGAAGTAAGGAAATTTAAAAACATGAAATTAAAATCCTGTATTCAGCATTTCAATAATATCTGGTTTTAATAATTTAAATAATTTGTTTAAAACTAAAAAAAAAATCATGAAACATTGTTAAACCTTTAAAAGCAGCTTTAAGTATAAATATTTGTTTGGTTTGTAATTTGATTGATAATGAAAATGTTTCATCTTTTGCTAATCGTATTGTAAGCCAGAAGTGACATTCTAAGCATTAGAAAAATCAGATTAAGCTATGATAAAGGAACCTTTAATTCTGTTACTCTACTACTATGCTTTGCCATACAGGAATAAAAATATAGTACCTGAAATCGTAAGTTGAGCTTCAATCAAAAGTCTTTAACTCTTACGTGCTCACTGGGCTAACTGCACAGGGTTAAAAATATAATTGTTTGTGGACGCATCAAATGTATTTATTATCTTTAAATGATTTAAGAAATAAATATTTCAAAACTTTCTAATTTATAATGCAAAAGATATCAATAAATATAAGTCATTTAAAAAACACTTTTAGGGAGGGGTGAGCGATTTTCACTATTTTTTTGAGAAAATAAAGAGTCCCAAAGAATCTTGTTTTAAGTTTGAAACCCATGACTTTGACTCAATAATAGTCATTGAACGGCTTTCTTGCTCATGAGTTAGCAGGAAGTTCAAGCATTAAAATTTGCCAGAATTGGAAATGATTTGAGAACTTTATGCTCTAGAGTCTGACACTCTGCCACTACACCAAATCACTCATGGTGCAAACAGCTTTCACCCAAATCTAAAAATTTTTGTAGGATTTAATAATAGAGACATAAGATTTATAAAAATCGTTAATGCCAAATCTTTTTTAATTTGTGCCAATCCCTAAGCCTCTATAAAATGTTACCAAGATTTAAGATAAAATTGTTTGCATGTTTATTAAGTTCTCTTTCGACTAATGGTTTAGTTTAAAGACAATATATATTTTCACCAAACCAGTAGGATGTACATATGTGTCGTAGCAGTTTATCCAGTTACTTATCTGTATCAGGAATAATAAATGTAAGAGATTTTCAATTTAATCACTTTGTTGCCGGTCGCCCTCTTTATCTTTCTTATTTTTAACTTTAACGAGTATTGTATTATTTTCCAGTTAAAATGATTTTTTTTTTTACAATCTATTTGAATTATTATGTTGGAGTATTTCTTAATTAATATCTTTAAAGATACATTTTAAAATAAAAAATGAACTGTAGTTGAAAATAATCAAACAGCCACTTTGTTTGAGATAATAGCTTGGGGCGAGCACTGATTTCTTTACCTTGAATATCCTCATTCCCCTCCACCCTGCTTTTAAATTATTAATGATTATATATTACAAAATTTTTCTTATCTTCCTGTCACGTTATTAAAATTGAAATATTTTCTAGTCTGTATTCTACTTAACCTAATCAATTCAAATACAAAAGAATTTATATATTTATAATAAAAAATAAAATCTTTTATGCTAGTTTTTAATTTACTTTAAAGATTTACTAATGCAATAATTATTTGAAATATTTATGGTAACACTTGCGATGATGAGTAGAATAATATACTCACACTATTATAAACCAGCGAATTGCTTTATTACTCGGGAGTTCATTAGATCGAGCGCCCGAAGTGGAATTGATCACTCCGGATATGACACCCTTACCACACTAAGCATTTTTATTAATAATAAAATACTATATAGAAATTATTTACGTGATGTAACAATTTGAGTGATAGCGATGTTTTTATTTCTATCTGAAAATAAATTTTAATTTTTTAATTTCAATGGATAAATAGGCGATCCAATAAAAATAAGTGGATGAATAAATATGAAATGATTCCAATACGTTTTACTACGCTATATAAGAAAAACAGCTTTTAATTGGTTGGCCGCAAGACGGAGATTTCACCAAGAGCTTTTTTTAGGAGAACAATGAAAAAAGGCAGAAGTCATTTAGGTTTTCTAATTGACCGCTGCTAAGAAATTGAATGTTTCCAATTCCTGTTTTACCAGTTAAAAAAAGGCTAAATACCCATTGACCAACCAAATTTGGATAGTGATCTGAGTTGCCTAAAAAGATCCTAATCTTGTGGGGAAAAATTTTAAGCTTACTCAGCTCAAATTATGGTCATAGTATATTGTTTTATATAATTATCAAAACAGAAATAAATTCAAAACCAATATGCTGTTTTTTTACATAATCTAAATATTTCGTGAAATAATCACATCTGCATACATTACTAGAACAAACCGCAATCAGATTCTAAAAAATAAAATTTAAATAAACTTGCAAATACATTTATCCTTTCGCACTTCAATGTCAATCTATTTCTGTCTGATAAAAAAAGATATTTTCTTTCATCTGACCTTCAACTGTATATATTATTTAAATACAAGTATACTTTATATCCCTAGAGTTTAGATGTAATTATAAGGGATATGAAACCAGACTTTCAGGCTCCTTTTAGCTATCCATTCTATCATATAATCGATACACATGACCACACACGTGTGAAAAAGTCAAATGATCTCCAATATATATATATGTGGAAGATAGTGATCAGGACCAATTGAGTGCTAGTTAAGCATGAAATACATATAGCGGAGACCATTCATCTTTTTCGCATGTGTGTGGTCATGTGTATTGGTTGTATGGGATAGATTGGATAGCTGAAAGGAGCTTGAAAGTCTGGGTTCAAATCCGCTATAACTGTATATATTGCAAATAAATCATTTGTGATTAAAATTATTGGTATTTCATTTTAATTTAAAATTGTGAACTGGTTTGATTGATTTACAAATTAAGGTCACTACTAATATAAAGTTTGTGCTTTTTCAGGTATCAAAACTTGATTTATTAACAATGTATAAGGTCAAAGATGTATAAGGTCAAAGGTCAGATGAAAGACTATCTTCTTTTACCATGTGCAAATGGATAAACATATTTGAAAGTTTATTCTAAAATGATTCTTTAGAATCTGCTTGCAGTTTATCCCAGTAATGTATTTCGTTAGATGTGATTGTTTCTTGAAGTATTTATATTCATAAACATTACATATTTCATCAACAGTGAAAGTCATTTACATGCAATTAAAATTATTAGTAGTTAATTTAAATTTGAATCAGTAAACTGGCTTGATTGATTTACAATTAAAATTGCCACTAATATAAAGTTTTAGCCTTTTGGGATATCAACGCTTGATTTATTTACAGTATATACGGCCAAATGGCATAAAAAGAAGATATCTCCTTTTATCAGACAGAATGGATTAGCATTGATGTGTGAAAGGAAATGGCTTTTTAGAATCTGTTTACAATTTGTATTTGAATACGATTGTTTCATTAAGTATTTCTATTCATAAATGTTACATAAGTGATCAGTAGTAAAACTCATTTACGTGCAATTAAAATTATTACTATGCATATAATATATAAGTAAATAATGATGAAATATTACTACATAGCAGCAGATTTGCCCACAATTCATAAGCCATAATTATGAAAAGATCAAATAGTTTTAAACCAATGGGAGCAACTCAATACTTTCCAGCCTTATAGAGCCTTTTTTTTTATTTCTCCTTCCCCAACCACTAGAAATAGGTTTATTAAATCAGATGACCAGGAAACAAAAAAAGATATAATGTGCAAATGATTGATCAGTTTCTTGGAAAAAAAAAAAAAATTGATCGATTTGCATATGCCCAATTCTGAAGGAGACATACAAAAAGCATATGTTCAATTAATATAGCTAAAACTAATAAAAGAAACAAATATAAAACGGAAAATGCTTATAAGTTTAAAGTAGGAGATAAGGTGTTTGTAAAAATACCTCACCCGAGCAATCCAATAGAAGGAAAATATAACAAATTCTGTCACCAATACAAGGGACTTTTTTTTATTATAAAACAGTCTGCTCCAAATGCATTTTGGATAGAAATGAATGGAGAGTTAAAAGGAACATACAATGCACATTGCTTGAAGCCATATTATGGAAAAACAGATGATACTAAATAGATATGTTTAATTAGAAAAAGAAAGAGGAATGAGATAAGATCAAAAATAGAGTCAAATAACATGATGAGAGTAAAAAAAAAAGATGAGATTTCATTGGAACTATTTCTGAAGAGAAATTGTATGTGTGCAGATCAGAACTTTTGTAATGATGATTTTTTTGAGGCTTTAAACAAGGGTCATTACAATTGAGTGGTTTATTGCGTAGAACTTCATAAAAAATTGTGCAATGGAAATGACAGACCTTCATAGTCTACAACTCCACCATTGTTCCACATCATGTAATGTAACCATTACTGGTCATAGGAAATTTTTTGCTCAGAGGGTTTATATATTACTAGCAAAGGGTGAAAATGTGTGACGTTTTTGAATAAAGTATGAAATTTCATTTCTTTTTTCATTTTTTACATACTTTCCCTAAATAATATATAGGATACCTAACAATCTTTAAAAAATGTCAAATAAGTTTTCAGCAAAGTAAGAAAAAGGCTTTTAATGAAAAGATTCATGAGAAAATGTAAGAAATCCGATTAGAAAAGACAATTTTTTTTTTTCATATTTAATCAATATTGGAAAATACTAGGATAAAAGAAACTTCTTTATGAAGTATCTTTTTTATTGCATTGCCAAATCCATATAATATTAATATCATTTATTTTCTTTATTACTTTTTACAATGCTTTTTTACAACCCACTATTGACAGTTTTGATTGCCTCAGCAATCTTCTTCAGAACTTCAACTTATATTTCCAAATCTACTTTTGAAAAAGATTGCTGGGCAATCAGAACTGTCAATAGTTGGTTGTAAAAAAGCATTGTAAAAAGTAATAAATGATATTAATATTATATGGATTTGGCAATGCAATAAGAAAGATAAAGTTATAATACTTCATAAAGAAGATAAAGACTTCTGGAAATAGGGCTGGATAAAAAGAAAGAAAGAGTTAAGATTTGAAAATATAAGTAGAAGTTCTGAAGAAGATGGCTGGGGCAATCGAAACTGTCAACAGTGGATTGTAAAAAGCATTGTAAAAAATAACAAAGAACATAAATGATATTAATATTATATTAGATAAAAGAAACTGTCCAAAATAATGTTGGTTTGGAGGGAGGTAGTAAATAATAAATATTTACCTATACTTAAATTTTTGATATTAATCTGAAATTGCACTTTTTAAGTATGGCACAATTTGTATTTCTTACTGACAAGCCCTCTGACAATAAAACGTAATACTAATAAGTTAGCATGTGATAATGGTAATGAAATGCCAATTTTTTCCAAACATCAAACAAACCAGGAGAGAAATGAATGGCATTTTTACACTATTATTTTGGAAGTAAAGTTGCAAGAATGAAGGGTTTTTAAATCGTATTAATGTTTAAGACTGCAAAGAATTTCAAGGCAATTATATTTCTATTCTTCATTAACTAACTGTAAAATGTGCATATAAGATTTACTAACAATTTCAATCATTAAATTTACTACTCAACTATTAAACATATGAAATACTTAAACATTGCTGTCAACTTTCTGATCTCAAATGTTCATGCCAGAAGTGATGCCAATTTTCCTCTTAGCATTTTATAAAATGTCTAGATATTTATGGAAAATCTAAGCATTTCTTACTTCGATATTCCACTTTTGGCATTGTTTAAAATTCCTAGGCATTCTATACAATGTTGGTTTCCATACTTTGCCAATAACATATACATAGTATTTCCCAAAAACTTTTTAATTATATATATAATTAATAAACATGCATATATATATATATATATATATTTCCAAGATATATGTCAAAACTCACTTGAATACATAAACTAATAGTTTTATATATGCATATAAGGCATTTTAAGGATAGAGGGTTTTTTATTATATATTTGATATAGTTTTCAATTAAGATATGAGAATCAAAAGGTTTGGTCAAGAATAACTCTGGCACCTCTCTGAGGAGTGCCAAAGCATGAAACCATGGTCTGGGGTTTGGGAGGGGGGGTTTTGACAGAGATATTTTAAATGCTTTCTCTGGCTAAGCATTTATCACAAAGCTTGTTGAGGAATTGGCAATCATTGTTTATAACTTACAAGCTTAAGAGAATAGGGTCATGTGATCTATAACTCTTATTTTGACTAATCTAGTAATAATGATTATTTCTGCCTTCAGAAAAGATGTCAGTTTTTAATATATTTGTGCATTTATAAAATTATGTATTACGTAATCATCTGGAAAAGTTTTATTGACTGCAAAGAGACTTAGCATTTGGTAGTATGATGTAATATATTATGATCATCATCAATCGTAATATACCAATGCCTTTCACCCAATTCTTAATAAATCTTTTTTAGACTCATTATAATATTGAAATCTTTACCTATACTTTATACGTTAAATTAGTTCACAGAGATTAGCAAATGCCTTAAAGAATCTGGTAAATTAATTACTGCTTTGAATTATTAATTAAAAACTCAATTTCAGTTATGGATATGGAAATGTGTGGGTGGAATCTATTTGTCAAATTAATTTTAACTATACAGGCATTTACAAAAGAAAGAATTTACGCTTACAGATCTGTAGAATGATAATAGAATTATCAACTGATTTAACATTTGAATCAGATTTTTTGCATTATTATTTTAAATGATATAAGGGATCTCGTTAAAGTTTATAATGTAGCTCTTAAATTATCATGCTAAAATACATTGTGTTAAGGGACTGGCAAACGAAGATGAATAAATGTTGGTTCTTAGTGTTGTATGACTATTACTTAGTTACTCAATCTACACTAGGCTGGAATCTTAATGTATATCATTATCATCATTTTAAACCATTATCAGTTCATCACAGGATAAAGGTCTTCCCAAATTTAGTTTGGTTTCTCCAATTTTTAGCCTCTCCACAACATCCCAGCAAACTTTTTCATTTTATCCATTCATTTTACATGTGGTCTCTCTCTAGATCTTTTACAATCTCATGGGATTGTCCAATTCTTATCATATCTTATAACAATATGTTCAGCCTAGCTCCACTTTTGTCTTTTAATTCTTTCAATGGTGGCAGTGATACTTCTTTGTTCTCCCACCCATGTAACTTATTTTTGATCTCTTCTTGTTTTCCTAAAATACATTTCTCCAAACTGAAGTCTCTAAATTGCTTTTTTGTTAAGTGCCAAAAATGCATTTAACAAATTAAATTAACTTGCAATGTTACATTTTAATCACATGACCAACAGCATGTCTTCAGCATGTTTTGGTGCTGCCATTTTTTTCACCTTGTTTCACAATTCTACAACTGTTTATAATGCTATTTTGCCAAGTTTTCATTCATTCACCAGCAAAAATTGGAACTAAAACCTGTATTTATTAATTTAATTAAAGATGTTAGTATAATACTGAGATCAGAAATTCAAAGAAGCCAGTTGTGGTTGTAAAACTAACAATGTCACTAATTGGTAGTTTCTTTATTCTCAGGTTATGAGTGTAAGCTTTTCTCTTTTACTATTTCATAAAGAAATAATGTAATTTTCAGTAAATTTATGTACTAAACCACTTTCTGCTTACACAAGCTGTAAGCACTAAGCTGTTAATACCAAATCTTCCCAACTGTAGTTATTAAAGATCCAAAGATACCAAAATGTATGGATGCAGAACTGAGATCAGATCTATATGATTATACAAGCAAATGAGCTTGAATTAAAAATATCAAAGCTTTATAGTTAATTAAAAATGTAGAAGGTGCCTTGATACAGTAATAGTATGATGAACTCTGGAACTAATGGTCTACTGATTGCAATTCAACTCTGACATTTCTGGTATTCAAACTTTGTAAGAACTCCCAAGTGTTTCTAGAAAAGGTGGTAATAGATGAACAAATTTAAGTCTTAAATATGATCCCAAAATATTGTAAAAGACATGGAAAAAGTCCACATGTGAGGTCGATAAATGAAATCAGGAAGTTTGCTGGAAGGATGTAAAGAAAGGAAATTGTGGATCAAAGAACCTAATTTAAATTCAAGGATATTTTTATCCTGAAATGAACCAATAATGCTTAATCATAATGATGATAATGATGATAGATGTAATTTTATAGATTTAGTTTATATATTAATAAACCTATTCATAAATTAAACAAGTTCAAATATATTATTAAGATAATTTACGAGCAAGATTTCTAAAGAATCTTTTAAGTAAACCTTTAAATAACACCCACATTTTGTTATGTCAATGCAATCTACTTTGTCAGATAAAAGATTCCATTGACAAAGCAAAGGGTGGGCATTATTTACAGCTTTATGTAAATGATTCTTTAGGAGTCTCACTTTCAGATTATTCTATTCAGACTTGTTTATTCTGAATGTAGATTTATATTCTTGGTCTTACATATTTGATAACCCGTAAAAGTTACATGCTCATTAAAAATCATTATATTAATTAGCATATAATGGAGTTTGCTAAAGAAAATATATTTATAATACTATCATCGTAATCATTTTATCTTTAATTTATCTCATAATTCATTTAACTGATGTAATAATAATAGAGACTTACTTAAGCCAATGACCCCAATTAGGATGTGCTTTGTGATAAAACACTTATTATAAATCTAATAATAATTTATTGTTTAAATTTGCATTATCAAATGAATGTATAATTTTTGAATTATCCTAGATTCAAGATTTAAAGATATCTAGAAGGCCATGATGATGGGTGGGGCAATAACTTTAGGCATATTTCAAAAATAAAGCAGAATCTTTTAAAAAAAATGATAAAAAAAACCAGTTATTACTTTTCTAAAAGTGAAAGAGTAATTATAAAATACAAAATTAAACATTTAGGCAGTATTATATTATGCGAAATTGCAAAAAAACCTAATCTCCAATAAAAATTACAATTTGATGTACCACAATTATTGAAATTGCTAATCATAGAGATCGGATATATTTAAAGAGAAAGGATTTCCACCTTTAATATATGTGCTGTACTAATCTTATAATAGCTCAACGATGTAATGTTGAGTATTGAGGATATTCTCAAACATAAAATAGAGCCTTTTGAAAAGATAAGTGTGGCCTTCTTATCTTTAAACCTACATTTTAATTATATAGGCCAATCTAAAGCATCTTAGTTTGAGAGTGTGAATATGTTTCTCTATTCACTTTTACATAAATTATTTTCTTTCACATACTAACATTTGCAAAATTTTTCAATTTACTACATGTTAAGGTATTTTATGAATTTCTTAGAAATTATATAATATTCAAATCTATTTGCTAAGTGCAGAGATCATGTGTAATTAAAGAGAAAGGATTACCACCTTTAATATATGTGCTGTACTGATCTTACAATAGCTCAACGATGTCTTGTTGAGTACTGAGAGTACTCTCAAATTTAAATACAAAATAGAGACTTTTGAAAAGATAAGAATAGCCATCTTATCTTTAAATACTCTCAGACACAAGATAGAGCCATTTTCTCTTTTGCTTATTATGTTTCTCCTGGTTGGCAATAAACTATGACTCCTTGACCTTTCTTTTTCTGTCATTGTGCTCCATGCACACCAGATTGATCGTCAGTAGGTCAGAGTTATGACCAAATTGTTTTATATGTTCCCAATGCACTTAGCCTTAGATTATAAAAAAAGAAAGAAACCATTTCAATGTGCATACAAATAAAGGTTTGCAAATTTGAATATATATTATATACCACAGATCTCATGCTTAAACAAATCAGTAGAATAGTAACAATCTATTATCAAAGTGATACTACAATTAGACAATAAACGAAATTCTAAACTGAGATGTTGTCTTGATGACAGATAACTGAAGTTCTGTTGGTTTATTTAAGCAAAAAGGCTGTGGTTATGGAGTTTACATATTATAATCAGTTGTCTGAAAGCACTTACAGTTTAATATATATGCTGCTAAATATCAGCTTGACTGAGACCAGCTACTCAGAATAAAGCACCATGCTTGACATGAATTCAGATGGTAGGTCATATCATGTGATATTCTTTCAAAGTACACCTGTGACTCAGATGTTACAAACCAGTCCTGTAAGACTGAGTTCCTATAATCCTCTTCCCCTGCAATCAAAATAAGTCTTTTGTCTACAGGTTTTTTTGTGCTAGAAGTAAGTTATAGGCAAATGACTAAGATACTGATTACTTGGGGGTGGGGGGGTGCAAGATATTGCTTTATGATGTTGCAAATTTATTTTAACCTTTCAAAATTTATGTTATCAGCTAACATGCAAGGTTCATTTATTCCTTGGGTTTAAGAACAGATCAGTAAACAAGGACAGACTTAGGTCAAATGTTTTGCTTGCCTATGATGCTACAAGTATTTGCTAAGATTTTATTTGTGGTAAGCTATATCTTTTTACCTTTTCTACAATAACTCACTTTTCAAAATAACTTTTTATCAAGTTTCAAATATATAAAAAATCAATGAATCACTGGGGTCATTTTTACAATTAAACTATTCCCCTAAAATATTTTTAAAATGGTCATTTTGCCCTGCATAGTTTAGTGATTTTGGAGAGTAAGATTCTCTGGTCGATCCCAGTTCTGGTTGTTCCACACAACCAAACTTCTCATGAACTGTCTAGCTGCTAAGCCATTGAATTATTTCTTTTGTAGTTAAATTTTTACTGTTAATGTGTGTATGTGTCAATTGATTTTAGACTTTTCTCAGCATTATCTGTATCGTCCTTGAGCAAATATTTTATTAATTAATAAAGATTCCAGTTTTTTTTTAATAGCAAGCAGTTAATTACCATTTTTTATAAGACTTATTCTAAAATATTATTTGATATTCTAATTTTATTAGCTAAAATCATTAATTAATAATCTTCAAATTATTCTATTTTTATACCTGCGAGCAAAGGTGCACCTTTATATAATACCAAGGGCAACGTTCAAATCTAAGAAATTAATGCAACGACGAGACCTTAAATCAAGTTTTTTGCATTAATTTAAATGTTCACCTTTTACCTTTATCTTTAATCGAATTATCAAAAAAGAAACCCTGTAGAGAAAGATAGGTTATAAATAAGGACAAACATACAAATATAAGTATGTATATCTGCGTTAAATTTTATGCCCAAAAGCTGTGCAGGAGGACATTATATGCAAATGCATATTATCAGCATTTTCAATTGCTTGCTTTAGTTTTCAAGCTTTGTTTTTGAATTGGCTCATTGCAAGGTAAAGACCTCTCAAAACCCCTCCACAAAGAAGCAGAGAGGTAAAATTAAAATTTACCAGGCTATTTTAATGATATGTAATGAGAGTTTGGCAATTTTTATTTTTTGTTTTAGCCTATCGTTAATTATAATGAAATATCAATTTTCTGACCAACATTTAGATGGTCAGCCTAAAAGAAAAATTCCCAGCTTACTTGGCTGTCTACAGTTATTGATAATAATTTCCATTTATCCAGATATGAAACCTGATTATGATCATATCAGGCGGATGTACTCATCACTATAACACTACTCAGAAAATAGAATAAAATAAAACGTAAAACAAGTGTGATATGAGCTTAAAAACAATATTTATTGACATAATCTTCAGTGGTAATGATATACTTTATTTATCCATTATTTGACTAACCCAAATCTAGAAGTGGTCTATCTATTATTGTCTTAGCTATTTTTGCACCCTTTTTTACACATCATCACAAACAGAAATAGCTTGACATGTTAAATATTTTTTGTCATTAATATGAAAGTTTATTACATTAATGCAAACAGTACATCCCAATGACAAAATGATTTCTGATTGGTTATTTCTCCTAGACCTCCACAGCACCAGTTTAGAATTAACATGTGTTGGCAAACGATATAGTTTAATTGTTTATCACAAAAATTTAATGGTATTAGCATGTATAGATCACAACTTGTGACATAAATTGTGATGGAGTGTTTTGTATCTTAGCCCCTGGTAGAACAATACACTAACATTAAATTTTTCTTTTAAATTGGATAAACTGCTATTGAAATATCTGAATGATTCAACATCTGTATGGTAGTAAAGCCTTGAGCCACAGGAATGTTTTCCAAGTATTTTTTATGATTTTGTGATGGCAGAAATAGCACACTGAAGATAATCAATGAAGACATAAAATACATTGTCACATTTCATGTTATAATTCATAATCCAGACATGCTAGGGTCTTAAAATTCTTGTAATAAATAGTTAAATTATGTTATTACTAATGCATGCATTGATTCAAACAAAGAGCTGCAAGCTGCTTGGAAGAGGGAACCAATCACTTTTTTAGTATGACACACTATGTATTTTTACATGGAATCTTATTGCTCTTTTGTAGTATTTCTCAAATAACACTACTTAAGAAAAAAAACTAGGCATTAAATGTGTATACATTTTGTCATCTAGTAACATAATATGCTTTATTTACACACACACACACAAATATATATATACACACACAAACACAAATATATATATATATATAACCATTAGGAACCAGTCAATACTTAGACAATCCCAATATAGATAACAATTAAAGAATCTCAAATATAACAATAGAAAAAATTAAATTAATATATAAAATAACTATTTTATAGTAAATGTTTTTATTTACTGTGTACTAAAAAGTCAAAAATTATTTTGTTCAACCACAATTGGGATTCTTGTATTTAACTTGAAATAAAAGTGTGGAGTATCTAGAATTAATTAATTTAGAAGTGTCCAAAAATTAATTGATTCTATCACCAATTGTAAAAATTAGTGATTGAATTAATTTCTGAATACTCTAGCTTTTATTTCAAGTTAAGTGTAAAAATCCCAATTGAGGCTGAAAAAACAATGATTTTTGGCTTTTTAGTGCACAGTAAAGAAAAACATTATGAAATACTTTATATATATATATATTTAAATTTTTAATATTTGCATAGTAAATAAAAGCACTTCTTATAAAATATTTTTATACATATGGTTTTTAACTATTTAGTATTGGAATTTTTTTCATAATTCATCATCATCATTTTCAACCATTACTAGTCCTTTGCAGGATGAAGTTCTCTCCAAGTTCAATCCATCTCTGATCGTTAGCTTCTCTTCTCCACATCACCCTACACACTTTCTTATTTCATCCATCTCACATGTAGTCTCTTTCTAGGTCTTTTACAATCTCTTGAAATCCAGTTTAAGATTTCAACTGTCCATCTATTATCATCTCTTCTAGTAATATGTCCAGCCCAACTCCACTTTAGTCTCTTAATTCTTTCAACAATATTAGTAACATATGTTTGTTCTCTTACTCATGTATTTTGTTTTCAATTTCTTCTTGTTAATTCTAACATGCATTTTCCACCCTTCTTTGAGTGATCTGAAGTCTGTATTGCTCTTCTGTTAAGTGTCCAAGTCTCCAATTCATAAATAAGAACTAGTAAAACACATTTATTGAAAATCTTTTTTTAATATTAAATTATTTCTATCAAAAGCACTCAACCAAATTTAATTCTATGATTAATTTTTTCACAATTATTACAATTTTCATTAAAATGAAGCCTGTATTATTTCCACCACTTTTCTGTATAATAAAGTGTACATATTAAGGTCCTATGTGTGGAGGGATCAGGTTGACTTAAGGTCAATGTGAGTATGATGGTGGTATTGTCATCATCAAGGACTTTGAGCATTTTATCCTCGGATTTTCAATGATATGGATGGCTGAAGAGTTGGAGAGTGGAGAAGATTGAAGCTTGTTAATTAAAGTTTGAAGATTTTCTATCTTAATATAGACTGAGCAGTGATTGTATATGTGTGTTGGATGGTAATCTGGACCAACTGATGAGTGCTGGTTCAACATGAAATAAGGAGTCATTTATCTTTTTCACATGTATGTGGTCATGTATATCAGTTGTATAAGATAAATTGGATAGCTGTGGGGATTTGAAAGTCTGAGTTCAAGTCATTCTAATATTATTTTGTTTATAAAAGAAGCATTTTTTAAAAAGAAACTTTTATGATTAAGAGAAATTAAGATTTGTTTTATTTCTCTTAGAATTTACAACAAACATTTTTTTTTGTTTTTAGTTGTTGTTTTTTTTTAAATTACTATCCTTTTGAGCATGACCTGAATTGACCAACAACACTATCATACTGCCTATGACACATCAATTTATAACATATACCAAATTTGAAAGAAGTCATTTGATGGAAGTATATTAACATTTGAAAACATATGAATCCTAAACAAACAGAGTTTCTAGGTTAAATAAAAGCATTTAAGAATACATCATAGCATGTTTCAAATAAATAAATAATATAATATTCTATTAATTTTAACAATACAGTAAAGAAGTAATGGCTAATAAATATGTAGCACCAAGAATATATAACAATAAGTCTGAAGTAATAGCTCTGTGCATACTATAAGAATTCATTACAAGTCAAACTTTTAGAATTTATTTCAATGAATTTTTAAATAATGCCCTCTTGTGACAACTTTATCTACTATGACAAATGAATCTGCTTTTATCTGGTCTTCAAGATCTTATATGGATAGTTGATTAATTCAAAGTGGTGAAGTATTACATTATTTGCAGTCTTAGAAAAGCTTTGAATTAACCAGCTCACAGATTCAGGTCATATTCAAACACATGTATATTGTCTATACTAAAGTTAATATAATTAGAAGGGAATAAATTTAGACTTTCAAGCTATCTATAGCTATCCATTCCATTTTATACAAAAGCTACACATGACCACATAGTGAAAAAGATAAATGATCTCCAATGTATGTATTTCATGCTGAACCATTGACTGTATATATGTGTGGAAAGTGGTGATCTGGACCAACTGATGAGTGCTAGTTCAGCAGGAAATATGTGTATTGGATATCATTTATCTTTTTTACATATATGTGGTCATGTGTATCAATTGTATAAGATGAATTGGATAGCTGTAGGGAACTTGAAAGCCTCAGGTCAAGTCCCTTCTAATTAGATTCAGATCAAAATTCCATTAATTTTAACAACCTTGTAAATGAACATTGACTATTAAATATATACAGCAGAGAATATATAATAATATTTCTGAAATAATAACCTTCATATGCACATATTATAAAAAACACTTTATAAGTCAGGCTGTACAGAAGTCATTTTAATAAACTTACAAATAACATCCTCTCATATCAGTCTACAAACGATTATGGGTGGTCTTCAAAATATTGTGAAGACGAAATATATCAAAAATGATCTTGGCAAAGCTTTGATATACAGCTCACAGTTTCAGATCACACAGCAAAAATATTCATTACTCTATTACTCATATAAAATCTTGAAAACGGGGTAAAATGATGTATTTTTAATCTAATTCCACATTAATAGAAGAGGTGTTTATTTGCAAGTGCATTTAAAAATATTTTTAGAAAGATTGTCTTGTAAAGTAAGTACTTTAGGCAGATTATTATTTCAGACATATTTCTAACATTAGATATAAATAAGGTTTCATGAGGATAGTAAATAATGCATTTACCAATCTTGTTCATGATCTGGTTCTTATCCCGCATATGAAGCATTGGTGAATTCTTTAGGTATTGTTAAAGACCTTCCCAAGCCAACTGAGATTACTTTAAAAGGCAGGCATGGGCAATGTGGCTGTTCATTCATAAACTTATAAACAACACACTTCAGGATAAAAGTTCTTTCCAATAGGTAACTATCTGATATTGATTTACTAAGCGATAAATGTGAACATTTCATTATATCGGCCAGGAACTAATATTGATTTGTAAATGTAATCTTGATATTGCTATCAAGAAGGTAAAACAAAAACTCAACATTGCTGGCCTTCATCAGTATTAAATTCTTGTTTGATTTTCACATAATATTAACTTAGATACCCATTTACCAACCAATATTAGATAGTTCGCTGGATTGACTATAAAAAATTTAACTAAAGAATATATCCTAATTCTTATGTGGAACGTGTTTCAAGTTTTACCTGGTCAGATTTGAATCTCAGATTGTGGGCACAAGAAAATAGACATACAGCAACTTTAATGGGGGGGGGGGGTCAACGTTTATACCTAGCATAAACATGATTGTGATATAGTAGAATAACTTTTCACATGCACATAGCCCAGGGATTCATCGAATGCTAAAGGTATCATTAGTTTCTTTTCCAGCTATACTGTAGTTAATTTCAAGTTTTTATTTTGTTTTTATCATTTCCGGTATATCGCAATGATCCCTTAGTTCAAAGACTCAGACCACTTCCCTCTCTACACATGCATAAACAATATTCACTAGTCACGTGTGGCAGAAGCATAAACATTCGAATCTCTCCACTCGCGTTGACAGCTCGAAACTCTACCACAACACCATTTTTAATCCAGTCAAGGATTAGTTTAGATTCAACCTTATCGCCCTGTGGAAAAGTAAATAATCAATCATTGGCAGATATTTTTTAAACTTCTGACGAGGGGTCATTATTTTGAACAAAAAATTAAAAATACTATAGTTATTTTCGTATATTTGCATGATTGTTTTTTTTCTTTTTTATTTCAACACGTGATTGACTAAGCAGCTATTTAAGGTATGCGTAATTATTAAAATAAAACTTAATTAACTTGACATTAAAAATTCTTTCACAGGTGTAAACAGACAATCCTTAAAGCTATTTTTAATCTCCTGCTGCATTAGATTAAATGTTTTGAAATAATTTTAAACAATACGAAAATATTGTTAAGTTATTGTAGTGTAGGAAGACTAATAAAAATCATTTATCTATAACGTGCATGCGTGTGTGTGAGTCGCTCATTTTCTTCAAAAGTCTTTATCGTATATATATTAAAAATTAATATTGCATCGATTGTTCAATTATTATTGCAATCGATACATGCATATACTATCATCATCAGTAATTAAAGGTCTTTTCATACTTCACAATTATTTATTTCCGTTTTCCTTTTCTCTTAACAACCCCCCCCCCCCGCCGCAAAGTTTTTCCCATTGGGTTTTAATTTGTCTATACCTAAACCATTTATTTAATTAAGTTCTATGAAAAATGCCATGACTTGGATCTCTTTTTATTACGTATGTACTGTGTACTAATGAAAAGATGTATGAAATGTGGGATACAACATAAACTGTGACAGTGTGATAATACCTTAGATCACCATGGAATCTTAACATTCAAATTGGGAAAAACTGCTACCAAAACGTTTGGAAAGGATTCAGACTATGAATGACAATAAAGCCATGAGTTGCAAGAAAACTTTCAAGTGGTTTAAAAGATTTCATGATGCAGGGAGAGCATTAAAAACCATGAACATGGACATAAAACATACTGCCATATTTCATGTCATAACGCATAACACAGACATGCTAACACTTCAAAAATTTTGTGGTGAATAGCTTTTCATCACATAACATGGTTTCATTTAGAGACTACAATGCAGGCCACTTGTAGACAGAACTAATCATCCTTTTTTACTGGAACATGTTCTTATCTAGATCACCTCAATTTAAGATTTTGTTTATGTTTACCATAATTTTACTAAGTTCATCTTTAATTGGAATTTATTATTTTTTTAGATATACTTAAAACATTCATTTATCACACATTCTTAAAGTATGTGAGTAAAGACATCTGAAAAGGATATACCTAACTGCATTCTTTAATAGATCTAGATTACAATCCTTCACATATATTTTTAGCATCTATAAATACCAAATTATCAGTTAATTTGCAAATATCAAACTTTCTGCACTCCCAACTTTGATACCATCCACTTCAGATAAATACATTAGTGATTATTATTGAATATCTATTAGTATAGAACTTATTACTTTTTTATAAATCTCTTCATACCCAATTTAATGCAATTTTTATATAATTCCTCCTTTATTTTTCTAACAGTTTCGACTGTTCTGCAGTTTTCATCAGAGCTTTTTATATCTTCTTTCTTTTTACATTTATAAATGTAAAAAGAAGAAAAATATAAAAAAAACCTGATGAAGACTGCAGGACAGTCAAAACTGTTAGAAAAATAAAGGAGGAATTATATAAAAATTGTATTAAAGTGTATATGAGATTTATAAAAAAGTAATATATATAAATATATGAAGAAAAATGCAAAAGAAGAATTGTATAGAGATTATCATATCATTCCTAGCCCTGATGTCTTTATTTATATGTTCCAAGAATATATGGTGAAATAAAAGTTTTAAATATACTTGAAGAAAAATATTATCTATGGAAAAAGAAAAATAAAGTTAGACAAATTATTTCATGTGTCTGTTTATGTTTAATTTTATAACTAGAAAAAAAAAACAGATATATGAATATATAACTGCATTTAAAGTTAACATTGGGGCTAGGAACTGTATGATGATCTCTAATCTAATAAATAAATGGTGATAATCATTATTGTATTTATCTAAAGTGGATGTGGTCAAAGTTATGAGTGCAAAAGATTTGACACTTGTAAATCAACTTGCAATCGTCTTTGTTTTTTTTAACTATTTACAACATACTTTTTTTCAAGTTTGTGTTATTTCCAATTATTGTATCATTTTTTAACTCATGTTTCAGATTTAAGTTAAAATAGAAAAAGTATATCCAATTTTATTCCAATTTTTATTGCTATCAATCATTTCTTTAACTAATATCAACTCAACTCATGTAAATAAATATTGACATCTATTTTATCCAATGCTATTTAATTCATTCTAATATTCTCAGGTAGTATAATTCTGTTAAATATTTCTTAAACTTATTGTTATGCTTATCTTCCCATTGGCTAGATTTTTTCCAAATTTTATATATGCAGATTCATTCTTTTATTCAAACTTGTAAGTGCAAATATTGTGGGAAATAGCATTAATTTCTTCTAAGATGTATTTGAATTTTAATAAAGTAAAAGTTTATATCTAAGATTAACTGCAATAATTTCTAGCCTAATAAAGATTTATTGATGATTGTTTTATCTAAGTGCTTGCTAAAATATACTCTCATAAAGTGAATTGATTTTAGAAAGCTTAAATTCAATCTGGAACCGATAATAGTGCCGCATTTCAAATCAAAAGCCATGTCTCTTTTTTTGTTCTTTCTTTATATTTTCATTATTATTACGGCTATTGTTGGTCTAATACTTTGTAATTCCATTCATCTTTTTAATATTTTTAATACAGATTTTATTGGGTAAAAATGTATTTCATTTTGAACTCAATTTTCTAAAGTGATTTATACAATTTGCTTTTTTTTTTTTACATTTTATTATTTTATATTGAATATTTATTTATTTTTAAATTTTGAATTGGACTTTGGCTGCAAATATATATAGTAAATAAAAATGAATTATTATTATTCTCCCCTTTTATACATAAATATATCTGTTTTTGTCCCCATATCGGCTAAGAGGCGAACCCGCAACAACCGTCTGCAACCAACTGCTTGCTTGCAAGGCAGCTGCGCTGACCTCTCCGCTAACAACGCTTGACTTAATCTTTTGTTTAATAAATAAATGAAATAAATTCATTATTATTATTAAATTGCTTAACTGTTTACCTTAACAATATATGATAAAACAAGAGTTCTTCACTCTAGTGCTGACTATAGTAAGTTGAATAATCATGAATTACCAGAGACGGTTGTGGGTTTGCGTCCCAGTCGATGCTGTGACATATGAAAAAAAAGTTTTAATTCCCCCTCCCCCACACCATTCCACCCAGAAACTGGTATGAATATGGTGTTTAAATACACTATTTTCCAGAAATAATGATTAATTGACTTTATTATTGATAGTATTAGATTGGGGATATGCTCTTGTGTTAGATTAAGAATTAAGTGATTTAAACAAAGCAAAACTCTCCATACAGTAGTGCCACCCTGTGCCAACCAGAGTAATCAATGAATGCCAGAAGGCTTGTGCATAAAATCCCTATCTAATGCCTACTCATCCAATATCCCCAGACTAGTTTCTGGCTTGTGACCATCGTCAGTGAGGAGCTTTGGATCTGAGAGCACTGCACCTAGATCTTAAGATTACTCTGGTTGGCACAGGGTGGCACTACTGTATGGAGAGTTTTGCTTTGTTTATAAAAAATTATGTGCTAGTATAAGAGATAGTGATTATGTGATGATTAATTAAGTGATTTGTTATTACGATCCATCTTTCAGTTGTTACTGCTCCATAATGCTCCATATAATAATGATATTTTTTATTTTCAATTGCTTATTTTTGATCGGTGTTTACAGTCTATTATTAATAATAATAAAATATTATTTTAATAGTCAATTCAAGACTCAAAAGACATACTGCTACAGAAATTCCTTAAGAAAAAAATGTTTTTTTGTTTGTTTCAAATACAAGAATGGATGACCATATATTAAGATGTGTTTACATCATTCCTAAACTATTTAATATTTTCCTGTATTCATTACTATGCTTGCAAACTTGGATTGTTTAACAAAGAAATTTAGAAATATTTTGAAAATAATTAAATTTTAAATTAATATTATGTATCCCTTCCCCTTTATCTTTTTTTACTTTTTTTGTACTTTTTATTGTTATTAAAATTTATTTTTCAGTAATATAACATCAACAAATTAAAAATCCTTCTTTTTCTTTTCAAAAACTTTATTTTCTTATATCAATATTGAACATATATTTATATAATACAAAACTCCAATGTTTCAACTGTTTTTATCTTCATACAGTCATTTTCAAGGATATGTTCACAAGAAAAATGGCGATTTTTCATGAGAAATCGCCATTTTTCTCGTGAACATATCCTTGAAAACGACTATATGAAGATAAAAACAGTTGAAACGTTGGAGTTTTGTATTATATAAATATATGTTCAATATTGATATAAGAAAATAAAGTTTTTGAAAAGAAAAAGGAGAAGGATTTTTAATTTGTTGATGTTATTGTAGAACATATTGTACCGGTCAAAAAGAAGCCAACACATCAACAAACCCAAACTCAAAGTCGGATTCAAACTCAGGTGGTTCAAACTGAATTCAAACCCAACTCACGAGCTCAGATCAAATCAATGGATGACATATATCGACGGTACATGACTATGCGCCAAGGAACTAGCTCAACGGATGATGATGATTAATGAGACTCCTGATCTAACTCTAATAAAGTATAATAAAATAACTAACAATCTTTATAAGTCAACTCATATATATATGTTCGGGTTGCCAATACAGACAGTGAGCATTAATATTAAAATAATTTGAATAAGAAAGAAAGTTAAAAAAAACAAATGTGTTAATAAAATGTTTAATAATAATTATAATTTTGTTCAACTTTTAGATTGTGATTACCTCTAGTCTTTAAACGGAATTTATATTTACAACAAGAATGGCAGTTCTTATTATATGCCAATACTATTACGCAATATTATATGATAAATATATGTCTATGCCCCCGACAAGAAAATAAAGGTAGATAAAGGTATTTGGCTATGACTGAAATTATTATTCTGATTCTAAAGGAAAGAATGTGAGATTTATTTTCACATTCGCAAATCAATTCACAAAGAACAAGATACGTATTTAGGGCATAACTTTAATATTTAATAAAAAACTTATTTAATTATAAATAAATATTAATTTGTTCGACTTTAATAAAATCAATTCATCACCATTTACGAGCATAGGAGCGGGCTTTACTGGAACTGAGAAATAAACGGTACTGACGACTTATGAGCTATAAGAATAAATTTGAAAAATAATGGCTTGTCTATGATTTGAGAAAATAGCAGGGCTGCTTGTATTTGACAAGTCTTCAATGCCCTATATGAAGGATCCATAGAACACAGGGAAAACCAGGTCGGGTCGTAGCCTCGAACCTTTGGTGTTCCAAATATAAAACGAGCAAGTGGAGGAAGTGCTTTCTTCCTAGATAATTAAACTAATAGAAATATCACTGAGGACAAGCCTATGAAACAGGAGATGGCTCGCGTCAGCAACGTTCGGAAAATGATGACTTGGTAATCATCGTATTTAAATGATAAAACCCAATTTATATAAAGAGTGCTCTACGTGATGACCTGATCAAGTTAAATTAAAGTCAAACATGCTTTAATCAAAAAGTATTTAATGCAATTAGAAATTATATTAATTATGCCCTAAATCCCATGCCCTTCCTGAATATTAATAGAAAGTATAACATTTGAATTAGAATATATATTCATTTAATTCCTTTATCAACCTTTTTGCAAACAATAAATTAATGTGAATAAATAACTATTATAAATTCAGTAAAGTGGCCGGGAGCATAGGTTAAAAATTGAGCTAATAATTTGTTGTTATTAGCCATTGATAAAATAGCAAAAATTGTACAAATCATTCAACTCGATAATTAATAGAACTGTATCAAAATAGTTCTAGTGGGTAAGAATTACTGTAAAAATAAATATATTATTTAACAAGGCAAATGCAACGAAGGAAATTATTATCGAGTTGAAGTTATTATTGGCATATAATAAAAAATAAACAATATTAATAAATCACACAATATATATAATATAATAAATGAACCGCCATCGTAAGAAAAGAGAAAGTTAAATATTAAATTTAAAGACTAGAGATTAAGATAGAGAATTACTACATAATTTAAAATAACATTAACAAAAAGACAATTTTACAGTAGATAGCTTAAAGATGTTTTAACTTAAAGTTCAGAACTGGCCAGGTTCAAAAGAAAAGATATTACCATTTCTTCATGGTTGGCTTCTGAATTTCCACAGGGCAGAGTCCAGTTGGATGAAACGTATGCGCGCATTTTGAAAATTATGTGAATAGTATTTTGATGGATTTCTCTAAGGTTTCGGCAGCTTACGATTGGTATATGAATTTTTATATTGCAGCCACATTGAAGATTTTCAGGGGACTTAAGGAACAATAGTCAGACTCTTGAAGTTAAGCCCCCCCACCATGGTAGAAACACTATTTTACTTCATAATGTAACTGGGCGACTTCTCTAATGAAATATATATAGCTTCTCTTAATGAGGAATAATAGCTGCTTGGAAACTTTTATACTGTATCTGATGCCTTTAGGCTAAATCAATCTTACAAAAAATTTACTAGTTGTTGTTAGATACATTCCCTTGATAAGGCTTTCAAACTCATTAACTTGAATTCATTTTCTAATTAGAAAATGAATTTTTAATATCAGAAAATGATTTTAATTAGGACCGTCCTAATATTTTAAAGACTTATCTATTTCTAATTAATAAAAACTTTAACCATTGTTTTGGAAAGAGAAAATCTGAAAGCTTATCGAAAGAATGTAGCTATTAATCACTAAAAATTTAACATATTATTTAAAAGTAAAATAAACATTCCCGACGCAATGAAACTTTCGAACAATTATATATATTTAAACATTTATAAATATATATACGCACAATCCACGCAGTTATAATATATATAAATTCATGAATAATTCTAACATGAATTTATTAATAGAAATGATTAGTTTAAATCTCAAATGAATTAATTTTAACACACATTTATAATAGTTTTTCTTTAAGGAAACTAGCGTGGACTGAACGCATAAAGCCCCATTGCATCGGAAATTCAAAGTTAGTACAAGGGTTTGAAGTGGGCTACATGTGAAAGATCATGAAGCTAGGATCGAACTTAGATCCGACTGCTTCAATATATATTTTAAAAGAAAAGGTGGATGTACATTTGCTGTGTTATAATACAGTAATATAACCTGAAATATATGTTAATACTTATGAAAAATGTTTTTTGCTTATTGGATTTCTTTTGATGTATTTCTTATTATAGTCAATCTTATTTTATAAATAAATAAAAATATTATTATCACTCCATATAGAAACTAAATTCATATTAAGTATTGGAAATGTTCTTGTTAATTTATGATAATAAAATTTAGAGACAGATCCATCCTAGCTACTGCCAATAAAATTTAGTTTTCTATTATCTATTGTATAAGTACTTCATTGTACATATATCCATTAATATACCATATCCTTTGCCTGGTTTCTTTGATCTCTAAACCAATATCATAAATTTTGCCTTTTTATATCTCTGCCCCTTTTTTTGTACTTATCATTGACACATTTCCACCCCAATGTGATATTTTTCCTCATATATATTGTAATGGAATTTAATATTCCGTTACATTATTTTAAAATGAAAATAAAAAGATCGTAAATAAAAATTGATTTATTAAAAAGAAAAAAACTTCAAAACTGAAAATTAAAAGTTGTTTAATATATATATTGTCGCGCAGATGGAAAACTTAAACTATTTTAAGAAAAAGTATTTGAAAGTATTTTTTTTTTTTTTGTAAAAAAGTAAAAATATAAAGATTGATATTTTAAAAATAGAAATAATGTTGATTTCTATAATCTTAGAAAATGGAAATGATTGTTTTATTAATTAAATGATTGTTCAAAAGCAAACTAGCCCTTGAGGCACTTAAAATAAATTAAATGGTAAGAGAATACAAAGAAATTAAATGACCAATGCAAGCATGAAAATGACAGCATGGACCATAACTGAAACACGAAAGGATTAGTGACATCTTGCCAGTTGAATCCAAAGATTGGATGATAAGAGACTAATAAAAATATAAAAGCCAAATGATTATTATAATTCTTAACTGAGAGCTGACTATGAATGTCGTTATAACTAGCTATATTGCAGATTTTCACGATGTGGAAGTCTGCAATAAATTTAATTTTCTGGACAACCAGCT
Source organism: Epiperipatus broadwayi (assembly GCA_028023455.1). Taxonomy (NCBI): domain Eukaryota; kingdom Metazoa; phylum Onychophora; class Udeonychophora; order Euonychophora; family Peripatidae; genus Epiperipatus; species Epiperipatus broadwayi. The sequence continues at coordinate 2,806,613 of JAQFVV010006259.1, read as the reverse complement.
GAGGTCTATTGATGACAGTTCCTGACCAAATGCATGGCAAGTCGCGGTTTCATTTCCAAGAAGGACAAAATCTACGAAAGTGATCATGAAGGTGGACTCCTAAATCTACTAAATCTGTAAAGTATGAACTCTTGTGTCTATCTAATAAGAACTTTCCTAAAATTGCAATGAATTAATAGCTGAAAATAACTCTTATCTGAATTAAAGAATGCAAATTCAATTGTTAATATTTTTTATGCAGATGTTTAAGCAACCATTTCCATTTTATTTTTGTGTGTGTGGGTGTTATGTTTTAATTAAAATGTGTTTTAATTTAAGTTGGGTGTAGATAGCTGCATGGATAAAAATTAATAACTATGTCTAAATTCGTTTATGTTTAGTTTAAGGAATTTTTAATTTCAGGCTATTTGTTTTGTAGTTAGAATGATGCTTGTGGAGGGATATATGGGTGTTTATATCAGTGTAATGTGAAGTGTGTTTAGCATACAGGGCAACGTGCCCAACTGAATGCATGACCCCAAAGAGGCAGTCATATTGTTGCAATGGTCACAGACATATTTCCTGCGCCATTGACCCCTTCTAGCTCTGAAGGGATTATAAGTCGGCAGAAAGACTGCTCTCCCCCATGCATAGCACTCTTTAAAAAAAATTATATACATGATTTCTTAGTCAGACAGATGCCCATTCCTGTTCTGGACATGGATCATTTCCTTCAAATAATATCACGCTGTCAGATGCACATTCCTGTCGGCGTGGTTTTATGCTAGCATCTCCATATTGCATTTGGTTGTGACTATATATTTGGAAGCAGGCATTGGGTTGACTACGAACTTTTAGTCTGAGATTGAATGAATGTTTTGATAAGTTTTAAGGGGAAGAAAAATCTATGCAGCCTATCTATACTCAACATGCTAAAGTAAAATATAATTTAAATATCCATCTGTGCGATCTATTTAAAATAGTAATTTAAATTTTAAAAAATTAATGTTAAAATCTAAAAATAAATTTATTCCTCAATTTTAAATGTGCGTTAATAAAATCTGTTTGTGTGTTAATTACTGGCAGTGGCTTCTTTTATTTTATTGTTTTAAATATTAATATATTTTGAGAATCTAAATCTATTAAAACTTATAAAAATATTTAAAATCTCTGCTACTCTATGAGCTAGTGACATTGGGCAAACGGTCAGAATAATATATATATATAATTTTTTTGAATCTTAATTTACGTATCTGCCTACTATATAAATTTTTCTAGGTTCAAATGCCTAGATGGCGCCCTCGTACGGCAGATACGGTAAGACTCCTTCATTTCCACCCCAATGTGATATTTTTCTTCATATATATATATATATTAAATAGCATCTTTCTTCTTTTTTTACTTTCTTAAAAAATAGCAATCATGTTTTCTTTCATTTAAAACTTTTAATCCAAAAATAACTGTTTATTTTATTTATTTTTTAATTATAAATGATTAACTTTCACCTCCAATCTTTTCTCATTTTGCTACCAATCTGTAATAAGGGTTGTTTATTTTTTGTATGCAGTTTTTGTCTTTCTTTTAAAAATCTTAGTAAACCCTCATATTTTCAGAGATTAAGTGAAATTATCTAAAACAAGTAAATATTGTTTTTTATTCAGCACAAGCAGTTAGTAATTAAAGTGAAAGGCTGAAACCTCTCACATGCACTTTTTTAATGCTTAAATGACAGCCAATCAGATGTAACGGTGGCTGTAAAGGGAGCTCCCAAGTCACAACACAAGACAGATTTTACAAGTAAATAACAAACTTTTTTATTTATTAATAATTTTAATACAGTTAAATAAATTACTTTTTATAATAAATTGAGATTAGATAAGCATATGCATTAAAAAAGATTCATTATAATTAATATTAATTTCACTTTTTTAAATAATTACTGTGCTATTAAAATTACATATATGTTGTAATTTTAATAGTAAATAAAATCAAGTCATCCATCATGTGACTTAACTTGATAAGCTTGTAATTACAAACTAAAATAATGAGTGTGCTAATAGTTCTAATAAGCTTTATTGATAAATGCCGCAAGAGAAAGCATTTAAAATCTCTGTCTAGAAACTACCCCCATTCCCAAACCTGTATCAAAGTTAGATAGCTGGATTTGTAGACATATAGGTATCTGAAAATTTCAGATTTTCTACTTAATAGTTAAGTATCAGATAAGTGCTGGCTTTGAGTTGGTATTTTAGATCTAGTGTCAGAAATGCCCTAGTGCCTCACTTAGGGTAGCCAATAGCTTGAAACCAATTTAGGGGTGGGGATTTTTTCTGGATAGAGATTTTAAATGCTTTCTCTTGTGACATTTATCGATAAAACTTGTTAGAGCTATTAGCATGCTCATTGTTTTAGTTTTATAATTTATATAATAAATATGAAATAACCACTAAACATCACATGATCACCATATCTTATGCTTGCTCATAACTGTTATTAAAACAGGCAAAACTCTCCATACAGTAGTACCATTCAGTGCAAGCCAGAGTAATCAATGGATGATAGAAGGCTTGTGCATAAAATCCCTATCTAGTGCCTACTCATCCACTAGATAAGGATTTTATGCACAAGCTTTGGCTTGCATTGAGTGGCACTACTGTATGGAGAGTTTTTCCAGTTTAAATATGAAATAGTTTGAACTGTCTGATTTGTAATTCCAGCTATCAGTTATGTTATATTTTGTGTGCATATGATTTCAGTTACTAATATAATTGTTTCTTATCTGTGATTTTAAATAGACTCTATTGATTTTATTATTCATTATTAATTTTTTGGGGTCCCTTAAAAAGAATGAATCAAGAGATCACTGCATATACTAATACTACTTTATTAAATTGATAACACATTTACTTACAAAGTTAGTTGTTGCAAACAGTAAAATCATGTGTTGCAAAAATAATAATAGATACATAATAACCATTAGTAATATTATTTAAATAGCCTGAAGGCATACTAAAATATTACTATTCATACCTTAGGCTGTTTTAGTACTTGTAGAAAACAAACTTTCCAGTACATGTTCACTTCTTTTTTAAAAAACTGATTTCTTTTTATTTCTCTTTTATTTCTGTCTGCCCTTTTTATCTTTTGGTCTTTCCTTATGAATGGCTTCTTTGATATAAAAGCTTGAGTATTGCTTGTAAAACAATCTGAATTCCAACAACATATTATTTTTAAAAAACCCACTGTTATTCATGAAAAATATCTTTCTTTTGTATGTTAGTTATTTTATAATGGTATTATTCTGATTGAGCATATGGTTTTAATCTAACAATTTAATATCCATTTACATATGTATGTAACTATTCATAGAACAAACAAGTCTGAATACTTTGCTAAATTAATTCACAAGTTAGATTAAATAAAGCATCATTTAAATTAACTTGTAAAATAATTCATTGGGAATTTAATTTACAAATCCTTAATAACATAGTAGGACTTATTTTTTCTGTTAATAAGTTTATATTTAATCATAAATATATGAAGACCATATAGAGAAAAGCTTTTATAAAGTCTTTTTTTAAACAGTATGTGCTTAGCAGACTTTCGACTATTACAAGTCATAAGAAGTGAAAGTGGTTGTATATATATGCTGTTATTACTAATTTACATAAAATTTAAATTTGAAAATTAATTAGGGAGAAAAGGCCATTTTTTTGATAGGGGCATGCATGATTTTTTTCTATTAATAGAGTTTTTGTTACCTGAGATAATGCCTCTTTAATTTTTCATTTGAAATCATTGTGTTCAGTGCACAATGTCAACAGATGAAGGAACAAAGGGATAACCAATTGTAGAAAATTGTTCAAAAATATTTAGTGTTATTTGTATTTGCTCTAGCTTTATTACATAGGTATGGTGTGTTGGGCTATACGTGTAGATAGATTTTCCCAAGATTCCCTGTAGAGCAGGTGTGTTCCAGGCATTTAATCTTGAAAACTTTCTGAGAATGGAGTTCAGTTGATAAGGTATTCTTTACATTGCTGAAAAAAACAATAAAATGGAGATGTGGTGTGTAGGGTGACTTAACGGGTAGGAGTAATAATTTTTGTAATGCAATGGGTTATATTAGGGATATAGGGAAGGGACATCCAGAGTTTAGAATCTGTGGGTAGTAGAGGTTGTCTCATTTTTTGCTAAAAGTTTCTGATGGTTTGTATAAGTAAATAGTCTTTATATCTGTATTTTTAACATTACATATTTGATAAGTTATAAAGTTACTTACATGATCACTAAAAGTCACTAGTACTACATTTATATGTATATGTGATCTTTAAATTTCTCTATTTAATTAATAAATTAAGACATAGCAATTATGAGTGAATGTTGTATGATATTTTAGCACCAGAAGTAATAAGTTGAAGCTGATTTTAGCTCTGCACTAAAGCACACAGTGCATTATTATTGGTAATAGTAATGCATAAAAAGATAAATCTTTTTTTTTAAAAAATGGATGCCAAAAAAGAAATAAAATAAAGTGAAAAATTAGATCAAAATCATTGTCAATCATTATCAATCCACTGCAGGATGAAGGTCTCTTCAAGTTCAATCCATCTTCTCTGATCTCTAGCCTCTCTTCTCCACATACCCCCTGCACACTTTCTTATTTCATCCGTCCATCTCACATGTGGTCTCTTTCTGGGTCATATTATGTTAATTTAAAAAATATATCTGTATTTGTTTTGAGTAATGTTTCATCAACCTCAATTCTAAAACCTGCACTCTGAAATATTAATTTTAGGCATGCAATCTGAAATTAATATGAAGGTGTCAAAAAGTAATAGGTTTTGGTTTGTATGAATTGTTATCCCTTCTTAATTTGCAAGATATAGATGTGAATGGTGCTATAAAAATAATTTGATGGAGTACATCATATATATTATTTAATTAATAAACCTGAAATATAGACTGCTAACAAAAGTTGATAACATTTACTTAAGCAAATCAATACTTAATTTAAATTCATGAATACAATTTTCTATCTATGGTCTGAGTTATAATTTTCAATTAAATCAAATATTAAATAATTAAATGTTTTAAAACAGAGTAAAAACAAAAATTTATCTTTTGTAAGCTGATAGTAATTCAAATTAATGTGCAGAAAGAAGGTAATTTGATGCTAATGTTTTCATCAGAAAAAAATTTGTCAATTCGACCTTGTTAAATTTGTGTAATTTTAAATTAAATTTAAAATATTTTTCCTGTCATAAATATTAAAGAATTAATTTTTTTAAACCTTAATCAAGAAACTTACCTATTTGTAAGCTTACAAAAGTTAAAAATACTGAACAATGCTTCTAATATATATTTATGTCTTAGAGCAGAATACAGTGGAGTATGCTATATTTTGTTCTAAGTCACCACCACCCTCACATTCAATGTATATAATGTATAATAGCTCATTTTGTTGATTAACATTAATTAGAATAGAATATGTATTGTTTAGTGATTGCAACTGTAATAGTACTTTTCAACACATATATTCAACAAGGAGCATTTTTATATGTATAGTATGTATATAAATCAAGATTATAGCATAAACAAAATTTTAACAGTAATAGAAAATATAGTTATTAATAATAAATTGAGGGGGTCACATTTTATTGAGTGGTGTTCACTCTCTGAAGCAATAAGAATTTTAAAAAAATACCGTATTTTTATTTTTAAAATAAAGTAAATAGCAAAATGTCTGACTTTTGTCTTATTAAATATGTTTTGGTAATATTCTTTTTATTTTCAATAACTTTTTTCTCTTACAGAAACATAATAGCCTAGTGTCTTTATCAAGAAATTTATGATGTCTCTAATTATTTTAATATTTTTAAAACAATATTAACTTTTAAGTATGTTCTAAAATTTTGTAAAACTTTTAACATTACACTCATTAAATTCAGGGAGGATAATAAGGAAGAATAAAATGTATATGCTTTTAAAATAAACTGACGAAATTTTATCAATATAATTAATGGAAGAGTACCAAATTCTCCATACAATAGTTCCACCAGATGCAGGAAGGTTTGTGCATAAAATCCCTATCTAGTCCCTACTCATCCAACATCTAGATAGGGATTTTATGCACAAACCTTTCTGCATTCATTGATTATGAAGGCTTGCACTTGGTGGTACTACTGTATAGAGAGTTTTGTACTCTTATTAACAGCATGTGTAAGCATATAAAAGATTACAGTCATCATCATCAACCATTATCAATCTACTGCAGGATGAAGGTCTCCAAGTTTAATCCATCTTCTCTGATCTTTAGCTTCTCTTCTCCACATCACCCCTGCACACTTTCTTATTTCATCCATCCATCTCACATGTGGTCTCTTTCTGGGTCTTTTACAATCTCTTGGAATCCAGTTTAAGATTTCAATTGTCCATCTATTATCATCTCTTCTAGCAATATGTCCAACCCAACTCCACTTCAATCTTTTAATTTTTTCAATGAGATCAGTAACACCTCTTTGTTCTCTTACCCATACATTGCATTTTCGATCTCTTCTTGTTACTCCCAACATGCATCTATCCATACTTCTTTGAGTAGTATGGAGTCTCTGTATTGCTCTTCTATTAAATGTCATAAGTCTCAGATCCATAAGTAAGAACACGTAAAACACATTTGTTAAAAACCTTCCTTTTCAAACACATAGGCATATTTCCTTTTAGTATCAAGTTATTTCTACCAAAAACACTCCAACAAAATTTAATTCTATGATTAATTTCATCCATTATGTTTCCATATGTAGTAATAATCTGACCAAGGTATTTGTAACTGCTAACTTCTTCTAATTTATCATAATCAATCTTTATTTACATATTTTGAGCAAATCAATTAAACATTACTTTAGTCTTTTTAACATTTATCTTTAGTCCTACTTTCATTTGATAACTTCTTCAACATTTCTTGCAGCTCTGAAGCATTATTTGCAAAACAACTATATTGTCTGCAAAATCTAAATGACTTAAATAATCACCATTTACTTTCAGTCCTTTAGTTTCCCTTTCAATATATACATATATCTAACATAATTTTTATATGTATATTATGCATTTAAATAAAAATAATAATAATAATAATAATAATAATAATAATAATAATAATAATAATAATAATAATAATAATAATAATAATAATAATAATAATAATAATAATAATAATAATAATAATAATAATAATAATAATAATAATAATATAGTAATAATATATATTAATAATCAATTGAAAGTCCCATTTACATATTACTGAATGTGTGTTTACCCATGCATTCACTGAAGTAATAACAATTTAAGAAAACTCATTTTTATTTTTAAAATAAAATAAATAGTGAAAGTTTGATTTTTATCCTATTAAATAATCTCTGAATGATATTCTTTTTTTTTTTCAATAATTTTTTCTCTTATAGTATCATAATAGATTTCTCTTTACCAAGAAATTATGATCTTATTAATATCATCTAAGTTCTTTATTATTTTTTACAATGCTTTTTTACAACCTACTAGACAGTTTTGATTGCCCCAACAATCTTCTTCAAAACTATAACAACACAATATAGATATCTGAATACAAATATATATGAACATATAATTTTACATTTATATAATTTGCATTTATATGTAAAATTATATGTTCATGTATATTTGTATTCATGTATCTATATTATGTTTGTTATAGTTCCGAAGAAGATTGCTGGGGCAACCGAAACTGTCCAATGGGTTGTAAAAAAGCATTGTAAAAAGTAATAAAGAACATAGATGATATTAATATTATATGGATTTTGCAATGCAATAAGAAAGATAAAGTTATACATTTATTATCTTTCTAATTATTTTAATGTTTTTGAAACAATATTACTCTTAAGTATGTTCTAAAAAATATTAAAACTTTATTTCACAAAACATCGCACCGTAAATTTGGAAAGGATACTAAAGGAAGAATGAAATCTATGTGGTTTCAAAATAAACTGAAGAAATTTTCTTAATAGCTCAAATAAGGAAAAATGGCTATTTGCAAATTTTGATGTTTTTTTATTTGTTTATTTACATTTTTATTTGCTGTTTATATCCTTCTTTGGACAGTGTATATATGAAGTGTATTTAAATACATCATAATTTGTGCCTCCGCTGTATATTAATAACCTTAGATAGGAATTTTTGCATAAGTAAATAATTAAGGTTTTCATAATCAGTAAATTTTAAATGGTGCAGTAATAATAATAATTCACTTATAAATGAGTACGACTATTCTAACTCCAAAAAAATGAGAGAGGGGGGAAATGCACTAGAAGTAAATTTTGATATGACTATGCAAACTGGTCTATGAACCAGAAATATGTCCATATATAGAACATGCTGGTCCATTTTTCTCTTAGCTCGATATTTTATAATGTTGTCTTTTAATTTCTTCAGCAGAAAAACTTTTCTTTCCAAAATACTTCAACACCATGTCTAATTGCAGTTCTCCGATGTATTCTATTCTCTGTCATATCTTTCCAATGGGTATAATTGATATTACATTTCTTTAGAATATCTTTGAGATAATCTTATATTATAGACAGGATCTGTCTCTTTCATAAAACCATACCCAAGTTCACCATATTTTGCATTGTTCATTCCTTATACGTCCAGTGCAATGAAGATGTGAATCTAAAATAGTAGACTCAATAGTATCACATTCAGCAAATTGAAGAACATTTGATTAATTTTATGGTCTTTTTAAATATTTATGGAGCATCCTTAAATGGAATTTTTCCAATGCCTTTATATTCATCAATAAGTCTCACTTCCACACAATAAATTAGATAAAATAATATTTTCCATATATACATCTATTATAATTGTGGTGATTCTTACCTTATAATGAAATACTTTATCTTTTAACTTAATGAAAGCAATAGCAGCACATTGGAGTCTGTGATATACCTCAATATTCAATTCTACCCTTCTAATGATAAAATTATCAAGGTATTTAAACTGGTTTATATTCGCAAGTTGACAATCATCCAAGCTAAAAATTGCGGAGGATTTTTCTTCCGTCTGCAGCTGATAAAGAACTTGAATAATTAAATTACCTTCACCTATATATAACGGTTTCAGTGTATGAAAAATATGCACATCCTTACTTAGTGTTCCACTAATGTTCATTAATAAATAACATGATCAACAAAAAATCACATGATCTTAATTACACATTGCTATTCATTCACACTTTATTACTTTACTATTTTGCCATCTAGTGTAAGTTTATTATTGCTTGTTAAATCCTTATTCAATACTGTCCTATCCAATCATTCCCAGATTAGTTTCTAGATTGTGGTTTTCATCAATAGAGCACCGGAAGTGATGTTTGATCTGTGATCCATACATCTTCAGCTATAAAGGGGCAGATTCTAGAGTTCACGGACAATGGTCGTGCTTCATCTCAATCAATTCTGGAGCTAAATTTTTTCTCTATGAGAATATTTACCTAATTTTAAAGAATGAATGTGCACATTACGCTATGTTTTAATGTCTACCATGGAAACATGGTTTGGCGCAATTGCGTCCTACTTGAAAATGGGAGGTTCTAGGATCGATTCTGGCGTTCAAATTTCTTCTGAAGTTCTGTGCAATAATGCCATTAGTATATACTTTTAAGTTTGATCTTAATTTTAATATTTGTTTAATCATATAAACTAGCAAGCTTTTTATCATTTACATTTCAAGATGTATTTAGTTAGAATGAGATCTTAGCTTAAGATTCACTCGAGAACTCAAATTTAAAGCCGGAGATGAATGAGTGACAGGCAGATTTCGCCTTCTATCAATAGATCGTTGAGACAAGCAAGGTCATTTTTTTCTCAAGGCATTAACCGTATATTTAATGAATAGATAAAAACTTAAATATATTAAAAGTAGAGGACTTGTGGAGTTTCTGTAAATAAAGTCTTTATCTTTTCCCCTTCTGTGGTATTAAATCTGTAGATATAGAGCTATATATGTCTATATATAAATACTGGTTTATATGTATATACAAGTATTTGTATGTGAAAACGTAAAAATGTATATCTTACCATTGTAAGATTTTTTTTATAAGGAATAATTTATTTCCTTTTGACTATTCAATTAAAATTTTTGGGATTCCTAAAAACTATTTTTCATTTCCTTCTCTGAGCAAACGGAATATCAAACATTTGTAATGGGGGACGCTTAGTTTTACATAATTCATGAACTGTTTGCTCTTTTATTAAATAAATATCAGTATTCAAGCAATTATAAAACAGTAGTTAATAATCTTGTTCTAATTACAAGCAGCAATTTACAGTAAACAGCTTATACAATGTATATATTTATATGTGTGTGCATGCTAATTAATGATGCATGAATAAAATGCTAAGATAAATCAAGGCATGGGTCAATCAAATTATTACACCCAATGATCAAATGTTATCTTATAAGTAGCTGATTATCTCTCTCTATCACAGTAATTCCAGTAAATATTTAAACCCATCATCACTGATGAAGGCAAAAACCAGAAATCGGTCTGGAAATGAGGATGTCATAGTACCATAATATCAGGTGTCCATTAATTACTCAAACTTATATAGATGGCTCTAGACAGGATATAGATAAGTGTTCATGGACACATATAGGAAGTTATGTTATGTTGATTCTTAATTATCTTAGCTAAAATCTATAAAAGGCCTACAGATATTGTAAAAATAAGATCACCAAAATGTATAGATACTCAAATATACTGAAACCTCATTACATCTATCTCCAATCTTTCTCATTCAACATGCTCATTAACAGCATAAAGAGAGATCATGTCTTTCCCCCAGCATTAAAGCAACTATTTTTATTCTATTTACTCTTTGGTTTCTTTGATTCCATTTCTGTTTCAGACCAACCTCTTAAAACTGCACCCACACTTTACAACAAATAAATAAAATTAGAGATCAAACCCTCACCCCTCCAGATACATATGCAGTCATATGATATTTGATAACCTCACCCATATCACTGTTGTCAGTGATTATTAAATTTAGCACATGATCTTTACTTTGATACCTGATATTTCATTAACTATATATAAATTAAAGGAATTTGAACTCAGAATTTTTTAATCTATTCATCCTCTGGAGGTATAGGCAAAACTTACAATAAAATATAATCTATTTCCCAAGCAATATGTAATTCTAAATCAGTATGTAATTTGTTTATATTGAAAATATTTCCTATATATGTATATATATATAGTTCTGCATGAAGTATGTATATTGGTGATCATGCATATTTTTCATGTGTATTTATTCCTTGAGAACTGAAAACTCCTGATTTCAAATCCCTCTAATTACATATATAGAAAATATTCAGTATATGCAAATTGCATAATGATTTAGAATTACATATTTCTTGGGAAATAGATTATATCTTATTATAAGTTCACCCCATCCCTCTATCATTGATATGGTCTGATAATATGAGGGATTAACTTGTTGGGTGTGTCTATGTGGATATGGCTACAATATCAAATCCAATAAGGGCTTTGAGCATCCATCATTGACTTTTTAGTGAAGTGGATGTTTGAAAAGTTGAATGGGTGAGAGGATTGAAGCTTGTCTATTAAAGTTTGAGGATTTGCTATCTGAATATAAACCAAGCAGTTATTGTATATATGTTTGGAAGATAATGATCTGGCCCAACTGATGAGTAATGGTTCTACATGAAATACAGATATTGGGAATCACGTATCTTTTTCATGTATACGTGGTCAAGTGTATCGGTTGCTTGAGATGAAGTGGAGGACGAATTAATTGAAAAATCCTGAGTTCAAATCCCTCTAATTACATATACAGGAAAAATTCAGTACAAACAAATTACATACAGATTTAGGATTACATTAACTGTATAGTTTAGTCATTTAAAAAATAATATATAATAAATCAACCCCCATTTGAATACTAACCCATAAAACCATTTTAAATCTAACAGCACATTTCGTGTCCTAATTAATTCTCAGACGCTCGTATATAATTAATTCCTTTTGAAACTGATTTTAAAAACCAATATTTATATGGGTGCAAATATGCACTATTAACCTCCTTAACAATAACTAAAGAATAACGTGTGTATGTATGTATATATAATAGGGACTACACACCTAAACTAACATAAATCATGTTACCGCATATTTAAGTAATAAGGATTAAGTTAAAAGTAAAACATATAGAAACTGACTTGATGTCAGATATACTTAATTATGCAAATGAGCTAGCATGTATTTGAAACCTTAGCTGCTTAGTGCATTAATTCCACCTTTTAACCCTAGACTTAATCAACCAGAATTGAGGATCTTTATTCATTATAACATCTGATATTTATTCATAACTCAAGTTTATAGTAAATGCTCGTGTCATAACTGGTCTTGGAAGAATATTACTGAGCTTCATATAAGTCATCATGTGTTTTTATGTTTATATACAGTTGTTACAAAGGTATCCAGTATCCATTTTATATAAGTATGCAATTGTGCTAGACTGGGTTTATAACTAAATGTCAGATTATGTGATCATGTGATGCTTGCTGGTTTAAATGTCAGATTGTTAGCTTATGGTGGCAATTAATTGTATTAATGAATTTGTTTCAGCTTTGGATTCTAGTCTCAATTAACAAAATCCTATCTCTTTAATAGCACTATACCAACTGATATCTATCGATTATTCAAACTTACAGTAGATGGTGCTAGAGTAGAATTAAGATAATTGTTCACGGAAGCATGTGAGAAGTCATGTGATATTGCTAAATATTAACCTTTCTAATCTAAAGATAGATAAGGCTTACGATTGTAGAACTGATTTCTCTAAAATATGTAGAAACTGATTTGATGTTAGATCTATATAATTATGCAAGTGGGCTAACTTGTGTTTAAAACCTTAGTTTTTTTTTAAAATTTCAAGTTATTAGCTTGAATAATACAACAGAATAAAAGGCAGCTTCTAGATGCAACAATCTTAATTCCTAGTATTTCCTGATAAAATCAAAAGCCAGTCTAGAGAAGTATTTTATAGCATTGTACCACCTGGTGTCCATTGATCACTCAAGTTTACAATAGATGGTTCCGGAATAGGATGAAGGTAACTGTACTTGTAAATCCATAAATAAACACTTGAGAAGTCAGGTGATGTTGGTGGTAGTATTAATCTTCCTACCTAAAGGATAAAAGGGAACTAAACTGAGTTCTCTAAAAATGTACAGAAACTGACCTGGTATCAGATCTGTATAATTGTGCAATTGAGCTACATTCTGCTTAAACCCTTAAGTTTTAAGCTTTTAGCTAAAAAGCAATGAAAGGTAACTGCTAGGTGCAAGAATATTAGTTCCAGCTTTGAATCCTATTCTTCACTTATGAAGGTAAAAGCCAAAAACTAGTCTGTGATTTATAATACTATATCATCTGTAATCCACTGAATACTCAAGCTTCCAATAGATGGCTCTAGACTGGATTGAAGATAACTACACTTAGAAGTATATGAATATATGTGCTTCATGATGATGTTATGTTGGTATTTCATTTCATATTAGATTTTTCTTATCCTTTCTTTTTCATTCCATTAATTAACAAATGTTGACCTGTTTTGTAACATAGTGGCTCAATATACTTTTGGACTTTTTGTCATCTCTACTCATATTAGTTCTTTATTATCTCTTGTATCCATGAGAGAATCAATTGTATTTATTCATTTTTTTTCTCCCTTTGCTATGTATGGAAAGGAAACCTCAGGCTGTTTAGATAGCAGTGTGATGCTTCTATCAACATTATTGATGGTAAGCATTACAACCAGTTTGTTTATACATCAAGAACATAAACATTGATCTTGAGTGACTCAAATTAAATTGGAGCATTTATATGTGGATACCCATTTACCAACCAATACTAGATGGATATCCGGATTAGTTATGGGACTACTATCTGAATAATCATTTGTTGTGACCAGAAAAAAAAATTCCTAAAGTTCAAACAATCCAAATCTAAATCTCAGACTGTGGGTATGGCAAAAAAATATCTTAACTACTAATCTAGGAGTTTCTTTTCTTACTACATGCTTGGACATTTTTTGAACTTTCATTGTATTGAACCCTTTTGTGTTTTATCTGTCTATTCAATTATATTTTTACTTGAACTTTCTTGTATTAATTTGTTTTATTAATACATTTTATATTTTTACAAATGCAGATTTGAAATGGATTAAATTCATTAATTAAAATTTTTTTTTGGAAGCAATGGTTAATTATAATTGAAGATTTCAGTACATTATTATTTATTACATGGTCAGTTATTCAAAAGGGTATGTAATTTTGAAACACCAAAGTGACTTCTGAATGTAGCTTTTATTTACTTGAGCAAACTAATTTTTTTGCTTTTCTCCAATGAAACCATTTGCTTAAGTTCAAAACTTCTTCCATCCCTAAAGCATTGCTTCTATTAATTCTTTACAAAAACAAATACTCTCGTTGCAATTTTTTATAATGCTTTATTTAATTTAGTACAGTTTCGACTGGTTAGCAATCTTCTTCAGATGTAAATTAACTCTCTTATTACAGTTTTTATATTTGTAAAAGATAATTATAATACAATTGTCTTTCATATCTGAAGAAGACTGCTATACAGTCAAAACTTGTAAATTATATAAAACATTGTGAAAAATATATTAAGAAAGTGATGTTTGTAGTTTTTGAGTCTATCATTCTAATGTTTGGACTAAACTACAATCTACCTTGGCTATTTTTAAACAGTGGTCATATTATTAGAAGTGCCATGTACCATTGACAATCTCTGGGCTAAACAAACTAAGTCTGCCTTAGATGTTCTTAAATAGTAGTCATATTGTTAAAATCATATACAGTTGAATTTAACACTTAATGAGATTCTTTTCTGAAAACTTGACTTTGATATCAACAAGGGATATCCACTAAAGCTCCATCCATTCCCAAACTTACTAAACTTACCCATAATCTATTTCTATTTACTCTATCATACACTATATCTATAAAAATCATATATAACTGTCTACCTGTATTTCTACTCATATCCATAAGTTGTGTAACTATAAATAAACTATCTCCTATACACCGATCTGATCAAAAACTTCCTTGCATTCTCCCACTATATTATTTTCTTCCTTCCACCAATTTTGCAATCCTTTCAAGCCACCATATATGAGAAAACTTTGTGTAGCACTCACGGTGCTGCTACCTATCTATAATTGTTTAACTTTCTATCATCCTTATCTTTTCCTTTAAATAGTAGTCTTACTCTTGTTTACTTCAACTAGCTGGAAAAATATCTCTTCTGGACCATCTTATTAAAACATGATAATAATTTTAATTTTGCCCTATGCCCTAAATTCATTACCATCTCTGCTATCCATCCATCCAAACCTCTTGCCTTTTCATTTTTTACTTTCTTACCTGCCTCATTCAATTCACTTTCTATAAACCTAATATTGCCATTACTATATGCTTTCATATTTTTTATCACTCTGTCTTTCACATCTAATATCTTTTCTATATCCATTACATACTTATTTAAGATTATCTCCATTTTTTCTCCAAAGCCACACTATTCCTTCATCATCTAGTAATACTATTTCTCTCCCCCCTACATTCCTTCTTTTAATGTATTTCCAACTTTTTTTACTCCCATCTCTTCCACTTTTATTAATATTCTCCAACAATTTTATTATTCAATTTTATTCTCTCTCTGTAATTATCTATTTTAGCCAACTTCTTTTTTTCTAAGTACTATTCCAATTTAGCATTAACATCTTTCTTTGTTCTTAATAGCACACTTATATTCTCTGCATGCTTTTTCCCTCTCTTTTACACTTTTACCAATTCTCACTTTCCTATTACTTTTATTCTTCTGAATATTCTCATCACTTTTTCTATTTTACTGCACCAGTCCTTATACACATCCCCAACCAATTCTTCCATGGTTTCTTCAACTTTTATTTTATACTCTTCTAACTTATTCTTATTATTCACTCTCCATCCACATATTTCACTGTCCTTTCTACTTTTATTATTTTCCATCACATTACTAACCATTTCTATTATAAAGAAGTTATGATCACTATTACATATTCTCTTCATTATCAAACCTTAATTTTCTGTACTTTATTCATTCCCTCTTGCTCTACTAATACATAATCTATTGTATTGAATATATTATTTCTAGACCATGTCCTTTCTACTTTTATTACTATTTTCCATCACATTACTAACCATTTCTATTATAAAGAAGTTATGATCACTATTACATACTCTCTTCATTATCAAACACCTTAATTTTCTGTACTTTATTCATTCCTCTTTCTCTACTAATACGTAATCTATTGTATTGAATATATTATTTCTAGACCATGTGTATTGTCCTTCATAAATATTTGATAAATTTCCAATGCTCAAATTCACTCTCTGACAAAAATTCTTCAAAAGCTGTCCATTCTTATTACCTACATCATCAATTTCTTCAATATGCCCACTCATATCCACTATAACCATTACTCTCTTACCTCTTTTCTTTGAAACTCTGTATATAAGGCTAGGCATTCATATATGTTCTCCAATGGCTATATACATTATCACCACCATCCATTCTTGTCTACCTAATCTTATCTCAAACCACAAATGTTCTTGACATTTAACAGTATTTAAATATTTTTTTGACATAACTCCTATACCACCACCTCTTTTTCCCCTTTTCTATTTATACTCTGCCATACCAAGTCTTCCAGAATAGGTTCTTCTTCTCTTGAATGTGTTATTATCATTGTGGATTGTGGCTCCATTTACCAGTAGAGCATACATTCTATCAGTACTATTTCTTTCCATGAACTAAATAACAATAATCTCAGTTTAAAAATATTATACATCCTTTTATATTATATATAATTTTTATTCTTACTTAACTCCAAACTATTTATTTATATTCATTTTCCATAACTTTAATTCTTTTTCTTCAACCAACTTATCTATCTTCTTTTCCCATCTCACATAATTATTAATTATGTACCTGTAATATATTCTCTATATTTTTATCCCATTTTTTTTTTCTATAAATACCCAAATATAAATTTTCTACCTATTAATTTTGCATCTTGATCAATATATTTATTGATCTCTCCAAATAATCCAATGAAATACTATTTTTAATCATCTATTTGTATCCATATAAATAGCTTCAATATATATAGAGGTAGTGCTCTTAGATCCAAGGCTCCTACCTGATGAAAGCCACAGGCTAGAAACTGGTCTGGGGATATTGAATGAATAGGCAATAGATAGGAATTTTATGCACAAACCTTCTTGCATCCATTGATTACTCTGGCTTGCACTGAGTGATACTACTGTATGGAGAGATTTGACTCTTTGTTACCAGCTTGTGTAAGTATAAATAATGGTGATTATATATAGTCTAGTGATTTAACATATTTAATTTACTATTTATTCCCTCATTTAAAAAAGTTGACCTCATCTCACCTTGAATAACCTCATTTGCTATCCACAATAAACCACTCAATGCATATTTGATTTACTTACTTCTTTTTGTATTCTAATAAAAACTCCTGAACTCCCCATCTAATATAAAATCTATTATTTTCAAACATTAAAGCAGTCACCAATACTTCTTTCCAAATAATTCTACATACCTATTTATTATTTTGAAAACATTGTCAGATTTTTATCAAACCTTTTTCTATTTTTTATCTTCTTTACTCTCATTTATATTCTCTATATAATTTCTTTTTTTCCATTTATCAAAGTACCTAAATATTTATAATTCTCTATTTCTTCAAGACAAATATCTTCCATTTTCCATCCTTCAATTTTACTCTTCTCATTAAGTATGGGGATCTTAGATTTGTCTCTAGTGAATTTAAATTTCAAACTTTTTACTGTTACACACCTCTCTAATAAAAACTCCCTATTTTTTGTACTGTTTACAAAAAATGTCACATCATCTCCAAAAAATATCCCACCACATTGTTTTCTCTTGATTCCAAATATCGGAATTCCATCCCTACCCTAATCTTTCTAGATCATCGCCAATTCTCTTGGAAATATAATAAATAAAATAAATAATAAAAGTGATAAGGGTCATTCCTGTTTAAATATAATTTCCCATTTAGTTTTCACTCTTTCTATATCCAACAATTGGATATTGATATAACAAAAGGTGGATATTTTTTTACAAATTCATTTAAATGATTCTTTGGAAATCGTTCTTATGAATTGTCTTAGTAACATATTTAGCCTTGTTTGTTCCATGAATAGATTTACATATTTGATAGGCTATACAATTAATTACATGCTCATTAAAAATCATTAGAATTACTATTTGTACTTGTAAAAATTATTCCTGTAAACTCATTATCATTCTTAGCAATCCTAAGACATTTCCCACATTCTCAAGACTTCTCCAGAGTCTATTTCTATCCACCCTATCAACTTATAAATGCAATAACTGATTTGCTTACTTTACAAGACAATTTAGTCAACTGAGATACAATAAAGAAATTATTTATCCATCCTGAAGTGCTCTAGAACAGTTGTGACAGTAGGAGTCACCAAAACACTGATTAAAATATTTGGAACAGTTTATGTGTACTTTCAGAGAAATAAAGATATTTATTGCTTACTTGGCTTTTACTTTTTATGGAGTCAGGAATATTGCAGCCACTATGCCCAGCAAGACCTGTTAGCCACCTTCCCTTCCCTTTCCATCCCCCATCCTAAGTGTTCCCATATTCTTTTCTATCCTGCTCCGTCCTATTTCCACAACATTATCTTTGTCCACTCTATGACCTTTATATCTAAATCCCCCTTACCTTTTTTCAAACCCAGTATAAAAACCAAGAACCCACTTTCTGTATAATCATTTTCTTTTATATTTATTCTCCCACAACTTCATTATTTGCACCCTTTTGGCTTGTAAGTATTTACATTCAACTAACAGATGCTTAATATTTTCTATGCCTTCCTTGTATAAATTGCAAAATAAATTACTCACATTTCTCTATTTATGTATATATTCCCTTGTTGCTAAGATCCTTTTCGAGCCCTAAACAGTAAACTACTTTCCTTGCTATTATCATAAATTAGCTTGTGTCAGGGCTCTCCCTTTAGTGTTAAAAATTATCCCAGAAAGCTTACTAAAATTGTATCAATTTCACTCAGATAAAAGTTTTTATCCCTATCTATTAAGATTACGATACAGTGCAGAGGGGAAATAACAGACTCCTGAGAAAGTAAAAGCATTCAATTACTTGTTTATTTAGTGCTATGTGCGTGCATAGTATTTTTTCAAATCATTTCGATTGTCAAAGATCAATTCTTAAATGTTAAGAGTTATACATTTCAAAAACTTGCTTCAACCAAGTTTCTTTCTAATATAAATTGGCTACTCTCTGTTTTAGTAGTCCTACTCTTCGGTTATCTGAATCGCCTTCGTTCTAATTAGTTCGGATAATGCACGTTTGTCGAGTTAAATAATTAATCTAAAAGTGATAAATTCGTTTAAGTTAAAACTGTTTTAAAAGTATTGCGTAATTATTTCAAGGCTAATTGTTTTTTCATTAAAAAATAAAGATTAGATTAACAGAAGCTTTGTATTCTAATTATAGAAAACTAACTCCAAAAAATGATATGTAAAATCTTTTTGAAAAAATAATAATAATTTGTTTGGCTATGGTAATTAAGTTTAATTACATTTGATAATTATGCTCCAGGATTGAAAATTAGTTTTAAATGTTGTCTTTTTAACGCCTACGTTTACAAGAACATAATGTTGATAACTCGCAAAATAATTCTGAGAAAGAAATGCTCTGAGAAAAAATAATTATAATATTAATTAAAAAAAAAAATCGAGTATTCTTTTACTGGAGAATATAAAAAAAAACAGTTTATGTTCTAATATATCTGTTTGGAATGTAATAATTATTTTGTTTCATAACTTCAAAGAGGGCGCTGTAATCGTTAATAAGGAGAAGTCACAATGTATCACATCACATCGCATCAATAAATGTGTAAGAAGAAAACGGATTTATAGTGATATAAAAAGATTTCGGAAAGATGAAATATTTAAATTGATTCCCAAGGACATTTAGCTATGCGCAGAAACTCTTAATATGGCATAAAGAGAAATCATTTTTACATCATATCAATAATAGTAACTTATCATTGCTTTCCATTAACAAAAATAATTCTTAATCTAATCCAGAGATGGGGAATCTTTTAGTGTTGGAAGGTCGCAAGAGAATTTTTAAGTTGGATGTTCTTGAAAATCTGTACGTACTAACTTATAAAAATAAAAAATTCACTATAATCGGATTTAGGACTTATTTACACAAATTAATTTTCACTGTCTAGTTTCTGATAAAATATAATAATAAAAAGATTTATAATATTTTTAATACAAATATATTTTATATACTTAAGAATCTAGATATAATATAGGGGATTTGAACACGACTTTCAAGCTCCTTCGGCCATCCATTTCATCTCATACAACCGATATAGATGTGGTTAAGGGAGCTTGAAAGTCTGTGTTCAAATCCCCTACATTAATAAAAGGATTTGTTCTTTTAAATTTGGATTCAATCAAAAGACTATATGTAAAAGATAAAATTTTGACTTTAAAGCCGCAAGTTTCTCACCCTAGGAATTTGGTATAATATAAAATTGTGAATTAAGATCTTAAACATAGCCAAATAAGCGAAATAGCCAAATATTTTTTTTCCCTTTGAGGGAATATATATATACTAGTCCGTTTGCGTGTGTAGCGCAATTGTCCTCAAAGCTGTAAATTGTTAATAAATAAATAAACGCGAATGAATATGCTTAGCGCTTTCGAAGGGCCCAGCCTTCATAATCATAGCTTGATTGTTAATGAGGTTAATGATATGCAAATTTGTGTTGATTATGCTAGACATTCCATTTCCTTGATAAAGCATGTCGTGTGTCCTTCCTATTAATGGTGTCTTTGTCTCTGGAGATGAAGAAGCTTCCTTAATTTTTCTTTTGAGATGGTGCCTCTCTCTGCACCTGATTGTGGGATTGTCTGGTACACACTCATGTTGGCATGTGTTTGCTGAATAGAAACCGAATACAATATTGTGTGCCCCAACAACAACTGCAAAGGCTCATACTATGAGAAAGCAGAGCATACTTATCTACTCGGTTGGCACAGCACAGATACTCATATAACAGAGCTCTCAATCAACACTCCATTTATTCGGTTTTTATTCAGCACCAAAACACATGCCAACATGAGTGTGCAATCGACAAACCCACAATCTTATGCAGAGAGAGGCATGATCTCAAAAAAAAAGTTAAGGAAGCCTTGTTCATCTCCAGAGACAAAGATGCCATCAATAGGAAGGACACATGCTATGCTTTATCAAGGAAATGGAAGATCTAGCATAATCAACCCAAATTTGGATATCATTAACCTCATTAACAGTCAAGCTATGATTATGAAGGCTGGACCCTTTGAAAGCACAAATCATATTCATTCATGTTTATTTATTTATTAACAATTTACAGCTTTGAGGACAATTGCACTACACACGCAAACAGACTAGTATAGCCAAATAAGATAAATTATTAGACTTCCACAAAAGTTGTTTCCTGCAGCGTTCTGCTTATGACAATAGAAAATACCATTATTCATAAGTATTGTCAACCCCCGAGTGGTGAGAGGTCTGTATAAAAAGAAAGATACTTCCTTATGAACCAGTGATTAGATGGATAGCGGTTGTCTATGGCTCTAACATCGGAAAGGACAAATTAAATTTGCTTAAGAGAGAAAAAATTTGAATCTTGCCCAGATTCTTTATGTCTAAATCATTTATTTTATTATGTTCAGTAATTATGTGCAAAGTAGCTCGGTGATAAATCGCTAAGTGATAGAATAGCTTGATGTTGAGTAGTTGGTTAACTAATAGCTCAGCTTACTGGTGAGCAGTCTGCTACGTTTTTAAACTTAATATCGTTATTTCAATCTAGAATAACGTGTTGGTGATCATTAGGTAGCTCACTAATTAGCAATTGGCTCAGTGGTAAAATACCTACTTGTTGAGCAGGTGGTTTAATGTTAGAATAGCTTACAGGAACAAATTTTGGGTTAAATACCTGTAAGAAATAAAGCACCAGGAGAAACAAATCATAATCTACGTATATGAGATTAATAAATTATTGGTTGCTCTTCAAAGCCATTAGCTTAGTAATGTGAATGTTCTAACAATTAAGTTCCAAAACAGTTCTATATAAGTTTAATTCTGGGTCATCAATTATATATTTTAATTATACCAATTTTAAAATTATTGCAGACATTTAACTCTTTGGCATTATATACAAGTTAAATATCATGAATCCAAATAACTATAGTTTTGTCTGAAAGTTTGTAATGATGATATTTTAGTAGCCACTATATGTTGGATTATTTCCATTATCTAATATTAATTGTTAAATATCTTTAGAAACGTTCATATTTTATTTAAACTTTTCAAATACATTCAACTGTTAGTAATAGCGCAGTGATTACTATATAACATATTTTGAATGGTACTACTATCCTTTCTTTTTCAGGCGATGAGAACCTAGATCTTTAATTCATGAATATTGTACAATCCAGAGTGTGTGGACCTTGGTTCAATTCCCATGCTTAGGCTGTCTCTGGCCAGGCAAACAATATCTGAAGAAGAGAGAATAATACCTCTCATAATGTTGTGTTAAATACTAACCTGTGTGCCATTGCTAACAACTGAATGAATTTGAAAGGTTTAAAGAAAGTTTGAATTTTTGTAATGATATTTAATAATTAATATTAGATTATGGAAATAATCCAATAACAAATATTTGCTATTCAAAAACTATTATCCAAATAAAATTTCAGAGATACAATAAATAAACTAGTTTGTACATCCATTTTATAATGAATGAAAAAAAATATTACTAAATACCTATAAATTAATAAGCGTAATTGCAGTGAGCTGCTTGTTACTCCCCCCCCCCCCATTTTGGCAGACTTTGGGTTAACTGGTGGTAGAAGGATATTCTTAAAATCTGAAAAAAAAATTCATAAATCCAAAAAAATCTTGTAACCAGAAACTTCAGATTGTTTTACTTGTATTGACTTTTATCCAGCTTACAATAATTTATGAATATAATATTAAGTTCATCTTCAAAAGCTAATGATGTAACCAATGAGTAAAATTAAGACACTATGCAGCAGTTCATTCAACCTTCTGAGATCACTAGTCAAGTTGCCTTTTTATACCAAGCATTATATTTACTCTGTTCACCCCTCCGTAATCAACATTTTCTTTTTAATTCAAAGCCAATGCAAACACTTTAAGAGAAATTCAAGAGAATGCCTATTAATTGTTACCATCCTTTTAAAAAATTAACATCTAATTAGCTTAAAATTTTAATCATTAATTTTATAGGGTGCTGGCCTAGCTTTAAACCTAAGTAATTATCATTGCCGATTGACTTTAAGTTCATGAAATTGATTCCTTCCAATTTCTGAGTGTTTCTTTTTTAAGTTTTTTTAATAAAGGGACTCTGAAGAATATGAAGATTGTTGGGCAATCGAAACTGTCAGCAATTTTTTGAGTTTTGGATGTAATAAAACATTGTGTTTGCAATGTGTTAAAGTATATAAAAGTGTATTGGTATTATTTGTCTATATAAGGATCAAACTTTAAGTGAGAACGTTCTGAAGATTGGGCCGACAAAACTCGGCTATTTTTGAAAGTTTGGATATAACAAAATATTGCCTTTGTATTGCATTAAAATGCATGTGTATGTTACCTTTTGTTTATATTAGTATCAGTGTTAAAGTAGGAAAAGTTCTGAAGACAAAGACTTTTGGACATTCAAAACCGTCAGCTATTTTTAGAAGTTTGGATGTAATTGCATTATATTAAAGCATGAGTATGTTGGTACTTTTTGTTTATAATAATGTCAATCTTTAAGTAGGGTAAAGAGTTCTGAAAAAGACTGTTGGGCAGTGAAAACGGTTAACTATTTTTGAAGGTTAAATATATTGTTGATTAAGTGCAAATGCCTTTAAGCAGTGGAAAAAGCTTTTATTAAAAAAAAAAAGGATTGTGTATCCATATACTTGTGTTTGGCTGCCTGTTGCATTCTCTTAGGTCTTGGCTCGCATTACCATTCAAAAGCATTACTACCATCTTTCTCCTTTAATGTTCTACTTTCACATTTATAGTCATTTAATTCCTAAATAACTTTAATCTTTATTTTTAAAGGTTCATCTCTTTTTTTAAAGATATTTTTCAGGTTTTCATTGTTTGCTGACTCGATTATTTGAACTTTGTTTCTGATCAGTGGCTCAAAAAAGCCAAATTTATCTTTGTTTTATCATCAGCATTTAAAATAGCTAGCTGTTTATTTTGTCATCATAGTCTTTACTTTATATTTGATGATAATTCCAACACCCACCCCCCATCTCCCCGAAAACTTAATGCTTTTTTTTAAATCAAACATACAAATAAAAAATTATAATTAGCCATAAACATAGATTAAATCCAAACTTCATGTATCTTTTTCCATGTGCTAATGTATTTATTTGAAGTGACACTACTGTATGGAGTTTCCTATTGCTTGAACGACTTGTGTAAACATAGCAAATGGTGATCATGTGATGTTCAATGGTTTAATAATAATCATTACAGTATATATTTGAAATGGATGGTGTCAAAGTTGTGAGTACAGAAAGTTTAACGTTTGTAAGACAAACTATAATTATGTGCATATAAATGAGGTTTAAAATATATATCTCAGCTTGAAATAATAAGATAATCTCTAGCCTATTAAATATTTAATAATAATAATAATTAATTTATCTGAAATAGATGGAGCCACAGTTGTGAATGCAGAAAGCTTGACACTAAAAGTCAAACTGTAATAACTTGGTATTAATAAATGTTGATCGAATGATAAAGACATGATTGTGATTTGGGTCAAATGATATATCAATCTTTAACTAAGATTTAAAGTTTATTTCTGGGCTAGGGATATCTAATTTAATAATGGATTAATAATAATCCTAAATACGTAGCATATATTTATCTGAATTGGATGGTGTCAAAGTTGTCAGTGCAAAAATTTTGATACTTGCAAACTGAATTGTGATAATTTAATATATATATATTGAACAAATGATGACAAATAATCTGGACCAACTGAAGAGTGCTGGTTCAGCAAGAAATGCATATTCTTGTGGGTCATTTGTCTTCATACGTTTAAAGATTGTATGGTGAACAGGAGTATAAATGGCAAAAATGTGAAAGAATGATGCACCTTTTCAACATCCACTTATATTAAATATTTAGAAAACTATATTCCACAATATTTTACTTAATTTGTTTTATTTGCTTGCATAATAATCTTTTTCAGCTATAACAAACATTTCAAATAAAATTTTGAAAAGATTTATTATGAAATCTAAAGACTGCTACGCAGTCAAAACTGTCACAAAAAATTGGCTGAAGAAGGCTGCTAAACAGTTGAAACTGTCGCAAGAAATTAAGTGAAGCATAATAGATAGTGATTAGAAGAATTGTAGTTTTTAAAAAAATAACGATGGATTGGTGGAGAAAACTGGTACAACAGAAATGATAAAAAAAATATTGACAAAGCAAGAGGTAGGGATACTTAGACAAGTTCACTTAGAGTGAAGATTTGCTCCTTGTCAAGTGAGAAAGCCAAATTTGAAATCTAAACATTCAGTATTATTCTCCAAATGCAGAAAATGTAAAAGCAAATAATAAAAAATGCTGATCAACTGAATATAAATGTTGTTCTCTACCACATTTCTTGACTCTTCCAGCTGACTTAATACTATCTCTACTACATACAAACCAAACTGAATGATACAATTTACTGTATTTTAGAGTCATCTAGTATAAGTTAGAATAATCAATGAATATTATATAATAATGCTATTATAGTTGCATTCAAGTCTATCTTATCCACATATCCAGAGTAGTTTCGGACTTACGCCCCTCAACATAGCTTAGATGAGATATATTATGTTCAGGAAGATCAAGAGTATCAAATTCAAATTTCTTTCTGGCTTATAATGGCTACAATCCTGAAGCTAGATAGAATACCACTGGAAGTGTATATTTTCATACTGTCATCTATTATCCACTGATTTCTTAAACTTACACTTATGGTTCTGATTAGAGTGAAAAAAATTATACATACTGAATAAGCAAATAATTTCTTATTAAAACAATTCTATTTTCAAACTTCTATGTTATCCAATACTATATGTGCGTGAATTGTAATAAATTTAAATAAGGCAAGCTTTTTACAATAGTAAAAATTTTAAAACAATTACAGGTAAGTAAATAGCCAATTATTATCACTTGGATAAATAGATAGTCAAATATTAATCTTGGATAAAATAAGAAATAGATAAAATTATTAATTATATTTGAAGATATTAATTATTCAAACTTACCTATATATCGTTTTTTTTTTTTTCAGAGTTATGATTATCGCATTTCAAGGATACCTGGAGGATATAGCGAAGTAAGCGAAGGTAGCAGTGATGTTATTTTACACAATCTTAATGGAACACCCGGAAAAGGAAGAATCAGCAGTGATTTCAAACGTGGTTCCTCCTATTCAAAAACTTCTGATGTTTCTCCTACAGGAACTCGTTCATTTACGACATCTCGATCTACCTTTCAAACCAAACGAGAGTCTAAAACTTTTTCTTCTGTTAGTAATAGAAGGTCATCCTTTGATCCCAAATCTCCTTTATCAAGCACCACATCGGTGAGTTCCAACATAAGCAGTCCAAGATTTGGAGAACGATCAAGAACCAATAGAAGTTCTGAAAATTTAGCAAGAAAATCTAGTTCAGAAACATTAGCTAATGAAACAAATGAAAATGCAGAAAGCCCAAAAACTTCTGTAAGAAGAACTTCAAGTAAAACTGGAATTCCAACTTCAATATCCTCTAAATCAACAAGCAGTGTATCAAAAGTAGAATACAGCACTCGGCCAGGCTTTCAGAGACAAACATCTGGCTCTTCTAAAACATCATCAACAAAGAGTGAAACAATTAAGTTAGACAGTGAAAAAAGTGATTCAGGAATTCAGTCAAATCAAACCTCTAGAAGTGGAACTAAAAGTCCTAGTAGATTAAGCTACTCTGAAAGAAGTGATAGCCCTTCATCATCCAAGAAATTTCCCCCTGATGTGCCTCCAAAACCATCCACACCCAAAAACAAATTGATTTCAGAAGATACACCAGACATATCTTCTGCAACCAGTGAAGAATCCCGAGAATTCCGAAAAGGTTCAAGAACTCTTTCTTCATCAATTTTATCCAAAACATCTAAATTTGAAAAAAGTGCCGAATCAGCACAAATTTCACCCAGAGAGCCACCCCCCAAACGAATTAGTAATTTGAATATTTCAGCAACTGTAGAGATTTCTGAAAGAAAAAATGAATTTGAAAATCAAATAAACAATGTAAAAAGAACCACATCAGAATCTGAAGATAATTTCAAAAACAGAATAATTTCCCAATCTTCTGTTTCAGAAAAAACAGCCAAATTTGAAAAAGCAGCTATAGATTCAGCATCTCCTGATCTTACAAAACCAAAGCGAGAAAGCTTAACATTAAGCTTGCATTCTAACTTAAGTTCTTCACCCAAGGGAGAGGGTTTTTCCAGAACTGAAGTTGTTGAAGAAGTAATAAGCCCCTCTCGATCACCACTGTTAGGAAACAAGCCCTGGAAGAAGACTGATTCTGCCACTTCAGTTTTAGCAAAAACTGCCAAATTTGAGAAAGCAGCTTCACTGAAAAGTCCAACAGAAGAAAATGGACCATCTTCAGGAAGACCTGAAGGATTTGCACGTCGTGTTAAAAGAACAGAATCATCAACAAATGTATTGGCTAAAACCGCTAAGTTTGAAAAAGTTGCAGCTACTGCAGGTGTTGATTCAAGTTTTAAAAAAAGAAGTAATCCTAATTTAGCAATGAGTCCAACATCTCCTACTCCTGCTGATGAAGTAACAGTTTCAAATACAATTATTTCTAAAACAGAAGAAGCAAAAGAATTGGTAGAAATTGCAGACGAGCATGATCTTGCTCCATGGAGAAGAAGAGCAAGAGAGAGTAAAATGGAAACCTTAGAAAATAAAGAGGCAGAAGCTAGATTAGAACGTAGACGCAATAGAAAATCAGAAAGTAGTACTGAAGAATCTCCAAGACGAAGAAGGGCTGAATCGATAGAAGTTAGTGAAGAATCTAAAACAGATACTGCACCTTGGAGAAGTCGAAGAGCCGAAGCATACACTGCAGAACCAAAAAGATCATTGTCACGATCAGAAGCATTCGACGATGGAATAGAAATTAAATTGGAAGAAGATTCCATTAGATCCAGAAGAGAAGCTAGAGGTTCAAGATCTTACTCTCAGACAGAAAAGGTGGAAAGTTCTAAATATGAATCGAGAACTCCAGTCGAGGAACCATTAAGAATTCGACGCCATGTTAACTATGGTCATGAAGATGACCATAATTGTTTGCCATCATCTCATTCACATTCATCCCACGTTGAAGCAAGTGTTACACTGGAAGCTAATTCATCTGTATCAACCATTAGCAATGAAGCTCAGAGTGAATTCATTACTGAAGCTTTAAGTGCTCATAATACTTATCGAAGGAAGCATCGTACTCCTCGTCTAAAACATTCTGAGGAATTATCAAACCTAGCTAAAGAATGGGCCACTTATTTAGTAGAAAATGGCTTATCAGAAACTCAAGGTCTTAAAAATGTTGGACAAAATGTTTTCACGAAGTGGTCAACATCCAGAACTATTGATATATCAGGTAAGTGTTTGCTACAAGAGAGCAATATTCTTTTTAGATCAGTTTTGTTCATACGTGAATTATTGTTTTAAAAAGTAATCAAACATTACTGATTTTTATCTGTTTAATTTATTATTACTAATACAGTAGATACTAAATTTTACAAATTAACATATTGACTTTCAATTCTAAAAATTTATTAAATTATTTAGCAAATGTTAGATTTCTTTTTGTATACATGTAGTAATGAAGAGAAGCTGTGATGGTAATAGATACATAAGATATAAACAATAATAATAGTATAATATCAATAGTAATGATAAATAAATAAGTTATAAAAATATATGCTCATGTAAGAGCCTATTATTATCATTATTCACCTACTTCTAACCTCCCATCCCATTTTGGGATCTATGATCACTTTAGAGACAAGCTATATTTCCTAATCATCATCATTTTTATCAACCATCTTTTTGATGGTTGGTCTTGAGATCACTATACACTGATAGTTTAATTTAGATATGGCAATTATCAGAGCCTCAGGAGGCCATCTTCCATCAAGACAAACTTCAAGCTCTCTACATCTATCCACTCCATCTCATACAACCAATACACATGGCCACACTCATGTAAAAAGATAAATGATCTTCAATATATGTATTTCATGCTGAACCAGCACTCATCAATTGGTCCAGATCATCTGAGTTCAAATCCCTTCTAATTACATTAACATCACACAGAGAGTTTTGCCTCTAATTACATTAAGTTCAATATAGACAATATACTTGAAGTTAAAATAATATAAATAAATAAATATAAATAAGAATATTAGAAAAATAAAATACTAATTAGCGATTGACACTTGTATAATAAGGCTGATGATATAAGGATTTATTTTTTAAAATTTATATTGTGGTCCAAATGACGAGTGCTGGGTCAGCACAAAATGTACATCTTGGGGGTTTCATGTCTTTGATCACATATTTCCAATTGTACCTCTCCATAAGATGTTAAAAGTGGATAGAACTTAGTCCCTAACTTGCATGAGAGTGGTACAGTGAAAATTACATTACAGAAATATTCATTAAGTGGATAATCTCTAGTCTAATAAATATTATTATACTAAGTATTAATTGATTGCAAAAATAGATATTAATTACAATTGTGCAACTTGGTTGATACATATTCTACATCAATATAAAATAAATAACCATACAAATAAATATTATTAATAAAATATTTTATTGAGAATTGACACATAGTGTTCCTTTAGATATATTTTTTCATCATATATCCTTATAAACTATGCAGTATTACTATAGAAAAATATGCAGGGTTACTTCAAATTATAATAGGCACAGATACTTTGGATACATTTATCTTGCACTTCCATATAAAATGTTATTTCCCTTGCAATATCTCAGCAAATTGGTGAAATAGGAATTCCATAGAGGTAGAATTTGGACAGTCATTCTAAGTGGTTTAGCACATATCAGGAGATAAAAACAACAGCACAAAAGAGTTAATATTCAGTATTGTCAAATTAACATTGTGTTTCAATATTAAACAGACTTTTTCAAATTTTAGCAGCAGATTTTCATTTTTCTGCTTGTGTTTTCTGCATTCTTCCGAGCTCTCTGACTACGCAACTTAAACTGAACAATACTCTATAAACTAATTATTCCTGGTGCCTTGATTTAATTATCAAAATAATAATCTTTTAATTAAACAATATTTCTTAAAGATTTTTCTTTTAATGTATGTATCAAAGAAATTTACAGATACATTAATTTGAATCAATACAAATATATATATAAAATTCAAGTGACTTAACTTTGAAATAATATAGATGTATATACCATCAGGTAGACCTTTTTTATTTATTATAAAAAGATGCAAGATTGTTTTTGTAACTTTCACCATTCAACTGGAATTTAAACCTGATCTTTTATGAAAATGAATCCAAAACCCAATATTAAGAAATAAAATATGTGATTCACTTTTTATGCATTACTAAATCCATTTTATGAATTAAATGATATTAAACTAATCTGGTTTAAATTGCAATGAATTTTTAAATAAGGGTACAAGCATTCTAAATCCTTTTTGATTTTCGACAATATAGTAAATCAATATAATAATATGGTAAATCAGGGAAATCATTGCCAATCAATGCATAGTTTAACATTTTCCCTAATGTAAAACCTTTCATATTGAGAACTTAACAAACAATACAGATTCCTAATGATAATGAAGATAATTACCATCATCTCATTACAATATATATATTTGTTTGTAGTAAGCATTGTAGAATTGTAAACAGATACCATAAAATATATATATATATTCCTTTAACCAGATGATATTTTCTGTTGTAGCCCTAGTGGCAGTTTTTGTCAATGTTCAACCTTTGATGTCAGTTTTAGACAATTACTCAATCAATTGAATTTGATTTGCTAAGAATTTAAATTTACAAACGAAAAACATTCTAAAAAATATTTAAACTTGGCGAATATTGAAAAAAATTGTAAATGATAACAAAGGATTTTTGTCATTCAATGATGAACAGAAATACACTATATGTGTTAAACATGAGGGGGGAAGGCATGGAACCGAGTTTGTGGCTCCACTGTAATAGGAACAATGACTTTACTTATATTGTTTTTTGTCATAGCGCTATTAAGTAAAAAGAAAATTAATGAAATATTTATCAAATGAATTCCAATTTTTAAACCTGAATGAATTATTATAAAATCATAACAAATTTATGAAATATTTTTCTGGAATTGAAAATTGCATTTATTTATTAAGTTACAACAAAAATTCAGAACTACCGCTGTTTGACAGATAGTGATGACTGCAATAATTGCTGCTTTTGGATCAATACTTGTATTTTTAAAAATAAAATATATTTTTAAAAAAACCTAAATGAAAACGTAAATATATAATATTTTTTAATAATTATAATGAAAATATTTAGTAAAAATAATTACATATATTTAATATACCATAAAATTGTGCAATTTTTATTCCTGACTGTTCCAAAGAATAGAATAAAAGGTTCTTAATATTCATATTCAAAAAATCATCTATCCAGTAATCGTTTTATCATAAGTCTTTTTATCTTATATTCAGTACTTCTTTTATTGATTTATCAGTCTCAAAAAAGTCTGAAGATGTTAGTAGTTCAGAGAGCAGTTTAATTCAAGCTTTTAACACAAAATGGCCATAAATCATGGTTTAAAAGCTGAAGAAATAATTTAAAGTGGTCACAGCACCACTATAGTGCTCCATAAGAAACTGTACTAATTAATCATTAAGTTTATTTCTGATAAATCTATAAAATTTTGCTTTAAAACATTAAAAGTTTATAATTTTTAGGATATCTCAAAAGATCTTAACACAATGTTAGTAATGTTATTATGTGATCAGTGTCAGAAGGCATACATTCTCTTTGCAAAAAATTTGATCTACTTATTGGATAATTATATATCCAAATAAATCTTTTCCACCTAATTTTAACTTTTCTTTATTTGTCATTTTGGGTTGTTTCAAAATTTATCAACGAAACTTATTTTCTAGAACAGGGATTGAAAACTTTCTGAAACAAAGCACCATTTCCACAAAAAAATCTATAAAAAATAAAATTTAGGAGCCATAATTCTAATGTTATTACCTTATTTTCTGGAAGTCTAAAATAATTGAAACTTTGAGTAATTTTGTAATTATTTCAGTATTTAGAAACACAAATTATAAGATGTAAGATTCAAAAAACTGTTATTGTAGTTATTTTAACATATATTTGTAGGTTGTTTCCAGTACTATGGTTAATTATAATGTAGTATTAAACTGTCAATGAAATGTAATAAGTTGAATTTGTTGAAATACTTTGTGGGGACAGTTAGTCGTGATGGCATAGCAGATTTTTATTCAAAATAAAAACCATACTTTTCAACAAAGAGTTTCCAGTTCCAACTATCCCTGTTCTAGATATATTTATATATTCTGTTTCTTAGTTTAAATTATAATCAATCAATTAGATGTTTGAAAGGTCTTGACATTTAAGTATTGACACTGGCAAATTGAACCTTGACCTAGGAAACTCTAGAATGTCATTCTACCACAGAATGAAGTCACACAAGGCAATAATTAATATTATATTAAAAGATAAAAATAGAATTAAATTATATACATAAAATTAACTTAATTTGTTAAAATATTTTTAAGTCCTACACCGTTACATGATCTTTCGTACTGACTCATATGTTTTCAAAGCAGTTGTCTTCACCCATTAATAGTAAGCTTAAGTAATCAATGGAATCAGATAATAAAGCACTATAAAATCCCATCTTAAGAGCAACTAGTTTCTGAATGCAAGGCAAAAAACCACTCTTGTCTGAGATGGAGATTGTTAGCAATATATCATCAGCTATCCATTGATTATTGAAACTTATATCCTAGATCAGGGTGAAAGTAATAATCCTTGGACTAATATATATTACTTGTATAGAACTAACAAAATTCTTTTAAATTATCGTATTATTTTGCACCAAAGGGGTAGTGTTGAATATCCTATGCATTTCTGTAAATTAAGCTTTTTTATGGCAACATCTAAAAGACGATTATGTTGCAAAACTATCTATGCTTCAATTGTGTTAATGAATTTGTCTATTATTTCTTCACTTTAAAATTAATGAAAAATGACATAATAATGACCCACACAATTTGGTGCAATGGTAATAGCAATCTGGAATTTAAGGTCTATGGATCATGTCTCAAATTTCTTTTGAATTCCTCAGTAAACCATTCAATTCCTTTTTTTTTATTATAATTAGACAAGATATATTAGTAGAAGAGTATATATTTTTTCAAACCTCCTGTTAATATGTTTTAAATGCATCCAAGTACTACTATATTATCATATTCTTTAATTAAATTCAGCTATTTTTGTTTTTTAATCTGCATTATCTCTCTACGTTTTGTCAACCCAGGAATTGTTGGTCAGCACAATTAATTTTTAATAATTCTCTCCCCAAAACAAAATTTGTGAATTCACGGTAGGATCTTTACGGATTTATCTATCCATTTTAATATCTAACAATATAATTTATCATAATAATCCTGCCTTGAGTCGTTTAGCACAAGATCTATGAGATGCTCGAACTTACACGAATTCCCGAGCAATAAATCATTCAGACATTAATATTTATTATAACCTGAATTTTATCAATTGTTTATATTATTCTTTGTTGTCTTCAATCATCACCACCGCATCCGCATTCACCATTTTGCACATCAACTATAGTGTTCGAACGTTATCAACATCCGGGTATTAGAAACGTGCTCACAAGCGATAAAAAAAAGTTAATAAATTTTACGGAAAATAATTTATGCAAATCTATATTACAATAAAATAAAATAAAAAGTCCAGTGTAAAGCAATTATTGAATCAGAAACCAGAAATACACGTCTTTACAAATAAATGTTTCTTATATTTCTTTGAAATAGAAACATTTAGACGTAATTTAAATGTAAATTAATAGATGTCGCTACATTATTAGTTTTAAAAGCTGAGTTTTAAAATTCATGTTTTGGTAGTCTACCTGGTTAAATATTTTGATTTTAAAATAACTTTTTTATCAGCAATATTTTCTCCTATTACGTTTAAAGTTAATCCTAAAAATGAAAAACTTTTTTACAAAAACATGATGATCTTAATTCTCCTAATGGACTTGTTTTTTAAACTAAGCTCATGCTAAATAAAATGTTATATGACTATAAACTAATATTTATAATTTGGTTAATATATAATGTAAATTATAGATAACTATCTGAGAACCTTTTTACCAATCCTTATCCGTGCATTGCTAACTGTTTTTCGGCCGGTTATCCGTGCATTGCTAACTGTTTTTCAGCCGGAGTAATCAAAGTGAAAAGATCTCACATAGCTGTTTATTCTCGTTCGTTTTTGACATTGATCATTGCTAATGTTTTTCACGGAAAGATTCCGTTCATTAATAAATAATAATAATAATATTATTCATTAGTGTTAAGAGTTTCTTTTCATTTGAGCAATGTAGAATCTAGTTTTAAATCTGTCTAGTTGATGTACAGAAATGAGCACCAGAATTAAATATTAATAGTGTGCATTTGAATATGAGCATAAGATATTTTCATGGCTGGTATCACATGATATAATATTTCTATTAAATAATCTCAATTTTTTTGTGATAGTTAATATATGTAGATATTCACGTCATACATAAATAGATCAGCGCCCATGTGGGATATGTCTTCATTCTTTTCAACTATTATCAATCCATTGCAGGAAGAAGGTCTGTCCAAGTTTAATCTCTAGCCTCTCTTCTCAATATCATCCCAGTACACTTCCTTATTTCATCCATCCATCTAAGTTTTTTACAATCTCTTGGCACCCAGTTTAAGATTTCAACTGTCCATCTACTACATTTTCATAATATGTTTAATCCAGCTCCACTTTAATCTTTTAATTCCATGATACCAGTATCACCTGTTTGTTCTCTCCTCTATTAAATGTTCAAGTCTCAGTTCCATAGATAAGAACTGATAAAACACATTTATTAAAAACTTTCTTTTTCAAAAACATAAGCATATTTCTTTTAAATATTAAATCGTGTCTACCGAAAATATATCCAAATTTAATTCTATGATTAATTTCATCCATTATGGTTCTGTCTATATTAATTTGACCACAGTTAACTTCTTCTAATTCATCATTATCAATCTTTATTTTTTTTTTGAGAAAATCCATAGAATTTTGGGATATGTATGTACTGTTAATTAAAATACATGTTGACATATATGAGAATATTTTTTTAAGTTGAGATATTTTCAATAAGACTTTATTTATAAGGAGCAAAATTTTATTGTCATAGTTAATGTGATATATAAGGGATTTGAACTCAGACCCTCACATGACCCTCAGCTCTCCAAGTCATTTCATATTGTTGACCCACCTGATCATACACATGTTGAAAAGATAAATAATCACCAATATGTATGATCAGATGGGTCAGCAATATGAGATGGCTTGGAGAACTAAGGGTCATGTGAAAGTCTGAGTTTGAATCCCTTATATATTACATTATATATGTGCAGGTGTGTGTAAGCCTGTACAGTGTATTGATTGTCATAGTTAATGTTATTTAATTTTGTTTCCCCGTATTAGTTTCTGGGGGGGGGGGGTCTCGGACAATGCAAGACTCATTTTGTTTGGTTGACAGATGTAAGTTTCTGTGAGATTTTAATGTTTGTGCAGATTTTGGAGAGATGTTTAACAAATTTTCATATATGTTTAATAAATAAACGTCTGAATACTCCAATCAGTGCAAACAGCATTAATACAAATGATAATATATATAACACAAATTACCTTTATCCAAAAGCTGCTTTGACGGAAATATTTCACTCCACAAACAGAAACATCTCAAATGCTCAATGTCTTAACATCAGAAGCTCAAAAAATTTAAAGGGCAATAATGTGTTTGCATATACATAAGTCAATCATAAAATGAATTCTAATAAAGAATAATATTGAAACCCTAATACTTGCTCAAATCTTTGTCATTAAATAGGATATACATTATTTCAGAATGTATGGATATCAGTATATTATAGCATTTGAATGTACAGTATTAAAAAATGTTAAGAGTGTGTGTAGGTAAATGTTACATATCAGTGTATTTGGATACATGTATATTAGAGTTTGAGTTTTGGTATATAATATATCAGTTATTATATATCAGTTTGTTTAGACATTTATATTATTGTGTGCTTAAATTGATATTTAATATGTACAGTCACACATATTCTGATAAATATCCTATCAATTCACTATAAAGATATGTTTCATCCATCCATCTCACGTGGTCTCTTTCTAGGTCTTTAATGATTTTTTCGGAATCCTTTTTAAAATATTTATACCGTTTATCTATTGTCCCTTCACTTAACAACTAATCTATTCCAGTTTCCTGTCAATGATATATATTTGTTTTCTCATCTATGTTCAAGTCATTTCTACCAAAAGTACCACATTCAAGTTATCTACATATTGTGATATATATATGTTCATGCAACCATTGTCATAAGAAAATATTGGTTATTCACGTAATATATATATATATATATATGTATGTGTATTTAAAAATAAGTTATCTGACTTCCAGTTTAAACAATATGATATCATAGAAGCAACTCTTCACTCTAGCGTCACTGAACATACATTTTAGTAATTATTAATTACAAGTTACACATAAATTTTCTATACTCAGACTGGTCTCTAGCCTTTATCAATGAGGCTTGAGGTTCGAAGTTAGAAACATGTTAAATCTATTTATCATTTTGAGATTTGTTTCTTTGTTTCCTTTATTAACATTCCTAGTCATGACAAGAAAGTCCTACAGTTAACAAAGAATGCAAACTACTAAAATATTTGGCTGAACTACATCAGATCTACAAAACTGGTCAAGTATGTTAACTTGGGTTCAAAATTCTTTAGGCCGATATTAATTCCAAGTTTTTAGCTTAACAGGGAAATAAAATTAAAGATAATTGAACAGTGCATGATGGAATTCCTTCCAGTTTTGAATATCAAACCTCACTATTAAAGGCAAAGAGCAGAAACCGATCTGAGAATGCAGATTAAAATACTAAGAGTAGAAACTATATGCATCTGATATTCACCGATTACTCAACCTTATGCTAGATGACATTAGGGTGGAAGGCTCCTCTTGTCTTATACATATGTTTACTACATTGTTTTCCAAAAATCAGGTTAAGGATAACTAGGAAATAGATCAGTACTACAATCAAGTGATTACTCATCATCTTTTTTGTGGTAATTTTTGTCACAAATTAATACTGCTAATTATCCCAATCCACAAAATACTAGTAAAATAATCTGGCAATTACATATAGTGAAGCTGTTCCAAGCTCCCCTCTCATTTTGTAGAAAGTGATTAGACTAGAATATTTACTATATTTTTATATTGGACTATTTCCATCATCTAATATGTGTGTTGAATGTCTTTAGAAAAGTTTAACTTTTAGTTAAATATTCCAAATGCATTCAACTGTTAGTAATATCACAGCAAACAAATGTTAGTAATATCACAGCAAACAGGTTAGTATACGCACAATGTTTTGAGAGGTATTTTTCTCCCCTCTCCTTCAGGTGTTGCTGGCCTGACCAGTGACAGTACTAGCATGGGATTCGAACCTGGGTCCTTAGATTCTTGATTATTGAAATTTAAGGTAATGCTCTAACCAACTGAGCCATCCTGCCAAAGGCAACAGTATGTAGTAATTTCATATACTTATCTATGAGGTTCCTCCTGATATCTCCACTTTTTCCTCAGAGCAAAGTTGATTAGTGATTTCCATACATTATGTATAGTCACACTAGGTTGGCTTATGGGATTTTTTTGCCATTGTCATGTGAGCAGCTTCTTTAAATTTTCTTCTTTGTATTTTCCCAATTGAACGTATGTTCATTGGTCCATATATGGTCTGCTACCTTAGACACATCTGTTTTCTCTCTTCTAATCATCAGTTTATGTTCTTGCAAGCGCTTTTGAATGGGATGGCTGGTCTCACCAATATATGTTCTTCCACATTCACATGATATTTCATAGATGCAGTTTTTTCTTTGCAGCATTTCAAGTTTAGGCTTTGTAGATGTTAGAATTCCTCGTAGTGTGGTATGGCTCTGGAAAGTTGTTCTGATGTTATACTGATTGCAGATTTTCCTTAATTTGTCTGCTATTTTTGGAATGTATGGATACACTACAGTACCAATAATTGTCTTTTCTCTTGATGGTTCTTTTTGTTGTCTATTTAATGTTTTCTTAATAACAGCTGATGGATAACCATTTTTCTTAAGAGTTTGTTTTATATAGATCTTTTCTTTTTCCAAATCACCAGTTTCTGAACAAACTTTTTTCGCTCTGTTCCACAGTGATAGCATAACACCATGTTTTATGTTTCTGGTGTGATTAGATGTATAGGCTAGGTATTTTCCTGTATGTGTAGGTTTTCGGTAAACTGTAGTTTTGATTTTGCCATGAGGGAATCTTGTCACAAGAACATCTAAGAATGCCAATTTTTGTTCTTGTTCAGGTTCTATTGTAAATTTAATTGAAGGGGATATGTTGTTGATGTGTGTCCAGAAAGTTTGTAGCAATGCTTCACCATGTGACCATACAACAAATGTATCATCCACATAGCGAAGCCAAACTTTAGGTGGATAAGGAGTAGTTTTTATGGCTGTGGTTTTAAGTTCTTCCATGTAAATATTGCTAATCAGGGGAGACAATGGTGAGCCCATAGCCATTCCTTGATTTTGTTGGAAGAATTCTGTGTTATATTGAAAGTAGGTTGTTTTTATAGAGAAAGTTAATAGTTCCATTATGCTATCAATAGGAAGTGCTGTTCTAGTTTGTAAACTATTATCATCATTTAACCTTTTTCTTACAATAGACAATGCTTCTTCACATGGTACATTTGTGAATAAACTTTCCACATCAAAGCTTACCAGTAAGTCAGTTCTTTCAATTTTCATGTTCTTGATTAATTCTACAAAGTGTCTAGAATCCCTGACAAATGATTGGGTCTTGCATGCCAAAGGACTTAAAACTTTGAGAAGAAATCTTGTCAAATTCTGGCAAGGTGAATCTCTAGAACTAACAATAGGTTGTAATGGAACATGATCCATATGGATTTTAGGTAGACCATAAAGATGAGGAATTTTTTTGAAATATGATGTTATTTTACTCTTTTCTGAATCAGTGAAGTACTTGCGATGCTTTCTGAGTAATGCTTGTAACTTTGTTTCCGTACTTGGTATCGGATCTTTTGCCACTTTTCTATATTGGCCAGCTGTGAGGAGTTCTGTATTTTGTTGTCGTAATCAGTTGTATCCATTACAACTGTTGCATTGCCTTCGTCAGCAGGGAGAATAATTATAGATTTATCTGCTTTGAGAGATTTAATTGCTTTCCTCTCCCCATAGGATATGTTTGACTGCAATTTTTGTTGCTTGTCAAGTGTTCTTTTTATACTTCAGCGCAGTTCTGCTGCTTCTTCTAAAGGCAATTTTTGAGTGACTTCCTCAGTGGCTGCCATTATATCTAATAAGGGAATATTAGATGGTGTTACAGCAAAGTTTAATCCTCTTTCAAGAACAAAAATTTCAGTATCTGTTAGATGTTTAGAACTTAGATTTTTAACAGATGAAGCTGTTACATTGCACATTATGATTTTTGATATGCCCATGTAGGTTAGCAAGTTTCTTCTTTTGACATTCTTTTATTTTTCCATGCAATATAGAATATGATTTTCTTACTGCTTGAAAAACTCTCATGTAGTCATTGTCAGTAAGTTTATTTTTTAGAAGACATTCTACATTATTAATTGAATACATTGTTTGATACTTAGAAAACCTTTGAGCATTTATTCTTTCTCTTAACAGAGCTTCACTTGCTCTCTGAGTAATTTTCTCAGCTCTCTGAGAGTGAATTGGAGGTTTTAGTTGCAAACCTTTAGGAATTATCCTTTCCGATTTACATTTACATAGGAAAGTTAAATGATTTTCTACTTTGGCCAGCTTTAGGTATAGTTTTTTATAATGTCCAAAGTTTAATATAGTATCGGGTCCATACCGAATACTTAGTGTTTTTCTGAAGGTTTGTGATGATGGTGTTCTAGCTGTATTTTGATATTGGACTATTTCCATCATCTAATATGTGTGTTGAATGTCTTTAGAAAAGTTTAATTTTTAGTTAAATATTCCAAATGCATTCAACTGTTAGTAATATCACAGCAAACAAATGTTAATAATATCACAGCAAACAGGTTAGTATATGCACTACTGTTAGTAAAATCACAGCAAACAGAACTTGAAACCACAGCCATAAAAACTACTCCTTATCCACCTAAAGTTTGGCTACACTATGTGGATGATACATTTGTTGTATGGCCACATGGTGAAGCATTGCTACAAAATTTCTGGACACACATCAACAACATATCCCCTTCAATTAAATTTACAATAGAACCAGAACAAGAACAAAAATTGGCATTCTTAGATGTTCTTGTGACAAGACTCCCTCATGGCAAAATCAAAACTACAGTTTACTGAAAACCTACACATACAGGAAAATACCTAGCCTATACATCTAATCACACCAGAAACACAAAACATGGAGATATACTATCACTGTGGAACAGAGCAAAAGAAGTTTGTTCAGAAACTGGTGATTTGGAAAAAGAAAAGATCTATATAAAACAAACTCTTAAGAAAAATGGTTATCCATCAGCTGTTATTAAAAAAAACATTAAATAGACAACAAAAAGAACCATCAAGAGAAAAGACAATTATTGGTACTGTAGTGTATCCATACATTCCAAAAATAGCAGACAAATTAAGAAAAATCTGCAATCAGTATAACATCAGAACAACTTTCCAGAGCCATACCACACTACGAGGAATTCTAACATCTACAAAGCTTAAACTTGAAATGCTGCAAAGAAAAAACTACATTTATGAAATACCATGTGAATGTGGAAGAACATATATTGGTGAGACCAGCCGTCCCATTCAAAAGCGCTTGCAAGAACATAAACTGATGATTAGAAGAGAGAAAACAGATGTGTCTAAGGTAGCAGACCATGTATGGACCAATGAACATACGTTCAATTGGGAAAATACAAAACTATTGGATAAAGAAGAAAAGGTACAAAGAAGCTGCTCACATGACAATGGCAAAAAATCCCATAAGCCAACCTAGTGTGACTATACATAATGTATGGAAATCACTAATCAACTTTGCTCTGAGAAAAAAGTGGAGAAATCAGGAGGAACCTTATAGATAAGTATATGAAATTACTACATACTGTTGCCTTTGGCAGGATGGCTCAGTTGGTTAGAGCGTTACCTTAAATTTCAATAATCAAGAATCTAAGGACCCAGGTTCGAATCCCATGCTAGTACTGTCACTGGTCAGGCCAGCAACACCTGAAGGAGAGGGGAGAAAAATACCTCTCGAAACGTTGTGCGTATTGCTGTGATATTACTAACAGTTAGTGCATATACTAACCTGTTTGCTGTGATATTACTAACATTTGTTTGCTGTGATATTACTAACAGTTGGTGCATATACTAACCTGTTTGCTGTGATATTACTAACAGTTGAATGCATTTGGAATATTTAACTAAAAATTAAACTTTTCTAAAGACATTCAACACACATATTAGATGATGGAAATAGTCCAATATAAAAATACAGCTAGAACACCATCATCACAAACCTTCAGAAAAACACTAAGAATATTTACTGTTTGTTGAACTGTAAGTGTACAGTATATTTTAACATGCACACACAAACATATATGTATATATATATAATATGGATGCTTTTTATATGTATAGTAATAATATAAATCAAGATTATAATATAAACAAAATTTTAATAACAATAATAATAATATAGTGAATTATTATTTTTAAAATTTTATGTATAATAAATTGAGAGAACATATTTACATATATTTTAATGAGTGTGAGTTCACTCATGCATTCACTGAAAAAGTAAGAATAAGAAAAAGCTTATGTTACCCAATTTTTATTTTATAAATAAAATGAATAGTGAATTCTGATTATCATTGTAATTAAATATGCTTTGGGAAGGAATTCTTTTTTTTTCCAATAACTTTTTTCTCTTACAGAAACACAATAGTAATCTTTTTTATTAAGAAATTGGGATCTCTAATTATTTTGAAGTTTTTAAAACAGTTTCAACTTTTAATATGTTTGAAATTTTTGTAAAATTTTTAGCATTAACCTCAGAAAATATTTTATTATGCAAAAAAAAAAGCACAACAAATTGAGAAAGAATAATAAAAGAAGAATAAAATATACGTGCTCTCAACAATAAACCAAAAAAATGTTATCAACCTATACAATCGCATACAGTGCTCAGAGAAAGAAAAATGGCTGCTGAATATCATAAAATTTGTTAATGGAATTTTTTGTTTATTTATGTTTTTGATTATTTGTTTATACTTTCTTTTGGATAGCATATAATTGAAATCCTGTAGTTAGAAACTGCATAGTTTGTGGTTTCATTGTATAAATAAATAAAACTTATTTACAAAATTATCAGAGATTATACAAAATAGTGAAAATACTAAAAAAAAGAATTCATAAAATATTCTAACTTGATAGTATCAAGCTTTGAATTTTAATATTACAATTATAGGTAAACAAAATTATAATGGAATTTTAATTCCCTGACCTTCCATAATCTTTATTCTGGTTATCACATGATATTAAATTATATTCATCATTTGTTTGATTTATTATAATAATTTGCAAATTTATTATTAATTAAGCAATGAATATTGTTTAAGAAAATAGAATATGTGATGTAATGTTTACGTATTTTGAGAGTGAGTACGTAAAAACAGCAGCTTCCCATATTTTTAATTTATATATCTGCGACGACAGTTATTTGTTATTAAATAATTAGAAATTAACAATAGATATAAAAAAATATTTTACAATCTAAGCTTATATTTATTTTGCACTAAAAGTTACTGCTTCAACGATAATTGGGGTTTTTATACTTAATTTGAAATAAAGGCATATAGGGTTCACTATAGAAATTAATTAAATTAATTTCTGAACCCTCTGTATTTCAAGTTAAATATAAGCACTACAAATGTGGTTGAA
Organism: Epiperipatus broadwayi; assembly: GCA_028023455.1. Classification (NCBI taxonomy): domain Eukaryota; kingdom Metazoa; phylum Onychophora; class Udeonychophora; order Euonychophora; family Peripatidae; genus Epiperipatus; species Epiperipatus broadwayi. Next base: position 2,762,910 of record JAQFVV010006259.1, on the reverse strand, counting down.
GGAACATTTTTTAGTGCAACGAAAATAAAAGCATTGATTATAAAATATTTTTATATCAATTGTTATTTAGTTTTTAGCATTAAGATTGTATTCAAAGATTGTCTTATACTATTAATTTGAAAGTAAAATCGTAAGTAGTCAAGCATTGGTGGTCGAGAGGTTAGCGATGGCTGCATTACAAGCAGTTGTCCCGGGTTAGCAGGTTCACTTCCTGGCTGATGCTAGGACACATGAGAAAAAAAAAATTATAAGTAGTAAATCAAATTGTTTACAATATAGTTGTGTTCATCTGCCCACTGCTCTGTACTTAAGAAACTAGGTAACCTACCTAAAATATTTTAGTGTCGTATTTCCAGTGATTTATAAGAAATGCATCAAGTTTGAAAATTATATTAACTATAAATATATTAAATCTCAAATTAAAAATTTTATTTTAACTTTAATAAGCACATTTAATTGAAACAACTAATATATATATATATATACTGCCCTCTTGCATAAGTTACTAAAAAGTTATTGAAGTAATAACTTATTTTAAATTTGATATAAAAATATTTGAAATTTCATCTGCCCACTGCTCTGTATTTAAAAACCTATGTAACCTATCTATATTTTAGTATTATATTGCATTGCCAGAAATTTATATCAAATTTACTAAATTTGAACAAATTCTATTGTATATAAATATATTAAACTTCCATTTTAAAATTTTATTCTAACTTAAATAAAAGTGTTTACAAACAAATAAACCAACAAACATTAAACGAATAATATTTCTAGTCTAATAAGTGACATAAAAATTATTAATAAACCAACAAATTGTAACTTAAATAAAAGCTTTTAAAAAAGAAATTTTAATATTCTAAATTTTTAGTTCATGAGACAATCACTAGGTGTTACAAAAAAACACTAACAAACAGCTGATGTAATCATTTTTAGTAAACTTTAATTTTTTTCTATTTACTATAAAATAAATTTATATAAGAAAAATACAATGTTTACAAAATTGGATTATATACGAATACATGAAGTTATAAAGTATAAAATATAAAAGAAATTTATATAAATTTGTCTAACATTTTGGTTAATTCATGATAAAATTTAAAATTATAAAGTGTACATATAAGTCCATAAAACAGTGGTAGGTGGTGAAAAGTTAGCATTTCGTCATTACAAAACATTCTTCATTTGACTTTTAGATTTAATGTTGTAGTTTAAATTTGATCTTTACAAGGAAGCAAATTGTTTTGATATCTATTTAATACAATAATTTTATCATAAAAATAATTCTACATGCATACTTTAAAAGAAAAGTGATAAAGATTTTTAGCCCTTAGCTATTTCTACTTTTTTTTTATCTTTTAAAATTAAAAAATATATATTTTAAAAAGATACAGTATTAATTTTGCTATTACTCTATTGGAATTTGTTTTATTTAAGCATATAAGCAGTGTCTGTTGTTTTATTCAAAATCTTTTATTTAATGAAAAAATAAATAATTGTTTATTTTTTAACAAATTTTTATTAAAAACATATTCACAAATAATGAAATTATAATTCAGAAATTTAAAAAATCAACTTTACAACAACAAAAAAGTGCATTTATAATTGTGATATCTGCTATATTTTGTTTGGTATTGTTTAAGAGTCAACAGCTTTTATGTATTTACATTAATAACTATCTAGCCTTGAGCTCTATTAGATCTGTTATATAAGTAATATATGGTTGGAGTGCAATTTGAAAGTTATAATTGCAACTTGAAAGTTATATTTACATATTTAATGATGTTTATTTAAACTTCTTTGTATTAATAATTTCACTCTCTGTAGTCAAGTTGCAGTGTTTATGTAAACATATTAGACCATATATAAATATGGATTTCCACCATTATGGTTTGAAAGAAGTTGCCTTGACAACAGATTGAGATTGTAATTGTTATAGATATTGGTATTGCTTAAGTGTTGACTGCTTTCAGATATTTACGTTGTATGTCATATATAATAGCTCATGTTTTGTTGATAAACTTTGAGTAGAATAGAATATGCATTGTTTATTAAACCGCAAGCAGACAGTACTTTTCAACATGCACAAATATATAACACATGCTTTTTATATGTATAGTATATGTATATAAATTAAGAGTATAGTATAAAGTTGTGATTATTTATTAAGCGCATAGGAAGTATGCAAATACTTTTAGAGAAAGGCTTTAACCTTTATCATATGTGCCTTGAACATTTATAATAGACAAACGATATTTTTATTTTGATTATAGAGGGATCTCTCAAACCCCGACATAAGATAGCGACTTTATAAAGATAAGAATGGCCGTCTTCTCTTTAACCTAAATTCCCAGTTATATAAGCCAATCTGAAGTATCTAGATTTGAGAGTGTGAAGCTGTTCGTCTCTTCATTTCTTAAGTCCCTATTTTCTTTACAAACTAATCATCATGAAATCTTGTGATTTACAATAAGTTATTATTACAATCTTTATAAACGTTCAAGATGCATATGATAACGGTTAAAGCCTTTCTCTAAAAGATTATAGTATAAGTAAAATTAAATGTATATGTAATTATTAATAATAGACTGAGGGGACACATTTTCATACATTTTATTGGCACGTGTTCACTCATTCATCCATTGAAAAAAATAAAAAAACTATTTTATTTTTATTTTTTAAATAAAATGAATAGCGAAATTTCTGACTTTTATCACAAATATGCTCCAGACAACATTCTATTTTTTTGATAATTTTTTTCTTATAATCTTGTTATCAAAAAACTATGATTTCTAATTGTTTTGATGCTTTTCAAGTTAGTATTTACTTTTAAATATGTCCTTAAATTTTATAAAAATGTTTTAGCATTACGTGAAATACTGCACACAAAATTCGGAAAGGATAATGAATGTACTTTCAATATAAACTGAATAAATTTTATTAATAAACATGGTTGTTTTTGATGCTTCAAGATGGAAAAATTGTTGCTAGTATATTACAAAATTTATTTACAAATTGTAATTTTTTTTAAGCATGGTCATGCACGAAGAGATAGAAACATCGCAGCTCACACATATTGTAAAATGTATTAAATTTTCAAATTTCATCATTTATATTTTGAATATTTACATTTTATTTTGAGTAGCATTCAATTGAAATTGTTCATATTGGTACTATATTATGTGGTTTCATTGTATTTCATGTCTGCCGTTACATAAGATTAGTAATAATCATTACATGTTTATCAAAAAGTTGATAACGTAAATGTTGGGAGTGGAGTAAATTGATGCTTGAAAATAAAAATGAGACAATTTGCTCTACATAAATACTCTTCATGTTATAAAGATGTATATGAGAGATGATGATCTGGCCCAACTGATGAGTGCTGGTTCAGTACGAAATGCATCTTGGGGGTTATTTGTCTTTTATTGTATCTTTATTTATATAAAATTATTTATGAAATGAAAAAGAATGGAGAAATATGAAAGTTGTCTAATCTATAAAAAAGATTTTATTAGCACTAATATACTCTAAAAAGTTGTATATAAATATTATATATTCATTTAAAAATTCATATTTAATAAAATCCCTTAAAATAAAAAAAATTACGTACTTTTTTTGTAAAGTAAAATAAAAGTCAAAATTACCTTTACATTGCATAAGCATAGAAATCTCCCCCCCCCCCCAATTATAGTTGTTCTTTCATCCTGTTTATTACTGATTATATTTATTAAAACTAAAATAGGAATTACTTTACCACTAATGACATCAATAAAAATCAAATAAATATCTCATCAAAGTGATTATATCTCTCTGATATAGATACACACAGCACCATCTACAATGCAAATGTGAACAACATAAAGGGTTTGAATTATTAATTATAGCTTATTTATTTTTTGTTAATTATGTTTGTTATATATTTTAAAAGTAAAATAGTATTAGAGGTACATATATGTACTCTATGTACATATTGAAAAAATCTGCATTATAATGCGTATGTTGTTATATGTGGTTCACTATTGACCATGGCACCCAGTATCTTCAGCAAAGCTTAGATTCAAATGTCATGAATACAAGAAAACTATTGTATATACCTATTTTCAAAGTTATATATATATATAGTTTAGTCAATAAAGTAACGATTCACATGAGTATGTGTTTGTCTTCTGGCTGACTCATCAGTAATCTCTTTGCAGTTTAGGATAGCTATAGAGCTGCAGATTAGAACTAAAGATTTGGGGATTGATTCTTAATTCAATAACATAAATACAATAGTAATATTAGTTCAATCAATTTAGAATTATTGTGTTCAATCTGTCATTATGATATTCAAATGTTACATAATATCTAAAGCAAATAATCACAATTATTTTAATAATAGTAAATCGAACTATTTGTCACTTGGAAGGTCCTATGACCTTTGAGCACTGAGGGTAATGGAATTCCTCTGTAATTAATTAATAGATCTTTAGAATCTGGTATTTTACCATCACATATCATGCAAGACATTATTATTAGTAACTGTGATCCAGGAATGTATTCAGTAAAGTGACAGAAGTGGGCAAGATCCGTGGGCCTTAAGCTACAGAATCTTCCCCCTTACCTCTGCAGATCATAAGCATTATTATTAGGAGTAATTATGATTAAATAGTGAAAAAGTATTTATTTTACAACTATGCATATAACAAGCAAATATAATTAAATGGCTTTGCTTTTCAAAAGTTCAAAAGAAGTTTCGGTATCGGAAGTGTCAGCTGGGCATGATCCAAGGACCTTAAACTCCAAGGACTACCGCACAAACTAACAAAACAAATCAATAAAATTATTCACCTTTTTTGATTTTTAATATACAATATCGATCATTTTTAAAATGATATACTTATTAAAGAGCTGCGTAGATGATATTTTTTTCCTCAAAAATTTTCATGTAATGATAGTTATTTAATTTCAATTAAAAGTAAGTATATATTATATGTCAGTTGCATGGGAGGTCAATAAACAAAATAGGTATGATAGCCATTTAATAAAAGTAAGTATAAATTATATGTCAGTTGCATGGGAGGTCAATAAACAAAATAGGTATGATAGCCATTTAATAAAAGTAAGTATAAATTATATGTCAGTTGCATGAGAGGTCAATAAACAAAATAGGTATGATAGCCATTTAATAAAAGTAAGTATAAATTATATGTCAGTTGCATGGGAGGTCAATAAACAAAATAGGTATGATAGCCATTTAATAAAAGTAAGTATAAATTATATGTCAGTTGCATGGGAGGTCAATAAACAAAATAGGTATGATAGCCATTTAATAAAAGTAAGTATAAATTATATGTCAGTTGCATGGGAGGTCAATAAACAAAATAGGTATGATAGCCATTTAATAAAAGTAAGTATAAATTATATGTCAGTTGCATGGGGGGTCAATAACCAAAATAGGTAGGCTCAGTGTAATACTTGAAATCAGTTCAGAAATCTTTAACTCTGAAGTCCATTATGATTACCACAGAGCTCAACTGCTCAAGATTAAAATTATATGTTCAATCATTTGGGAGCTCAAGCACCAAAGTGAAAGCTAAGAGTAGTAGATAAACTTTATTGACTAAATCTGAGTTTTTGTAGAGTAGATCTAGAAGCCAGTCAATAGTAAGTCCACTATCAGTTGCCTCCATTGCTCTAAGCAATCAATTGGATAATTTGAATAGAACAAAATGAATTCAAGGGAGAGGGAAATTTATCAGCCTTTTTTATATGGTTATGTTTAGAAAGTGGGATAATGAGGTGAAAACAAAATGGGAGGAGGGATATGGAAATTACTAATGAATGGTTTGTTGCTGGGGGGGGGGTCAGAAGAATTTTCAAGTGCAGGAAAGGGGCAACTGGGCCTGATCCATGAACTGCTGCATGAACTATTGGAGAACATTATGACAAAATAACATAATTGCATAGTTTTATTGCTCAGAAGTTCCTAAGAAGTTCAAGCACCAAAGGTGCCATAACTAGAATCAATCTGAGGAACTTGTGCTTCAACTTGTGCTTCAGGGTCTGAAGCATTTCACCAAACTATGCAGGAAATTAAGAAGATATGAATGGGTTTATTGCTCTCAAGTTCATATACTCAAGAGATGGACTTGCCAGAAATGGAATCAATTTGGGGGTCTTATGCTACAACTCTGATACCCTATTACTGTATCAAACCATGCAGGGTATTATGGGTATTAAAATAAAATAATTGAATGGCTTTATTGCTTGGGGTTTGCAATATTTTTGGAAACTAGAAAAGAATAAATAAATGGTACAATGTAGGAGATGACAATTAGGGATTACATTGAGGTAAAATGATTAACTGAATAAATTAATTGGAATGTATAGTATTTGGCATGAGAAAGACTATTAGTATTGGAATATTGGCAGGAAAGACTAATTGGAATATATTAATGAAAATAAGTTTTGAGAGAGAATAAGTTATTGAGATATAAAAGAACAGCTCTCTTCTTCAATCCCATCTATTATTCAATCTTACTATAGATGGCGCTAGAATGCAGAGCTGCCATTTTTTAAGTGAAGAATTAAGTGATTTATTATTTTGGTCTATCTTTAAATGATTATTTTACTATAGATGGCGCTAGAATGAAGAGTTGCTCTTTTATCATATACTGGGTAAGCTAAATAATTAAATGATATGTTTTTAGTTACTGAGATTGTTGAAAAGGGAATGATCAGAAGAAAAAAAAATATTTTTTACTTTGGACCTCAAACATCACGATTTCCTATGCAATTAATTATATGATTGTTTCCAGATAGATGTTCAACTGAATAAAGTTTTTTAAAAAAAATCTCAGGTGATCACTTGAATAGAATTATTGTGCTCAACCTGTCACCAGAGTGCTGAAATGTCTTGTGATCTTTCAAACAATTAGTCTCTTGATTATTTATTAATTCAACAAAAAAAATGAACTATGGATTTATTATACAAGAGTGCATACCATTTTCTTATTAGTAGAAAATGTATTTCAACCTTTTTAATGGCCACCAGATTGTCAATCTTTTGAACCACTCTGACTATTATGGAACTTTAACCCCAGCTAAGAATATAGAGTGACTTAACAACATCGATTTCAGATTAACTGCCTGCAAAAACCTTATGCTTTCTTAGAAAATCCTTAGTTAACTTTTGCACCCTAAATCACTGTGCTTACAGATTTACTGTTATGTCTAAAAAAGGAATCCCATAATAACTGAAAGTTAGGGAAGAAGCCATTTTATAAAGTCTGCTATAGACATAATGGTTGCATTTTTGTTATGGGTATTTTATCATCTATCATTTATAATTTCTTTATTTTAATTTATTGTGAGCTCACCATTTTGTTTCAATAATATTGATTTGTTTCTCCAATTAAAGTTCAATTTTATTTAAGCTTGCTCTCTGCAATTTTTATACATTATCGTGCCATATATACAAAATTTGAATAATTAATGATTAATTACCAAATGATAATTTAAATTCACATTTCATATTTTTCAAGCATTTGCCTTTATCATTGAGGGCTTAGGATTAAAATTTTGAAGTGAAATAGTTATCCATCTGGCAACTACTTTTAAATCCACTTTACTGTTTTAGCTAAAAGCCTGAAATTAAAAAAAAAATCCAAGGTACTGAACACAAACCAACCTGCTTAAATAATTATGTAAGTCTGGTCCTAAGCTAATAACTACATATTTTAGAAGCCTTAATTCTTCTCTAAGTGTAGGCCACTTCTTCCCTTGCTAAAGAATATAGCACTTCTTGATTTTTAGCTCAGCCAATGTGCAATAAACCCTAAGCTGCTCTATACATTAGTGACATCTATTGTGAATTTGAGCAATCAACAATATCTGCATTTCCGGTGTTGAATCTGCAAGTCCTCTGTGTTAAAGACAAAAGTCTGAAACCATTCTGTGAATGCGCTTTTATATGCTCAACTATATGATAATCATTGATTACTTTAGCTCACCCAATATGCAATAACCATGAACTGCTCTCTACTTTAGTGACATCTATTATGAGTTTGAGCATTCGATAATAACTGCATTACCTCCCATATTTGAATCTTTAAGTTCTCTGTGTTGAAGACAAAAGTCTGAAGCCATTCTGAGTATATGATTTTATGCTCAACTATATGGTGATTACTGATTACTTAAGTTTACAATAGATGGCACTTGAATAGAGAACTAACTGCTCCTCGTTTATCATATATTGTTCAAGTTTTTGTATTAATACGTTTTATCAATGTAAATATTTGAATTTGAATATTATTCAAAATAAAATTTATGGAAAATCTTTTCAATTCCATCTGCTACTTAAAAAACATATATCACACAAAGATATATTTTAAATAAAGTCATTTTTATTAATTTTAAGTACCGGATAGATCTTCTAAGAATTTTTTTGGTATGGTCATTTCATCCATTTTGCCCTTTAAAAACACACTTGTCTTAGTGGTCACGTAATGGATATAAGAGCTAACGGTTCTTAAACCAATTCTCAGTCGAATGAAATTAATAAACTCACTATAGTTAAACTATTGTGATTAATATGGATATGTGAATGTCACATAGCCTTCTGAGTAACTAACCACCTGATTATTTTTGTATCACTTTAATATTAACAATAATAAATGCCCCACTTGCAGACAGGTATGGTCATTCCAATTCCAAAAAGAAAAGAAAAGAGAAAAAACTACTCTAAAAATGAGTTGTCTAATGATTACACAAACTAATCTGTGAACCACAAGTATGTCCACACATCAAATCTCTTCTCTCAACAGAAAAATAGAAAGCACTCTGTTAATTCGGTAGTCAGCTACAAGTTGCTGAGGATTTTATTGGACTTTTTTTCTTTCCTATCTTATCTTGTAGCAATCTATTTACCATACAATAATTTGATGAAGCAGCCAAATTGGTTAAGTAGCAGCTACCTAAAAAAAATTATTAATCTCAGAAATCTGCATCTATTTTAAAAATACCAAATTTTATCTGAATTCATACCCCAGCTACGGTCATAGATAATTGCTTTGTTAGTCAAAGAATATTTACAGAACTAACTTTAATGATTATAAAGAGCTCATGTAAGTTTAAATTACACATGGTCTACCTCTAATGGTGTATTAGTTTCTCTATTTCTAGTAGTATACTTGCAATAGCAGATTAAAGCTTAAGCAATCGGCCCATGTTCCTCCAGTTAATTAGTGATCAGTAAATGGATGTTTAGTAATAGGTTCTATTTGTAATCACAGCAAATGTGTTTTTACTCTATGTGAGTGAATCATTACATTTTTATAACACATAAACGTTTAGAGCTTCCTAGATAGATGAACAATCTAGCTTTCCATTCAATAATGGTCAATTAATGGGTATCGAGATGCTGTTAGAAAAGTTAAGATCCCATACTTACTACCTGAGCCAGGTGAGAGTTGGCAAATTAGTCACAAAAATAAAAAAATTTATGATTGAAATATGATATGGACTTTATGGCAGATAGCTGTTTTTAACTGAACAATAAAGCAAGAAAGATCATCTAATAAATCTCACAAGTATTGAACCTCTCTATGAAGACTCTGAAGAAACCTTCACTCTTATTGAGTTCTTTTTGTAATGGTTAAATATATTTATTAGCTGGGGCCATATTCAAGATCTAGGAGCAAGCTTAGAATTTTTGTTTTAGGTACCCAGTGTATTACTGGTTAGTAAATGGGTATCCAACTGTTATTAGCTGGATAATACAAATCCAATTCAATCTTGTTTTGTAACTTTTGTTATCATAATCCATCTGATTCATTGTTTTGAAAATGGGTCACAGTGTAAAGTACACCAGGCCATCTTTCTGTCTGCTTTTCTACACACTTCCAATACTGTTTCTGTGCTATTATTCAGCCATGACAGTATTAGTCATTTTCTTATTTTTCTTGAACCATTCACAATTTCAAATCGTTTAGTAATATGTCTGTCTGTCTCACTACAAGTCCAAAACAGTGTTTTATCAACTCCAACTGTTTGCACATATGTCTTCAGCAAAACTCATTTTTTGCCCCTTTTCCTTTTTTTTAATGTCTATGCTTTGCAGCCATACATTATTACAGATCATAAGACAACTTTCTATAGTCTACATTTTACTCATCCACTTAGGTCTCTATTTTTGCATACAGGCACCAATTTTGTAAATGACTTCAGTGCCTATACATCCATATCTGTATGATATTCACCATGTTGATTTAGACTGAAGCACAGACAGATAAACTTAGAAATCTGTTCCAGCTGAATACTCTGCATTGTTATCTCTACTACTTCTTGGGTTAATTGCATTACCTTTATCTTGCTTGTCTTTAGCCTTAATTTATTATTTATTACTATTCTTGTCATCAGTTTACCAAATCCTGCAATTCTTTCTATGTTTCCATAAAACTATATCATCTGGCCAATGAAACATCAAATGATCTTACCTTACTCATATTAGAAAATTATTTTTTTCCCTACTCTTTTGCCATCTTGGGCAATTTTTAGTAATCAATAGATAGTAGTGTTTAATAAATCCTTATTCAGGGTTTTCCTATCCAAAATATCACCAGACCAGTTTCTAACTTGTGGCTTTCATCATTGAGGAGCTTTTTGGATAATTTTTTTTTCAACAGTGCACTTGGACCTTTCGGATTTAATATACCTTTTCTCCAGCAGCCATTTTATTTATTTTTTGTTATACTATCAAGCGACCATCTTATGAACTCAGAGCAATAAAACCATTGGTTTATTTATGGTCATCTGATATGTTATTAGTTTTGTACTAATTCTCAACAAAGAACAAAAATGATAAAGGTTGTTAAAAAACTACTGTCACAATAATGTATAAAAACTGAAACAGTTTAAGATCTATATAACTACATGAGCAAATAGGCTTGGATTGAAAAAAAATAATAAGTTTTTTCCAATTTGGGCTGATAGCTTGATAGTATAACAAAAAGTTAAAAATGGCTGCTAGAGGGAAAATACATTAGATTCAAAAGGTCTAAATGCACAGTGCTTTTCATTGATGAAAGCCATAAAATACTAATATTTTATTTGACTATTTATAGACTCTGCTTTAAGTCTTATGCAATGTTATATTGCTAAGACTACTAATATATGGTTTGATGAAGATCTCTCAGCCCCATATGGCTATTTGAGTTAGATAGCTGGGTTTGAAGACATGTAGGTGTCTGTAAATTTCAGATTATCCACTCAATAGATAACTTTTAGATAAATGCTGGCTTTTGGGTTGGTATTTTTAGATCTAGTGTCTGAAGTTATTCTAGCACCTCTCTGAGGAATGCCAAAGCACGAAACCATTGTCAGGGGGGGGGGTTCCTGACAGAAATATTTTAAATGCTTTCTATGGCTAAGCATTTATCACAAAGCTTGTTGAGAAATTGGCAATGCTCATTGTTTAATCTGAGATTATTTGGATAGAACCATGCTGAATAGGAATTTAATAATCACTAGTTAAATTTTATATAAGGTTCAAAAAATAGAGAGAACGAACTATATCATCTGCATATTGCCATTTGTATACTCATTTCCTCCAATACAAAATTCTCTCTTTAAGCTATTCAAAACTTTTCTTAATGATACCTTTGCTATAATATTGAATAAGCACAGTGATAACATATTCCTATCTCACTTCTTTACTAACCTGAATTTGTTTACATTCCTCTCATTCTAGTACCTAGTCTTCTGTGTAAAAAAGATAACAGCTATATTCAAATGTAGAAGGTATCCTATATCAATATTGTTAGCCAAATTTGTCTTGGCATATAGAATCAAAAGCCTTCTGATAATCTCTGTAAAAGAGACAGAATGACTGTTGAAAACCTTTGGCCTTACTAAAGATTATGCTTAGATTGGTTATCTGATCTCTCATTCTTGTGGAGTCTCAAAACACACACACAAATGTGATTGCCAATAAAATATCACATGACTCCAGCTTACATTTTGTTATTTTAGCAGTGTACTTTTTATTTTAACACCTCTTTGCCACCTATTATAAGCTTTCATAACTAATAGATGCCAGATGATGGTAATTAATAAATCCCTAACCTGTGTTGTTCTATCCAATATCCCCAGACTAGTTTTGGCTTATAGATTTTGTGTCACTGGGGAACTTTGGATCTTGGAACATCGTGCATAGATCTTTCAAGATCAAAGTAATAGTTGCTGGAAAGAAAATGGTGCACTATTCCAAGATTGAAAACTTCTCACTGATGAAGTCCATAAATTTAAAATTAGTTTGGGCATATTGGATAGGACAGACAATATACGGATTTATTAAGCAATACCACATAATTATCAATTGATTTCAAAACCACTAGAAAAGGGATGCTATAAATGCAATAACACTGATAAAGCTTTTACTTCTGATGGGTAGGGGTATCATACTCCTGCATCACAGAATCCATGATTTATCTTTTAATAGCAATGGATTGTCCAAAAACCGTTTTACCATTCTTCGGAAATCTGTTTTATTACAATATTGATAGAATCACATGATCACTATTTCTTATACTGAGGATGGATATTGGATGAGTAGGGATTAGATAGGGATTTTATGCACAAGCCTTCTGGCATCCATTGATTACTCTGGTTGGCACAGGGAGCCACTACTGTATAGAGAGTTTTGCCTTGTTTATAATATTGATACGTCAGGTGATTTTTCGCAAAAGCATATAATATTAGATGACTTTTATATATTTAAACGTTTTTAAAAATGCATTTGAAAAAAAAACTAGTTATAATTGTGCGGGGGTGCGACTGAATCTTAAAAGGTGTAACTTTTTTCATTTTTTTAAATAATTGATTAATAAAGAAAAAAGTGCAGGAAATAACTTTGACATTTGTAATAGTAATACCTGCGAACAGGAATTTAAATAAGACAAAACTTTCCTGTCTTGGAAGAAAAATTCTCATGGCTTTAATTTCAGTTTGACCTGGTACCGTCACCTATTATGTCGAAAGTAAATAAATTAATCTTTTATAGACTCTCTACCGAAATTTCATCTAAGAACTGGAAAATGGGAGGGGGGGGTGCTTGATAAGGTATCGTTTGCGTTGCGACGTAATGTAGCTACACCTACTCCGAAATTCCTCATAACAAATGTTAACGAGTGTAAATGTATGTATGCAATACATTCATATATCAGTTATTATTTATTTCTATTCCTTCTATCTTATTTTTTCTAGAATTTATTTCATTTTCTCGTTTATTTCTACTTTCTCTATCATTTCTGGCATACATGCATATATCAGCTATTGTTAAATGAATATGACCATTTCAACTCCAAGAAGAAGAAAAAAAGAATAACCAGTATGTGAAACACAAATACTTCCACATATAAAAAACATGTTAGTCGATTTTTTTCGTTTACTGAAATATTTCAACACCATATCTAATTTTAGCTCTCCAATATGTGTGTATTCATTGCTCTTTCTAATGGAAGCAATTGGCATTGCCCTTCTTTCAAAAGTCTTTGAGGTAATCCTTATAACATAGAAAGGGCCTACCTCTCTTATGAAAACCATGTTTAAATTCACCATAAAACACCCTTTTAAGAAGCCATGCATTGTTCATTCATTTTGCATTTTCAGTCCAATGAAAGTATGATTCTATAATAGTGGATTCTATATTATCACATTCATCAAGTTGAAGATCATATTGATTGGTTTTATGATTTTGCCATTATACTTCATTTTGCTGAGAATCCTTAAATGAAATTTTTCTAATGCCTTTATAGTGGATTTATTGGGTATTTAAGTCTCACTTCAATTTGTTAAAGGCAACAGCAGTGCATTGAAGTCTGTGTTGGATCTCAACATCTAAGTCCATTTTTCTACTTATACCAAAGTATTTAAATTGGTTTACGTTCCCCAAGCTGAGGATTTTCTTCTGTCATTGACTGATAAAGAACTTGACTTTCTTGAATATTAATTATTATCCCAAAGTATTTAATTGTTGCATACAAAACATTAAATCATTCTGCAAATTGTTTTTTGAACTGGCAAAAATAACACAACCATGACCATATTGAAAATCCAGAATCCAAAAAATTAAATTTCTTCTTTTTGCTTTTATTTTATTTAAATTAAAAATTCCATCCATCAAATCTGTCACATTTTGATCCCTGTTTCACTAAGCTGCCTACAAACAGTTTTGAAGACAATTGTGATAAAAATTGAAAACAATATTAGAGCAAATACACATCCTTGTTCAACACCTTTTCATTTCAAATAGCACAGATTTTCCACCTGTAGTATTAACACTTTCTCTCATTCCATCATGTTGAAGCTCTATAATATGAATAAATTTTGGTAGACAACCAATTAATTTCAAACAATGACATAGACCTGTCCTATTAACAGAATCAAATGCCTTGACTAAATCAATAAAACAATATATAAATCATTCTTTTAATTCTGATACTTTTCTTGTATTTTCCTAGTCACAAAAGCCATTACTATAGTGCTTACTGACTCTCTAAAACCATGTTGACTTTCTGGTAACCATCTATGATATTCTACAAAATCCTTGAAAATATCTTTCCTGTAGTATATAATAATAGTTTTTCATGATAATTAGTGCAATCTTGTCCATATTTTAAATTGTAGACGCATCCTCGAAATTGAGCACCCCAACTTTTATGGGTTCACATATTCCTAATAAAATTGCAGTAATTTTTAAGAAAACATATCACCACCATATTTTAAATTTTTTCCAGGTATTTTATCAAGATCTGCAATCATTTTTACGATTACAAAAAATTATTTGTATTTCAGTAACCTAGAATATCTTTGTCCAAATCTAACTGAGTAGATAAAATGGATATATCATTAAAAGTCATAAAGTTATTTTTTATTAATGAAAAGAAAAGATTACATCTCTTATGAGATGACTGAAAAAAAAAATTAAAAAGAAAGGTTGATGATAGAATATCATATCTACTTTTTTTGAATTTGAACTGATGCCAAATGTGTGATTGTATTGGTTCTAGCTTTAAATCCCAAGTTCTTTTCAAAGTCAAGGGCTAATTTGAGGATGAAAATACATTACCATCTGATAATCAGATTAGATAAGCTTACAATAGATGGCGCTAATATTACATTATCATACAGTAAGATAAAAATTCAAGTGATACCTTAAAATCGATAATATATACAAATTATAAAATAATGAATGAAAAATGAGAAAATATGTAAAAGTAAAATAAATTTATTTGGAAATTAAAATTAATAATAAAATGCAAGATATATTAAAATATGAAAAAGATTAATTAATAAAATAAAAATGGGATTATTTAAGAAACTGGCGTTTTTGCTTGTAGTTGGTATAACATAAACAACATCTTATGGAAATATTGGATTTATGATTATTTGTAGATGGAACAACACAATATGGATATTTTATGAATAATTGTCATTTTTTGCAGAAAAATACTTCCAGTAAAACTATTGTAAAATGTTTTGGAAATATGGAATTATTCTATTATTCTTTTCAATGTTAATCTTCTTAGTATCATTATGTAATCTAATCATTATTATTACATCTTTATAAATATTCTTCAAAATATAACAGTATCCTGGGTTTATATTTTGATGATCTAATTCCTTAATCACTATAAAAGTGCTTATAGTATCAAATGCCTTTTCATAATCCACAAATCCAAAATGCCATTATATTCGTTGATCCTTTATAACTTCTCTCAATGCTTGGATGTGATCCACTGTACTAAAACCACTTTTAAATTCAGCTTGTTCTTTTATTTAGTTTAAGTCCAGAATTTATTTTTAGATAAATTGTAGATCTTGGTAAAGATCACATACAGAACTATTAAGAATGATAGGTATATACTTTCTAATATCTTCCTTTTTTAAATATCAATATTACTAAATCATTCTTCCAATTATTTGGTATATTTTTATCATTCAGATATTTGTCATATAGCTTTGATAACAATTGTTCTATTTCTTTATCGTTTTCTTTGAAAATATCTCTAATGTTGCCATTATTTTCTGTAGCTTTCCCATTTTTTCATAGATTTAATTGCATATTTTACTTAAAGTATATACAACATTGAAAATATAGAAAGAAATTGTAACAAAGATCTTTAAAAAAAATGAAATGGAAAAATCAATTAATTGGAAGTAGAAACATTTTAACAAAATGGAATATTATAGACAAAAATAAAAACAGAAATAAATAAATATCAAATAAATAAAAAAAATCAGTTAAAATTATTTATAACAGAGGGTTAGAGATTTACAAGTTGCTTTAAAAGATTATATAAAACTTAATGTGATGTGATGCATTGTGCTTCTCTTTTATTGGAGTCAGGAATATCTCAGCCACAATGTCCAGAGAAACCTGCTTGCCACCTTACCTTTCCCTTCCCTTCCCCACCCTATGTTTTTCCTATATTCTTCTCTATCTTGCTCCATCCTATTTCCATGATATAATCTTTGTCAACTCTAAGACGTTTATAGTTAAATCCCCTTATCTTTCCCCAAACCCAACATAAAAACCAAGAACCCATTTTCTGTAAAATCACTTTGTTTATATTTATTTCCCCACAACTTCATTATTTGTGGCCTGCCTACTTGCAAACATTTATATTCAATTAACAGATGTCTAATATTGTCTATACCTTCCTTAAACAACTTGCAGACCAAATCCAACACATTTTTCTATTTATGTGTATATTCCCTTATTGCTAAAGATCCTGTTCGAACCTTAAACAGTAAACTACTTTCCTTGTTATTATTATAAATTAACTCGGACCCAATATTCTGTTTACTTCTATATATATATTTAAACTCTTTTTACTTTCCATCTCTCCAATTCCATATTCTTTATTAATGCATTATTATTCTATTCCATTCCTTGCAACTACTAGAGAAAAATTCTTCTAATACAATCAATTCACTTTTGGTATAAGTGTACTGACATAAATTCTTTATCCAAATCTTCTGCAAATCATCTTTTCACCTATCTTGTCGCATGCCTTTCACTCATAACCCAGTTAAATACTATTTTGGCTATTCTCTTATTATCCATGAACTGCAATCTACCAAATATTTTGATTTTGCTTTTTGCATCTCAACTTGACCAACTCATTTTTCCTTGAATTGCCTTCTTTGCTGGTCACACATTTGCATCTAATGCATGTTTTCCTACTTCTCCTTGTACTTTTGTAAGTAATCTAACACCCCTTTACTTACACATAACGCATCATTACCATATGTTAACCCTGCTACTGTGACTCCCTTCCATATATGGCAAAACTCTTCATGCTGCCATCTAGTGACTAATGTTTTCTTTATTGTCATGTTTAAAATAGATACTTCTACAAAAAAATCTTATTGTCTGTAGCCAATACTCAGGATAGCTTTTGTAACGTATTTTAATACCAATATATATATTCAACCCTGAGTGCCAAAAGCTAGCTAATTATTATATGTAAATTATCCCACCATAACTAAACCAATAGGATATTAATAATCTGTTGTTAAGACCTTACTCTTACTACTTAATTGTAGTATTGCCTTGGCAATAAATTGCTAATATTCTGTTGATTTTCTTAAGCATGAAGGCAATGATAAACAATTCTGAAGATATGTCAGTTCTTATCGTCACACTTAATCAATCTATCCATTAAAGCTACTTTACTGCATAAAAAAACTAATGAATCATTCTGCAGAAAGCATGAATTTTAATAATCCTATAGCAGAAACTGCAATGTTTTGGCACAGTGACTACAGCTGATATGTCTAAAAATTTGTTTCCATATAATTTAAGATATGGTAATCTATTTATTATATATGTGTGTACGCATGCTTGTGCGTAATCAATAATATTTTAGATTTGCAATATCCTCCTTCAAAGTTTATTATAAATTTTTAATTATTGCTCAAAATAAAATTTTCTAGATTAATCTCTTCCATTACATCTGCATTTGAAACATCTGGATATCCACCCAGTAATATTTAATGAGATTTTATGTGCTTTGGATGTAATAAAAAATACTCTTTACCTCCATGTTGTATCAATACCTTGCATTCTCCATACATATGCACTCCATACTTCTTCCCTCCTCTGGACTCTACATGGCTCATTGCTTTATCTAACCATCATTATCTTTACATATACTTTAATATACTTTAATTAAATATTTGAAACCCAGGCACTCTCCACAAACCTGGAGTTTAACATATGAAGTTTGTATCCTGCCCATTCCTCTTCTATATATTAAATGGATAAGGACCTGAACATGAGGGGTCAGAGTGACTTGAGGTCAACATGGGTATGGCAATAATATTGGCATCAGCATGGATTTGGGCTTTCCATCATCAGATTTTCAATGATATGGATGGCTGAAAAGTTGGAGTAGATTGAAGCCTGTCCATTAAAGTGTGGATTTTGCTATCTTAATATAAACTGAGCACTGATTATATATATGTAAGGAAGATGATAATCTGGACCAACTGATGAGTGCTGGTTTAGCATGGAATCCATATATTGGTGATTATTTATCTTTTCTACATGTGTGGTCATGTCTATCAGTGGTATGATATAGTGTGGATAGTTGAAGGGTGGTTGAAAGAACTGAGTTCAAATCCCCTATATATACTTTAATTATAACCAATTTTGTTTTGGAGTTTCATTGTTTTCAACATTTGGTTGCATGTATGTATAAGTTATTCAACCCTTTAGTGTTTCACCATTCATAACTCAAAATAGATGGCGTTAACTAATATAGACATTCTAACAAAAAATGTAAAACAAATACGACACTATAAAGGAAGATACTAATGATAAATATTGAGTCTCAGGTAAGTTAAATACCATATATGTGTCTTTATAGGAAAAACATTTCCCACCATGCACTTTTTATAATGCTTTATCTAACATTTGACACTTGACTGATGAGCAGCTTTTTCGGGTAGTTTAAATATACTAATCATTAAAATACTTAAACTCCGAAGTAAATCTATTTGATTATTAAGACACGTAAATGTATAAGTCTGACAATCATTTCCAGGTGAATGTTTAAGAGTTTTGAATCATTTGTTCCTTTGATGAACTGGAGTTCTAGTGAAATGTAACTTGAGAAATTTTATTACCACGTTATAACTCAAAATTTGTAACGAGCATTGGAAAAGCACTTCTCAATGATTTGAAAGTTTTCAGATATTTGTTAGATGCATTAGTCACTTTATTATACATATGTATTGACATATGTGAAAGGATCGTCTGTTTTCACTTGGGTTTGAATCCAAGTTGATTAAATTTGAAATATTTTGTTGACAAACTTGGCATTATTTTCAGGTGACTAATCCTAAGTCAACCCAGCTACCCATCTAGTATCAGTCAATAAATGAGGAAGCAACTATTCTTAGCTAAAGAATATAACAATAATTGAAATTTACTCAAATCTTCACATCAAGAAATTGGCGGCTGATGTGCAATGTTTTTTCTTCAATGATTCTTCTGGGAGAAGAAGTTGGGAGAGACTTTTATTTTACAGTAAGCTATTTAAAGTCTGATATGACTTATGTTAGGCTGAGAAAAAGACTAACTTAAGCCATACCAGCCTTTAAATAGCTTACTGTAAAATATAAGTCTCTCTAACTCCCCTTCCCCATTCAATGGATTGTCTCAAAAGATGAAAATAAATATTGATTATGATGAGTTAGAAGAAGTTAATAACTACAAATATCTTGGCCAGATTATTACTAGAGATGGAAACATCCATCGTAGAATTAAACTTGGTTAGAGTACTTTTGGTAGAAATAACTCGATATTAAAAGGAAATATGTCTGTGTGTTTGAAAAGGAAAGTTTTTAAATGTGTTCATCAGTTCTTACTTAAGAATCTGAGACTTGAACACTCAATAGAAGAGCAATACAGAGACTTCAGATCACTCAAAGCAGTATGGAGAGATGCATATTAGGAGTAACAAGAAGTGACTGAAAATGCAATACATGAATAAGTGAACATACAAGTGTTATTGACATTGAAAGGATTAAAAGATTGGAGTTGGGCTGGACATATTGGTAGAAGCTATGACAATAGCTGGACACTTTAAATCTTAAACCAGATTCCAAGAGATTGTAAAAGACCCAGAAAGAGACCACATGTGGGATGGATGAAATAAAAACGTGCAGCAGTGATGTGGAGAAGAGAGGCTAGAGATCAGAGAAGATGGATTGAATTTGTAGAGATTTTCATCCTGCAGTAGATTGATAATGTTTGATGATGATATGTTTTATTTGTATATATATTATAGATTTTTTAAAATGTAGATATATATATATATACATATTATATTTATCAGTATATAAAAATAATAAACTATACACAATAATATCATGGCTTCATATACGGAGAAAATTCATTAAATATAAACAATGCATTTTCGGTGTTAAATACTCTTTTGAAAATGGATTTTCTTTGCATAAGAAGCATTAACATATAATTTACGACTTTTCAATGAGAGTTTTTTTAGTAAATGTATTAAATAACTTCCACATTACCACACATTCTTTTGAAAACATGTCTAAAGACACAATAGAAGACAAGTATCCCCCAATGTGCATTTTATGCTAAAGCAGCACTCACTAGTTAGCCCAAGTCACCACCTCAAAATTATTGTTATCATATGTACAGTATTTATCAATAGTAAAGCACTATATTTTAATATACAAGTGTCAAACTTACTCCACCCACAACTTTGACACCATCCATTCTAGATTAATACAGTCATGATTATCACTAATTGTTTATTAAACTAGAGATTATCTCTAATCCAGATATAGACTTTAAAACTCTGTTAAATATTAGTATATCTAAAGTTATCTCTAATCCAGATATAGACTTTAAAACTCTGTTAAATATTAGTATATCTAATAATTGAATGTACATTTCCAATGGCAGAATTTTTCTATTTTTTTTTATTTTTTATATGTCAAATGCGTTGACCGGGAAGTGAACATGGACCAGCTGCTTGGAAGGCAGCTATGCTAACCACTAGGCCACCAACGCTTGACTAGAATTTTCCTAGTTTAATATATAAAATAGGAATTATGCAGTTTATGATTCTTTCTATCACATTTTGGGATGTTTACTCATCAAATCATTTATCCAAATCCACTTCATCATGATGAATTGTTTATATGTACATGGGATGGTTTGTTTAACATATTTTATAATCATATATAATTAATCAATTTTATAATTATTTCATTTGTAATTCAATTTCTACTTTTCCTCTTTTCTGAGCCAACATAATATCTGGTAATGAATGAATATACTCACAGAAAAGGTCGACTTTTTAATATTTAACTTTATTACTGCCTAGCAAGTTTTCATTATATTTACAATGTCTATCCATGGCATATAATGGTGTGATTAAATGATTATATCAGTGGGTTTTTTTTTGTATATCAAATGCGTTGACCGGGAATCGAACCCGGGCCAACTGCTTGGAAGGCAGCTATGCTAACCTCTAGGCCACCAACACTTGACTTTCTTTATATTAGTATTTAATCAATGTTGGATTAACTGCTCATATATTCAATTTTAATTTAAAACTTCAATTTGAATATTTAAATAACCCATTTCTTTGAAATGGGTATGCTTGTTTCTTTTTTGTTAATAGAAAAATGGTCACCAGCTATTGCACATACTTCTTTGATTTTCCACTTTCTATCCTCTCTCTCTTTCTCTCTCTCTCTATGTACACTATCTCTGTTTTTGTTAGCTCAAATCTATGGCCAGTTTGCTGTTCATGGTCTGTAAATATTGATATGTTTTTTGTCTCTGAAAGCTCTATTGTATAAATATCTGTATTTGTGCAAGTCTTATTTATATCTGTATTTTTCTTTTCTACAGGACAAACTGTTGCTGATCAATGGTATTCAGAAGGAAACTCATACAAATATGATCAAGAACCTGGTTATATTAAAGGAGGTAAGGATATTTATAATATTCATCATATAACAACTTTATATGATTTATTAACTCTTTCATGTTTATTACATGATATTGATAATCACATATGCACACACATGATGTAAGTATGTGTACTGTAATAAAATGAAGAAGTTATAGATTGTTAACCTTTTATAGAAAATTTGATACTAATAAATATAAGGTTTTGAAAATGTAAAGAAATACACCTGGGTCTCATTTTATGCAGTAGATAGGTTCCTCAGAAAACACGCACAAAAGAAATCACACAAAAATAAACTTAACTTACCTTGAAAAATGGGGGATAGGTTCTGTAATTTTCAGAATTCACATAAAAGCAAGGCAACAAGAAAAAATTACTTTAAATTCACATTAAAAAAATAAGGAAATAGAGTATGACCAATAAAAAATTTCAAATATTTGAAAAAAATTAATACAAGACACACTTTTTTTATTAACTACAGTATTTAATTTTACATTTTTTCATACATATTTTAATCAAGATCATTATTTGACAATATGCGTTTATTTGTGAACTGATAAGAAATCATAAGAAATCAGATTTGTGTCATGATGTACAACTAGCACCACTTTCGGTCTTGTGCTGTGTTAATGGTTTTCTGTTCCTATATTAAAAAAATGAGATTGTAATCAAAAACAAAAAGATTATACATTAACATTAGAAAGATTATTTTTAGTTTATAAAATCAATAAAATCTTCATTATTATTTATTTTAAAAATCTAAAAAAATATTTATTTCTGTTAATATCTTAACAAAATATGTTTTAAAAGTTTAAAATTTTTAAATATTTATCGCGATTGCGATTACCCCAGCAATCTTCTTCAGAACTTCTACTTGGAAATATAAGTAAAAGTTCTGAAGAAGATTGCTGAGGCAATCGAAACTGTCAATAGTGGATTGCAAAAAAGCATTGTAAAAAGTAATAAAGAATATAGATATTAATATTATATTTATCATAACTTCTCTAAACTTAAAAAAACATCAAAAAATTTACTATGTGTGTATTTGTGTATATTGTAACAGAATACATTCATGTCAAATATGGATAAAAAAAGGAAAGAAAATATATCCATGGAAAAATAGACTTTGTACACACACACACATTGAATCCAAATTTATATTAGCTTTTTATAATAACCAATTAATAGATGATTAACCAAAATCAATAATTATGTTTTTCGTTTTTTAAGTCATATCTTAGATTTACTAATCTATCATTAATAATGCAGATGCCTTAGAAAATGTGTATGTATGAGAGATAAAGGAGTATGTTTGCATGTGGAAATGATATTGAGCCAATTATTTTATAGTCTTTCAAAATAAACACACTAACGAGAGAATATTTATTTTATTATTTCTTGATTTTCAGACCTTATAAAAAATATTATTAAGAATATGTTTTATTTTTTTTATTATAACAACTACTTTTTTATTATTTAAAAATGTAGCAAAAAATTAATTTTCAATTCTTGCATATCTATTTAGTTAAAAAATAAAAAATTGTGATTGGTCAGTATCATTTATTTGAGGAAGAGATCATTTAATTTTTTTTCCTCTCATGATGGCAACATGTTTAAGAATTGTCTTGGGAAAAAGTGTAAATTTCTGAAATAACATTTTATTTTACAGCTTTATTATTTCAGTTTGCAATTATTCAAACAGAAGTCAATCTCCAATAATGTGCTATTTCTTAAATATTATAAATCTCTGCATACTCTCCTGCTGGTAAGAATTTAAAAAACTTAAGTGAATCACTTAAGTTTAGAGTGTACATTCTATATACACCAATTGAATATTTTATTATAACATCAGGCTCATAATAGACTCAAGCCCTGATTTAAGCATGGTCTGTAAGAGTTGGTGTATATAGAATATACACTCTAAACTTAAGTGATTCACTTAAGTTTTTTAAATTCTTATCAGTGGGAGAGTGTACAGAGATTTATAATATTTAAGAAATAGTGCAGTATTGAAGATTGACTTCTGTTTGAATTATTTCAGTTTACTTAATTTTTTCAATTTTTTATAAGCTCTGAGATATAATTAATATGCAATCCTAAATGAAATATGATTTAAAGAACCAACTGTCTTAGAGAAAGAAAAATCCATTATTGTTATTCTAAAAGTAAATGCCTGAAAAAATTATCAGATGTTAAACAAGTATTCTTTCATAAACTAATAAGAAAAAGAATTAAAATTTATAGCAAAATAGGTAATATATAGTAGAATGGACTTCAAAAATTTTGAAGAAGATGAATGCCAAACCCATAAAGAAATCTACTTTACTCCTCCCATAATAAACAAACGCATAAATAATTCTAAAGATAGACCTCTCTAACAGTTAAATACCACACATTATTTATAAAATTGTGTGCTCCCAAATAGGATGCAGTGGTATCTACTGTGGTGAGTCACATGCCAGCCTCTATATAAAGATTTCTCAACACAAGTAGTTCTATAAAAGAGCCACAAACAACACTGAGCACAAGTCTACCTTCTTCGATCATCAAAATGCAATGGGCCATATATTTAAGCCCACAGATATCAATATCACATGTATTGAGTGAAATGATGCCAAGCACAAGATTAAGAAGGTGCGGCATATAGTCAATAACTCTGACACCTTGAATACAAAGAAACCCTCCTTCCCCCCTGTCAAAAAAATGGACCATATACATTTACATAAACACACTGCAACAATATATACCCCTTGCCCACATAAATCTCAATGCTATGAATATGAGGCCATACATAGTCCTCAAAAGCACTAAGCTTCAGTAAATATGCCATTATTATTAGCTTTTCTTATGATAGCACCTAAGCACATGCATTCTGAAGTTTCTATGGTATAAGAAAAGTTGTTTACCTTTTTTGAATTATAATATAGCTTATCGCTGGATTCATTTTAAAAAACGAAAGAGAAAAATATGCAAGTTTCTTATATTTAAAATAAAACTTCCAAATTAATCGTATATTCATTTACAATAAAAAAGGAATAATATAACCCAAAAAAGCTTTCCTTAGATTTAGTAAAAATAATAGAAAAAACATCTGCTTCAATTTAAATATAGGAATGTAGGTATAAAAATGTACTTATGGGAATGAATATTTGGTACTAACTGCCTGCCCTAAGATCTCAGAAGCTCAATAGACATTTTAAACACTTATTGTGAAACGATACCAAAAATAGTAGCATTAACTTCAACATTAAAGAAAATGTGATTTTCTTTTGTATTTTTTTTATAAAAATAATTCTATAGTTTGACTTGGTATTTCTGGTTGCATTTGTATTATTACAAATATAATAATCAAAAAAGAAAGCAAACCTCCAGTCATGTGCTGTTTATAAGTGTATATTAAGCCCTGACATAAGCACATTCAGTAATGGTTGGCTGATATAAGAATATGCTTTAAGCATAAGTGAATTCACTTATGCTTTTAAACTATTGCTATTTTGCAAGATTTTAATATACACTTATAAACAACACATATACTGTAGATTTATTTTCTTCTTTATGATTACAATTACTTCAGCACTTATTAATAATAGATTTAAATATAATAATGATTTTTTAAATATCTTTTATTATAAAAGATGAAGATTTGAGTATACAACAATTTAATATTAGAGTACTTGCATGTTTACATGAGGCTTTAATATTAACTAAAATGATATCTTCTTAAATATATGTAGGCTATAAATTCTATATTTATTTTGTTATTAGTATTAAGAAAAGAATAATTTTTCCCGATTATTGTCATTATTATTGTTACAAGATTTGTTATTTGCCATATAAATATTACATAACCTTCCTGCATCCATTGATTACCCTGGCTTACCCTGAGTGATGCTACTGTATGAAGATTTTTGCCTCTGTGTAAACAGCTTGTGTAAGCATAAAGAATGGTGATCATGTGCTATTTAGTGGTTTAATATCAATCTTGCCCAATAGGATTATGGTGACTGTGGTTATTAAAGAACCAAAGACCCCAAAAAGTATAGATGCTGAACTGAGTTCAGATCTATGGACTATACAAGCTAATGAACTTGAATTGAAAACATTATTGTGTTTTCATTTTGGACTTAAAGCTTTATAGTTAGCTAATAATGTAAAAGGTAGTTTCTGGATGGGTTGCATTAGATCTAAGATCTAGGTGCAGTGTCTCAGATATAAGACTCCTCACTGATGAAAGTCACAAGCTAGAAACTAGTCTTGGGATATTGGATGAGTAGGCACTAGATAGGGATTTTATCCACAAACCTTCCTGCATCTATTGATTATCCTCGCTTGCATTCCTATACCTGGAAATGTTGACTATGAACTATTTTCTTAATTTTTTGCTTTTATTTAAAAAAATTTATTATTTGCATATTAAAGGAACTTTTTATTTGGACAATGATTTAAGTTTGGTCTCTTCTTTTAATGTGTGCTTATCTCACAATTGTCCTTTCTGAATTCTCATAATGAAACATTATTTTGCCCTAAATTCAAATGGCATGTCTTACCTATACCAGTGAATTATATTAGTTCACAAACTGAAGGAGTAATCAGGGTTATATCATTAACGGGGGAGGGGGGAGTTTGGGATCATTCATTTACATATGTCTACTTGTTGGTAACTGAACAAAAATAGCATACTAATTATTAGTTCTGTATAAGTAAAAGTCATTAGCGCATGAAAACATAAGTTTAAATACTCATATCATTAAAAATATTTGATTTTACTTATTAAGTGTTAATAACTTATAATTACACATATGAGATTGTAAATTTCATTTAAGTTAGAATATGAATGGTTTGTCCCTGTAAGAATCTATTTCACATAT
This sequence comes from Epiperipatus broadwayi, assembly GCA_028023455.1. NCBI lineage: Eukaryota > Metazoa > Onychophora > Udeonychophora > Euonychophora > Peripatidae > Epiperipatus > Epiperipatus broadwayi. Next base: position 2,736,029 of record JAQFVV010006259.1, on the reverse strand, counting down.
TTCTCACCAGCTATTTAAAGGATACCTTCCTCATTATCCTTAATTGCATTTGTCATAATCACATCCACTAATGATTATACTTTTATTATCCATTAATCGTAGGAAAGTGATTTGATTATTTGATGACGAAATTAAATTGGCCTTGTGGATAAGATTATCTCTTTGATGCTGAAACTAAGATTATGAAATATGAGTGAATGTACTTCATCTTATATTCTATTATTAGTGCATGACTTATCCCATGACCTTTATGACCAGATACTAGTAAAACCATGACATTTGACTAAAAATGAGGTCTAGATATATTGCTAGAAGAAATGATAAAAGAGGGGCCAATTGAAATCTTTAACTAAATTTCAAGAGATTGTAAAAGACCCAGAAAGAGACCACATGTGAGATAGATGGTTAAAATAAGAAAATGTGCATAAGTGATGCAAAGAAGAGAGGCTAGAGATCAGAGAAGATAGATTGAACTTGAAAAGACCTTCATCCTGCAGTGGAATGATAATGGTTGATAATGACGATAATGAATATGTTCTAAAATTTTGTAAAAATTTTCAGCATTACTCAGAAAAAAAATTTTCTGCAAAAATACAGCACATCAAATTCAGAAGGGATAATAAAGAAAAAATAAAATTATGTGCTTTCGATATAAACAGAAAAAAATTTATTAATAAATTTTAATGTGTATGACTACTGGTATATTGTAAAATTTATTTACAAATTTTACTTTCTTTTTTTTTTTTACGAATAATAGTGTATGGTTTTCAAAGAAAGAAAAATGTCCACCTGAATATCATAAAATTTAAAAATTTTAATGGTTTTTTCCTTTGTTTGTTTATATACTTTTCTTTGTTTGATTACATTTTTCTTTGGATAGCCTATAATTGATGTCATGCAGTTAGATACAGCATAGTCCTTGGATATACTATAATCACTTAAAATATTTTTTTTCTAAGCATGGGCTAAACTAATGCATTGCCCCTTATGGTCAGAAGTTACTGAGCAAACAAAAATGATTTCATTCCAGAGAAATTGGATTGTTTGGAGAGACCATCATCCTGCAGTGAACCTATAGTGTTTGAAAATGATGGTGATTATTTTAATAATAATACATTCCAGTTAAATAGATCCAAGATTAATTGTTATTAGTGAAGGAAGCACATATACTACTTCTTATAATCAAATTTTAAAAATTTAGCATATCTCGAATAATTCCAATTACTACTATAGCATAAAATAGTCAATTAAAATCCAGATTTTTCCTGTAATGTAAATAAATTTATTGAAATTACATATAATACAGCTTTTGTAATGAATGTTAATTAGTAAAAGTAATGTGATGTATTGTGGCTTCTCCTTAAACGAAGTCAAGAATATCTCAGTAATTGTGCCAGATAAACCTGTTAGCCACTTTATTTTCCATTCCCCACTCTAAATTTTCTCATATTCTGCCCCATCCCATTTCCACAACATAATTTTTGTCAACTCTATAGCCTTTATATCTAAATCCCCCTTATCTTTTCCCAAACCCAGCATAAAAACCAATAATTCACTGTCTGTATAATCACTTTTTTCATATTTATTTTTCCATAACTTCATTATATATGCCCTTTCTGTTTTCAAGCATTTACATTCAATTAACAGATGCCTAATATTTTCCATTTCTTCCTTACATAATTTACAAAATAAATCATCCACATTTTTCCATTTACATGTATATTCTCTTGTAGCTAAAGATCCCATTTGAGCCTTAAACAATAAACCACTTTCCTTACTATTATCATATATTAACTCACACCTAATATTCTGTTTATTTCTATATATGTTTAAACTCTTTTTACTCTCCATACTATTTCTCCATCTCTCCAACTCCCTATTCTTTATTAATAAATCTATTCTTTTATCCCATTCCTTACTACTACAACACTCAACAATCCTCTTAACACAATCATCCCATCTTTTGTACAAATATACTGATATAAATTCTTTATCCAAATATTTTTCATACCGCATTACCTTTTTCACCCATATTGTTACCTGCCCTTTACTCATAACCCAACTAAATACTATTTTGGCTATTCTTTTATTATCCATAAACTGCAATCCACCAAACATTTTCATTTTACTTTTTGCATCTCTCATATGAAAACTTGACCATCCCATTTCTCTTTGAATTGCCTCCCTTGCTGTCCATACATCTACATCCAATGCATGTTTTCCTACTCCCCATTGAACTTTTTCTAAGTAATTTAATACCCCTTTACTAACATATAATGCATCATTACCATATGTTAACCCTGCTACTGCAACTCCTTTCCATATAATTCTAGTTACATCATATTTATTATATGAAAACACTGTTAATTTCTTTATCAATCCCTTTCTTTTCTTTGCTTCATTTATCAATTTTTTCTCCCATTCATCCATATAATTTTTTTGATTACTTAAAATAATTCCCAAATAACTATATCTATTCACCACACTTAACTTAATATCTCCCAATAAAAATTCTACATCTTCTCTTTCCCCAATATTAACCATAATTATATTTGATTTTTCTTCACTAAATTTAATCCCCATCTCTTTACCCACCCTTGCACATGTCCTCAGCATAATTTCCATATCTTCTCTTCTTTCTGCACACAAAAATATATCATCTGCAAAAAAAGACCTGACAAAATATATACTCCCTTTACTACCTAAAAATGATATCTTTATCCCTCTTCCTAATCTTTCTATTGCTCTTTCCATTTCACTCAAATACAACACAAACAAAATAGGTGACAGAGGGCATCCTTGCCTTAGTCACATCCCATTTTTAACTTTAACTGATTGATGTGATGTATTGTAGCTTCTCCTTAAATGAAGTCAAGAATATCTCAGCAATTATGCCCAGATAAACCTGTTATGCCACTTTATTTTCCATTCCCCACTCTAAATTGTCCCATATTCTGCTCCATCCCATTTCCACAACATAATCTTTGTCAACTCTATAGCCTTTATATCTAAATCCCCCTTATCTTTTCCCAAACCTAGCATAAAAACCAATAATTCACTTTCTGTATAATCACTTTTTTCATATTTATTCTTCCATAACTTCATTATATGTAGTCTTTCGGTTTTCAAGCATTTACATTCAATTAACAAATGCCTAATATTTTCTATTTCTTCCTTACATAATTTACAAAATAAATCACCCATTTTTTTTCCATTTACATGTATATTCTCTCATAGCTAAAGATCCCGTTCGAGCCTTAAATAGTAAACTACTTTCCTTACTATTATCATATATTAACTCATATCTAATATTTTGTTTATTTCTATATATATTTAAACTCTTTTTACTCTCCATACTATTTCTCCATCTTTCTAACTCCCTATTCTTTATTAATAAATCTATTCTTCTGTTTAGTTATCGAAGCAATAACTACATTGGTAAATTTAAATGTGTTCGAATTTAGAATACATTTAAAAAAAGAAGATTCACTATTTCAAAACTTTCTTCAAGTTAAGAAAATGATTAATTTACTTATGAACTGTATTGTATGTTCTTTATAAAAAGTAATTTTTAATATATTTTTAATATTTATAAAGAACTAAAAAAAATCATTTAAATTGTCAAAGTTTTAAGAGAATGCAACTTCTTCGAAATGATTATTCAAACTATCTGTTTAAGAAGTCGAAAATTTATAAAGATGTTCTCTGGCTAGACAATTAATGCCAAGGATTTCTGCTGATGTTTAAAATCTAAAGATGTAAATTTATTCCTACTTAATGCCTAAAGTATAATTGTCATAAAAACCTGCCTTAATAATGCTCCCATGTGCAAACCTTTGTAACTAATGAATGCAGTATATTGATTACAGACTTGTACTTGGGGGTGCTACTGTATGAAGTTTGGTACTCTTATAATAGCATGTGTAAGTTATATAAAATGATGTTCATGCGATGCTTTGATGGTTTTATACCTATCCTACCCATAGGATAATAGTGACTGTGGTTTTGAAAAAAACCAGACACCAAAATGTATAGATGCTGAACTGAGTTCAGATCTATATGACCGTACAAGTGATTGAGCTTAGGTTGGAAACATTATGGTGTTTTCATCTTGGGCTCCTAGCTTTATAGTTAACAAAATATATAAAAGATCATTGCAGAAGGATTGCATTAGGTCCTAAGATATGGCTGCAATGCTCTCAATCCAAGACTCTCACTAAAAGCTAGAAATTAGTCTGGTGATGTTGAATGAGTAGGCACTAGATAAAACCTTCCTGTATCCATTTATTACAAAGGTCTATACTTGATTGTGTTACTGTATGAAGAGTTTGGTACTCTTATTAAAAGCATGTGTAAATGTATGAAATGGTGATCATGTGATGTTTTGAATGTTAATTAATGCATAGTTTTAAAACATCAGTATTCATTCTTGCTTTACATAATTTAATATTGCATGGTTTATTTAAATAATATATAACTGTGCTCATAGAAAAAACAGGTCATTCATACTTTAACATGTATTGCAATGAGATAAACTTCTAATTGTTGTATTAATGTTAAAAACTGATTTAATCTCCAACTGTCCTGATGAGACTAGGTTTTAACAAAAATGCATATACTTTGATAGGACAGTTTATTTTACATTATCACATCAGTTATCATCATTCAAAATATACTAAAATTTGCACTATAGAAGGTAGCATGTACACTTTCATTGATTGCACATAAATATTCATAAAATATACCATCTGTAGTATGAATAATCTTCCAGAGCTAAACCACATTCACAAACTGTATTAGTATCACAGTAAATGTTCTTCAATGCAGAAAATGATCACAACTATACATCTCAAAGTGTGGAAGATATAAGTCATATTTTTATAAAGCATTTTATGATTAAACTGTAATATTTGATATGCTTAAAGTAGTTATGCGCAGTAATTGTTTATCTTTTATCATGTAGTAACTGATTTCTGTCTTAAATTTCCAACATTTATAAAAGTATACAAATCTTTTTTTCTTTTTTTTACAGGAAATTTTACTCAGATGATTTGGTTTTCCTCAGAAGAATTTGGAATCGCTAAAGTTAAAAGCAATACTGGGAGGATAATTATCGTAGCGAATTATCGACCAGCTGGCAATATTATTGGTCAATACATTGATAACGTTTTACCACCAAAATAATCTTATATTTCTACTTTCACAATAAATCTCCATATTGTATAATTATTTTAATAGTTTATAGATTATAGGAAAGATATTTTTGTAAGTTAAATCTTAAAAAGTTTATTTTTTTAAATAATGTTTTAACTCACTTCACAAATACACAAGTTTATCGATTTATTTTTCTGGTTTAGTGAATGACATGGATTTTTTTAAAAATATAATCAAGTTTCTATTAAACATATATGTTAATCACAGTACATTAGCTTAATATACAATGTGTCCCAGTGAAAATGTGATCTGTTTTCTTTCCAAGCTGCTTCCCATGTCATCACTAAATATATGTATCATGCAATGATTTTACCTTTATGGTGATAGCATGTCTGAATCATAAATTATGACATGAAATATGACAATGTGCTTCATATTTTGATGATCACTTTTAATGTTCTCCATGCTATAATGAAATTTTGAAAACCACTTAAAACATTTTTGCAAATTATGGCTTTACTGCCGTACACAATTTGAATCATTTCTTAAGTTTCAGTAGCAATTTTGCCATTTTTAAACAAAGTTTATTGTTGTTCATTACCCCATTCTGGAGTTAAGGTGTAAAACATATTGTCACATTTCATGTTATATCTCTGAATCCAGATATACTAACATCTTAAAATGTCTGTAGCAAATAGCTAGACTATATTGCTTCACAACAGATATGACACTGTAGGCAGCTCAGAGAGATAACTGCCATCTTTTCACTTGGCATACTGTGCGTGCATGTGTGTATATGTGTGAAGTAATTTATCTCTATATGTAAGAATGCATTGGTATGTATTTAAATAAAAGAAATTATATATATGTAGACATGGGTGACTAAAAATGTAAACCAAATTTACAATATATATATATATATTGTATACAAAATGTTTAAATCATTTTTCTAAACATTGTTTTTTTAATAATGACCTCTATGGATACATATAAAGATAGCATGAATTAAAAGGATCCTTTTGAGTTGTGCTGGTTGAAGTTCAGATTTTATATTTATTCATAGAGGGCGTTGTTAAAAAAACAAAGTTTGGGAGAGTGATTTAAACATTTTGTATTGAATTTTCAGTTAGTGATATGGACTTGAATATTTTAATATATATATGTACATTTATGTGCATATATATAATTGACAGTTTATTGCACTTTGAAAACATATAAACAAATTTGAAGAAATATCAGCTCCAACTATCATTCATGAAGCATATGTTATACAGTTGCTATACTATATGAAAAATTTAATGAATTTCTTTGTAAAAAGGATGTATTTCAGGAATTATTCAGCTTTAGCTACTTTGGAGTGACATTAATCAGATTTGCACATGTAATAACTACTTGTTTTTCTAATTAAGTGAATATGAATATTCAAGTTTTAACATCATGTTTGTCGATATGTTGATATTAATGTAAGGTAAAAAGTTGTTCTAAATCTATGAACAATTAGTGTCCAAGATTACTTATGAATGCAAAAACATATTTCAGAATATGTTGATTTTTTTTATTTAATAAGGCAACCAAATAAAAGAATTTCAAGAATGGCGATTGGAACTGGTATCCCTTCAAACTCACATATACAACTATGCATGCTTTCAGTAAGGCACTGTATTTTAAGTCAAGTTCTGCTATATTCTGTATGTTTTTAATGATAAAATGTGAATTCTGGAGCTCAATTCAAGCATTATGGCTTTTCTATGTCATTTCTGGTGCTTAAACTTCTTATGAACTACTGATTATTTTTTAATACCACTATATTATAAATTAATGAGAAAACTTGTTTAGCCTCAGGGATGTCAGTTAGTAAAAATTGATAGTTTCTTAGCAACATCAAAAGTTAAAGGTTATCTCTGTTTACATGGATGTAATCTATTTTTTATTAGAATAACAATCCATGAAAATATTTAATTATTATATATATATGTTAAATTAAAAACTAGTTTGCATAATTATTTATATATCAGAAATGATTATTAAATCTTGAATGTTTTGTTATGCTGTGTTAAAATTACTGTGGTAAAGTTGCAGTTTAGATTTCTATTTGTGTCTGTCTTTGGCCAACTGATTACCTTCCTCATACCAACTAGTAAAAGAATTTAGTAACATAATTGAGTAGACATATGTTTCATCTTGCTATTCTTAATTTCGTCAAACTGTCAAAACACTTCAAAATGTAATACTTAGATAAAAAATAAAACAAATCCTATTGGATCATAGTAATGTGATTAATAATATAAAAAGATTTCTGTTTACTTATAATTTTAATTTTAAATAATACCTAATAACAATATTCTAATATGCATGTGTACATGTAGAGCAGCATGGCACTATACATTAAGAAGGCACTCGTTTATGGTTAAAATAACATAATGTCCTCATGATGCACCCATATGTCATAACTACAATCTGGGTTCAGTTAAGCTAAATAAATTTGAAATCGTTTAACAGACTTGACTTTTTTTTTCTAATAGCCAGCTCTTAACCAACCCAATATTGGTCAGTAAATGGGTTTATGTATGTCCTTATTTTGAAGATAATTCAAGGTTTGCTGAAACTTTTACTATCACCAGAAAGCAAGCCAGGTTAATACTACCTTCTCCCCCCACAGTTCCTGGAAGGAGACTTGTTGGAAATGCCTTTCTTTTTCAGTAGGCCATTTAAAGGTTGAATATTCCCAAAACTATTTATAAAACATATTTAAAGTAACAAATAACTTATAATGCATTAACCAATCAAATTTAGATTTTATGTGATTATCCATTGTGAATTGAATTGGTTTTCATTTCAAATGAATGACTTTGCTATCTTCTCATAGCTTTATGCCACCTAGAAATTTTTGACACATTGTTAAGCCATCATCAGTGGATGATTGATGATGTATAGCTGTCATTTAGTTTCAGTAGGGTGACACTAGAAGTCTATGCTTTCTGGTATTTCAGATGCTAAAAAGTTTATTAACTATATATGTTTGATATATAATGGGGTTTTATGAATTTTTATCAATTGTTGTCTACTACTCATGAATTTACTCATGACTTTGTCTCCAGGCTTTTTCCATGCATTTTTCTAATATAGTAATATTTTTTTAGTGCATTTATCCACATTCATTTATTGAGATTGATTATATAAGACTATAATTTTTTAGACATTAAAATGAAACTATAATTTTAACTAGATAAGAAAGGTGTTTTTACAGACTTCTATGCCTATATAGATAGCACTGTGAATAGTTGCATGTTTAAACATGTTTCATACTTTGGAATAAAAAATGAGGATGATTTCTTATGCATATGGAAATATAATCATTTCTGAATTATGAAGAATGTAGGTAAGACTGAGTACAGCTAATGACATGGGAAAGACTTCTAACTAATTCTGAGTGTCTCCGTTTTAAATCATAATTTTAATACTTGACTTTAATAAAATTGGTGGTACCTATATTTCCCTCCAAAAAGGCATCTCATTAAATCCTACAATTAAGTTAGGATACTATATATATATGGGTGGGTATATATGTTAAACTCTATATCTGAAGACATGTTGGGTTAACTATTCCATACTTGATCATCATCGAAGGTAGTATGTGATTGTTTGCCATCTCCTTTTATTCTAGCATCCAAAATTTGCAATTGCATCATAAAATAATGCTGCTTACATAATAAATGTATATATGTATGTGTGTGTGTTAAATTAAATATTTTCATGGATTAATTATGATATAAACAGGGGAATAAATGGGGTTATTTCCAAGAAATGACTAGAGAAATTTAATAGCAGTGGTATTGTCAGATAACTATCAATTTCTACTGGCATCCTAATAGAACAAATTGTTTAATTTAAATACTGTAAGTAGCATTTGATAGTTGCTTAGCAACACCACTGCTAATAAATTTCTCTAGCCATTACGTATATGAAAATAACTTCACTTATTTCTTTGCTTATATCATATGTATATATATAAAACCAATTCACAGAACAAAGAAGTCTAAATACATTATTAAGATGATGCATATGCTAGCTCCTCAAAGAATCATTTTAAATGTGATATAAGAAAAGTGATTATTATTTGTAAATGCATTTACGTGATTCTTTTCGGATGTGTTTGTGAATTGTCTTTAGTAATATATTCAGACTCATTTGTTCCATGAATAAGCTTGTATTCTTAGCGTTACATATTCGATAAGTCGTAAAACTATTTATGTGCTCATTAAAATCATTAGAACCATATATATATATATTAAAACATAATACTGGAATTAACAATTTTCAATATAAAATAAATAAGTTTATGACATGGACTGTTATCTTAAGTAGCATTATCAATAATAAATTGAAGATCAAAATGGCAGTCAAGCTGTAGCTAATTATAGCTGTTATATGTTGGTATATTTAATATTATAGAGTTAATTCCTTTGTTTTACTTAATTATATATTCTTGCAACTGAACTTGTATATATTCAACATAAAAAAAATATAATTCATCTATCTAATTAGTGAACAAAGAGATAATTAATTATTACTGCAAGAATATACAGATTTTCTTTGCTAATTTACTATTGAAAAAATTGCTGTTTCTCCTGTTAGATTTTTAATATTCTATTGAAAATTCTTTCAACCTTCTCATGTCATTTTTTAAACTTTATTTTTTTATGAAACTTAATCGTTAACTTTCGGTTATACATTTAACTAATGAATGTATAAATAGTTAAAATGTAATACAATAAATATTATAAAGTTGTTGAAAGAAAGTACATTTTTAAAAGTTGAAGATACTATATCGTTTGCATCTATTTCAAATATAATATATTAAGAAATAAAAAAATATTTTATATGTGATTTATAATATTTTTGGGAAGCGTAGATTACTGTGACTGTTGTATGAATAAATGCAACACTAGTTTAAAATAATGAAATCACTGTTTAATACTAGATTTGATTTTATCCGTTATTTTAGCAATTTTTATTTTTATTTTAACAACTGGATATATTAATTTTAAAAATCTATTTATAATACTTCACTGCAAATAAATCAAGTATATGGATATGTTAAAAAGATTTTTAGTATGTATAAAAGTAATGAGCATTTCTATATATAATAATGTGTGATATGCGTGTGTATTAAATTTTATTTAAAAAAAAAAACAAAAAACAATAGAATGGCTTTAAATGTTCGGAAGTTCATAAGAAGTTTGAAGGCCGGTAGTGTCAGAATTGGACACTTCGAAGACTTTACCCTCGTGAGTCTATTGGTCTATCACTGCAAAAGTTCGAACACTGGAAGCTCCATGATCTCTACCACTACACTAAATTATACATGTTTCATATATATTAATATTTACAATGTATTCAATGCATATACTTCCTCTTATTTGAAGACTAACCATCCATGGTTATCATAATCTATAGATATAAAAATATTAGATAAAAATAAAATAAATTAGTAAATTTGAACCCATAACCTTCACGTGTGCATCTACCATTTCAGTGAAGCTGCAAATCATTTCTCAATCTTCTGACCTTTCTCAATTTATAAATGTATTATTTTCCATAATTATACTATTCTATTTTTTCATTAGTTATTTTTGTTGATATTTTTAATGTGTAAATCTTAAAAACTAAATTGCAACATATGTGTGTGTACATATATATGCTAAACAGGTGTACTATAGAGGGCTTGCTTTCATTCATGGTTTCAGGTGTCAATATAAAGAATTGGAACCAAAAGTGGAAGATATTGGGGGGGAGGTTACTGCTACTGTATATAGTTTGCATATATGCATGCTTATATTTCCATTAATCCGAACAAATATATTTTGCATGCACAAACATGCATGAATCCTTGCAAAGTATTCATGCATTGTTACGCATTTGTAATTGTGTATACATTTAAACTAAATATATAATTGTACACAGGGATAGTGCTCTGCATAATTGCGCCAAATTTCAACAAAGAGATTTTACACGCACACGAATTCATATACTTTCATGATATGTATTTAATAGATATATATTTTATACATTTAAACTATGCGTATAAATGTGGTAGTTTATATAATTGCATTAAATCCAACAGAGATTTTACACATATACTCACTAGCTCATATACGTGCATGCTTGAGTAAAAGTGTGTATATTTAATAAATAGTTGCACATACTTCTTGGAGTTAAAACCTAGATCAAATTTGGATTTTTTTTTTTTTTTTGTCAGGTGGTCAAGAATTTTTTAATAAACTTTTTCCCCAGGCAGCTGGCCTATGTCCAAGTCAGTTTGCTACCCAGTTATTGGTCAATAAATTAGTGTTTATCTATATTTAGATAGATAGTGAAATAAAAAAGGGAAATCTTAAAAATCATCTCCAATTGGCCATTAACCAGGATATTGGAGACGTCTTTGCCCAGAAATGGGCTACTTAAGGCTGTTTGTGTTTTATCTTGGACATATACATTTGTACAAATATATATGTATTAGATATGTTGTTTCAAACGATTTAACACGGTGTAAAGATATATTATCCAAGCAATAGACTATACACGAATACACACATTATTTGAGTACAGCATCAAATTTATGCAGTGTCTTATTGTACGCATATGTATCTTCAGTAATACCTGTATCAAATATATTATATATACAATATGGGGTTTATATGTATGTGCCTGTATTTTTTATTACCGATATCCAATACATTTTAACATATATATAAACTTTTTTAAAAAAAGTATTGGTTTATTATACTCATGTGATTGGCACTTATTTCATTATTGAAAGGCTTTTAAAAAAAAAAAAAGTTATTTTTTTATGTAGAATAAATAAATATTGTTTATTTTATGTTTGCGCGAGCAAAAAGAACAAATGAATTGTGGGTAATCATAGTTGCTGATTAACTTCGCTTGCTTTCTTGTAATAATTATTCATCCTTTGAGTTAGTTATAATAATGGGTGTAGTCTTAAACAATAATGTAAACATTTTTTTTTTTTTACCTTTTTGGCTGCATTCATTTCCTGCAGCTTTTTAGAATGCACTCGGTTGTTTCTAGATGTACATTTCCCTTTTTTAATGATGTTGGAATACGAAGATCGGAAATAAAAATTATTTTTAATACACTTTTTATAGTATTGTCTTAATTATTTGATAAAAACATTGCATAGAACCCGTTGACGTTGTTTAATATAAAGAATTATAATAAAATCTTTTATTCATGTCTGTAAGTAAATAAATACCGGCACTATTTATAAATTTGAAATAAATTGAATCTGCGATGCGATGCGCTAAGGCTGCTCCTTTATCGATGTCAGGAGTCTCTCAAACACTATGCCCAGAGAAACCTGTTAGCCACCTTCCTTATCCATTCTTCACCCAAAGTTTTTCCCATATTTTTTCTCTAACTGCTCCATCCCATTTCCACAACATCATCTTTGTCCACTCTTTGGCCTTTGTATCTAAATCCCCCTTATCCTTTTCCAACCCAGCATAAAAACCAAGAATCCACTTTCTCTATAATCACTTTGTTTATATTTATTCTCCCACAACTTCACTATTTGCACTCTCTGTGCTTGTAAGCATTTACCTTCAATTAACAATTATAACTGGCAGACTAAATCAATATTTTTCCATTTATGTGTATACTTCCTTGTTGCTAAAGATCCTGTTCTAGTCTTAAACAGTAAACTACTTTCCTTGCTATTATCTCAAATTAATTCACACCCAATATTTTGTTTACTTCCATATATACATATTTAAACACTTTTCTCTCCATACTAGTTCTTCATTTCTCCAATTCCCTATTGATCTATTTCTCTATCCCACTCTTTGCTAATATAACATTCAATAATTCTCCCTAACACAAACATCTCATCTTTTGTGCAAGTATACTGATATATAGTCTTTATCCAAATCTTCTACATACCACACCTTTCTCACTGATCTTGTTGCTTGTCTTTTACTTATGATCCAATTAAATACTATTTTGGTTATTCTCTTATTATCCATAAATTGCAATCCTCTGAATATTTTCATTTTGCTTTTTGCATCTCTCATATAAAAACTTGATCATCCCATTTCTCCTAGAATTGTTTCCTTAGCCGTCGACACATATACATCTAATACATATCTTCCTACTTCTCTTTGTATTTTTTCAAAGTAATCTAACACCCCTTTACTAACGCATAATGCATCATTACATAAGTTAACTCTGCTAATGCCACTCCCATAAAATTCTTGATATATCATTTATTATATGAAAACACTTAGTTTCTTTATCAGTTCCTTTTTTTTTTTATTTGCTTCATTTATCAATGTTTTCTCCCATTCATCCAAGCAATTTCTCTGATTATTTAAAACAATTCCTAAATAGTTATACCTATTCACCACATTTAACTTTATATCCTTCAATAAAAATTCTTTCGCTTTCCCCAGCATTTATCATTACTTTTGATTTTTCTTCACTAAATTTAATTCCCATCTCTTTACCCATTCTTGTGAACATCTTCAATATAACTTCCATATCTTCCCTACTTTCTTCACACAAGAAGTATCATCAGCAAATAAAAGACCTGGTAATATATACACTCCCTTGCCATCTATCAATGGTATCTCTAGTCTTTCTATTGCTCTCTCCATTTCTCTCAAATATAACAAAAACAAAATAGGTGACATAGGGCATCCTTGCCTTAGTCCCATCCCATTTTTAGTCTTACCCATAATCTATTTCTATTTACTCTATCATATGCCTTCTCTATATCTATAAAGACCATATATAACTGTCTATCTATAAGTTGTGTGACTACAAATAAACTATTTCCTATCCAATCTGATCTAAAATCTTCTTGCATTTCTCCCACTATATTACTTTCTTTCATTCATTTTACCATCCTTCCAGCCACCATTTACCCAAAAACTTTATATAACATTGCTGTTACTGATATTGGTCTATAATTGTTTAACTTTCTATGGTCCTTACCCTTTTGTTTAAACAATAGCCTTACTCTTGTATTATTCCATCTATCTGGAAAATCTGTCTTCTGTACTATCTTATTAAAACATGATAATAGATTTAATTTTGCTCTATTTCCCAAATTCATCACCATCTCTGTTGGTCATCCATCTAAATCTCTTGTCTTTCCAATTTTCAATTTCTTCCCTGCCTCACTCAATTCATTTTCTGTAAAAAAAGAAAAACTAATTCACATCTAACATCTTTTCTATATCTATTACATATTTATTTAAGATTATCTCTAATTCTTCTCCAGAGCTACACTTTTTTCCCTCATCATTTAGTAATAGTATCCCCCTCCCCTTGCATTCTTTCTTTTAATATATTTCCAAAAAGTTTTACTCTCATCTCTCCCACTTTTATTAATATCCTCCAATAATTTACTATTTAATTTCATTCTTTCTCTATAATTATCTATTTTAACCAACTTCTTTTTTTAAAAATAGTTTTACCATTTAATATTACCATGTTTTTCACTTTCTTTATTTTTAATAGCACTTTTATATTCTCTGCATGCTTTTTTCTTCTTTTATACTTTTACTAATTCTCATTTTTTTATTATTTGTATTTTTATGAATATTCTCACTAAAATCCTATTTGCCACTTTTTTTTTACTTCATCATGCCAGTCCTTATATTGTTCCATGATTTCATGTAATTTTATTTTATATTCTCCTAACTTATTATTATCATTCATTCTCCATCCACATTTTTCTCTATCCTTTCTACTTTTATTACTATTTTCCATCACATTACTGACCATTTCTATTATAAAGGAACTATGATCACTATACATACCCTCTCTTCATTAGCAAACACTTTAATTTTCTGTACTTTATTCATTCCCTCTTTCTTTACTAAATATAATCTATTGTGTGAAATATATGTATATTGCCTCTTGTAAATATTTCATGAATTTCCAATGCTCAAATTTACTCTGACAAAAATTTTTCAAAAGCTGTCCATTCTTGTTTTCCATGTCATAAATTTCTTCAATATGGCCATTTATATCCCCTATGACCATTATTTTCTTCACATTTTTTGAAACTCTGTATATTTTTAATTAGGAATTTATATATGTTACTGTTTCATTCCATTATAGTTTGACTATCTTTAATGGCCATATACACTATAGCCACCATCCATTCTTGTCTTTCTAAATTTATCTCAAAACACAAATGTTGTTGACACTTTACAGTATTTAAATATTTTTTTGACATAACTCCTATACCACCACCCATTTTCCCTTTTCTGTTTATGTCCTGCCATACCAAATCTTCCAGTGTACATTCTTCTTATGTTAGATGTGTTTTCACTACTGCTAATACCTCAAGCCCTTCATTTTTAACGGCTTTATTTAATTCCAGCCACTTTTCTGATCTTCCACCTTGCACATTCAAATATTCAATTTTAACAAGTTCTTTCTTTCTTATTACCTTCTATAAATTCTTTTGACTCTTTCTTCTCTATTACATTTGTAATTAGCTTGTTTACCATTAGTTTTACAGACCCATTCCCTCTTCACATCTACATTTATATCCAAATCAGTTTCCTTTATTTACTTCTTACACCCCATCCATTCTTAACCTTATTTTTGATAATACTGTCATTTAACACTCTATCATTCCCTTTATAAGTTTTTTGAACTATAATTTTTTTCATAATGCTTCACTTCCTTGTTTGTGCTATGTTAAATTTTCAAAGTGCCATCTACCACAACTTTTTGCTTTGAATATTTAATATCATTAGAATTAAATAACTATTTGTAAAACCTATGCAACAAATCTTTTGGTCAATAAAGTATATTGCTGAAACATGTTAAATATTTATGCATCCTTCACAATTTAAAATGAAATAAACTTTGCAGATCAGAGAAGAAGAAAAATAACAATGGTTGGAAAAATAAAAAGTGAAAAGCAGATGAGTTTATTGTAGTAAATAATAGTTTTAGAGTGAGGAATGTTTCACCTGCTCAACAGGTCACTGGGTATGTAGCATATGCACAAAAACTTGAAAACTGCAGTATTTTTTTATTTGTGTAAGATTCCTTTGAGGGGGAGAAATGAGTGTTACACATCTCTAGAACACATACTGGTGGGGTGTTTCATACTTTTGTAGATCATATTCAATGTTCTCCCTGCTGTTCCAAAATTTTGAAAACCATTTGAAAACATTCTTGTGACTTGTGGCCTCACTTACATAGTTTAAAATCATTTCAAACATTTTAGTAACAATTTTATCCAATTCCAAACAAAATTTAATATTGACATTTTGTATCATAACTCATAATCTGCACATACGAGTGACTTTAAAATTTTTTAGTGTATAGCAAAACTATGTAATATATGTTGATTCAGAAATAAGCCTATAGGTAGCTTAGAGAATCAGTAATTTTTCATTGGGATATACCGTGTGGATCAAATAGATCAGATTCAATGATGTTTAAATACAGTGTTTACACTGACTGAAGAGATGTTTAGTAACTATGCAATAATACTTAATCATCATCAGTAATTTATTATCATTTGGCTCCCCAATGCAATTTATCCTATTATCTCAATATTCACAAAATAAAAATTAATATGGATTCAGTACTCATAGGAATATAACATCTACCCCATTAAAGGCAAAAACATACTCTTTTTCTTTCACCACTGCTATGCCACCTAGTGTAAGCTTTAGTAACTAATAGATGTCATGATATGGTTTAACAAATTCCTATCCAGTGTTATTATCAGATCAATTTCTAGTGTATAGTTTTCAACAAACTAAGAGTATTGAATAGGACAGCAGTGGATTGGAATTTATTAAGCACTACTATCTAACATATATTGATTCCTAAAATTACACTAGGTGGCATAGCTGCAGTGAAACATTGGGTAAGTTGGAATTATGCGATAAAGATACTGGAAAAGGTTGCATCATACTGTAATAGTTATTTATATATATATATAACCAGCACATTAACATATGTCTAATCAACCGATATTAATTTCTGACCTTCACTCTGTAACTCATAATTAAATATCCATTTGCTGACCTCTATTAGAATAAGTTAAAAAACATAGGTAGAATATTTTTGTTAAAATAATATTAAAAGAAAATGTGTCTATATATTAAAAAAAGATTTTATCAGTTTTTATACATGGATTTATTTAAACTTGAATACTTAACATGAATACAATATAAGGATTTCAGATCACTTAATAAAATGTGGGTAGATGTATGTTGGGACTAACAAGAAAGAATCGGAAGTGAAATACTTGGGTGAGAGAACAAGTGAGTATTACTGACAAAATTGAAAGAATTAAATAACTGAAATGGAGTTGGGTTGGATATATAGTAGAGATGATGGTTAATTGAAGTCTTAAACAGGAAACCAAAAAATTGTAAAGGTCCTAGATAGAGACTATATATGAGATGAATGAAATAGAAAATGTACTGTGTGAGATGGAAAAGAGAGACTATGGATTAGAGAACGTGGACTTGAAAAGACTTTCATCCTGCAATGAGTCAGTAAGGATTAAAAGTTATGAAGATGATTAAATAATAAACAATTAGACTACTAAAATAAAGGTATCTGTTTAATGCATGTAAAAAGGATACTTTAGCCTGCATTTATATATGATATTCAAGAATCATCTGCATAATGATTCAAATGAATAGAGGTAGTATTGTATCTAAGGCAAAAGTGTAACAGAACTACCTTCAAATAACATTATATCCAAAAATCTTATGAAACCCAAACCACTGATTCTACTCCATGTCATAGTTATCCATCTGCCAAAATAATTTCTTGACTATTTAAAAGTATTAACCTGTTCAACAATTTATTCTCTAATTATCACTTACAATCATTGCATTAGACTTAGAAAATCTGATTTTCATCAAACCTATAAATTTTATTAATCCTACTTATTTATTATATGTAACAACCTACTTATGGACTAATATCATGATCAAATTGTAAACTGTCACTTCTGAGTTTGCAAACTAAACCCTATTACCAAACAACATCAGATCCTTTAAAAACCCTAAATCAAATAAGAATAGGCTTGGATTTTATTTACATTTGGAAGGTTATATTTGCTTTACCTGAAAGTGTGAAAAGTTATTAAATGAGTTGCTTTTTTTATATACATATATATTCTAAACTGATATAAATTATAATGAATTTTATTTTTATAAAAAACACAATTATATATATATGGAGTATAAATTAATAATAGATTGACAATTGAAATCTCAAACAGAATTCCAAGAGATAGTAAAAGACCCAGAAAGAGACCACATGTGAGATGGAGGGATGAAATAAAAAAGTGTGCAGGGGTGATGTGGGAAGAGAAGCTAAAGATCAGAGAAGATGAATTGAACTTGGAGAGACCTTCATCCTGCAATGTATTGATAATGGTTGATGATGATCCAAAAGTAACTGGAATTTTATAATTAAAAATTATTTATTTTTAAATATTATAAATTAAATCTCTTTAAAAATTTTCTGTTCGTTTGATGTAATATATAGGTCTAAACATATTTTTCACTTTTTGAAGTAGTTCACAAATACTTGCAAAGTAATGCCTTTTAACATCTGCATCATCTTTTTTATATATATTACATTTTATATATGGATATAAAATTATATATTCATGTATTTGTATTGTGTTTGTTATGGTTCTGAAGATTGCTAGGGCAATCGAAACCGTCAATAGTGGTTTGTAAAAAGCGTTATAAAATTAATAAAGAACATAAATGATATTAATATTAAACCTAAGATAACTGGATATATTACACTATTGCTAGCCTTTCCTTTCAATACTCTGATAACAAGTTTCTCGCAACATACTTAATTTTCACGACAAAACATTTTGTATACTTACTCAAATAAATGTCATTATTATTAACTATGATTCAATATTCTTCAAACGAATGATAGCTTTATTCCTAAATAATTTATAAAAACATGGATAACTTCTTGGCAAATATTAATTCAAAATATTGATTTTAAAACACATTTAAACATTAACTTGTCTTTCATATATTATAACCATCATCATCACTTAAAATCTCTGCAAATTATTACACGAGCAAAATCACATATATATGTTAAACTGTAAAATAATATATATTATCCATGTCAAATCAAACAAATATCCTCAATTATTAATCACTATTTACAAAAATAACCATTAAATAAAATGAGTTTGCAAAATTTGTAAAAGCAAGTATAATTACTCGATTGTAATATTTTACATTGAAGTAATATCTGTTATCATCATTTATGTTCTTTATTACTTTTTACAATGCTTTTTACAACCTGCTACTGAGTTTCGATTGCCCCAGCAATCTTCTTCAGAACTTCAAATGTAAGTAGAAGTTCTGAACAAGATTGCTGGGGTAATGGAAACAGTCAATAGTGGGTGGTAAAAAGTAATCAAGAACATAATGATTATATGCATTTGACAATGCGATAAAAAATATAAAGTTATAATCCTTCATACAAAATGTTATTCAAAGCAGGAGTGATATGCTCACATATATATCCTACCACACACATGCAATATGCCTAATAAAATATACGTTACATTTAATTATTTCATTTACTAATTTAGATTATAAATTATTATTTAAAACTATTTTAAATATAGTTTTATTCTTTATGTCACATAATATTCTTGTTCAAATATGTTACTCAGAATTATTTTCTAGCAGACTCATAACGAATCATTTTAATAAACTCACAAATACAATTTTACTTTTCATTTATCAACGCCCGTTCATTCAGTCTGATAAAAGGCCTCCTTGCAAATAATTCTGGGTAATGTATTTGAACAAGAATGTTCTGTGATGCGATTATAATCCTTAAGGTTACGTAAATTATTTAAGCAGCTGTAAAATTTACATGCTGTTGAAATTAGTAAAGATTTACTCTTATTTTAATCTATGATATCTAACATACAGGTTATATATATACCTGTACAAACAATGTAATATATAGGGTATTTTGAGCTCAGACTTTCACCCAACCCTAAAATCTCCACACTCTCATATCACTGATACCCTTGACCACGTGTGTCCAAAAGCTAAATAATCAATATGCATATTACGTGGTTTTAGCACTCGTCAGTTGGTCTAGATTATCATCTCTACACATACATACAATAAGTGCTCAGATTTATATTAAGATAGCCTATCTTCATACTTTAATGGACTGGCTTCAATCCACTCAACCCTCCAACTCTTCAGCCGTCCATCCTATTGAAAATCTGATAATGGAACACTCAAAGCCCACACTGATGCCGACATTCTCGTCACACCCAGGTAGATGTAAAATCTTGTTTAAAATTGTACCCTTTTATGACAGAAATCCTCTACATCAATTGGCTTGAGAGAATCATTTCAAAATACATCTATTACTTTAGATTAACATTCAATGTTTTTAAAATCTCTAATTTGAAGTGAGCTGCGCTATTTTACAACTTCAATTAATTTTAATGTATGGCTTCTCTACCATTCCTATATTAAGCTACTAATATGAATCATTAATTAATCTTTTTTATTTAGATTTAATCATTTTAAACATAAAGAAAGAATTAATATTTTCTCACTAAACGTTATTTCACTGCCAAAAAAAAAGTTCAAACTTACACTTTCTTTTTTTGTTAGGAGGAATAAATATAAATAATTTTTGTTGCTGGGCACATTTTTGAGACATTTGATCACCAAAATTTAATTTTTTTTTCAAAGAAATAACCCCACAGTATTGCCTTGATTATAATGCCATATGGATTTTACTTTGATGAATAGCAAACAAATTTAAAACACCATCATCACAAACCTTCAGGAAAATACTTTGTAGATGGTAGTTTGGTTATAAAAACATTTCAATCTATTTAAAACAGAGGATAAGAAATACTTCTGTTTTATATTCCTTCCTATATCACTTGTTCTGCAAAATATTTAATCTAACAAATATTTTTTATTCATGTGAACATCTAATAACTAACCAAAATCACACTTTTCTTTATTTTGCTGTAATATCCTATAAATACAATTTATCCAAACCACTTGGAACACTTTTTAGCAAAAATCTTTATTTGTACATATATACATATACTTACGTTTCGACTGTCCTGCAGCCTTCTTCGGAGCCAGTTCACTTTTATTTGTACATATATACATACACCTACATTTCAACTGTCCTGCAGTCTTCTTCAGAGCTATGATATAATGAACAAAATAAAATACATAATTATATAATACCATAAAAAAATATAAATGATAAAAAACTAAAAACAACATAAAATATATATATAAACTAAACTAATAAAACTGAAATAAATAATCAAACCCAAATAAAATAATCCAGTTAATATAAAATAAAATATACAACATAAGTAGAAAATAAATATAAATTATACATGTGTATTCCTAACTGTAAATATATATTCAAGGACAACTATTAATCTAAATATATTATCTATTTTTAACATTATTAACAATCTCCTAATTATTATTTTATTTGGGTTTGATTATTTATTTCAGTTTTATTAGTTTAGTTTATATATATATGTTTTTAGTTTTTTATTGTTTATATTTTTTATGGTATTATTATACAGTTATGTATTTTATTTTGTTCATTATATCACAGCTCTGAAGAAGACTGTAGGACAGTCAAAACGTAGGTGTATGTATATATGTACAAATAAAGAGTTTTGATAAAAAGTGTTTGAAGTGGTTCTAATAACCAATTCCAAAAGTCTTTTGAATTCCAGACTCAACATCCCCAGTTTCAGCCTTAAATAAATAAATAAATTCCTAAATTTCATGTTTCTTCTGAACACTTTAATGAATCGTCAAACACAACTGGTCATATGGCCACACTCATTACATTACTTTTTTTCATAAGGATAGAGGAGTGTGTATATACATTAAACACATTATGTACAATTCATTATTAATCATAATGGGTTACATAATATGTCCTGGTAAAAAGGTGACTGATTCTATCTCTAAACTTCCAGAAACACAATCTCTGAATCAATGCATGTGTTATGTAGCGAAATAGTTTGGTTGTTCACTACAAAAATAATGAATTACAACATGAAATGTCTCTACCTTTTGTAGTTTATTTTCAATGTTCTCCCTGCTATCATAAAATCTTGCAAAACACTTGGAAACACACGAGTCATAACTTCCGACATATTCACTCCGAATTGTTTCAAAAGTTTCGATAGCAGTTTCAGTCTATTTAAAACAAAATTTAATGTTAGCACATTACACCATTATATATTAAGTATGAAACACGGTCATATTTCATGTCATAATTTATGATCCAAATATGTTAGCGCATTAAAATTTTTATGGCGAACAGCACAACTATTGCTATATAACATATATGCATTGATCCAGAGATCTCGCAGGCAGTTTGGAAAGATGACCATTTACTTTTTTATTGGTACGCATTGTATACAGTGGATTTAGTATGATGTGCAAATGTTTTGATTCACCAAAGCTTTTGTTATACTTAACCCATCAATTTTAATCAAAATTGAGAAGTGATAGTGAGATGGATTTGAGAACTAAACAGTTCTGTAAAATATCACATGACTTTTCAAGCATTTTATTATTAATAAGAGTACCAAACTCTCCATATAATATTGCTACCAAATGCAAACCTTCATAATCAATGGATGCAGGAAGGTTTGTGCATAAAATCCCTATCTAGTGCCTACTTATCCAACCTCCCCGAACTAGTTTCTAGCTTGTGGCTTTCTTCAGTGACGAGCCTTGGACTTGAGAGCACTGCACCTAGATCTTCCTGCATCCACTGATTATGAAGGCTTGCACTTGATAGCACTACTGTATGGAAAGTTTGGTATTCTTATTAACAGCATATGTAAGCATATGATTTGATGATCATATGATATTTGATTATTAATTGTTAATCAAAGTAATATAGATTTAGTTATTTATAAAATATCTAAAATATAATATAAATATATAGATCCTACAGTGTGTGTGTGTGTGCAAAATACAAACAGATTTATAAATGCTAAAAACAAATACATTTTATTACGTGATCAACAAAATTAAAAAATAATAAGAAATATTTTCAACTATGATACAAACTTCAGATAATTTACAAAAGAAAATTTTCCAAAATTTACATTTCTATTTTTTTTTTTACATTTCTATTTTTGTCAGCAAAAAAACATTTTACAATACATAGAAAGGCATCACAAATAATACAGAATGGTTATAAATTTTCTCAAAATCTATTTATAAAGATATTGGCGCTAGGTGCCGCTAGTGTTATCATATACGTATCTTGGTAAATAAATGCACTCTTTCATTAAAAATTACAAATAATTTATATTTATAAATTTGCATATAACAGTATTTTAAAAAAATTACTTCATTTGACAAATTTATACAAAAAATGTTATTTACAAATATAGTTTATATGTATTCAAATTATATATAATAAAGATATACAATCGGGTTTATAGTTTAATCTGATGCTAAATTTAAATAAAATTTAAATTTTGCATAAATTAAAATAAATAATAATAAAAACAAAAATAATTATAATGGGTATGTGCGTGAGTGAGCATACACCTTATTTTCAAATATTTATACGGCGATCAACATATGGGCTAATAACTGTCTTACATTTACATCTGACAGTAGCATCTTTAAATTTATACTAGACAGAGTATAGTTACATGAACAAAGGTAACAGCTTTAAATAACTGACATAAGATAAGATGTTTTCAACATCTGCCCCCCCCCTCATTCCATAAAATCAGTGTATCAACCATAGCTTAATGGGGCGTGTTTTTTTCTTACTTTAAGGTCTAGTTAAGAATAGTCAAACATCCATTTACTAACCAATAATTGAATGGGTTAGTTGGTTTCATTATGGCCCAGTTACTTATAAAAAAAGTTTAAAGTATTGTTCAGCCTGACAAGTAAATATTGCTGCCTCTTTATTGTAAGTAACAATATATATATAACATTGTTAAATAATAATTATATTCACCTAAAAATTGATTTACTAATAACATCATAACAGCAACTCTTCATGGAGTGACATTATTCAGAGTTTATACGTAATTTTAGAGATTAATTAAAAAATTAAAACAAAAATAATATTTAATAAATAAATTGGTTTTCTCAGGCAATGACCACAATCTAAGTTTAGGCTTTCCTAATATTTAATCTATATCTGCGGAAAGCTCTTAACAGATAATATATAATTCAAATACCAGTATATTCTTAAAAGGTTAGCTAAAACATGAGGAAAAACAACAAATGTCAAAAAAAAAGGAAAAAATAATTTACGATTAGTCAATTCCCACGAAACATTTTTCCGTAGTTTTTCAATTGGTAAAAAAAAAAACCCAAGATCTTCGGGCCAAAAAACAAACAGCAGTATTTCCATACCATCATTAAAAGTCATTTATTTATAATATATAAAATTTGGGAAAAAATAGTTTATGCGAATTATTTAAATAATATTAAGCTTAATTTTAAAAAGACCTCTCACATATTTACGAATATGCTTCCATGAACGGTCTTCCCTCTATTTGAGAGCCATCTACTGTACTTATGAGTAATTAATGGATATCAGATAGTTAGTAACCTTAGGGGTTTTTTAAATTTCAGATTATTAGCTGGAATAATGTAAATATTTCAGCTTTCCTTGAATATCAGTTTTCAGTAACGAAGGCAAAAGACAGAAACTGACCTGGAAATAGGTTTTTTATAGTACTATATTATCATCTGCTATACATAGATTATTTGAGCTTACAGTCGATGGCGTGAGAACGGAATGAGGAGAACTGTTCTTAGAATATTAATGTGGTGGATTATGAGAAGTCATTGATAGTACATTCCTAAAAAATGTTTCTAATATACCTTTTTTTGCTTTCAACTATTTTTTTTTTAAAATATAATATTAAAAAATTCATATATTAACAAATAAACAATAGATAATTTATTGACAAAAATAATTTTATATTTCAAAAATAAATAAGGAACTAAAAATTATTAATATATGAAATACTTTCTTCAAATAAATAAACAAATTAAATGCTATTTAAAAGACATGTGGCAGATAATTTAGTTAAACGGAACTTAAATAAATACAAAATTGCAGTTCCTGTTTTAACCCTTTAACTGCTCAATGTATCTGTTAATTATCTGAGATATTTCTTTGACTCGACTCAAAATAGTTTCAGCATCTGCTGGAAGAAGTCTCTTACCACACCGCTGCATGAAACGATCCGGATGCCATTGGATCTGCTGTTCTCGAAGATATTTACGTTGTATTGCAATATCCATACACCTGATGTC
Source organism: Epiperipatus broadwayi (assembly GCA_028023455.1). NCBI lineage: Eukaryota > Metazoa > Onychophora > Udeonychophora > Euonychophora > Peripatidae > Epiperipatus > Epiperipatus broadwayi. The sequence goes on along the minus strand of JAQFVV010006259.1, from coordinate 2,710,473 downwards.
ACATAGCAAGACTTCCATAACATCATCACTTTTGTTATAGGTTGGCCATGGAACATCATCATAACTCATTGATGATTTACTATGAGAGCTAAACACATCTTGACATCGTTGTTCATATTTCTGTTTTTTGCTTTTTAAACATTCCTGCTTCATCTGAGATAAACGCTGAAAATATTCATCAGCCAACGGCTGATTTCTAAGAGGTTCACTTGAAATTCTTGGTCGCTTACTTGATTCGGAATGATCTGAGTAAAGTTTACGCTTCCGATGTTTACCAGCATATTCTCGACTTAGACGATCAGCCCATTCATCAAAAGATTCTTTGGGTTTTTCATTAAAATCACCTAAATGAAAAAAAAAAAGAATTTAATCATATAGTAAAAATTGCCATTTAAAAATAACTCTTATGTAAAAAAAAAATAATTTACATGAAATTGTAAGCACATTATTGGCTGATGGCTTTTCAGCATAAAAGCTTCAATGAAATTTTATAACAGTGGTATACAATGAAATTATAAAAAAGAAAACAAATTCATTTTCTTTTGTAATTAATTAATTCTGCAAGGATTGTGACTGGTCTGAGCGATACAAAGTTTTTTCTTAAATATTGTTACATGTATCGGGAGCATAGGTTGGTGATAATTATTAGCTGCACATATGTCCATGGGTAATGTTAGGCCAGGATATTTAAGCCATCAGTTTGGTAATGATTATTTTGTAAGGACGTGTGATATTCGATAATAAATCGTGCCTGAGAGATAGATACTATGAATTCTTAAATCAGTGTTGTGAAAAATATTTATGCTTTGAGCATAAAAATATCGTTTGCAATGACTGTTACAAACATTTTGCAAAGCCAACTATTAAAGATTCTTATTAATTAATGTTAAAGTCATTTTTTTGTATTTTTTAATAACATCATGTTTCCATTTGAAATTTTTTTTCTTTATATTTAATAATGGGGATGGTGTGATGATGTGATGTGATGTATTATGGCTTCTCCTTAAACGAAGTCAAGAATATCTCAGCAATTATGCCCAGATAAACCTGTTAGCCACTTTATTTTACATTCACTCTAAATTTATCCATAATCTGCTCTATCCCATTTCCACAACATAATCTTTTTCAACTCTATAACCTTTATATCTAAATCCCCCCCATCTTTTCCCAAACCCAGCATAAAAACCAATAATTCACTTTCTGTATAATCACTCTTTTCATATTTATTTTTACACAACTTCATTATATGTACCCTTTCTGTTTTCAACCATTTACATTCAATTAACAAATGCCTAATATTTTCTATTCCTTCCTTACATAATTTACAAAATAAATCACCCATATTTTTTCATTTACACGTATATTCTTTTGTAGCTAAAGATCCCATTCGAGCCTTAAACAATAAACTACTTTCCTTACTATTATCATATATTAACTCATACCTAATATTCTGTTTATTTCTATATATATTTAAACTCTTTTTACTCTCCATATTATTTCTCCATCTCTCTAACTCTCTAGTCTTTATTAATACATTTATTATCCCATTCCCTAATACTATAACACTCAATAATCCTCTTAACACAATCATCCCATCTTTTGTACAAATATACTGATATAAATTCTTTATCCAAATCTTTTGCATACCACATTACCTTTCTCACCCATCTTGTTACCTGCCCTTTACTCATAACCCAATTAAATATTATTTTAGCACATAAACAGCACCATCAAGCGGCCATGCCCATCTAATGGACTAGTACCATAATTTCTAAATTGTAATTAAATAAAATGTGCATTTTATTATATAAATATGGTAAATGCAAATTTGAGTGTTTTAAAAAAATTTTTATAAACTTCAGTATATACTAATAATGAATGTTTCTATCAGATATATGAAAATTTTTTGATCATGACCTCCACAAAGTTAAATATTTATTAATAAAATATTATAAATTACTTTATTTAAAAAATTAACTCAATTCTTTTTTCTTATTTTACAAAATCTTCTTTTATAAATGTTTCCTTACAATTATTAAGAAAATTAGTTCATAGATTTAGTTATCTATTGGAATTGCCATTACTTAGATGTTCGTGATTAATAACATTTCAAGCACAATTTTTAGTTGTATTTCAATATTAAAAAGAATGTTTCCGTAAATATACTGGCAAAAAATAGTCAAGATTAAACTATCAATTAATAGTATTTATGGAAGGGCAGAATTTAAATCTATAGTACTTATATATTCAAAGAATTTATTAGCAACTTTACTTTTCAAATTGCTCGAATTAGAGACAAGTATTAATTCATTTCTCAAGTTGACAAAATCAAAATACCTTCCATGAACAGATTTTAAATTTCCAAGAGCCTCAAAGTTTGTAACATTTTTGGGTAATCAATTTGAAAAAAAAACAAAACAATAAGCAAGTTAACTCTTTAAACTGTTTACTTGTATGAAACAATTACCTAAAATTTCAAAAGAAAAAATCCTACAATTTCTTTTAAGAATTAGTTACACTTTCAAATCTAAAAATATGTATAAACACTTTGTGTAATTTATCCCAGTAATTTTTGAATTGATTTTCCTTTTTAAACTCATCTATTTTGTATAAATAATAGTTAAAATCATTAGGGTTACATTGTAAAATAGATAAAAAAAAACAATATAAAAATAATAGATTAAAAAAACAACTATATTATCAAGCTAAAGAAAAAATCCGGCTTATCAATTCTTACGATACAAATATTTCACAGAATCAACACCCTACATCATCTACCTAACGAGATACTGCTAGCCGCCAGAAAAATGTACAAAACTCTTTCCTTATAAATTATTAACTAAAAACTGTTTAAATTTTAAAGCATGAAGCAATTACAAAACAGTCTTTAAATATTAAACATTTCAACTTTACAGCACAAATAATAATAGGTCAAAATGTGTTAAAATGACAATTTTTTCACACATCAGTTATGTTTTGAAAAATAGAACACATACAAAGTAAAATCCTAAATTTCAATTGGAAAGACCAGCTTCATATTATCCCAAAACTAGTTAATTTTATATATAAAAAAGATAAATATCATTCATGTATGCAATGTCAATTAAAGCATTAGAATAGTTTCCATCGCATTGATAAAGGCAAAAAATATTTGCCGAAAAAAGCTTTTCGGTATTATTTTTATAACATGTGCACAATTATTGTTGTTGTATAAGGATATTTTATTTTATATTATATTATATGATTTATTTAGATATATGAAAAGTTAGCATAATGGATTAAACTTGTTTCCAGTTTTGGTAATATTAAAAAAACTAATGGGATTACCTGAATAATCCATCCTCATTTAACTTAATTTATCTAAATTCCAAAGTAAAAAAATTAAATAAAAATATTAGAATAATAACATCATGTAAGATTCTAATACCAAAGTGAGTTTCCGCCAGAGGGCGTTCAGATCTCTTGAATATATCTCTGCACTAAACCACATAAACCAAATTTTCTGCACAGACAGAATTTAAACTACTATTATACAGGCATCAGTTAAAATGTCTACTATAATTTATCATCTACCAGTTTTACTTATAAATCTGAGATTTAAATACTTAATAGAAGAACAGAGACTGTAGACCACATAGTAAATCATTAGCATAAGAAAATTAACAAAGGATCAAAGGCAAATACTAGGCGAACAAAATAAATATGTGCAATTGACACTATTAAAGAAATTAGAAGGCTAGAATGGAATTGGGCTCTACGTAACAAAGAGATGTCAATAAATGAGCTACTAAAGTCTTAAACTGGATGTCAGAAGATAGTAAAAGGTCTAGAAAAATACTATGTATGAGATTAAAAAAAACAAGTTTAGTGAAACAATGCAGAAAAAAAAAAATCACACATAAAAAAAATTGAATGAAGCTTCAAGAGATCTTATGAACTTATAATAAATTGATAATAGTTGACGTCCAAGTATAAAGGAAGCTCACTAATAACGACAAACATATATGGATTCAGGACTTGTGTAAGAAAACATCAACAGGCTTAGATATAATGATGGTATCAAACTTACAATGGAAAGTGGAAATACTTTTTTTAACTAAAATGATGAATAATCGGTTCTCCCACTACTCTGAATCATAGTAACATAGTTTATTGCCCACAAGAATTTTAAGGTGTTAATATATATTTCTGAATCACAAATTATGGCAAAATATGCAGCAGTGTTTTATATCTTATCTCCTGATGGAAGAACGAGTTAATATTAAATTTTGTTCTAAATTAGGCAAAACTGCTACCGAAATGTTTGAAATGTGTCCAGCAATGAAGCCAAGAATCATAAGTATGTTTTCAAGTGGTTGGTAATGGCAGGGAAATGTTGATAATGATTCATGTAAGTTACAAAAACGACTGTCATGTTTCACATCATAACACATGCATAGATTCAGAGATGGCATTGCAGATAGTTTGGAGAAAGAACCAGTCATCTTTTCAAAGGTATACACTGTGCATATTAAAGAACAGGGTGAAAATAAAAAATTAAAGCTTTAAAATATGAAAAAGATACGTACATTAATGAGAACCTCAATAGCTAATTTTAAAAGAAGAATGATATTATTGACCTTTAACTGTAGGAATGTATCTTTAAAACCCAATAACAAACTGTTCAAAAACTGAGTTTTTGTTGATGTAAAATATGAGCTCTAAATAAAAACATCTGACATTAAAGAAGATTTTTAAAAAATTTTCCAAGGATAGCAAGAAAAACTAACAAGTGGAAATACAAATGATGAAAGTCCATAACAATAAAATCTCATTCATCCATCTCATGCTTAGCGTTTTTCTGGATCTTTTACAACCTTCTGACGTCCAATTTAAAATTTTAATTGTCCATCTAATGTCATTTTACTAGAGTTGTATTCAGCCAAATATCATTCTAGTTTCTTAATTCTTTCAATAATTCAATAACTTAATATTCGGATAATAAAGATAGCATTTAGTAGCCTAACAACATTTAATAGGATATTCTGAAGAAATGTCAATCAGAAAATCAACTTCACCACACAACTAATAACACCATGCATATATTATTTTCTAAAAAAAAAAAAAAGAATGGTGTTGTTATTCAGTCATAGTGCTTATATTCTTCATAAGATGTGTCTTAACATCTCCAAAAATGTAAACACCCTAGATATTTATTTACGTACCACAAAACTGATGATTGTGCTCACAAATATCAAGCTATCTTTTGTTTGATATCCATATGGATTCTTAGCCTCATATATCAAATTCTCTAAAACAAAATAATGGTATGACTCCTGATATTAATGTTGTTCCAATGCTTTCTAATTACCTATAGTTCCTTATTTTTTCTTCTATATCAGTTTTTTATTTCAGCAATAATTTTGCCTGTTCTCTTTCTTCAACTACCTTTCCTAGTATACATCCTTTGTTTCATTCCCAAGCTTTTTGAAACTGCAACATTCTCTATCTATATGTATTTTTCATATGATCTACAAAGTATACATCTTATCACATTGCCTCTTTCTTTTCCTTCTCTGGAAAATAAATAATTCTAAGCAAAAAGTTCTGGTAGCATTAATATGAAAAATATTTAATTTAATATATGTTAAAACCAATCATGTGACATTATGTATAAATGGCTTCTCATTGAATCTAAACATTTCGGATATACATCATACATAAGGGAATCAAAGAGAAACCAGAATAGTTTTCTGGTGGACTAACCCCTTGTAACACATGTTTTTGCACTAGGTAACTTTTGTGTGAATCATTTTACATCAGTCTACTGACTGGCATCATCAATTGAAGTCTTGATGCCACATAGTAAATTTATTTATTAACTGCATCTTACTCGTCTCTTGATTGTAGTGATGGCTGACAAAGTCGAGCATGAAATTCAGTTTCTATTAGGACAAATGGCAGAAGAAAAAGTTGTAAGGCTTGAAATAGCTTACAAACAAGCTTCTCTAGGGAAAACAAGTTTACAAGTGAGTTGGGTCAAATTCACCATGTCCAAAAAATCTGCAAGTGAAGACCAATGTCAAGACGATGCTGTTTTTTTTTTTTTTTTTGATGCAAAGGGCATTGTTCATTCAGAATTCATTTATAACGGTAGGCATTTTACCTATAAGATCTGAAATGTTTGCATGATGTGGTGAGATAAAAACATTCAAAATTATGACAAAATGGAAAATGGTGGCTTTACCATGGCAATACATCAGCGCACAAAGCTTTGAATGTGAAATAATTTTAACCAAAACTAGCATGACCCAACTTTTCCAGTCACCAGGTTCACCCAATCTCACTCCATGTGACCTTTTATTACCCCAAAATATAAAATGTCCTGAAAGAAAAACATTTGGTGGAAGTGAAAAAGGTGAAGAAATAAGGCATTAATAGGCATCACTTTGAAAGAATTTCAGAACTACCTCAAAAAAATGAAAAACTATTTAAACCAGTGCATTGCATCAAATGGTGAGTACTTTGAAGGAAATTCAATATGTAACACCTAAAAATAAATACACAATTTTTTATTACAAAATTCCTGTTTCTTTTGGGTCCCCTCTCGTATAATAGCCAAACTGAACATTCCCCCACTCAAAAACATTATTTATAAAAGAAAATCCATTTATTTATTTTCTCCTATTATAATTGTCCCTCCCAATCTAAAATTAATAAATTATTCATCTAATACCGATTTTTTTTTATCTCATTTTAACAAATGTTTTGTTAGCTCGGAAACACTATGTTCAAACAAAAGGCCAAAACATTCATCTCTTTACCTCCCCCTCACCTTTCCGGGTCCTCAATCAACATTTTAGATTCCAAAAATATATATGTTCAAAACTCTCTCCATTCATTCTATCTCCACATAAAGCATATCTACAATTCAAATACTCATACCAACAATCTAAAATTCTTGTCCTTGCACCAGATAACAATAAACTTCCTAATGTTATTACACATCCCTTCATATTCTATATATTTTTTATTTTATTTTTTATAAATATAAACTTTTTTTAATCCATATTTATTTTCCAAAATTCTTTTTTTCTAACATTTGCTGTACATTCCTGACACCTATTGACCATATGGAAAACTAATTTTTAAAAATCAGTTTGTGTGGTTTAAATTAAAGAAAGCTAAGTGGAAGTTGGCATTTTTTACAGTTCCATGCTATTAATATTATAGCCAAGCTATATGGATACAAAAGGCTAGTCTCATTAACAGAGTTCCATGCTATTAATATTATAGCCAAGCTGTATGGATACAAAGTGCTAGTCTCATTAAATTAACACATTCTACCGCAAAGGCAAAACTCTCCATACGTATTGCCACTCTGTGCAAGCCAGCATAATCAATAGATGCCAGAAATAGTAATCATGTCACTGTAAAATTGCAATAATTCCTTTTTACATGTTTACATATAATAAATTTAGACAGTGTTTTAATATTAATGTTATACTCTATTGTACCTATACACTGAATCCTAGTGAAAAGATGGCCATCTCTTCAAGCTTTCTGCAGCACCACCTATTAATAGCAATATAATTTAGCTATTAATCATAAACATTTTAATAGCATATCTGGATCATGAGTTATGCATGATATGTGATAGCATGTTTTGTATTTCCATTGATTACCTTCAATGTTCTTGTTAAATGCAAGTCATTTCAAACGTTTTAGTAGCAGTTTTTCCCAATTTGAATAAAATTTAATGTAAGCATGTTATGAAACATACTGTTCCATTTCATGTTGTAATTCATGATCCAGACTTGTCATCATTTTAAAATTTTGTGATGAATAATTAAACTATGTTCCTATGTAGAACACTTGTTGATTCAGAGATGGCGTTGCAGGTAGCTTGGAGAGAGAGTCAATCAATTACTTTTTCATCAGGACACGCTATGTATATTTATCTAAAAAGTAATAAAATTATAGATTAAATAAACAAAACTTTTACATATGATGTTTTAAATGAAATAATAACAGTAATGATGATAAAAATAAAATAATAAGCATAAGATATGACTTTAAAATTAAAAAAAGCAACTTATAAAATTAATGTCATATTATGTCATCTTGCCTTTTAATTAATTTTTCAGATAAAACTTTCCAGTAGTAACTTCATGTTAGATTTTGAAAGCATGTTTAGAAAATGGATTATTTTCTTTTAACATAATTAAAAATGACTTTTTTTATTGGACTTCCAAAGAAAAGATCGTGGAAAATGTACTAATATCATTCAATCATCGAAGATTTTCCCTTCATCTAAATCAATAGTGCCTTCAATTGTTTTTTTTTGAACTAGTATATGTATATCTAAGCAAAGTGATATGATTTTTTTAAAAATAGAATGCCTTTTCTTCCTTAGTTTATGAAAAATTTGATTACAGAAAAGTATTTTATTTCATTTTATCTAAATTAACAGAAAAAAAAAATTTTTTAAAGAAAGATTTTTATTCACATGAATGCGCACTACAAATTAAAAAATAATATTTTTTCAGCATTCTCAATATTCTTGACATTACACGGTCAAAAAAAAAATGTGGCCCACTCATTTTAGATATTTGTTAATATGGTCAGCTCACAGATTTATTTTTGATCACATATCTGAAGAATACTTTGAAAGCTAAAAAAATTATTTTTTTTTACAAGTATTTCTTTAAAAAAAAATTTTATATTTTTTATTTTTTTAATAACAACATAATTTACAAGCAAAGTTTTCATCAGCAATTCTTAATCAGAAAGTAATCGTTTTTGAAATGCAATTTAATCACAGTATTCTCATGACTGAAGATGTCTTGCATATTCACTATAACATCGGTGAATTAGTAACATGAGTAAACAATGCATGTCGAAGGCTGATTACTTCCAAATAAGAATGATTTTGTATTTTCTACTTTTTTTATATATGGTTCCAGTTTGACGATTTTTTGCTTGTTTTCATTTTTGTTCCTGTGAATATAATGGTAAATAACAATCTATATTTTGATAACTTCATTATTGATAATGATGTAAATAATGTAAAATATGTGAATGTCAAGCTTGTTGGTAAGCTGAAAGATTTTTTAAAATATATTTTTGAAAATGATGAATTTTGAAAATGTTGAACAAAATTAGTTATGTTTTCACTTCTAAATTTCAAGAAGGGTCATGAGACACCAATAGCATCAATGTTATATAGAAAATAAAAAACTTTAATTTTGCACTAATTTTTGACTAAAATTTAACAAACTGTAAAAAAAAATGTATCGACATCAGGAATACATATCAATGCAAACGTTCCCCCAGATTGGAGGAAAGTGGTTAAAATTGGTTACAAGATTTTATCAAGACAGATTAAATAAAATAAAAGCATATAAAAGCTTATTTTGAAATGTAACCATTCTGAGAAAACATAAATTTGTTTCACCCAGATTACTTTTTGTAAATTTTATTCTGCGCTGATATTATTTTTTTTTAACTTTTGAATGATTGGGTCAAGCATTTGATTCAGTTAATATAATAGCTATATGGCACTGTTTGAAATTAGTTGGTTGCCCGCTTAAATTTATGCATATTATACAGCTTAAATGATGGAATGAGAGGAAGTATTTTTCCTACAGATGGAAAATCTAAGGCATTTCAAATGAAAACTGATGTTAAATAAGGATGTGTACTTGTTCTAGTGTTATTTTTAAATTATATGGCAACTGTCACTAAAATTACGTACAGATGGCTTAATGAAACAGGAATCATGATATGATACATGTTCATGCGTAAAATTTTTAATTTGAATTGATTGAAAGCACAACAAGAACTTCATCTTCTTGGATTCTGGATTTAAAGTATGCCAGTGATTGTGCCATTTTGCCAGTTCAAAAGACGATCTATAGAATATACTTAATATTTTGAATGCAATGTGTAAAGACTTCAGGTTTTTAATTAATATTAAAAAAATTCAAGTTCATTACCAGTCAGTGATGGAAGAAAAATTCTCAACAACTTTTAGCTTGGGTGATTATCAGTTTAAACCAATATGCTGAAATACAACACAGACTCCATTATGCTACTGCTATTTTAACAAATTAAAAAGTAGAGTATTTAATCACAGAGAAATAACTATTGCAACTAAGTTGGCTACAAGTGAAGCAATTATTTTATCTAATTTATTATATGGAAGGGAGACTTGGACCCTCTATTGGTGCAGTATAAAACCACTAAAAAAGTTTCATTTAAGGATACGTGATAAAATTTTAAAAAAATAATGGTTAGATCATTAGACCAATCAATATGATTTTCAACTATTGTAAAATCACACTTACATTGAATGAATGATACAAGATTCCTACTTTTGTGGTCAGTATGAGCATGGTTTTCAAGTGAGATGCAAACTTAATATTTTTAACAATGCAATGAAGACTATTTCCGTTGGCAAAATATGACAGCGAATATATTGGAGAGCTACAATTAGACATGGTGTTGAATTATTTTAAAAAGAAATCTGCTATTGAAATCATAAAACATCAAGATGAGAGAAATGGATTAGCATGTTCTACATGTGGATGTAGTATTTGTAGTTCACAGATTAGTCTGTACAGCCATTGCAAAACTCATTTCTAAAGCAGTTTTTTTCTTTCTCTCTTTCTTGGAATTAGAATGGCCATATTTGTTTACAAATGGCTACTTAGTATTATTCTTATTAAATTCTAATTGTAACCTTAGTTATGATACTGCATTTTCAAACTATAGGTAAATTTAAATTTCATTAAACTTGACAACTTCTAATTTCACAATTAGGCTGAAAGCGCAAAACCTTCCTTTATGTTTGAAAGATATTTACAAGATACTGAAATTATAGACAAAATTCTATGATACCTGTATAGAAATAGAATAGTAATTGTGAAAACAATTATGAAATTTTTGAATCATTCTCACACTTATTTTGGAAAGTTTTCCATCATGTGTGTGTACAGACTTTTACTGCATTGTACAACCACTTAATTACGATAATATTCCAGTGCATATTGCTAGCTAAAAATTAAATCGAAAATATCCAAACCACCCTCCCAAACTTTATAATATTTCAGAAAAACCCTCTATGGATAAATATAAAGTCTGAAATTCAAACTGCTGACTTCTCTCACGTGTGTAGACTTTTACTGCATCGTACAACCACTGAATCATTATAATATTTCAGTGCATATCACTAGCTGAAAATTAAATAGAAAAGATTCAAATCACCTTCCCAAATATTACAATATTTCAGCCAACGCCCTCTGTAATTAAATACAAAGTCTGAACTTCAAACAGCTGACTCAAATATTAATCGTGATAGTATAAAATATATTGAATAAAGCTATGATGAAGAAAAAGCCCTTGGAACCTCAAAAAATGAATAAAGTAAAATAATTTCATAGTCATTTATGCTTTGAGGTAAAGTTACAATCTGATTTAATCTAGTATCCAAGATTCATTGAGTCTTCTCCATCGTGACAGTTCAAAAGCACCATTTCTATTCTTTTTTAGTATACATCTTTTACAACCATATGAGTATAAAATGGTATAATCTGATTTTCAATTTTTAAAATTCTCTTCAATTATATTAATGTAAATAATTTTTGATGTGTTTAGGAAATAGTTCTCATATTGTTTTAAATTAATCTAATAGACATTTTCGGATAAATTCTTTCCCTTTGTTGATTAAATATGTGAGTTATGAAAAGAAAACAAAACATCTAATACATCAACTTTAGTAATCGTTTTAGGTATAAAACGTTCAATGAGAGCTTATTAACTATCATGATATAATTTAGAGGAAAAAAAAATGTTATGAAATTTATTAGAATGCATAAACTTTTTCTTTCCATCACAATAGTATATATATATATGTTTTCCAGCTCTTTTAAAAGAATTGCTTAGCTCTGAAGAGCCACTATATTAAAATATTTAACTTAAAAAAACACAAAAATGCTAAAGAGATAAAAATTAAATCTAATAATTACTTCTTTCAAAAAATCCCCAGGTAGCATTGTATTCATCCTGCCATTCGTCCACAAGTCTTTCTGCCCAAGCACGCTCATCATCATCCCAAATACTGCTTGTCACACTAGCTTCATCATTAAAACCAACACCGGGATCCTGTAAAAACAAATTAAACAAATATTAAATAAAATTACATGTTCATATAGATGTGTATTTATATAAAAATTAATAATAATGACTAAATGCTTGGAAGATAATGTGACATGAAAGGTTGAACTTTGTTCCACGAATCTTTGACTTTAAAATACATCACTATACTATTACATTAAATCACTTATGGCATTTCAATAAATACAACCCGATATAAATATAACCTGAAGAACTTCTGATCATTATGAAATGGTCTAACACTAAGTTGCCTCTATATTTATAAGCACTGTATGTACATGTATCCATAAAAGTGAACTTTAATTATAAAAAAATTATGGAATGTGGGGAAAATCTTTGATCTTAAAGACTTTTAGACAAACTGCCATAATTTTCCTTATTTATAAGTTCTATGCCCTTTAAAATTTTAATAATCAATTTTATATACATAATCATTATAATAGTATTTATGAAACAATTTTCAAACGCACATAATATAAGAATCCCTTACAAATCAGACATGCTAGTCATTTTAATAAACTTGCAAACATCGCTCTCTTGTGACAATGTTATCTATTAATCAGATAAACATGAATCCATCTTTATCTGGTATTCAAGATTTTATATTGATATTTCATAGGGATGAAATGTTCCAAATCTAATCTTTCTTTGTTTAGCTGAAAAAGATAGGTGTAACATCTACTCTTTGAGAATGATTTCTAAACTTTTCAGAAGTGAGATTATTATTATATGTCCGAAGGTTTGTAATGATGGTATATTATAAGATGCGATATGTTGGACTATTTCCATCATTTATGAGTGAATGTTGAATGTACAGAAAATTTTTAACTTTATTTAAACTTTCCAAATACAAACAACTTGTTAGTAATAACACACAAATAGACAATACAGGTTAGTAATTACACAATGTTTTGAGTAGTATTATTCTCCACTCATCTTCAGGTGTTGCTGGCCTATATGCACAGTGACAATATTTGCTTAGAAGTTGAATTTGCACCTTTAGATTCTTGAATATCGAATTTTAAGGCAAATGCTCTACCAACTGAGATATTATATGCCTTTGACAGAATAGCTCAGTTGGTAGAGCGTTTGCCTTAAAATTCGATATTCAAAAATCTAAAGGTGTGAGTTCAACTTCTAAACAAATATTGTCACTGTGCATATAGGCCAGCAACACTTGAAGAAGAGTGGAGAATAATATTACTCGAAACGTTGTGTAATTACTAACCTGTATTGTCTATTTGTGAGTTATTACTAACAAGTTGTTCGTATTTGGAAGTTTAAATAAAATTTAAAATTTTCTATACATTCAACATTCACTCATAAATGATGGAAATAGGCCAACATATCACATCTTGAGATTATTATTATTTCATGAATTATGTGAGTGGATATCCATAAAAACTGTTTAAAGTCTTTAGATTCTTACCTAATATTAAATGGTAAAAAGAGTGAAAGTAACCAAATCTAAAAAAAAATAACTACTATTCAGAAAACAGAGTGAGATTTTAAAGTGTAACCATTAAATGTTTGTCTGAAAGTTTGTGTTATTTTTAAACCTACGTTTAGATCATTTTTCCATTACCTAGATTTAATTGTTAAATGTTTTTTTTAGAAAAATTCATTCTTAAATTCATTCTATTGTTGGTAATAGCATACAGGTTAGTATAAATATTTTGAGTGATATTATAAATCAATCTAGCATTATAATCCATAATATCTGGAAACAATTAAGGAAAAATGAAAAAATTAAGAGGACCTTCATAAATAAGTACATAAAATTTCTATTGACTGTTGCCTTTGATAAAACAGTCTAGTTCGTTAGAGTGTCACCTTAAAATCAATATTTACAAATCTAAATATTCAGGTTTGATTCCCATGCTATTTATTGTCACTGGTAAGGCCAATGACAACTGGAGAGAATATCCCTTGAAACATGGTATTATATATTAATATGTGTGCTATTAGTAAGTCAAATGTACTTGAAAAGTTTAAATAAAGTTGTATTTTTCTAAAAAACATTAAACAAATAAAATTAGATGATATAAATAATCCAACGTATAATCACAAACACTTTATCATAGTAATATCGTTAAGAATTACTTATAATTGAAAACATGAGGTACAAAACACAAATATTTAGCATGTAAAATTAAATGATAGAAATAGTCCAACATATGTTTGCAAACAGAATCATTAAAGCTTATCACATGAGGTATGTCAGCTTGTAATAGAAATTATGGACTTAATCAGTGAAGAAGTTAATAGCTTCATGCTCTCAAATCAAAATGCTTTAGACTCACCTATATAATTAAAAAATAGGTCGAAGATAAGAGTGGCCACTCTTTTTAAAGTCATTAATCTTATGTTAAAGATTTGTAGAGGTCTCTATTGTTGTATTTAGGCGCATAGTTTTAAGGTTATAGCCTTAATATATATTGCTTAGGTAATGAATATGTGCTTAACAAATTATAAGTCACAATTTTAAAAAAGATACAAATATGGATAATCTGCCAATCAGTTTTAATTGTTCTAGCATATCGAAAACAATTTAAGATCAATTTTAAGTGGGTCAGTAATATTCAGAAGTAACAAATTTAATTCCTTGTCAGATATCCATCTTGTTAAATATATTAATACTCCCTGAAAAGTTTTATACATCTTAAAGATCCTAAATTTTAAACATTTGCTAGGACTTCCCAAACTAAACAGATAAAAAATAAATATCAAAATTAAAGAAACTACACTAATACTCCAGATTGAAGAATAAGATACAGAACTAATCTTCATTTGTTATCCAAAAGACTAAAAATGAACTCACAATAGATATATCAATATTACAAAGAAATCAAGTCATATGTCACATGATCTAATTTAACAAGCTTGTATTACAAATGTTATATATAGAGCTCGCACATAAGCTCTTAACAAGTTTTGCAGAATATCGCCAACCCCAGACTGGTTTCTGTTACTGGCTTCCTCAGTGAGGTGCTAGGATATTCAAGCATTAGATTAAGGCTTTGGCGATTTTATATAGCTAAAGTTATTAATATATGGTGTATCTGAACTTGATTCAGTCCCATATGGCTATTTAAGTTAGATAGTTGGATTGGAAAACATATGAATGTCTGAAAATTTCAGATATTCTACTTTATAGTTATCCATTAGCTAAAGTGTTGGGCTTGTCCTGGTATTTTTAATCTAATGCTTGAATATCCTAGCACCTCACTGGGGAAGCCAATAGCAGAAATCAATCCGGGGTTGGTGGTATTCTGCAAAGCCTGTTAAGAGCTTATTTGCGAGCTCTATATATAATATATCAATATATATATATTGTACCCTTACTTCTCGATGTATAATATAATTTGAAATACGACTAGCTCAATTAAATCATAATGCTTAATTAAAATTTGCATATCTACCTTTAATTTACTTTCATACTATCATATTTTACTGAAATTTATTATTAATTATCAAAATCAATATATTTCTATAGTATGTACTAATTAAATAAGTATTTAACTAAAATCATGAGACTGTGAAGTAAAGTTACAAAGTAATAAGTAGATTTACATTAAGTCAATATCTTCCAAGACATTGTCTCAATGGCATAAGAATACTGTCACCTCCTTATTAACTTACTACTACCTCTACAGCATTCTTATGGCTTTTAAATAAAATAAATTATCTTTAATAATAATAAATAAATAAATCTTAACTTTTAATTTTTTAAAAAATATAATTAAATAATCTCAGGTTCTTCTAATTATCTTAAAGTAATGATAACTCATGTAAATAAGTATGATATGGGATTTTATATCAAACCTAAATACACCTAACTTATACTAATAATAATAATACTCAATACTAATCCTAGGGTATAACCTAGTCTTATTTATTTTGGTTATATCATCAATCATTAAATAAATAAATAATCATGTATATACCTTTTATCTTCATATAGTATCTTAATCTTGGAATAGATCAAAATCTTATAATTCAATAATCTGTGGCAATAAATAATATTGTACTCTTATATGTGCATTATAATAACCTTATGACCATAATAATATTATATGTTAATGTCAATCAATTCTTATAAAATGATATCAGGAAAATATTGTGTCTATTTCTAAATAATAATAATAAATTCATATTGTGCAAATATTATGTTTGTTCAAATTATCTGCTGTCAAATGCTGTGGTGCAAAATAATGAACTCGACACACTTTTAAAACAAATTAAACAAATTTATTTACATTAACTTTGATTAAGAATTTATTTACAATATTTACAGTTCAACTTATGAAAACAAAGAAAATAAAATTAAGAAAATAATAATAATACAATATGTTTACACTATTATTAACTCATACTCCTATAAGTAATTATACATTCTTTAAATGCTGTATTAATAACATTAAAGTATGTTTTCAAAACTCAGACTTTAAATAAATATCAGTGAACTTCAATTATTACATAGAAAAATTTATGTAAATAATCTTTATGTAGCATATGTAAACAATTAAACTTTATTAATTAAATTGCTACATCACTTAAGTATTGCTATTATTCATTTTATAATGTACTAGTATGTGTTTACTTTATTATCAGCATTACTTTAATAGCATAATATAGAAACTAATGTATCCTTGTAATGTAATAACAAATAATTGATTATAATTTTATATTTCACTTAATGCAATTCATGCTATATGTTTTTATTAAATATGCATTACATATATGTACTGTTAAAATAATAATATTTAAATTATTCATCAATTTCAAATTCATAAAGCACTATATTAGATAAATTTTATGATTCTTTTCTGTGTGAAATTATTACTTTAATCCATGTGTTATACTACTCCTTCCTAATAAATTTCTATCTACAAAACATCCTTTAAAACTTATTTAAACTTTCCGGAAAAACAATCATCTACTTTACATAAATACTAATTATTCAAAACTATTTACACTTCATCATATTCAGTAAACCTTTAACTCAAACATAAACTTCTACATAAAACTTAACTTAATTTATCCAATAAAATATAATAAAATATAAACTTTGAAATCTCTTCCTAACTTTTAAATAAAATAATTACCCATATGAATAATAAATATAATTTTAATACTCCAACATAATAATAATAAAAAAAAAAAAAAAAAATCAAAATTTATTTACGAAAGAATCATATAATTATTTCTAAGCTTTTTATGTAATGTTGTATCATATTTATATCATAAATTCAAATTATGCATATTTAAATAAACTGTTACTGCCAATATAATGTGTGTGTATTTTTAAAATAATCATACATTCATTCAAAATAACATATCATTCGGTTGATCTAAAGAAAAAAACATATTAAATACATCAAAATTATTATTATATAATTTTACCATCAATAATGATTTAATGTACAGTCCATCTTCCAATATTCTTCGGAATTACAGCTTCATAGAATAAATTACATTTATACTTACAATCATTCTTTAACATATTACGTTTTATATTAATTATAAGATAAACTTATGCAATTAATTATTATATTACTTTAGTTATTAATTTTAAGAAATGTACCTATCTTATTTTTAATAGATTAATATTATTTAACTTTTATATTAGATAAATAAAACAAAAATTATATTACATGACTCCATCGATGTTTTCTTTTCCACCATAAAGTTTTTTAAAATCCTAGGCACATATTCACTAGCACACCATTTCCTGTTTCCGGTCCATCACGTATTTTTTTAAAAGTTTATGAAAACGAAAATGTTCTTTTTTAAAAACCAAAACAAAAGTTAATAAAATTAAAATAGTTTATCTGATCCTGTTTTAATTCTTTCTAGAATATTATTCAAAGTTATTATTTTAAATTAGTCTTTAGTTTTATGAAAAACTATCATTTAATTATTTTAAATTAACTGGGACGTCCACGTATCACTTGCGCATTTCTTATCAACATATCTAGGTAAGAATAAGCTTCTTTATTTATAAACGACCTGCGTTTAAATTATTTCAATATAATAATTTTATTATATTAAGATTTTTAGCTAATTATATTTCAATTGATTTGCCTTTAAAATCATCAACATTCAGTCTTTTAAACATAAAGACTTAACAAGGCAAGTATTTATAAAACTACTTTCATTTTTAATATCTTTACTTAAGATATATTTTTTAAATTTATAGCTTGCAAAAATACTTTCTTCATAAGAAGTATTTTATTCTTTAAAATATCTATTTTCTAATATTCACTATTAATTAGCTTTTAAAATTATATACTGTCCAAAATACTACTTTTCTCCATCTCGTAATTTTCTGAACTAATCCAGCGTTTGTCATATTTCTAGGGTAAAGTTTCCGATATATTTTCACTATATATGATGTTTCCATGACCATTTGCTTGCAAATTGAGCTTCAATTTAGAGACGGTTGATTGGGAAAAATTAAATTAACACTGCATATCTATTATTTAAAACTTTTATAGATTATTTATAATGACACTCTTGTAATTTTTAAAAAATGATTTTAGAGCGTCTATAAATTTACTTAGCTATTTTTCTAATAGCACAATTAACTTGAAAATTCAATCACGAAGTCCTCCCCTAACAATTGAACTGAGCTTTTATACCGGAAGAAACTTCCCATTTGATTGGTAGATTAAACAATCAACTTTGCTGGCTTATTTACATATTTACCAACAACACAAAATTAAAAATAAATAATGACTTATTTAATATTTAATATTTATTACATTATTACATTTTTAAAATAATTCTTATCGTTTATTTAAATCTATTAAACACTTTTAAAAAATATATTATTTCACTTGATTTTAATTTTAACTTTTATAAGATTATTTTTAAATAAACTAAATATTTTTTATACGTCATATTTTTAAAACAATATTTTAAAATCAGATTTAATATTCTACATTGAATATCTTTATTTTTATCTCGTGATAACTCACGTATTATTTATAAATTTTACAACATGATTTTTAAAATAGTTATGCAACTTTATTAGACAACTTCCACGCATGTGTGTGTTTTAACTAACATCTGTTTTTTTTTATAACACAAGAAACGCTTATCGTCGTCTAAAAATAAACTAACAATTGCATTTTTAAAATAAATATTTTTAAAATAAATAAGATATTATAATAGATTTTAAAATAATTATCCAATATTATTAAAATCAAATATTAATCTTCTATTTAAGTACTTATAATAATTAATAATATTTATATTCTCTTATAATATTATTTTATCAATAATAAACATATGTATTTAATTTTACTTGTCTTTTAAATACTTTTAGCTTTAAATACCTATTTATTAAATATATTCATGCAGTATTGATTATGGCCATTTTTCCCAACTATATATTATAATCATCATCATTTAAAATGTCTCTCTCAATATCAGCACAATTTTACATATCAAATACTCATAGATTGCTTTCATTAAATCTTTTGAAATATTACCATAAGCAAAATCAACATCACATATTCAAATATATCTTAAATTTAAAATTTTTAATAGATTAGCACAAAATTAAATGGTGACCCATACAAAAGGGCACAATATATAAAAATGTAAATTTATTCATGGAACAAATAAACCCGAATAAGTTACTAAGATAATTCCCAAGTTCGATACTCAAAGAATCATTTATAATAAACTTGTAAATAACCACATTTTAATTGTAAAAATGACAGTCTATTGGGTTAGATATAACATTATCATTTTTGTGTGACCTGTTTGTTAAATTATAATAATCAAATATTGATATTTGAAAAGACTGAACTTTCTATTAATGACGAATTTTGTTTTTATATTAATCAAGTCAGTTTCTAGTTCAAATACGAAATTAGATGAATTCTATCAAGTTTAATGAGCATGTAAATAATTTTACAGCTTATCAAAAATGTAATGCTAAGAATAAAAATCTATTCATGAATAAACAAGTCAGTGAGTTGGCTTGATTAACTAAAACAAAAATTACTGCTAATAAAAAGTTTCAGCTATTTAGAGTATGAGGGAGAACTCAAATATAACCGGAATCATTCTCTGGTATGCGTGTCTATTGTAATATATACTTTTTCTATTACATACTTCTTGCAGGAACCCTTCTGCATCAATCTGCAAAATGACATCATTGTGTGAAATCATGGGTTGACGTAGCACATTTTTTTCTAAAGTGTGTTCTGTGTATTTGTCAATTTCTTTTATAATGGCCGAAATGTTGAATTAACACTGATTTTTATTTTGACGCCAATGGCATTTTCCCCTCAGATTTGTAACAGTCAAACATTTTATCTGCAAGTTCTGAAACATTTTTGTGATGCAGTAAAATGTAAACATACTGTTTTGTGCAAAGAAAAAAGTGCAAACTCTACCCCAACAGCGTCATCTCTCAAAGCTTTGAATGGGAAAGTTTTTAATTAAATTTGCATAATCCAGTTGTTTATCAGCCATATTTACTCGATGTCACTTCATGCAATTTTTTTTTAATCTCTCGAATGAAAAAATGTCTCAAATTTTTTTTTTTTTTGCTGACTTAGAACTTTAGGGGGGGGGGGGTGACAGAAGCATTAAAATGTACCACTTTGCAAGTACTTCTGGACTACTTTGAAAAGTGACAAAATGGTTTAGACCGTGCATTGCATAAAATAGACTACACTTTTTAAAGCAATTCAATTTCAACACCTAAAAATAAATATGCAATTTTTATTACAAAATTCCGGTTATTTTTGGATCCACCCTGTGACTACCAGATAGGTCAAATAAACGTGATCATCTTTTATCTAACAAAACAGATTAGCAATGATATAATAAAAGGATAGATGTTATTTACAAGTTCATTTTAAAGAATTCTATAAAAATCTTGCTTATGAATTATCTTAGTAATGTATTTGGATTTTCTTTCATAAATAGATTTTTATTCCTAGTGTGTTATGTATTTCATAAGTCATAAAATTATTTATATGCTCATTAAAATTGTTAGAATTAAAAAAAGAATGTTTATAAAAATGCATTATAAATTTAGAAAGTTGAATTTACAAGGAATAAATTATAACACAAAAGTGAACATCAACAAGGAAATGAAAGATTGCAAAGATTTGAAAAGGAGTAAATAAATAGAAAAAATAAAAAACTGTAAACTCAAAAACTATGAATAGCGATACAAAATAATTTTCTGGACTAAAGAATACGATGGTTAAATTCTCAGAAAAATCTTTAATGAAGGGGGAACAATATAGGACAAAACAAATTTTTTTTTTTTTGCTACTTATGGATATTCCTGAACCCAAAATTAGCAGCCATGTTTCTTTTTGAATTATACATTTTCAGGGCTATAGTTATCCAGTAACTTTAACAAATATGTTTTATTTGTTAATATTAAAAAATATCAATAAATTCCTTAAAAAATAGCAATAAATGTATTATAAATTACAGTAAAAAGATGTAATTAATGTTGACATGAATAGCTCATGTTAGTTACTTTTTGTTCTTAAAAAAAAAAATCCCTGTAAAAATTATATTTACAGCACTTTGAATTACTAAATTTCAATTTATTATCAATTTTCAACATGCGATTTAGATAAATATTGTTTACAAACGTTGCTGCTATGAAAATTGCGGTATAGTAAATCTGAGATTTCGTGCCGTAATATATTATATTTATAACACAATGAATGATAATTGTATTTGTTTATATATTTAAAGCTTTCGGGCTAAGATGCTTAAGACTGGCTTATATATATAAAAGTTAAGTTTAGAAAAGATTGGTATCAACCTTTTCTATCAAAATCTCTGTCTCGTGTCTAAGCTTGATTATTTATTAGATATCTGTTTATAATCTGATTGGCTTTCTCTGTTATAATTGTGCATGTAAGAAAAGCTAGCATACTTTCAATTTATTATCAATTTTCAACATGCGATTTAGATAAATATTGTTTACAAATGTTGCTGCTATGAAAATTGCGGTATAGTAAATCTGAGATTCCGTGCCGTAATATATTATATTTATAACACAATGAATGATAATTGTATTTGTTTATATATTTAAAGCTTTTGGGCTAAGATGCTTAAGACTGGCTTATATATATAAAAGTTAAGTTTAGAAAAGGTTGGTACCAACCTTTTCTATCAAAATCTCTGTCTCGTGTCTAAGCTTGATTATTTATTAGATATCTGTTTAAAAATCTGATTGGCTTTCTCTGTTATAATTGCGCATGTGAGAAAGGCTAGCATACTTTCAATTTATTATAAATTTATTGTTGTACTTTTCTTACTGTGTTTCCCTAAAAATAAAACCCTGTCTTGAATTAATTTTTGCTCCAAAAAAAAATGGCTTGGGACTTATTTTCAAGTGATATGTTATTTTTTTCACGTACAAAAATCTACATTTATTTAGTATTATAATTTCAACAGCACATAAATAACTTTTACTACTGCTTGAACGTCATGTTTAGAATTATAATCATATCACAATATTCTCATTATATACGAGAATATAATACTACTTAATTTAAAATAATATATAAAACATTAAGCTGGTTTAATTAATTTGTAAAGTGAAATCGCTCGCTAGTAATAAGTTTGTCTTTTTGGATATCAATGTTGATTTATTTAGTGTATGTTTGAATGTTAAATGAAAAGAGAAATTTTCATATTAGAATGAATAAAGGTAGGCGCAATGATAAATGGGAAAAAAATTGTGTTTGCAAGTTTATTAAAATAATTAGTTACGAGTCAGCCAGCAAAATAATTTTGAGTAACATTTTTATTCGAGTACAAAATCTATATTTATATTGTAATGCTATAGAGCGTTCATTAAAATTGTTGTCTAAAATTATTAAAATAAAATTATTATAAACAATGTGAAGGTTTTAATAAATAAATAAATAATATGTAAGTCAGAATAAAAAGTTTAAAGAATTTTTTTTTTATTAAACAAAATGCACGTCGCTAAAAAAAGAAATAATTTATAAAAGTTACTATTAATTAATTAGAAGGGGGAGAAGGTTTAACTTGATAAAAGTTTAAAAAATAAATTGTTTTATAAAATTAAAGGTACCATCTCTCTTTGTTTAAAACTATTTAAAGAAAAAAAAAGGTAATCTTAAAAAACTAAAACTTGATTTTAGAAATATATATGTGTGTAAATGCCAAGGTGATTTTAAACATAGCAAAATGAGTGCTTGTTGATAAAATAAATATGTGCATGTTAAATATTAAAAAACACTCAGCAATGTCTACTAAGTTAAACAAAATCCACAAAACAACAAGTTTGCAATGGCTACCAAATGAAAACACGTAATCGAAAGCTTATCTAAGGAATGTATTCAAAAACAGTAGAGGAAATCCAACAAGAGACAGCCGGCAGACATAAAAACCAATTACCAAAATGACAACAGGTCATCCTAATAAATAGTCCAGTTTTTTTCATCGGACAGCAGTTGAGTTCAGATTACAATCAGTTGAGATTACAGTTAAGATTATAATCAAATCAGTTCAGTTCAGTCAATCAATCAGTCAGTTTATTATGTATCCAGAACCAGAGACCATGCAGTATTGAGCAGCTTTTAGAAACATACAACATTACTTCAGCCATTAGTCTAATAAGATCAGCAATTTGCCCAATAAAAGTAATACCTGCTTAACAACTTGAAATATCGCCAGGAATATTTAGCTGTCTAGGAATAGTATCACAGAATACTAAGCATTAAATCTCCATAAGAAAAACCTCAAATCTAACTGGTTAGAAATATTTTCACGTGAAGTAATAACCAGCAAGCTGTCCACGTTCAAATCCTAGGTAATAAATAACATTTTCTTATTTCCATTTCAGATTAAAGTAGCCATTGCAATCCTTAAAGCCTCCCAGAGTCAGTTAATAAATGAACTCTATAGTATGCATAAACAATTATTGATGTGCATGTTTGTGAAATGTATATATTAATGCTTTACGATCTTATATTAATTTCATGTATTTATTGAATGCTCTCTTATATTTTATTGCATAAATTAAGAATGTGTGTGGTCATTATATGTAATTATCATTGTCTAATTTAATTAAGTTCTTACAAAAGTATTTAAAATCAGAATAATAAATGTTTAGTTTAAATAAATTATCTTGAAACATAATATTTGTTGGTCAATTCTTTATCACTAATTAAAGCAATAATTTGTTATTGTATTACTTTAGATTGAGCTAGTCATGGAATATTTCGAGCGCTGGATTATGGGCCTACTATCCAAACACGTTAGTTCTCATAACTAGCTGGCGCCTGAGGTTTACCTCAAAACAAATAAAGTGTTTGGGTAGTAGGGGTTTGAATCTAGCAGTTGAGGTGGGCCACGGTCTGGCAATGTGATCGTGTTATGTGTTGCATAGCTCGGTCTGGTCGTGGGTATCGTTGACAGCTCTGCCATCAATGGTATTCTCCCCTCTGCTCGAAGGGCCGGTCCGTTGATGTAACATTTATAATATAAAATTATAAATTTATGATAAATAAGGTTTAAACCCAGTTAAACCTAGCAAATAGAGTACTCCGGATCATCTTACGAACGCACCCGGTACAATATACACATTCATTACTTTAATTTGAAATGTTTTTTTTTTCTTTTCTTATGTTAGTTGTAATATATAAACATTTTGAACATTATATTCATTATTTTATAGTTCTATACGCTCGTCATATGTTTCAACAGATAAATCATATTCATCCATTAGGCTGACAATCTTAACTAGGTCTTATATTTGGGGTAGGGCTTACATTATCCGAAAAGTTTATTTTCTGGTTAAGACTTATTTTCAGGAAATTTATAATTGATTTATTGATATTTTTTAATATTAACAAGTAAAACATTTGTTAGGGTTACAGGATAACTATGCCCCTGAAAATGTATAATTAAACAAAAAACATGACTGTCAATCTTAGTTCAGGAATTATCTGCAAGTACTTTTCTTTTAACTCAAAAAAATACTAAAGTTTTTTCTTACCGTTATAAAATCATGAACATTATGAAGCAAAAATCGAGCTGTTTCTCCATCTTTATTTGGTATATCTAATGTCTGCGAACACTGTTGAATTAAAGGAAGAACCAGGTCACTAAAAGCTAAGACAAAACAATTAGGCAAGATTATTACAATATTATATTTAAAAATATTGATTATACTAAGTATATAAATTTATTTTATGATCTACAAAATAGAGTTCTGCATATAACAATTTTGTATTAAAATAACAACTGCAGTAGTGTTCTGTTCTATTGTGTCAGCCACTTGATGGTGCTATTTCTAACTAATTTTCTAGAAATATGCCGTTTCTGTGGAAATGCAGAAAGAGGCCATTTACTCAGCTGCCGGCTACCACTGTGGCTTCTTTCTATGCTAAAAGCACAGAAAAATGCCTTCATTGGCTGCCATAGTTGCTTATGTTATGCACTTGATCGTAATGCTGGATTGCTTATTTTCGCAACAGTATTGTGTGAGGGTGTGTCGACTGCATCGTGTCTAAATAATTGAACTTTTCAGGTCCAAAGTCTTTTTTTTCATGTAAACTGATCTAATGGTACCTTCTAACAGTTTTAAGTGTCGTCATTGTTCCATCAAGGCTGTGTAACCCTCACAAATTGCATTTTAGGGTGCGGCACAGCACTATTTCAAAAATCCCAATGAAAGTAACGTATACACAAGAAATCATCAGAGACAAGTAAGATTGCTGCTTCAAACTCTGAAAATTGCCAATTGCCAGACACCAGAGTCAGCTTTCATTTTAATAGTTTATTCTAATTATTAACTTTAGTGGGCAAATTGTAATCTAATTTATCTTTTTCCCCAAAATGCAGGGTCTGATTAATTACTGTCCAAAAAAGGGGTAAAATTTACTTTTTTTTCTTATTAGAATAGTACCATAACTTTTCCTATTCACACACACCCAAACAAGGCCATCTCTGATTAATTAGACCAAAAAAGTCTCCGCTATATTTACTATTATTTATTAAAAAAGTAATGTAACTTTTTATATATACACACACACACACAAAAACAAAAAAATTGTCAGTCTCTGATTAATTACTGTCTTAAAAAGTCAAAGTCGGCTTTCTTTTTAAAAATTTTGTGGAAGTTGCACTATAATTGACTTTGATTTCAAAACACAGTGTCTGATTAATTTAATATCCCAAAAAGGCTAAAATTTATTCTTATTTTCTATTAAAAAAGGAATGTAACTTTTTATAACCACACACACACACAAAAGCCAGTCTCTGATTAATTCCTGCCCCAAAAAGTCTCTAATGTACTATTATTTGCTATTGGAAAGTGACGTAATTTTTTAGCGACACACACACAAAAAGCCAGTCTCTGATTAATTACTGTCCCTAAAGTCCAAAAAGTCAGCTTTCATTTATAGATTTTGTTTGAATTTTTTAATTTTGTGTAAATTGTAATCTAATTTACTTTTATTTCCTATTCCAAAAATAAAGTCAATAGTTCTATAGAATCGCTGGCCTGGAACATTATATCTGTGTTTTTGTTAGCATTAATGCCATCAAGCGGCTGACACAATAGAACAGAACAGCACCACAACTGCTTACAATGAGGATTAGTTGCATGTATGTATTGTATCATTAATTTGATATAATGCCTATTTAGCATTCTACGAAAAGGGGGAGAGCTTGCTGAAAGAAAATATATACTTTAGAAAAATTGTTTCATTAATAAGCAAAAAAAATATTTGTTTAACCACCCAAATAAAAAAAAATGTACATGAAGATTTAAAAGAGATAAGTAAAAAAATGTAATCAATGTAATTATCTACGATTAGAGAAAGAGGGAAGGTGTTATATCTTCTCTCGCTAATTAGATGGCCAATCGGGATGTCGAACAACAAGGATAATGAGGGGATTAATGTAATTAGAAACTTAATAAATGAAAATGTGGAAATATTGTATAAATAAATTGTATGTATTAAACATAGTTGTTTTGTTTTTTTGTAAAGTACCATTTCAATTGATTCTGGAGTATGTTATTTTACAGCCAGAAATGAGTACTATATGTAAAACAGAAGAAAATTATGTATTTAGCTTATAATTAATTTTGAAATAAATTGTAAAAAAATAAGCTTTGCAGGGGGGGGGGGTGTTAAATTCCTGAAAAAAGAAAAGGTGTAACAAGGTATGTGCGCATGAGATAGGCTATAGAATATAAAGCACCCCTGAGAACCTTTGTTTTTTTAGTAGTTTTTAGTTGTTTTTTTTCTTGTGGATTATATAATTTAATTATATAAAGCAACTTTCACTACACTGCTACTTGTTCCTATTGGAGTTGCTGCATTCATTGTCTGGTAGCAAATCACATAGAAAAGATCCAGAGAGTGATACAGAATGTTTTACCATGTAGCTGCTTTTACTTTCAGGGAAGCCACAAACTAAAAGTGTTGCTAAGCTTCCAGATACAAGTCATCGATGCCTTCTTCCTATCCTGTTGTCGAGATGATGCCTTGATCTTGCCTCTATCACACCAAGAATCCTAGCAAGCTGATTAGAAAACACTTCACCTAAAAATCATGGATAAAAGTAGTGTGTATAAAAAACCTAAAATCCATGGTCATATATATATCACATGTAGATACTGTATATTAAAACAAAATATTCCCAGTAAGATGAATGAGAGCTCTTTGAATCCATTCACCTCTTAAATGAAATATATAAACTCTTAACGAACTGACTAAAGTTGTTTAATAATCACGATTAACCAGAACTTTATTATTACTACTAATATCCAAGATTAATTTTATAGTTTGTAGTATTTTATTCATATTTATTCTCAATGATATACTACGTATATGTTAGTAATGTTTAGTAAGGGAGTATGTGAATAAATAATCAGTATTTGGATTATTAAACAAGTCAAAACTCTCCATACAGTAGTGCCTTGTTTAATAACAATTATGTGCTAATATAAGAGATGGTGATCATGTGATATTTGGATTATTGTTATTACCTGTTTATTAAATACTATTTTAAAACTAAAATTCAACAATCTCCACAATTTAAGATGAAAGAATGCTAGTACATTTAATTATTTAGCTATATAAACATAGGGAGGGACCTCTTAAACAAAAAAAAAAGAGAGAGAAAAAGAATCCTTGATTAATTAATCTTGGGGGAATGTGTTCAATGAGATGTCCACTGAACACTGGCGCCTATAAAAAAATAAATAAATAAATAAAAACTGACGCAAATTGTTTTGTTTAGATATACATTTGATATTGTAGAAAAATATAAAATAATAATATCCGGGATTGGTTTGGTTGGCTAGGAAATATAATTATATCTTCCAAATACTTCACTAATGATTTAGTTGAATGAGGATGCGATTTGGTCATATCAAAAATCATTACAGCAGAATTGGATTATATTTTGACTAACAGGAAATACATATTTCAAGATTGTAATGTTCTTAATAAAATTAACACAGGAAGTGATCATCGATTAGTAAGGTGTAAATTACATGTTAATGTAAAACTAGAGAGACAAAAATTATTAATAAAAACAATATTTACAGTTGATATTCCTAATCTTCAGAAACATTCTAATGAATTTAAATTAGAACTTACAAATAGGTTTCAAGTGTTAGGAGATTTTGAACATGACTCAGATTTGAATGAAATTAATATGAAAATAACTGATACACTTTTAAAAACTGCAACAAAAATAGCTGGTAGAAAAAAGCAGCAATTGACTAATAAAATTTCTACTGAGACTAGAGAATTTATGAAGAAAAGAAGGAATATGAAGATATACAAAAATGATGTATTAAAAAGAATTGAATATCTCGAATTTTGTAAAATGGTACGGAAAAGAGTTGAAAATGATATAAGAAAGTATAACTGTGAAATAGCAAGGAAAGCTGTAGAAGAAAATAAAAGGCTCAAGAATGTTAAACAACATTTTGGTATTGGTAGGAAATTTATATCTGCAATAAGAAAAAAAGATGGAATTATTACTAAAAAGAGAGATGACATCATGAAGTTGGTAGAAGATTTTTATCAAGAATTATATAGTAATAAAGAACAAGTACCTCCTATATCTGTTACATCTTCTGAATTGCCCAGAATTTTAAATGAAGAAGTGAGACATGCAATTAAATGTATGAAGAAAGGAAAGGCTCCAGGAAATGATGGAATTATAATTGATATATTAAAAGAAGCAGGTAAAGAAATAGAAAAAATTTTAGCAAAGTTATATACCAAATGTCTAAATGATAAAGATGTACCGGAAGATTGGAAGAATGCAGTAATAATATTAATATTTAAAAAAGGTGATAAAGAAGATATTAGAAATTACAGACCTATCAGCCTTTTATGAGTTTTATATAAAATTTTTACCAAGATAATTACAACTCGTCTACAGAGAACTTTGGATTTCCACCAACCAAGAGAAGAAGCTGGATTTAAAAGTGGTTTTAGTACAATAGATCATATCCAGGTATTGAGAGAAGTCATAGAAAGGACAAATGAATATGAGTTGCCATTATGTTTTGGATTTGTAGATTATGAAAAGGCATTCAATTCTATACACATTTCTTCAGTGATTAAAGCATTGGATCATCAAGGTATAGATCCAGGATATTGTCATATTTTAAAGAATATTTATAAAAATGCAACAGCAACAATTAGATTACATAATGATACTGGAAAAATCAACATTGAGAAAGGTGTAAGACAAGGTGACTCCATATCTCCAAAACTTTTTACAGCAGTGCTGCAAGAAGTATTTTGTGGATTAAAAGGGGAAACTAAAGGAATGGAGAGTATTTAAGTCATTTAGATTTTGCAGATGATGTAGTTGTTTTTGCAAATAATGCTTCAGAGCTTCAGGAAATGTTGCAGGAGTTAGCAGATGAAAGTAGAAAAGTAGGACTAAAGATAAATGTTAAAAAGACTAAAGTAATGTTTAATCGATTTGCTCAAAATATGAAAATAAAGATTGATTATGAAGAATTAGAAAAAGTTAACAGTTACAAATACCTTGGTCAGATTATTAATACAGATGGAAACATAATAAAGGAAATTAATCATAGAATTAAACTTGGTTGGAGTGCTTTTGGTAGAAATAACTTGATACTAAAAGGAAATATGCCTATGTGTTTGAAAAGAATGGTTTTTAACAAATGTGTTTTACCAGTTCTTACTTATGGATCTGAGACTTGGACACTTAATAGAAGAGCAATACAGAGACTTCAGACCACTCAAAGGAGTATGGAGAGATGTATGTTGGGAGTAACAAGAAGAGATCGAAAACGCAATGTATGGGTAAGACAACAAACAGGTGTTACTGACCTTATTGAAAAAATTAAAAGATTGAAATGGAGTTGGGCTGGACATATTGCTAGAAGAAATGATAATAGATGGACAATTGAAATTTTAAACTGGATTCCAAGAGATTATAAAAGACCCAGAAAGAGACCACATGTGAGATGGATGGATGAAATAAGAAAATGTGCAGGGGTGTTGTGGAAAAGAGAAGCTAAAGATTGGAGAAGATGGATTAAACTTGGAAAGACCTTCATCCTGCAGTGGATTGATAATGGTTGATGATGATGATGATGACCCTTAATACCATTAAAAAATAGAAAAAATCTACAGGGATGAGTGAATGTGCAAAATATATATGTATTATGGCAAATTAGATTAAAACCCCATAGTAAATGGGTGAATAAAATATAGCAAAAGGGTATGACCCAGTACAGTATAAATATAATAATGGAAAGAAAAGCACAAGGATAAATAATAAAGATGAAGGACCCTGGGGTTTTAATTATTTAAACTACCTTTGTTTGTTAGGTTTATCAATTAAAGTTATATTTATATATGAAATATTGACATTTAAATTGTTTAAAATCTATAAAATAAGTGTCCAAAATCATAATTTTGACAAATTATGTTAACTGTGTATGTTATTGCTCTGAAGAAGTACTGGATAGCTGAAACAGCTATTTTTAAAAATTTGGGATAATAAAATATTATATTTGCATTATGTAAAGTGCATAGAAGAGTATGTTAGTATTGACATATTAACGAAACTTAAAACATATAAACTAGTACAGAATACCAAGACAAAAAACAGATATCAGGGCTTCTTAGTAGGATTCATTATTTTGGACTTATAAAGTTAATCCTAATAGGCAGAATGGTACAACTGTAGAAGATTTACAATTTTAAATCTAATTTCTCACTAACATAATAATGATAAGTTGATTAAAATGTTAATCTTATGTATTTAAAATAGAAATGGCCAACTTTTTATAATCTATGCACGAACTTTTTCACACTTTTATGACTACTATTTAATTTTTGTAAAAATTATTAATTTAGGCAAATATTTACCTTTTTTTTTTTTTTTATAATACATTGTACTAAAAAAAAAACCCATTAAAGTATAAATATTCCTTATTTTAATGAGACTTAATAAAATATAAAATACATCCACTTAATATCATAGAAGAAATAACATGTAAATTACTTACAATTGTTGAGAAAGTAATGATTTATTTTTAAAAAATGGTAAAAAAATTGCTGAACTATTAAAACACTGAAAATGAAATCACTGAAAAAAAACGCTGCTGCACTGAAAAAAACGATGCAACAAATAGGAAGAAATCCACTTTTAAATCTCGCGGGTCGAAAAAAATCTCGTGGACGAAAAAATCAAATATCTCGAATTAGTCATATCAGCGTCTTCGTTGCCATGACAACGTTCATGTGTTCTTCCGACGCGCAAAGATCGATAATTACAGCTGTATGCCTTCAGGCTTATGATTCATACAAGGAAACAAAGGCAAATCTCTAGAACTTAGTTCATGTCAGTCTTTCTTCATAACAACATTCTGTGTTTTTCCGACAAAATATCAATTACAGTTGTGTCTTCAGGCTAATTACATCATAGCAAGGTAAATACTGGATTACCAATAATTTTCATAACAAATGTAACTGCAAATCTTATAAAAGACGAATAAAGCACAACGTACCAAAGTAAGAGCATCAATTACAAAATGAAAGTTAAAAACTATTATAGATCCATTATGAATTCGTCACTTCCAAATTAGTCACGTGTCAATGATAGCAAAAAAAAAAAAAAATTTTTTTTAAGTTTGCCTCACAGGATTTGATTATTTGTTATAAACTTTTTCTAAGCATTAACAAAAAATTGTTTTTTGATTAACGTGTTAGTTGATAAGATCTAGGCTTACTTTTTAATTTTATAATCACATCTGATAAGCCAAATTTATTACTATAACGAACACTTTACCAAAGATTGGCCATCCATGACTTAGAATATGGATTTTTTTCTTTTTTAAGATGACACATCTATTGACAAAATATAAGAAAGAAATCTATATAAAGATTCCAACCATGTACTCTTTATAATTCTTTATTTAATCCCAAACAACTCTGATGAAAACTGATAGAAGATAAAAAAAAATTGAATCAAGCATTATAAATAGTGCTTAATTTTTTATTAGATTTATTTAATCACTGCCAGTTGACAAAGGGTGTTGGGGTTTTCCCTTCTTTGTTTTATCTACTAGACCAGGGGTTGCCAAACTTTTTTGATCATAGACCCCTATATAATTTTTCGAAATCTCCATCGACCCCCAAAAAAATAATTTTCAGTTAATTAAAATAAAACTATCTATTAGATACTGTGTTTGTACATTTATTTTATGATTTTAAACATTTATTAAAGTAATTTTACATTGTATAATAATAATTTTATGAAAAATATGTATGATTTGCATATGAAGAATTGTTTTTCCTTCGACCCCCACTTGACCCCCTGGCTCAGATGGACCCCCACTTTTGTCAAATAGACCCCTGAGGGTCTTTATAGACCACTTTGGTGACCTCTGTACTGTACTAGACAAAAATAAGCAAACACCCATTGAATGACCAATATAATTGGACGGTTAGTTAGAATAGATATTTGGGGCAAAAATATTCCAAAACATATTCAGATTTGAAGCTGGATGGTAGATAAGGCAGACAAGTAAACTACTTCAATGCAGACTCTTAATGGTCATTTATATATATACAATCACTAATATTTCTAAAAGTAATTCTCTTTATGCTACTCTAGATCAATCTATTGAACACAATGAATACAATCATATAATGCTATAATATCCACTCCCACACTGCTTTCTGGCTTTTTATCTTTATCAGTGAATATTTAGAATTCAAAGCCTATGTATCCATCAATAACCTTTTATTCCCTTAAATTATTCAAGCTAACAGTCTGAAATTCAAATAAAATATAAGGTTAGTGTTGCGTTTATTGAAATTATGATAAACACAGACTTGTAAAATATGTTAAAATAATATTTATTAATGTAAACAAATATAAAAATATGTATTTACAATATATAAAATTATTATACCTTCTCGCCTGATACTGTTGGAAAGATACACTATATAGATGCTATGCAACTATAGAAGAACTTCAAATGCCTTTAAACTTACCTACTACTTACAGCTATACCATGACAGCTTGCCATATGTCTGGTTTACGTCTAGCAGCTTCCAGTTCTGTGAATTTGCCTCACTGATCAGCCATTTAGCGGTGTACTCTGTACTCCAACTCCACTTGCTTACATAGTCACACACATTTGATAACAAATCAACTTCTATATATTTAAGAGGCCTCCGTTTTATGCTAATTGTAAGCCCATTCTAAACTTTAACCTACATGGTATCAAGTCTACACATAACTATGCAAGTTAATTGGTTTGGGTTCACACTATTAGCTTGAATAGTATAAAGGAGTAAAAGGTAGCTTATAGATACAAAAGTATATTTGTACTAGCTTTGAATTCTAAGTTTTTACTGACAGGCAAAAGCCAGAAACCAATTCGGAGATGTCCGTTGATTATTCAGGTTTCTAATAAATGGCTCGAAAATAATAGGATGAAAAATGTTTGTGCTACTGATGCAGATACTAACATACATAAATATATATACTGAATATAAATGTATTTGAGAACAAAACAAACTTCCGGTTAAAAATGTGTTTCATTACGGTTTTGTTTTTAAATAGCTGAATCTATAAATATCATATTATCAGGCATTTAGTTACAAATATAAGGATGAAACTCTTGGGTTTTTTTTTTTTGGTTGTTTAAATGACTTTATTATCCACTGAGTCCTGCCCCCCCCCCCCCAAACGAAAATAATGGGAGGGGGAGGTACAATATCAGAAAATAAATCAGTGCTCAAGTTTTAACTTTTTAAAAAAAAATCAATACAAATCAGTTATCTAATTTTTATTCAAAAAAAAAAAACACAAGAAACAGACTGTTATTTCATTTGGTAATTACAATGTCATAGAAAATATTTTTGTTTAATATATAATATTATTGTCTACTGCTATTATAATTTAAAAATATTTATAAATATCAAATAGAATCGGAGGGAGAAAATTACTAATTTAAAAAGCGCTGCGATACTTTAATGCAATGCCCTCCCGTGTCAAAATTCTGAAGCAATAAATTCATTTATTCTAAAATTATTATATGGTCGTCTGAATAAACTTCAATATTTAACTTTTTTATCAAAAGCAGACTAAGTAATTGCACAAAAGAGTATTATGACCAAAAAAAATGGATGATCATCGGTGATATTTGATGTGTAAGCATTTTATACCATGATAATAACAGAAAAAAACCCATATAGATATAAAATATAAAATCTCTGAACTTCAACCGTAATACAATCATGTGATATTCAAGTAAAACATTTCTTTGTTAGAGGGTATATTTTTCAGGGGGGGAAATAACTATTTCTTCTGCCATTAATAAACCATAACAAAGCATTTTATACATAGGAACTAATTCCTTCATTATATTTAAGAGATTTAATTTGATTATGACCATTTTATTCAAAACAAGTAATTCTGCAATGCAAAAAAAAAATTTGTTAAAAGGCCAGGTACATCTGGTAAAAATATAAATGTATTTAATATTTGTCTGAAAGCCTGTGGTAGCGGCATTTTATTAAATATAGATAATCGAATGGTTTTGTTGCTCAGGAGTTTATAAGGAGTTTGAGCATCATAAGTACCATTACTGGAATCAATCCGAGGACCTTACCCTCCAAAGTCTGACACCCTACGACTGCACCAAACCACCATCTCAATGAATTGTTAAGTGTTTTTAGAAAGATTCAAACTTTATTTAAACTTTCCAAATACATTCAACTGTTAATCAGATGAAAGCAGCCCATAATTATCTACACCAAGAATTTTCAATCCTTTGACACTGCAATCTTTAAAAGTATAATGTGAATCAGTGGTGACAATCGGTCACTTTGTATGATTTGGCAAAAACAATACCTATTTTTTTGTTGAGTTCAGCAAAATGGTTGTTAAAATGACACTTGTGATCAGGGTTCTCTCTAAAGTGGATGCCTGGGAATCCACCCAATATGGAAATCACAAATTTACATTCCTTAGTCTTTTTTAATGTTCCCCTATGCAACAGCATATTCTAAGCGCCCATAGTAATATTCATTCCATCTATAGATGAAAAAAATTAAAACGAAACTATGCTTATAATATTTATTTATTCATTTTGTAAAATTCATCACATCTTTGATGAAATATTACATTTTTATCTCCTCACATATATTGCTTACAAACATACAATATAAAGAAAAAAGTGATAAACAACCAGGGGAGCTGCACTGCCATTTGTTTCAGCTTTGTGTTAAGCCGTAAATTCACATGAGATATTATGAGTATGCTTGTATTCACCAATCAATAAAAACAATGGGAAGTTGGATACAACAAAACAATAAAAATATAGATTTCAAGAGTTATCTTACAGCCCATTTTGGAAGCCCTGTGGATCTTTATGGTAGCATGTATATGATAATTAAGATGTTTTTATCACAATTTTCCTATGATAAACAAGTTTGTCATACACAATATTCGATAACATTTAATCTGCGTAGTCTGTGTCATTTACTAATTCAGCAAGAAATTTTTGTTTACTGTATATGCATAGAAATAGTAAAAATATTCAAATACATAAGTATATCCCTGCCCTTTTTGACAGATTTTTTTCAATAAGAAACCAAAATCAGAATCTGTTATATAAGAATTGGTCTTTATGATACAAAACAATCAAAAGCACAACTATTTCAACTGGAAGAAAGCAGCAGATTATTGAAATAAAGAATGATAATGTCAAAATTGAATACAATCTTCATGAATGCTCCATGGAGAGTGCAATGATATAACAATTTTAAAGAAAAATATAGCAGACTGGTAATTTTTAACAAAAAGTTAGGTTTAAACTTTTTAGCAAAAACTTTTTATTGTACATATATGCATAGATAATCTTATGTTTCGACTGTCTTGCAAGCTTCTTCAGAACTATTTGGCTCACAGTAAATAAACTGCATTTATAAAAGATATAACCAAATAAAGGAAGTGGAGAATTTGATAAAAAATTAGGCTGCGAGTATTGTGCAAAATACAACTTTATAACAGAGAAAAATGTTCATGTATCAAAAGAATGGAAATGTTTTTAGATTGACACACCAGGAAAAAACAGAAGCACAACAAACTTCTTTAAAGAAAAAAATGCAAAGTACATTTGTCATCAAAAGTTGTAACATTTGAAAAAAGAACTTGAAACAATGTGAGCAGGATTCAAAAACAAAAGTAATTGATACAATGAATAAAAAATATTTAAGTGCTGTTTGTAGATATTTAAAAGACCCAGAAAGAAACCACATATGAGATGGATAGATGAAATAAGAAAGTGTGCAGGGGTGATGTGGAGAAGAAAAGCTAAAGATCAGAGAAGATGGACTGAACTTGGAACGACCTTCATCTTGCAGTGGGTTGATAATGGTTGATGACGACAGCTTGGAAGAAAAATGTAAACCATTTTCAGACATAGAAAATGAGATAGAAATGCAAATTAAACATGGTTTAGATATGGGAATAGGGTTATATTCTCATAAAATTGCTGTGAAAGTAATTGATATCATCGCAAAGGAAATTTAAAAAGAAATGTTTATTGATGACACTTCAATGACAAACCAGTTATTATACTTTTCTTAAAAAATGAGGATTCAGTTACAACACCAACCATTTCATTGAATTAGATTAAAAAAGCAAGTTGCAGAAACAATATGTTCTTTAGTTATAAAGAGTTTAAATAATATTGGGCTTACTAAGAACCTAGAAAAAAAAAATTGATAGGGTTTTGCTCAGATGGTGTCAGGGGAGTGAGGATTATGACTGCAAAGACATTTCCAAATATAATTATATGGTACTGCTGAAATCATCACCTCCATCTTGTTTTAGATAATTCGATGAAATAAAGCAAGTAAAACGTTTAAAAATATGTATTGATAAGATATATACTATTTTTTTTCAATCCAATAAGAACCAAATTATACATTCCAAAATATCTTTTGAATTTGGAGTTGAAATTATAAAGATTGGCAGAGTTTTGGGACAGGATGGGCTACCGGTAGTTTAAGATCAACCCTAGTTGTGTGGTGCTCTTATCAGCACTACATCACTACTTTTATTCAAATAAAAAGTACTTAGGTATGGCTATCCATCTTGAAAATATATATAACCGATTTGGCATTGATGGACCAAAATTTATCTTTTTTCAAATGCATTGTAAGTAAGAAATATAGACATAATAAAGGCTGAAAAACTCATGATAAGCTAGTTGTGTGGTGCTCTTATCAGCACTACATCACTACTTTTATTCAAATAAAAAGTACTTAGGTATGGCTATCCATCTTGAAAATATATATAACCGATTTGGCATTGATGGACCAAAATTTATCTTTTTTCAAATGCATTGTAAGTAAGAAATATAGACATAATAAAGGCTGAAAAACTCATGATAAGATCTATTAAAGCATTTCAAATGCTTGGGAAGGAAAAGGTCCATATTAAAAAAAAGTTGATTAATTCAATTACTTCAGAACTCTTCAAAAATATATAATGTTCAGAAAATCATTGATTTGTTGGGTTTCCTCAGAAAAGACTTTTGGGTTGTGAACATGTAAAAGCAAGGGGTAGCCAATTTCAAGATAGGAATAAATTCTAATTTCTCAATTTTCGGGAGCCGTGTTATTGAAGTACTGAAGATATAATTGTTCATATTTAAAGACATTTTAAATTACCATATTGATATTAATGATTATTGAGATTTCATGGCAAATGTTTTAAAAATTCCGAGAATTTTGCAATTCCTGAAAATGTTCAAAGAATTAAAAATATTGTCGAAATGATTGCTTTAAGTTCAGCATAAGCAGAAAGGGGTTTTTCAAGCATATGTTCAGATAAGCGAAGTCGCCTGTTTCTAAGATGTCAAACGCAATGACTATTAGCCTGATCATCCTATCTTTAAAGGAAGGGATATGGTTAAGGATTATTCACTCATATGATGATGCTCAGATAAAAGCAAATAGAAATGCAAATGAGAATGCCAATCAAGAAGCAATATGGAAATATCTTAAATAAAAGTTTTATTGTCTTTTGTCGGGTATAATTTAATATTTTTTCATTACTATTTTAAAACTCTGTCCTATAACATAATATAGTTTTGTGGATCTCTTTTATTATTTAAAGTAATACCTGCATAAAATAATAAACTATCTTTCAGTACATCCTTTTTATATGCTTAAAACAGTCATTAGAGCAGCTGACCAGTTGTTAAATTATTTGAATCCCACCACTCATGTAAATCCATCTTTCACCGTGGTTTATAATGTCATAGACAATGAAGTTGATATTTATATTGTAAGAGATAGAAATTTTTAATTCTGGGTGAAAGGTGGGATCCATCTTTTCTTATAAAGGTTTCCTTGACACTAGATTGAAGATTTTCGGTGTAGATAAGAGTAGATTGCTTTCAAATTATCTACATTTATGAACTGTCTAGCTCTGAGCAAAATCGGATTCAATTCTGTTAATATAAAACAACAAATTTTGAATAATATCGTTCTCTCTTCTTCAAGTATTGTTGACCTGATCAGTGACAATACGAGCATGGGAATCAAACCGATCCTTTAGATTCATAAATACTTAATTTAAAATTATGCTTTAACTAGCTAGACCTTTCTGTCAAAGACAACAGTCCTCCCGATTTCTCAATTTGTTTTCTTTTTAAGGGCAAGATTAGTGAATGGTTTCCAATCACCTGACCTTTTTAAAAACATTTGATAATTAAATGCCATACATTTGTATTAATGCAAAATGAAAAATTCCACATTATGCAGAAACTCAATAGAAAAAATGTTTTTCTTATTATTTCATATCAACATAGGTATAAGTACAAATCTATTTAACAAGAATGGCTTCCTTTTCTTCTTTTACATAGTGCATCATGCAGCATCAATATAGTTTAATGAGCATATAATTTAGTACAGTGTTGAACTAAAGAGAAGATTCATGGATTGGTTTCTAACTCAATTGTTACTTTGGCATTCTAACACAAATGTGACTGTATAGCGCTAAAAAAGCTTTTCGATAAATGCTGCAAAAGAAAGCATTTAAAAATGTCTATTTAGAATTATCCTTATCCCCACACCAGTTTCAAGATAATGGCTCTCATCAGTGAAGTGATAGGACATTTATACACTAAATTTAAAATATAAACTTAAGCGCAGCATTTATTGAATACTTTATTAAGTAGAAAATCTGAAATTTTCAGATATCTATATGTCTTCAAATCCAGGTATCTAACTCAAATAGCCATATAGGACTGATCTAAATTCAGATAGATCATATATTAATAACCATAGGAATATAACATTTCCAAAGTCTTAAAAGCCAAACTATAATTGTAAGGAAACCAAGTCATACATCACATGATTTAATTAACTTGTATTTTATTGAGTTTGTATTTTAGATCTATTGTTTGAATACTCTAGCACCTCATCCACCAGTGCCATTGTCACGAAACTGGTTTGGGGATAGGCATAATTCTAGATAGAGATTTTAAATGCTTCCTCTTGCAGCATTTATTGAAAAGCTTGTTTAGAGCACACTCATTATATTACATTTGTAAATGCAAGTTAATTTAATCAAGTGATGTATGACTTGGTTTCCTTACTATTATAGTTTGACTTTTAAGGTTTTGGGAATGTTATATTCTAAGGCTATTAATATATGGTGTATCTGAATTTATTTGTCTCATGTGGCTATTTAAGTTAGACAGCTGGATTTGAAAACATATAAATGTCTGAAAATTTCAGATATCCTACTTAATAGTTAAGTATTCGATAAATGCTGGGCTTGAATTGATATTTTAGATCTAGTGTCTGAATATCCTAATGCTTCACTGATGAGAACCATTAGCTCGAAACTGGTTTGGAGATAGGGGTAATTCTAGGTAGGGATTTTAAATGCTTTTTCTTGCAGCATTTATTAAAAAGCTTGTTTAGAGCTATTAGCACACTCATTATATTACATTTGTAAATACAAGCTAATTAAGTCACATGATGTATGACTTGAAATATGACTATCCAAACAAACAATCTATACAATTATACATAATAATTTCCAGAAACTTTCTCTTTAAGAAACATTAAATTTAAAGATTCTGATACCTGAGAAAGCCCAATAATTCATTTTTTGTACTTATTATTGGTACTCTAGCCAAAATCAAATTGGAAATCAGAGACTTATTCATCTATCATATTTCCATGCTATTAAGCAAAATTACAAAGCTTCAATAGACAATAGTGAACAGATCATAAGATTAAGATTAGCAGTAGATTAAAACATTAATTATTATTACTAATAGATACCAAAACTAAAAAAAAAAATGACATATTTTCTTAAACTGAAGCGAAAGTATAATTTTCTTATAGATGTTAAAAAAATAAAAAGCTCACTTATTGCTATTTAAGATATCCACAAGATTTATAACCCTATTCTTACAGAATATAATTGATAATACTTTTTTTTTTAAAAAAAAAAGGGCTATTTATTGATATACTCATAAATCTAATGTTTTATATCACAGACACATTTTAAGTGTTCTTTTTCTCTCTTTATCTGTTTAAAATTTCAAAGCCACGTAATTATTTAATTGTAAAAATCAAAGAAAAATTTACAGCTTCACCCCCTTCTTTTTCTTTTTCAAAATGAAGCTGTATAGATATAAATTTTTATTATACGGCAATAAAAAAGGAAATAAAAGCTACAACGACAAACAAAGAAATGATACATACATAAATAATTATAAAAGTATAATAAAAATGGAAGGCAGAGTTATTATTGCAAGATATAAAACTCACAATTAACAAATAACAGTTTGATTAATGACTATACTATAAGCACATTATATCTGCGTTTTAATTATCATCACGCAAATTAGTCCAATTAAATAAACTCTGATTATATAAATAGAATTAGTGATACACTGCATAATTAGCTTTATCCGATGATTCACCATATATATATGATTAAAATTAATGAGGTAATAAAAGGCCGGATTGGAAGACTAAAAGTTCCTGGATCACAATTCATCCAGCTATTTATGATGACCTTTTCAGAAACTACTCATTTGTCTAGCTATATATATTGTAGGTGGGTGAGACCCACAAATATAAACAGATGAGTAAAGGCTTCTTGAATTATTCCTATATTAGCCAATGAAGTGGAAATATTGTACTTTGTTGACTACTTAACTTCCAAAATAATTGGAATGTTACTTGTTTTTTTATCAAATTTACATTATTGGAACCCTTCATGTAACAGGCACAGTATATCCTAATAAAATGGTGATTAGTTCTCTTTCCAAGCTACCTGCAATGTCAAGTTTAAATCATCACATTACATAGCAACATAGTTTAGCTAATCACAAAATTTGATGGCAATAACATCTAGTTCACAAGTTATGACATGAAATGTGACAGTGTGTTTTGTACTTTTTTTTATTAAGAAAAAATTTACAGTGTCAGGTAGCTAAATTTGCTAATTACAATAGTTTCATATAGAGGTTCAATGCTTTGCAACCCATCTGTGTGGCGTTGTCATCATAATATTTAGTGCAGTAGTCTAA
This sequence comes from Epiperipatus broadwayi, assembly GCA_028023455.1. Taxonomy (NCBI): domain Eukaryota; kingdom Metazoa; phylum Onychophora; class Udeonychophora; order Euonychophora; family Peripatidae; genus Epiperipatus; species Epiperipatus broadwayi. The sequence goes on along the minus strand of JAQFVV010006259.1, from coordinate 2,668,181 downwards.
GATGTCGTCTTGTCAGATATGGTAATCTGTGCTCATGTGTCTATAAAGAGAAGCTCTGGCACAAGGAGGCGATCTCTATTCTTCATGTTTATTAGTATTTTTTTTAAAGTTCTCCAAAGATCACTATGTCCTTGTCTGAAGATATGTTGGCACCTGGTGATCCATAAGTCATGTAGTAGGCATGCCGCTAGCCTGATAGTTGCATAGTTTCCTTCTTTAATTGCTCGATCAATTGACAGGACATTGCCACAGCCAGAGGAAATGCTTGCGATAATTTTGTTTGTGTTTGTACTTCAACTCATAATGGAACGAAATACTAATATTAAACTTTACTTGAAATTGGATAAAACTGCTACTGAAATGTCTGAAATGATTCAAAGTGAAAATATTTTCAAACAATAACATTTTCAAACGATTTGCAAGATTTCATAATGGCAGGCACAGCAATGAAGATGATCTATGAGTATAAATCAGACACATGTCATAATATAACTTGTGAACCAGACATTTTTGTTAATACCTAAACAGCTCACTACGTAACACATGTTAAAATTCATGCAGAGAGAACCAATCACCTTTTCATGGGACATACTGTGGATATCCTTTCCCCACATCCTCTTTATTTAAACAAAATATCATTATACAATTTTAAAACAGCTAATAAATTTACAAATACAAAAAAAAAAAGTTTTAATTTTAATATTGGGTAAGAACTAAAATAACTGATGTTAAATAAATTATAAAACTTAGTATATTTAATAGAAACCTTTTACTTATATAAAAACCCTGTATCATTCGATGGAGTTTCAGAGTGGCAGATTCTGAAGATCACAGCACAGGTCTCATCAGTTCTAGAGTTTGAACTTTTTAGGAGGGCCCGAACAGCAAACTATTTAATTATTTATTTGTCGAAATGCTACTTACTTGTTTTAACCTTTTAACCGCTAATTATATTATTGGTTGTATGAGGTAAAAATCAAATCTTTTAATTGGCCAACTCACAAACTGAAGACAAAGCCTATTGTTAAAACATATTCACCTATAATATTAAATTCAACTCAGATACGTTTATAAAAAGTATATTACTAATTTTTCAGGTTATGAAGAGAACGAAAGTTCTTTCAAAAATAAATTGCTATTTATTTATTCTAAAATATTCAATTTCGGCAACATAAAAGCTATAATATAAACAAAAAGGTCGACTTTTACGTTATAGAAAAATAAATATTTCTTTAATATTTTTACTAAAATCTTCAATATTTTTCGAAAATAATTTTGTTTTTTTAGTATTCTCTCTGAAAATAATTTGTAATTTCTCAAAATATTCTTTTATAATAATTTAAATCATGTTCGAAATGAAAATCTCAGCGTTTTTCTTTATTTTCTTTGATCAGGCGGTTTCTTTGTTCTTTCCAGCCAATCAGAATGTCTTTTTCGGCTGAGAGCATGCTAAGAACCAATCAAAACTCATGTTCTTTCTTTGTTTAGGTTTAAATGCGTTTTTTTTTATTTTTTACTTGTAAAATAAATCGGAAGAGGTCACCATCTTACAGAACTTTTAAAAACCTATTCAAAACCTATCAAACGAATTTTTTAGCATAAGAACTGGCAGAGTTAGAGTGACGTCAGATGTCTACGAGGAGCTTCGTAAGAAACAGTGAATATTAATGATCTTTCAATAAGACAGATTTCACAAAATGTTTTGCAGAAATTTTCAAGTGGTAGACTTTCAAATGCAGAACTCTCGTGAAATCCCAGCTTCTATTTTCTTATTATCTAGAAATTTTATTTTTTGATATATATTTAATTCAAAAAATTATTTATCTTTTCAACATGTGGGTGATCAAGTGTGTCAGCAGTATGAGATAGCGTGGATAGTTAAGGATCATGTAAATGTCTGAGTTCAAACCCCTATATATTACATATTGGAGTGCAGGTATGAAAAAGCCTTTACTGTAGAAAAAATTCATATATTAAAATATAGTGCTGTTTGGTCTGCCCATCCCTCATATGTGTATGTAAATGGATTATGTCCTGTACATGAGGGGTCAGAATGACTTATAGTCAACATGTGTAGGATGAGAAGGTAGGCACCGATGTGAGCTTTGAGCATTTCCATCATCAGATTTTCAATGAAATGAATGGCTGAAGAGTTGTGGGGTGGAGTGGATTGAAGCCTGTCCATTAAAGTATGATGAAGATTGGCTGTCTTAATATAAGCTGAATATCTGGACCAACTGATGAGTACTCAACCAGCATGAAATACGTATATTGGTGATTATCTTTTTGACATATGTGTGTTCAAGTATGTCAGCAGTATGAGATAGCATAGATAGTTGAGGATCATGTGAAAGTCTGAGTTCAAACCCCCTATATATTACATATTGGAGTGCAGGTATGAAAAAGTCTGTACTGTAGAAAAAATTCATATATTAAGCTAAGAGATTTAAAATATCATTTTACTAGTTGAGAGTGTATATATAAAAAAACAAGGTACACTTTGTTATGAGTAAATAATATCTACTGTTAAACACCAATAATACATTCTATATTATTATCTTACTTCATATTTTCCCTTGCAGCTTAGTGCAGTGGTAGAGAGTCAGACCTTGGAATGTGGGCTCCTGGGATTAATTCCGGTGCTGGTACTTCCGGCACTCAACTACTTGCAAACTCTCAACCAATAAAGCCATTTGAATTTTTTTTTTTTTTTAATTTGTTTTGTTACTAATTTTTATGTCATTTTTTGTTTCTTCTCTGTGCGTGATTTATTAATTATCAGTTCTATTGTTTATTGATTTTAATTTAAAATAATAATATATTAAAGGCACCCCGTTATAGGTTTACGTATCTTTGGAAAAAAAATTATTATTTAACGTTTATGAGAGGGGCAAATGTTTTAAATTTAATTTAAAATTATAAAAATTTAACAATGTGGAATTGATATATATATATTGTCTGATAAATGTTAACATGAAACAGTATTCTCATTCTTCAGAGCAATGTGTCAAATTGTTGTAGACTTACAACAGATTTCTTTTACTAAGTTATTCTGCCTAAGACAATATTAAGTGAAAATTCTATGTACTTATCTATAAATGTCCACCTGATTTCTTCATTTTTCCTTTTAAGATCTTAGTTGAGGACTAGTTTCCAAGCATTAAGGATTATCACACTAGACTGATTTAGAGTTCTTTGCCATTATTACATTATCTTTTCACTTTTTCTCCTCTACCCAGCGTTCTTATATCTTCCCAAATGAACATGATATACGCATGTTCTGCTACTTTAAGTTCATCTCTCCTTTCCTCTCTTACTACTGCTTTCCTTTTTTTTTTTTTTTTGATGAGGCTACTCTTTCAGAGTATATATTTGTTAAGATCTCAAGTCAAAGTTTGATGGTGATGACTGCCAGAGTACTGTGTACATGTGAAGTTTTCTATCTAAAGACTAGAAGGTAGAGGATCATGAGTGATAGATGTCTTGCTTGTTATTTTACTAGCCTACTTTACTCTAACATCTCAATTTAGAGCTATATCCAGTCCTTTACTCATTCATCAATGTGGTAGTTTTCCAATGCTTGCGACCCTCTTAAAACAAATATTTACAGCCAAAATTATGTGCTAAAGTCAGTAACTCAATGGCCAAACAATGCTTGACCACCAAACTGATATAAATAGTTCCGTTATTAACAATAAAGAGGTTGTTTTTTTTACTAAAATCAGAATCGATTCAAACACTATTAGCTCTCGAGTCGTGGCAATAGTATGGACTAATCAATAAGTGAATTTATTAATTTTTGGTTTAAAAGTGTCCAAAATGGGGCTTTTATTTTGGTTTTAATTTTGATCATTTCCTCCATTTCCAGTGCTGGAACATTGCATAACCTTCCAAGCAGCTAACTACTCTTACTATTTATTTATTTATTTAAGATTGCATTTTAATATATTGTATTTATACTCCATCTTTATCTGACATGAACTTATAGTGGGCTCTAAAATTAAAAGTTCACAAATTGCTTCCTTTATCATTTCCAGCAAAGGTACATCACATGATCTTCTGAAACCTAACCACTCTTACTATTTATTTATTTAAGATTACATTTTACTATAATGAACCCATACATACATATTTACTTAAACTAATTTTGTGGTGGATGTGAAAGATCAAGGTTCCAGAATTACTCAAATTGTCACTTCTGATGCTGGAACATCACATAATCTCCTGAGCAGTTAACCATCTTTATTATTATTTGAAACTGCATTTTAATATGGTGTATTCACACTCACCCACACATTTATTTAATATGACTTTGTGGTGAGTCCCAAAGCTAAAGGGTTCATGAATTACTCATCTTGTTACTTCTGGTCATGGAACATCCCATGATCTGAAAAGCAGCAATTCTTAATCTTTATTTTTATGAGAATGCATTTTAATACATAGTATTTACACAACATATATATTTACTTCAATATGACTTTGTGGTGGAACCTAATGCTAACAGTTCCTGAAGTGGTCAATTTTATCACTCTGATGCGGAAACATCACATGACCCTCAGAGCAACTAACTACCCTTACTAAAGATTTAATCACTATACTATTTGTTTATTTAAACCTACATTTCTATACACAGCATTCCCACATATTTTACTAATATGATTTAGAAAGGACTTGAACTCAGGCTTTCAAGCTCCCTACAGCTATGCACTCCACCTTATACAATCAATACGCATGTCCACACATGTGAAAAAGATAAATGATCAAGATACATATTTCGTGCTCATCAGTTGGTCCAGATCACCATCTCCCAGATATATATCGTATATAATCAGTGCTCCATTTATATTAAGATAGCAAAAATTCAAACTTTAATGGACAAGTTTCAATCTTTTCATTCTCCAACTCTTCAGCCATCCATATCATTGAAAATCCGGTGATGGAAAAACTCAAAGCTCTTGTTGCCAATATTATTGTTATACTCATGTTGACTTTTAAGTCACTCTGATCCCTCACAATAGGACCATAATATGTCCATTTAAATACACAAAAGAGGGATGAGCCGAATACATGCTAAATGAGTAATATTCAAATATAAGCAATGTAATAGTATGAAAAAACTGGGGTAAACTAGGGATGATGGCACTCATCATCATCAACCCCAAGTTCAAGACTAGTCTAATTTAAATATAAAATTAAATATTACATTAAGTTTAGTATAGGCGATATACTTATATTTGAATAATACATATTCAGCCTGTACTCTGCCCATCACTGTTCTGTGTATTTGAATTAAAATATTAAGGTCCTAGGATGGGAGGAGGTCAGAGTGATTTAAAACTCAACATGGGTATGACAATAATATTGGCATCAACAAGGGCATTGAGGGTTCTATCATCGGATTTTCAATGATATGAATGACTGAAGAGTTGGAAGGTGGAGAAGATTGAAGCTTTTCCATTAAAGTTTGTTTGCTATCTTAATATAAACTGGGCACTGTTTGTATATATGGCTGGGAGGTGGTGAACTGGACCAACAAATGAGTGCTGGTTCAGCAAGAAATACATGTTGGAGATCGTTTATATTTTTCACATGTACATGGTCGTGTGTATTGGTTATTTATGATGGAGTGCATAGCTGTAGGGAACTTGAAAGTCAGAGTTCAAGTTATTTCCAATTATATTAAATTTAGTACAGGCAATATATTTGAATATTAATATCATTTTATGAGGGATTCTAAAACAATTCTTTGAATTGCTCAATTCGTCACTTCCGGTGATGGAATATCATATGATTCTGCGAACAACCAATCATTCTTAATTATTTAAGACTACATTTAAACACACAATACTCACACATACATATTTACCTAATATGATTTTGTTATCTCACGCTTGGTTTCAATATTAATTTAGCATTTTTTACTTAGTTTGGTTTATATTATAATAATTTATATCACCCCTCTCTGATTGTGGTTCTTTGTTATTTTAATTTTTACAATCATACTCATTACTCTCTTTATTACTACTTTTATACCACATAATAACAGTCCGCTTTTAAGTTATTTCATTTTTGAAAACAAGTACATAAAAGAGAGGAGGGAACCTCGGCTTTGATCTCTACAGTGTAATAATTGTTCAGGTTTAGGATAATTTCAGTTGTTTAGAATAATTTATATAATTGCTCATTCATTTAAAAAAAAAAAAAGACGTTTTTTTTTTTTTTTTGCATTTATGAATATACAATATATTTTTTGGCATGAAATGAAAACAGGAAAAAAATTGAAACCGAAGTTATTTTCCTTTTGATATATCCAGGATATTAAAAATATATATTTACAGTTTCAATTGTTTAAAAAAAAAAGCAACTGTAAAAATTAAAAGCAGCAGTTTGACGCCAGCTTTTTTTTTTTAATGTATTCGCCTACCACGGTCATAGCCAAAGATTCAATTCCGAGAATGTATCTCAGTAATGCACCAATTTATAATTTTATTTAGATTAAGGTTGTTGTTTTTTTTTAGATAGTAGCCCACAGCCAGTCAATGCTGATCGTTCTCTAATAACAGATAAATGAGAATTTAAATTAGTTATAGACCACTAATCTTATGTTATTATGAATTAATCAGATGAGTATAAATATATTGGCACTTCAAATAAAAAATACAACTTATACTATGATGCGGTCTTCTTCAAACATTGAGGAAATAGCACATCCTTATGGGCAACGAAGTCATAATTTACCCATTTCATTAAAAATGCTGCTAGCTTTAAATTTTGATTAAATTGTTCCTTATTTCCTTTAATAATACATGATCAATAATAATCAACATCATTTTCAATCATTATCGATTCATAGCACAATGAAGGTCTCCTCAAGTTTAATCCATCTCCAATCTCTGGTCTCTTTTCTCCATATCACATCAGTAAACTTCCTTATTTTACCCATTCATCTCACATATGGTCTCTTTCACGGTCTTTTATCATCTCTAGGAATCCAATTAAAGACTTTAGCAATGCATCTATTGTCATCTCTTCTAGCAATATGCGCAGCTCAACTTCAATTTAGTCTCTTAATTCTTTCAATGACATTAATGACATTTCTGTTTTCTCACCCATATACCTCATTTTCGATCTCTTCATGGTACCTTAAAATATATCTCTACATATTTTATTGAGTGGTTTAAAGTCTTGGTAATATTCTTCTGTTAAGTGATGAAGTCTCATATCCATAATTAAGAACTGACTGGTAAAAAATACAAATCCTTTTACAGGGATAATGTAGATCGTAAATTAACTTGAATTCAGTATAACATGCTTTAAAACAACAGTAAGTGCTCCTTTGCACTCCATTATTCTGAAATGTATACATGTTTCTATATATGATTATATAAATAATCAATTATTCAAATATTACATAAAGATGGACAAAATAACAGGAAATCAATCCACAGTAGATTTACAGTCCATTAGCTAATTTTGTCACCTACGAGTTCACATATACCATACAATTTTTGTGATACTATTTGATTTTTGCTACTATAGTTGAATAATATTTATTTATTTTTTTCATAATATAATACAATGTACTATAATATATATATAATACATTATTATGTAAAAAAGAATGTCTGTTTTATTTTAAACCAGACTCAATATTTGGAGTTATAGTGGAATATTTTCAAATTTGAATCAGTGAGATGTGAAATTGTATTTAACAATTTCATTGATAAAAGTAATTTTTGTAGAGAGAAAAATTGCAATATTAAAAACAACAATTACACAATCAAAATTAAAAATAATTATATAGTATATCCATTTATTTATAGATTAAACATGGAACAAACTTTTTAATCTGAATTTTTGTTACTTTTTGCTTTTTACAAATAAAATTGTTTTTTATTTTTATTACAATATTACTTTATAAAATCTAGTCTTTATAATCAAGGATTCAATGTACCAAAATTAATACATCAATGTGCTAAGTTTGGTTTACATCACAGATTGGCCATTATTTGTAACAAGAACAGTTTTGCACTGCCCTATATAGTTTAGTATCTAATATTAGTAGTGATGGACATGAGCTAAAGTTCTCTGATCAAACCTCAACTTGTCAATTTCAATAGTGTTCAAATGTCACATGACCTCCTGAATAACTAACCATTCGATTTTTTTTTGCTTGCATCCAACATCAGATAAAATTATATAACATTTGAACCAATTATAGAGCAATATTATAACATGATAGTCCATGGAGTTCATGCACTCCTTACTAAGGTTCCATATGATCTTCATATCCCAATTATGGATGATGACAAATAATGAAATAACATTGATTTTGTTATTATATTATTAAATAAGTTTGTGATGAAATATATATTTATTAAAATTGCAATCATTTATATATATAGGTTTTACTGCTGGAAAATAATGTTTTATGGCTAAGAAATGACAGATACAACTAAAGTAATATCTAAACACTTATCATATCTGTTTACAATAACAATAAAATTGCAGCCGCCAATTACAGATGTTAAGACTACAAATGTTGGGTTGCTGCCAGAATGCCGTAACTCCTAATAAATTTTACACTTCCAACCACCTTATCTAGTCTCATTAAGATTCGATACTATTTGCCATCTACAGTTTCTCATTTCAAACTTTATTATGTATAACTATGTTGTTACTGTCAACATAATACCAAATTGGTAAATTGTTGTTCTAAATATGATTCAATAACACTCTCTCTAATAAAATGGATCTCGCTATTTGATTAATCTGTTTGCACCATTTGCTTATATCATTATTGTTTCATTCGCTATTCATATTGTATTCTGAATTCCATCTAAAAAGCTCTAGTTTAGACAAGTTTATTATTGAGGGTTTGCATAAAACAATTCAATAATGGCAATCTTTCAAACCATTATGATACAAACCTTATTTTAACAAACAAGTTTTAAATTGCCAAACATCACATGATCACCGTTTCTTATGGTTGCTCACAACTCATTAAAACAGGCAAAACTTTCTATACAATAGTACCAATCAGTGCAAGCCAGAGTAATCCTAAGATCTAGGTACAGTGCTCTCAGATCCAAGGCTCCTCACTGATGAAGGCCATAATATTGGATGAGTAGGTACTAGATAGGGATTTTATGCACAAGCCTTCTGGCATCCATTGCTTCTGGCTTGCACTGAGGGCACTACTGTATGGAGAGTTTTGCCTGTTTTAAGCTTTAAATTGCAGAGAATAAACTGATTGTTTAGCTTAGGTTGATGCCTAATGGCAATAAGACTATTGCAATGGAATAAAAAAACTAAGGCATTACAAATAATTTCAACAATTTTACCCAAACAAATTCCATTTATAGAAGTTTTTAGGTTTTTTGGAGCTCAACAATGGTATCATTCATTGTGCCTACATAAATATATATTTATTTGTTTGTTTTTCATTGTTAGCAGCAGTTTATAAATGAGCTTGTCTATTCAATTCCAAAAAAGAAAAGACAAGAAAGAACATAAAGAAAACAACTATGTTCACACTTATCCATTTACTGGATCATTAATCAGTTTGTTTTACATCTTGCAATTATGTTCTCCCAATGAAAACATCATTAAATGGAAGTTGTATTTATATGTTGGACTATTTCCATCATCTACCATGAGTTGAATATCTTTCAAAACTTTATTTAAATATTCCAAGTACTTTCAACTGTTAGTAATAGCACACTGGTTAGTATATGCACAATGTTTCAAGAAGTATTATTCTTCCCTCTTCTTCACGTGTTGCTGGCCTGACAGTGACAGTACTAGCATGGGAATCGAACCTGGACTTAGATTCTTGAGTATTGAATTTTAAGGTAACACTTTAACCAACTGAGGCACCCTGCCAAAGGCAACAATCAGGAAAATTTTCATATACTTATCTATGAGGTTCCTCCGGATTTCTCCACTTTTTTCTAAGAGCAAAGTTGATTAGTAGTTTCCATACATTATGTATAGTCACACTAGACTGACTTATGGAATTGTTTGCCATTGGCATGTGAGCAGCTGAGATGATATTTTTAACATAAACAGGATTTATCTCTTAGACCATATTCAAGCTAATATCATAAAATAAGCACGTGTTGAAGATTACAAATTTGTAATCTTTAACATGTGCTCTTAAAAGAACAGCTCTCCACTCTAGCGCCATCTAGTGAAAGCTGCTCTTATATTGTTTAATCTAATAGTTTGTTATTTATTGTTAAAAGATGTGTTCTTACAACTATTGATTCAATATCATAATATCCAATATGTTGATGACTAGTTTGATTGATTTTATGATCTTGCAATAGTATTTTCAAAAAATAATAGAGCCCCCTTTAAGGCAACAAATCAATGACTTTATTTTACAGTGATAGGCAGTCCATATCTAACTTCCATGTTATTTCTTTAATAACAAAAAGAAATTAATAAAACCATGATTATTCAAAAAAATAAAATAAAATAATATAAAGAAATTAATAAAACCATGATTATTCAAAAAAATAAAATAAAATAATATATTATATCAAATAAAAGACAGGACTTGCAATCCTTCTGAAGAAATACGAAGAAAAGTTAAAAAAATTATGTTAGAAAAAAATTATTTTGAATCCGAAAATATCTACATGCATACACCCAACTATTTCTTCTTTAGTCGGAATTATTTTTTTACAATGCACATTTATTATATAAATCATCCATTCAGTAAAATTCTTTTGCAAAAATTCCACATTATCTTTTTGAAGATTATTTCACAAGATCTTTTAATCTCCTTATATTAAAATATTACATTCTACTTCATTATAGTTACTGGAATAGATTCACATATATTGGACTGACAATAAAATAGAAACTGGTCTTATTTATTATAATCCCATTCTAAAATACATTAGTAAGTATAAATTGCAGTAAATAAGAAGTTAATAGTCTAAGAATTAAAAATTGCTTCTTTCAAATCTTAATTGCCCATTAGTTAATAATATCGTGCTAATTTATGTTTAGTTAAATACAATCAAATTTTTTCAATGGCAAACTCTAATGTTTCTACCCCAATTCTGCTACTTATTGCGAGCTGGCATAACCACTAAGGGCTAGACTGTAATAATTATTAAATTCCTATTCAGTATTCTCCTGTCTACATTCCCAGACTAGTTTCAGGCTTACAGACTTCATTGGTAAACAGTTTTTGAATTTTTTTTAGCAGCAAGGCTGAAATTTATAAATTGACTGGTGTTAATACAAATAAAAAATATAAATCGCATGAAAGCAACCTGTGCTTATCAACACCAAGAATCTTTAATCGACTGTCAAAACATTTTATTTATAAGAAAAACACAACCTTTCTTAATGTATAATTAATATTCAAGATTAATATAAAATGACATCGGCTGTTACGTTCATTTTTTTAACGATTGCTTAAACTATTACAGTATTTTTACATGTACATTTTAAGCCATAGATTTTCCATTACAAATTAAACCTATTTTGATAATTACAGTACTTATTTTAACTGTTAATACAATAAATTAAATTATTTCTCAATGGCACCTGCACCCAAAGATATAAAAAACAAAACTTATGGCATTTCCAAAACTTCAATTTAAATCTGCTAGGGGAATTATTTTTTCATCAGTGTATAAAAGGACATTGGGTTTTACATGTAATGTAATTTTCTTTAACGTAAGCAGTTTCTTGTCACTTAACTAAATTTGCCAACAATATAATTTTTGTAATTTTTACTTTTAATGTTCTGGCAATAAACTTAAGTCGAACACTACTTCAATCCTTGTCCAGAAAAATTTTGCCATATTTATGTATTTAGTGTATGGAGGTAGATGGCTTAACTATTAACAAGATATCATAAAGAAACTTGTAGAAATTCACTAATGGCTTCAATTCTGCCACAATAGCTATAAATATGAGTCATTATCTATGTGGATCGTAGTTTATATTCATCCATATTTATAAAGATCAGTGAGTAATAATTTCTATTAATGAAGCAGATGGGCACAAGACCATGGGTTGTCCTGAATCTGTTAATGAGACTCCGGTTGCATATTGAAAGATCAAATCCAGCTGGCTTTATTGTTGGATCAAGAAAAAAAAATTGTTTGGAATCTCTTGATAATTCTTTTTTATGCCATAATTCCTCGATTCTAAATTCACTCAACATGCAAAAAGAGGATCTTGATTTGAATCAAGTCTTAGATGGCGAAATTATATCTTACGTTACTGACAAGTCCGATCTGCTTAACAATTTTTTATACATTTTTATCAGGCAATTCCTCTTCTGATATAATATATGAAAGAACAGGAAGCCATGGCAGAGGCATAGACTTAAGTATACCAGTAATATTTCTCATGATACTCGAGTATTAAGAATTTAATGTGAAAACTTTTTTTTCCAATCAGGGGCACAATATTCACCAGCAGAATATGCTAACACTAAGAAAGCTGCCCGTAAATTATTTGTATCACAACCTCAAATACTGTCAGCCAGCTTAACAAAGAGATTATTCCTAGAAATTAATTTTGATCTAACTATAGATAAATAATCTTTTGCTTAAATGAAAAATTGAATATAACTTTATTTTGACTTTCAGTGCACAGCTGGATAAAAAGTGCTTGTGGTTGCATACCTGTTTGCCGCTTTTCGGGCTGCCGTGCAAGTGCAAAATAAACTGCAGTTTGTAAAACATAAAAGATCTCAACTTACAAATGGTAATATGAAAATGTTTTGGACTAGCTCAAACTTGCAAAATACTACTGAAACGAGCCAGATTCTGCTTATTAACATCTAGGTTAGACTTTCCAATAAACTTTGAACAAGTTGCTACCAAATATAACTGCATCCAATTTCTGTCTATTCTAATATTTAGTAAAAGTTAATTCATATGTGTGTCTTTAGGTATAATTGGTTTTGTATGAAAACACAGAATGAGATTTTGTAGAACATTCCTACAATCAGTTATCATCATCATCATTTTCAACCATTAATAATCCATTACAAGATAAAGATTTCCAAATTTAATCCAGTTCCTTAGACATTTTCCTTCATATCACTAAGAAAACTTTCTGAATAACCATTCATTTAACATGTGGTCCCTTCGTTAAATTTCCTACATTTCTCGGAATCCACTTGGAAGATTTCAGTTGTCCACCTACTGTTATCTCTTCTAAAAATGCATTCAGCCAGTTTCCATCTGGTTGTTTTGCAATGATACCAATAACATATGTCTGTTCTCTTAAATATCTATTTCTTTAAATCCCTTTATATTAATTTACCATATATTTTTTCACATGTTGCTGGGTATTCTGATGCCTCCATATTGCTCTTCCGTTAAATGTCCAGGTCTTGGATCAAAAAATAAGTATTCTTAAAATACATTATAAACTTCCCTTTTTAAATTATATTTCATTTCATTTCTATCAAAAGTATTCCATCCAAATTTATTCCTATGATTAATTTTATTCATTATATTTCCAACCTAGCCAAGACATTTATAATACATTACTCCTAATTCATTATTTTCAATTCTTATTTTCTGCTTCTTTTGAAAATTCATTGAATATGTCATTGGCTTTTAAACAATGTTTTCCTAGTTTCTTGTTTTCATCTAAAAGTTTTTGTAACATTTCTCGAAGTACCGATCTGCGAAATCTAGAAGAATTAAATAATTTCCATTAATTTTATTCCCATCACTTCCTTCACATTTTGATTCACAAAATATATTTCAGAAAACTAACATAAAAAGTTTTATAAATATGGTATCCTCTTGTCGTGCACTCTTACCAAAATAAATCTTAACATTACCACCAATCCAACTGCCGTTGTTATACGATAAATTTCCTTCAGAATTTAATGATATTTTGAGTCTAGTCTTAATATTCTAAAGATTTAATCACCAATCAAATCCTTTTAAAATCAAATGCTCATTAGCAATCTAAAAATCCAAAGCAAAATGACAGCTCCTATTCATTGATCCTTTCTATTAATCTGTTTTAAATCCAGTTTCTTCTTTTTGTTACTTTAGAACTAAAGTTCCCTGCAGTCAAAATATGATGATCTTAAAATATATCTTACATAGAACAGGCAGAAGACTGAAAAATCTGTAATATCTAATATATTCATTTTCTTTATCTAGCTTAAAAATAAATTCTTCCAATTATGTAACACATCTTTATCATTTGTTATATATATATATATTGTATTCCAGTGAAAATATAACCAGTTCTCTCTCTAAATAACCTGCAGTGCCATCTCTGAGTCAATGTTTGTATTATATAGTGACATACTTGAGCTATTCATCCAAAATTTTACAGTACTAGCATGCCTGGATTATGAGTTATAGCACGAAGTGTGTAAATATGTTTTGTACCTTCACTGATATCTTCAATGCTCTCCCTGCCATTATGGAATCTTGAAAACTATTTGAAAACGATATTGCAACATATGTCTTCACTGCCATTCATAGTCTGAATTATTTCAATCATTTCAGTAACCGTTTTACCCAATTTAAAACGAAAATTTAATGCTAGCGCATTGTTCCATTGCAGATTATGATACGAAAAATATTGTCACATTTCATGTCATAACTTGAGAACTACACAAGCTAGTGTCTTAACATTTTTGTGGTAAACAATTAACTATATCACTATGTAACATATTCATTGATTCAGAGATAACCCTGCAGGCAGTTTGGAATGGGAGAACCAGTAACCGGTCACTTTTTCATTGGGACATACTGTGTAGCTATGCCAACAATTTCTTATTCATCTGCTTTTTCAAAAATAACTATCATACCTGAAGCTTTTCCACTCTTCGTGGATTTAATAATATCTCATCTCTTTATTTCAAAAGATTTTACAATTATAGGGCTGCTTTGTTTTGCATATTGTTTATTATTATATAGTACTTCATGGAATTCTTCCATGTACTTCATGGCATTGATCCTCTTCTTACATACAATTGGCATTTTTACTTCTTAATTTCGGAACAACTTTCTTTTCATTATCAAAATGTTATTTTATATTTTTGAGACTTTTATTCTTTGCTATAGCCTTTTTTTTTTGTTACCATTTCACAATTATATTTTCTTTTATGAATATTGACTTTTTTAAGTATTCAAGTTCAAAATGGGGCATTTAAAAATATTGTTCATATTCCTTCTTTCTTTCATACCTTGCCTTGTCTCCGCTGACAATTTCTAAGTGAGTTATTTTTTCATCTCTACCAGTTATCAGTTATTTGGGTAAATATATTTAGGAGAATTCAAGACTAACCCATCATTGAAATATGTTAATATTTTAAAAATCAATTTGCAAGTTCTAGATTAAATTCATTGAAATTTTTCTGAAGATTAAAAATATAAGAGATTATTTTACTAGCATTTATCTCTATACTTTTCCCCTTAACACATGTCATATATAAGCATAAGCAGCTATCCACTCTAGTATTATCTATTATTACAGTAAATCATTATATTAGCTCAGGGGTTTCCATACCCCCAGGGGGTACAAGAAGCTTGTCCAGGGAATATCAGGTAAGAGTTTTAACATTATCATTTTAAAACTTGATAGTATTGTACTCATATAAACAAAGAAGAATAACAATCTTCTACCTATTTTATATAATGCTTATATAATACTTTATTAAATGAGAAGGAAATAATATTCCCATCATGGGATGAATCTTGTTCCCCAATGTTGACATAATCTGGAATCATACAGAGAAATGATTGGATGAAGAGAATACCATGATATTCATGACTAAAAGCCTTTTTTTGATGATTGACACAAGTAAATAAGAAAAATGAAAAACAATTCTGGTCCATTCAACATGCTTCTGTATTACAAAATTAATCTTAAGAATTTTTAAAATGGCAGATTGTTCTGACAATCACTAGACAGCTCAGATGTGTTGGTCTCCGAAATTTTTCTCCAATAGGTTTTTGGCTGTAGTCCTTTCTCAACAGCAGCTGGTTCCTAATAGGTTTCATTTTCATATCTTTGGAGAATGTGCTTATTGTTCCTAAGAATGACATTAAACAGTATTCCATCTTACGGGCTTACAAAATTGATGTCAAGTTCCCAGTAGATACTCTTTATTATCTACTTGAGATATTTATAATAAAAACAAAATGTTACTTTGTATATTTTCTATTTCTGTACACTGTGATATCAAAAATATTATGACAGGTATTCTTATTATTTCCCCCTCTCCATAAATAAATATAATGTATTTTCAACTTCAAAAAAAAAAAAAATTCTACTAAACTTTAGCTTAAAATAGATGCCTGCAGTTAGAAAAAAAAAACAAGATTACTAAAATATATAGTTTCTGACCTGAAGTCAGTGTTCATATATAACAATATAGGCACATTGACTTAAATTCAAAATTTTGTGGATTTTTGAAATTTCAGATTTTTAGTTTACGAATCAATAAGGAATTAAGAATAGTTATCAGATGAATTACTACTGGTTCTAGCTTTAAATCCCAATTCCTCATAGATAAAGGCAACACCCAGAAACCAATGTGGATGGAGGTTTAAATGCACTACCATCTAGTAATCACTAATCATTCAAGCTTATGATAGAGAAATAATGTTATGTTTGTGGATGTGTGGGATTGTTTTATTGGAAAGAGAGAGTTATATAGTAAAGATGGGTTGCATTTAAAAAAACAAGGAAGTGAAGTTTTAGGGAGTTTGATTTATAAAGAATTTTTTTCGAGAAACTTATAAAGGGGGGTGGGTTTTTAAATTGTAATATTATTAAAAAGAATGGATGGAATATAAGAAGTAAGCAAAAGGAATTTGATTTTGATATAAATATAGATATGGAGAAAGAATGGTTTTGTAAAATTAATGGTAAGAAAGTAATTTATAAATGTAAAGGAGAAGAAAGAATTAAAAGAATTTATAAAAGAGTAGTTAGGAAAGAAGAAAGTGTTAAAATTGGGTTTTTGAATATGCAAAGTGGTAGGAAACCAGAAAAGTGGATGGAATTAAATAAAACAATTGAAAATGAAGAGCTTGAGGTTTTAGCAGTAGTGGAAACACATTTAAGAGAAGAAGAAGAACCTATTTTGGAACAGATGGTATGGCAGGGTATAAATAGAAAAGAAAAAGAAAAAAGGGGTGGTGGTATAGGTGTTATATCAAAAAAATATTTAAATATTGTTAAATGTCAAGAACATTTGTGGTTTGAAATAAGGTTGGGTAGACAAGAATGGATGGTGGCTATAGTTTATATAGCTACTGGGGATAGTCAAATTATATTGGAGTGGAATAGTAACATATATGAATGTCTAGTTAAGGATATACAAAGTTTTAAAGAAAAGGGGAAGAGAATAATGGTTATAGGGGATATGAATGGACATATTGAAGAAATTGATGATGTAGATAATAAAAATGGACAGCTTTTGAAGAATTTTTGTCAGAAAGTGAATTTGAGTATTGGAAATTTATTAAATATTTATGAGGGACAATACACATGGTTCAGAAATAATATATTTCACACAATAGATTATGTATTGGTAGAGAAAGAGGGAATAAATAAAATACGGAAAATTAAGGTGTTTGATAATGAAGAAAAAGTATGCACTAGTGATCATAATTTCATTGTAATTGAAATGGTTAGTAATGTGATGGAGAATAGAAATAAAAGTAGAAATAATAGTGAAAGATGTGGATGGAGAGTGAATGATAAGAATAAGTTGGAAGAGTATAAAATACAAGTTGAAGAAATAATGGAAGAGTGGGTTGGGGATGAGTATAAGGACTGGTGTAAAGAAGTAGAAAAAGTGGCAAATAGGGTTTTAGGTGAGAATATTCCGAAGAATAAAAGTAATAAAAAAATGAGAATTAGTAAAAGTGTAAAAGAAAGGAAAGAAGCATGTAGAGAATATAAGTGTGCTATTAAGAATAAGGAAAGTGAAAAAGATATTAATGCTAAATGGGAAAAGTACTTAGAAAAGAAGAAGTTGGCTAAAATAGATATTTATAGAGAGAGAATGAAATTGAATAGTAAATTGTTGGAGGATATTAATAAAAGTGGAAGAGATGAGAGTAAAAAATTTTGGAATTATATTAAAAGGAGAAATGTGGGGGAGAGAGAGTTAGTATTACTAGATGATGAGGGAACAGAGTATAGCTCTAGAGAAGATTTAGAGAGAATCTTAAATAGTTATGTAATGAATATAGAAAAGATGTTAGATGTGAATGATAGTGTTAGAAAATATGAAAGAATATAGTAATGGGAATATTAGTTTTTCAGAAAATGAACTAAATGAGGTAGAGAAGAAATTGAAAAGTGGGAAGGCAAGAGGTTTAGATGGATGGGCAGCAGAGATGGTAATGAATTTAGGATATAGGGCAAAAGTAAAGTTATTATCCTGTTTTAATAAAATGGCACAGAATAGAGTTTTCCCAAGTAGTTGGAGTAATACAAGAGTAAGGTTATTGTTTAAAGGAAAGGGTAAGGATCATAGAAAGTTGAATAATTATAGACCGATAGCGGTAACATCAGTTTTATATAAAGTTTTCTCATATATGGTGGCTAGTAAAGTTGTGAAATGGATGGAAGGGAATAATGTAGTGGGGGAAATGCAAGGAGGTTTTAGATTAGATAGGCGTATAGGAGATAGTTTATTTGTAGTTACACAACTTATGGATATGAGTAGAAATGCAGGTAAACATTATATATGAGTTTTATAGATATAGAGAAGGCATATGATAGAGTAAATAGAAATAGATTATGGATAAGTTTAGCAAATTTGGGAATGGATGAAGCTTTAATAGATATTATTAAGAAATTATATGAAAATAATTATTATATATATCAATTAGAGAATACAGAATCAATTAAAGTTAAAAATGGTGTGGGACTAAGGCAAGGATGCCCTATGTCACCTATTTTGTTTGTGTTGTATTTGAGTGAAATGGAAAGAGCAATAGAAAGATTAGGAAGAGGGATAGAGATATCGTTAATAGGTAGTAAGGGAGTATATATTTTGTCAGGTCTTTTTTTTGCAGATGATATATTTTTGTGTGCAGAAAAAAGAGAAGATATGGAAGTTATGTTGAGGACATGTGCAAGGGTGGGTAAAGAGATGGGGATTAAATTTAGTGAAGAAAAATCAAATATAATGATGGTTAATACTGGGGAAAGAGAAGATGTAGAATTTTTATTGGGAGATATTAAGTTAAGTGTGGTGAATGGTTATAGTTATTTGGGAATTATTTTAAGTAATCAGAAAAATTATTTGGATGAATGGGAGAAAAAAATTGATAAATAAAGCAAAGAAAAGAAAGGGATTGATAAAGAAATTAACAGTATTTTCATATAATAAATATGATGTAGCTAGAATTATATGGAAAGGAGTTGCAGTAGCAGGGTTAACATATGGTAATGATGCATTATATGTTAGTAAAAAGATATTAGATTACTTAGAAAAAGCTCAAAGGGAAGTAGGAAGACATGCATTGGATGCAGAAGTATGGACAGCAAGGGAGGCAATTCAAGGAGAAATGGGATGGTCAAGTTTTCATATGAGAGATGCAAAAAGTAAAATGAAAATGTTTGGTAGATTGCAGTTTATGGATAATAAAAGAATAGCTAAAATAGTATTTAATTGGGTTATGAGTAAAGGGCAGGTAACAAAATGGGTGAGAAAGGTAATGCGGTATGCAAAAGATTTGGATAAAGAATTTATATCAATATATTTGTACAAAAGATGGGATGATTGTGTTAAGAGGATTATTGAGTGTTATAGTAGTAAGGAATGGGATAAAAGAATAAATTTATTAATAAAGACTAGGGAGTTAGAGAGATGGAGAAATAGTATGGAGAGTAAAAAGAGTTTAAATACATATAGAAATAAACAGAATATTAGGTGTGAGTTAATATATGATAATAATAAGGAAAGTAGTTTATTGTTTAAGGCTCGAACGGGATCTTTAACTACAAAAGAATATACATGTAAATGGAAAAATATGGGTGATTTATTTTGTAAATTATGTAAGGAAGGAATAGAAAATATTAGGCATTTGTTAATTGAATGTAAATGTTTGAAAACAGAAAGGGTACATATAATGAAGTTGTGGAAAAATAAATATGAAGAGTGATTATACAGAAAGTGAATTATTGGTTTTTATGCTGGGTTTGGGAAAAGATAAGGGGGATTTAGATATAAAGGTTATAGAGTTGACAAAGATTATGTTGTGGAAATGGGATAGAGCAAATTATGGGTAAATTTAGAGTGGGGAATGTAAAATAAAGTGGCTAACAGGTTTATCTGGGCATAATTGCTGAGATATTCTTGACTTCGTTTAAGGAGAAGCCATAATACATCACATCTGCTACAATTGTAATCCAAATAAATAAGTATTCAATTGCTGGGTTAATAAACCATAGTATGAACATTTGCATACTGCTGGAATGATGTGGATTAGCATAAGAGTAGACTCAAAGAGTTAAGGATTTCTGCATTAGTTCCCTGCTGAGAAACATATATGTATATTAAAGATCTTATTATGATGAGCAGAAAGAAACTATTATGCGAATTTGATTGCTCTGCCATTTTTAATATTACATGACAAACTATTAATATTCCTTTTTTAAACCAGTATTACCAAACCTTATCTAAATCCCTTTTCATAATCATTTCATTACCGAAAATTGTTTCTATTGATACTGACCCCCCCCCCTCCTACATTACAGTCATAACGCATTATTTTAACTTCATCCTTCTTTAATCCTCTAACAGGTTGACATTTTCTATTATTAGCTCTAATGCCTGTTTTGTCAATGCAGTTTTTAATTTTAGTATAAAACCTTTATTCTATATTATAACAATAAATTGGACTTGATTTTCTTAAAAATATAAATTTTTAAATGAAAAATATTTTCTAAAAAATCATATTCGAAGTTTTCAAATAATGAAAAAATAAAAAAGTGTATAATGAGAACAAATGACTTTTTCTTCGTTGCATGATGAGGGAAAAAAAAATCAAGTGTACAACTCCAGAATATTAAAAAAATATTTGCTGAGTGAAATTTATTTTTAAAAGGGGAATGCATAAATGTGAAGTCCTGATAAATTTATAAAATACTGTTATAAAATATTAAAATTATATTTATAATTTTTATAATATCTCAAAACATCTACCACAATGTCAATAGTTGGTAATCAGTTTCACAAACATGGTTATCGTAACAGCAGCGTTTTTCTTTGTTAACAGTATGGTCAAATATTTTACCTTATATTTTTAAAAATAAACATATATGAATGAAATCAGAGTGTGCGTTTTCTTTTTGTTTTACAGAATTATTGTACAATTATTGTGTAAAAATAATCAGATAACTTTAATGAACTATGCAAACAATCAATTTTTCGCTATTCCAAAAATTTTCTTGAAATAATCTTGCAAACCAGAGAATAAAGAAGCAACACTATCAAGCATTTGGAGGATGAATTAAATTATTTTGAAATGACTATTGGAAAATATTGATCACTTCAGATTTATTATTATATCAATAATATGTTAATTTCATTTTCTAGCATAAAATTTGCATGAATATCAGAAAAATAATATTAAAAATTGCACAGAAAAGCGATTTAAAATGAAAGAACTATCATCATCATTTCCCAAAAGCACTCTCGTAATACACTGAAGCTAATATCAGCTTGTTAAAGCTGCCAATGTAATGTTAAACCTATAAGAAACTATGATAACTCTATTACAGAAATGTAATAACTGCAATAGTAATACCATTTCATACATGAAAAAAACATTTAACTATAACAATAATTCATCATTGGTGCTAGGAAATTTCATCAAAAGCTGCTATTTCTTTGACAATGATTGCTATTACATTAAAGTTATGGTTAATGTTTTCAATATTTTCTTCATATATGATGACAAGACTGATATTACATTAATGGGTTGAGCAGTTGTAGCGTGTCAGTCACTAATGGTAGCTGATTCGTTGAAATTGTTTCCTTTTTTAAATTCCCTGAAAACTATAAGCATGATATCAGTAGAAATGCCGGAATTCATTGCTGCTTAAATTTTTCTTTAAAATGGTGTATCACACGTTGAAATCAGATAAAATTTGAATTTTTTTATTAATAGGTGCATTTAATTTTTTTTCTTTTCTGGTCAGTTTACTAGATTACATGAAGACAACAAAGGCAGAATTGATTTATCGGACAGACTCGTTACTAAAATGGATTAAAAATAAGCTGATGATTTGCATTTAAAGACCTTCAACCAGATCAGAATATCGGGTCGTAAGTATTCAGTTTTAATTTTTTAATTATTTGAATAGTATTTGAAGTTTTTTTTTAATTATTTGATAAATGGTATAATTTATTAAGGTGTTTGCATTTGCATTGGTTTGTCTGTGTAGTATATAAATTTGTACTCAAATATAATAAGTGGTTTATGTACATCGTAATTTTGGGGTTCTGATCCAAGTTTGAGGCAATCTTATTTTAAAGACATAATGATTCTCAAAAGGTTTAATAATTTATTAGGATATATTAGTGTGTTTGTGTTTGCATTGCATATCTGTTTGTATAAGAATAATATATATAAATTATAAAGCCAATATACATTTTAAGATTATCAGATGTACAGAAAGGTTGCAGTTAATAAAGCAATCACAAAATTTATTGGGCATAGTATAATGTGAAAATATAAACACTTAAAACCAATAAAGAGAGATTTCAAATGATGTATGTGTGGTGATAGCTACAATGGTTATGTATATACCACATAGAATTGTATGCAGGTAAAGAACCAAATTCTGATTCTTGCCTATCCTTGGTACTCATGCTGTGGAGTCAGTAGTTTTGCCACAACTTGCATCATATTATTTTCAAATGTAAAGCAGGCAAATGAGCTATATGCAAATAAATTATATCTCTGTGGGCTAATAAATATAACAAGATAGCATCACTGGTGTGCATAAAGAATATAAACATCACTGGTGTACACAAAAAATATAAAATGAAGAGATAAAACTCATTTTATTCTTGATACAGACAGTAGCCTACAATTTCTAGTTTTAGATAGACAAGAAGCCAATTGCTATGATGACAAATGTTTATCCATCATCTGGAAATGATTTGTTTTCTATCTTTTATTAGGATGACCTGAGATTTGTTAACTTTTGGGGTGCAAGATAAAAATGAAGAATTCTTATGTGACTAGTTTTGGAGATTCTGAAGCTATGAATTATCTCAGATAAAAAATATTATATATGGTTTGAATGAGAATTTTGTGAGAAATACAAAAAAATTATCAATGACGATGTAATTTAAACTTAATTAATGATAAATTAGAAATTATGAATAAACAATAAAGTGAATTATTTTGGATGTTGAAATTTCTTTTTTTTCCCCATTATTTTTTAATAATAATCACTATTTGTCTTAGCCTTATTGTTTTCCTTAGTTTTTCTAGTTTGTATCAATGTAAAACTTTTTGCTCTAACATTATTAAAACTGAAGTTATTGTGAAAACTGTGTCTCAACTTAGTTTTTTTAAAAATTCAATATGGCATCTAGACAATTTTTAAAGTTATGGTCAACATTTTCAAAATTTTCTTCGTATATGAAATGGTGTTGGTAGTGCCTTTAATTTATTTCAACCTTAGTAGATAGAAAATATGAACAAACTCATTAACTGTAACTCCTTAATATATTTTCAGTGCAGAACAACCTCAACAAAGGAGCATTTGCATTTGATAAGTTGGCTCAGTATCAAAATGCATTAAAGTTCTGCTTTAAATTAACACAACTGTTCAAACAATTCATAAATATTAGCATCAAAGAAAATAATTTTACATATCATTTCTGAAATTGTGACTATTAATTCTTAAAAGTTTCCCTTTACTGATCACGTTTATATAAAAAAATCATAATGGTATAAATGTCTTTGTACTGATGAGAAATTATTTATTTATCATATTGATATATGTGTTATAAAATCAGGTAACATTCAAACACTAAAGTGATAAATCAGTCCTTTTTTTTCTTCATTTCCTTAATTTAGAACTGATCCTAGAATTTTTAATTTTCAAGTTCACACTTAAATCGTGAGATAACAAACTATTCTGGGCCAAGGATGCATTTAAATTTTTTAGTCTGGAGTTATATTATATCAGCACTGAAGGCATCAAAAAAAAAAAACCAATAAAAACCAGTTACAGATCAAGATCTCTGCCAGTGATCTTAGAACTTTTAAATTTCAAGTTCATCACTTTTATGAGTTAACTGCTCAGGACAAAAAAATCATTTAAATAATTTAGTCTGGAGATCTCTAAAGTCATGATAGCCAGCTATGTTAGCACAGAGAATATCAAAAATAACAAACATTAACTGAAAGAGACAACTCTGGCAGTAATTCTTTTAATGTTACATGTTTTCTAAAATAGTAAGGAAGTTTTCAGTCCTTTTGAAACAAATTGTTATAAACTCAGATGATCATATGAAGCTTTTTTTTAAAAAAAAATTACTATTTATAATTATTGCTATGGGGTTCAAATCTTGGACCTGAACAGCGTACTATCCAATAAAGGAGTCAATAAGCAGGTATCTATCTACTTTTAGCTGAAAGATTAAGTAATTGCAAAAACATTTAGTGATTACTATTTTGATTAAACTGATGATATCCACATCGACTAGTAGCCATCATTTTCATTTTAAATTGGAAGGGGAGGGGGGCATTGAGCTAATATTAAATGCAGTGTAGTCACTATGCCCACAGTCTGGGATGAAAGTCAGAACTGAGTAAAATTTGAAATTTGTTCCTAGTCATGAAATCAAGTGGGATTTTTTCTTCACATAGATATAGTTAATCTAGTTACATATCAATTATGCTTAGTAAATAGATAGCTCACTATTCATAAGTAGAGGTATTGGTCACAAGTTAATCTGGGTTCATAAGATTATTATTATATATTGACTATATAAAAAAAAGATAATTTTAATGATGACTGCACTATTGGGAAGGAGGGTATATTACACTATTATGGATGCTAAAACACAATTCCATTTAGTTTTAAAAAATCATAGATAATCATCTAGCCAAAGATAAGTTCACATTCAGACCATTTCTTGCTCTGAATGTCAAAACTTAAAAAGTTCCTGAATTTATTTCCAGTTACATAATATATATATGGACAATACTAGAACAATAGTATGACATTCTAAATAACAGATCAAACAATAAATAAATATGATTTCTTACAATCTCACCACTTCTTTCTTTTATAAAAAAAATAAAAAATGTTTGCAATATGTGGTCTTTGCCTACATTATATATATATGTATATTTAAAAGAGGTATATGTATATATTGGATATGCATATGTATATATAGATGTAGGTATGGATTATATATATGTCTAGGGGTGATGTAGATTTATATGTATATGTATGAAGGGAATATTGTGTATATTTTGATATATATATGTGTGTATTTTATATATATGTAAAATGATGGTTATGTATTTTTTATATATATGTGAAATGATGGTTATGTATTTATATTATTCAAATGTTGTAGCTCTGATGAAGACTGCTGGACAGTCAAAACTGTAAGAAAATTTGTTGCATTAAAGTGTATATGAAAGAAGTTTTATAAGCAATATACATTATATATTCCTAGATATAAGAAAAATCTTAACTAGCACATAAACCTTATGTCAATTATGTTTCAAGGAAGATGATCAAAAACACTTTTTTTTTTTTAAGTGACTTTGAAAAAAAAATAGCACAATTCAATTGATCATTAATTCTTTTCCAAAAGCTTGCTTTGCAGAAATTAAAATCATTACATTTATACTTTATGCTCTATGGTGCACAAGACGCTTATTTCTTTACAACAACGATACAAGAACACATTTAAAAACAAAGTAGACAATTAAAGAGACAAAAAAATTACTCCTCCAGATATATTTGTAGCTGCATGGTTCCTTATTCACCAGTTCTCGAATCTATAGTGAGATATTCTAAATATATATGTGTGTGCTTTGCGCACAGATAATGAAGCTGTTAAACATAAGTAATAACTATAATTTTTCAAATTTTTTTTAATGGCTAGTATATTCATTACAATTTTATATGTTTAACAACATATAGTGCCCCCCCCCCCATATAATTCTAACAAATTGTAAATATGTTAAGTTCTTTATAATATAGTTTTTATTTTTCATTTCTATTGTAATACACTATGTGTTTTTATCAATAAATTCCCTTTAGAAACAAACAAAAAAAGTTTGCAAAGGATTGTGCTTGGGCGACAATTGGTTAATTTAACAATGAACAAACGATAAATTTTTCTATTTTAGACGAAACAAAAATGAATTTTAATATATTTTCTACTACCTCAGTCAATGATACCATGGTGACTCAATCAACAGAGTTTAAATAGTATAATTTTATAATTAATATGTATTTCGTTTGATTTATATATCAGCTTTTTTAATCAATTCAGTGGAGACTGAAAGTCTTCCAACATGCTGAGCAAACAGTGGAAATCAGTTTTTATAAATAGCAAACACTTCTAGATCCTTTCGCTTAATTTTGATAAAATTATCATTGCGCTAAGATCATTTTCTAATATATAGCAATACATATAGAGGATACTTTTATGATTTAAAAAAAAAAAAAACGAACAAAGGCAACCCTTTTATAATTCCTATTACATTACTAAATACTATTCAAATACTTATTTCCTAAATATGCAAATATAAAAACTGCTATTTTACATTTGTGTTGTTTTAACCTGCATTGTTTTTTAATTTAAATTTAAAACTGGAAAGAACAATAATCAAGTGCAATTTTTAAAAATAAATAAGCGCAGCTGTTGCATGTTGATTGCAATAATTTTAATCATGGAGCCAGACTTCATGCCTTTAACGACACGATTTAATACCACACACAAATCATTCGCTAATAAAAATTCCTCCATTTACCGTCTCCATTAAATTATCGGAATATCTTTCAAGAATATTAAGGCAGCGAGATACGGATAGTAAATTTATCGATTTTATTACTGGCAGACCCTTACAAGTAATTGTAATAAAATTAGTTTAATTATATATACAGTTAAAATATATCATTAGAAAAATCTACAAATTATAGTAAAGTACCAACAATTTAAATATATAACTAGCTTTTTCCTTTTAATTTTCACAAAACGAAACACTTCACTAATCATTTGCTCGTAAATCAACCTAATGACATTACTCACCATATTGTTTTCCATTAAGAACAGTCCTCGCCGCTATATGAATAGGAAGATTTCCATTTTTATCACAAAGAAGTGGATCAGCACCTAATTTTAGAATAATTCTAAGAATGTCATCTTGTCCTAAGTAACATGCTAAATGAAGCAAAGTTTGATCATGATCTAGGCGAACATTGTTTACGTTTATTTTATGTTTTCGTACGTAGGATTTAAATTTTGAAGGATTGCCTTCGTCGATCAGACGAATTAGCTTACGTACCTTAAACTTAGCCATTACGTGCGACTTCTCTCCAATTCATAATAAAACTGGAAAATTTTAATCACAGTAATAAATCATTATAGCAATAAAACTATTTTCCTTCACTCCTACAAACCATTACTATGAAACCCGGATGAATGATAGCTCATAAGGACATCTAGCGGACGAACAGAAAATTTAAATTGTTGTCTCGATTTCGATTATTTCCGTTCTATTTCCTAAATACTTGAGTTAGATAGTTGACTCCTAGATGAATCAGTCGGCTAGTCCTATAACTCGTTAAAACTTATCTCTGTAATAAATTATTTTAGACAGCAACATACATCACTTTATAAAGTGGTAGTCTTAGATAACGCATAAAGTGCTGATAAAAATTCTAAAACGTAATTATCACTAATAAAGACAATGCTTTTAATATTTTGAATGAAACCTCAAACGTATATTATTCAATATGATTATTACCGGTAGTTTTTTAATTTTCGGATATTTATTACACAATATATATTTTAGCAAGTATATATAAAACTAACAATGTTGATTAGACATAGCGAAGAGTGAATCATCGGAATCATTTTGCAATCTTGAGATTATATAAAAATGATTAGGAAAGGCAGAAAGATGGATGATTATGTTTCGAATTTCTTCATTTAAAAATAAAGATTAAAATCTACTTTAAGTATTAAGAAATGAATTCACAAGACAGACATAAATTATCGTAATCTCTTTAATATGGTATGTTTATATAAACTTAAATTTAGACCCCAATCAGACCTACTAATTAGTGATAAACATACACTTAAATATACTACACATAATATTTAAAGTTCTGGACATTAAACCAAGTTTATCTTAAAATTAATACTTAGATACGAAAATATTTGCATGTATAGATTTTAGATAAAATATATGAAGCACACTTTAAAATTAAACGAAGTAGCCACAGATTTAGATAATTTTAAAAAATTATTTAACAAAATAAAAACAACTGAATGGTTCGTTTACCCGGGAATTCGTAGCAAGTTCGAATACCAGAACTGAAAGTCGATCCATTGAGTTTGAGCTCCAGTGTCTCCATTCTAATGAACTGCAATATTTTGTTATAAAATTCATCAATTTATGAATAGTAGCCCGAGACAATTTGTGAAGTGCTGATAAAAATAAAAACTAAACTATTGCTAATAAAGAATTATAACATTTTTAATATTTTAAATAAAGATAAAAAATTAATACATAATTTCATATTTACATATAATTATTAGATGACATTTAGTTAATTCCTGTTGTTCGGTTGATAGAATTACTATTTCTGTAGAATGAATTACTATCCATTTGCTCTTAATAACTGCATTTTAATCAAATAAATAGTAGCTCTGACACCATGTGAAATTTGAGCACCTGAAGTCATAGACTAAACTTTCAAGAACTTTAGCTCTTAAGTTCATCACTCATCTAAGTTCTAAACTGCACAGGGCAAAAAATGATCATCAAATGATTGTTACTTAGGAAACTATGCAATTCTTATGCCTCAAAGTGACAAGTTGAGCCTTAATGTACAAACCATTTCTTTATCAATGCATTAAATAGCCCAAATCAATGACACTTTTCATCACTGGTCATCTTTTATTATCAACCTTAAGCAAATCTCATGAATATTTCTAATAAAATCGATCACCTCATAAGACAATGTGCTAAGCCTTTCATCTAAACAACAGGAAACATATCTAAATACAATCTTTTTAGCAATAATAGATAAAACACAATCCTGTCCTGTTATTTAAAAATAACCTTGAATCATAGCCTAACTTATTTTTCTCATTCGTTTAAGGTTACATGTAAAATAATTTCTATGAATAACCTTCTTAGAAAACCCAGCAGATTCTACATAGGATTGTAATGTGTGTATTTTACTGATTCTTTTATAGTGCTAGCACATCCTACTGGTGATACATGCACTAGCTTAGTAAAAAAAAAATGGTCATGCTACACTTCAGGTTACTCAAAGATTACTAGAGCTGTAACTTCCTGATCTTTTGCATATTCTTCCACCAAATAACAAAAGAGAAGTTGGTTATAAAAAATGTGTTAAACACAATGGACTTGGCAATAACTCATTATATAGTTTGGCTAATTAAGACTTCTCAAATCAAAATCTCTTTTCTGAATTATAAAGCAAGAATCTACAGCTGAAAAATTATGACATAAAAATGAACTACTTACGATTTTTCAAAGAACCCCCCCCCCCCAATCCAACAGTAATATCATCTAGATTGGATTTTCCTATATGTTACTGAAGTCTTGCCGATAGACTCAGGATAAATATGGACATTGTATTTATCTTGCTTCATAAATGAAATTTAATAAGCACTGATATATATATGCAAATAAAATAAAACCACATAGTTAATTATTGTCTGTCGAATCTCTAGCTATAGTGGTGGAATTGAATGACTTAATAGAAAAACACTTATGAATTTTTTTTCTGGTTGAAATTTCTACAGGTTCCCTTAATATTTTAATAGTTCAACTGTGGAAAGAAAATCCACCTACTAAATTAGTGGTGAGGAACATCTGGCCCTCAATACTGTCCCCCAGATATTTTCAAAAACCTATATAAAATGCCTGTATAAAACTTCTATTTAAACGCATAGATAGTTCAAATATTGCATTAAGAGTTAGTTAAAATAAAATGTATTTTCTCAGCTGTATCCAATCTTTATAGTTCTAGTTCTTTCTATCAAAGATGCAATTTTCTAACAAATTATATATATATTGTGAGGACGATCTGACTACAGATTTAATCTATGATGAGGAGACATTTTTGTTTGTTTTTATAGTGATTTTCGAGACTAACTTATATTCAGAAAAATAAAATTAGAATTTTACTTTATTATTTTGCATTTTTTTTATTTTATTAGGATAGCTACACTGAATAAGATAATAAAAAAATGGACACAGAAAATTATGTTTATCAATAGACACAGAAAATTGCATATTTCAATAGAAATGGATCAACATATTTTTTTTTTTTTATAGAAATAGTAAATCGATGTGCCAGATGTGTCTGGAAGGTATTTGTTAATGAAAATACAATCAAAACATTCCGATTACAAAAAAAAATGTTGGGAAAGAAAAAAATATTAAAATAGAAAACTTGAAAAGGAACTTCATTAAGTGGCTGATATGTCTAATAAAAAGTCCAAACAAGTCAGAGAATTCTATGCAGGTAAATTACATTGTTTGAAGAAATAAAACAACAGAAATTTTGAAATCATTTTCTGAAGGGGAGTTTATAAATGATTGCATTCTAGCTGCTAAAAAAAAAAATCGATCATATAAATATGTCGTGAAGAATAATTACAAGGCAAACTGGAAAAATTTTCATTAAATATAGAACAGTCATTAATAATAGTGTTATTTTATTTTTAATTCACAAAAAGTTATAGTCCTAATTTTAAAAGGGCAAGTTGTAATTGGCCACCTGAAAAGATTGTTCACCCCTAATGATTAGGATAAATTGTTTGATTCAAGTATAGCAAGCTAATTTTTAAATCATGTGAAAAAATGTTATAAATATTCAAATGGCCCTTGACAGAAAAAAGGGTTCCCCATTCCTGCCCTAAATAAATAAATACACTTTATAAAACCAAGATTTGTTCTGATCATTTTTGCTGGAAGTTCAAATGTAATCTGATTGATATTCCACTTGCTATCTAAATTTCTCAAAAAGTCGCAAACCATATCTCTTTTCTTTAGTAAACAACCATGATATCCACATAGTTACAAGAAATATATTTTATTAAAAATTCCTTCCAAGTTTTTTATGGCCATTCTGCTCAAAATCAGTCTGTTATCAATATCCAGGAGACAAAAATTATCAAGGATTTCAGTGGTAATTATAAAATCAATTATTTTGTCATTATAATTTCTGTCTTCTTATTTAGTGATATTATCATATTTTCCTTCTAGTTTTAACTTGGCTAATAAATATCTTCAAGTCTTCCTCATCTGTAAGTAAGGTATCACCAGAATACCTAAAATTGTTGATTTATCAATCTAAATCCGTATTAGTCTTTGTTCAATATGATTTCGCTACAGAAGTTAAATAGATAGGATAACTAGATTCTTCTTGAAAATCCCTTTTGCCAATGTGCACCCACTAAGTTTCATATACTTTAACAATAGCTTTTACTTTGATACAGGACTACTAATGAAATCAATAAAATAAAATGGTGGAACCATATCCCCAATAACATATCACACTTTTGCATACAAACTGAAGCAGTATCTTTAAAGTTTTAAGCCAATAAACATAACATGACCACCACTTCTTATGCTTGTGTATAACTTGTTAAAACAGGCAAAACTCACTATATGTATTGCCACACACAGCAAGCTAGAATAATCAATGAATGCCAGAAGGCTTGTGCATAAAATCCCCATCTAGTGCCTACTCATCCAACACCCCCAGACTAGTTTCTGGCTTGTGGCCTTCGTCAGTGAGGAGTTTTGGATCTGAGAGCAGTGCACCTAGATCTTAGGATCTAATGCAACCCTCCAGCAGCCACCTTTTATCTCCACTTAACTACAAAACTATGGGTCTTAAACTGAAAACACCTTAATGTTTTCAATCCAAGCCCATTAGCTTATATAGTCATAAGTCTGAACTCAGTTCAGCACCCATACATTTTGGTGTCTTTAAAGTTTATGTTATTATAAATAATGAATATATTGTTAAAACTAGTCAACACTTAGACAATCCCAATATTAATAACAATCTCAACCTATTGTCAAGGCAACCTTCTTTTAACAATAAAAATGGAATCCCATCTTTATCATTTACATAGACATTAAAGATTGGGACGGAGATCGAAATTTTTGATAGAAAGTTTAAATAAACCTTCTTAAACAGATAAATGTAACCTATTCTGAATGCAGACTAATAAATAATCAATTATGACATTACAAACTGCAATTATAATTTTCAAATTGCACCCAAAGTATTATTTAAATAAGTGTAATGAATATATATAAAAATAATTTTTAACAAATATTGTTAAAATATTTTTAAGAATGTGGAAATATTTGTTCTATTTTTTAGAAAAATCACAATCAAATGATAAAGACAGTGATAGAAACTATTGTATCTAAGAGAGATTTCCCTTTAAGATGCAAAAAGTGTTTAGTTTACTATTTTCATTGATCATTATCTATATCAACTGATTGATTTTTCTAAAATAAAATACAATGAATATTTCCATATTCTTAAAAATGTCCATATATATATATTAACAAATGATCTCTACCACAAAAATTATACTCATACTAATCTTCAGATAATGGACTAATGATATATCTAATCCTCATGAAAACCATAAAACATAATTGGAATATGGGGGGGGGGGGTATAAATTATTTCAAGTAAAAAAATCGTATAAGAATAATTTTTAATGTCTTTTTTTTCCTTACCACATTTATGCTCCCTAATGTAAACTTTAGTAATTAGTATATGCTAGATAGTAATGCTTAATAATTCCCTGTCTAGTACTGTCCTATCCAATATCCCCAGACTAGTTTCTGGCTTATGATTTTCATTAGTCAAGAGCTTTGGATCTTGGTGGCATAAATGTAGTGAGAAAAACGAATTTACTGCCGAACATATGGTGTCACACAATGTTTTTAAATGATACTTATTAATGAATGGAACATTTGGAAAAAAAATTTAATAGGCATTGTTTTTTAAAAAAGATATTGTTTAATTATATTTAGTTTTGTAATTAAAGTGATGTCTTAAGATTAGAATCTTACATCCAGTTTCTTTCCTGTGGTGCAGTGGATATTGAATTCCAACTGACTTGGATCGATTCCCTTTTTTTTTCACTTGTTCAGGAAAATCTTAATTCCCAGTTCTTCAATATAGTAAAGAGTTCTGCAGAAGTAAAGTTCTCTACATTTTCAGCAGAACTATATTACTTTCTGAATATTATAATTTCAATTTATTACTGAATTCATTTTTTATTGCAGCTGCCATTTTTTTTAAAGTTGAAATTGATCATTCCAAGTTTTAGAAGTCATTCTAAAAAATGCAAGATGCCAAAATAGATAGACAGAAATTTAAAGATAAAATAAAACTTTAAACCAAAGTCAACCGACACACAAATCTGTCATAACATGTTTAAAATTAACTCCCCTCATTGAAATGAATTCCTTGTACTGATTAATATATGCAGTCCCTATCATTTTCTCATGTTATTTTTTCTTACTATTTTTGCCGATTTCACTTTTTATTAAAACAGTTCAATAAAATACATCAACAACAAAACTTATCTTTAGCCAAAGGATAGAAGAAACTTATAGTTGGCATAAAATCTGAAGTTGTTAAAATATATAAAAACTAAGATCTATATGATATGCAAATGAGATGTTTGGGATTAAAAAAACTAGCTTTTGTGTAAATTTCAAGCTAATAGCTTGAATAATATAAATGAATAAAAGGTGGCTTGCTAGATGTAGATGCATATAGAGGAATGGCAATATCTATATTTTGTTTCTAGATCACTCACATGCATAATACATTGTAAATAACATGATAATAATCCATTCTTATTGACACCAAGAATCTTTTATCTGTTTACAAGGCAATCTTTTGGAATACATTACAGTGTATATCAGGCATCAGCAACCTATGACCCATGGGTTACCAAGCGACCCATTTGATAATTTGTGACCCAGGTGAGTTCCACAAAAAGTATAATATATAAAAATAAATTATAAAACATAAACATGAAATGAATTTGAGAAAATATAAATAAGATTAATATTTGGTTTGATTACAAAACTGCAGTAATGAACATAGGAGGCATACAGCAACTTTGTCCAAACAAATATTGTCATTACTCAACAAGTGTGTCATTCTCTCGGTTGTAGCACTTATTCAGTAGCATGAGAATAATTACTTAAGTGAAATAATTACTATGAAGTTACCTAAGTGAAATAATTATTATTAATTATTAAAAAAAAAATACTACTATAGACAAACAAAAAGTAAAAAAAAAAAATTATTTCAAGATGTGTGAACTGAAAAGTATGAATGTATCGAAAAATGGTATCAAATTGATATGTACATATATAATTACCACACTTTTATTCAAGACATAGATGTAAATTGCCAAATGAAGAAAAATCTGAATGCATTCTTAAGCGTATTAAATTTTGGAAAACAAAATAAATTGTTGAAGAGTTTTATCACCAGATACAATTATGCTATATTTCCCAGCTTTGTGGCAGCTCTTAGCATTGGTACTAATGGAAAACCATTTATACATGGTGAAATTTGACGTAGCTAATAAAAACCAAATAATTGAATTAAAAAAATGCTATTATCAGCCAGAACATTCAGCATCGCATTGAAGATGTAACCCAAAATATTGACGAACAGGTCAAAAATGTTATTTAGTAACGTAATTAGCATTGCACTCGATGAAAGTACCGATGTAAATAGTATGGGCAGGCTGACAATTATTATTAGATTGCCATCAATAAAGAGTTCAAATGTCAATGAAGAACTACACATTCTTGCTTCAATGAATAACATGATCAAAAGCACTAATATTTTCCATAAAGTACACGAGTTTACAAATTTCAAAAATGGGCAAATATTGGATTTAAAAAGTAAATTGTTTTCCATAACAACTGATGGTGCTCCATCTATGAAAAAAAAATGTTGGATTTGTGAAACTAATGGAAAATGAACTTGGCTGCCCACTTTTATCGTTCCATTGTATCATACATGAAGAAAATTTATTTGTAAAGACATTTAAGCAACAATTTAAGGATGTAATGAAAAAAGTTAAGATCATAAACATGATAGTAGCATAATCAGCATCAACACACAGATGCTTCAAAGCTCTTTTGAAGGAAATTAAATTGAAATATGGAGATTTGCTGTTACATTCTGAAATACGGTAGTTAAGTCAAGGCAAAGTTCTTAATAGATTTGTAGGGTTTTAATGATATACAAATATTTCAAAGAAAATCAGTGAAAATGATCTTGAACTCGATGATAAATAATGATTTTTAAGACTTTTGTTCTTAACAGACATAATGAACCATTGCAATAATTTCTCCAAGGAAATAACCATACAATTTTGAAAATGTATGAGGAATAAAAGTTTTTCTTCAAAATTAATATTATTTGAAAATGACATATAAACTAAAATATTTCTTTTCTTTCTCTTGTTAAAAAGCCAACATAAGAAAAAAAACATCACTGAAAGTCATCTACATATGTCGAAAGTTGGGTTTCAATAAAGTGAATATGAAAGATTTCAGAGTTTTAAGAAGCTACTGGCGAAATGTTTACATTTATAATAAAGCCCGACAATTTAAGTTTATAAATGATTGATTTTAAAAGTTCATTGTTGTGGATGGATAAATTCAAGACAGTATGGAAAGATTTAGAAAAAAACGGAAGATAATCATCTTCTCATGATATTAACGTGTTGGGCATCACTTCTTACGAAGTTTTCATCTTTAAAAAAAATTGGTTTTTGCTATTTTGTCTGCGTTTGGTTCTACTTATAAATGTGAACAAATATTTTCACATATGAAATTTATTTTAAGTAAAAACAGAAGCAGCTTAACTATTAGAAATTTAGACGCTTGTATTCATCTTAAGATGACTAAGTATAAACCAGACTTGACTAAATTGATGTGTACAAATTCAGCATCAGGGAAGCCATTGATAATGAAGAGAATGTTTATAAATAAAGTTTATAAATTAATGAACTAAAACTTGACAATTATATTTGTTTTTAAATAATTAAAATTATAGTTTTGAATTTTTATGTTTAAAATTTAAAAGCATATTGTGATTATTTTCTCAATAAAAGTTATCTTATTCACTAAAAGACTGTTTTAAAATGAAAATACCACTGACCTGAAACATCTCAAGTCATATTTTGGTTTATTTTCATCTGCAGCCAAAAAAGTTGCTGACATTTTCTTCATAAGCTTTAATTACAATGTTATTAAGTGTGCAGTACTTTTCAATATACCGACATATAAATAACATCTACTTTTTATGTGTATAGTATGCATATATAAATTAAGATAATATTGACTTTTCCTTGCTTATTTCAATTATGATGCTGCCACAACAATTCACAAATGAGCATGGCCACTCCAACTCCAAGAGAAAAAACAAAATATTTTACTAGATGAGCTTTTTCAATGGCTACACAAATTTGTGAACTGCAAACACTATCACATATAGAACATGCTGATCCAGTATTCTGTTAGATATTTTGTGGTGCTGTTATTTAACTTTCTCTACAAAAAACTTTCATTTCTGAAATACTCCAGTTTCATATCCAATACTAACTCTCCAATATATTCTATTCTCCACTATATTTTCCCAGTGAAAACAATCAATACTGCATTTTTTTAATGTCTGTGAAATAATCCTTATACTATAATCAAAATCTATCTCTTCCATGAAACCACACTCAAGTCTAACATAAAACATTCTATTAGGAATTCTTATATTGTTCATTCATTCTGCATGTCCAATCCATTAAAGATGTGATTTTATAATAATGGACTCTATAATGTCATATCCAGCAAATTGAAGGATATATTCATCGATCTTGCCATTTTATTTTTACATTTTTTAGCAAGCTGTCCACGTCTTACTTCCATACAATAAATTAGATAAAACAACAATCTATGTAGATACTTTATAAACAGTAATTATCTTCCTGTCATGAGATACTATCTTTTAATTTGTTAAAAGCAGCAATGGCATTTTAAAATCTGTATTGTATCTCAATACTTAAACCTATCTTTCTACTTATAAAACAACTCAAATTGATTTACAATTTTAAATCAACCAACCAAGTTAAAAATTGCTGAGGATTTTTTTACTATGACTGGCTGATAAAGAACTTGGTTTTTTAAATATTAATTATTAAATCAAAATCTTTAAATATTCCATTCAAAACATGAAATACATTCTGCAAATAGTTTTTTGAATTGGCAAATATGGTAAAAATAATCAGCATTCTGTAAATCCAAGAACCAAAAAGATGAAGTTTTTGTTTTTAATTTTCTCAAATTAAAAAATTCCACCAATAAACCTTAATAATGTTTAAATCCATTTCATTAAGTTAACAGTTCCAAAAGCTGCAGAAATAAAAATTGAAGTGTTAGAATAAGTATACCTCATTTAAAACATAACTTCACATGATTACCTTCTCTTATACTAGCACATAATTGTTGTAAACAAAGGCAAAACTCTCCATACAGTAGTGCCACCCTGTGCCAACCAGAGTAATCAATGGAGTGGTGGCTATGGTTGTTTAAAAGCCAAAGACACCAAAATGTATGGATACTGAATTGATTTCAGACCCATATGAATATATAAGCTATTGAGCATAGATTGAAAATATTAGTGTTTTCAATTTCATTCTCATAGTTTTGTAGTAGAGTTAAAGGGTGGCTGCTGGAGGGTTGCATTAGAACCTAAAATCTAGATGCAGTGCTCTCAGATTGAAGGCTCCTCACTGATGATGGCCAAAAGCCAGAAACTAGTTTGGGGATAATGGATGAGTAGGCACTAGATAGGGATTTTATGCACAAGCCTTCTGGCATCCATTGATTACTCTGGTTGGCACTACTGTATGGAGAGTTTTGCCTTTGTTTAAAACATAACTGTTTAATCATAGTTGATTCATTTATTTTTGACACCTCATATCTCGATAAAATCATATATCAATGTTAATTACTGCTTGAAGATAAAATACTAATATAATAGAATTCACAGAGGCAAAACTCTCCATACAGTGCAAAGCAGAGTAATCAATGGATGCAGGAAGGTTTTTGCATAAAATCCCTGTGGTGCTTACTCATCCAATATCCCGACTAGTTTCTAGCTTGTGTCTTTGATCGATGAGGAGTCTTGGATTTGAGAGTTGCTTTATCACAGCTAAGATTTATACAGCTATTGAGATGTGCATCACTTGTCCAAAATTAACAGTAATACTGTTCAATAGATGCTTGAATATTGGTAAAATAGTATTATAAAAACTTAAGATATCACCCCCCCCTCCAAAAAAATTGTAATGTGTCCTTAAGGATTGTTTAACTTATAGATTCCATTATGACATAAGAGAAATATGGATTCACTACCACACAATGATTACTAAAGATCTATTTCCTATATGTTAATACAATTATATACTTATTCTAAAAGAGATATGCACCTAAGAGAAATAGATTCACTATCACATAATTATTAGCTAAGATCTACTTCCTATATGGTAATACAATTATGTACTAATATTGGGAGGCATGTGCCTAAAGAAAATGCAGATTTACTGCCAAATAATTAATTATCTATTTCCTATATGGTAATACAATTATGTACTTATACTGAAAGAGGTATACACCTAAGAGAAATGCAGATTCACTATCACATAATTATTACTTAAGATCTATTTCTTATACTGAGAGACGTGCATCCAAGAAAAATACAGATTCACTGCCATATTCTCCCAATCAAAAAAATTTAAAATTGCATTTTAATGTTTTAAGGATATTACAATATATTTTTCCCAAAATTGTGAGTATACAACTATAGATTCAATATCATCACACCTTGCAAAGTGCAAATACTGATCCCATAATCTTATTATACTTTTGGATAGTTAGAGTGTATCCTAAAATACACCTTTATGTTAATAATCAGAGATTGGTGTCTCATTTCCATACACGT
This sequence comes from Epiperipatus broadwayi, assembly GCA_028023455.1. Classification (NCBI taxonomy): domain Eukaryota; kingdom Metazoa; phylum Onychophora; class Udeonychophora; order Euonychophora; family Peripatidae; genus Epiperipatus; species Epiperipatus broadwayi. The sequence goes on along the minus strand of JAQFVV010006259.1, from coordinate 2,628,869 downwards.
ATAAAAAATTTACATAAAATTAACTTAACAAAGTTATATCACTATGATAAAATATTCCATTTTTTAATTTGTCACATGCATAAATAATACAATGGGTCCATGCCATTCTTTAACACCGAAGTTTTCCTTATCTAAAAAGTGATCTAACATTTTTTTTTTGCATTCTTAAACCAAGAACCATTTACGCCCAAAGTAACAGAATATTTTTCTTTCATTACAGAATTAAACAAAGCTTTTAAATTTTTTGAATATTACTTAGTAAACACATTATTTCACTATGAATATTCTATAGATCATCTTTGGAATTGGTAGAAATGACACAATTATTAGAGTAGTGTAAATCCACATGTTCTTGCTTTTTAATCAGTTCACATCAAATCTCTGATATCAATCATATTACCGTAATGTCTTCTTTATGCAATCACCTACAAACTATATTCATGTTCAGTCAGAAAAATGAGCAACAATATTATAACTATTAGACAACTCTGTTAAACATAAATAAATGCATCTAACTTTCAGTGGTTATCTGTACCTTGAATATCAATAAATAATCTATTTAATATTTTGTAATCATTTTAAACACTAACTGCTAATCAATAATAGATTTCATTCCAATAATTTGAGTTTTATTTGCAAAAATCTTTCTATTTAAGTTACACTTGAGTATATGCCTGAAAAGTGTTACTATTGGACCTAATGTGCAATTGTTATTGAAAACAAAAAATACAGTATTTTTTCAATATCCATATTATTTGATTCTAAGACTTTGTGTGAAGATACCAATAGCAAACTACATCCATTAAATATTTTTAATACATATAGTGTTCCAATAAAAAATAATTGATTAATTCTCTTCAAGCTGCTATATAGTGACATAATTTAACTAAAATTTTAAAGTGCTAATGTGTCTGGCCAATGAGACATAAAACTTTAGCCCACAATGGAACGATTATATTGTTTTAAATTGGAAAAAAATGCTATGGAAATGTTTGAAACGATTCAAACTGTCTATGGTAGTGAAGTCATAAATAGCAAAAACATTTTCAAGTGATTTGCAAGATTTTGTGATGGCATGGGGACAATGAAGATGATCAATGAAGGTATGAAACTCTTGGTCACATTTTATGTTGTAACTTATCTAGATATGCTAGTGTTTTTAAATTTTTGCGAATACCTTAACTATGTCACTACATAAAGGTATTGATTCAGAGATGGTACGGCAGAAAGAAACCCAGACATCTTTTCTTTAAATTTTTGTGAATACCTTAGCTATGGCCCTACATAAATGTGTTGATTCAGAGGTGATACAGCAGAAGGAAACCCAGACATCTTTTCTTGGTACTTGTTAAATAGCCACTGTACATCACTTGATGGTGCTATTTCAGTGCAAAAACGTAGCGATATAACATTCCCAGGCCTGTCGATTCTTAAACAATTTATTTTTTAATACGGCTTTTTTTCCTTCTTAAAAATGTACGTTATTCTTTGGGGGGGGGGGGAGTGCCTTTTATTTTCTTTTTATATAAAAAAGTGGTTTTTGAAATAATACCTTTATTTTTCTTTAAAAAGTACCTTATTCTTACTTTTTTATAGTTTTTTTTAAAAAGCGGTGGGTTTTTTTGGCAATTATTTTTTTAATTATCTTACAAGGCGGCTTTTTTTTTTGGAATTAGATTACGTTTTTTAAAAAAACTACTTTCTTTTTGGTTTTTTTTTTTTTTACAAAAAGGGGGGAGGGTGCTTTCTTTTTAATAATATGCCTTTTTTGATAATAACAGTAAGTTAGTTTACAATGAAAAAAAATGTGTTTCAAAAACCGTAACTTATTTTATAGTAATTAAACAGAGACGGCTTTCCTTTTTTTAAATAATACTACAACAAATGTACTCTGAGTAGTGGATGTTTTTTTGTCCAGTAATTAATCAGACTCAGCTTTTGATTTTCCTGTTTTCACCTTTTCTTTTTATCTTATTACAGTAGTTACCCCCAAAAAAGGCCACTTGCTTTTTATTTACAATAAAGAATCAAAGACTTTTTTTTTTTTTAGGCCAGCCTACTTTACTCCAACCCTTCAACCCTGACAGCCTGGTTGTAATATTAAATTAAAGTTTTAAAAAACAAACAAAATGAACAACACCAAAACAAAAAACAACTTTGGAATTGATTGCCTTACAAATTCATCATGACGACACAAAACAGATTCATTGAAAAAATAAATTTATTGATGGCATATGACTGTAATTAATAAGAAACTTTTTTGGCTGAAAATTGGAAAATCTAACATTTTTGAACAACATTTGACTACCTACAACAATTGAAAGAACAAAGCCAGAAATGACTTTGGAGACTAATGAGCACACAAACTGCCAAGTTCGTATATTAAATATCATAGCTTTACCACATCAACAATGACGTGGTAAGATGTTCTAAGCCTGCAGAAAGGCAACTGTGTCAGATTGTTTGTGATGTCCCACAATTGAATCATTATGCTACTGTCTTCAGCCATTTTGTTTTCCTCGTAAGAGACATGACCAAAACGGAACTTATTCCAAACACCTGCAATCGTGCAGTGGCAGAACCATTTCCAAATTTAAAACACGTCCACACTGTGTAGGGAAGCATTGCTGATACACTGACAATTAGTAGTAGCTAATAAATCAGTTGCGGTCTAAGGAAAAACATTTGGAACATTTCAACAGTTCTAAGACATTCCAATACACACAGCTTCAGATTAAATGGTAGCAAAGTGCCATTACTGATCATACGCATAGATAAGCCACACAAAACTGGGTGGAACATTTCTGTACATATGCATAAAAAGCGCCGCCATCATGCGGCCCAATTAAACAGCTATTATGATCATAGTGTTGTATTAGCCATAATTCAGTATGCTGCAGAATTAAAGGGCTCTTACTGATCGGTAGTGTCATACTTTTGGCTGCATAAATTGCATTATGTGGTCGCAAAATGGTTGCTACGATCAGTGTATTAGCGGTATGTTTGGCCGCAAAAGCAGTATTGTTTTCACACAGAAACAGTCTTACTAAGCAATGTACAATGACTACTTAACAATCCTTTTCTTTAAATTTTTGTGAATTGTCACTACATCAATGTTGATTCTGAGGTGGTTATGGCAAAATGAAACCCAGACATCTTTTCACTGGCACATACTGCTTATAAAGTCCAGATACATTTAATGTGCCATGCAAGTTTACTCTCTTCCCTTTATATAGAAAAAAAACCAAAAAATCAGTCTTTATAATTTTTTTGTTACTGAGAATTTTAAATACAAAAATGTGATAGAAAAACAAAAAAGTGTTTTGCCACTTCCTGTTAAATTACATTAGAAATTATAGCAATATTCATAAATATAAAAGCACAGACCATTAAATATTTTTTGATACTTGTGCATTATCCTGTCTGTCAAGCTTGGCAGACTTTTTTTTTAAATTATAGTTTCAGGGGCCCTATAAATATTGGTTTCTTTTATTTTGCTAATATGTATAAACTGTTAACTTTAAAAAAATAATGATAAAATCCATTCAGAAGATATACTTCCAATTTTATATATATATTGTGTAGATGCTGACAGCTTTAAACACTCAGTTTATTTACATTCAGCATCTTTATTTTTATCATTACATTTCGGCAAAATGATGAAAGTTTGGGATCTCCCTTTGATAGAATAGCATGCAGTGGAGTATTTCTAAAGATATGACATACTGCCCTCACAAAAAAATCTGAGTTAATGGGCATAATAGCTTTTTATATAATCTTCATTAATGTGCACATGACACTTTGTTTCTTATATTAATAAGTTGATTTAATACAAAAATAATAAAAAGTGGAAAAAAAATTTAAAAAATAATTTAAAAAAAACTAATATTAAATGACAGCTTGTCAGCCATTTTGTTTTAAATATTTATTGCCCCTGAAACTGTATAATTTTTTTTTAAAAAAAGCTGCCAAACTTGGTAAACAGTATAATGCACTAGTACTGATTTTTTTTATTTAGATACAATGTATCTATTATTGATTGCTAAGTCACTACAAACATTAAATGTTTGTAAATACATGCATGAAATTGACAAAATTTATTTCATTATTTTCTAAATATTTGCTTTTCCAATATTTTTATCATTAGGAGTCATTTGTACTTTTACTTATTTCAATTTATCTATTGGGTCTCAAAAAGTGGACAGTCACATATTGAGAACTATTGATACACTTTGCTGAAATACAAAAAAAAAAATTACTGTTTTTTGAAGACTGATCGGAAATTTAAGTTTACATTAAAAGTTATGTGTGCACATGTTTAAAAAGCTTAAAGCTTACATGTATAGAAAAAATAGGTGCAATTAAAATTTGATTAATTTTATCTCTAAAATTAATTATGTCAAAATAGTTTATAATGTGATTGTCAGTTTCATTGTCAATTACAATAATACCTAAACTTCATGTCAATAAAAACAATGTTACTTATAATTTAACAAATATATTAATGTATGTTTGTTCATTTACACCCCCCCCCCCCGAAACATTTAATAAATGTTAAATTGGTCTCTTTTACACTTATCAGGCCAGGATAACTGGCATTTATTTTACATAAATATGACTTTTCTAGTTTCTGAATTGTGAGAGATGATGCCAATTAGACAAGATAGCTAAAGAGTATTTTCTGAAATTAAAATTAGCCACTGAATTCCAGTTTATTTTTCAAGAAATTGTTAACTACATCTTAGTACCATTACTAGCTAACCAGGTTGTATTAGATTTATATCATATATAAATATGTTTATATATAAAGGACTATTTTAAAAAGTTATGCTACTTTATCATAAAAATGATGTAACTGAAAATGAAATAATTGTAAGAATTGGGATAACAAATTTTTAAAAACAGGCATCATTGTTCTGAATTAGAAAATTGAACTCACAAATGATAAAATATGTGGAGTATTGAATACCAAAAACAATTTCAATTACAAAATGGAATTAGGGCTCTTTCTTGAGAGATAGTAAGATGTATCGACAAGTTAAGGAAAAACTTTTAAATTGGGTATATGTGCTTAAATAAAAAAAAATTGTAAATGAAATATAAGTTGCAATACTAAATACATAATACTTCAAATAATCATGGAGAACAAACTACAAGGAATAATTCCTTCTACTCCATGAAGTTGAGCATTTTAAATGTCTGAATAAAGATTTAGTAAAATTAACTAGACTCACATTTAACAGAAAACAAATAGCCAAGATGATTGGCCAACTTCTTTAAAAATATAACCTTTCTGCTCTTATAAATTATAAATAACCATAAGGTTGGTCTTCAACACCTACCATGTTTCCCCCAAAAATAAGAGCTAACCTGAAAATAAGCCTAGCACGATTTTTAAGGATGCTCATAATATAAGCTGAACTTCAAATATAAACCCTATTTAGGATTGTCAACCAGATGAATGGATTTAGTTTGTCCATTGAAACACACGAATGTATTGAATTATGTGAGGACGAACCCAAAAATAACCGGAAATTTTGTAATAAAAAATTGTATATTTATTTTTAGATGTTACAAATTGAATTTCTTTCAAAGTATAGTCTATTTAATGCAATGCACCAGTTTAAACATGTTTTCATTTTTCGAAGTACTCCGGAAGCACTTGCCAAGTAATACATTTTAACACCTCCATTGTTTTTTTATTCACCACTTCTAAGTCTGCAAAAAAAAAAGACATTTTTTATTCAAGAGATTAAAAAGAAATAGCATGGAGAGATTGAATGAATGTGGCGTATGGATAAGCTGGATCATGCTAAATTTAATTAAAAATTCCTTCACACTTGAACTCTGTGCTAGGGCACTGTTGTCATGAAACATGCACTCCTCACTTTGCCACAAAATGGGACATTTAAGTTTTACTGTATCATGCAAAAGTTTCAAAACTTTTAGCATTTAAATGCCTGATTATTATGACTGAATTCAGAATAAACAATACCGTTTGCATCCAAAAAAAAAATCACCATCATCTTGACATTTGATTTCACTCTCCATTCTCTTTTGGGATATGGTTAATTTAACACTTCCATTAAATCACTAGTAAGCTTGTTTTTTAAAAACAACTTGCTTGTAAACTGTTTCAAATAATACAACTGTTTTCCCTGCCGTTTTTGAAAAGAAAACAGAATTTGACATTGTTCAAACTTTTCAGTTATTACAAAAATCGATAAATATGCAAAATGCATTTAAAAGGGCTACTGTTACACAATAATATCATTTGGTAGATTAATGCAGAAGAGTTCCCACAAGAGGTATCTAGGAGTAGAAGTATGTACTATTACAGATGTAGTTACCACAGAATAGATCCAGTTATTTTTGTACTTGAATAATGTAGATTTTTGTACATAAAAAAATAAGACATCCTCTAAAAATAAGTCCTAATAGTGTAATATGAAGCAAAAATTAATATAAGATCTAATTTTATTTGGGGGAGGGGGGGAACATGGTATCTTTAAACGTTATCTTTAAACTAAAATTATTGTTGATGGATAAATGTGACAACTGTTTCTTCGTTCCATATTTGTATTTTCATAAAACTGCTCTTTGGAAAAGATTAGAAATAAATATATATAATTTTTTAGCTAAGGGTGCAATTTTACGCATAGACTCCAAAACCACACAATCAAATACAGTAATTTAAAAAAAATTTGTATAGTAGAAATTCGCTTTAGAGAAAAGGACAGGGAATCAAGTTACTTACTTTAAATAACGGTATCTGAAAAAATAATTTCACTTGTTCTTATAAAAGAAGTCTGTAAATAAATTGCAGCTTATCGAATATATAACACTGATAATATAAACCTAGTCATGGAACAACAAAATGCAAAAATGTTATGAGAATTCATAAATTAGATTCCCAAAAAATCATTTAAAAAAAATTTACAAATAATATTTTCTTGAATCAATGCTAATCTATCAGTCAGATAATAAACCTATTAGTCATTTTATATCTGATTAATAGATTTGCATTGATATAAGAAAATGAATTATTATTTATAAGTTTATTTAAATGATTCTTTGGGAATTTGAGTTGTGAATTATCATAGTAACATGTCCGGATTTGTTTCTTGATTAGGTTTTATATTTTTATTAAAAAACTTTTTTTAAAAGTAAAAAAGACTATTAAGAGTACTGTTCTATTAGTTCGTGTCAGTCGCTTGATGGTGTTGATGCTATGCAAAAATGCAGAAATATAACATTACCGGGCCGCTGGCATAAAAATTAATTTTTAATATCTTTATATATTAATTTAATGTTAGTGTATCTACAAAATCAACAAGTTTGTTTATTTGTTATTTAGTTAATAATGTGGAATATACGTATATAAATGAGAAGTTGGATGATAGAAATTAAAATAAGTTCAAAACAATTTTTTCTTCAAATTTTACTCTCACCCTGCTATGTAAGGCGAAACTCATTTGTAAATAAATTAGTCAAGTAATATTTATTATATATGTATACTTAATCAAACCAGATACCGTGCGATCTTTTTCATAGATTTAGATATTCAATAAGAATCAGGTCTATGTGCATATATAGTTCAACGACAATAGCTAATAATAATTACTCATGCTACGAATAAAATACTGGTATAATACCTGCATCTAAATTAATTCAATATCTTTAAGGAAAAGGTTTTTTTATTCATTTCATAATGGATTGTTTTTTTAATTTTATTTTTGTAGCATAGTAACATATGGGATGAAATACCTATATATTAATGTTAATGAAGTTGTTTGACTGTATCTGCAATAGTGTATAGTTCTAGGTATTGTGTGTCTACATTCTTTTATTGCTTTCTGAAATACTTCATCGGCGAATCCTTAAATACTGGAGATGCCTGGAGTAAACTCCTCCTAAATGGGCAAGCCAAAGAAATGGACATAAGCTACAGAAGCATGCTTCATTCCTGAATGTGACTCATACTAAGGCTTTCAAAACGAATGGGATTTCAGAGCCATCGAAGTATCCTTTTGAAGAGAACATTTTTGCCGATAGTAACGGGACTTGCATCTGAACTGCAAGATGGTTTTGGACATCTCCAGTCTCATCGTTTTGCTACACACATATCTCTTGGCATGTAAGAGTATGTTGTTGTCCTGTAAAAATGCCATCGTGCCAGCTTGTGGACAGCAGTTGGCACAATTTTGAACGGCTCGTTTTTACAGTGAGCCCTTTTATTTGTCGCAAACATGCTCTTTGTGCAAATGTGATCTGGTTAAAATTTTGCTTGTATGTCACTTTCCGAATTTTTTGAAGGTTCCCTGTTGAGTAGGGAAGCGTGGCGATGGGTTTATAATTGTTAGGGGGTAATAGTAGATCAGATGTTTGTAAAACTAATTACTTTGACATGCATATTTGAAGAGTTGTGGCAGGCTGAAGTCCAGACATCCTCACATGATACTGTAGTGAACTTTCAACTGTGAGCATTGGGACAAAGTGTGTAACACGAAGCTGCAGGCCAGCCTGCAGAATGGCATGCAAAACGGCCCATTTCTGTGCTTTTGCATAGAAATATGGTCAGCAGCCTCTTAAACGGCATATTTTTGTGTTTTTGCATATAAATATTGCCATCAAGCAGTTGACCCGAGCAAATAGAACAGTACCATTAAAAGTTTAGTAATAATAAAATTGCTAACTATAATTTATTCATTTTTTGTTAATTATTTTTATTTATGTCTTAATGTCTATATTTTTAAATTGTACCATAAATGTGTACACATAAATATGTTGAAATGTTTATTATATACGTGTTATTGCATATTGTTACTATCCTTGAACCAAATGACATAGATATGATAGTTCAACTGCAGCAAATTAGTTTTTTTTTTATTACTTTCAATTTAATGTATCTTGGAAAGTTAAACATTTGAGTGCCAAAAGGTCAGTCTTAAGACTCCCTCCTTTCTCAAAAGAGAGTCTAATCTTTGGAGTTTTCTTTACTGTGGCAATTTTTGGTAAAATACATAATGACATAATCATCCTCACACACACACACAAACAACTCTTCAGGTCACATGGCATCTAATCTTAGCAAATAATAGGGTGTATTTCAATCCATGAATGACTACTTTTCAATTTATCCAGAGGATGGCTTTTATTCATGTTTAACACGACTAAAAATCTCATTAAAAAACATTTTAATTAACTCATGAAAAAATTCTTTCAGATTATATATGCATGTTATTATAAAAGTAAATTTTGTTTAGAAATTAAAGACAACACATTTTTCTGAGAAAAATTAACTTTAATACAGCATTTAAAAAATCTTTGGAATGGTACCTTACAAAGGAAATGTTATTCACAATCTATGTGAATTTACCATCTTTGGGTGATTTTTTTTTTTTTTTTTTGCCCAATCATGCTGCCAGATTTAATTTACATATAATAATAAAAGATCTCAGGGAAGCACATTTTTAAAGGATTGGCTTAAAAAAAAAACACAATCCAAAAAAAAAAAAAAAAATGTTAGGAATATAATTTTTTTTTTAAATTAAAAAAAAAAAAAGGAACTAGATATTCACATACCTGATCTCACCTGAGTTTTGTTTTCATTTAATTACATTCCATAATTTTTAGTTCAGACTTTAACTATATGTATTAGTAGAACAATTTTACAACAATAAAACAAGGATAAAATGAAACAAACCGAGATCTTTGAATGTTTCTTTTGCCTGTTGTATATGAGTTAAACAGTAAATCCAACAGCAAAAATGAAATATTTCTTTCTTTAAGAATTTAACTATTTCAGCAAATTACTATTCTTTTTTTTATTATATATATATAAATATTAGTAAATATTTTCCTTAGTCAAATCTGCCACTTAAAGCGAATCACAGTTTGTTACATGTGATCCTGCAATAATTACATGTGAACATGCGTATACATATACATCACAATACTAACTGACCAATACTATTAAGTCTACATAGTAGAAACCTCTACATTTTAAAACATTAATTAAGGAATTGGTTAGTATATTAATGATATTATATGTATATAAATTTAAAAAAAAAAACATTCCTTCTTTTTTATTATTATTTTACATTTACTTCAAATTTAAAATTATTTTTAAAAATATATGTTAAAAAAAGGAAACAATATATTTTTTTTCAAAATAAAAAAATTTACCAGAAAAACAAAATTTACACTGCAGTTTAACTGCTGACATAAATTTTAAAAAAATTAAATGGCCATTTTTTTAGAAAAAAAGCAATCAATGTAATCTTTGCGCAGAAACACACATACCCACGTGATGAGTATTATCTTATTTTTTACATTATATACACCAGTATTATGCCTCGGCTATAAACAATAAAGAAAAAAAAATGTAATGAAGGTGATATCGGTACACTATAGTTAATGGAATCTGACATTTCTACGAAGGAAATAATAAACAAAAAACAAATTTGAAAAGACGTACATTTAAAAAATAATAATAAACGGTTTTTTTAGTAAAGCATTATGATAATTTTTACAATATATATGAATATTTATTTACATAAATAAAGATGACAAATAATGTCAATTAGTGAACACAAAAAACTGTGTTAATAAATTATTGAATAAAAACATTTACATTTAACATTATATATATATATTTTCCATCTTATGACAAAGGTTGCATAAGCTTTAAAAAAAAATTACAATTTTAACCCCCAATATAAAATTATAGCACTCTGCTATTTGTTTTATTTTGTACAAATAAATATCGTAAATGCTTTTTACCCACCCTAGCCCAATTTTTTTTTTTTTTTTGAACTGTTAAAATAAACGCAAACTAATTTTATAAAACTTTTTCTTTTCGATGAAATATGACGTGGAACACAATTGTACCTAAAGTTTATTAATTCTGCCTAGAAAAGAAATGTGGTATCAGTAAGTCTGCATGGCAAACATTAATTAAGTAGTAAGTCGTAGTATTCACCTTATGATGAAATTCAGTCAATTGTGCACAATGACAAAGCTATGAGATATCAAAAATCTATCATAAAATAATCACAACCAATAATTGCCATTTAACAAGAATCACTGTGACAGAAATAAAATAATTTGCAAAAATATGAAATGGCAAGAAAACAGCCATGTTGCGAAATGAAATTTTCTCTCTCTCTCTCTCATTACATATAGATTCTAAAATATAATTAAATGTGTGTAATTTAAAATCAAGAATGCTTCAATATAATACTCGCACATTATAGTATGAATATGACCCATAATTATAACAAATAAGCTTAAAGGTTAGATGTGTTTCAAGTAAAAATTTAATTTAATTAATCTTTCATTGGATCATTGAAGATAGTATGGCTTGGATTATTGACATCCTATGGCCCATTTTTTTCAAAGTCACATAAGTAAATATAAATAATCAATGAAACACCATAAGTTAAGCTTAAAAGTAATCATTAAGACAAATTTCAGACTACCTCCCTCGCTCATGAAGGTGTACAGTTTTGCACTAAAAGTGACTGGTGGTTGGTTATAAATGTATAACTGATTCTCTACCAAGCCAAATCAATATAAAAAACTACTCAGAGAGGACGTAGGCAGTATTATTATCTGGTGTTCTGCCTGATTAAAAGCATTATTAATTTGGATCGTAATTATTAAGAAATGGATTACTGCTATCAGTTCAGTTTGAATGGCAGTTAAAGGATTTCTGTTACATTTTTTTGTTATACATTAAAATACACAATCAATTACACAATCAACACATTACAAATCTAAGAAATTATATGGTAGCCAAATTCTGAATCATGGTAGTATAAGGTTTAACAGGGTTAGTTTCAAGGGGACCCCCTATCATCAGTTGTGCCAAATCTCCAACATTAGTAAACATAAATCATAGGATTGAATCTTATTTATATTAAGAATGTAATACTTATGTGTTTTCAACATTCACACTTTAAAACAAATCTGTTTGATATATATAAAATTGATCTCTATTCTGATTGGTGGTTAGTATCTTGGGTCTTAGCACAGTTGATGAAGGAAGTTCCCCTGAAATTAGTCCTTGAGAGCTTTTTATATTATCACGGTTCACAATTCAGAAGATAGCTATTAAATAACAAAATAAAGAACTAATGCTCTCATTCATAATATTAAGATATTAGATGTAAATAAATATAAATATAGATGAAATAAAAAGATTTCTCATTGGTAAAACATATTTTTTCATTTTACAGCTTAGTTTCCTATATTATTGTACACTTTCAATTTCCGTTTCAATACAGACAAGAAGTAATGTGAAGACTATTCCACAAATACACGTATAGAAATACAACATATATATTTTTTAAACATTAAATTATTTACATAATTACTTTCATAATGGTTACTTAGCATGTTTTTGAAACTTCTTTTGTTTCTATTCACCTCCTGCAAATATGAACACATTTAAATAAAGAGAAAACCTCCAATAATCCAAGTTAAAGTATATACAAAACGCTATGACTATGATAAAATATTGCAGTTTGTTTTTCCAGGTACACCCTTCATACTGTCTGACAATAGATATGTTTATAGCTTTACCAAAAAACAAGGAAAGGCTTAAATGTTCCTATGCATTCTTGTAATATTTAAGCAATATGTCATACTCCTGAATTTCATCACATTTTTATTAAAAACAGGCTGTTCCATTAATTCACATTTAAAAAACTCATCCTACTTTATCTGTAGTTCAATTAAGATTAGGTTGTTGATTATCAGCAGTGGTCTTTTTTCTAGTTTTTCTGGCATATACATTTTTAAAGCAGATTTTAAATGCAATAAAATAATCGCTTCAAGTTAATCTACAAAATAATTAATTTCTGAATATTGAAATTTTTTTGGGGATAAAAAATGGTTCAAAAACTTACATCACACTAGAAACATTACTGAAGCAAAGTTTGTCAAAGATCGTTTGGATAAAACTTCACATCACCATAATATTAAATAAATTTCTTTTTAGATTACTATGTTAAAATTTTGTTACTTAGCTCAGAAATTTGATGCCCCTAAACTTTAGGGGAAGACCTTTCCATCTATTGACGATTAACTTTTTAAAAAAAAACTGCTTAAATGAACTCTTAATAATATTATTAATTCATCAAAGACAATATAAGACATACTTTATTAATACACACACAAATGAAAATTCAAACAGTAAATTTACCAAACACACTAGAAAAAAACTAAAAGAAAACCTTAACCAAGTTTTTAAGACTAAAGTTGATTATGGTGCTAATAATGGAGACCTTTTTTTTTAATTCCTCAAACTAAATGATTTAGTATAAGGAAGGATATTAGAACCCGCAAGACAAATTATCACTTTTCAATGAAAAAGGGTAGCATACTAATGGACACTTGATAGTTACAACTTGATTAATTTATATTATTTTAACCGCCACTAATAGATGAAAATCTCCTAATACGAACATAATCAACATTTCTCACACTATTCCGATAAGCGGCAAAGGGAGTTCAGTAAATAGATCATGATTTTAATTTTTCTTTATTCAATTTTTATAATCATATAGTCTAAGTATGTATGGTTTACTAACTTCAGTTTAACTGCATACCTGAGACTAAAAGTATCCCCAAGTCTATTATATATATATCAGAGGCTCAAAAATTATAATATAATTGTCAAAAAAAATTGAAAAACTCCAACTTTTGACACAAAACATTTGCATATGTATTACGTAAAGTTAATATAAAAGATTTAAATGGTTTCCTCGAATATTTAAATGTTACTCTATAAATATTATTACAAAACTGTATCGAAAATAAATATTCAGATTTTTAATATGCCTGCTACAAAATCATCTGGCATAAATCAATATGGTAGTCAAGAAAGCTTGTGGACATAAACAATCTTTTTGCTATTGTTATTTTGATCAGCCAGAATGCATACTTAGGATAGCATTGTTCAAATAATGCCAAGTTAAGTCTTTGGGTACGAGATTTGGTGAATAAAAAAGCAAGCCTGTTTAAAAATGATAGAACTTATCTCTGGATATGACATTTGGTAAAAAAAAAAAAAAAGTCAAAAATATATGTTGTAGTATTTTATGTGTTCGTAACAAACGAAGATTTCATTTATAATTTATTAAAAAAAAATTATTTTTTTGATTAGCAGAGCATTTTCTCATGGGCAAATTCATTTTTGTTAATGTATTGAACATTTGTATTTCAACAGTTTGTGCCAGGTATTCACCATTTGTGTTGGTTAAAAAGTTTTAACTATTTTTACAAAATGATTACATTACAATAAAGTTATAACTTTTTCAAAAACACATTACGGTTACATCCCAATAATTACATTTGTTTATTAAACAAGTACATGATTATTTGGATAATTGGAGAAACATGTCATTTTATCATTTAAATTTATAATTTAAAAAATATATAATTAATTTATATCTTATTTTAAACATATGGATTTAATTTAATATATCTATTTTCATATTATTTTTAATAAATGGTAAAAAAATAAAAAACATTTAGTTTTATTCAATGACAATAAAAATCCACAAAACTTACAAAAAACATGGTTACAGTAAAATGTAATAATCTATCATGCTTGCTTTTCAAAATGTTTGGTGACCGTTGTTATAGATAACTAAACTTTTATTTTTTGCTACTAAATTTTCTATTGGTTAAATTACATACATACATACATACATACATACATACATAAAGAAATTATATATATGATTTCACTTTAATTAATAGTCATTTTATGATTATATTTTGTTATGATTTAATTTTAATCAATAGAAATTTTGTTTAATTGTAACAAGATATTTTATTATAATTAGTAGTCATTTTATGATTTCATTTTAGTAAATAAAAATATTGTTCAATTGTAAAGATGATATATTTTGTAATTTATAATTAAAAAGTTGCAATTGAAATGCTACCTAAATCAATAATTCTTAGTAAAATTATTCTTAACATGAGCACAGATGGATTGCAATAAATTTTGTTCAAAAATTTGTAGGAATGATTATAGCACTTGTATATACATTTATTTTTAGCGAAAGTTTAACTCTTATCAAAATTTGTTTAATCGACTTAGTTTATATTCAGTTGTTTAATTCAAAATATAATAATCAATTGAATATATATAAACTCATGTGCATAAAATCCCGAAGTAATCTTTATTTATTTTTTTAAGAAGACTAATCTCAATACGTAAAATAAAAACACAGTAAGAGAGGGGAAAAAAGTATAAAATCATTTTTAAAAATAAATGCTAAAAGAATAGTTACTCCAATTTTCATATGAAAGGCTATGCTTAATTATTTTATCCTCACTTTGAAATCAGACATTAGTAACTAGACTTTAAATGAAAGTAAAAAATATTGCTTCATTTCACAATAAAAATATTACAGATCTAAAAATTAAAACCATATCCAGTAAGTCAGTGTTCATAATAAGAGTGCCTACTATATGATCACAATACTAATTTTAGTCCCTCGCCTGCAAGTCTGTTCCATGGGTTTGTGCCACCAGGTGCAAAATTTTGTTGCTTTTATTCGATTTGACTTAATTCTAGGGTAAAATTAATTAATGAATCAGTCACTAGATGGCTTTCTGCAGCAATTTTGTAGCATAAATTTCTGACATTTGTTAATTAAACTATAATATTAGCTGTGTACATATGTATAATAAAAGTGCTGACAAAATGACTAAAAATACAATCAAGTTGTCTTTATATAACGGATTATTTCCATCATCTAATATAAGTATTTAATGTCTTTAGAAAAATTTAACTTTATTTAATTATTCCAAATACATTCAATTGTTAGTAATAGCACACAAATTAGTATATGCACAACTTTTCGAGAGGCATTATTCTTCTCTCTTTTTCTGGCGTTGCTGACCTGACCAGTGACAGCATCAGCATGGGAATTGAACCTGAACCCTTAGATTCTAGAATATTGAATTTTTAAGGGTAATGCTCTAATCGAGCCATCAGGGTCCAGGTTAGATTCCCATTCCCATGCTAATAACTGTCACTGGTCAGGCCAGCAATACCTGAAGAAAAGGGCAGAGTAATATCTCTCGAAACGTTGTGCATATACTAACCTGAGTGCTATTAATAACAGGTGAATGTACTTGGAATATTTAAATAAAGTTAAACTTTTATAAAGACCTTCAATACTTATATTAGTTGATGGAAATAGTCCAATATATAAATACAACTAAAATACCATCATAGCAAACCTTCAGAAAAACAATAAAGTTGTCTGTTTTGAAAACAGCATAGACATATAATGATAGGTCTAGTCTAACTGATAAAATAATAGATACATAAATAACATTTATAACAAATTAAAATAATCAGTTAACATCCGCAAAACAGATATTAAAATATCCAGGGATTTTTTAATTATAGTGTTTTATTAAGGTGAATCCTGCATGCCGCCCAGGTACATTAGACCCCTTATACGGAATGGGTCTCCTCACCTGATAGTCAAACTGATCGATTTAAATTTTCTTTTTTTTATGGGTCTCCTCACTAAGTCAAACTGATCGATTTAAATTTTCTTTTTTTTACTTTATTCAACTGACAATTACTCCAAAAACATTTAGCTCTGGGTTGTGACTCTAAACTGAACAAAACCACACAGGACAAAAAAAAAATTATATATTATGTTCATTTATGCATTATGTAAATACACCTCCACATATGTCTTATTAAATTCTGTATAGGTGACATAACATCAATAAAGATTAAACGTCTAACATAACATAATCGATATTACATTGTACATGTTTTAAAATAAATATATACTATAGGTTAGTTAGTAAATAATTATTTTTAAAAAAAGAGAGAAAATATGATAAGATCAATGCTACAATGGTTGATTCAATAACCAAAGTTTACTTCTGATGCTTAAAACATCATATGATCTCCTGAGTGATGAACCAATCGACTGTGGAGGTGAGATGTTGCTTTTGACATTTTTGTAATATGTACAATCACGAGAGGAAAAGAGAATTTGCTACTAAATTAAGAAGTATCTGATTTAGTTTTAAAATAAAACTATTTTCATTCACTATTCTATTCCAGATTTTTCCAAAAATAAAAATTACAAACTCCTGTGACTAAAATTAAAAAAAATTATAACAATTACAAATCTCAATATGATTTTGGGGCTGCTCTGAAAGTGTGTTTATATATATACACAGTACATAATCCAAGAAATTTCATCTAATGATATTAATTCATTTTATCAAGTTCATAAACAGGTTTCTTCTATAATAACAATGATTTAGGTTTTACATCAATGATGAGGAAATAAAAACTAATCAATTATATTTAAAAACAATGAATAATAATTATAGGAGCAATTTATAACAAAAAAAAAAAAGAATTATAATGATTATTAAATTTGCTTTTGCTTTCAGGGGAAGGGGGGCTAGAAATTTTACATACATATAGTAAGTTGTTGATAGATTATGTAATGATAATGTTAACATGCTAAACTTTTTCCATTATATATGCATATTATAACTAATAGTAATTTGGCTAGGCTAGTCACCTCCTCTAATCACCATGACTCAAGTTATTTTAGCATCTCAAAGTTTAAGCTACATCTTGTTATTATTAATGGTCAGTAAATAGATATATAACTGTATGTAGAGAATATATCAAATATGGTGGGGAAAGTCACTCAAATCCTTGCCACCTAACTTAACTATTGTATTTAATATTATCTCCTCCTTTGTTCCTCTGAAGAGATGATGGAAAGGCCTTTGTCAAACAATGAGTTATGTAACGGTTACTGCATCTTTTATCTGCATAGTAGTTTATCAAATTATGTAGGTAAATGATAACTCTAGCATAATAACTGTACTTCTGGATAAATACATTAAAAATACTATTTGATGGATTAAAAAAACACTATCATTATTTTACACGCATAAATATTTATGTGATTGTAAACACAATTGTAATGTTCAAAATAAAATATTGAAGCTGTTAGCGACTCGATGGTTTTTGCTATTTCATGATAAAATGTTGTAAAGGGAAAAGTAGAGAAATAGAATGAGATCTGAAGAAGACTGTGTGAGGAACAGTCGAAACTGTAATTATAATAATAAATATTTTTTGATTTTTAAAAGATGTAACAAGATTGTAATTGTTTTAAAAAGATATATTGTTGTAATATTTTTCTTGAGAAATAAGCTATTTTATTAATAGTCTACATTTTTTCCTTCTTCTTTGTGATATCTTGAGTCTATTATGTGAGATAATCTTGTAAATTCTATCCATTTTTTTTTAATAATGTATAATGTCATGCAAAAAGATCTTTCGGAATTTTCAATTTCTATGATGGCATTATATTAAAGATTAGTAAGTTATTTGCTCCTATATAAATGTTTCAGATCTCAATATATTCATTATTATTATAATGTTTGCTTTTCGGGGAATATAGTTTTCATCTAAAAAAAAATTTGAAATTCATTAATCCCTTCTGAATATATTAATTCAAAACTGAATACAAATTTACAATTAACAAAGTCAATAAAGACCAATAAACTTTTTTACTTTCTCTATTATCATCCTTTTTAATATTCTTCATCTAAAAGTGATCAATCCAGTTCTATATGATATAATTTTTACAATTTTGTTTAAGGAAAATGCTCATCTCTTTTAACAATATTTATAAACAAAATCTATCTTGGACTCTTCCATTTTTATTATTATTTTCATCATTTTTTATCGAAATATGTTAATTTCTGTATTAATCAAAGCTTCTAGCCCTACTGGAGATATCAATTGTTATTCAGACTATACAAATGTGCAACTTATATCTAGACTTTCTTACAAATTACATTGTACCATAATCAATTAATAAATTTCAAATATTTATAACATATCCAAATTCTTTCTTGCATATCTAAACTTGTGGTAAAGGAAATATCTTACTTTTTTTTCTTACCCTGAATATCTTTTAAATAATAGGTAGAATTAAATGGGAAGTTAAACGATTCCAGGCCAACAACTAAAAATGATCTAATGATCTTAAACTAACATAACTGCATATATATTTGTCATCTGTGTGCACAGATGTGTCTCAAAAAAGTTCTCCGACATTCACGTTATTATCAAATATAAGCAAAACACACTAATTTCTGAAAATGGAAACACTATTTAGTAAACTAATTTTCCTACTGATAACACAAATATCTTTCAAATTTAGCTATTTTCAATTACAATGTTTGTAAGTAAATAATCTATGACAACAATTATAGTTTCAACTTCATTTTGTATATCTAATTTGTTGTTAACATTTTTTTATGTAGCATGTGTAATGATAATAATCATATGCTATGAATAGTTTTGTTCAAAGTTAATTCTCTATTGCAGATTTAATTCTATTTATATTTCAGACTTGTCCATAAGTAGATATTTAGATATTAGCTGAAAATCATACTAAAATTGATAAATGATTATGTTAGTTTTAAATCCATGGTAAATTTTTATTTTAACTAGCAATGGTCACAATGCAGTTTTATAACATAAATGCTATAAGATGTATCATATACCGCTCCTACAAAAAGTATGTTTTACATAATTTATCATTCCAAATTTAATTTTTAATTATAAGTTTATATTTACAATAAATATTATAAAATACTTGTAATAAATTTTTTTTAAATATAACTATTAAAAATCATAAAAATATAGCAATAAAATTACTTTTGTTTAAAATAGTTTCTAAGAAATCACTTGAATTTTTTTTTTTTTTACAATCTGATAATGAAATAAATTTACTTTTATTATTGTAAGCCTCATTTACAATAAGTATTATACTATTTGTCAAAAAAAAAAAAATTGCCAAAATTTGCAAAAAATGGACAAAATTTACTTACAATTAGGCTACCATTCAACCTGAAAAAAAGAAGCATCAAATCTATAATATTCAAGCTAAATTCAAACTAATTTGATTTTTGCAAAATAGATATACCTAGAAAAAGGGAATGACAAAGACATTGTTCAATTAAAAAATTCTGACTTTCAATTACATTCAGGTTGTAGCCATTAGAGGTTAAATAACTTTTGGATAAATTTATTCATAACTTACTTTAAATAACGTTAGAATAGACTTATATGTAATTATTCTAACTTTTAATTATAAAATACCATTTCTTTAATAATCATACTTAGTTCTAATAATCTTTTGTGTGATCATATTTTTTATTTAAAATTATTTTTTTCATCAGCACTTAATACTATTTTTTTCAAACTCTAAATTTTTACTTTTTAAAATTATATACAGTTTTATAGATGCTAAATGCACACACATATATATATATTACTTGTTGATGGAGCCATCATCCTTATATGAAAGTAGATAAGAATAAGAGAATTGATAAGTTTCAAAAACAGAAATAATGTTTAAAAAATAAACCTGAAATTAGTATCTTTAACCATCATAAAAAAAAATTAAAATTGGCAAGAAAGAGCAAACGTTTAAAAACAAATATTTCCAATAAATATGATCAATGCAAATATTGCCCTGTTGGTTTAGTATGTGGTAGACAAGTGCTAGATTCTGGAGCGAAAGTTTCGCAGATCGGATACAATTCTAACACTTCTG
This sequence comes from Epiperipatus broadwayi, assembly GCA_028023455.1. Taxonomy (NCBI): domain Eukaryota; kingdom Metazoa; phylum Onychophora; class Udeonychophora; order Euonychophora; family Peripatidae; genus Epiperipatus; species Epiperipatus broadwayi. Next base: position 2,608,212 of record JAQFVV010006259.1, on the reverse strand, counting down.
GCATTCAAATTTTTATTAGTGATTACAGATTAAATAAAGACAAAAACATGACAATAAAATTTGAAAACGTAAAATAGAATTTATTTAGTTGAAAACATAAAAGTAATACAATTTATTAGGAAAGTGAAATAGCAATCAAATAATGACTAAAAACAAATATTTTCAATATGTGTGGTCAATGTAAAGATTACCTAAGAAACTGAATTAGCAATGTGGTCAAACGCTAATTTAATTTTTCCAGTGTTTGCATTGATTACATTTACTTAATGTTTTCAATCACTATTTATTTGCAAAATATATTAAAGTTATCAAATAAATTATATATAATTAGCAGGGTTTGAACTCAGAATTTTTCAGTCTATTCAATCCCCACCTTCATCTCAAGCAACCGGTACATATGACCACATACAAGTATCTTTTTCGCATATGTGTGATCATGTGTATCAGTTATTTGAGATGGACTGGAGGATGAATATACTAAAAAATCTTGAATTCAAATCCCTCTAATTACATATATAAGAAACATTCAGTATAATCAATTTATATACTGCCTTTGAATTATAAATTTATATTATTTTGCTATTTTGTTGTTTTTTTTTACTTTTGTCTTTATAATAGCCATTTGCTATGATCGCCAAAAAAATTTCTCACCAAATATTCATTTTTTAATTAAAGTATTTGCTTTTCAATCGTTATTCACTAAGTATACTATTTTTATATTTTCAACCATATTAGTTTATGGTTTGTTTGTTTCTGACATTTTACAAAAAAAAAAAAATCTTATTACCTCATTTTTGTCTATTTTGGTATGCCGAGGAGGGCTCCACGAACAAACAGGTAGTAGATATATGCAACTAAGACCATTTGATTATTTCTAATACTATTTAAAAAAACTAAATATATTGATTAACTATATTTTCTACACATATGTATAGATATATGGACACATACCCTTTAAATAAAAAATCACTATTGCAAAGAGAGGATTTAAATAAGATCACTATTATTGTTATATTTGCGTCAAAGGCAACTGAAAGTGGTCCAGATGTAAATTTATCATCATAATAAATTAGGTTGAATTTCATATTATCCAATGAGAGGAATAATCATCACATATTTCTATAAGTGAAAAAAAAACTTCCAAATATTAGAAAATTTTTTAAATATATATATACTATTTATTCAAAACAGTTTTGCTTTATGGGTACAGCTATAGCTTCTATTAATATGTCTTCTAATTTATACGAATATTCAATTTTTATTGTTCCACATCTTACATTGATCAGATCAGAGAAAAGTGCCTATGCAGAGAGAAGAATATAGGAATGTTATAAAATAAGACTATTTCCTCACTTTTTGCTCGTCACCAATCGCGAACAATATATCATAAACTTTGCCAAACTAAAAATCTTTTTCAATGTAATAAATTCAAAAGACAGATCAAAAGAAGCCATAAAAATACACATCCACCTAAAACAATTGTAACAACAACATGACTTCAAAATCTTCTAACATTTCAAAGCCTCTACTACTGTCAATATATTAATCATCATTTTGCCACATTTTTTTCTTTTTTCACTGATTAATTTGAAATTTGATGGAATTTTTGAAACTATAAACTTAATATGCAGAATGCACCCTGAAATCCCATCACTATTGCCAAACAAAATGAAATATTTAAACAGGAATTACCCATTAATTAAACTTTGTCTGTGTAAACAATTTCCTGCCTAAATGAGAAACATTTGATGAATACTTACAAGCACTCCCTTAAAAAATGTTTACATAATTTACCTTCCCCTAATGTTATAACATATTTTGAAATGAATAATGATAGAATTCTGTTTGAATATGCAATTACTAAAATTTTTGTAATTATAATAGTATTGTAAAACCAAAAATGTAAAGAACTTCTAAACCAATAAACAAGTTTTCTAAACAGGACCTTAGTCGAGAATCCAAGAATATGTAATAAACAAAATTTGGATATGCAAGAGTTTGAATGAGTGCAAATTCTAAAAATGTAGAAGATGAGCCCCGAAGATTTCAACAAGACTTATCAGGAATCATAACATGCAGTTTTTCGCTCTTATACAATATTATAAAATGACAAAATTTAAATAAAACTGAATTTAATAACATATATATTAGGGAGGGGGGGGATAAAAAGTATACTGTCATTGCTGTACAAGTCCATTACTATCTTGGTTATAAAAGAAAAATATATTTGTTTTGCAATATATGAGTGCATGTGAACATTAAAATGTATAGTGTAACTAAAATTGTGATGCTAGAATAAATTAAACTTTTGGGGTGGGTAAGGGGAACTATGGCAAACTAACATCAATGATGATCAAGTATTATTATTGCTGTCCTAGTAATCTGTTTGTATAGTAATGTTAAGTCTGCTTTTAGGCAGGAAATTTTCATTTTAAAATATATATGTATTTGTAATTAAGATTGTGAATCTATACAAACTAATATTAAAACTGCAATAAAAAATCAACATCTTTCTAATTATCAATATTATTATTTTTTTAAAATCTTCTTAGGTGAGATTATTTGCTTTTTTGAAAGTAAATATTTTTGGGGAATAAACTTTTGCATCTAAAATATGTTAATAATAACAATAATAATAAAAAGAATATACTTATAAAAACAACATTGAGAGTGTTGCGAGTATTATAATAAATAAATGACTATGTGGATAAGCTAAGTTTTAAAAAAAAACAACTGAGTATATCATAGAAAAATTAGATATTCATCTCTAATCATCCCAAACAATCCATATTGGCATCATCCTTTAAGGGATTTCTTTTCCCAATCCAAGTGAGTGCAATTTATGAACTGTGCTGATGTTCACTAATACATCATATCTGATGACTGTTTGAGTGGAACAAACATTTGCTAAGAAATATTTGAAGCTGCACATAATTAATTTTATATATCATATTTGTGTGTCCATGTAAGTAACAATGCAAAAGAAAGACCTTTTCATCATCTTTCACAAAAAAACCTTGACAGAGAATATATTATTCGTCAGATTAGACTGCTATCAGTTAATGAGCTTCATGTTTTTCCTTCATTTTATTATCCAAATAAAAATAACTTAACACCCACCAACCACTAAATGTACAGTATCATCACTCAGTGCAAGCAAGAGTAATCAATGGATGCAGGAAGGCTTGTGCATAAAATCCCTATCTAGTGCCTATTCATCAAATATAGCCAGACTAGTTTCTAGCTTGTGGCTTTCATTAGTGAGCAACTAGTTTGGGGATATTGGACGAGTAGGCACTAGTTAGGGATTTTATGCACAAACCTTCCTGCATCCATTGATTATTCTGGCTTGCACTGAATGGCACGCTGTATAGAAAGTTTTGTCTTTGTGTAAATAGCTTGTGTAAGCATAAAAATGGTGGTCATGTGATGTTAAACAATCATTAAATGGATGGATTTTTTAAGTTTGAAAAAAAAAAAAAAAGGGTTTAAAAATAGAAGTCTTGGATTCAAGACAAATCATGGCTGTTGTGTTCAATTGCTCCACAGATCATAAACCGCAATGTTAATGACTAACAAGTCCAGAGCTCCAATGGCAGACCAAAGGACTTAATGACTGCTTAGCATTGAATATGGACCACATATAATAATAAATTTAAAAAAAAGAAAGTTAAGTTTAAAAATCAGCTACCTGATAGTTCCATCAGAATTTGAATCCTATTTATGGGTATAACAGTTTAGATGTATTAACCACACAAGACTTTATAAATATATGTCTATATATCTGAGAGAGAGAGAACATCGTGATCTTTCTTTTTTTTTTTTTTTGCTGCAAATAAAACTTAAAAAAATGAGAAATTATTTTCCTCTATCAGATGTTGAAAAATTAAATAATTTACAAAAGTAATATTTCTTTTTTTCAACTTTAAAATATCATTTCAATTCTGAGATTCCATTATATTTGAGGCAGAATTATACAGAAAATAATAAATAAAAAAATTCTTAAACAGAACAAAATTTATAATCCGATGTGATATGAAGTAGAAAAAAATTCTATATATTTATTTGCTTTAAAGAGATAAAACATTCAAACTTCAATCAAATGTTATTCCATACAATGTACGTATGACCGTTAGCATAAAGACGTAACCATGCCCCCACACGAGTGTTACAAGTCCAAACTTAAAGTTATCAGAAAAAAAAAATACTTATGCTTTAATGGGGGAAAAAAAAATTTGTTCAAAATAATAACATTCCCCCTTAAAATGTGTAATAAAAATAATAAAAGCACATTTATCTATTAAAAAAAGATGCTTTGAAATACCAAAAAATTTTCTATACCCAAGTAAGAATCTTTAAACAAAAAAAAAAATTAAATTTAATAAAAATCAAAACAGAAAATCAATTTTTTTAAGAAATTTTAAAAAAATATTTTCTCCTTGAACATAACCATGTTGATAATATGCTTACATGCACACAGTCATACACACTAACACACTTTTTCATCACCATTCATTAAACATAAAAAAAAAATGCATATTTATAAAAGCATAAAAGTTAGGATTTCTTTTGTCAGTTATTTATTTTACATTAAAAAAAAGTCTCCATTTAAGTTAAAAGTAATACCTTAGCGAAGACACATTAGATGCATCCAGTAAAATAAATTAATTTTTTTTTTTACCATAATAAATAATAACACCTACAATTGAGAAGTCAACGTTCAGGAGGGCGCTCTGTTAAGTAAGGCCTTTTCCTTTCCCGACAGTGTTTCTTATGTACAGGCCAATCTTTCTGTTGACAATATGTGCCACAGTACCTTGCAATTTGGCAACGTCCACATATACTAAATTCTCGTAGTTCCTTTTCCATATTTGTACAAGGGGGGTAATGGCATTCATAGTAACAGGTGCTATCATCTAAAAAAATATATTCCAGAAAAGAAAAAAAAACATTAATAACGATTTTAAAATATATTTTAATTATTTGAAATGATAAATATTTTAAAATGCTATTTCAATACCTATAAAAAATATAGATAGTCGTTTACATACATAAGTGAAGTTTCCACTCTTGCTTATATTGAACTTTATATCATTCAGAGAGCTGTTCAAATACATCTAAACTATTAGATACAGCAGACGAATATGAAAATATTTTTAACAAACAAAACCAAACAAGCTATTATATCACAAAGAGATGTTTACAAGCAAGAGACAACAATAAATGAAGGTTGTGTTGACATATACATGAATATTTTTTTTTATACTTTATACAAGCTACAAAGCATTAACGTCTGTCTGACTTAAGTCTAAGTTGAGTTATCTGTATAATCACATGAAATTCATTACTTAAATATAATTTTAATAAATAAATCTTCCCAACCACTTTATGTAATAAATAACAATATTTAAATTTTATGATCCAAAATTTTTCTTACTTCTTTTTTTTTTTAAAAAAAAATTAGCTTAGGAAATTCCAATACACCTTTTAATAAAAAACTTTTTTTTGCTGAACTAAATTTCATAAGAATTATCACCATTATCATAGTTATTATATAATCTCTGATAAAACATAATTCAGTTGAAACATAAAATACAACAAAAATGTATAAATCAAAAAATGTCAATAACACATGTATACAAAAAGTTATTTTTCACTTTTTTAAATTACAGAATAAATCTATTAATAATACTAAGATCCATCTTTTTGAAGACATTATTATATAAAATTAAATACAAAAATTTATTTATAGAAAAAAAAATCCTATATATATATACTTTCCTTCACCAATATGTAATTACTCTTAAAAAAAAGAAAAAAAAAAGAAATATTCTTAAAGATAGGTCTTTGTAATATTAATAATTTTATTCTCTATTCAAATAAAATATTTATATTTGTTGGTGTACTTTATATACATGTTTTCAGTATTTTTTGATTTGTAGATGCCTCAACAAAGATAATATAACATTGGTGATATTATATATTTTTTCTGAAATTTAGTTCAGCAAAAAAAAAAAAAAAAAACAACAAGTTTTTTAAAAAGACAAGGTATGTTGTAATTTTATACATGTAATTTTTCTCATTATAAAATATAAATAAGATCATTGTTGTAAAGTTATTCATTCTTCAGAAGGTACGGGAAATAATATGAAAACTTACTGAAAATATTCATTATCTTCAGACACAGACAAAATAAGAAATTCACTTTTGAAAAATGCTTTTTACTATTGTTTTAAACCCTTTTATTTAAGTTACAATCTCTGCTTATTGGCTTGTTTGTTTGAATAAATATTTTAAAATCAAAATTTATAATATGTTCAAATTTTGTACATTTCTGATAAATCACCGGCAATGCAATATGATGCTAAAATATTTCAGGTAGGTTTCCTAGTTTCTTAAATCCAAAGGAGTTTGAAAGATGAAATTTCAAATATATTCATATCACTTCAATGTTTTCAATAACACATGAGAGTGTGGTATATATATATTTAAAAAAACTTTACTTTAAAAAGTATCTTAATTTTTTTAAATTGAAATAAAAACAAATTTTGACTATAAAAGTTGATTTTTTAAAAATGTTTTTCAAATAAATTATACTCATGGATTTGAAAATACCAAGAAAACTGTATATTGTTAAAATCAAACCATTAAACTACTTTGGGAGAAAACAAATGGAATAAATATTTGAAGCTAATTACTGTCGAATGCAAACAGTCGTAATTAGAAGCCGGATCCTTATCATCATTGTAAAAATGCATTAGTCAAATAGATTTACTTTTACATTGGAATGATAGGAATTTATTAATAAATTCAAGCGAGGAGAAAACAGTGTAAATAGTGCATGCAATAAAAGAGCACTTTTGACAGCTTTCCTCCGCTCATCGCGTGCTGTTGTTTATTACTGTCATAAGGACCTTAGAGAAAAGCGGAAGGAAAAGTGATCCTTGACTTTTCTGCAATGAAGGAAGTGTTCCAGAGCCCGTGCCTCTGAAGGTGAAAGATAGCCAAATAGAAAAAATGTTTATAGACCTCACTGGGCTTTTATTATTTGTGTAAGCCAGAGAAGGCCCAATGAGTAGAGTGTTATAAGTATTATGAGTATAAACTTTTAGTACTCACTTAAGTCCACCACTACTGCAGTGGTAATATTTGTTTGCTTGATGGCAATTATAGCATTGGAGATTTAGAACTTTAAAACCAGAAGTAATTGTTAATGTGTATATAAAGAAACTAATGAACGTTATTTAGTTAAATCTTCATTGATGTGTATATATATAAAAATGTATTTATTCTTATTTAATAACATTTCAGGTAATTAATAATTTTGTGATAATTGTTGGTAGTCAGCCTCATAGCTGAATACACAACAAAGTAGAGATTTGTTATAATAGTGCTTATATATTGATGTTTCATCTAAATAGGTTTGTTTTAGAATAATTTAGTATAAATTATGATTTTGTTCTCACAAATATATATATAATTTAATAAAAAATGTCATTGGGACAATCAGCAATAGCCGAATTTGATGTAGGAGATGCTGGGGAATGGCCATTTTATGCTACTCAGAAAATTTTTTCTTGCTAAATAGTATTGTGGATAAGAAGAAAAAATAGCTGCATTGTTATGTCTATCAGGCAGAGGGATAATTACGATAATAAATAAGGATTTCGAGTTACCTATAAAAGATACAGTAGCATATGAGGATATTGTAAAAAAGTTGACCGATCATTTTAGTCTCAGTCAATCAAAGTACGTAGCCTGGTTATCTCTAAGAAACAGAAGCAAAGCAAAGGGTAAATATATAAAAGATTACGGTTTAGTTTTAAGGTAATTAGCAAAGGATTACTTATATGGAAACTATGTTGAGGAAATATGCTCGATCAGTTACTATGGGGTCTATGCTTGATGATAGTCCAAGAAAAAATCTGCTGTGTGATACAGATTTGAACTTTGAGTCAGCTATCAAAAAGGGCGTAGCTTACGAGCTAATAAGCAGCCTGTTTTAAAAAATAAAATTGATAATGAGGATATAGATGTGTGTAAAATGGATCGTAAAGAAGCAGATACAGTAAATGGATCAAAAAAATTCATTTTCTGCTACAGTAAAAAAGGGCACATAAAAAGCCAGTGTAGGTTTCTGGGTGAAAAGTGCCATAACCTGTAATGTAAAAGGACACTTAAAAAAAAAGGTATGTAAGGCAAAAGCCAGTCATCAGTGGCAGAATAGTATAAATTCAAATGAAAGTATATCAGATGATATGGTGAGTATAAATAATGAGAGCAAGTCTAAGCAATAAATTTATGTTCAAATTAGAAATGTGTTACAGAAACATCGAAATAAAAAATCAATAGCGGATTGGGCATTCCATTGGACTCAGATTCCGATTAGACAGGCAAATATAAAAGCTGTAGATGTTAGTGGCAACAAATTGCATATGGTGGGCGATGCAATAGTGCCTATAAAGTACAAAAATAGGATATAAAAATTGCCTTTATACATAGTAAGAGAAAAAATCAGTCCACTAATTGGGCGGGATTGGTTTCACAAGTTAAACATATGTATAAATATTAATGGTATGAATAATGTGGCAAGCTGACCAATTAAAAAAGCAAAACCTATGAGTGGTAAGGTCAAGCTATGGCCGTTTGTACAAGAAGCTAAGGAAGAGAGAAACCTAGTGAGCAAAGAAAAACTGGTTAATGCGAGTTTCAGAATTGTAGGGCCAGTGTGTTGTAGAGAGAGGTCAAGTAAAACTGGGTTCAAAGGGGCAGCAGTAAAGAACCTGTCGAATCAAGCAGAAATGATTAGTGTTGACAATGATGGCGTAAAAAGACAAGAAAAAAAATGGGTTAGAGGGCGGGGTAGACTTGTCACCATTGAAGGAAAAATCTGAAAAGAAAATGAGAAACCCTAGTCATGAAATAAAAATGATAATGTCATGGGGGGGAGGGGCGGGGAGATTGGTTGAAAAATAAAACTCTAAAAAACGTTTCAGAACAGAAAGTTGCAGTAGTAGGGAAAAAAAATCACCCAAGCCTATTCATAGAAAATGTAAACTGGATAGACTTGGGGATTATGTGTAGCAAGTTAATAGGGTTTCTCTCTAAAGTGAGGGGAGGTGCTATATTTTGTAGAAATATATTAGGCTCTAGTAACTCGAGAGCTATACGTTATAAAGGTAAGTTTTACTTCAGAGAAAAAAACAGTAATAAAATGTAAATACATATCTAGTTTAAAAAGTAATAAAAAGATCGTTAATAATTAATGGGAAAAAAATGTAAATAGATATGTAAGTTTAAAAAGTAATGAAAAATAAACTGTAAAAATAAAAGAAACTTTATTTTGATAATTTAAGTTTAAGTCTAATTCAACGAAGAAAGATTGGTTTGCAGATAAATTAGACTTAAACAGATAAAGATTGTAAGTTAAAATCATTCTATAAAAGATTGCCGAAAGACAATGCAAATGATTATTTTCAATGCCAGATATAACTCATGGATTTGAAAATATCAAGAAAACTGTGTATTGTTAAAATCAAACCATTAAACTATTTTAGGAGAAAACAAATAAAATATTTGAAGCTAATTACTGTGGAATGCGAACAGTCATAATTAGAAGCCAGATCCTTTTACATTGAAATGATAGGAATTTATCAATGAATTCAAGCGAGGAGAAAGCAGTATAAATAGTGCATGCAACAGAAGAGCGTCGTTGTCACTTTTTCTCCACTCATCATGTGATGTTGTTGGTTGCTGTCATAAGGCCCTTTGAGAAAAGCTGAGGGGAAAATGACCCTTGACTTTTCTGCAACAATGGAACTGTCCCAGAGCCCATGCCTCTGAAGGTGAAAGATAGCCGGCTAGGGAAAATGTTTATAGACCTCACCAGTCTTTTATTGTTTGTGTACGCCTGAGAAGGCCCAACGAGGATTATGTTTTTAGTACTGTGAGTATAAACTTTTAGTATTCACTTAGGTCCATCACTATTGCAGTGGCAATATTTGTTTGCTTAGTAGTAATTATAGCATTGAAGATTTAGAACTTTAAATCAAGAAGTAATTGTTAATGTGTATATAAAGGAACTAATGAATACTATTTAGTTAAATTTTAATTGATGTGTATATATATAATATGTAAATAAATGTATTTATTCTTATTTAATAACGTTTTGGATAATTAATGATTTTGTGATAATTGTTGGTAGTCAGTCTCATAACTGAATACACAACACTTGATTTGAAAAGTTGATTTTTTTTAAAAACGTTTTTGGAATATATAAATGTATATTGTAAAGTAATACGTGTGATTTTATTTTCAAATATTAAGATAACATGAATAATAGTAAAAAATATAAGAATGTTAAAAACTTAAAAATAATACATATAAAAAATATTTGTAGTAAATGCTTTTTTTTTTACAATAAACTAAAAATCCAGAATAATTGTTTCTTCAATGCAATTGGAGTTTTTATATTTAACATGGAATAAAAAATGGGGTGGGGGGGTCCAGAAATTAATCAAGACACTCCCTACTTTTTATAACGATTGACTTAATTAATTTTTAGGCTCTCCACGCTTTTATTTCAAATTAAATATATAAATGCCAATTATGATTAAGTAAACATTTTCTGGGTTTTTAGTTCATAGTAAATAAAAATATTCATTATAATTTTTATGTCTATTATGTATGTATGTATCTTAATTGGAATATTTATCTATACTAATCTTAAAATAATATATGTAATGTATTAAGAAAGAATAATTATATCATTATTTTAATAAATACTGCAATATTAATTAAATAATCAAAATTTAAAAGATTGTATCAGTAACACATAACTTTCTTTAATTTCAGCAACTCTACCAGTGGAACAAACATAAAGATTGAATAGCAGCAAAGATAAAAGGTAATCTATCTATAAACCACAGAAGATGTTAAATTCAAACAAATGTAAACAAGGGTGAAATTAAATCAGCAAGATCTTAATACTTATAAACAAACATATTCTTAAATTACATATAAAAAGCAAGATTAATATAATAATCATTTTAAACTTAGAAAATATCTAAAACATATTATATAAAAGTAGAAACAACTGTATACCGCTGAGATTCAAATACAGAAAATAGATTTTATCAGTATCATGTAACAATAGTTTCAGTAATACTATCTGTGAAACAATAGTAGAGTCTGACTAAAACAGCATAGGTAAAAGGGAATTTTTTATCTAAACACCACAAAGATGTTATGTATATTAAAATTCAGAATAATGTATGCATAAACCAATATTCAGACTGAAATTCCAATATTAGATTCTAAATCTTAATGCAGGCTATATGAAAGTCCTTCAGAAATCATTCAAGTTATTTTTATCCACAGTTTTTTTCATAAAACTTTAATAATTTTTTTATTCTCATTCATCTATCTCGTATACTATATCTTCAAATCTCTTGAAATCCACTTTAGAATATCAATTGTTTATCTACTAGCATCTTTTCTAATAACATTTCCATCTTATTCGTTAAGCTTCTTAATTCTTTCAATATTGTCAATAAAAGTTGTAGGTTCTCTCTCTCAAGTATTTTAATTCTAGAAGTAAAACTTTCCACATATTTGACTGCGTATTCAGTATTAAATATTTTCTAAGTCTCAAATTTGGGAGTAAAACAATATTCGTTAAAACCTTTTCTTTTACATTCACATTACGTTATTTCTCTAAAAACTATTAACATTTAAAAGTAATTCTATTATTAATTTCACCCATGGTGCTTTCTCCACAATATTAATAACTTTTTCCAAGATATTTATAATTGTAAACTTCTAATTAAAAATAACAATAATTGAATAGTTTATTTCATAAGGAGTTTGATCAACGAGAATAATAAAGCTGGGCCATGATCTGTAGACCCCAAGTTTCAATCTGGCACTCTACCTCTGCATTAAATAACACAAGCTAACATCTAATTTGTTCATATTAATTGTTATTATATTACAGTGGAACATTACAATTTTTTTAGTATTATTTTTAGCCATACTCCTTTACTTTCAACCACTAGTTTTTATAATATTTCTCGAACTTCTGAATTATTTGTGAAAACAATCAGCGTACTTTCTGCAAAATCCAGATGATTCAAGTTAATCTCCATTTATTTTTACTCATTCATTTCCAATTTAGCCTACAAAATACTTTTCGGTAATTATAACGTAATCGGGCTTGGCCACTTGATGGCGTTGTTGGCAGTCAAAAACAATACAATACAATGTTCGGGGCCGCGTTATATTTTTAAATCGAATCGGTTTTTTTTTTTTTTAGTTATTAATTTATTGATTGCTATAACTTTTTTTGGTCGTGGTTTGCAGACTGTACTGTCGCCGCTAGAGGCGCTGTTTCTGTGTTTTTCACACAGAACATACAGGGTAGGGGCCTCAAAAGCAGACGACGCTTTTTCTGCCGATAGGTGGCGCTGTTCACCATGCGTACGCACAGGAACTTTCCACAAGCTGGCTGGCAGCTTGCGTCGTCTGCTACCAAGAACCTAGGTGGCGCTGATTGCCGTAAACACATCGAGCTTATGTGTCGTCTGCTATCAGAAACTACCAAGATTCTAGCCCACTACGCGGCGCTGTTTCTCCACGTTACACACGGTAAAAACAGCAACCTCTAAATGCCTCATTGCTAACGTTTATGAACATAGTACTTAAAACATTCAGGGCCTATAATGTACAGGGGTGAATAATTTATAAAGTCATAACTATTTAAATATACGGTCAAACGTAATAATTTTACATTCTATTTCACCATTTCATGAATCGATGTATTTTTAAAGTATGACTTTGTAAAAAGCGATCTGTTTTTTTAATTATTTACTCTAAAAGTGGTTTTTTTTTTTTTTTTGTAAATAAAACAAAACGTGATTTTCGGCTAATTTTTTTCCCTACGGCAGTATATCGTTCAAAAATATATTATTTTAAAAGATTATTGTTTGTAAAACTTTTTTTTTTACACTTTCAATTAATATTTTCAATAAATTTTAAAGTAATATAAATTATATTTCGGTTTATAGATTACTATTTCGAAAAATAAAGTGTTATTTGCGTGCTGGAAATACCGTGTGCTTGTTACTCGCGAGCAATAATTCGAAGATATGTTTATCAATTAAAGGCATAAATATTTATTGAAATTGTATTTAAAATTTTAGAATCATTTTAATAACTAAAAATATCATATACTCACAAGGAAATTTCAAAATAATAGGTTTAATATGTGCCGTATGAGAAAAGTAAGAGTCAGAAAAAAAAAAGATTTAGAGCAAAATATATATACATTTAATATCTTTATTGATGGTTGGAATTTAAAAAGTTTCTTTCAAAACTGATGCTCGTGTTAGGCTTGTATACTGTTAAAATTAAAACTATTCGTCCTCATAAATAATTTGGAAGACATTGCCTGTCAAAATTGGATAATCATTGAAAATTATATATGATCTTAATAGCCTAAAATTCAGAAGCCTGATAGTACTGTCTTTGCCAGTGCACTGTTTCTTTCTTTCATTATTGATACATAAGTAAGAACAGGTAAAACACATTTATTAAAAATCTTCCTTTACAGACACGTAGGTATATTTCCTTTAGTATCAAGTTATTTCTACCAAAAGCACTCCAACCAAGTTTAATCCTATGATTAATTTCATCCATTATGTTTCCATATGTATTAATAATCTGACCAAGTTGTTTGTAACTGTTAACTTCTTCTAATTCATCATAATCAATCTTTATTTTCATATTTTGAGAAAATCCATTAAACTTTACTTTAGTCTTTTAACATTTATCTTTAGTCCTACTTTGATCTGATAACTCCTGCATACATTTTATCACTTTGTCTTCATAAAAAGCCTATACAATGACTCAGTTTAAACTTATACAGGACTTCTGAAAAGAAAAAAAAATTCTTTTTTTTTTTTTTAAGATTGTAAACCACAGGTAATAGACAGTAATTTGAACATGTTTCCCTGTGTATGTTTATGCCCAATCCACCATATTTATTTAGGCATATGAACAATAAGAGCATTGGAGACATTAAAAATTTACCCTTTGTAGTTGTTTCTTTAAGGCCTCATTGAAAAATTGAGAGGTCCAAGCAAGCTTGGTTAAATTTAAAGATAGAATTTAATCCAAGAACCATTGACCCTACCACTGATGAAGAAGAAAAACTGACAGGGCGATTCTACTAAATTCTTTATATATGTAAATTTTATTATTATTCAAAATTGTGTCTTTTTAAAAGTAAAAAAAAAAAGTTTTCCACTCACCTTCTTCTTCAACAATTTCACCATTTGCATTATAAAATTTACTAAAAGTTGCATCAGTGAACTGAAATATAAAAACATTTATGAGGGATTATTTAATAACAATAATAAAAATATTTAAATATAAATTCTATAGAAAAAAAAAATATAAGTTTAACTTAAAGAGTCATAATTATTTCTGTTTGCCGAACATATACTCCATATTTCCCAGCTTACTAGATAATATGATATTAAAGACTGACCCATAAAAACCACTTAAAAAAAAATTGACTTGGGTGTTTAGATCATGATATTTCATAGGTTGCTTAGTGACATACTGAAAATTTAGCACAATATTTTATTAATTTGTTGTTTTTAAATATATTTTTCCACTGCAACGTTGTTTTGAATATCACACAATGTACATTTCAAACACTACTATACAAAATGTTTAAAACTAGGGAATTACATAATATTTAATTGTACAGATTGTGTTTTTTTTTAAAACAGACATAACAAAATAAATTAAAAAGAAATATTGTGGCACATAACAGTTTCAATAGAATAAAAATTAAACGCAACATAATATAAAATCTAATATTAAAAAATTAGACAAATATATGAAAAGCAAAATTGTGCTACATTGAAAAGGTTCATTGGCAGCCATGTATAACACTATCGTAATGAACTTTCTTTTTATTTGCAATCAAAATTCAGTATTGTGAAAATAATTTGATATCAGCATCTTATGATCATATTGCAGTTTAATTTAAATGCATTCTGTTAACACTACTACAATATCAAAATTATTTGAACTTGATAAAAAATATTGTTACCATCGACGCTAAACTCCTACAAATTTTGGGAGCTATTCTTATTATTGAATTAATATTATATATAAGATAATGAAATAATATTAGAGTGAAGAGATTTGATAAGTTTGATATAAAACTTAATATTTTATTTTATTAATTGCTAAGTCAGGTTTTGACACAGGTACCCCATATCGAAAGCCTGGCTTAGCAATTAATAAAATAGAATATATTTTTTACAAAAAAATCAAGTCGGATGTCATGTGACCTAATTTAATAAAGCTTGTGTTTACAAATGTTATATATAGAGCTTGCAAAACAAATTCTTAATAAGCTTTGCAGCAGAAATCGGTCTAAGGTTGGGGGTATTCTACAAAGCTTATTAAGAGTTTGTTTTGCGAGCTCTATATATAACATTTGTAAACACAAGCTCTATTAAATTAGATCATGTGACATCCGATTTGTTTGTTGTGTTTTTTTTTAATTTTATTTTTTGCTATGATGGCTTTGGTGATTTTGTATTGCTAAAGCTATTAATATATGGTGTATCTGAACTTAGTTCAGTCCCATATGGCTATTTAAGTTAGAATAGCTGGATTGGAAGACATATGGATATCTGAAAATTTCAGAGTTTCTACTTAATAGTTATACATTAGATAAAGTGCTGGGCTTGTCCTGGTATTTTTAATCTAATGATTGAATATCCTAGCACCTCACCGAGGACGCCAGTAACAGAAACCGGTCTGAGGTTGATGGTATTCTACAAAGCTTGTTAATAGTTTTGTTTTGTGAGCTCTATATGTAATATATTTTTTATATCAAACTTACCAAATCTCTTCCTGTAATATTATTTCATGACTTTATGACATACTATCTATGGTATATGTTCATTATTGTTTTTATATAAGATGATCTATAATTTATATGGTCGATTCAAAAAGATCAAGTTTATGAGTAGGGTAGGCTAGAACTTATAAAGACTGTACGATTCATTCGACAGGAAAAAACATTTAATGCTGAGAAACAAAATATGTGTGATCAGAGGAAGCAATGTTTACTCTTAAAAGAAATACTTTTAATTAAAAAATTAATGACATTGACTGACAAGAATGATAGATATGACTACAAATTTCTTCATTCAGCAGTTGGTTATGAATTTTTAAAGAAAATAGTGCTTATTATTAAAGCAGTCCAAATCTTCAAAATAAGATAAGATCATCATACAATATAATCTACTTGAGAGTAAGTAATGTTTGTAATTCTATTTTGCTGATGCAGTATTTACACACATAATTATATGTCAAATCTTAAAACAACAAAAAAAAAAAAAAACACAAATAAATGCAATAAATAACAATTTGCACCCCGTTTGGAAAAAGAATAAGTGTCAATGTTAAAAGACATAATTGTACTATGATGCACCCATCACCCAATCATGAAGGAGAGGTCACACTTCTACAAATTTTGAAAGTTCATAGTTTGTTTTACTCTCAAAATTCATTAAAGATCTTTGCCGGTACGAATCAAGTATTTCAAAGAAGATAATACTACATTAAGCATATAAAACATGATAACAATATATACACATATATAAAATAAAAATTATGACTTACTTCATCTAAAGGGTCTGCTGGTAATTGTTGTATTGCAACCCAGTACAAACTTTGTTCCCTATTTTTACTTGATGGTTCTTCTGTGAAAATATTTTTACTCATCATAGGAACCAAGGCAAGATTTTCCATTCGGTTATCAACAGTAACACCATTTTTATGAATTACTTTAAAACCTGGTGCTATTCCTCCACAATGTTTTTCCCTAAATCAAATAAACAATATGAAACAATAAAATAAAAAAAATAAAAATCTATAAATAAAATGGAATTTTTTTTAGAATTTATCAGTGTGTATGTCCCTTTGTTCAATCTTGGGGAAACTGATGTATATGTCACCACATACTTGTCAACTTATTAAATTCATTTACTATCTACTCTAGGATGCAAACACGAGTTTGTTGTTAACTGATGAGACCCTTTGATTACTCTTGGAGACCTTAAAATAACCGAGCAGGACAAATTTCTGATGTCTACTCCATACATTCTTTATTATTGCAGCTGTTATTACTATATGATTATTTATATAGTATATGAACATAGATGGGCTGCTCATCAACAAGCTTCAGCCAGTATGGTGAGTTTATTGGGTTTTTTTTTTATCTCAGTTTAAAATCAAGAAACCACCATGGTTTTTCTTTTCAGTTACCTGATAGGTCTTAAGTGAAATATCAGTTGGTTTTCTTGAAGGAAGAATAAATGTGTGTGTAAATGAACTTTTTTTTTAAATAGATATTTACAATCATATCAGACAAAATTAAATCATGGCCCTTATTTCCAGGAGGCTGTAAAGTCACCAACCAAAGCAGTTGTTAGTAGTCAAAGGCAGAGGTTGCTAAGAATCTCCTGATTGCAAACCCAATCTGCCATTTTATGATGATTTTTTATCAGATATTTGCAACTGCATATCACTTTCAAATAAAGGAAGATTGCATGAATTGGAAGAACTGTATAATATTAAATTGGACATTGTTGGACTTTATGAAGTTAGAAGAAAAGATGAGACAATTTATTTAAAATGAGGTCATGTACTTTACTATAAAAGCACAAATATTGGAAGTACAAGTAAAGTAGGATTCATTATAAATAAAAAGTGACAGAACAATATTGTGGAGTTTAATGATGTATCAGATAGAATGGCAAGACTGGTTATCCAACTTAATGGAAGATACCAAATATGGATAATTCAAGTTTATGCTACAATAACTTCTCATTCTGATGAAGAACTAGAGGATTTTTATATGAATGTACAAAAAGCTTTTGATGAGACCAAACAACATTGTAAAATTGTCATGAGTCTTTAATGCTAGAATTGGTAAATGGTTGAAAGATGAAAGAGCCACTAGTAAATTTGGTTATGATTATAAAAATGAGATAAACACAGACTTGTGGAGTTTGCAGAAAAAGAATTGTATATTATGAATTATTTCTTTGAAAAAAATGCTAAACAGAAATGGACATGGAAGCAGACACATAAAGGTACAGCTAAATTGATGACCTGACAAAAATGTGATTAACTGTCTATAACAGATTAATTTATTATGGAATATATGTTATTAACAATCTGGCTAAGTTTTTCATAAAGCAGATTCAAAACTTTATAGCAGTTACAATTAAATGTGAATTTTCTACTTAATTATAATCAATTTTAAAAAAATGGCTATTGTTATAAAATTGATTTTAATATATATCTTATTGATATAGTTTACGATGTAAAATATTAAAAGCCTAGATTAAATTGTTATGCAAATGATTAAGTGTTATCAATTGTTTGGTAGTAAAATATTGTTTACTTATTTTAACTTGCTTTTGGACAGTGTGAATCTTCATTATAAGCTATTTATTTTAACAGCATTCTCTGTTTTAATAATATGTAGTTGAAGACATATTAGGATGTTATTTCCTAAAATCAGATACCATTTACTTAGATAACACAAAATTAAGACCAAGTAATAATATTTATCATCAGTGATAATTTAGAAAATGATAAAAACAATAAATATACCTACTGCACATAATGATAAACCTAAAAGATATATTGCAAAAAAAAAAATGTTTACACTGTATGTGAATTCTGATCGTGGGTCTCTAATCTTTTTTAGTGAACAGCCTTATACAAAACTTTTTATTGTATGGTAAGTCAGTCGATTAAAAAAAGACAATGTAAGACATTTATTCCAAAAAATTGCAATTAACAAATACAACTATTATTATAGTAGTCATAAAAATATGCATTTTTTTAAATTATTAAGATGTTCACTTTTATGCTCAAAGTACACTATCTTAAATAATTTAGCAAATATATTGCGCAAGTATATAGCACTACACAATGCAAACACATTTTTAAGTGTACAATGTATGCATACTGTATATTGTATATTGATAAAATCTCACAGCCCATATTTCACAGGCAAGTTAAAATCTTTTGGCAGGTTGGATGCAACCTGTAGGACATAGGTTGGGGACCCCAGGTTCTATAATTATTTATATATCTAGTCCAAATTTGGGGGGAAGTACATCATTTGGCTTTGAAATCTCTGTAAAATTTAACCCCAAGACAGATGTACAATCTGATACACTATTTGCAGAAATGATTTTACTGTTGTTACTCCCATCCTACACAGTTTTGAAATAATCTTTATGAAACTATTAGATACTTTAATCACTATTTAATTAAAAATATTTGAGTGTTTTTTTAAAGAGCTTATATTATTAATAATTTTTTGTGGTATATTTATTAGAAAAGATAATTTTAAATTCCTAATTGTTTTTCCCATTCAGGTGGCACTAAATATGTTTTCTCCCCTCTCAATTGAAACCTTTGAGAAATAAGTGAAACTTCACACAGCATAGCAGTAGAATGATATGGAAAACTATTCTGACAATTAGCTGGTTTTAAATATCCCCTCTCCCCATTTTAAATTCATCAGCAACTACCTCTATGGCTGAGCTAACAACAGCAATACTTTTAATATATGTATAAAATTTTAAATATCTTAATTTTTTTAATTTTACATACACATTCCATATGGAATAAAAAAATATTTTTTAATCTATTTTCCCCACTTGGAAATTGAACCTGGTTATCAACTAAAATTTTTATTTTTAACTAAATACTCATAGCAAGATTAAATGCTTTAACTTTCAAATTTCTTGCATTAACAATTTAAGAATACTTTTTTATTTATTTATGTAAATGTAATAAAAATTTTCCTTCTGTTCTCACAAATAAAAGCATGGCATGCTCACATTCGGAAATATTCTTACATTATATTTGCACAAATTGGAATTAGATTCTAACAACTTTAACAAGCCTATAAATAAATATCCCAATAATTCATGAATCAGATTCCCAAAGATTCACATGATCACCATTTCTTATGCTTGCTCATAACTATTGTCAAAACAGGCAAAACTCTCCATACAGTAGTGCCATTCAGTGCAAACCAGAGTAATCAATGAATTCCAGAAAGCTTGTGCATAAAATCCCTATCTACTGCCTACTCATCCAATATCCTCAGACTAGTTTCTAGCTTGTGGCTTTCATCAGTGAAGAGCCTTGGATCTGAGAGCCCCGCACCTAGATCTTAGGATCTAATGCAATACAGCCATCTTTTATCTCTATTTAACTACAAAACTATGAGCTTAAAATTGAAAACACAATAATATTTTCCAATCCAAGCTCAATAGCTTATATAGTCATATACGTCTGAACTCAGTTCAGTAACCATACATTTTGGTATCTCTGGTTCTTTAATAACCATAGCCACCACTATCCTACTAAGCAGTTATGAGCAAGCATAAGAAATGATTATCATGTGATGTTTAGTGGTTTAATACCAATCCTGCCTAGTAGGATAGTGGTGGCTATGGTTATTAAAGAACCAAAATGTATGGGTACTGAACTGAGTTCAGACCTATATGACTATATAAGCTATTTGAGCTTGAGAATATTATTGGTGTTTTCAATTTTAAACTCATAGTTTTATAGTTAAGTAGAGATAAAAGGTGGCTGCTAGAGGGTTGCATTCCTAAGATATAGATGCACTGCTCTCAGATCCAAGGCTCCTCACTGACGAAAGCCACAAACTAGATACTAGTCTGAGGATATTGGATGAATAGGCACTAGATAGGGATTTTATGCACAAGTCTTCTGGAATCCATTGATTACTTTGGCTTGGCACTACTGTAAGGAGTTTTGCCTGTTTTCCCAAAAATTTATTTAAATTAAGAGCAATTTCTCATATCAATGCTGAGCTATTCATCGGATAAAAATAACCTATTTTTATGTGACAAATAAATAGGCATTAATACAAGAGAGTGATAGTTACCAAGTTTAACTGAATGATTTTTTGGAAATGATTTGTGAATTATAATAGTAACATTTCTATTTCTCAATATGAGCACAAGCTTTTATATGTGAAAGCTGAGGGGGAAAAAGAAAGTTTGCGGATGGTTACTGAAAAAAAAAAATGGAGGAAAAGTAGAGGTAGTGTAAAAGTTTTAAGGTAAGAATAGTTAAGTTTGTATGGATATTAAATATTATAGGAGGGTTAAATAAGTAACAATGATAGGGAGTAGTAAAGGATAAATGAATAAGGGAATTGAAGAGATGGTATGGAAATCCAAAAAGGGAATAAGTAAAGTATAAATAGGTGTGTAATGGGGAAAGAATGATTTTATTTTTTAGATTTAGCTTTTAATTTTTGTTTTGTTTTTTTAGTTTTATTTATGAAATTTTAATTATGTAAAAATATTAATTTTTGGTATTTTTAGATTAATGTTTAATGTTTTTTAATGTTTTTGTTTTTAATAGTTTGATGTTAAAAATTTGAAATTCATACATTTATTATGGTTGTAATTTTAAAATATTTTTTAAGGAAATTTTAATTTTTTAATATTTTGGATTTTGATAGGTTAAAAAATTTTTGTTTAAAAGTTTTGGATTGAATTGTTTTTGCTTTATATTATTTTGGTTTATTATAATTTTATAAAGATGACTATGTGAAAATATAAAGAATTTTGTTTGTATTGATGTAATATTTGTATATATATATTTTGTAGATATTATATATATAAGTGCAATATTATTTATCTAGCATTCTTGGTTTTTTTAAACTACCAATATTAATAATTTTTCTGGATTAAGAAAGCTCATGAAAATAATTCAACAATTAATTTTTTATCCCCTCATTATAAACTTTCAGTAATTTTTTAGTATCCAATTACTATTAAAAACTTAAATATTAAATAACAGTTCAGTAACTATTAATTTCAAATAGATACGGAAAGTTGATAGATAGGTTTGATTACCAGACATTTAAATTGCTTTGACGAGATTCTTAGAGATCCATGTGATTCATATTAAAAATTGGAACACAGAAGATTTTTACAATTTTATAATTCATTTAAATTAAATTATTGGAGTTTCTAATGAGAAACCTTATTTCTAAACAACTATAATAAAATGGCATTTTAATTTCAAATTGATTTAATTTAATCTAACATCATTTTAGATAGAACTAGATAATAATACTTGAATGAATAATTGCTAACCCACACAGGGCATTAAATTGGATTAAAATGAGAATAGCAGTACAAATAAATAAATAAAAAAAATTCTGGAAATTAAGATGTTAAAAATTTAGTGGTCAATTTTCTGCTATTCAAAAACAATTTCAAACTTGGGTAATATTCACATATCAGAATTATTAATTTCAATAATAGAGCAAAATCCTACTAACTTATTATGGCTGTCTATTCAAGACTGTCTTTTAAATAGTTTCAGCTTTTCAAAAAGTAATGAAACATTCCTTCTGTAATAATATAAATGGGTTATTTCTGATATTATACCATTCTTAGAAATCTAAGCTAGATTAACAAATACCCCATAGGATTTTTCATGCAAACTTATTGGTGATTTTGTTTCTTATTACTGTCTTTATAAATAAAAAAAATTGCTTGGAGATATTGTGAAAGAGTTGGGTTGCAGATCAGATCTAAATTATTTTTGCCTAATGTTAGGACAACTGGGAGATTTAGTGATTGGAAGTAGGGGTGATATCAATCAACTATTTGTTATTCAGCAAAATTTCCTTTTTGGACTGCCTTGGGCTAAATCATCCAAAAGCAACATCAAATATTGACAAAAATATTATTTAATGGATCCAGTTTCTCAAACCTTTCAAAAACAATGAAGAAAACTGATAAGGAAGTTTCAGTAGCAGACCTTAAAATTGTTTTTATAAATTCTCTATGTCACCATTTAGTTCATATTCATGAATCTTAATATAATAGAGAAGAAAGTAGATGAGAGGCTAAATGTGTAATGAAAAACAAAATAACTGTATTGACAATAATCCTTGTCTGAATATAAAAAATAAGAATCATGTTAAAGAATTAATTTGTAATCATAAAGTCTGCTAAAGCCCAACAATATCTGTCATAAGCCTTTCTTTTCTATATTGGCCCAAACCAACTTCCATATTTCATTCTCTTACTTCAGGATTCTTTATCAGAATATGGTTGTTTTGATATCAAAATAAGAATAGCCCCAAATCAATGAATATTCTTCTTATATCGTACCTAATTCAACATGTATGCTTTATTTACATTTTACAATACCAAAATATTGGATTAAATCCATTCTTTTTTCTATTCCACTCTTTCTTATTATTTCAATCACATTTCTTTCTTTATTCCTTTTTACTTAAAACCTTTGTTTCATTTCAGAATTCAAAAAGTCAACAATTCAGCATTATATTGTGAACTGATTGAGAAGACACATTTAAATAAATCCATATTTCTTTTGTCACTATAACAATATTTTATTTTGTACTCAAACAATCTAACAGTTTTGAATGACCAGCAGTCTTCTTCAGAGCTAATAATATATAAATGTATATGAATATATAAAATGGCTTATCATATAAACCAGTTGTGGTTTAGTCGTCTACAAAAACTTTATTACATATTTTCTTACAATCTTTTAAATTATGACTAATTTTATTAATTTTATATTTAATTCAGTACTAAAGATTTTCTTTTGTTTGTTAGTTGTTTTATTCATAGAAAATAAATTAAGAAACAAAATATTACAAGAAATACAAAAAATTTATATTTCCTAATATCAGTCATCTCATAGTATTTCCATTAATAATTTTGCGAATGCACACTTCATGCGCTGAGGCAGACAGTGGTATGTACAAAAATAATCTAACAATTGTCAGTCATATGCACCATGTAGTTTGCCATAGCCAGCCCATCAGAATTGCATTGGTGTGCAGTGATAGAAATTATTATATAATAGATGTGTACTACAAATTAAGGTATATTAATTATTTAATATTTACTTTTTTAATCAATTTTAGCCATTTAAAAATGAATAATAACAAGAAAACATCAAATACTATTGCAGGCTTTTTTCAAAAACCAAATATAAATACCTTGAATGCTAATGAAAATATTATTTATTCACAAAATAATCCCCCTCAGGCAAAATGTACTGTTGTTTGTCAATTTGGCCTAAATCGGAAGAAAATTTATTCAGACCTCAATGCATTATTTGCAGAGAAATTTTATTCAATGAATGTATGAAGCCAACAAAATTATTGCATCATTTACAGACCAAACATTCAAATCTACAAAATAAGTCACTGGATTTTTTTGAACGTAAAAAAATGCTGAATTGAAAAAACAACAATCATCTTATAAATTTTTTTTTAGTCGATAAGTCTCTTTAAAAGCATCCTATTTAATGGCTTTAAGAGTTGCTACATACAAAAGTAGTATGCTATTGCCAAAAACTTTAATTAAACTATGTTTAAAAGACGAAAACTAGTTATGGTTTCTGGAGACAAAATGAAAATTTGCTGTTGTGTAATGATATTATTCAACAGAGATTTTGAGAATTAGCAACTGATGTTGAAAATCAATTAATTCATAAAGTAAGCTAATCATTGTTCATAATTTAAACAGATGAATTCTGCAGATGTTACCAAAAAGCCATACTTTTATGTTATATCTGTTATGTTGATTCAATGATACAAAAGAATTTTTTGTTGTGTTGAATTTCATAATCACACAATTAGTTATGATGAATTTAAAGCAACTGATAATTATAACACAAAAAGAACTCACTTAATTGGAAAAAACGTGTTAGTATATGTACTAGTGGAGCAGCAAGTATGACTAGAAAACATCCAAGAGTTCCAAAAAAAAAAAAAAAATAGCAGAAGGAAAAATGATTTTTACACATTGTGTACTGTGAACAATTAGCAGCTAAAAAATTATCTCCTGACTTGAACAATGTTCTTACTCAATCGATAATAAATTATATTAAATGCAATGCATTAAATTCAAGACTATTTTCAAATTTATACAATGAAATGGAATCTGGGCATGAAAATTTACTATTCCGTGCAGAACTACAATGGTTGTCGAGAGGGGAAATATTAACAAGACTTTATGAATTAAGAAAAAAGGTGAAACATTTCTAGAAACAAAAAATTCAGAATTGAGAAATATTTTCTATGACAACAGTCGGATTGCTAATGGCTTACTTTTCATACACATTTTCATTAATAAATTAATAAATATTAAGACTACAACCTTAAGACTATGTGCCTGAAAAACGACTATAGGGACCTCTACAAGTACTACTTTTGATTTATGGAATAAAATTGAGGCATTCAAGAAAAAGTTAAAAGGTGTAATCTTGTAGAAGAAAAAATTATGGCGTGTTTCATTCATTTTCAGAACTAATAAATAAAGTTGATATAAATAGCAGCGAATTAAAAAAAATACTATTTATGGATATTTAACAGGATTTTGTTATTTGTTTGATCAATATTATTCACAGGAAAAAAACTTTTGAAAAGGGAATATGTGAAATTTTAAATCCATTTATTGAACAAGAAACCCAATGTAACTAATTTGGAATATGAAGAATTAACAGACTTAAATTGTTATGGTACATTAGTATTATTTAATCTGACAGTAACTCAATTTTGGGTTAAAATTAAAACTGAATATCCAGAATTACAAGAATTAAGCCTTAAGAGGGTTATTGCTATTTGCAACCACATATGAGAATTGTCATTTTCGGCAATGACCTTATAAAATCAAAAAATAAGATATCATTTATTAATAAATCCAGCTTTATGTTTAGCAGTCACAAATATATCTCCAAGACTTGATAAGCTAATTATTGAAAAGAATCAACAACAATCGCATTAGTTTTTGATTTTATAATTATAATATATTGAATATTAATAAAGATATGTTTACGAGATTGGGGTATGGACCAACTGATGAGTGCTGGTTTAGCATGAAATGTGCATCTTGGGGATTATAAATCTTTTTCACATGTCTCAGGTCATATGTTTATGATTACATTCCTCCACAATGTGTTAAAAGCAGATAGAAACCAGTTCTTACTCTGCGCAAGTGGTATAGTGAAAATAACACTACAGAAATATTACAATAATTATATTTCACTACACAAACACCCAACCTTTCTTCCATTTTTTTTTTGTTCAATATTTCGGGTGGTTTGTAATAAAACAATAATTAAAAATTTATTGTTTTGTGGCATGTAATCAGTTGAGAAACAATATACAAACAATACAAATCAAACATTATATTTCATTATAAATTTATTCTTTTTTATACCCTATTATAGTTTATCGTATAATCAATAACAAATCAAACATTATATCTCATATATTGAAATCTTTTTTATATCCTACTATATATATATATTTTAGTTCTGAAGAAGACTGCTAGTCAGTCAAAACTATCAGAATGACGAATATAAAATAAGCATTGCTATAGTGATAAAAGTAAGATGTATTTATTTAACTATTTTACCAATGCATAAAGAAGATATAAGGTGAAAGAAAGAATATAATTCTTGCTAAAGACATGTTTAAAGAATAAAAATATGTTTTCTTTAAATACTTATTTTTTTAATTTTTCACTTGCTTTAATTGATACCAAAACTCAAATAAACATAATTATTCTGCTTTTCTATTTCTCCACTTATTAACTATTATTTTTAACAATATAAATTTGTCAAAACAAAAATAGAATTCCAACTTTTACTAATATTTATTTTAATAACTTTTTGATAATAAATCTGCAAATGGAGCTATAAAAAATGTACCATCTATAAATCTTACATAATTTTGATAATCGCTATTGATCTTTAATTTTTATAACAGCAATAATAATTTCAGCAAGCAGAGTTTGTTTGCTTCTTTTTCAATACTTATTTATTTCTGACATTATTCCCACACGTATTTGTGTCAGATGTAATCTAAAATTTTCCTCATTTCACAACCATATGCTAAAAAATAGAAGACAATTTAAACATTTATCATCATTTCCACCCTAATCATGCAAAAAGTTTCTGACTTTATGATTTATCTCTAAATATAAAATGCTGGATTAAATTTTATTAAAAAGGTATTCAAATAATGGAAAACTATCACCAACGGCAATATTGATTGCAATAGCCTAATCTCTAAATATTCCACAATCTGCCTTTGCGCAAAGAACATATATATATTTATCTTGATTACTTATATTTTCTAATATAGATTTTTAAAAATTTGTAAATCTAAAATTGTAACAATTTTTGAGAAACAGTACTATTGTATATATATATACAAAGTTTCCCCAAGTTCTCTCTTCCATTTCATCTCTGAACCATCACATTTAGTAATAAAGTTTATCCATTTGCCACAAAAATTTTAAGATTGCCAGCATATTTGGTTCATGGGTTAGAATCTGAAAAATGTTTTGTACTTCAACCATGGAACAATGCAATATCATTAAATTTTGTGTTAAATTGAGTAAAACTGCTACTCAAATATTTGAAATGATTCAAATTATATATGGCAATCCATAAGTACTTAGAATGTTTTAAAGTGTTTTCCAAGATTTCTGATGCCAGAGAGAGCACTGAAGATGATCCCCAAAGGTACAAAATGCAATTACATTTCATGTCATGTCATGTCATGTCTTATGATTAGTCACATGAGCACCTTAAAATTTTTGAGGTGAATAGCTAAACTATATCACTATATAACATTATGGGCAGCTTGAAGAGAAAATCAGTTAACTTTTCACTAGGACTCACATTGTTTTTGTTTTTTTTTTTGCTACTGAAAGATGCTTTCTGGATAATAAAATAAATGAAATAAAACTAATATAATACCAAAATACGTATTAGATCTAAGTACAGTAACTTAATTACAACAATAATTAAGTTTGATATTTGTTACAGTTGACGAAATTACAAATGTGTAGTTGTTCTCAGTAATAACCAATAGATTGGTATAATGTAGTGTAATAAAACCTAATCCTTCCAGCCTCATTGATGCACTTTATAAAATGTAGAATACTATTTGTTGATAGCAACTGCCTGCTCTGAGCTTGTCTGACACAATAACCTTGTACATGTAAAATTCTTTCAAATTAACTTTCATTTTATAACCAGCTCCCTCACTTGCTACAAGAAATCAGATTTATTGACTTAGTTATATGATTGGCCTGCTTATCTTCGCCTTTGGTTGTTTACTTATTTTTGTTTCATTTGTCAAGTATATTGCATTCTAAATTTGATCCAAGAACTACTGTATATAGTTTGGTCATATCAAAGATAATTTTAGAATGAGTTAACAGAAGCTGGTGATATATATTCTGTACACATCTAACAGGGGCATGCATGCACACACGTATATATATGTCAGCAGAATTATGAAAACAAGTTTATAATCTTTTATTCAATTCTATATTAGTTATCAAAATAACAAAATACTTCATCTTTAAATACCAAACTTAAAAAAAAAAGTTCCAACTGCTGTTTAATATCACTATTTTAGTATTTCTAAAAAAAAAAATTAAAAAGATATCCAAAATGAGTTATCTAAAAATTGAGACCACACGTGTGAGATTATTTATAACGGTAAAGTAAAATGTATTTATAACTAAATATAAAAAGAAATATTATTCAGAAAAGGAAAAAAGAAAACTGATTAATATGAAATTTCAAAATCAATCATCTATTCAGTAAGTAAAAAAAAAAAGTTTAGAAGTACAGTAATCCATTACAAAAAAAGATAAAAAATGATTTAATCTCATAAAACTTACCATAATAATTCATGAACATATTGACCTGAGCTGCGCCCCCTATTGATATCGTAAGCATACGCATAAATTTTAGCGCCATTTCCATCTCTATCTACTTCAACCCGAGCCTGCAAAAAAAAAAAAAAAAGATAAATGGATTGGGGGGGGGGGCTGGCTAATAATTATCTAGTCTTCACGGAATTATGATCAATAATTAATGTAAAACAAATATACATAAAATATCAAAGACATATTCAACATATGAAAGTAAAATATCTTGCAGTTATAGAGGCCAGCATAACTGCCTTCCATATACACCATTAAGCATCACATGATCACATTTCCTATACTAGCACATTAATTGTTGATAAACAGAGCAAAACTCTCCATACAGTATTGCCACCTGTGCTAAACAGAGTAATCAATGGATGCCAGAAGGCTTGTGCATAAAATCCCTATCTAATGCCTACTCATCCAATATCCCCAGACTAGTTTCTGGCTTGTTGCCTTCGTCAGTGAGGAGCTTTGGATCTGAGAGCACTGCATCTAGATCTTAGGATCTAATGCAACTCTCTAGCAACCACCTTTTATCTCTACTTAACTACAAAACTATGAGAATGAAATTGAAAACACAAAAAATATTTTCAATCTAAGCTCAATAGCTTATATAGTCATATGGGTCTGAACTCAGTTCAGCACCCATACATTTTGGTGTCTTTGGCTCTTTTACAACCATAGCCACCACTATCCTATTAGGCAGGATTGGTGTTAAACCATTAAGCATCACATGATCACATTTCCTATACTAGCACATTAATTGTTGATAAACAGAGCAAAACTCTCCATACAGTATTGCATCCATTGATTACTCTGTTTAGCACAGGTGGCAATACTGTATGGAGAGTTTTGCTCTGTTTATCAACAATTAATGTGCTAGTATAGGAAATGTGATCATGTGATGCTTAATGGTTTAACACCAATCCTGCCTAATAGGATAGTGGTGGCTATGGTTTTAAAAGAGCCAAAGACACCAAAATGTATGGGTGCTGAACTGAGTTCAGACCCATATGACTATATAAGCTATTGAGCTTAGATTGAAAATATTTTTTGTGTTTTCAATTTCATTCTCATAGTTTTGTAGTTAAGTAGAGATAAAAGGTGGTTGCATTGGATCCTAAGATCTAGATGCAGTGCTCTCAGATCCAAAGCTCCTCACTGACGAAGGCCACAAGCCAGAAACTAGTCTGGGGATATTGGATGAGTAGGCATTAGATAGGGATTTTATGCACAATCCTTCTGGCATCCATTGATTACTCTGTTTAGCACAGGTGGCAATACTGTATGGAGAGTTTTGCTCTGCCTTCCATATAAACAATCTGAGATTTAAATTTGAATGGAAATCTTCAAGTAACTGAGTATCCCCCCCCTCCCCAGATAGTACGCCCGCAGAGACTCTCTGCCCACAGTCAATTATAAAAATACAAATAAATATCAAGGCATTCTTACCTACAAGTTAAAATAATGAAGACAAAATGTTCAAACTTCAATCACTGAACAAATCATTATCCTTAATATATAGTGTGTTCCAAAGAGACAGTGACTTGTTCTCTCTCCAAGCTGATGCAGCAACATAGTTTAGCTATTCACCAAAAAATTTTAAGGTGCTAGCATATCTGGATCATGATATTAGATGTTTGTGTTTTATATCATAATTCACAATGGAACACCACACTAACATTGAATTTTGTTTTAAATTGGACAAAACTGAAATAATTGTAATTCAATCTGTGAGTGGCAATGATCCCATGAGTAGCAAAAACGTTTCAAGTGATTTGCAAGACTTCATGATGACAGAGAGATCTCTAAAGACAATTTAATAGATATAAAATACATGACTACCATTTCATGTTTTAAATTGTGATCTGGACATATGAACAACTTTATGCTGAATGGCTAAACTAGGCCGCTAAGTAACAGACACCAATTTAGAGATAATACTGCAGACAGCTTGGAGAGAGGAACCGGTCACCTTTCCATTAGGATTAAACTATGAACTTCTTCCCTATCCTCAATTTAAGTATGAATTATATATGTGCATAAATTATTTAAGACATTTACTATAGATATGAGTTTGTTTAAATATATATGGAACCCATTAAAAAAAAAAAAGTCTAGAAATTGAAATATACCAAAACGCAGCATCATGATGGGTTAATTTCCAAAAGACCAAAAATAACTGAATTTCATTTATAATTAAGCTTATTGAAACAGTTTTTAATCAGTTTTAGAGCTCTTGCTGCTATACAACTAAGTTGGTATGAAATCAAACCCTTAAGGTGTTAAAACTGTTCAGGATCAGATTCCTTGTGTATTACTTTCAACTCCACCATCCAGTATAAGTAAATATTATAAGGTAGTAAGTAGTACTCATTAAACTCCTATCATATGATACTTTTATTTAGAGTTGAATTCAACTCATTAGTAATCTATAACACTGTGTAAATGGGATGTGTGGTTGTGCAATTGTATTTGCAACATTTAATTACACACATAAGAATTTTAACTAATCTTTTTTTGCTTTTTGCTATTTTTTTTCTCTTTTCTGTATGCAGGTATGTATGAGAATATAGGTACAAAATGATACTAGTATTGTGAAAGCAATGGACAGAGACAGATTTAGAAGACAGATTTTTAGTTGAAATCTTGCATAATATTAGTGATTGTAATAATCAACAATGAGCCATTTTTGGAACTAGATTTGAGATGGTGATTATAATTCTGCAAATGATTGTATGCTTGAATAATTTTATGTAAGGATCTCCACATATATTCTTGGTTAGAGCTTGATTAAGAGGTTGCGGTGACAAAGCAAGCTAATAATGAGTAAATATTTCAATATTTCCTCAAATAAAGCTTTTCTGAATTAGAAATTTCATTGGGTAAGGATACTTCGATAAGAGACTGCAGAACAGCACTTAATGCTACAAGCAATCGTGATTTAAGATTAATACAGTTGCTTTTATTAGAATTTGATTTTCACAAGGAGACGGTTTAAGTAAAGAGACAAATGGCTATTATAATTTTTTTTAATTTTATTTGGAAGACCAGATCATCAAATGAAATGAGGCTGCATGGTTAGAATGAGATTTCGGATTAGCATGATTGGTGTATTAAATAACAAAAAATATGAGAATTCGGATTAGCATGATTGGTGGATTAAACAGCAAAAAATACAATCATTTACTAAATGTAATCGTTTTTAGACCTTTTTTTTTGTTGTTGCACTGTACATAACAAAGTGACATAAAAAAAATAATGCAATTATATATATAAAGCTTTTGGGTAATTGATATTTAGGATAATTTTCTCAATGCTTATCTTCCAACCTAATATTAAAGTAGTTGCAAAAAGATGTTTATTCTTTATTGGGTAGTATTACTGGATCAGAATCATTGGAAAAAACCCTGAATTCCCTCTTGGAAACTTCAACATACATTGTTGATAAATTGTGATCAGATATTATAAATAATGGCATTGGCTCTGAACTCAACTGACATATTATTAACAAATTTTTGCGAAATACGTGGATTTACTGTTTCTAACATTTGTTTAGACAAAAAAAACAATAGCTATAAATAAACTTTAAGACAATGACCTATAAAAATTATAACTAAAACTCAAAAAAAAAAAAAAGATAAAATGCTTCAACAAATGGTTTAGTATTTAAAAGTTGATGAGTTTTGAGCACTGCTCTAAATCAAGATGCATAAGGATTCACATATACAAAGTGTCGAATAGATCATACATTAATATGCTCTGACAGAAAATTGTGCTAGTGGCAAGTTCTACTCAGAACATATTGGCAATAAAAAAAAATTGATGTTCATTCTTTGGAAGTAACTGCTACTCATGCTAAATATTTGACAGTTGTTGCATACTAAAATTGCAAATTTGAATTTTTAAGCTTGTCATGTTACAGAGGCCTGAAATTACAATAATGTATCCTTGAATCCATTAAAAACAACAATCTGATTGATTTTCCAAGAATAAAGGAAAAACATGGCATTTTCCCTCAGCAGAATATAAATTGAATGTGGAGCTTTATAAGCAATACAAATTTAAAAGTAGAACATCAATGACTTATCAAGATATTTAAGAATGATTGGTGGATTGAAATGACACAGAATTGCAACTATTTTCTGAGATCATTTTAGATCTTTTTTAGTATATTGAAAGAGAGAAATGAAAAACATAGGACAATCTTAATTACATCAACAAAGAGCCCTCTTTTATATATAATAATCATCTTCAGGATTTTCTCAATGTTGAGTCTCCTCAACCAAGTTCTGGGTATTTTCCTTCTCAAATCTCTCTACTCATAAACATCTGCCCCTGACAGAGTATTCCTTATGCTGTTCAATGAAATGGCAAAAGAATGCAATTACTTCTGACTGATTATTTTATATCTTTTTTAATAAGTTAAAACTAAAAGGGAAATGGTAAAACATTGATTTATCTTTTATCAATGTCTGCAGGATTCCCTCACTGTTGAAAGTATTCTCAAATAAGTTTTCCAATTTTCGTCCTCAATATCTCTCTACCCTTAACATCAGTCCCTGATAGACTGTTCTTTCTCATGCTGTTCACTGGTACTTCTTGGCATCATTTTCTTGATCTCCTTTCCCCCCTTCTGTTTACTAGTCAATCATCAACCATGATATTATGTTCTTATTGACTCATCTAATATGACCACACCATTTTCATGCGATTGTTACATTTTTTATTCCAAACATTTCTCTGGTAATTAGATTTGTTCATTTCTTCAATTTAGTTCTTGCTAATCTCAAATAATCAATTTCCTTTGCCAAAAATATGTTTATTTTCCTTTGTTGATGTTCCTGTTTTCACACAATAATAAATTGTGTATCAGGCTATAAGACACCTTTTCATTTTCAACAATAGAAATACTACTACGTAAAATTGCATTAAGCATTCCTATTGCCTGCCTTGTTTTGTTAATTCCATAAATTCCTCATTTTGCCAATTTTTTTTGTGGGGATAATTGCCTTTAATACTAAAAACAACTCACTTTTATTATTTTTATTCCCATCAATAATCAATCCATCATTTCCTTTCACCCAAATTTTCTGTTTTGTCAAAATCGATGTTTAATTACTGTTTGCAGGCAACGTTTGACAGAGGAGTTTTTAATTCAAATGCAATAGTTTATAATAATTTGAATGCCCTCGGTAATGACATTGAATTAGTAATTAATGTTCAAAACCCTAAGATGCATATCAGCTATGGCAGCAGAAAAATTCTGAGAAACATTTAGCTTGAACAATTAGTCAATGGCAGCAGAAAAATGTTGAAAAACTTTTAGCTTTGACAATTATCAGCTTGAGAATTTAAAACAACTTAAATATCTTGGTAGTTTTTTAAGTAGAAAGACTTGGATATTGAGATGCAACACTGATCCCAATATTTTGCTACCGCATTTAATAAATTAGAAGGTTGGACATATTATCATAATATATAAACTATTTTAACTAAATTAATTGTAATAAAGCTATTACTTTTTCAAATTTATTGCACAAAAGTAAGACAGTGAATTCCTACTATTGCATCATAAAGACGCTGTTACTTTTTCATTTTAAAACAGCAATATTCTGGAAATACAAAGGTAAGATCAAACAAACAATCTACAGATTAGTCATTCATTAAACTGAAGATTATCCACATAATGAATAATATTTATGTAGTGTAAATTTCATTACATGTTCCATGCAAGGTTGGGACTGTTTTCTACCTGCTTTTAACTAGTCCCTATCTTGCGTAAAAGTGGTGTAATGAAAATTACAGAAGTATTACTCATTAAGTGAATAACCTCTAGTCTAATGAATGACTAATAAAAATTATTATTATAATTCCGCGTTAAAGTTATGAGAGCAGTAAGTTTGGCACTTATCAATTAAACTACTAATTCCCTGTCTATATATTGTACCATTTATTTATATGGTACAAATATATTGGCATCGGGTAAGATATTTAAAAGCTAAAAAAAAAAGAAAAAGTAAATTTAACGTTCTTACTAAAAAGATGCAAGTAAATTTTTTGTTTGTATAATCTATTTTTTTTAAAACGTACAATGAAAGTAAAATTTTCATCCATATTTTTTTTTGTATCTAATTAAAAATTAAGGTAAAAATTGGAAAAAACAAAAGACACACAAATTACTAATCCAGATAAGCTAAAAGAAAAATATTTTAGCTAATTAAAGATGGCAGAAGGACTTTGTGAAAGGAGGACTTTGTAACTTAAATTTAAGAGTGTACAAGATTATTATCTTATATGCTGATAAAAGGATGTGCAGAAGCTTCAAAAACAGGATCGAGGTATAAAAAAAGGAGGACAACTTCGATCTGGGTCTTCTCTTTACCTTCTAGTTATGTGTCTGAGAGTTGGAGGTTTCCGCAAGCATAATCTGTGGCAGTAATATACTTCTGCATAGGTACACCACTTGCTGTACCAAGCTGTCACATGCAGGCATGGAAAGGACCTTACGAAGACTGCTTTTTGCAATGAAAGGGTCACTACAACCGTGCCTTTTCTCCAGCTATAGAACGGAGCAATAATGGAAGATGCCGGCAGGAGAGACCAATGGAAATTCTTATGAGCTCAGGATCCCATAAACCTACACCAACTTACCGGTAAGTTAAGAGTAACTTTTCCCAATTGTGACAAAGTTTGCAAACAATTCCTAAAATAAGCTTAAAATAGTCCTGATAAAGACTTCAAATTCTATTATCAAGAGACTCTTGTTTACCTAAGAACTACAATGATTAAACTTTTTTTTAATTAATTGATTCATATCTGGATTAGCGTGCGTGTCATCTTTCCAATTAATTAATTCATAATGTGTTTTTTTTATTTTTTATAGTTTAATTTGTTAGAATAGAAATATTTATTTCTAATACCAACTATTCATTGTATGTTATTAATGATTATTAATAAATTTATTAATGTTAATTATTAAGATTTGAAAATATAATTTACCTTTGCCAATGCTGTACTGAAACTCAATCCTCCGAAGTTTCTAGATAATTTCGTCGTAACTAAATAAATAAAAGGGGTTTAGCCAGTGCATTCCGATACAGAATCTTGGCACCTTTCAAATAAATTAAAAGCTGGCTTACATGATCCCATTATTTTAGTAGTTACATTAGTTAAAAGGGTATTGTGTGACCAGGAAAAATAATTGTGTCCATTAAATCTTACTGAATTGTCTGACGAAACAAATTTAATACATAGGACGTAATATAGTCACCGAGTACGTGTAGCGAACTTGTAAAAAACCCTAAAAGAGCAGTGGATGTTACAATATATTGAACAATAATAAAGATTGTGATCTAGGCCAACTGATGAGTGCTAGGTTCAGCACAAAATGTGCATCTTGTAAATCATACACCTTTTTCACGTCTTTGCTCAAATGTTTATGATTATACCCCTCCACAAGGCGTTAAAAGAAGACAAAATCCAGTCTCTACCTTGCATGATAGTAGTATAGTTGAAATTATACAGAAGTATTATTAATCAACACGTGCTTCAGCTTATCAGATATTGACTATACTCTTTTCAGTGGATTAGGCATATAAAGTAACAGAATTCATAAAAAGTATTTTATAGTGAATTTAAGTATGGTTTAATGTTTGTGATACAATGATTATTTAACAAAATAATGAAGAGCTACATTTAAGCAAAGCACTGAATTCTTTTAGGAAAGAGAAATTACCTACAGAAGTTTAGTTACAAGATATCAGTAAAACCAGCATGTGATGAACGGGCATTTCTAAAATTGGTTTGATGATCATTATAAAAGTCACTTTTAACTTTTTTTTTTTCTTGAGGTAAGTTGAGTATATCCTTTACAATTAATTACTACTGATGATCTGAGTGGGAATAAACTCTGTTCTATGGATTACTGTGAAAATCTCTGCTTGCAGAAGAGAAAATGCAGTTTCTTTAAAAATACAGTAATTTAAAAGTAGTTAACCAGCTGACAAAAAAGATGAATGATTAATACATTAAAACTATAAAAAAAAAACAGTCCCATTAACTGATCATGGTTATTATGATTTTTTATATACACTAAAATATCATCAATCTACTCAATCTATGAATAGTATACTTTTAAGCTGATATTTTGAGTGGAGAGAATATTTTAAATCATTTTTTAATAATGATATAATAATTCAAAAAACTACCAAAATCACACTTTTCTTTATTTTGCTGTAATATCCTATAAATACAATTAAAGTGAACTAGCTCTGAAGAAGGCTGCAGGACAGTTGAAACATAAAGTGTGTGTATATATGTACAAATAAAGAGTTTTGTTAAAAAGTGTTCAAAGTGATTTGGATAAATTGTAATTCAAAAAACTTTTTAATCATGTATCCAACCTACTAATTCATTTAGCTGTAATGTATTTTCTAACATCATTATTTGATCTTGCCGATATTTACTGCAGCTAAAAGCTATTGGAAATAACACTTTCAAAAACTAGCTACAATATATTTGATAATCAAGTAAGATAATGATAGGTGTGAGTAAGTATAGTTAAAAATAAAATATGACTTTTTATGTGCTAAAATTAAAACTGGATTACACTGGCATATGCTAAATCATGATAGGAGCATAAATATTAAAAGATAAAGAATACTATTCTAGCATTAGAAGACTATCACCCAACATCTTAAATCACGATTTTTCCCTCTGCTTTTGATTTTCACAGTTTAAATTATTGCAGTATCTAATTATATGTTTTATTATTTTTAAAAAATGATTTTTTCCCCTTTCTTATCAAATCATTTATAATAAATATTGCATCTTTCTTCAAGAGACTAAAAGTTAAAATGAAATAGCAAAACAATTTTCACTGCACTTGCAAATTTATTTTGGCCAATGAAAAATGAAAATTAATTACATAAGATGTACTGATGGGTACAACATTGTATCAATTATTAATCTAACAATAAAAATGAGCAAAACTCTCCATACAGTAGATGACACTACTGTATGGAGAGTTTTGTTTTGTTTAATAACAATTATGTGCTAGTATAAGATAGTGATCATGTGATGTTTAGTGGTTTAATAAAAATGAGGCACATGAGCAAGTTTAGTTATTTCTTATTTAATAACATTAACACTAATTTATATATCTAGAAGTGATAGCATTTTCACACTTACATACATGTGGCAATTTGATATATGCAATAGTATAATAAACATTATTTACAATTAGAGCCACAAGGTATACAAAAATAATGTAGACCAGGATGGCCTTTTAATACCTGCATCCCCTTTCTTCACATTCAGCTGGGATTCTACCGAGTAATGGCTGCAGGGTTGAAGTCCACTAAACTTTCGAATGTGTGTTGCCAGCAAAAGTAGACACATACTAACATATTTATAAAACACACACAGTCCTTAGAGAAAAGCTATATTCTTCTATAAATGGATAGTTCATTAATTGTCTGCTCAATCAGTTTTCTATTTGTTTGTCTTTTTTTAACACGTATACACACACACAGCAAACATTAGAAACAAAAAAGTGTCCGATTCTGGAGATAAGATCCTCAGATGAATTCCGGTTCTGACACTTAATGCACTTGAATAATGTTTTTTTTTCATTTCTTCTATTATTTTATTTTTATTTTTAAGAATTAAATTTACTATTGAGACAAAGTGAACTTACGACTTATGTTAAAATAAGACATATTTGCTTATCAACTTTGACTAGTCAAGCCTATGGAGAACCTTATGAGCACTTCTAGTTTTATCACCATCACATTTAGTTTATCCCAATCTCTACAAGCATTGATTAGAAAAAAAGTGTAATTAAACCTATAAGTATTCAATTTATAATTATTAACTGTATCTTTATTCTATGTAGTAATTATTCAAATATAATTGTAATAAAAAATTAGTTCAAACCAAAAAAATAATTTCAAATAAAACATCACTATCTACTATCTGTAAATGCT
The DNA here is from genome assembly GCA_028023455.1 of Epiperipatus broadwayi. Classification (NCBI taxonomy): domain Eukaryota; kingdom Metazoa; phylum Onychophora; class Udeonychophora; order Euonychophora; family Peripatidae; genus Epiperipatus; species Epiperipatus broadwayi. The sequence goes on along the minus strand of JAQFVV010006259.1, from coordinate 2,569,328 downwards.
TGTTTGTTCTTCATTATCAAGTACAAATAAGTTCAATCATACAATTTTTGTTGTGGTAATAACTATACTCATGAAAATAAATAAAAAATTCCATACTAATAAAATATATATAATAAAATGAAGCTGCAAATGCTGTATCAACATACATGACTTCAATTATATACTATCCAAAAAAACAAAAAAATTTGTAAATTTAATATATTTTATGATATGTGTGCAGTAATTTTTCAGACTCTGGGTCACATTTACAAAAGATAATTAAATTTTGTACATAAATTTTACAATATACTAGCAATTGTTTTTCTATCTCGAAGCTCCGTATGTGATAGTATTTATTTATAAAATTTCTTGGATTTCTATTGAAAGTATATATATTTTATTCAACCTTTTTTTTTTTTTAGAATTTGATGTGCAATATTTTGTGTAATGAAATTTTTAAGGATAGTGCTAAAAGTTTTACAACATTTAAGAGCATACTTAATTTTAAAGTTGATACTGACTTAAAAATATCAAAACAATTAAAAGATTGTAATTTCTTGATAACTAGAAGAAGAAAAAAGACTATTGAACAGAGTGTATTTAATTGGTTAAAAGACAAATATTTTGCTATTTATTTTATTTAAAAAAAATAAAACCTATGGTGCAGTACAGGGAATGAATAAGTGAACACACACTCAGTAAAATATATCTAAATGTGTTCGCTCCATTACTATATTTTTAAAAGTTACACTTTAAGCTATTATATGTTATCTACAATGTGTGCAAGGAGGAGTTGGAACAAAATATAGCAAAGTTTTTTGTTTCTGCTGTACTTAAATGCCACTATTTACATATTATTTGTAATGACAGAGATCCATTATGGCAAACCTTTGATGCGCAAACTATTTATAGATCATAATTTTCTATGCTTTAAAAATAAATAATTTTTTTTGTTGTTGGTAAAAACTGTACTAATAAAAATTTATTGTAAACTAAAACAAAGGTGAAATAAATAAATATAATATTAGAATTCAATTTACAATTGAACTCTGATTAGAAACGATAAATTACAAAATTTGGAAAAAATAATTTGTACATTTACATATATGTATATGGAAAAATACATAAGTCAAATAAAGTGGCATCATATTCACAACCTGTCAAATGATTCCAATAAAACTACAAAGTAAATTCAGTAAAATATTTTCTAACTTTTTGAAGTAAATCTTGTCAAATCGTAAAGTAAAAGTATTAAAATGTTTTTCCATCATAATCTTTTTTAGGTCTAAATGTAGTTAAGGCCATTTATTTTTTAAAAAAACCAACAAAATGTGTGATCAACGCCAACAAAAATAATTTAAATACCAACATAGTTGATAAGCAATGCATATATAGTTGTTAGGCTGAAGTAACAAACTCTCTCACAAAAAATAAAATGTTTTTTTTTTTGCTTGAGGTTTTGCTGTAAAAGTGAAATATAAAGAAAATAATATAATTTAATATATATCTTCAATTTATAAAAAATTATTAAAATTCATTTAATTTTACTTTTAAATAAATGTTACCATTTTATTAATATGACTAGTGAAAATAAAGAACAAAAATTATCAAGCAGTAGAGAATTCCAAAATGAGTATGAAATGATTAATTAACAAAGGCAACAAGACAGTGGTTCATGTTGAAACAATCATTGAAAACATCATTATGAGACCAATCATAAATCATTCCTTGAAACAAACGAAGAAGAACAAAATGAATATATTGCCCGAGCACTTAAAAACATAAATATTCAATCAACATCTTATCAAAAATCGTTCAAATATAAATGCTGCTAGTTTTTTTGACTCAAATGTAATTGCCAAACATGAGAAACCTTTTAATGATGGGGAATATATGAAAGAAACATGGATAAAATTTGTACCAGTTATTTTTAGAAGATTTTGAAAAAAAAAAAAAAATTATTCAGAGAATAAAACATTTAACATTGGCTAGAAATACAGTTAGAGAAAAAATCCTGTAAATGGTCAACTTCTACTTTAAATTCTCTCTGTCTTATGGATATAAATGGATGAAGCTTGTTTGGCTATTTTTATTCGCTATTGTTGGGAATAAAATCAAAAAAGAATTGATCAGTTTAAATTCATTAATAACAACAAAAAGAATAGATATTTGCAATGAAGTTTTAAATGTACTCGCTGAAAAAAAAATAGATGTTGGCAAAATTGTATTAGGTTTTCTCAGTTTATTTACCCTTACCAATCATATTGGACATTGAATTTTGGATTTTCATTGCAATATACATCAGCAGGTTTTATTTATGAAGACCAAATTTAAGCAACTGGATGATGTTATGAATGTTGTGGCAAAATTAATCAATTTTATATCTGCACACATTCTAAATACATTAAAATTTCTAAACTTAGTGAGGTAAATCAGTATACAATGGTTTACTTTTGCGTAACAATATCTAATGATTAAGTCAAGGAAAAGTTCTTTAAAGATTCATTGAGTGTTTAGATGAAATTATACTTTTTTTTATGGAACAAGAAAATCATTGAAAAATATAATCAATTTATGAATGTTGAATGGCTTTTGAAATTAATGCTTTTTACTGATATATGCTCACATTTAAATGAATTAAGTGTGAAACTGCAAGGTTCTAGTAAGGTAGTTGTTGTCATGTTTGATTTGATCAAAGCATTTGAAACTAAATTATAAATTTTCAACTGCAATATTATTTCTTAGACCTTCAAATATTGTCCAAATGTAAAAAAACTTTTGACTGATTTAGAATCTCATGAGAAGCTAGATCAAGTAAAATTGACACAACAGTTTTGTGCTGTTATTCAATCAATAACTGACAAATTTTCTTCAAGATTTATACAATTCAGATAATTTGTAGAAACATCAACATTTATTTTATAACCACACACGATTCAATGGATAGTCTCAATTTAGAAATTTTCAAATGGCTTTATTTAGAAGATATGAAAATACGATTAGTCGATTTGAGAAATGAGTTAGAAACAATTAAAAATGATCAATTATTGGGTATATTTAAAATGAATGCTGAAGAAGAACTATTGATAGCCGGGAATGCTATTCCTGAAATATTTAATTGTTTAAAAAATAAAATAGCTACTATGTTATCAATTTTCTCTTTTACATATTGATGCGAGTCATTGTTTTTTGAAATGAATTTAATTAATGACAGTTCAAAAAGTAGAGTTCAGCAAGTACATTATTAAAAGTGACATAATATAAACCAGATATAAAACATTTGGTATCCAATAAACAACAGCAAAAATCTCATTAAATAATATCAATTTGTGTTGATTTTATAGATTTATTTTCAAAATTTTGTATTAATTAATATTAATTTTTTACTATTAAATTTCATTCAACTAGTGCTCTTCTAAATATTGTTCGCTTGTATTTAGTTTATTTAGAAATTTTGTTTGATAATAATAATTATAATTATTATCATCATCATCATTATTATTTTAGAATATGGATCTGTTGTTTGGAATCCCAGTTCCAAATAAGATATTATTAAATTTCAATTGGTTTATGATAAATTTTCCAAGTATATTAAGTTAAATGACCATTATCTATCCCTATCCGTTAGAAGAAAAATGGGAGATCTAAAATTTTATATAACCTTGTCAGATCAGAAAATTATATTAACTAACAAAATTTCAAATATTACTTTTAATAATTGATTACATAAGACATGTACATTTACTTTATTTTATATTAAGGTTAGTCACTCTAACATATTAAAATTTTCATCTTTGTTTTGTTTGACTAACTATAATAATGATTTTACTAATGAAAATATTTTTAATTTAGACTTTAAAAAATTTGTTACTTATCTTATAAAAAAGATGGCATATAATTATATTAATAATTTGTCATTTTTACTCTTTTATGTATATTATTGTATCGTTGTTATAGTGCAATTGCTGTAGTTTTGTACCGTAAATAAATTGAATTATTATTATTATTAAGAATTTTGTGAAGCTATAAAATTTGAAAATGAATTATTATTATTTTGTTGTTTTATAAACTTTTAAAATTTTGTAATAATTAAGTGGTTTATATTATGATTCAATAACTGTATGGCACATGCATTTAAAAGGTTCACCACCAGTGATATAGGCAAAATGCTGGTATGTGAAACTTATTTGCATCTGATATTGAAGAATAAATAAGTTTTTGAAGAGTGTGCTGGTATTTTATTAGAAATTATTGCATAATTACAGTTTATTAAAAGTAAAGTATGGATTGTTAAACATTGTTTGAAGTACCACAAAAATAACTATGAATATTATAATATTATAAAAGTAGCCATAAATTGTTAGCAATATAATAATAGAAATAAATGTACTTGTATAAATAATGAAACGGTATTATTTAGCCATTATCCCGTTTCACGTACTATGTTACATAGTAGTATCTTTTCCTTAGTTCAAACCCATCCCAATTCACATATATAACTTTCAATAATTTTTTATATGAAATAGCGTATATTTATGTGTATGTGCGTGTATTTGTATAAGTACGCACATCCACAGCCATATTAATGTTTGTATGCGTATAATGCATATGCATTTATAAATTTAAAATTAAATAAAATGATATAATTTAAAATAAGTGTGTGAACATTGTTATATCTGTAATTACCTACATATATATGTGAAAAAAGCCGTAATGCAATAGATTTAAAAGCATTACAACACTTTTAAATTAATTTAACTTTGCATTATTTTTAGTTAAAAAACTCTTTATTAAAAGGCTTTCGTATATAAATTTCAATTCCAGCTAGTCACACACACATATACATTAAAAATGTTTACGAACTTAAACTCTTTTAAAACAAAAAGTTATCTGTTGTTATAAAAATTTGTAATTCTTAGAAAACCATCTGCAAGTAATTAATCAAACTTGTAGTCAAAATTTTAATATCTTTTAAAAGAAAAACTTACAACAAGGAGTGACCTGTTGACTGTTATTGTTCTCACCCAGAACTGACCAAAGTTTTCACTTTTATGCAATTTTAATTACTAAAAAAACTTTGTAAACAGATCACTTGAATTACAGATTTTTCTAGTATAAATAACTTCAAGTTTGATTAAGTGGGATTCACTCATTAAAATTTTACCAGGCAAACTTTTGGGTAAAGCAACCACTGCCACTCTCCTTTAGTGGAGAAAATGATCAATGCACAAGCCGGAGTTCAAGCCCCACAGCCTGCCAGAAAACATCAGAAACAGATCAGCCCAGCCTCTACAGTGAAGACACAGTAACAATTTTTCCCTTGCAGCGCTCTTTAAAATAACTTTAAGAACTTTACAAATGAATCTCCAAAACTTTAAGCTAGTTAATCTATAAACGTGCACAAACTTTTAAATCTGAATTGTAATAATAATTTTATTAAACTACAAGCTAATTTCAAACTGTAAAATATGATTTAAATTATAATTTAAATTTAAAACAATACCTGTAACTTGCCTATTTATTAATTTAAAATATAAATTCTAAATGCTTGTTAATAACTTATTCAGTTATTATTCTATCTATTAATCTGCGGTCATGACTTCTTATTTGTTTTTTTTATATATGTTATTTTATAATTATGCTATGCCCGGTTCAGAACGGAGATTGATTTTATGAATAAAGGTTGAGGAGAAGAGATGATTAGATGCGCTCTCCACGTTAAGTAATGTTGCTCTTTAGCACACACACCCAAATCTTCGTTCTGAAAACCTAAATATATTCATCAAGCTATTATATTTAGCTTATTATTGTTGTTGTTTAAATTAGGTTTGCAAGTTAATAATTAGTTAATAAATGCAAGAATGAGTTAGAAGCATATTATACGTATTGTTTAAGTCCCAGATATGCTTTAACCCTCGTTTTAAGCTATATTATAAACTGGGTAGATTTACTAAGAATTCAGATTACTTTAAGTATTCCTTTTTAGCATGTTTCAAGAATGCTAATTATGAACTGGCGTACGGTAGTTTTGCAGAACAAAATTATAGAATTTTGCATATTTAATTATCAATTAAATTATGTTTAGCGTGTCGAATGTGTCTTTAGGAAGAACACATGTGCATATACGCCTTGCTGTATGTTTTATATAAACGGGCTTCTGGTTTTAATGGCCACTCCATTATCTTCTTAGTTCGGCCAGCTACTCTTTAGAACTGGAACACGAGAGTCAAGATTGTTTTTATAAGCTGCTCCGATCACCAAACTAAATCTTCACTTTATTTACAGTGAGTTGTACGGTACATGGGAACCGAGTACGTGGTACTGAATCCCTTGATTAACTACACATTTGAGACGCACAACTCCCTAGTAATATATATACGCTGTAGTATCTGAAGTCATACTATAAAGCTCCAGTTCATCCCACCATAATATTTCAGCATTGATCTGAACTTGTGATCAGATTTGTACATATATAATTTGCATAGAGAGCCCATTGCAGATCATTGTATTTTATTAAATAATCTTTGATTAAATGTTAAGATAATAAATAATTATTCTTGTACCGACTTAAGCGTCGCAAATCTAATAGGTAGGGCATAGTGAAATTAAGGCACGATAAGAAACTGTAGATTATTAAAATTGTAAACTCTTTTTAAATATAGTGCATCAGATAAGATTCTGTTAATCGCTCATCATTGTTTACACCTGCGTGTGTCCTTTAATGCACTTTTGTTTATTTAACTTATATTTATTAATTAAAATATATTAAATCATAATACTGTGTTGAGTTCATTCATAATCCATTCTAAATCTTCGTTAAGTTTCTCAGTGTTAATCACTGATATATGCATTATCTGGCCAGCCATAGATGTGTATGTGTTTAAATTAATAGAATTTAGTTAATATTCCCTGAGTCTCATGCTCCAAACTCTTTGCTATTGCCGACACGCAAACTAAGAAATTCCGAGTGTAGCCTCATATATGTCATTTATAGGGTAGTAAGTCATGGAGTGTTAGTGGAGCTGAGGTGTGATCAAATTCGAGGTCTCAACCCCTCATCTAGATCAGCCTTGGTATAATTTGCCAGGATTTTGGATTTTGTTGCGTGAATGTACAAATATGACCGTTACAATAAATAATAATAATAATTAAATGGTTCATTGCTGGGAGTTTCCATGAGAATTCTGAATACCTAAGTGACAGAGCATAACACAATCCGTGAACTTTGAATTCAAAATTACTACAGCGAGTCATGCAGAAGTTCATAGAAAGTTCAAGCATCTGAAATAGAATTGGGCCATAATCCATGGATCTTCAGCTCCAAAGTCTGTACTAATTTACGGGTAAACACATATGAATCATTAGAAAAAAATTTCTTTTACCAAAATAATTACAACTCGTCTACAGCGAACTTTGGATTTAAACCAACCAAAAGAACGAGCTGGAATTAAAATTGGTTTTAAAACAATGGATTATATCCAAGTATTGCAAGAAGTTATAGAAAGGACTAATGAATATGATTTGCCATTATGTTTTGGATTTGTAGATTATGATAAGTCACTTGATTCTATAAGCATTTCTTCAGTGATTAAAGTATTAGATTAAGGTACAGACCAAGGACATTGATATATTCTGAAGAATATTTATAAAAATGCAACAACAACAATTAAATTACATAATTATATTAGGAAAAATAACATTAAGATGGGTGTATGACAGAGTAATTCCATATCTCAAAACTTTTTTTTTTTTACAACAGTTTAGCAAGAAGTATTTTGTGGATTAAAATGGGAAACTAAGGCATTGAAAGTAAATGGAGATTATTTAAGTTGTTCAGATATTGTAGATGATGTAGTTGTTTTTGAAAATAATGCTTTAGAGCTTCAGAAAATGTTGCAAGAGTTATCAGACAAAAGTAAAAAAGTAGAACCAAAGGTAAATGTTAAAAAGACTAAAGTGATGTTCAATGGATTTTCTCAAATGAAAGAAAATAAAGTTTGATAATGATGTTATAGAAGTTAACAACTACAAATACCTTGGACCGATTATTACTACAGATGGAAACATGATGGATGAAATTAATCATAGAATTAAAAATGGTTGGAGTGCTTTTGGTAGAAATAATTTAATATTAAAAAAAAATATGCCTATGTGTTTGAAACAGAAGGTTTTTAGTAAATATGTTCTTCCAGTTTTTACTTATGGATCTGAGACTTGGACACTTAACAGAAGAGCAATACAGAGACTTCAGATCACTCGATGAAGTATGAAAAGATGCATGTTAATAGTAACAAGAAGAGATAGAAAACTGACTACATGGGTGAGAGAACAAGCAGGTGTTACCGACATTATTAAAAAAATTAAAAGACTGAAGTGGAATTGGGCTGGACATATTGCTAGAAGAAATGATAATAGTATACTGGTAAGATGTGGAAAAAAGAAGCTATAAATTTGATATGGATTGAACTTGGAAGCATGCTCACCCTACAGTGGATCAATAATGACCAAAAATAATGATGAATCATTTAAAAGGAATTTTGCAGAAAGAATGATTAAGAGAGTGCACAGAACAACATTGCTAGTTAAGTGATTACTTATAATCATTTTATAAAGATGTATAACAGAATTTAAGTTATATCTATAAATGAATTATGTTTATTCATATTTACTCATATATTTGCACAATATGAAAAATTACTGCAAGATTTTTATTAGCTTTTGATTGTCTTAAATTAGTCAGTTGCCAAAAAAGCATCAATATCAAGTAATAAATGGTTGATAAAATAATAAACTCAGAGAGCTAAAGGTTTCAAAATCGATTTTTAACTGAAAGACATTAAAAAAAACCTCAGTTCTCAATAGTTGGATGGAATATAGTATTTCATAGCGCTAACAATTTTTTGAGTGTTATTTGATTTCCTACATTGACAATACCTAGCATTAAATATTAAACAAAAAAATTATTGTTCTGCCATTCTGACATTCAAACTTTTTTAATAACTCCAAAGTAATAAAGCTTTTAACCATAAAAATATGGCAATCTGAAACTGCTTCTCTGTCAATAAAGAACGAGAAAGCCATCATTATCATTATTTTTAACCATTATCGATCCAAGATGAAAGTCTCTCCAATTTTTAATTCAGTTTCTCCAAGCCCTGACTCTTTTTCACAATGCAATAGCAAATTTCCTTATTTCATCTATTCATCTCACATGCAGTCTCTTTCTAAACTTTTGGGATCCTGTGTAAGACTTCTATTAGCCATATTTCACCATTTCTTCAGCACTATGTACAGCCCAGTTCCATTTCAATTTCTTAAGTTTTTCAATGAAATCAATTACAGATGTATTTCATTATTGATCTCTTTTCTCCACACACGTTGATGAATGGTCAGAAATCTTTTTGATTTGCTCTCAAGTGTCCAAGTCTTGTATCCCTAAGTAAGTACTGGTAAAACAAATCTATTAAAAACATTCAATTTCAAACACATAAGCATATTTCCTTTTATACAAACATATTTTTAACATTCAATGAGTACATGCACACACATTTAAAATAATGAGTAATGAAAGAAGGGAAGGGAGTACAATTTTCCAAAATAAAATAAAAATGACTTGATTACAAGTCAGACTTCACAGCACAGGGCAAACTAAATAAAGCCAGCCATTATTAAAATGTAAGCTGAGAAATACTTTGAAATAATACACCTTTATTTAAAAAAAATAGTGTAACCTTTCATTGTTTTTTTTTATTATTATTATTTGGCACAAAAATAGACAAAGCCAAATTAAAAAGTAAAAAAAAGACGCAGAAAATGTAGACATCTGCTGGTAACCAACCAAGTGTAAAGATGACTAATCAATAGAAGTAGGTAAAAAATAAAAATTCTTTAACCTATCAATCCAAATGCTAAAATTAAAACAATGAAATATTTTTTAAAGAAATAAAACAGTTATCACAGGGGCAGCGTTGATAATCAATAAAGATGGGGCTTTTAAAAAATAATTACAAAAACATTTATCAATACAATACAAGCTGTTTAATTAATAATACATCACTTGATTAATAAACAAATAAAAGACTACAAAAAAGTAATTACATTTTAGCTATGCTATTAAATTATTCAACTTCCTCTTAGTCACCGTTGTCAGGTTTAAAGCTTTCTAAATTTACCTGAAACTATTTCTTAGAATTTTTGCTCAAAGCCCCTCCGCCTTCTTTCCATTAAAAAAAAAAAAAAATCTTTTTTTTATGGGGGGGGGGGCAATTATTTTATATATATATCCTTGCTGGTTTGGGATAGTAGCACAGTGGCATTCTGAATTTAAAGGTCCGCAGAAAGCTACTTCTAGATTTATATAATTGGCTAATTAATTTTTTTCTATCATTCATAAAAATTAAGATAGAATACGTGTGTTCACCATTTCTTACACTTACACAAGCTATTAAAACAATGACAAACTCTCATATAGTAATGCCACTCAGTGCAAGCCACAGTAATCAATAAATGCAAGAAGACTTTGTCCATAAAATCCCCACCTAGTAACTACTCATCCAATATCCCCAGACTAATTTCTAGCTTGTGGCTTTCATCAGTGAGGAATCTTAGATTTGAGGGCATTGCATCTAGATCTTAGGATCTAATGTTAATGAGCTTGGATTGAAAACACATTTTTATTTTGGATTCGTAGCTTTATAATTAACTAAAAAGATAAAAGGTGGCTGCTGGAGTATTGCATTAGATCCTAAGATCTAGGCACAGTGATCTCAGATCCAAGGCTCCTCATTGATGAAGGCTGCAAGCTAGAAACTAGTCTGGAGACATTGGATGAATAGGCACTACATAGGGATTTTAAGCACAAACCTTCATGCATTCATTAATTACTGTGGCTTGCAATGAGTGGCACTACTATATTTATAGTTAGTCACTTTTTTAATACATGTATGAAAAGACTTCATAAGCAATTCCCAGCTTATATATATAAAAAGCAAAAAAAAAAAAAAATGTGTAAGTTGATATAGCCATCACTTATTGTTTATCTCAAGCAAAAAAAAAAAAAATGTGTAAGTTGATATAGCCATCACTTATTGTTTATCTCATACTGTAAGAACATATATTGTGACACATTGTAATTATTTTCAATTATTAAGAATGCACTTGAAAGATGTACTTTTTTTCATCATGGGCACAAATTATTTAAAAAAAGTTATGACTGGCTGTACTTAATTCTCTAGTGCTTGAAAATCTATGGGAAAGGTGGAATAAGGAGTATCCTTACATTAATTCTCAAGAAGAAAGCACACTCCAAAATCTAGAAATATAAAACTGCAATATGCAAAATATATTTCCACAGCAGCCAATTCAAAACTACTGAAATTTTTTCTTCCATTGGGTAAAAGATCAAAATTTACCTATCATTTGGCACAATGTCAACATTTCCAAGTTTGAAAATGTCGAAATGTTCTTTTTTATGAAATAACCCAGTATATTCTCATATCTAATGAAGATATGTCATTATTTCACAGAATTAATTTTATTTCATATATATGAAATTGTAACACATCACTAGCAGAATTTTAGTGAAAATTGTATTTGTAAACAAAGAATAGTCAAGCGATAGATTTGATTGTATTTGTTCAAATATAAAAACATTACAAATCTTTTGGATCTGTTTGTCAAAGCAGCTGCAGTATTTATTGAAACGGTAACCTTCCCAATCCCTTACCGTTTCATCATCAACTTAATAACAACTCATCTGGGCTAGTTTCGAACCTATTTTAATGTATTTAAAATCTCATATAAATTAGGCTTTAGAATCTGTCATGGCTGTCTAAACAGCATTATTTATTTACATATGAAAGAATGCTATAATTAGATAGGATTAGTAAAATTATAGCGTACAAATGTTGCGTAATATTTTAGAAAAATGTTTATTCTATTATTAATGTTAGAAGTCAAATGATAATTTTGTTGTTACTATTGTAAATTCGTATTTGGATAGATAATCTAATCCACATTATAATGTATATAGGGGTGGCAGAGTAAAAATCTGTTAAAAGTTTCCTTTAAAAATCTGTTAAAAGGTTTTCTTATTTTATAAAATTAAAAGTGAAGTTGTTTTTTTAAATATGTCAAAAAAGGTTTTATTTTTAAGAAAATGTTAAAAGATTATTTTATATATAATTAAAAATAAAAGTTTTGGTTCTTAATTAAATAAATTTTTTTTTTGTTGAAAACAAGAATGTAACTAGTGGTCACACCTGCATTAGGTAAGATTAAAGTTATTTTAAAATCTTGCTAATAGAAATTGTTTACAACAAGAGATCATACAATAAAGCCACTGGACTGGTACTATGTAATAGCCTAAGGAAAGGTTATAACACCTCAGAAATTTATCAATACATTTCAAAACAAAATTATAATTTTGTAATATTTAATTAAATCTTAGATTTAATGAGTCCTGAGGCGAAGTGAATTCCAAAAGGTGTTAAGGGTTTGTAAGGTGAAAGATATAAATAGGCCATATTTTAAGCCTCAGACAGAGGCTCCATTTTTCAACAGCATTTGCCACCAGAGACCATGCTCATTTGAACTTGAAAATGTCCGGCTAGAAAGGCAATTTATGCTGTTTTCTCTGTGAGGAGAATGGGGGACTTTGTTTCCATTTGATGCCATAACAACCAGGTCACCGCCTAAGAAGAGCCATGGTCTAAACAAAGAAGATGATGTCACAAGCCACCCAGGAAAGAAGATGATATCGCAGCCACCCAGGAAAGCTCACCAAGTCCGCAGCCCAAGCACCAATGCTCCAGCTATATAATAACCGTTAAACAATCTCAATAATGGCAGAGCTTTGTGCAACTCCTATTTAAATTCTTAAACCATAACTCAAGCTAGCTAAAAGTAATTAAAGTATTTAAATGTATGTAATTAAAGGTCAAATCTGTTCCTAAAATTGAATAATAATGAATCAAATTTTTATTTAAATTAATATGTTTAAAATCTATAAATAACCTATCTGCTCATTTTTGTAATTTCTTTTCTATCAAGAAATATCTTTCATAATTAACCTAATTTAAATTATATCACTGCAGTATGTCTCTATATTTTTCTTTTTGATTATTTAATTTAAATATTTATTGAATTATATGCTAATGCTTCAAAACAGCGAGCACTTAATTTTAATAGTTTAAGTAAAGATAATATTTTAATATCTTCGCCTAAATTATTCTCTAGCATTATCTTTCTGCACGCTGTTTCGAAATCCTATTTATCAGAAAATAACGATACACTCTGCGCTCATTATTATTAATTATTGAGTGATCTAATTTATAATGTGGCTTGCATTAATCAAATTTTCACAATTTTAAATTTATTATGTACTAATAATTAAACTAGCCTTGAAAAACATTTAGAAGTATATTTGCTAGTTAACTTCTTTCTTAACCATTAAAATATACTTGCCCTCCTTAAGATATTAATTATGTAATAAACAGCATCAATAGATTGAACAGGATAAAAATATTATAATTATTCCCGCTAGTAACATGTAATTTATAAGCTACAAAAGAGTTGGTTCTATTGATGAAGCTAATAAAGCTATTGTTCTCGTATTTATGACATTAAAATTTATAATACTCTTTTGCTTGGAGGATGAGATTCATTTCTTTAATTAAATATTTCCATGTTTTCCTGCCTATTTTTACTTGTATTAAGATGAAGCCTCGATTAAGCCAGAACATCTCCTTTTTATAGGGCAGTGCATTAGTGAACCCTGAGTTTAAGGCCAGGCTAGTATGTAAGTCACCCCGCCATTCTGAACTAAATCCTTCCTTTTAGCAACACAATGATCGGTCCCAGGGTACCAGTGTTTGGCACAAAAACCCTTGATTCATCAATCCATCTGCAGAGTGACTTTTTATTATTATTATTTGTCTGTGCCATAGCACATTGGTAAATCTAGAGCAGCTAACTCTACCTCCTTATAACACATTCAGCATTAGTGTGAAATACTCTTGAAAGCCATGTTCAATTTAAGTTATTTGAGATAATTTATACACTCACCTGTTAGACATAAATATGTTCGTAATCATAAAGGCATTATTGATTGTTAGTCAAGGCTCAGTAGAATTACTTATATGTAAATAGCAGTAAGTCTAAAAAAAGAATTAGCATATCCCTCTAGACATAACATAGTGATTATTTATATATATCCTACTGTAGTTAATCCATCAAATGAGGTCAGTTAAAACTTATCTCATGGTAAAACTTTTATTATTACTTGTACAAGTGACCCCATGATTGATCTGTAATAGGAGAATACTGTAACTCTTATCATTTATTCAAAATGCCTGCGTGCATTCACTCCGCTGAGGTCATATGACATATTATTATTTCTTTATTTTATTACTAATAAATAAATGTATAATTAATTTAATAAATTTCATTCTCAGTCTCGTTATTAATCCAATTCAGTCCAATTCTAATCATTTATAAAATGTGTATGTGAAGAACTATGCATTAATGATCATATTTCAATGAATTATATAATATATTTATTCAATTTAAGAGCCTTTTTAATTTATACAAGTCTCATTGCTTATGACCTATGTCAGCCGTGAATAAAATGTTTTAAGAATGTACTTTCAAGGGTGTCAAATGTAGGGTATTGATTCTTGGAACACGGGTGAATGAGTTGAAGTGCGGTCAGTCTCAAGATCTTACCATCTCGTACTGGTCAGCTTCGGTCTCTTTGCCCGGATTCTAAGTTCTGCTACACGGACAGACTTGACCATTACATTACGCATGTAGTAAAAAAAAAAACTTAATAGGTGGAAAAGAAATGAAATATTGACAGAACAATTTTCCAGAACATGATGTACTTCTGACAATTTCAGAGAATATTCTTGAAATTATCTAAATGCAATAGCATCCACTTTTGATTTATCCATAACTGTTGATGATCATTAAAGATAATTGTCTATGCACATTCCCATGCAATACTAAACAACTTAATTAGTGCAATGAGATAGTTCAAATTCTGGAGCTCAAAGTCCTAGGATTGATTCCAGTTCTAACACTCAAATTTCTTACTCCAAACAATACAGCCATTTGATTATTTATTACTTATCATCGATATTTTCAACCTTTATCAATCCATTACAAGATGTAGATTCTCTGATGCTTAGCTTCTCTTCCTTACTTCCTAATCACATCCTCTTATATGTGGACTTTTTTGAAATCTGGCAACCTCTTGGAACCAAGGCTTCAGTTATCTATCTGAATTATATGTTCTACTTTAGTCTTGTAATCATATACATGATATCAGTAATATCTATTTGTTTTCTCACTCATGTATTTCTTTTTGTTGCTACTCCCAGCATATGCTATTCCATTAAGCATCTCCAAGTCTCTAATGCATTAGCCAACACTGCTAAAACCCTTTTATTAAATATCTTTCTTTTCAAGCACATATTTCCCTTTAATATCAAGCCACTTATAACAAAAGCAAACCAGTTTAGTTTAATTCTAAGACTACTTTCATCTATCTATATTAATAATTTAACTAAATATTAATAGTTAACAGTATTACCTAATTATCAATCTTTTATTATATTCTATTGTAAAAAGCCATATATTACTTTAATCCTACTTTGTTTTCATTTGATATCTTCATGTAACATTTTCTGAAACCCTGATGCATTTTTAGTGAAACAATCACATTATTTAATAAAATTTAGATAACTTAAGAAAATGTCACTTATTTTTATTCTAATCACTAAACATGTCACAATCAGCATGATAACTGGCTTGCAATGAGTGGCGATACTGTATGGAGGATTTTGCCTCTCTGTTATTTTTATTGTCTCAGCTTTTTCTTCAAAAAATGTTGTAAAAAAGTTGTCAATAGATGGAATTATAATTACATATGCACTTACCAATGTTAATCTTCTTAGGTTAATCATATAGTCTAATCGTAATTGTTGTATTTTGATATTTTTAAAAATTTGATAATATAGTGAGTTTTACATTTTGATGTTCCACTGTCTTAATGAACACTAAAATATTTACAGGATCAAGTCAATACCTGTTAATCCTTTAGTTTAAGTCGCAAGTTCACTACAAATGAGTTGTAATAACCTTGTATAAAACTGGTAGAGGACTGGAAAATCTGCATTTTCTAATAACTTCCTTTTGACCTTTCTTAAATATCAATATTATTACTGCATTCTTTCGATCAACTGGTTTGTCTTTGCATTTTGGATATTTGATACATAGTTTTGTCAAAAATTATTCCACTCCTCTATCTGCTTCTTTTAAAATATCTACAATAATTTCATCATTTCATGGACCTTTTTCATTTTTTGTAGATTAACTTACATATTAAAGTTGCCAAACATGTTGCAATTCTAGGAGGAAATTTGTTTTACTCATTCTTTATTAATTATGTAGTTCTTTTAAAATTCTTCCACATACCCTTATAGTGCTATCGTTTTTTTTCTATTGTTGAAAATAATTTTCATTCTAAAAATCTAGATATTGTTTAATACTTTTGCAACATGTTATTATTAATTCTTTTAAATGACATTTTATTTTATAATATTTTCAGGTATTCCTTCTTCATATACAGTCTTAACTGAAAATTTACATGGGGTATTGTTACACTGCTACTTAAAGTTGTAGAAACTTTGCATAGCGATTCTTAATAAAGTATCAATTATTTTTCTTATTGATCTTGTTGAGATTGAGTATCTTCAAGATTTGGTAATATTTTAAAATGACTTACAAGTTCTAATTTGAATTCATCAATTTTCTGAAAGTAAGAAACTTCAACTGTTTATAATTTTTCTTAATTGCTTTTGTCTTATGCATATTCTACATCTATTATGTATCAATTTAGTGTATTATAGTCTTGAAATACACATTTTGTCTTACACAAAAAAGTGCCTGCGTTAGTATGCCTGCCATAAGCTTGCTATCTTTTTTATTTTAAATAATCCATTTTTAGGGGCTTCCAATATCTGGTATAAATAATAGTCTCACTTTAATGTTATCGTATTCAATATTTACTTGTTTTTTTTATTTATTAAAATATGAAGAAACACAAAAGTCCAAAGGATTGTAATTAAAAAAATTTTTAATGTAAATGCAGTAAAGAAAATAAAACATTTAAGTAACTATAATAAACATGGTTATTCATGTTGGCAGACAGACATCACTTTTTGGGACGGCACTATCCCATAATTTTGAAAATTTTTCACTGTATCTTGTTTCTGTCAATGGAAGATTCCAAAATTTGATCATGCTTCCAAAAATGATAAAGCAAATCAAGAATGTCAAAAAAATAACAATGATTCCAATTAACAAATGTTACAAAAATCCTAAAATTTTAGCCACATATTAATTGTTCACCACATACTAAGGGTTTGCAATGTGTTAAAGTTTAAACATTATGTTGTGAATGGAATTTATTAAAAAATGCATTCAAATTTTTTAAAATTAACAAGCTATACATGTTCGAGAAAAAAAATGTAAACAAATACTTCGACCACGTTTGAGAAAATAATTTTGTGAAAAAAAAAATGTAAACAAATCCTTCAATACTGAAAATGGATTATTTAAAATACAATACTTATGTATTTTAAATTGAATGTTAATTTTAAAAAATTTGAATACATTTTTTAATAAATTCCATTCGCAACATAACATTCAAACATTAACACGTGCTGAACCCTTAACGTGTGGCCAACAGTTAATACATGGCTAAAATTATCATGATTTTTATAACATTCGTTAACTAAAATTTTTTTTTTTTTTAATATTCCTTTTTTGATTATCATTTTTGGAAGTAAGATTAAAATTTGGAATCTTCCATCAACAGAACAAGATATGGTTGAATATTTTCAAAATTACAAGATAAAGCCTGACCGAAAGTGTTGTCTGTCCATCAAATTGAATACCACTGGGTTTGTTATAGTTTGCTTAATCATGTTTAAATTTTATTTTCTGCATTTAAATTTAAAAAGTTTTTAATTACAACCCTTTGGACTTTTGTGTTTATCATTTTAATAAATAAAACAAAAAGTAAATATTAAATACAATGTTAGAGTTAGCCATATTGCTTATACCATGTGTTGGAAGGCTCTAAAAATGGATTATTTAAAAATAAAAATAGATGGCAAACTCTCGACAGGCATACTATGTAAATAACATAAAGTTCAATTCTGCTATTTTGTACTATAACAGTCGAGGTGAATGGAGTCTTACCATATCTACCGTTCGAGGGTGCCACCAGGTCAATCGAACCTGGAAAATTTATATAGTAGCAGGTACTTAAGTTAAGATCCAATTTTATTTTATTATAGATCGTTAGCCCCAGTCACTAGTCACGGAGCAGCAGAGATAATGTATACTTTATTTTTAAGAAAGAAAGATAATAAAAAATAAGAATAAGCCACTGCCAGATTAACAATCCACAGAACCATTTATTTTGCACATATATAAAATTTAGAATTATTTTAGTATAATATTTATTTTATAATTTGATTGACATTTTAGCTTTTGATTTTATAAGTTCGCACAGATTTTATTAGTGTCGAGTATGGATAGACTACATAGATTGCACTCGAAAAAGAAAATATTCTATATCCCTTATTTACCCCTAGGCCAAAAGTTCGCAATCAAACTAACGCCATCTGCCTGATATATCGATGTATTCAACGCAGCATGAATATGACAGCACAATACCGCACTGTCAGAAATAT
Source organism: Epiperipatus broadwayi (assembly GCA_028023455.1). Classification (NCBI taxonomy): domain Eukaryota; kingdom Metazoa; phylum Onychophora; class Udeonychophora; order Euonychophora; family Peripatidae; genus Epiperipatus; species Epiperipatus broadwayi. Next base: position 2,550,585 of record JAQFVV010006259.1, on the reverse strand, counting down.
ACATCTGAACAGCATGGTTACTACCGAGAAGAAATCTCTCTCTCGTCCAGTACAGGAATACTTTGTCTGTCTGGTGAGAAGAACAATAAAAAAGAAAACTCCATAGGAAGGGATTGCAGTTCTTTTTTCCGTCTTACTATCGCATTCCATAGGCTAAAGGGGTGATCCAAGGAGCAGGAATACCATCTGCTTCCGATGGTCAGTAAGAAATGGGTCTTATTTTTCCCAAGTGAAAGATGATCCTGCATGTAGCAGATCTTCATGCTACATTTACTAATTACACCAATACATCCAATCCATTGACCCAATTTAACTGCGAAACAAATAACCTAAGATTTACCCTCCCTTAAACTAACATAATTTTACAAATCTATGCAGCCATTCATGCCCGACTTAAATTTAACATGATTTAATTAAAAGTTTTGGCTTAATGTGAAAAAAAAAACAAAAAAACATAATAAACCCTTACAAGAACAGAAAAAATAAATTAATGGAAATGATTTTAAAAAAAATACGTTCAATAAAAATAATTATTAATAAATGATTTAGTTTGGTCAGATAGGAATTTCTATTTAAATACTGGGAAAGTTTTATAGTTAAAGTTCATTAGTTAGATAAAGTTCTTACAGTTTTAAAAGAGAAAAGTCTATACTTTGTAGTTGCTTGTAATTTGGATCCAGTGTTAATTCCCACAACGTCCCGGAGGAGACAGGTAAACTGTTGCCATTCTGTTTGTATTAATCCAGAGGTCCTTTGCTCTACTTAGTATAGCTTTGCAGGATCTTATCGCAGGACACTGGTGTCTGCAATATAAAAAAAAGATACTTCCATTTTTTTTCTTTCTTTTGAGAAAACTAAAGGGATTGAAAGTGTGTCTTTTCAACCCCTTCTCCTTCAACTCTCCCGCACTAACACACCCTATTTTATTTCCAATCTTTTCCTTTTTATATTAAAATCGCGGATTAACTAGACATGACGTCATGATGACGATGATCCTTTCGCTGTGGTCCGTTTCCTGAGAAATTTTTTTATTGGCTATCCTATTCTTATTGTTTTTCTCTCTTATCTGACCTTTAATTATAAATTTTGGAATGGCCAAGGGCCAATTTACTTTGACTAATTAAAAATAATCATTTCCATTTTTTAGCCTTTTACACAATACCAAGTAATTAAATTTTGTTCATTCTTAAAGATATATTTTTATCTTTAAACCTTTAAGTTTTTGTTGAAAATTTAGTTTTAAAATACTTTTTTTTAAATAAAGTTTTCTTTTAATAATTTTCCATCTGTGCAATTTTATATATATACATGAGTTTAGATGACTTTTAATTTTCAATTTTTAATTCTTAAAAGAGAAGTTTTTATTTGCAAACTTTTTATTTTTAATGTCTAATTTTACTTATTATAATAATGTAACAGCATGTGTGCCCATTACAGTACATATGTTCTTCCATGTCCATATTGACTTTGTATTTTTCTCAAAGCAGAACAGTTTTCTCGCAAACTCTGCAAGTCTATAACTTCTTTATTCCTGCTTTCATATCCACATTTTCATACACCATTTGTGCCTCTAGATCATTTTTCAATTTTAGCGTAAAATCTCCCATAATTTAGTTGTTCGGTCTGATTTATAAGCATTCTGTACATTTAAATAAAAATCCTTTAGTTCATCACAAGGTACTAATTACTTAGCCAGGTTTGGCACTTGATGGTGTTGTTGCCAGTCAAAAACAGTACAATGCAATGTTAATGGGCCATGATTTTTAAAATACGGCAACTTTTTTTTTTTTGGCTTTATTATAGCTTTTTTTTTTTTTTACTATATGGTGATTTTTTTTTTTTTGGCTTTATTTGTATTATGCGATTTCTATTTAGCGATTTTTAAAAACAACTTTTACTATTAAGTAAATTAAGTAATAACCTGTAGATTTATACTTTACGTTTGTCTTCAATATGATAATATTAAATCGTGCTATCACACTTCCAACGTAAAGCTGTCAACAAATAGAAAACTAAATTAAATGGCTGAGCGCTTTCAAGAAGATGTACTTCTCATATTCATAGCCTGTTATGATTCTTTCTTTGAAATCATTACATAAATAAATAAATACCATATGCAAATTCTATGCAAATGAGTAACTAAGATCATCTTTTAGATATAGCAAAACAAACATCCTTACAATTAATGGCAAAGGAGTCCAAGCTACTAGGATATCACAACACAAGTATAGATACAATAAGGCACAGACGGATCCAGAATGCACTTCAATTTTTGCACATCAAAAAGTGTCAGGACATGTGTTTGAACCTGCATTTGCAAAATTAGTTTGTACAGAGAGGCATGATATTAGGCGAAAGGTAAAAGAAGCTTACTTTATAGCAGAGGACTCCTTCGCCATTAATTGTAAGGATGTTTGTTTTGCTATAACTAAAAGATGGTCTTAGTTACTCATTTGTATATAATTTGCATATGGTATTTATTTATTTATGTAATGATTTCAAAGAAAGAATCATAACTGGCTATGAATATGAGAAGTACATCTTCTTGAAAGTGCTCAGCCATTTAATTTAGTTTTCTATTTGTTGACAGCTTTATGTTGGAAGTGTGATAGCACGATTTAATATTATTAAGTAAATTGTTTTATCCTTTGACTTTTTTCTACTATGTCTTTAATTTTTTTATTTTTAGGGGTTTTTTTTCCTTCCTACTAACAAATTACAATAATAAAAATAATACACAAACATATCTTTACCGTTGATATAGTAAAACTTTTATTTTTAAAAGTAATTTCTATTCTCTTTTTTTTTTAAATAAAAACAAACCAAAAATAACTTTTGTCTCAGTGACGACAAAATATTTCTCAACCCACCCTCTCCCCAAAAAAAAAACATTTAAGAAACCATCAAAACTTTTGACTTTTTCAACTTTCGTTTTCTTTTTTTGTACTGATTTATGTCATAGAATCTCAACTTTTTGTTTTGGAAACGTGTGCAATCGAATACCTTTGTTTGTAGGCGCCTGGCTGACATCGGCAACTGACACAATTTGAAAATTTGCTTGCCACAGTGCGCCATTTTATTTGTCTCGTATATTTTCTCGCAAAAGCGTGACTTTTCGCGTGAGCTCAGGCGAATTGTGTTCGGTCCTATTCTCTGACAATGTTTTGCACCTTACAAGTTGTGGAGGGAAGGATGGGAACAGTGTGACAATTCTTAGTTAGTCAGACTGCATGATTTAAGTAGAAATGAAATTACTCTGCTATGGACATTTCAAAAGTTGTGGCCACTTCAAATCCAGACATCGTCAGACGATTATGGTAGCCAACTGTGACTTGTGTGAATTTGTATAAAGTGTTGCAAAGCATAAAACAAGTCGTAATATTTCTGTGCAACACAATCAAGTGGCCTACAATGGCTAAAGCAAACACAACTGTTTTCTTAGCTGTAAGTCTTGGGCTACATAAACAGCATTTATAGGTGTTCTTGGCTAGCCAAAATGCCATCAAGCGGCCAAGCCCAGCTAAATAATGAGTACCATACCAAAATTTGTTAGGTCACAATCCAGAATTATATTTACTTGTTATCTTTCATTAATTTGAATAACTAATCTTGCCGCTCTGTCTGATATATCAATAATCTCTATGCACTCTACTTCTGCTTCCAATATATAATATACGTACATGTTTCAAGTCAAATGTTTTTTCATCTTTTCTAAGTTCACAAAGTCCAACACAATGTTCCATTTAATATTACAGTTCAATATGTGCAAATTCCTATACACTTTAAATTGATCTGCAGTAGTAAATAACAGATAATTCACTGAATAGTAGCTAGAGTCCATAACCAGAAGATTCTTAACCCACTGGCTTTGATCATAACTACTGCCGTGGCTTATGATAATCACTATTTATTCTCTGTACTGAACATATGTAATAGAAAATCAGCAATGATTATATATATATATTTGTTCGTCCTGTATTCCAGAAAACTCAACCAATGTCTCAGTTAAGGATTATCTTGCATCTGCAAAGAAAGACTATATTTTGCATGAGCTTTGAAAAGTAAAAGTCAGTAAAAGCATTACTTTGGCTAACACATGTTGGCAATAACCTACCTATTTGCATTTTCTATATGAATAATGCCTGATAGTAACAAGAACATATGAAATGGACATTAGGAATTTCCTCTGCTCAAATCCTTTAAGATTTCAAAAATAAATCTTAGAATCTTTTTTCAGCTAATAACAAAGTTCTTTTTGCAGTTTACAAAATGAATTATACTTGTTTATTTAAAATAATAAATAATGGAATGATTAGTCTTTCAAGAAGCCTTATAACAACATCAGTGACTGACTGTTGATCCGGGAATATTTATCCCTAGAATTAATTACTCTATAGCTGTGTTAAATTTCACAGACTTGTTTATTGAAACAAGAGAAAGTGACAACGAACTAAAGGTCATAAATATTAATAATTCTTTTTTGTATCTGTTTTTAATTCTAAACATAAACATGTTGTAATTATTTCTTAAGATTCATGAACTTTTCCTCTTCCTACATCTTTAATCGTATTTTAAAATATATCTAAAAACATTCTAATATTTCAAACTTCCTCAATAATGACCTCTAGTGCCTATTAACTTTTTAAAGAGATTTTGTGAATACTCATTTGTTCTGTTATCATTTCTAAAATATATATTTGAATTAAAAAAGAATTAAGATATTCATAACTTACATTGCATTATTCTTACCTCAAAAGCATATTGTTGTACTAATGATATATCTTGCTCGTCTAAAAGGGCATATTTGATCTATAAAAAAACAAAAAAAAAAACAATATAAAATTAATTATCAACTAAATACAATAATCTATCTAAATCTTTCAAAATCATGTATCACTATTATAATTCAAGCACATAGTTATAGTGATAAAATAATGTTGACGGTTTCCAATATTTATTTCGAGCAAACAAAGTCACTTCAGTTATAGCACTATTTACCCTAATATTTAAATACATATAATCATTAATAAAGCAAAAGAATTTTATTACATTACATAGCAATAAATTTGAGAAGATAGTAAAGTTATGTTGAGGGATGGTGAACTAGTTCTGATAATCAAATATCCTCTTTAAAGATATCAATCCTTATTTGCTCAGAGATCCATCTAAAGATATACGGTAGAAGCAATGCTATTAGATTAATATTTCTGACATTATAACTATTAGCATATACATTTAAAACAATTATTAATAACAATTTTTTGATACACTGCTGTCAATATATAAATATTAAATGTAAATAATTCATTTTAGAATATCATTCTTCATAGAGTGACCTCCAAATCTTTGGTAGATCATTGAGCACCTTCAAGGCACCGCAACCTCTCAAGATCAAATAGTTTTCTTAACAATACTACATTATTAATAGAAATGTTAACAATAATAATATTTTCACTTACTGATGAAATGAACTACCTTACTTTATAGTTAAACTCTTAAATTTTCAATTTACAATAAATTGTAAAGGGAAAAAAAGGGAGTAATAAGCAATGATAACATATCATTAATTACTTGATTGTAATACCCTGATGCCTAGATACCTAACATCTTTGAGTAGAGAACTCAACATATATGCATATAATGTTTTGCAAAATATAATTTTTTTTTATCAATATATTACCATGTGAGGAATTTATTAGTTATTTTCAAAATGAATTATATCAGAAACATTTTTAAGAATTTTCTGTTTTTAATTTCTAACACAGTAAATATTGATAAATAAAGACTTAAATACATTTTAAGATTATAAAAGGGTTTCCAAAGAAATAAGTTTGAGAACTATTGTTTTAAAGCATGTCAAAGACAAAAATTTAATCATACGTTTTAAATAATTTTAGAGGATATACAGCTGCAATCATTGAAAAACTTTTTACATTCTCATATAAAAAAGTGATTATGAAATTATTTTGTATTGAGCATTGTTAAGACAACCTGGTATACAAAACATATCTTATTGTTCATTATAGTGCTAAATTTAAAATTCATTTTTAATAGTACCAATCATTATGACAATATAATATAATACAGACTTTCAAAAAGTTTACTTTCCTAAGATCATACATACATGTACTGCAGTTCAAAACAACTATCCTTTATATTAATATAGCAATAATAGCATCATTTATAGCAATTTTGTGATATATTTTACTTTCTATGTATAAATTTATTTCACAAAATCTCAATTTACACCACATTTAAATACATCATGTTATAAATACTTTACTTAAACCCAAGGATAATTATATAAAAGTTTTATATATGCATTACAATTATTTAAAATGAAAATACCCTAGATATATGTGATGCTGAATTTAAAATAAAATATATTTTAAACATTATAAATAGCTACTTAAACATCCCAAATTTTGAAAAAAATACAATTTCACTAAGGCAGCACATGATCACCATTTTTTACACCTACACAAACTATTATAACAGTAATGTGACGTGATGTACTGAAGCATCTCCTTAAACGGAGTCAAGAATCTCTCAACAATTATGCCCTGAGAAACCTGTTAGCCACTTTATTTTCCATTCCCCAGTCTAAATTTTCCCATATTCTGCTCCATCTCATTTCCACAACAAAATCTTTGTCAACTCTATAACCTTTATATCTAAATCCCCATTATCTTTTCCCAAACCCAACATAAAAACCAATAATCCACTTTCGTATAATCATTTTTTTCATATTTATTCTTCCATAACTTCATTATATGTGCACTTTCGGTTTTCAAGCATTTACATTCAATTAACAGATGGCTAATATTTTCTATTCCTTCCTTACATAATTTACAGACTAAATCACCCATATTTTTCCATTTATATGTAATAACCCTCCTCTACAGTAGTGCCATCTATCCATTGATTACTATGACTTGCATTGGGTGGCCCTACTGTATGATAAGAGTTGCTACTGTCATTTCACCAGTGATATGATATAATGCTGAAATTTTGGCTTTCACAAAACACAATCTATAAAATCTTTGATGATTTCTGCAACAACAGTAATCATTAATATTCGAAAACTGTATACTGCTGTTTAAATTTTGCACTATAAAGACAGGTAATTATAGTTTTGTAAGTTACAAATAATTGTACTGCATTTATTAACATTTAATATTTATTAAAAATATTAATTAATGTAAAGTGAATTCAAATAAACTTTCCCATCTTACATCAATTGGATACAGTAATACACTATTTGTTGAAGCATTTGACTAACATAGCAGCCATATTGGATTTTTGGAGAATTGGTTTGAAGACAGTTTTTATAATAACTCATTTTGTTTTTCTAATATTTTCTTACTCTTAAAATTTTCAAACCAAAATAATCCCAGTATTTAAGCCAAGCCGCGAAGTTGGGATTGAATCATGTTCTTTTACAGCAGATAAGGAGGGGGGGGGAGAGAATTTTAGAATCCTATTTAATAAATAAAAATTTCAGTATATTGTCTTAATTAAAAATCCTTTCTTATACATATGTTAAAATGGCATAGCTAATTAAGAAATTGTAGCATTCAAACTGGGGCAGAGATTTTGAAGCCATAAATAATTAGTATCGGTCACATTGTTAGTGATTTTTTAAAATGCATTACTGACATTAGGCCTAGTTTCATTTATTTATATCTATGTGCTTCTAATCTGGGGTCACGACAAACTCGCACCCATGGATTTCTATCCTTCATGCCTTATGTCCTATAAAATTTATGAGCATTGGTGGAGGCCGACACCATACCTTCTTTCGGATAAAAGGGTTCTGTGCGCCGGTGGAGGCCTGCGCTAGACCCAATTTCATATTTCTTTAAGCACTGACCAAGAAAAAGGGGGTGTTCATTTTATTTTGTTAAGGAGCACAACTCGTCTTACTTCCTTGCCTCAAGTCAATACTGTAAAATTTTATTTAATATTTTCTTTTGCATCGTGACCCAGATTTGGTAATACAGTATTCCAACTTGTACTTTGCTAAAACATACATATAAATTACCAAATTTTAATAGCTGCCTGAATTAATAATTACTTTTTTACAACCCCACCGTCGTGATTCCCCTTTTAGATTTAGAGCCCTAGCCTTGGGGGGGATCAAACGTTCTGTTTGAAATATAAATTGTAAATCTTGTTAATCAATGGTTTTGTTCTGTAATCAAATGCAACTTCGAAATGTTTTTAGTTTTTAATTTTATTTTCACGACCGAAACAGCGTGACAATGTTTATAACTAATTTTCAGAACGCTCTTTATATCTCTATATAGCAATCACCATCTTTAATTGTAATCAATAAATGCATTACTTATATAATACTTAAATTTGCCTGTAAAAATGATTGGCATAGTAATAGTAAACCTACCCAACCAAAATAAAAATGTACATTAATTTGTGAATGTTTAAAACCAGAATTTGAGAGCATATGAACTACAATGGCATGTATATTCATGCCCATCGCAATATCACTATAATCAAAATTTTTTTATATATCTTTTATTAAATAGTTTATTTTAAAGTTACTTAAGTGTTTGAATTCCAATTTTCTCCACTTCCACGTGTACATTTAATTAAGTTAATCTTATAAGGTGTCTCATTGTCTTTATGCTCTGCTAGCAGACCTGATTTAAAATAAAATTCTCATGTGCCCTCATTGTTATGTTATCCATTAGGTGTTTGATCTGGGGCTTAGAGAGTGGGTTTGAATTCAGGTTGGTCCCTGACCTAAATCTCGGGCTTGACTAGGTTTGAAATACATTGAAGCAGTCAATCTTAGCTTAAGATTGTGCTTCATGTTTCTACCTACTAACCCGTGTTCAAATCCCTATTTCCCATCCCGCTCCTTTTGCCGTGTATATATATTTCATGTATATATTTGAGATGCACGCCTAAATTATAAAATTTAATGTTTCAATAACATGTTTTAAAATTATTATTAATTCTTTTTATTAATTATTAGTTCTTTTTTATTAAAGTATTATAGATGTGGCTCAAATATATACATAGGAGCAAAACTTACTAACAAAATATTGATGTTTTTAAATATTTATTATATGTCATTTTTGGCTTTTTCTTTTTAAAATGCTTGTTTTTCTATTAAACTATATATATTTTTTATAAAATCCAATATGGAAGATGTGACTGTTGTAATTGTCCAAAAATAATTAAAGGGAGGTATTTTTTAATTAAAGTTTTACTTAAAATAAATGGGATTAAGTAGATTAGGGATTTTCTTTTGTTAAAAAATATGTTGTCAAATCTATTTCTAATCTGGAAATAAATTTGAATTTATTTTTGGACGTTATCTTACAATTGCATCTTCAAAAACAACTGATAAAAGAAAAAGTATAAAATGACTGAATTTTGAATCACGGGGGATTAACTACTATTGAAAGAGATTAGCTACTCTAGTGAAATGATTGTTAACATCGCGGTGAAACTTAAAATGATGTAGTGGTAAATCCATCATTTCCTGATCCTTGTGGGTCATTTTCCACTGCCATAATATTATGCTACCTTCAAGTGAAGTAAAGGCCCGATGGAGAACTTTAATAATGCTAATAGAAACTTGTTGTCATTAATAATTCATTTGGATCCTCAATTCGCCGTGCACGTGTCATACTTTAAAATGGATTCTTAAAATTGTAAAGTAAATTTCCAAGCCGCTACCTAATAGTCAATTTAGTCTAAATAATCTATCAAGATCTCTTCTCATGTATTCTTTAACTTTGCTTTTTATATATATATCTGTGAATGTAATTTTGCTCTCAAATAATTTCTTTATATCTAATCCTATCTCATATGCTCTTAACTTTTTAATTTTGGTGCGGTCATTTATTTATATATATTTATTATTTTATTTATATATCTGCCTTCTTATTATTATGTCAATCTCACAAACTGGCAAGCTTAATTTCTAAAAATCTTTTCTGTCATTTTTAACTAAACCTTCATGAAAAGGTTATTAACGTCCCCTTTAAATATACATATATAATGCATTGTAAATTAATACGTTTGCCAGATTGTTTTATGAATCAACATTTTAGGTTCGCTTCTAATATAAATATATATATATTTGTTTAACTCTGTATTTTCTACCCAGTGAAAATCCAGAACTCAAGCTAATTAACGCTCTGAAACATTTATTTTATAATTATTTATTAAATTCTGAAAGAGTGACTTATAATTTGTTTTCTATATAACTGCTAATCTTACTTCATTGTTCATACTCTTAAAATTTCAAATCTTGCATTTAAATATTTCAGTTATTGTAAAATCAATGAAGATGGGATTGTTTTATTTTAAATATCAGAAAAGGGATGGGGTGAATCTTAATGTTTCTGTTACTAAATCAAATCTTAATGTATATTTTATTAAATGAAATATTCTCTATATATATATATATATTATAATTGCATGGCGTATTATAGTATTCAAACAAGGGTCATTTATTTTAAAGCTGTAAAAATTTATTCAATATTGTTAGAGACATTTATCATTCGTACTGCGTTCCTGACATATAGCCGATCTTCGTGATTATATATATATGCTTCTTAATCTGGGGGTTACGACAAATTCGAACCCATAGATTTCTTCTCAAGTCTTTGCATAAAATGCCTCTGGCGGTGATCCCCTAAGTCTGGCACACGCTATGCATATTCTTTCTTCATATAAAAAGGCCACTGGCGGTGATCCCCTAAGTCTGGCACACGCTATGCCCATCCATTTCTTCGTATAAAAAGGCCACTGGCGGTGATCCCCTAAGTTTGGCACACGCTATGCCCATCCATTTCATTTTTATCCAGAAGTACGACCTTTTTCTCTTAGTTAATTTAGGCTATTATGTCAGCACCGCAAACTTATTTGTATTAGTATTTCTTTTCCTTCATGACCCAGTTTTAATGCTCTAATATTAAAATTAAGCTTTGCTTAAAATATATATAAATGCCAACTACTTCTATTTATTAATTAAGTTGATGTCAATCTTATACAATCCCACCATCGTAATTTATATATCTATATTTAAGAGTATCTATATGCCTTGGGAAAAATAAAGCGCTCATCTTACTATTATTAAATAATTTTCATCAAATATTTTGTCATAGTTTCAAATATAATCTTTTAACTGTCTTTTGTTTATTTTCACGACCTCAATGGCGTGAAAATAATTTATATTATATGTATAATGAATTTCAGAACGCTCCCCTAAATCATATGTTAGTCACCACGTTTCAGAACCGTAAATCAAAGCATTAATAGCAATTTTATGTAACTTCTTTCTAATAACTGATTGGACCCACCAAAGATGTGTTTATTTGTAATATATTATTTAGCTAATAAAGAGCATATGAGAAATAATAGCGTGAATGACACTATGTAATTATCTATCGCTTGCTCATTCACGCACACACTAATGTCTATAATTTATTTATAAATGTATAATAATTTGTCAGTATATTAAAATATATTCTATTGTCTAACTTATTTGAGTAGTTCGAATTCCTTCTTTTTCTCCATTTCCAAATGTTCAGCCTAGTTGATATATATGTTAGTTTAGTCATAGTCAATTGATGTCTCATTGTCTTCTCCGCTCTCCTAGTCGGCCGGATTAAGATTAATTCTCATGGGCCATCACTATTATGTTATTCATTAGGTGTTAGATCTGGGGCTTAGAGAGTGGGTTCGAATCCAGGCTGGTCCCTGACCAAAATCTTGGGCTTGACTGGGTTTGAAGTACATTTTGTGAGTTCCAGCTCATGTTAGATGGTTAAACATGTTTTGACCGGTACAACATTTTGTGAGTTCCAGCTCATGTTAGATTAATAAACATGTTTTGACTGGTTCAATACCAATTGAAAGATGGGATTCTGCAAGTAAGAACTAATCGCAAAGAGGATTTGTGGAGGATTTTAATGCCTCATCGATTAAGGGCCTGAGTAATATCTCAAGTACATGAAACTATAAGACATAATAGACCTCGGAAGACCAAAGAGGCTTTAAGACACCAATTCTACTGGCCTGGCATGTATACACAGATTCTGACCACTTTAAGGAAATGCATCACTTGCGCCCAATGTAAACCTCCGAATCGATCCTATGCTGGTAAAATTAAACCTATCTTAGCTACCAGTCCCAACAAATTATTAGCCATTGACCACTATGATCCATTACCAAAGTTCCAAAAATTCCAGTATCTGGTGGTAACTTATGACATTTTTCTCAAAATACGTCCGGGCATATCAGGTATGGTCAGCTGACTCTAAAGGGGTGATCTGCATACTCCAAAACCTAGTTTCCAGAAGTCGGAAAACCTGAGATGATACTATTTAACCATGGATCAGCCTTCACTTCTAAGGAATGGAAAAAGTGGATAACGAAAAAAGGGCATCAGTCACCAACTCACTTCCATCCGTAACCCACAATCTAACCCGTGTGAACAGGTAATGCGAGAGATCAACAGATTGTTTCGCACTTGTCTTACAACCAACTATAGAGGGTGGGTAAATAATACTGAGGGGATTATAAATTGTATTAACACGGTTAATGAATCAACAGAATTTGTCTCTCAGCTTGTCACACTATGGGAAGCCATGCTCCCAGCTAATTAAAACCTCTTTACCCAAGGACAAAGCTTGCATCAATCCAAACCAAGACCAAAAGGATGCCTGGGTATGCTTGGCTCATATGGCCGAGAAACGTATACACCCACTCCACCACAACTTCCAGAGAGGTGATAAAGTGTGATTCCGGAATTGAAGAACTAGCAATACTACAAAAAAGGAATTTTGGAATTTTAGAGGGGACACCCACTCCACCACAACTTCCCGGAAGATGATCAACTGTGGTTCCGGAATCTAAAAACTAACAATACTACAAAAAAGAAATTTCGGAATTTTAGAAGCGACACCCACTCCACCACAACTTCCAGGAAGGTGATAAAGTGTGGTTCTGGAATTGAAGAACTAGCAATACTATAAAAAAAAAAAGGAATTTCGGAATTTTTTTTCCCTTTTACCAGGGACCATTCCAAATAACAAAAAGATATGGGGAAAGTGCCTTCCTCTTGCAAGGGGACAAAGGGATTAAGGAAACGTTCAACGCAAGGCACTTAAAGCCATATAAACCTCCCGACCAAGGAAAAGAAAAAGAAAACTCAAAGTCGCAAACAGATACAAACCCTCAAAGAAAAGGAAACGGAACACAACAGGTTTGGGAACTCCATTGAAATAAAGAAATTACAACACAGCCCATAGGGAATCTTAGAAGTAAGAGTAATAATAAAAAAAAGGTAATATATCATGCCAATTGTAGCAGTCGATCTTAGTCCAAGATCGAGCTCCATTGTTCTACCACTTAACCCACTGTTTTTTTTCGTCATATGTATTTCTGGGAAGCGTCTATAAAATCTATAAATATAAATCAAATAAAAATTTTCTTCAATTTTAAATATTAACTTTTATGGATGCGACTCAGATATATACATATATTAACGGAGCTTTTATATATATATAAAAAGCACAAGCAAATCTTTTAAATAATTTTGTATTTTTTTTCTTAACTATTTGTTATTTATTTTATAAATATTTTCTTCATATAAGTATACAAATATTCAAGATGAAAGATGGCTGTCCAAGAGTAATTAAAGGGGTGGGGACATTACTTTGTTTCATGATTTTAAAAAAGAATTTTTAAATTAAAGTAAAATTTAAAACAAGGCTAATTGATTTTAGTTAGCTGATAACATTTTTATCAAATCTATTTCCAATCTGGAAATTGATTTGAATTTATTCTTGGACAGTTATCTAACGATTCCATCTCCACTAACAATAGCTAAAATATTTCTGTTAATTAAAGATAAAAAGTTTAATTAAAAAAACATTCTTTGAACACCTCAAAGTTTTGTATAAATAGGGCCTAAAAATCTATTGTGTCAGAGAGTTAGGTCAATAATCTTTAACCGACTTCATGTCTGTGTAATTTTTGAGGGGCTTCAGATGCCTTCCACTCCGTCTTCAGCTCCACTCCTCGCCGTGCATGATGTAACTTCTATCATTTAAGTGTTTCCGTGCTGTCAAAGAACCGCAGAGGCCAAGAGACATGTCAAAGAATGCCGCCTGCCATACAAATTCGTCTGTATTCCATAGAATGCTGAGGTAACCAGCCTAAAGTCATTATAATCGTACTACCTAACTTATAACTTGTAAACTCTCTTTAAATTAATGTTTTCTATATATTTAAACCTTTTTTTTAACTCTCTAATCGGCGAGCATGTTAAACTAATTCTTTTCTTTATATCGATTCTCTATAATATAAATTAATACTACTATAAAACATTTCATTCAACTCACGCTTCTTATTTTCTTTTATAATTTAGTGCGGTTATAATTTATTTTAAATATTTTTATATTTTTCACTAAACTTTTATTTGTAAATGCTAATCAAACCCAGTCCTACGAATTTAGAAGGGGGGAGGGTAATGAGTTATTTATTTAGTTCTAATTAGTTTGCAGGACCAAGTTTTTCTTGTAAAATGAATATATGTTTTTTTATATATTTGACCATAAAATTATACAAAATGTATAAATAATTTTCAATCTGGGGTGGATTTTGGGGTACATTAGTTTTATTAATTTCTTTATTCATCATCACTGACAAAAGGCTGGTGAACAAATTCTATTTTGTTGTTCGCACTTTTAAGTGCATGAATTTTAGTTTTTTTTATATATTTAAACAAAATAGTATTGATTCAAAAGGGGGAAGAAATGCACGCTTCATTAATAATAGTTTTAACTTCTGATTAATGATTCTATCTTACACGGGTCATTAATTTAACATATCATTATGTATTTGTTAAACTACTTAAGGCTTTATATTTAGACTTTAAATCTAATGATTTTATATTATAATAGCGTTGCTGGCATATGTCCGATTATAAATAAGCCACATAGGGCTTTGATCTGATTGGCCTGTACCTCATTCCAGGGAGTCACGATCGTCCTTATTCGTCATTCTTCTCCAAGTATATATTTATATACTGCTTTGATTCGTCTGTACCTCATTCCAGGGATTCGAAGCCTTCCGTATTTTACTGTTCTCTGTCATAACAGTGGTCTAAGTCTACCACCTGGAACAAGCCAGTTAGTATAGTTAAAGCTCTGCATGAACTGACCGTAAACCGGATCCATAGCAACTTCCTACCGACCATTCCATTTTTTGGTCGCTCTAGTATGAAGCTGACGTACCACCTTAATAATCGGAGAATGACCTTTTCTTGGCCAGAGCTGCCATTTTTCTCTTTCTCATTGACAATGCTAGCACCGCAATTTTTTATAGCCTGTTTTTCTTTTAGCCTGTTTGACAAAATGAATCGTAATAATATGAGATAATGAAACATCTTTCTCTTTAAATATTTTTAGTTGGAGTTTAAATACAACTCCTCATGAAGCTGTCCTCCCCTTTATTGAAATAAATCATGCCCATATTTTTTTAGTGTTTTGCTATATTCGATTTTTAAATGTCGAAAATGTAAAATTAATAAATGTTTCAAGTATATTTTGATCACAATGTATCCTCATTTCAGTATTGTAAATATATAAAGCACACCAACCACCCAAATCTGTTTTTGTAATATTAAATAAAAGCCTATTTTAAATATACGTTCAGTAGTGTAACCACCGCACTAAATTCATATCTGTCTAAATAAAATAATTGTACCAAGTTTTTTTTTTTAATGTTTGTAATGAAAATAAAGTTTTAAATGCGTGAAGTTGAGTATACATATATAAAATCTTGAACTTTTTATCAAAATAAATATTTATACTTTAAACTTAATCCAATTGTTCAAATCTCCTTATTAATACTTATATTTATGTATGCTTGTAACTTAATATCTTGGGTTCACTCAATTTCTCATCATCACCAGTTGAGTCTCATGTAAAACGTTGTAGCACCGGGCCGGGATATAATTAATTTGTCATATCACCGTAGAGTATTGTCCATAATGTGATATAGATTTGGGGAATGGGCAAACAGGTTAGAATTCATGATTGCTCCTGACCTGTGCATCTCGGGCATGATTGGGTTTGGGGTACTTTTGCATAGATGCTAAATCTTGTTGAATGGACAAACATTTTCGACCGGTACACAATCAAATAATTTGCTATCAAGTATTCAGCATTTATTCACACAGGATTGTTTGTATGACACTGCAGATATTAAGAAAGATATTTTTTTATTAGATTTTTTTTCTGTAAGTCTGGAAAAATGAAGTGGATAATCTGAAGCTCAGATTACACTTCATGAGAATTAACACTCATTGTACCATCTAACAGGGTTCAAAGTCTCTCTCCCATGCTTGTACACATACTCGCTATTTACCCATAATTTTTTCCCACTTCAATAGTAATCCCATAATGATAGAAGTAAATTAATGATTTGGGAAAGAAAGTGAATCAATAGAGTGGTGGACACGCAACGAAAGATAGATTTAATCACAATATACACACATTTTTAATGTACTAATAATGTATTGTAACCCTCTCCCAACAACTCACCTACCTTTCCTAACAACAAATACCCGGGGGCACCAATTCTATTGATCATAGAATAAACTACTAGTCTGATCTCACTTTAAAATCATTAATGAGGTTCATAAATGCTGTTCTACCTTAGCTTAGCTCAGTTGGGGTTTCAGAGGCCTAGGGTGTAAAATGTATATTAGATGTGGGAGTAGGCATTATGGCTAACGAACAAAATGTCTATCAAGTTCTAAAAGATATAATAGTTGGAATTGGTAAAGTTCTACCATTTAATTGACAAGTTATAGTCTATGCCTCATCTCCTCCCATCATCCACATGCACTGAACAATTTCTACTATGTTATAAAATTAAATTCATAAAAATAAAGATGTACTCAACTTTTAATTGTACAGTAATTTAAACTTAGTAACTGAATTAATGTCCAATCTAAATTAATAAATGAATATCTCAGGGAATTAATTTACTGCATGGCTTAATTTTAAATCTATACTTCTCAACAACTACAAATTACTATTATAAGAGTAATGATACAAATGAAGCAATATCCTAACAAAATAATGGTAGTTAGATAATAAAAGAAATAGGGTACATTTTGATTTCAATTCATCATCTAAATAATAACTAAATGATAAAATTTTCAGAGAATCATTAAATAATCAAACATTTCATACAGTGTCTGGATCAAGGAAAGCAACATTATCAGATCTGAATATGTTCATCATTAAATTATGGAATAGTGCAATCATATCATATTAGATATGTAAATGTGCATGCATGTGTGGAAATATGAAATATGAATGCATGTCAAAGAAGAATTCTGAACACAACTTTACAAGATAATTTACACAAACATTTGGTTTTATAATTTACGCATATACATGTTTTGAATGTTTCTAACATCAATAAGAGCAAATAGCATAAAGATAACTTTCTACATTTTATTTTAACATATGCCAGCTATCAGTGCATTCTGATAAACTTATTAAAGAAACATTATAATGCTAGTACTCAAATGATAATACAAACTAAACTTTCTGGTATTTTACTTGCAACATTTGCTCAAGCTATCAGTCCATTCTGATAAGCATATGACAAAAAACATTATAATACTACACTAAGATGATTAAATATAAATTTATTCTATATTTAGTATTTTATTTTCAATATACTCAAGCTATCAATCAATTTGATATGTTCGTGAGAAATAAAACTCTATTAAATACTGACACTAAATTATAAGATGAAACTAAAGTTCATGGCATTTTACTTCAAATGCACATCAAAAAAAATGAGAGGTTTAAATCTAAGAGTAAGAGCACAAGGTCAAACTATACTTTACAAAATAAATTAATAATTCTATTAATTAGCCACACTTTGTCTTCTCTTGCTTGCTCATTCAAATGAGGATGGAACATTATGAGAGTTGATGGTATGAAATCTAAATAATTAATTTAAAATGATTTGAAACAATAATTAAAAGTTACACATTAATGATGGATTTCTCTATACCTTCTAAATTAATAATTTATGCATGTGTCTGAATTATGCTATCTGTTATAAAATAATTAATATAACCAAATCCGATCAGTTTACTTATGAAATTGGGAGAAATATCATAATACGGATGATGATCATGGCTAACCAAGCTTTAAACTAATTCTGCTTCAGCTGTCCTGTGAGAAAAATCAATTCTAACTTTATTTTCCTTTTTTATCAGCAAATTATCTTACACTTGGCTATAAGTAAATGATGGAAAACATTCCATAGGGCACATGAGGGATAAAAGACTTTCCTAACTCTAGTCATTTAAATAATAATACACAATAGCTCCCAAGTCTAACTTCTGAGACTTAAAACAAACTGGTGTGGACAAGGTCTCATCACCAAAATAAGGGAAATATACTACTTGGCTTCTCATACTATAATTCATAAAATACAACTACTTAATCTGGAGGATATAATCTACTCCTAACAAATACTTCAACAAGCTAAAGAAGAACTTTCTCAATCCCAGACAATATACTATATAACATAAATAACTTCATTCTTCATAGCCACTAAATACCTTTCAATCTAAGCATAATAAAGAAATAAATTCACACTTAAATAAATCTCTAACTTTCCACTTCTCTTAGCACATTTTCATTGTCCGAAACCAATGGGCATTAAATTATTTTTACTTTTAATTCAAACATTATTATAGCTGGATTCAATAATAGACACGTATATATAAGCATAATAATGCACAAACAATTTCAAATCCCAGTAGATAAAGAACTACTGCAACAATATCAATTAATAAACTGAAAAGGCAATAATGAATAAATCTCTCATTTCTGACAAGTATAATATTCTTAGCTTGGAAATATACTAATTATTGTTGAAGAAGCGAGGCAAAATAACTTCTAGCAAGCAAAGACAAAATAACTTCTTGTTAGTGCATTTTGCATTAGCTCAAAATTGATAATAAAAGTTTGGTTTAGGATAAACAACAAATCTTTAAATTCTGAGTAAAACAATTATTAAGAAATAATTATTTTACAACTTATTGAAAAACGCAAAGATAAACAATAAATTTTATATAATGAATTCTTTTCAAAAACGAGCTGTTTACCCCTTAATAGCGAATGGACATTTCTATCGCTAACACACGCATGTAAAATTATAAGCACACAATAAAAACTATACTAAAATAATACTAATTACCCAGTATAATATTTTTCCATATTATACCCTTGGTGAGACATTCTTGACAAGAAACAAAATAATAATAATAATAAAAATAAAATCATAAGGCAAATTTTTACATCTATCTATCTATTAAATGCTAACAAAATAATAAGTTCATTCATCGTCTGTAAACGACATATCTTAGTTGTATACTAAATGATGATGATCATAGATATTATACATATGGACAAAAATATAACAACTTCCTGCAAGGAGATAAATAATATTGATTTGGATCCAATTTATGCAGCATTTCAAAGTTTTTGGCAATAGCTAATGAAACCGCTGACAATATTACAAACGAGAATTCTTCCTTATGGCAATAAACATTTATTAGATATAAGTAGAAAATAATTTATTACTTAATTCATTAGATATATCTAAGCATTCATTCGGAGTTTTCAAAGACATTCATCCAGCAAGTCACGACTCAGTTTATAGAATCCATTTAAATTCACATAAGTTTATTGATAACATTTTTTTAAAAAAAAATTAAATGCAAACAATAACAATAAAATGAAAGAAAATCACCTTCAATTTTTATACTCTTCTATCCATTTATTCATCAGAATATTTAGAGATAAGTTAATAAATAATCCATTAAATTAAACGTTACGCATTTGTTCCTTATTTTAGATATAAATGGTTAGATGAATGTTTTAACAAAAATAATAAAAGAGTAGGTTAGAATAAATTATCCGCACAGATCTTTCCGTTTAAACTTCACTCCTTTATAGTTAGCAAAATTTATTAATAAAGAGTCTCTGATGTTCAATAAAAATTTCCCAAAATAACAAAATTCATCCATTCCAATTACTTCTTTAATATTAGAATTAAGATTTAAGTAAAATAGTTTTGAAACATAAACACGCATTTCCATTACTTCTTTAATATTAGAAATTAAATTTAAATGGTTTATAATATAGGCACACATACGCATTTCAAATGATGATTTTAGAACTTAAAATAGTTAGTTAAAAGCAAGTAAGATGTACCTTGTTATGGTCATTTTAAGTTTTCATGTTCCAAAAAATTAATAATGGTTTTTCACTTTCAAACTTGGGTCCTGGAAGAATCAGCTTGTAAAACAAAATTGTACTAATAAAAACTTTTATTGGGAGGGAAATGATGAAATCAGAAAGCAAAATCAAGTTCAGTGAAGTTAAATGAAGTCCCCCTTTTGTAAAAAGATTTCCCTTTTTTATATATCAAAGACTATTGCCCAAGCATCTGTTCTTCCAATAATCCAAGGTCATTTAAAAGTTCAAAGGTCTCTAGAAACAGAATTGCTCCACCCATTGCACTAAAATTTAATTAGCAGGGAAATATGCAAGAAACTTTTTTTGTCTTGAAAAAGAAAAAAAAATCATTTTGTCCTTTAAAAAAAAAAAAAATTAAATTGAACTAAGAATAAAATATGTTGTATTTCTAAAGTAACAGAATAATACTAATGATAATTATTTTAGCAAATAAAATATTTAATAGTATAATTATTGTTTAACAATTCACTAATCCAGTAATCCATTAATTCATTTAAAATGTAACTAAGCTGGTTATTCAAGCTATTGGTTATGAAATCAAATATTTTGCTATGAGACATGATATTTGGTGGTTTAATGAAGTACCTGAATAGAAAATGAAGCTGAAAGATGGCACAAGCATACATGAGCATTCACAATTACTATGCCACAGGTACTAAATTGATCTGACTGAAATAAAAGTTTCTATGAAGATGAGTCAAACATATTGTACTGTTTACCCTATGGGTTGAAATATTATAAGCAAATAAACCCGAGAATTATCTAAACAAATATCAATACTGTTCTGCATACAAATAAAATGAACTTGGATCAAACTAAACTAACAACTTCTATGACAAGCCACCCCCTTCCTATCATCAATTACTCACTAAAGAAAAATATTAAACATCTCAAAACCTTCAAATTATATCTATAATTGCTCTCAAACATAGTTTTAGGTCATTAATAAAAACATTTTTACATTTCAGGTTATTCCATTTTTTTTTAGTAAGATGCTATAAGCTGTTATTGAAACAGTGCTACATAATTACAATCAATATTTCAGGTGCCAATCCAGAAGGTTACAGTATATGTGAATTAGTTGGGAAATATGTATGTAAAGTTTTATATATTTTATTCATCATGGTGGCACAAGATAATGAATCAGGTTGGAAATTTCTAGAAACATTACTATAAAATTTAAAACAAAGAAAAGGGGGGGGATTAATTAGTGTAAGTCAAATAAATCAAGTCTATGAATAAAAGTCATTTTTCCAATAACATAAAATTAATCTATCTAAGAGATCTTTACAAATACTAAAATAGAATAGAATGTAAAACAATCGTTCAAGAAATTTTCAGACTGATCGCATTATCTTAAATTCCTTATGAAACAAAGGTGGGCTTGCTGTAGAAAATTAGCTATTATACCAAAATTATAAGTCGCATCAGGCCACAAGTTCGAAGTGCATTGCAACATTCCAAGGGATCGTATAAATAATGCGACAATTGGATTGATAAGAAATCAAAATAAAGAATCAAAAACTAAAATCTGAGTCTGCTTGTTTTAGCTTAGCCTAAATTATTAGCTTTTTGGAGAAAGAATTTGGTTTAACTGATTTCATGCTGTCTGTTACCATAAACATGACCAAGGAGTAAAATGATCGCACCTTACCTTTAGCTGTTCCTGAGCCACTCTCTATTAAAATGCTTCTCAAACTTAAATGAAACCTTGAACTATTTAACTGGGCCCTGAACTTGATCTGGAAAAGCATGCTACCTGCCGTTAATTTCTGACCACGTCAAAATAATGAACTGTTACACCAGCATGGAATCAAGAAAGAATTACGAAGGTAATAATGCTGCCTCACATTTATTTTCTGTATCTTATGTATATTCATTGTAACTAAAATTTAATGTAAACTAAATGCACATTCTTATAAAAGTAACTTACCTATGTAGTAATCTTTAATTCACTTTCCATGATTCTTTATAAAACTAATCATATAATTCTCTATTCGCCTCACAAAATTCTTATTTAAAAATGGTGCGGCATTGATTTTCTTTATAACTGTAATATATATATATCTTTTTGTTTCATTCAAGTAATATGCCATTAATTTATTCTCCAACTCTGCAAATGTGTTTAAATTTAGCTAAGTCTCCCGTTATTTAAAAAAAAGGAGCACCATTTAATTAATTAAATTGTTTATTATAAAATTGTACATTTGCCAAGTTGGAAAGTTTCAAAATGTTATTTTTCTTAGTATCTTATTATTACGGTTTAATGGAGGGGGAAAACATTCCCATATTAATAACAAAAAAAAAAAAGTAAATGATTTAAGATCGCAGATTTTGGGAAATTAAAAAGTAAAGATTATATATATACTTCATATGCCTTTTTATGTTTAAAAATCGCCTAAATTAATACTCATATATCATATAATGATCTTCCAAATATCCTCACCCAAGTAAATAAGCAAATTACTGCTATTAAAATTTTTATTTATCACTTTGTGTCCGATCCCAAAATAATGTTTTAAAGTTAAAGTTAGATGGTATAGGGTGGGGGAAAATTGAGCTTTATATTTCAAATTTATTAAAAGAAAACTACTAAAGCGAGAAATCTATCATATTTCAAAATATGTGTCATAAGCTTCATTAAGTCAGCTTAAATAATTTGATCATACCCATCAAGAAAATGAATAATTAATACCTTGGGTTAACTTTAAGCGCCAGAAAGAATTGTTATATATATATTATCCAAGCATTGCTAGTGTCGGTCTATTTCCTAATTGTGTGCTGTTCGTCCAAAATAGGCATCAGGAAAGACCCAAGCCATTTATTTGTCGCTTCCAGTCCATAATAGGGGAATAGATCATGGACCTGCTTAATAATGGGATTTTTTGCACCATCAGTGTGATTCCATGCAAGCTGAATATTTCTTTGCTCTAAATTTGGAGTGTGGCAAGTCGGTCTGATATAATGCAAAACAAAAATCGTACTTCCCTTCGATACTCTCATAAATACACCATCATGTCTTGTAAATGAATTTATTTTTTCTTTATTAAACCCTGCCTATACAATTCCGTAGTTTGACATTGGGACCACTTGAGACTGAAGTATACATATTTAAAGGTTATTGCTTAAGTTTACATTTAAAGTTATAAATTAATGTGCTAGTATCTGATTTTGGATAATTAAAATACTCAGTATACCCTTCCCTTATGTTCCATCTGAAATACCAAATCTTTATTGATGTATTGTGTCATAACACAATATAACTGCGTATACAAAATGTTTATAATTTATTCCCAGGTTAAGTGATTGTTCATAAAAACTTATATATTAGGCTGATAATAATTAGCGTATTATTCAATTAAATTACTATAATCCATTTTACTCCATTAATGCAATACTAAAGAATAATTGGCATATGTATAAAACCGCACTATTAATAAAGGTATTAAATAAAGTTATATCTGTTTTAATATACATATAAAATCGCACTGTTAATAAATGGATTAAATAAAATTATATCCGGTTAAATATACATATAAAATTGCACTATTAGTAAATGTATTAAATAAAGTTATATTTGTTTTTAATATATGTATAAGACAATGAAATATGTAAATGTTGTAATGCGAGGCTAATATTCATATTTATACAAACATAATACACATCTATTAATGCAGAATGTGCGTATTATTAAACTATATTTAAAATCTTACTCTGGAGTCATTGCCTATACTATTGATTATGCTTTCCCACACACATATATCTATACAAATTAGGTTGATATATACCCATAAGACAAACAATCTATTATCGATAACTATTATATAGATCTGGCCAGTTGCCTAATTAGTCTTTTTGTTTCACCGCTGAGCTGCTGGCCAGAAATAATTGAATATGACTTGTATCATCAGTATTGCTAATCATGAGACCTAGGTTTGAACCTGTAGGCGGAGTTAGAGAGTGTCCCTGACTTATGTATCTTGTACATGATCTGACTTGAGGTACTCAGGCTGGAATACCAGGTCTGGTTGTATGAATTACGCAAACTGACCAGTACTGACTTTATGATTATTTCTATTATTTCGATAAGTGATCTGCCAAGTATAGCAACTGAAAAGTTTGTGTGAAATATTTTTGATATATTTCTTAGATCTTTCTATTTTCGTTATAGAGAGGGAAGCACTAACTAGGGTTACCCAAATATACAACTTATATGCAGAATGGATTCTTCTATCCCAAATTCAGTTTCAAACTAATATCCAATAAGAATTAGAATTATTATGTACATAAAGAATATGAACACACAATCCCATAGTTACATTCAATGCAAGAAGATGATTGATAGCATAAGGAACTGATGATAATCAGCCCTAAAGACAACACAGAAAAGATCTTTTACAAAAAAACTATATCTAGTCTTTACCAAATCAATATCTAATCTTACCAATCAGCAGATGTTATTAGTCAAATACCACTTAATAGTTATTTGCAGTTCTCATATTTGAAAATCATTTCACTGTGGATCTCAAAGAAATCTGAATGTAGTATTCGACTTTTATATTTTATTATGTTATTTGATACCATATATAATATCAAAAAAAAAGATAATTTTGAATTTACAGCAGCATGTTTTAAATAGTATCTTATAATGATCAGGGTACACACATATATACAAAGACAAAGATAAACATTAAACCATTACATATTTAAAATAAACATTTGTTGAAATATAAACAAATGAAGTAAAATTTCCTTTTTATGAAGCATTCCAAAAATAAGAAAACTAAATTTTTTAATATTTTAGTCCCTCTGTTTCTGCTAATCATGATACATGAGGTGGAGTTTAGAAATATATATATATGTCTACACCTTCACCATACAAATTTATTTCAATTAAAATAATAATGAATGAAATATTGTTGATGTAAGAGTATATGAATCCTTCTTAAATTGAGGGTAATTTGGTATCAGAATCTTTTATTTATTAATTCTGTCCATTTTTTTAGGATTACAATCATTCCATTAAATAAATGAAAAAACTTGAAACAAATCTTTGCAGAATAAGGTCATCTTCAGCGAATGTCTTGGGATGCCCGGTGAAAAAGAAGGCACCCACCACGTCAGTTAAATTTTAATTATTAAGAGAGAATACATTTTCCTTCATTGTATGTGTATCATATTAATTTTTTTTTCTTTGACATTTTAACTCATGGATGTCACCTCAAGTCAATTCTTTATTTGCTTTGTATCAATTTGTATAGTTGCAGTATATCTCTCAGGTGTTAAATGGAAACTGTAAAATGTACACAAAAAGATTGCATTTTACATTGCAAGTTATATCCATCTTGAAAAATTTTGACCGAACATTATTCTGAATTGGCAATCACTGAATCATTATATGCTGGATAAAATGGATTAAAAATATTTTTTAAAAAAAAAAATTTCTTGAGTCTTCTGTTCTTAAGTTTTATTATGATTTGA
The DNA here is from genome assembly GCA_028023455.1 of Epiperipatus broadwayi. Lineage (NCBI taxonomy): Eukaryota > Metazoa > Onychophora > Udeonychophora > Euonychophora > Peripatidae > Epiperipatus > Epiperipatus broadwayi. The sequence continues at coordinate 2,524,756 of JAQFVV010006259.1, read as the reverse complement.
GGCAGTGGATGTCAGACTCTGGGCTAAAAATCCATGGATTTCAACCCAGATGACACTTCCAGTAGTTAAACATTTCATAGACTCCCAAGCAATAAAGCAATTTAATTATTTTATTTATTATCAAAAATAGAAATGATCATCATTGGCATTACACACATATATCTAATTATTCTCAAAACTTCCACAAGTATATACAAAAGAAAAGATAAGCATCAAATCATTCTACATTTAAAATAAATAGTTGTAAATTTTTATTTTTCTTCTAAAATCTGCACATATAGCAACTAAATAATGTATTTTAGCTATAAAGTATTTTTTTTTATTTTTTAGAAATCTATTTTCTTTTTATAGAATTAGTAAAAAAAAAAATTTAAACTAATATTTCACTTTTTTTTTAAAAAAAAAAAAAGTTTATTATCTTGGAGTTGCTGGTTTAAAATAAGATATATTTTTAATAACTGAATTATTTATTATTTAAAGTATAAAGATAACTTAACTATTAACAAAATATAAACTTATAGAGAGAGATTACAGCCAAAAGATAATTTCACTAGTGATTTTATTAAGTCCTTCAATTCTACCATTGTAGACATAAACCTATACACATGACCACATACATGTGAAAAAGATAAATGATCTCCAGTATACATATTTCATCCTATAATATGAATGGCCGAAGAGTGTCTGTAGGAAGCTTGAAAATGTGGGTTCAAATCTCCTTTAATTACATCTAGCTTAAGTATACATACTATACTTGTATTTCAGTAAGAATGAAAACTGCTTAAACCAGGTGTCCTCAAATTATGGCCCCCCAAATTTTATCCAGTCCATTCCATTTTATAAGGCCTATTGTCATTTGTTACTTATCAAAGTAGTTTTATATATATAAACATGGGGGAGGGGGGTAAATAATTAAAAAATACAAAAAAATTATTATAAATATTTAATATTTATTTTGTTAATGCATTTCAAATTTTTAATGAAAATAATATAAAAAGCCATTATCATTATCATAAATAAGATTTCTAAACCAAATATTAATAATGGAAAAGTAATATATATATATTAATGAATCTCATGTATTTTATTAATTTTTCATTTATTGATCTAGTCATTAAATCTGTTCTTTGTAAAACATTAAAAATAAAACGTGAGGGCAAATTTAACTACTTCGCCAGTTTAGTTCTGGAATGCAAAAATCAATATATTTAAAATACATAAAAGTATCTATTATAATTCCTCTTTATAGGAATAACCTGCAAAAGATAGTCTGCTTTGAAATAAATAAGGATTTTAGTGCTGTCAAAATTTGGACCTTTTGTTGTTCATAAAAAGATATAGTAGAACAGTTTTTTTAATAATTAGCACATTGCTGGTTAAAAGCACTCAACAAGCCTTCAGAAAAGTGAAATTAGCACTAGACACTAGGTCAGCCAACTAGTGGATGAGAATTCCATCTAAGCTTTACCCTCAAGATAAAAAGTTAGATACCCATCTGCTGACCAATGTTGTATGAGGAAACAATAGAAATCTTATGCCTTTTAAAAAGAATTCACTTAACTCAGATTTGAACTCTGGATCATAGGCATAGCAGGTTTTTACATTTGTAATGAAAAAACAATTTAAAATTGTATTGATATGCAAATATTACTTAATACTTACAAATATTAACATATTTGCAATATGTAATTATCCATCTATCTGTTAATCATATCATCTGTCCTGAGGTATGATCGACAATCTTTTAAAAACTACTCTAAACATATTTAGAACCTCAGACAACAGATATACTATGAAAATATACAAAATTACTCTGAAAGTTTTGAGTCAACTTCTAGAGGTTAGCAAAGTGAAAAGAAAATCATCAAACAGAAGCAACTAACACCCTCACTTTACATTTAACAACCATATTAAAAAATGTAATCTCAATTCATCTAAAAGTTATTCATTGGTCTTGTTATTGCAAAGCATTGTGTTGCAGTCATAATCTTTTATATTTACTAAACTAATGACTTGAAAATTAAATCCAGGCCAATTTGCCAAATGTACTTATATTTAATAAATAATTATCACTAAAATATATATTGCTGACCTAATGTTGCACCCATATACTAAAATATATATCTGTTATCCTAATATCCGGGACTCAAAATATTAATGCCCAAAACACTAGTATTACCAGCTTGGATAATATAAAAGAAATGGTTGCTGCAAATGCATGTGCAGTCTAATGCGCTTCAATGATCAAAGCCAATAGCTGTGTCTTTAATAATGGATTTGGTTGGCACTGGCATTTAATGTCAATTAACTATTTACCATTATATATAGTTTTTAAAATAAAATACTAGAAATCAAAAATTCAATCATGTAAGACAGATCTCATCATCTCCCTTAACAGGCTTTTCTCACACTAAATCTGAAGTTGCAAAATACCAAAAATAAAATCCATCCACCAGATTAAATTTTTGTTTTTGCTTTCTAATATGCAGAAATATTCTATTTATTTCAATAAAATCATAGGTATTAAGTGAGATTTGAGTTTCAGGTGTTTTTTGTTCTTGGAGGTGGGGATTTTCTTTAAAAATTAATTTTCTCTGGTCTACTATTCATTATAAAATTGGCTATGTGGCTTGGCTACTCTGAAAAAAATTGAAGACCCCTTGCTTAGAGCATTTCAAACTGACAAAAATGGATGAAAAGGCTAGCCTCTAAAAATTCAGCAGTGCAAACATTATTGCTACTATTAAATAATAGAAAAGAAATTGTGAAAACAGTAATTTTTTTTAAAACTAATGCACATCTTAGCAGTTAAGAGTACATTGTTGCAAGCTAATCCTGTGGCAGTTAAAAAAAACTGCAACGGAGATCGAACATATCTGAAAGACAGATTTATTATTAATGTATGTGCTGAAATGCAGACAAAAAAATTAAAATACTGCAAATCTGCCTTTGTTATGTTTTTATAATAAAATATATGATTGTTAAATTTATTGTCAGTTACAATCTAGAAATTATTAAATGAAAGAAATATAATGAATAAAAAAATTTCAAGTAATTAAATGGATATTGCTAAAATTACGAATAAAAAAATATGTTTACATTAATTAATCAGAATCTTCAATCACGGTTTTGCAAAATATCTTCCATTATAAACAATATTGCTATCCTCAAAGTAAAAATTTTTTTTCATAATTACAACAGTATCAACTTCGGAGATCATAGTAATACTCGTACTGTTCAATATCGCATTGCCTTACAAATCATGTTGTAACCAAATTGATGATTTAATTATTATGGATTTAATCAAGTACAAACAGCAACTAGTTACAACCTTGAACCTATCCACCTGATATATGTAACAATATTTTAGAAAATAGCTAGTATCTTTCAGAACAGCTACAATCTCCACAAAGGTAAAAAAATTCTGTTATCTTTAATCATAGTAGTTTTGTTATTATAAGATGAGAACTTTATGGATTATCATGGCCATTTATCATTACATGAATACAACTCCATAAATTGTTTATAATAAAATAAAATGCAAAATCAATATCATCAATCACAATGGTGTGACAATGTCAATTCATAATAATAGATGTAATGATGACCACGTAATGAAATTCATGATTAAAATTCCCATGAAATTAACATCTCAACATTTTACATTATTGAATTCTTTCGAGTATTATTATTCAAATTTTTACACTGTCCTTATGCTATCAATTATAAGTTTGCATAAATCAAGGATTAACAGTATAATAGTGCAATTTTAATTCACTCTTTTTGTCTTAATCAACTAAGATGTGGGATTCACAGATAAAACAATGCAGTTATATAACTGGAAACTATCTTTAGCTTCTTTTTTTATATTCTCATTAATAAATGAAAAATGCAAAAATTAGTCTGGGATGGGGAATCTGGAAAACCTCTAATTACTCAAGCTATTTTTTAGAAGTTTGGAATCCAAAAATATTGTATTTAGATTGTGCAAAAGTGCTTAGAAGAATGTTTTAGTATTGTTTATTTATATTAATTCTAATATGATCGATGCAGAAAAGTTACTGAAAGAAGAGAATATTTAATATGTAACCTTTAATATTATTTTATATTAAGAACAGGTGATCAAAAGTGAAATACTTGTGAGAGAACAAACAGGCTTCATTGGCATCATTGAAAGAATTAAGAGCCTCAAATGGGGCTGGGCTGGACATATTGCTAGAAAAAATGATAAATGGAGAGTTGACATCTTAAATTGGATCCCAAAAGATTGCAAAAAAATCTAGAACAAGCCTGACATGGGTAATAAAATAATAAAATTTGTTGATGTGATGTGGAATATAGAGGACATAGATTAAACATGAAGACACCTTTATCTTGCTGTAGATTGATAATGGTCGAAAATGATGATAGCTTCTGGTTTATTATAATAGAAGTGCAGACCATATGCCACTTCTATTTATGATTATACAAGCATTTTATGTGAAGCAAAAGCTTTGATAGTGATTAAGAAAAAAAAACCGAATGCTCTCATTTATTTTATTTCATGCTAGAAGAAAAAAAATACTTTTGAGACAATCTTTAATTTCATAGAATTAATGCTTTCAAACTTTTCATGACCCTAGTACATTGATATCATATAGTTTATTTTGAACAATTTTAAACAATTATGACAAAATTTCATTTTATTAAAATATCACCATTGATTATAATTTAAAAACATTCTAAAAGATCTTTTAACATTTACAATACTCCCAATTTCATTCTTTTCCTATTATCCTCTCTTCTATTTTCTACTACTCTTTACATCCCAATAACTTTTTTGCTTTCTTTAATTACTTTTGAAATCTATTTTACCACTAAGACAACATTTATAAAGTTATTTGCTGAATTTCTTTTACTATATCATAGTCATATTTTTTAAAATCTCTATTGTTTTTTTCTTAATCACTATCAAAGCTTTTGCATCATATAAAATGGCTGTATAATTCTAAATAGAAGTGGCATGTGGTCTGCACTTCTATCATAATAAATAAATTATCATTGTCAACCATTATCAATCTATTGTAGGATAAAGATGTACACCTGGGTCTCTTTTTATGCGGACTTATTTAACACGATTTTGAAGTTACGCGATTCGTCTTTAACCGGAAGTCGAAGTCCGATAATGCGCTATTACTTTAAATAATAAATTTCGCACACTTACGTTATATTGAAAGTAATAGAACATTATTGGAATTCGACTTTCATCTTAATAATTTCAATATTTTCAGTGCTTTATAATAGTAAGATTTTATGCAATAATGAAATTAAAATCATGATTTCCACATTTTATGTATACACACATTAAATTTTACAAGATTATAATGTAAATTTATTCAAACATTGTGCATGTTAATTTTGCATTTTAAATCATTCTATTTTTGCTTTTTAAAAAAGAACGTGATCAATTATTAATCATTTAGTGTCCACAACTTTATTTTTAAAAGGTCAGTAATAGCAGTGGGCACAATTAAAAATTAAAATCTGATTTTTAATTGTAATTAACAATTTAAAAATTACTTATGGGCGACTTGAAATTAATGTGATGTAAAACTAAATTTGATTTTTAAACGGAATTGAAAATTAAAGACAAAAATAAGAATTTAATTTTTAGTTGTTAGTTTTAATTAAATTTTCCCCAGCAGTGGTGAATAAATGTCTTTTTATTATCATAAGTCTAAGTTCATAAACAATTAATAAAATCATCGTCGTCATCAACAGAAAACCATTAACACAACATGAGAGTGAACTTGGCGCTAGTTGTATTTCCTCTTGTGAGAATAATTGCTGAGATATTCTTGACTTCGTTTAAAGAGAAGCCAAATACATCGCATCACATCACATGAGAATCTGATTTTTTACTAGTTTGCTAACGAACGTCTTTTTGGGCAAATAGCGATAATAATTAAAACTTGTATAAAAAAATTTAAATTACTGTACTGTAAATTATGCATAAAAATATATTATTTTGAATAAAATTAAATATTATAGTTAAAAAAAGTTTGTCTTGTATCATTTTTTTTCAAATTTGAAGTTTTTTATTAGTCATATTTTATTTCCTTATTTTTTTTTTGCACGAATTTTAAAGTAATTTTACGTTGGTGCTTTGCTTTTACGCGAATTTTGAAAAATCACAGACCGCATCCCCCCTTTTTCAATGTAAGTTACGTCTATTTTTGCGCGATTTCGTTTGCGCGTGTTTTCTGAGGAACCTATCTATCGCGTAAAACGAGACCCAGGTGTATTGAAGTTAAATCCAGTTTATCTAATCTGTCCTCTTTTTTTCCACAAAACAACAACAAATTTTCTTATTTTACCATCAATATCACAGTCTCTTTCTAGATTTTTTTGCAATCTTTTGGGATCCAATTTAAGATGTCAACTCTCATCTATTATCATTTTTTCTAACGATATATCCAGCCCAACCCGATTTGAGTCTCTTAATTCTTTAAATGATGTTAATGAAACCTGTTTATTTGTTCACATGTATTTCACTTTTGATCATTTGTTCTTAATATAAAATAATATTAAAGATTATATATTAAATATTCTTTTCTTTCAGTAACTTTTCTGCATTGATCATATTAAAATTAATATAACCAAACAATAATAAAATAGTCTCCTAAGCACTTTGAACAATGCAAATATAATATTTGGTACTGATTTAAAGTGCGCTCATTGCCATTTTGAAATCTAAAGACCACTGCTGACACATTCAAATGATAAATGACCTCAAATAATCCACATATGTTCATGATATGACCATTCATTACAAAATTGCAAATAACAATAATTAAAAAATTAAAACGCAAATTTCGTAAGACTACGCTTGATCAAATCACATGACGAAAATATACAAAATACTAAAAGCTTATAATTTCTAAAATATGAATTTAAAATACTTAAACAGAAAAAGGAAAGGAAAAAATAATGGACACATATATTAATTTAAAAACCACATGTCAAATAAATATAAAATTAATCAAACCAAACTTATAATTTCAAAATATTAAAAGCTTCTAAAATATGAATTTTATTATAATATAGGCCATGTTGAAATAACGTAAATGTTGAATAAAAATAGAAACAATTGCTGAAGCATATTAATTCTACAATTAACAATAAATCATATTTTATTTTAACATGAGTCGAAAGAATAATTATCTAAAGTAGAGAATATTAATTTTACAATTAATAAAAAATTAATAAATCAATTTTTTCTTACCAAAGCAAGTAATATTATGTATGTGCTTAATTTCTCACACATGTTGTTATTTGCTGGCGGATGGATAAAAAGAATCAACATGATAGATTTATTCATGAAATTTCTCAAAGATGCTAATGCTATCTGCTGACAGCGAAAATGTTACTGTTTATCTTATTTAAAATCCAATACCTGTTTTACATTTAAAATAATCAACAAATTTTTATTAAAATCTGTAAATATTTTTTTAAACATGTTTCTGTGTTCATTTGTTGATGGAAAAAATTCACTTTGATGTTAATAAATAGAAAATTATGTAAATAGATATATACATTTGTATCAATTTCAATAGTCTGTAAGAACCTCATGAGATCAAGTGTAGATCCAATATCCACCATCAGCTGATCAAATGTGAAGGCTATTTTTTCTAATCTCCTTTTTTTTTTTTTCTAACTCTATGGAATAAGGGAAATATGGAACATCAGAGTTACTTTCTGATAAGAAAATCCTATTAATTGTAAAATATGCTTTATTTCATATAGTTATGGACATAAATTGTAATATAATTCATATTTTAGAACTTATAAGCTTTAGTTTTTCAAAATTATAAGCATGGTATAATCAATTTTACATTATTTCACCATGTACTTATGAGCATATATTCTAATATAATTCATATTTTAAGAAATTAATAAGCTTTAAGGCTTTCAAAATTATAAGCTTGATTTGATCAGACTTACGATTTTTTGAATTCTCATTCATGTTCCTAAAAAAATAAGGTATTTTACTAAAGATATACATAATGAAACTTTTTGAAAAAAAAAACTTTGAAAAAAAAATCAGTGCACATGCTTTTAACTATGGCATAGAACTGATTAGGTATAACATTTAAATTCATGTTTGAAAACAATATTTAGCAAGGAAAGAAAAATGGCTGCTACTGTACTAACATTTGTCAAATTTAATAAATTCGTAAATTTCATTGTTTTTATTATTCATTTATATATACTTTTTATTTATTACCATTGATTTTTGGTTAGAGTATAAGAGAAGTCGTATAATTTGATATCACATCATTTGCAGCTCCATTGCATAGAGAAACCATGATCCATCATTTTTCAAGAGGATTGAGAACACAAATAATAGATTAATTTTTAACTGAGGTTTAAAGTTTATATCTGTGCTAGAAATAATCTCTAGTTTCGAAAATGTTTAGAAATAATCATTAGTGTATTTATCTGAAATGGATGGCATCAAAATTGTGAGTGGAAGGAGTTTGACAATGGTAAATGAAAATGTAACAATTTACTCTATAGATACTTCATATTGTAGATATATATGAGAGATAGTGACCTGGGCCAACTGATGAGTGCTGGTTCAGCACGAAATGCATCTTGGGATCATTTGTATTTTATTGTATCTTTATTTATATTAATTTTAAAAAAATTGGGGCAGTGTGAAGGTGTTTATTATATCTATAAAGATATTACATACGGGAGGGACAGAGAAAGGTGAATAACTCCATATGTATAAATTTTTAAAAAAAATCAGATATATTAATCTTTAACTGTGCTAGAGATAATCTCTAGTTTCGAAAATGATTAGTAATAATCATTAGTGTATTTATCTGAAATGGATGGCGTCAAAGTTGTAAATGGAGGGAGTTTGACAATGGTAAATGAAAATGTAACAAATAATAGATGCTGAAAAATGATAATACCTTATTGAATACGATTTTAAATGCTACCCAGATATTATAATTTAAAATATTTCACACTAATTATTTGCAAATTGAGTGTATAATATATAGATTTATAATTTTATTACCACAAATTTATGTTTTTAAAAAAGAGAATTAATGTAAAGTGTAATAACAAGATATTTAAAATTTAGAAATTAATTAAGCTCCCTCTAACTATAGAATAACAAAATAAACTGATTATCTTTACATAAGTAATCTGAGTCATTTGATATGGTTTTTGTCATATCTACTTTATAACTTCAATCTCCATCTGTTATCTTTATCAATAACCTTCCCAGCTTCATTATATGTAGTAAAAGTAATAATCTTAGATGTACTGGGAAACTCATCCATCATTCTGACAATATTTTATCTGTTGTTTTTCGTCCTGGAATTAGAACCACATAAATGTTATCCTCCCACTTCTAGATCCATTGTTCATTGAAATGCAATTGTTGCTTTAGTTATTTCACACTAGAAGGAAGGTAATTCATTCAATTTATTTTGTATGTGTTAATGCTGTGCGAATTTAATATTTAATTAGATATTTATATAACTTCTATATTTTCCTTTCTGGATAATTTTCATTTTAATTTTACATTAACATAAGTTACATTCAAATATCAGCCTTTCAAGCTAATTGTGCATACGCTTTTGCTAGTGTTAATAATAATAAATGAATACTTTCTCTTATTATTAACACTCGCAAAAGCGTATGCACAATTAGCTTGAAAGGCTGATATTTGAATGTAATACAATTGTAAACATATGCTATATAAAATGAATGCTTATTTACATTAACATAAGTTATACATCTGCTAAAAAATTTTAAGTCTTTACTTACTCCTTGCTTTTTCAGTGCATAATCTTTCAAGACTTCTACTATTGCTGTCATTATATTGTGTCCACATGCAAAACAATGCTACGTAACTTCTTGACAGTTTTTAAGATACTTGTAGAGACAGGCATTCTTTCTCTGTAAAAGCACAGAAATATGCCATTTAGGCTGCAACTGTCGGCTACCTTATAGCCAGGGCAGATGCTTGGTGGTGTTTCTACTGCAAATGCATAGAAATATGCCATCATTCGCTTGATTTCCATGCGAATGCACAGAAACCAATGCCATTTTTTAACGTGGCTTATAAAGCAGCTATATGTGCAGTTTATCCCAATGCTAACTTTAAACTTCACTACAGTATGACTTGAGAGTACCTGTAGTTCAACTTACCCTAACTATTAAAATATTGTTTTTTAACTAATCATCTTACAATGAAACTGGCGTAGTATTGGGTACTAAAAATTGTCATTCTGTCCACATGCTTTCCTACATACTTTTGAAGGGGAAACAAAATTTGGAAAGTGTCTTGGAAAATAAACTTAAAGCGCAATAATATCTTTACTCCCATTTGCGTGAGAATCACAGGCATACTAACAAAATGGCTGAATGCAGCAAGCAGCAGCATTTAAAGTTTTGGCAATTGCCTGCGATCGAAAACATTCTACCGCATTGCAAAATCTGTGTTTGTGGAGCGAGGATAAAACAGGAGGATTCGCAGTTCAGGTGCAAGTCCGCCTAATGTAGATGTAAATGATCGATCCACAAGCAAACCTGGTTTGACGGCTCAAAAATACCGTTACTAAATAATGTTCAATCATAATTAGTTTTCTGATTTGAAAATGAGTTTAAAAGTAATTTACAAATAAAATGATTCCATTTTATCAAATAATGTTCAATTGTAAATTGTCTTACATTAGTTTTCAAAATATAAAAGAATGGCAATCCAAAAAAAAATGGTTTGAAAAAGAGTTTAATACCATTACCAAATAATGTTTGATCGTAATTAGTTTTCAAAATGTAAAAGAATTGCAATCCAAAAAATGAGTTTAAAAGTAATTTTAAAAAAAAATGATTCCATTTTACCAAATAATGTTCGAGCGTAAATTGTTTTAAATTAATTTTCAAAATGTAAAAAAATTTCAATCTCAAAAAATACTTTGAAAATGAGTTTAATACTGTTACCAAATAATGTTCGATTGTAATTACTTTTCAAAATGTAAAAGAATTGCAAACCAAAAAAATGGACCAAATAATGTTTGATCGCAAATTGTTTTAAATTGATTTGCAAAATGTCGATCCGGAATGGTTATAATAGTATGGTTTTTGCAGAGAAAGAATTGCAATCCAAAAAAATGGACCAAATAATGTTCGATCGCAAATTGTTTTAAATTGATTTGCAAAATGTCGATCCGGAATGGTTATAATAGTATGGTTTTTGCAGAGAAAGAATGCCACCAAGCGACTCGCCTGTCTAAAGTACCGCTTTTACTTTCATCAGCACTTGGATTATTAAGCGGGTGTCCCGTGCTTATTTGTCTGTTCAAAATGTTCTCTTTTTTTAATGACGTAAAAACTATAAGCATGATATCAACAGAAATATGAGCATTTCATACATCTCTAACGTAGCTTTCTAAAAATGTCTTTAACAAAAAGATCCGATGAAATTATGATTTTTTATTAATTTTTTTTTGTAACCAGCACATTTATTTATTTATTAACAATTTTGTAATTTCCATGTAGTGTTAAAGACAGAAAACTTTTATCAGCCTAAAAATACACTTTTATCGAATTAAAAATACCCTGATTCACAAATAAGGCCTTCCATGGAGTCTAAATATAACTGCAGTAAGTATACAATTTTAATTTTTTGAATATTTTAATTTTTTTTTTTAATTATTTAAAAAAATTTAATTTTTATTAATTTGAGTTTCTAGTGGTGTGTGTCTATAAATTCTATATTTATTTATGCTCATATGAATTCATATGTACAATAATTTTGTGTGTTCTAATCCACTTATTTTATAAAAATAATGATTCTCAAAAGGTTTAATAATTTATTATTTATTATTATGTTTATACGGTGTGCTTGTGTTTATTCTTGTGTGTTGTATAACAAGTAATGATTTATAAAACTAATAATCAAATGTACAGAAAGATTGAATATACAGGCAAAGAATCAAATTCTGATTCTTGCCTATGCCTTGATACTCATCTGTGGAGTCAGTAGTTTTGCCATATCTTTCATCACATTATTTTCAAGTCTACAGCTAACAAATGGACTATATGCAAATAAATTATATCTATGTGATACAATAAATATAACAAGATAGCATTCACTGGTGTGCATAAAGAATATAAACATCACTGATGTACACAAAAAAATACAAAATGAAGAGATGAAACTAATTTTATCAGTGATACAGATAGTAGCCTACAATTTCTAGTTTTAGATAGACGAGAAGCCAATTTCTATAATGACAAATGGATATCTATCTTCTGTAAATGATTTGTTTTGTACCTTTTATTAAGATGAATCTTTTTCTTGTAGATGCCTTTGAGTTTTTTTAACTTTTGGGGTACAAGATAAAAATGAAGAATTCTTATGCAAATACTTTTGGAGATTCTGAAACTATGGATTATCTCAGGTAAGACATATTATATATAGTTTGAAAGATAATTTTGTGAGGAATACAAAGAAATTATCACTGAAGATGTAATTTAAACTTAGTTAATGATGAATTAGAAATGATGAACAAACAATAAAGTAATAATTATGTCGGATGTTGAAATTTTTTTTTCCTTATTTTTTAAATGGTTATAACTATTTGTCTTAGACTTATTGTTTTTCTTAGTTTTTGCTAGTTTCTATTAAGGTAATTTTTTTTGCTCTAACATTATTAAAACTGAAGTTACTGTGAAAATTGTGTCTCAGGTCAGTTTTTTAAAAAATTCAATATGGTGCTCTAAATCAGTGTCCATCAACTCTTGGTCCGCAACCCTGTGCTGGGCCGCGGAACTTTTCTGCAGGTCCGCGTGCTAGACAGGCAGTAAAAAGTTTATGATAATAAATAATAAGAGTTTAAACTTTTAATTAATATAGCCAATTTTTATTTATTTTTTCATCTCATTTTTACCCAATTAAAAAAAAAAGAAAACAGAACGAAAAACAAAATCTAATCAATCATTCATAAATTAATTTGTTTTTCTAGTTATCACAGATGTTTGGGGGGGGGGGGTAGAATTAAATTTTTTATTACTTTTCTAAAAAAAATTTAAAAAAAGTTTTTTATTACATAAACTCCATATATATATATATAAAACTTTATCTTATATATTTAACATTGTTGTTTTGATCAGTTATAACAATTTATGCTTATCTTTAAGAAAATTTATCTATAGACTTCTGCCGGTCTGCGAAATCTTATCCTTATTTTTGCTGGTCCGCGGAACCTTATCCTTATTTTTACTGGTCCGCAGGTGTGAAAAGGTTGAAGACCACTGCTCTAAATTCAAGTAGTTAAGTTCACCAACTCATTCACTTTGCTTTATTTATTTAATGAAGCAAAATAAATAAAGAACTGCATCATACAAGCAAAAGTATTTGCAAAATATTAAAATTTGAAGTAAGCACTCACAATAGTTGTTGACAAAAAATTATTCTCAACATTTACAAAACTTTATTTAGTCCCCAAAAACAGCACTAAACCAAAAGAAACTATATACTTCAATTTTTTTTTTAAAAAAAAAAAATCATCATCCATGCATAAAAATGTCGATATCAAGACAATAATTTAATGATACCCAAAATAACACAATGGCATTTCAACAAAATAATAGATCTGGGGAACAAAAAAGTATTTATACACTATTAATTCCAGGCCAAAAACAACAGGCAAAATATACATAAATGGCAGATTGAGGTGTTATTGTATATTTAAGATTACAACTTCATCATATATAAAGAAACTGGATGGGAGATGCTGTTGACAAAAATAGTAACAGGTAGACATTACAATTTTAAAGTAAATATTACAACAGCAAAGGAAACCTAGAAAGAAACCATATGAAGTAGATAGGTAGCAAAGTTTGCTAGAATGATGAGAAAAAACAACTATGAATCAGGAAATAAATTAATCTCAAAGATCATTCAGCAATGAATAACTAATGTTTTACTAGATAGATAATTGTTTTTACTGCCAAATAAAACTATACATAATTCAGCAAATTAAAATAATAATAGAATTATTCCAGGCTTCACTTCATTCTTTAGACTATAATTGTCAATGAATAAGACTTTTTTTTAAGCCATGGCAAATAATAAAAGCTTATAGTATAGACAAATAATTTAGTCTATATCAAGCAAAAATCATGTCTACTATAATATCAATTGAGAATAATAATTCTACAATGGGGTTTGAATGTTATCACCTAAGCTATAAATTCCCAAGTAAAAGCAGTATTCTGTTGGGTAGCTGGCTAGATACCCAAATATAGTTGGTAGGTGAATATCAGTGTTATTTTTACATATAATTCTGATTCTAAATATATAAATGCTGATCTTTTCTTTGGACTAAAACATTAAGGTTTCCACACACACACACAAAAACTGGTCCCTGTGGGATTTACTTACCTACCTTTTAAAAACCATCATACAGCTGTATTATGCTTAACTGCTCTTAATTAAAACTAATTAATAAATGACTCTTTACTGCCATTTAAAAATAGCTGCTCATTAACAAACTGACCATTTAACTTTTGTCAGATACAAATCAAATCAAGATTCAAAAATAAATAACAATTCTTTTAATATTTAAAAGAAAAGAATTTATGCAATCATTTTCACCACCCCTGTCATCCATTAATAATAAACCAAGTCATTCTAAAAATACATCTTACTAAAAGGTTTTTACTTTAATGGAGAATTAAAAAGCCAGTATTGCTTTCATTTGTTGCCATCAACACAGTTCTGCATTAAATAGATTTTTTTTTTATATTATCAGCACATTGTAAACAGAAAAGCTTCAAAATGTCAATGTGCCTTTTTTTATTATTATAATAATAATTACAATACAGTATATATGTAACTTTTTAATAGCGCATTTTGTGTGTGACCTGTTATTAAATGAAAGGCGATGATCCTCGATTTTTGCTGAGGCTTCATATAATAGAGCAGTGCGAATTAGGAATGACCATCCTTTTCTCTGTAACAATTATTATCTCATGACTGTGCACATAAAAAATAACTATGGATACCAGCAGAATAATGACAACTTTTATAATGCCCTTTTTCTTATAGCTGTTACCATATTATTTGCATGGTGAATGAACATGGACTGGTTGCTAGTGACAAGACTATGCAATGAGTAATAACATCTTTTACCAGTTCCTTTCCTTATGTTATATTGTTCACATCATATAGACAAGCTGCTAATCAGCAACCCATGTAATGAGTTTAATGGCTTTTCATCATGGTCTCTTCACTTGCAACATCCATCACAATGTCAACACGGTGAATGATCAAGGTCAAGCTGTTCATCACTACCCAGTATGTTTTATTATATACTTTTTTCTTTGCATTGCTATTATTATATATATATCAATGTGGCAACTGAACATGGACAGGTTGCATATCACTTACCAGTGGGGTGAGTTTAATACTTTCATTTCATAGGTTTTTTTTTTTCATATGTCAAATGCGTTGACCGGGAAGCGAACCCGGGCCAGCTGCTTAGAAGGCAGCTATGCTAACTACTAGGCCGCCAACTTTCATCTCATAGTTTAAAGCAAAAATGTCACAGACTTCCTTCTCAGATCTTGATAAATTTTAACATAAACCTGACTGCTTTTCTTGAGAGCAGTATATGTATGTGTCTACAACTTTGTGTGTATTTGAGGGTCCTTTTTATATTTTATTATTTAGGACACACATAAATAAAGCAAACCGTGGCTCCCATACCTGGGAGGTTATAAATCAAACAGCCAAAGATGTGAGCAGTTGATGAAAGACGAGCATTGCTAAAAATCATGATCCTAATATGATGATTCATGGTTATCTATATCTGTCTATCAATTTCAAGCAATAAAAAATTGGGAATAGGAACTGCTTAATACTTAATAGCTGATTGCCTGAAATTATGACTTAACCGAAAAGATAAATTGATGACATAAAAATCACTACTTTACTATGTTAAATGATTTCATTATTCTTGTTAGGAATTTCTCTCCTTCTCTATACACCTGGGTCTCGTTTTATGCGGATTATTTTAATGCGATTTTGAAGTTATGCGATTCATGTTTCTTCTTAATATCTTTCATATTTCACTATACACCTGGGTCTTGTTTTACGCGATAGATTCCTCAGAAAACACGCGCAAGCGAAATCGCGCAAAAATAGACATAACTTACATTGAAAAGGGGGGGATGCGGTCTGTGATCTTTCAAAATTCGGGTAAAAGCAAAGCACCAACGTAAAATTACTTTAAAATTCACGCAAAAAAAAAAATAAGGAAATAAAATATGACTAATAAAAAACTTCAAATTTGAAACAAATTGATACAAGACAAACTTTTTTTAACTATAATATTTAATTTTATTCAAAATAATATATTTTTATGCATAATTTACAGTACAGTAATTTACATTTTTTATACAAGTTTTAATTATTATCGCTATTTGCCGAAATACACGTTCGTTTGCAAACTGGTAAAAAATCAGATTCTCACAAGAGGAAATACAACTAGCACCAATTCACTCTCATGTTGTGTTAATAGTTTTCTGTTGACAACATAATTAGTAAGTAATCTCTGAGACGATGACTTTATTAATTGTTTATGAACTTAGACTTATGATAATAAAAAGACATTTATTCATCACTGCTGGAAAAAATTTAATAAAGACATTTATTCATCACTGCTGGAAAAAATTTAATTAAAACTAACAACTAAAAATTAAATTCTTATTTTTGTCTTTAATTTTCAATTCCGTTTAAAAATCAAATTTCGTTTCACTGCTATTACTCATCTTTTAAAAATAAACTTGCAGACACTAAATGACTAATAATTGATTACGTTCTTTTTTAAACAGCAAAAACAGAATGTGATTTAAAATGCAAAATTAACACGCACAATGTTTGAACAAATTTACATTATACTCTTGTAAAATTTAATGTGTGTATACATAAAATGTGGAAATCATGATTTTAATTTCATTATTGCATAAAATCTTACTATTATAAAGCACTGAAAATATTGAAATTACTAAGATGAAAGTCGAATTCCAATAATGTGCTATTACTTTCAATATAACGTAAGTGCGCGAAATTTATTATTTAAAGTAATAGCGCATTATCGGAGTTCAATTTCCGGTGAAACACGAATCGTGTAACTTCAAAATCGTGTTAAATAAGTCCGCGTAAAAAGAGACCCAGGTGTATTTATTAGATATCAAGAAATTTAAATTATTAATAACTTATTTTGACTTGAAATTTTTATTTTTTTTTTTCAAAAATGTTATATTAGCAGCTAACGTGAATATGGCCTGAAGCTGTAACTAGAATATTAGTTTCTATGTAAATAACCTACTTATATTGATGAGTGAATAATAATAATAGATTTATATTTACATATAAATACATCGCAATATTCAAAAATTTTAAACTTTTAAAACGTATTTTGTTAATTATAACAGAAATAAATAATTTTTTAGATTTTTAAAATAAATAATAACGAAGATGTTATTGATTTTATAAACTGAAAATAATCTTTCTAATGATAATCTATAATCTTTTTGTTTTGATTACGATCTTATTTTTTAATATAGAAACAAAAAAACAATTAACACAACTGAAGACTGAAAGTAGCGCTAGTTGTATATCACATGACGAATCTGATTTCTTAACATTTCACAAACGAACGCATATTGTCAAATAACCAAATAACCGCTAATGATTAAAATATGTATGAAAAAATATAAAATTAAATATTGTAGTTAATAAAAAAGTAAAAAAAGTTTGTCTTGTATTTTTTTTTTCCGAATATTTGAAATTTTTTATTAGTCATACTTTATTTCCTTATTTTTTTAATGCGAATTTTAACGTAATTTTTCCTTCTTGCTTTGCTTTTATGCGATTTCTGAAAATTACAACCTCTATCCCCATTTTTCAAGGTAAGTTAAGTCTATTTTTGTGCGATTCCTTTTGTGTGTGTTTTCTGAGAAACCTATCTACCACATAAAACGAGACCCAGGTGTATTTCTCTTTAGTCATTCTCTCCTAGATTTCATTATCTGCTTTAAGTTTCAATTCAACGTTTAATTTTTTTATCCAGAAACAAAAAAGAAATATCTATTATTTGTTGAGAAAAAAAGAGATTCAAAATTCTTTATAAAATAATTGGTTTGTCAATGAGATCATATGATATTCAAATATTGGTAACAGGATATGCTTTATACAAGACTTTAGCTTCCAAATCTGCTACAAAAAAGGTTCTCTACTCCTTTTGCTACTTTTCCTATAAATCAGAAACAAACCTTGATTAATCAAGCCTTTTCCATTTTTTTATCAGCACACCACACCCCTCACTTCAAACTCCATTATATGGTTTGATATTTCTTAATGGAAATTATTAGTTGATTTTTTTCTTGAAAGCAGGATATCATCTACAATAGCAAATTACTATTCAAGTAACGGAAAATTGTATAAATTGGAAGAATTATCTATTTTGATTTAAAAGTTAGAAGAAAATCTGAAATAAAATAATTTTTTTGCTTATAATATGTAAACAATTTGTAGATAATGCTCAAATTGTGAGGTTTTTTTTTATACTTAATCTCATTCACCATTTAGCAACAAGAACAAAAATTAAAATACAGCACTAAATATCAAGTAAATAGAATAATATATCATCAACATGTTCAATGTAATATGTATGTTTTGTCTTTTTAATTTGGAGTTGAAATAGTCCAAGAGACAATTGATTTAAAAAGTGAACATGTATTTTATTACAAAAGCACAGACCTTGGAAGTCATTGTAGAAATTGATGATATATGAGATCAAAATGACAATATTATTCAAATTAAGGGAAGATGCCAAATGCAGATAATTCAGGTTCTCAATATGATAAAGGGGGATTTTTATATGTATGTATAAAATTGCCCAGATCAAACAACCTTTAAAAATTATGATGACAGAAATGAGAGAGGACAGAGATTCATCAAGTTTGTAGAGAAAAAACAACAACTATATTATGCATTTTTTCTTTGACCATCGATTTTTGTCTTTGTCAGTAAAGGTAAGGTTGCAAAGCTAGCTTGAATTCTAGTTTTCACTGACAAAGTCAAAAGATTATTCAAGCCTTAACTATTAGACTATGATGAAGATAAGTGCTTTTTCGAAATATGAGTAAACATGAAATCAAGTGATGTTGGAATACATATTTATATTACTAATGTCAGTAAAACTAATTTTCTTCTATTGATCTAACATTCTGAAATGGCATAAAAGTATACCATTGTCCATTACAGAGCTAGAATGCACTTATTAAAAAAAGTGCATATTATCCAAACAAAATTTCAAAGATGATTTTTTAATTCCTTATAATAAATTTTAATTAAAAGTCAAAATACCTATACATTAATAAGCCTAACTGCAGTGAGTAGTCTCCTTTTTTTTTTTTTCTATGTTAAAAAGAGCTCAAGTTTACAATGAAAGATAAAAAATCTATTCTTAAAATCCAAAGAATTATAAATCCAGGAAAGCCAAGATCCAGAGATTTCAGAGTCATTTTACCTGTGTAGTGAAGCTTCAAACTATGCTACATTAATACATATATGACTTCATTTATATGTTATCCAAAAAAAAATATTAGCAAACAAACAAAAAATGTAAATAAACAAACAAAGAAGACATTAAAATTCATAAATTTAATGCATTTTACAATATGAGCAGCCACTTTTCCATCTCTGACTACCATTCACAATCACATTTAAACAAATAAACAACAAAGTTTGTAAATAAATTTTACAGTTATTATAAATAATAAAAAATCATATACAAGTTATATAAATATTTATTAATAATAACTACATAAAAAAGCCTTTTTCGGCATGATTTGGTGCCCTTTTTAAATGTCGAGTTATTTTAAGAAAAAGACTCATGTATTTATTATATTAATAGAGTGGAAATTGAGTTCAAATCCTCATTTTTTTAAATATGTGGCATGTTATCTTTATAATGATGCAACAAAAGATATAACAAACGGTATAACTCATCAACATTTTAATTACTGTATACAGTTGAGTAATTGTTGAATGTATATGCGTGGCATTATGTGTAATAATTAGACAGTATTGAATAATTAATCAAATAATAACAACAATATTCTGTTGAAAATATTTCATCTATTTAAAACTATAGACAAAATATTAGTCTATATAAAACAAGTGAATAAGGATGTCTTTTTTTTTTCATGTATTCCAACTTATACAGCTTATATATTTTGAAGACATTTAATAGACAGAAAACATCAGTTTATTAGAAAGAAAATTAAATGAATAAACTAGCAAATGAATACAACCCTGAATGAGATTAAATATTATGACAACATACCAAGGAACAAAGATGCTATAGAATATCATTTTTCTCTTTTAGAAAAAACAAGAACTCCAAATTTTATTTAATAGGCATTAACAATTTAATAATATAAATCTAGTGAATATATTTATAATTTACTTGGAACCATGATGAACTAGATGGCATGAATACTAAAACTTCTGCCCATAAAGCTACTCAGCCTACTTCTATGAATAATCTATATACAATAACAACAAAATCGAATTAGTCTCATGGTGAGAAAAATGTAGAACTGAGTAATGAAATCTAAATTATTAAAATCACTTGAAGAAATAAACAACTACATTACTAATGCATAATTGGAATTCATATCAAAATACTCAAAATACAATTATGGAATATTGGATTGAGTTTAAAAGCAATCATCAAAGTTTATAATTCTAAAATAGAATAAGCAGATTTGAAATGTACATAAATTGTGCACACATAAACAATATAATGGAACATGATAGTATTTCAGTGGAAGATTGAAAGAAAATTGGACTAAAATTTTTTTTTAATATTTGCTCATAAATAAAGGTGTAAATATATTGTAAATCTTGTTATCATTAATAAATACTATAGCTTAATTGGCATTCCTTACAAATATAAGAAGATTTATCAGGTAAACTCATTTCCTTTATTTAAATATCTAGATTTGTTTTTTTGTAATCCAAAGAGGTTATGGTAAATTAATAGTATTTATGGAGTCATTTATTCCCATTACTATTTAAGTGAAAGTCTACCTACTTCTCTCACCATATTATTAATAACAGCTTTTCTTGGGGCTGAAAAGCATCTTGTCCATCTTCACTATCAACCCTGGCCCACCTATTTGACTGCAGGGGCAGACCAGGCTCTCACGGAACAGCTCCCGCGGTAACATCAGTCCACTTGACCAAGGCACCTCTACACCAGATCAGCGATGGCGTGCTCTAAGGTCAGCTCATCGTGGCTCCAGAAGTACACAAGCCATAAGGCTTTCACGAATGGGATTCTGAAGCAGCCAAATCAGGTCTTTTGCAGCGAACACTTTCGATGACATGAACAGATGAAATTCCAGATGGTTTTGGACACCTCCAGTCTCATGGATTCGCCACACACACGTCTCGTGGCTGTAGAAGTATGTTGTTCTGCTGGAGAAATGCCACCGTGCTAGCTTTTGTGGATGGCAGTTGCCACAATTTGAAATTGTCAGCCATTTTATTTGGCTCATATGTATTCTCATGCAAACGTGACATTTTGTGTGAGCTCGTGGAAATCCTGCTTGGCCATACTCATTCCGAATTTTTGGAAGCATCCAGATTGAGTAAGGAAGTGTGGCAACGGTTTACAATAGTAAGTCTGAGGAGTTTGAAGCTAATTACTGCCATGCATATTTGAAGAGTTATGGCAAACTGAAGTCCAGACATCCTCAGATGATACTGTAGCGAACTTTGAACTGTGAGCATTCGGATAAAGTGCATAACACAAAGCAGGCCAGCGGCATCTTTCTGTGCTTGTTGCATAGCAATAAAGCCAGCAACAGCCACACATCTTTCTATGCTTTTGCATAGAAATCATGCCAGTAACCGCTTAAATGGCATATTTCTGTGTTTTTGCATAGAAATAACGCCATCAAGCGGCCAGCACTGGCTAATAGAACAGTATCTTTTAATTTTACATTAAAAATAATTTAAAATTGACAGAAAAAAAAAACCCCTCATATTTTAAAACTTACATCTCAAAATTTACAATTCTTGAATAAAATTAAAATTGATAATTAAAAATGTTTAAATTTTATTTTATTTTATAATAATGAATATATTTTCTCAGCTTGCTTTTTATATGTTAATTTTACAGAAATATTTTTCTTTTAAAATGCAATCTAATGTTATTGTAAAAACTGCATCTTTAACAAAATAGTCAGTAGTGTATAAATAAATAATAGATTTTAAAAAATTGTTTTATTCAGAAGTACATCTTTATATAAAGAAAAACATGATTAATAAAAACAAAACAAAAAATTGACTGGATAAAAAAAGTGAAAAAGTGGGAAAATTAGATTCCTTTACCATTTGTGATCTTAAAAAAAAAGATAACTAAGAGCATTTGAAAAATAGAGTAAGGAATTAGAAAGGACTGGAGAAGTTTGATAAACGTATCATGATTTTGAAGTTGATAATAAATAAAAAAATGAAGTACACCTGGGTCTCGTTTTATGCGGTAGATAGGTTCCACAGAAAAACCGCATTAAAAAAAATCGCACAAAAATAGACTTAACTTATCTTGAAAAAAGGGGGATAGTGACTGTAATTTTCAGAATTCGCATAAAAGCAAAGCAACAAGGAAAAAATACGTTAAAATTCACATTACAAAAATAAGGAAATAAAGTATGACTAATAAAAAATATCAAATATTTGAAAAAACTTGGTACAAGACAAACTTTTTCTACTTTTTTTTATTAACTACAGTATTTAATTTGACATTTTTTCATACGTATTTTAATCATCATGCGGTTCATTTGTAAACTAGTAAGAAATCAGATTCGTTGATGTGATGTAGCTTCTCCTTGAACGAAGTTAAGAATCTCTCAGCAATTATGCCTAGAGAAACTTGTTAGCCACTTTATTTTCCATTCCCCATTCTAAGTTTCCCCATATTCTGCTCCATCCCATTTACACAACTAGCAATTTCAGTCTTGTGTTGTGTTAATAGTTTTCTGTTGACAACTGATTTTTACTACTGAAATAAATTTTAAATGTTCACATTTTGTTTCTATTTTTAACAAAAAATGAAATCGCAATCAAACAAAAAGATTATACATTATCATTAGAAATCTTTTCAGTTTATAAAATCAATAAAATCTTCGTTATTTATTTTAAAAATCTACATTATTTATTTCTGTTTAAAAGTTTAAAATTTTTCAATATTTATTGCGATATTTTTATATGTAAGTATAAATCTATTATTATTATTTACTCATTAGTGTAAGTAGGTTATTTATTCCAAATACAGCTTCAGGCCATATTTCACGTTAGCTGCTAATACAACGTTATATTTTTGGAAGAAAAAAAAGGATTTAAAGTCAAAAAAAGTTATTAATAATTTTAATTTCTTGATATCTAATAAATATAGTGAAATATGAAAAATATTAAGAAACATGAATCGCATAACTTCAAAATCGCATTAAAATAATCCGCATAAAACGAGACCCAGGTATATAAAAAATACTGATGAGTCAGTAATATACATTTACAAACAAACTATACATCTTTATTGCAATTCATCAAATGATGTTATCTGAGTGCTTTACAAATACTAAGATATCAGTTACAAAAATTAAATAAATTTACAATATTAGAATAAATAAAATAATTTAACAATTTTATTCATTGATAGTTTTTAAGAAGTCAGATCCAGAAGGAAAGAATTGGAATCATTCCAAGGACCTTAAGCTCCAGGCTTTAAGACTTAATTTTATTGCACCAAAATATGCAGGACATTTACAATGTTATACATATTTATTGTAGATATATTCTTTATTGAGTACTTACAGTAGATTAACAGACAAGGAATAACACTATCCATACAGAATAAGCACATAGTATAGACCTCAACAAGATTTATTAATGTAAAAACAATAAAACTAAATTACTCTGCTAATCACTCGATAGAAAAATGCCAATTATTGTAAATTCCAAAATGAATTAATTGCTAACAAAAAACATGACACTTATTAAAATATATTAAACAAGGCAAAACTCTCTATACAGTAGTGGAGAGAGTTTTTGCCTTGTTTAATAACAATTATGTGCTAGTATGAGATAATGATCATGTGATGTTTAGTGGTTTATTAAAATATACTTAATAAAGGCAACAAAATTGTTTTTTACATTTTTCATAGGTGTTTGAATATTTACTCATATCACATTTGAGTTAAAGGTACTGTTGGAAGATTGACTGATGTATTTAATATCCAAATTCAAAACTAACCCCAACTAGCAAAAAATATATACTGGTTTCCCTGCCAAAAGCAAACTTCTCAAGTGCAAAAAATCTAAAAAACATATAAAGTCAACAAATATATACCATCTATTATCCACAATCTCTAAGTACATTCTATACACCCTTAATATTAAACTCTTAAACAAGTACTAGCTATTACCCACAATTCCCAATTACTTCTCACACAGCCTTAATATTAAAAAAAAAACTTTATACAAGTTAATTTAAAAGTTTTTTTTTAATATTTAGGCTATGTGGGATGTAATTGAGAATTGTGGGTAATAGTTAGTATTTAATTGTTGATATGTTTTTAGTCCTTTGCACTTGAGAAGTTTGTTTTTAGCAGAGAAACTAATGGTTGTATTATAGTTTTTTTTTTTTTGCTAATCTAGTTTAGTTTTGAATCTGGGATAATTTCAATTATTTTATTGTATAGTTTAGCTTTAAGCTTTTAATAAATATATTGTTATTTACACAATCATCATTTATTATCTCCCTATAGTCTATAAATAAATAAGTAAAGAAAACAAATCTTATGTTTAATAAATATATTTATAATTTGAATAAATGGAGAGTAAACAATTTATTAAAATTGAAAATCTTTTTAAGTTATATGAATGATTTATTAGTTATAAGAAAGAGAATCTCATGTTCACCAGTTAATAATAATAATAATAAAAAAAAAAGACTGTTATTGTTGTAACTAGGTAACAGAAACAAGCTCTGCAAAGGCAACATACTTTTTCTTCAAAATTTGTGTTTTATTTCACATATTTTTATCAACAGATTCTGGATTTGTAACAAACTTATAATGTACTGTAAATAGAAATCATGTAGAGGGGAAGAACATAACTCCTCTTGGTTAAAATCTTTATAAATAAATGAAATGGATAACTACAAACGCTATGCTGACTGTCCAAAGCCTCAAACCATTAAACTTGCCATGGATTGTAGTATCTCTAAAAAGAATAGTTGGATATCATCTAATAATTAAAATGTCTATTGAATCCTGTCTTCATTTGTCATTGTAGGAATATTAGAGATGTTGCCGGAAGAGGGATCCATAATTCGGAGTTATATGATGAACTTGGTAACAAACACTAATAAAAAATCTTTTCTAAATTACTCATATAACTTTCAATTATTAGTAATAATTAATGGAATAATAGTAAAATACCAATAGATATCCATAAACATTCTTTCTCTTTCATAATTTTAATTATAAATGCGTCTACTAATTACTACTATCATGATACACATTTAAATAGTAAAATCAAGTAAGTAAGGTTTAACTTAATTATTGACATATTTTTAGAAAATAAACCAAAATTTAAAACATAACTAATATTTCATAAAATTTAGTATAAATTATAAAATAACAGCATTACTTGATTTAGGATATAAGATATATTTTTTAAAAATATATATATATTTTTATTGTGTGCAAGATTAAGTATTTAATTATGACTGTGCATGTTAATGATTTTTAGCTATAAATTGTATCTAACAATTGCAATCTGTCATAGATAGATTATAAATATACAGTGAATGATGTTAAACCACAATTGTTAGAACTGAAGTGATATGATTTGCCTAGTCACCACAATGAGTTACAGTCTAACTTAATAAACATATAAATTTATTATTATTAATCTGGGCATCATTTGATTTACTTATTGCACAAATCATTCTATTATAGAAAAAAAAAATTTTTTTACACAGTTCATTCTATTATTAAGATATTCAATTGTACATCCCATACTATACTTCATTAGTAAGTAAATTATTATTTATTGAATTATATTTTCTTTGCCAAGCAAAACCCTTATCTTGGGATTCATTGGTGCCTTACAAATTCACAACTCCATTATAATGTAGATTTAAATTATTATAAAGCAATTTGTGGATCAGTCTACCCATTTATATATCTACTAGTTATATTTTTAGGCTGTCCAAGTGTAATACTTATCCACTATATTTTATGATTGCTTAAATCTATGAGCATTTATTGAACAGCTAGTTCTTATCCATTACATTTTTGGCTTGTCCAAATACGTAGGGCATTTGGAGAAACTGCTTTTCATCTCCAAAGTATCCATTATATTTTTTGGCTGTCCAAAGCTTTGTTCATTTATGGATCAAGCAATCAGCTATATCTGCTTGTTCCATTACATTTTTGGCTTGCCCCAATACATAGGGCATTTGGAATAAGTGTTTTTCATTTCATAAATTATCCCTTACATTTTTGTTGCCGAAAGTTTTGGGACATCTGTGGATCAGGCAGCCAGCTATATCTGTTTACTTTCCATTACTATATATAATATATTCTATAAGAGTATGTAGATAATTATCACTATTTGTTAAAAAACAATGTTACTTTGTTGAGCCAGGGTTTCAATACAGTGAATCTTTATCAAAGTATGACTAATGTTCGCTATAGTCATGCTTTGACAAAGAGCTTGGCTCAGAAAAGTCTAGCCATGCTTTGACAAAAATACACTGTATTAAAAGGTGCAGCAAAATAACAAATATTATCTTGGACGAAAAATTTACTACAGCAATAGTTGACAAATATCTACATAATCTTGTAGAATATATTTTATTATCTATGGTATTCACATATACTATAGTTTTTTTTAGATTTGCATATATAAGTATGTGTGTGCATATAAAGCTGGTCAATACAGGCAGTGTTGTGTCACTCCAAAAATAATATGCAGAAAAGTAGAATTAAGCAAACTGCAAATAACTTAAATATTCTAATCTGCATAACAAATTGTCTTACAATATACAAATTAGCAGAGTTGTTAAAAAGTATGCAGAACTTCTAATGAGGAAGAAAAAAAACAGACTAGTGAAACTAGTAGAGCAGAATGAAAGCAGATTAGCGTGCGCAGTGTAAGTGCAGATCAGATAATGTAGCAAATCTAACTCAAAGATGTGGGTGAGCAGTAAAGTGCTTACAAAAATTGCTAATGAAAACTAATATAGAAAGTTATAGAATTAAAATGACAAACTTTGAATAAAGCAAATAGATATTATTAAAATAAGTATGGAAATAGTCCAATTCTATTTATGTTGTTCAGTGATTAATATTATATATTGTGGAGTTCAACCACCTAGTCATCTGTGGAACATAATCTATTACTAACTCATACATTATTTTGAGTAACTAGGCTTGGCCCCGTTTATATTATAATGGTAAACATTCTTAAGACATATTACAAACTAGATGCGATAATGTTGGACTACTTCCATCATCTATCATTAAATACTGGAATGTCTAGAAAATTTTAAACTTTAAACTTTTCCAAATAGAAAGAACACCAAACTATTAGTAATAACATACAAATAGACAATCCAGGTCATTAATTATATATTGAGGGTATTATTCTCCACTATTCTTCAGGTGTTGCTGACCTGACCAGTGACAGTACTAGCATAAAGGTCAAAACTTACATCTTTCGATTTTTGAATAAAAGTCTTTGAACAGAACAGCTCAGTTGGTCAGAGTCTTGCTTTAAAATTCAATAATCTAAAGACCTAAGTTCCACTCTTATGTTAGTATTGTCACTGGAGAATGATACCATTCAAAAATATTGTGTATGATACTAATCTGTGTTGTTGTATTTGAAAAAGTTTAAATACAAGTTAAAATTTTCTAGACATTCAATATTTAATGATAGTTCAACATATTATCACATCTAAAATACCATCATCACAAACTTTCAGGCAAATATTAGAAACTAGTCTTTAATTACTCCCCCCTTCCCCTCATTATATTAGTTTGCTTTATATAATCAATCTGTCACAATATCATTTTGTGTTTATAATACCAACAAACATTTTTTTTTACTTTTAAAAAACCAGTCTCCATTCTTTTGTACTCTATATTATTTACTATCATTAAACTAGAACAATTATTTCACACATTCAAATTATGAGAGACAAATTTATAAACCTTTCAGTTTTTTCCAAATAGTTTTATTAACATTAAATTTAGAATAATTTTTCGAATAATTAACTAATATAATACATATACAAACAGCACAATTCTATAAAACAGACTCTTCTTTACAACAGCCAGAAAAAAATTAAAAATAATCTAGTATAAATTTCTTTATCATGGCTAGCAAAAACTAATCTTCAATCTATTAAAAATAACAGTTGTATAATAGCTTATACTTAAGGTTAAGAAAGGCACTCAGTCTTCAAGTACTTGAAAGACATTAAATACAATATTGAATATATAGATATGTTAGAAATTAATGTAGCATAATAAATTTAGAAACAAAGAATTTAACATTTTCCCAAATGTTTGTCATATGAAAGGAGATTAGAATTAAAATTGTAAATAACAATATAGAAACACATTTGCCAACTTCTGAAAATAAAATTAAAAAAAAACAAACAATTTATATGACAAGGAAAAATAAACTGGGCAAGCATCCAATATAATTTTACATTCACTAAGTAATTTTCTATGGTAAATGTATTGATCATTGATCAAGTTAAATATTTTAATTCATACTTGAGATATACAGTGATTCGCTAGAGATATATTGCATCATTTTGATGATTATCTGCTTCACATAATGGTGACCTTGCAGGCACAGATTTAGCTTTCAATGAAGATGGTTAAATCAAATGTTAGCTTGAAACCCTTTCCTAAAGTTAAGGATTCCAATAAGTTTGCGATGACATGGCTAATGTCCATTAAATAATACTTTCAAAATGTACTTATTAGTATGTGAATTTAATGAACTATGTTTCATAACAATTTCTAATACACATATTTCATAACAATTGATCTGCTTCAAATCTACACTTTTCTCTTCAAAATCATCAGTAGTATTATGTCCTGTGAACAAGTCCAGACAGTAATCACATCACCAAATCATCCATTTTTTAATCTGTTCTCTTCATTGCTCAGCTCTTCAACTTCATGTAACTCTTCCAAATTCTTATATCATCCAACAATGTTGATTTTTTTTTGTCCTTTCTTCTTGTTTCCACATACCATTCCCTCCAAAAGTTCTTTCATTAAACTATACTTTTTTCTTAATATATGTCCAATCCAGTTTTTCTTTTTATTTCTAATTTTTTCAATAATTTCCAGCAATAATTCAATAAACAACATGGAGTATATGCAAATCACATCTTTATCCATAATAGTGAATGAATAATTATAAACATAAAACTTTTTGTACTTTCGTCTAAAAAAAAAAAAAAAAAATGTTTCAGACTAAAAACTCTCAAAGTAAAGTACAATTTTCAAATTTGCAAAAAAAAAAGGTATGATTTTAAAATGTTAGCCATGTTCAGTTTATCTTGTTATATATTTGTATTCAAATATCATCGTGTAATATTAATAATTTCTACTTGGAAAAAATGGGTTCCATAATTTCCACAAAATGTAAAATTACAAGTTACCAAGAGTGAATAAATGGAACTTGCTTGCCATTTGAAAATATGCTACCCGAGTCCATAATAAGGTTAAGTAAAAAAAAAAAAAACCAATCAACTAAAAGCAAAGACTATATTCAAAAATGTAAAATAAAATAAAAAAAGGGAAGTAAAAATAACAATAAACTTGATAATGATGAGAATTATATTCCAAAACAAAGTTTCAATGTTGACATCATGATAAATATCTTTCCATTAAATTCTTCAAAATAAAATGCTTTACCTATTTTCTAAAGCAAAAATAGCTGTTTTGTTAGTCTATAAAAATGGAAAAAATATTGCCAAATCTTATTTGTCAGTTATTTAAAAATCTTAAACTTGTTACAGCTTAAAAATATCACATAACACCATCTTAGATTAATTTGATTCAAGCTTTATCAACATAATATATGCTATTTTTTTTTTTTTTTTTAAGTTAACTTTGGTATTACTTTATCTAAATGTTTCAATCATTTTCTAGGGACAATTTCAATGGCATATTAACATATTTTCAATACTGACATAAGAAATATTATTTATTGCCAGCATTATTTTTTCAAAAATGATATCAGCAATGTCTATGTTTATGAAATATCCTAGAATATATATTAACCAATATATATATTAAATTTTAATTACCTGTTACTAATTATTTTTGCATGAATATAATAAGTACATTGATATTGAAAATATGTTAACAAAGATTACATACTCTTGAAAATAACCTTAAAAATGGTCGAAATGTTGTGATGAAGTAGTTCAGGCTGTTACAGGCTCCCAGTTTTATTCACCAAAGTTATAGTCTAGTTTTGAATTCATAGAAGAAAAGTTTACTAAGATGTAAGTGAATACTTGTTTTATTGCCTTTTCATCTTTACAAGAAATTTTAAAGAAGTTTTCATTCCCGAATAATTAAAATTACATATCGTTTCCGTTTTATGCAAACAGCTGTCATTGGAAATAGGCAAACGCTAGGTTAAGTAATTCTTAGAATTATTACAATAACATAAATCTTTGAAAAATAGTTTTAAATGAAACTAAATGGTTCTAAAAAGAATAGAGACACTAGAAATCCTGATTTTATTGATAGAATAAAAAAAGAAAACATTTGGATATTAAATCTCATTGAAAATGCTGAAAATAAAAATGTTAACAAAAATAGTTTTAAGAACTTTATCTTTTTTTTTTCTCATATGTCAAGCCGTTGGCCGAGTGCGAACCTGGGACAACTGCTTTACAACTGCTTGGAAAGCTGCTGTGCTAACCTCTCAGCCACCAATGCTGACAAGTTTATCTTTGCATGAGATATTAATAATGTTAAACAAGTTTCTATAGCTGAAAACCAGTCAGGGAAGACAGAAAACAACCTAAGGAACATTATAGATACAAAAATTAATCATAAAATTAAGAAAGAAATCCTAGTGTTAAATTGTTCATAGGAATAAAGTTATGATATCGTTGTGTTGAACAGGTCGAATAAATTATTTTGAATTTTAATTCGATCTCAATTTTAGAATTGAACATTATAGATTATGACTTAAGCTATCTTCCTGCACAAAAATCAAGTTTCACCAATGATCACAACAGAAGTTATTAGCCCATTTCCAGTGTGATTGGGGCATCACAAAAAATAAAAATAAAAATTTTCAAATCAACACAGAATTACAACGAAATGATTCCTCAGCAAAAAACAAACAAACAATGATTTAAAGGCAAAATTAGTACAAATGATGTTTTAGACATAAGCAGAGACATTGAAGCTACAAATGATTCATCCTCTTTTAGTTATTTCAAACTTTAACAATAAACTTTCAGATTATACAACCGAATCCATGATTCCTAATCAAGACCTAGAATTCAATCCAAAGAAGCAGAATCCAATTAGTATCAACAAATAATAACCATAGTGAACCCTGAAGGACTTTATAGTTGGGTAAATTGAACAGGTATTGTGAACATTTGCAGACACAGGAGGTTGATAATGATTACAAACAGACTTTCAGCTCCATTGACCTCAGTGTGTTAGGTGATATGGACAAATGGTATGTATTCATGATGTGCAAGTAAATCTGGCTTGATTCCAGACTACATTAAATCCAACAGTTGCATTGGTGGGCATAGGTCTGCACTCCTCATTTTCTTTCGCAGGGGTTGATGATGGCGGTCGTTGGGGTCTGGTTTGAGGGGGCGGGCTGTTGACGATTATTGCCGCTTCCGGAAAACCTGCCGGGAGGGTACAGGGTCAAAGCTTTCAGCGCCTTTACTGCTCTGATGGGCTGCTGCGCTCCCTTGATGGATTGTTTTTGGGCAGTGCAGATCTATGCTCGCCCATATATAGATACATATTGAGTAAGGTTATACAACCCTTTTGTGGATGTTTTTTTAATGAGCGTATGTACTTTGTTTTTACTTTGTAACATTGAACACTGTAATATCATGTAGCTGGTGATCAGACACCTGTGTTTTTTTTACCTTAATAAAAAAATGTTGTGATGAAGTAATAAAGAAATATTTGAAAGTTATTACTGATTAAGAGAAATAAAATTATTCTTTAATGAGAATGAACTTTTATATTTATGTCTACCCTTTCAGCTTTTTGAACGCTACGAGCGCACATCCGGCGGTGTTCAGATGATGTTTTTTCTTTCTTTACTGACGTAAAAGGTATAAGTGTGCCATAGACGAAAATACGATCGTTCGAAAGCTTGCTGACGTAGCTTTCAGAAAATGTTTATTTCAAAAAAATCGGTTAAAATTTAAATTTTTGGCAGCAGTTTTAATCAACCACAGTATTTAATTCTTTTGTCTTTTTTAATAATTTTTGTACTTATCACGAAGCGATAAAAGACAAAAATAATTTACGGGGCTGCAGATGACATTTCTCCGATACTATATTAAAGATGATGGACAGAAGCTGTTCAACGTAATTTTGTAAGTAGCATTTAAAAATTTTTTTTTTATTTTTTTAATAAAACTATAATATATTTTTATTTAAATTATAATTTTTATTAATTATTTTTAGTTTGTAATTTGTGTGTGTTAGTTATTTATGTTCGTATACAATTAATATCTAATGTAACTTTTAACGTTCTACACTTATAAAAACAATGTTTTTCAAAAAGTATAATTTATTACGAAAATCATTATGTTTATATATATAATACAATATGGTTTATAAGTAATTTGTTATAATTCCGATTCTTGTTTACGTTTTTCAAGTCTATAGCTAACAAATGATCTGTATGCAAATAAATTATATATACGTGATTCATGCTTTGTTTTTGCTATGTTTCATAACATTATTTTCAAGTCAATAGCTAACAAATACACTATATGCAAATAAATTATATCTATGTAGTACAATAAATATAAGATAGCATCACTTCTGTGCATAAAGAATATAAACATCACTGGTGTCCATAAAGAATATAAACATCAGTGGATGTCCATAAACAATATAAACATCACTGATGTACACAAAAAATATAAAATGAAGAGATAAAACTCATTTTATCATAGTGATATAGGCAGTAGCCTACAATTTCTAGTTTTTGACAGACAAGAAGCCAATTGCTATGATGATTTCTTTTATATCTTTTATTAGGATGAATCTTTTTCTTTATAGATGCCTTTGACATTTAGAACTTTCGGGGTACAAGATAAAAATGAAGAAGTCATATCCGACTTCTTTTGGAGATAGTGAAGCTGTGGATTATCTCAGGTAAGACATGTTATACATGTTTAGAAAGATAATTTTGTGAGGAATGCAAAGAAATTATCACTGAAGATGTATTTTCAATTTTAGTTAATGTTACTTATCAAATTATGATGAAACAATAAAATAATAAGTATTTCGGATGTGAAAATTTCTTTTTTCCTTAT
Organism: Epiperipatus broadwayi; assembly: GCA_028023455.1. NCBI lineage: Eukaryota > Metazoa > Onychophora > Udeonychophora > Euonychophora > Peripatidae > Epiperipatus > Epiperipatus broadwayi. The sequence continues at coordinate 2,491,013 of JAQFVV010006259.1, read as the reverse complement.
TTTTTATATAGTTATCACTATTTATTTTATGTTTATTGTTTTCCTTAATGTTTCTAGTTTCTAGCATTGTAATTGTTTTTGCTCTAACATAATTAAAACTGAAGTTATTGTGAAAATTGTGTGTCAGGCCAGTATTTTAAAAAGTTCAATATGGCGGCTTGAAGCTGAAAGATTTAATTATGTTGTTTGTTTTTTTTAAAAAAAAACTTTTTAAACTTTTGCTTCATATTTGATAATAATGAATGTGGTTTTGAGTAGACTAAAAAAATGAAACAGACAATGGATCATTATTAAAAAATGTTAATGATATGAATACTGAGAATTTCCAGGATACTAACAAAATATCATACAACCTCTGCCTACACATTACTTTTAAATAGTAAAACTAATTTTCCTATTCCAGTTATACTATCTTGTGTAATTTTGATTAATCAATAGATCCCATATAGTAGTGATTAATAAATCCACATCCAGTGATATTATTCATATTCCCAGATTAGTTGGCTTAGATTTAAAATGTTATTAAAGTTGTTGTTTTTTTTTTAATTACAAGCTGATAACTTGAAACTACTACAAAGAATAAATGATAGAGTGCAAAAGAACAAAAAAATCCCATGTACACTAAATCCAGATCCTAAATTTCTCATTGATGAAAGCAATGAGCCAGAAATTAATATGGTGATATAAATAGGACAGCACTGAATATGGATTTATTAAACACTGCTACCTGGCGCATATTGATTTCTCAAGCTTACACAAGATGGCAAATTGAATACAGGAAATAATTTGCAACTTAAAAGCAATGTGTGGGGGTAACGTCATATTATATAACAGTGGTGAGTGCTAGTAATCTAATAATAATAATTTATACATTAAACAACAATTATCCCCTCAAAAAAAAATTAAATTTATCATTATTCATAACCCTTTCAAAATAGTCTAATATATGATCCTGTCATCCGTCCGTCCCCCCAAAATTACAGATTTACACAAATTCATACAGTAAGTTTAATAATTTACTGAAAAAAGTCAATAAATAGGCTTTAAGGTTACAAAAAGTACTACAAAAAGGATATAAACTTTCTTTGAAAAAAAAAAAAAAATTTCTCAATATCACCATATATTTTATTTTGCTCACTGCTTCTCGATAAGACTTAAAACATCTGTCACATTACTCTTTTTTTCAATGTCTTCATCAATGGTACCATTATGATTAATTTGACTCAACAAATATTTCTGAACAAAAACAGAAAACATTTCTTTATAAATAACCTTCTCAAGAAGTCCTTGATACTAAACAGCATGTAATACTTCTTCACTCCCAGATTGACTTTTACATTTGGTATAAACTACAGAAACTAGCCAAGGAACATATATATCTGTTATCTATGCTGGGATCAAAATGAGCTGTCCTGAAATCTATTAATAAAATAATGTTACTCCTATTTTATAACTATTTTATTTTATTTATTTTTTTTGTAATCTATTTATTGCATATTTCCTCATTTAATTAAATACCATTAATCAAATATATTGAAATGTATTGAATTAGCAAACACAAAATTTTATAAGAATAATTTTTCACTGGATTACAAAGTTCAGAACCTAAAGAAAACAGTGATATGGACATACATTAGGAGCCTTAGTTATAGATAGGGGAGGGCAAATTTAAAAGTACCATGATCGACTTTTATATTTATTATCTATCACCTATCTAACAGTGATTGATTTTTTGGATAATAAAGGAATAAATAATGTTATAAAATTTAAATTTTGTTTATTGATTATTATTAATTATATATTTTTGCTAGTTGACAGAAATATGCTTTTTAAAGATTGGTTGGAAGAATTCCTATGGAGTGTGAATTGATGTAAACTAAAAAACTATCTTTAAATATATCATTTTTATTGATAGGATGTAGAATCCAGAATCATAGCGAGGTAATAATTAATTAATGAATGCAACGCAACAACAGAAAAATTATTTATTATTGATTATTTTATTATAATTCAACATATAACAAATTCACCTTCAAGCCAAAAAACTAGTATGTTTTAAGAGCAAAACAAAATACATATAAACGCATATAGGTGCTCGAGTGCTATCAAGTCATTTGAATGCACATATACAAAAAGAATGGTGTTGAACAATCGGTCAACTCGGTTATATAATTTATGAATATAAATGTAAAAATAAAAAGATTTGGAATTCCGGCAACAGTAATATGATGGCAGAAACATCTGCGCTCAATCGCACTGTACATGATCGACCGTTTGCTCTCTCTGTTATAGACCATATTCTGTGAAAATTTACATTGACAGGAAAAAGGTCAAACTATGGGTTTTCATTACATTTCCAAACTTTTTACATTTACTAGAACAGGGGTCCCAAACTCTATGCCCGTGGGCACCACGGCGCCCGCAGACGATTTTACGTGTGCCTGTCGCTATCCAAACACGATAAAAAATTATTTATCTGATACAAATAAATTTAATTTTTAAAATTTCTTATAAATTATTGTATTATATTGTAATCAAATTGTAGGGCATACTATACTTTTACAGCGTAAAAATATAAACGTTAATATGTTAAAATTTTATTTTTGAAATAAATATTTTTTTGTACATTATGTGTATTATTAACAATATCTAACTATAAATTTACATTGAAAAAATAAATAGTGCTCGACATCTGGTTGGAAAAAATAAATGGTGCCCACCACCTGGCCGATATTATAGAATGTGCTCTTAAGTGCAAAAAGGTTGGGGGCCTCTGTACTAGAATGTAATAGTTTGTAATAGTATTTCTATTCTAATAAAATGATCATATAATACATTGCTGCATTAGATTCGGTGAAATGCGATGAATTTTATTGCAATTTTGTGTTGGAAAATGACATTTAAACATTAGTTGTTCTACATTTTAATTTTAATTATTGACTGCAGACAGCAGGGGTAATTAAAAATAAGGAAGCATAAAAACTCAAGTACCAAATCAAGAATTTTTGCAGATATTTAGGTATAATGTTAAAAGAAAAAAACTTTTTTTTTTGTTTCTTTAGCTATTTTTTACAAGTTTAAATATTTTCATTAATTTGATCCATAATATAATTATAAAAATGAAATATATTAATATCAATGTGTTTTTCATTTTAACTTACATGTTAGAAAGTATTTTTTATGATCTCCCATTTTATGACATTTCTATTGCTATTTTTTTAAAGTCTAGAATAAAAACTGGATATATTAGATATGCTTATGTTATAAGACTTCAAGATAATTTCCTGTACTTTCCAATGAGATAACAGCTCTTGCAATATATCATTTTTGAATTTTATCACTTTAAAAAAAATTTTAATATAAAGACAAAATGGACAGATGTTTTATAAAAATTCACCATTACTAAAATAAATTCATAGAGGTGAGGTATGTAGAATTCTGAATATTATATTTTACATTATGTTAAATTATCATTTCAATACAAAACTTTTAATTATATATATATGTTTTGTCTTATTACTTTTATTATAGCTTTTAGTATTAGAAAAAGAAATTGCCAAATAATTATATATTTATTCATATAATTTTTATATCTACGCATATATACATGTGTGTGTGTGAATAAATGGACACATTTCAATTAAGTATATTTGTTTTTCCATTTTTATAGTTATTATTAAAATAAATCTTTGCAAACAAATTATTAATAATCAATATTTTATTGGGAAAGAAATATCCCTAAATTATGCATATAAAAAATTAGGTCAGAGACTGTGTTGCATAATTGATTCCTATTTTCAGAAGAAAAAATTAAGAATGATCTTGTTTTCTTATTTCTTGTGAATATTTATTTTATTAAAAATGTTTTAATTTTAAAACATAACTACAAATATAATTTATAAATACATTTAAAATAATTAACTTTAAAAATAATCTAAATTCTTTATATTTTTTTATTTATTTAATGCTATTAAACTTTAAGAGCATTGTTGTTTTTATGTATGCTAGTTTTATGATCATCTAATATTTTATATTTTTTATTATATGTTAGATAGTTATTCTTAAAATTATATTTCCAACAGATACATTAAAAAAAAAAAAAAAATGGCGTTTTTGTAAGGAAAAGAGTTGAGTTAATCAAATTGTAAGCTTTTTTTTAAAATATTCATGATCACTTTTTTTTTAGAATACTTTTCCTTAAATAAGTTGCTTGGAAAATAATATTTAACACAAATATGTAAAAAATAAGTAATTTTATTTTGTCACAAACAATTCAAACTGAAAGCTACATATATGAAAAAATAACCTTATGATTTAGGCCTCAATATATTATGTTTAACGTCATGCAGAAAGTTAATGGGAGACGCTATCGATACAATGGATAAAGTCAATAGAATTATTTTTTACATTAAAAATAATGGAGTTAATTATTATTAAAATAGAAAATTGATATCAACAAATACATAAACCAGATTCCACAGCAAATCTCAGAAGCTTATAATGAATTAAAAGGATTGCAGATAAAAAATTTAATTACAGCACTTTATAAATTATTTGCTTTCCTTTTATATAAAGTATACTATTGTTGTATCTATATATTTTGCTTTCAAAAAATGTTTTCTGATTGATAAATAAATGAGACACAATTACAATAACATCAAAACATTGATTATATTCCATTTACATTAATATATTTACGACACTTAACAATTTTATTTCTTCCATATGTCATTGTTGCCAATAAGAATCAGAAGTTTGAAGAAATGCCATGACTTTTAATAATATTCTTCTAGTGATTGGCTCACCTTATGAAAAATATAGTATTTGCCATTAGCAGCCTTTCCAAGCTTGTACATCCCTGAATGCATTCTAACAAACAATGGACATGAGTTACATTAGAGTAATTCCAATCTGTGAATTACTGAAATCAAATGAAACTTAGCTCTCTAACGAATTCCCCTATCTTTGCCAGCAATTAGATTTACTGAACTAATTATTTTACTGGCCTGTTTATATTACTGACTATTTGTTTACATTACTGTTGTTTTTATTGGTAAACTATTATTGTATATTGAATCCAATACAGAACTCTATACTGTCAAGTCCACTACAATGACATGTTTTATTTGTAGGAGATCCAATGTATCTTACATATATCTTCATATTATAACTTATTTCAATCACTTTAACACATATTTCTTATTGGATACAACTAAGAGTAATGACATGCAAAAAGAAATATGTATAAAGTAAAAGCAACTTTGTATAAAAGAAATTTAGTGGATTTTAATAACAGGAAAGGATTCACAAGCATTAAGCACTGCTTCAGTAAACCTGAGGTACCATAGCTAAGTATGATCCATTCATTTATTTTAATACTTTTCATCTTATGCAGAAAGTTATACTTTAAGAGGGGGGGAGTGATTTCTTCCCATTTATTTTTTATATACATCTTATCATTATCATTTTCAACTACTATTAATCCATTGCATGATGGTCTTTCAGAATTTAATCCAATTTCCCTGATTCATAGTCACACAGCATCACACTAGTAAACTTCCTTATTTCATCTATCCATCTTGCACATGATCACTTTTTAGATCTTTTACAATCTCTTGGGATCCAATTTAAAACTTCCAAGTGCTCATTTATTATTATCTTTTCTAGCAACATGTCCTCCGGTCTGGTTCCATTTCAATCTTAATTTCTTCAACGATGTCAGTGATACCTCTTTGTCCTCTCATTCATGTATTTCATTTTTGATTTCTTGCTACTCCCAACATAAATTTCTAAACATTATTAATTTCTAGATTTGGGGAGCAGTAATATGGAATTTATCAATTGCAAAACTTCAAATTATTAATTTCCTTCTAAACTACTATTAATGTAGTATATATATACACACACACCCAATCACCAACTTCAAACTGACTATCATTAACAGCAATTTAATTGCTAGATATCAGGAAAGACTACTAAACAAATCTATTGTTCAGACCTGTCCAATTAAAATAGCATTTTAAAAATTTCCGGATAGTGAGTCTAATATATGCTTTAACATACCATCAAAAAGCATCAATTAAAATTGTCATGCTTTGGAATGAACAAAGGAAGTGTATTTATTTAAAAATTAAAACAAAAGAAAGAGAATAGTTTAGAATGAAATTTTCTGGTACTAAAATAAATAAATAAATGCTCAGTAAATATTAAAAAGAAAAAGCTGCTGAATATAACATTAACCATAACAAATCTAAAAATAAATAAAATTAATCATTGCTATTGTTATAGCAATTCAAATAATACAACAAATCTTAAAAAACAAAGCTTTGTAATATAAAAAGTATGTACATTCATCAGCAGCAACAGCAGCTGATATAGAAGAATTCCAACTTCAAAAGACAAAATAATAGAAATATTATATCAAAATGAATTTTGTAATGACTATATAAACAAATCTGGGAAACATAAGTCCATATAAACATCATACTGGTGCATTATTTTGTTTGACATTTTGCTATACTAGCTTTTAACTATTATATAATGCTTTTCTTTATGAAATACTGTATTTCAACACAATGTCTAACTGTAGGTCTCCAGTATATTTTATTATTCTCTGCCACATTCTTTTAATGGAAACAATATTGCATTTGTTTGGAATGTCGTATAATGTCGTAGAGAATCTTTCAAATATAAAGAGGTGTGGCTCCCTCAAAAACCATGTTCACCATAAAACACCCTCTTAAGAAATCTTGTACTGTTCATCCATTTCATATATCTTATCCAATGAGAATGTTCTACAAAATTACTCCAGCAAGTTGAATATATGACCTTACCATCATATTTTTAAAATTTCCAAGAGCGACTTGAAATTTTTCTATATTGTTATATCAATAGGGAGTCCAATTATCACTTCACAATAAATTAGGTAAACTAACAGCTCTATAGGTGATGTTTTGCTACAATGAACTTGTTGAAAGCAACAGTACATTAGAATCTATGCTATATTTCAACAATATGTCCACAATTCTCCCTAAAAAGAAATCAAGATATTTAAATTGGCTTATATTCTGCAAGACTATAACCACTTAAATTATAAGTTGTCTTCATAATTTCTATTAGGCTTGGAAGAATTTCTATCATTACTAATTTTTCCAATTTGTTACCCCTTTAAATAAAATTTTAATTATCTACATCATTAAACATCACATGATCATCATTTCTTATGCTTGTTCAAGCTGGTAAAACTCTCCATACAGTAGTGCCATTCAGTGCAAGCCAGAGTAATCAATGGATGCCAGAAGGCTTGTGCATAAAATCCCTATCTAGTACCTACTCATCAATATCCCCAGATTAGTTTCTAGCTTATGGCCATCAGTGAGTAGCCTTGGATCTGAGAGCATTGCACCTCACTGACAAAAACCATAAGTTAGAAACTAGTCTGGGGATATTGGATGAGTAGGCACTAGATAGGGATTTTATGCACAAGCCTTCGGCATCCATTGATTACTCTGGCTTGCACTGAGTGGCACTACTGTATGGAAAGTTTTATCTTTATCCAAATCATCCCAACAATAACATAGCAAATATAATTAATTGTAAATCATATAAAACATAACTGACTGTTTTTGTGACCCCCCCAAAAAAAAAGTATTATATATAGGCAAGTACAAAAAAAATTACAAATTTTCGTTAAGATTATACTTATCAAAAAATTATTAATAAATATAAGTTTCTAGATATATAAGATAAATTACGGTTAAAAATCTTTTTTTATATAATGATCATTGTAATATAGACTTTAGTTCGTTTTCAAAAGAATTCTTTTAAAATTTTTATATTGATTTGACACTTTTATGACAGAATATGTTAATGTTTACCAGAACATTCTTTCTTTTCATATCTTCTATCCATAAATGTAATCACATACTCCAAAATCCTGTGCAATTTAATGAATAGTGTCAGACTGGAACATCAGACTGATGTCACTTAGAACACTTTTGGTGTTTAAACTTCTAACGCATTCCAGAGCAATAAAACCATTCCACTATTTATTTTATATACTGCAAATGTTACTTTGCCAAATTCAAGAGCAAACATAATAATATGAATTTTCTATTTTTACTATTTCACGAATCAGTGATTCATTTTTAGGGAATATTAAGCCAGACTTACAATAAAATTTTTTTAAAAAAACGTCTTATCAATTGAATAAAGCAATTTGTGGTTTCTCTTAGACATAGTAGAATGGTTACCATCATTAACTTGCTAGTTAAAATAAAATTTTAATTTTCTAATTTGGGATAGCAGTGTAACAAATGTAAATAGGTGGAATGCAAGTGTAACTGTGTGAAATCAAGTGGTCAAAATAAGAACATTGTTGATGACAAATTTTTAATCTTTTTATTTCCTTTCTATATATATTTTTTCAAATCACATATTTTTTTGAAACTCCAGATTTTAAGAACTAAGATATAGAGGAGTTTTATTATATTATTTCAGATCATGAGGGAAATATATAAGTTGATGTAATGCAAAAAGAATATTAATTTTTGAAAATAGCTAGGGGAATTATTAAAATTCTAGTGAATCCATTGAGACTTCTAAGTAATCCTGTAGAAAACAACAGGAGAAATAAAAGAAACACTGGGATGAACTCAAATGTGTCTCAACAAGCAAATTCATGTGGTTTATAGAAAAATGTCTAAAATGTTTGAATTAAAGTCAAACTTGGAAATTGATCATCTAGAAATGAGATGTACCTTGTCAAAAATATTGTCTTTGGTAGTGCAACTTTTATTAGCCTATGAACAGCTAAGCATAAGGTTTTGCTTACCTTGTTTTCATGAATATTTGTATTAATTCATTAACTCTATTTGATTCACAAACAATAACCTTACTTTGCCTTTGATAGAATAGCCTATTTCATTAGACATCAACTTAAATTCATGAATCTATCTATAGGTACTTGATCCTGATTTCCATGCTAGTTCTATTGTTTGTCAAATCAATTGCATAAGAAGCAGAGAGTAAGACTAAAACCATTCAAAACATTGTATTATTAACAGTCAAAAAGATTTAAAAATTATAAAGTTTGAATTTTTCTAAGAAATGGGAAATAGTCTAACTTAAAACTACATATAAAATACCATCATAAACTTTCAGTGGAACACTAAATACATGTCAATTTCAACCCACATTTTCTATAAGGGTTTAAATATTTATTTCACAAACAATACTTCTTCCAAGTTGCAAAGTAATTCATGTATCAATTTGATCCCACATTTTCCATAAGAGTGTACAAACACATTGCTTCTTCCACCAGAATTATAGATGCAAAAAGAACTTGAAGGCCAGACACTTTCTCTTGAATTTAAATAAAAATAATAAAAAATTATGCTAAAAAAGAAATATTTATATTTTTAAAAAGCCAAATATTCATTCTTCATTTCTTTTAGAATGACCTTCAATAAATACACATTGCTATACTATTATTAACTCAAAAATAACAGCTTAATACCAAATACTATTTTTTATGAAAATATTAATTTTATACTCATTTTGTTGTTTTTATTTTTTACTTCCTCTTAAGTTAACATAATTTCATAAAGTTTAAATAAGAAAATAAACAAATAATGGAATGAAGAAGAATATTTATGCATTTAAATCCCTCACCTCTCCCCTAATTAAAAAAAACCATGAAGTCATCATTTATCAAGCTTATAAAATGTTGAGTGATAAAAGATTTGCCATTTTTCTTGCTTTTCATTTACTCTCCAAGCAATACATACCCATTTACTGACCAATATGGGATGACTAGCCAAATTGGAAGCAAACTGGCGAATGACCTGAAAAAAAAAATCAAAAGTTTTGCCAGGTTCAGATTGCGGACATAGTAGGATGGGCTAGTCTTACAATTAGTATATAAATGCTTTATTTATTTATTTTTACAAGACTACTTCTGAGTGAGGGATTTGAGGTAAAAACTCCTGAATTAGTTATGTTACTGCCTCTGGTAATTAATTATCAGATGATTTTCTGTAAAAGGCAGAACAAGACTGAAAGCTTTACTGGTGGACTCTAGTACAATACATAAACTTATTTTAATGCAATAGCCACAAAAAAATATACCAGTGTTTTTGAACACTTGTGTCAAAAACATATTATAGCAACTCTGGTGACAGCCTATTGTAATACTATCATTAGCAATTAATCTTGGCAATTATTTCTATAGTTATTTATTTCACAAATACACTGCAGTGATTTTCTTTTCTCTCACTTTTATGTTAATTAAACATGAAAAAAAAAAATTATTAAAAAAACTTTGGAGATCCTATCAATTTATTATAAAATGCAAAATGACATAGATAAGATGTTAATGAAACACCATGCTCACTGCCAAGCTTTGTGAAAAAATTGGTACTAGACTATCCAAAAAAAAGGCATTAGTTAAGTCATATTCTTGTGTTCAAATTATAGAGTTTATTACATGAATCTGAATAACATAAAAGACTTATTAACATTTATAAAAATAAATAAGTAAATAAGCAAACAGCTTTATTGCTTGGGATTTCATAAGAAATTCAAACACTAGAAGTGATATCTAGGCTGCATTTTGTGAACTTTAACTTCCAGCGTCTACCAATCTATTATTGCATCAAAGCATGATAACTGAATGGGTTATTATTCAAAAATTCATAAGAAGTTCAAGCTCCAGAAGTGATAGAACTGGGCTGTGATCCATAGACTTTTAAGCTACTGAATCCACCATTCAATCACAGCATAATTCTCACAAGGCAATTAATTTATTATGATTGTGTTAAGAGATAAAAAGCAAAAACCAAATTACTACTGTCAATAATCTTAAGATATCATTTGATTGTCAAAATAACACTGGCCAACTTATGACACAATAAATTGATAATTTGTAAGGCAGAGAAAAGTAAGCGGGCACATATACCTGATATAATTTCATAGTTAAAATCACAAACAATTTTTTGGTAATAAAATCATATATATGAAAGCACAACTGTGAAAATTATATACATTGTTATTTATATGGTCCTATATAAGGATTAAATGGTGGATTGAAGATCAAAACCATAGATCATGATCCAACTTCATCACTTCCAGTGCTCAAATTTATGAATTCTCGAACAATAAATAGTTAGATTTTTTTTCATTAATTAATTGCAATGTTGTAATACAACTAATTTTTAAACCCTCAATTGCGCAGTAACCTTACTTTACTAATAATTATCTACACACTCTAATGATGAATAGCTTATTGATTTTTTTTTTTTTTTTAAAAATGTGATTGTTGATGTTTTCTTGAAACTCTTTCATCTAAAAGAAAATTTCACTTATGGCAATTTTCCAAGTTTTATATTTGGTTATTTTAAAAATTCTTTAGTATTGCTATGAAAGAAATCCTGAAATTCTTAAGACAACTAGATATCTTATAAAAGTTATCACATTTATTTTTTCCATCTGCAGACTTAATTTTTCCAACTATTAAAATAAAATAAAAAACCTTGATGTAATATACCAAGCCCTTCAATCAGAGTATAGATAGTCTATAATTGTTAGAAAATCTTTTACTAAGGAATGAGGTAAAAACTCATTAAATTGTCAACTTTAGCATTAAATAAACACCCTATATTTTAATTGAAATTTTTGAATAATATAATTATACATCATAACAACAACAAAAAAAAAAACATTCTCTTTAAGACATTATAGAATGTTAGAAATAGAATTAAAAGTTGTTCATAATGCAATGCTTAATAGGAGTATGGCCCCCACTCACTCCTCACTTGTAATGAAGATCACAAACTTCAACTATAATATTGGGTTTAGTTAGTGATATAACACTCATATGTTTGGCACAGATTAACACTCCCTTATCTATTAATAGTGAGAAAACTATTGCCTAATCAATACTGGATAACCAGCTGAATTAATTCTAACACGGAATTGAAAGAAAATCTTTAAGCCTGCTGTGACATGAAAATATTTCATCGGGCTAATCATAATTGCTCGTCTTACTCAAAATTTTGTCCTATTTAATCTCAAAAACAAAGTGTCTGCTGATTAATTAGCTTTATAAATTTAGTTTTGCATTTTCGATATACAATTTGTTACCAGTAACCTTTACTTATGCAATCCACTCATGATTTTTTGCATAAAGTAATTTCTCTTAGCCATGGTGGAGAACATGAAAATATTTAACAAATGAAAAGCATTACAGTATCATATATTGCAAATGACATTCATATAATACAAACATATTTGCAAATGCATGAATAAATTTACAATAAAAAGGTTAAAATGATAAAATTAATAAATAAATGGTTAAGAATTATATAAATATAAGAGTAAAATATATGACTTCTTATATCAAGATTAGATTTTAAAAAAGTTAATATCATACAGTATTTATAAAGTTGTTTCAAAAATTATATATGAACTGGGTTTGTTAAAATATAATTGGATTATATACACTCACTACACGAATATATAGAGAGTATTGTTAATAATGTAGTATTGCACATTTGAATATTGTAATTCTGATGAAGACTATTAATCAGTTGAAACTGTAAAGAAATATTAACAAGAAATAAATAAAATTTAATCAATTGTAAAAAGTAAATAAAAATGTATTAAATAATATAATACAAGGTATAAAAACAAGAATTGAGTAGAACACAACATTTACAGGACTTTTTTTTATGTTACATATGTTGTGACTTGTTTGTATAAATCTGGATTTATATACAATGTCTCAATAAAAGATGACTAGTTTTCCAAGCTGTTTCTAATGCCACCTCTACATCAACACATGTGACATAGTGGTATAGCTCTATTCATCACAAAAATTTTAAGTGGTTAGCATGTCTGGAACACAAGTTATGACATGAAATGTGGCAGTATAATTCATATATCTCCCTGATCTCATGAAATTTTGCAAACGACTTGAAAATATTCCTGGGTTTCATGTCTCCATTTCAATACACAATTTTAATCATTTTAAACATCTCAGTAAACTTTTGTTTAATTTAAAATAAAATTTAAAGTTAGCATGTTGTTATATTATGGGTTAAGAGTACAAAACATAGGCCCACATGTCATGTTATAATTCATGATCCAGATATGCTATTGCTTTAAAAATTTTACAGTTAATACCTAAACTATAATGAAAGCATTGATTCAGAGAGGACATTGTAGACAGTGTAAAAAAAAAACTAATCTTTTCATTGGGCCACACTAACTATACATTTGAGGTTTACATAACTACAGAAGTGTCCTTTTTTTTTTGTAAATATATTTATTTACATTGCACTCAACATATTAAAAAAATTTTAAATCCCTCCAATAATCACAAAAAAAAAAAAAAAAACAAGTTTAATATTGAATATTTTTGGAGTTGCTATAATGTATGTATATTTGTTAATAACCTGAACTGTTTATTAGATGATAATTTAACAAGTTCAAAAATTCAAAATGGCCTCCTCCCCAGTTGATAGATTTTTAAAATCTGACAAATGAATAGAAGTATTGTACTTAACTTCTCATTTTGGTGCTTGAGCATCATTAGACCATTAGCGAGATTTTAAAAGCTCTATAAGAAATCACATCTGAGATGTTTGGGTGGTATGACCTGGACAAGCTATGAATCAGAAAAGATTAAACTTGGGAAAAATCATCCTGCAATGAATCAATAATAGTTGAAAACGATTATGATAAAAAAAATAAATGTTAATAAAACTACATACACGATTTGTACTTTGAGTTACAGCTAATATTTTACAAACAACATTAATATCTAAAATGATTTAATTTCAAGTGACAGTATATATATAAAAAATAGCCACAATGTCTGCAATCCAGTGAATTTATATCCATACAGCCACTCACAAACGAGCGTGACCATTCTAATTCCAGGAAAATAAACAAAGAGAGAAACTATTATGGCCATTCCAAGTCCAAAAGAGGAAAAAAGTTAAAAGAAGTAATATCCTAGAGATAAGTTTCGTGATGAGTATACAAATCAATCTGTGAACTACAAATAGGTCCACTATTAGTTTTTGTATACTTAGGTATATATAGCAGAGGTTTTTTTTTTTACTTCATTTAATCTTGATAATCTCTAGTTGTTTTGCAAGAGGGTTTTTTTTTCTTCATTTAATTTTGATAACCTCTAGTTGTTTTGCAAAATATATCCACACACACATACACACAAAAAAAAAGTTCTACGATTCAAATAATTTTGAAACATTTTTATTTTAAACTTAAAAAGAATAAACTATTAGATTAAATAAAAAAAAAAGAAAGAGAATACATTAGATTTTAAAAAAATGACGGTTAGAGTTCAACATAAAACAGAAATTTGTTCACTTTAATTCATCTTTGAAACTTCTGCCAACAATGTCTTTTATTTTAGTTTTTAAAAAGTTTTTTTTTTTTTTATTATATGTATGTAATATAAAACTAAAGCATAACATTCTTCCACTACTACTTTTATAATTTTTATTACAATCAGCGGTCCTCTCAGCTGCAATCTAAAAAAAAAAATTGACAAAATCTAATTGGTCAAATCCACTTATTCTCCCATTCATTTCCAAAATACAAACCAAAAAATATAGGTTTGAAATAACTTGGCTATAATAAAAAAAATGAAACAGGTTAACTTGCTCTGGATATCATGTGAACACAGGAGCAATTCGGGAACTTATAGGTCTACTGTCTTCACTTCAATCATTAATTAATATTTATGATTTGTTAAAGACAAGAATTTCTGGTGAAAAAGTACCAATAAACCATGGTCCTAGCTCTTGCTGTAGATAATTCTTTCCCCAATAGTGACGATATTGCTTTGCTATTCCTCATCTGACCAATCAGATTAATCTGTTACAAATAAATATTGAGTTTATAAATCATCTAGATAAGTGAATGAAGTTTTCCTAATATACAAATTAAGATGTAAATTAGTATCTTGGGTGACTAAGAAGAAATAAACAAATTTTGATGAACATAGATAATTGTTATGATAAAGCAAAGAGAGCTAAACTATTTTAGACATGCAGTTAGACAAGTGGACACACTGGAAAAGGGATATCATGATTAGAATTGTGAATGGACTAAAAAGAGAACAACTAAGACTGTCATAGATGATTAACATAACAAAATGGACAGGGTTAATAATGAAGTTTGAAGAAGAATGAATGAAAGAATGGCCTGGAAATAGTTCATCCATACTCTCTCATTGTCAAAACTATGGATCAGATGGATGATGATGAATCTGATCAAGGATTATGATTTAATTAGATAAATAATAATGAAAAATTAATACCATTTTCTTATCATTTTCTATTATTGATCTACTGTAGGATGAAAGTCTCAAGTTTAATCCAGTTACCCTAATCTCTAACATCACTTTTCCGTAACACATTAGCAAACTTACCTCATCCACATAATTCACATATGGTATCTTTTCTATCAATATGCCCAGCCCAGCTCTATTTCAATCTCTTAATTATTTCAATAATGTCAGTGATACTTGTTTATTCTCTCATCCATGTATTTTGTTTTAGATTTCCAATTGTTAATTCTAACATAGATCTCTCCATAATTCATTTAGTAATCTGAAGTCTCAGATCCATAAATAAAAATTAGTATAACGCATCTATTAAAAATCTTTTCAAACATGTAGACATATTATCTTTTAATATTAACATATTTCTATAAAAATCACTCCATCCAAGTTTAATTCTATGGTTAATTTCATCCATTATGTTCCTTTCGATGTTAACTGTGAACAAGGTATTTGTACTTGTTAATTTCTTCTAATTCATGACTATTAATTTTTATTTTCTTCTTCTAAAAAAATTCAGTGAACATTGGTCCTTTTTGCTTTTATCCTTAATCCTATTTTCTTACTTTCATCTCATAACTCTTGCAAAATTTCCTGAAACTCAGCATTATTTGTGAAAATAACCACATCAACTGCAAAATTTAGATGACTTAAATAACCTTCATTGCTTCCAATTTAATCCAAAAAATTCTTTTTGTAAAAGACTGCTTTAAAAGTTTTGAAGTACAGAACCACTGTGTCGTGTGGCTTTCACACTGTTAATATTACCATGCAATTTAATCGTTGCATATCGATAAATATTTTTCAAAATATGACAATATCCTGGGTCTATTTTGATGATCCAATTTTTCAATCACTATAGAAATGCTTAAAGAATCATATTCCTTTTCATTATCTACAAATAGAACGGAACAATTCTATAAATTCTCTCAATATTTGCATACTAGAATCGCTTTTAAATCCAACTTGTTCTTTCAATTGATTAAAATTCAAAGTTCACGGTAGATGTATTGTAATTATCTTGATAAAGATTTTGTAAAGAATTGATAGAAGATTGATAGGTATGTAATTTCTAATATCTTCTTTGTTATTTTTCTAGAATATTAACATAATTACCCTATTTTCCTCATCATCTGGAACATCATTATCACTTAAACATTTGGTTTATAACTTTACCAAAAATTTTTCTATTTCTTCAAATGTTTTTTTTTACGATATCAGTAATAATTCCATCATTTCCTAGTGATTTTTTTCTCCTTCATAATACATTTAACTTAAACATTTCACATCTTTATTTAAAATGTTAGCCAATTCAAAAGATTAATAACTTTAGGAGATAATTTATTTTCTTGTTCTTTATTACTATACAATTCTTTATAAAACCCTTCTACACATTTTATGATATCATCTCTATTAAATAAAGAAAAATTGTCATGTACTGTATTTCATTATTGGTACAAAACACATGTAAATCATTAAAGTCATGGGACAGTAGCTTTGAGAGATAAGCCACTTGAATCACACAATTTTATTCAATAATAAGTAAGTTACATATACTAAAATAAGATATTTTATTTTAAAAGTATTCCAAAGATATGGTACTATACCATAACAGCCAGAGATTTCAATTCATAGGTAGTTTTATAAAATACGACAAGTTTAGAATATGGATTCACTTCATGGGAAAAGTATATCATAGATGCCTCGTCCAAAATAATTTTTCCTATTATTTATCTTCTGAATATCTACCATTCAATCTTATCATCTTTTGCAAAAAAATCACATACTTCCAAACTATACATTTTGTCTTCAAAATAACTTAATAAAATAAAACCAGTTATGCTTTTTCAAGCTGAATCAAATAATTTAGAGATCTTGTAACAATTATAATCTTTCAATTACAAAAAACAAGCTGAATTCATAACAGTCCTCATAAAAACTCATCTTTAGCTGCATGGGGAACTTTAGTCTAAAACTACACATTGCTACATTAAATCTGTTCTCAAAAAAGCATAGAGCATATAAGACAAATAAGAGAAACAGGGGGGGGGGGTGAATTGTTCTGTAAAAGTAGGAAGTGTTTTGACATGTGGGAATTTCCTATTTTAGAATATGATTACTGAATGACCATTATTATTCAAATATTATATATTATTTTTCATCATTTCCGAAATGTTTCAACAACCAACATTGGCCTTTAATTATTGAATTTTTCTAATCAACAATACTGATAATACTGAAGCACAGAAAAAATGCTACAAAAGAGTCAACATTTTCAGAAAGATACATGTTCATTTATTTATACACTGGACTTTTGGTAGGTTTTTTTTTTCATATTAAACTCTTTTTTCAATGAAATCAGTTATAAAATAAATGTCATATTTGAGTTTACTTTTTATAATCATATCATTTAAACATTTGCATAAGAGAAGCAGAATATCTAAAAATATAATAATCAAATATTTAGTCACTCAAGAAATTGTATAAAATTTGACATCAGAAATGACAAAGTTGACTTTCACTTTAGGAACCATTAACTATTGAGTTGACATTCTACTACTTTTCTAAACCACACAGGGCCAACTATAAATATATATATATATTTTAAAATGTAATTAAAATAATGTTTATATTACTAGAATTAGTGTAATATGTGTAATCCTATTTGGAAGATTAGCACTATTAAAATCATCGTCCACATATTCGTAAACATTTTCTTCAAAAATCTTGTTCATTATGCAAAGCAAATGTCTCAATATTTCTATATAAATGTACAACATCCTATAATTTCACCTATGTTTTGATTACATTCTAATGTCATTTTCAAATCTACTTCCTATTATCCTTTTATACAAATACTATTGTTTGATTTTAACTGTGCAAAGAAATAATTGACAATAGATCATTAAATAATTGTAGAAAAATTATAGGATATTAGGACATTCTTAAAAATCTTCATTGCACCACACATTCTTGAAACATAATAACATTTAAAAAAGACAACTTCTAAGATGAGTATCTGAGATTTAAAGATTATATCTGGATTAGGAATAATCTCTAGTTTACCAAATGATTGATAATTATCATTAATATATTTAACTGAAGTAGTGGGTGTCAAAGTTATGGATATGGAAAGTCACACTCGTAAATCAAACTATAAGAATATAGTAGTAAAGAAATTTAGTTTGTAGAATAAATAAGATTTGAAAAGAAAATAATAATGAATGTGTTAATGATAATTTTATTTATGGGAATTAATGAATCAATGCTTACTTGGATGAGTGCAGTGGTAAGAGTCCAAAGTACTCAAATTGATTCCAGTTCTGGTATTTCCAGTGCTCAAATTCTTTACGAACTTGCCTGCAATAAAGACGTTTAACTTTTTTCTTTTATTTTTAATGAATCAATTTAGAAAGAAAAAATAAGGGAGTTATTTAGGTAGACAACCAAATTAATAATGAAAAGTAATAGCCATTTTTTACATTTTTTTTTTTTTAGGCTGCATATGGCTTCTGATAATTAGCTTTGATTATACATACAGTATATTTTTAAATATTGTACTAGTTTATTACTTGTGATTCTTGAGAAAGCTAAGGACAGGATCAACTAAGTCAATTCAGTCAAAGTCAACTAAGTCAATTCAGTCAAAGTCAACTAAGTCAATTCAGTCAAAGATCTTGTTAAAAGTTTTTTGCTGTCTACTAATAAGTGGTAGAATTGTTTTCTAAGACAGCTGAAAAATTGATATTAAGTGAATGTTAATGAAATTAACAGATATATAGCCAAATCGTTGACAAAAAAAAAAAAGATGTCAAAATTTTTTAAAAAATGAAAATGTTCAAAGGAATGTTCTATCTATTCAGATGAAATGTTTACTAGGCTTAATAAAAAAGGAAGAAGAAAATTATAGCAGTTATTTTAACAAGATTCCATCTTAGCAATTAATTCTTAATTAATAGTTAATAAATTTAATTAATTAATGCAAACAAATCCGATCTGATTTTTAAAATTAAAAGAACAGAGCAATCCAACATTAATGCCTATATACAATAAACATTGAAAAAAGAGCTCTTAATGAAACCAAAGGTCAAATCCCAACAATGTCAAATTACCACTGAAGCCAATAATCTCACTTGGTTACTTTTAATTTTTCAAATGGAGCATCAAATTTTCGCATGGTTGAATTTTTGCTTGATTTTATCCCATGATTGAATATCATTTATCCTATGTTGCTTGGTGAAGTGGTAGAATGGCTGACTCTAGACATCAACATCTCTAGATTGCAGCTCAACTGTCTCTCCAAGTACTCAAATTTATGAATTCTCTAAAGCAAAAAATCATTCTATGGTTATTCTATATCTATCTCCCCCAGAATACTTTCTCTTTTATACAACATCTCAAAAAGGATAGATCTGCCATATTTTCTCATAAAATTCAATATTACTCTAAACCATCACACAACAAAAATTGTATAAAGATATCTATTAAATACAACTTCAGAATTAGCAGCTAACTATTTTCATTAGCATCACATTTGCTCTGTTTATTTTCATTAGTTTTATATGCACAACTCAATCCTAACATAATAAATATGCCCCTCATCCCCCAATACAACACACACTAATAAAAAAGGTTTTACTGACACTCAACTTCCACCCTTGATAAACATTCAGCAATAATCATCAAATTAAAATATTTTTTGTTTGATCAACAGCTGATGTTTTCTAACACTTCCCATTTTTTTATGTCTCTCAATAATTTAAGATTAGCATTATAATTCTGCAAAGAGCTTAATGACCTGATTCTCTCAATTGTGTTTTATTATGGAATGTTTTTGGCTTTTAAAAAAATGCAAAGTTGTCACTAGTCCCCAGTAAAGTATTAGAAACAAGCTAACACAAGTCTAGAACATTGTTAATTGATGAATTCTCTTATCTTGGGTATATAAACAAACTTTTAAGGTCCATTTTGATTATTACTAACAATGAGCAAAAAAAATGTATACTTTCTGTAGTTTATTTAAATACATAAGATTATTTTTACAAAATATTTACATAATGTATTAAAAAATACTTTAATGATTACATTTAGACTTTTTTGAAATGTTTCAATTTTTAAAATATAAGAAATTTGAAATAATGAGAAAAAAAAAACTGAGATTGTCATATTCTTGTCAAACAATACAGAACTTTTATAGTATTTTAAAAATTATAAATGCAATTTTAAATTTTAGTACAGAATTGCATAGCTTTAGCTCTAACTTATTTAATAATAATTTGTTCAAGGTTAAATAATCAAATTTAATCAACAAAAATTTCAATATTTTTTTTTTAGCGGCTTTGCTGTAATTATTTAAAAAGAAAAAGATTTCAGCTCTCATTACTTATTTCTTTCTTTTTTTTCTCCAATATTTGAAAAGTTCAAATATGATTTTTTAAGAATGTTTTCCATTTTTAAAATTTATATTTCTAATAAATCAAATACAATTTATTGATTTGTAATATTGAATAAAGTGTAAAATGAGAACTTATTTCATTGATAAAAAAAGTGAAATACTGAAAGGTTAAATAAGTCATTTGTGAACAGAAAGTAAAAATATTTTCCAATTTTCACAAATTTAATAATCATCAATCGTTTGTCAATTGAGATATCATATGATGTTTGAGCGCAGAACCAAACTGCAATCTATGGATTTTTAGTTCTCAGTTCTGCCAGTCCCTCTACTGTACTACATATACCATGCAATACATTTATTTGGTTTATAACCCCTTCACTGACAAAGTGGCTGTTGTACCCCTCATTGGTAGTTTAGATTTTAAGTTGAGCCTGAGCAGAATCCGTACATTTCACACTTATGGTACTCATATCATTCGATCTGCCATTTTGTTACATTTAAAATTATGTATAAATTTTTGGTACAAATATCAATTATGGTACAGGTCGTTGGATGGCGCTGTTGCTAATCAAAAACATTAAAATATAACTATCTGCCTGCAACATATTATTAAATATTATGTTTTTATCTTAATTTTTTTTTTATTAAATAAATAAAATAGGAAAGAACGCCATCTTTGTTCTTACCTTTTTTTTTTTTGACATAATATTAAAGAACTGATTAAATATGTTTTTATCTGAATTTGTTTTTACTAAATAAATAGTAAAGAACATCTTTTTTCTTACCTTTTTTTTTTTTTGACATATTATTAACAATTTCTTTTTTATTAAATAAATAAAATAAATAATAAAGAATGTTCTTTATCTTCTTTTTTTTTTTGACATATTATTAAACAAGTGATATATTTTAAAACCTGTATAGTAAACGATTTGCTATAGCTTAGTTGTTGTTTTTTTCTTTTAATCTCCGTTTTGTTTTTTTTTTGTTTTTTGGAGAAAATATAAATGTCCTTTTTAAAAAACATCTTTTCTATTACCCTTTTTTTTTTTGACATATTTTTTAAAAAATATATTGTAAACAATTTACTATACTTTACTTTTTTTTTCTTTTAATCGCCATGTTTTTTTTTTATTTTGGAGAAAATAGAAACATCTTTTTTAAAAAATACCTTTTTTGTTACCTTTTTTTATTGACATATTTTTTAAAAAGTATATAGTCAATAATTTATTAGTTTTTTTTTTCTTTTAATCACTGTACATTTAAAAAGTAAATTTGTAAACTTAACATTAAAAATCAAACAACTATTACGGATCCAACACCATCCACAGCAATATGCCCATTTTGTTGTTCACTCGAAGATCTCGCGGATAATGTCTTTATCGAATAAATCATGGTTATAAAGTTTGTCTAATTTTATACCCTTCAAAACAAACTTAAAAAAAAACACTCTTTGATACATTTTTATACATAATATTACATAATTCGAATGTAAAATAAAAACTGATTTAATAATATCAAAAAACTTGTGTTGAATTCAAATATACACACCCTCAAATTATACAATACACAAGGCTCAATAGTTACCATTCAGACAGTAAGAACAGGGCGCTTGAACCAAATGTGAATTATGGTAAATTAGCAGAACACACTACAGGTCATTACAGCCTGCCTCAGAAACAGTATATTTAACTGTTTTTGAGTAGAAACCGTGCCATCCAACAACCTGTACCATCATTGCTACTTGTACCAAATTTTTTTTCTACGATGAAATTTACATTTTTTTTTTCTTTTTTTGAGATGCAATTTTTAATTTATATTTTTTCTCTTTTGTTTTTAAATTTAGCACTTGTAAAATGTTTTTGCTGTTGAAATGATCTCTCTTGCCACTTGCAGAGTTTTTCCAATTGCCAGGGTATGCATTCGTGAGCCTTCTCTTTGTTCAAAAAGACGGTTTTTTTCTACGCTGAAATTAAAAATTTTTTTATGATTTTTTTTTTTAAATGCAATTTTTTATTTCTTCACTTTTTTTTTTTTAGATTTAGCATTCATAAAACTGTATGGACACTCAAGGCTTGCTTCGATTGCCAACGTATCTATTCTAAGCCTTCTTCTTTGTAGAAGCCAATTTCAGACATAATTTTAGTGATACTTCATATCTAAAAACTGCACTGACTAAAAAAAAGTTGATGCAGTCATTTTATTTGCAGGACAAGCATGGGAATTGCATTTAGGCCTTCTTCATGACCAGAGTTTAAACTTGAAATCAACTTTGATGAATCACGCCATCAGAAATTCAGTGTAGTAGTTTTTTATTACTTATTTTTTATTTGTATTTTTATATAATGAAATATGCGTAGGAAAGCAATAAATATATTTAGAATTTTAGGCAATTTACATTTCAATGACAATAAAAACACGTACCCTCAGCTATTCATTACCATATATCATCTCCCACACACATATATAATCAGTGCTCATAATAAATGTGTTTATTTTGATGTTTATTGATTTAGTTACAGTTTTATTAATTTTATCTTAGATAAATTTTTGTTTAACTTTTTTTTTAGAACACTTTTTACTTGAATACATCTTTTAGGTCAGTGGTCTTCAACCACCGGGCTGCAGAAGTTGTCTGTCGGTCCACAGCTAGACTGCAAGAAAGCTTATAATAACAAAATAATAAGATTTTAAACTTTTAATTAATATGAACAATTTTCATTTATTTTTTTCATCACATTTATTTAAAAAAAAAAGAAACAGAACAAAAATACCACAAAATCTAATCAATCATACATAAATTAATGTTTTTCTATTTATCACAGATGTTTATGGGGGGGTGGGGTAGAAAGTTTTTTATTACACAAACTCCAGTTGTCTTTTGATAGCGAATCACGGCTGCTTGTCAGCGTTGTTAAAACAATAAAATGTAACGTGACTTTTTTTGATCTCTAAAATTTTTTCTACTCTCTTTTAATATTTCATTTTTAGTGTTTTTTTTTTTGGCTATAAGGCTATTTTTTTTTTTTTTGGCATTAACTTTTTATTTTGGAAATCAATTTTTATTACCTTTTTTTAAAAATAAAAAACAAAAAATAAGTTCTGTTTCTAACTTTTGCAAAGTATTTCTCAATACACCCCACCAACCCAAAATATAGTAAGATCAAAACTTTTGATTTTTCAAGTTTCGTTTTCTTTTTTCTTTTTGTTTAAAAATACGCCCACTTTTTTTTGGGCTATAAGGCAATATTTTTTTTAGGCTTTCTTTGTATACCGTTAAAATACTAAAGCTTCTATTTTTAAAACCAATTTCTGTTACCTTTTTTTAAAAATAAAAACAAACAAAAAATAACTTTGGTGTCTATCTTTTGTCTCAGTATTGACAACATATTTCTCAAACCCCCGCCCCCAAATAAAAATTTATCTGTAAACTTCTGCTGGTCCACGAAATCTTATCCTTACTTTTACCGGTCTGGAGGTGTGAAAAGGTTGAAGACTACTGTTTTAGGTCACACCCCATTTTCCAATAATATAATAATTCATTGCAATTTACTAAAGTTTTCTTCGCATAATATCCCATAAGCTGTTCTTACAGTTTGATATTTATTTCAGTACACTTTACTTGAAAAGAATACACATTTTAGGTCACACCCCATTTTTCAATAATATATATTTTATAATATAATCCATTACTAAAGTTCTCTTTGCATAATATCTTGCAAACTTGTTATTTTTTCCCCCACTAAAAACCAAAAATATTTTTAACAGATACCCTGCATGGAAGGACAACCAAACATTTCTAGCAAAAACCCTGAAATGGAAGGATAGGATCTGGGTCAGCTAATAAAAATGGAAGCTACCATAGCATTGTTTTTGTAATTTTTACATTGAAAAACTACCTCTGGTAAGACATATATCATTTTTTTCCAGCAATTTATGACAAATGCGATGAAGCTGTCTATGAAATGTGAACCAATGTAAAAATAAACACGTTTAAGAGTGATAAAAATCTATTTTTATTTTATTTTTAGGTAATGACTATTTTATCAGTTTTATTACATTCTTTCATATTTGCTCTTTCTAACAATGTATATATTTTTATATTTATTGTATTCAAACAGATATGTTATAAATTATATTTGTTATAATTTTTTTTTTAAATTCAAGACAGCAGTCTACCAGTGAAAGAAAGAAATAATAAAAAATATATATTTTATATAAATTTTTAGTTTACAAATATTTTTATAGACATTTTACTACTAAACAATAAATTAGAAATATTAGGCTTTTTTTTTCTATTTGGTACAAAAAATGCATCACAATTTTGATGGCTAAATTTTGGAAAAAAGAATTAAGTTAAAATATTTCATGAACTGGTTAGTTAGAATTCATAATTTCTTTTTAAATATACATTTTTACTGTATTTTCTTAAAAGCAATCTTAATCTTTTTTAAATATATATATTACACACTCACACCCACACACATAAAGCCAAGCATTATTAGCAAAAAAAAGCTAAATGTTGGATAGGATTGGAAGGGAGGGTAATAAATATCTTAATAGTACATGAAGATATTTTGTGTATAGTCAACGTTAATATTACATTAGTATTTGTAATTTATTATTTTTACAAACTTATTTTTATATATAATCTTATTTAGCTTGATATGTAAAAGAAATTAAACTCTTCCAAAATTCTTTTTATCAAAAAATGGATTATCACTTTCTAAAACATTTTTGACAAACATTCATTAAAGCATTTAATATTTTCTATCATTTTAATATCATAATCTTTGTTCCATTTTCTCAGCATGTTAAACATATAATTAATTTGCCATTTCTAAATGATTTTTGACCTAGTTTTAATTTATTTTTTGCATTTCCTATGCAATTGTTTTTATTTTTTCATCATTTACAGGTATCATAATTCAAAATATTCATATTTTCTTTTTCTTTTTGTATTTTAAATTCAACATCAACATTACGATATAATTCCCATTAAACTTTTTTAATAATTCTATTTGTTATATGTGATTTCATTAATTTTTAAATTAATATTCATAATTTTTTGTTTTAATTTTTTCTCTTATTTATGTACTTTTTGTTATTAAATGTACTAAAGATCATAAAGAATAATTATTATTAATTGTTCATCTTTTAATAATTTTAATTTCATTTTTTAATAAATTACTATATGAACAAATTTTTGTTCTATAAATTCCACTTTTTATTAAATTCTTTGTGTTTATTAATATTATTCTCAATTAATTATAAATTCCATAATAAATATTTTTTCTATACATATTACTAGTTTCAAAATATATTATTTTAATTTTTATTTCTTTTTTCATTTTAAATTTTATATAATTACAAAATAAATTATTTTTTTATTCTTATTTCTATTAAAATTCAAAAATAATTAATTACCACCATTTAAAAAAATATTGATTTATATAGAAGTCCTTGAGTATGCACGATATTTAATTCCAGGCATATAGCAGATACCGAAATTCATGAATGCTAGTGAATCATAAAATGTCTTTTAAACACATGAAAATTGTATCGTATTTCATACTGTATAAATATGTTAAAATCATTTCTACTTTTAATGTATATAGCATGTAATTCCTTTATAATACAATTTGTTATTAAGTATAGGACACAAATTTAAAAATAGCAAATCCAGCAAATATGTGCAAATTAGTAAATCAGATTGTATCTAGCTTCTGTTTTATTTTTCTATTTTAGTCTATTGGCTTTATTTAATGACTTTACATATATTCATATGTCAAGGGCACAAACAAATATAATATTACTTTGTTCTCCAATATAATAAAAAAAATGGTACATCATCTAGTAGAAAAGTCAATTTCTGTTTTAAGGTGGAAATAGTTAAATGACACTATCCCGGCCCTCAAAGATATTTTTTGTAGAAGTTATTTTAAAAAAACATTTAATAGAAAAAAAAACCAGAGAATTCCTGTAAATCAAAAATTTTGGAATCGATGGTACCTTCCAATGTAAGTATGGGCATTTAATAATTACATTTTTTAATAACAATATACAAAAATTGTATTAATAAATTATTTAATATTTATTCTCCAAAATGCAAAGATTTCTTGGTTATTATATATATATATATATGTTTGTAGAAGCAATTACCCATATATTGTCTATGCATTGTTCAAATAGTGTATATAGACACTTTACAAATTATAATTTATCAATACCATCATTAAATAAGCACTTGAAAATAAATTATTACATAAGCCAAATTATCTTGTTAGAAAAACTCTCCTCTAAATATATATATATTCGTGAGTCTTTAATTAAAAATGAAATGCCAAAACATTTTAATTTTCACAAAAGGACAGCATGAAATATAATTCGTAAATATTTTTATATCATTTTAATCACAATTTTATGCTGATTAATTTAAATTACTAACAAAATTCCTATTTCAAAACATGTATAACAAAATGTATAACTTATGAATAAATTTAAAATTAATAACTTTAAAAATGTTTAACATTATTTTTATTTTATATTAATTATACTTTCTCAACTTTGCTTTTACAGTACATGATAGTTTAATGAAATATATATTCTAGTTTTAACATCATGTAAAGTAACTATGAATATTGCATTTTCAATTTAAATGGAGGGAAAGAAATCAATCAAGAACAAAAAATATTTTTTCAATTTTTAGAAATTGCTAGATGGGGGGGGGTAATAATTCTGATTTGCATATTAAAATAAAAAGAAGGGTTAATTATAAAAACTGTTAAGATTCTAAAAGGTTTTCTCACTTTAAATAATTTTTAATTGATCTAGATGACTGAAATGTTTTAATACCATTCTCCACCTTATAGAATGTAGTTGCCTTAAAATGATTTCAAATTTTTTTTTAAATTTATTTACTTATTTTTTTATTTCACCAGCAAACTCCATCTTTCTATTTTGAATAAAATCTAGTGAGTTTTTTGTTAATATTCCTCCACATTTGAACATTTTATTTTTACAACTAAACTTTTTTTCTATATCATATATCGATAATTTTAACACTATTTATTACTAATGTAAGCTTTCAAGTTATAAACATTCTAAAAGTTAATATTTGATGTATGCAAAATATGAAAATAAATTTCTAAACGAAGTTCTTATCTATAACAATGGCACTTGGCATCATTGGACATAATTTATCTATTCAAAAAGTTAGTTGAAATATTAGATATTATAAAAGGATATATTTAGGGTTAGCTATTATTAAAGAAACAAAAAAATTTTTAGAAGTTAATATATTAGTTATTGTTACTAAAAAATTTTAAAAATATTTTCTTTACCATTTTGATAAAGACAATTCTAATTTAACCAGTAGAAACTGCTTTCACTAACTATAACCAACTTTTTAAGAGTTGCCTTTTTTAAAAAAAATCTATTTGTGACAAAAGTTTTTGGTTTAAAATAATTTTTTTACAAAAATATTACATAATCTTTAATATTTAAACAAATTACTGAAAATTATACTATTCTTTAGAAATATAAATTATTTGGTTATTTGGCCTCACATTAAAAAAGAATTAGAAATTGTCATTTCTAACATTTAGGCACACCTGCCTCATGGCATTGTAATGCAAGGTTCGTATAATGTTGACATCTTTAGATTTTTTTCAATTAATAATTTTAAATTTGTAAATGCATAAAATAAAATTGTACTCTAATAATATAAGGTTATAAGGCTTAAAACAATGCAGAGATATAACAATTGCAGTGCCATCATATACCCAAAACCCCAAAATCGGCACACAGTTGTCACTACTTTTACCACAAACCTCTATAAAAAATTGCCAATAACTGAAATCTTGGTTACAAATTTATGATTATGGAGAAAAACTATTATTTGCATATTTTTTTTTAATTATTTATTTTCAAAATCTTTTACATAAGCAATATTTATACTTGTTCCAATATTTTCTTCTTTTATTTATTTGAAAATTTTTTTTATATTGAAAAATTATATTTACATAGATTAAATGTGATTATGCTCAAAGATAATGGTTCATAAATGTAAATCCCATGACAGCAGACCATGCTTATTTATAACAGAAATCTTCAATCTGTTTTCAATGCAATATTTGTAAGTAAAAGATTGCCATAACAAATTGAAGGATCTCAGAATAGATAAGCTTGGATTGTTTTCATGTGATTTAATATATATATTTAAATTTTCAAGTGACTCGCTTCTTGTAGCATATGATATGCTATGAGATAAGTTACACTGCCTTATTATTATTGACAGCTGATCTCATGTATTTATTCATGTAAAATTTACTAATCTCTGATTATAGTTTGGGATAATGAAATTGTATTTTTTTAAACAAAGGGAATAAATCACTCTCCTCCAGGCTATGACTTAAAACCCTTTGAGACCGAAAACCGCTTGTTTACGCATTAAAAAAAGTTTACAATTTCGACCGCAATAGCGTGCAAACCGTATACGTCACAGTTACGCTTTTTTTTTCTTTCTCTCCGCCATTTTTCTATCTTTTTGTACGTCTAAAAATTTTTTCTGTGCGATGAAAATTAGATTTTTTATAGCAATTTTTGTAAAGTACATTATTAAAATTTTGTAATTTTTTTTATCTTTCTAGATTTTATCAACCGATAAAAAAAATATACGGAGAAAACAATTATTTTCGCCGCTAAACGTAATTACGTTTATAACGAACTTTTCTGTTGATGTGTTTGATTTTGAGGTTTCGTATTCCCCATTACCTGTAAGTATTCAACATTCATCATCATCATCTCCCACTAATATATAATAATTGCTTGTAATTCCTTTGGGTTATTTATTTTATTTTATTTACTGTTTTTATACATTTCATTGTAGATAAGTTTTTATTCATTTTATAGCATACTTTGCTATTATGGTTTGCTATATAATAATGCATAATTTAACTCACTCTTACCCTCATGATATTCCAATAATGTAGTAATTATTTTTTACATGCATAACTTAGAATTTACTACGTTTTTATTCATTTCATTGTAGATAACTTTTTATTCATTTGATAGCATACTTTGCTATTATGGTTTGCTATGTAATAATGCATAATTTAGCTCACTCTTACCCTCATGATATTCCAATAATGTAGTAATTATTTTTTACATGCATAACTTAGAATTTACTACATTTTTATTCGTTTCATTATAGATAACTTTTTATTTATTTGATAGCATACTTTGCTATTATGGTTTGCTATGTAATAATGCATAATTTAGTTCACTCTTACCCTCATGATATTCCAATAATGTAGTAATTATTTTTTACATGCATAACTTAGAATTTACTACGTTTTTATTCATTTCATTGTAGATAACTTTTTATTCATTTTATAGCATACTTTGCAGATAACTTTTTATTCATTTGATAGCATACTTTGCTATTATGGTTTGCTATGTAATAATGCATAATTTAGCTCACTCTTACCCTCATGATATTCCAATAATGTAGTAATTATTTTTTACATGCATAACTTAGAATTTACTACATTTTTATTCGTTTCATTATAGATAACTTTTTATTTATTTGATAGCATACTTTGCTATTATGGTTTGCTATGTAATAATGCATAATTTAGCTCACTCTTACCCTCATGATATTCCAATAATGTAGTAATTATTTTTTACATGCATAACTTAGAATTTACTACATTTTTATTCGTTTCATTATAGATAACTTTTTATTTATTTGATAGCATACTTTGCTATTATGGTTTGCTATGTAATAATGCATAATTTAGCTCACTCTTACCCTCATGATATTCCAATAATGTAGTAATTATTTTTTACATGCATAACTTAGAATTTACTACGTTTTTATTCATTTCATTGTATATAACTTTTTATTCATTTTATAGCATACTTTGCAGATAACTTTTTATT
This sequence comes from Epiperipatus broadwayi, assembly GCA_028023455.1. NCBI lineage: Eukaryota > Metazoa > Onychophora > Udeonychophora > Euonychophora > Peripatidae > Epiperipatus > Epiperipatus broadwayi. The sequence goes on along the minus strand of JAQFVV010006259.1, from coordinate 2,460,306 downwards.
TATTTGATAGCATACTTTGCTATTATGGTTTGCTATGTAATAATGCATAATTTAGCTCACCCTTACCAGTTGCTCCACATCATCATCATCAGTTATTTTGAAATTGATTTTGCTCATGCATTTATATTTTCAACAATTTGCAAACTGTCTTCAAACTATCCACTCTGTTCTGTGAAACTAACAAGGTGAAAAAAATAAATACCTCACAATGCTGAATCAACAGTCATCATCATCTCCCACTCATATATAATAATTGCTTGTAATTCCTTTTGATTATTTATTTTATTTTATTTACTATGTTGTTATTCATTTTATTTTAGAAACAAATTTTTAAATTATTTATTTGCATATTTGGCAATTATGATCTGCCATGAAATAATGCATAATTTATCTTGCCCCACCCCTGATTTTTCAATAATATAGTCATTATTTTTTACCCCCATAACTTAGAATTTACTAAAGTTATTACTGTTATTTTTTTTGATCCTCACTAAAACCTTGCATTTCTAATAGATATCCCGCATAGAGGGCCTAGAAAAACAACTGCTTGCAAAAATAGAACACATAGAGTGTCAAGCAGAAAAAAGAAATTGAAATGGTCACCTTTGCCACATTACACCAACAATCTGTAACTCAGGTAGGTCATGTTATATATTATTTTTTTCTGCATTTTATGACGAATGTGATGAAGCTGTCTATGAAATTGTCATTTTAGGCTATATCTTTCAAAATTGAGAGTTTGTGAACCAATGTAAAAATAAAGATATATAAAATGTGAAAAATCTCCTTTCTTTAATTATTTTTTTGTGGTAATGACTATTTTATCAGCTTCATTACATTCTTTCATATTTGCACTTTCTAAAAATGTATATATATTTGTTATTTATTGTAATAAATTAGACATTTCATTTAAAATTGTATGTCCTGTAATTTTTTCTGTGAATTCAAAATGGCCGTTCAGGTCACAAGGGGTTAAAAGCACTTTAAATGTTGAACATTTAGTGATTTTAAGTCATAGAATGGGGAAGTAATTTATCCCCTTTGCTATATATACTCTGAGCTACGTTTAATTTAAAATTTGTATTTTTAAAAAAACTGTGCTTAAAGACAGTTATACATAAGTTTTTTAAATGGATGCTATTAGTGAATCTAAGTTGCAAAAAAATCTAAAAGTAATTTTTTTTTAAAGTGTTATATTTATACTATTTAATAAAATAAATTTGTTTAAATTGATTTTCTTTAATAATGTGAGTACAAAGATATGCAATAAATGACATTACTTTATTTTGATTTTTTTTAGAATTATTTTTTACTCCTAAACAAATGTATGCTAATTTTATGTTATATATATATAATGCCATATATGTTGAAAAGAGTGAACAAAATGTAAAAAAAAAAGTCCACATAAACAAAGTTAAAAGTTGTTGTAAATATTGAAGCGTTCAGTGTGTATGAACACACAGAGCTTCATGTTAGTTGGTAAAATTAGTATACATATATATATTTTAAAACTCATATTTAATTTTTCATTTTTTTTATTTTTGCTTGTTTGCTAAAGGGGATATATGCAGGTGCAGGTGTATGACTTTACGAATGAGTGGACTTATGTATGTGTAAATTGTTCTATTGAGGTGCATTTTTTTATGTATATATTTTTGGAAAGAAAAATATATTTCCATTGTCGTATATCTTTATCCTAAAGGCAGTTCGTTCCTGGCGAATAACATTTTGATGACTCTGTTGTTTTTTTTTTCATAAACATTCTGAAAAATATAGTTGCATGTAAGTGTGAATTCATTTTTTTCTCATCCTTGAGGCGATTAAAAGGCAAGTAAGATTTTATAACTTTGTGTAATCTTATCTCGATTGTGTCACCTATTTTTGGTAAAAGATCAACGCAGCTAGTTGCATGGGAGTGTTGAATTGTTTTCTTATCTTCAAACTGATGTAAATCCTAAAAATCTTTAAACTGATGTAATTAAAAAAGGAAAAATCAATCATGCGGTCTGTTTTCGTTTCTAACCAAGGAAAATATATTATAGGTGTTAAAAATATATATATATAGAAAACAAAGCCTTGCTTAGAAAAAAATATTATATATAGAGCAAAGAAAAAGAACCAAGGAATTCAATTCAATTCAAATTCTTCAAAGTCAAGCAGGGAGAGTAATTGATTCAAATTATTAACTTCAAAGTTAAGCAGTTGGAGAATTAATGCAAAGTCAAGCAGTTAGAAGCAGTTAATTAATTCAAAGTCAAGCAGTTAATTAATTAAAAGTCAAGCAGTTAGAGAAAAGATCCACGATATGACTTTTGAGTAGTACAAACTACTTTTCCTTTCTCTGGAAAGTCTCCAGAAAAATGCATCTACAGAAGAGAAGGAGAGACAAATCCCATGCTGCTGCTATGAGAGAAAAAGAGAAGCAACCTGAAGCCAGCCTATCCTGAGTTCGACAGAGCCAAAGATCGATCCTAATAATGAATGAACCTGAAAAAAATATCTGCCTCAATCAAAGTGACACAATGGTCCATCGAAGAAAAATAGAGAAGCAACCTGAAGCCAGTCTATTCTGAATCCAGTGAAGCCCAAGGCCGACCCTGTCAATGAATGAATCGGCAGAAAAAATCTGCATCAAGCAAAAGTGACACTGTCATCGCAAGTATAAACTTTCTATCTTTAAAAAAAAAAAAAAGAATTATTTATATCTTAAAAATACCTTCTATAAAAAAAAAAAAAATGCGAACATTTAATTTCATTAGATTCATAAAATTCGCAAAAGACTATCTTAAGAAAATGTGTTTCAATAGGACGGTTATACATATATGAGTGTTTAGTTTATTTTTATTATTGTTTTAACAAGTCAATTTAAATTTTAACCATTACTTATTAATGGTTCAAACAACAGAAAAAAATGTAATGTATAATTCTAAGTAGAACAAAAAGATTATTAGAGAGTTTAAAATTGCAGCTTTTCTATATTTTATTTTGAGATATGCCGGTATGTTCTTTTAAATATAATATATATTTGATTGATTAATTTCTTTGTGCCAATTTAGTTAAATATGGGTATAAATGATATTACACTATGAAACTAATTTATATAAAAATTTGTTTGTTTTATCCCGAATCTAAAGTGGGAAAGGGGTAACGATTCATTTTGAATGATAAAATAAGAATCAGTCAAAGTTAAATTTCTTAAATCCGTCTAATTCTGACTTAGTGAAAAATGTCATTTATTTAATAATAAAAAAAGAGATAGAAAAGAAATCAAATATATAAAAAAAATACGTCCTCTTCCCGTATATGCATAATCACCGTATCTTGGTAAAGAAATTAAAAATATAAATGTGTTCAAATTATTTTATTTGATTTAAATTAAGATTCTTTGTGACAATTAAAGAAGGTAGAATGGTATATATATATAAGTGTGTATGCGTTTATCTAAATGTAAAAATAATAATGATAATAATGCTAGTTCTTCTTTTAAAATTTAAAATAGGCAATATTACTTATTGCAAAGATATGAGTTCATCTCACTCTATATGTATATTTAGTGAGGCATGCATTTGGGGAAAGAAATATCTCAGCAGTAGTATTTTTTTTGCCTCCTTAGCATTTTATAGTTTAGATTCATATTTGAAATACTTGGGCATTTTATAGCCTATAAGATATGGTTGTCGGATTTCTCCATTATTACTTATTAAAGACAGGTTTAGGAAAAACATCTATGCAGATATAAATTAATGCTTTTAATGGGCAAATATATCAGTAGCTTAATACATTGATCTGTGCCTATATGGCTTTTAATAATAAAAATATGTCGAGTATTGCTATGCAGTCTGCCACGCGGATATTTTACCGATCTTGGCGATACGAGATAGACATGCGTTTCTTTGAGCCGATGAATGGGTATACTCTATAAAGATAGTGATTCAAAACCCACGCTCTATTATTTCCTACACAAGCCAAGCTGAATGCGGATGTGTTACTATAGGAATATACATTACTGCTCGACAAAGAAGATTGGCCCACGTTTGCCAATGCTAATAATATAGCCAGCACAGGATTCAAACCCCGACGCTACTGAACGCTGTAATTAGATTTCTTAATCATACCTGTTGTTAATTCTGTGGGAAATAGATAAGCCATATTTTTCATATAATTATTAATAATAAAGGGTAATAACATTATGCTTTTGTCCATAACTCCTGCTGAGAAGACTAACAATAAAATATTGTAATGACAAATACATATATACTTTACTTTCCCTATGTATGTAAACACACGCATAAATTTATTATATATATTCATTTGGCCTCTAGCTTAATATAAGCAAGTATTGTGTTTGCTCTCAAAAAATTGGCATATTAATTTTATAGTGGCATATTTCTTGATAAAATATTATCACTCTCAATATAAAATTTCGTTTTATGCTGGCACACAGTATAATACTGATTATTTACTGTGCGTGTAACTATCATTTCTAGTTAATTAATTTTTTTTTTGTATTGAATCACAATTGTTATTGTCATGGAATCCAGTATGATTTCATTGTAATGTACACACATACATCTAATACTGAGGTTCATTATTGTAATTATTATTTTTATATATTTCACAACCTTAATTGTCATTGTCAGGTGACCTCTTGTAAAACCATATATTTATTCTGGGGATATTGAAATTATGTGCTATTATCACTATTGATCATCAAATGTAATTTTTATTTTTTTGGTTTAAAAAAAAATGTAATCCCATACATAGATCATGATTAGATCCAAACATGATTGTTATTAATTATATTTTCTAATTGTATTAATAAATTGTATATATCTATACCGTTGTCATGTCATTTCCTGGTTCATCATATCCACTCATCTATATCCACACTTGATTAAATCATATGTATGTATTCAAAACCTATGAAATATTAATAATAATAGTTTAAGCTATATCATAGTATTTAGTGAATATCTGAGATTAAATTAATAAAGTCTAGTGCATGATAGGCTAGGTTTGAATTGAGAGTCCTTGTTTCTACCCTGACCACCGGGACCGAAGAAAAACGATAACCATTAGTAGCATCAGGAGCGTTGGTTGGATAGTGGAGATTTTGGAGCACTGGCAAATAGGTTAAAGCTTAGTACTGTTCCGCGACTACCATATCCCGAACATACTGGGTTTGAAGTACTTTTGCTAGGTCTCTGAATCTTGTTGGCTAATCATACGATTCTGAACGTTACAGGGTGGTATATTTATATTCTTTCAATTTGTATATTTAATGAGATAATCCATCTTTAATATAAATATGGTAAAGTATTTAATTTTTTCCTTTTATATAATAAGCTAAATGAGATAATCTTGTAGAAATAATTAAGAATTCATTAAAAAATAAGAGTATAAATAGAAACTACTTCAGAACTGGATGGTAAAATAATGTTATTTTGTATATATAAATAAATACATTATTAATGTTAATGCCATAAAATAAAACTTTTTTGATACCTCAGTAATTTTAAATTTTATCTATTCATACATATTTTTGGATACTAAAATTTAAATTAGAAAGTTGAGTATCATTTTTTTTTCCTATTTTAAACATACTATCTGTACAGTGTTTATATATATGTAAAATAATTCATAAAATGTACATTGTAACAGTTGAAAAGTTCAAAAAGAATTTAATATAAATTTAGAACTAAGGATTAAAAAAAAAAGTGTTACATTAACTTTGTTTTACAAGTATAATTTATATACTTGAAGTTTTAGACGTAAATTATAAGCAATTTGAACATAGACTTTCAAGCTTGACAATCTTTGTTCAAATCCCTTATAAAATTAGTATTTGTAATTTTAAAAAAATATATTTTTTCAATTACAAGAACTCATTTTATCTTAAAAACAAAAAAAAAAATAATATATAACACATTAACAAAATAAATTAACAATTATTTTATTTTGTATTGCACAGCGTAATACTTATGAGAGATAACTTTTTCTTTATATGTTTATCTAACCAATCCTAATACCCTGCAAGTCAGGACTTAATTCAATAAACTCTTCACTAATTATTGAAGTTCTACATATTAATGTTAAAATTTTCATAAAAAGCATGTATTTTTAGGAAAAAAAAATTATTTTAAACCTAATTATTTTGCAAAAATTTAAGATACACAAAAAGTAAGATTAAACCTGAAATTTGATTATCATTAATAATGATGTCTAACTTGTTAACTGACTTAATTATATAAATTACATAATCTAAGACAATTAATTGAAAATGCAACATCATCACAATCATTATTAGAAAGTATTATGTCAATGTCAAATTCAAATGATATTGCAAAATCTAGATAATAATGGATAGGAACCATGAATTAGAATTTAAATAAACACCATCATCTGGCTCTATTGATTAATCATGTTTAAACAAGATGGCTAAACTAGAATAGGAAAAATATATTTGCTATATAACATTGAATAAATTGTGGTTTTAAATCATCTGTAAAATCAATTTTAAGGTATCACTTTAAGAATATTCAAAAAAATCTAAAATCTACACTAAAAAAAAAGTTGAATCCAATACGTGTAACAATCCGGATAATGCTACTTAACGTGATCTGCACTACAGGGCGCCATCTAGGCATTTGAATCTATAAAAATTTATAAAGTAGGCAGATACGTAAGTCAAACAAAAAAAAAAAATTTTTTTTTTTTTTTTTAAATATTTTGGTTCCGGTCGTTAGCCCATGTCACTAGCTCAGTGGAATAGCAGAGATTTAATAATATAATATAAGAGTATATATAAAAAAAGAATAAAATAAGCCACTGCCAGTAATTAGCATACAAACATTTATTTATGCACATATATATAAGATTGAAAATTGTTTTAGTATCAGTTTACATTTTAACATTTAACATTATTTTTAACTTTACTTTAGATTTTAATTTACATTTTAATTTCTATTATATTATAAGTTTACATTTTAATTAAGTTCGCACAGATGGAATTATAAAAATTTGTTTTAATAATGTTGAGTATAGATCGGTTACATAGATTACAATGGTTAAAAACATTTCAAAATAAACATAAACGATCAAAATATAAAATCATTGATACTGACAATTGCAGAGGGAAATTTATAAGTAACCCAATAGTATTCACCATAAGATACTTGCATTGTCACCAATAACTTAAAAGACATCCGAATAAATACATTTTAGATACTCACCGTAAGGTATCATTATTTATCGAATGTCTATATATTTTGATCAAATATAAAAACCCCAAAACATACTTAACCGATAACCAATCCATGCAAGCATCTATAAACAACTTAAATTTAATGCATTTCTATTTATGGTCGAGTATGAATAGACTACATAGATTTGCATTTGAGAATAAACATTCTATCCCTATTTAACCTTAGGCTAAAATTCGTAGTCAAACTAGCATCAATTCATCTGATATATCGATGTATTCAATGTAATAAAATACGGCAGCACAAAAAGTTAAGAGAAGAAATTGCCTCTCGTCAGATAGGAATATTACATCTATCTGCGAAGAAGAGCAATAAAACAAAAAACTCCATAGAAAGGAACTGCGGTATCCGACTTATAATTCCTTCCATAGGCAAACGGGTGAGTGCGGCATATGAAGCGATTCTGCCCGTAGCTAATCTGTACTACATCCACTAAATTACACCAATATATCCAATCCATTGACCCAATTTAACCACGAAACAAATAACCTAAGATTACCCTCCCCTAATATAACTTTACAAATCTATACAGCCATTCACGCCTGACTTAAGTTTAACATTTATATAATTTAACTTAACGGATAACAGAAATCATAATAAAACTTAAAGAACAAAAAAATAAATAAATGGAAATGATTTTAAATAAAAAAAAATATCAAATAACATTATTAATATTAATTTATGTTGGTCAGATAGGATTCTATTTGTATTTTTTATATATGGAAAGTTTTTAATTTAATGTTCATAAATTATAAAGTTCTTACGGTTTTTTAAACAGTTCATCTTTATATGTTCCTTGCCGTTTGAACGTGAATTCCCACGCCGTCCTAAAAAGATTGGTATCCATTTAGCCGTTGTTTTATTTATTCATTCGGAGGTTTTTTAGTTTAGTTGGTCCTCAATGTAGAAAACGATAGTTCATTTCTCTTTCTTTCTTTGGCAAAACTGAAGGGATTGAAGAGTGCATCTTTTCAATCCCTTCTCCTTCACTTCCGCACTAACACATATCTGTCACATCTCTCAATAATAATCCATCAATAATTTTCAAACTTGTCCTTTTATATTAATTTTGTGGATTGAATTGACATTACGTCATCGATGTGATGGTCCTTTCGCGGAGGTCCGATTTCCCGATCGATTTCTTTCATTTGCTAAAAGTTTCTATTGTTTTCCTAACTGACCGATGCTTATACATTTAAATGCCCAAGGCTAGTTTACTAATTAAAATAATCATTTCTATTTTACAAAAGATTAATTAATTTGTTTTCAAACTTACAAATATATTTGTATCTCTAAATCTTTTCTGATTTAGTTTTAAAATACTTTTTCTTTAATAAAGTTTTATTTTAATAATTTTTCATCTGCGTGATTTATATAGGTACGAGTTTAAGGTAGAATTTATTTTCAATTTTTCTGTCTTAAAAAAAAAATTTTTAATGTGAACTTTTTATTTTAATGTTCAATAATAAAAAATAATAATGTAACGTCGTCTGTGCTCGTTACATATCAGTAAACTTGCTTAAAAAAAAATGAACAAAAAAAAAAATATTTTACTTAGGGTTAGTAATTACGGTACACGATTAACAAAATTTACAAAACATTCGGTTAGTATAAAGACTATATACCAAAAAAAAATGTTGACTATCGTTTTCCTAAGGACCATTTACATTCACCTCCTCCCCACAAGAGTTCTATTTTTTTATACATTTTATTTTTACACACGGCATGACAAACGAATTATTTAAATTATTTATTTAAGAAAGGTTGCACTGAGGTAAATATGTTTTAAGAAATAATGGGTTTAAACGTGTGTGTTTACAGCACAATTATAAATACCACCAACTTATTTATGATTGATTAAAATGCTTAAATAGGATTACACTGAAGTAAATTCCCAACGGTACTCATCGTAAGGTACCACATTTCGATCATAAACTTACGTGGCTATGCGCGCTTATACACGTTAAAGCATAATATATATCACCAAACAAAAAAAAAACATATTTCTTGCAACCTTTTGACTTTTTTTTTTTTTTAACAAAAATTAGTTTTAAAATTATTTATACTTTCTCGTGTTTAATATATATGCGCAATTTCTTCTGGCAATGCTTTTATAAGATTTAAAGTATACGACTTTATGTAACAGATAAAAATATTTCATTTTGAAAAAAGAAATTTACTCAGGGCCCAGGTAGTTTATTAAAGATCGGCCCAAGTTGGGTAGCCAGTTGTAACGATCCGGAGAATGTGCCTTAACGTAATCTAGTCCTCAATGTACAAAACGATAGTTCATTTCTCTTTCTTTCTTTGGCAAAACTGAAGGGATTGAAGAGTGCATCTTTTCAATCCCTTCTCCTTCACTTCCGCACTAACACATATCTGTCACATCTCTCAATAATAATCCATCAATAATTTTCAAACTTGTCCTTTTATATTAATTTTGTGGATTGAATTGACATTACGTCATCGATGTGATGGTCCTTTCGCTGAGGTCCGATTTCCCGATGGATTTCTTTCATTTGCCAAAAGTTTCTATTGTTTTCCTATCTGACCGATGCTTATACATTTAAATGCCCAAGGTAGTTTACTAATTAAAATAATCATTTCCATTTTACAAAAGATTAATTAATTTGTTTTCAAACTTACACATATATTTTTATCTCTAAATCTTTTCTGATTTAGTTTTAAAATACTTTTTCTTTAATAAAGTTTTATTTTAATAATTTTTCATCTGCGCGATTTATAAATGTATGAGTTTAAGGTAGAATTTATTTTCAATTTTTCTGTCTTTAAAAAAAATTTTTAATGTGAACTTTTTATTTTAATGTTTAATAATAAAAAAAAATAATGTAACGTCGTCTGTGCTCGTTACAATAGTAGCTATCTATAATCTGATTAGGATACCTAAACTGCAGACAATTATCTATTTAAATAAGTGAAACATTTTGAGACTTCTGGTCTATGTTAAATTTTCCACATAATAAAATCAACAATCAGATATACGCAAAATGAAAGAACTTAAAAAAAAAAAAGGAAAACATTACAATGTATCATAAGTTAAAAAAATGTATTCACTTCCCATTGCATGTCTTCAACACATTCTGATAATGTCGGTATTATTTTCAGCATTTCTTCATTGCATTGCAGCTATCTACAATGCTATTTTACCAATTTTGAATTCATTTCAGAAAAGAAATTTAAAAATGTGTGATTTATTAATTTTAAAAAAATATCTGAAGATGTCAGAATGGGACCAATAACTATGTTGATTGGTAACATCAGAGCACAAAGAAATCAACAATACTATTGTCTGACAGCTTTTTTGTCCTCAGACTTTGAGGGCAAGCATTTTTCTTTTATTGCTCTGGAAAGAAAAAGTATATTTTATGTAATTTATTTACATATTTTTGACTACTTATACAACATATATGTAATATTTATTCTAAACCAAAAATATTCATGACTACAATTAGATTTTATTTGAAAAGATATGTTTTCAAAGCCAAAGAAAAGTGTAATTATGATAAAACAGAAGTTGTGATTGATTTTCTAAAAAAAAAAACTTTCATTAATCCCAGTGGAGCCCATAAGCGACATCTAGCCCGTGACAATGTTGAAACCAGCCCTTCCCTAAATGCCTAAATATAAAAAATCCACAACTGACTACACTCGCTGTAAACCGCAATCTCTAGGCCTATCACTCACATATTCATATTACATTAACTTACCCTAATGCCATAAAAAATATAAAATACTAATTACAAAAACTAAAAATTTTATCATAACTTGCATAAATTTAATCATAATTTCTAAAATACCAATTTTATACTATAAAATATAAAAATATGGGCAGATCACATCACAATAAACATTAATTTCTGTTTTAAAAAATACTGTATATTCTATGCAGCATCAGAATATTATTCCTAATTATTTTTGTAGCATAAATCAAACAAAGTTCCTTTGGGTTTAACTTCTTATTGAAAAAATAATATTGGTGCATATTTTATAACTAAATTTATGCCTTTTCTAAATATTACAATTTTTAATTTAATATAATTTATAGTCTATAAAATGAGCCAATTAAAAAGAAAATTGAAGCTGAATGTCGCATTTTCAATAATTGGACATTCAGATATTTATTTGCAAATATAGACAATAAAGCTGTTTGTTTCGTTTGTAACAAAACTATTTCCGTATTCAAAAAATATAATCTAAAAGGTATTTTTCAACAAAACATTTCATGAAATATAAAATATTTTCACTGGAACAAATAAAAATTGAAGGTGAAAAATTAAAATGTGGTTTGCATAAGCAACAAAATACTCTGAAATTTTTGTCAAATACAGAGAGCTATGATAAAAGCTAGTTACATTGTTGCACATAAGGTTGCAAAACAATGAATATCATTTTCTGATGAGGAATTTATGAAAAAATGTATGATAGATATTGCTGAATTATTGTCCTGATAAAAAACTGACATTTGAAAAAATGTCTGACATGAATTGATATTTCAAGTAATTTATGTGATCAATTAAAATTAAAATTGGAAGATTGTACTTACCATGCACTGACTTTAGATAAGTCATGTGACATTACCAATACAAACCAACTTTTAATTTTTATTCAAGATATAAATCAGAGATTTAAAATTACAGAGGAATTACTTTCTGCATATCCTATGAAAGGCATAACAACCGGCAAAGATTTTCTTACAGTTTTTGAAGAAACTTTGCAAAAACAATATAAAGTAGAACAAAACTGTCAACATCACAACAGATGGGTGCCCTAGTTTGATAGAAAAAAACATTGGATTATTATAAAGAGTAAGCGATAAAATAAAGCGTATTCCAGGAAAATAAATAATTTTCTTACATTGTATAATTCACTAAGAAACCCTTTGCAAAAGAGTTCTAAAACTGAAGCATATTATATCGGTTGTAACGAAAGTAATTAATTTTATTTGTGAAAGAGCTTTAAATCACTGGCAATTTATAACATTTTTGGAAAAAATTTACTGTGATTTTACTGATATTCCTTACCGTACAAACATAAGATGGCTTAGTCTTGGAAAAGTATTAAAACGATTTCATGATTTGTTAAATGAAATTATTAGCTTCATAAATGCTAAGAACAAACTGAATGAATTTTATGAATTAAAAGATGAACAATGAATGAATGACTTTTTTTTTTCCGTTGATATGTTTTCACATCAAAGGCAAAAGACTATTTTTGATATGTATACAAATGTCACATCATTTACAAAAAAACTCAAGTTATTTTCACAACAATTCCAAAATAAACAGTTAACTCACTTTCCAATCTTACATAAAAGAGAAAAAAACTTGAAATGGGTTGATTTTAAAAAATAGGAGGTTATAGTAAGTGATTTATTTAATGAATTTGCAAGATTTGGTGAATTTCAGAAAATTTCTAAAGATCTATCTTTAATAAGCATACCATTTTTTTAATGTCAATAATGCATCACCTTGTATCCAGTTGGAATTGATAAATTTACAATCAAATTTAATATCACAGAATCAATTAATAATAATCATTAGTGTATTTATCTGAAATGGGTGGCGTCAAAGTTGTGAGTGGAGGGAGTTTGATAATGATAAATGAAAATGTAACAATTTACTCTAGATAAATACTTTGCATATAATATATATATATATGAGAAGTAGTGACCTGGGCCAACTGATGAGTGCTGGTTCAGCACGAAATGCATCTTGGGGGTCATTCGTCTTTTATTGTATCTTTATTTATATAAATTTGAAAAGAATTAGGAAAGCGTGGAGGTGTTTATTATATCTATAAAAAGTTATTATATATGGGACAGAGAAAGGTGAATAACTCCGTGTGTGTATATTTTAAAAAATCAGATATATTAATCTTTAACTGAGGTTTAAAGTTTATATCTGTGCTAGAGATAATCTCTAGTTTAGAAAATGATTAATAATAATCATTAGTGTATTTATCTGAAATGGATGGCGTCAAAGTTGTGAGTGGAGGGAGTTTGACAATGGTAAATGAAAATGTAAGAATCAATTTACTGAAAAAACAATAACGAACTTTTATGCCTTGTTACATGCAGAAATGTTTAAAAATATTCTGGATAATGCACAGAAATATATGACATTCTTTGGATCGACATATCTAAGCAAAACTACACTTTCTTATAGTGAAAAATGCAAAGAGCAAAATTAGATTACGAATAATGGATGAAAATTTAGTAGTTCTATGAATAGCTACTAGTGAATTGAATCCCAATTTTGATAAAATCATAAATCAAGAACATTCCAAATTTAATCCCTCACATTAAAGATTTGTTTTCTGCATTTACTTTGTTATCATAATAATAAAATTGTTCCAAATTGTAGTTCTTATCTGTATCTATCTATAATCGATTCCTATTTAAGTCATTAAATCATTGTATTTACTTTTTTAAAAAAAAACATTGATAATTTGGTAATTCAAGTAATACAACATTTTTTAGGTTCTGATTTTTTTTTTTTGTTAAATTGTTCAATCTGTTTTGGCCCGCATTATGGCAGAAAAAATTTATTCGGCCTGCTGATAAAAAAAGTTGCCCACCCCTGTGCTTTATGATATCTGAAAATTCATTTGTTCCAATTTTTAAAATGGAATTCAAATAAGAAATAATATTCAATATTTTTTTTAATTGGCAATGGCAATCATCTAATATAAATACGTTATTATTTAGATTATACAGTACTTTTTTTATATATTTCAAATATTATCTTTTAGATGTTTTTAGTTTATAAATTAATAATAAATAACATAAAAATTATTAAAATATGATATAAAATAATGATTTAATTGTAAAATTAAATGTTGCAAATATAACTGAAACTATCCCTAGGGATTGTCGAAATAAAACTAATATGTTATTTCCAATGCTGCAGAGTTCCAGGAAATATTACATATCAACAGACAAAGACAAAAAAGTAGAACTAAAGATAAATACTAAAAAGACTAAAGTAATACTAAATGATTTTCCACAAAGTAAAAAAGATATTAATAACCATGAATTAGAAGTTAACTTTAAATAACTTGGCCAGATTTTTTAAACAAATAGAGATATAATAGATTACTCAAAGAATTAAAATTTAATGGAGTGCTTTTAGTAAAAATAACATAATATTAAATATGCCTATGCTTTTGATTTCTGATCACATAATAAAATATAGAAAGATATGTGATGGGAAATAACAGACAGAAATTGAAAGTGGCATTCATGAATGAGAAAAGAGATGTCACTGACATCCATTAAAATAAGAAAAAAGGCTGGAAAAAACTGTCTATGTTGAAATCTTAAATTAGATCCAAAGACATTGTAAATGAGCTAGAGTCATGTGAAATAGATCAGAAAAACCAGGTTAAACTAGGGAGAGTTTCAAATGAATCAATAGTGATTATTACATTGACTTCACATAAGGAGATATTGCTTATATAATTGAAATACTGTTTGCATTCTGTACAAATACAGAAAAAAGTTTCAGCTATTTTTTACATTGATGTGTGTTGTTTTTATAAATATTAGAAGTAGTGTTCACTATTTCACTTTATATAAGAAATCTTCAGTAGACATTAAATGATTGTCACGGAGGTGGGGGGGGTTAAGAAGTTTTTGGTGAAAAAATCCAGCTTTTACTAAGATAAGACTTATGCTTAATTATGTGCCATTACATTAAAAACCTCATTAAAATGCGATCCGACAACTATGTAAATTTACAACTAATCAGCAGTTGCCCTGGCTAGCTTAGTAATTTCTACCATGCTTGGTTGGTGGAGGGGTGTTGGAGTTTTGCCTTGCAATGGATTTTTACTAATGTTTAAAGTTTCTGATGCAGCAGGAGAAAGAGTAACTACAACTTAACACTCAAGGAATATAATATAATTTTAAGACTGTTCCTTCTATTGAGAAGTGACTTGTGACTATTACTAATAGGATAAAGAACATTCTGTTGTGAAGATGCTATAAAGGCAAGTCAAAATTCAATGACAGTCAAATATCATTATATTAATTACAAATCACCAAAATCCCAACTTGAACAATATAAGATAAAAATAACTCACCATTCTGGCCTCATTATACTACACAGAATGAAGTAATAAAGTTTGTAAAAGTAACCAATAGGAGAGCAAATCAGAGATTCCTGCTCTTCTTACATATCGCTCTGCTGCTACTAACTTGAAAAAAACTATTTGGGGGACTTTCGTAGTTGTAGTTGTGGAAAGTCAGTGCAGGAACCAATAAGATCCCATCTCCAATGGTATCAAGTAAATATAGGATTAATTAACAACCTCATTAATATTATTATTTGTATATACCTTTGGGAAAGTAATTGTAGATATCTTTAGTTAATATTTAAATTGTAATGTCGTCATAAATCTTACTTTCAATAATTGTTATATATTTAAATTAAATGGACGTTTTATTAAATCTATTAAAGTATTTGTCTGTCCTGAATTTCATATTCAACTTGCCCTAAATAATACAAGCTTTCATCAGTAAAGCATGGGAATCCAAGCTAAAAGGAAGGCAAATATGCATCCACCAAATAACCTACAACTCCATTTTACCTATCAAGCTGAAAACTTGAAATTCAAATCAACCTAAGGTTTTGAATTCAAGTCACCAACTTGAACAATTATACAGTTTAATCTGGGAAAGTGATGGCTTGCTATTATTATTAAGATTCCTAGAATTTGGCTTACAATTAGGAAATAATGAAGGATCTATAAAACTGTTCAATCAGGTTGACTTGAGTTCAAAATCTTAGGTACATTTGAATGTTAAATTTTTAGCATGACAGGTAAAATGGAATCAAAGATAGTTGTTGAATGTGTGTGGCATTCATTCCAATTTTGAATCCCAGATATTATTATTAAAGACAAAAGTCAGGAAATGAGAATGGAGATTTAAATACTACAGGTAGGAATTTTATATGTATCTAGTATTCGATTACTCAAGCCTATACTAGATAGCACTAGAGTAAAGAACTTGTCAAGTATCATCATTTGATCTATCCCTCATTGTCATTTCAAGCTGAGAATTAAATATACATACTTAATGTGAATATTGGTCAACTTTAAAAGATTGTTGTGCTTTCAGGTACAATCTACTATATATAGCAACAAAATTTAATAAATTTAGAACTAATATTCAACATTCCAAACCTCTCTGATCTACAAAGTTTGCTTTTGGGAAAATTTATCATTCTTTTTTGTACCAGTACATTATAAGAATAAATTCATGTATAGTATAACTGACCTAATTATAATTCTTATAACTAGAACATAAAGAATATAAAACACCCAATTACCATGTCACGATTACAGCTATAAATTCTTAAAATAGATAAGATATTTACGACATTTGAATGGTCTTTCCTGGTTATGTGTAAACAAATGCGAATTGTTTAATGCAATAAACTGAATCTACTTCCTAATGAAATAAATAAAAAAAACCCATTCGAAGAATTAAAAAAAAAATACATCATTTCTATCAGTGTCATTACTAAAAAAAAAAAAAACAGAAAAATCATTCTTTTCATTATTACATCTAACAAATTATTTTATTAACTATTTGTTTAAAGCTGATTGGAAGTTTGCTTATTCTGTGAAAATCGTAGCTAAATAAAATCATTTCCCTAAGCATTGTGAGAATTTCTATGAAATGAGGGTTTAATTAAACAATATATTTAATTTTTCAGTTTTTGAATATTTTTTCCCTTCAGAATTTAAATACTGATAATGAAGTATCAGTGATATTTTTTCCAGCTTCTATATATACACATTGCTTAACATATGCTGGTGACTGTGCTATTTTTGCCAATCCAAATGAATTACACAAGCTAAATTTAATGTTTTGAATGCAACATTTAAAGACTCGTTTAATAATTAATATTCAAATGCAGCTGTTGCTGCTGCTTTTAAGAAGTTAAAAAGGCATGTGATGTGATGTGATGTATTGTGGCCTCTCCTTAAACGAAGTCAAGAATATCTCAGCAATTATGCTCAGAGAAACCTGTTAGCCACTTTATTTTCCATTCCCCACTCTAAATTTTCCCATATTTTGCTCCATCCCATTTCCACAACATAATCTTTGTCAACTCTATAACCTTTATATCTAAATCCCCTTTATCTTTTCCCAAATCCAGCATAAAAACCACTAATTCACTATAATCACTTTTTTCATATTTATTCTTCCATAACTTCATTATATGTACCCTTTCTGGTTTCAAGCATTTACATTCAATTAACAAATGCCTAATATTTTCTATTCCTTCCTTACATAATTTACAAAATAAATCACCCATTTTTTTTCCATTTACATGTATATTCTCTCATAGCTAAAGATCCCGTTCGAGCCTTAAATAATAAACTACTTTCCTTACTATTATCATATATTAACTCACACCTAATATTCTGTTTATTTCTATATATATTTAAACTCTTTTTACTCTCCATACCATTTCTCCATCTCTCTAACTCCCTATTCTTTTATTAATAAATCTATTCTTTTATCCCATTCCTTACTACTACAACACTTAATAATCTTTTTAACACAATCATCCCAACTTTTGTACAAATATACCGATATAAATTCTTTATCCAAATCGTTTGCATACCACATTACCCTTTCTCACCCATCTTGTTACCTGCCCTTTATTCATAACCCAATTAAATACTATTTTAGCTATTCTTTTATTATCCATAAACTGCCATCTACCAAATATTTTCATTTTACTTTTTGCATCTCTCATATGAAAACTTGACAATCCCATTTCTCCTTGAATTGCAACTTTTGCTGTCCATACATCTGCATCCAATGCATGTTGTCTTCCTACTTCCCTTTGAACTTTTTCTAAGTAATTTAATACCTCTTTACTATCATATAATGCATTGTTACCATATGTTAACTCCTTTCCATATAATTCTAACTACACCATATTTCTTATATGAAAACACTGTTAATTTATCAATCCCTTTCTTTTTTTTGCTTCATTTATCAATTTTTTCTCCCATTCATCCAAATAATTTTTCTGATTACTTAAAATAATTTCCAAATAACTATATCTATTCACCACACTTAATATCTCCCAATAAAAATTCTACATCTCTTTCCCCAGTATTAACCATCATTATATTTGATTTTTCTTCACTAAATTTAATCCCCATCTCTGTACCAACTCTTGCACATGTCCTTAACATAACTTCCATATCTTCTCTTCTTTCTGCACACAAAAATATATCATCCGCAAAAAAAAGACCTGACAAAATATATACTCCCTTACTATCTATTAACGGTATCTCTATCCCTCTTCCTAATCTTTCTATTGCAAAACTCTCCATATACAGTAGTGCCACCCTGTTCCAACCAGAGTAATCAATGGATGCCAGAAGGCTTGTGCATAAAATCCCTATCTAGTGCCTGTTCAATAACAATTATGTGCTAGTATAAGATATGGTAATCATGTGAAGTTAAAAGTACCTATTTCTTCACAGGAAAATAAATAATGTGACTAAGCTGTATGTAGAAATGTCATTTTATCTTATTGTATGGAAGTGAAACTTGGACACCCCATTTGAGCAATAAAAATGCATTAAAAAAGTTTTATTTAAGAATGCTCTGTAAAACTTTAAAAATACAATTGCAAGACCATAAAACCAAACTTGCTTGATGTGGCCTACAAAATCCACTATTATAAAATCACACTAATTGAATTGGGCATAGTAAAATGAGTGACCAATGCAAGGACTTCCTAAAAGAGGGCTTTATATTGAATTTTGTATATGATTTTTGTGGTAGAGATAGATGTTGTGTAAATTATAAGGATTATCTCAAAGACATCCTAAAGAAATGAAAATGTCAATTGTTTCCATTGGAAAGTTATAATTATTTATTAACCGCTCAGGAAGTATATGTAAATATTTTTAAGACAGGCTGTAACCTGTACCAAATGCGCCTTGAAATTTGTAATAGTCGAGCAATATCTTTATTTTGCTGATAGAGGGACCTCTCAAATCACAACACAAGAATAAGATATATTGGAGTTACAATTACACATGGTGTTGAAAATATTGCAGAAAGAAGTTTTCTGCTAAAAAAAATTAAAAGACAACATGGCAAAATAATAAACAGAAAAATGAGTCAGCATGTCCTATATGCACTTGTATTTATGTTTGGTTGATATAGACATTGCAAAATTCATTCCTAGAAGTTTTTTTATTCTTTTCTTAGAATAGTCATACTTGTTTATAAGTGGTTGCTATATAAATCAATATTGAAATTAATTCAATTTAAAAAATGACATAAATGAAGTAAAAGATAAGGATACGGGATAATATATGAATAATAATGAATAGATAAAATTACACTATCCTATAATAATGTTTAGCACCCAATATAATTATCATACTATACAATTCAGAATGTGTCGTGACAAGTGTTTGTGTGACTATTTTCAACATTTATCCAGTTCCAACAATGTTGCATTTTAATGTTTAAGAGCTCGTTTAAGTTTATGATCTAACTCTAAAATTAAGATACTAAATGACCAGAACACAACAGCTAATCTTTCGTCTAGTGACCTCAGATTTCAAGCAGAGAAAACACAAATTCTGGAGACCAAACTAGTCAAGTAAGAATCTGGATTTCCCAAAAACAATAATGAAAATCTTGCATTTGTGCATGATGATTGTCATTCTATGCCATAAAATAGTTATTATCAAAGAAAAAGCAACACAAGCAAAACATTATTTCACTCATATACTGTCACTATATTACCAAAACTTTGTCGAAATCTGTTTATTCATTACAAAGCAATGAGAACAGATGAATCAGTCTGATGACAAGATCATTACCAGATGCATACTTAATGACTGGTTAAACAAAATCATGACATTATCTAAGTATCTGATTCTCTATAACTTGGTGGCATCTGCAATCGAGGGAATCATCTCATCTGTGTCTATCATTATTCAGTAGAGTAAATCATGACAGGCATATCCACTACTACTGTTACTGCTTATAAAATCTACCTGCCAGCAATCTCTGTTATCGACCAGGCACAACTGTTTTTGTAATCTAAGATTAAACCTTAATGAAATATGTCCAACAATAAATTGTCCATGGTAACTTCCCTACATGCTGTTTACTTTATGTAATACAATTTGAAATCATTATCTATTCAAAGAGAATATGATTTGGGGGGTGAACTAATGTTCATAGATTGTACATTGCAAGATATTATGAACCAAAATTAACTATCATATGTTTTGTTCAATAAAATAATGAATAACTGAAAGGCTCTAACACTCTGCAAACATAAAAGGTTTGAGCACTAGAAGTGACAGAGTTAATCTGCAATCCATGGACCATGAACTCCAGAATCTACCATTCTATCATCACTGCACCAAAATAGGCCGGGCATTACATTAAATAATCAAGTTGTTAGTGCCCAAAATTTTTAATGGTTTCCTAAGACTATCATTTTTTGTTTAGTTTATCATGGTGATAGAATGAAGAATATGAAAGTTTAAAGATCAGCAATCAATTGTTAGTCAAGTAAAGTAAAAACAAAACATCTGGTCAACTGAATAGAATTTATCTCATGCCCTCCAGAGAAACTAACCATAGAATTAAATTACTTTGTTGCTCATTTCATATGAATCTTGAACCTATCATTTTAAAAGGTGTCAAGTGGGGAAATTTTACATGATTAAAATTGTTAATTCATTAACTTGGGTGGACGTATATACACACATTCTTTAGTACATTTTTCTCAAGTATATATATATAGTTTTGAACAAAATAATATCCATCCCATTAGCATTATACAGCCAGATGGAAATATATATCACCCTATTTTTTTTTCTTTACAGAAAAAACAACAACAAAAAAACTAATAAGAAATATCTAACAAGAAATTGACATCAATTTCAAAACTTTTGAGAAGAAATGAACTTTAATTTGATCCACAAGAGACTTAATAGTAGTTAAATCAGATAATAACAAAGGTGACATCACCTCCCATGACTTTTCTACCATCTGATTTAAATATTTATTAAGCCTTTGAAAAATCAACAGTTTCTGAAAAAAAAATTTTTTTTTTTTTTTGCTTTAACTATCCTCTAAATATTGGTCATTTCATAATTCTATCTTTCAAAGAAAAAATAGCAGCTTATGCATATTTAATAATGACTACAACAAAATAAAAATTCATAGGCGTTTTCATTATTTTGTCAAAATGTTTGTACATACAGTTAGAAGAGTGTTTACATGACAATTTATTGAAAGATAATAAATGAAAACTAACCATGAGATTATTATTATTTATTAAAATCTTAGCAAACCATCTTTTTATGCCCAATTTTTGCAATATTCAAATTTTATTAAATAATGTCAATGTTCCAATTGTTCAAATAATCTTATTTTACTAAAGTTTAATACAGCAAAAAAATAAGTCTAAAGAGGAGATAATTTGCTAAATATTGAATAATATGCAATGATAAACAAATAAACTCTCTATTTTTACTTCATCTTCGAGTAGTAAGTTTTAATTGCACTTTACGCAAAAAAGTAAAGCTTAGTATTATTAGAAAAGGCTTAGTGTTTTCGGGGAACTTAGGTCTCCATATTCATAACCTATCTAATGGATTTAGTATTTATTAAAAACGTATGAATAGAAAGAATGGGAACCAACACTCCACCCACTCCCTAGCCATTAGATAGTCATTTCAGCAGGTCATTTTATTACAAATAAGACTTGACTCCTAGCATCAAAATATCACATCAGGGCATTGAAAAATTTAACAAGTTTCTATTTTACCAATTTTTGTTTACTTTTACACATATTATGAATTAAAAACTATGTTAGAAAAAGCTGATAACTGCTCATTACGTTTTCAAAGACTCAATTTTGCATTTTTTATTTGTATTGTTCTGCTCATCACAAAATCTATATAGTTAAATCCTCCATTAAAGCTTCAAGAGATAACATTTAAAACAAAGCAATTGAGTGTCAGGGCAGAATCAGTAAATTTGCAGATGCTGGCAATATTCTGAAAACACAACACCAAAGCCTACAATTTCACTACTGTATTTTTGGAATCTTATATAAAGATGAATCAATACTATCAACGTATTTAATATGACAATGTTGAACCTGTAATTGTAAGGGTACATCTTTGTTGGATATATGAAACAGATACCAGGTTATAAACTTTCAAAAAACAAATATTGTGAACTTGAGAGACAATGTTTACATTAACATCTCAAAGACTTAAAAGGTGTACCATTGATTACTTTTGTTGAAAGGTTAAAGCAGACAATAGACTACAATGCAAAGCTACAATTAAACAAAAACTTTTTTCAGCAAGTTGTTAAAACATAATCATAAAATATCAAATAAATACATTGAGGTATACATGGAAATATTTATATTCCGAGGATTTGTTTACTCATAGTAAATATATCTTTTTTTGTTCGGTTTCAAAGATAATCATAAAATATCAAATAAATAGATTGAGGTATACACGGAAATATTTATATTCGAGGATTTGTTTACTCATAGTAAATATACCTCTTTTTTGTTCAGTTTCTCATTGGAGTTAGACTGACCTTATTCATTCATAATTGATCACTAATGAATATTATAAATGGTATAATGTATTAATATTGACATATATACGAATTTTCAACAAATTAATTAAATAAGTTAACTTATATATGATGTCATTAGAGATGATGTTTGGGAAATAAAGAGCCATTAGAGATTAACACAGATAGTCAAGACAGCTGCAATACCTTAATAGTGATTGAATATATGAATGTGAACAATGTATTACTGTTTTATATAAATAAAAAGCTAATTTTATTTAAATATATTCACTTCAGAATGAATAAGGTTAATGACCTTGTGACAGCAATGAGATCTTTTTATTTTAAAGATTGCTCTATTTACAAAATTTAAAATTCAAAACATTTTCATGATAGCATTGGCCATAAAAATTTCAAAGTGACAATGTATTTATTTGAAAAGTTTAAAGTTTGAATTTTTCTTAGATATTTAATAATTAATATTTGATGATGAAAATAATCCAACATATAATTACAACTACATGACCATCATCAAATTTTCAGACAAACAATAAATAATATAATTTTAAAAGCAGAAATTTATCACTGCTTAGTTAAATGGGATTTTTTATCAATTTTATATGTCTATCTATATAACTAAATATCCAAAATCCAAATTTTTTTTTAGACTACATAAAGCAATGACATTATGTTTTAATATCTTTTAATTTCACTTAAAATGATAAAAGCAATGGCTTAAGTGATCAAAGAGGCTATCCTTTTAAAGCCAATCACAATTTCCTGATTAGATTATTATATTTCTTTTGACTTTTTTCATAAAAACACTTATTTTGAATATTAATCTAAACACCATATTATCATCAAAAAAAAGAAAGTTTTGCAAAAATAATCATAAATAAGTAAACTATTAAAATATATGACTCCCTTTATCGGATGTCAAACAAAAAATGAGTGCTTTCAGAAACCGAGAACAAAAAAATTACCAGAGTGGTACTCTTGGCACATTTGTGTAGTAAGGCTCCAGGAAATGATGGAATTATAATTGATATATTAAAAGAAGCAGGTGAAGAAATAGAAACAATTTTAGCAAAGTTATATACCAAATGTCTAAATGATAAAGATGTACCGGAAGATTGGAAGAATGCAGTAATAATATTGATATTTAAAAAAGGTGATAAAGAAGATATTAGAAATTACAGACCTATCAGCCTTTTATCAGTTTTATATAAAATTTTTACCAAGATAATTACAACTCGTCTACAGAGAACTTTGGATTTCCACCAACCAAGAGAACAAGCTGGATTTAAAAGTGGTTTTAGTACAATAGATCATATCCAGGTATTGAGAGAAGTCATAGAAAGGACAAACAAATATGAGTTGTCATTATGTTTTGGATTTGTAGATTATGAAAAGGCATTCGATTCTATACAGATTTCTTCAGTGATTAAAGCATTGGATCATCAAGGTATAGATCCAGGATATTGTCATATTTTAAAGAATATTTATAAAAATGCAACAGCAACAATTAGATTACATAATGATACTGGAAAAATCAACATTGAGAAAGGTGTAAGACAAGGTGACTCCATATCTCCAAAACTTTTTACAGCAGTGCTGCAAAAAGTATTTTGTGGATTAAAATGGGAAACTAAAGGAATGAAAATAAATGGAGAGTATTTAAGTCATTTGGATTTTGCAGATGATGTAGTTGTTTTTGCAAATAATGCTTCAGAGCTGCAGGAAATGTTGCAGGAGTTAGCAGATGAAAGTAGGACTAAAGATAAATGTTAAAAAGACTAAAGTAATGTTTAATCGATTTGCTCAAAATATGAAAATAAAGATTGATTATGAAGAATTAGAAGAAGTTAACAGTTACAAATACCTTGGTCAGATTATTAATACAGATGGAAACATAATGGAGAAAATTAATCATAGAATTAAACTTGGTTGGAGTGCTTTTGGTAGAAATAACTTGATATTAAAAGGAAATATGCCTATGTGTTTGAAAAGAATGGTTTTTAACAAATTTGTTTTACCAGTTCTTACTTATGGATCTGAGACTTGGACACTTAATAGAAGAGCAATACAGAGACTTCAGACCACTCAAAGGAGTATGGAGAGATGTATGTTGGGAGTAACAAGAAGAGATCGAAAACGCAATGTATGGGTAAGACAACAAACAGGTGTTAGCTAGAAGAAATGATAATAGATGGACGATTGAAATTTTAAACTGGATTCCACGAGATTGTAAAAGACCCAGAAAGAGACCACATGTGAGATGGATGGATGAAATAAGAAAATGTGCAGGGGTGTTGTGGAAAAGAGAAGCTAAAGATCGGAGAAGATGGATTAAACTTGGAGAGACCTTCATCCTGCAGTGGATTGATAATGGTTGATGATGATGATGATATATTTTAGTTCCAGTTTTTATTATCAAATAAATGCAAAACAAGCACCACATACAGACACAAATTTAAGATAATTGAAGTACTTTCATATTGCATTACAAAAATATTGCTGGGAAGAGAATCATTAAAATATAAATTAGCCTGAATCTGTAAAGTCCCAATAAAGTGCAAACAAGTAATCAGATTTTGATTTCTGGAATTAAAAGAATTCTCAAGTTTGTCACAAAAAAATTTTTTTGAGGTAAAATAAATGGAAAAACAGAAAGTAAACTGAGAGAAAATATCTTGTGTACATAAATAAAAAATAAAAAAAACCTGTGCCAGATAAACAAAACCATGGCTTAGAAAAGTTATTATTAGAGATAAATCATGGTAAACACCAATCCTTTGTCTGAGAAACAAATTCAATTAACCAAATAAAAAAAATAGATACCATTTCAATAAATGATCTTTTTTATAAAAAAAAAATTACAAAATTAAACAAATCTAAATTGAATGACATTAAATTAATCGAAATGAAAGCAGCAATTAAAAAAAAAAAAAAGTTGAACTGACAAAAAATAGGATTGTAGGGCAACTTTAAATTATCTTACTTTATTTTCGTTTTAATATATCTCATTTCAACTTGCTAAAATGGACTGTCAAATTTCTACTTTATGTGGACTTGATTTTTCATAGGCAAATTGAATTCAAAATTTTCTTTATGCAAAAATAATAAACTGACAGATTATGGAGGTGAGAGCCTCATGGCATAGTAGTTAGCACATCCACCTATACATGGACTTGTCATTTAAAAATGAGGTAAAACTTATGCCATTTTTTTCAGGTTCCAAATAAATTTTTAAATAACTTATAACAAACACAACTATCTGTCCATCGAATTCTTGATTGTAAATGAGTATTCAAAGGATAAAATCAGAAGGAAAAACCACACACTCAGTGTATGATAAATCTGATGGTCTTGGATTACTCAATGTATGATCAGACTGATAGTCTTTTCCAAGATTTCTCCAGCAATGAAAACTTGACAAAATTTTTCTCTGAAGTAAGCCATTTAAACTGTTTTATTAACTTATATTTTTATATTGTCTCATGTTTTTAAAAACAGAATAAAATGTTTTATATGAAGAAAAAAAACAGGTTATTAAGAAAAGAGAAAAATAGAAATTAGAAGATTTTTTTTACATAGCATATCGATTTACAAAATATCAAAAAGAAAACTAAGAGATTGCAGATCACTAGTAGTTTTATTAGTTCCAATTCTAATGTAGCCATAGATTTGACAGTCATTATGTGAATCATGATTTGCTTTCCTCCACATCTATACAGATCATTGACCATTAAATTCCTTTTATAAAGTGGTTGATTGCAATGACCACGGTCATCTTGAATCTGTTAATGAGACTTAAGTAACTTGTAGAAAGATCAAGTTTATATGGCTTTAATGTTTGTATGCAGAGAGCATATTATGAAATAAATTGTCTCTATATAGAAGCATTCCTGGCTAAAGATAGCAAATTAGAAATGCTGAATAAAATGATAATGATAAAGAAAATAGAAGCAATCATGAGAAGAACTAAAATATTATGTATAGCTTATGTTTGCTTTTTGACAAGTGATCCATATGCATTCAATATTTATATATTCATGGTCCAACTGCTCAGATAATCAGATAAGCAAAGGGCTCTATTCAAAAAACCAAACAGATTTTTCTTTTCTTAGTTGGAATCTACCCATAAACTTTTATATCTTTAGTGCACTCTCTCAACACTGCTGAATTGTTCAAGGCAGTGTTCAATCCTTCAGTATTATAATAATAACCAATTAAACTTCTACATAACTTTCATTATCTTTATGCTACGTATTGCACTGTGAATTATAGCATAGTGATAGTCACAGACTTGTGGAACTGAAGTTCCAGAATGACCTCTCAGCTCAGTAATACAAATAAAAATTCTTAAAGAAATGTTTCTATTCTCATAAATGCACTAAAAAGTAAATAATAAATTTTTTTCATTACCATAAATAACAAACATGGGACATTCATATTTAAAATAGTCACAGCTCCTTCCACTTTCTAACAATTCTTATCAAACAACAATTTTAATATTTTTAACTTACTATTCTTAGTTGTTTTGCTACTATTAAATATGAAAGGTAAAGTATATTCCATGCTTTAAAAAAGTCTGATATTTTTTATTTTCTACTTTTTAGTCTCAAATCTATAACATTGAATTATTGAAATGAGTTGATATTACATTTTATCTAAACAGAAAGACAAAAACAGAGTAAGTTAAACAAAAGCATATAATAAAAAATAACTAAAAAAAACAATCCAGTCTTCAGTGCTTCAATGAGTTTTAAATTGCAAAGAGTAGTATTAGCATTAATATTAGATATAAATTTTTAAATTTTGACTTTTTCACTAATTTTTTGCTAAAAGTGTTTACAAACTGAAAAAAAGATAAGTATTATCATTGGGAAAACTTGTGCAAAGTTTCAACTAGATTGAAAAGGGTAAAAATTCAATTACAAGATTTTATACAGGCAAAAAAATAGTCAGTTAAATAAAAGCACGCAAAAAAAACCCAGTTCAGATTAATTGAACAGTTTTGTTAAATGCTCATCCTGACATTAGGATTTTCAAATATCACAAAAACTCCTAAGCAATTACCATATGATTATTTTTTATCATACATTTAAAGAAATTTATGGATGGATGACAATCATGAAAAATCTGGTATTGCATATCACTACCTTCAATTATTATTAATGACTGCAAGATGAAAGTTTTTTCAAGTTTAATCTAGTTTCTCCCAACTAAAACATCACATAATTTTAACAGACATCTTTATTCTCATCCTTTGTTCTTCAGTTTCGATTTCTCCTACTTGTATTCTTTATGTGAAGTTAATTCAAACCAAAAGCACTCAAAGTTTAATTCTAGGATTAATTTCATAAATTATGCTTTCATCTAAACATCACATGATCACCATTTCTTATGCTTGCTCATAACTGTTATTAAAACAGGCAAAACTCTCCAAACAGTAGAGCCACTCAGTGCAAGCCAGAGTAATCAATGGATGCCAAAAGGCTTGTGCATAAAATCCCCATCTAGTGCCTATCCATCCAATATTCCCAGACTAGTTTTTGGCTTGTGACCTTCATCAGTGAGTAGGCACTAGATAGGGATTTTATGCACAAGCCTTCTGGCATCCATTGATTACTCTGACTTGCACTGAGTGGCACTAATGTATGAAGAATTTTGCCTGTTTTATGCTTCCATCTCTATTAATAATCTGGGCAATATATTTAATGTTGGTATTTTTTCTAATTAACTACAATTTTTGTTTTCCTCTTTTTGTTAGGTTTTAGAATTTAATTTTGGTCTAAATTTTTTTTACTCTTATCAAATAACTTATGTAATATTTCTTGAAATTCTGATGCTTATTTGCAAAAATAATGTTATCAGTAAATCCAATTAGTTATATGTTGCACACAAGTATCCCATTGTGGTAAAATCTAAATTTTTATTTCTTTTTTTTGAGCAAGAGTCAGATACATACATAAACTCCTGCATATATATATAAAAAAGGGGATATGGATAAGATGATTCCAATATTAACAGCAATGTCAAAAGAAATATTAAAAGTAGGTGGTCAATTAAAAAAATTTGGAACATGTAAATGAGAATAATAATGCAAAAAATAAAAGTTTTTGAGCCAAGTTATCTCAAAGAAAAGGAAGTCACCATTCTGAAAACGTACTGATGAATCTGAAGTCCAAGCTCAGTAAAGGAATTACAGTCCTTTTGAAGTCAGATTAATTTCTTTGCTGTTTTTTCTAAAAAGGACAGCTTGTATAGCAGAAGAGATGTATGATAATGGTAATCACTATCGAAAGTGCACTCAGCTGTATGATATAAAGTTAAGAAAGAAACAACTTCATTATGCATAAAGGTAAATGTATACAAAAGAACTACATCATTTTATGAATTCCTGAATTTTGGGGGGGGGGGGATGGAGGGGGATTTTAAGAGATAGCACTAGTAACACTCTGTAGTCTATTAGTTTATTATAATAGAGATATCTGCATATGGAGCATGTGCAGAAATCACAAAATGAAAAACCAATAGCTCGTGCATCATATATATACTCTTCCAAAACTGAAAAGAATGAGTCAGTTGGATAAGAAAGCTCTGACCCTATTATATGGGATCAGAAATTTCCACCAATATCTGTGGCCAGAAATTTAATCAGACAATAAATCGTTATTGGGTATTTTTATAGGGTTACACAATCCTAGACCACATTATCCCAAGAATGCTCCACTAGCAAAAATATATTATTATGAGTTAAGGTTATAAAAAGAAAAGCTAAATATTTCATGCTGATATGTTAACCAAGTTACCAGATAACCAGAAAGAGCCATGATTAGAATCCACAGAAATTGTATTGATAAAGAAAAAGTCTTAGGGGGAAACTGGATTATCAAAAACCAATAAATTGGATATGTCATGAATCCTTTAAAAATTAGATTCCTGAATCGATTCCCTGATGTAAAAAAAAACAATCAATCTGTGACCTAGATGCTTCAATGTCACACGTGGTCAGAGTACCTAATTATAAGATTCCGCACATATATACATATATGCATGTAATTATAAGAGTTCGCACATTATATATATATATGCATGTAATTTTATACAAACATACATTTCACTAACTTTTATAACAATTTTTTTATATAATAAGCATTGTAAATTTTTATTCACTACATAATTACTAATTAATATACTACTGCATTATTTTAATTTAATAATTATTTTAAAACCATTCATCCTATCAGAATTCATTCTGGATATCAGTAGCACTTTTTTTATATATACCATTAACTAATTAATGTACATTTGTATTCAATAATTTTTTCTTTCTCTTTTTTCTATAAGGATGGATTGTGTAGACATGACAGCAAAAATATGCCGCATTTATAGTAAATCCTATTTGTTTGATTTGAACCCAATACTGACTATCAAAATAATTGCTATCACCTACAATAAAATATTCGGACATTAACAAAAAAAAAAGCAAAACAGAGCAATTAGAGATAATTAAAGGACCCAAACTATAAAAAGATGACAAACGATTTCAAAAGAACAAAAAAAAAAAAAAAATCGTTCTAGGAATGAAAATACAGACAATCAATTCCATTTATACATATTTAAAACCTCCTGTCATCAATAATTGGTTTTGTGGAAAACATCGATTTCAAAAGTGTTAATATCTTATGTAAATATATTTGCAAAGAATATAGTTGTATATTATTTAATTATACATTTGATAAGCAAATTTTATAATTATGGGTAAATAAATCTATTATGAGTACATCAAGATAACCACAAAAAAATATTTTATAAGTGTATAAAATATTCAATAGATAATTCACATACACACACACATATACAGTGTGTGCTCAAGGGTCTAAGTATATATATATAAACAATTCATAAATTATAAGCTTACTAAAAATAATGACTCATAATAGCTGTTTTTATGAACCATCGAATTATCGTAATAATATTAAAATAGCCTAGTACATTAACCCATAAGATTAATAACATTTGTATAAATTATCAGCGCTCAGTTAATAAAAACTGTAATATAAGGTAATTTATACCGCAGTTTTGTAAATATTTTTTTAATTCAAAAAAATGTTTGTGACTAGCCTGCATGAATTTCAATTAAATAATAACAGCGAAAATAAATATTTTTCATTGATATGTAATTATTAATTTGTTCGCTATCTATTATTTAACCTGGTCACCATGCAAAGTGGTAGGCCTTAGCTTTGTTCGGCTAACCTTCTTTGTTTCCAATAACGTTTCAATCGCCATGTTGCACTTTAAAAATAAAAAAATAATTATTTTAAAACTTATATTACTCACCTTTCCAGCAGCGCGACCTAATCTGACGATCCCCAATTTAAATCCAGCCATTAGGAATGTATAAAAATCCTACAAACCCAATGCAACCGTGGTCTTTTTTGAAGACAGATAATAGACCACTGGACCGACCAGATGATGTCACATAGAACACAGCGATGGCGCTGTAATCAATTATAACACGTGCATCCGCCATTACCAGCAACCAATGAAAATCACTAAATAGCAAAAGCTCCGCCCATGTAAATCTTTTGTTCACTCTAAGCCTAATTTCTAATTATATTTTTATTATTGTAGTGGCGAGTTAAAATGCTAAAAGTTGGTGTTATCAGAAATGTTTTCACGAATATAAATTACATTCGCTTTTTTTTTTTGTTCAAAGTCGTCCTTAAAAACATTTAAACACCTGCTAGTTCAGGAACTGTCTTAACATTATCTTAATGAAAGCCAGACTAGAAAGACTATTTTTAGAATTATCACAGACGAAAAAAAAAACAAATTAGTCGGAAAGCGGCCGGCTATAAACATTCTCTAGGGATGAAACAATAGTTTTAACCAAATAAATTATATAACAATCACGTAAACACTGAATACACTCTGTAAGGCTATTCCTCTATATATAACATTGTTTAAACAAAATTAACAAAGTTTAAGTAATTTATGGAATAATTATATTTACATATTTTATAACGAGTGTCTTTTCATTTTTTAGTTTACGTTGCTTTGCTCTTTTGTGATGTTGAACTTTTTCTAATGATTATTTTGTAATTTAACTACAGAGATATTTTCACTTAAATACATTGTTTTGAAATCGACATTTAATAATATATCTATATGTAGAGACGAGTGTTTTTCCAGTTTAACTAAAGGTAATAAAAGCATGAAAGAAAGGTAGTTTTGGTTGAATGCACTCATTGTAATATGTGAATTGATTTGTAACAAGCAAACTTTCAGTTCAGAAGAGAAAAAATTTGATCTGAGTGATTTTTTTTGTTTAGGAGTAGTGTTAAAAAGAATATAGAATTAAAGGTGGAAGATTGAAAAGTTAATTATAATTGTTTGCCGTCAATAAACAGTGAAACTATGAATAAAAGTTATTAAAAAAAAAAAAGTGGGAATATTTATTCTGAAAGTATAGGCTGCACAAGGGTGTGTATGAGAAATGAAAATCACATAATTCTTCTCTAATTCATCAACTAATTCATTGTTGAATAAAATATATATACGCGATACATAGGGAAAGTTCGATTCCTCTTCTCAGTAGGAAATAAATATTAATAATCATGAATTTGAAGAAGATAATAATTACAACTATATTGGTCAGATTATTAATATAGATGGAATTGTAATGGATGGAATTAATCATAGAATTTAATTCGTATTTTGGAGAGAACTTTATTCCGTAATAGATCTTTAATAGTTAAAAATGTTGATAATTTGTTTAGAAATGCAAAGTAAAACCATTACAAGCTGACATATATGATGTCTTATTGGTTTTGTATCAATCCTGACCAAAGAATAGAGATGTAGATAATTAATAAAAACATAAGGACACTGTAATATATATAGATATTGAACTATTTTTAGATCTATATGACTATACAATCAAGTTAACTGATTAAAAACATTAATGTGTTGTTTTTTTAATTTGTGTTGGTAGCTTGATAGTGACATGAAAAAATAAACAATGGCTGCTAGAAGAAAAGATGCAGTGTGCCTTGCTCCTAAATCCAAAGCCACTCACTGATGAAAGCAAGGAGCTAGAAACTAGTCTGGGGATATTGGATAGACAGCATTAGATCTGAATTTTTAGGCACTAACTGTGATAAGAGAAAAAAAAAAGTCCACTCAACCTTTATTGATTATAAACTGAATTAATAAATCGCCTGATTATCTTCATGTCATTTCTTTTGCTTTTTTAACTTCTGTTTTTTGCTATTTATATTATTTTAATGATTAATAAATGAGTTTTGAAAATATAGGAAAAGACTGGAAAAGGAGAAAAATTGGAGCAGTATTGAATAAAAAAAAAATAAACTCTTTTATTCACGTAAGTGCACTAAAAAGTAAAAAAATAATTTTTCTTCAGTTTTAACAAATAAAAGCAGGGGCCGCTCATATTTAGAAATATTCTTAGTTTATGGATAATAAAAGAATAGCTAAAATAGTATTTAATTGGGTTATGAGTAAAGGGCAGGTAACAAGATGGGTGAGAAAGGTAAGGCGGTATGCAAAAGATTTGGATAAAGAATTTATATCAGTTTATTTGTACAAAAGATGGGATGATTGTGTTAAGAGGATTGTTGAGTGTTATAGTAGTAAGGAATGGGATAAAAGAATAAATTTATTAATAAAGAATAGGGAGTTAGAGAGATGGAGAAATAGTATGGAGAGTAAAAAGAGTTTAAATATATATAGAAATAAACAGAATATTAGGTGTGAGTTAATATATGATAATAGTAAGGAGAGTAGTTTATCATTTAAGGCTCGAACGGGATCTTTAGCTACAAAAGAATATACATGTAAATGGAAAAATATGGGTGATTTATTTTGTAAATTATGTAAGGAAGGAATAGAAAATATTAGGCATTTGTTAATTGAATGTAAATGCTTGAAACCAGAAAGGGTACATATAATGAAGTTATGGAAGAATAAATATGAAAAAAGTGATTATACAGAAAGTGAATTATTGGTTTTTATGTTGGGTTTGGGAAAAGATAAGGGGGATTTAGATATAAAGGTTATAGAGTTGACAAAGATTATGTTGTGGAAATGGGATAGAGCAGATTGTGGGTAAATTTAGAGTGGGGAATGTAAAATAAAGTGGCTAACAGGTTTATCTGGGAATAATTGCTGAGATATTCTTGACTTTGTTTAAGGAGAAGCCATAATACATCACATCACATTAGTTCTCTTTATATAAATAGAATTTTGATTTTTTTTTTCTTATGCTTAGTAGCAAAACAACAAAGAATATTAAAATAATAAATTGTAATTTTTGCTTGATAAAACCGCCATAAAAATTGGTAGACCACTGAATTAAGATTACTTCTAAACATAAGTGCCCCCTGCTTTTATTTGTGAAAGCTGAAGAAAAATTATTTTTTACTTTTCAGTATATTATATGAATAAAAGCATTTCTTTATTTTTTTTTTACTTTTGTAAGTATAATATTGAATTATTAAAATAAGATTCAATTAGATTTTATTTAGACAGAAAGAGTAAAATAGAGAATAGGTTAAATGCTTAAAGTAAATACAAAAAAAAAAAAAAAGAATAAATAAATAAATCAGTTAATATACTTTTAAATCAATCATTCAGATTTCAATTACAAGTAGTATCACAAGATGCTGCTAGCATCAATGTTATATATTGAACCAATCTGAATAAAAAGATAAGATATTATTTAATTGGGTTTAAATCCCTTTTATAATAATAAAAAAACACGGGAATGAACTGACCCTTCAAGCAGAGGAAAGAATACCCTGATAGCAGAGCCATCAACGATGCCCATGGTCAGATCAAATGATCACATTTCCAAACTGTGGCCCACCTTGACTGCTGTATTCAAATTACTGCCATCCAAAGCATTTTATTTATTTTAAGGATCAACTCAGGCACCAGCCAGCCATAAGTTACATAGCATGCTTCAGATGACAGGCAGTGCTTGACATCTCATGACTAGCTCACACTCTGTCTCGGGTCCTGCACATTTACTTAACATATAAAATAACTATACTCTTAAATTAATAGTGACACAGTGACAAGAGAGAACAGACCAAATAATATTTAAGCAAACATTGACATTTATTCATGCACATACATATCTAATTTATAAACCAATTAAGCGTATGTACGCTTGAATGTGAAGCTATAATAAAATACAGAAGTAAAAATGGAGCGGGAGAAGTGGTATGCAAAGCATATGTAAAATAACACAATGTAAATATCTTACATAAAAATATAAATGATTACTTTCAGGCTATAGTTATAATAATCCTTTGTTGATTAAAGTTCATTTCATTTAAAATAAAGAGTCTAGACTGTGATCAAAATATATTTAAAAGTATCTTTACCTAGGTTTTGATTTGGTTCCTGTCAAACAATGAGAGTTTGCGGCAGCTTCTACTTCACAATTTCGGCATTTGTTTCAGGTATTGATTCAGGCAGGATAGTTGATGGCTGAGGGCTTGAAGTCCCATTAAACACTCTTATGGCTTCTGAGACTTTTGCATTAATGTTGACTGCAGGAGTAATGACTGGCTTGTTATGGCATTTAAATTTCTCCAAAACTCTAAATCTGCATTCTTCTGCATACTGTATAGCTAAACTTTGAATTGAATGAATAATACTGGACTGAATTACAGATTGCAGTCCT
Organism: Epiperipatus broadwayi; assembly: GCA_028023455.1. Classification (NCBI taxonomy): domain Eukaryota; kingdom Metazoa; phylum Onychophora; class Udeonychophora; order Euonychophora; family Peripatidae; genus Epiperipatus; species Epiperipatus broadwayi. The sequence continues at coordinate 2,424,683 of JAQFVV010006259.1, read as the reverse complement.
GACTTGAACTGAACTCAAACCAAACTGAATTGAATGAAGAGTGAAATGATCTAGCGGATTGCAGCCCTGACTAAAGAATAATAACCAAGATGTAACTTTTATACTTTTTTCTCTCCCATTGTTTATTTCCTTATCAGATTTTTAATTTTGATTGTAACTTGAAATCTGTCTTTTAATTATTTTTACATGTTTTGTTACCTTAATTCTTCATTCAGATTCATCTACTACCTTGATAAGATAGTATACGTGGGTTTTTTAATTAATTAATTCAATCAGCCATCTTTTAAATTAATTACATTTTCGAAAGTTTTCTTTTACAGACAATTTTATTCTAACTTTTCATATTTACTTTTTTTAAATAAAAAAAAAAAAGGAGCGAATGAGGTTTTAAAATCTTTTTCTATTTCAGATTCTCCAACATTCTACTCCCCCACCCTTTTCTTAACAAATAGTTTTATTAAAATTTAAGCAATCTTTTTATTTTATTTTTAAAACATTTTAAAACCACTCCTTAATTAATTATTACTTTTGGACTATTTTCATTTATTTGATTTCTGTTTTTAGTAAACCTGATCATTTATTTTTGAATGAAAAAAAAGTAACGTGAGCTACATAGGTGCGCCTGGCAATATATATTTCTTGCTAGTGTTACAATATAAATCACTAACTTTTTGTCTAAAGTTGTTTGCAAATTGTAAAAAAAAAAGTGGATAGTCATCAGGAATGTAAGCAAAACCAGGAATGAGTTTGTAGCATGAAGGTGATATACAATAATGCTTTAGAGATATTTGACTGGTGTTTTGTAGATTTTCTACTATGATACCATTTAATGTTATAAAGTTAATCTTTTATTATATTTTTTTATAAAACTGGTGTATTGGTCCAGAATCCCCAGACTAGTTTCTGGCTTGTGGCCTTCGTCAGTGAGTAGCCTTGGATCTGAGAGCACTGCACCTAGATCTTAGGATCTAATGCAACCCTCCAGCAGCCACCTTTTATCTCTACTTCACTACAAAACTATGAGAATGAAATTGAAAACACAATAATATTTTCAAACTAAGCTCAATAGCTTATATAGTCATATTGGTCTGAACTCAATTCAGCACCCATACATTTTGGTGACTTTGGCTCTTTACAACCACAGCCACCATTATCCTATTAGACAGGATTGGTGTTAAACCACCAAACATCACATAATCACCATCTCATATGTGCTAGCATGAGATGGTGATCATGTGATGTTCTCATTTAACTACTGCCATTTTGGTTTGGTACAGTGATAAAGCAGTAGATTCTGAAGCTCAAGTTTCAAGGATCGCCCCCCAGCTCGGTCATTTCCAGGATTCTAACTTCTTGTGAACTCTTAATTGTTAATCAATTATGATTACTCTTTGAATGCCATTAATAAATAGAATAAATCAAACAATTACCTACTTTATCTTCCTACAGGATTGTAAAAAGTAGGTTACAATTTATAGCATCTCCTAGCACCCTGCTTTATTGAAGAGGCTCTGGTGGCTAAGTGCTTCCAGTTTAAAGAGATCCTCTTTATTATAACAATGATCACTTAGGAGAGTGGATGAGCTAGAGGAAGATAGGGCATCCCTTTTTCTTTCTGTGAGAGAAATCTCTGAAGGTGGATGAACCAATGGCATGAGGATGTAGATACAATGGGGAAACCCCTCAAACTCTTTGAATACCCCATGATAAGCAACTATAAAAAAATGAAAAGATTTGATTGGTATTTATCTAATCATGGAATTTGTTTCTCAAGATCTGATAGGAGTGTAAAAGTTTAAACCACTCAGATCGTCAGCCTGAAAAATTCTTGTAAAGAAAATCCTAAATTGATAACAAGTTGGAATGTGAGAACATTACTACAACCAAATGAGCTAGAAGAATTTAAGAAGAAAATGATAGGGTATAATGTAGATGTTTTGGATATATGTGAAACTAGATCGCGGAGAAATAGTGGTTTTAAATCAGAATTCAGAATAAATTTAATAAGTTTAAAAGAAATGGTAGCACTTATCATATGAGTTAAGGAATTTTAATGGTTATCATAAAAACAAAGACAATGGATATTTCATTGATGCAGGTATATTTTTCTACTACTAATGATGATGAAGAAGTTGAAAGTATTTATAAAATATTAAAGGAAATTATTAGAGTTTGCCAATTCGAAAGGTAATATTATTTTTGATGTGTGATTTTAATGCATTTGTGTGTGCATATAAGAATTCAAGATGTAGGACAGATATGGTTTGGGTGAAATAATTGATTTAAAAAGTTGATTGAAATTTTATATACAACATGAATTGGTAATAACCAATACAATTTATGATATACCCAAGAGAAGGAATTTTTATTAAAAGATATTTGATTGGTTAAATTATACTTTAACAGATATAGAAATCAGGTATAGTCTAGGCATGAATAAGTTCATGTGCTTATTTTTGGCAAAATGTAATTTTAAATTTAAGAGGAAAAATATACTTGCTCGTAGCAAATGATGATTAACTAAATTACAAGATCATGACACAGCTAACAAATTTAGTAATGAAACTATTATGATAGTGCTATGTCTATTGTGATATGTATGTGTATGTTTAAACGCTCGTACATACATAGGTGTAAATTTAATGAGAAAATCTAATAAGTTTAATAAATTAAAGAATTTTAAAAGACTGCTTCTTTTAAAATAGTAAGTAAAAGATTTACAACTTTTAAGATTAGAAAAAGATTATTTTCTAAAAATTAATATTGGTCTAATTAATGTGAATATAATACTTCGTTAATGAAATAAAACAAAGGAATTCGTGTTTAGATTTCCTTTATAAGATAAATGATGAACTATTAAAATAACTCATTAATTAAAATCAGAAAGACAACAATGTAAATTCTTGTATGGAGGTTAAAATGAAGAAACACCTGAGTGGACAGATGGGAGTATGAGCCAATCAACTGCAGGGATTAAAACAATGAAGACCTCGGCACTAATTGTATCAAAAAGACTACACTTGATTCTTGGAACTTTACCTGTGCTAACTGACATGTATATTGGAGCAGATCATCTCCCGTGGCATAGTGACTTCAAATGCAGAGAGCTGGCCTCCAAACATAGGAATAGTCAGCTAGGACCCTTACAGGTCGTATTGATCAACGTTATTATTAATGTATGCCTTCGGGCTTTATTATGTAAAATAATTAAATATTAACTGTTTAGTCATGATTTGTACTCATGGGAAGTGCATTCTTAGATCAGCTAGATATAGCAGATAGGTGTTGATAATATACAATGGAAGAATAAAGCATGAATAAAGATAGCTGTCAGTAAGTATCCGAAAAATGACATTGGTATCTAAGAAACCATGGATGACTCAAGAGATATTGGAATTAATTGAAAAAAGAAATAAAGTTAGATATAAAGACTATGGTCAGTATAAATAATTTAAAATTTAATAATAACAATTTTGCAGAGTTGAGAAAGCAAACTAGATGAATGTGATCAGTGAAGACAAAAATATTGGAAAGGATAAATAGGTATATGAAAAAATCCAAATCGAGAACATTTAGTAATATTGTTAAAAATAAAGAAGGAAAAAAATTTTTTGAACACATTGTATGATTATTGGAAAGAGTATATTTAAAGAAGGAAAAATAAATATAAGAGATTATATAGCAGATGAAAATATAACTGAAAATAAGAAAGAAAATGTAATAACAAGAAAAAAATTGGCTTATGGAGATAGTAAGATAAAGAATAAATAAATCATTTGGTATGGATGACATTCCAGTTGGACTTTTAAAAAAAATGCAGTAAAACCATTAAAAATAGATTATTCGATGTGATAACAGGATATTATAAAAAAAGTTATAATATCATCTGATTTTATGACAACAAAAACTATCACATTTTCAAATAATAATAATACAAACTACTTGACATCACATGATCACCATTCTTTATGCTTACATAAGCTGTTTACACAGAGGCTAAACTCCCCAAACAGTAGTGCCAAGTTAACTGCACAAATTATAGAAAAATAACTATTCTCTCATGCCTTAAAAATTTTGCTACAATTAAAATAGATTATAAAATTAGATAAGAATTTGGATAAAGCTCAGTATAATTTTAGACCCAATAAACACATGATCACTATTTTTTATACTTGCTTATAACTGTTATTAAAACAGGCAAAAACTCACTATATGTATTGCCACACAGCAAGCTAGACTGATCAATGGATGCCAGAAGGTTTGTACATAAAATCTCCATCTAGTACCTACTCATCCAATATCCCCAGACTAGTTTCTGGCTTGTGGCCTTTTTCAGTGAGGAACCTTGGATCCAGTGATGATATCCAACCGGTTCGCACCGGTTCGTGCGAACCGGTTCTTAAAATTAAAAAAAATTAGCGAACCGGTAGTTAAATTATCCGAAAATAAATTTTATTATTATCCTAAAAAAGAGTTGAATTAACAAATTACTTAATTATTTCCAACAATAATCTAGAACATTATTTGTATTTGTGGTTTTTTTTGTTGTTGTTGTTATATCAAATGTAACAATGATTCTTTTTGAACAGATTGGGTTCAAAATGCTTTCCCCAGAATAATTCGACTATACGATATTGCACTTGGAACGTATGATATGCGCGATGAAATTTGAATGATTAAGAATTATTCTGCAAGAAATAATTCGCAACAGTTTTGTTTTAAGTAATTAAATCCATTATTTATCGCATTTCAAATTAGTTTCTTTAAAAGTATACAAATAAAAAGTGTTTTTTAATGAAATTTACTCTTGCTGAAATTATTTTACTTTAAAGATAAAATAACTTCATTCAAAAGGACATTGCGAAAACAAACAATAATATAAAACCATTGTTCAAATGATTTTTTTTATGCCGACGTTGTTTTAAATATTTGTTTAACTTTTATTTTTTATTTAAATACTTTATTTCTTCACTTACATATTTATCATGCAAGATTTGTTTTTATTTGATTAGTAAATTTAATGGATGATCAGCTGTAGTAAGTTTATAGTACATTATTTTCATTTAGTTTGCTATATCTAATATAACAGTGCATCTTTTTTTAAACAATACGTTCAATATATTTTTTCTAGAATAACTTGTCAAGATGATAAATATAACAATATCTTTGGCTCATCAAGTGTTATGACTCGTTTTCAAATCAAGAAATGAAACAAAAATGCCAAACAATATCAGATTCCTTCATAAAAGATCCAAAACTGATACAGAATCGAAAACGATAGTAAAGGATGATATTTTAAATCAAGTTTTGTTTTCTGTTTCTTCAGATGCAACAGAAAATAATGTTGACAACACAAATAAGCTGTCCAGTTCCAAAAGTACAAAAGATGCATATAAAATAAATGTAGATAGTGACGCTGGAATATGAAATAAGCCAATGAATTCAAAGAAAAATATTGTGGTTTACTTATTGGAAAAAAACTTGAGTGTGATAACTATATCAAAATCGAGTCAATAAAAGTGAAGGCAACTCATGTGTCAAAAGAATGGAGAAGTAATATTGTTCCAAGTGGAACAAATAAAATGGTTCAACAAGCCTCTCTTCAAAAAAAAAAATAAAGGAACACTTTTCATCAAAAGCATACCAGATATGTGTGATGCAATTGAAAGAAAGTGCAAAAAATGCAATTTTCAAATTCATAGACAAAGTTCATGAAAAGTTTATGAGCTCCATCTGTAAAATTTTCAGTACGGTTTGCATTTTAGCAAAACGAAACTGACCGTTTCTGATATTGACCATTTGATAGAATTATTAAAAAAGAGTAGATTAGATATGGGAGTGGGACTTCATTCTCAATTCCTGGCTGTCAAAATTGTCGAGCACATTGAAAAATACATTAAAAAGAAAGTGTTTAGAAAAATAATAGATCGGAATTTAAAGACATGTTTATAATTAATGAGGCATCAAACCAATTCTTATCATTTTTATTAAGGTTAAAGATGCAGATTTCTCACCAACAATTTTTGTAGATTTAGTGGAATTACAAAACAAAGATGCATGCTGAAACCATTTACACTGCTTTATTACAAAGTCTGCAATCGATAGGAATTGATAATCCATATTTGAAGAATAATTTGATTGGATTTTGTTCAGATGGAGTAATTGTGATCCTGGAAAGGTGGTCAGAAGTGAATGTTAAAATAAAAAACCACTATCCTGAGATTATTATTTGGTATTGTTTGAATCATCACCTTCAGCTTATGCTGGAGGATTTTATCAAAGACATAAAGCAAATGAATCACTTTACAGCATTTATTAATAAAATATGTAAAATCTTCCATTAGTCTAATAAAAACCAAATGACATTGAATAAAATTTCAACCAATTTGGGAATTGGAAATTTTAAAAATTGTAGAGTTTTTAACCCAAGATGGTAAGCGTGCCGTCATAGAACAGCAGTTGCAACATGGTGAGCATATCCAGCACTATATGATTTTTTTTCTACTAATAAAAAATTTTCTGGAATGGCTAAACATCTTGTCAACAAATATTTTATGAGATCTAGCTTTAAGAATTGATATTCTAGAAGAAATTGCTTTGTTGGCGGATGCTATTCAAGGAAGGAGTCTAAATATATTGAATGCTGAACAATTGATTAAGAAAACAATTAAAGCATTTGAATATCTCAGAGAAAAGAGTGGTAGTTATGACAAAATAATAAATGAAACTATCTCTTCTAAGGAATTCCTGCATATTAATTTTGTTGAAGACAACAAATGAGTGAGTCCTCCCCATCAAAAATTACTGAATGTAATGATAACAAATATGGAATTAAGATTAATGGATTATAATAGCATAAGTAATAATATTCAAGATAGAAAGCATAAAATCCATCAATTAGTTAAAATTGTGAACCGAGATGCTTGGAATCTGGAAGAGCTGTAGTTCTCTGGAAAGAATTTGAAGAGAAATTATCAGATTTTTACAAAGCATTTCACCACGAGGTTTCAGTTAATGATTTCTGTGATTATGTTGAAAATGTTTTGAGAAATCACCAGAAAGAGGTTGTACATGAAACTATCCAAAGAGCTAAAAATATAATTAAAACCAAGGCTGAATGAAGGTTTTCTGTGGTGAACACAATTTATTCAGATAAAAGAAATCACCTTGAAATGAAAAATGTGGCAAATTCTTCTAGTAATAAATTGGATAGGTCTTCCATTATATCACTGGGATTGCAGTGACTCAGTTCAAGTTTGGCCAAGAAATCACAATACAGCTGATGATGCTATAGTCAAAAAGCATCATCAACCTGAAGAGACATATGATGTGACTAGAATGTCACTATGGAAATATCTTACCAAATAAATAAGTTTTTTTTCCAATTATAAAAAGCGTTTAATTCTTTTTTAATTCCATAAATGAGATTACAAAGTATAAAATAGTGTGCATGTGCAAGGCAGTACTTTTTTGTGTATGGGGGGGGGGCATGCAAAATTTCTGAGAAGTCACCAAAAAAATTTAGGTATGAAACCAAGAAGTGATTTGCTTCCATGCTTAGAAAAAAATAAATAAACAGAATAGGTTCTTAAATACAACCTAATTTTAGAGAACCGGATCTTGGAAATTTGGGATATCATCACTGCTTGGATCTGAGAGCACCGTACCTAGATCTTAGGACCTAATGCAACCCTCAAGCAAACACCTTTTACCTCTACTTAACTACAAAACTATGAGTCTTAAATTGAAAACACCTTAATATTTTCAATCCTATCCCATCAACTTATATAGTTATATAGGTCTGAACTCAGTTCAGTACCCATACATTTGGGTGTCTTTGGTTCTTTAATAACCATAGCCACCAATATCCTATTAGGCAGGATTATATTATTAAAGAATCAAAGACACCAAAAAGGTATAAATACTGAATTGAGTTCAGACCTATATGACTATATAAGCTGATGAGCTTGGATTGAAAATATTAAGGTGTTTTCAATTTATGACATAATTTTGTAGTTAAGTAGAGATAAAAGGTGGCTGCGGGAGGGTTGCATTAGATCCTAAGATCTAGGTGCAGTGCTCTCAGATTCAAGGCTCCTCACTGATGAAGGCCACAGGCCAGAAACTAGTCTGGAGATATTGGATGAGTAGGCACTAGATGGAGATTTTATGCACAGGCCTTCTGGTATCATTGATTACTCTAGCTTGCTGTGTGACAATACATGTAGTGAGTTTTTGCCTGTTTTAATATAATTTTAGACCTTGTAAAAGGAACTAGAAAAGCTATAATAATTTTTTAAGAATGATTTTGCTAAAAAAAATTGGAAATGAATAGAAGATCTTATGTGACTTTTGTTCACTTGAAGGTTTTTGACAGAATGAATTGGAGGTTGTTGTTTAAAATGAATATAGATCTTGATTATAAAGATAGAAGGTTGATTTTGAATTTATACAAATGTCAAAATACCGAAATAGTTATAAATAATTGTAAAACTACTGCTAATACAAAAAGTATGTGGCAAGGCTATCTAGCGATACCTTACTTATTCAATTCATTTATTGAAAACAATATGGATTATAAAAAAGAAAAGTAAAGGAATTTAAATTAATGGTAGACATATTCTTAGTATTTTTTAGGCAGATGATACAGCATTAAGTTTAGATTCAGAAGGAAAAAAATGAATAAAATGTTTAAAATATTGAATATCCTTATAGTATTTTTAAATTAGAGATAAATGTAAGATTAGGATGGTGCTGGTAGACAAGCAAAAAGAAATAAAACTGACTGATGTTTATATATATGTTTAGAAAAAAGTTAAGGAATTTCGTTATCAGAAGAGTATAATCTGTGATAACTGGTTGTCAAAATATTTTTTAAAAAAAACCTTATTACTAAATAAAAATATTAATACAAAAAAATAGAATGAAATTTGTTAAAACCTTCATTTGAGTGTAATGATATATGATTATAAACATGATCGTTAGAAAGAAAAAAAGAAAAGAATGGGAATGAATGGACGTATGGCTTTGAAGATTAATTAGAATGAGTTGAGTGAAAAAAAAGACTAGTGATCAAACATTAAGAGAATTTGCAGTGAAAAGTGATCTACACGATATGATAAAAAATAAGAAAGATTTAAGTTTTTAAAGACATGGTAGGTTTTGACAAATTATTTGAGAAGCCAAAATTTTAGAAAAAAGATTGAAAGGCAGATCAAGAATATCCTATCTTTAAAATGTTATCAATTTGGATGTTTTCATATGCTGATATGAAATGAATTGCTGAAGGTAGAACGATGTGCCTTTAGAATCTGATGATGATCACTCTATATTTATGCTTTTAAGCATATTCTAACTCCATAAAATATCAGGAAGAAGCTTCCAATTAAATGTATAGTAAAACAATATGTCAGTTAATGTTTGTAAATGTTCCCTTGTTTCATATTCTTAGAAATCTGAGGTTTCAATTTCTTTATTTTTCTATTAATTCTCACAAAATTAATGTGTTGAATCCCAAAAAGATCTGCGAGTTTTATTTTCTAATAATAGATCCTTTCTTCCTCAGTTAGAAATGATTGTTATCATTGCTTTTAAAATCATGGTTGTCATTCTTGGGCATGCTTATCGTTTCCATGATGATACATTATTTTTGTCATTGACTCTTTTCATCATTAAATATCATTTGGAATCCTAACTCAAAATAAGAATTTAGTTTATTACAATCAGATTTGAAATACAGGCATTCTTATGAAATCCAGGCACACTTATACCTGGAAGTTAATTGTAAATATAGGGGATTTGAACTCGGACTTTCAAGCAACCTTCAACTATCCACCATATCTCATACTATAGGACCACATGCATGTAGGAAAGTAAATAATCTGCAATAAACCTATTTCATGCTGAACCTGCACTCATCAGTTAGTCCAGATTATCATCTCCCACACATATATATAATCAGTGCACAATTTATATTAAGATAGCAAATCTTTATACTTTAATGGACTGGCTTCAATCTATTTTAACCTCCAACTCTTCAGCCATACATACCATTGAAAATCAGTGTTTAATAAATTCTCCAAATTTCTGGAAAATAAAGTTGGCCTTCATCTATTTTCTAGATGGATACTAAGGTGATATGTTGGACTATTTCCATCATTTATGAGTGAATGTTAAATGTATAGAAAATTTTAAATTTTATTTAAACTTTCCAAATACAAACAATTTGTTAGTAATAACACACAAATAGACAATACAGGTTAGTAATTACACAATGTTTCGAGTAATATTATTCTCCACTCTTCTTCTGGTGTTGCTGGTCTATATGCACAGTGACAATATTCGCTTAGAAGTTGAACTCGCACCTTTAGATTCTTGAATATCGAATTTTAGGCAAATGCTCTACCATTCTGTCAGAGGCAATAGCTCAGTTAGTACAGTGTTTGCCTTAAATTCGATATTCAAGAATCTAAAGGTGTAATTTCAACTTCTAAGCGAATATTGTCACTGTGTATATAGGCCAGCAACACCTGAAGAAGAGTGGAGAATAATACTACTCGAAACATTGTGTAATTACTAAAACTGTATTGTCTATTTGTGTGTTATTACTAACAAGTTGTTTGTATTTGGAAAGTTTAAATAAAGTTTAAAATTTTCTATACATTCAACATTCACTCATAAATGATGGAAATAGTCCAACATATCACATCTTATAATATACCATCATTACAAACCTCCAGAAAAATAGGAAATAGAAAGATCTTAAATTTCTGTACAAAATCATAAATCAACAAGTTATTCTATCTGATATAATTTCAACTATTATGATTAGATCTTATGAGCACGGCACTCAATCTTCTTCTGTCTGTTATATTCAGGCGTGACATTCCAAGGTCCTTAATTTTTTTCTTTTATTCAGGCTATCGTCTTTATGCATTCAGATTTTTACTAATCACTTTAATTTAGATTATAAGCAATTTTAAAATATTTTTAAATTTGAATATTATTGTTGATTAATTTAAATTTATTTATTTATTTTATTATTTATATTTTTTTACGTTTTTATTATTACTTTTTATTATGTTATATTACTATTTTAACATGCAAACTATAATTTACTTTAAGCTGTTATTTAGCACTTAAATAAATGAGCAGAATTCTGCCATAGCAGCCATAGATTGGGTAGTCCTTAAGTATGTGTTTCATTTCCATTTGTCCACTTTTATCTTATAGTACTATCACTTTAAACTCATACTATCATTACTGTTGATCAAGATTTCGAATTGTATTTGTTTTATTATGTATAACATTGTTTTCTAGAGTTAGTAAAATATTAACAACTCTCCTATATGAGAGTATATTAAACCACTAAACATTACATGATCACCATTCTTTATGCTTAAACAACTACTTAAACAGAGGCAAAACTCTTCATACTGTAACACCAATCAGTGAAATCCAAAGTAATCAATGAATGCAGGAATGTTTATGCATAAAATCCCCATCTAGTGTCTATTCATCCAATAAGACTAGTTTCCAGCTTGAGGCTTTCATAAGTGAAGATTGCATTGATTGATGCTACCATATCAAGAGTTTTGCCACTGTGTTATACAAGAGTGCCGCCAATTAGTGCAAGCTAGTAATCAATAGATGTCAGAAGGTTTATGCATTCCAATCCCTATTTATTGCCTACTTATCCAATATTCTCAGAGTAGTTTCTAGCTTATGAGTGTCATTAATGAGGAGCCTTGGATCTGTAAGCAATGTATCTAGAGGTTGAATCCAATGCATCCCTCTTGCAACTACTCCTTTACTTATTTGATCAAATATAAAACAATTATCCCAAATTAAAAACTCAATAATGTTTTCAATCCAATCTAATTTGCTTGCATACTTACACAGATCTGAATCCATTTCAGTATATATATATTTTGATGTTTTTGATTCCTTTATAACCATAATCATCAACATTCTTTGGCTAGGATTGGTATTAAACATTCAAATATCATGTGACTAAAGCATGTTGGTGATTATGGTTATAAAAATCTAAAGATACTGAACTGGATTCAGATATGGATGAATATTCAGGCAAATTAGCTTGGATTGAAAACATTATTGCATTTTCTATTTGAACTCATTGCTCTATAGTTGACTAAATAAGTAAAAGGTTTTTCTGGAGGGATATATTGATCCAAATGTCTAGATGCATTGCTCTCAGATCCAAGGGTCATCCCTGATGATTGTCATAAGCTAGAAACTAATCTGCAGGATATTAGATAAGTAAGCACTAGATAGGGATTTAAATGCTCAAACCTTCTGACATATACTCGTTACTATAACTTATACTAGATGGATTATCATACAGAGAAAATTGCTACTATTTTAATAGTTTGAGCAAGGAAAAGAACTGGTTATCATATGATGTTTTAATATTCAAATGTACTATGAATCTTAATTATGCAACATTTTTTTTTTAAGACTTTATTTTACGATCTCTATGCCATCTACTGTAAGTTTTAGTAACTAAAAGATGCCAGATAATAAGGATTGCAGTAGATGGCCTAGAGATGATAAAAGAATTAAAAGGTATGCTGCTAAAATAGCAATATTTATGCTGGAATCATGTGATAGAGCGAGTCATGATATTTTGAGACTTTTCAGCGGGATAATTAAAGCATATACTTCAGGACTATGTAAAGCTATGAAAATTGTTTTTATAATTCGTGTTTTCGGTTTCTAACATTTGTTAACATTACTTAACTATCTTAATTTTTCTATATACTGAAATCACAATAAATAATAATAATAAAAAAATACTTTGCATCTATGGTGTCCCATTTTTTTATTCTATAATTCTGACTTAAGTACGATTAGCCCAGGTGAACATTCGGTCCCTCTCTTACATAACATAATAAACTCATCTATTTATTATTCCTTATTATCAATCATTTTTTATCAACTTTTCTTAGTTATTCTGGTTTTTTTTAATAGTTTTTCTGTCTAGATAAAATCTTGTAACTGAATTTTCATCCACTTCCCAATTTCTGATCTAGTTGAAATTTTGTATGCGTATGTATTCCCATTGATATTATTTCTTTTAGAGCAAATTTAGTAAATTGTAGTTTTATATACAACATCAATACTAGCAATGTCTAGTGGCATTTTATTCAATACGTTTACAATTTAACACTTTCAAAAGATAATTTAAATAAATTTATTTCACCATTGTTCTGCACAGTTTGGTGCAGTTGGTAGGCCATTTGAATTGAGAGGTCCCAAGATCGATCCAGTTGCTCACAGATCTTGTTTGAACTTCTTATGATCTACTGAGCCAATAAAGCCATGTCTTTTTATCCTGCATGATTTGATGCTGTTGGTAGAGCATCTGAATTGGAAGGTCCCAGGATCAATTCAGTTGCTCACAGATTTTACGTTTGAACTTCTTATGATCTTCCTAGCCAATAAGGCTATATGTCTTTTTACTCTGCATGGTTTGGGACAGTTCATAGAACATCTGACTTGGGATCAATTCTGGTGATCGAACTTCCCAATCAATAAAGTCATATGTCTTTTTGCCCTACACAGTTGGACATAATTGGTAGAGTGACCAACTTGGGATTGGGGGATTATCAATTCTAGCATTCAATGTCTAGTGCTCAAACTTCTTATGAATTCCCAATCAATAAAGCCATATACCTTTTTGCCTTGCACAGCTTGGCCTAATTGGTAGAGTGACTGACTTGGGATTGGGAGGTCCAACTATCAATTCTAGCACTCAATGTTCTATTGCTGAAACTTTTTATGAAATCCCAATCAATAAAGCCATATGCCTTTTTGCTCTGCACAGTTTAGCATAAATAAAAATGCCTAATATAACCTATTCATGGAACAGTCAAGTCCAAAAATGTTACTAAGATAATTCACAAACCCAATTCACAAAGAATCATCTTAATATGTTTGGAAATAATGAGCACCTTTTCTTATATTAATGCCAACTTATTTATCAGATAAAAATGCCTAAAAACAGTCGAGTCTAAAAATGTTATCAAGACAATTCACAAACCCAATTCCCAAAGAATCATTTAAATATTCTTGCAAATAATGATCACATTTTTCTTATATCAATGCCAATCTAACATAAAAATTGTCATTGATTTTAAGTTTTGAAGTATCAATAGTCAATTTATTGAGATATAACAAATTGGTATACATGTAAAAAAAAAAGATAATTTTTTATCTCATAAATAGATTGGCATTGATAAAAAAAAAAGATGGGTGTTATTTACAAGTCTATTTAAATGATCCTTTGGGGATCTGGTTTGTAATTGCAATGTTTTCAGACTTTATTGTTCTATGAATAGATTTATTTAGATTACATAACAAATTACAATTATATTTCAATGTTTGTAACTATAAATCCATGAATATTTTTAAATATATATATATATAACTCTTTATAGGAAATACTTGGCTGCTTCTGCGAAAATCAAATTTCTATGCACATCTTCTATATATGATTTAGTATTCTTATATCAGCTAGTTTTAAATAAATAACAAAAACTCTGTCAAATAATACAAATTATTGTACATGTATAAAATATGACTAGAGTAGAAAATACTCAAAAAATATTAGACACTAATATTGTTTTGCCAATTGCTTTTGGTACTGTGTAGCGAAGATGCATTGAAACTGAATGGTTTATTGTTAAGTTTAATAATATTGTTAATCCATGTAACACTAGTGTTCCATTAAATATGCACTGGAATATTAATTGTTCAGTTTCACATGTCACCATGAGTTTGGAATACAGTACCAAAAGCATTTGGCAAAATAGAATTATTGTTTATATTTTTTGAATTGTCATATTTTATGTTTTAAAATATTAAACTAAAAGTGGTTTCACTTTAACATAATGTGTGTCAAATACTATTGTTATTAAAGATCAAATAGTTTTATTTTCCAGTGACAGTTTTACTTGGCTGTTGCTTGTGTTACATCAATTTGAAATTTTATTTATATTATTATTATATATAGAGCTCGCAAATAAACTCTTAACAAGCTTTGCAGAATATCCCCAACCCCAGACCAGTTTCTCCTACTGGCATCCTCATTTGTAATGCAAGCTTATTAAATTAGGTCATGTGATGGCTGACTTTATATAAAAAAGGCAAGCATTGTTAGCCGAGAGATCATCGCAGCTGCCTTGCAAGCAATTAGTTGGTTGCAGACAGTTGTGGGTTCGCCTCCTGGCCGATGCTATGTCATATAAGAAAAAAAAAGTTCCTGATATATTTGAATGTAATAAAGGTTTACTTAAAACACAAAAAAGTTCAACAGACAGATTAAAAATAGTAAAAATTTGGCTTTAAATAAATTTCTGAAATATCAGTGCACTTGAAATTTTGAACTAATATTCCTAGATTAATAAGAAAGCATTTCAATAATGATTTTTAAACTATCAAACATCTTATAATACCTTTATGCTTACACAGGTTGTTTTTCACATAGGCAAAGTCTCCATACAGTAGCACCACTCAGTGCAAGTTAGAGTAATCAATGGATAAAAGATTTGTGCATAAAATCCTAAGATCTAGGTGCAGTGCTCTCAGATTCAAGGCTCCTCACTGATGAAAGCCATAAGCTAGAAACTAGTCTGGGGATATTGGATAAGTAGGCACTGGATAGGTATTTTATGCACAAATCTTTTTGCATCCATTGATTACTGTGGCTTGCACTGAGTGGCGCTACTACATTGGGTTTTGCCTCTGATTTTTAAACTAATGTAAAATGAAACTTTTGTATTTAGACAGGAAAAGACATGAAGTCAAAACTTAAAATGTTAACCCAATCTTGTGAAAATACATTACTATTGACAGAAAATATTCAACCGAAGCTTTCTACCATATTTTTCGATTTTTAATATAATCACTCAATTGCCTAGATAAACTCTTCAAAAAACCTTCAAAGAGAAACTGTGGGAAAAAATGATTTTACCTATCAAGGTTTTAAAGTATTTAATAATTAAAGTTTACAGTTTCATAATCATATGTGGTTAACATTCAGTTGTGAATTTATATTTAGATCTCTTTCAAGAAAAGGAAGATTGTGAATTAGAATAGAAACTGTTTGTAGATATAACACTTAGATGCTATAAAATTACCAAAAAAAATATTAAAAAATCATTGTTTAAATGGTAGGCATACCTTATTACAAAGCACAAATATTGAAGGAATGAGTGAAATGGTATTCACTGTGAATTTTAAAAAAAAATAAAAAAAAATGACATTGTGGAGATAAATTAAATATCAATAAAGTGGCAAAATTAGTTTTCAACTTTTTCAAATAAGTTTTTAATATGATTTTTTTTATACAAATGAATAGTTTTTTTGGTCAGACTAAACATTTTAAAATCGGTATAAATAAAAATATGAGAAAATAGTTGAAAAATGGAAGTGCTATGGGTAAATTTAAATAAGAATGTTGAAGATTAAGATGATATAGAAATGTGGAACTTACAGAAAAATAAAACGGTACTGTTCTAATAGATTGTGTTAGCTGCTTTACGGTGCTATTTATATCGAAAAGCATGTAAATATACAGTTTACACAGCCACTTTCTATGCCTATATATATCTATATTTTTCTGCGATAAAGCACAGAAAAGATGCTGTTTATGATTAGCAGCCAACCTGCTTTAGTGTTACACATTTTATCCCAAATGCTCTCACTTCAATGTTTGCTGCAGTCTCATGTGAGCGTATCTGGACTTCAGCCTTCCACAACTCTTCAAATAAGCATGTCAAAGGAATTAGCTTACAAGTCATCTGACCTACTATTACCTCCTAACAATTGTCAATCCGTCGCCACGTTTCCCTGCTCAACATGGAACCTTCAAAAATTTTGGAAATGGTATGTCCAAGCAAGATTTGACCAGCTCATACAAAGTCATGTTTGCGCAATAACATGTCTGTGACAAATAAAATGGCAGATAGGTCAAAATCAGGCCAACTGCCATTCACAGAAGCCATGGGGAATTCTAATAGATTCTTTGCAATAAGGTAGGTCAATTGATAAAGTTTTAATTCTTGTGGATGTGAAAATGCATACCATCTGTCCTACATTGCAGGATTAAGATGAAATTTTGGGCCACTTGTAGTTAAAGCTTTTTAAATTTTTGGTATCGTCAAATTGTTCTCGACTAAATTATAGAAATTGATTAAGGAAATCAATGAATTACGTTAAGGCTTTTGAAAAAAAAAAATTATGATTGTGAAAATTATTGTACTTCTATACAGAGACCAAAAAAAATTGTCCAAACAATAAATTTATTAATCTTTAAAATAAACAAAAAAAAAACGATCGAGTTGGAAATTAGTAATCGTTCTTAGCCATTAATATCCATACATATATTATTTCAAAGATAGCTATTGTAATAAATCAATCAACAAATAAATAATTATTTTTCATTTTCAAAAATGACTCAAAAAAGTAAAAGACAGTTCAGTAATTAAAGCATTGTCAGCATTTTTTTTTGGCCACCATGATGTAGTTAGTTATATATCAAGCAATGCTAGTAGACTTTCTAAAGTTTGCGGGGAGAGGGGAGGATGGTTTTCCAGCAAGCACTGACATACATGGGGAATTCTACTATAATAGAATATTTGCAATAACATATGTTTACATAAAATTGTTACAGAAATAAATAAATTACATTAAATTGTAAACTTATTATTCCTTCACAAAGAATGAGATGGTGTTATATTGATGTGTTTTTGCATAGCAACAACATCACCAAGTGGCTGACACAACTTATTAGAACAGTACCAATAAAACTTATATTGATGAATTCTTGTTTGAAAAAATTCAAAGCAGAAATAGACATGGAATCACCTAGATGGTTCTGCAGAATTAGATTACATTTGACCAATAAAAATTTCAAGACTACAGTGTACAGGTAGTATGCTAGTTATAGATTAGTGAGATGTAAGAAATGTGTTAATACAAATCTAAAAGGATAAAAGCTAAGCAGTTGACATCTCTTAACCTTCAGAAATATTTCAAAGAATTTCAAACCTGAAATGGTTCAATAATAAGACAGATAATATCCTAATATGGATACACATAGTTAGAACTAAAAAAGGTTATTTACAAATAAACTTTCAAGTAAGATAAGGCAATGTGTGAAGAAATATAATGTATTCAGAAAACAATGAATATCTTTGCAACAGTCAATACTCTTTCATTCACTTTACATTGCTTATATTAAATAAATCTTTAAAAATTTACTTTGCACTTTTCACAATGCATTTGATTACACATTGGCAGTTTCAATTATCTAGTAGCCTTCTTCAGATTTTTCTGAAGAAGGCTACAATGTACTCAAAACTTCAGATAATTTAATAAAAAGCACTGTGAAAAAGACAAAAAGGGATTTTTGAAGAGATTTATTTAAAAATCAAATATAAAAAATCTTGCAAAATAATATGAAAAACAGTTAATGTTGGCACAAAAAAATATTACTATGAACATCTGAGGAAAGTTTCAGGGAACAAACATCATAAAAGTATAACATGAAATACTACTAAGAAGCCCTAATATTTATTGGCCTAATTTTATGTATTGAATTATGATAACAATTATAACTGATTATAATTAAGACTGGTTTCTTTAATAGATTTTAAGTATATTAATCTTATTAACTCATACACAGGGTGTTTCTGCAAAAAGGTGACTGTTTTTTTCTCAGAAGTGCCATTTCTAAATCAATGTGCTACGTAATAATACTGGTTAACTATATGTCACAAAAACTTTAAGGTGCTAGCATGTTTGGGTCTTTAGTTACGATGTTAAACATGGTAATGGTTCATATCTTAATGCATGATGAAACAATGTATCAATGTTAAGTCTTGTTTCAGTTGGGCAAAACTGCTACTGAAATGTTTGAGATGATTCAAGCAGTAAAACCACAAATCCCAATGTTTTCAAATAGTTTGCAAAATTTCATGATGATAGTGAAAGCATTGAAGAAATTGACTTTAAAAATATAATGGAGGAAAGCCCCGAGATCTACCATTTCTTTTTTATATATATTTCTTTTTTCTTCTATCTCATTTTAATATCAGTATCATTATTTTCAACCATTATTAATTCACTGCAGGATGGTGTCTCCAAGTTCTATCCATCTTCAGTCTCTAGCTTCTCTTCTATCACTCCAGAACATTCCTTATTTCACCCACCCATTTCATGTGGTCTCTTTCCAGATCTTTTACCATCTCTTGGAATTCCATTTAAGATTTCAACTGTTCATCTATTTTCCTCTCTTCTGGAAATAGTCTCTAGCTTCTCTCTTCTATCACTCCAGAACATTCTTTATTTCACCCACCTATTTCACATGGTCTCTTTCCAGATCTTTTACAATCTCTTGGAATTTCATTTAAGATTTCAACTGTTCATCTATTTTCATCTCTTCTGGAAATATTGAATCAGTCAATGTCTAATCATCATCGAGCTTCATGCTTCACCATCTACACTAACCTCCTGTGGGGTCTGCAATTCAGACCTCACCATAAATACATGCCATTCACCCACACACTGTATGCATAATGACCCAAAAACATTAATAAAATATTTAGCAAAGTAAAATAGTAGTGTGAGTGATGCATATATATATGAACGAAGCAATAATTTTATTATTTATTGCTGAAAAGTACATTTTCTTTTATAAGTGTAAATATCTCTTTTATATATGTGTATTTAAAGCATTGGAATGTAAAAACAACATAAGATGGGGAAGGCTTGAAATACTGAAATTATCTTTATCGATAATCAGATTGTTTTCATTAATTAAATTTATAAGTCTTAATTAGAATAGTAAGCAACTCTTTTGTTAGTTATTTTCAAATCTCTAAAAATAGCTAAAATGGTATTTCCAGTCTTATCTGTTTTATATTGTTAATTAGATATTTTACTAATCAAACATGTTTTTTTTAATTAAGAGATAGCCATGGGCAACTGAGATTGCATTCTTGGCGGGATTAAGGGTGTATAAAAAGACCCATAGAACAAGAGTTTAGTTTTTGTTCAGTTTTTAGTCAGTTGAGTCAATGGAGTTTTAGTTGAGTGTAGTTACTTTTCAATAAAGTAACAAATTTTAAAAAGCCAACACAAGTCAAGTGCTATGAAGTTTGAGTAGTGGAATTGTTTACCTTTCTCTTCTTCTCTTGGAGAACTGTCTGTTTGCCTGCCTGCTGCTGCCATGTTCCATCTGACCAGCTGTACAATATGGCCATATAATTGCCAACCTGATTACCTGCCACTATGCTGCTATTTTTAGGTAACCTCACTTCATGTAGAGCTGCCTTAATAATTAATCCTTTTGTAATATGTAATTCAACCTTTGTATTTTCATTCATATATTCATTTATGAGTTTCTATTAATTATTCTCTTAAACTCTCTGTAGTAATTTTAACTATGCCCTCTCACGCTTATTTGTTATATAGCTTTGTGCGGCTCTATTAAATATTTAACTTATTTTGTTTAATGTATATACATATAATTTATTTTCTTTAATATGCCAAGATAAGTCAAACTTGCGAGTCTTAAAAAAAAGGGGGATAATAATTGTTTAATTTGGAAAGAAGCAAAGACTTCATTTAAAACCTATCAATTCAGTTTTGTTTACATTGAATAGAAATTGCTCACGAGTTTGGTTTCATTTTAAATTCGTTATTCTTGAAGTCAATTAGAAACTTTTATTGTGGATGAATTCTGCTAAGTTCACTGCTTTGAATTTGTCTTTAAAATTTCATTTTATAAGATTGTGAACTTTAATATAATTATTCCACCTTTTCCTGCTGCTGCCTGAGGGCTAATCCTAGCAATTAATACGTATATGGGAATTGAACTTAAATATGAATTTTGCTAGTGTAATATTATAAATAAAAGTTATTATTCATTATGATTAGTTAAATGACTCAGGATTGAAAACAGATTATTGCGCAAGAGGTTAGACCATTTCCAAGCTTTAAAATAATAATATATGAAAATTATATTATAAAAATTATATTCATGTCCAATAATGTTGCTGGCATACATTTTCCTTTATTCTGATATTTTATCTTTTCCATGTCTTGATTGTTTTGTCATTAAGGATGTCGGGAGCCTGAAGCTCCTGTCCTACTTTTCAAAATCGTTTGTAATCAGGGACACTACTCCCTGTGGAACGTGAGACTTATGAGATTATGTGCTGTGGATGACAGTACATCCAGATCTGGGCTTTCAAACCCAGCCTCTCCTTCGATGTCGCTCCGCCAGAATGCGCAGACATATCAAATCTAAGTTCATTTCAAATATTCTTTTAAAAAATGATAGAATCTCCAAAACTGCCATGAAGGCCAGATTTCTTTATTGTATGCTAGTACCGTTACTCTGCTTTTTAATTTGATCACCGTCTGCCTAACCTTAATAAGTCGTAATGATGTGTTAAAGATGATGATTCATTTTGTAAAATACATTCAGTATGTTGATTTTAAATCTGCTTTCGTTTAAAAGCGTTATCGATTCCCATAGACATAACTCAATTTATATGATTGTATAATTTATTCTTGTAAATGTAGCGCATTGTTTATTTCTTATGCTCAAGTTCCAAAGTCATCTTTTCCAAACAATGCCAATAAAATATATATAATGATTTTCATAAGATAGATAAATGATTAAGATTTTATATTTTTGCCCGTTTATAAAATCATTTGCTACTAAATCGCAAACTATCCTTTATATCTCATTAGTCATCTAAACCTGTCACGATCTTTTATATTTATTTTATTTGTAAACATTTGTACACTGGCATATTAACCCCACACAAGTTATAACACACTCTATAAAATTATATTCATGAAATAATTAATAAAGAGGATTTTATAAAAATCCTAAAGTTTGTAAATGTATAATGACACTCCAAGCGTGAAACTATTTTGTAACATATATATGCGTTTTCTATATTTATTAAATATATATATATATTTCATGTAAATCCTGGTTTGTTTTTGAATTATTTCTAATTAGTATTTAGAATTATTTTCTTTACCTAATAACTTAGCACTAATAAATGTAACTTTAATAAATGTAATTCCTGGGCTACTCCAATCTCAATCATCATCATCAGTCTGATCTTATCCTCTACCGCTTTGCTTCTGGGCTTGGAATTAAAATAATTGTACTATATCATCAGGATTGTTGTTCATTGGGTCAGAGATTCAAAGAATAGGCAAATAGGTTAGAATTCAGGATTGCTCCAGACCTGTGTATCTCGAGCATGATCGGATTCGAGGTAATTTTGCTTAGGATTTGAATCTTGTTAAGTGAGCATACTATTTTGACTGGTATAATATAATGTAATGGAATATAATATGCCGTCACATTATTTTAAAATGAAAATAAAAAGATCGTAAATAAAATTGATTAAAAAGTAAAAAAAACTTGAAAACTAAAAATTAAAAGTTGTTTAATATATATATTGTCGTATAGATGGAAAACTTAAACTATTTTAAGAAAAAGAAGTATTTGAAAGTATTTTTTTTTTTGTAAAAAAGTAAAAATATAAAGACTGATATTTTAAAAATAGAAATAATGTTGATTTTTATAATCTTAGAAAATGGAAATGATTGTCTTATTAATTAAATGATTGTTCAAAAGCAAACTAGCCTTTGAGGCATTTAAAATAAATTAAATGGTCAGATAAAAGAATACAAAGAAATTAAATGACCAATGCAAGCACAAAAATGACAGCACAGACCATAACTGAAACATGAGAGGATTAGTGACGTCTTGCTCGCTGAATCCCAAGATCTGATGATAAGAGGCCAAGAAAAATATAAAAGCAAAATGATTATTATAATTGTTATCTGAGAGCTGACTATGAATGTTGTTTTTCTGAAGGTTTGTGATGATGGTGTTCTAGCTGTATTTTTATATTGGACTATTTCCATCATCTAATATGTGTGTTGAATGTCTTTAGAAAAGTTTAATTTTTAGTTAAATATTCCAAATGCATTCAACTGTTAATATCACAGCAAACAGGTTAGTATATGCACCAACTGTTAGTAATATCACAATATATCATTATAACTAGCTATATTGCAGATTTTCATGATGTGGAAGTCTGCAATATATTTAATTTTCCGGACAACCAGCTGAGGCCTCTGGATGACAGTTCCTGACCAAATGAATGGCAAGTAGCGGTTTCATTTCAAAGGACAAAATCTACGAAAGTGATCACGAAGATGGACTCCTAAATCTACTCAATCTGTAAAGTATGAACTCTTGTGTCTATCTAATAAGAACTTTTCTAAAATTGAAATTAATAGCTGAAAATAGGAACTCTTATCTGACTTAAAGAATGCAAATTTAATTATTATTTTTTTATGCAGATGTTTAAGCAATCATTTCCATTTCTTTTTTTGTGTGTGTTATGTTTTAACTAAAATGTATTTTAATTTAAGTTGGGGTGGATAGCTAAATAGATTCGTTGAATTCATTTGTTAGTTTAAGGGATTTTAATTTCAGGCTATTTGTTTCGTAGTTAGGGCAATGCTTGTGGAGGGATATATGGGTGTTTATATTAATGTAATATGAAGCATGTTTAGCATACAGGGCAACGTGCCCAACTGAATGCATGACCCAAAAGAGGCAGTCATATCATTGCAATGGTTGCAGATGTATTTCCCGCGCCATTGACCCCTTCTAGCTCTGGAGGTATTATAAGTCGGCAGAAGACCGCTCTCCCCCATGCGTAGTTCACTTTAAAAAAAAGTATATACACGATTCCTTAGTCAGACAGATGCACATTCCTGTTCTGGACACGGATCATTTCCTTCAACTAATATCACGCTGTCGGATGCACATTCCTGTCAGCGTGTTTTTAAGCTAGCATCTTCATATTGCATTGATTGCGACTATATATCTGGAAGCAGGCATTGGGTTGACTATGAACTTTTAGTCTGAGATTGAATGAATGTTTTGATAAGTTTTAAGGGGAAGAAAAATCTATGCAGCCTATCTATACTCAACATGCTAAAGTAAAATATAATTTAAATATCCATCTGTGCAGTCTATTTAAAATAGTAATTTAAATTAAAAAAAAGTTAATGTTAAAATCTAAAATAAATTTATTCCTCAATTTTAAATGTGTGTTAATAAAATCTATTTGTATGTTTTATTGTTTTAAATATTAATATATTTTGAGAATCTAAATCTATTAAAACTTATAAAAATGTTTAAATCTCTGCTACCCTATGAGCTAGTGACATTGGGAAAACGGTCAGATTAATATATATAAAAAAATTTTTTGAATCTTAACTTACGTATCTGCCTACTATATAAATTTTTCTAGGTTCTAATGCCTAGATGGCGCCCTTGTAGTGCGGATAAGTTAAGAAATCTTCAGACCCTTTCAGTGACCGTTAAAATAAATAATGTGCTGCCATGTGATTTGCCAATTTTTTTAAATAAAATAACTTCTTCTTTTCTTTGTTCATTCATATTGGCCATATTTGTGTTCATTTTATTTTCATTTGATTCAGCTACTATTTTTCTTTGTTTAATTCAATTGTTATTTTCTTTCTTCATATTGGTTGATGTATCCATTTGATCAAATGTTTGAGATATCATTTTTATTAATTTGATTATATTTATGTCCATACTTTTCAGATATTATATTTCAATGTTTCTATTTTTTCTATATCACCTTAAACACCTCATTTGAAACTTTAAGTCCCACACTCATGCAGTATAACATATAATATAAAAGGCATTGATAATTAATAAGATAAGACAATGCCACCATTTTATTTTCTTAAGTTTTCTTTATTTACATTTTAATTAATTGAAATTCAATATATTTACTATTCTTCCTTTTTTTTTCACTTTAATAAAAATTGTTATACAATTCATAATGCCAACAAAACATCGCATGGCACTTGCCTACATATTACTTTTAAGCAACAAGTTTTTTTTCTTCTCCACTTCTGCCACCTTGTGTAAGCTTGAGTAATCAACAGATGCTAGATAATACAGCTTAATAAATCCATATCCAATGCTGTCCTGTCAATATTCTGATTAGTTTTTAGCTTATGGCTTTCATCAGTGAGGAATTTTGCATCTGAATCTATACACCTGAATTTTTTGTAACTAATGCTTTTCTCCAGCAACTGACATTTATTTTATTTTTTTACTGTCAAGCTATTTGTCTGAAATTAAAAATATCTTAATGTTTTGAATTTAAACCAATTTCTTGCATAAATTATATAGATTTGACACTAGTGTAGTATCTGTATATTAAGATGCAATTAGTTTCTTAGCAACTCTAGACAGCTACATTCCTTGGCCAGGATTATTGCCACATCAATATAATGTACTTAATACCATATAACACCTTTTTGCCACTTTTTACAAAGCAATCAAATTAAATTTATTTGTTGATATTTTCTTATTGATGCAACTAACCAGCTGTCTCCATCAATGTTACAATATTCATATATATATATATATATATATATATATATATGATTATACAATTACTATATATTTATACATAAATAAATATAATTATATAATACATTTTATATAAGACATTACCTTAAGGAATCAAATAAGAATAAATAATGAGAAGGTCAATATGTTGTAATGCTATTAAAAATGTATAAAGATATGTAATTACTAGATTCATTAAAATGTTTGTATTCTGTACAACATTTAATGTAAGATACAAAGATTTCAGACCACTCAAAGAAGTACGGGGAGATGCATGTTATGAGTAATAAGAAGAGATCGAAAATGCAATATATGGGTAAGAGAACAAACAGGTGTTACTGACCTCATTGAAAAAAAAAACTGAAGTGGAGTTGGGCTGGACATATTGCTAGAAGAGATGATAATAGATGGACAATTGAAATGTTAAACTGGATTCCAAGAGATTTAAAAGACCCAGAAAGAGACTACATGTGAGAGGGATGAGTGAAAAAAAAAAAAATAGCAGGGATAAGGTGGACAAGAGAAGCTAAAGATCTAAGAAGATGGATTAAACTTGGTGAGACCTTTATCCTGCAGTGGATTGATAATGGTTGATGATGATATATAAGGTGTTATATAATATGTCGATTCATGTATAAATATTGTATGGTCATATATATTTAAATATAGTAATGCTGATGAAGACTGTTGGTTAGTCAAAATTGTAAGAAAATATCAAGGAATATAATTAATTTGATTGCATTGTAAAAAGTGATTCAAAATATTAAATGATATTATATAGATATATAAAAGTCAATGCATAAAGGAATAAGAAGTGAAGAGAAATTAATAAAATGTTACACAACATCTGTCTATACATTACTCTTAAATAGCAAATCTATGTCTTATTCCAGTTCTGTCATCTTGCTTTGGACTAAGAGATATGCAACTATTCAGACTGGCAGATTTGATGCTTTATATAATTCATCCAACATTGTTACAACTTTATCATTTTTCATAAGTATATTAAATCCAAATAATTATACCACTACCATATATGAAAAAAAAATCTATTTTTTTTTATTTAATTACCAAATATTATGAATGTTGTAAATCTAGATCAATAATTTCCAACTTTTCTTTGTTTTCATATCATAAGATACATTGTATCTCCTCAGATACATTGTATCTTTAACTATATGCCCTCAAATTTGTCGATAGATAATTCTGAATATTTATCTATGCATTCATAAAATTCAAGGATATTGGTCATGCAAGTAAAATAAATTGCATAGATTGACTTACTGTATTGATGTTTAAATCAGAAAAAAATCATGCGGCTTTCTCTGCTGACATTTGCCATAAGATGATGTGATATAAAACGAGTTCTCCTGGAATAAAACAGAAAATTCTGTGTATAGATCAAGGGATCTGAGGATGGTATCCAAATTAAACATTCCATCCTTCTGAAACTACTATATATAACAGTAAACTTATCTATTTATTTCTTCTTTTTGTTTGATTTCAGAGCCATTTGATATAATCCTAATCAGAAAACATCAGATGACAGTGCGATTATAGCCATATCTCCAGATTGTTGATTATTAAAGATCATAACAGTGATTCAATTCATTTAAGTGCAAAACAACAGCTTATAATAATAATAATCATTATCATCATCATCATCAAATGATTTATTCCTCAGGGATTCATAAACAGTTCAAGCACAAGAAGTAACAGAACCAGGCTGAAATCCAGGGACCATGAACTCCAGAATTTACCATTACCATTGCATTAAAAAAATAGGAAAAAATAATCACATGATCACCATTTCTTATGTTTGCACAAGCTGTTTGTTAATAATGTAGCAAACTCCCCATACAGTAATGACACTCGGTGCAAGTCTTAATAATAAATGGATGAACGATTTATGGTTACATTAGATCCTAAGATTTAGGTGCAGTGCTTTCTGATCCGAAGCTCTTCGCAGATGAAAACCACAAACTAGAAACTAGTCTGGGGATATTGGACGAGTAGACACTAGACTAAATAGGGATTGTGTGCACAAACCTTTTTTGCAACCATTGATTGCTAAGGATTGCACTGGGTGGCACTGCTGTATGGAGAGCTTGCTTCTGTTACGTGCAAAAATGATCAAAAGATTTATTGCTCTGGAATTCAGCCAAACTCACAATTTCTCCTGAAATGGCAAAGTTGGACTGCGATTCACGGACATTGAATTCCAAAGTTTCCAACATTACCACTGCCACAAACCATATAGATAAGACAATAGTAATGACAGAAATTGATTCTTAAAACAATAATACGGTTCCCAATAAAAAAAAGTATAAGATTAATATAAAGTTTTTGGTTGACGTTTTTATACATTTATCTAAATAATATTATTCTACAACATTATCGAATTTAAAATAAAAATAGAAAATTATTGGAAAAAAAAAACATTATTTGCAAAATTGCAATATTCAATAAATCATAGAAAAAAATTTAAAAATACATATATATTTTTTTAAAGTAAACAATATTTTTTTATAAAAAAATATTTTTCAAAATATTACAAAAAGAAAATACGTTATTTGAATTTAAAAAAAAAAAAAACTTTTTTTTTTTTTAAAAAAAAAAGGTTTTCTTGAAATAAATAAAAAAAAACTGTCATATTATAAAAAATTAAAATGAGGCTATTCTTTGAAGATATGAATCGCCCAAAGAAGCACCATTAAGACGAAGAAGTTGAATTCCCATGGAGAATGTCGAAGCACAAGTCCTAAAAAACAAATAAAAACGAATATATAAATGTACAAATAAAAAATACGTCATTAGACTTTAACTAACTGTCAGATATAAAAACACATTTGGTTAATGTCCACCAGATGGCATTGTCATTAAATTTCTCTGGGGGTTTAACATGATGTACAATTTAGATTTGTGGGGAAATTTTTATTCTTTTGTGATAAATCATTTAAGTAGTCTTGTGTGGGGGGGACGCCGCCCAGAAGGAGGGGTGGGTGGGGGGTGGGGGTGGGGGCGGGGGCGGGGCGGGGAAAGAAAAAAAAAAAAAAAATCATTTAAGTATACTTTATCAAAAGATTTTTAATTATTTAGGAAAGTCTTTATTGGAGTAAAATTTTGAGAGAAGTTCAAGGAAATTGTATGAAGATGGGGGAGGGGGGGTTCTAGAATGGATTTTAAAGAGATAAGAATTTAAGATAATATTAAGATTTATAACATCAATGGGCAGAAGTGAAGTGAATATTAGATAAAGTGAAGAGAAAATTTTGGGGAATGTAAACTACATAATAATATTAAAATTTTTTTAAATGTAGGTCTTTTTAAGAAGGAAAAAAACAGCTTAATTATTAACAAAGATATCACAAAGTAAACTAGAGATTCCAACCAGAAAATAGATTCACTAATGGGTTTATTAAGTCCTTCAATTTTGTCACTGTATAGATTATGCATTCATTTATTTATATGATTAATATTTTGTGTTAGTTCATATCTACATAGGACATTGGCTGTTAAGTTTTTATTTGTTAAGCAGATATACGTAACGATCATTGACTGCCCTGAATTTGCTGATGAGATTAAAGATACGTCTAGAAAGTTCAAATTCAGTTGGCTTTACTATTGGATCTGAAAAAACGAATTGTTTTTTTAACTTGTGTTTGGTCTGGATTGCAGACTCAAACCAACAGTAATAAAAAATACAAACATCTGAAGTTTAATTAATATGATTTATTAGGATTAAATACATTTACATAATATATAATCAATGAATATACTGCCATGTATAATCTCAATTAATGCAGGACTGTTCGGAAGGACTCGACTCACTTCCAGGTGTAGGTTATAGCCTGTGTCATGAGTTTGTCCAGTGATTCTTCCGGCTGTACCAGACAGCTTGCTTCGAGTCGGCTCGGGTCTTAGCAGTTTCCAATCCTATGATGGACTTGCCTCACTGGGCAGATCAATAACATAACATATATAAGAGAAATGCTCATTAACAGCAGTGGTTTCAATGGAAAAATATACTATCGCTTAGATGTTCCCTGCTTTGCCTCCAAAAAGACTGACTATTTATTGCCAGAGCCCCAACTTCACTGGAAGCAATTGGATTCAGAAAGCATCACTGCTTATTGGCCCATTCTCACCAGTGTCTGATTTTTATCTACATGTTTGCTCATTGAATAGTGGCAATGAATGTTTAATCTGAGCAGATGAGAAAGGAATCTGGAGTAGTCCACTTCTGAATGCAAGATGAGATATAAATTAACCTCATAAGAAATTCATTTTTATAGATTCTTGGCCAAACAGACAGAAAGGCAATCTTGACTTGAATATTATTGAGCAAACTGGCAAGCTCAATATTCTTAACAGCTTTTTGTACATTTTCTATGAAGTAACTTCCTTCTTTACTCATATCTGATGAAGAAATATATGCAAGAATGGGATGTGACTGCAAAGGGGTAAACTTAAATATACAAGTAATAAACTCAAGATAATAGTTAAAGAGTATGCAGAAGGTTTATGTGGTTGCTTTTTCTCCAAACAGGAATACAGTATTCAGCAGGATAATATATTAGTATGTCCCAGTATGTATATGTTGAACAGTGATATAGTTTAACTATTTATCACAAAAGTTTTAGAATCTAATGTGTCATATCACGAGTTATAAAATATGATAGTATGTTTTGTATTTTTTTTGTACATCATCTTCATAACTCTGGCATTAAACTACTTCGAAACATTTCTGTGATTCATGATTTCACCATTATACACAGTTTGGATCATTTCAAAGGTTTCAATAGTAGTTTTCCCAATTTATCACAAAATTTAATGTTACGATGGTATTCCATTGTGGGTTTAGATGCAAAACCCATAGCCACACTTTATGTCATATCACATAATCTAGACATAGTAGCATCTTAAATTTTTATGGTGAATAGTGAAATTATATAGCTATGTAATAATATATGCACTAATAAGAAGATTCTGCAACCAGCTTGAAAGGAATCACTCATCTTTCCATTGAGCTATTATCTGTGGTATCAGGACTCTTGAAAGTAAATGATGGTGATATGGGAGAAATTCTAAATGCTACTGAAAAAAAGGTTGCAGGAAGATAGAATGAAAATACTGTATTAAAAGAAATTTGATGCATAGAAGGAAAAATAAAGTGCTGGAGAGGATGGAAATTGAAGTAGAATTTTAAAATCACATGACAGTTGTATTTAAATTGACGTTTAAATCAATCAAGTAATTTCTTTTATAGGCTTACTTGTTAACACTAATGACATTAATATATAAAAAATATACCTTAAGACAGAGCTAGAAATAGGAAGCCTATTATGTCAATGTAAAAGTAATTTCACATAGGCAAGAAATTAATTAACTAATATACAGGTAGACTCTTATTAATTTAAATTTTGTTTCCAAGGCTGTTTTGGATTCAACAATAATTGTCTTCCTACTCCCCAATCACAAACCTAAATTCTACAGCAAAATCTCATTAAACATCTATAATTTGTAAATATTGATTTTTTATATATCGTAAATATTTTGTAATATCAATAACAATATAACACTTTAGAATATAGAATACATTTATATATACAACATGACAAAAATATTATGTAGCAATAATTAAAATAATTTTATTTCAACTTTATTATTTATCTGTAACAACTTTGTATATATATGCTAGCATGTGGTGAATTGTATTATTATTCTTTCATCAGTTTCCTATTTGGCTTTGGATGCTTTCAGTTCTGAGCACCAGAATGTAGTTGTATAGTATCTTTAATATCCAATTACCAACTGGTGGAATATGTAAAGTGGCCCATTTACATATTAAGAATAATAAATAGACACTATAAAAGCAGCAAACCAAACAAAATAACTATTTAATATTCAATTATCAAACTGATGAAATATGCAAATTGGTCCATTTACATATTAAGAATAATAAATAGATACTATAAAAGCAGCAAACCAAGCAAAATAATACAGCTATCATTTGGTGCTTGGCACTGAAAGTGCACAAAACCAACTAGAAAACTGATGAAAGAAAATAACACACTTCATCGAGCATAGTAACAGTAATGAAAATAGTAAACCCTATTTTATTACAGAATACTTATAATTTTGTTTGGGTAGTAGAAGTTTTTGAATTATTGGTATTCAGATTAAAGATTGTTTACCAGTAACATTTATACAGGTGACAGAGACACCAGAATGAGAAAAAAATGTTATTAAAGTAAAGTATTATATAATTAACAATTACATAATATTCAACAAATAGCTAGAGCAAATAAATGCTTGATTTTGTTACTTTTTATGGAGAAAAAAATTTAAAAAAGCATATATATTATTAGAATTATAAAAATGTTATATAAAAATATAATTATTAAAGGAAAGTATTGCTTTCATTGTTTACATGGATGGCACATCTGCTGATCTAAATATTTTTTTCCTGATTAATGTCAAATACAGGATGTCTATATGTCTTGATTTTATCACTCTTGTCTGGTGTCCCAACATATCTTTTCAGGACAGTTAATTGTCCTGGTTTTCTTAATCATTCCATTTTTATTTTTAATTTTATATTTAATATTTATTTTTTATATTCAATTTATATATTTATTTTATTAATATTTATTCATTTAATATTTTATAATTAATTTTTTGATTGGTTAATCATTAATTTTCCCAAAAGGAAGTGGTTTCCTATTACTTTTGTACATTAGAAATGAGCTATTTCAGTTTATAACATTGCTTTGATAGAAAATATATGTGTATAATCAATTGTCTTTTGCTTTTGTTAATATTACGAAATGAATATATTGTTAATATTGTAAATGTGATTATATGTTTTGTAATATTTTTATTTTGTACTGAAATATACAGTAAAACTCCAATGAAGTTTTTTTGGTGCTGATATAGTACACGTTCAACATCATTTTGAATTTTATAACTCACACAAAATCTCCGCTGACACATTCAAATGATAAATGACATTGATTATCAACAAACAAACTAATCATTAAGATCATATTATGTAACAATTATACTTTATTTTTAAATTTAATGTATTTGTAATCATCTACCTTAATTTAAATTAATCCGTGTTCTTTATCTTCTAGTTAAGAAACAAAGTATTGAAAAAAATATCTTAAACTAGTTTTCGATCAACACAAGTGAATATACCACTTAAATATGTTTTCGATCAAGATTATAAGATTAGGAGTTTATATTACTTTAAAAAAAAAAAAAAAAACCTTCACAAGTGATTAACAGTAGCAAACAAAGAATTTTTGATGAAAAAAAACTAAACTCCTATTATTTGTAAAAATAATACGCTGTATTTCATAATATAAGTTTTAATCTTTTGGCATATTAATGAATAGTAGTTTAATTAGGTTTTTAATTTTTTTTAAAAGTAGAAAACATAAATTGCAATTTGATTTTTGAAAGATTTATGTAAATTCTAATAATATATGTTAATGCCAAGTATTTACTCACATTATTTGATTTTGATTTTTTATTAAATGTTAAATATTGATCAAAATTAGAATTTTAATTTTTAAATACTCAATAACAAATGCAAACTTTGCATGTTGATTTTTTTAATTAATGATGAAATTTGCAATTTTATAACCATCTTTTTTTGAAACCACATATTGATAATTGATGTCATTTATTGCTTGAATGTGTTCAGCGAAGATTTTGGGTGAGTTATAAAATTCAAAATGGCGCAGGATGCATACTATATCAGCACCATTTTTTTGGTTGTGTATCTGGGTTAGGCCCTGGGGAAATATAGATACTCTGGGCAAATAGAAAGACTTCTTGAATAGTCTATGGACATGTTTTGAGCAATAAATGCATTGAGTAACAATAAACTATTTATATTTTTGTAGTAGATACTTTATTAACTTGAAAATAATGTAAAGTGCATGTTTTAATCCTCAAAATAGATATGAGAATCAGAATAATTATAAAATTAAGTTGATCTTAACTGTTAATGAGAATTAGTAATTTAATAAACAGCTATATTGTTTTAAAAAAGCAATCTATATTAATTCCTATTGATAAATCCCCATATGTTAATTATTTACTTTAGATACTTGGAAGAGTATAAATAAATGTAAAAATATTTATTCTAGGAGAAAGATAAAGAATTTTATGGAAGTAGCTTATATCCCAGGGTATCCACTACCTATAGGTTCCCAAGGAATGTAGGAAAATAATTGAGAGGTCAGGTTATTTGCTGTAGTAATATTTTTTTTATGAACTTTATGTATATATACAAACAACTTAAAGATAACTTTATCTTTGATGTCACTAACAATTCCTAATTGACAGACCTAAGGCTAAACAAGTTATCTCTAATAATCTATCATAGTTCTTTTGTCCTAAGTTTAAAAAAAAAAAGATATTTCTTTTACTTCTAACCTAGGTTGTTATAAGGATTTAAACCGAAAGAGCTATTTTTATAGTGAAAATTTCAAAAAACTACATCTTTTGATATCCTATATATATATTCTCATTGCTATTAAAATGTCAAGTCAGTTTATTTTAAATCTTTTTTGTGCCTAACCTGGTAAAAATTTCAGCCATGTATTGAGGTTAATTTATCAATTATAGATGAGAACTGAGCTTGTTTGAGAAATCAGATAATTTCCAAGTTTTATCTAGATTTGAATCCAAATTTGTGGCTATGCCAGAAACATGGATTACCCATAAACTCAGAAAATCCTTAATAAACATGTAATTAGATATCAAATATCTTTAGCTTAACTACATAGTTTCTTCACACGATCATCATTTTTTATGCTTACACATGCTGCTAATAAGAATATCAAACTCATATAATAGTGTCACCAAGTATGGATAAAGGAAGGTTTGTACATCCAATAGATAGGGATTTTATGCACAAACCTTCTTGCATTAATTGGTTATGAAGGCTTGCACTTGGTGGCATTACTGTAAAGAGAATTCGGTACTCTTACATAGCTTCTTTATAATAAATATAGTAATTGCAGTTCTTGATGTATCAGGAAACCCTATAAACAGCATTAATAACAAAATTTTATGAATTACATTTTTCTTGCAAACACTTAAACAGAATTTACATTTTTTTATTGTACCAAACTTGTTGCAACAAAATGTAATTAACTCTGTCCATATTACAATATTCTAAAAACCCTAACGTAAACATGATTATTCATGAACACTAAATGATAATGTAAACATATCACAGGAGAAATTTCAGCTAAGGATCTTTTCCAGTGAAAAACATTGGAATGCTCAGATCTGTTCAGATTGTAGGGTTGGATGTTTTAAATACTTAAAATTTCAAATCCAAAACAAACCTGCTTCTCTACTAATATATATCTGAAATTAGATGAGCAGGCTATACTTTGGTGACTTGAGCTAAGTGCTAACTATAGATACCTTTAGATTTTTGGTAACAATGTGTTATATCTATTAGTAAAAATAACAATGTATCAAGTGACTTTAGAGGCAAGTGATATATAATCTACTTCATATCATGAATCATCTATGCAAGCACAAGTGATCAACTGATACCATTTTTTCTAAAGATACAGATCTAATAAGTGAATTAGAATTCATACAATGCTTTGTTCAGAATATACTAAATGGGCCAAAAGGGGTTACATTAACATAAAGAAATCTTAAATAACTAGGCAAACTGATTTCTTGAATTCAAAACTATATGATATAAAAAGTTTTGAAACCTCAGTTTAAATAGAATAATAGGAAAAATTAAGATTGCTGGATGGATCTGCATCATATACTATTTCTTACTGACAAAAGTGAAAATTCAGAAAATAATTTAAAGATGCTGCTGGCACTGGTATTTAGTATTGATCAATGATTCATGCTTCATAGGCAACATTAACATAAAAATAATAGAAAATGAATTCCATTAATGTTAGTGTTATATGAAGCTTTCTTTAATATATATATATATATATTCTAATGCTAAATATATACATATATATGTTGTAACCATTACATCTGAGCTTACAGGTGTTGTTTTTGTGCGAATATTTTTCTTTATTATATATAACAAAATATTAAAAGTCATGTAAAGTATCTTTAAAAAGATATCAAAAAGTGTAAAGATAAAATGTTTTATTATTATTATTATTATTATTATTTTTTAAATAAAGAATATTTTTTAAAACAATAAACATTGCTATAAAACCAACAGAACTTTTCTAAAATCATCTGCATTGGGAAAAAGGGTCATTGTCAAGTTTTTTAGTTTAAAGAAGTCAATAAAATTTTGTAAGAATTGTAAAGTTAATATCATGCATTTTATGGAGTAGAAAACCCTCAAGGATGCTTTTTCTGATCTTCCCAGTATTGTAGCTGAGTATGGAGCTGTGGGGTAAAGAAATGTCTTAAATTCTGCTGAGCTATTCATCACTATTCAATGCTGCTGAAATATTTGACATTTACTTGCTACAAAAGAAAAATTAGTCATTTAAAGTGACTATCCTATAGAAATGTACTTCTGTAAATTAATCAGCAAATCTGCCTATTTTAAATGCCCAGAAGAAAACTGCAGTAGAAACTCACATGGGAAAACTGCCAGTGAATGAACCAAAAAAAGCTAAATATTATATTGCCAGCAGACATTACAATTTAATGATCAATGGCCATATTCACACATTTACAGATATAAAATATATATGTGAGCTCATAAAGACATTAAAGTAATTAACTGAACTTTCTATAGCTACCATCAAAGAGTTATTGTAAGTTACAAAGACTTTTTCCCTCTCATGCATGATCACTATATAATTTTCTTAATTATAAATATGTAAATACATTTTTTTATTATCATATGATTTTATTCTTTAATTAAAGTTATTGCTGTTGTTAACCCTTAAACCGTTAATTATATTATTGGTTGTATGAGGTAAAAATCAAATCTTTTAATTGGCCAACTCACAAACTGAAGACAAAGCCTATTGTTAAAACATATTCGCCAATAATATTAAATTCAACTCAGATACGTTTATAAAAAGTATATTACTAATTTTTCAGGTTATGAAGAGAACGAAAGTTCTTTCAAAAATAAATTGCTATTTATTTATTCTAAAATATTCAATTTCGGCAACATAAAAGCTATAATATAAACAAAAAGGTCGACTTTTACTTTATAGAAAAGTAAATATTTCTTTTTACTAAATCTTAAATATTTTTACTAAAATCTTCAATATTTTACGAAAATAATTTTGTTTTTTTAGTATTCTCTCTGAAAATAATTTGTAATTTCTCAAAATATTCTTTTATAATAATTTAAATCATATTCGAAATGAAAATCTCAGCGTTTTTCTTTATTTTCTTTGATCAGGCGGTTTCTTTGTTCTTTCCAGCCAATCAGAATGTCTTTTTCAGCTGAGAGCATGCTAAGAACCAATCACAAGTAGTGTTCTTTCTTTGTTTAGGTTTAAATGCGTTTTTTTTAATTTTTTACTTGTAAAATAATTCGGAAGAGGGCACCATCTTACAGAACTTTTAAAAACCTATTCAATACCTGTCTAACGAATATTTTAGCATAAGAACTGGCAGAGTTAGAGTGACGTCAGATGTCGACGAGGAGCTTCGTAAGAGGCGGGAAAAGGGTTAATCATTTCGTTGTTTGTCATTTTTCATCCAAACCCAAGCTGATTATGTATTTATCAATTTAATATAATATAATTGAATGTTATACATTTATCTTTCCTATTACATTGCCAAATCCATATAATATTAATATCATCTATGTTCTTTAATACGTTTACAATGCTTTTTTACTTCTAATATGGACAATCTTCTTTAGAACTTCTATTATATCTATTATATTATATAGAAGTTCTGAAGAAGATTGATGGAACAATCGAAACTGTTATATTAAGAGTAAAAAAAGCATTATAAAATATTAACGATCATAGATGATATTAATATTATATAATTAAATGTGTATAGAAACTTGTTTTTATGCATGTTCAATTTGATTGTTGCTTGTGATCATTACAGATTTGTCAATTAAAAATAAGTTGTATGTTGTCACTCCACCTTGTACATGGTCGTCTGTTAATTATCTTTAAATTTCCTAGACAAAATTAATCTGCAAATATCATATTTTTTCATTTTATTGTTAAGTTGATTATTACCACTTGCAAAAGGGTGGTTACCATTGCAATATATACATATGCAATAATTTGAGATTAAGACCATGCAAATTTATGATAGGGAATTGAGAAGCCCTCTAGCCATAGCATAAGACAACAATTTTTATAATAAAAGAAAGATATTACAATCTGAGTTCAAATAGGAGTCTAGCAGATTTGAAATCTTTTCCAATAATCTTGAGATTTTAATCTTTGAGATAGCCAGACCATAATTACTATACTAACTATCAACTGTTATTCAATGGACATAACTAGTTATCATAAAGTCAATGATAAAGTAGGAATGGAAAAATATTTAATTTCTAATCACTAGCAATCAGACCCATTCCAAAAATTTGTATCATCCTGGTGCAAAATTATTTTGTTTATAATTGATTTGATTTAATTCTAGTGCAAGGTTAATTAATGAATCAGTCACTAAAGGGCTTTCCACATCAATTCTGTAGCATAAATTTCTGATGTTTGTTAATTAGACTATAATATTGGCTCTCTACATATATACAAAAGTATTGACGAAATGGTTCCATATACAATAAAGTTGTCTGCCTCAAAAACATCATAGACACATAATCATAGACCTAATTTAACTGATAAAACAATACAAACACTTAAATAATACCTAGAATAAAATAAAACAATCAATTAACATCCACAAAATCAAGTACTAAGCATCTGGGATTTTGAAATTATTTTTTGATTATCTATTGATTTAAATTTTTTATTAAGGTGAACATTTGTGCTGCCCTTACATTGTCCATTTGGATATATGAACCTTCTGCATCCCAGCACAAAATGGCAACTGCTCACAATTGGAGAATTATTCTCCTTCACTGTTCCTTTATGGGGAGTAGTTTGAGAGCCCCTTATCCTGCAATGCACTATTTATAGGTTGTTATATATATATATAATATGTAAGTTAGGCTGCTAAAAGTCCATAAAATTAAAAGGATACACTTACATGCCATTATTATATGTAATTAGTGAAGTAATTGGTCCAGCACCATCCAGTGGTAATGAAAATAAGCATACTAACCAAATAAAATAACATCAATTGAAACAATTATATGTAAGAGTGGTTTATTTAGTTAAAACATAAAAAAACAAATACATATTATAAATTGTATATATTTAACATAATAAAAAATAATTTACTAAATAAAAATGAATAAATAAATATATTTGTAGCTATTTTGTGATTTATTTCTCTCATCTAGTTGAATTTTAAATGTTTTAAGAAAATTCAAATTTTTATTTATAACTTTTTAAATATGTTCATTCCTTAGTAATAATGCACAGGTTAGTATGGGAGACAATGGTTAGAGTAA
This sequence comes from Epiperipatus broadwayi, assembly GCA_028023455.1. Lineage (NCBI taxonomy): Eukaryota > Metazoa > Onychophora > Udeonychophora > Euonychophora > Peripatidae > Epiperipatus > Epiperipatus broadwayi. The sequence continues at coordinate 2,385,621 of JAQFVV010006259.1, read as the reverse complement.
TCTTACTCTTGATGTTGTTAGCCTGACCAGGAACAGATGGTGTGGGAATCAAATTGGCAACTTTCAGAGTCATGGATATTGAATTTAAGGTGATACTCTTACCATCCAGCATACTTAAGATTCATAAATCTCACATGATCACTATTCTTTATTCTTACACAAGCTGTTTAAACAGAGGCAAAACTCCCCATATTACTTTGGCTTGCACTGAGTGGCGCTACTGTATTCATAAATCTAAAGGTCACTGGTTAAGTATCCATGCTAACTGTCAATAGTCATATCAGCATCATTAAAGATGAGAGGATGATGAACAATGCAGCATAAAATATATTCCATGCTAACCTGTGTGTTATTATTAATAACTGAATGTATTTAGAAAGATCTAAAAAGATTTAACAATTCAACCAAACACTGGAAATAGTTCAATTTATAACTACTAGTAAAACACTATCATATCAAAACAGGCAAAACTCCATACAGTAGCTCCACTCTGTGTAAACTAGAGTAATCAATGGATGCAAGAAGGCTTGTGCATAAAATCTCTATCTAGTGCATACTTATCCAATATCATCAGACTAGTTTCCAGCTTGTGGCTTTCATCAGTGAGGAACCTTGGATCTGAGAACACTGCACCTCGATCTTAGACTCTAGTACAACCCTACTAAGATCTAGGTGCAATGCTCTCAGATCCAAGGCTCCTCACTTATGAAAGCCAAAAGCTAGAAATTAGTCTGGGGATATTGAATGAGTAGGAACTAGATAGGGGATTTTATGTATAAACCTTCTTGCATCCATTTATTACTCTTGATTGCAGTGAGTGGCATTACTGTATAGTTTTGTCTGTTTTAACAGCTTGAGTAAGCACAAAAAATGGTGATAATGTGAAGTTTAGTGGTTTAGTTCTATAAATCCCTATATCCAATATCCCCAGACTAGTTTTTAACCTATGGCTTTCATCAGCGAAAAGTTTTTGATCCTTCAGCAATACGCTTGGACCTTTAAGATAAAAAAAATGCTAATGAACAGCATTGAATAAAGTGGAGTCACGTGATGGATTCACGATATTCTTTCAATGATGGCAATGTGATCTGTTTGTTCTCTACCCATGCATTTTTGTTTTCAATGTCTGCTTGTTACTTCTAATATACATCTCTCCATATTTTGGGGCGGGGGGTGATATATGTGGATATGTTAACAGGATCTATGCAAAGACTTCAAACAATGCTGAGAACAGTTATCACTGACATAAATGAAAGAATTAAGAGATTGATATGGGGCTGATCTGGATTTATTGTTAGAAAAGATGATGTCATCAATTGAAGTATTAAACTGAATCTGAAGATGTAAAAGATCCAGAAAGAGATCACATGTGAGATGATAGATAAAGTAAGAAAGTTTTCTAGTGTTATGTAGAGAAGGGGGACTAAAGATTAGAGAAATTAAAGATTAAGCTTGGAAAGACCACCCTGCAATGGATCGAAAATGATCGAAAGTGATGATTAATGAGTAGAAATACACAAATTGTTTTTAATAGTCATCGCAAAATTCATGTGACTTTCTTTACTTCCCCATCTCTTATTTTTTCCTGATATTAGAATGGCCATAATGAGATCTAACATTACCATTAGGCAAACTAAGCAGTTGTCTAGTGTACAAAGTTTAAGGAGCAGCACAGTATTAATACTTAAAAGTCGCAGGTTTTTTTCTGGGCTTTTTATTTTTTCTACAAAATATTTGTCATTAAAAATAGATCAATAATTTGGGGAGATAGAAATTTCTTCGCAAACAGTCTGGCACCGAGCTGGCCGTAATGCTACCGAAGATAGTAAATTACTATCAGTTAGTTATATTATCTCACAATCTATTAACTCCATCTACTTTGGATAAGAGAATTTAACATATATGAAATAAACAGGCACTATTTTTAAATTTGAAATAAATTGGAGCGATATCGAATCTTCAAAGGTCGAAATTAAAATAATGCTTTTAAGTTTAGCGGCGTTTCAATTTATTTTATACACAATAATAATACATTATTAATTGTTGGAAATTAATTAATATATACATTAAATAAGAATTTTAAATATATTTAATTTAAACGAGATTTAATTCTTCTATTTAATCAAATATATTTTGTATCAAATTAATTCAAGAAAATGAGTAATCTAAAGATTAAAATTCAAAAAAGTGAATACAAGTGATTGGATTTAAATTTATTCATTCAAGTGTTTAAGTTGTATTGTTTACGATGGAAGATGTATTATTTATCACCAGTATTACAAATTAATTATTGTACTCTGTGGGGGGGGGGGGTGTACTAAAAGAAACGGATTAGAGTGAATCGCTAACCAGTAATCAAATCAATTCAAGTGCTGGAATTTATATGTTTAAACATTTTTTAATGATGGCATACTCTAATAATGTTGCAAGGGTTATCAGATGAAAGTATATTAACGAATAAAAAACAATGAGCTGTGCTAATTGCTTTAGTAAACTTTATTGATAAATGCCAGCAAGAGAAAGCATTTTAAAATCTCTATCCAGAAACCACACCCTAACCTCAGACCAATTGGTTTCATGCTTTCCACACTCCTCAGATAGTCTTTTGCTTTAAAGTTTTAAGCAATGTTATATTGCTAAGACTATTAATATATGGCTTGGCTGAAGATCTCCAGTCCCATGTTGCTATTGAGTTGGATAGCTGGTTTGAAATTTTTAGATTTTCCACTCAATAGATAACTTTTAGATAACCCTAGCATATCACTGAGGAGTGCCAAAGCATGAAACCACTGATCTGAGGTTAAGGTATAATTTTTAGATAGAGAGTTTAAAGTTCTTTCTCTTGCTAGCATTTATCAATAAAACTTGTTAGAGCAATTAGCACAGCTCATTGTTTTTTATTTATATGATTAAAAAGATTAGGTCATACGATATATGGCTTTAATTTTTATATTAATGAATGATTAATAAAAATTATTAATATACTTCCATTGAACAGTTTGTGTCAAAGTTGTGAGAGCAGCAAATTTGACACATCAATTAAACTAATAATTTCCTATCTATACACACTGAACTATGATAAATATACGTGTAAGAGATTGTGGTCTGGTTCAACTGATGAGTGCTGGTTCAGTACAAATTGTGCATCTTAGAAATCACACATATTTTTCACATGATTGCATCTCTTTATACGGTATTAAAAGGTGTATAGAAATCAATCCCTCTTCTGCATGAGAGTGATGTAGTGAAAATTATACTACAGAAATATTATTAATGTTTAATGGAATTTTTTTAAAAAAAGAAACCGTTTATTAATGATGAATTACAAGCAGACAACAATTATAAATACCTCAGTCAGATTATCAATATAAATGGAAGCAATGATGAATAAAATTAATAATAGAATTAAACTTGGATTGAAATACTGTTGACAGAAATAATATAATATTAGAAGGAAAAGGGAAGATCAATACAGAAACTTCAGACCACTCAACAAAGTATGGAGAGATATATGTTAGGAGTAACAAAAAGGAGTCAAAAATGAAACACATATGAAAGAACAAACATGTGGTACTGCACATATTGGTAGAAAAAATGATAGTAGATAAACATTTAAAATCTTAAGTAGGATTTCAAACATTGTAACAAATTTAGAAAGAAATCACGTGTGAGATGGAAGAATGAAATGGAGTTTGCTGGGATAATATGAAGAAGAGAGACTAGAGATCAGAGAAACTGTACTCATCATCATCATTTTCAATTATCAGTCCACTTTATCTTCTCCAATGCTCTAGTCTTTCTTCTACACATCACTCTAGCACATTTCCTTATTTCATCCATACATCTTACATGTGGTACTCTTTCTGTGTCTTTTAGAATATCTTGGAATCCAGTTTAAGATTTCAACTGTCCATCTATTATCATCTCTTCTAGAAATATGTCCAACCCAACTCCACTTCAGTCTCTTAATTCTTTCAATGACATCAGTATCACCTGTTTGTTCTTTTTCCCATGTATTTCATTTTTAATCTCTCCGTATTACTCCTAATATGCATCTCTGCATACTGAGTGGTCTGAAGTCTCTGTATTGTTCTTTGGTTAAGTGTCCAAGTCGCAGATCCATAAATAAAAATGGGTAAAACACATTTATTAAAGACTTTCTTTTTCAATCACATAGACATATTTTCTTTTAATATTAAATTATTTCTATCAAAAGCACTCCAACCAAGTTTAATTCTATGATTATTTTCATCCATAATGCTTCTGTCTGTAGTAATAATCTGACCAAGATATTTGTAGTTGTTAACTTCTAACTCATATCATTATCAACCTTTATTTTCATCTTTTGAGAAAATTCACTCAACATTATTCTTTTTAACATTTATCTTTAATATTACTTTCTTACTTTCATCTGATAACTCCTGCAATATTTCCTGAAGCTCTAATGAATTATTTTCAAAAATAATTACATCATATGTAAAATCTAGATGACTTAAATCTCCATTTATTTTTATTCATTTACCTTCCCATTTTAATCACAAACTACTTCTTTAAGCATTGCTGTAAAAAGTTTTGAATATGGAGTCACCCTATCATACATCCTTCTCAATGTTAATCTTTCTAGTATCATTATGTAATTTAATAGTTGCTGTTGTATTTTTATAAATAATCTTCAGAATATTACAATATCCTGGGTCTATACCTTGATGATCCAATGCTTTAATCACTGAAAAAATGCTTATAGAAACAAATGCTTTTTCATGATGTACAAATCTAAAGCTTAATGGCAATTCATATTCATTGGTTCTTTCTATAATTTCTTTTAATACTTGGATGTGATCCACTGTACTAAAACCCCCTTTAAATCCCGTTTGTTCTTTTGGTTGGTTGAAATCCAAAGTTCACTGTACATGAGTTGTAATTATCTTGATTAATTTTTTTTAAAAGAACTGATAAAAGACTGATAGGCCTGTAATACCTAATATCTTCTTTATCAACTTTTTAAAATATTAATACTGCATTCTTCTAATCATCTTTTTAAGATACCGATTATAATATCATTACCTGGAGCTTTTCTCTTCTTCATAAACTTAATTGCATGTCTCACTTTTACATTTGTATGAAGTACTTTCCCCTTTATTACTATAAAATTCTTGATATAACTCTTCTACATATTTCAGGATGTCATCTCTCATTTTAGACATAGTTCTATTTTTTTTCTTATTGCAGAAATGTTTTATTCTCTTCTATAGCCCTTGAGTAGTTCATCTAATATCATTATCAACTCTTTTTCATACCTTACAAAATTTTAGATATTCAATATTTCTTAATGCATCGTTTATATATTTTTTCACATTCCTACTTTTTTTCATAAATTCTCTAATCTCAATAGAAACTTTACTGGTAAATTGCTGTATTTTTATAACTGCTCTTTGTTGCAATTTTTAAAGGTATAATATTTATCTACCTACTGATTTCATTAAAATCTGAATCATATTCAAAATCAGTTAATAGTTGGAAATGATTTGCAAGTTCATATTAAAACTCATTGGAATGTTTCTGAAGATTAGGAATATCAGTTGTGAATATTGTTTGTCTTAATAATTCCTGGCTCTTAAGTTTTGCATTAACATGTTATGTATCTTACATCTCACTAATCGATAATCACTTCTAGTATTGAATTTATTAAGACCATTATATAATCTTGAAATAATCATTGTACTATATATATATTTAACCATTAGAAAACAGTAAATATTCAAACAATCCTAATATAAACAACAATCAACAATTCCAAACTGTTGTCAAGGCAACTTCCTTTCAATAATAAAGGTGGAATTAAACTAAAGCATGTATTTATATTTGGATAGTATGCTATCACTGCAATTAAACTGCAGAAACAATAGAAATCAGTGAAGTTTAATACATTGTTAAAGTAGCTACAATATAGCCCAAAAATTCTTGAATGGAAGCTCAACCTGTCACGTGAGTTCTAAGCCACTAACTATTTGAATAATTAATTCAATTTTCTAAGCATTTTTACACAATTAGAATGACATCAGAGATCTAAAAGTATGGAAATATGCAAAACCTTCTGCGTTTAGACAATGGCGCAGGTTTAGGAGGCTATGGGATTTTAGTTGGAATCATACAAAAGGCAGTACAAAAACAATAATTGCTTTCTCGAAGCTGAAGGCTTTGACTACATACACACATACATAAAGTGTCATTTCCAGTGTTCGAACTTTATATGACCTCCGAGAAACTAAATATTTGATTGTTGTTTTTTTTTTAATTAGTTTAATTGTAAAGTATTAAAATGCCAATTTTAAGTCTTAGTATTATTAATAATGTATATAACAGCGCAAAATATTAAGATAATTAACGCTGTATTAATTGAAAAAAAAAAACGTTCAACTAATACAGGCAAGTTTTATTAATTAGTCATACTATCTTATAGATTATTTACTCTTTGTTCGTTTCACTCTGATAATTTAATATATACGGTAATAATACGCTGTTACCCTCCACAGTTTAATGCGATGGTAGGGTGGCAGAATGTAGCTCAAGGTCCGCGAATTGCGCGTCCGTACGTGTCGACCTTTATATGATCTCCCGACCAATTATTTACTAGATTATTATTGTTATATGCTTTTATTTTAATTAACTGTTATGAATTAATTAACACGATGATAATAATACAAACAGACAAGTTTTTACTTAAGATTTTTAAATATGTTTATTTAAACAGCGTTCTGTTTTCTTTTTAACAAAAGTTCAGCGCATTTAATCTTATTGTATAAAATTAATTAAAGAAAATGGATTCCAGTAAAAAGATTAAAATAGAAAGAATAGAACAGAAGATTTAAATTTATTCATTTAACGATTGTTGTATTATTATTGTTTTTCAATTCTTTGCGAATGGATACGAAAGGAGGAAATACATTATTCATTACTACATATCCAATAATTTATGAATGTTATTCAGACAGTTTTCAAATGATTGAAAAGTCTAATTAATTAGGAAGTTTTAAATCATCGTGAATGTGTATAAGTAAATATTAATTATTATCAATAACTTAATTGAAACAAATTGTGTTCTATTTACATTCAGTTCTTGTCAAGAGATGGGTTTCTCTTGGGTGGCTCGTCTATAGCCAACCTAGCTGACCATTCAATATTGATCGGTAAATGGGTATTTAGTTATCTTTAACCAGAAAATAAAACAAATGGAAAACTGCACAAACTGTCACTTGACAAATGGCAATCCTGCATAGTATTGTCATCTTTTTTAATGTGATATTTATTAAATATGCTATTTTATAGTTATATAATTCTAACAGTTGAAAAAAATAATGGACTTTATATTATTTGGTATTAGCATAAAGTAGACAAATTATTATATATCTTAGTATTATTAATGACGTTTAGAGCTCATTAAAGCTAATGGCAGATAAAATATAATAAAAGAGTATTAACTACAACACTGGGAGGCAAAAGTTTCTGCTTCACTCTTCCATAAAGTTGCAAAAACAGAAGGCAGCATTCCGAAGGCTCTACAGATAAAATTAGTAAGTGAATCCAATATGTCTTTCTTTTTATGTTCCCAGTAAGAGAGTAGTAGATAGTCATTTACTGATCAATAATTGAATGACTAGTCAAGTTAGTTGTGGTTCAGTTATTTGGAAAAAAACAATAATTTTGTAAACAATAATTGGATGGCTAATTAAATGAGCCATGCGTAAGTTGCTTAAAAGTATCAATTTACTGACAGGGTCGGCCATTTGAAAAAATGTTAAGTTTATTTGGAGACCATTCCCTAACTGAAAAAAAATTCTAACTATCTTCCAGATCAGCTCATGGGATACCATATTATGTAAATCCCTTTTTTCTATGTAAGATGAAAATTTCCCTATTACTATAAACACACACATACACCAAAAGTTTTATAGTATTATTAAATAACACAAAAAGAATTTTCAATCTTATAAGATTAATTACGTATATACTTATGCATGGGAGTTAGATTAAATAATGGGATACCATGTAGAAAAAAAAATGAAAATATTCCGTTTTATATAGAGTTTTACATTAAGGTGCTGTTTGCTTGTAAACTCTAACCACTGATGGAGACACCATACACATTCTAAACTATACCAGAAAATGAATTTAACATATTTGAAAACAAGAAAATAATGCATTTTTTAAAGAAAACAAACATGATCTTAATATGTTTTGCAATCAGACAATGATTGTAAAATAAATAATATGTTTAAAAATATGAAAATAATGTAATTTATTTCAAAAACAAATCCTCTGAGAAGTAATTAAATTAGTGACAAAAGCTTCCATAATAAATTGATAGTAATTGTGAGTAATAAATCCAAAAGATGTATGCCTCTATGTAATAATTGATGGCAGTAATTTAATTAATTATGTTTATGGTTAAAAACAACACCAATACTAAAACGTTAATTTAAAGAAATTATACTAGTCCTTGACTTTCACTATGTGACAAGAGCAAATACAATTGAAAAAGCAAAAAACACAAACATTATTTTCTAAATAAATATTATTTTAATGTTTTCAATCATATAAAAAGTATTTATTTTTGATTTTTTACTATTTCTTAGTTTTTTAAAAATGAAACTTATTGATTAGTTTATTCTGGATTACTTTGATATGTACATGGTGATCTGACTAATGATACAACATGTATGTGAACTGGAAATATAATATTACTATTTTTTAGTTTTTACAAAATGAAACTTACTGATTAGTTTATTCTGGATTATTTTGGTATGGATATGGTGATCTGATTAATGATACAACATATATGTGAACTGGAAATATAATAGTTATTATTTTTTAGTTTTTATAAAATAAAACTTATTGATTAATTTATTCTGGATTACTATTTTTAGTTTTTATAAAATGAAACTTATTGATTAGTTTATTCTGGATTACTTTGGTGTGTATGTAGTGATCTGATTAATGATACAGCATATATATGAATTGGAAATATAATAGTTTCCCATCTTGTGTTTGTTTTCAAGTCTTCTTGTAGATACCTAAAACTATGTGTAATACAAAAGCTTTATACTATACATGTTTAACATACACAACACACTTCAAAAAAATGTTCATATCAAGACAACAAATAAAATAATAACAAAACAGAACAATGAAGTTATGAAAACAACAGTATAGTAATAAATCAAAAAGGAAATGGCGGAAAGACAATTTGCAAAATCACTCATTCAGATGATATACGTAGGACATTTATGATTTTCAATTTCATTTTATTTCTTATTAATATTCTTCCACAATATGAGTTACTTAAAACATAGAAGATGAATCTGCAAGATAATGAATTGCTGCTTTGACTAAGAGATGATGTAAATGTTATAAACATGAAAAGAAATATCAAGTTACCTGAGTTTAAAAAGGGACAAATTGTTGGAACATGATTAGAAAGAGGAGTAACATCTAAAACTTAGAACTGTTTAACATCTCAAGATTTCCAGTCTTGTAGATAATGATTATATCCAATAATGGTGGAAGGAATCAATGTTTAATGTGAGGGATTAATTTGTATTATATATAAAAAAGACTGTATCCTCTCAAGCTTAGAGCAAATATAAATCACTAAAAAGAACCAAATTAATTATTGCTTGGAAATTCATGATAAGTTCATGTATCAGAAGTAACAGAGCTGGATATGATCCATATCTCTTGAACTTCAAAATCTACCAGTCTATTACTGCACCAATTACATTGAAGTCACAGAGATGGACCATAATTCATAGATTTTGAGCTACAGAGTGTGCCACTTTAGCACTGCACTAATCTGCACAGGATACAAAAAAATGTCGCTTAATGCTCAAAAGATCATAAAAAGTTTGAGTACCTTACGTGACAGAATTAGACCATAAGTCATAGTTCTAGAGATCCATAGTCTAACACTTTACAACTGTACCAAACTATGCAGGGCAAAATAATCAAATGATTTCCATATTGTGAGTTCATAAGAACTTCCTGCACCAGAAACAGAAGATGTGGGCCATGATCTATAGACCTTGAGCTTCAGAAACAGCTACTTTGCTACCACATCAAATATTGCTTGGTTTTTCTGAAGAGACAAAGCTGAGCTGTGATCAATGGATTTTGAACTTCAGAATCAGCCATTCTATCACTGCAGCAAAGCATATTGGGAACTCAGAAAGAATATAGTAATTGAATGGTTTATTTTTCAGGAGTTCATAAGATGTTCAAGTATCATATGAGAAAGAGTTAGGCTGCGATCCATAGACCCTGAGATTCAGAGTTAGTTATTCTACCACTGCAGTGAAGGATGCTGGGAACTTAGAAAGAATATAGTAATATAAAGTTTGTTGAATAATAGTTCATAAGAAGTTCAAGCATCAGAATTTGCAAAGTTGGGCTGCAATCTATGGACCCTGAGATTCAATCTGCCAGTATACCACTGCAGCAAAGCCTGCTGCGAATTGAGAAAGAATATAATAATAGAATGGTTTGTTATTCAGGAATTTGGAAGAAGTTCAAGTATCAGAAGTGTCAGAACTGGCTGTGACCCATGGACTTAAGAGATCCTAAGCCTGGTATTCTACACAACACCAAATCATGTTGAGCAAACGAATGGTTTATTTCTTCTGAATAAGAAGGTAATTTTTCTATACACCTTCTTTAAACACCAATACTTTTTTGTCTCAATTTCCTTACTCTAGTGATTATTAATGATTAGCTATGACTTGGATACATGAATTGGTATCAACTTTCAAAGAAGATGCACTTAGCTTTATTGTTGTCAATTATAGTTCATTTGTCATACAATTGTTGTCCTCAATATTTATGTTGATCCAGTTCTTGATCACATTTCCTTCACACTTTTTAAAACCAAAACTCCACCAATCTCAAGCAATTCACTTCAACCCTTGCAAATAAAAGACAATATTCACGAAGTTTAAGACAATCATCATCATCATTACCAATCATTATCAATCCACTGCAGAATGAAGGTCTATCCAAGTTCAATCCATTTTTTCCGATTTTTAGATTCTCTTCTCCACATCACCCCTACACACTTTCTTATTTCATCCATCCAACTCACATGTGGTCTCTTTCTGGGTCTTTTACAATCTCTTGGAATCCAGTTTAAGATTTCAATTGTCTATCTATTATCATCTCTTCTAGCAATATGTTCAGCCCAACTCCACTTCAGTCTTTTAATTTTTTCAATAAGGTCAGTAACACCTGTTTGTTCTCTTACGCATATATTACATTTTCAATCTCTTCTTGTTATTCCCAACATGCATCTCTCCATACTTCTTTGAGTGGTCTCTGAAGTTCTTTATTTTAAAGCTTAGATAAAAATCTACAATAATTGGGTAGCTGAGATCACATAAGATAGCTATCTGAAAAGAAAAGCCTAAACTTGCATGAAACTAAAAAAATTCTGCAAATTTGAACCCCAGATCATAGGTAAAGTAGATCTAATCATTTAATCACGAGAATCTTTTAAATATTTATATATTTTTTAAAAAAATAATAGTTGCATTAATTTTTTAAAAATATTATTTTTTGTTTCAGTATTATAATTTCTTCAAATAAAAATGCAATTAAAAAATGCAGACACACAAGTAAATTAAAATCTAACCCTTAAATATATTTTTTACCTGCAGTTTCTTGGTCCCATATTTTAATACTGGAATCATTGGATGCTGTGGCTAATAATTTTGTACTATGTGGAATGAAAATACAGGCAGAAACTGATTGAAGATGACCTTTATATTCATGTAAAATTTGCCTTTGTCGCAAATCCCACAACTACAAAATAAAATAAAGTAAATATTTATTAGTAGAAGGACTAAGCTACAACTACCTTAGTGTAATTTATTTGTTGTGAAAACATAATTCTGGTCATTAACCAATCAGAAGTCACAAGAATGACTGCACTGGATTAATTGACCTACAGTCATAGTTTCTACATGCACTATTTGATTAGCCAGAATATACACTATTTGGGTGATCATAAGACTGAATACTATTTTGCATTCATTTGATTGAGAAGTGACATTAAATATGGGTGACTAATAGAAGGCCCAATCATTATTATGCTAGTTGACTAATCTGAAGTCATAAGAATGACCATACATTATTTGCCTGACCAAAAAACAACAACACAAAATTGATTGTACAAAGGTGACTGATCAGTAGTTACAGTATTGGTCTTTAAGTATTTTATTAACCAGAAAGCACTACATTGGTTGTGTTAATTTGATTGGCCAAAATTCATAGTATTGAACATACTCTACTTGTCTAATCAGAAGGCACAATAATGTTAGGCATTATTTCAGTGACCAGAAGTCATAGTACTGGCCATAAATTATTCAACTAATCAGAAGACACAATAACGATGGCACTACATTGACTGACAGATAATCACAGTTCTGATAACTAAACATTTGACTAACTAGAAGGCACAATACTGGTTGCACTAGTCTGTTGAAATTCAATATTATAAAAAAAAACAGAATGCAATAAATATCCTAAGAGATTAGTAAATACATTATTAGGAAATAGAAATAAATGCAAGAATAAATAAACAAAAGAACATAGTTTAGAAGAGGAAAAAATTGATTTTTTTAGATTAAATAAAAAAAAAAAAGTTAATAAAAAATATAAATGAATAATAAATGTTTATTCAATATACAAAAGGGAAATTAATTTAAATAATATTTAAATAAATTAAATAGTGTAGGTAATATGAAGGGAATTTATAAAATAGACTATATAAATTGCAGAGACAATAACAAAAGTGTAAGTTATATTCAAATCACGAAAAACAAATGAAAACTAGAAAGAAGTAACATTTAAAAGATATGAATTCTAATGTTACAGGTCATTCTAAAAAAGTTAACACTTTAATTATGACATTAGAATGATTATAAATGTTGAATCTTATCAAGAAAGATTGATTAAAGAAATTGTATATATAGAAAAATAAATGTCTGTTTTAAACAAAGTAAATAAAAGAGAAACAAGGGTGGTCAATGTATTGCAGTTCACGCTCTAACATTATCTATCATCTTCAAATTCACATGAGTCATATTTTTGTGCTACTATTCAATTTTTATTTAAAATATAATTTTACAGATAATGATGGAATTATAATCGATATATTAAAAGAAGCAGGTGAAGAAATTTTTTTTTTTTTTTTGGCAAAGTTATATACCAAATGTCTAAATGATAAAGATGTACTAGATGATTGGAAGAATGCAGTATTAATATTAAAAAAAGATGATAAAGAAGATCTTAGAAATTACAGACCTATCAGTCTTTTATCAGTTTTATACAAAATTTTTATCAAAATAATTACAACTTATCGACAGAGAACTTTGGATTTCAACCAACCAAAAGAACAAGCTGCATTTAAAAATAGTTTTAATACAGTAAATCATATCCAAGTATTGAGGAAAGTTTTACTAAGAACCAATGAATATGAGTTGCCATTATGCTTTGGATTTATAAAATATGAAAAGGCATTTGATTCTATAAACATTTCTTTAGTGATCAAAGCATTGGATCATCAAGGTATAGACCCAGGATAGTCATATTCTGAAAAATATTTATAAAAATGCAACAGCAACAATTACATTATATAATAATATTAGGAAGGTTAACATTGAAAAGGGTGTAAGACGGTGACTCCATATTTCCAAAACTTTTTACAGCATTGCTGCAAGAAATATTTTGTGGATTAAAATGGTAAGCTAAAGGAGTAAAAGTAAATGGAGATTATTTAAGTCATGTAAATTTTACAGATGATGTAATTGTTTTTGTAGAATAATGCTTCAGAGCTTCAAGAAATGTTGCAAGGGATATCAGATGAAAATAAAAAAGTAGGACTAAAGATAAATGTTAAAATGACTAAAGTAATGTTCAATGGATTTTCTCAAAAGATGAAAATGAAGAGAGCAAAACTCTCCATACAGTATTGCCACCTGTGCTAAACAGAGTAATCAATGGATGCCAGAAGGCTTGTGCATAAAATCCCTATCTAATGCCTACTCATCCAATATCCCCAGACTAGTTTCTGGCTTGTGGCCTTCGTCAGTGAGGAGCTTTGGATCTGAGAGCACTGCATCTAGATCTTAGGATCTAATGCAACCCTCTAGCAACCACCTTTTATCTCTACTTAACTACAAAACTATGAGAATGAAATTGAAAATACAAAAAATATTTTCAATATAAGCTCAATAGCTTATATAGTCATATGGGTCTGAACTCAGTTCAGCACCCATATATTTTGGTGTCTTTGGCTCTTTTACAACCATAGCCACCACTATCCTATTAGGCAGGATTGGTGTTAAACCATTAAGCAACACATGATCACATTTCCTATACTAGCACATTAATTGTTGATAAACAGAGCAAAACTCTCCATACAGTATTGCCACTTGTGCTAAACAGAGTAATCAATGGATGCCAGAAGGCTTGTGCATAAAATCCCTATCTAATGCCTACTCATCCAATATCCCCAGACTAGTTTCTGGCTTGTGGCCTTCGTCAGTGAGGAGCTTTGGATCTGGGAGCACTGCATTTAGATCTTAGAATCTAATGCAACCCTCTAGCAACTACCTTTTATCTCTACTTAACTACAAAACTATGAGAATGAAATTGAAAACACAAAAAATATTTTCAATCTAAGCTCAATAGCTTATATAGTCATATGGGTCTGAACTCAGTTCAGCACCCATACATTTTGGTGTCTTTGGCTCTTTTACAACCATAGCCACCACTATCCTATTAGGCAGGATTGGTGTTAAACCATTAAGCATCACATTTAAGCATCACATGATCACATTTCCTATACTAGCACATTAATTGTTGATAAACAGAGCAAAACTCTCCATACAGTATTGCCACCTGTGTTAAACAGAGTAATCAATGTTTATCAACAATTAATGTGCTAGTATAGGAAATGTGATCATGTAATGCTTAATGAAAATGAAGATTAATTATGATGAGTTAGAAGAAGTTAACAACTACAAATACTTTAGTCAAATTATTATTACAGATGGAAACATAATGGATGAAATTAGTGATAGAATTAAACTTGGTTGGAATGTTTTTGGTAGAAATAATATTAAAAGGAAATATGCCTATGTGATTGAAAAGGAAGGTTTTTAATAAATGTGATTTAAGATTTGGTCACTTAATAGAAGAGCAATACAGAGACTCCAGACCACTCATAGAAGTATGGAATAGTGCATGTTAGGAGTAAGAAGAAAAAATTGAAAATGCAAAACATAGGTGAAAGAACAAAAAGGTGTTACTGACATCACTGAAAGGATTAAAATACTGAGGTGGAGTTGGGCTGGACACATTGCTAGAAGAGATGATAATAAATGGACAAGTGAAATCTTAAACTTCATTCTAAGAGATTGCAAAAGACCCAGAAAAATAGCACATGTGAGATGGATGGGTGAAATAAGAAAGTGTGCAAGGGTGATGTGGAGGAGAGGCTAGAGATAAAATGGATTGAACTTGGAGAGCCCTTCATTCTACAGTGGATTGATAATGGTTGACGATGATGATACTACATTGCTAAAAAAGATGATAATAAATGGACAAGTGAAATCTTAAACTTCATTCTAAGAGATTGCAAAAGACCCAGAAAAATAGCGCATGTGAGATGGATGGGTGAAATAAGAAAGTGTGCAAGGGTGATGTGGAGGAGAAGCTAGAGATCAGAGAAGACGGATTGAACTTGGAGAGATCATCATTCTACAGTGGATTGATAATGGCTGATGATGATAACTTTTTTTCATAATATAATAATGGGTTATAGCAAAAATAATTTCTCTATTTTATATCATGAAAAAAATGTTAAAATTTAAATATTGCTTATTTTAGCAAGACTTGAGTCGGTTCTGTTTTGTTTTCATCAGAATTTTAATGTTTGAAATTAAACAAACATCCAAATTTGAATCCATCAGACATGACTTTATTTTGCTTTTATCAATTTTCTTGGAGGAAATAATTTTTGTAAAGAATAAAACTATAAGTCTTTAAAAATCCAAACAATTACAAAATGAAAATTATACCAATTAGACTTGATCTGAATTAGTTCTCAAAATTAGATAAAATATTTACTTACAGATTAAACATGGAATAAATTTTTTTTTAAAATTTGACTCGTTGCATTTAAAGTTTTGTTATAAAAACTTTTTCTGACTGTTGTTTTTTGATTTACAATATTACTTTACAACATTTAGCCCTATTTTTATTATCAAAAGTTCAATGGACCAAAGTTAATGTATCAATGTAACAAGTTTGACATATACATGATCGAGTGGCCGTCTTTAAACTGGTAATTTATTTTAATGGATTTATTTTTCAATTAAGAATAACTGGTTTAATGTTTAAAAATTAAGAATAAATGTTTTAAATTTTTAAATGTAAATTTGATTCTTAGATGGGAAATCTAGTGACACCCTCTGTTGATGGATGCTGGCATTACTTGCGAACCTTCAGCAGATCATAAGATCATACTTGCTTTCATGTATGAATATAAAATAAACAAATGATCATTAGACACTTCATCCCATATCTATGGTGCAAGCATTTTAATTTGACCATAATATTTGTTTATGTTCGTACTATCTTTGAATATATGTTAACACGGGACTACTACATACATTTATATGTTTGTACATCCTTAAATCACATGTCTATAACTTTCTAGGATATTGAACATAAAGCATTTTAATTGACGGTTTAAATATACATAGATGTTTTTTTTCTTTTTTAATACTCAAATAATCAATCATCTAACCAAGTTTAACTTATACTTAAACATTAATTATCTTTTAAAAGTCATTAGGAAAAAACTCTTTCCTTTGTGTTAAATTAAGCTTATTTGACTTTTTTTAAAAAAAACAAAAAAAAAAACAAAAAAACAACAACTATATATATAAAACAATCATTACATAAATATAAAATTGTATACATAAATACATAAAAGATAAAACTGCTATTTTCATGACTGTTTTTTTTAGCATGTTGAAAGCACTTAACTTTAGTTTATTTATAAAGTTTTTAATATAGTTTGAAATAAGCATAAACATCTTTGGCCCATATATGTATATATGTAAACAAGGCAAAACTCTCCATACAGCAGTGCAACTCAGTACCAACCAGAGTAATCAATGGATGCCAGAAGGCTTGTGCATAAAATCCCTATCTAATGCATATTCATCCAATATCCCCAGACTAGTTTCTGGCTTGTGGCCTTTATCAGTGAAGAGCTTTGGATCTGAGAGCACTGCACCTAGATCTTAGGATCTAATGCAACCCTCCAGCAACCACCTTTTATCTCAACTATCAGTTCAGCACCCATATGACTATATAAGCTATTGCACTTAGATTGAAAATATTTTTGTGTTTTAAATTTCATTCTTATAGTTTTATAGTTAGGTAGAGATAAAAGGTGGTTGCTGGAGGGTTGCATTAGATCCTAACATCTAGGTGCAGTGCTCTCAGATCCAAAGCTCCTCACTGACAAAAGCCACAAGCCAGAAACTAGTCTGGGAATATTGGATGAGTAGACATTAGATAGGGATTTTATGCACAAGTCTTCTGTCATCCATTGATTATTCTGGTTGGCACTGCTGTATGGAGAGTTTTGCCTTGTTTATAAACAATTATGTGCTAGTATAAGAGATGGTGATCATGTGACACTTAATGGTTTAATGCCAATCCTGCCTAATAGGATAGTGGTAGCTATGGTTGTTAAAAAGCCAAAGACCCCAAAATGTATTGGTGCTGAACTGAGTTCAGACCCATATGACTATATAAGCTATTGAGCTTAGATTGAAAATATTTTTGTGTTTTCCCAATTTCATTCTCATAGTTTTATAGTTAAGTAGAGATAAAAAGTGGTTGCTGGAGAGTTGCATTAGATCCTACGATCTAGGTGCAGAGCTCTCAGATCCAACGCTCCTCACTGACGAAGGCCACAAGCCAGAAACTAGTCTGGGGATATTGGATGAGTAGGCATTAGATAGTGATTTTATGCACAAGCCTTCTGGCATCCATTGATTATTCTGGTTGGCACTACTGTATGGAGAGTTTTGCCTTGTTTATAAACAATTATGTGCTAGTATAAGAGATGGTGATCATGTGATGCTTAATGGTTTAACACCAATCCTGCCTAATAGGATAGTGGTGGCTACAAAATGTATGAGTGCTGAACTGAGTTCAGACCCAAATGACTATATAAGCTATTGAGCTTAGATTGAAAATATTTTTGTGATTTCAATTTAATTCTCATAGTTTTATAGTTAAGTAGAGATAAAAGGTGGTTGCTGGAGGATTGCATTAGATCCTAAGATCTAGGTGCAGTGATCTCAAATCCAAAGCTCCTCACTGATGAAGGCCACAAGCCAGAAACTAGCTGGGGATATTGGATGAGTAGGCATTAGTTAGGGATTTTATGCATTAAGTCTTCTGGCATCCATTGATTATTCTGGTTGGCACTGCTGTAAGGAGAGTTTTGCCTTATTTATAATTATGTGCTAGTTTAAGAGATGGTGATCATGTGACAATGGTTTAACACCAATCCTGCTTAATAGGATAGTGGTGGCTATGGTGTTCAGACCCATATGACTATATAAGCTATTGAGCTTACATTGAAAATATTTTTTAGTTTTAAATTTCATTCTCATAGTTTTATAGTTAAGTAGAGATAAAAGGTGGTTGCTGCAGGGTTACATTAGATCCTAAGATCTAGGTGCAGTAATCTCAGATCCAAAGCTCCTCACTGATGAAGGCAACAAGCCAGAAACTAGTCTGGGAATATTGGATGAGTAGGCATTAGATAGGGATTTTATGCACAAGCCTTCTGGCATCCATTGATTACTCTGTTTGGCACTACTGTATGGAGAGTTTTGCCTTGTTTATAAATAATTCTGTGCTAGTATAAAAGGCGATCATGTGATGCTTAATGGTTTAACACCAATCCTGCCTAATATGATAGTGGTGGATATGGTTGTTAAAGAGCCAAAGACACCAAAATGTATGGGTGCTGAACTGAGTTCAGACCCATATGACTACATAAGCTACTGAGTTTAGATTGGAAATATTTTTGTGTTTTCCAATTTCATTCTCATAGTTTTACAGTTAAGTAGAGATAAAAGGTGGTTGCTGGAGGGTTGCATTAGATCCTAAGATTTAGGTGCAGTCCTCTCAGATCCAAAGCTCCTCACTGATGAAGGCCACAAGCCAGAAACTAGTCTGGAGATATTGGATGAGTAGGCATTAGATGGGGATTTTATGCACAAGCCTTCTGGCATCCATTGATTACTCTGGTTGGCACTACTGTATGGAGAGTTTTGCCTTGTTTATAAACAAGTATGTGCAGGTATAAGAGATGGTGATCATGTGATATGTATTGTAAAGGGTAGCTTACAATGCAAATATTCATAAAAAGATCAAGCCTACTTATTGAACCCAATCCATTTGGAATTTGTATTAATAATGTGAAGATTATTTGTTTGTTATTATTACATATACACATATAATGCACAATAAATTATTATTTTATTATAGACTTAATACGATCAATATTTTAGAAAGTAATATTGTACATATATATATATACTATTGGATTAATAAACTGTAACATATAGATACTTATTTATTTTTTTAAAAATTTAAAATTGAATATTTATTATCAAATGACTTAAGGATAGCCTGAGGTTAAGTTAGGTGACTGTGTGTAAAAATAAAATTGATTTTATTATTTTATTTTTTTATCTGTAATAAATGAAATGTATTTAAACAATAGGCAGTTAAAAATCTCAATGTTTCAGATCAACGCACGAATTGTATAAAAAACAGAAAGTTTTTACAAAATGTTCTTCTTGTGATAATATAGTAGCTATAACAATAGAAAGCAGTTTGAACTAAAATTTAGAATGCTAAAATGGAGTTTTGCTTTTTCTTTGATTTAAATCATAAAAATTTCTAAAAGTCAAATGCTGTAACTAAAAGTTTATCAAATTCAGAAGAAAGAAAGTGAAATAAGGAAGTAAAAATAATTGATAAAGTTTGAAATAATTAAAGCATGTTTTGAAAGTTGATGGAGTAATTTTTAATATTTAAATCTTTTCAAAAAGAATAATGTAAATTAATCTGCTGAAAATTAGAAAAGAAAAAAAATGAAATAATTTTCTTAATATATATATACATAAAGTGCTTCTACATTATCTAATATAAATTTATGATTACAAATAATTATTAAATTGTACTTTAATATAAATATGGGCTAAAGCAAAACATGCTATTGTGCATCATGTTATTTCCTAACAGCTGCATTAAACCTCTATTTGTTTATTTTTCTACTTTATTGTAAAACACACAAGAGGATGCCTGCAGTCCACAAGAATTGGAATATTTAATGGTGAATCAATTAAGGATCAAGGTGTTTACCATACACAACTACAGGAGACACCATTGTACCTATCTATCCTTGCTAAGGAAAATGATTTACTAAGTGAAACTGCTTTTGTAGAACAACATGCCTAACTATCAACTACTACTTTTATTAGGATGATTTTTATGAACTTTGGTCCAATTACAATTTTTTTTAATCAAGAAATAATATTGTAAATTTTTGTTTTATTTTTTTATTCTTGTTATCTATGTTGTATTTTCACACTCTGATGCTGAAGCCTCATTTTTCAGAATTAGCAAAGAAGACAGGGGGGATTATTCTTTTAGATATTTTTCTATTTTTATTGTAAATAAAATTTAGGTTATCCTACCTTCTTCACATCAGGTTATCCACATAAATAGTAAGGTAAGATTCTCTACATTTATTTTTATAGATTAAATTGCAACACTTGATACAGAATACATATTATATGTTTTATTTTGTTGATTAACCTTGTATATATATTTTTCCAGTATGATTGACTAATCAACTAGTATTAATTTCTATCTCTATCATATATATAAATTGGGGGGAATTTAAATTAAATAGATTGTTAAAATCAGTAAATATATAATTTAGTTAGCCAGCATCTTATCTTAAATTACTAAAGTTTTTTTTTATTATATATAATTATGATTTGTAAAGAATGAGTAACATAGAGGGATTTCTACTATGGGGTATAAGGGTTGGATCTGGAGAATCATTAGTTAAAAAAATGGTAGAGATTCACATGTGACCCATGTATGTATATATTTTTTATCATTACTACTGTTATTATACTTTATGTTGTTTATTATTGTTAATAAATGTTTAAGAGTTTATATTATTCCGGTCTCTGGTTTATTAAGTTGTCCTGACATTTCAGTTTATAAACAATTAAGCATACACACACACATCTATTTTCCTTATCATATAAAAGCTTGAAAGTAAAACAAATATAATAAATGCTAGTTGTAACCTATATATAGGTGCAGGAGTTGCTGTGTGTATCCATTCATACCTGTTAAGGGAGTCAAAGGCAATATTCTCTCTGGGCTTGAATATTCGGGCATAACGGGAAAAAAGGGGTGAAAGTGGATGAACTAACCTAAATTGTATTTGATATTATTAAATAGGAATAGAGCTAGTCGATTAAAGTGCATGCAATCATTGGTTAAGCATTTCATCAGGTTTTCATTAGCATTCTACATGAAGATCCAAAGCCCGACTGTAGTTAGATGCAACTTTTTCCCCTTCCAAGCCTGGTAGGTCTCTGCAGACTGTGTCATCAGGAGAAATAAATTAGGGCGCATTAAGTCATGGTCTCCAGATTGCTACATCTGCATAGTATTACAGTCTGCAAGTTATTTTCCCATCTGTTACATTTGGTATGTGGACAAGTGTGAATCCAGGCATAGTTGACCATCCGTTACAGTATATATGACTATGTAGTTGGTTTGCTAGCAATTTTTTCAATATGCTTCCCCCTTTCTTTTCCATCTTGAGTAATGGTAAATCTTGTTCATTTTCACATTTTATTATAGACACTAAAATGAATTTTAAATTTAACATTTTCTTGAAGTTATATTTAGATATAGCTTATATCTGATAAAAATTTGATTTTCTATCCTGTCTTTTATCTACTATGGACTTTTAGAATTTCCTTCCTGGCAATCTTGGAAAATCAAACTTTTTCTTCTATTCTTACTTGTAGAATAGACTGCTGTTACGATAAACGTTTACATTAATAACTTGAAAAGATAATAACTGGTGTAGTTTCTTAAGGTCACACAACCTCACTCTCTTCATAAGCTAAAACTCTTGTGAAACTTTTTGTCTATTTAAACCTTTTTACATTTTAATCATTTTTCTAGAATTTTATTATCTCCGGAATTAACTTCTACAATTATATAATTAATCTTTAATTAAAATATTTTTTCTTTAATACCCATATAGTTTCACTAATCTCTCAATTTTTAAATCTATATAATTTTATTTTTAGTTATTCTCATTTAACGATAATGTACTATAAAAGATTTTTTTCTCTCACGTGTCATAGCATCAGCCGGGAAGCGAACCCGCTAAACCCGGGACAACTGCTTGTAAAGCAGCTGTCGAATTTCTTTAATTTAAAACTCTTCTTTATTTAAAAACATCTTTAATTATAGTAATTAACATTTTAACCAATTTAAAAAACTATCTTAATCCACAAGAACTCCTTTTAAATATTTTTCAACAAAAAATGAATTACAGTATATTTTAATATAACTTGAATGTATGTTACCCTTTATTCCTCTTAAAGAAATAAAAATTCTATTAAAATAACAAGTGTAAGCTTAGTAAACAATGGATACCAGATGGTAGGGGTTAATAAATACACAGGTAGCAGAACTGGAGTAGAGGAAATAATTTTGCTAGACAAAAGTATTGTGGAAGTTGGGGGCATGTGATATTTTGTTGGGTTTATTAAAAATTCTAACATAAATAGAAAATCACAAAATTAATGAAACCATTTCACATTTCTAATATGTAAAAAAATAATGAAATGGTTTGATACTGAAGCGATATTTATATATGCTTTATATCCATAATTTTTCAAAATAAATATTTGAAACAATTTTAATAAATAAAAAAATTATATATATATAACTTATATGCACAGATAAAGATATATGGTATAATTAATGATAAATTTATTTTAAAAGCATGTTAAAACAAAATGTTTTTTTTATTAACAATTACAAAGTGGAAATGAAATTCTTAGTGTTGTGTATAGCCACCATGAGTACTACAGTTGGAGTAAAGATGGACTGAGAACAGAAATAAATGTAGCACATGATCACCATCTCTTATACTAGCACATAGTTGTTTATAAACAAGGCAAAACTCTCCATACAGTAGTGCCTTGTTTATAAACAATTGTGCTAGTATGAGATGGTGATCATGTGATGCTTAATGGTTTAACACCAATCATGCCTAATAGGATAGTGGTGGCTATGGTTGTTAAAGAGCCAAAGACACCAAAATGTATGGGTGCTGAACTGAGTTCAGACCCATATAACTATATAAGCTATTGAGCTTAGATTGAAAATATTTTTGTGTTTTCAATTTCATGCTCATAGTTTTATAGTTAAGTAAAGATAAAAGGTGGTTTCTGGAGGGTTGCATTAGATCCTAAGATCTAGGTGCAGTGCTCTCAGATCCAAAACTCCTCACTGACGAAGGTCACAAGCCAGAAACTAGTCTGGGGATATTGGATGAGTAGGCATTAGATACGGATTTTATGCACAAGCCTTCTGGCATTCACTGATTACTCTGGTTGGCACAGGGTGGCACTGCTGTATGGAGAGTTTTACCTTGTTTAGAAATAAATGTAATTTAAAAAGAATGTTTTATAACTAAATACTGACTTTATTGCCACAAGTTACTAATAGTAAGATTTTGCCACAATGCTTAATATAATTACAATTTATACATGTCAATATTATTACTTACAAAATACATGATCTTATGAGGCATACATAAATAATAATAAAGCCAATGTGGCCTGTATAATTGCTAGGTCCACTTTGGTACCTTCAGTGGTGGAGTTCACTGGATCCCTCTGTACACTTGGGCCATTATGTATCTTCTGTCAGCAACAATCAGCTCCAACGATGCAAGTGTGTAATAAGACTCTGATTCCCTTTATCTGTGAGCTTTTATAGCTTCCTGCTGATAGTGGAATGTTCTAAAACATAATTAATTATTATTGTTCCTTATCTTTTTAAGTAATCTTTTTCTAATCCGGAACTGTTTATCAACATTTTAATCTTAACATTTGTAACTTTGTAATAGTTTATTTTGGTATTTACATATTAGACCTGCAAAATAGAGCAGAGATGGTGGGCCTTTTCACATCCACGATAAATGTGTAAACTTGAGATCACATCAAATAAACCCTGGGATGTTATTCGATCTCACATCAAAATGTTACTGTCCAGATTTCAATTGCATTTTTGATTTTTTTGTACTTTTCTTTCAAGGATTTTCACTTTATTTGTACTTTTGAGTTGCTACATTAGTAATGTTCAAGGATGTAACGGTAAAATTGGCATTCGTAAGGGAACTCCATTCCTATCAGTGATTCACTTTATTTACAGTTGGGCTTGCAAATTGAGCTCTATAGAATGAGGAAAACTAGAGCTAGGATTAGCAGATAAAAATGTAATTGATTGGAATAACTATATGAGGGAAGTTTGTACCACTGCCGGTTTGTTTTGTGATACTTTTACACTCTGTTAGTGTTCAGATTTCATTCTGACAGCATCTTTAGTGCTAAAAAATTGCATTTTAAACTACTTTTTACTTCATTTGTATTCGTAGTTTTGCTTCAACAATTTATTCCAAATATTGGAAAGCCTATAAAAGTGCTGAATTACGAAATGCCAATTACGATCATTTTTGTGTGGATTACAAATGCAATCACGTGTGAAGTGTGTAATTTGGGAAAAAGTAAAACTTTTATTTTTAGTCTCCATTTGAAAAAAAATTGTCTCCACTTAGAATCGGCAAATTGATTGTGTCATTACGACAATTCCTGTTATATATATTACACGGTAAGTACCTTATGTGTTTATTTTACATTCTGACTATTGGAAGGCCTATAAAAGTGCTAAATTACTAACTGCTGATTATGATCATTTTCGTGTGAAACAGAAATACAACCACATGTAAATAAGATATTTATTTTATATAGCGTGATGTTTATGAATTGTAATAAACTAATGATCAGCTTTTCAAGCTAATGCACACGTGCTTTAAGAATCTTAATAATAAATGAATACTCTCATTTTCAACACAAGATAAAGTCTTTGTGAAAGAAGAGAATGAATCCACCTATCTTCACGCTCTTATTTCCAGTACTTTAGATTTGCCCATACTTAAGCATTTGGGTTGAAAGAATAGGTGGATTCATTCTGTCTCCATTTTGGGAAAAAAGTTTATTCACTTAAAATAAAGTAAAACTGAAAAATTGACTTTTATCATGACAATTCCTGTTATATATATTACATGATAAGTACCGTATATGTATATTTTACATTTTTTGATAATATTTTAGACTATTTTTGTAATTTAGTGATTGTTTTGTCCATATTTAAAGTATCATTTGGGAATTGCATAATTGGCTTGCCATATTTTACATATTTTTGTATGCCAAATCAATATTTTTACTGTTGTTAAAAATGTACTTTTTAAAATCGAATATTTTGGTGAAATTTACATTTTTAGTATTATTAGAAATTAATATTCCACATCATATTTTATATTTTTTGTGCCAAAGTCATATTTTTAGTATTGTTAAAAACACACAATCACGTGTTAAGTAAAGTTATAATTTAAGTCTCCATTTTGGACCAAATAGTTGATCCACTTAAAACAAATAGACAAATTGATTGTTTAATTGTGACAATTCCTGTTATATATTACATGATAATTACCGTATGTGTATATTTTATGGTTTTTTGATATTTTAGACTATTTTTATAATTTAGTGACTGTTTTGTCTGAATTTAAAATAACTTTTGGGAATTGTATCATTGACGTCATATTTTACATATTTTTGTATGGCAAGTCAATATTTTTACTGTTGTTAAAAATGTAATTTTTAAGATCAAATTTTTTGGTGAAATTCATATTTTTAGTATTGTTAGAAATTAATATTCTGCATCATATTTTTATATATTACACAGTAAGTACTGCATGTGTATATTTTTTGGTAATATTTTAGAGTATTTTTGTAATTTAATAATTGTTTTAGTATTAGACCTGCAACACATATTAGACTGCAGCACCTTTTCACATGTGTATTCAGGGTTTCTAACTTTGTAAATCTTGTGAAAAGTGGTCCACTTTGAAGAATTTATGATTTTAAGTTTGTAGAAAATTCAAGTGCACACATTATTTTTGTCAGATCAAAAGATTAGAATGTTGTCAGTGAATTGATATGAATGTGAAAAGGTGC
The DNA here is from genome assembly GCA_028023455.1 of Epiperipatus broadwayi. NCBI lineage: Eukaryota > Metazoa > Onychophora > Udeonychophora > Euonychophora > Peripatidae > Epiperipatus > Epiperipatus broadwayi. Next base: position 2,359,117 of record JAQFVV010006259.1, on the reverse strand, counting down.
TGCAGGTCTAATACATAAATACATTTATTTCTTTAAGTTCTATATAAATATTTGAAACCAGGCACTCTTCACAAACCTGGGAGCTTAATTGTAAGTATAGAGGATTTGAACTCAGATTTTCAAGCACACTTCAACTATCCACACTATCTCATACAACTGATAAACATGACCACACACATGTAGAAAAGATTAATAATCACCAATATACGTATTTCGTGCTAAACCAGCACTCATCAGTTGGTCCAGACTATCATCTCTCACACATATATATAATCAATGCTCAGTTTATATTAAGATAGCAAATCTTTCATACTTTAATGGACAGGCTTCAATCCACTACAACCTCCAACTTTTCAGCCATCCATATCATTGACATGCCCATGTTGACCTGAAGTCACTCTGACCCCTCATGTCCATCCCTCTTATATGTATTTAATGGATACTGTCCTATACATGAGGGATCAGAGTGACTTCAGGTCAACATGGGCATGTCATTAATATTAGCATCAGCATGGGATTTGAGTTTTCATCATCAGATTTTCAATGATATGGATGGCTGAAAAGTTGGAGGTTGTAGTGGATTGAAGCCTGTCCATTAAAGTATGAAAGATTTGCTATCTTAATATAAACTGAGCATTGATTATATATATGTGTGAGAGATGATAGTCTGGACCAACTGATGAGTGCTGGTTTAGCACAAAATACGTATATTGGTGATTATTAATCTTTTCTACATGTGTGTGGTCATGTGTATCAGTTGTATGAGATAGTGTGGATAGTTGAAGGGTGCTTGAAAATCTGAGTTTAAATACTCTATACTTACATTTAAGTTCTATATATATATAGCACCTCCTCCACTTTGAAAATTACAATTTTGGAAGTCTCACATAATTTTTCAGATAACTCAATTCCTTGTTGATTCTTTGGGACCTACATGGAATTGCTTCCTTTTCAACAAAAATCTCCTTGTCTGCTTTGTGCTCTTTGTTTACTTCCAGTGAGTCTGCCTCCTCTATATAATTTGGAATGTCCAGCACTAGTTTTCTTCCAGTTTGCTCATTTTTTTCTTCCCATTGTCTGACATGATTTTCCCTGTTTCTGTCTTGACTACCACTATTTGTTTTGACAGATGTTCTTTAATTATGCCTTTCACCCAGACTTTTTCTCCCCCTGCATACTGCCATTCTGCGCTCTTGTTTTCATTACTCGATAAATTTTGCTCTGGGAGAATCAGTGATAACTTTGTGTGGATCTTTCATCCATTTGGGTTAGATATCTTTACAATCGGAATGGTCCAATTGGGCTTCTCAACTCACATCAACATTCCCTTGCTAATTAAATCATGTCACTCTGGTTCCACTTTAGCTTGAAGCATGAAGGCAACTTTTCTAGGCCTGCAAATCATGGGAGTTGCTCCATCTTGCAGGACTATCTCAACTGGCATAGTATTGATTTGGTTTCCATATTATTATATAAACTTGTATATTTATTTTTTATTTCTGCCTCGATAGAGGTCTTTTTAATCATACACATTTATATTTCCAGAGCATCAAACCATTCCATACCTAAATTGGAGTTGAGACTCCTTTGTACTATATACAATGGTAACCCATAGATTTCTACACTTCTAGTTTCCCTAATATTCTCATGATATCACCACTATCATCTTCTCATTAATGTAGGGGGGGGTCATATAATTTTTTGTTACTGTTTCCCAGTTTTTGATCATTGACACACCCAATTCACTGTCAATTTCCATTTCCAATTTTGTATTTAATAATTTCACTGACACTATAAATTGGCTGCAATGAGTAACCTAGGTATTATAGATCTCACATTACTACTTGTTTCCCTTTGGGAAAGTGGGCAAACGCTAAGCTTTTTCTCCCATTATACCTACATGCTTTCTCTAAATGATCTACTTTGATACAGGCTCTACACTGCTCTTTGTTAAATGTACAATTATGTGCCATGTGGCCTTTTTTTACACAAAAGTAGCAAACAATTTCTTTCAGCTTACTACTAGCCAGCAGATAAATGCACTACATTCATTATTATTTGTAAAATTCTGAAATCTCTTGATTGGTCAAGGACTATCTCATGAGCTACTCCCATTTTGATTGTTTCATTGTATAACAATTCTCTTGCAGCCAGTAACTGCTGTCTCAGCCTATCGTTGGACATCCTCTGAAGTAATTGTTCCAGTAGACCATTCTCTAATGTGTCTCCATAACTACAGCTCTTAGTGAGTTCCCTCAAAGTTTGATCATAGTCTCATATGCATTCCCTGTTATTCTGCGATCTATTTCTAAAAGATAGTCATGCTATGTGCTTTGTATTATAACGGGACGATCCTTTTCAGGACTCGAGGAAGTCGCATCTAGCTATAGTCGGACTTTGAGTCTTCTTATAGAATGCCATGGATGATGTGATTTAAAATATAATCCAATCCACTCCTCTATTAATAACGTTGTTACTCTCGGAATTCGAACTCAGAGTAGAAATTTGCAATCGACTCTCTTCAGGCATTTCCACAAATATCCCATAGTAATGATAAATTTAGTATAAGCTAAATATAACTTTCTTATAAATTTTAAATTACTAAGTTGATTCAATATATATGCGTGAGTATGTATATTTATAATTATTGGTTTTATAAAACGACTAAATAAAATAAACAAACGAGACCTGTTTAATTTTGAAATCAAGTTTAACACATTTTAATCAGTAATAAAAACAAAAATATTATCACATAAAAATATTAAAATTTAGAATTATAATTTGTTCTTGTCTGAAGGTTTGTAATGATGGTATATTATAAGATGTAATATGTTGGACTATTTCCATCATTTATGAGTGAATATTGAATGTATAGAAAATTTTAAACTTTATTTAAACTTTCCAAATACAAACAACTTGTTAGTAATAACACACAAATAGACAATACAGGTTAGTAATTACACAACGTTTCGAGTAGTATTAAATACTACTCGAAACGTTGTGTAATTACTAACCTGTATTGTCTATTTGTGTGTTATTACTAACAAGTTGTTTGTATTTGAAAAGTTTAAATAAAGTTTAAAATTTTCTATACATTCAATATTCACTCATAAATGATGGAAATAGTCCAACATATTACATCTTATAATTTGTTCTTATATATATACACTAATAAATTATTTAATATTCAAAAAAAAAAATAATGTAATCATTTACATATATATAATTTAAGATCGTGTGTATAATAAATAATACACATGATACATTATAAATCTACCTATTGTGTCATTAAAATGATTCAATGTGTGTTATATGCCTATATAAGATAACATCCACTCACACTAGATTAATAATAGAATGTATTCTGATATTAGTTATGTATGTTTAAAAAGAAATTATGTTAATTGTCAGGTAAGATTCAATTTGGAATATAATAAAACTTACTTCCAAATTGAAATAATTAAAAAACTTTTACCTTAGTCAGCCGTCATTTTCATCAGAGTATATATCAAAATATCAACATCTAAATTTTATTAAATAAATAAAAAAAATAAAATGTTCATCTTATCAGTTCTCCACTTTAATATGCGAAGTAATTTTTCCAAGCAAATATAATTATCCACAAAGAAAATAAAGTTTAAGGGTTATTAAAATACACAATGAAGTAATCCAAGACGAGAAAGAATAACGGTTTTATATCCCTCCTTAGACGAAATAAAATGACGATGAATGTTGAAACATAAAGTTCATTGATCATCCTTCGAAGAGGCAATCCAGATATTCATTCTTTAAATATTTGTGTAGTAAAATATTTAACATCTTCTTCAATATAATACTCCAATATTAAAGCAGCTTTTTAAATGAGAATTACCATGATTATATTTTAGGCATTAAGTAGGAATAAATTTACATATTCGGGTTTAAAACATCAGTAGAAATCCCTGGCATAAATTGTCTAGCCAAAAAACATCTTTATAAATTTTAGTCTTCTTAAATATATATTTTGAAAGCTCATTTCGAAGACGTTGATATCTCTTATAACCTTGTCAATTTCAATGATTATTTTTTTATAGTTCTTTATAATATTAAAAGGCAGTAAATTAATTACTTGAAGCAGGTTTTAAAATATTGAATCTTCTTTTTTTTTCTTAAATGTGTTCTAAATTCGAACACATTTAAATTTACAGACGTAGTTCTTGCCTTGATAACTAAATAGAAGATTATTGTTATAACAATATTAGTTCGTTTTTATACTGGATTAATTTCAGCAAGGATATCACATAATCATGCTCATGCTCTATTGTTTAAAATATACAATTTGTAATGAACCCCAAATGTTTATTTCCTTTGTTTCAAGTGATAAAAATGCAATGTTGACTTAAGGCTTTGTCAAACGTCAAGTTTTGGTTAATAAAAAAAATACTATCAGTTGGAAACATTTATTTATGTGTGTGTATAAACAAATTAGAATTATTCATTTTTAGAATTATTCTTTTAATACTAACCAGTTTATGTATATAGCTGATACATGAAAAGCTTAAGATAGGTGTAAGTTATTTATATCTGTTGATTCGATATAGGCACAGTTAAATTCACAAAGAAACACAAATTGTTTTAGGTGAGGCTCATATGGTACTCTCACAGTATGTCAATTTCTCTGGTACTCATAATCACATAACTGATCTGTGATTTCTAACACTTGTTGTCCGGCATACATAACAATGTGGCAAACTTAATGGGGTCGCGTGATAGTCCCATTAATAAAAAAAAATTATCAATCCTTTTGAGATAAATTGGCCAATCAACAGGACTATTCACATTAAACTCATTTATTGTCACTTGCAGCACAGTCGTCATCTTAACTTTTAATTCGAACAACTAATAAGAAAAAATTTCCCCCATGATTTCTGAATAAACAATTCTATTACAATGCAGAATTACAAGTAGAATTTAATCCTGTTGAGATTATGCCAGTTTTCTGCTATGTACACCCACCACAAGTACTACAGTCAGGGTAAAAGTGGGCTGACACACAGAAGTAAATGTAATTCAGAAACAAGATTTTATAACTAAATACTGACTATATTGCCACAAGTTACTGATAATAAGATTTTATCACAACGCTTAATATAATTACAATTTATATATATATTAATATTATTACTTACGAAATATATAGCTTCACAAAGCATACATAAATTATAATAAAGCTGATGTGGTCTGTATAGTCTCTAGATTCACTTTGGTATGATAGAGTTCACTGGGTCCCTCTGTACACTCAGGCCATTAGGTATCTTCTATCAACAACGATCAGCTCCACCAATGTGAGTGTGTAATAGGACCCCCAATTCCCTTTATCTGTGAGCTTTTATAGCATCCCACTGATAGTGGAATGTTCTAGAACATGATTAATTATTATGGTTCCTTATCTTTTTAAATAATCATTTTCTAATTTGGAACTGCTTATCAACATTTTAATCTTAACATTTATAACTTTGTAATTTAAGTTCTAGATATATATACAGCACTTAGATATAATAATTAAAATGCTCGTAAACTGATGAATTAAGTAAAAAGATAATATCTGATGTAAGTTAGGCTGTTATTTTATTAATCCCTTTCAAAGATAAAAATTTGTAAATAGTACAATTGGGTAAATCAAACTGCAGACCAAATGGAAGTCAGATATTATCTACAACCAATAGATCAAAGGATTCAAATGACTACATATGGATCCTATTTTTGCTGATAAGCCAGGTCAGAAAGATATAAATAGAGATCATATGCCGGTTTATTATTATTCTGATTCTTCTCATTTTATTATCTATTCTGCTGTGTGCTTTAAGTAATCCAGCTTATGTTATTCAGCAACTGTATTTATTTGTGTATTATGGTTCCAGTGCCATGCAGGAGTAGAAAAGCTATCTGCTTCACTCTGACCAATTGTTGCAGTACAAACCATAGTCCATTGTTGAATTTCAGAAAGAAAGTTGTTAACTAATGGAGAAACCTCTTGAACGTTGTTCCCAGTACTGTACACTGTACACGCATAAATTTCAAATGTCAAAGCTTCAGGGAGAAATCAATCATAGAGCAAAGAATAAATTACTGACAGAGATACCTCATAAATTTTTAATAATGATTAAAACCTACTGCCACCATAGCGATGGTTCAATAGATAAAGTCCACTAAAATATACTAATATCTAAAGAATGAACTTAAATTTTTACTGCTGAAAGGAATAGGTATGAACTTTAAAAGAATATTATAAATCTCTAGCATTATTATTGTTTAACTCATCACTAATGAAAATATTTTAGTCTGTAATTGTTTGTTAAATCTGCTTATAAGTGGGTATGGCAAGATATTGTTGTTTTGTTCTATTTATCATGTCACAATTTAGATGATTGCGATACCATTTGTGATTGCAGACCTCTTATATTCATTATTTTATTTAGTGCAACAGTATGTGGTATATGAAAAGTCCTACTATTAAAACAGTTAGATCTATCGACCTGTCTGTTTCACCTATTATATTCTATAATAGTGTATTTCGTTTCACTCAGATTGCATGTATTTCTTTAATTTAAAACTTTGAGTGTGCTTGTAATATTGCCGAGTATGTACATGTACTATTATATTCTATAATAGTGTATTTTGTTTCACTCAGATTGCATGTATTTCTTTAATTTAAAACTTTGAGTGTGCTTGTAATATTGCTGAGTATGTGCGTGTATAATCGCCTTGATAACTATAATATGAAGATGCAGTCATAAATATTTATATACGCACATATTCTTTTATGTTTGTTAAAACTGAAGTAAACATAGCAGTGCGTAGTTAGAATTTATGTATATAACAAAATAATAAGTTTAAATTTATAAAATTATTCATTTAAGTTTTAATATTCATTTTAAATAATTTTCAAGTTCTATTGTTTGTTTAAAATTACACAAGCTGTAATTTGTTTACGAGTTTTATTTAACATTTCGTCTAAAAATAATCTTTTGGCTGAAAATTGACCTCATTTAAAATTATAGTCAAAAACAAATTAGAAAATCCAGTCAGGCATAAATTCATACTAAGTGCAATTGGGAAACTCAAGGGAATAGAGCTTTTAACTCCAGATTTAGCTATGGTGAATATTAAAAACTAAGTGGAAATTTAGTTAAAGGCAAAGTTCGAAGTCAGTAAACAAGTGATGTTGCGAAAGTAAAAAAGGGAGGGAAATTCTGTCAAAAATAGGATATAAGAAAGCCTGTAGTAGCCATCAAAAGCTGCTGATACACATTTTCTGAAAGACAAGTGTTGAAAAATAATTAAAAAGCTGTTCCTGCATTTGACCAAGCTGAATTCTGACTAAGCCGTTACCCAAGCTGTTAAAATGATAACTGCTGGCTAGGGCGATGATATGACTAGCCATCTATCTCTCATGGTAAACTGCTACAGAATAGAATAAAACATCAACCTCAGTCCGAGCCCAGTGATGGAGAAGCTACACCTACAATACAAGAGAGTTCTTGACCAAAGTGATGGAGGAAAGCCACCACCAAAATAATATACAAAGCTGCATCCAGACTTAAACCTAGAAAAGCCACAGCCCAATTTAATAGTGAGAAGACGCATAATAAAGAATGCCTTGAAAGACTTACTACCAAGTATTACCGGTAAATCATTCTGCAGAATACATTAATTTCATTACTAAATCATTTTTAAATTAAAAGCTAGCTAACTAATCAAGTCTCGTATTTAATTATATTATTTAAATGTTAAACTAAACCGTTTATGTTAAATTTACTTTAAAGCTTAGAGCACTCTAAAAATTCTTGCTTGATCATAAATATTTTAAGTAATCATAAATATTTAAATTCTATAAAACCATTCAAACAAATTCTTCATTTCTAAATTATAACTTTAATGATCGTTTTCTGCAATTTGTTCTTATGCCATCTATATTTAGTTTTTAATTTCATGTTTATTAATTTATTCTATGTTCATCAGAATGGTGTTTTGTGGAGTTTAATAATTATCGGAGGGGCGATTAAGCACCTTTCCATTATGTTAGAATATTATAATAAAGAAATATAGGCAAAACTCCCTTCTGAAATCAAACTATTATTTACGTTAGAGGGAATCAGTTACTTATAATGCACAAAATAAATTATTTAAAATGCATATTTTGCATAAGTTATTTAAAACACATATTTTGCGTAAGTTATTTAAAAGTGGATATTTTGCATAAGTTATTTTAAAAAGCAATTTTTTGTTTAAGTTATTTAAAAATCAATACTTACTTAATATTAGATGTGAGTTATACAGCATATAAGTAATATTTTAAATCTTAGTAAATCCTTAATTTTGTTGTAACTCTCCTTAATTAGAGATTAAGCTATACAGATATCCTTAAATCAGATTCTTATTATTGCCTTGTAGTGTGACTAAGTAATAAAATTTATGAACTGAGCAGTGGTAGTGGCACTGATAGAAGCTAAGATTTGGCATAATTAATTTACGAAATATTAAATTAGCATCGCGAATGATGTTGCTAGTTAGCATAAATATGCATAACTTCTTGCTATACCTATAATAGCCTACATCAGGATCGTTTCCACATCAAGTCACGCCTCGAAAGTTTAGGCAATTGTGACATTTATTTGTATTCGAAGGAACCCAAGCATTCCAATGGCTCATTAGGCCGCTGTTCCGTTCACTTGAATAAAAGGACCTCTTCGTATTATAACAAATAGTGCGATCTGAGGAACCGATTACTAAGTAATGAACCTCAATTAAGAATGCATTCAAGACGCATATATTCTGAAACTATAGTTTGTAATACCCTAAAATCTATGTTCGACTGCCCCACATCAGTTCAACCTCCCATAGAGATTAACATCGGCTTTGATCCAACTCGGAATCTGAATTAATGCGTTTATCTGTGTAGTAATTAGAGATATCTAATCTTACTATTATTATAAGTTATGCTTAAACTTAATAATATAATTCCAATCAGTTACCAATAAATTGATCACTCTAACTATTACTGATTTCTGCTATATAGATCATAGCATAGGTTAGGACATAAAAGATGGTAGAAGCATATTGTCAGTTCTGCAAAGTCATAAACTAATTAAACATTTTGCAATCCCAAAATTCACTCACCTGCGCATGAGCAAATACAATTGGCTTTGTTTATTGTTTGTTGATAATCACATTAAACACTTGTGTATCTAAGTATTCACTCACCTGTGTGTGAGCAGTATATCTTGTAACTTAAATAAACATAGATCGAAAGAATCAAATAACAGAAATAAAGGTAGAAATGATTCAAATATAAATATTACCATACCTGAGTAGTTTATAAACTATTGAACAAATATATTAAAACATATTTAAAATATCATTGGATTTAATGAAACATACTCCTGGATAGTAGCTATAATAGTAAATAAATATTAAAATGATGAGTAGGAATAAATTAAACATATTTCTATAATTAGATTTCTAAAGATATCACAATATCAATAATTAGAAACAATAATGCCTGGAGACTAATCATTTAAGGTGTCTGGCCTATTTCGAACCCTGGTTAGGCAGGCATTGTATCATCAATAAACAAGTAAATCTACAAACCAATTATTAAGAACAAACTACTATAGCTCAGGAAATAACATCAAGTGGGTGAGTACACTGGTAACTCAATAAAATATCTTCTCAGGTATACAGACGATAGATTTTATTCACTTTCATCTCTTGGTTTGATGTCAAGTGCATATTTAAATAAATCACAAGTGAATATGGTCTAGCAGGGCGCCACTAGATTATCTGAATCTAGACACAGTTATATCTTATAACCTTTTCACATGTACCGGGTTTGAATCCCTTTTTGGTACTTTACTTCCTAATAAACATGGAGGATTTTGCTTTTAGACCCATATCACTGGATGCACTAATATTTTGGTAACTATAAAACATCTTTAAACTAAAGTGGAGTATATAAATGTCATTAGACAGAAATCATTTCCCAGATCTTAACATAATAAATGCATTTCAACACTCTTCATAAGTTTTACTAGCTCAGATTATATTATTAATTTAGGATGGCAATCCTTGCATGATATAGATGACAGAATGGTGGTTATTACAATTATTCACAAATGTCAACTAAATACCATGAAATCACTTATTTGTTTATCTATGGCCTTTAAACATTTATCTATCCCATTAATTAAAACGTGATGGTGATAATGATGATAATGATAACGATAATGGTTTCAACCACAGCTTTAGGACTAAGCCCAATCATAAACCTAATTTTTATAAAGAAACTCATAATTATTGCTTAATTTTAGTATATCTAATTAGAAATTAAATAGCTAATATTCACCTTGATGATGAATGATCACACTTAATAAAGACTACTCTTAATGAAATATATACACCTTGTTTAATAAAATAAACTAATATTTATTACTGCATTTCTAACATATACATAAAAAATTCTAGACATACATGAAAATTTATAGTAACAATAACAACAATAATCATAATTGACTGCTTTAAAATCATAACATCAATTTTAAATTCTTCCCTCTTTCCCGCAAATGTATTTCAAATTGGATACTAAGTTTGCTAAAGTTTTCAATTCACAAGAAAATATTTCATAAAAAAAATATTCACTCTTTGGCACACATACTTTATAATCTAACATGTAAAGCAGAATGATAAATAAAAAAACAATGTTAGTAGAAGAGAAAGAGCAAGATTTCCAGAACAAGTTTTAAATTATTTTTCTCCCCCTCCCTTCTACCCTCTGAAATGCTATACTTTAACTTAAAACAAAATCTAATATTTTTAATACCGTCTATTTTTTTTTTACATTCACACACCATTACATATATGCAACAAGTATTATTATATTATGTATGTGCGTGTTTTATCCCTATAATAACAAAAATATTATTTAAAACAAAATAATAATAATAAAAAAATATGTTACATATTAATAACATTTCATAACTTTAGGTTAATAGACAATCATAATTTTAGTACATATAAAATCATTAATGAAGCTTATGTTTATCGTTATTAAGAAATTCTTGGTTTCAATTGATCTTGGTTGTTTTAAAAGTTCTTTAACAAAAATATACCACTCTGTTGCTAAAATTTTACTAAGTCTCTGATATCATAAAGAAAATACATAAAAAAAATTTATATTACCAGTTCTATTCTTTGTAGCGATTTCCAATGAGTCAAATTTATCTTGTTTAATGTCTATACTTTTGTATTTACCATTTCTCTTTTTCTTTGGAACAATCTCTTTCTTGAGGTGTATAATTATTTGATGATGATGATTCTATTGAGGTTATTGGCATTAGTGGACAATTTGGAAATCATTATATTAACTTTTCTTCTCTTCCTGTCAAGCATGATTCTTTTAGTGGATAAAGTACAGCAGTTGTTTTTACATTTATAATTTTTCTTGGGTTTAAACTGTTACTGGAACAATTAATTGGACTTGATGATTTAATATTTATCAGTAGATTACTCTTTTTTCCTGATCGCCTTCAAATGCAGGTGAATGCTTTCTTCTTTCTATTTAAAAACATCTTATTTCTCTCGGTCCGTTGAAAGGTGTAGAATATTATTTTCAGACAAGACATTTCCTTTTTTTTCTTTATATGATGCGCTGGCTGGATGGTACAGGTCAACAGATGAGATATATATTAATTTTTCTTACCCCGCCATCCTTATATCTTCAATCCTCAAAAAAAAAATTAATAATAAAAAAAAAGATTTTTGATTGAGATTTTTGTAAAGTTAAAAACGCTTGTCCTTTTAGTTTCAATATTTTTAAAAGCCTCTATAATATCAACTGATTTTCCAGACTGCTTTTATATCCGATTTTTTTTCTATTTTTTTTATCACCTCTTTTAATTAGATTTATAACTCATTTTCAACCAAATTGTTTTTTAGCTGGATAGTACTAAAAATCTCACTATCCTGATTTTTAGACGAACTTTTGTTTTGAAGGAAAAAATAGTCTTAATCCTTTTTACACCTATGTAACATCTCAAATTTGAGCTTCTTTCTTTTGATCTTAGGATGAGACACTTTTAAAATTAGACTTCTCACATCGTCTCTAAGTTTTAACAGAAAAACAACCCTTATAATACAAAATTGTTGAATAAAAAAATAATAATAATTTAACAGATTTTCTTCTTTTTCTTTCAATATTTCATAAATAAAAATGTACACACACACTCATTCAAATTATTTATAAACTGACATTAAAATAATCTAATTGCTAGCTTAGTAATTATAACCCTAATATTTAAAATTAAATCCTTAGCTTTTAAATCCAAATTACAATTACAGAAAAGCAAAAATAGAAGTATAGAATAAGATATTAAAATTTAGCAAGTGTAGGTTAGTTTTAAAGAAAGTTAATATGTGTAATTTAAAAGTGACTAACTAAATAGCTTTTATAACACACACTGCCTATACATATGCGTTATAACTTTATTTTTTAACAAAAAAAAATAAATACTGAATAATTAACTGTGTGTACTACTCTTTCTGAGTTTTTATCAACACACAAACAAATAAAGAATATAACTGTTGGCCCACTCTCTTTCTGTCTTAAGCTTTTAGAACTGGATCTTGTAGGGTTTAAATTTGGATGCCCTACAGCTTCCTTTTTATATAAAAATGTGATGATTTTGTTTTATATTTTCTTTCATGCACATTACTACAAATTTAGCTAATGACTAAATTAATATTCTTTGTAAACCTAAGTATTCACTCACCTGTGTGTGAGCAATCTGTATGTAATTTATTTGCTTTATAACTTAAATGTTACATTAAATTTATGAAAGATAAATTCATCTCAGTCTCCATTCTTGCTCATTACTTTATGAATCACTAGTTAAGTTATATAATATCATGTGTTGGGATGGGGGGATGTCTCATGTTTTTTTTTCATATGTCATAGCATCTGCCAGGACGTGAACCCACAACCATCTGCAACCAACTTCTTGCTTGCAAGATGGCTGCGATGACCTCTCGGCTAACAACGCTCGACATGTCTCATGTTTTACTGCTTTGCTATTGCTGGAATGTGAATAAAGAGATATCCGAGTGTAACCTCAAGCATGTCATTCGTGATGGGTTGACTTGGAAGCACAAGTAAGAGAGTTTGAGGTATGATCAGACGTAGGATATTACTATCCTGACTTGGTCAGCTGTTGGTTCTCTGGCTCGTACTCTTGGTCTGTTGAGAAAATGTACAAACCTGACCGTTACACTATATATTATCCGTCTTGTTTTTGTACATATCTTCATGTGATACATATGTATACTCTGAGCAGTAGTATGTGGTAGAAGTTTATTCCTACCGTTTGTGTATACCTGGTACATGTATTTGTTAGTGTTCCATAGATTAATATAATACAGATATTATTTCCTGTATTTTATAATTTTTGAATCATTCTTGATACTTACCTATGTTAATGCCTGAAGTTAATTATAACAATCAGTTATTTAATTAGTTCCTACAATGACCTATCTTTGTCTCTAGTATTAGCACATCCTCAATTTTTCAGGTTATAATAATTACTTGTGATCATGAGTCTAAGCAGCGGTTGTTATCTTATTCAGAATTGTATAAAAATATATTATATCAGAGTATACATATTATCTGTGCATAAAATTAATAAAAGTAATAAATAAAATTAATAATAGAATTCATAAATAATTGTATGCACTTGTCTTGTAAATTGAGAAGGCAGTTATGTTATTGTATGTGTTGACCTTTAGTTCATTTGAAAATAAATGCTAATGTCTATTTGCTTTAGCAATTTGTCATTATTTTGCAATCATAATTTAATTAGAATAGGATACGAATCTCGTGTGTCTAGCTGATCTTAGTACACTGTAAAAGGAGAAATTATTGTTTTGTGATATCAGAAGGTGGAACACACATGCAGATTGCCTTTAGATGTTTTTCATGTGAATTCCAGAAATACTAGATTGAGTTTCAACGAATATACAATTCAATTATCCCCTTCTTCTCCCATATTCCTAATAATTATGTAAATGAATCTGCTTTCTGCCAGTTAAATATTCAAAACTCAATTCACATTTCTGACAACAGCAAAAATAATAGTATCCCTCTTCAACAATTTGTGAAAAATGTTTTTCGTTTGTTGACTGGCCTTCTTCAGTAGGATAATTGCTATAAGGCAGGGTTATCAAATTGTAACCCACAACAACTTATAGATAAACCTTTATTTGAAATATTTACTTTGTATATACTTAAAATATCATCTTATTAATGTGGTAGTTATGTAAAAGAATAAATATGCCTTGGTTTTTGTGGATATGGTGATTCCAGCTAATGTTAATATAAAAAAGGCATTCAAATTGCACTTTTTCTATTGATTCATACTGTTATGTTCACGTTTGAACTCAGTATGCTGATAAATAATCAAATGGTTTTATTGTTAAGGAGTTTGGTGTCAGAAATGCCTGAACTGGAATAGATCTGAGGACTATATGTTCTTGAGTCTGGCACTTTACTGCTGCACTAAACCATATGGGACACATATGCTGACCATGGTCCCTTTTTTTTTTTTTTGATATAGAAAATATTTTGGCAAAAATTAAGTAATTAAATTTCACAGTCCAAAAAGAAAAGAAAGATTTACAAAGATGGAAGAAAATTTCAAGAAATGTGGAAATTGAATTATTCCTGGTCTGGATTGCAAACTCCAACCAAAAATAATAAAAAAATATGAATACTTGAAGTTCACTTAATATGATTTATTAGTATCAAATATACTTACATAATATACAATCAGCAAATATACTCCCACATATATGAACTTCATTAATGCTGGTCAGGTAGTGCCAAATGACTGGACTCACTTCCAGTAATAGCTTGCCTCATGAGTTTGTCCAATGACCCTTCCGGCTGTACTAGAGCGCTTGCCTTGGGTCGGCTCTAGTCTTCGTAGCTTCCTATCCTATCATGTAATTGCATCCCTCTGTAGACTTATAGGACAATGACTGTAATAGAAATGTTCACTGATAGTAGGGGTTTCAATAGGGACACTTTCTATCATTTAGATTAGACAGAGTTCTCTCCCTTGCCTTCCAAAAGGCTGACTATTTATTGTCAGATTGCCAACCTTACTGGCAGAAATTGGATTCAGAGAGTATCATTATCTATTGGTTTGTATTAACAAGTCGTTGATGTTTATCTACATATTTACACAATGGCCATATGTTTACACTTTAGCCATATGTTTACATGTTGTTTATCCACATGTTTACACATTGGTTAGCAGCAATGAGTGCTCAATCCAATCGGATAAGGACAGAATCTGGACTAGTCCACTTCTAAGGCAAGGTGAGATATGACAATTTCCTATATACCACATTTTGATTATTGATTATCTATATATTTTTTATTACATGATTACCATTCTTTATGCTTACAAAAGCTGTTTTCAGAGGCAAAACTCTCTGTACCTTAGTGCCATTCAGTGCAAACCAGAGTAATCAATGGATGCAGGAAGCTTTGTGCATAAAATCCCTATCTAGTGCCTACTTATCCAATATCCCTAGACTAGTTTCTAGCTTGTGGCTTTCATCAGTGAGAAATGAATAATAATAATACATATCATGTGGCCTATTGAATTTTAGTTGTTAAAAATGGCATGCTTTGACACCCCTGCTATAAGGTAGTATCACAAAATTTTGTTTCCTATTAATACAGGCTCATGTCCAGAAATTAATCTAAAGAATTACATGTGCACCACCATTTGGTAACAATTAGTCAGGCTTATATGTTGTAATAAAATTAATATATAGCAGTGATAAAATCTGAAAATTTTAAATTAAAACAAACCATTAACAATAGAGAAAAGATTTCAAAACCATAAAGCAATACTATATTTCATATTTTCTAATATTCTTTTATCATGCAAGATAATTAAATCATACCGTTGCTTCACAGCCTGACCCAGAGAATCCATTACTGCATGTGAGACAGTAGTTGTTATCTTCACTAATGTCGCAACACATTTGGATGTATTGCTTTTTTGGAAACGTAAAAATATTTTGCAAGTTTTTGCTATTCCAAATTCTACAAAAAAGAAACAAATTAAACAATTTATATATCTTAAAAATTAATAAGTATTATTATGTAGATTTAATCAAAAGTTTATTGCTTGATAACTCATAAAAGGTTCAAGATCTAGATGTGACAGAGCTGAAATCATGGTCCATAAGCCTCGAGCTCCAGAGTTACCACAGTATTTAAGCACTAAATCGAGTTCCAAATTAAATATTACCAAGATATCACTAAATATAATTTTCTCATCACTTCTTAACTTTTTATGTGTAGATTGTATACATCTATACAATGCTATTTAATATACTTTCCATAGAAACTGTTTACAATACAATAATTTTCATTTCTTGCCAAATATTTTCTAACAGTTTTGACCGACCAGGTAAAGAAAGCTCTAATAAAGACTGCTCATCTGTTGAAACTGTACGAAAATATTGTCAAGAAATAAAAAATTACTGCATAGTAAAAACTGATTGTAAAAATTGTATTAAATGATATTATAACAGTCCACTACTTTTATTTTCTTGCATTAAATAGTTGAGACCTCTGGCTTCATTTAGAACAATTATGTAATATAATTTTACAAGATTTAGCATAAAATACATATATTGGTGATTACTTATCTTTTCAACATGTGGGTGATCAAGGGTATCAGCGGTATGAGATAGCAAGGATGGCTGAGAATTTTGTAAAAGTCTGAGTTCAAACCTCTCATATATTACATCTAGCTGTGCAGGTATGAAAAAGCCTGTACTGTAGAAAAAAATTCATATTTCAAACTTAGAATTGTTTTTTTTTTTTTTTTGGATAAAAAAAAAATTGATTGGAGACACTGGACATAGGACGAGAAACTGCAAAGAACATAGATTGAGAAGAAAAAATTGTTTAATGAGAGTTGTTTTAGAAGAAATGGTTGATGGTAATGGAAGATAACTTTTGGATAATTTAAAAATAGAATGAGTTGCATGGAGTAAAATTAAGCAAGGAACAGAACAGAATGAAGAAACAGACACGATTGCTTTTTGAATCTGTCCAAATACTCGAATAATTGTCATTAGCAAAATAAAAATTTTATAAAAGAATAAATAATAAAATGTTTCTTTTTATAGTTAAATGACAATCAAAAAATATCATTAACCCTTTCATTTACATGTTGCTAAAAGATACTATTACAATCTAAAGATTTTCACCTTTTAAAAAAAAACATTATTTGATCACATTTGATTTGATAAGAATAATATCATTAGCTAAATCATGTTCATATTTTTACTTGGCAATAAAGATGATTATCGTCTATCTATCTGCTGCATGACTATCTATTCATCTATCATTATCACCATCTGCCTGTTAGTCTGTTTATTCATGTCTAAATCTCCATCCACCTCTGCTGACTGACTTACATATCTGTTTCCCTCTTTCTCCTCTTGCCAGCCTGCCCATTGATTGATCCATTGACCTTCCTACCCACCCTTTCTCTGCCTGCCTTCCTTCCTGTCTACCTACCTCTCTACCTGCCAGTCTACCTACCTATCCGCCACCTACTTACCCATGTGACTTATCTGAACAGTAATAAGCTTATATTTTCTTACTGTAGTTTGTTGAATTGCTATAATTAGCTAAGAATATATCATTTTTAATTAATATAGATCCATTGGAGTATGAAGTACTCTCCAAATTTAAACCACCTTCTCTTATCCCTAGCCTCTCTTCTCCACAGAACACCATCAAATTCTTTATTTCACCTACTTACCTCATATGTAGCCTTTTCCTACTCTCTTCTTGAAATCCAATCTAAAACTTCAACTGTCCATCTACTATCATCCAGCCTAGCTCCATTTCAGTATCTTAATTCTTTCAATAATGTCAAAGATATCTCTTTGTTTTCTCACACACATATTTCATTTTTGACCCCTTCTTGTTATTCCTAACATACATCTCTTTAATTTTCAGTGAGTAATCTGAAATCTCTACATTAGTTTGCTATAAAGCATCCAAGTCTTATACCTCTAAGCAAAAACTGGTAAAATATATCTATTAAAAATCTTCATTTTTAATCACATAGACATATTTCCTTTTGATACTAAGTTATAAATATATACCAAAATAATATATCACATGACTTCCAACATACTTTTAACACTTACATTGGATGCAGTAATACATTTTATTTATTTTAGACTATTATCGTAAGCTTAAATAATGAATGGATGGATGTTTGATGGCATCACCGCAGTCAAAACTCTGACTAGTTTTGGGATATCACCTTTCAAAAATACTGAATTAGTTTTACACATCTGGAAGCTAGTCTCGTTTTTTTATACTATTCAAGCTAATGCCCTGAGCATGAATCTGAGTCAACTTATGTAATACATAGTTTTTACATGAAATAAGCATATTTCAAAACTCGAATGTTTGAATAACAAGTCACTAGCTTGCTCTGGCATGTAGGTGAAAATGTGACAATCCATATTGATTCCTACAAACTGGTCTGGAGGTTTGAATGTGATATGACAAATTATTGGATTCAGTCAATTCGTAGCAATCTGATAGAACAGTGTCCTAAAAAATTTTTAGTTTGATGAACAAGTTGCTAAATTGATATGAAAGAGTTATTACATCTTTCATGAAAATAGCTGTTGGATTGTTTAAATCCTGCTTCTATATTCTATTAATAGCTGTGGAGTTGTTTAAATGCAATGGATTACCACTTACAATTTTCTAATTAGGCCTGTGAATAGTTAACTATGGTTAGAAACTATTAATCTGCACTTACTCCCAATATACACTTTGGATCAGTATCCTACAGTTCTTCTTCCAAAAACAATATCCAGTCCTGTTATAAATGTATGCTTAAATTTAGATTCAAGATTTGAGTACAATGTTAAGCAAAAAAGATAGTCATTAAGTAAAAAAAATCAATACCCTTTAGAGTGAAAAGGCCAATAATCCTGTAGAGATATGTAGAATAATCTTTCAATACTTACACTGTAGCTTTTACATATGTCCACAATGTCTAATTAAAAATGAGTCAGGTAAACCAGTCGTTCTAAATTCCAAAATAGAAACATGCCACTCTAGTTCATTACAAATCTAAAAGTCTGCTAATTTTATTCTTCATATAACTAAATAATAATCATTAAAATCAGTCACCCTTAGACAATTCCTTTATTAATAACAATCAACAATCTCAACTTGTTGCTAAGGCAACCTCCTTTAACAATAAAGGTGGAATTCTACTTTTATTGATGATCCAATAATATTTATATAGATGTTAAAGATTGCAATTTGACCACAGAAATTGGAAATTATTGATTCAAAGAAGTTTAAATAAACCTCCTTAAACAGGTAAATATAACATGTTTTCTGAATGCAATAGTCAATTATAACACTACAAACTGCAATTATAAGTTTCAAATTGCACCCAAAGTATTGATATTAACAATTTTTAAAAAGTTACAACTTTTTTTAACACAACATCTGCAGTAGACTATCCTTAATTAAAATGTTATTCACTATAGGGAAAATAAGAAGATGAGATTTAATGAGTAATCACTATATAAATTTTTTGACAAAGAATTTGGCACAATATGTCAGAATGATTAAATAAAACAAATAATTAAATGGTTTATTGATTGAGAAGCTTCAAGCACTGGAAGTGACAGATTGAAGATGCTATCTGTTGACTCTTTGAGCTTCATAGTCTGCCATTCTACAACTGCCACAAAACATGCAGTGTTCAGGATTTATCAGCCAAATAATGAAAAAAAAATTGAGCAACTACTAGCTTGGATAATTACATTCAACAAATTAAATGCTAGATATTTCATCATAGCAGCATAATTGTTCTAACTTAATTAACTGTAAAGAAGTATATTATTCTATATTTATTGTATGGCTGAAAGACATGGACCTACTATCAATAGTTAATAATAGAAAAAAATCAGCAGCTATTAGCTTGGATGGTTAAATTTAATGAGTTAAATGTTAGATATTTCATCATAACAACATAATTATCCCAATTATTTTTCTATATTTATTGCATGGCTGAAAGGCATGGACCTGCTATCAATAATTAATAATGGAATTTTTTTCAAAAATTGCTAGTTTAGATGGATACACTTAAGAAAAATGGTAGATATTTTATCATAGTGACATAATTATCCCAACTGAATTAACTGTATAGAATATAATTCTTGTATATTTATTGTATGGCAAAGAGACAGGGGCCGCTATCAGTGTATAAATTATTTAATTGAAGAATGTATTCTAAAGTTATGACTTCAAGATCATAAGACCTATCATTAAGTTGTTCCAGATGATCGATGTGATAAAGAATTTATCATTGTAAGCATACATCTTCATTGAATTGAAAAGATAAAATGAAATTATATTCCAAATTGTATAGGTACAGTTTCATAGGAGTAGATACTGTTTATTTTGTAAAGAAGATCCCAAAGTTATTTTAAGACAGGGATAATAACTTACGGTCTCAAAAACCTGTAATGTGACTGTATATATTTTCAAAACACATATAGTACAACAATCTTTGATATATGTTGTATTTTTATATTGGACTATTTCCATCATCTAATATGAGTTTTGAATCTAATTTAACTTTTATTTAAATATTCCAAATACATTCAACTATTAGTAATAGCACATCAAACAGGTTAGTATATGCACAATGTTTTGAGAGGTATTTATTCTTCCCGCTTCTTCTTCAGCTGTTGCTGGCCTGACCAGTGACAGTACTAGCATGGGATTTGAACTTGGATCCTTAGATTCTTGAGTATTGAATTTTAAGATAACGCTCTATCCAACTGATACCATCCTGCCAAAGGCAACAGTCAATAGAAATTTCATATACTTATCTATGAGGTTCGCTCACATGACAATGGCAAAAAATCCCATAAGCCAACCTAGTATGACTATACATAATGTATGGAAACCACTAATCAACTTTGCTCTTAAGGAAAAAGTGGAGAAATCAGAAGGAACTTCATAGATAAGTATGCGAAATTTCTACTGACTGTTGCCTTTGGCAGGATAGCTCAGTTGGTTATAGCGTTACCTTAAAATTTAATACTCAAGAATCTAAGGGCCCAAGTTTGAATCCCCATGCTAGTACTGTCATTGGTCAGGCTGGCAACACCTGAAGAAGAGGAAATAATACCTCTCGAAACATTGTACATATACTAACCTGTCTGATGTGCTATTACTAACAGTTGAATGTATTTGGAATACTTAACAAAATTACAAGTGTGTTGAGGCGCTGGCAGGAGAAACTATATATCAAGTACTCTTATAAATCAATAAATAAATAAGTAAAGGCTGAGCACTTTTGAGACATATTGCCTCATATTCATAGCTACAATAATAAATAATGTGGAGTATTATGGTAAATTGTTTAATTTGTCCAATGCTTAGAAATATCAGAGCAAGTGTCACGTCTGTTAATGGGACTATTGTTGCTAGTGATAAAATATGCTTCCTTGATTTTCCATTTACCATCATTTTTCTCAATATAAACTATTCTAGGGTTGGAAGGTTCAAATGTGTGACCGGTCTTTTTTAAGTGCTCTAAGAAAATTGAAAATTTATCATTGTTCTTCTGTGCTCTTTTATATGTGTACCTATGTTGGATGGCTCTATTGTTAACAATGGCTTTGGTTTCACCGTAGTAAATGACATGACATCCAGGCTGAGGGCCTGAGATGCTGTTAACAACCTGGGGGCCTGAGCGAGATCCACTTTATCTTTAGAATTGTATATAAGACAGTTAGCACTGGAGTGTGTGCGAAAGCTGATTCTAAATTTGTTAGATAAAGATTTAATTAATCGATTAGAAATTTTAGAAATATAAAAGAGGGTGATGTGCAGAAAGTTTGGATCTCTAACATTGTCTGTGATTTTCTTGTAGAATTGTTTAATTTTATTAATAATTGTTTTATATTTGAAACCTGATTTTAATAAATCATTGATGTAGAGAGA
The DNA here is from genome assembly GCA_028023455.1 of Epiperipatus broadwayi. Taxonomy (NCBI): domain Eukaryota; kingdom Metazoa; phylum Onychophora; class Udeonychophora; order Euonychophora; family Peripatidae; genus Epiperipatus; species Epiperipatus broadwayi. The sequence goes on along the minus strand of JAQFVV010006259.1, from coordinate 2,336,991 downwards.
TGTTATCTTTCCTATTGGATTCGAATTTGTACAAGTGTAAAATAAAAGTTAAATTTCTCTAAAGACATTCAATACTCATATTAAATGATGGAAATAGTCCAATGTAAAAATACAATTAGTACACCATCATCACAGACCTTCAGGAAAACAATTGATATATATATATTTATTCATTTTTATTAAAAATATGTTGCACACGTATAAATGCAAACAGTTTTCTTCTAAATGGAATTTACTAAATCAAAAATTAGAGCCCAAATAAATGATGAATATTTTGCATGTTGCCACCACTAAAATTACGCCCGATATGAATCCTGCGTACAAAAATAAGCAATAGCAAATATCTCCTTAAATTTTGAATTAAATTTTTGTATTAACAAACTTATTTTTCTTGTTTTTGTTTGCAGTTATATAATTAAATGTAAACGTAATAGTAAATAGTATAATGGCAATTAATATGGAAATAAACCAATAAAATATCACATGACCTGTCACGTGATTTCAGCTCACATATTTCTATTTTAGTAATATACTTTTTCACCTTCTTTATTTGATTTACTATAAGCTTTAGAAAGCGATGACAGTAACATAGAAATAAATAATAAGAGCTGACAAAAGAGGCATTTAGGATTTAAAGGTCCAAAGTTCCTCACTCATGAAAACTATAAGCTTGAATCAAATCTAGGCATTTTGGATTAAAAAAATCATAGGATAGGGATTTATTAAACACTGCCATTATTTGACATGTATCATTGGTTTCTAAAGCTTACAGTAAGTGGCATATAGAATGTAAAAAATATGTTTGAAGTTTGAATTGGCCTGTTACTGAAAAATATTGCTGACTATTTTCAATGGATGGAGATAGCCAAGGTTACAATAGAATAGAAAGTTACAATTAGGTAAGTTGTTGAAAATAAACTGACAAATTTGAGCTCGTCTCCCTTATTCTTCTTTGTCTATATAAAAACTATATTTGTTTATGGGTAGCTACTAATGCATGTAGGTAAAAGATAAACCAACTTTTAAATAATCCTGTAGTGGCAAAGACTTCTTCAACAGCCCCTCATACTAAACTATTATTTACCAGATTTTCAAATAATAAGGTGATGAGAGTATAATGGATTTTTTATCCTTGAGTCACTCTTTAAGAATAGCTGAATACGCATTTAGTGACCAATACTGAATGGTTAACCGGATTTACTATAGAACATCTATCTGATTGAAAAATAATCTTGATTAAAACCTGAAAAAAAAATCCAAGTTCATCTGGCCCATATTTGAACTGAGATCATAGGTCACAGATTATAGATGAGTTGCTATTACTCCACGAGAGATTTCAGATTTTTCGTAATACTGTATATAAAAAGATTGTCTTCAACATAGGCTGACTATAGTGGACATTGAGTAAGCATTGTATGCATCCAGTGTGATTTTTTAGGAGCACAGTTTGTTCCAGTAAAAAAACTTTATACTGTAACTAAATATATCTTTCTCCGAGATATCTTTTGATGTATATGATATTATGTTAGTGCAGTTCACTAAACAATAAATAGCAAGTTGAAAGTATGATTAAATAATTTTTCTGAAATTGGGATGCCAAAATTGATATTAGCTTTTTTTACTACATTTATTGCAAAATTCTACTTCAGTTAGTAGTTTGGTTGATTTAGCAAATTCTTCTATTGCTACAATTTTTACACGACATCTTGTTGGTTATGTGATGTCTTGTTGGTCATGTGATATTTTATTGATGGCACTGAACTTGATTTTGAATAAATAAATGCGAAAAAAAATATTTCAGACATTTACCTAACTTCTTTATCTTCACTTGTCTGTACGATAAAATCAGCCTCTTTTGCCCATTTTACACATGTCACCTAGGAAACAATAAATAAAAATCTTAAGGATAAAATAATTATAAATTATGAATGAGAGCGTTCAAGCGCCCTCCATCAGCTCATTGTTTAACTAAAATACAAGAAGTTATCTAATAGTCAAATTCTGAATTGACATTACTTTACTAATTGTGAATATCACAAAAAAATAATACTTATATATACACACGGGATGTTCCAGTGAGAAGGGGATAGATTCTCTCTCCAAGCTGCTTGCAACACCATCTATGAATCAAGGTATGCTTTACATAAAGACATAGTTTAGCTTTTAGCAACAAATATTTTAAGCTGCTAAATTATCTGAATCCGTGAATTAAAATGTGGCACCACGTGGAATAATACATTATCACCGAATATTGTTTTAAATTCAGCAGTGACCCAAACTGTGCTTTTGGTGAGGTTATGAGTCATGAGAATATTTTCAAATAGTTTACAGGATTTTGTGGTGGCAGGAAGACAATGATCCACAATGGTATGAAACACACTGTCAGATTTCATAATGCAATGAATGATTCAAATATTAGGCTAATGTTTTGAAATTTCTGTGGTGAATAGCTAAATTATATTTCTAAATATCACATGCACTGATTCAAAGATGGCATTGCAGGAAACATAAAGAGAGAACCAGTCACTCTTTCACTGGGACATAAAAATGCTATCTTAGTTTGTTAGTTAAATAGTAAGCTAATAGAGGTTGCTAGAAAGCTCTCATTCATAATAAATTTATTGAAGAAAAATCAAAAGTAATGATGATCAATACTGGGGAGAGAGAAGACAAAGGATTTTTATTGGGGAATATAAAGTTAAGTGTGGTGAATAGATATGGGAATTATCTTAAGTAATCAGAGAAATTGCTTGGATGAATGAAGAGAAAAAATTGATAAATAAAGCAAAGAAAAGAAAGGGATTGATAAAGAAATTAACAGTGTTCTCAAACAATAAATATGATGCAGCTAGAATTGTATGGAAGGGAGTGGTGGTAGCAGAGTTAACAAATGGGTACAATGCATTATGTGTTGGTAAAGGGGTATTACATTACTTGGAAAAAATACAAAGAGAAGTAGGAAGATATGCATTAGATGCAGAAGTGTGGGTGGCAAAGGAGGCAATTCAAGGAGGAATGGGATGGTCAAGTTTTTATATGAGATGCAAAAAGCAAAATGAAAATGTTTGGTAGATTGCAGTTTACAGATAATAAAAAAATAGCCAAAATAGTATTCAATTGGATTATGAATAAAGGGCAGGCAACAAGATGGGTGAGAAAGGTAATGTGATATGCAGAAGATTTGGATAAAGTATTTATGTCAGTATACTTATATAAAAGGTGGGATGATTGTGTTAGTAGAATTGTTGTGTTATAGGTGCAAGTTAATTTATGATAATAGCAAGGAAAGTAGTTTACTGTTTAAGGCTCGAATGGGATCTTTGGCAACAACAAGGGAATATATATATAAATGGAAAAATATGGGTGATTTAATCTGCAAGTTGTGTAAGGAAGGCATAGAAAATATTAGGCATCTGTTAATTGAATCTAAATGCCTGAAAGCAGAAAGGGTACAAATAATAAAGTTCTGGAAGACTAAATATAAACAAAGTGATTATATAAAAAGTGGCTTATTGATTTTTATGCTGGGTTTGGGAAAAGATAAAAAAAAATTAGATATAAAGGCCATGGAGTTGACAAAGATTACGTTGTGAAAATGGAATGGAGCAGGATAGAGAAGAATATGGGAAAACTTAGGGTGGGAAATGGAAAAAGAAGTCAAAGTGGCTAACAGGTTTCTCTGGGCATAGTTGCTGAGAGATTCCTGATTCTGTATAAGGAGAAGTCACAGTGCATCACATCACATCAATATTACAAAATATTCTTTAATGTATTAATCTATATTAATACTTTTTTCATTCAATATTGCTTTTATGTACTGTATTATCATTGTTATTAACTAATCTATATAAATAAAAATGTAAATGTTCGTTTGTTCAAAATCTTAAATCTCCACACGTTCTTCACTGATTGCTTTGAAATTTTGACACAATATTGCATTTGAATACATGTTTTTATATACCTACTATGTATATATCTACTATTATATAGATGTCACACCTGTGACAGGTAAAAACATGCTTTTTTTGAAAAACAGTGCTACCTGTTAAAAGCAACACATGCTATACTAAATATTTTATGATTCCATTTCAATGTTTCCGATTGCATTGTTAAATTAAACTTTTATAGATTTAGATTTTTATTTTGATTTAATTATTTTGTGTGACATTGCACTGGAATTGAGCTGTGTCATTTACCATAGCATTCATTTCATGAGGATAGTTTTTTTTTCAATGTTTTTCATTTTGGTTTTTTACACTGTTTTTCTTATTTGCAATTGGCAGTGGAATTGAGCTGTGTTGATTAATCTGCATTTGAATTGAAATATTTCATTAGTATTTATTATTTTTTTTTGTTTTTTAGTTCATGTTTTTTTCGTTTTTTCATGTTTTGTAATTTTATATGTTTTTGTTATAACTTTCTTTCTTCTTTTTCAGTGCAATCGATCTCCTTTAGTTCATCCAAATAATGCCTTGCAGAAGATCAAACTTAAGTCGTCATATTCACGGAGTGGAAACAGTGTGACGAGTAATTGCAATTCAAACTGAGGAAGAACAGACATCAGTGAATAAGTAAAACAGACAAAGAATGGCCCAAATACATACTGAGGAAGCAGCAGAGCGACCTGCAGCCAGACTTGAGAAGGCACACGAGTTGCAGTAAAAAAAATTGAGCAATGTCATAGAAGCAACAATCTTGAAGGGGCCTTTCGAAGGTGAAGATATCCTCATTCCTTGCAATCCTACGAATCCAATGGATATGCCATCCCAATTTGATTGGCTTTTCCAATCACCATATTACCATTGTATTAAACCATGCAGAGATATTAAAGAATTATAAAGATGTTTTTATTAAATATATATGCGAATGTAATCTGCCTGTGGTTTGTTTCCATTAATTTTATTCTAATATTAGCATTTCTATTTAATTATTGTGCCCGATGACTCAAGATCACACACATACCATTCCTATGTTAAAGCTCATGAATAGGTGTAATTAAAATAAATGTAGAGTTAAACGTTAAAATTAGTCGAGGCTCATGTTCTGCCATTGATGCTGCCAGCCGTGTTAACATACAATTTCGACTGGCACAGTATCAGCTACTTACAATCATATGAATAGTAACCTTTCATATTTGTTTTTTTCTCACCCTGTTCAAAGTATATTTAATCTTGTGCTTCTCTTTTTTCACCACCATCTATTTTAAACATCTCATGATATGAGCAAAATAGATCAATTTCAAACTGATCAGTTGTGTTTCAAAAAACCCACTTAATGACTAATCTCATCCCAGTATCTACTTGTTCATTTTTTTTGTGAATCATGGAATTTTAAAAGACTTCATCAGTACCGCAGTTTAAAAGCAATTGTACATTTTCTGTTTCATTTTAAAATTAGAGAAAACCCTATAGCCTGAACTATTCAAATCTTCATTACATCTAAAAATCTATTCAGGGGGGTCTTTCATCACAACTCTGTCCAGTGACTATTTACGATGCACCACTTGGAAATCAGATCCTCTGATGAATAATCCAAGGAAAGAAAAACTCTCACCCACATCTGTACCTTTATCAATAATTTTGAAATCAACACTTCTACAATACTTGCTTGAATAACAGCAGCTACCCAGACAGTGGCACATACGATTCAACAGAAATATTAAATCGTTAGTATCTTATCCAGATTAATGAGAAATATGTTTGCTCTACACCAGCAGCGGCAACCTTTTAGCTATTGCGGACCACTAACATAATTTTTAAAGGTACAAATTAATATGAGCATTGACTATGATGTACATATATATTTATTTATATATTAATAATTTTAACACAAGGGTGCGCCATAGTCAAATTTGATGCCTAGTCAATTGTACAGAATTCTGTATTCTTGTTTTGTTACTTTTTCTATGCCGCTGACCAAGTAGCGGTTAATTAAACACCTTTGAGATAGATGTTTGCAAGTCACAATAGTATTTTGTAACAAATCAATTAGTAATATAAAGTTCTTGATCTATTTTACATATAATAAATACAGCTTAGACAAAAATTATTTTTTATTTAAAAATTGTATTAAATGAGCTTAGCGAATTTAAATAATATCTGAATTTCTTCGCGGACCATTAAAATTGTCATGGACCACCTGTGTGAGCTTAGAGAATTTAAATAATATCTGAATTTCTTTGTGGACCATTAAAATTATGTCATGGACCACCAGTGTGAGCTTAGAGAATTTAAATAATATCTGAAATTTTTTTGTGGACCATTAAAATTATGTCACAGACCACCAGTAGTCCACGAACCACCATTTGCCAATCGCTGCTCTACATCAACCAAGGTTTAAACAAAATAATAATATAAACTTATCACCCTTAGCTTTCACAGCTCACAAAATCTTTTGTTATCTGGCTAATGTAAAAACCTTTTGTGTATAATATATCCAAACTCAAAAAAATTATCAGATTTTTAGCATGATTTGTAGGTTATTTTAGCATGATAACAGAGATGATAAGTATAAATTACTGATATGTTTGAATGGTTTGTTAAACTTTGAGTTATTATTTTGTGAATTAGTTCCAGCTTTGTGATCTAAACAAGAGGAATATGTCACTTTTCCTCAGGCTATCACTTAAAAGCACTCTAAATGTTGAACAAAGGAATCAAGAATAGAATGAATCCATTCTATTCATTCTGTTCTTGATTCCTTTGTTCAACATTTAGAGTGCTTTTAAGTGATAGCCTGAGGAAATGTGATTTACTCCCTTTGTTTACACATACATTGAGATATGTTTAATTTGAAGCTTTGTGATATGTAGGTTTTGATTATATAAGCGTGAATGTGTCTGTACAAACTAAAAATGAGGTTATAAACAATGAGGATTGCCAATTCCTCAACAAGCTTCGTGCTAAATGCTTAGCCAGAGAAAGCATTTAAAACATCTCTGTCAGCCCTCCCCCCCAAACCTCTGACCATGGTTTCATGCTCTGGCACTCCTCAGAGAGATGCTAGGCTGAACCTACCCTAGCCCCTCTCAGGGGAGTGCCAGAGCACGAAACCATGGTTAGAGGTTTGGGGGGGGGGGCTGACAGATATTTTTAAATGCTTTTTCTAGCTAAGCATTTATCACAAAGCTTGTTGAGGAATGGCAATTCTCATTGTTTATAACTTACAAGCTTAAGAGTATAGGGTCATGTGATCTACGATTCTTATTTTGACTATTTAAAAATGAGGTTGCCTTCAAAAACATTGTTTTATATAAATGATAATAAGTAAATACATATCGTCTAATTGTTTTACAAAAGAAATAATTCCAATTTGTTTCCTTGTATGCATAAATATTATATTTGTAAACACAAGCACATAAAAGCAATGTCATGCTACATGTGACTTGTTTCATTGATTATTATAATTTTGCCTTTAAAGCCTTAGCAATGCTAAGGCTATTAATATATGGTACATCTGAATTTGGTTCAGTCCCATATAGTTATTTAAGTTAGATAGCTGGAGTTAAAAACATTTTCATGTCCGAAAGTTTCAGAGTTTCTACTTAAATGTTACATATTAAATAAGTGCTGGGTTTTGAGTTGATATTTTAGATCTAGGATCTGAATATTTTAGCTCCTGACTGAAGTAAGCCAAAAGCTTGAAACCAATTGGTCTGGGGATGGGAATGTTCTAGATGGAGATTTTAAATATTTTTTTCTTACCACCCTTATCAATTAAGAGCTTGTTTGAGCTATTGGTACGCCCTCTATATTACATATTTGTAAATCCAAGCTCATAAAAGCAATGTCTCACTATATATGACTTGTTTTATTGATTATATAAATGATAATAAATAAAGACATATCATCTAACTGTTTTACAAAAGAAATAATTCCAATTCATTTCCTTCTATGCATATATAATATTCATTTCTACGTATTGCTTATATATCAATGTATTAAGTGAATAGTGTTGTACAGTCATCACAAATCATTTATTATGTAATATATAAATATATTTATCACCCACACATTTACCAAATTTCTTGAAATCTGTTGCTGCAAAAGACATACTGCTCTTTCAACATCCCACACCCGGATCGAATTGTCTCTTGATCCTGAGCACAGAAGAGTATTATCTAAAATTATTTAAATATAAATAACAATGAGACTAATATAAGCAAAAAGTATAACCTATTTGTGAATTAGATGAATAAACAAAGAATCTTACTACTCAAAAACAAGATGAAGTAGCCCTCCCCCATATCGGCAGACTCAATTATGCATGATGAATGAGAATGTTAAATAAAAAAAATAATTTTATTACATTTTTATTAGATTGTCACCTTAAATGCATTATTCACACATCTAAAGGTCATTGGTTCAATTCCCGTGCTAGTACTATTACTGATCATCCATAATACCAGCAACAATTAAAGAAGAAAGGAGATTAATACCACTTGAAATATATTACATATTAATGCATATATTATTGCTAATAGTCAAACGTATTTGAAACTTTTAAATTAAGATTGAATTTTTCGAAAGACATTTAATGATTAATTCTAGACGATGGAAATGCACCAACACATAATTACAATGAAAATATTACCCTGACAATTTTTCAGAAAAAAACATATACACAGGTATATTAAAATGAAAATTTTCAAAGATCAACATTATAATCCATAGTAGATTCCAAAAACAATCATGTAGAATATTAAAATATATAAATATAGCTCCCACGTTGCAAAATAATGTTTACTCTCAACTGTAAAAGGAGATAGAACATATGATACACTACTTTTGTTTCATCAAAGTGAAATTAATTGATTTCTATTAATTTCTCTAAAAAAACATCATATAGATGATATTTTGGTCATCACATTATATTTGTGTATCCGGTTTGTAGATTGATTTTTAAATGCATTCCTCATTTTGAAATCTATAGTATCATAGTATCATAAACTGTTTTCCAATATAAAAACTTTTCGACAACTCTCTCATTATATGTGTATTTCAAATAGAATCTGCTATCGTCAAGTGAGCTAAGAACTTGAAGCACTTGAATGTCAATAACATTGTGATAGTTTGATATATATCATGATTGTAATCTTTTGACTGCAAAGTTTGAACATATTCATATATATTGCTTTTTATAAATCTCCATATATACACTCCAATGCAATTTTTTTTATATATAATTCCTTTAATTTTCTAACAGTTTCGACTATCATGCGATTGTCATCAGAACATTTGCATAATCTTCCTCTTTCTTTGATATAAATTTAAAAAGAAAAAGGAAGGTTATGCAAATGCTCTGATGAAGATTGCAAGACAGTCAAATCTGTTAGAAAATTAAAGGAATTATATATTAAAAAATTTGCATTGGAGTGTAATGTAAAAATAAAGGGGAAGGTTATGCAATTTGCTCTGATGAAGACTGCAGAACAGTTGAAACTATTAGAAAATTAAAAGAATTATACATAAAAAAAATTTGCAATAGAGTGTATATGTGGAGATTTATAAAAAGTAATACATATGAATATATGAAGAATGCAAAAAAAGTAAAGAAGAAATAAGAATAATATTCATAATCATATATATATAGTATTTAACTATTAATGACATCATATAGATGACATTTGTATATATGCATGTAAATGTGTTTAAAATGTATATATGATTTTGTCAAGCATTGTTAGCCGAGAGGTCAGCGCAGCCGCCTTGCAAGCAGTTGGTTGCAGACGGTTGTTGCGGATTCGCCTACTGGCCGATGCTATGACATATGGAAAACAAAATGTACATATCATTCCCTATTATCTGTAAATTTCAGTATTCATACTTAATCTTGAAACAATTATGATATAAACTTTCAACCATAAATGTATTGGAAATTTAAAAAATATTTCCAGCATTAATGTTATTTCAGGAGCAAATTCTTTTTCTCTTGTCACAATTATGCTCCTGGTGCAAGCTTTAGTAATGAATAGATGCAGATGGTAGCAGTGTTCAATACATTCCAATCCAATAACATTCTATATATTCTCAAACTAGTTTCTAGCTTATGATTTTATATCAATCGTGACCAAAGGGAAGAGAAGTCTACAATTATTAAAAAACTAGGGACATAATATATATTGAAATGGTTTCAGATTAATATGAATAAGATAGTTTAAACTAAGAACATTAATATGTTTGTCAATTTGGACTGGTATCTTGATAGTAAAACAAAGAAGTAAAAGAGTAGATTGACATATTATATAGACAGTACTCGATAAAAATATATTATGCACTATCATCTGGCATCTATTAATTACTAAAGCTTATACTAGATGGCATAACTATAGTGAGAAAAAAAGAATTTGCTGCTGAACAGGATTATTAAGGCTGGAGTCATGTAATGTCTTACTGGTAATAACATTATTTGTAATCATTTATAGGTGCATTTTAACTGAAAAAAAAAAACCCATGACTTAATTATGCTCTCAGGTGCAACTCTTTACTGTATCCCAGAGCCTTCTATTGTAGGCTTAAGTAAATAATGGTATTTATATAATGCTATTAATATTTACATCTTGAAACTAATTTTTGGTTTATAATCTTCAACAATGAGAACTTACACATTTAAAAGTTCTAACTGATGAATGGTAAACAAAATTAGATTGGAGATATGGATATAATAACTCTATAAGCTAAATCCTATTGATTGCTCAAACTTACACCAGATGTGTCTAGAGTGGATTGAAAAGGATTGTCTCTGAAAGCAGAAATTATAGATGGGTTAAAAATGATTTTAATACCTGTTAATTGTTGTATTGTCTCTGTTTGAATTCAGTCATCATCTAGTGCAAGAACAGCTGGTGTGTGAAAATAGAAGTCACTACGGATCAGCAGAACTGATTTATAAAACAAAATTAAAAAAAAAAAGACAATGGAAGAAAATATTTTCTTCTTATAACACATTTTTCACCAAATTTCTTTTTACCCCCCCCCCCTTTTTTCTTTTTTACTTTCCATTATTATAAATTTTCTCAACACCTTCCTCCCTTCCTGATAAAAATAGACTTTCCAGAAACAATGAGGAAGTTCCAGCTATAGAAAAGAACAAGCCTGTTTATTATCATCAATGCTCTGGCCACTTCGTACCATTAATGCATTGGTCAATTATAAACCTAATTTCTAATAGAGACCAAACTAAATAAAATGTAGTGCATTGACTTTGAAGAATATCCTCTTCATGCCAACCCAGAAATCATCATCATCATCATCTGGATGCCCATACAGTAAATATAAACCCCCTATTCCATATAGCTGTTATGCACAAATCTAATTCAGGAAGTAATAATTCTATAATTTATTACTGTGAGTAAGAGGAAAATAAATAAATAAATCAACTTATCATAAATAACCATAAGAAAATCATGGATTTCCATTATTATAAATAACTAGCTTTATTGATATCATAAAAAACAATAACTAAATCTTAGAATATAAGCTGTCATAATATAAGGTCACACACACACAACACTTCAGGAACAAGAATTGGATAGCATAAAGTAATTAAGACTAGAAAAAATATTATTTAAAACAATTATTTAATATCTGATTAGTAATGACAAAAAACAACAATGACATGATAGTATGATATTTCAAACCCCATTTCATAAAAAAAATACATTTTGACAATAATTACATTAACCAACCAATTAATGTTTATTCAGGGATTAACTTTAAATTCATTAGATTCTTTCTATACAATTTTTAAGAGTTTGTTAAATATGTTCAGAAAATCAAAGATAGCAATCTTTGATTCTAACCATAGGGCAAATTGAGAGAAAAAACATCAACTTAGATTTCTAACAGGCAAAATAAGAGTCATAGATCACATGACCCTATTCTCTTAAGCTTGTAAGTTATAAACAATGAGGATTGCCAATTCCTCAACAAGCCTTGTGATAAATGCTTAGCCAGAGCCAGCATTTAAAATATCTGTCAGGAACCTCCCCAACCCCTGACCATGGTTTCATGCTTTGGCACTCCTCGGAGAGGTTACCTGGCTAAGTTATCACAAAGCTTGTTGAGGAATTGGCAATCCTCATTGTTTATAGATTTATAACAGATTATATTTTTTTTTAAAAAAGCTATTTTACCATTTATAAGAGAAAATTGATTGGGTTTTACAAAAAAAATGTCTAATAATTTGGAATATTTTAACTTAGTGAAGTATTTACTGCTGTCACTTCTTATAACACACACACACACAAATTATTACATTTATGAAACAAAAAAATTTTCTATTAATAAAAAAAAAATAGTATGCACACATAATAAAAAATAATACCTCTAGCCATGACTTTCTTGTTTGTGGAGGCCTTTTCCAGTTCCTTCTGATGCTTCTAAATATGGGGCTGGTTAAATTTGTTTTTTCTGGGTCTGTAGCAATTCCAGGGAAATGAAAAGTATCAAATTTTGTCCATTTGGTTATCTTAAATTTCCAGGTGAGATAGATGTAGACAGAGATATATGCTCTTAGTTGAAGGAAAGATTGCAGACTACTTTACGGGAGTACCCTCTTCTCTACATTTTTATTCCGGTGAAGGTAGGTTACATAGAGTAAAGTAATGCCTAGCTTTTAGTTAAACTTAGCACATGGTTTTCATTGTACAAACCATTTTTAGTGCTAAACTCATAGTATTCTAAAAGATGGATTAAAAACTTCTACTAATATATTCAATAGCTTGGTTAAGATTCCTGCTGTTATGCCACAGGTTAGTAGGCTTCTGATTCTTTCTTTTCAGCAGCTGAATTAAACTTGGGATATTCTTTCTTCAACAGCTAAGATAGCAATAATCCAGACACTTGGGTATAATTCTTAATTCACATGCCCACATATATTTTTTTAGAACAATCTTGTCCACAAATCAATTATAATCTGTCTCTTACCTTATCATTTTCATGACAACAAATTAAATAAAATTTCATAAAACAATTGTTCAGATATTTCTCTTCTTAATAATAGATTGAAAAACAAGTTAAGAACTTACGTTTAACAACATAAAATTCTTGACATTCTTTTATAATTAAAATCCAAATCTTCTCGCAAAAAAAAACCCCAACAAGTTAATATGTTAATTGCACTGATTTGATTTTTCTTTTTCATTAAAGAGAGATAAAAAAACAACTCTGATTAATTAAAATAAAATCTACAAAATTATTAAAATCCTATTTTGCTTTCCTCTTTTTTATTATTTCTATTTTTTTTTTTTTTTAAAAAATACTTTTAAATATATTTAATGTTCGAAAATTTTCATACTATTATATGGGAATTTTACAAACATTTAGTTAAATGAAGACCCATAAAAATATACATTGGAAAATTAAATTTCATTTTCCCCATTAATTAAATATTTTTTTTATTCTCAAACCTGAGGAACCTGCTGTCAATTATCCAATTATTTATTTTTCTAGTACAGCAATGTAAACAACTGGTTACAATATGTATGTGTAAAGTAAACATAGATATAGAGTATTTTATATCATTTAAAAGTGACAACTTAGAAGATTTATTTTGTAACAAATCAAATATGTTCAGAAATTACATGCATATACATGTATGTGTCTATATCTATAGCAATGCTTATCAAAGAGAACATATATGTAAAATTTAATCATTTTTTATATTATTAAATGTCAATTGAAATATATTAATGTAACAGCAAAAAGAGCATTTGTACGCCTATATGAAACATATATGTAAATTATAATGTAATAACTTGAACTTTGTATATTAATTACATATATGTAAATCACAATGTGATAACTTTTTATTATTGTATGTTAATCAAAATCAGAAGGCTTATGTATATAACCATATAATAATGACCTCAATATTTTTTATTGTTGTCAATAAACACATATTCAATTGTTAAAATTATTCCAGTGATTTAATTGTAAATAGTTAGAGTATATTATGTATTGCATCATCATCTTGATCACTGCAACAGTAATAAAGCTTATGTTCTCTGAGCTAGATTTATGAATAATGACTGAGAGGCATTCAGTATGATTGACATATCCTGGTTAGCACATAAGATTATATTCTTTAAAGCCCCTGCACTATCATTTTATTTTAGTTTAGTCTTATTGAAAATTAACTTTATAATAGCCAGTACATTAATGGTACTAAGTGGCCACAGCATTGATGTTGATCAGCATGTTTTAATGTCCCAGCATTATTGTTTTAATGATTGTGGATTCTAATGGATGAATACTTAAGTTAATGCATCTAAATTAATGTTTAAATAAATGCTCCAAGCTGGCAAAGGCTAAATAGTTGGCCTAGTCTTCAGTAGATCCATTTCAAATCCAGTCACAAGTTGGCCTGTTGATTTCATTCTAATGTATTTAATTGATTATTCATGATGATGAATGCTTTTTCTTTTGAGTATTACTTATACTTAGTTTTACTTATTGATAAGATTGGTTGATGAATCATGGTTAATCATATTTGTAATTGCTCTAAGGGATTAACTGGGCTGATTGCAATTATTTATATAAAATAAATTACTTCCCGTAAAATATAAATAAAAAATATTAACTTAAAAATGAAGTTAAAAAAGAGAAGTTATAAATAAATATAATAAAAATAAGCTAAACGTTTTCGAGGATCCATGCCTCATAATCATAGCTTTCTTAAAAATACATAATAAAATATATACAAAGATATATAAAATTAGCACGTGTTACGTGGACCATTTCTTCGATATATCAAAGCAAGTGTCTTTTCTATTTATAGCATTAATATTTCCATTAATATAGAATGCTTCTTTTATTTTCCTCTTATGATCATTTGATTCAGTGCATAAAATTACAGGATTGGAAGGAATAAAATTGTGTCCAGATTTCATGGAATGCTCCAAAAATACAGAAGATATATTGTTGTTCTTCTGAGCTCTCTTGTAAGTGTACATGTGTTGAGCAAGCCTAGTATTAACAGTAGCTTTAGTTTCACCATAATATACAGCAAGACATTTTTCTTGAGGACATGAAATGGAATAAACTACATGTGGGGTGAATGAACGATCAATATGATCTTTTGAGTTGTTGATCAATCTATTAGAATTAGGAGGAGTTCTAAATCCAATTTTAAACTTATTGAATAATGCTTTAGTTAATTTGTTAGATATTTTGGAAATGTAAGGAATAGTAATTCTAGGAAGTTGAACACATGGTACAACACTATTTATTTTATTATGGAATTTAGAAATATAATTTTTAATAGACCAAAGTTTAAAACCTGCTTTCATCAAATCTTTAATAAAATTATTCAGATTTTCTTTTCTGTCTGCTTCATATTTACAAAGATGCAAATTTCTAAATAAGAAAGAATTTAAACCAGCAAATTTATGTGATGCAGGTGAGTTAGATTTAGGGTGAATACAGCTTCTAATTTCAAAAGGCTTAATTATCATCTTGTAATCTATACAGTTATTATTTCTTGATAATGAAAGGTCAAGATATTTGATTTCTTTATTGTTATTTTCATATACAATGCTAAGTGATAAATTAGATAAACTTTGAAGTTCTCGTATATGTAAAATATTATCCATAGAGGAAATAATAAATATATCATCCACATACCGAATATATGTAAAATCAAGAGTGGAATTGTAATATTTCGGTATTATAGAGCTTTCAAATTCATTTAAATAGACATTAGATAAAATGCCACTGACAGGTAAGCCCATTGGCCATCCATCTTTCATAGTATACCACTTGTTTTCAAAGATTGTAAAAATGTGCAAATCAAGCCAAGAAAGAAAAGCAACAATAAATTTAACTCTATCAGAAGGGCAATGTGTCCTCAAAAGTTTTTCATGCACTATTTGAATGGATAATTTTCTATTAATGGATCCATATAATTCTTTCACATCCATAGTAGCCATAGTGGATGTATTCATAAGTTGAATGTTTTTAATTTTAGAAATAAATTGGAAAGAAGAATTGATAGTATATAAGCCAAAATTAATATATTCTATAAGTAATTGATTTACCAATTTGGCTGCTTCAAAATAATGTACTCCACCAAAATCCATCATCAATCTTAAAGGTTCACCAGGCTTATGTAATTTAGAATTGGCAAACATTCGGGGAGGTCTAGTAGAAAAAGGATAAATCTTATAATATTCAGATTTAGTAATACCTTTGTCTTTGATTTTACATATATTCGGTAGGTGGATGATATATTTATTATTTCCTCTATGGATAATATTTTACATATACGAGAAGAACTTCAAAGTTTATCTAATTTATCACTTAGCATTGTATATGAAAATAACAATAAAGAAATCAAATATCTTGACCTTTCATTATCAAGAAATAATAACTGTATAGATTACAAGATGATAATTAAGCCTTTTGAAATTAGAAGCTGTATTCACCCTAAATCTAACTCACCTGCATCACATAAATTTGCTGGTTTAAATTCTTTCTTATTTAGAAATTTGCATCTTTGTAAATATGAAGCAGACAGAAAAGAAAATCTGAATAATTTTATTAAAGATTTGATGAAAGCAGGTTTTAAACTTTAGTCTATTAAAAATTATATTTCTAAATTCCATAATAAAATAAATAGTGTTGTACCATGTGTTCAATTTCCTAGAATTACTATTTCTTACATTTCCAAAATATCTAACAAACTAACTAAAGCATTATTCAATAAGTTTAAAATAGGATTTAGAACTCCTCCTAATTCTAACAGATTGATCAACAACTCAAAAGATCATATTGATCGTTCATTCACCCCACATGTAGTATATTCCATTTCATGTCCTCAAGAAAAATGTCTTGCTGTATATTATGGTGAAACTAAAGCTACTGTTAATACTAGGCTTGCTCAACACATGTACACTTACAAGAGAGCTCAGAAGAACAACAATATATCTTCTGTATTTTTGGAGCATTCCATGAAATCTGGACACAATTTTATTCCTTCCAATCCTGTAATTTTATGCACTGAATCAAATGATCATAAGAGGAAAATAAAAGAAGCATTCTATATTAATGGAAATATTAATGCTATAAATAGAAAAGACACTTGCTTTGATATATCGAAGAAATGGTCCACGTAACACGTGCTAATTTTATATATCTTTGTATATATTTTATTATGTATTTTTAAGAAAGCTATGATTATGAGGCATGGATCCTCGAAAACGTTTAGCTTATTTTTATTATATTTATTTATAACTTCTCTTTTTTAACTTCATTTTTAAGTTAATATTTTTTAATTATTTATATATTTTGGATATATTCTTATATATTTTTTGATATTAAATATTAATATCATACTTTAATATTTCACTTATACGTTACTTAAATCTTATATCTTAAATATTGCTTTTTTTTGTTAATTTCATTATTTGAAATATTTTGTGGTGATGATGAATTTTCCACCATCCCAGATTTTTTATAACCCTTAATTACTCATCCCATTATAATATATATAGGCATATAGAATTGCTGAATACTAAGAGATTATAAAAAATCTAGAAAAAGATCATGTCTGAAATAAATTGATAAGAAAAGAAAATTTGCAACAATGATGTGAAATGATGAGATGAAAAAACTGAATTAAACATGGAAAGCCTTTATTCTACAATTACTACAGTAGATACAATTGCTAGATAACAAGAGATTACAAAAGACCTAGAAAGAGACCATGTGGGAGATGAATAGATAAGAATTAAACATAGATACGATAACAAGAGATTATATAAGACCTAGAAAGAGATCATGTGGGAGATGAATAGATAAGAATTAAACATGGAAAGCCTTTATTCTACAATTTCTACAGTAGATACGATAACAAGAGATTATAAAAGACCTAGAAAGAGACCATGTGGGAAATGAATAGATAAGAAATTAGTTGCGATGATGTGGTGAAGCGATAAAAAGGAAAAAATTGAATAAAACATGGAAAATTTTATTCTATCATAGAGTAATAATATTTAAAGACATTGGCAATATGTACAAACAAACAAATATAAAAAGAAATATAGAAAATTAGGCTTTTGAGAGTTCAGTTTGTTGTGACTTTTAGAATATATTCCACAAACTAGATGGTCTATGAAATAAAATACCCCTGTATTATCACAAGTATATAACAATATGGTTTTTAAAAATATAAAAATAAATTAAAAGTCCACTGGAAATATCAATTACAACATAAGTGCATTTTTAGTATCGAGCACAATCGTCATGGCAATTATGTGATAAAGGTACTCAGCATTGAAAATGCATTAAGGTTGAAAAATAAATAAGTAAATAATCGAATGGGTGGCAGTTCATAAGAAGTTCGATTTCTGGAAATGACAAAGCTTGAATCAAACTCAAGACCATATGTTTCACAGTCTAGTACTGTACTACTGCCCTAAACTAAATGGAGCATTGAGATTATACTCAAGGTTTTCAAACTTTTTCCTGAATATTGGACATTATTACTGCTTTTAATTTATTAAAAGTCATTATATGATTCTATTAACTTTAGATGCAGATAAATATCTATATTCATTCAAGTTATATATAACTATTTTCTTCGTCAAAAGCTAAAAATGATAATAAATTTTCAAATCCTTTTCTTGGTTAGCACTGAAAAATAAAGTGGCTGTGATAGAGACCATATAGTGATTACTCTCAAACAAATGAAAGCCGATAAGCCAAAAACCAATCATGAAAGTATCACCACCTAGTGTCCATTGACTAAACTGCTATCTAAAATTTATTTATTTAACATCTTATACCATAATTTAGGCAAATATTTAAAGCTGTAGCTTAAGTTTTCTAACCATCATTGATTGTTAATCCGGTGACCGCAAGATCATGCCCAGAAAAAACTTGGACGGAATTAGGTGATTCTCTCAACCACATTCGAACAGTTTTATCCCTTGAGGCACTGAAAGCAGCTTGACATTTAGACCCGTGTAAGACCTGAAAAGTTCATCAAATTAATATTAGGTGCATGGAAGTCCATGTAATCTTCAAGCACTCTAATGGTGAACTGCATTTTTAATAGTTCCATTACTCAGCTAAGAACTGATCCTGGAACCTTTAACACTGAATTCACCAATAGGCTTTTGTGCAGGGATATTAGTTGAAAATGTTCAAATATTTAATGTCATGCATATTTAAAATAAAAAAAAATCGTTTTGATTTAATCAAAAAAGCAAAGCACTCAAGGGTTGCTTACTTTAGTAACATCTCGTTCATGACCTGCCCACCGTCGAAGAACAGTTCCACTTTCATAATTGTATAATACTACGGTCTAAAAAATAAAAAAAATTTAAATGCATTTAAAGAAAGTGAAATATTTTTTAAAAGCTAATGTACACTTTGAAGAATTGTAAACTCTTTAATTATAATTTACTATTGGTCTACACAGAGGGGAATAATAATGTCATTTTAAAAATTAAATCTTATATGGTTTGAAAGCATGTAGTAAATAACAGAGGCATAAAACAAGAAATAAACCCCACTAAACTCCCATGTTAAAAGAATGTGACAAGAGTAGCAGTTCACTCTAATGCAAATACCCATCCTAAGAGTAATTTCAGGATTTTGCTTTTACGGAT
Source organism: Epiperipatus broadwayi (assembly GCA_028023455.1). Lineage (NCBI taxonomy): Eukaryota > Metazoa > Onychophora > Udeonychophora > Euonychophora > Peripatidae > Epiperipatus > Epiperipatus broadwayi. The sequence goes on along the minus strand of JAQFVV010006259.1, from coordinate 2,317,379 downwards.
ATGCGGACATGTATCCAGAAATTACTTTGAACTCCATTTTACTTGTCAAATTAAAACCTTGAAATTCAAATAAACTTAACTAAAACTGAAGATAATATTAATATGTAAGTTTTCAAGATGAATAAAAACTGTATTAATCTGCAAAAACCTGAATATGAAAAGGGAAATAAAGTTACATGCTTCTGCTGTGAAAAAATATCATAGAGCAAAGGATTGTAAGTGGACGCAGGAAACATGGAAGAAAAGGGCATTTAGCATGCATATCTAGAAAATTTACAAACAGGAAGAACCAGGAACAAAATCAAGTGCAGAAAAATAGGGTAGATAAACTCTTTAATACTAATGTAAAAAACATGGAAGTCTGAGAATCACAGTAATTGATGATGACATTGCAAATTTGCGGAAAAGAGATTACAATGGAGATAGATAGTGGCTCAGGGATATCTACAATATCCGAGGTAGATTGGAGTGCACTATCAGTTGCTGATGCTAATAATAAAATAGAAAAAAAAAAGATGTTAAGGCTCAGGATGTGAGCATAAATGCACTGAAATTACTGAAGCAAGTAAAAGTTCCAATTAGATACTGTGAGAAAATAATTAAATTACTGCTATATATAGTTCTCAATAAGCCTTATCAGGCATACACAAAAATAAGACCGATGTGGTTTCTTTAAATTCCCTATCTGGCTGTTTGCACCAACAGAGGCTTGGTCTCTGGGATGATGTCCCTCATAGCAGAAAAGTCGCTACAATTTTTCCAACAGCCTTTTCTCCAAGTCCTTTCTCCTGATATCCCATGCCACAATAGCAACATCACACTGAAGGGTAAGAAAAAGCTCTTGCTCTTTTACACACACACTATTTATACTTTTTGCAGTTTAATATTCAGTATTAATTATTATAAAAAGTAATAGCTATTTACATTAAGCTACCCCCAGTAATGTGTCTTTTCACAAATTATCATCAAGCTTTTAATTGTAGCAGTGTATATTCCTTTCACTTGCAATTCAAATAAAGATTAAACTGACCCTTCTTCTGTATTCTTTTGTTTAATTAGTTTAAAATAGCTTAATACTCCAATTAAACAATACTAGCCTTTTCTATACTTAAATCCATTAAGCTTTTCTGGCATTATTACTCACATTTCTTTTATCTATCAGCAATCTTTTTTCATTGCTTTTAACTACAATATCTTTCTATATTTAAGTTTCCATTCTTTTCTATTTTTGCTGAGACACAAATCGTAGCTTATACAAATTACAGTTACTAAAGTAATATTTTTTCTAAAATATAACTCCCACCACTCCAGAAAATACTCCATTTACTTATTATACATAATCTTGAAATCTATTCAGTTTTTGCTTTTCCCAAATAGGTCTGGGTGATTTTTTTTCTAACTACACTTTCTGCTTCTTCCTGTTCTATAAGTGTTTGCGAACTTTCCATTTTCTTCTGATACTTATCCTCTAATGGCATTATCATTTTGGTTTTCATGAATCTCTGCCTTAGGTTTGCATATTTTATTTTCTGTTCCTAAATTCATCATTCCAAAATCGAATGCATCTGTTATTTCCTGCCCTCTAACGGGGTTTTCATGGCATCTGTATATTACATCATTTTCACCCCTAATAATTACCATATGATTCGACAGTCTTTACTACTGTTCCTTTAATCCAAGTTTTTCTCAACACATCATGAATACATACTGTAGCTCCGATTTCGAACTTAGCGTTATCATAATTACTTTGGCTCATTCCATTTCCCTTTGGATGGATTAACGACAATTTCGTTCTTAATCTCCTTCCCAGTAGCAGTTCGATGGGAATGCAAGGCATTGAATGTAATTTGAAGGCACTATTATGTCAAAGTAATATAATTGCAGAAATACTGGTTGCGTGGTGATGTAGATTTTTCAGCTACGTACAATGTTTACGCTTAAATATTTCATAATGTTTTGGTCATGTTAATGTAAAATCAGGATAGCTTCCTTATGTTCACTAGCAATTTTATCTATTAAATCAGAATTCACAAAAAAGAATAAATTATGGTGATGTTATTAATAGATTCACAATAAAACATTCAAAAAAATAAAGTAAAATTTTTTTGCACTATATAAATTTTAGTTTGTGTTCTCAAATAATAACTCAATAAAATTGCACAAAGCCATATTTATAATTTACAAATAATCATAAATAATTAATTACATGATCGCCATTTCTTATGCTGGCACATAACTGTTAATAAACAGGATGTGATGTATGTGATGTATTATGGCTTCTCCTTAAACGAAGTCAAGAATAACTCAGCAATTAAGCCCAGATAAACCTGTTAGCCACTTTCTTTTACATTCCCCACTCTATCCCATTTCCACAACATAATTTGTGCCAACCAGAGTAATCAATGAATGCCAGGAGGCTTGTGCATAAAATCCCCATCTAGTGCCTACTCATCCAATATTCCCAAACTAGTTTCTGGCTTGTGGCCTTCGTCAGTGAGGAGTCTTGGATCTGAGAGCTGCTGGAGGGTTGCATTAGACCTTGGGTCCCCAACCTTTTTGCACTTAAGAGCACATTCTATAATACCGGACAGGTGGTGAGCACCATTTATTTTTTTCAACCAGATGACGGGCACCATTTATTTTTTCAATGTAAATTTATAGTTGGATATTGTTAATAATACACATAATGTACAAAAAAATAAAATTTTAACATATAATTAACTTTTATATTTTTACGCTGTAAAAGTATAGTATGCCCTACAATTTGATTACAATATAATACAATAATTTATAAAAAAATTTAAAAATTAAATTTATTTGTATCAGATAAATAATTTTTTATCGTTTGGATAGTGGTGGGCACACGTAAAATGGTCTGGTGCCCATGGGCATAAGGTTTGGGACCCCTCACTTAGACGTAAGATCTAGGTGCAGTGCTCTCAGATCCAAGACTGCTCACTGATGAAGGCCACAAGCCAGAAAGTAGTCTGGGGATATTGGATGAGTAGGCACTAGATGAAGATTTTATGCACAGGCCTTCTGGCATCCATTGATTACTCTGGTTGGCATAGATAGGGTGGTAGTACTGTATGGAGAGTTTTGCCTGTTAAATAAGTAATTATTTAAACATTATAAGTATTAATTTGTGCAATTTTATTTTGACTAAACAAAATAAAATACACATTTTCTTGAAAGTTTTTTTTAATTTTTTTAATGAATTCTCATTCAAAATAAATAAAAACTTTAACGAAGAGAATCATTTTTGACTTGATTATAATAATTGTAAAGCAATATATCTATATCTGCAAATAAAATAATTTTTTAAAAATATATAATCATGAATAACATATCACCAAAACATTGCTCTGGGCCCTATGTATTTACATAATATTATCAGTGTTCATTAAAGTAGACAGATGACTCATAGGAGTCAAAAGTGGCTAAGCACATAAAATAAAACAAGCTGGAAGACAGCTTTTCTCAGTACGATTATTGTCATGATAATGAAGTCGTAGTAATTCTAATATTATAAGAAATTGTGCATAAATTATTACAGAATAACTTAATTAGGATTTTAAAAAATCTAAGAATAGCTGGAGAATCCAAGTACAATTTGTAATTGTCTGGTATTGCAATAAAAGTAATACATCTTAGAAAATCAATATTTATAGACATCAATAGTATGTTTATATGTAACTTATATATAAAAATATGCTATTGTTAATTAATCTTCTATGTGTATTATCTAGAAATATCTGCATTTAATATATAGATCAAAGAGGTTTATGCCTTCCTGACCTATGCTGGAAATAATTTTATACAAGTGTAATAGTTCGATGTGTCAAAACATTGGCTGGAAAGTGAACCTGGAACAACTGCTTGTAAGGCAGCTGTGCTAACCACTTGGCCACCAACACTTGACTATAAAGTGTAATAGTTGTGAGGGAGGAAAAGGAAAGATGCAGAATAAGGTAGCTATTTATTATTATTCGACTTCTGATATGTAACATTACTGCAATAATTTTCTAGGGTCCACCAAGCTCATTTTTAGGGAGACTGGAATTTAAATTCAATCTTAGTCATCTTCCAAGTGTAATCAAATAATCAATAAAACACATAATAAATTGATACTTTCTCTGAGGTATCCTTTATACAGCTCTACATATATACCTATTAAGTAGTGCTATCTCTAAAAACATGCTTGAAAAAGTGGAGTGAATGTTTCTAATGTATACATATTGTGAGAGGTCGATTTAAATTCTGGGTTAATGGATGGTTGTGATAGGAATAAACTAAGAAGAAAGTTGCACTGATAAAAACAAAACTTTCAAATATATGATTGTATTTATATATATTTTAAATACAAGTACATTGACTATACTGAACTTAATGTAATTAGAAGGGATTTGAATTTAGACTTTCAAGCTCCCTACAGCTATCCAATCCATCTTATACAACTGATACACATGACCTAATATGTGTGAATAAGATAAAAGATCTCCAATATACATATTTCATGTTGAACCAGGACTCATTAATAAGTCCAAATCATCTTCTCCCACACACATATATAATCAATGCTCAGTTTATATTAAGATAGCAAATCTTCAAACTTTAATGGACAGGTTTCAATTGTCTCCATCCTCCAACTCTTCAGCCACCCATATCACAGAAAATCTGATGATGGAAAATGTTGAAGGCCTTTGTTGATACCAATATTATTGTCATACCCATGTTGGCCTTAAGTCAATCTGACCTCTCATGTACAGGATTTTAACATGTCCATTTAAAGAGACAAAAGAGGGATGGGCAGAATATAGGCTGAATATGTAATATTTTTAATACAAATATATTGTCTATACTGAACTTAATGTAATTAGAAGGGGAGCTCACTCTTTCAAACTCACCACACCTATCCAATCCATTCTACACAACTGATACACATGACTACATACGTGTGAAAAAGATAAATGATCTCCAATATACATTTTTCATGCTGAACCAGGAACTCACCAGTTTGTCCAGATTATACCCACACATATATAAATATATAATCAAGGCTCAGTTTACATTAAGATAGAAAACCTTCAAACTTTAATGGACAGGTTTCAATCATCTCCAACCTCCAACTCTTCAGCAGTCCATATCACTGAAAATCTAATGATGGAATGCTCAAAGCTTTTGTTGATGCCAATATTATTGTCATACCCACATTGACCTCGGGTCATTCTGATTCCTCACATGTAGGATCTTAACACGTACATTTAAATACACAGAAGAGGAATGGGCAGAATACAGGCTGAAGATGTAATACTTTAAATATAATAAGTACAATGTCTATATTGAACTTTTCAAACTCCCTACAGTGATCCAATCTGTCCTATACAACCGATACACATGACCACATAAATGTGAAAATGATAAATGGTCTTCAATACATGTATTTCATGCTGAACCAGCACTCATATAGATATTAAACTATAAAATGTCAAAAGCTAATCAGTTTCCATGTCTAAATCATTTCACAAAAACAAAGCTTAAAACAATATCAATAGATAAAAGATGCATTCTTTTATGTAATAAGCTTATCTGGACAACAGTTTGTTGACAGTCTATTGGTTTAATTAACTTTGGGATGTCGCAAAGTGATTTATATATATATTAAGATCATTGCTTATTTAATTTAACACGCTTTTTTTGAATAGATTTCAATTTCAATATATAACATCATTTTCAGCATAAGACTCACGAGGATATTTTTTTGAGTTTAGCTATTTGAAGTTCAGATTTTATATTTATTCATAGAGGGCATTGTTGAAATATCTTAATGCTTGAAAAAATGATTTAATGTTTTCTATTTAATTCCAGCTAGCGATATGCTTTATATTTTCATATATATATACACAATATTGTTTATTGCTAAATTAAACAAAATGAAACCATAATTATAAAATATTTTAAGTGACAGAAAATGGATATGCATAAACAAGTGACGGTGAATAATTTAAAAATCCAAATTTAATGATAATTACGAAGTCTTTGTTGAAAGGAAGTACAATGAAAATGGGGGTGGGTGGGGTGAATTCAGAATCACAGTTACTGCTGTAAATAAAAAAATTAATATTATTATTAGGAATATTACATCTGAAATAGCAAACAAAACTCATACCTTATCGCTTCCTCCAGACAAACATTTCCCAGGTTCAACTGTGGCTAAGCATGTGACTGATTCGTTGTGAGCCTGAGGATGATAAGCAAAAGAGTCTGAGGATGATTCTTTGGCCTGACTCCTTAAAATGAACAAACATTTATAAACATTAAGCAAATAACACAATGTTAAAAAAAAAATCTTAATTTTCCTATTCACAAATTATTCCTTCAGCAAATTTAAAATGAGATGAAATTACTATAAAAGATATATTTCGATTATTTTATAGACATCATCAGAATGAAATTTTCTTACTCAGCTTACAAATTTTAAACATATGCTACAAACATATTCTACCACATTTTGCATTCTTAACCAAAAAATTTTACTGATTACATTCTTCAAAATTTATATCCAAAATAAAAGGCTCTAGTCATAGTTTTTCAGGTGAGATCATAGCGGACCTACAATGGGAATAGTATCAGTTCCAGAGAAGATAAATAAATTTGTTAAAGAGGAAAAGCTGTTTTAAATTTTATAAATAATAGATGAAGAGGTTTATCTCTATTTATATGCAAATACTAACCAAAATTCGTTTTTCATCAATCAAAGTGGTTATAATTTAAAAACATCCAAGCAATAAAAAAACTCTGACCCATCCAATTTCTTCTTTAAGATTTTCTTATTGGTTAGAGGTTTTCTCAACCAAGTCTTCCATATTTTCCTATTCCCATTTCTAGAAAAAAATAACCAAATGACTTTACTGAAATCAATCCAAGAACCTTAGATCCAGAGTCTGACCCTCTAAAACTGCACGAAACCATGAAGAGTTCTAAAATTCATTAATTACATATATATTAAGATGTTTACAATTATAAAATTCTATAAGATTATTAAAACAAGGTCATCAAAAGTGAGATTCAGTCTCTATCTTTGTATAATTAATTGTTAGTGTAATAATTATTAATGCCATGTTTTCATCTGGATGATATAGTGAGTTCTCTCTGAATTTCCATCATTGTTAGCAAGGGTAAGTGCATAAGCATCAAAAGCTTAAGGAATAGATGGGTCCATTCTTTTCTTGACTCTTTGTTACCAGTGTTATTTATGCATAGTCAGATGCAAGAAAGCTTTACTGTTTATAAACATATATATAATAACAGTACAGAAAATAGGGGGTTAATAGAGGAGAATCTGTAAATATAAGGCCCATTAAGGAATAATCTGGTGCTACAAGGTACCACAATTGGGTAGCCATTTGTAACAGTACACCCCATTAGAGGTGAATTACGGGGAGATGGGAAACCATCATCATTCCCAAATAAACAAAATATAAAAGGAATGAGCATGAGATCAGCACAGAACTAACTATAAGTTCACTAGCATTACACAAAAGCAATAATCATTTCATTATCATGAATGATCAACAACAAAAATAAATCAAATCAATCTTGTGACTGGATTTGAAAGAGGTCTATTATAAACCAGGCAAATTATTTAACCACTGCCAAACCTAGGGCAGGGATACAAACAATAATTATCTGGATGCATAGACTCAGGTGCTATTCCATTAAGATGCAACAATAAATCAAATAATGCTGATACTGATCATCATCAATGGCCTCTGCATACTTACTACCCTTAATGTACTAGCCAATTATAAACTTAATTTCTAAAAAAATAATAAAATGAAATGTAAAGTAAAATGTAGTACTTGGATTTTAAATGATATTCCTTTGCACCAACCAGGATTACAGAAAAATAACCAAATCATCTGGACATCAAAAACATTATATATAAACCCCCAATCCAAACACAAATCTAGCTTAGGAAGCAAGAACTCTATAAAGTATTATTGAAATAAAATCCTTATTTTTACTTCACCTTCAAGTGGTAAGTTTTAAATTGCGCTTACTGCCAAGCTTAATTTAAAATCTCAATGTAAGCTGACCCTCTCAAGATAAGCTATGAATATGGAGACCCAAGTTCTCCAAAAGTGCTAAGCTGTATAATTCTTTTTCTAATAATACTAAGCTTCATTTTTTTGGGTAAAGCACAATTTATAACTATTATTGTGAGTGAGAGATAAATAAATAAAGCAGGTTATTATAAATCACTTTAAATAATTCCTTGGAATCATTTTTAAAAAAATTCTAGAACACTAAGCTATCATGAAATAGTCATACACATTGTAATTTATGTAACAGGAAATTGGAAGGAATAAAGACTAAAACAACAACAATTATTTAATAACTAATTGATTAATAGTAAATAAAAGAAATTGGCATGGTAGTATGATATTCATTTCATCAAAAAAATATTTTCATGAAAACTATAATCAATCAGTTGATTTCTACTCACAAATTACTTTTTAATTCATTAAGTTATTTCCTTAAAATAACTAAGAGTTGTAAAAGCAATATTTTCAAAATCAAAGATAACAATCTTTGATTTAGCTTAACCTTTTATTAAGTTTTAGGAGGAGTGAAAATGTTTCACACACAAAAATTTTTTAAGTTTAAAAAAAATTAAATTTTCTAAAAAAAACATATTTCTTAATTATTGAATGGATTAAAAAATATGTTTCACAATTTAAAAACATTACTTTGATATAAAAAAAATCTTAAATTTCCAGATGAGATTAACACTATTAGGCTCATGCTCTTGGTTGAAGCCAAGGTTGCAGATTACTTTAGGGGGTAACTTCTCTATATTTTTATTCTAGTGAAGGCAGGTTACATAGAGGAAGATGATGTCTAGCTTTTAGCTAACTCATCACATGGTTTTTATTGTGGAAACCATTTTTATAAGTAAACTCATAATATGCTAAAAGCCTGATTAAAGCTTCTGCTATTTTATGTAATAGCTTAGTTAAGATTCATGCAACAACTTGGTAAAGACTTCTGCTTCTTTCTTCTTTATCAGTTGGATTAAGACTTGACTGTTCTCTCTCTTCAACAACTAAGTTAGGAATATGTACTTCTTACCAAACACTTGGCTCTTCTGACTTATTCACATGACCATTATTTTTTAGAATAAGCCAATCACAAGCTGTCTCTAACCTGATAATTTTTATTGCAACCAATTAAGTACATTTTTACAAATACAATTGTTCAGTATTTCTCTCCTTAATTATAGATATTGAAAAACAAGGCAAGAACTTAAATTAACATCATAAAATTATTAACATTTAGTTCTAATTAAAAAAATTTTTTTGCAAAAAGAAAAACAAAATAATCAGTTAATTACACTGATTTTTTTGTAATTAAGAGAGATAAATAGAGAGGAAAAAAACCTCTGATAAATTAAAATAAAATTTACCAAAAGTATTAAAATCTTTTTTTTTTCTTTTTTTTTTAAGAAAATACTATTAAACATAAAACTTTACAAAAAAAAAATTCCTCTTAATACATTTTTTATAGTTTAAATTAAAACTACTAATTAGTTAGAATTATTGAAGAAAAAAGAAAGAAAAAAACTTGTTTACATTATTTTACAAATTTCTCTTCCTTCTACAATCATTTACAACTCATTAAAATATTCATATATTAAAATCATTATTTAATAAATTTAATGTTTGAAAATTCAGTACATATTAATCATATCTTTACATTATATGCTATCAATCTTTTAAGAACGTGCATATAAAACAACATTAGCAAACGAATATCAATATTGCTTCTAAAGGGTGCAGTTTTTCTGTCTGTAGTGTGGAAAAACAGTGCCACATAGTGGGCTAGATTGCTAGTAGTTGACGATGTAAGCTATATGTGTTTATGTATGGCTATCAGCACCACCAAGCAGGCAGTAGTACTGGCAGCTACTTGGTATAAGGTTCCTATGCATATGCATGGTGAACAGTGCCACCTAATGGCTGGAACTTGCATCACTGCTTTTGGCCCCTACTTGGAATATTTCTGTAGTTGACACAGAAAACAGCGCCTCTTGTGGTCACATAGGGCATAAGTTGAAAGTACCGAAAATTCTCATACTAGCATATTGGGACTTAAAATATTTAGTTAATTGAAGACCCATTATTATTATAAAAAATATGCATGGAAAAATTAAATATTCTCCCCATTAATTAAATAATTTTATAATTAAACCTGAGGAACATACGGCCAACTACTTAAATTATTTTTAATTCTGCTATGTAGCCAACTGGATACAATATATATGTTTGGTTTACATTTTATACATAAAAATATAGATGATGAATGTTTTAAGTTTTTGATTGCTGAAATATGTTAAGAATATATATATTATATGATTGGGATATTATAAAGAATGATAATTTTATATGTATATATGAGATCAAGTTATTGACTGATTTATATAATAACTATAATACAATTGTCTTTTTAGTTCTGAAGAAGACTGCTAGACAGTTGAAATTGCTAACTATTAATAAAAAGAATATGAAAGTGAAACTAGGCTTTGATTCCTCATTGGAGAGGTAGCAGACTCCGGAGTTCAAGAACCATGGGTCAGGCTTAGCTATGTCACTTCTATTCAAATTAATTATGAATTTCCAATCAGTAAATGATTTATTTTTTAATAAATGTTTTATTTATAGATGAGAGACTTGTTTTCTCAATAGTGGAATGATATAAACACTACTCAGTAAAGTCTGGAGATAGGCATGAGAATTAAAAAGAAGAGATTAGACATCAAACATTATAAAAAACATTATAAATGAAGAATGAACACAGATAACACAATACTGAATCTGAAAATGATTGAAACTGGACCAGGTGTGATAACAGAAGAGATGATGGTAAATAGAGACTGAAATCCTAAACTGAATCCCAAAATATTTGAGACCTTCTCTCTGCAATAATTATCAATAATCCCACTGTCAACTCAAGGTTTTTGTTTTTCACTTTCACGTATAATGCGGTTTGTACGGCAGGTTCTAAATACTTTCAATCTTTCATTGACTGCGCATATTATCATTAAATGCATTGCACAGTGGTAGAATTTCAGACTCTGGAATGTAAGATCTCCAGATCTATTCCAGATTTGGCACTCAAATGTCTTATGAACCTCTGAGGAATAAAGCTGTTCGATTATTTATTTTTTTATTATTCGTTTATTAAATAATTTTGAATATTTACGCTAAATATTTTTTATTAATATCCTGTTCTATCTTGGCTTCAAACTTCTTATACCCCTGGGTCTCTTTTTATGCAGACTTATTTAACATGATTTTGAAGTTACGCGATTCATGTTTCACCGGAAGTCGACCTCCGAAAATGCACTATTACTTTAAATAATAAATTTCGTGCACTTATGTTAAATTGAAAGTAATAGCACATTATTGGAATTCGACTTTCATCTTAGTAATTTCAATATTTTCAGTGCTTTATAATAGTAAGATTTTATGCAATAATGAAATTAAAATCATGATTTCCACATTTTATGTATACACACACATTAAATTTTGCAAGATTATAATGTAAATTTGTTCAAACATTGTGCGTGTTAATTTTGCATTTTAAATCACATTCTGTTTTTGCTTTTTAAAAAAGAACGTAATCAATTATTATTTTCTTATTAATGACACTAATCATTAACATGCTCTTAAATTCCAACGAGAGCTAAATGGTTGTATGTCTGGATATCGCGAGCTTCATAAACAATTAATAAAATCATCGTCTCAAAGATTAATTACTAATTACATTGTCACCAGAAAATCATTAACACAACATGAGAGTGAAGTTGTGCTAGTTGTATTTCCTCTTGAGAAGAATCTGATTTTTTTTACCAGTTTGCAAATGAACCTGTTGATCGATATTAATTAAAATGTGTATAAAAAAATGTAAATTACTGTACTGTAAATTATGCATAAAAATATATTATTCTGAATAAAATTAAATATTATAGTTAAAAAAAGTTTGTCTTGTATCAATTTTTTTCAAATTTGAAATTTTTTATTAGTCACATTTTATTTCCTTATTTTTTTTTTTTGCGCGAATTTTAAAGTAATTTTACGTTGGTGCTTTGCTTTTATGCGAATTTTGAAAAATCACAGACCGCATCCCCCCTTTTTCAATGTAAGTTACGTCTATTTTTGCGTGATTTCGTTTGCGCGTGTTTTCTGAGGAACCTATCTATCGCGTAAAATGAGATCCAGGTGCACTCTTAAAATTTATTCAGTGCATCCATTATTAAACATACTTTTTAGTTTTGTTTCTAAACCTATTTTGACTATCATATGATCCAGTTAAAATCTGATACCTGGAGCTTTGCATCTAATAAATTTATTTTCGTACTATGTATTTAATATTAGTATGCTATTGCGTCTACTAAAATGTATCAATCTTTCATCTTTTTCGCACTTCTTAATCCTAAATCATGATCTCCTTTTTCTCTGACTTACCACATATTACAATTCATCATTATTATTGTATACTTTTTTTAAATATCCATTTGCAATTACTCATCCATTTCTTCAATCTCAATCGCTTCATTATTTTCACTGATTACAAAACACAGGTTTATAGTTATGAAGTCCCTTGTGGCATATTTCAGCTCACCAGTCTATTATTTTCCAAAAATCATTGATAAATTACCTTGTATCATTGGTTCCAAAATAACACTTACACCATTACAAATACTTTTATCAACAATGAATAATGAATTCTGATTCCTACTTTATTTTTATTTTGTAATTCGTACTGAAAAGATTTATTATATCTTTATTAATTCTGGATTTTCAGTATACTGATGATATTCTTACCGATCCAAAAGATAATCGATAGCAATTACTGTTTTGGATGAGCATATAAAGACATTGGTTCAATAATTACTGTCAAAAACCTCAATTATAAAAAAAAATATCCAGAAACTTTTAGGTTGGATGAAAATTATGCACCAGAATCTGATATCTTACCACTATACTAAACCAATTACTGTATATGCAATCTGTGGTAGAGATCCCTCAGGGGTCATGTAAAAATTATTGGGGATTGCGAAATTTTAAAGAAATTCTCGTAATTTAATTTTAAAAAATAGATAAAAATCACATGAAAATTGTTTTTATATATATCACATATTCTTTGTAGGTATATAATTTCATTTCTAAAATTTCATTTGAAATTGTACGTGCTTAATATTAAAATATTAGGAAATATAAATTTGTACTTTAATTAAAACTATTATTTTATTATGAATATCCGTACATACTCATACTTATAACTTACATATGGTAAAAACAAATAATGGGTCACATCAAAAGTTAGTTTGAGGAAGAGGGTCACAAGTGTTAAATCACGTAAGACAAACCAAATGGCTTTATAATCTTTTTTTGAAATTGAAAGAGGTTAATATTCTTTTGTAAGTATCAGCTTTTGCTGCTGACAATATTTAAAGTTATTCTTTTTTAATAATGGGCTTGTCTTCTCTTATTTATTCACAATTATAGGATTCTGGGTATGTTTTAATATTATTTATTAGTAAATTCTTCTACTCTCACCACAATTATGCCATCTAGTGTAATCTTTATTAATCAATAAATGCTTGAAGTAATCTCCAAACTAGTTTCTAGCTTATGGCTATCATCAGTGAAGAGCTTTTGAATTTTTGAGCAGTGCGCATGGATTTTTTTGGATCTGAAGCACCTTTCCTCTAGAAACTATTTTTTAGTTTTTGTTATATTATCAAACTACAGTCTAAATTGAAAAACCTGTTAATTTCTCCAACCTAAGGTTATTTTTTTGCATAGTCATATAGATCTGAAATCAATTCAGTTTCTATACATTATGGTGACTTTAGTTTTTTAATAACCTTAGTCATTTTTGTTCTTTGGCCAGAATTAGTACAAAACCAACAGGAATCACATGATCAACTACATCACATGATTTTAGCTTGCAATTGTTATTTATTAGAAAATCCCATATTGTCACCCTAGCTTACACTAAATGTCATAACTTTAATAAAAGTAAAAATTTGCTGATGAATAGCCATGTGTAAGTTAAGGTCATGTGACATCTTATTGGTTTTGTTCTAATATTACTTAGTTTTTTATTTTTATTTATTTCAGTTGTGAGCTGAATTGTTGCGAGAAATCTAAGATTTAGTTTTTCTGAATGACTATACCAAGGCCTTACTTAAGAATAATGTAGAAATAATCACTCGACGATCCAATATGCCATGGAAGCCCTTAAATAGGGAAAACAGATATTTTTGTAGCTACTTCCTAGAGAGAAATAGTAGCCATTGCCATTTAATGGAGATGAACACTTCTATCCCTCGGTCATTATGACTATAAATTCTGCATTCAGGATTTCATTTACTTCATCCTATTTCAGAGCCACCTACCACAAACTTGAGTAATCAGTCTATACAAATGGTAAAATGTTATAATATTTCCATTTCCAGATTAGTGTTTGGCTTTTGCCTTCATTAATGAGGGTTTAATCTCAAAACTAGGATTAATTAACTTATGCATCCAGCAGTCTCCTCTAACTCTATAGCATTGTAGCTAATAACTGATATTAAAAAAAACCCTTAAGGTTTTAAACTTAAGTGAACTTTTCTTATAGTTATATGGATTTGATACTAGGACAGCTTTTATAAAATTTTAGAGATCTCAGGTTTATGTCAGCTGTATTTCCCTTTCCACTTTTTGGCTAGGAGAGTTAATGAGAAAGCTATGGGTATTGTGCTGACAATGTAATCATATGGATAATTGCTTAGGAGAATCATGTGACATTTGAGCACAATAAATAACAAGAGGAGTGCTTGTTCAGCTCATGTGTTTATAACAAATGTCAGGTTGAACACAGTTGACCAAATTAAGATTTTTTTAAACATTCTGTTAAGCTGAAGAAGGAACTTTTAATTTATAAGTTTGCTACCTTATCACTTGTCGCAGGGCAGGACCACTGATCATCTTCAAGCATAGTGTGAAACTAATTCTAAAATCTACTAATTTACGGAATATTTTTTCCTTGTCTTGCTATGAACGACTTTCATGTTTCAGAAAATGACTTGCTGATATTTTGGCGACGAGTCAATGAATTCAACAGATATTTAATGATAAAAATAAACTTTAATTTTCTAAGGTGTCTCAATGCCATATCGTTAATATCAGTGTGGGATTCAGTCATTTTGCACCGGTTTGGCAGAGACAATACCTAACTTTTTGTTGAGTTGGTGGTTAAACACAATGATCATTAGTTTAATCAGCATACTTCTAAAGAAATGGGATCCTACCCCTACAGTGAAAAGATAGTTAGAGATAAATCACTCAGTCAATGATGCTCGTATAAATGCGAAAAAAATTGCAAGTGAGATGCGAATCAAGAAGCAATATGGAAATTGCAGTATATTGACTCTTCAATTACTGCACACAAAAGTTAATTTGCGAACTAGTTGGTTTAATTCTCAAAACAGATCGATACTAACTGATTTACAGTTTATACAAAGTTCTGATTCCCGCTGAGCTGTGTTAGAAAAATACACTATGAACACACGATAACGAATACTCGCACGATAATTCTGAACGTATAGTTTCTACGTCTAACTTCTCTTCTTTCCCCACGAGGGTAATACACAATTCTCACGCTGTTCTTTGCAACTAATGCTCTGCTCTAATTCACTTAAAACGCTCTGTTAATCTTTTCAAAAATGGCACCCTTTTTATCTGTTTGCTTTCTTTTGTTTTCTGGAGTAACTCTTATAAATTAAGGTGGGATTTACTTAAATTGGGTTCGGCTAATTAAATTCCTTCGTTATCTGTTTAATTAGTTTGTTACAATTGACTGCATTTCAAGCTAACATCTATGATTAAAATATTAGTAGCAAAATTTAAAGATTTAACAATAAAATAATATTTTAGAATAAGATACTTTCGTATGTACGTTTAATTTAAAATGCATATATTACAATACCTCCCCTTACTCCAGAAAACCCCATGATGTGACTCCTTGGTGCTTTATTTTTTCTTTTTCCAAACTGGAGAAAACTTTTATTTTTACGATTAACCAATGTAACCTTGAAATTTGTGCAAATTCTTTTTCTTTGCCGCCCTGAGTGCCTTTTTCTCCCACTTGGAGAGTGTCTGATTTTTTCCTTGCTCTACTGTTTTTGTATCTGGCAGCTCACTGGTTAAAGATTGCCGCTCTTCTAAAACATCTTCGGAAGTGTCTTCTTCATTTTCACTGTCGGCCATTTTTTCTTGTGGCTCCATTTCATACAGCTGCCAACTCTCTATCTGTTCGGATAATTCTACCATTGCGAGTTTACTTTGCAATTTTTCACTAAGTTCTGAGTTTTGTTGTTCAAGTTCTATTACTCGTTGTCTAGAAACCTTCAATCTTACTTGAAATTCTTCGAGTTCAGCTGATTTCTGCTTTATGGCCTGCTGACTTTGTGCTAGGGATGACTACAGCTTTGTTTTTTTCTGCGACCAACATATCTATCATCTGTATGTAAATCTGGAGTTGCTCTTTCATAGAATCTTGCTCTTTACACTGCTTCTGTTCAGAGTCTTTCCGGTCATCTTCAAATTGATTTTGTAATTTAATGATCTCTGTTTGTGCTTGCGAAATGGTCCTATCTCTTTCTCCCTTGGTAGATATATATTTAATACTATACGCTCTACCATTTGTGTCTGGACTATATTTCCTTTGTCGACCATCCCTTTCTGGTGATTGTCTGCATGCACGTGCAAGGTGACCCTTAGTTCGGCAATTGAAACACGTTTCTTGTTTCCATTTGCAGTCTTTAGCTATGTGGCCTGTTTTCCCGCAGCAGAAGCATTTAATTCGGTTATTTCTCTGGGGTTCCCGTTGAAACGAACGTATTTCTGCTTTATCAGTTTTGAAAACTTGCTCGTAACTTTTCTCGTTTGATCTGAAGGCCTGACCCTGTTCTAGGATTAGCTCAAACATTATTCCTTTCTTTATAGTGCTTTTGTAGGTTAGGTCTGCCTCTATTAACAGCTGTTGTCTGAGCCTGTCTTCAGACATTCTCCATAACACTTGATCTAATAATATTTCTTCTACGAAATCACCGTACACACAATCTTTTGCTAGCTCCTTGAGAGCTAAATTATACTGTTTGATTGTTTCACTATTTAGTTGTTTTCCATTTCTTAATTGTAGGCATGCTACATGTCGGGATGGGCGAGGGCTAAAAAATTTGTTTAGCCGTTGGGATAATTCCTTGAATGGTACATTCTCATCTATGGGATTTTGGTATAATTTATTGGCGATTTCAATCATTTTTTCCCCCGAGAAACATAAGAGGGCGGCTACTTTCTGCTTGTTATCTTCAATGCCATTTAATATGAAGAAATTTTCGATTTGTGACAGGTATAGTGGCCAATCGGCCGCGTTTTCCACGTCGAACTCTCCAATAGAGTTTTGTCCAAAAACTTACATTTTCTTATTAATAGCTGGTTATTCACTGTGGTTTTTAGGTTCGACTGCGCTATATTGCAGTATATTGACTCTTCAATTACTGCACACAAAAGTTAATTTGCGAACTAGTTGGTTTAATTCTCAAAACAGATCGATACTAACTGATTTACAGTTTATACAAAGTTCTGATTCCCGCCAAGCTGTGTTAGAAAAATACACTATGAACACACGATAACGAATACTCACACGATAATTCTGAACGTATAGTTTCTACGGCTAACTTCTCTTCTTTCCCCACGAGGGTAATACGCAATTCTCACGCTGTTCTTTGCAACTAATGCTCTGCTCTAATTCACTTAAAATGCTCTGTTAATCTTTTCAAAAATGGCACCCTTTTTATCTGTTTGCTTTCTTTTGTTTTCTGGAGTAACTCTTATAAATTAAGGTGGGATTTACTTAAATTGGGTTTGGCTAATTAAATTCCTTCGTTATCTGTTTAATTAGTTTGTTACAATTGATTGCATTTCAAGCTAACGTCTATGATTAAAATATTAGTAGCAAAATTTAAAGATTTAACAAAAAAATAATATTTTAGAATAAGATACTTTCGTATGTACGTTTAATTTAAAATGCATATATTACAGAAATATGTTAAATCATAGTTTTATTGTTTTTTGTCAGATATTATTTAATATTAATAATATTTTAAAACACTTTCTCATAACATAATCTAGTTTGTGGACTTCGTTTATTGTTCTTATATAAGTATTAATTGCATGAAATATTTAACTACTTTTGGGTATTTCGAACGGTCAGAAGGGTAGCAAATAGGATGTTAAATTATTTGCACCCCATCACTGATTATTATCGTATAAGTTTGAATGTTGCAGTAGAGTGAAGATAAAGTTCAATGGTTCACAGTTCCAGATCTATCACATCAGAGATTGAACTTTTTAAAAATCTTAATCAATATGCTATTCAATTATTTTTTGCCCATATTTTGGTGCAATGGAAGAGATCCATGGATACAGACCAATTCTGTCTTTCTGGTGCTCGAACTTTTAAGAACTCTTGGGGCAAAAGACATTTTATTTTTTTATTATTGGTTGCTCACTCTTATAGGTACATTGTTTTCTGTATTAAACATCAAAGATCTATTACATTTTTGCATGTACATATCATGAATAAAAAATTTGTCAATTTAAACTTAAAAAGAAATTCTGACGCCTATTAGAAGACAAAGATCTTTTTTTACCCCCAAATGTTCTTTTTTTTTTTTAACGAATTTAAAATATCATCTACAGTTTTCTTTTCAAAAATAGTTCATAACTTTCAATATATATAAATGAACAAATACACGTGACTTCTTTTTAAAACTTGATTTTTATATGACTATTATAAAAATATAAATACACACCAATGTTTTGATTATTTTATAATATAGAATGTTAATAGAAAAGCAAAAAAGATAATAATAGATTCGTCAATTAAATGTTTTTAGGGTATTTTTGGGTGTATATATAAATGTAAAATATTTTGATTAAATTTTGAGATTATTTGTAATAGAAAGGTTTGAGGTAAGAGTATTTTTTTTTTGTATTTTTTAATTTTTGGATTTGTTTTGGAATGTGTGATATTTATATATTTGTATTTTTCATTTTCATTGAAAAAGACTATATTATAAAATGGTCGAAAATTTGGTGTGTAGTTATATTTTTATAATAATCATATAAAAATCAAGTTTTAAAAAGAAGTCCCGTCTATTCATAATTATATATATAAAACATCGCATTTCATTTTGATGAGAAATCGCCGGAATGAAGTTGGGAAGCAGAAAAAAAAAACTGTTGTCATACGCCTCTCACACAATATATTTCTACAAAATGAAACATAATCAATTCTTTTCTAATTAAAAATATTATTAATAACACTATAAACTTTAATTCATTCACATGGTGCACATATGCACTAAATGTACGAACTTAAAGTGCCTATATTTATGCTAGATGTGACAATTTAAAATAAGAGCAAACAATAACTATTCCTTTGAAAAAGAATGTGATACTTTTTGAGTCAGGCTATTATCAAATTTTATTGCAAGTAGGCGTTTTTTTAAAAAACAAACAAACAAACAAACATGCTAAAAGGATATGAGCATGCAAAATATTCCTACCAGGTGTTCACATCACTGTAAC
Source organism: Epiperipatus broadwayi (assembly GCA_028023455.1). Classification (NCBI taxonomy): domain Eukaryota; kingdom Metazoa; phylum Onychophora; class Udeonychophora; order Euonychophora; family Peripatidae; genus Epiperipatus; species Epiperipatus broadwayi. The sequence continues at coordinate 2,297,667 of JAQFVV010006259.1, read as the reverse complement.
GCAGCCCATCTGCTGCTTTTGATTTACTTAAAAGTTTCCCCATAACGCAAAAGCAACTCATTTTTACATTAATTAAATGAATCCACAAAAGGTTTTACATAAACAGCTGCCTTTACCGTCATTTTTTTTTAAACCCCGGAAAAGGCTACTGTTGTGTTTAAGTTACCAAGACGATATATTATTGGTGAATGCAAGCGCATGTTCCATGAACCGGAAGTACAATCTGCTCCGCTTTCATTTCGTAGGATTTACGTTGCTTAGCAACTATAAAACTAATTTACGAAACAAAAACTTTCCAGCAATAAAAAAAATATTTCGGCAAGATATAATTAAAAATTGTTGTTTCTAAATCAATTCAAGCGTATTTTAAATGTACACTTAATTAGAAAACGAGGAAAGTTTGTAAGAAATATACTTTCATTTTCTTATCTATTCTATCCTCAGCTCTATAGATTGTCTAACTAATTAAAGAGTACTTTATGTATATACATTATTAATAAATAACAAACCTTTATAAAGTAAATACAGAAAAAAAACCTTTATAAAGTAAATACAGAAAAAAAATCAAGTGAAATTGATGTGAAAATTTTTAAATGGATAACCTTATTAGAATTAGTCACGATTAAACAGATACAGAAATATATTATTTATATGAAAAGACAATTAATTAAGGAAAATAAATATTGTACATTAAATATATACTCTACCTATCGTCTTTGAATAAATATGAAAGAAAAGCAAATGGTCGAGGTCTCCTCATAAGTCTGCAAAAATTAGCACATAAGGGTTGCACTTTATTAAGTACAGAAACATAACATAAAAGGCTAATTTATATTGATTTTTTTCAGCATTAATTAAAGACTTCAAAGATACCTTTAATTAAACAATGAGCGTAGTACACGATGATTATCACAATTTACTTTTTAGCTCCATAGTAGCTTAAATATTTTGCGCGTTATTAGTATCAGTATGTAGAATTGGCAGGTAGCGCTGTTTACATTACCTTTTCTTTAGAAGTACTAATTTAATTCTATAATTAACTGAATGGTTAGCGTGCGGTATTCCATTTATTTATTTATTTTTAGTATTGTAATTACCAGGTGGTTTGTGCTATTATCATTAAAAACCACATTAATAAACTATACACTGTAAGTACTGTATGTTGAATTCTCTGCCTGAAGTATATAATAGTAGACTATAAAATATAATAATCTTATCACAGGCTAGCCAAAAGAGACTTGGCAGACACCATCGGAGCCCATACTTACCTGTGATTGCGATGTTTTATCTAATTAAATAAAGATAATTAATCAAATTGGTTATTAATTAATATATAGTAATATAAAAATGATAATAATAATGTTATTAATCAATTTGATTTGTTTAAAAATTCATTAAAGATGAAATAATACCATTGCATGTTTACTTTCAGCTAGAGTTATGCATTGGAATTATTTATATATTTATGTTAAACCACTAAACATCACATGATCACTATTTTTTATGCTAGCACATTACTGTTATTAAAACAGGTAAACTCTCCATACAATAGTGCCACTCAGTGCCAACCAGAGTAATCAATGGATGCCAGAAGGCTTGTGCATAAAATCCCTATCTAGTGCCTACTCATCCATATCACCAGACTAGTTTCTGGCTTGTAGCCTTTGTCAGTGAGTGGCTGCTGGAGGATTGCATTATATCCTAAGATCTAGGTGCAGTGCTCTCAGATCCAAAGCTCCTCACTGATTAAGGCCACAAGCCAGAAACTAGTCTGGGGATATTGGGTGAGTAGGCACTAGATAGGGATTTTATGCACAAGCCTTCTGGAATCCATTGATTTCTCTGGTTGGCACTACTGTATGGAGAGTTTTGCCTGTTTTATATATTTGTGTTAGTTGTTTGCAAAGATTAAAATGACTAATGTTTAGTTTTTCTATATATGTATATATTAAATATGCTCATTTATGAGCAATTTAAGATCATTGTTTATTTAAATTTCATGTTCTTTGTTTGAATAAGTTCGTTTTTCAATACTTAACACCACTGCAGCTTATAATTAAAAGATATACTTTTTTGAACTGACTGTTTGAGATTCAGATTTTTATATATGTAATCACAGAGGGTGTAACTGAAATGTCTTAACATTTGGAGAGTGATTTGATAATTGTATTTTCTAATTCTTTTGAATTACATTCATAGGGTGTTCAAATTTCACTTCTACATATTAAATACAATAGCTATTTCATTGTGGTAAAAATATTCTCTCTTTTAACTTATTAAAAGAAAATTAGATAACCTTCTAAGTTAAAAGTTGCTGCCCATTTTTCTTCCATCACTGACTGATAAAAAACGTGAGTTTTTGAAACTAATTGCTAAACCTTCAAAACAGCAAGTTTAGTTTAAAGATTGCTTTTTGAACTGGAAAAGATGACGCATTCTTCAGCATACTGTGAATTCAGAATCCCAAAAGAAGAACTTGTTTTTGCTTTTAATGGATTCACATTAAAAATTTCACCATCAACCTTTACTGCATCTTGATCTCTGCTTCATTAAGCTGCCTATAAATAGTTGAAAAGATCACAATGATAAAAATAGAAAACATTAGTCCAGACAGATTATATCTTTGTTTAATATCTGTCTTAATTTCAAGTACCTTAGATTTGTCATCTAGAGTAACAACACATATGTAGAAATTGCACAATACAAATCAATTTTGATGGTTAATGACCTAATTTCAAACAACACCACAGACCTGTTCTATTAACTGAATCAAATGCCTTGACCAAAGCAATAAAAGATATATATAAATTATTCTTTTGTTGCTGATATTTTTCTAGTATTTGCCTGGCAGTAAAAATCAAACCCAAAGTATTTATTGATTCTCTAAAACTACACTGAATCTTTAGTAAATATTTTCTTAATGACTTACTGCAATCTTATCTTTTCCTTTACTTGTAAAAATTGGAACAATAGAAACACCATAAAATGCCCAGCAGCCCATATATTCTTAAAAAAATTTCAATATTTTAAAGCGAACATATTACCAGTAGATTTAAAATTTTTCTTCAAATATCTTATTAGGACCTGAAACCATTTTTTTTGTCTTTAGGATTAAAAATACTGACTTTGTCCAATTCTTGGTGAGTAAATTAAATGGATGTGTCAATTCTTGTATATCATTATTAAAAAGATGATCAAAATATTTCTACCCCCTGTTTGAAATATTGTCATTACATAAATAATAGTGGCTATTAATGGATATAGCAGGATTGTGATACCATTTTTTAGATCTTCCTACATCCATTGATTACTCTGGCTTGTACTGAGTGGCATTACTGTATGGAGAGTTTTGCGTCTGTTTTTAGGAAAAATGTTGTTTTCAATGCCTCAAAAAAGATCTAAAGTGATGATCATCAGAAAATATTTGAATCCAGTTTTCACTTTTAATCCATTAATCACTTTAAGTTATTTGTCAGTTGTTGAATTTTTGCTTAAATCTTTATTATAAAACTCCAGATTCTATTTGATTTTTTTCTTTTTAACTAAGTTGATAATACTAAAATCATCATCAGAAAAACAATCATGATTCTTTTTGATGAAATCAAGAATAGATTTACTTGTATTCATAACATATTCATTAAGAGAATTCCATGTTTCAATACCATAATAATCCTGAAACTCTAAATTAATAATATTAGTGTTTAATAGATGTTGAAATGTATTAAGTATAGTAGTTACTTCTAAAAAACAAGTATTATTATTAAACAAGGCAAAACTCTCCATACAGTAGTGCCACCCTGAGTAATCAATGGATGCCAGGCACAGAGTGGCACTACTGTATGGAGAGTTTTCCTTGTTTGATAACAATTGTGTTAGTATAAGAGATGACATCATGTGATGTTTATAAGTATTATTATTATTTATTTATTTGAAATATGATTGGAATAATAATCATTTTTGAATGCAATTATCATTTTAGGCTTGAAGTATACTAATCTATTATTTGTTCAATGGTCTAGTCTTGTAAGTGCTTACATAATATAAACTCTTGGATTCTGATTCCTAACTACATTAGGTGCATTTGTTTTGAACCAGATATAGCCATGTTCCTTTAAATGATTTTTTTTGCCTAAACAAAGTACGAGTAATATTTAATCCATTTGTTATGCAAAAATTCAATAACAGCAGAATTAATCCTGAATTGTGAATCATGACAATACAAAGCTTACATGACCAACAGCAGATTCATTCGAATTTATAGTTAAACTATAATAGTAAGGAAACCAAATCATATATCACATGACTTAATTAGCTTGTATTTACAAATGTAATATAATGAGTGTGCTAATAGCTTTTTGATAAATGCCACAAAAGAAAGCATTTAAAATCTCTATTTAGAATCATCCCAGATAGAGATTTTAAATGCTTTATCTTGCGGCATTTTTCAAAAAGCTTGTTTAGAGCTATTAGCACACTTATTATACTAATTTATAGTTAGGCAAGCTGAGGACATTTCTTGAAACCAGTCTTGCGAGTCTAGCATGCAATAGTTCACAATTCAGATTAGGACTGTTATATAATGTTCCATATCTTAGTTAAGTAATGACCTATGAGAGATTGCTTAAACTCTGTACATATTATAAATATAGTTGTGCAATATACTAATTTTATAAATGGTCATGCTATAAGGTTTTTGTATCAAAATCTCTGGCATCTGTAAATTTTTATTACTGTCAGAATTTATTTTAATTCTTAAACAGTTAATAAATATCATTTTAAAGAAATATAAAGTAATTTATTTTATAAATAAATAAAATATTCAATTTAATAAATTCAAATATAAATTTTGTTTTTGTTTATTGTAAATAAATACTTTCAGACATGTGATCTGATGTATTGTGGCTTCTTCTTAAACGGAGTCAGGAATCTCTAAGCAATTATACCCAGAGAAACCTGTTAGCCACTTTATTTTCCATTCCCACTCTAAGTTTCCCCATATTCTGCTCCATCCCATTTTCACAACATAATATTTGTCAACTTTATGGCCTTTATATCTAAATCTCCCTTATCTTTTCCCAAACCCAGCATAAAAACCAATAATCTATTTTCTGTATAATCACTTTTTTCATATTTATTCTTCCATAATTCATTATTTATACCCTTTCTGTTTTCAAGCATTTACATTCAATTAACAGATGCCTAATATTTTCTATTCCTTCCTTATAAATTTACAGACTAAATCACCCATATTTTTCCATTTACATGTATATTCACTTGTTGCTAAAGATCCCGTTCGAGCCTTAAACAATAAACTACTTTCCTTACTATTATCATATATTAACTCGCACCTAATTTTCTATTTACTTCTATATATATTTAAACTCTTTTACTCTCCATACTAGTTCTCCATCTCTCTAACTCCCTATTCTTTATTAATAAATCTATTCTTTTATCCCATTCCTTACTACTATAACACTTAACAATCCTCCTAACACAATCATCCCATCTTTTGTACAAATATACTGATATAAATTCTTTATCCAAATCTTTTGCATACCACATTACTTTTCTCACTCATCTTGTTGCCTACCCTTTATTCATAACCCAATTAAATACTATTTTGGCTATTTTTTTATTATCCATAAACTGCAATCTACCAAACATTTTACTTTTTGCATCTCTCATATAAAAACTTGACCATCCCATTTCTCCTTGAATTGCCTCCCTTGCTATCCATACATCTGCATCCAATGTATGTCTTCCTACTTCCCTTTGTACTTTTTCTAAGTAATCTAATATTCCTTTACTAACACATCATTACCATACATCAACCCTGCTACTGCAACTCCCTTCCATATAATTCTAGCTACATCATATTTATTATATGAAAACACTATTAATTTCTTTATCAATCCCTTTCTTTTCTTTGCTTCATTTATCATTTTTTTCTCCCATTCATTCAAACAATTTTTCTGATTACTTAAAATAATTCCCAAATAACTATAAGCAGGCTACATTTCAAATCACATTCAAATTGGTTTGATATGTTTTTAGTCTTGTGAAATAGATGGCGCTATATTTGAAGAAAATGCTCTCACATATAATGAAGTTGTGGAAAAATAAATATGAAAAGAGTTATTATACAGAAAGTGAATTATTGGTTTTTATGCTGGGTTTGGGAAAAGATAAGGGGGGTTTAGATATAAAGGTTATAGAGTTGACAAAGATTATGTTGTGCAAATGGGATAGAGCAGATTATGGGAAAATTTAGAGTGGGGAATGTAAAATAAAGTAGCTAACAGGTTTATCTGGGCATAATTGCTGAGATATTCTTGACTTCGTTTAAGGAGAAGCCATAATACATCACATCTCACTTAATTTGAGGAATAGAGGTGTTTACAAGTAATTAAAATAGAAAGAAATTAAGAATAAAATCTTTATTTTCTTTTGGATTGTTTATATAAAACTTTCTCTTTTAGGTAAAGACAAAAATTTTGAAACAAATTGTAAATGATTTTATTAAATATAACCAAATGTTAAAACATATATATATAATATGTTTTAAAAAATCATTTTATTTAATTTGAGGACTAATATCCTAAAAAGCAAAAAAAAATAAATATTTTTTTTTCTTAGAGCATTACTTTGAGTATAGACATCTATAAATAAATTAATTCAAGCAATATATTTTGTAATCAAATTAAATATTTTATTATCGCTTAATTAATTAATTTGTGGATGCACAATGCCTTTATTTAAATGTATATATAACAGTCAAAATTGTAGTTCAAGTAAAAAAATTTTTTTTTGCTTTTTACTGCATTAGCCTACTAATAAAAGTATTTAAAAATTAAATTTATATATATATTATTTCTCCTAAATTCAAGTTATTTTTAGAATTAAAATATCTAATAAAATTATCTAGTTTATTTTAGGCATTCAATTTAAGAATATAAGTTTGACTATCACAAGGTGTTAAGTGAATTTTTTAATCTATTGATATACTTCTCATCTCAAACTGAGATTAATCTTTTCCAATATCTTTTCTTAACAATGCTTTATATTATCTTTTTTACCTTGATAGTTTAGCTCAAAATCCATGGATCACAACTCAATCGATCACTTTCAGTCTCAGCTGTATGTGGATTCCTTAGCAACAGATTTTTTTATTATCTTTTTTTGGGTCTTAAATTTATTTTTTTTATCTTTTAAGTGTTTGTTTACATTTCCCACCTTGAAGTCTAACTATTGTCATTTCTTTAAAAGAAAAAGAGGAAAATACAACAATGGGGAGGGGGGAGGAGTTGTATTCTTTTAAAGAAAAATATTTGCTTCTTTATTCTGTTTTGATGAATCTAAATATGTCTGTAAAGCTTTCCTTATCTGGTAATATTTTTAAATAGCATGCAAATTAATTTTTAAAAAGCTATACATTTATGTATTTATCAAAATTTGGTCCAGAAGAGAGAGCTATAGTTTTGCTTGAATTTTTCCACTTATCTTTGTTCTAGAAATTTCTTTTAAGAATCCAGTAATAGTAGTAGAATACTGAAGGCTTAGACCTCTTATTCATCTGAGCTTCAATACTAACCTGCATTAATTTCTTTTTTGCATCTGTATACTGGTGAATAACAACTTTATTATGTACAATTTTAATCATTTCTTGAATTTCAATTTACATGAAACTGTTAGTATTGTAAATGTCAAACTGGAATCTTAATAGTTTCTCATAAACCAGGTTGAAGTAATTTAGATATTGGGTTCAGAAGTTCAGATTTTCCCAAATGTTACCTTCATCTGTATCATAATGTATAGAGGTTTCATGCAATGGTAAAGATATAAACATTAAAACTTAAGGTCCCACACTCAGCCCTGTCATTTCTGGAACTCAAATTAGTGAATTCCCCAAGCAATAAAACCCTTCAATTATTAATTTTACTATTGTAATGCTTTATTTTTTGATGGATTGCTACAATTTGGATAAAGATTTTATCACTAATTATAGATAGGAAAAATATATAAATCATTGGTTAAAATATTGAATAAAAAATAATTTTTAACACTTACATCATGATATATCTATACTAGAACTTTTCTATAATGAAGTTCCAAAGTTCATCACTCTTCTATCCAGATATTTATTCTGGGGAAAAGACCAAAGGAAAAACTAATGGATAAATCTTTAATGGGAGATATGTATACTATAATGTGATAAGAATATCATCTATTGCTTGAGAGTCATTTTAGTCATGTGACTTCCCACAAATTTTTGTGCAGAACCTTCTGCCACATAAGACTCTCCACTTCATTCAACTTTCCTTCAAATCTGTTATCCATTGATAATTTTTTTATGCTGTCCTAGGCAGTGATAGAATGATAGACACAAGAGGTAAACATTTCAAGCTTAATCAAATGCTCTGATGCTTGAATGTCACATGATCTCCCAAGCAACTAAACATTTAATTACAGAGCATCCACAATGTGTGCTGTATCAATATTCTTCAATTATATGTTATCCAAAAAAAGTGAAAATAAATAAGAAATAAAACTATTAAAATTTACAAATGTAGTAAATTTTATAAATATGAATGGCAAATGGTATTTTACCAGTCACTTTTGCATCTTGTAATGTTCTCATTAATTCTTACATGATTTTATTCATTAGTAATATATTTTTCATATTAAATATGTTAAAAGTATAGAGGATCGAGAGGTCAGCAACAGCTGCTTTACAAGCAGTTGTCCCGGGTTAGCGGGTTTGTTTCCCGGCTGATGCTATGACACGAGAGAAAAAAAAAAGTATAATTTTTTGTACCTTTTTTTTCTTCCTAAAGTTTGGTATTACATTTGATAAAATATTTTCTAAACATAAGAGAACATGGAAGAAAAAAAAATCAATCAGAAACGGACCTTACATTCAAAATCAATGAATCATCTATTAAAGAAATAAATGTTAATAGCTAAAATGTAGATCAAATTTAAGTAAAGTATTACAACTCTAAACAAAAAGTGAACCCACCAATATTTTGGCTTGGATCATATATAAGCATTCAATTTAATGATGGGTAACAATGCAGAATATGAATTTGATATATTAACATAATTTCAGGATAATTGTAAGCTATTCTGGCTGTACCTCATATGTAATGACCCCTGAATGTTAAATAAGTCAACAGTTAATATATATATATATTCTTCTGAATTGAATATAAAATATAATCAATTTTATAGACTACTTTATGTTTTCATCAAATCGATTTTCATTCAAAACTGCACCTTGTCAAGATGTTATAATTCAAAATGTCATGATTTACATATCTTAAAATACCATCTATCGGTCAATCTTAACCTTTTAATATATATCCATTGAAATCCATTATCAATCGCACAGGCATATCCTCTTTGTGAGTTTTCACACTTCCAAATATCATAGGATGTTTATATGCTATTGGATATTGATACAACAAAACAGATAAAAAATAGATAACTTAATAACAATTTATAAAGGAAGTGAAGCAACAATAAATAAAAACTATCATCAGACATGTTTTGTTGAGGTGTTAGAATGCAAATCATGAATTCTGATTGTTCTTCATATGTAATGTACGTTTATATATAGAATTCATATTCTGTGTTGCAATATGTCAATAAATTGAAAGCTTGCATACAATTTAAGACAGTACAGGTGGGCTTATTCTGTACTTTTTCAATTATTGATGGAGTTGTATTACCTTTTCTCATAGCCCTCTGGGAGTTTCCAATAACTTCTATATAAACTTTATTAGAAGTATAATGAAAAGAAAAACCCCCATTCCTGCCATGTTATTTGTATTCCTGAAGCATCTACAGTTATACCATGTTAAAAGGCAGTTTTTTGGAAAGACATTCTACTAATAAATAGAAGACATGCATTAATCTGTCAAAAATCTTAAGGTCTCTAAGAAAAGTCTGACACCTCATAAGCCATTTTATTTAAAAAGTAAAGATACTTTAGTAGTTTTATAATTATTATAAAATGGGAATGAGTGATTACTCATAATGAATCTATCTGTAAATGAAACCTCAAATTTATTATTAATAAGTGCAGTACTATTTTTTTTAAAAGATTGTTTATAGTGTTAATTTAATTGTATTTGCATGCTATACACATATAAAAGCTTCTGTTAAATCATTAATATGATGTTGATGTCATGCACTGTGACTTTTTGTTATACAGAGTCATGAATCTCTCAGCAACTATACCCAGAGAAAGCTGTTAGCCACTTTACCTTCCTTTTCCCTTCCCCACCTTACGTTTTCCTGTACCCTGCTCCATCCCATTTCCAAAACATACTCTTTGTCAACTCCATGGCCTTTATATCTAAATTCCCCTTATCTTTTCCCAAAACCAGCATAAAAAACAATAACCCACTTTCTGTATAATCACTTTCCTTATATTTATACTTCCACAGCTTATTATTTCTATTCTTTCTACTTTCAGGCATTTACATTCGATTAACAGATGCCTAATATTTTCTGTGCCATCCTTTGCAGACTAAATCACCCACATTTCCCATTCATGTGTATAATCCCCTATTGCTAAAGATCCCGTTCAGCCTTAAACAATAAACTACATTCCTTGCTATTATCATAAATTAACTTGCACCCAATATTCTGTTTACTTCTATATATGTTTATACTCTTTTTACTCTCCGTACTAGTTCTCCATCTCCCTACTCTTTATTAATGCATCTATTCTTCTATCCCATTATAATCCTCAACAAGTCTCCTAATGCAATCATCCCACCTCTTGTACAAGTATACTGACATAAATTCTTTATCCAAATCTGCATACCGCATTACCTTTCTCACCCATCTTGTTACCTGCCCTTTATTCATAACCCAATTAAATACTTTTTGGCTATTCTTTTATTATCCATAAACTGCAATCCACCGAACATTTTCATTTTGTTTTTTGCATCCCTTTTATAAAAACTTGACCATCCCATTTCTCCTTGGCTTGCCTCCTTTGCTGTCCACACATCTGCATCTAATGCATGTCTTCCTACTTCTCTTTGTACTTTTCCCAAGTAATCTAATACTCCTTTACTAACACATAATGCATCATTATCATACCACTCCCTTCCATACAATTCTAGCTACATCATATTTATTATATGAAAACACTGTTAATTTCTTTATCAATCCTTTTCCTTGCTTCTTTTATCAATTTTTTTCTCCCATTCATCCAAGCAGTCTCTCTGATTACTTAATACAATTCCCAAATAGTTATATCTGTTTATCACCCTTAACTTTATATCCCCCAATAAAAATTCTTTGTCTTTTCTTTCCCCAGTATTAACATCATTACTTTTGATTTTTCTTCATTAAACTTAATCCCCATCTCTTTACCCACCCTTGCGCATGTCCTCAGCATAACTTCCATATCTTTCCTTCTTTCTGCACACAAAAAAACGTCATCTGCAAATAAAAGACCCGGTAATATATATACTCCCTAGCTACCTATTAATGGTATCTATATCCCTCTTTCTATGACTCTCTCCATTTCTCTCAAATACAACAAAAACAAAATAGGTGACCTAGGGCATCCCTGCCTTAGAAATTCTCTATACTGAAGTGTCACCTAGTGCAAACCATAATAATCAATGGTTGCTAACAAATCCCTATCTAATGTTTACTCATTCAATTTCCCCAGATTAGTTTGTGCCCTTCAATAGAAAGGAGCCTTGAATCTGAAAGCACCGTACTTAGATCTTTGGATTTAATGCAACCCTCCAGCAGTTGCATTCTAGCATTCTGTGATGATTATGACCTGCACTGGGTGTCATTATTGCATGGAGAGTTGCTATTATTTTATCAGCTTGTGTAAGCATAAGAAAATGTAATTATGAGGTATTTTAATGGTTTAATGCTAATCCCGGCCCAAGGATGATAATGACTATTGTTAGATAAGGCAAAACTCTCCATACAGTAGTGCCACCCTGTGCCAACCAGAGTAATCAATGGATGCCAGAAGGCTTGTGCATAAAATCTCTATCTAATGCCTACTCATCCAATATCCCGAAACTAGTTTGTGGCTTGTGGTCTTCGTCAGCGAGGAGCCTTGGATCTGAGAGCACTGCACCTAGAGATAGCGATCATGTAATGACTATTGTTATTAAAAAATCAATGATGCCAAAAATGTACAGATAGTGAATTGGGTTTAGATCTGCATGAATACACAAACAAATGAGCTTGGATTGAGAATATTATTGGGTATTCATTGTGGACTCATGGCTTTGCAGCTAACTAAAAAGATAAAAGATGAATGCTGGAAGAATGCATTAGATCCAAAGGTCTAGGTGCAGTGTTCTCAGAGCCAAGACCAATCACTGATCAAAGCACAAGCTAGAAACTAGTCTGATATATTGGATAAATAGGCACTAGATAGGGACTTTTTATGCAAAAATCTTCTAGTAGCCATTGATTACTATGGCTTGCACTGTGTGGCACCACTATATGGAGAAAGTTGTTACTGTCTTAACAGCTTGTGTGAGCATAAAGAAATGGTGATCATGTGATGTTGTAATGGTTTAAAAGCATCTTTTGTCATATATATATAAATTAAAATTTCATTTTAATATATAATGTTGGTAATATAAATCTATTCATGGAACAATCAAATCCGAAAACATTTTATTCATAAGTCAGATTCCCAAAAAAATCATTTAAATACGCTTGCAAATAATAGCCAGCTTTTTTTTTTATATCAATGCTAATCTATTTGGTTATTGTATGACTATATATATTGTAATGGTAAAATTTACACAGTACAGGTCTTTATATTACAATAGATATGGGTTTGAACCTGAATTAAAAAAAAACTTTAATTCAAATATATAATATTAACCAATGTGATGATGATGATCTATAATTTCAAAATATCCCCAAAAGTATTTTGTTTGTTTTTCAGTTTCAACAAAAAGAAACTCAAAGGCACCAAACCTCTAAAAAGAAAGTTTACTCTTGGAATATTTTCCTGAAGGTTTGTGATGATGGTATTCTAGTTGTATTTTTATATTGGACTATTTCTATCATCTAATGTGATTATTGAATGTCTTTAGAAGAATTTAACTTTATTTAAATATTCCAAATACATTCAACTGTTAGTAATGGCACATCAAACAGTTAGTATATGCACAATGTTTCGAGAGGTATTATTCTCCCCTCTTCTTCAGGTGTTGCTGGCCTGACCTGTGATAAGTAAAAGCATGGGATTCAAACCTAGACCCTTAGATTCTTGAGTATTCAATTCTGAGCCCAAGAGTCCAGATTAAAAGAATTTTAAATAAAACAATCGTACACTTTTATCAGACACAACTATTTTAAAAAGATTAATCACAACAATGAAGTATTAGTTAATGGACTAATTATTTGAAGTGGCTGTATCAAATGTCTACAGAACTACAGGCATTATTTCAACATTGGACTTTTCCAGAAGACAGATATTTGATGAAGGCCTAAATTAATAAGTAGAAGATAACAGTAAAGACATATCATTATCACACATCTATTAAAAAATAGATTCTGTGCTGTATACCAAAGAATATTTTTCTATATTCATTCGGTCATTTAATCTATTTGCTCTTCAAATATTCCTTGTATCTCATTTCTTAATATTATATATCTTAACTTCTTTTTCATCGTAAATGATTATCCTTATTATTATCACATTCCTTTTATTTGTTCATGTCATGTCTCACCTTGCCTTTGAATAATGAATTAGTCTTGATCCCATCTTATTTAAATGCATATACAAATAGATAATGCATAGCCGATGGCAGGAACAGGCCAATAGGCAAGAATGCTCACTGAATCCAAATGTTCAATCAGGGATAGAAATCTGGCAATAAATTGTCAAGCTGTTTAAAGGTAGGACCAGAGACCTATTGTCACAAAGCTAAAAGGGAGATACACATTTTCCAGGCAGAGAACTACTGTCACAGAGCCAAAAGACAGAATTCACATTCTCTGGCTAAATACTGTCACATAGCTGAATAGCAGTCTACATGTTGTCAGTGAACTATTGTCATAGAGCTGAAAGACAAAATATACATTCTCCAGACAAGTCAAAGCAAAACGATTGACAGTGAAGCAAGACAATGTTCAGGACTGGAAGCTGCTAGAACATGCCAATGTGGTAAGCTGTCAAATACAGACAGAAGTATCATTGTACCTATTCATGAGTCAGGCTGTCACAGAACAGCTGGAAGTGAAAGGTAAAACTTATAAAAGCATATGCAATCCCTTCTGTAGTTCACCCTAGAACTAGGAATTATATCTAGTCAATGGTAGCAGGTGGAAATATAACCATCTCAAATAGTGGAAATATGCAAATGTATATTTGTTTCCATGTATTATTAATAAATATATTATAAAACATATTTACATACATCTGTTATAATATAAACTCACAAATAAACACAATAATTTGGGACATGAACAGAAGTAGCAATCCCATTTGATTGAAAGTTAACAGGATTTTAGGCATCAATCATTTAAACTTTGGACTTTTTCTGAGAACAGACTTTTCATTGAATAATTAAAATAATAAATAGACAACAGGAAAATATGACAATTACAACTCATTTATCAAAAGATAGATTCCTCTATCATAGACAATATTTTTCTAAGACATTCTACCATTTATTTTATGTGTTCTTCAATTATTCTTAATATCTCGTTTCTTAATATTCTCTCTTTTATACCTTTTCAATTACAGCTATTCTTGCCAATTATTGCATTCAGTTTATTCGATAATAAGTCATTTTCTAAAAATGTATTATTTAATAACCTAATACGCTTATACATATGATATAATATAATGGCGATGAAGTAAGGTTATCAACCTATTAAAACAAGCAAAAACTCACTATACGTATGGCGATCATGTGATGTTATCAACCTATCATGTGTAAAAGTTATATGAAATTCTTTTCAACAGGCTTAGAATTTTTCTCTCAGAAAGCTGGTCCATAACTAACTTCCATTAATTTCAAATTGTTCGGTAATTGAATATTACCGGCCAAATTCTCATTATTCGACAATTGGTAAACTTGTTAAGTTCAATTTTATTCTTAACTATATAAGGAATTGTTGTAAGAGCTTTCGCCCAGCGGAATATTTTTTAAAAAACGTTAATTTTTTTTTATCTATATCAGGCATAAAAATGTTTTTTTGAAAATATCGCTAAGATACCTTAGCTAGAAAAGGCCGTTTGTTTCCGGAAGCTCAAGTGTTATTTTCTCTTATTAAGATTTTGGTTACATAAGAATGCGCTTGTAAATATCTTTTCTTTAAAAAAGTGCCGTATAATAATTTTATCAGTTAGCTAATAGGATGCACATGAGAAGCTTAGTATTAAGATTGATGAAATTATAAACAATTGTAGGAAAGAATATTTAATAATTGAAAGATTACTTTTCATGCAGAAGCTAAACCAAGCATTTAAATAAATATTTGTTACAAATATTTGTATTCCCTTAAATTATATATATATAAAAACAACAACAGCAAACCACTAGTAATTTAGAAGATTTCAACAACACTCAACACGACACCGCAATTATAAAAAAAAAAAATTTGCGGGTTATTCCCTCTAGTGAGACATTTCTTAATTATTGGTTTGATTGTTAACTTGGAAATGTAATCTTTTTCTTATAATTTAACAATGGAAAATTTAAATAAAATAGTCGTATATCCTAATGATAATAAAAGATGATGAAAAAATATACTATTTTATGGTTTACCTAAAAAATTCTTGGGACATTATACTAAAGTTTATAAAGATAGAACAAGTAAGTAACGTTGAGATTTGATTTGTACAACTTTGATTGGATGTTTTTGATTGTTATTTATACTTTAGGTGAAATAATATCTTACTTACGTAAATGTAGTTATTAATTGATTAAACACTCGTATCTTATCAATTATTATTATGTTGTTGTGTTTTTTTTTGTATAATTAATTGAAGTGGTCACTACTAGCCTCTCAACTACGTATTTATAAATTGATTTTATTCTGCTTTATGTGACCTAAAACTGGCCCGTTAAAACATCAAATAATTTTTAATCCATGTCTTGTTATACTCTTTCATATTACCCACAAATGATTTTCTTAGTTTTATAAAAATAAAAACATTTGCTGAACAGCGCGTGAAGAGTAGGGGGTGGAAATATGAATAATTAAATACTGAATTAATTCAAGTTACATACTCGATTGTCTATATAACTACGGCAGTTGTTTTATGAGATTTCAAACCTCCGGAAAAAGTTAAAAATACATTCGTTTAATGGGCAGACGTTTTAATTTTAAACTTAGTTGTGTTACTTTTTCATAATATCATTTGTATATGCAAAATGTGTAGTGTATATAATTCAAAATATCAATTGCCATAAACATTTGATATTTTAATTCATATATTTTTATTATTTCTTGTACAAAATCTTTAAATACCGTTTATGTAATATTTGAACATAAACAGTTTAATTTAAGGAAAGTATTACATGTTGTTAATGAAGAAAGCTATCGGAGTTTGCTTCTGTTAATTGAGAAAGTGATCGAAAAACTTTTTTATTTTGGCCTCATTGTAATGATGTAGAGGATATCAGTGTTTTATGATGTATAGTGTATTGTGTCGAGATGGCAAGCCTTAGCCATGTAACTACTGTAAATGAGATTTTACTACTAGATTATAATATCCATATGTATCCATATGTACATAGCATAGTGTAATAAATGACTACATACAAATATTATATTCAATATTACAGAGTAGAGTATCAAACCTTCAATATTTATAAAATACCATAATGTATTAAACGATATTATTTTTGTAGTGTCATTTTCATTACAGCTGCTCTAATCCAAGATAGGAACTGGTTTCTATCTGCTTTTAACACCTTGTAGAGATATATAATCATTAATATTTCGTGCTGAAACAGCAATCATTAGTTGGCCCTGACCACAATCTCTTACCCATACCTTTATCATTGTTCAGTAGATATATAGATGGCAAATTACTACAGTGTATTTGATGTGCTGTTCTCACAGCTTTGACACAAATTATTTAATGAAAGTATATTAATAATTTTTATTAGACATTCATTAAACTAAAGATTATGAGTATTTTTTGTTGTTAGAACAATACAGAAAGATATATTGAAAAATATAAAGGAATTGATATATGTTCTGTGGATTTGGAAAAAGCATTTAATAGAGTATATAATGGATACACCAAACTTCATTATGTATATCCTGAATCTGTACCTTTATGATCCAGTGCTTTAATCACTGAAGAAATGTTTATAGAATCAAATGCCTTTTCATAATCTACAAATCAAAAGCATAATGGCAACTCATATTCATTTGTCCTTTCTATAATTTCTCTCAATACCTGGATATGATCTACTGTACCAAAACCACTTTTAAATTCAGCTTGTTCTCTTGGTTGATGGAAATCCAATGTTCTCTGTAGACGAGTTGTAATTATCTTGGTAAAAATTTTGTATAAAACTGATAAAGGGCTGATAGGTCTGTAATTTCTAATATTTTCTTTATTACCTTTTTTAAATATTAATATTAATACTGTGTTCTTCCAATCATCTGGAACATCTTTACAATTAGATTACATAATCTAAATTGTAATTAGATTACATAATCTTTACAATTAGATTACATAATGATACTAGGAAAGTCAACATTGACAAGGGTATAAGACAGGGTGACTTCATATCTCCAAAACTTTTTACAGCAGTGCTGCAATAAGTATTTTGTGGATTAAAATGTGAAGTTAAAGGAGTGAAAGTAAATGGAGATTATTTAAGTCATTTAGATTTTGCAGATGATGTAGTTGTTTTTGCAAATAATGCTTTAGAGCTGCAGGAAATGTTGCAGGAGTTATCGTAGGAAAGTTGGATTAAAGATAAATGTTAAAAAGACTAAAGTAATCTTTAATGGATTTTCTCTAAATATGAAAATAAAGTTATGATGTGTTAGAAGAAGTTAACAGCTACGAATACCTTGGTCAGATTATTAATACAGTTGGAAACATAATGGATGAAAATAATCATAGAATTAAATTTGGTTAGAGTGCTTTTGATAGAAATAACTTGATACTGAAAGGAAATATGCCTATGTGTTTGAAAAGGAAGGTTTTTAATAAATGTGTTTTACCAGTTCTTACTTATGGATCTGAGACTTGGACACTTAATAGAAGAGCAATACAGAGACTTCAGATCACTCAAAGAAGTATGGAGAGCTGCATGTTGGGGGTAACAAGAAGAGATGGAAAATGCAATATATGGTTAAGAGAACAAACAGGTGTTACTGACCTCATTGAAAAAATTAAAAGACAAGTGGAGTTGGGCTGGATATATTGCTAGAAGGGATGGACAATTGAAATCTTAAATGGGATTCCAAGAAATTGTAAAAGACCCAGAAAGAGACCACATGTGAGATGGAATGGATGAAATAAGAAAGTGTGTAGGGATGATGTGGAAAAGAGAAGCTAAAGATTAGAGAAGATGGATTGAATTTGAAGAGACCTTAATCCTGCAGTGGATTGATAATGGTAGCGTGACCTCATGTGAGATAGGATGGATGAAATAAGAAAGTGTGTAGGGATGATGTGGAATAGAGAAACTAAAGATTGGAGAAGATGGATTGAACTTGAAGACACCTTCATCCTGCAGTGGATTGATAATGGTTGATGATGATGATGATACCAAACTTGATTGTTTGCAATAGAAAAGATGTTGAGGTAAAAAGAGAATTTTTTAATGTTTTTGGATTTGTTTTGAATACATTTATATTATTATATATTTTTATTTTTTAATGTTCCTTGAAAAAGACTATATTATAAAATAGTCGAAATGTTGGGGTGTAGGTTTATTTTTATAATAGTCATATAAAAAACAAGTTGGAAAATTATGAACTATTTTTAAAAAGAAAAACTGTGTAGATGATATTTGATAGAGTAGTCTGGAATAAATTTGTTCATTTTAAAAGATAAAGGGGTATTTTGGAAAGAGAGAAGATTGATTTGGAAAATGTATAATGGACAAAGGATACGAATTAAACTGGGGAGTAATGAGACTGATGAAGTGAATATAGAAAGTGAAGTTAGGAAAGGATGCAGTATGTCACCTCTTCTCTTTAATATTTATTTAGAAGACATGCTCAATAATTATTTAGTGTGTGGAGGAGTAAATGTTGGAGATAGAGAAATAAAATGTATAAGATTTTCAGATGATATGACTTATATAGCTGAGAATGAAAAGTGTCTTCAGAATATGTTGAATAAATTGGAAGCAGAATGTATGGAATATGGAATGAAGATTAATGTTGAGAATACTAAGTGTTTATGGATAGGGAGAAATGCAAAAAGTCTGCAGATTGAAATCTGTGATAACAGTTCAACAGGTAAAGAGATTTAGATATTTGCATAGTTGGTTGAGTGAGGATGGAAGAAGTGAAGTTAAAAGAAGAATAGTATTAGCAAAAGGGGCATTTATTAAGAGGAAAATGATATCTTATGGATCATTGAAAAGAAAAGAAAAAGATTAATTAAATGTGATGTGTGGAGTTTTTAAATGTATGGTTGTGAAATTTGGACAATGGGTAATAAAATTAGGAACTGATTGGAAGCCTTTGAGATGTGGACATGGGGAAGTTTTGAAAAGAATAAATGAAAAAAGAAGACAGATTGTAGAAATCAAAGGAAGAAAGAGAAACTGGTTTGGATATATGTTAGAAGAAATTATAGTTTAATGAAATATGTTTTGTAGAGAATGGTGAATGGAAGTAAAAAGAAAGGGTGGAAGAGATATGATATTGTTGGAAGATATAAGAGAAGGGAAGAGGTACATGGAATTGAAGAGCTGGGCAAGGAAGAAAATGGAATGGAAAAATGAATGAAATTGATGATGTGGCTGCTCTCTGGACCTATCTATTTGACAGAATGTGATGTGTGACATTTTCAAATGTATGGTTGTGAAATTTCGACCATGGGTAATAAAATTAGGAACTGATTGGAAGCCTTTGAGATGTGGACATGGGGAAGAATAAAAAAATCAGTTGAATGAATAAAATAACAAATGAAGTTTTGAAAAGATTAAATGAAAAAAGAAGACAGATTGTAGAAATCAAAGGAAGAGAGAGAAATTGGTTTGGACATATGTTAGAAGAAATTATAGTTTAATGAAAGATGTTTTGTAGGGAATGGTGAATGGAAGTAAAAAGAAAGGGTGGAAGAGATATGATATTGTTGGAAGATATAAGAGAAGGGAAGAGGTACATGGAATTGAAGAGCTGGGCAAGGAAGAAAATGGAATGGAAAAATGAATGAAATTGATGATGTGGCTGCTCTCTGGACCTATCTATTTGACAGAATACTGTTGATGATGATGATGATATATACTGAATAATGATAAAGATATGTGTAAAGAGATTGTGGTCTGGGCCAACTTGGGAATTATAGATTTTTTCACATGTTTTTGATCATGCGTTTATGGTTACATCCCTCCATAAGATGTTAAAAGTGGATAAAAACCACTCTCTACACTGCATGAAAGTGGTGTAATGAAAATAGACTACAGAAATATTATTCATTTTTGGATAATCTTTAGTCTAATCGATGATTAATAAAAATGATTAATTGTAATATATATTTTGTAATGGACCTCAAACTCTATTGAGAAATAAATAAATACACCTCTATCACATACTGTGAGCTTTAGTAACTAATAGATGCCATATAATAGTACTTACTAAATTCCTATATGGCTTTTGTTAGTGAGGAGCTTTGGATCCTAGAATAGTACACCTTGATATTCAGGATCAAATGTACTTTTGATATATTATCAAGCTATTAACTCAAACTAGAAAACCTAAATGTTTTGTCTTAGCTAATTTGATATTTTATTGCTTTGTATCAAATTCTAGCCCTAGAATCAGCTTGCATATTACTGTTTTACCAGCCTCCATGCGACTTACTGTAAGCTTTAGTGACTAATATCATATGCCATCTATTAGAAACCAAAGCTTACAGTAAGTGGCATAGAAGTGTGAAAGAAAAATGTTTATGCAATATTTTATTGGCTTATTCTATATCCTGGCCAACAGAATAAAGTTGTCACCAGTTGTTAAAAAAACTAAAGACACCATGATATATAGAAACAACTGGTTTCAGATCTATCTAATCATACAAGCAAGTTGGCTAAGATTGAATTTATGAAATTTTTCAGTTTGCATTGATAGCTTAATAATATGGCAGAAAGATAAATGATGATTGCTAGAGGAAAGGTACATTAGATTCTAAAGGTCCAGCTGCACTGTTTCAAGATCCAAAGCTCCTCACTGATGAAAGCCACAAGGTTGAAACTAATCTTGGAGATATTGGATAGACTGCACAGGATGGGAATTTATTAAGCACTATAGTTATTAAAGTTTACAGTAAATGGCATAGAGATAGTGAAAGAAAAATGTATGTTGCTATACAGCTGCAGCATTGTGCAAAAGTTATGTAATATTTTCTTGATTTAAATAATATTCTAGTTTGCTCGCATGTATGGCACAATTGTCCTCAAAGCTGTGTATTGTTACCATGACTTCAAAAGAAAAGTCAAGGAAGCTTTCATCTCCAGAGACAAAGATGGCATAAACAGGAAAGACAATGTCTAGCATATTTAGCATAAATTTGCATAGCATTAACCATATTAGCAGTCAAGCCATGATTATGAAGGTTGGACCCCAAGTGCTAAGCTCGTTTGTTCTTATTTATCTATTTGGTAACAATACTCAGCTTTGAGGACAGTTGCACTACACATGTAAGTGAATTAGAATATATATATATTTCCCCAAAGTAAAAAAACTATTGATTTAAATAAATAAATGATTACATATGTAAACTCTGAACAAAAATATTGAAATTATAATCCGAGATCATATAACGATTTCTCTCTAAACTTCTCCATAAGCCACCTTGCTGAAATAGCTAAATTTAATGGCTGGATAAATTATGGTGACTCATATATTTGCTACGTAATCTTATCTATAGTTGCATACTGTTAACTGACAAATAAGTCATCTTCCATTATACATCTTGGAAAAGTTAAATTATTATACTATCTATTTACTTCTCATCCTAGATGTGATGACTACGGCTTACTTTTACGAGTGATGATGTCAAATTTCCACTGATAATCTAAATTCTTAGGGCTATGATCATTATTTAAGCATTTTACATAATTTGAATCACTATTCCCATAGTACTAGTTTTATATATAATGATAGCTAATTACCGTACACCAGTTTGAAACTTACTAATATGCGCACACATTGCACAACAGTATCTAATTTCAATAATGTATAGTATTGTAATAAAGAACTACAAAAGTTTTAAATATTAATAAATAATTTAATTAAATATGGTTTAAATGTGATACAAAAGAAGCTTTTGCGTTTCATAAAATATATAATAATGTTGTTGTTTATAGTAGTTTTAAAATATTAATTTTAAGATTAACATATACATATTATATCCCTTCATCAGTCTAAAATTTACATGAAATCTTTTATATTTAGTATATATATACACACGAGCACAATTCACATTTTCTCCACCCTTTTAAAAGTGAAATGTGAGCTTCTAATCTAGCTAACTACAAATGCAAATAAAATGGAGAAGAGAAATAAAATAATGCACTTCGTGTATTAATAAACCTTAAATACTAAACAGTGAAATATACAATAGATGAAAACAAAACTGTGATGTGAACTTCTCTTAATTCATCCTAAGCTTACTTGTAAATAATGGACTTGTCCAAACTACAATGTTATAAAGATCAAATTGTACATACAATATAGCTAACCAGTGAAAGGATAGTGAAAGTAAATAAATAACCAATAGCATAAACAGGCTAATTGGAGAGCTAGATCAGTGAATCCAATTGTTTGGAGTAAGGAAGGTGATTGGGCTATATGTATTGGAAGTTGACATCAGATGACAATAACTTGGTCCGCTATTTGCTAAAACCCTGTAGCACATGCTCAAGCCTGGAGTTCAAAACTTCTGGCTATTGATAATGTACCTGTAACTACATAGATAAATGTAGTTAATACTGTGCTGGTCATGCTGAATGACTGGACTAACTTCCAGCTATATATTTAGCTTGCTATTTCTACTCTTAACTCTTCTGACTGTACTGGGTAGCTTGCCTTGAGTTTGTTAAATGACTTGTGGCTGTACAAGACAGCTTGCCTTGATTCTGGATTAGTCGTAGCACCTTTCAGTCCTATTGGGACTTGTCTCACTGCTTAGATGTATCGGTAGTGAATATAGTAGTAACACCTTCACTGTTGGAAGTAGTTTCAATGCAGAGCACATTCAGTCATATAGATAGACAGACATTTTCTCTTTTAAAATGTTCTCTCCCTTGGCTTGCCTCCAAAAAGGCTAACTATTTATTGCCAGATCCCCTACCTTACTGGCAACAATTTGATTCAGAGGGCTTAACCAATGGTAAGATTTTATACACATGTTTACACATTGGCCATACTTGTTTTTACTCTTTGGCCATGTTTAAATATTGATTGTCCACATGTTTATACATTAGTTAGCGGCAATGCATGCTCAATCCGATCATATAAGGAAGGAATCTGGATTAGTCCACATCTGAAGGCAAGGTCAGATATGACAGATATAAACACAATTACAAAACAAATTGGGTTCAAACTAATATTTGTAAACATTCTCATCTAAGTAGATTTTTCTTCTAGAGTACGTTCTAATAGAACTTCACAAGTTTACATATGACTTTTTGGATCTTTTAGTAATTCAAATACTTGTTGTGCATTCTTTAGATTGTTCAATTTCTTTCAATATATTTTCCTATGAGCTATTCTTATACTGACAAATTTGACTTTTTCGAGTTTTTTTTTAGGTGATATTTGGTATTTAGATTGTATTAAGCCAGTCAAGTCATAAAAGTGGCAAGTAGATTCAAAAACTGAAGACATTTTACAAGGTTATGCAGATTACATCTCGATAGGATCGGGTACAGCTGGTACATCTGGGAATTTAGCAGAGTATAGTACTATAGATAAGTTTTTCCATGCAGTTATGGTTCATTACAACTTCAGCTTCTGTGTGGATTATTAGATTTTTCTTGATTATTGTAAATTGCCAGATAGAATTTTTCTTGTGACTAACATTATTTGTGAAAATAATTGTGAATTTCATATATGACTATTAAATGCTGGAACATTAAATCTCTCCAATGTTTTAAATTCTGTTTAAATAACCTCAGCTTATGGCATAACTAAGACTAAATATTGAAACCATTGTTTCATAATTAAATATGTATGTAATAATTAACTAAATGTAATAATTAACTAAATGCAATCACACCAATTAATTTAAGTTCATGTTTTTCTATTTTATCAATAAAAAAAGCTTTATTGTAACATCACATTTGATGGCTACAAATTCTTAAACAGCCTAATTCTCCTTTATTCAATTAACAAAAACTGTTCACTTTTTTAAATATAAATTTTAAATTTTACAAAATAATTTTTGTACATCATAAGTTTTGAATGACAACATTTATACTCGTAAATAAATTAATTTTGACCACTATCAGAAAAAATATTTTACATTTGTAATATTAATTTTTCATGGCAACAATAAATTCTGGACAATATTTTATATTCTACCCAATTTTTTATTTTAATAGCACACATTTAAGATCAATCTATGCATTCATTATTCAACAAACAAACAAAATGCTAATTCTTAAATATTTTTAGTTAACTTCAGAGTGAAGGTTTTATTTATTCTCATGTATGTACTTGGATAGATTTTGGAACAAGAAAATGCTCATTTTATCATACAGGATTTGAACTCCAAATTCACTTTTGCAGATTATCGTTAATTTTTTGTAAAATCAAATTCTTCCTTTTGCAGATCAATTTCATCTTTTCGCAAGTCAAATTTTTTTTACAAAATTTGTTTTCTTAAGCTATGGTAATAAAATTAAAATCCAACGTAAATTTCTTATTCAGAAATTCAAAATTTTATTGCATGGAATAATGACATAAAATATTTATTGGTACATATAACATCTGTTATATGTCACACAATAATATAGTGTATGTGCACATATATATATAAAGTAAAGGAAAAGCAAAAGTAAACACAAATTTTGTAGATATTTTTCTACATTTTCCTAGAATAAAAATACTAAATAAAGGGTTAAGTAATTATGAATTTAAACGTAATTTTATTATAGATTAAAACATTTTAAAAAGATCTAAATATTATTTTTTACTCTGATTTTGAAATTTAAAAACAAGCATGTCCACTGATAATTGTAAAAAATATGTATCTTTGAAAATCTTTTAATTAATAGTGGGATACGTTTCTTTATCTATTTTTAAAAATCTTTGCAGATTAAAAGTTCCAAAAGTAGCTTTTAATTAAAAGTGCTTTGAAGAGAGTAAAAACATGCATATCCCACTTTGATAAAAATTTCAAACTTGTTTTCAAAAGGATTAGAGAGATAAAAAAATTGTTTTCAAAATTAATATTTTTATCACCTCAATCCAAATCTATAAAAGGTTTGAATAAAAGGATTATTTCAGTCTGGTTTTCAGTTTTTAACAGTCTGGTTAAAATTTTTGAGAAGCAATGGCCAAATTGTCCAGTTGCAAAGTCTGGATAATAATGTTTGAAAAGAACAGTTTGGCTTGTGGTTTCTGTAAGAGCTGGCCAGAAGAGTCTGGTTTTAATATTTAGAGAAGCAGCTGTCTCATAGCTAGCTGTGATCTAAAATATTTTATGAAGAGTAGGCTGCAGTTTGTTGGTAACTGTAACAGAAAATAGCAACAGTAAACTAGCTGTAGAGATGGCTCGTAGAATTATACAGAGCTCCCATGAGATGTAGCTGAAATCAAGGCAGAAGATCCAGCAGTACAGTTCAATAGTGGAGTTTGAATTCACATGGAGGAAAATGATCCACTTCTTTATGTTGTAATTCATAGCTACAGGTATGTGCTAAGGTCAGTTGCTTGCCTGAAATCTATCAAACCAAGACAGCTTGTCAAGCCCTAGACAGAAGGGAGCTCACGGAATTCCAACATACCTGATATTTCTCTGATGATGACAGTTATCTGAATTATACTTTTCTCTGATGATGCTAACAAGCCTAAATTATATTTTTCTGATGGACCAAAAGCCAAGCTTACCAAGAAAAAGCTTGAAGAAATTGCTATACATATGCTACTGTTTATCTAGACATGCAAGGAACCAAATATATAATATGAGTTGTTTTAATTAATTTTTTTTTAAAAAAATGACATTCTAAAAAGTGAGATATATAATATAGAATAGTATCATCTTAAATTGTTTAAACTCTATATTTTTTTAAAAAAGAGTAATGCAAATAAATAACTGCTTGGTTAAAAAAATCTAAGGGACAGAATTAACACTTAAAAGATATTTTAAAATCTTTTAAAGAAGCAACCTGTGATCTGAGACATAAAAAAGAATATTATTTAAAAAAATTTTTTTTAAAATAATGCAATCATAATTTTGTGACCTGTCATAAAATGACTATTTCCTTTTAAAAAATAAAACTATAGTTAAGAGTTACCTGATGAAAAAAAACTTTTCTGTCAAAAATTGACTATACTTTATTTTTTTAAAGAAAAAGAAACTAATAGAATTTGATAAACTGATTTTTTTTTTATTGATAGACACTCATATATGTAAATTTTATGTATATTCAAAATGGAATTAGTTGTTATAAAAATTATTGACATTTATTGTTTGACAAAATTAAATTTAATAGTCTGAGCAATTCTATATACATGTTTTAGTAAACCTAGCATAGGTATTTATATTATTAAAAATATAACTTAAAAAATTTAATCATATATTATTGTAGGACAAATCAGATATGTTTAGAAATTACACGCACATGCATGCATATATAGATCAATGCTTTTCAAGTATAATGTAAAATTTTAGTCATTTTTAAATTTTATTAGATATCAATTGAAATGTATTTTTTGTATATTATAAAACACAAGTCTGTGTACAGATATATATATATATGCATTTATGGAAACCTATTAAGAAGTATCGTAAATCAATGTAATAACTTGAATATTGTAAATCACATATATGTAAATCACAATGTGATAATTTGTTTTATTATTGTATATTAATCAAAAATTGTAGAGTCATAATCCTAGACTATAATATCATTTTTAAAATTTTTATTGTTAATAAACTTGTGTTAAATTATGAAAATTATTCCAATGGTTCTAAATATTTTTAGAATATCTATTTCCATCATCTCTTGATCACACAACAGTAATAGAACTTATGTTTTCTGAATTAGATTCGAGCACAGGCTGAAGATATATATTAAATGGCATTTATATTTAGTATATGGGCATCCAGATGATGATGATGATTCCTGGGTTATTCTGAAGATGATATTCTTCAAAGTCCATGCACCACATTTTATTTAGTTTAGTCTTATTAGAAATTAAGTTTATAGTTGCCAGTACATTAATGATACTAAATGGCCAGAGCATTGATGATGATCAGTATGTTCCAATATCCCAGTATTATTTTTTGTTTGTATTCTTATGGATTAGCACTTAAGTGTGTGCATCCAAATTAATGGTTTAATAATTGCCCCAAGCTGGCAAAGGCTCAATAGTTAGCCTGGTCTAAAAGAAGACCCATTTCCAATCCAGTCACCAGATTGACTGTTGATTTTATTCTGATTTATTGTACTGATTTATATTGATGAATGGCATTATGAGTATTACTTACTCTTACTTGTTATAATGCTGGCTGGGGGATTTATAATCATATTTGTAGTTGCTCTTCTGAATTAGCTGGCTGATCTCACACAATTTCTCATATCTTATGCTCTCTTTAATATATCTTGCTTATATATTTTTTTGATGTTAAACATTACTTTAACATTTATTTAATAACATTATTAACTTATTATTTTAAATTTAATTTCTTGGGAATGATGATGATTTGCCATCACTCCAGGTTCACTAATGATTATTTCTTTCCACTCTGATCTCCCCATCTTGTTACAATATATTTAATTTACTGCAGTTGCTGATAGTAATTTTATATAAATATTTATGTAATAATTCTTATAATTGGTGGGTTTAACAATTGCAACAGTTATTAATTACATCTACCAAATGTTGATGATTTGAAGGTTCAGCTAACATATTTCTAGCAGACAATTTAATATTTAAAGAAACTTCAATAGATTCATCATTGGAGACTATGGTGGAAGAAATAGCAGAGGCGCTTTGTCTAAACAACAGTATCACATATTACTGTCTAAAATCACTTTTTCAAGATTATCATCATTCAATTTCCTAAGAATGTTGCAAAAAATATTGAAAGTAACCAAGAATGTGAAAATACCTCATGCCACACTATTCCCTGAATGTTTACTGCCACAATTATGAAAATATTTCATCTTTTAATCTTTAGCATAAATATATGACCTATTTATATTAACTTTCAATCATGCCCTTGTTTACTGAAAATGGCAGTTAAATTTTGATTATCAAGGAATATAATTTTTTATGACATTTTTGAGTATTGAAGAAAAACTTTAAACTTCTCTATTATTTTTTGAAAATTTTGATGATCAACTCATAATGATGTATATTTCATGTGATTTGTATTCGTTTTAATCCATTACTAATGGGATTTAGGCTTAATCCCACATTTTTAGATTCCAGAATCTTATCACAAATTATCTTTAAAGTTATGGACGTATTTTCTTTAGTTATATTCATTTTCTTTAATTATTTATTTTATTTTGTTAATAGTCTTAATTTGACATTCCTTTTACCCCTGTGATTTTATTTATCAACACACTGCCATTTTTGTTATACTGATTTGTGTTTTATTAATTCCAGTGGGCAATTATATCAAACAACAGAGATTCTTAATCTGGATTTTGATGATTTCGATGATGTGATTTGCATTTTTGGCATGGGCTTCTAGAACTTGATTCAAGAGATGATGGAGCTATTTTCAGATTATTTAGAAAGTGCCTACTCAGATTATCACAAAGTCAAAGTTTAGAGTAAAATGTGATGCATTGCAGCATCCTTCTCTTTGTATACAGTAAAGTAAAATTGGAGCATTTTTATTTTTTTACTAAATGTGTAGTCTATTGATTGGCTTGAGTTATATGTAACCGACCTGGAATTTTTATAGCTTATAAGAGACAATAATTTCTTATAAATATGTGATCTATAATTGTGTTGGTCCATTGATTGACAATGATCCACCAGAATATATTGATCATTTAACTTTGGTGTCGGTCTCTTGCCTTTTGAGGGCTGTTCAATATGATTTAAACGAACATGTAAATTTTTTTTGAATAAAATCACAACAAAAAGACATTGTCGTACTTCTTTCTCCAGTCATTCACAAAAAAATATGAATTTGATTTGCAAAAAAGTGAATATATTCTGCAAAAAGGTAAATTTGGAGTGCAAATTCTGTAATGGCTTAAAATTCAGTCAAATGTCATATGGCTATATGTAATAGACACTGTTCATTCTATCACAGTATGTATATAATAATATATTGAGTGATATATATATACAATGTGTACAATATATATTATTGTTATATAAAGAGCTCGCAAATAAGCCTTGCAGAATATCTTCAACCGCAGACTGGTTTCTGCTACTGGCTTCCTCAGTGAGGTACTAGGATATTCAAGCATTAGATTAAAAATACCAGGGCAAGTAGAAAATTTTAAAAATTTCAGACATTCATATGTCTTCCAATCCAGCTATCTAACTTAAATAGCCATATGGGACTGAACTAAGTTCAGATTTAGTACGATTAAGTTCAGATTTAGTACCATATGGCTATTTAAGTTAGATCACTTTTATTAGATTTATATAAATTTTATTAGTTCCATCAAAATTTTTCACATTCAAAAATGTTTTGATATTGAAATTATTTAAGATAGGTAATTACATTTTTAAAATAATCTTTCTTATTCTTTAAACTTATAAAGTTATTATTGTTATCAGGACAGCCGAGCGAATTATTAAGTGCTGGAACAAGACTAATATGGTCACCATCACCTATACATGGATACATAAATCAATAATATCATAATTGTATATTTATTAATCACATTCAAATATACTTGCAAATATATTAAAAAAAGGACAGGTACTTCTGAAAAAGATAATAAAAAGAATAAGACACATTAGTATATAAACAATAATGAAATGATATACGTAAGCAATGAATTTAATACTAGATTGATTACAAGCTCATAACAGTTATTATAATTGAAATGTAATAACATTTATATTTTGCTAAACAAACATGCTTTCCTAGTCTTTTCCTGGCAAAATTGTGAATCACATTATGAAAATCAATTGTTTTTGCAAGATCAGACTCAGCTAAGTCTTACCAATTGCCTCTGTGTCGTAGTTGATCTTAGCTAAATTTTTTATTAGCATTAGTTTGCTGAATGAATACTCTGCAGAGGCAACAGTGGCAGGAATTGTTAAGACAATATGGATGCAGACACATAAATTTGGAAACAGTCTTTGCTTGTATCTTTTCAAGCAATTCAGTAACTCCATTGCATTCAGTTGTTGGCCCTCTCCAAAATTTGCTTGATAAACAGATGGCAAATGAATTATCTCCATTATAAGATCTTCACTGATATCAGTGGGATATTGATCTACCAGTAATTTTGATTTTTCTTTCAGTTCACCTTGAGGAAGCTGAACTTCTCAGAAATGTTCACTGCAGCATTGAAGCGAACAGTTGATCCACCAATAACATTATTCAATATTACATAGAATTCAGACTTTCTAAAACATGTTTTCTCAGGGGATTTACCCATTTCATCTTGTTTTAACAAATTTGTTTCTTTTGTAGTACCATCATGGAATCTCTTTTGTGTTTTGCTTCATCCCGAGTTCTTGAGAGTTTCAATTCTATGCACAAATTAGAAGCAACATGCTTAGCCTCACTCCACTTTTTTTTCCAGCTGTTCTGAAGATTTGTCAGTTCAGAAGTCAAGGTTTTCAAATTGGACACTTCGACATCCAGCATTACATTTTCTGGACTGAATAACCTTGTTACTGATATAAACTGGACCATACCACAGACATTATCACACAAATAAAGAATGTGACATAAGACAAGGCTCCATTAATCTCTGCTCTTCTTTTGGCAGTTAGGTTCAATTCCATGAGATTTTCTAATGTAATTTGACCCTGGAAGGTAGGCTATAAAGGGCTTTATACTTTCAACATGGTCTGATCATCATGTGTTAAACATGCTGTGAAGAGAATAACCAATACACTTCTGAAAGATTTCCCATCACTGTGGACTATAATTAAACAAGTTATAAACAGTGTATACAGTTCCAAAGTATGTTATAGTTTCAGGAATGCATTCTGCAGTATCATTTCCACACATGTAGTGAAAATAAAGCTGTTTCACATTGCTCAAGTATTGTTGCTTGTGCACCTTGGATATTTTCCTGCCATGTTGGCTGCATTGTCATAGCTCTGTGATTGGCAATCTGACAATGGTATATTGTGTTCTTTCAATGTTGCTACTATCATCTGTGCTATGTCGTATTCTGTTTTATGATTGTGTCAACAAACTGTACAAATCTTTCTACAAGTTCATACTGTTTTTCATATGATCTGACAGTGGTGTATTGTGTTCTTTCAATGTTGCTACTATCATCTGTGCTATATCATATTTTGTTTTATGGTTGTGTTAAACTGTACAAATCTTTCTATAATTTCATACTGTTTTTCATATGGTATTACATAATGCAAAAGAAGCGTTTGTTCAACATGGGCTGAATCTGGTGTGGAATCAACAATAACAACAAAATACAGTTTTCTTGTCCTCCAAAATGTGTTGCTTTATGAGGAACATTCAGCAGTTAAATTGTTTTAGGAATCAGCACTGAGATAATGTACTTGAAATTATTCTTTGACTCTTTAACTTGTAACGCATGTTCTTTTAGAATTGGATCTCTATGACTCCCATAAAATTTCCATTGTCTATTCCCCAAATGCATTGGGAACTGCCACACAAAGCAAGCCCCCGTTACCAAAGAATAGTACATCAATTATTCATTTCATAATGTTGTACCCCTTGATATGTTCTGTTTCAATTGATGCCTCCAATAGGAAGTCAATGCCTTTGCCAGATGTCAGGCATCTTTCTAATTCTCACCAAGCCAAATAGCACTCCCTATGACTTTCTTTTCTTATGTTCTGGGATGCGAGTATAAATTTCTCTACTTTTTAGCTCATCGTTTTGTTTATGCAAATATAGACTTAGATGCTGAGTTAATGCGGCAACAAATCTTGTTTCAAAATAATCAACAAGGAAAGCAAAATAATGCTTGTTTAACTTCACTCCAGACAAGTCAATTTCGGTGAATGTTTTTTACCATTTAAACTTTGAAATGTTAGAATACTTTCGGGAAAAATCTGGTTATCTATATCTTTGGGAAATGTTTTAGGAAAGCCAGTATGATTTTTAATAACATACTTTTTTATATCCAATTGAAAAGGCACCTCTATTATAAGAAGCCTAATATCAATTTCCAGTATTTGACTTATTTTCTTCACTACATGCCCAGATTTTGTAGATGGTGAAGTACTCTCATCATTAACATTCAATTGTTTCTCTAAATCTTTAAATTGAGAATTTACTTGATCTGATGTTTCTTGAAAAACCAAACTGGCCTCATGCCCTTTGTTTCAGTTCTGCACTTGTTTCACATTGTTCTGAATTTAAGTTTCATTTTGGTTAGTTTTGCATTTAACGCCACATTGAAAAAACATTTGTTCCTCCCTTTTATTAACCTCATTATATTTCTGTTTTTTCTTGCATTTTGGGGCTCCAGATTTTTGAGATGTCATTTCGTAACTATTCATAAACTGAAATGCAATATAAAATATATTCATAAGTGAGATGAAACTAAACTTTCAAACTTAAATAAATAAGTAATGAAACGAAAATTCAATAAATTATAAATAATTGTTCACTGAGGATTCTGATTAATAAACGTTATGTCAAACAAGGCTACAATGCGGTTTTGCTATGCACACAAAATATAGAGTATGAAGTATATATATCCAAGATTGACTTTCTTTTTAAAAATTTGGTTTGTAAAATTATTTAAAACTTTTCCTCTTCATGGGCCCCCTTTGAGCTCCATAGGCCCTGGAATAATTTACCAAATGCACCACCTATCCTCAGGTCTGATTGTTGTAAGAGATTCACATATAATAAATACACATTCAGTGTATATATTGTGACTTAATGATGAGGATCTTATTAAAGTTTATAATGCTAAGCTAAATTATGCTTAAACAGTAAATAATGGCAAAAACCTAATAAGTATTTGGTTGCAGTTTTCTATTACACAATTCAACTTGTCTTTAGATTGAGGACTTAACATCTATGCAGATACACTCACACATATCTATAATACCATGACTGGATATCAAAAGATGTTTCCTGAAAAGATTTTCTCTGGGATGAGATCAATAAGATTTTGGGATTATGGTCATAAACAAAGGCCGGTTGGTGATAGACTTTTGTAGGAAAATATGAGATCTTTGCCATGGGCTGTCAGTAGTTACACCCACTAATGGAATTTAAATGTTAAATTTTCAATAGAAACAAATGTATAGAAAGAAGGAGGAAAAAATTTTAATAATGTATTAGGAATTACGAAATTCTGTAATTTCAAAATTATTAAATATTCTTTACTTTTATTACCTCTGGCCTAAATCTAATCCATATGGTAATTGTTATTTGTCATAAGATTATTGCTAAAGGCTATGCTATATAATAAGATCAGACGGTTTGCATTTATTAGTTATTGTAATATGAAAATAATATTAATTCTAGTTAGAGGTGGGTGGGGAGTGTAAGCTTTTACCGGAAATTTAATATTTAAATACAAGTATATTATATTATCTATACCGAAATTGAGTTTGAAAGTCTGTGTCCTAATCCCTCTAAATTACATAAAAGTTATCATTTTTTTGATACTTACAAGAAATATAAACAAATTATTTATGCTATTTTTTTTATTTTACACGCTCACATAAATAAATGATAAAATTATGAGAACACTAGTTATTCATAATAGCGGTAGATTTTATAACTTCATGAAACACCAAAGCTTGAGATGAAATATCAGATAAGTTTAAGCGAGGTAAAATTGTTGGAAGCTGATTGACTGGATCATAAGTCCCTTCAGAATTTTTTTTCAAAGTGCCGGTTGTGTTTGCTAAAGATAGAAAAATAAAATCTACAAGTCTTTATATATTGATAAGAACATTCTAACATTATAAAGAACTAGCCAATAAAACACACGGAAGTGCAGTTTAGCAAATCACTGCATAGGTTAATACACCTGAAAACTTTATTGTCTAAGAAAATAATCTATTGTGAGCATCCCATGCCCTTTTAAAGCCAACTATTTTCAGCTATGAATATTGTTTGAAGAAATGATGATGTCATAAAACCTATAAATTAGGTTGTGAATGACAAGAAACACATCATGTCCAAACTAATATTGTTTGCCCTATTTCTAACTGCTTAATGAATTTTTATTTGGTGATCATCAAAAATAATCTACCAACCATATTACCTTTACCCATATGTTAAAACATAATAGTAGTCCTATAATGATTTAGGAAACTACTGTAATACTCTTGTTTCAGATCAGTCTCTGCTGCAGTTTGTTTGGTTTATCCTATTTGAAGAAAAAGGCAGTATTCATCAGACTTGACAATAGCCAAGCAGTAAGGAGTTGCATAATTTTCCATTCTTCTTTTACCATCTAATTAAGAATAGCCAGATAACAACTTGCATTATCTTAATATTTCTTTTATTTACATTTCTTTTGTGTTTAAAAAGAAGAGAGAGAGAATTTTTAAGATGAAAGTTTAATTATATATAGATCATTATCATCATTTTCAACCAGTATCTATCTAATGCTAATCGAAGGTATCTCCAAGTTTAATCCAATCCACACCACATCTATAAACTTTTTTATTTCATCCATTCATCTCATTTATGGGGGGGGGGGTTAGGTCTTTAAAATCTTTGAGAATCCAAGTTGACTCAACTGTTCCATCTATTATAATTTTTTCTAACATTATGTCCAGTCCAGATCCGTTTCAATTTCTTAATGTTTTTAATGAATGTCAATGATATCTATCAATTCTCCCATCTATGGATTTCATTTTTGATCCTTGTTATTTTTAGTGTCTATATAAATATATTAGACCATATATGGACTTCATCTTTATTATTTAAAGAAGGTTGCCTTGACAACAGATTGAGATTATTGATTGTTATTGATATTGTTTAATTGTTGATTGCTTTCATGTATATATATATCTCCACACTTAGTTGACTGGTGATTACTTTCTTTTACTATTAAATTATTTCTACCAATAAGCACTTCTTCCCTACCAATAAGCACTCCATCCAAGTTTAATTCTTTAGTTAATGTTTCTTTCTGCATTAATAATCCGATTAAAATGTTTTCAATTGTTTTTTATAATTCACTGATTACCAATCTTTAGTTGTTTTTCTGAGAAAATCCATTGAATATTCCTTTAATCTTTTTATTATTTATCTTTAGTTCTACTTTCTTACTTGTATTTAATAATTGTTGCAAACATTCCCTGAAACTCTGAAGCATTATTTAAAAAAAAACAACCCATCATCTGCAAAATCTAAACAATTTAAATAATCGCCATACCCATTTTAACCCACAAAATATTTTTTGTAAAACTGCAGTGAAATGTTTTGGAGGTATGGATGATAACCTTCTTAACATCACCACAAAATTTAATCTCTGTTGTTACATTCTGGTAAATAGTCTTCAGAATGTGACATTATCCTGGGCCTATATCTTGATGATCCAGAACTTTAATCACTATGGAAATACTTACAGAATCAAATGTCTTATACCAACCTACAAATCCAAAGTACAATGACAACTCATATTTATTTGCCTTTTTGTAACTTCTCTCAATACTTGGATATCATAAACTGTGCTAAAATCACTTTTAAATCTAGTTTTTTTTTTGATTAGTTTGAATCCAAAATTTGTTATAAATGATCTCAGTAAAGATTTTATTTGGATTTGATAGAAGTCTGATAGATCTGTAATTTTGAATATATTCTCTATGATTTAGAGATTTGATATATAGTTTTGCCAATAATTTTCCTACTTTTTCATTGGCCTTTTGTTAAAAACATCAATGCACATCTCACCTCTTCATTTAAAATGCTTGATATGCCAGAAGCTGTAATTGGAATGGTTATATTCATGTTCTTTTTACTGTATAATTCTTTGTAAATATCTTCTACACTTTTCATGCTTTTTTAAATAATAATTTCACTCTTTTCTTCATGTTGCTGAAATAACTTTTCTAATGTCAAAATGTTATTTTATCTTTTGAAACATTTATTCTCTTTTGTAGCTTTTCTTATCAATCGACAGTTTTATTTCTTTTATATTATTATTTAACTCTTTGTCACACCATTTTACTTATGTCTAGATATTTAATTCTTCTTAATGGGTCATTTAAAAATATTTTCATATTCCTTTTTTTCTTCATATGTTGTTGCTCCCAACATACATTTTTTCATTCTTTAAGCAATCTGAAGATAAATGACCATGCAAACACTTACAATTGGTTTCTGGGTATTTACATCATCGAGGTAGAAGAAATTCCTAAGGATATTTTATTATATGGAATATAAAAGTTTGAACAAGCATAAGACTAACACCCAAAGTTACTCAAGAATGCTATTTATTAAATTAAGTTTTGGTAGAAGGTGATATATATATGCACACACCAGATAAATGATTCATATCCATTATACAGTTTAGTGAGAATTGGGTTATATTGTACAAGATAGACAGTACTCACCAAGCTTAAAAGAGAATCATAATGGTTTGATAAAAAAAAAAACTTTTTAATTATTTTTCCATCTCTTTCTTTGCGACAGTTTTTAAAGCTAATTTAAAGAGGTGATAGATATGATTTAATAGTGAATATAGGATTCACTATTTTAAAAGTTTGTAAAAGATCTAAAAAGAGATTATAGGTAAGATGGATGGATGAAATAGGAGAGTGTGCTGGAGTGATGTGTAGAAGAGAGGCTAGAGATCGGAGAAGATGGATTAAACTTGGAAAAGTCCCATTCTGCAATGGATCGGTAATGGTTGAAAATGATGGTGATGAATATAAGAAGAAACAAAAGGAAACAAACATATACATTATAATAGTAAATAAAATAAAGTCATACATCATGTGACTTAATTTGATAAGCTTATAATTATAAAGTAAAATAAGCATGATAATAGCTCTAACAAGCTTTATCGATAAATGCCACAAGAGAAAGCATTTAAAATCTCTATCTAGAAATTATCCCTAGACCTAGAACAGTTTCTAGATATTGGCTTTTTTCAGTGAGATGCTAGGATATTTCAGACACTAGATCCAAAATGTTAGATAGCTGGATTTTAAGATATATAGGTGTTTAAAAATTTTAGATTTTCTACTTAAAAGTTGACTATAGATCCTAGTGCCTCACTGAGGAAGAGTAATGCTGTGTTCTGTCACTGGGTCATTTTCCATAATTAGTTCTCTTGAAAGGTTTATACAGCCTGGAATACTTTATAAAGTTTTTCTAATGTCCATATTGCTGGTTCTTTATTCTCTCTTTTTCATTTTCTTATGGTGATGATTTAACCAAGCCTTTTAATTTCTTCTGTAGTAGCACTCCGCATGGTGTTCAATATATTCCGCAACTTCTTCATTAATCATATCAACAAATTAATCTCCCCTGATTTCTTGTTCTACCAAAACAATTTTTTAAAACTTCTTTATTAATTCCTGGAAAGCTAGATCTTGCTCCATATAATCTTCTAATAGGTGTTTACAGTTTTTGTTTTTAATTCATCTATTGCTATTTTTATAATTTTTTTTGCACCTGCATTAGTGAATGATTGATACTAAGTACTGATCAGTCTTCAAACCCTAGATGTGTGTACATAGCTTTGATATTTTGAATAATGCCTTGGTTAAGAAGTTTGAGCAGCTCAGTAGTATTTGGAAGTAAAAATACAACTTCTACATTTTGATTTAAATAGCACTAGATACAGTTATATGTTGATGTATGTTGCTTGCTGAAAGTAGATAAAAGTTAATAAAGTAGTATAGATACTCTAAACAAGTTGTGAAGCGATACTCATCATGAAGTAATATTTACTTCGAACAATTTATTCTAGCAATTTAATAACGCTATATCAAAAGTTTTGTGGATATCCGTTTTTGTTTTACCATTTAACTAAGAATGGGTAGATATATCTATTTTGACACAATATTTTTTCATGGGCGCGCTATCTCAAAATAAAATGTCAAATTTTCACGGAATCGTCAATATCCTCCTAAAAGAATTGTTAAATCTGGATTTGAATCCCAGGTTATTGACACAGTAGTTGGATGTTACCCACTATTCCACAAGACCTTTACACCGTAAAGATATACCTTTATATTCATAAATAATTTGTTTGCTGTGCTAACTTTAATAAAGCGCGGATCTTTTAAATTAATTTATTAATTTTCTGACCGTTTTATTGTTCAAACATTCTCGTGGGTGTGGCTTACAAATAACACCTATTTTGATAGGCTGATTATGGCCGATGATGATTTATATATAAAGAATATCATCGTTTAAACTTTATAGTATTGAAGTGCTGAATTGTGCTTTTAATTATAGTAATGGTATATGTTGAAAAATAAAAGATTTTAGCTAGGATAGGCGGAAAGTTCACAATAGTTTAGCATAAAATGAATTGATTTTCTTGATTATTAAAAAAAAAAAATTTAAATAACAAATTTGATTTATAAAATGCTGAAATTTTTTTTCATTATAGATTTGATTTTAGATAATGATTTAATAATAAAAAAAGATTAATACTTGCTTTATTACTTCTTTGTATTTATTCTTATTAAGTTGAATTTCAAGTGTGTCTTCATTCTTGTCAGATTAACTTTATTATAAGTTTATTCGGATTTGGTCAGAACTGTTTCTTTTTTTAAATTCTCTTTTAAATATGGAATCCAATTCATTTTGGGGGTTGAGAAATGGAGGTAAGTCAATAACCATTTAGTATATATAATTTGCTTACAATTTCAAAGATTACGAATATCATTTACACCTCTGCAACACTGGAATATAAAATTTAGTTATACTCTATTACTTCTGGGAAAAGATTTAATTCTCTCCCTTTAATTTTATATGAAAATAACACAAGAGTTTTAGTAGCCAGTTAGTTATTCTAAATTGATCAGCAAATGGTATTCTAGCAATAATTTAGATGAAAAATATATTGGTATAAAGAATAAAGAAAATATATTGGTGTGATCCGGGTTGCTCAGACGAAATGCTTACGCGTAATTATAACAAAAAATTCAATTGTAATATAATTCTTTAGTGCTAAAGAAACATTTCATTTTTACAATATTACATATATGCTCCCTTTATCATTAAATCTCTTTATACTAGAACTCTTTAAAATTTATATTTTTATTATTTATTTCAACTGTGTCTGTTCTGTTTTATTTGTTATACATTTAAATGAATTGATAATATTTTGATAAGAGTGTAATTAACGTTGAATGTGTGTGTGTGTGTGTGTGGGGGGGGGTATTTGTATCAAATTCGCTGACGTTATGGCCATACTTGCAGGTATGAGAGGGGTTTCAGAAAATATTATGTAGGTTTGATAACATTTATAGAAAATTTGAAATGGAAATAATTACTAAGGGAAAATTAAAACAATGGAAGAAGGAAGAACGAAGAAATCAAGATATATAGAGTATGTTACAGCTGTCTTGCAAAGATATAAGATGGAAGTAGTCATATTGAAATTAGTGACTACTGTAATGGTTAAACATAATTTTAATAAGCTAGCAGTTTATTCTATAGACTATTGAAATATATTATGTTGAAGTATTGCTCTACATAAAGCAATATGGATAATTAGAAAAGTGAGGATTTCAAGCTTGGATGCATTAAAGATGTGAACTTGGAGGAGAATTAAAAAAGATCAATTTGAAAAAATAAATGCAGAATATGATGGAAAGAATAAATTAAAATATATATATATTGGGGGGGGGGGTATTAAAGAAAGTGAATCTGCATTAGGCATGTACTTAGATCTGAGAAGAAAAAGTAGAAGAAAACAAATTGTTTGATAATCTTAAAAGGAGAAATAGCTTTGAGTATTTGAGAAGTAAACCAGTAGACAAAGATATGAAGCATATAGTCTTATTTCATGTGGAATCTGACTTTAGTCAAATAATTTATAATGGTGATGTTATGTCCAAATTGTCTCAAGTACTTACCACCCATTCAGAATTGTATCATATTAATGTGGTAAATATATGATTATACAAATTAATATCAGAAACTTTTGAATTAAAGACAGTTTTGATACAAGAGCAGTTCTCCACTCTAGTGCCATCTATAGGAGGATTGCCTGATCAGTGATTACTAGATGATACTGTGTTTAAATTGCTATTCCTAGATTGATTTCTGGATTTCATCTTTATGAATTAAGGTTAAGATTTAAAGCTGGAAATAATGCAGTTATGCATCTAGCAAAATACTTTTAATCCCATTTACTCCTCAAACTATTAAACCTGAAAATTTAAAACACTTATGAACTCAAAAACAACCTGAAACAACAGTGCATATAGATCTGCTGCCAGACAAGTACTGTCAATCTTTTATTAACAGTAGATATCA
The DNA here is from genome assembly GCA_028023455.1 of Epiperipatus broadwayi. Lineage (NCBI taxonomy): Eukaryota > Metazoa > Onychophora > Udeonychophora > Euonychophora > Peripatidae > Epiperipatus > Epiperipatus broadwayi. The sequence continues at coordinate 2,256,695 of JAQFVV010006259.1, read as the reverse complement.
ATATCCCCTAGCTAGGAATATTAATAATAACAAATTCCTTAATTTTTTATCTTACATATGATAAAACAAGGGCTGTTCTTCACTCTAGTGCCATCTATAGGAAGATTGGCTAATCTGTGATTCATCATCATTTTCTACCATTATTGATCCACTACAGGATGAAGGTCTCTTCAAGTTCAATTCATCTTCTCCAATCTCTAGCCTCTCTTCTTTACATCACACCAGTACACTTCCTTATTTCATCCATCCATCTTACATGTAGTCTCTTTATAGATCTGTTACAATCTCTTGGAATTCAGTTTAATATTTCAACTGTCCACTATTATCATCTTTTCTAGCAATATGTTCAGCTCAATTCCACTTCAGTCTCTTATTTCTTTCACTAATATCAGAACACCTGTTTGTTCTTTTCCCCATGTATTTCATTTTTTAATCTTTTTTTGTTATTCCTAACATATATCTCTCCATACTTCTCTGAATGATCTGAAGTCTCTATATTGCTCTTTGATTAAGTACCCATAAATAAGAAGTGGTAAAATACATTTATTAAATATTTTCATTTTCAAACACATAGGCATATTTCCTTTTAATATTTAAGTTATTTCTACCAAAAGCACTTCAACCAAGTTTAATTCTATAATTACTTTCATCCATTATGTTTTCATTTGTAGTTATAATCTAACCAAGGTATTTGTAGTTATTAATGTCTTCTAACTCATATCATTATCAATCTTTATTTTCATCTTTTGGGAAATCCACTGAACATTATTTTATTTTTTTTAAGATTTATTTTTAATACTACTTTCTTATTTTCAACTGATAATTCTTGCAACATTTCCTAAATCTCTAAAGCATTATTTTCCAAAACAACTACATCATCTGTAAAATCTAGATGACTTAAATAATTGCCATTTACTTTTATTCCTTTACAAAATACCTTTTGCAGCACTGCTGTAAAAAGTTTTGGAGATATGGAGTCATACTGTCATATCACCTTCTCAATTAATCTTTTTAGTATTATTATGTAATTTAATTGTTACTGTTGCATTTTTATAAATATTCTTCAGAAAATGACGATATCCTGAGTATACCTTGATGATCCAATGCTTTAATCACTGAAAAAATGCTTATAAAATCAAATGTCTTTTCATAATCTACAAATCCAAAGCATAACTGTCCTTTCTGTAACTTCTCTCAATACTTGGTTATGATCCATTGTACTAAAACTACTTTTAAGTTCAGTTTGTTCTTTTAGTTGGTTGAAATCTAAAGTTTGCTGTAAATGAGTTGTAATTATTTTGGTAAAAATTTTGTATAGAACTGATAAGAGATTGAGATCTGTAATTTCTGATATCTTCTTTATCACCTTTTAAAAATATTAATACTGCATTCTTCCAACAATCTTGTACATCTTTACATAACTTTGCCTTTTTTTTTTCTATTTCTTCATCTTCTTCTTTTAAGATATCAATTATAATTCCATCATTACCTGGAGCTGTTTCCTTCTTCATAAATTTAATTGCATGTCTCACTTCTTCATTTAAATCTTGGGCAATTCAGTAGATATAATAATTGTAGGAAATACTTTTCTTTGTTCTTTATTGCTATATAATTCTTGATAGAACTCTTCTACACATTTTATAATATCATCTCTCATTTTAGTAATAGTTACATCTTTTTTTCTTATTGCAGAAATGTTTTCTACCAATATCATAATGTTGTCTTACACTCTTAAGACTTTTATTCTCTTCTATAACTTTCCTTACTGGTTCATCATTATACTTTTTTATATCATTATCAACTCTTTTTTGCACCATTTTACAAAATTTGTGATATTTCATTCTTTTTAATGCATCATTTTTATATAGTTTCATATTCCTTCTTTTCTTTATAAATTGTCTTGTCTCAGTAGAAATTTTATTGGTCAATTCCTGCTTTTTTCTACAAACTATCTTTGTCGCAGTTTGTAAAAGTATATCCGTTATTTGTGACTACCAGTCAATAAACATTGGCTATAAGATCGGGCTATAATCTCTATGGAGATACCAACAAGACCACAAATGAAGACCTTTGCTGAATTATTAATGTAAACTATAATATTTGATCTGATTTAGTTTCAGCTTTATTTGAACTGGATACAATATCTTTGGTATTAAAATGAAATACCTTAACAGGAATATGGAAAATTATCTGCTTCAATTGTTTTTTTTTTCAATTAAAAGCTATTTGCAAGACGAATGTAATGATTTTCCCTCTGCTGCTTTTGCAAAGTCTAAAAGGAAGTGTATCCATGAGGCTTAATAGTTGAGTTAAGGTAGATGAGTCAGATATTTCAGTATGTAATCAAATAAATATCTTTTAGCCATATTTATGCATAAATCCAGTTGTGTATGTCTGCATAATATATATATTTATGACATTACTTATGTATACACATGTACATATGCAATATATATATATGTGGCATTACTCATGCACACATACACGCACACACAACACCATAAGACATATTTTGGATTAAATTGGGTAGTTAAGAAAAATTAAATGGAGATTATTTAGGTCATTTATATTTTGTAAATAATAAAGTCTTTTTTTCTTACAAATAATGCTTTAGAGTTTCTATAAATATTACAATAATTATCTGATGAAGTAAGAAAATAGGGTTAAAGGTAATACTAAAAATATTTCATTATTGTTCAGTAAATAGTCATCTAGATTTTGTAAATATTGCTATTTTTACAAATAATGCATCAGAGCTTCTGGAAAGATTGCAAGAATTATCAGATGTAATATAGGGCAGGGGTGGCCAACTTTTGTGTTCATAAGATCTACTTTTTATTTTAGAAATGTGTTGCGATCGACTTATTGTCATAGGCGTAGTCTAAGTGGAGGGAGGTGTGAAATACATACTATTTTTATATATCTACTTAGTAAAAAATAATTATTTAACGGGCCAAAAAAACTCATGACCGGGGGAATTAAAGCAATATGAGTAATTATTATTTATTAATTCAAATTAGCTACATTAAACAAGATTAAAAATATTATTTTCACTAATGATACGGCTTAGTGGACTTCACCTATCTAGAATTGAAAAAAAATTTAGAACAAAAACAAAAATAAAAAAAACTTGGGAAATCTTTTGACTTAATTTGTTCCACTCGTTACCCGATAGCTCTTGCCAGATTGGCCTCGCGATCGACCGGTGGATCACGATCGACTTGTTGGACACCCTTGATATAGGGGATTTGAACATAGACTTTCAAGCTCCCTTCAGCTATCCAATCTGTCTCATGCAAATATTACACATGACAACACACATATGAAAAAGATAAATGATCTCCATATGTGCTAAACTAGCACTCATCAGTTGATCCAGATCATCATCTCTCATTACTCTGTTTATATTAAGATAGCAAATCTTCAAACTTGAATGGATAGGCTTCAATCTATTCCATCCTCCAATTCTTCAGCCATCTATATTATTGAAAATCTGATGATGAAACACCAAATCCCTTGTTAATGCCGATATTATTGTCATGTCCATGTTGATTTTAAGTCAATCTGACTCAGGACCTTGTCCATTTAAATACCCAGAAGAGGGATGGGCAGAATACCGACTGAATTTGTAATATTTAAATACAAATATTTATATACCTGGTCGAGTTTAGATATAATATAGGGGATTTGAATACAGACTTTCAAGCTTTATTCAGCTATCCATTCTATCTCATACAACCAATACACACGATCGATCGCGCATATGTGAAAAAGATAAATGGTCATTTATCTTTTCCACATGTGTGTGGTAGGTTGTGTAAGATAGAATGGATAGTTGAAAGAAGCTTGAAAGTTATCTTTTTCACATGTGTGTGGTCATGTGTATGAGATAGAGTTGATAGACGAAGGAAGCTTGAAAGTATGTGTTCAAATCCCCTATATTATATCTAAACTCCAGGTATATAAATCACACTTGCATTTAAATATTACAAATTCACCTTGTATCCTGCACATCCCTCTTCTGTCTATTTTAAGTGGACAAGGTCCTATGCATGAGGGGTCAGATTAACATAAAGTCAACATGGGCATGAGAATGACATTGAAATTAACAAGGGATTTGCGCATTTCATCATCAGATTTTCAATGGTATGGATGGCTAAAGAGTTAGAGGGTGGAGTAGATTAAAGCCTGTCCATTAAAGTTTGAAGATTTGCTATCTTAATATATGTGTGGAAGATGATAGTCTGGACTAACTGATGAGTGCTGATTCAGAACAAATATGTATATTGATCATTTATCTTTTTCACAAATGTGTGGTTATGTTTATTGCTTGTATGAGATAGAGTGAATGGCTGAAGATAGCTTGAAGGTCTGTGTTCAAACCCCCTATACTACATCTAAACTCCACGTATATAAATCCTAGTTGTATTTAAATATTAAGAATTATCAGATGAAAGGAAGAAATTAAGATTAAAAGTATATTGTTCAGTAAATTTTCTCAGAATAAGAAAATAAATGTTAATAATCATGAAATAGAAGATATATGTTAGTTGTAAGAAGTAATGAAATACATGGATGAGAGAAGAACCATATATCACCAACATCATTGAATGAATTAAGAGACTGAAGTGGACGGGTGGATATATTGTTAGAATTCTGAGATGATGATTAATGTACAATCGTAGTAGCCCAAGAAATTTTAAAAAGATCTACAAAGAAACAAACCATATGTAAGATGGATAGATGAAATAATGAAGTTTGCTGGTAGATTGTGGAGACGTTTTGAAGCAGAGAAATTGGATTAAACTTGGAGAGACATTCATCCTGAAATAGATCAATAATTGTTGAAAATGATAAATGATGATATTTATGTTTGTGTATGCATGCACACGTATGTTTCTTATATTAAGATGAGTTTTAATATTTGTAGATCATTTTTTACACACGCACACACATACATTTATGCTGGATAATATAGTAAACGTTTGAATGAAAACTGATTATTTAGATTACACACCAGACACACATTTATGCTGTGTATGCAATATACGGTAAACTTTTGTTTGAGTGAAACTTGATTTTTCAAATTATTTATTTTTAACAATCAGACTTTCAGGAAAAGAGATTTTATAGTTTATTTTTTGGAAACTAACAAAGGAATTGAAAATGATCTTAAATACATGAGCTATATTTGATAATACATTTGAAAATAATATAAGATTGACTAGTCATTAAGATAATGCTGATGATGGAATTCATATAATACTGTACTTGAGTGAAAATTACTCTATTTGAAGCATTTAACCAGTTTCCCGAATTTTACTTGAACATTTTTGAAGTTTTAGAGAAATATTAATTTTTATAGCAAAGAAACATTTGTAAGAGAAATAATACTCTCTCTATAACCTCGTAATGATATGCGAAGGGATCAGTTGCTAACCATGGCATAGTATGGAGAATATTGGTATTACAAAAACGTTCGCATGCGTGGTCGGAGACTAAGAAGGAAATGTTATTCAATTAAAAAAAAAATCTTTGTTTTGTTCAACCGCGGATAATTAATCAAAGTTGGAAAACTATTTATAAAAAAAAAGTTCTCTATTTGGGGAGGGGGGGGGAGGAGATACTAGCATTAGTAATTATAATTTTGAATGCTTATCGGGTAAATACATTTTTATATTGGCTTGCACGGTTTGGCGCAGTGGAAGAGTGACGGACTTTAGAACTCAACGTATGCAAATCCTCATCCGTTTGTCATTTCCGGTGCTCGAATTTTATATGAGTTCCCTTGCAGTAATAAATCATTCGATTATTTTTTTTATATATTACGATGGCAACGTACGCTACAAACAGTTTTTTTGAATTTACAATGAAAATGAGGGGAGGGGGGAGAAAAGCAGCAAAATTTCATCATCATAGGAAAACGCGGGCTTAAAACGGATGTTTTTTTCAACCAGCCTGTAGCTAGTTAATCTCTTGTAAGAAGATATATGTATATAATAACGTCAACAAATGGTCACATGACTTCTGCCCACGTTAGTTTCAAATAGCAAATCTATTTCTCCTACTCTAAATTTCCCACCTTGTGTAAGCCTTGAGTAATCAATAGATGCCAAATGTCACTGCTTAATATCGTGTACCAATTCTATAAGCTATATGTAATTAGAAGGGATTTGACAGACCCCTTCAGTCATCCATATCCATCAAGTATATATTCTATATTGGTATTTAAATATTCTATATCTGTGAGCTAGAAATTGACCTGGGGATGTGAATAGTTCAGCACTGGGTAAGGAATTATTAAGTCCTTCCGTCTGGCATCTTGATTATTGAAGCTTACACTAGGTTGCAGAACTAGAATAGAAGATCTAGATTTGCAACTTTAAAGCAGATTATGTTAATTAGTTAACAAAACATTAGACTAAATGACATTTGATAATCTCTGGTAGTAGTTTGTCATCAGCCTTACATTATGGCATACATACATTAATCCCATTCTTTATTATCATCTATCTATCTAATGGATTTGTCCTATTTTGTTTGCTTATGTAATACCACAAATTAAAGTTATTGGTTTCTAATCATTGTTAGACATGGCCAAAGAGGTGTAAGATCCTCTTTAAATTGCTTCAGTAAAATCTCGCTCAGGTTCTTACTTTTTGTGTAATTCTTAACTGAATTTGTTTTAAGTCAAGCCAACTCTATTTTCTGTAGCATATTTACTCAATTTCCAACATTCCTCTTATGTTTGATAAAAATTTGTAAAACATAAACTACTCCATTTATCAAATTTTCAATGATGACATATTAGTTTTATTATAGTTTCATTATCAAGAACTTTAGACTGCAGTCTTCAGGATCTTAAAAGCTTTTTAATTATTAAGTCTTATAATGTTTGGGGTTTTTTATCGTTCTTAATTTCATTATTTTTAATTCGTAATTTTTAATAGCATAAATTTTAAATATCAGATAATAGTCTCAAATGTTTAAATAATTTTATTTCATTATCTTGCATTTTTTTTTTTGCTATTATTTATTAGAGTACTAGTTTACATCAGAGATTTCAAATAATGAATATGGATTATACATTAACATACAAACAAAAAACAAACAATAGTAAACAATGAGGATTGCCAATTCCTTAACAAGCTTTGTGTTAAATGCTTAGCCAGAGAAAGCATTTAAAATATCTGTCAGGAACCCCCGCCCCCCCAATCCTTGACCAGGGGTTTCATGCTTTGGCACTCCTCAGAGAGAATAGGGTCATGTGATCTATGACTTATTTCAACCAATAGTATTCTTAGAAAACAAGAATATAAGTGTGTGAAACTGAATTGACTATAGGAAGTTTTATACATCTTTTAAATTGAAATAAAAAAGGTTTTATATATATTGTAAATAGTATTACAACCAATCTAGACTACCAAAATGAGAATAAAGTTATTTGAAAATTTGTTGAGGAGAATATTAGCAGTTAAAAGAATATGCCGGTGAACATTATTGAAAATTTGTTAGGTGTCAAGTTTACTAAAAGATGAATTGGAGAGGAAAAATTTGTTACGATTGTTGAAGGAATGATGATTGGAAGCTAAAACTCACTATTGGTATTGCTTTAAGTACGAGTGCATGACGTTTTTTAATAGTATGAAACTAACTTCCATTTCATGTACCTTGCTTGAATAGGCAAACTGGAAAAATGATTAGAAAAAAAATCATATATCTTACAAACTCTGATAATAACCACAAGTTGCTTAGTTTGAATCCCCAACTTTTGAGATTTGCTCTTTTTAAAAAGTAGGGGTTTTAAACTAAAAACATAGGATGGCATAATATTTAAATTTTGTTAAAGCAGTATTTTTATATTTTAATGAGTTCAGTTTAAATACTGTATCTACTTCATAACATTTTCTCTGGTTCTACAGAAAATAGTTTCAATATTCTCACAAGTTAAAACAATATCTGTTTATATTATGAAAGAGTTTGTTGAAATCAATATTTTATTTCTTAATGAATATTTTTAAATATTTCAAGAAAAGTAATATGGTAGAAAAACCTATTTTCACGTAAACTAAATTAAATTATTCATGAGCATGTATTTTTCTTTTGTAATTTTGAAATAAATCACAAGGTAATTAATCTTTAGATTAAATAACAAACTTTCATAAATCATTTGAAAGATGGATTCACATTAATTAATCAACTTAAACTTGATTTATACTAAGGCTATTGAGAATCAACTGATAATAAGTTCTCTTTTATTGATACTCACTGTGAAGATGAAGAAAATTGAATTTTGTTGATATATTTTTGACATATTTGAACTGATAAGACATTACATTTGTTGGATAAAAGTTCTTTCTAATTTTCCTATCTATATTATATTTAATATATTCAGTAGCAATTTCTTTTTCTCTTAACCCAGTTATGCCATTTAGTGTATGCTTGATTAATCATTAGATGTTAGATAATAGTGCCACCTAGTGTAATCTTGTGTAATCAATAGACACTAGATAGTAATACTTAATAAATCCCTATCCAATGGTGTCCCATCCAGTGTCCCCATAATAGTTTCTAGCTTTTGGCTCTCATCAGTGAGGAGTTTTGGATCTGGGAGTACTGCACCTAGATTTTTTGAGTGTAATGCACATTTCCTCCAGAAGCCATCTTTTACTCCTTTGTTTTATTACTAAGCCACCAACCTAAATTAAAGAAAGGAGTAAAAGATGGTTATTATAGGAAAGATGCTTTAGATCAAATTTTTTTTAGATATAATACTCTCAGATCCAAAGTTCCTCAGTGATGAAGCCCAATTTATAGGATATTGAATGGGACAGTACTGGATAGGGATGTATTAAGCAATACTTAAACTTGCATAATTATTTGTAAGAAAAAAACATAATGAATAACATTATGTAAGCCGGAATCATGTGATGTTTTATTTCATATATCATTTACACCCTTTGCATGCAAATTTATTTTTATGTTAGCAATTTCAAGTATAAAATATTCTTCAGAGCTTAAATTTTTCTGAAAAAATGTTATCTTTGTAAAGTGATTTCCTATTTATACATTGGCTTTATTAAGTAGAAGTAATTCAGTGTCTCTCTACTCTAGGTCTATCTGTTCCTTTGAGTATTTTCTAGAAGAGATAGGTAGATGTTTAATGTAACCTAGAAGAATTGTGATGCTTTGTCACGTGATACTAAGATCTTTTTGCTCACATTTACATTATAATGACACTGTGAAATTCTTTCATAAAAGCCTGAAATCTTTTTAAAAAATCATATAATTAAGGAATTTGTAGAAGCTTTGATGTGTGTAGCATCATTTGGTAACAGGTTAAAAACAGCTAGAAAAAGGAATTTCCCTCTTCAATGTCATACATTGTTTTAAAGAATTGTCTAGAATAATGTTTTTATTATTTAGAAACCTTTCCATGTCTACTGAGATATTTAAGCTGCTGTTGACTTACTCTTCTCCTTCAATCAGAATGAAATGTGATCAAACATTCCAGATGCGAGTTAATATTGTTACTGATTGGTTGTTATATTTGTGACATAAAACAAAAAACCTTTTCAGTTATCTCAAAGACAGTGACCCTACTCAATTGACAGACTGACTTCGTCTGAGAAGTTGCTCCAAAAAAAGTGATGCAACGCATTGTCATTATTCATAATCAGTTCAGTGAAGACTGGAGAAATTTGAACTTTTAGTCCTCCTGTTCTAAGATTCCAATACAGTGAAAACTAAAGAAATCTATGATAAAAGTTTACTGCTTAAAAAAAGAAGGGAAAGTCCTGTTCTAAGGCTTTAGTATAATGAACAATGAAAACTTATGGAGAAATCGTCTATATAAGTTAACTGTTTTGAGAAGACAACATATTTTAGAATTTCTCCTGCTCTAAGATTCCAGTACAGTATAATTGAAAACTGGAGAAATCTGAAATGCTACACATTCTAGTATAAATGTAACTGTTCTAAGAGAACAGTGAAGACTTTGAGAAATCTGCTGTACAAGTTTCCTGCTTTTTAGTAGAATATCATATATTCTACTAAGAATCTAATTATCCAGAGACTCTAGTTCATTGAATAGTGAAATTCTGGAGAAATACAGATATGAATTGATTGCTTTTAGAAAGTGACCATGGATTCTATAGGTACACTTATTCTCAGATGCTAATCTGTTGTGAATAGTGAAGACATTAAAGAATGCCATAACTCATGTTTATTGCTTAGAGAAGGCTGCAAAGTTTAGATAATGTTTATATCTTCTTCAACTTCAGTTAAAATAAAGGTGACTAGTATTATAAAGATTTCAGCTTTGAGCATAAGACTAAAAACCTAGGGAAATTCTGCCTTTTAGAACAATTTCAAAAATCATCTGGATCTGATTCCATCCAGTAAATGTTGATCTGATTCCGTCCAGTAAATGTTGAACTACCTTGATATGAGAATCACCAACTCAATTTTTAAGTCTTCCTCATTGCTTTGAAGATTAGAACACCTGAAGCTGTCTTGGAAAAAAACAGCCTTGACTTAAGGCCATTTCTGTCTGTCTAATTACGGAGTCATCACAGTATACATAGTACTACACCCATTAACAGCAGACTCGATACTTCAGATTACTTATTGTAGAAACTGCTACAGATACAGATAAAACAAGATAATGTTAAGTTGCATCAAATCTATATTATTAACAAAGTTTGAGTGACATGTTCTCAATTTCAAATATTTTGTCAGTTATATCACTATTTACCTATAGAAAGACCAACATACTGAATATTCAAATAAGATGAACCTTTGCCATATTTATATTGTCGGTATTTTCAAAATGTGCATTCTACTTTAAGGTTGGCTCATTTTTCGTTTAGTATAGTGACTGAATAGTTAATGTTAAACACATCTTCAGATTTATTTACATTACTATTTTTATGTAAGTGCCTGGTCTTCAGTATGATATCTGTGAGAAAAGTAAATCCAAATCTGACTTTGCCAAATACTTTGGAAAATAGATGTAAAACTTCTGAAAGACACAAATAAGTCACATTAGTAAAGGAATGTATATTTATGAGGAATCAAGATATCTCTCTAAGTGGTCAGATGAATCTTAGCTATGATTTATAGTTATCCAGAAAAACAGCTCAGTCTGTATTCATTATTTGGTGATTAGGGTGTTAATAGAAAGCACAGTCAGTACAGGAATATATTTTATGAATCTTTTCTTACCACACTGAGTCAAATAGCTTACCTATAGATCTTTACAATCATTTAAGCAAATGTTAAGTGATTATGCAAATTTTACCAGTTCATTGCTTGAGCATTACACCTCCTTCAAGGTGAAAGAAAAAGTCTTCACTAAAAATGCTAATGGATAGGCATCTGACAATAGATACAATAACAGTTCTTGTTGCTCCTGTTACCAGAGAACAGTCAATACATGAGCAAACCTTTACTCAGATATGCAAGATGCAATACAAGTGCAAAGTGATTTAGGTACTTGTAGCATAGTTTAACATAGAGGTGTAGTATCAGACCTGGGGCTAAATATCCTTGGATTCAAACCCAAATCATGATATCTGGTGTCCATATGTCATATGACCTTTCAAGGGACAAACCATTTGCCATTACTATATTGTCCAGGAGAAATAGACTGAATGTGATGCTCATTTGGTAAATATTGAGATGACTGTCTTGTTTTTTCTTTGAGACCTAAATATTATTTTGTAGGTCTAATACTATTTATCTTTCTGATAGTCTTAAAGAACTTTCATTTCACCAATATATATTTAATCACATTTAAAGATATTTGAAAAAGGTAAATGACACCCATGCCAAACCAGTATTCTTCATTTGGTCCAAGTCATAATTTCTCACATGTATTCATTATTATTACTCAGTATTTATACTATTTCATCTAAAGATGTTCAACTTTATTTACTCACAACTATCATTTTCTTCCCAGATAAATATCTTAATGATTATCACCAATTACTCATTAGTTAGAAATTATAACATTTTTAATTCTGTTATACACTTTTAAATTTTAATTAAAGAAGAACATACCTATTATTATTAAACACAATCACATAAAATAATTATTTCACTTCTACCTCCCCATCCCCTCTATGACTTTCTTTTCTCCACATATTTTTTATCACATGAATAGACATTTAGATGATTCCCCAAAATACCCTTTACACCAACCAATACTTTTCAGTTTATTTAGGTTCTTATTATACTTACTCTGTATTTATTAATATTAAATTACTACAATTCAATCTAAAAATGCCAGACTTTCACACTCACAATTATGATACCATAGGAAATTTGTCATCTTTAGATTAAATTGTAATTAGTTGATATTGATAAATATTATCCAAGTACAACAAAAGTTATTTTAGACAAAAGTTATTTTAGTTATTTATTAGACATTATATATATATATATATAAGAATAAAAATTCTAGTAATAATATTGATCCTCCTGCTAATAAAAAAATATGGATATCAGTGCAATACATTTCGAATGATCAAGTAAATTTTATAAGGAGGATTTATAAAGATATATGTGATATTGCATTTTACACACTCCTACATTAAACGAATTAATAAATAATTCTAAAGATAAAACCTCATTTATCAATAAAAATTGTATCATTTATAAATGGATATGTAGGTTTGGTAGTGGATATATAGATGAATTGAGATGTACATTGGAAAAAACTAAAGAGCACTTGCTGTTGTTAAAAAGAGTTCAGAAATCAAATGAAAATTGCAAAGTAGATAATAATGTTTCATCATTTATTTTTCATGACAATAATAATTCATGTATTTATGGTTTTAACTTCAATTACAACAGTATTACAGTATTGCAAATATAACAACAAAAGAAAAATAAAAGACGCCATGCTAATATGCAAATACAAACATGACTTAATTAACAGGCAGGCAGCAAACGTTAAGATTACAGAATTGTGGGAAGGTTAGTCTTTCAAAGTGTTAGTTGACAAAGACTATAAGGATAGTCGAAAGTGCTACTAAGTGGATAAAATTTTTAAAATATATCTGATTACTGTATTTATAAATATTCAATTATATAATTACATATATTACTTTGAAGAAATAGACATCAAATTATAATATTATATATATATATAACTAATATAGCATAAGATATAAGTATATATTTACTGGATTTAGGTATTGTTATTACTACAATTCAGCCACCCTAATCAAAATAATGATGTAGATGATATGGCCTGTAAAAAACCCTGGATTTATTTTTAAACCTATAGTTATAAATATCAATAGGATGCCAGTAGTCTACCGTGTAGGCAGTTAGTGTCACTTTTTCAAAATACAGCATTTCTTTACTATGTGGAACCAAATAAGGATAATATATCTAGGTTCCTTGTCTGCATTAATTGCTTCCCTCATAGTTTTTCTCTAAAATAGCATTTTTGCTTCATGATAGCAATGCAGTTAATTCTTAATAAATGTTAATTTAATATTGATAAATGATGAGCATAATAATAGAGATGTGAGAATTATGGTTTAGACAAATTGAAGACTGCTATTCAGTATGTACATCATGAAGAGGGGAGTATCTTTCAGATATCTATTTATAATATTAAAGTAGGATGGATAATGTTTTATAGAGCATGTAGTGCCAATTTTTTTCACATATGAGTTCATATATAGCATACTATTTTTGGGCTATTTTATTTCACTTTTTGTATAAACTACAAATAATATTTAGTGTATTGGTTTGGGTCTAGGATGCCATATTGAATTTTTTAAAAAACTGGCCTGAGACACAATTTTCACAATAACTTCAGTTTTAATTATGTTAGAGCAAAAAAAAATTACATTAATAGAAACTAGAAAAACTAAGGAAAACAATAAATCTAAGACAAATAGTGATTACCATTAAAAAATAAGGTAAAAAAGAAATTTCCACATCCGAAATAATTATTACTTTATTGTTTGTTCATAATTTGTAATTCATAATGAAGTAAGTTTAAATTACATCTTCAGTTATAATTTTTTTGTATTCCTCACAAAATTATCTTTCAAACCATATATAATATGTCTTACCTGAGATAATCCATAGCTTCAGAATCTCCCAAATAAGTCGCATATGAATTCTTCATTTTTATCTTGTACTCCAAAAGTTACCAAATGTCAAAGGTATCTATAAGAAAGGAGATTCATCCTAATAAAAGATACAAAACAAATCATTTCCAGTAGATATGCATTTGTCATCATAGCAATTGGCTTCTTGTCTATCTAAAATTAGAAATTGTAGGCTACTATCTGTATCACTGATAAAATGAGTTTCATCTCTTCATTTTATATTTTTCTGTGTACATCAGTGATGTTTATATTCGTTATGCACACCAATGATGTTTATATTCTTTATGTACACCAGTGATGCTATCTTGTTATATTTATTGTATCACATAGATATAACTTATTTGCATATAGTCCATTTGTTAGCTATAAACTTGAAAATAATATGATAAAACATATAGCAAAAACAGAGTAACTCCAAAGCATGAGTATCAAGGCATAAACAAGAATCAGAATTTGATTATTTGCCTGCATATGCAATCTTTATACATTTGATTATTAGTTTTGTTAACTCATTGTTTGTAAACACAAACACATCATATAAACATAATAATAAATAATAAATTATTAAACTTTTTGAAAATCATTATTTTTATAAAATAAGTGGATTAGAACTTTAGAAAATTACGGTAGATATGAATTCTATATGAGCATAAATAAATATATAATTTATATCAACACACACCAACTACAAACTAAAATTAATAAAAATTATCATTTTTTCAAAAAATTAAAGAAAAAATTAAAATTTTATTATTAAAAAAATTAAAATTTTATACTTATGAGTCTGATATTGTGTTTTACAATTAGGCCTTGTTGTTAATAAGATTACTTTTACTCCAATAAATGTCTATTTGAAGGGCGGTACATATTTTTTGCTTCGTGAAAATTACAAAATTGATCAAAAAACGAAAAAATTAAATGTGCTGCTTAATAAAAATTATTGGAAAAAAATCCAAATTTCATCAGATTTTTTTATGGTAGACATCTTTGGAAAGCTACATCAGAGATTGATCAAATGCCCATATTTTAGTTGACATCATGCTTATAGTTTTTACATCAGTAAAGAAAGAAAACAACATGTCAACTGATCAAATAAGATGCGTGGGTTTACCCGCTTAATGGGGCAAATCTTATAGAAAAAATATTCTAATGAAACTTCTGATTCTGTTTTGCTTTTATCAGGCTTTTAGTGTTTACAGTTAAGCAGGATGTTTTTCAATTTAAATCAGTCAGATGAGATCTCATTTTTTATCAATTTCATTAATGAAAATAATTTTCATAAAGAACAAAACTCCAAAGTTCACAAAAGGTGAACAATTAAAAATTAAAAGTTAAAAATGTGGCTTAGATCTTAATTAGTCATCTTAATATTAGTCAAGTGTGAAATATCTACTTACATATTGAATAAAAGACCTTTTTTTTTTTTGATTACTCAATTTGAATCTGAGGACTAATTTGTTGTAAGATGTGACCTTACTTTCTATAATTAATGTCCAATACTTAAAATTTAGTTCCATAATGTTCGAAATTTGGCACATTTCTGTAGATTGACAATCTCTGCATTAAAAATATGTATGTGGAAGCAAAAAGTTATATGCATATTTAAGATATTAAAAAAATGAAATTGAAAGAATTATTCCATATAATTGTATTTAATAATAATACATATATTAATCATTAATGAATGTTTATGCATATCTGGCTATAAGTGATATGATAATTTCTAGCCTAAAAAATGTTTAGTAAAAATTATTAACATATTTATCTGGGGAAGATGATATCTTAGTTGTAAATGCAGGAATTTTGGCACCTTTAGATTGAAGTCTAATAATTTGATAGTGATGAATGTTAAAGATAATGAAAATCTGAACTAAACGAAGAGTATTGGTTTAGTATGAAATGCATCTTGGAGATTATTCTTTCAGATGTCTTTATGTGATTAAAGTATATGTTGTGAAATGAAAAGTTATAAACATATTTAATATATTATACTGTACATGGAAAAAAGAGGAATAATGTTGAATTAATTATTTCATATTTTTATGTTTAATTAAAATATATATATTAATCTTTAATTAAAGTTTAAAAAATATATATATAGGCAAAAATATGATAATTTTTAATCTAAAAAATGATTAATGATAATCATTAAAGTATTTATTTGGCAAAGATGTTATTATTATGACTGCATTAAGCTTGGCACCTTTAGACTACCATTAAAACATCACATGATCACTGGTTCATATGCTTATGTTGGCTGCTAATATCAGAAACTCTCACAGTAGTGCTACCAAATGCAAAAGCCTTTGTAATCAATGAATACAGGAAAGTTTGTGCATAAAATTCCGATCTAGTGCCTAATCTAATATCTCTAGACTAGTTTCTAGCTTGTGGATTTTATCAATGAGGAGCCTTGGATTTGTGACCACTGCACCTAGATCTTAGGATCTAATGCACCCCTCCAGCAGCCAGCTGTTACCTATTTTGTTAGCTATAAAGCTAGGACCCAAGATGAAAACACAATAAGGTTTTCAATCCAAGCCTATTTGCTTATAATAATCATATAGATCTGAACTCAGTTCAGCATCTATACATTTTGGTGTCTTTGGTTTTTCAAAAACCCTAGTCTCCATTATCTTATAGGCAAGATGGTAACAGGTTTTTGAAAAACCAAAGACATCAAAATGTATTAATACTGAACTGAGTTTAGATCTATATGACTGTAAGCAAATAAGCTTGGATTGAAAAAAATGTTTTATCTTGGACCCCTAGTTTTATAGTTAACCAAATAGTTAAAAAGTGGCTGATGGAGGGTTGCATTAGATCCTAAGTTCTACGTGCAATGCTCTCAAATCCAAAACTCATCACAGATGAAAGCCACAAGCTAGAAACTAGTCTGGGGTTATTGGATGAATAGGCACTAGATAGGGATTTTATGCACAAACCTTCCTGCATTATTGATTGCGAAGGCTTGCACTTGGTGACACTCCTATAAGGAGAGTTTGTTATCTTTAGAATAAGTTGTAATAATAAGGTATTTGCTGATAAATATATTTATTCTGTAGGTATGTCTTCAAGTCTCTTCTGTGTCCATCAGACTAGCAAGTACAATTTGTACCTGCTAGTTATCGTTACCCTTGTTTACGTCTTGAATCAGGTTGATAGGTATCTTTTACCTATTACTACCACAACAATGGGTAAAGATTTAGGTTATGGAGAAAGAATCTGCATTCCTAATTCTTCTCATTTTAATGATGATGTCTTTATTCAAGTTTGTAGAGTTAATGGAACCTCTCAAAACAAGTAAGTATATTTTATAGAATGTTTTTATTTTAAAATAAAAGAGCTTATTGTTTTTCAGTATCTTCTTATTTATAATAAAACAATCAATCACTTTTTATATGCACTTAATGCATGCAATTTATTTGATATTTTCAAGTCTAGTATGACTGTTTCGACTATTCAACAATCTTTCTCAGAGTTTATGTTTAGCATAAAACATTAAACATGTTTAATATTTTTTGCTAACATTACATAAGTTCTGAGAAAACTATCAAGTTGGAAAATAACAAATAAATTATATGTAGAACTTGATTACTGTTATTCCTCTTTTCTATTTATCATTTCAAAAAATAAATACATTAAGGCATAGGTTGTTTACTTAAATTAATTTCTCACATTACATGATTAATTTATAAAAGTATAGTCTACATTTTTGAAGTTAGAATTTTTTAAAACAAATCTTAAAAAAATAATTCAACATCTTTAGCATTCAGAAGTTTGTAATAAAACAAGCAAAATTCTCCATACAGTGATGCCACTCAGTGCAAGCCAGGGTAATCAATGGATGCCAGAAGACTTGTGCATAAAATCCCTATCAGTGCCTACTCATTCAATATCCCCAGACTAGTTTCTGGTTGTGGCCTTTGTCAGTGAGGAGCCTTGGATCTGATTACTCTGGCTTGCACTCAGTGGCACTCCTGTATGGAGAGTTTTGCCTTTTGTAATAACAGTTATGAGCAAGTATAAGAAATGGTGATCATGTGATTTGGAGTTTGTAATAAGTTTTAGTGTTAAAAGCGACAGAGCTGGATGTGATCCATGGACTTCAAGCTCCAGGGTTGGTACTTTGCCACTAACCCAAACCACTTAGGACGAAAATAATCATTTAATATGAGTAATAGAGGTCAAAAACAAGATGCTGCTTTGAAAATTAGTTAAATATCAATCTTCCTTTATCTGAGATGCTATTATTTCCTAAATCCCAAAGAAGTCAAGAACTCATTTATGAAATTATATTAGACATTTTAATGATGTAAAGGGATTATTGATGACGATCAAGTATTGTTGCATGGTTTCTCCATCCTGACTTTAGAGTACTTAACTTATGTATGGAGAGCTCATGTGAACAGACAAATTTTAAGTCACTTAATACACCTAATGACTATTAGCTGATTTGAAAGTTTATAAGACAATCATATCGCAGTGATTAAAGCATAATTTATCGGAGAACTTGAGTCAAGTACCTTATTAAAAACTAACGCAATTGTCAATGTTACCATTTTTTTTTTCCTCTAATAGAGCAATGATTTATTGAAATGAACCTTTCCATATCCTGGCATTGTAAAACGCAGATGTGAAGAGAGTACATGCTACTGGAGTAAACTATATTCTTAAAAATTTATTCATTTTCCAAGTAAGTGAAGCAGAACATATAATAACCTATGTTTTACATTAACTTCTTATGATAGTTTTGATTGACTAACAATCTTCTTCAGGAAAAAAAGAATAACACCATTCGCCATCACCACACACACAAATAATAATAATAATAAAACTATTGCAGTTCTCACACGAATAATAAAAAAATCTATACCAGTTCTATCAACTATTGTAATCTTAAGAAATCAGTAGATGTTTGATGATAGTGCTTATTAAATTTTAGTTTTCCAGACAAGTTTCTAGCTTGTGGTCTATGTCAATAATAGATTTTGGATTTGAATCCAGTACATTAAGATTTTTTGAATCTAATACATCTTTCATTCAGCAGTGATGTTTTAGCTTTTTTTTCCTACTATAAAGTTATGCAGTTTAAAATTCAAAAACACCCTAATATTTTGAATCCAAGCTAGATCTGACACCAATTCAATATTTATATATTTTGTTGTCCTTAATTTTTTAATAACGGAAAATACCTCTGTCCTTAGTCAGGACTGGTATAAAACTATCAAAACATTACATGACCCCTGCTTACACAGTGATTTCTAGGAGCAAATTCTATTATATTAATTCATTTCTCCCACCTATTGTAAGGTTGGGTAATGAACAGATGGTAGATTGTAATGCTTTTTAAAATTCCTATCTGATACTGTCCTATCTATATTCCCAAACTAATTTCTGTCTTATTACTTTTATCAGTAAGAAGTTTTGAACCTGGATCTATTGCATCTGGATTTTTGGATTGGATTCACATTTAATCCAACAATTACATTTTACTCCTTTTTTTTGACTATCAAGCTACCAGCTTGAAATTCAGAACTTGTATAGTTATATAGGTCTAATATCATTTCAGTGTCCACATCAGATTTTAATGGCAATAGGTACTTGTATCCTTTGTCGAGGATTGGTATAAAAATAAACCAGAAAAAATCATGTGAACCCTGCGCTTTGCAGGAATAAATTGTATTTATACTACTACATATTGTATGCTTGAATAATCAATAACTGATATTAAATCCTTTCCAGAGCATTTTTAACATAGGAAGTGTTGTATCTAGAGAGAAATTGAAGAATTAAAATATTCTAGTTGTAGACTCTAAAGTAGTAAAGTTTTTTATTTAGTTGCTGTCAAATCAAGATTGAATCCTATTGATCTTATTGATGCCATTTTACCATTATGTCATTGTCTTTATGGCTTTTCTGGTTCTCAAAGATACATTGAATCCTGTCCAAGTAACCACTAAATATCCTCTTCGTTCATTTGTCCAACTTTCTGAACATTTTATTATCTTCTTTTTTATGTATTAGATTATTTCTTAGTACAATACAATGAAAGTAAGCCAATCACAATCTGATCGTTTATGTTGGATCTAATTTAATCAAATACCTGTCTCTATTTTTTTTTTCCCACCACATTTTTATTCTGGTTCTTTAGTATCATTTGGCTTTACTTGAATATTTCTGATGTTCGTAAATTTTAACATTTTCCCAGACTTTTTCCACAATCTTGCCCAGCATTTTTGTATGACTGCTTAATTGTACAGAGATTTTAAATGAACGCTAAAACAAGATTTGGCAAATAAACATTTTCTTGAATAATATAAAGCTTTTTCTTTATTATATTTAGTCAATCATTTTTTTATATTGAATTTTTGCAATGATACAAATAATCAAATGGTTTATTATTAGGGAGTTCATAAAAAGTGTGAATACCAGATAATAGAAAAACTGGACCCATGATTCATGGACCTTGAGTTTCAGAATTTGCAACTCTATTACTATATCAAACTATGCATTGCAAATCAAACAGTTTATTGTTTAGGAATTCATAAGAAGTTTGACAATGGGATATGATAGGGATGGACTGTGATTCACAGATCTTGAGCTCCAAAATTTATCATGGCACCAAATCACATAGGGCATTTTTTGCAAAGTTCAAATTTTATTGAGTAAAACCAAACATGTCAATGCGTTGGTGGCCTAGTGGTTAGCATAGCTGCCTTCCAAGCAGCTGGCCCAGGTTCGCTTCCTGGTCAACGCATTTGACATATAAAAAAAAAAGCCAAAACATTTTGATTGTTTAACAGTTTTCTTCAAAGATTTCTTATATCTCTCAACTACAGGATAAAGAAGGTCTTTGAACAAGATTGTTTAACAGTTGGAATGTGGACTATATTTAATATTGAAGTGATTTATTAAATGTTAAATAATATGAAACGTTAATGTTAAAGGAAAGTATTGGTCTTGAAAAAAATAAGCATCTAAGTGTTACTTGCATTTGTAAGAAAGATTCTAATGACTTTCAACAATTCTTATCTCACTGTAACAAATTAACAAGTTTTAATGAGGGAAAGACAAATGACCTCAGTATATACTCAAAAATGAATGCATAATAGAACAAGTCTTCACTTTTATAGTTTTATTTAAAATAAGCCTTATTGGATGAAAGATTGATGAATAATATACTATTTATTCAAATTGACCATTTCAGATTGTTTAAAACAATTGAAAATGGATTTTACAGTCAAATATCAAGTTTCACTGAAGCAAAAGGCTTTCTTTGCAGCAGATCTATTTACACAGTAATTAATTTATTGACGAATTGTGCATATCTTTTGCAAAATATTTTATTGACGAAATAGTAAAAATTGAATTCTTGTCTCATTCTAATTGATCTTATTCCATGAAACATAGTGATCAATTATAAAACTTGAAAAAGAAATTGCTAGATGAAGTTCCCCATTAGATTTTTAAATATATACATCGCAGTTATAAAAAAATATTGCAGGCCAGTAGTGAGAACATTCTCCTGCCATTTCAGTAACCCAGGGGTTCAAACCTGGTTAAAATATTTTTTTCAGATAGCTAACCCATAGTCAGCCATTACTATTTAATAAATGAATCTCTTTGTGTCTAGTTTGGTTAATGTTATCTTCTTCACTATTCCTTTATGGAGCAATCTGAAGAGGCTTTTCCCTGCAATGGACTATTTATGTCTTTGATCTCCCTTTTTTTATCATAATTAATACAAGTATAATCTAACAGGCAATGCAGAATTTGATAACTTTTAAACACATACATTTATAGTTAATTATGTGTAATTCAGATTCATTGAAAAATAAGAACAAGACCATAGCATAAATAAATAAAATTTCATTCTATTGATAAATCAAGATTACCAACAATATAAGTGATTATGTTTAAGATTATTTTCTCGGCCCCTTATGTACAACAGCATTATCTCATAAATCAGTTTTTTTTATGAGAATATTAAGATATTTAATAATATTTAATAGTGAAGCTTTGTAAATAAACACAAGAATACAGAAATACTAATGTGTAATTATAAAAACAACAATCTATTTTATGTAACAAATACATCCGAATACATTATTAGGATTAATTATAAGCAGATTTTAAACAATTATTTTTTAAAATAAACCGGTTAATATGTCTATCTTTTTGTAATATTAATGCCAATCTATATTGTCAGATAAAAGGAGATTCCTCTTCTATCTGACCTTTGGTTTGCTACATTACAAATAAATTAAGGATTAATACCAGAAAAGACTGAAACTTAAATTAGCTATGATCTTTGTTTTTATATCAGTGAAGCCAGATTATCATCTCAAATATTAATTTAGATATAATTCTTTACTGCTGATAGAAGTAAAAATCTATTTTATGGAGCAAACATCTCCGTTACATTAGTAGGATACAATATAATAAACCAAAGATCAGATAGACAAGCGATACCCTTTCATCTATCAAAATAGATTGGCATTAATATTACAAAACAGTAGGCATATTTGCAAGTTTATTTTCAAAAATGATTCTTTAGAATTTACATATAATGTATTCTAGTAATATATTCAGACATGTTTTTTTCATGAAATAGTTTATATTCCTAATGTTATATTCGATCAGCAATAAAATTATTTATGTATTGAATAAAGTCATTAGAATTATTTTATCGAATTAAATATTTGAAATGATAAGCTGGCTTGATTGACATAAAAACAAAGATCACCTCTTATTTGAAATTTCAGCTTTTTGGGATATCAATGCTCAACTTATTTACATTATAACAAACCGAAAATCAGATAAAAGATGATCCCCTTTTAACTGACAAAATAAATTTGCATTAATATTACAAAAATGTGAGCCTATTTATGGATTTATTTAAAAAATGTAATGTATCCTAGTGACATATTCAGCTATGTTTGATGCATGAAATAGGTTTATATTCCTTACATTACATAAATCAGAAGTTAATGTTAATTGAAATTCTTAGAATTATATCTAAAATCAATATATATTTAGGATTGAAACAATTTGTATATGATTTCTTTCAAACAAGCAATAATTATAAACAGTACATCCAAATACCGAAAATCAATGAGCAAGCTAATATAACTTAATGCAAAATACTTAATTAAAATATTTTACATTATCTTAGCTTTATGAAACAATCTTAGTCTGGTGAACTAATTTTTATTGTATTTATATAATTTGTCATGAATGTGTTTTCATTTCTAGCTGTTTGTCCATTCAAATTGAAGGGAATCAAGCCTGTGCTTGGCATTACAATGGTTTAGGAATGCAGTATGCTCTTCTTGTCGGACCTGCTTTCATATTGGTCTATACAGTTATGGGACTATTGGTTGGGCATGCTGGGGAAGTATACAACCGCAAGAATCTCCTAGGAATTTGTCTCATTGCTTGGTCTTTGGTCACCGTAGGAATGGGATTCGCAGAGAATTATTGGCAGTTAATCATACTGCGGATAGGTTTAGGATTTTGGTAAGGTTTATAAATTAAAACTTCTATCAATAATTTTTTTCAACAGATTTATTTATTATTATTATTATTTTTTTGGTAAATTTATCAGTTGTTTATGTAAATTTGTGCATTTGCCTAATGTAAGATGTCCTCTAAGTCTAGAAATGTAGAGTATATTTTTATAGATCATGATGTTATACAAATAAAAGATGAACCAATTTAAATATTTCTACACATAAGAAGTCATAGAGAACAATGATAAAATTTAACTGATTTCATCAAGACTTAAGTTGTATTAGTAGGCTTATTTCAGAATTTATTATGGTCCATATCTGATAAAGTATGTAGTGTGTCTTTTAGATCAATGAATGAATATCTGTATTCTTGCTTATGGTAGTAGAAGTCTCAGAAATCTTTTCATCAATTATCTGAAAAACATAATGGAAAAAAGGACATCCATTATGATAAGACTCACAATTGATATTCATTATAAACTTCAAATCTTTTAGAAATTATATGCAGATGAGATTCCCAACAGGTGAAATTCTATGAAAGCTCAAAATAAGGAGAGAAAATAAAAAGAATGTGTTTCAGCACATTATTGACATAAATAATATTATTATTCATGTTGTCATCCATTCAATAAAAGATAAAATAAAGAATAAAAGAGATATTGCCAGTAATACATAAGAAAACAGTTAGAAGAAAGAGAAAAAGAATATAAATATAAATAAAAGATAGTATTATAAAATAGATTGTCAATATATATGTATATTTGAAACATCCCATAGCTATTGAAACCCAAATAATGTGTCAAAATCAATAATGTGGAAATGCGATTCAGATGAAAAAAAAAGTGTGTCTCCTATATCTCACTTGGCTTTGCAATTATTATTCACACAAGCTTTATCTATTTCCATATGAGTTACAATTATTCTGGACTTTAATAATCATTCACATTTAATAAATTAATAAATGAATTTCTCAGGATTTACTCTTACATCCTTTAATAATAAAATATTTACATATATTGTTGCTTATTTCAAGTTTTAATTAAGAGTAACTGAATCTGGGTTTTAATACTAAGGCTAGCAAATTTAAATACAAGGTTGAATAATAATTTATCTCAGGGGTATCTAATAAATGCATAGATATCAATTGTGTTTCTGGATTCCAGGATATGACAATGTAAAAGGAATTTTATGTACATCATCTTACCCAATATTTTTATGTTTTAGATAGCATTATTACAATAATAACGTATGCAATCCAGATAAGCTTTACATATAAATTTATATTTCAAATATGACCTTTAATATCATAAATGTGCAGTGACAATGTTTCTTTAAGAATGACAACGAGAAATTTTCAAATTAACAATTTACTTTATTGCATAATATAAAAATCAGTAACAAGAACAAATAATAACAAAAAAAAAATTATATAACGCATTTGATAAATATTACTGTTTGTTTCCTGAACTAATTTGAACTCGGGATATATCAAATGTGTTGTCAGCTAGTATTGTGAAGGCACATTAAATAGAAATAGGTTGTTTTACTATTTTCAAATAATCCTCAATTTAACACTGGAGGATAATAATTATCATAATCATAAAAAATAAATAAATGTCCTGTGGTCGTTCTTAGGCTGTTTGTTTTACTAACCAATCAATTATTTTCCAATCTCATTTACAACCACTGAAGAAATTATCACTCTTTTAAGATAAGCAAGTACAAGTCATTGCTTAACAGGCCTAGATGATATTTATCATGTTGGGGTTATTTATTTTGCCTCAAGATCTTTACTGAAGTCAATTACAAGCTTGAATATCAGGAGTGCTACTTTGCTAACACGAATATAACTAGCTCATTAGGCTGCTTTGTTATATGTTAGATAACAATGAAAAATTAATACTAACACATTTGAGTGATATGTAAAATATTCTTTACAAATTTACTCATCTACATAAGGATAATTAACTCCACTTAATTTTGAGATTTAAACTTTAAACATTTATAAAACATTATTAATATTTGCAACATATAGCAGTTTAATATAAATCTGATAATTACTTTCATTTGTACAACCTAATCCTAAAAATTAAAGCACATTTAATCCCTTTCAATCTCAATAATAATAATAATATTAAATAAAAATATTACCTAATATTACCTGTACCTAAACATAGTAATATCTGAAAAAAACCTTATTACATTAACAAACAATTAAAATATTAATGAGCCAAGAAAGTAGAAAGTATACTAAATAATCCACCTGGTTTATTGCACAATTTTTGTAGTATTATCCTTTCCGGAAGTAGCATAAAGAATAGTAAATTCCATTTGGTATGCTTATTAATCCAAGATTATTCATAATTAACATATTAATCCATTCTTAAGATTACTTATAACTCGGTTATTTATTATATTTAATATTTGTTTAGAGAATCCACAATTCAGGAGTGGCATTTAAATATTTCTTCATAATCCCATTATCCTTTGAACATTATTCATATATTTAGCATGGATAATCCTTAATGCAATTCTTTAAACATTGGATCCACATTTGCAGTTTGTTATAAGTTGCAATTTAATTCCTTTAAATAGATTTTATCATTTTATCCAAAATTTATCAGTACTTCATTGATTTGAGATATAAATTAATCCATTCATTTTTCAATCTTTAATCCATTAGGTCAATAATTCTAATCATATCGCTGATAAAGCAAAGTTTATTATCCATAACAAAATGATCATCTCTTTTAAATCAAAATTTATTTCTTTAACAACAAGTTTATATGAAGCATATTAGAGTTAAAAAATACTGCGGTTTAAAAATGTGTTTCATTTTATTGAAGATGAGTTAAATTCATATCTTTGACACTTATAGAAATCCTTTGTTGTAGTGAAGAAAATAATTATTTTTATGATAGTTTCTGGAAAATATGTCATCAACTTGTTTGAAATTAAGAAATACAATTTTTCCAAAATATATTAGCTGTTTACCATTATTTTTCAAGTAAAGAAAATCTAACGATTTGTTAAATATTGAATCAGCAATTCCACAAGTCAATTTGTCTATTTTTCTACTAACATTTTACTATAATAAATGAGATTTCTTGAAATAAAGAATTAATGAACGAATTAATTAATCAATAATGATTTTTGTTGTTTATTGTAGTCCATCTTTCTTTTAGAATAATGAGAAGTCAGATGCCTAGCAAAGGCATAGCTGTAACCTTAACCTGCCATCATGTAGATGAAAACAAAATTTGAATTTTTAATAGTAGTTTCATTACATTCCTCATTAAATTATGATTAAAATTGTATATAATATTGCACACAGACTTAACAAGAGAAGTAAAATAACTATTAGGCAATTTTTATTCCCAAATATTTAATAACTTTGATAAATCATAATATGAAAATTTATAGTAGCTTCACAAATATATAAATAGGCATTTGCATATGCAAATAAGTTGACTCATTTTTCATTTTTTTCTGAAAATTAGTTGTTTAATGATAATTTGAAGCTTGTGGAATTTATTAACGATCTTAATATGAAAAAGTAGATTGATGGCATTCATCACACGCAGGGTATTATATATATATTTTAAATTTGGAGGGAGGGAGAGTTTTTAAAAAAAATTTAATTAAAAATATTTTTACATATGAAGATGTCACCAATGAAAAGTTTATTAAAAATCACAAATGATATCAAAGATGTTTGTTCTATGTACCATATCATTTTTACACCATTTTGAATGAAAGATGAAAAAAATAAAATATTTACAATGGAATGGGCTAAACGGGCTAAATCATTGTTAACATTGTTTGGTGTTTTGATCAAACCGTAATGACAGAAAAGTATTTTTGCAATAATCACAATATTCAATAAATTATAATTTAATGTTTATTTAATTAACATAGCATTATAGGGCAATACTTTGATAATTCATTTTTATTATATACTTGAAAAAAACTATCAGTAATTTGGAAAAGCATGGGGATTACTGATTGTAGATTATTAATGGATAACATGCATACATATAAAATATAGTCTTGAATTGTTTGTGAATGAAGTTTGGATTTTAGCATAGTTAGTGTGCTTTTTTCATTTAAGCATTTCATTAATTTTCATAATTTAATCGTCTCTAATACTTTATTGCATATTGAGTCCTTTTTTTAAAATAGACCCTGAGGAATAGTGATGGTGTCTCTGTTTGCCAAGCCTATATTCTGAATAGAGTAAAACTTGGCATTTTAGTGGTGATGGTTGGGGAAGGAGGTTTCAATCAGGCATTGAATTTTTTTCAAGTTGCTGATGCATAGTCACCCAACTAGCCATCCATTACTGGTTAGTAAATAGGTATCTAGCTGTTTTTAGTTAGAGGGCAAATTCTTATATGACAATTGTAAGTCTGGTTAAAATGCTTTTTCTTATCAAACATTGCTTATAGCCGCCAGTTATACAAAAAAAGAAAAAGGGCACAACTTCAATGCTGATGCAGATATTATTAATCAAGACTGAAAATGGCAAAAATAGCTGGCCAATTACCAACAGTAGAAATAATTATGAAATTATTACCAGCAACTTAGAAAAAGATCAGGAAGCATTATATTATATCAACCTGTACATTTACGAAGTTTATTCTACCCCATTTGTAGTTTGTTTATCAATTACAATTCAATAAAGTTGATGGCAAAAAAAAAACAACACATTTATATTATAAATATTTTTTATTAAATATTTGGTAAACTACATAGTGTACCCTGGTGAAAAAGTGATTGGTTCTCTCTCCATGAATGGCCACAGCACCCTTTCTGAATCAATACATGTTTCACATAATGTCATACTTTAGCTATTTACCACAAAAAATTTTAAAGCACAAACGTATCTGAATCCCAATTTGTGACATGAAATGTGATGACATATTTTGTATCTTAACCCATAGTGAATCAATGTGCTAACATTAAATTTTGTTTTAAATTTATCAAAATAGTGACTGAAAGGTTTGAAATAATTCAAACTGTGTATGGCAATGAAATCATGACTCACCTGATCATTTTCAAGTCGTTTGAAAGATTTCACAATGCCAAGCAGAGCATTGAAGATGATTTTTGAAGAAGGGCCTTAAAATTTCTGTAGTGAATAGCTAAACTAAGCCACTACATTAAATTTACGTTGATTCAGAGGTAATGCTGCAGGCCACTTGAAGAGAATACTCATCACCGTTGCATTGGGACACTCCGTGTATTTCTATGTATTTGTGTTTGTACAAATCTTGAAACTGATTGAACGAGTTTAATCTAGCTTTATGTATTTAAACTTATAAACATTCAAGGCTTAAAACTAAACTAGTCAATAAAATAATCAAAATTACCCCAAGTTCACAACTAAACCAAACTAGTTAAAGAAAACAACTCTAAAACACAACTCAATGGTTTCATTACTACAAGTAAACTGCTCATGTGTAAAGGACTAAAATATAACAACAAATTTATACTAAATATTACTCACAATTCCACTTACACCCCACACACCCTTAATATTAAAAGAACTTTTAAATAAACTAATTGCTAAATTTTTAATAATAAAGATTCTTAATTTGTTTAAAAGTTTTTTATCTTTATTATTAAAAATTTATGATTCTGAAGTAATTAACTTGTTTAAAAGTTCTTTTAATATTAAGAATGTATGGGGTGTAAGTGGAATTGTGGGTAATACTTAGTATAAATTTGTTATCTTTTCATCCTTTACACTTGAGAAGTCTGCTTGTAGCAGTAAAATCATTGGTTGTGTTTTAGAGTTTATTTTCTTTGAACTAATCTGGTTTAGTTGTGAAGTTGGGATAATTTTGATTATTTAAATTATGTATAAACACACAGGTAAAAGATAAAACAAACTAAAAGTTTCTCCAATTTTCTTCCAAAGAGGAGCTGTAAAGTAAAAGGCATTACTCATGAATTTGGTAATGTAGCCAGATATCTGTTTACCGATTAATAGTTCGTTGCCTTTAATTTGGTAAACATCTTAAGCTTGTTTGAAAATTCTTGGCTACATGAATAAATGCTTAAATTTTATCCAAATTCAAATCCAGTGTCACTTTACATTATGCCAAAATAATATTATATATCATAATATACATCGATAATCTCAGTAGGGCATTTTGTATAGTGGAGCACAATGTTTTGTCTGAATTTAAAATTAAATTATTAGATTTATCGCATACATTACTTTCATTTATTTAAAAAAAAAAAAAAAACTACAATAACTCTGTTAAACCACTAAATATCTCATGATCACTATTCTTTATGCTTAACAAGTTGTTTACTCAGAGGCAAAACTCTCCATACAATAGCATCATTAAGTGCAAGCCAGAGTAATCAATGGATGCAGGAAGGTTTGTGCATAAATATCATCAAACTAGTTTCTAGCTTGTGGCTTTCAGCAGTGAAGAGCTTTGAATCAGAGAGCCCTGCACCTAGATCTTAGGATCTAATGCGACCTATCTTTTACCTTATTAGCTAACTATAAAGCTTTAAGTCCAAAATGAAAATACAGTAATGTTTTCAGTTCATTAGGATTTCTTATTAAAGAACCAAAGACACCAAAAAGTACAGATGCTGAACTGAATTCAGATCTGTACGACTGTACAAGCTAATGAGCTTGAATTGAAGACATTATTGTGTTTTCATATTGTACTCAAACATTTATAGTTAATTCATAAGGTAAAAGGTGGTTGCTGAGGGGTTGCATTAGATCCTAAGATCTAGGTGCAGTTCTCTCAGATTCAAGGCTCTTCATTGATGAAAGCCACAAGCTAGAAACTAGTCTTGAGATATTAGATGAGTAGGCACTGGATAGGGGATTTTATGCACAAACCTTCTTGCATTCATTGATTAATAACATTTGCACTGAGTGATGCTACTATATGGAGAGTTTTGCATCTGTACAATAACTGACAATAAAATTCACTGCTTTATGCACAGAGAAAATACTAAAAATATTTTTTGTGCTGAGGATTTTTGTCAAATATAACCATTATACTCAAAATAAAAACAGAAATATGAAATTATATATTTAAATGCTCATGTTATAAAATGAACTTAATTGAACACTGTTAGATTTTCTGTTCATTATTAACTCGTAAATTATTGATGAACCATAACTTTTTCATTTTATGTTTTTAAGATTATGTTCACCATAAATTGTCTGCACTTCTTTAGGTTTGAAAACATGACCTAATATCTATGATTATAAATTTATATATGCTGCTTTAACTTTATGCTTAATATTTCTCTCGATTCAACATCATAAATATAAAAGCAACTTGGTTCCTGATATTTAATTATATAAACAATGTGTGAACATTTTCTGGGATCAAGGCTATTTTTGTTACTATTGAATATAATGATTGACTTTTGTCAAGGGTACTCAACAGTGAAAATAGGTATTAAAGGTTATATAGGTTCTATTTAATATTTTTGAAGTTTTTTTCATACGTGAAGCTGTATTAATATGATTTTTTATTGTATTCATTTAATATACAGTAGAGTTAATTTTTATGTAATGCACCGTTTATTAGTTCATTGTGATAATAAGAGATTAAGATATTATAGGTAAATTCTAAATTGTTCTTAGAACTGGTGTTGTTATTGTATTGTTATAATTTGCAATTCATAATTTGATTATTATAAATGACTTTACTTTATTTTCACAATAAGCTAATAAATTCATTTAAATTCATTTCTAATTTAATGACAATTGCATTAGATCACCCAGATATTGTTCAAACATTGTCTGGTATTGTAAATATTTCACTGTATTGGTTTTAATATTTTTTCTGCTTTTCTTTTTGTTTAAAACATAGGTTTAAGATTCATAATAAGATAAAACTTTAAACATTAGCATTAATAATTCAAATTGTAAAACAATTTAAATGAACATATTCACATATATGTAGTCTAATGGTTGGTGTTTAATTTCAGAATATATATATAAACACGTAATATTCCCAAAGAATATACATATAAACATATAATATTCACAAATGTACTCTTAAGACTTTTGTGATGTGATTCAAAAATCTATTTTTTCTTTTTATATTATAATCAATTGTTCAATGTTAATTGTTAAACTAATAAAATTACAAACCTTACTTTGTTAAATCTACATTACTTGAAACCAAGCTATATAAAATATTCTTCTGTATGCATATATGTATATACATTAAGGATATAAGAAAAAGCTTTTATGTATTATTATTATTGTAAAACAATACATATATAATTATGTTTTTATATTGGACTATTTCCATCATCTAATATATGTATTGAATGTCTTTAGAAAAATTTAACTTTATTTAAATATTCCAAATACATTCAACTGTTAGTAATAGCACATCAAACAGGTTAGTATATGCACAATGTTTCGAGAGATATTAGTCTTCCCTCTTCTTCAAGTGTTGTTGGCCAGACCAGTGACAGTACTAGCATGAGATTCAAACAAAGGCATTTGGCAGGATGGCTCAGAACTCAAGAATCTAAGGACCCAGGTTCAAATTGCATGCTAGTACTGTCACTGTTCAGGCCAGCAACACCTGAAGAAGAGGGAAGACTAATACCTCTTGAAACTTTGTGCATATATTAACCTGTTTGATGTGTTATTACTAACAGTTAAATGTATTTGGAATATTTAAATAAAGTTAATTTTTTCTAAAGACATTCAATACATATATTAGATGTGGAAATAGTCCAATATAAAAACACAACTAGAACACCATCATTACAAATCTTCAGGAAAATACTAAATATATGATTATCACTGTTAAATAATGTTTTTGTCAGGTACTGCCCTTAGGTTACCAATGGGCTCCAAAGTGGCAGATAGTGGAATGGCCTTTACATATGAAGATCAGCTGTGAATTTCAAATACAAAAGTGCCGACCAAGAACTCCTGCCTTGTAGAATAGGATGTTAGTTGATCAAAGTCTAGATACTGTTTCTGGTCTTTTCTGTCTCTCTTTTTCATCTTCTGTCAATTAACTTACTATAGGGCCCAGTTGTCATGAGCCTTTCATGTCATTGTACACAATTGTGACAATCGGTATGTGTGTTTGCACAACATTACCATTAATTACTACATGCCCAGCATATCTGATTCTAATATTCCTTTTTTCTTCATTTTTTTAAGCTCAAGCCCTCAAGAATTAAGAAAGCAATAATGGGCACAGGCTTACTAGTATACCATCCTTAGTTGAGGTATTTGCTTGAGGCAGTACAATCACTAATGAGTCAGTTTGGAATTGGATTCAAATGAGACAGGAGTTTTGGCTGCCAAAAATAAGAAGCCTTATTTAAGAATATCTCTGCCTACCACAAAAATAGAAGAGCCTAGAAAATGTCTGACAATGGCCTGTTTCACCCAGTCTGATTAGATTGTCTCACCTGGTAGATTTACTCATTTCAATAGTAGAAATAGTAGGAATAGTAAGAGTAATATCAGTAGTGATGATGTACTAAGTGGCAGTGGTAGTACTAAAGGTAAGTATCACGGATATAAATTAATTTTTGTCTAAATATAGATACAGGAAATGTGTGAACTTTACTGGATACAAATTCTTCAAGACCAGATTGGAGGACTGCCTTTGTTGTTAAAGAACTGTCAAGATTTAAGATTGATATAGCTGCTCTTAACGAAACTTGTCTCAAAGATAGGACGTTTATTAGAACAGATAGATGGATGGATACACGTTTTTTTTGGAAAAGCAAATCAGTCAGTAAATGAAGAGATAGTGATCATGTGATGGTTAATGGTTTAAAGGAAGAATGCATGGTACTGGATTTTCTGTAAAATCTAATTTAGCATCTTCTATTATTGAAATTACTTATTTATTATTATCAATGAAAGATTAACGATCTTAAAACTTGCCTTGCATAGTGGGATTAGAGCTCATTTTATTATTGCCTATGCTCCAATCTTAGATTCGGAGAATTTAGAGAAAGTTTTTATCTTTCGTTGGATAGCATTATTACCGCAATACTATTAAAAGATTGAAATTTTCTTATTCGGAGACTTTAATACACATGTTGGTACAAATATTAGAGTTTGGCCAAAAGTTGCTGGAAATAATAGTACTGGGGATATAAATTCAAATGATTTCTTGTGATTAAATTTATACACAACACATGGATTGACTATCACAAACACTTTGTTTAGACAGAAAATTTGTTACAAAGGAATATGGATGCATCCACACTCAAAGCAATGGCATTTAATAGATTATATTATTGTTAGGAATTAGATCGTAGAAGTTCACATTACATGAGCACTAAAAGCTCAGATTGTTGGACAGATCACAGATTAGAATGATCTAAGATTAAAATGGTAGTTGCATTCAAAAATAGATATTATTCCAGTCATATTCACACGAAAATTGTTCTTAGGTCTACTATACGTGCAAAATTTTAATAGCTATTAAATGCTAAAATTGCTTATTTGAGTCTTCAGAACTGTTATATTATTGGAATATGGAATTCTCTTAAAGTGTGTGATATGGATACAATTAAATCTATTCCTGAGTTCATTAAAAGAAGAATCATAATTGGTTTTTTTGATGATGATCAAATTATCAATGATTTAGTTAAAAAGAAGCAACGTATTCTGCTTGACTAAACAATAGATATGTGGAACTTTCATAATAAATATAGAGATCTGAAAACAGAAGTTCAATGACTTACAAGAAGTCTTAAAAATGATTGGTGAATTAAAACTGCAAAGAAGACACAGACATAAACTGATTGTGGTCATTCTAGATTTTTTTTTTATGCATTGAAAGCAACTCCTATTAAATCCAGCATTAGCCATCTCTTGTATGATAATATTGATATTTTAAACAGGTGGAAAGAGTATTTCGATCATCTTTTAAATAATAATACAAATTGATATGATGGCTTTTAATGATATATCCATTTTATCTACTCATTTAGATTTTGATGAAGAGATCCAGCTTAATGAAGTCAAAACAGTGCTTTGTAATCTAAAAATGGAAAGGCTGCAAATACTAATGAAATCCCTGGAAAAGTTTTAAAATATGGAAGGGATACATTAGCTTTAAAAATATTGGAATTTGTATATCTGTACCCATGAAGTTATGCCATTCGATCTTAAAGTTGTTTTTAATTGTTTCAACTTTTAAAAGCAAAAGGAAGAGCCAAGTTTGTGGTAATTATCTTGGAATATCATTATTATCCACTGCGCAAAAGTGCTTTCAAGAATTTTGTTGAAAAGACTGCTTCCAGTTATAGATGGGTATCAGAGATTCAGTATGGTTTTAGAGAATCAAGAAGTACAATTGATATGATTTTTGTTGTCAGACAAATACAAGAAAAGGAATGATTTATAGATTACTTTTATTGATTTGGCCAAGGCATTTGATTCAATG
Organism: Epiperipatus broadwayi; assembly: GCA_028023455.1. Classification (NCBI taxonomy): domain Eukaryota; kingdom Metazoa; phylum Onychophora; class Udeonychophora; order Euonychophora; family Peripatidae; genus Epiperipatus; species Epiperipatus broadwayi. The sequence continues at coordinate 2,221,610 of JAQFVV010006259.1, read as the reverse complement.
AATAGGACAGATCTATGACATTGTTTGAAATTAGTTGGTTGTTCACAAAAAAATTATTTTTATTATATAACTTCCAAGAGAAGAAATGTTATTACTACAGATGGAAAATCTAAGTCATTTGAAATGAAAACTAGTGTTAAAGAATGATATTACTTGTTTCAACTTTGTTTTCAATATTTATGGCTGTGATCTTTGGAATTGTTTATAAGCAGCTTATCCAGATGGGGATCAAGATATAATACAGGTTTGATGGTGCATTTTTTTTATTTGAATCAATAAAAGCAAAAACAAAAACTTCACCTTCTTGGATTTCTAAATTTATAGCATGCTAATGATTTTTGTCAGTTCAAAAGATCATTTATAGAATATTCTTAATTACAAAGAAATCAAGTCATATGTCACATGACCTAATTTAACAAGTTGTATTACAAATGTTTATATATAGAACTAGCAACTAAGCTCTTAACAAGCATTGCAGAATGTTCTGCAAAGCTTGTTAAGAGCTTATTTGCGAGCTCTTTATATAACATTTGTAATACAAGCTTGTTAAATTAGATCATGTGACATATGACTTGATTTCTTTGTAATTTTATTTTTTGCTATTAAGGCTTTGGCAATTTTATATTGCTAAAATTATTAATATATAGTGTATCTGAACTTGGTTTAGTCCCATATGGTTATTTAAGTTAGATATCTGGATTGGAAGACATATGAATGTCTGAAAATTTCAGATTTTCTACTTAATAGTTATCCATTAGATAAAGTGCTGGGCTTGTCCTGAAATTTTTAATCTAGCACCTCACTGAAGAAGCCAGTAGCTGAAACCGATCTGGGATCGGGGATATTCTGCAAAGCTTGTTAAGAGATTATTTATGAGCTCTATATATAACATAATATTCTTAATGTTTAAATGAAACTTTTAAAAATCTTGGTTTATTAAATAATGTTTAAAAAACTCTAAGTTTTTTATCAGCCAGCTATGGAAGAAAAATCTTCAGCAACTTTTAGCTTGGTTGGTTATAAACTTGAGAATGTAAACCAAAGTTTTATAAGCAGAAATCTGGATTTAGATGTTGAGATCCAATACAGATTCCAATGTGCTGCTGCTGCTCTTATCAAGTTAAAAGATAGACAATCTCATCATAAGGAAATAACTACTGCAACTAAATTACTTGTATATAAAGCTGATATTTTACCTAATTTATTATATGGATATAAAGCTTGGATACCTTATCGGCACAGTATAAAGGCATTAGAAAATTTCCATTTAAGGACACTCCATAAAATTTTAAAAATACAATGACAAGATCTTAAAAACAGATTGGTTGTTTAATTACCCAAAACTCATTTTTAGTGTAGTTTTTTTTCTCCCTCTCTTCTTTCCTTTTGGACTGGCCATACTAATATTTGAGTGACTATTTATTATTATAATGTTATTTTATATGTGTATGTAGAAAGAGAAAAAATTATCATGCTTGAAAAACAATTTTTTTATAAATGATAATCTTAGTTTTTCTTTTTTGTAATTTTTAAGGGAAGCAGGATGTACACCTTTTGTGACAATGCTTCTTGTAGATTCTTTTCCTGTGGAATTAAGAACAGCTTCTGTTGCAATTTACAACTGGGGTCTTCATTTAGGTTACAGTCTCTCATATGCTATAGGGGATTTTATACCTCAACAAAATATACTTTATATGGTAAGTATATGCTGCAGTTAAATGTTTTAGTTTTTTTTTAATTAGACACCCACTAACATATATATAGTTGTCCATAATAAGTAGTTTATGGTTTATCACAAAATCATAATATTTATGCACCTTAAGATACATTGTTGAATTATTTGTTTGTAATAATTCCAGGAAAATAGAATTGAGAATTTCTTTAACATAGGAATAATGTTGAATTCTTTTTTTCAAGTATTATAATAATAAAGAAAAATTAACAAGATAATTTGGATTTGTTGATATTAAATGAAAACAATAAATAAATAGAGAATAAAACTTGTTTTGGATTAGGAAGTAAAAAAGAGTGAAGAGGATGAAAGTAAATTTTGGGATGATAGCAGCAAAATGTATATAGCTCTAAGATTAAACTAATAATTTTAACAAGCTTGTAAATAAATTGAAGCTTTCCAAATATGTACTACTGATAATATGATCCTAATCATGGAACAACTAAATCTGAAAATATTAAAATGATTCATAAGTCTGATTCCCAAAGAATTGTTTTTAAATAAACACGCTAATAATGCCACTTTCTTGTCTATTAGTCGGATAAAAAATGATTACTACGAATGATCAAACTAACTAGAAGATACCTTTGAACAGGCTAACAAAACTCAAAACATTTCCTACAAACAAAATTGACATGAGATGAGAAAATGAATAATTAATTGAAAAAAGAATTGAGATATAGAAGATTATTGCTAAATGTAAAAAGTTTTGCCATATAACCATGGAGACAATTTCTGAATATCGGAATAAAAAAAAAAGACATGAAAACTTACAAGAAAAGAAGCAAAAAGAAATATTATATTTTGATTAATAGACTGTGCACATTCCAAGACTGTATTAAGCTTAATAGATTCAACACAGAAAGTCATCATTGATTAGAGAGATATATGTATTAATGCAAAACAAGAGAGACGGAATCTATTTAGAAAGGTTCTACCAACAATTGATTTTTATAACTTTCAGCAATATTCCAATGAATTTAAATTAGATCCATGTTATAAGAAAGTCAATTAAGAAGTTAACAAGTGTTTTACTAAGAATTGTTATAGTAATAGAAAGTAAAAAAATAGCAATTCATTTGTACATTTTTTTTTATTGAAATGATATAATGTATGCGGGAAAGAAGGATATGAAATTAATTAATGACTTGTTCAGACAAATTGAATAAGTGTTTTTTTTTTTTAAAAAATTGTTAGGAAGAAAGTTAATAATGCCACAGCAAAGAAAATTAATAAAGAGAATAAAATGTTTAAAGATGGAAAATCATTTTGCTATTGGGAGGAGATCACTTTTCAGGAATACAAATGAGAATTGTATTATTCTTCAAAGAACTATGCATCACTAAAGAATAAATTGTATGCATTCATTAAAATGCCAGAAATAAAGAGATGGGATAGGCAATGAAATTTTTGAAGAAAGAAAACTTCCAAGAGGAGTTAAAAGAAGCAGATAAATTTTTTTTTGGCAAAATCATACACAGAATATTTACATGATTAAATTATACCAAACGACTAAAAGAATGCAGTAATGATGTTGATATTGAAGAAAAGTCAAAAAGAAGGTACTAGAAATTACAGAACTACCAGTTATATGTATATTTACTAAGATCTTTAGAAATAATTTACAGAGAATTGTGGATTCAAGAAATCAAAAGAAAAAGCTTAATTGAAGAACATATTCAAATATTAAGTTATAGGAAGAACCAATGAGTATAGATCACCATTTTGATTGTATTTGTAGATCATGAAAAATATTTAACTCCATAAACATTCTGCTATAATTAATGTTTTGAAACATAATGACATGGACTCAATAGTATTGTCAAATTCTTCTGAAGAATATTAATCTAAATATAATGATAAGACTTGTAAATAATTATAATAATTCCATCACTGAAATATAATTCATAAAAGATTATATTAATATTGTATATTTGGAGAAAACATTGAAAAATTAAATACAACTTTAAAGTATTGAAAATGTATTAAGATTGTATTTAATATCTCCAAATATAAAATATTAGAATCGTCTTTAATTAATTAATGATAAGACTTTGTGACTTTCAGTTAAAGGATTAACACTGGTAAAATGTATGATAAAGTAATTCCATATCTTCAAAAAATTTTGCAGAAGATTTATGGGGAAAAATTTGGGGAATTAAAATGTGAAGCAAACGTAATAAAATTTAATGGAGTACATTTTGAAAATAATATGATTTTTTTTTAAAAATAATGCTTCAGAATTTCAGGAAATGTTACATAAGCTATTAAATGAAATTATAGCATAAATCTAAAGTAATGTTCATTTATTTTCATTCAAAAAAAAGAGGTAAAATGAAAATTGATAGTAAAAAACAAATATTTGGGATGAAATTAATAATAAAACTAAACTTGTATGGAATAGAAATTATTTCATCAAAAGACATCTATAGAAAATATGTATTAATACACTTAATACAAGATTTATCAGCAAAATATAGAAAGATGTACGCTATTATTAAGAAGGATCACAACAAAATACATGAGTAAGAGGGATAAACACAAATGATTGATATTATTGATGCAAGAAGTCAAAATAAAGCTGAGTTGAACCTTGTGATTAAAGAAAGAATAGATCTTCGACTAAAGTCCTAAATTAGATCTCAAGAGATTTTAAGAAATCACGTGTGAGATGGGTAGATAGATAAGAGAGTTTGAGGAAATGATGTACAGAAGAAGAATTATGGATCAAAAGTTTTAAAATGAACTTTGAATGATTTTTGTTCTATAGTGAATTAATAATGATGACATAGGTATATGCAAAATCTATAGTTAGATGTATAGTAAAAATCTGGAGTTGTTTATTTTTTTCAAAATTAGTTTTGATTTATATTCGGTTTAACTAATAATTTGCTATTGTCACTCAAATGAAGATAAACAGTTTTTAAGTTTGGTGTGTGAATATCATTTAGGGATGAAAAAAATATGTAAAACATACTATTAAATTGATAGTATTATATATATGTGTATAATCATATGGTTAGTTGTTTAGGGGAAAATGTGACATATGCATACCCGAGCAATTGACTGAGCATGGAAGACCGAAATGATTTTTTTTTTCACTTTAGCTGAGAATTGATCCAGAAATTTTTTATTTCTGAGTTCATCCTATATGCAATCATACAGAATATTAATGGATTTACCATGATTCGAATCAAGCCTTTGAAAGATCATGATTTCAATAAAAGCAATGTAAAGTTAAAAGATTTTTTAATGATCATTTTTTAAAAAAATAATAAACATAAACTTTCAAAAAAAATTAAAATTATTTTTTATTGAGAATAAAAATGAACATATCCGTTTTTGTACATTTTCTTAGGATATTGAGTAGGTAATTATTAGTTTGATGATCAGTAATAGCCATAAAAGATCCTTTCTTTTTTAATGATAACTAGTCCTAAACAATATAAGAAATTTCATATAAATGAATTGTTTGTATACTAGCTAATATTCTCAAAACATGGGGAATGAAAATATATAAATAAATTTACTGTAGTAGATTAAAGTTCATACGAATGATATGAGTTTTAATTTATTATAATTATTTTAAGTATTAGTTTAGTTACATTTAAATTAACTATATTGAACTGATATTTTTGGAAATTTAAAATTTGCAAGATGTTTATTTTAATTTTTGCATTTAATCTTTCATTTAGATTATTTGAATGGAGCCGGGATGATTTAGGATATATAACAATTCAGACCATATTGAGAGATCATTTTTAAAAACCATATTTAAAAATTATTGCAGGAATATTTTTTAAATTATCATTTTACAAAATTATCACATTTTGGTATGTGCTGATTAAAAGAATGTTTTACATTATTAATTCCTACACATGTGTTTTATTTTTTTTTTAAAAAAGTGCCCTATGATATGAATTGCTAAATTAACTAGCTCATTCTGACCATATTGAAATAATTTAAGTGAGGGGTTAAATGTAAGAATTAAAATAAGGTCTTGAAAATGATGAATATTCAAAAAAAAGTCCAAATTTACAATTGCATGTAATAATCACATGAGCACCATTCCATATCCTTTTACATGCTAATAATAATAGTACCAAACTCTTCATACAGTTGTGCCACCCAGTGCAAGCCTTCATAATCAATGGATGCAGGAAGGTTTGTGCATAAAATTCCTATCTAGTGCCTACTCATTCAACATCCCCAGATTAGTTTCTAACTTGTGGCTTTCATCAGAGAGGAGCCTTGGATTTGAGAACACTACAGCTAGATCTTAGGATCTAATGCAACCTTTAGCTGCCATCTTTTCTATTTTGTTAACTATAAAGCTAGGGGCACAAGATGAAAACAGCATAATGTTTCCAACCCAAGGTCATTCACTGGTATGGTCATATAAATCTGAACTCAGTTTAGCATGTATACATTTTGATATCTTTGGTTTTTCAAAAATCACAGTCACCATTATCCTATAGGCAGGATAGATATAAAACCATCAAGACATCACATATGTGTAAGCATGTGAAATGGTGATCATGCAATGTTTTGATGGTTTTATACCTATTCTGCCCATAGGATAATGGTGGCTGTGGTTTTACTCTTGACCATGATATAGTATAAACGCAAGAGTTACACTTCTTTGATTGATCTTATGAATTATTTTGAAAGTGTGTTTCTAAAAATTGATCAATATTACATACAAATAGTAGATGATAATGGGTCAAGAAAATTTACATTTTTATTAAATAAGTAATATCCATTGAGGCTATAACCTCGATAATATGCGTGTAAAAATGTGATAGTAGGGACCTCTACAGGTGTTTTAACCACAAGCTTATGCTATGGAAGAAAAGAGGGGAAAACACCTGTAGAGGTTCCTACTATCACATTTTTACACACATATTATCAAGGTTATAGCCTCAGTGGATATTACTTACGTAATCAATGTGTGTTTAATAAATTTATAATTACAAATTTTTATTAAATATAAAATTCAATATTTTTCTCTCTTCTTTTTTAGGGTTGGACTTGGGCTTATTTTTTGGCAGGAATTTCAGGCATAGCTCTGGGATTTATTGTGTTCCTCACATTGAGGGATCCTCGCTTTAAATCTTCATCAATTGAAGATAGGAAACCTAAAAAACAACTGTGGAATTTTCATCAGCTTAGGAGGGTCTTTTTAAGGCCGTCTATGATCATCCTATGTTTTGCAGGTTCAATTAGAAATGCTGGTAAATACCGGTTTTTTTTTTTTTGGCATTTACTGTGTTTCCCTCTTTCATTTTTTTATGATATTTTCATTTTCAGTTTTTACTCTATTTGTTTTATTAATTTAACGATTCTCTTTTTACATAGCTATTTATGTTTGGGTATTTTACACACATCCGTTTTTTGAACTAATTGGTCAAGATTCCAGGAAGATTGGAATGTACATGAGCTGGATTCCAGCAGTTGGAGGCGTAGCTGGAGCTGTGGCAGCTAGTATTTTGATAGAATACTACCTTTTCAGGAAAAGCCCATTTGTAAAAATCCTTATTTTATCATGTACACAAATAGTAGCCTCTCCTTTTGCTGCAGGAGCATTATTTCTACATCCACCATTTGCATACTTGTCACAAATAGCTGCATGTTTTTTTGGTAAGTAGTAAATCTAGTCTGTGATTATAAAGAGAAAAGTGAAGTGCCATCTAGGATGGCCCAAAGGGTGTAAAATACTTTAATGAAATTAGATATAGCAAATCCTCAAAAATGTTCTAATGCCAAATTAGTTTTGAGTATACTGAATATATAATCATTGAGCTTCTTAAGGTATTTATACTGTGCTGTCGGATGTGAATAGGATTGCCTTCTTTAGTGCATATTTTAAGCCAATTTATGTAAGGATTCTTGTTTTGAGTTTATGATTGCAATCTATGTTAATCTAATGTTAATTTAAAATTTATACTTAGTTTAAAAAAACTAAAAAAAAAAAAAAGTTAATTTACATAAAGGAAAGAAAAAATACAAAGTACATACTTTTGAATCAAATTTTTAGTTTACCTTATATCATTAAGAATTTTTGTTATAGATTTAAACTCATGAACTGAGAATATCACCAATATTGACTCATAAAAAAATCAGTGGACATTAAATGGTATAGTGCAGGGGTGGACAAACTACGGCCCATGGCCACATCCAGCCCTTGGTGGGCATTCGTGTAGCCCGCCTATAAGTTTAAAAATGTCGTATTTATATATACGTAATATCATACAGATTTTACATATAGATAAAAAATACGTTGTGATAGCTTCCAGTTAATAATTTACATATATATATATTGTTTCTTAAAAATAAAATAATATTGATTTGATGAATGTATATATTTGTCTTTTTAAAAATAAAGTAAAATTCGATTTGTAAATATTTTCAAATCATCGAAACTCATTTTTAAAAAATTGTTTATAAAAACCTGTTTTTTTAATCGCAAACGTAAACTTTGAACTGAAATGCTGTTTAATAAAAACGAAAACTTTATTGACAGATGGAAGATTTTTTAACTTATATTAACGAAAGATCTTGCTTACGATCTATAAAAATCTCAACATTTCCCAAGTGTCTTTTGAAATAAAAATGTATAAACACTTGGGAAAAATGTATTGTCTTTATTCTTGTACTTATTTTGCTATTTTCATTCAATCCAGTACATTGATGACATCATGTATGAATAGCAAACCTATGCTAAATTTTAGCATTTAAGAATCGAACAACTTGCTAATAATAACACACAAATAGACAACGCAGGTTAGTAATTATTTGTAACTTTTATTTTTAAAAAATTTAGCCCCATTTTAAAAAAATACATGTAGATGTCTGAAAATTTCAGATTTTCCACTCAATAGATAACTTTTAGTTAAGTGCTTGGCTTTGGGTTGGTATTTTTAGATCTAGTGTCTGAACCTACCCTGGCACCTCTCTGAGGAGTGCCAAAGCACGAAACCATGGCCAGGGGTTGGGGGGGGGTTTCCTGACAGGATATTTTAAGTGCTGGCTCTGGCTAAGCATTTATCATAAAGCTTGTTGAGGAATTGGCAAACCTCACTGTTTATAACTTACAAGCTTAAGAGATAGGGTCATGTAATCTATGACTTTTATTTTGACTATTTCTCTCATCTGTTTCTAAAAGATTTTCTTTTTCTGTTTAAAGATAAATTAATCATGCCATGCATCACCAGTTGAAACTTTTTTTTAAAGTTTATTTTATAATTACCAAACTCAGGTGTTCTTGTAAACAACTTCAAAATAATTAAATGAATAATAAATTTAGTTGATTTGAAAAACTAATAATACTAAGATTAAAAAATTATTTTCAACTTTAAAGGTGATGAAATATATATGAACTTCAATTATTTTTTTTATTCTCGATTATTTTCTTTATTCTTTACGCTAGCTTCGTAAATGCTGTAATAATAAAAGATATAATCCATTGAGTATGAAAATTATGTTTTCAAATAATACTTCTATTTATGATGCGGTCCGCTAGAAGTGTTACGAAAGACAATGTGGCCCTCAGTGAAAAAAGTTTGCCCACCCCTGGTATAGGGTTACAAAATCTGATTCCAAGCTGGTTTCTCACTTTGGCTTTGATCTATGAGACTAGGATTCAAAGTTGGAACTAGTGTACTTATGCTCTAGCAGCCATCTTTTATTCTCTAATACTATTTTAAGCTAAACAAATTTTAATATTTTAAACTTAAGATAATTCACTTGTACAGTTAGATAGCCTTGGCACCTGGAGTGTTTCTATACATTTTAGAGACCCCAGTCCTGTAACAATCGTTTATGCCTGTTCTACCCTTTATCAAGGAAAGTTAATTGTGATACGATAACAACAATTTTAAAAAAGAGCCTGAATCATCTAGAGATAGGGATTTTATAGCACTATCCATCTATTGTTCATTAATTATTCAAGCTTACAATAGATGGCTTTAGAATAGGATGAAGGTAACTTCTGAAAGGCATGTGAGAGGATCATGTGATGTTTTAGCTATGCAGTAGCAACATCTATTTTAAATCATGTTTCAAATAAGTTTTGAGTAATCATTGGATAAGCTATGATGATATAATCTATGACTGCAGACTCACATTAGATTTCTAACAGCTTAGCTGTAGTCAGAGTAAGCAAAACAATTGAACTTCATGAGTGAGTTGAGTGTTTGAATTCAGACCATCTATTTATGTAAATCTAAATGGCTTTTGATGTAACAATTAGTATATTTATCTACTATTACCATGACGTAATTTGAGTAAGCATAGAATGCCTACAGCTAGCCATTAGTCAGTTGTTTTAATGCTATGGACTACAATAAAGAAAGAAAACCATAAAAACTTTTACAATCAGCAGTCTAATAATCTAGTGAGTAATATCTTTATTTGCCAGTTCTGTAAAGAAATAATGCAGTTGTTTGCATCCAGAAATCGACTCCATAAAAAGTGTTTCCTTATGGATCTGAAACTAGTGCAGAAAACTATACGTTTGTTAGAGACACCTTTAAGCTAACTTGCACATAGATGTTTTTGATCTTCGACAGTTATAATTCTATTATACTAATAAAAATTCAGTGGTTTATTGGGCGGGAGTTTTTAAGAAGTTCAAGTGCAAGAAATGATAGATCTGGCCTATGATCCATGGACCCTAAGTTTTGGAGTTTTCATTCTATCGATTCATCAAACCACAAGGAATATTACTGTAGTATCGAATTCACTATATAACTAGCTGGTCAATTAGATAATTGAAAATGTTAAAAGTTTTACATCATTAGAGCTCATGACACATAGTAAAAGTTCATTGAAGAAGAGTGAAATTTAATACTGATTTTGTATTTCTTCTCTTTTAATAACTCACATAGTCAGAATCTGTTAATGGAAGTCTACAAGTACCGCATTATTATCTAATAACTATGTATTACTCAATGTCTTCATGATTGAAAATAGGTAACTCTATTATGTATAAGGTGTCCATATTTCCACAGGGAACTGGGACACACAACCAAAAACAAAAAAAATTTTTTATCAGAGATTACTGTATATTTCAGTACGAAATAAAAAAATCACAAAACCTATAATCACTTATACATTACTAACAATATACTCATTTCATAATGTAAACAAAAGCAAAAGACAATTGTTTGTACACATATAATATCTATCAAAACAAAATCACAAATTGAAATCATTTATTATTAACATACAAAAATAAAATATTAAATGAATAAATATTAATTTAAAATAAATATATAAAATATTAATTTAAAATAAATATAAAGTTAAATTTAAAAAATAAAAGTAAAAATAAAAATGAGTCGTTAAGAAAATCAGGACAATTAACTGTTCCAAAAGAATATGTCAGGACACCTGGACAAGAGAGATAAAAGAGGATGTATGTATAGTGGATAGAATGTAGCATAAAAAGAAAAAGCCATTTATCATTATATTTTCTTAAAATTAAATTATATTTTGTTATTTGTACATTACGAACATATTGCTATCACTAGGATTTTTATTCTAATGTGAAGTTAATATGTCTAGGATTCACGCATAATAATTAAGATTTGGTAGACCACTAGTTGGTGCTTTTCAGAGAATGTCAGCGATCAAATCAACTTCTCTTTGAAGCAGTTTTTATAGCAATTTTATTGAGAATTTAACAGTGAAATTATACCAGTGAATAGAATTAACTTTTCTGGGCAAGGTAAGCTCTTTAAAGAGTTACTTTGTTTATAATTATAAATAATTCAAGTGTTTTTATAAAATGCTAGAAAGTTCTAACTTTAACTTCAATTTAGACAATGGTAAATAACTTTTAAATTTAGAAGATTCCAGTTTTAATCTTGATCTAGATAAAAGTATAATGAATGTAAATTCAAAAAATAAGAAGAGATCTTATCAGATTTTGAAAAGGCAAGTTTTACTTTTGATATTGATAAGAGAACAATCGATGAAACTTCAAATCTAACTATTTCAGAAACTAGTAGCAGGCAATCTGATAGTATATCTCTAAAAAATCTGAAAATAAAAATATTTATGCAACTATACTGAAAATTAATACTGAAAAAGTTTTTTGATTCTGATTTTATAGAAAGTAATCAATCAAATTTAGCAATTAAAAACTTTACTAATACTAATATATAAGGGATTCGAATTCAGACTTTCACACAAACCTCAACTCTCCCTGCAATCTCTTATTGCTGACCCACCTGATCACACACATGTTGAAAAGATAAATAATCACCAATATGTGTATTTCGTGCTAAATCAGCACTCATCAGTTGGTCCAGATTACCATCTCCACACGTATATAAATAAACAAACAAACTCCTTTTAAAAATTTGCTTTTTATATGACTATAATCATCAATAAAAAATCCAACGTTTCGACTATTTTATATAATCTTTTTCAAGGCACACTAAAAAAAAATATATATATATAATAATAAATATCACATATTCCCAAAAAAAAAATAATTTTTTTTAATTAAAATATATTCACAATCAAAAATTCACCTTATTTCACTCCCCTTTCCTATTGCAACAATCACAACATGAGCACAAAAAACCTTTTTTTTAAAAAAAAAAATCTATAGATATCCTTTAAAACAATTAATAACCTATTATTTTCATTTCTCTTTTTCCATTAACCTTCTATTTAACTCTGGTTTTATTTCATTAATGTACATATCTTCATTTATCATTCTTTCATTGTATGACTTAACACATTCCAAAGGCTTTATTTCAAAATCCCCATGCTTAAATTTATTCATGTGAATGTAAACAGCAGAATTTTTATCACCTAAAAGCTGTTTTAATCTAGTTTTTAATTTATTCTTACTAGTCCCAACATATGTCATTTCTACATTTTTTCTAAAACAATCCAAACATTTTATCAAATAAACTGAATTCATAATCTCTAACCAATAGTCCCCATTATTATTAATTAAAAAATTTAAACTTGCTTTCTTTTTATAATCTGAACAAATTGGAACATTATATTTCCTATTAATCATTTTAACTAATTTCTTAACTTTAATAAATACATCTTTGGATATATTGAAACCAACATAAATAATTTTTTCTCTATTCCTATCTAATCCTATTCTCTTTTTTATTTTATTTATATTTTTATTAGAAAATAAATGTTCAATTACACCCCTAGGATAATCATTCAAAAAACATTCATTCCTATTAATATCAACCTCATTCTTAAACAAATTACTATTTGAACATAACTTAATTGCTCTAACAATTTTATTATTAACAATATTAATTTTACTATGATTATCAATATCTGAAAACCAATTATTTGACAATCCAAAAAATGTTTTTTTCTAAACACAGATGATTCTCTAATTACATTACCATTCCTACCAATTTTTAAAAAAATTCTATCCATATATTCAATAACATTAATGTATTCTTTTTCTATAGTAAACTTTATTTTTTCAACTCTACCATTAATATAATTCAAAAAGTTATCTGCATTTCTTTTATTACCATTGAAAACCATAAAATAGCCATCAACATATCTAACATAAAAAACTGGTTTATTCCTATTATAATTAAAAAATTGCTCTTCAAACCTATACATATATATTACTGCCAAAAAACCACTTAGACCAGGGGTCCCCAACCTTTTTGCACTTAAGAGCACATTCTATAATACCGGCCAGGTGGCGGGCACCATTTATTTTTTTCAACAGATGGCGGGCACCATTTATTTTTTCAATGTAAATTTATAGTTGGATATTGTTAATAATACACATAATGTACAAAAAAATATTTATTTCAAAAATAAAATTTTAACATATAATTAAAGTTTATATTTTTACGCTGTAAAAGTATAGTATGTTTAAAGTTTATATTTTTGCGCTGTAAAAGTATAGTATGCCCTACAATTTGATTACAATATAATACAATAATTTATAAGAAATTTTAAAAATTAAATTTATTTGTATCAGATGAATAATTTTTTATTTTGTTCGGATAGCGGCGAGCACACAGAAAATGGTCTGCGGGCGCCATGGTGCCCGCGGGCATAGGGTTGGAGACCCCTGACTTAGACTATTACCCATACTTAAACCCTCTTTCTGCTTATAAAATCCATTCCTATATTTAAAAATAAGGTCCCTACAACAAATCAATAATATCATATAAAAGAAAACCCTCAATTTTTGATTTTACCCCTTTATCCTTTCTATATAAATCCGTAATATTACAAATAGCAACCTCTGGATCAATGTTAGTATACATACTAACTATATCTAACTTTACAAAAAACAAATTTTTAAAAACCTTATCATCTAAAAAAACTTTTAATTTACTAATAAACTGTATAGAATTATTAACACAATTTTTTTCAAATAATGTAATATATTTTTTAAAAATATTATTATACACCCACTTCAAAATTTTTTCGTAGTAAGTATTACAACTACTAATAATTAGTCTCATTGGAATAGCAGGCTTATGAATCTTAGGCAAACCATAAATTTTTGCACATTTTATATTCATTCTTTTTAATCTAAGCATGAATAATTTTTCCATACAACCTTTTTCATACATTAAAGTTAATACATTATTAACCTTTTTATTAATTAACATACTTTCATCTATATTAATTTGTACAAAACATTCTTCCTTTAATAAAGTTAACATCTTTTTATTATATTCACTCTTGTTTAAAATAACCATACTCGATGTTTTATCACCTTTTAAAAATAATAAATCCCCATATTTATCACGCATATTTTTAATAATATACCATTCATTAAACATACAATTATTCCCCCATTTTTTATTATTATATCTATTTTTTAATTCAAATTCCAAATTCTTAAATCCGAATTTCAATTCATTACATAAAAAATCCTTATTCTTAATATTATCATTATTTATTTTATTACATTTATATTCAATTAATTGCATTTTTGCCTTCATTTTATTAATCTGCTTTTTAATATTACCATTATAATTTAATGGTACATAATTCAAACCCCTTTTTAAAACATCCATCTCTTCATCACTAAAAATAGTATTTGTTAAATTAATAACAAAATTCTTATTTCCCTTTTTATGACCACTACCAAATACATAGCAATTATTATCATTATTTTTGTTATCACATCTTTTAACCATCAAATCATTAAATTTTTTACAATGCCTTTCTAAAATCTTATTTTAAAAAAAAAATACTTTTTTAATAAAAATATATTTTAATTCCTCTTTCTCTTTAATTGTAATTAATCTCCTTAAATTATCATATATATCTCTAACAAAATTTAACAATTCAGCCTTTTTTTTTATAGGCCAATTTTAAAACATTTTTCAACATAATCTCCCATTTTAATATATACTTATACCCCAAAATCCTCACAAATCTCTTTAAAGAAATAAATTTAGGAATTACATTATTTAACAAACACTTTCTTAAAAAATGTCTAATGTTATTTTGACAACTTTCAACTTATTCATCATCCATTTGTTAATGACATCAATACCCTTTTTTAAATCCAAATTGTCTATAAAATTGTCCATAAATCTTCTTTATAAATAACCAATAAATTTTTCCATGTTATAATTATAATTATCTATATATTACTTTAAATCCTTATTAAAACAAAATCAATTCAATTGGAATAACCACACTTATACATATATATTCTTCCTAAAAAATAATATTATAAACATCCAAGTTAATGGTAAATCATAGAATTTAATATATCAACCACACAGTTCTTCTTTCCAAAATAGTTCATAAATATCCAATATATAAATAAACAAACAAACTCCTTTTAAAAATTGCTTTTTGTATGACTATAATCATCAATAAAAAATCCAACGTTTCGACTATTTTATAGTCTTTTTTAAGGCACACTAAAAGAAATATGTATATATAATAATAAATATCACATATTCCCTCAAAAAAAGAAAAAATTTTTTTTAATTAAAATATATTCACAATCAAAAATTCATCTTATTTCACTCCCCTTTTCTATTGCAAACAATCACAACATGAACACAAAAAAACTTTTTTTTTTTAAAAAAAAAAAATCTATGTATATCCTTTAAAACATTCAATTAATAACCTATTATTTTCTTTTCTCTTTTTCCATTAACATTCTATTTAACTCTGGTTTTATTTCATTAATGTACACATCTTCCTTTATCATTCTTTCATTGTATGACTTAACACATTCCAAAGGCAAAAGCAAAACTCCATATAGTAGTGCCACCTGTGCTAATCATGTGATGCTTGCTGGTTTAACAATCCAAAGGCTTTATTTCAAAATCCCCATGCTTAAATTTATTCATGTGAATGTAAACAGCAGAATTTTTATCACCTAAATGCTGTTTTAATCTAGTTTTTAATTTATTCTTACTAGTCCCAACATATGCCATTTCTAAATACAGCAAAACTCTCCATATAGTAGTGCCATCTTGTGCTAACAAGAGCAATCAATGGATGCCAGAAGGCTTGTGCATAAAATCCCTATCTAGTGCCTACTCATCCAATATCCCAAGACTAGTTTCTGGCTTGTGGCCTTCATCAGTGAGGAGCCTTGGATCTGAGAGCACTGCACCTAGATCTTAGGATCTAATGCAACCCTCCAGCACCCACCTTTTAACTCTATTTAACTACAAAACTATGAGAATGAAATTGAAAACACTATTAATATTTTCAATCCAAACTCAATAGCTTATATAGTCATATGGGTCTGAACTCAATTCAGTACCCATACATTTTGGTGTCTTTGGCTCTTTAACAACCATAGCCACCACTATCCTATTAAGCAGGATTGGTGTTGAACCACTAAACATCACATGATCACTATCTCATATTAGCACAATAATTGTTATTAAACAATTCAAAATACAGCAAAACTCTCCATATTGATTGCTCTTGTTAGCACAAGATGGCACTACTATATGGAGAGTTTTGCTGTATTTTGAATTGTTTAATAACAATTATTGTGCTAGTATGAGATAGTGATCATGTGATGTTTAGTGGTTTAACACCAATCCTGCCTAATAGGATAGTGGTGGCTATGGTTGTTAAAAAGCCAAAGACACCAAAATGTATGGGTACTGAATTGAGTTCAGACCCATATGACTATATAAGCTATTGAGCTTGGATTGAAAATATTAATAGTGTTTTCAATTTCATTCTCATAGTTTTGTAGTTAAATAGAGTTAAAAGGTGGGTGCTGGAGGGTTGCATTAGATCCTAAGATCTAGGTGCAGTGCTCTCAGATCCAAGGCTCCTCACTGATGAAGGCCACAAGCCAGAAACTAGTCTGGGGATATTGGATGAGTAGGCACTAGATAGGGATTTTATGCACAAGCCTTCTGGCATCCATTGATTGCTCTTGTTAGCACAAGATGGCACTACTATATGGAGAGTTTTGCTGTATTTTGAATTGTTTAATAACAATTATTGTGCTAGTATGAGATAGTGATCATGTGATATGTCATTTCTACATTCTTTCTAAAACAATCCAAACATTTTATCAAATAAACTGAATTCATAATCTCTAACCAATAGTCCCCATTATTATTAATTAAAAAATTTAAACTTGCTTTCTTTTTATAATCTGAACAAATTGGAACATTATATTTCCTATTAATCATTTTAACTAATTTCTTAACTTTAATAAATAAATCTTTGGATATGTTGAAACTGACATAAATAACTTTTTCTCTATTCCTATCTAATCCTATTCTATTTTTTATTTTATTTATATTTTTATTAGAAAATAAATGTTCAATTACACCCCTAGGATAATCATTCAAAAAACATTCATTCCTAATAATATCAACCTCATTCTTAAACAAATTACTATTTGAACATAATTTAATTGCTCTAAAAATTTTATTATTAATAATATTAATTTTACTATGATTATCAATATCTGAAAACCAATTATTTGACAATCCAAAAAATGTTTTTTTTCTAAACACACACATATATCTCCACACATATATACAATCAGTGCTCAGCTTTATATTAAGATAGCCAATCTTCATACTTTAATGGACAGGCTTCAAACTATTCCAACCCACAACTCTTCAGCCATCCATTTCATTGAAAATCTGATGAAAGAATGTTTAAAGCCTATGTTAGTGCCAAGGTTACCATCCTACCCATGTTGGTGTTAGTCAGTAATCAGTCAAATTTAGTAATTAAAAACATTACTAATACTAATCTTGTAAATGCTGAAGAATATCAAGATATAACAAATTTAATTTAACAATTCCATTTACAATTCAGAAATCTTTTCAAAAATTCATAAATGAGAAGACACTGATTATAGCAATAACAGATTTAAACTTTACAATTATGAAATTCCTCACAGATGAATTTTATGAATTTCTTATTAAAAAGAAAATGTGGAGAATGCCTTAAAAGTACTAGATCACCCTAAGAATAGATACTTAGTACTAGAGTTACTCAATTTAAAAGCAGTTATTCCAGAAGTATATTTACTTTGTCAATGATAAAATTTTCTGCTACATTAACATCAACAGACAGATCAAGCTAATAAGCCAGATTAGGAACTCATGTAAATTTCACAAGTCAGGATCTTCAAAGCATACTTGATGAATATGGGAAAATCTCTGAATTCAGAGATATGTTAGAAAAAAAGAGCAACAATATCAGAACTAATTAACTCTGCATGGTTCAATATCATTGAATAAAAGCATTCATTAGATATACCAACTTTACACTCTATTGCCTCAGTGCCTTTATTGAACATTCATGGATCATCTCATCAAGGATTGCATGGATAGATTTCGTAAAAAATTTGGGCTAAAAAATTCTAGAACTTGGTTAAATTACATTTAGCTAACGAAAAAAAAAAACAAATCAAACAGCCACAAATCGGCAATACTATGCCCAAGATGAATGCACAGAAGTGTATTATTAATGATATTCCACAGGAAAAAATACAAGTGGAAAAAATAATGCCTGATGATATGGCGGCCTCTAATATCAATTCCTCTGGAGAATTAAAAAAGGATTACTATACAAATGAGCAAGTCTTTTTGGAGGAAGAATCTAGGTTCCAATTAGTAATGAAAAAGAAAAACACAAAGAAAAATAAAAAAAAGAAAAATAAATGTTATTCCAATAAATAATGAATTTAAATCAATGTATAAGCAAAAAAAAAAAAAAGGCTGCAGAAAGGAGTTTGCTATTAACTGAAAGGAGACCCTTTGATTCCTCTTGGAGGCCTTAAAGGAACCGAGCAGGGCAAATTCTTAATGTCCACTCCATATGTTCTTGTCGTTGCAGCTGTTATTACTATGTGATTATTCATATAGTATACGAACATGGATGGGCTGCTCACCAACACGCATTAGCCAGCATGGTGAGTTTATTGGCTTTTTACCTCTGAGTTTAAGATCAAGAAACACCATGGTCTTTCTTCTCAGTGCCTGGTAAGGCAGAATGAATGTTTGTGTAAATGATAAATATTTTTCCAATACATATATACAATTATAACAGACAAAAATAAAGCATGGCCCTTATTCCCAGGAGGCTGTAAAGTCACCAACCAAGGCAGCGGTTGGTGGCCAAAGGCGGAGGGTGCTAAGAATCCCCTGATTGTGGACCCAGGCTGCCATTTGATGACGACTTTTTATTTAGGTACTTACAACTGCAGATCACTTTCAAGTGAAGGAAGATTGCAAGAATTAGAATAAGAACTGTCTTATATTAAATGGGACATTATTGGACTTTGTGAAGTTAGAAGAAAAGGAGAAGAAACAATTGATTTAAAAAGTGGACATATACTCTATTATAAAGGCACACATATTGGAAATACAAGTGGAGTAGGATTCATTATAAATAAAAAGTGGAAGAACAATATTGTGGAGATTGATGGTGTATCGGACAGAGTGGCAAGATTAGTTATACAACTTAATAGCAGATACCAAATGCAGATAATTCAGGTTTATGCCGCAACAAGTTCTCATAGTGATGAAGTAGGAGAAGATTTTTATATGGATGTACAAAAGGCTTTTGATCAGAATAAACAACATTTTAAAATTGTTATGGGAGACTTTAATGCTAGAATTGGTAGACAAATGAAAGATGAAATTGCTGTAGGTAATTTTGGTTATGGTAATAGAAATGAGAGAGGACATAGACTTGTGGAGTTTGCAGAAAAAGAAAAACTTTATATTATGAATTCATTTTTTGAGAAAAATGTTAAAAGGAAATGGACATGGAAGCATCCAAATGAAGGTACAGCAGAATTGGATTATATTTTGACTAACAGAAAATACATATTTCAAGATTGTAATGTTCTTAATAAATTTAACACAGGAAGTGATCATCGATTAGTAAGGTGTAAGTTACGTGTTAATGTAAAACTAGAAAGACAAAAATTATTAAGAAAAACAATATTTACAGTTGATATTCCTAATCTTCAGAAACAAAAATTAGAACTTACAAATAGGTTTCAAGGGTTAGGAGATTTTGAACATGATACAGATTTGAATGAAATTAATATGAAAATAACTGATACACTTTTAAAAACTGCAACAAACATAGCTGGTAGAAAAAAGCAGCAATTGACTAATAAAATTTCTACTGAGACTAGAGAATTTATGAAGAAAAGAAGGAATATGAAGATATAAAAATGATGTATTAAAAAGAATTGAATATCTCGAATTTTGTAAAATGGTATGGAAAAGAGTTGAAAATGATATAAGAAAGTATAACTGTGAAATAGCAAGGAAAGCTATAGAAGAAAATAAAAGTCTCAAAAATGTTAAACAACATTTTGGTATTGGTAGGAAATTTATATCTGCAATAAGAAAAAAAAGATGGAATTATTACTAAAAAGAGAGATGACATCATGAAATTGGTAGAAGATTTTTATCAAGAATTATATAGTAATAAAAAACAAGTACCTCCTATATCTATTACATCTTCTGAATTGCCCAGAATTTTAAATGAAGAAGTGAGACATGCAATTAAATGTATGAAGAAAGGAAAGGCTCCAGGAAATGATGGAATTATAATTGATATATTAAAAGAAGCATGTGAATAAATAGAAACAATTTTAGCAAAGTTATATACCAAATGTCTAAATGATAAAGATGTACCGGAAGATTGGAAGAATGCAGTAATAATATTAATATTTAAAAAAGGTGATAAAGAAGATATTAGAAATTACAGACCTATCAGCCTTTTATCAGTTTTATATAAAATTTTTACCAAGATAATTACAACTCGTCTACAGAGAACTTTGGATTTCCACCAACCAAGAGAACAAACTGGATTTAAAAGTGGTTTTAGTACAATAGATCATATCCAGGTATTGAGAGAAGTCATAGAAAGGACAAACGAATATGAGTTGTCATTATGTTTTGAATTTGTAGATTATGAAAAGGCATTCGATTCTATACACATTTCTTCAGTGATTAAAGCATTGGATCATCAAGGTATAGATCCAGGATATTGTCATATTTTAAAGAATATTTATAAAAATGCAACAGCAACAATTAGATTACATAATGATACTGGAAAAATCAACATTGAGAAAGGTGTAAGACAAGGTGACTCCATATCTCCAAAACTCTTTACAGCAGTGCTGCAAGAATTATTTTGTGGATTAAAATGGGAAACTAAAGGAGTGAAAGTAAATGGAGAGTATTTAAGTCATTTAGATTTCGCAGATGATGTAGTTGTTTTTGCAAATAATGCTTCAGAGCTGCAGGAAATGTTGCAGGAGTTAGCAGATGAAAGTAGAAAAGTAGGACTAAAGATAAATGTTAAAAAGACTAAAGTAATGTTTAATCGATTTGCTCAAAATATGAAAATAAAGATTGATTATGAAGAATTAGAAGAAGTTAACAGTTACAAATACCTTGGTCAGATTATTAATACAAATGGAAACATAATGGAGGAAATTAATCATAGAATTAAACTTGGTTGGAGCTTTTGATAGAAATAACTTGATACTAAAAGGAAATATGCCTATGTGTTTGAAAAGGATGGTTTTTAACAAATGTGTTTTACCAGTTCTTACTTATGGATCTGAGACTTGGACACTTAATAGAAGAGCAATACAGAGACTTCAGACCACTCAAAGGAGTATGGAGAGATGTATGTTGGGAGTAACAAGAAGAGATCGAAAATGCAATGTATGGGTAAGACAACAAACAGGTGTTACTGACCTTATTGAAAAAATTAAAAGATTGAAATGGAGTTAGGCTGGGCATATTGCTAGAAGAGATGATAATAGATGGACAATTGAAATTTTAAACTGGATTCCAAGAGATTGTAAAAGACCCAGAAAGAGACCACATGCGAGATGGATGGATGAAATAAGAAAATGTGCAGGGGTGTTGTGGAGAAGAGAAGCTAAAGATCGGAGAAGATGGATTAAACTTGGAGAGACCTTCATCCTGCAGTGGATTGATAATGGTTGATGATGATGATGATGATAAGCAAAAAATTAATTCCAGTACAGAAAACTTTCAGCTGAAGTCCTCTTGCCTATTATCAAAAAACCAAATACAATTCATCTGCAGAAGCTAGGTAATAGTACTTCAGTGTATTGGACTAGGAAAACACCGATAATAATTATCCAATTACACAAAAACAATTCACATGTGTCATGTGAGTGGATACGCTAAAAAGAAAAGAAAGGATTAAGAAA
This sequence comes from Epiperipatus broadwayi, assembly GCA_028023455.1. Classification (NCBI taxonomy): domain Eukaryota; kingdom Metazoa; phylum Onychophora; class Udeonychophora; order Euonychophora; family Peripatidae; genus Epiperipatus; species Epiperipatus broadwayi. Next base: position 2,199,171 of record JAQFVV010006259.1, on the reverse strand, counting down.
GGATAACAACTCTGCAATAAATAACTTAAAAATGAAAAAAAAAAAAACACATTACAAATTTCTAACAATTCATATAATGTTTCCATTAAAATGTATTTACAATGAATATTGAAATGGAATGTTAAAACTTCATGAGATTACTGGCGTTTCTTCAGAAAAAAAGTTATTCGAATTTAATGGTAGAATCTGGATGTCCAATATAGTAATTGAAAAATTAGGATTAGTTTACTTACAATCTGAAAAATTGGATTATTTATTACAAGTAGGTCTAATAAAATTGCAATTTAACAGATAATGTATAGTTTTAGTTACAGTGTTTAAACAAACTCATCACATAAACACAGCATCCGTTAAGCAATGGTTTCTTATATTAACAAAAAAGAATTGCATAAATCCATTATAAATATTAACATCACTGAGATTAATATGAGAGATATAAATTCACTTCAAAGACTTTGCTTTTAAAAACTGGATGACATAATTGTCTTCTCATATCACATTTTTTTTACCGAAACGAAATATTCAATGAATTCTTAATAGATCTTTATAAAAATCTTGATAAATTAGATTTTATGCAATTATTTCAATCTAACATCTCTGCAGCAGTAATTGAAGTAATAATACATAATAATTCACCCTTTCAATCTTTTAAAATACTATTCTCTAATAAAAATATGAATATCATAACCTTTTTCCACACTGTATTTACAAAAATATAATCATTCTATATCTTTACAATAAAGCAACGCCATTATATAGCTTAATCAATCAAATTAATCTAATACTAAGTTTTAACTCTTTTCCAGAAGATGTTAATATGAGCTACTCAGAGTTTATCTCTAAATTCTTACACTTAAATAAATAGGAAGCTCATGAATGCACAAGGTTTTTCCCCCAATTAACTTATTCTACACTAAAAAATATGCTACCCTAATAGACTTACTTTTCTATTCCCCAGATCTTCATTATCATCACATGATCACTATTTCTTATGCCAGCACATAATTGTTATTAAAATAGGCAAAACTCTCCTACAGTAGTGCCACTCAGTGCCAGCCAGAGTAATCAATGGATGCCAGAAGGTTTTTGCATAAAATCCCCATCTAGTGCCTACTCTTCCATTATTCCCAGACTAGTTTCTGGCTTGTGACCTTCGTCAGTGAGGAGCTTGGATCTGAGTAGGCACTAGATGGGAATTTTATGCAAAAACCTGGCGTCCATTGATTACTCTGGCTGGCACTGAGTGGCACTACTGTATGGAGAGTTTTGCCTGTTTTTTTAAGATCTTCATTATATTATCGATCCATCAGTTATACCAGCAGCCTTCTCTGATCATCTAGTACTCAATGTTAAACTAAAAGTGGACTTTTGCAATCAATCAATATTTCTCAAACTAATAACACAATGAGACTCCTTATCAAAGATCAACTTTAGAAAAGCTGTTATTTCTGATAATTTAAAAAAAAAAAAATTCTTACTTTATACCAGTTGAAGCATGGTTTGCTTTTATAAATATTATCACATATATAAATAAATTCTACCCTCATAAAAAAAAAAAAATCTATATTAAATAGAGACTTGTGTTCAGTAAATATAAATGTTAAAAAAAACACACACATACTGCATATGGATCTTTCTTCATTCCATCAATAATCTTCCTAAAACAAGAATGTAAATAAACACAACAAATTCTAGGAGAATATTGCCTACAAAAAAATTAAAAATATATTTAAATCAGTCCATAATTAGTCTAAAGGCTACGTCAACAGGCAAAAAACATATTCCCCTAAGTTTTTTTTACCATTCTCTGCATTTTGGTGATTGTAAAGAAAGATAACATTACAAAACAAGACATTTTAGAATCTTTTCAACAATATATACTTAGGACCACAAAGAATGCCCAAATTTATACTTGCACATCTCAATCGCTTCACAATACCTGTTATTCTAAATATGCTTAACTACCTTTCAGATGAAATCTATAGTATAGACCAGTTATATCCGGTCTCAGTGGAATCTTAAGAAAAATGTGATCCCATCACCGCTTAATAATCTTCAATCTATTTCAATGATCCACATTTTAATTAAATCAATAGAATCACTAATGAAAGATAAGATTGTGGTCTGGAATGCTTGTTCAGCATGAAGTGCATCTTGGAAGCATTTTTCTTCAGACATCTTTATTCATACATTTTAGAAATGGGTAGGTTTTAAGTATATCTAATAAAGCTACTGTGGATGGGGAAAAAGTTGGAGTAATGTGTTTAGTTAAAAACATGTATTAATTGTATATTGGATTTAAAATTTATATCAGATAGAAAAGCTATGGTATATCTTAATAAATGATTATTAATAATCATTAATGCATTTATCTATGTTGAGTGCAGAAAGTTTGATACTTGTAGATTGGATTGTAAATGTAACACTGCAATGTTATTAGGAAACAAAAGACTAATTTTTGACACATTTATATTTTTTTGCCTAGGTGATATCTGGATTAACTTAGCCATTGCTGTGGTTGTTGACCTATCACCTTCCACCGTCAGCTGGGTCGCAATCTCACTTTATTTTTTTATTATTACTAATCTTGGTGGCAATGCTCCAGTGCTTGTTCCGGTTATTGAAAAAGCATTCCGTAAACTGGGTTTTGATTATGTACATAGCTTAAAATGTAAGTATATTTAAAGTAACATCAATTTTTTTTTTGAAACCCTAATGAATTATTTTGCTTTAGTAAAGACTTTGGAGTATAGTAGTTAGTACACCCATTTGCGATGCTCATGGCTTCAAGTCAGGGCTGGATGGGAAATTTTTTAGGTATTCAGTGCATAATTCAATTTAGCTAATCTTTGATTTGTAAATAGGTATTTGGTTAAGGGTAAAACTTACTGTGAATAAGTTGTTTGTAAAAAATAAAAGTATGATTATAACATGACGTAGCTTTCACCAATGGTGAGGCAAGGTATCATAAACTAAGCCAATAATTTATCTTAAATTTTTATGAAGTTATAAAAAAAAAGAATTTATGATTTAAAGTAGTATATCTGATTTTTTTTTTTTTTAAAAAAAAAAAGAAGCATGTAGAATTTTTAGTTTTTGTCAGTACATCATTATAAACCATCATATCACAACTATCCAGCATAGGAACTCAGATGAACCTTCCCGAGTTTTTGTGCTGATGGATGGTTGTGATATGGGGAAGATTGAGATGATAGGTGCCCTGATAAAAACCAAAAAAAAAGTGAAAATATCTTTGAAATGCAATAATTTTTTCATTCTTCCACATGGTATGAAAAGAGGATAGAAACTACTCTGAGTGGGATACTGGAAAATATAAAATTGTCAACATGAGATTCAAGTCTTTGATACCTCTGATTCATTTGATGAGAGGTTATTTGTGAAATAAGTGAGAAAGTGGTCTGAGGTTCTGTGCTGATTGTGATATGGTGGAGTTGAAAGATGTACTGATAGAAACTTGGAAAATATCTCTGAAATATAACAATACTCCCTTCAACAAGGTGTTAAAAATGGATAGAAATCAGTCCCTATCTTGCATGAGAGTAGTATAATGGAAAAATACTGTGACGCCAACATGGAGATTCAGATGTTTAATACTTAAAACCACCAAACATCACATGATTACCATTTCTTAGGCTTGCTCATGTGATGTTTGATGGTGTAATACCAATTCTGCCTAGTAGGTTAGTGGTGGTTATGGTTATTAAAGAACCAAAGGGTTTGGGTACTGAACTGAGTTCAGATCTATATGACTATGTAAGCTAATGAGCTTGGATGTAAAATATTATAGTGTTTTCAAATTTTAGACTCATAAATTTTGTAGTTAAGTAAAGATAAAAGGTGGCTGCAGGAGGGTTGCATTAGATCCTAAGATCTAGGTGCAGTGCTCTCAGATTCAAGGCTCCTCACTGACAAAGGCCACAAGCCAGAAACTAGTCTGGGGATATTGGATGAGTAGGCACTAGATAGGGATTTTATGCACAAACCTTCTGGCATCCATTGATTACTCTGGCTTGCACTGAGTGGCAATACTGTATAGAGAGTTTTGTATGCTTAATACTTCCAGCTCACCTGATGAATGAAATTTGTTTATAAAATGCATGAATAGAAAGAGAAGATGTTCTGAGTTTTTGTGCTGATGATATGGTAAAGTTCAAATGATAACTATGGATAACCATTTTCTTCTTCAGGCAAATAATTCTGATCTTCAGAAGTTTGGACCATACCATAAATCAATCGGATCACTAACCATGCTTTAAAAAAATGATTTTCAATGGGAACATGACCTTGAAAACTTGTGGAAAGACAAGTTCTGTCAGAGAAAGCTTTCAAAAAGTCCATGATTCTAAGGTCTAGCTTTTTTTAAAAAAAATATAAGATTGGATTTTCAGGAGCTTGATAAGGACCAACATTTTATTTTGTCATCATTTTGCTGTATGTTGCCTGCACAGTTTAGCACAATGGTAGCAATGGGCACGAGGGCTCAAAGTTACTGAATCACATCTCAATTTTTACTTCTGCATTCTTAGAAATTCCATGACCTCAAAGCAACCTAGTATCCTCATGTTCTTATATATGGATTATTCTTTTCTTCCTGTTACACAACTATTTAATCTTTTATTCGTGAAAATATAAAAGCACACATAGGAAAATGTATATCTATGTTTATAAAATGATAATCACCTTAAAAAAATTAGATCCTTCTTTCTTTAGATTCATTTACTGTTTTTGCTAAATTTCTATAACTATTAGGCACTAAAATGGGTTATTTGGACTTTTAAGATTGAAATGTTTACCGAGGCATGGGATTCTTTTAAGAAATGTTTGGCAGATTTTGGAGCTCAAAATCCAGATCCATGGATCACAACTTGGCTCTGCTACTTCCAATGCTCAAACATATTATGAACAGTTAAATCACTTGATTATTATTATTGTTAAAAAATAAGAACACTGATTGTTCTCTGACAATCTTTTTATTATTGTGACTTCTGGAAACATGGGGCAGAATTAATAAATTGAATGTGGAACTTTAAAATGTTCATTGACTAGCAAGAAGGCTTAAAAATGATTAAATGGATTACAATGTGAAAGGAGCTACAGATTTATTTGAACACGATCACTTTAAATTTTTTTTTTATGTAACGAAAGCAACATATGGAACTGACAAATAGTTTCATAATCCATTATAGTAATATTTTGATCAAGTGAAAAGAGTATTTTTATCATTTTTTTGAATAAGAATACAAGAACTGTTAGCCGAGAGGTCATCGTAGCTGCCTTGCAAGCAAATAGTTGTTTGCAGATGGTTGTGGGTTCGCGTCCCGGCCGGTGCTATGACATATGGAAAAAAAAGAATACAAGAATTGAAATTATGATTCTTAATGATATGTCCATTCTGTCTACTGATTTAGATTTGGACCAAATTATCTAACTTGGTGAAATAAAAATACCTCTATAATATTAAAAAATAGGATGACTGCAAATCATGATGAGATTTATCCGGAAAAGTTTTAAAATGAATAGTGATATGTCAATTTCAGAAATATTGGAGTTTTTTTTAGGAATTCATGAAATCGTGTCACTTAATCTTAAAGATACTTTTATTGTTGCAATTTTTAAAAATAAAAGAAATGAATTTAGGATTATTGTAGATATCAAACCACTAAACATCACGTGACAGTCATTTCTTTTGCTTGCTCAGAACTGTTATTAAAACAGGCAAAACTCCCCATACAGTAGTGCCACTTAGTGCAAGCCAGAGTAATCAATGGATGCCAGAAGGCTTGTGCATAAAATCCCTATCTAGTGCCTACTCATCCAATACCCCCAGACTAGTTTTTGGCTTGTGGCCTTCATCAGTGAGGAGCCTTGGATCTGAGAGCACTGCACTTCCCTACCTAGTGTCTACTTATCCAATACCCCCAGACTAGTTTCTGGCTTGTGGCCTTCGTCGGTGAAGTGCCTTGGATCTGAGAGCCACAAGCACTCATCCAATATCCCCAGAGTAGTTTCTGGCTTGTGGCCTTCGTCCATGAAGAGCCTTGGATCTGAGAGCACTGCACCTAGATCTAGATGCAGTGCTCTCATATCCATTGCTCCTCATTGATGAAGGCCACAGGCAGAAACTAGTCTGGGGATATTGGATGAGTAGGCACTAGATAGGGATTTTATGCACAAGCCTTTTGGCATCCATTGATTACTCTGGCTTGCACTGAGTGGCACTACTGTGTGGAGAGTTTTGGCTGTTTTAATATTGTTGATATCATTACTGTAAAAGATTTTGTTGAATAGATTGCTTCCACTCATAGATGAATAGTTACAAAAGATTCCCCGTATTTTAGAAAATCAAGACACATTACAGACATGGTTTTTGTTGTCAGACAAATACAAGAAAAGTGTCATGAATAAAAAAGTTATTGCTTTTATTGATTTGATCATAGTCATTTGACTCAATTCGTTGAGTGTATGGCATTGTTTGAACTTGGTTGTCCACCAAAGGGTTTTTCATATTATACAACTTCTACATAATGGAATGAGAGGATGTGTTATTACTTTGTAGATGGAAAGTCAAGCATTTGAAATTAAACTGATGTTAAACAAAGATATATATTAGTTCCCAAATTATTTTTGATTTTTATTGAAATGGTTTTTGGAACCATTTATAGGCAGATTCATAAATCAGAGAACAATATGCAATATATATTTGATGGAGTTTTTCATTTGTATTAATTAAAAACAAAAATGAGAATGCTGATGATTATGCTATTTTTAGATTTCAAAAGACATTCTACAGAATGCAAAAACAAGAACTTCCCCTTTTTTGGATTCTGGATTTACAATGTACTGATGATGTGCTATTTTTAGCAGTTCAAAAAATGTTCTACAGAATATGCTTAATATTTTGATTCAATATTTAATGAGATTGGTTTTAATTAATTGATGTTATCAGTCAGTGATGAAAGGAAAATCTTCAACTTTCAGATTGGATCTGTATTTTTATATTGGACTATTTCCATCATCTAATATGTGTGTTGAATGTCTTTAGAAAAGTTTAATTTTAGTTAAATATTCCAAATGCATTCATCTGAATATCAAAATGTTAGTAATATCACAGCAAACAGGTTAGTATATGCACTGTTAGTAATATCACAGCAAACAGGTTAGTATATGCACTGTTAGTAATATCACAGCAAACATGTTAGTATATGCACAACATTTCAAGAGGTATTTTTCTCCCCTCTTCTTCAGGTGTTGCTGGCCTGACTAGTGACAGTACTAGCATGAGATTTGAACCTGAGTCCTTAGATTTTTGATTTATTGAATTTTAAGGTAACGCTCTAACCAACTAAGCCATCCTGTGATCATGTGATGTTTAGTGGTTTAATACCAATCCTGCCTAACAGTATAGTGGTGGCTATGGTTATTAAAAACCAAAGACACCAAAATGTATGGTACTGAACTGAGTTCAGACCTATATAACTATATAAGCTAAAGAACTTGGATTGAAAATATTTTTTGTATTTTCAAATTTTATTCTCAGTTTTGTAGTTAATAAAAGGTGGCTGCTGGAGGATTGCATTAGATCCTAAGATCTAGGTGCAGTGCTCTCAGATCCAAGGCTCCTCACTGATGAAGGCCTCAAGCCATTAGATAGGGATTTATGCACAAGTCTTCTGGAATCCATTGATTACTATGGCTTGCACTGAGTAGCATTACTATATGAAGAGTTTTTCCTGTTTCAAAAATAGATGTATCTAAATTTATCAAACTGTGTCTATACTAATGAACATATGTTCAATTGGGAAAAGACAAATATTGAACAATAAGTAAAAAGTACAAAGAAGAATATTTCAAAGAAACTCCTCATATGACAATAGTAAATAACTCATAAGTTAACCTAATGTGATAATTTATAGCATTTGAAAGCCATTCATTAATCTTACCCTTAGGAAATAATGGACAAACTCGGAGAACCCTCATAGATAAGTATGTGAAATTTTTAATAACTGTTTCTTTTGACAGATTAGCCTACTTGATTAGAGCATCACCTTAAATTAAATATTCTCAAATGCAAAAGTCTTGTTTAGCACTTATGTTAATATTATCATTGTTCAGGCTAGCAACATCCAAAAAAGAGAGAATAATACCATTCAAAGTGGTTTGTTATATAGTAATCAATGTGCTATTACTAACAGTTCAATATTTTAAATAGTTTAAATAACTATAATAATCAAATAACCAATATAACTTATTTCTTCACAGTGTTGTAATATATGTATAAATTAAATAATCTAAATAAGATTTAAATAAACAACTACTGATAATTATATTTTAATATTTACCGAACTGGCTTTCATCTCTTTTGAGGCCTTCTCAAGATATCTCAATGGAGAAAACCGGTTCGATAAATATTAAAATATAATTATCATAAGTTGATTATTTAATTTAGTTTAAATAAATTCTGAATCTTTCTAAAGATATGTAATTATTCATATTAGGTAATGGAAATAATCCAACATATGATTATTATTAAAATACTATCATCACAAACTTTCATACAAATATTAAATACATTTTATAGATTGTCTTAAATTAGTAAAAGCTACTCAATCCTCAGCATAATGTAAATCCAGAATCCAAGATAAAGTTCTTGTTTTTGCTTGTAGTTAATTCAAATGAAAAACTCTCCACTTCAAACTTGTATCATATATTGTTCTCTGATTTATGAAGTTGGAGCTAATGTAATCCTTGTTTAATACTAGTTTTCATTTCAGATGTCTTCAATTTAGCATATTTAATAATAGTACATTCTTTATTCCATAAATGTAGAAGCAATATAATGCAAATAAACTTTGGTGGACAATCAAATATTACATGATCACCATTCTTTATGCCTACCTAAGCTGTTTTTCACAGAGGTAAAACTCTTTATACAGTAGAGCAGCGGTCCCCAACCTTTTTGCACTTAAGAGCATCTTCTATAATACCGGCCAGGTGGCGGGCACCATTTATTTTTTCAATGTAAATTTATAGTTGGGTATTGTTAATGATAGACCCTTTTACGCTGTAAAAGTATAGTAGGACCTACAATTTGATTACAATATAATATAATAATTTATAAGAAATCTTAAAAATTAAATTTATTTGTATCAAATAAATAATTTTTTATCATGTTCAGATAACGGCGGGCACACGTAAAATGGTCTGCGGGGTGCCATGGTGCCCGCGGGCATTGGGTTGGGGACCCCTGCAGTAGAGTAATCAATGGATTCAGGAAGGTTTGTGAATAAAATCCCTTTCTAGTGCTTACTCATCCAATATTGACCAGTTCCTAGCTTGTGACTTTCATCAGTGAGGAGCCTTGGATCTGAGAGCATTGCACATAGATCTTAAGATCTAATGCAACTGTCCAGCAGCCATCTTTTAATTTTTTAGCTAACTATAAAGCTTTGAGTCTAAAACAAAAACACATAATGTTTTCAATTCAAGCTCAATAGCTTGTATAGTCATATAGATCTCAACTCAGTTCAGCATCCATACTTTTTGCTGTCTTTGGTTCTTTAATAACCACAGTCACAATAATCCTATTGCTCAGGATTGGTATTAAACGATCAAACATTACATGATCACCATTCTTTATGCTTACACAAGCTATTTTTCACAGAGGCAAAACTCTTCATACAGTAGCATCACTCAGTGCAAGCCAGAGTAATCAATGGATTCAGGAAGGTTTGTGCATAAAAAAGTCTTCCTGAATCCATTGATTACTCGGACTTGCACTGGATAGTGCTACTGTATGGAGTTTTGCCTCTGTGAGCAATTAACTAAATTCAAACAGTATCACAAATGTGTTAAACTAACTGAATTAAATGCCACAATCAAATCAGTAAAAGTTATATATAAATCATTTTGATGTTCATGATCTTTTTTTGAAATTTTCCAAGCAAACCATAACCACTTGAAATCTTTATTAATAATATTAAAATAATGGTCTGTTGGTCAGGAGATCACATGTTCATGGATCAGGAGTGACAAGTTAGACCTTGATCCAATAATTTTTAGCTTTTGAGTTTGTCTTTGCTAAAATTTCATTAGTGATAGAATGAAATTTTAGCAAAGACAATGTTCATCTCATGTTAATAACAATTCAATAACTTTTGAATACCAAAAAACATTATGAAAATAGATGCAATTGTTTGGTTGTCAAGAAGAAACCCCTGACCATTCTTTGTTGTTTTTCTCTCAATTTTTTTATTGCAAATAATTGATAATAATATTCTAATCCAGAATTGTAGTTTATACTAAAACTATATCTTAATAGTTTTAAGTTTATACTAAAACTATATCTTAATAGTTCTCTTCAATTATTATCATTTCAATATCATAGTAAATCTGACTAGTCATTAAAACCTTATCTTAAATCTCCATAATAAAATATTTTGGTTGATCTGGGTTTGATTTCGGTAAAGTGCAGCAAGCATTTCTAATCGTTGGAATAATATAATCCTGAGATTACATGTATTATAAGTGTATGCATACACAGAGGGCTTTTTTTTTTAATAAAAAAAGACGCCAGAACTCACTTCTTGTCAAGTTTTTACTAAAGAAAATTATATTGAAATATCAATTGAATTAAATTTAAAGTAACTTTTCCAATGCTGTGAAACAAATAAAAAGTTAAACAAAATTTATCATAATTTTTATAATTTTAGATATGTCAAATCTAAAGCAAAAATCATTTTTTTTGATCCAATGACCAGCAATCCGGCCAATCATTTTGAGTTCAGCATTGCACCTCATTATCTGCTTGAGATGATTCAGGAACATCAATTTGCACCAATATTTCCATATTTTCTGTCGTCGTTTTGGACTTTTTATTAGTGAGAATGACGGTCGAGAAGTAATTGGAAATGTTTTTTATTTTTAAACTAAGGGTAAACTTTTAAATAAAATAAAAATAACGACGTCAAATTTATGTAAAAATAAATAAATTAAATATTCCACACATTCTCAATCATTATGTAGGTGCATTCAATCACAAATATCCGATGTGCAGTCACTGTAGTCAGTAGTTGACCATGAATGATCAATGGGGGTGTGGACAAATCCACTTCTCGCTACATGAGAGTGCCAATTAAATCCATCTGATTTATAAAACACCAATTTTTTTGATTTGTTCGAATTATATAAATATGGCTTGTAATTATGTACGTGTGGTACCATTTCATCCAATTACAGTTGAAACATTAAAAATATACTTAAAAAGGTGCTGGAATGCCATTCCATCATGTTGCATGACAAAAAAAAGCCCTGCATACACATGTGTATGTATGGTGTTGAAAAGCTTGGGCAATTATCATGTGATTTACAATTTATTGAAGCATATAGCTATATGCAAAATCAGATTTATTATCTAAATTATAGTTTAGTGGGGTTTGAAAGTATTAAAAAAAATTTCTTTGAGTTTAAAAAGTTCAATCGCAATAAAAACAAGAATTTCTAACCCACAAATTCCTGAGAAATAAACAAACAGGAATTGATGATTGTTTGGCATATGGTTTCATTCCCAGTTGAGGAAAACCCCATTAATGCCTTGAATCATATAAATTTAATATCTAGTCGTTAAATAAATGTATTATAGTTGTATTGCAAATGTATACATACATGTTTATATTTTAATTGCAACCACCCCCCCCCTCTTTAAATAAACAAAGGGAGTAAATCTCCCCCAGGCTATGGATTAAAAAAAAAAGCTAAATGTTGAACAAAAGATCAAGACCAGGAAGAATGATTTACTCTCTTTGTTTACATATACAATGAGTTATGTTTAATTTAAAGTTTAACATTTACTATTGTAGAATAATTCACTTTTCCTTTAATACATTATCACTTTTTTCCAATAAAATTCAAGACTAATTGTTGTTTAAGTGTCGGCGAAATTTTAGTCTGCATTACTTATAATTATTTATGATCATTAAATATTTGATAATACATTTTTTTTAATTAAGTAAATTTAACTTTCAAAGATTTAAAGAATTATTTTTAACAAAATTGTAAATAAGAACTCCGCTTTCTGTATTAATGCCCATTTATTTACATAGTAAAATATAATAGTAAGAAAGTCAAGTCATACAACACATGACTTAACTTATTAAGCTTGTATTACAAATGTAATATAGTGAGCTTACTAATAGCTCTAAACAAGCATTTCTGATAAATGCCGGAAGAGAAGGCATTTAAAATCTCTATCTAGAATTATCCCTATCCCCAAATCAATTTTGAGCTGTTGGCTCTTCTGAAATACCAACTCAAGCACAGCATTTATCTAATATTTAACTATTAAGTAGAAAATCTGAACAGCTTGAAACCGGTTTGGGGATAGGGATAATTCTAGGTAGAGATTTTAAATGCTTTCTCTTCTGGCATTTATCAAAAACGTTTGTTTAGAGCTATTAGCAAGCTGCAAGCTCATTATATATATTACATATATAATAACACAGCAAAGGTACATCCACTTTTTCTTTTAAAATATATATGTTCTACAATAATATCAACAAATAAAAAATCCTTCTCCTTTTTTCTTTTCAAAAACGTTGGAGTTTTGTATATAAATGTATATATATGTTCAGTATTGAGATAAAAAATAAAGTTTTTGAAAAGAAAAAAGGAGAAGGATTTTTTATTTGTTGATATTATATATATTACATGGTAAAATCTGGCTATCTTTAAAGCATAAATAGATCAGTGATAACTAGGAGTTAATAAAGGATTATAATAAATATAAAACTCCCTGAGAAATCTTCAACAACTTATCTTTAAATATTTAGCAATCATAGGTACTCATAATGATTTTAATGAAGACTAAAATTTCACCACTGGACCAATACATAAGTACCTTTGTTTATTATGCATGAAAATATATGAAATTCTAATAATTTTAATGAGTCTCTAAATAAATCTGGGCTATTCAATATGCAAAATATATAAACTTATTCACAGACCAACTTAATTTAGAAACATTATGATAACAAGTCAGATCCCTAAAGAATCATTCTAATAAAACAACATGATTAAAAATATTGACTTTTCTCATAAGTTTCCCAAGATTGATTATACAAATATGATTTTACAAGATGATTGTTTTTATTAATACAGAAAATGGTAATTAAGATATTTTTAATCCATTTATTTCTGTCTTTATTGTTGAATGTTTCTTTTCTATTTTATTTTAGGTGCTCTCTACATATTATATCCAGGATTCTATTTATTAAGTTCACTACTATTCCTTCTATCTCTTATTTTCTTGTGGCGAGATACGAATTATATCAAAGAGATGGAATACAAACCCATGCCATTTATTAGACCTGTAATAATAATCAGTTCTGAAGATACATCATCCAATGATAGTTCAGAAAAATTAGACGATGGTAACCCTGATGTTCACTAAGCTTCTAAGAATCCTTACTTCCATCTTTGGATATCTGCATTATTTGAAATTATAAAAATTTCAATATATAGAAATGTCTTTCAGAAAATTGTTAACTTATAAACTAACAGTTTCATTATCACTCATTCCATCGAAATTAGGCAAAAGAAAATGTAATGTTACTTTAGACTGTGACATTTATTCAAAGCTGTACTTTATGAGGGTTAGGGCTAGAATTTAAAAGTACAGGGGAGGAGGGGGTTATAATTCTAAAGTAATTCTTAATTACATAACTGATGCTATTAGAAAAAGACATTAATCTTTTTCAGACTTCCTGTGTGCTTGATAAATAATCAGAATCTTATATAATAACTGGTTATCTAACTATCCTTGTAATTTTCTCTTACAGTTAGGTTTTAAGTAAATACTTTCAATAGTTTTTAATTAGTAAATAAATATAGATATAACATATCCTTTCTTACTCATTGGAAGAGGTTGAGCATTGAACTTACACTTGTAGTTGCGACAACACATTATAAAGAATATTAATATGATGCAGTAAGAAAAACATTCTTGATTCATTCAAACATTCATTTTAAAAATAACACATAGTCTAAGAGCAGCAGCCAATCATTTTGCATTTCCTGAGGTTTTTTTTTCGTATTCAGCCTATCCTTTTCTCTGCTTATATCAAATGCTTATTGTAGCACATGTAAAAGATGTCTTTCATGTATCAACTCATGGCCCATCAGGAAAATATTTAGTCTGATAAAACTTTTTATGTTTGTATATTGATAAAAGAATTTATGGTGTAGTAGTTAAAAATCCATCTGCCACACTGATGGTCTGGAATTTGGATATTTTTACATTTACCCAAAGATTTTCAAGCAAGATTAGTATTTCTTTTTTCAATAGCTATTTTTCATCAACATAGTTTAATGCTTGATAAATGTTTACTTGGGTAGATAAAGCAGAAAAAAAGAAATCAACTGGAAGATGACTAAGCCAGCATTCTCAAGTGATACCGGAAAGATCCTGCAGTAGGATGCATAATGCTATTTTTTTAAAAAAAGGGCATATAATGCACACACATTTATGCAGTGAATGCAATATGGACCTCAGAAAACTATGGACAATATGATACAACTAAAAAAAAAAAAAAAACAAAAAAAAAAGGATAAACCTTTTTTCAAATGTTTATACCTTTTTGTACGCTTTAGATATTAAACCATCAAAGGTATATTGCTTCATATAGAAAAAGTAAGTCTATTTTTTCCCCTGATCCAGTCACCTATGTTTTTTGGAAAAGAGCTATATAGATAATTTTCTAATAGTTAATAGGTAGGCAGGAAAAAATGAATTTTCTAAAAGTAAAGCAAATAAAATCCGATAGGTTACCGATGAAACTTATTATAATTAGTAATGCCTTTTTAAACATATTACCTGATTTAAATTGTATTCTTTAAATGCTGCTACAATTTCAGTATATATGAGATGTCCATTTATTATTGTTGTTGTAAAAGAAATAATTTAGTGATCATTAAATACTCAGCATTCATTTTTGTTTTTTTTCAACATCATTTGAGATTTCTGAATTTAAATTACTTAATAAGCATTCATTCATAAATTACTTAATAAGCATTCATTCATAAACGAATTTGATCATTCCAATTCTAAGTCAGAGACAAACTCTTTCAGTTAAAACATTATTCAACTTTAAAATATCTGTGATGAAAATTGAAAGATTTCACTTAAATATATCTGGTTTTATTCAAGTTGAAGAAAAATGCAAATAAGAAAATTAATAACAAAAGTCCAAGTCACATTCCTTTCCATTTAATTTTTAAATTGCACAGGATCAAAGTGAGGCTCACGAATATTGAATCCCAGAAGCCCTGCTTGGTTTGGTTCAGATGTAGAGTTGGCAGATTCCACTGCTTAAGATTTATGAATCTCACCCATTTTAATTATTTTTGGCTTTCGGATTATTTTTATTATTTATTACTTTTTCTCCTACACTTCATTTTTATTCCTTCTTTTTTTTTCATTTACTGTCCCCAGCTCATCAGTTCTGATGAAGACTGCGGCACAAGTATTAAAAATAAGAATTATATAAAAATTCCATTAAAGGTATAGGAGGAGATTTATAAAAAAGTAATATATATGAAGAAAGAAATAAAAAAGGGAAAATATAAGAATATTATTTATTAGATAAGAAAGTATTGTGGATTTTATTTACTGTAACTAAAGAGAATTTTCTAAATAGTTATAGGTGAAGTGAAATTAATGGTAATCAATTATGTCATTTGTTGGAATTATTTCATTTAGCTAAGAAAAATAATAAAATTATGAATTTTATAGCAGGTGATATTTTATTTATGATAACATTATTTACATTAAAAATTATTTAATTTTCTATGCTATATAAATAAACTTTGAATGTACAAGCCAGATAAACTCATCTTCAGTTTATAGCTTGAGGACCCTTGTTCATGATTAGCTTTTCTATATTTTAATATTTCTGTAGTTTAATTCAAATATTTGAAAGTAAAATGAAATAAGTTGTCTATTATTTACAGTGCATATGATGTTTCTAAATTTTAAATAAAAGTTTACAAATTCTGTTGAGCAAATTGATTTTATTTTCCGTACTCCTTTCAAAAAAAAATTCTTTTTATTGGTCTCATATTTTTGCTGCAATAAATATTTACAATATATTTTTTGGAACTAATAATAACGGTTCTTTGTAAAATAATAATTATATGTGCACAATCTTAAATGGATATTATTGTGAGGTATATTCTTTCAGTTTGAAAGGAATAAAGATTCATAATTTTTTATCAGAGCATCTGGGAATTTTTTTATTGTTCCTACTTTTATAAGCATTTCCATGTAATAATATTTGGATTTTTAAGATGATTAATAAAATATTTCATGATCAGATAATTTTTATTCTCATTATATTGTTTTTTGAAATGAAAACAGACTATAAATTCATTAGAAAACTGATTATTTTGTTCACCTTCCAATTGTTTCTGTAAGAATCTCATTAAAATTCACCATATAATATATATGCCAAATTTATCACTTTTATAATATTGCCCAGTTAACAATTCCTTCCCTCTCCACTAAAAGCAAACAAAAATTGGCCAGTTTTTTACAAACTGAAAATTATTCGCAATTTATTTCCAATAACATAGCCAAATTTTGTTTAGCTGACAAAGATCTCTCTCCCACAATGCTAGAACTGATTATATAAACAAATGACACTAGATGGCAGTGGAATTTTTCATCCTGTATCACAATATCCAATGGTTTACTTAATGCATACATTAGTGAGATGACCCATGGCTAAAGCGTATTATGGGTAATCCCAATTCTTAAAAGCATGGACTTCAATTTCCCATTGATTTCTATGCATTTTTTTTTTTGCGCCAGTGATGTAATTTCTGGAAGTAAGTTTTGAAATAATTTTGTATTTTTTTTTCAAGAATGAAACTTTTTGTCAAAGGACTTTAGAGTTAGTTGTACAGTGATGATTTTGACTGATTGATTAAACACATTCCAGGTGTTTAAGGAAGTGATCTTGGTATTTCAGCCCTAATGAAAAGTGCTATCTGTAAAACCATGTTCCAAAGTTAATTGAAATCAGAGGTGGCTTCTTTTTGAAAATGGGCTCACATTTATATTATGCAGTTTGATATCTATATGTCACTTTTAACCAATATTTTATTTTTCATATAGTCTGATATTTATTTTTATGTAAGTATTTGTAAAACATTGATATTTTCATATGCAACTAATATAGATTAGTTATGTCTAATTTTGTAAACTACTTAATACAAATTTCCGTAAAATTTGTAAAAGTTTTTTTTTAACATTAAATCAATTAATTTTGTAAAAGTAATTGTATATGTCAATGGTGTTCAACCTTTAGTAAGAGCAAACTGCATTTTTTGATACCAACAGGCTCTTGAAATACTCTTCATAAAAATTTGATTTAAAAAAGAGGATCTTGTTGTGGAGACTGGAAGATTGCAATTGCCAGATTGAACACACTGCTATATACAAGAGTATGTAAATAAAATTATTTTTGGTGCTGAGCATTCTATTTTAAAAAGTTTTAATAAATAGTAATTATTTACGTAAATATATATTTCTAACACTGCATCAACGTGTGCTTTGGACAGTCTTACTAAAGACAGACATTTGTAATATAATAAATACAGCTTTATTTTCAACTTTATATGTAATTTCCCATTTTGACTAAGACATCTAAGCAACCTAGTAAAGTGGCAATGTTGAAATGTTTATTAACAGCATTTGTTTGGTTAGTCAAGTCTGGAGGTTACATATAAAGACAATATTAAAAGTTTTATTTTCAATAAATTTTTTTAAAAAAAATAATGATGGTGTTTCTTTTTGATATCAACACTCTCAAACTATTTTATATAAAAAAATATTTTAGCAAATAAGAAAAAAAGACAACTTTAGCGTGAAAATGTCACAGCATACTAATATGCCTCACAGAAAGTGTATAAAAACTTTTACATGGATTGAGTTTACCATTAACTCAAGATATAGTTTCATCACTTACAATTCGCCTCAAATAAGATCTTCCAGAGTGTTCACCCAAAAATTCTCTTCATACAACCAAAATATTACAACATGAAAACATTGGCTTTATGTGGTTTCAAATCATTTTTTCCGGATCTAAACGTGAAGTCATCTGGATTTGATCCTCTGATCTTGTTGGAATCTTATCAATAAATTCAGACTACCCATAGTTATTGCATCCATCTGTTTGATAAATGTAATTTAGCCTTTGATCTATATGGAAATGATCAAATACAAACCATGAACCAAATAATTAATGATGGTCATACCTAATGATACAATGGTAGAATCGAAAGGATTTAACTAAGTCACTAGTAAATACATTTTCTAGTTATAATTTTGAGAAATTGTTTTATACATTTATTAATAGGTAATCTATCTTCAAAAAAAAAGTTCATATGTTAAATAAATAAATTTCTGAATTAAATTGCTGCTAGATCAACAATCAAAGAAAGTTTTGCATTTTTTAAAAATAAATATTACATACTATTATCATCTATAATTCTCCATAGACATATTAGATAGAGTTAGATGTTAGTCAATGCTGGTAGATTTCAGCTGACTTTGAGCTAATTGGCCATTCAAACAAAAAAATTGATAGGTTTAACAAATCAATGGAAGTTTTTATTATACTACCAATCTAAAGATGTGAAATACTAGTTTTTGAATCCAATACACTTTTCTATCTGTGCGTAAATTGGATTAACCTCAAAATATACATTTCATTATTTTTGCAAGCAACAGCGCCATCAAGTGGCCGCATTACACGGTCGGAACAACCACCAAAAAAGATTTTGCAGTCAATTCTCAATAATTATAAGATCCGAAATGTTTTAAAATATTTGTAAAATAAAATTGCAAGAAGTATATGCTATAAAATGATATTAAGTGAAAAGTAAATGTTGCAATTTGTTGGTAGATTATATACTACTGATAAATACCAAACAAAGTACTCTGTGTCAAACCTCTGCCATCCTATTTTTAATATATTATAGTTTTACTGAAATCAATAAGAAAATAACATACTTTTAAATACCACAAGAAAGGTGAGATGAGAATTTGTGAAGATAAGAATATGAACATTTTTGAAAAGGATCCATTAAAAATTAAATAGAGTTTATAAAATGACATAAAAAAACTAACAAGAAGAAAATATAATTGTGATTTGGCAAAGAAAACTACAGTAAAAAATAAGTCTTAAAAGTGTAAAACATCTTAGTACTGGAAGAAAAGTTGTTTCTGCAAGAAGAAAAGATGGAACTATTACTAAAATGAAAGAAGCCATAAAATATATGGAAGATCTCTATAAAAAATTATATATTAATAAGAAACAAGAAAACAAAATTTCTCCTGTAGTTATTACATCTAAATTACCCTCATTTTAAATGAAGTGAAACATGCAATTAAATATATAAAGGGGAAAGCTCCAGGAAATGATGGAATTAAAACCGATATCTTAAAGCAGGTGAAATAGAAAAACATTTAGCAGTTATATACCAAATGTCTATATATATAATAAAGATATACCAGATCATTGGAAGAACATAGTAGTAATATTGATATTTAAGAAATGTATGAAGAAAAAATTCATCTATCAGATCTATAAAAAATCTTTATCACAATAATTGTCTCATTTACAGTAAACTTAATTCTAACCAATCAAAATAAGCTGAATTTAAAAGTTTTAACGCAGTAGATCATATCAAAGTATTGAGAGAAGTTATAGAAAATTCCAATTAATATGGCTTTGGATTTGTAGATTATGAAAAGGTCATTTGATTCTATAATCATTTCTATGGTGATTAAAGCATTGAATCGTCAAGATAATCATATTCTGAAGAATATTTATCAAAATGAAAAAGCAATGATTAGATTGCATAATGATATTAAAAAGATTATCATTGAGGAAGATATATGAGAGAATAATGCTATATTTCCAAAACTTTTACAATAAATATTTGGTGGATTAAAATGAAAAGTTAAGTAAGTAAAAATAAATGGAAATTATTTAAGTCATTAGATTTTGCAGATGGTAGACTATTTTTGCAAATAATGCTTTAGAAAATATTACAAGAGATATCAGATGAAAGTAAGACAAAATCAATGCTAAAAAAGCTGAAGTAATGGATTTTCTCAGAAGAAAATAAAGATTAATAATTATGAATTAGATGATAACAATTACAAATACCTTGATCGGATTATCACAAATAGAAATATAAATTAAACTTAGATGGAGCACTTTTGATAGGAATAATAAAAGGGAAATATGCCCATGAGTTATAAATTTTTTTATAAATGTTTTACCAGTTCTTATGGATCTGAAACGGATGGACACTTAATAGAAGGGCAACAAAGATTTCAGACTACTCATCAAAGTATGGACATATGTAAGGAATAACGATTAAAAACGAAATACATGGGTGAAAGAACAAGTAAATATTACTGACATCTTTGAAATGGAGCTGGGCTGGATATATTGCTAGATAATAATTGGGTAATTGATGTTTTAAATTGAACCCCAAGAGATTATAAAAAGTGTAGAAGGAAACCACATGTGAGATGGATGAAATAAGGAAGTTTATTGGTGAGAGTTGTAGAGAAACTAGGAATGGAAGTAATTGGATAAAGCTTGGATACCATCCTGCAGTGGATTCTGAGAGAAAAGTTGCGAAATTTATGTAAAAATCATTTCAATGTTAAAATGTAAAGCACTTTTCAGAAAGAAAATAAAATTATAATGATTTAAAAGAAGTTCCTTGATATTCATTAGAAACTATTTTTCAGAGGGATATAAATTATGAGAAAGTGCTAATTATTTTAATTTTAGAAGAGTTCAGTATGAATACATTGTAATTTTAGAAATATCCATCAATTCCATAGTTCTATTAATCCTGGATTCTTTATAGCTTATGAATAATAATAATAGAAATGACAAGGATACATAGCTTCATGAAAAAATAATACAGAATCTTCTGGTAAAAAAACAAAACTAAATAGCATGCAATAACTAACAAGCTTTATTGATAAATGCCGACAAAAGAAAGCATTTAAAAATATCTAGAAATTATCTCTATCCACAGATCCATTTCATGTTTTGGCATTCCTCAATGAGGCATTAGGATACACCAGACCCAAAATACCAACTCAAAGCTAGCACTTATCTGATTTAATTTTTGAGTAGATAGTCTGAAATTTTCAGACTCCTATATGTTTTTAAACCCAGATATCGAGAATTCTTCAGCCATACCATATATTAATAGTCTTAGCAATATAATATCACTTAAGACTTAAAAGCTATTGCAGTAGCTAAAAAGTCATACAGCACGTGACTTAATTTAATAAGCTTGTAATTATAAAAAAAAACTAAACAGCCTGTAATAGCTTTAACAAGCTTTACTGATAAATGCCACCAAGAGAAAGCATTTAAAAGAAAAAATCTCGATCTAGAAATTATTCCTATCCTCAGAGTGGTTTCATGCTTTTGACATTCCTCAGTGAGGTACTAGGATATTTCAGACACTGTGATACAACATCTATGAGCAAATATGTACAACTTTCTAATATCAGGAAGGATAAAAAATGATAATTTAACTATATTAAGTATAATTTGAGTACTAAATTTTAAATATTGTTCAGGGAAGCAAGTAAATAATAATTATAATAAGGCAAAATAAAGCATAAAATAAATTTATTAACTGCTAAGCCAGGCTTTCAATATGGAGCATCTTTGTCAAAGCATAACTGAGAGCGAATTAGCAAAATGTATTGACATTTCCACCTACATATGTTTATCCCATTAACAGGTTATGTGCCAAACTCCCTAAATTTTTTCCTGCGATTGCTTTCAAAGTAAATTATAGCGGTAGCTGATTTAAGAGTGGCCTGTGATTTTGTGATCCATGAATACTAAGCTATGCAAAGTGTTGGTAGTCGAGTGGTCAGCACAGCTGCATTACAAGCAGTTGTCCCATGTTAGTGGGTTCGCTTCCTGGCTGATGCTATGACACATGAAAAAAAAAGTGTTAGATTTGACTCTGTTATATAGACAAACATGCTGAGATATTCTAGATTTCAAATTAGTGCGTGTTTCACCATAATATCTACTGTTCCAAGATAGGCAGTCCAGATTAAGTAATTATATAGGATTTCATTCACTGCGACTTTGTATTGAAAAAAACTTATTGTAAAATCTTGAGTTTTTCCACATTCATTTAAAAAAAATTGAGAAATTTTAGCACTTTTATATCAACATTTAATGGATCAAAGTTGTCTTCTATAAGAGTAACCATCTACTATGCATTGATTTTTTTCCCGATAATTGGTAGAACTTTTTCGATAGATTTCCTTTTACCTATGAATAAAAAAAACATTAATGTGACAAAGAAGAATACTCCATTCTTTGTCTTTCTCACTGGTATGCATTTATAATCAATAAAAATTGCAAGCTATCTAAAAAATATACAATAACTTCCCCCAATAACTACTATATTTTAAAAAATTAAAAATAAGTAGATGAATTTTATTTTTAACCATAAAACCTGTATTACAAGAAATATAAAATTATTTTCAACCATTATCAACCTACTTCAGGATGGTCTCTTCAAATTTAATCCACTTTCTCCATTTACTAGCCTTCCTTTTCCACTTTTCACCAGCAAACTTCCTTATTGCATCCATTTCACATGCAGTCCCTTTCCAGATCATTTACAATCTCTTGGGATCCAATCTAAAACTTCAACTGTTCATCTATTACCATCTCTTCTAGCAATATGTCCAGCTGACCTCCATTTCAGCTTCTTAATTTTTTATGAGATGTCAGTATCTGTTTGCTCTCTAATTCAAATTTCGTTTTCAAGTTATTCTTATTACTCTTAACATATACCTCTCCATACTTTGTTGAATAGTCTGAAATCTCTGTATTGATCTTCTGTTAAGTAGCCAAGTCTGAGATCTATATGTAAGAACTGGTAAAACACGTTTACTAAAAACCTTCAATTTTAAATCACATAGGCATATTTCTTGTTAACACTAAATTATTTCTACCAAAAGTATTCCAAGTTAAATTCTAGGAATAATTTCATCTTATTATGTTTGCATCTGTATTAATAATCTGAGCAAGGTATTTGTAATTGTTAACTTCTAATTATATAATCAGACATATAAAGAACTCCCCCCCCCCCTTTATTTAATAGCATTATAATAAATATAGAAAGATCAACTTGGAAATTAAATATTGGAAGTCTGAAAACACTCTTTCATAAGAAACATTTAACAGAACAGGATTAAACTGCAATATGAATACAGGTAAATAATCATTTCAAGTGAATAGAATGAGGAGATTAATATATTGTTTTTCTTAATAGACCTCAATTTCATTCAAGTCAACATGTACATGTGTATATATGTACTTTATGGATTCCATTTATAAATGTAAAACTTATTCATATTAAGGGTAATAAACCAAATGCTAATTTTTAATTCCATTCATATGTAAAACTAATAAATAAGGTTAAACATCGAATTTTCCTGACAAGGCTCCACTTATTTTCATTTTATCAAAAAAAAAAAAAAAAATTGGTCTAATTTTTTTTTGAACTATTGTCTGACAAAATGAAAATTTATAATAATCAATTCTAGAACTTTGCAAACAACCTAGATGTAAATGATATATACACTGAGTCATAATGAAAAGATGGCAGGCTCTCCATGCTTCCTGCAACACCGACTCTGAATCAACATGTGCTACATAGCTATCTAGTTCAGCTATTCTCCACAAAAATTTTGAGGCGCTAGTGTGTTTGGATCACAAGTTATAATATGAAATATGATTGTTTCATATTTTAACTTGTGATGGAACAGTGGGGTTTGTAAGATTTTATATCAGCAATGAAGACAATCTATGAAAGTACAAAACACTATTGCATGTCATACCCTAACTTGTGGTCTAGACATGCTAACACCTTCAATTTTTGTGATAAATAGTTAAATAATATTGCTATGTGATACATGCATTAAGTCAAAGCTAGTCTTGTAGTAGCTTGGAGAGGGCACTAATCATGTTCTCACTGAGACACTGTATAACTGAAGTTTCTTTCTCTTCCTTTTCCTATGTATTGATTTCTACTTTAACATATCATATCATTTGCAACTTTCTTAAACACCTTATCAATATTATTTATTTATATCAAAAGTAAGTTTTGACTGTCATGCAGTCATTGTAAAGAGCTCTGATGATGACTGCAGGACAGTCGAAACTGTTAGTTTTGATATAAATAAATATATTGATAAAATATTTAAGAAAGTTGTAAATGGTATGATAACTGTGAAGTTACAGAGCAATATATCTGCATTTACTCTCTTATTTTTAAATAAATAAATATTATTAAATAGCTCTTTTGATATGTTTTAGGTTTTGGAAAATCATAATTAACATTTCTTAACATAACAATTAAAAACAATATTTTTATATGTAAAGCAATTGCTTAGCCATTTTAAGGTTTACACTTATAATAAAATAACTTGTGAACAATCAAATGATATACACTTTGTTTTTTTAAAAAATTCTATTTATTTCTGCACTTTATGAGAAAGAGAACAAATTAAATAAACCTGTTAAATGGAAACATTCAAGGTCATTCGAGATTACAATAAATGAAAATATATTAGTTACTGTGTTTATCATTAACAAAAATATACATGTTGATCTTTTGAGAAAAAAATCAACTTTATTTAAACTTTTCAACTGCTTTAGTAATACCATTTAGAGGTTATTAGATAACAATTTTTGGGTGATATTAATGTTCTCTCATTTAGGTGTTGCCTGGTCTAACCAGTAACAACACTAGCGTAGAAACTGAATCTGGGACCTTTAGATTCATAAATAATTAATTCAAGGCGATGCTGTAACAAACTAGACCATTCTCTCAAAGAATACAGTCAATAGAAATTTTATATACTTATTTAAGCATCCCTCTTCTCCATTTTTATAAAAGAACAAAGTTAATGAGTGACGTCCAAAACAAAAATTATATTATGTTGACTGGGAATATTATTATATGAGCAGCTTCTTTAAATTTTATTCTTTGCATTTTTTCCCCTCTGTCTAATAAACATATATTCAGCTGGTGAAAGATGATATTGACAGAAAAGTTAAGACAACTTAGAGATAATGTTCACATAAAAATGGCAAATAATCTCATAAGTCAACCTAATATGATAATTCATGTTTTGAAATCATGGAGAAATTAGAACTCCCATGGATACATATATAAAATTTCTACTGATTTACTTTGGACAGAATAGCCTAGTTAATCAGTGTCACCTTAAATTCAATTTTCATGAATTTACTGGTAATACTATTAATACTATCATTGGTCAAATCAGATACCACTACAAGGAGAGAATAACACTTGAAATATTGTGTTATATGCTAATTTGTGTGATATTACTAATAGTTGAATATATTTGAAAAAATTTAAATAGTTTGAATTTTTCTAAAGTCATTTAGCAATTACTTCTAGATTGAATATTCCAATATATAATTACAAATAAAATGCTCATTACAGATAGTATATATATTTTATGAAAATATATAGATAATTATTAACTATTACGGTAATTATTGATAATTATCTACTCTTGTAGAAAATATTTTATTACATATCTTTGGTATATACATATAATTTATTCTTACAATATATATATTGTAATAGTTCAAACAGGTTAATATGATTTCATTAGACTACAAATAAAAGGCCATACTAATAATTAATAAAATAAACCAACTACAGAAAGATTGGGTAACATAGTGACAATAGTTATATGTGTTGGTATTACCATATTTTTTTTTAAAAAAGATTTGTTTTCACTCTATACATTGTAAATAATAGAATATTTCTGTTATGAAATGATGCTATTTTAATTGAATTTATTTGTATGTTTTACATATAAGTATAATTGTAAACATACACATATATGCCAAAATGAAATCATTATCATTGCAGTCAACCATTATCAATCCACTGCAGGATGAAGGTCTCTCCAAGTTCAATCCACCTTTGATCTCTAGCCACTCTTCTCCACATCATCTCTGCACACAGTCTTATTTCATACATCTCACGTGGTCTCTTTCTGGGTCTTTTGCAATCTCTTGGAATCCAGTTTAATATTCCAATTATCCATTTATTATCATCTCTTTTTTCAATATGTCCAACCCAATTCCACTTCAGTCTTTTAATTCTTTCAACAATGTCATTAGCACCTGTTTGTTCTCTTATCAAAACAATGTATTTACATGTTTATATTTTAAGGCAATATGTAATGCTAATACAGCTTTTTTATTAATTTATTTATTAAGTAAGAAAAGAAAAAGAAATGATACAAAATTTTGTTTCATTTATAATTAAAAATAACGTCTTAACTAATTTACATTATTGAAAGATAAGAAAAATTTTCTTTTGTATATAAAAAAAAGAAAGAGAAAATAAAAAATATATATTTTAGAATAGCAATCAAGAAAAAACAGATATAAAATTTTATTTTATTTGACTTTAGATTCTTTTATATAAAATAAAAATTTATTAATGATTTAATAAAATAAGATTAAATTGACAAAAATTGTGATTTGAGAAGACAGTCACATTGCAGGTGCATTGAGAGACAACCTGGGAGCAATCATTAGATGATAGCTGGGGGGACGGTTTTTGACAAAATGATTGAAGGCCGTCAGTTTTTGGAAACAAGTATTAACATTTGATTGTTTCTATTATTTAAAGGTAACTGGAATCATTATTGAAACTGTTGTGTTTGGTTAGGCTTGCAGGTTCGGTTCCAAACCAACAGACAAATGATGACAACCACTCAACAATTAATATGTACAATTTATTAGTTACAAAATATATACACAAATGTTAGTTAAGCAAATGAATAATTATAGTTTATACAATTGAATGCTGAGGTAGTCATGCCAAGTAATAGAACTCACTTCCAGCTAAATAATTAGCCTGCCTTGAGTCGCCTCTAGTTCAGACTCTTCCAGCTGCACTTAGACAGCTTACCTCGAGTCGGTTGCGGAAGTAGCAGCTTCCAGTCCCTATGTGGACTTTCCTCACTGCATGGACATCACAATAATGACTAGAGAAATACCTTTTCTGATGGCAGAGGATTTATTGGAGAGCCCGTTCAGGTTGACAGAAGTAATTGCTTCCTCTGTCTTGCCTTCAAAAGGCTGACTATTTAATGGCAGATCCCCTACCTTACTGGAAACACTTGGATTATGTGAATGAACCCCATCGCCTTAGGATTCATTCCCATTGGATAGCGACTGGGTGCTACCAAATCAGGCAAGGAATCTGGAATAGTCCACTTATAAAGACAAGGTCAAATACGACAGAAACCATAAAAATATGTTGCTTAAAACTGGTACATGCCAGTCAGATTCTGAATCCTGTAGTCTTTTTGCTGAAAATAATCACCTAATGCCTGCATGAAACAAGAAGAGGATATGATCAAATCATAAGACCTATTGATTATACTTGCCTAATAACATCCTTCCGCCTGTCATTGGAACCCAAAAAAGAAAAAGTAAGAACTAATTAATAATTATATGCTTTTGTCACAATAAAATTTTATAAAAGTAAAATATTTTGAAAACAGCATGGTACCGTGGCATTAAAAAGACCATCAGCCAAATTATTTTGAATGGTAAGAAAAAAAAATTTTTAATAGAAACTATACCAAAGCCTACTAATATTATATATATTGTTTTAAACCACGAGTATCATTTATTAATGCTTTATCTATAATATAACAACTTTTACTACTTAATTAATTAAATTTAGAATGTATTAATTTTTTATTGTATTTATTTTATATTCAATTTCAATTTATCTTTGGAAATATGTGTGCTAAAATATATATAGTTAGGTGTCTGGTTAAATAAATTTATTTTTACTTATTGTTAAAATCTGTCTTGTGTCTGTGTGACTTGACTTCATTTCAAGCAAGCATTTCTAAACTTTATAACTTTCCCTTAAGAATCATGCTTTACATCGAGAAAATGCTGGGATGTAAAGAAGTAACCAACAAAGAATAAGTGTACATAAAATGCTCTTTAATCGAAAAACATATTTTCTTATTAAAAATGGCGCTTAGGAATGAATTAATTCATTACCTATAAAGATGTTTTTCGAATGAAAAAATATAATAGTTTAGATTCATCAAAGTGATGTTGTCATTATAACTGGCTATACGATTAGGATAACCTACACACCATATTGTATATTAAAATTGTTGTTTAACATTGTTAACATTTAAAAGGTCATAGTATAAAAATTTAATGATTGGTAAAACACTATTATAAATATAATAATTACATTATGAATTAAAATATAATAGGCTTAGAAATGATTAAAGAATTGATATACCTGGATTAATGTAGTGGTATTATGGATATTATATGATGATGATTGAATCAGGTTGTGCCATAAAATATAAACAAAGAAATGAACAAGGAAGTAAATAAATAAATGACACATACTTTTAATCAAATGGGCAACCACACATAACTGATTTATGCATAGTGATTCGGTTTTTCTCCTTTGACCAGTTACATTCCATTACAATATACTTTAAATGCATCATCATCATTAACCATTATCAATCCACTGCAGGATGAAGGTCTCTCCAAGTTCAATCCATCTTCTCCGATCTTTAGCTTCTCTTTTCCACATCACCCCTGCACACTTTCTTATTTCATCCATCCATCTCACGTGGTCTCTTTCTGGGTCTTTTACAATCTCTTGGAATCCAGTTTAAGATTTCAATTGTTCATCTATTATCATCTCTTCTAGTAATATGTCCAGCCCAACTCCACTTCAGTCTTTTAATTTTTTGGTTGGAATGCTTTTGGTAGAAATAACTTTATACTAAAAGGAAATATGCCTATGTGTTTGAAAAGAAAGGTTTTTAATAAACATGTTTTACCAGTTCTTACTTATGGATCTGAGACTTGGACACTTGATAGAAGAGCAATACAGAGACTTCAGACCACTCGAAGAAGTATGGAGAGATGCATGTTGGGAGTAACAAGAAGAGATTGAAAACGCAATATATGGGTAAGAGAACAAACAGGTGTTACTGACCTCATTAAATGTATACTAATAAGTAAATAAAACTGGACAAAGTTAAATATATAATACAAAAATTTTTTTTTTTCAGGAACCTGTGTGACATATTTTGAAAATTATTTATAGACCAATCTTTCTCTCTGCTTTCCTATTTATAGTAATAAAAACATAAGTTATATATATTCATAACCTGTAGTTTACATTATTAATCATTAATATAGATCTGTATATATAAATTTATAATCATACATATGTATATATATACAGTAATAAACTATTAAAAAAACAGTCTTTAAATCTGCTGAAGTACTGTTGGTTAATTTCTTAAACCTGCCTGAATTTAATGGCAGGTTTAAGAAATTAACCAAAAGTACTTCAGCAGATTTAAAAAAGTTTTAAAATAGTTTATTACCGTTAAATTTATTATTTTTATTATAAATACAATTTTGTTTTAATTGACATTTTATTTATATTATATATATATATATATCTATGTGTAAATAAAATACACTACTTACAATGCATCCCCACACATATAGATTATACAAATCTAACACGAGTGCGTGTGCGTCGCAACTGCTCCCAAAAGCTATTAATACAAAATAGCTAACTAAAAATATTAAACTAGCTGAGCACTTTCAAAGGATCTTGCCTTCATAATCATAGCTTGCTAATACATTTAATGTTATGCAAATATGCTAATTCCATTTTTTAGACAAAGCAAAGCACGTGTCCTTCCTGTTTATGGCATCGTTATCTCGTGAGATGAATAAAGCCTCTTTGATTTTTCTTTTGAGGTCATATCTCTCTCTACACACGATTGTGGGATTGTCCGGAATGCACTCGTGGTGAATTGTGCTCTGGTGCTGATAGAAAACTGAATAGGTAGAAGGATCGTTGCGAGCTCTATTGTATGAATATTTATGTTGTGCTAATCGTGTGGCCAAAGATGCTTTCCCCATAATTAGCACAACATAAATATTCATACAATAGAGCTCGCAACGATCCTTCTACCTATTCAGTTTTCTATCAGCACCAGAGCACAATTCACCACGAGTGCATTCCTGACAATCCCACAATCGTGTGTAGAGAGAGACATGACCTCAAAAGAAAAATCAAAGAGGCTTTATTCATCTCACGAGACAACGATGCCATAAACAGGAAGGATACATGCTTTGCTTTGTCAAAAAAATGGAATTAGCATATTTGCATAACATTAAATGTATTAGCAAGCTATGATTATGAAGGCAAGATCCTTTGAAAGTGCTCAGCTAGTTTAATATTTTTAGTTAGCTATTTTGTATTAATAGCTTTTGGGAACAGTTGCGCCGCACACGCACTCGTGCTTGAATACATATATTTCCCAAAAGTAAATTTATTTGACTTAATATACAAATCTATAAATATGCATGTGCAATATATAATTTTCCATTGGTGTTTAAATGACCACTTATTAGTAAATTTTATAATGGTTTATATACGTTTAATATTTTTTTTACAATCTAATTTTGGGAGCATATGTTAAATGGTGAATATATATATGTAATGAAAAAAGGACTACCATTGCATATATCATTTAAATGTATATATTCTAATAATTTTAATGAGCATGTAAATAATTTTACAGCTTATCAAATATGTAACACTAAGAATATAAATTCATTCATGGAACAAACAAATCCAAATACATTATTTGGGAATCTAACTTGAGAAATATTTTAATTAGATTTATTTACTCCATGAATAGGTTTAAATGTGCATTAATATATATATGCAAGTGAATTTTTTATAATTATTACATAAGAAAAGACTCAGATGAATTATTAGTGATCACTTTTTTATATACATGATTTAGTATTTACAACAATGTTGTACTATTCAGTGAAGAGTGCATATCTTGTTGTTGTAACTGTTTAAACTGTAAAGCGCAGGAATTCCTGTTTTGGACATACCCAAGTTCATGATACAGCACTGCCTGCATTAAAGAAAATAAAAATAATTATGAAGTAAAATAATAAAATTGATATCAAATTCTTTTAGCAGAACTATAAATTAAATGCAATTAATTCATACTAATGATGAGAATCACATCATATACATCAATCAAAATAAAATATTTAAAACTAATGTCACCATAATCTCCAATGCAGAATATTTTAGATTAACCAATGATTTTAGCCATAGGCATATTATTTTGTATAATTGGAAGGTTAATTCGTTGGCATTATCCTTTTATTGATATTAAAGACAGCAGTGAGTTGGAAGAGAATGATAAAGGGATATATCAGATCAGACACAGAAGTCATCGCTAATTTTATAAATTTTATCGTAATTATTTGATTAATTTTCACTTCTTTCTAATTTTATTTTTACATTTAATCTTCATTAAAATAAATATGTTGGTAAACTCAAAAAAAAATTAGTTTGTATTTGTTATTTATAGAGAAAGAAAATTTATGTAGCATGCCTGACGAAAGCTTGCCATCCATTTTCAGGGACTTCCAACACATGGTATAAAGAATATAGTTGACTCTAATTTATCATATTTAATATTTACTTTTTGTTTTATTTATTAAAATGGTAAACTCAAAAGTCCAAAGGGTTGTAATTAAAAAGTTTTTTAATGTCTAAATGCTGTAAAGAAAATAAAAATAAAACATGATTAAGCAAACTATAACAAACGTGGCTATTCATGTCGGCGAACAGATATTACTTTTTGGGCAGGCACTATCCCAAATTTTAATTATACTTCCAAAAATGATAAAGCAAAAAAGCAATGTTAAAAAAATAACGATAATTTAGTTAATCAATGTTATAAAAATCACAATTTTAGCCATGTATTTTAACTGTTCGACATGTATGATAGGCTTATCACATGTTAATGTTTGAACGTTATGTTGTGAATGGAATTTATTAAGAAATGTATTCAATTTTTTTAAAATTAACATTTAATTTAAAATACAGAGGCTTTCTATTTTAAATAATCCAGTTTACCCGTGAAATTATTTTTTCAAACATGGTCAGAAGTATTTGTTTACATTTTTTCCCCTTGAACATGTGTAGCTTGTTAATTTAAAATTATTTTTAAATACATTTTATAATAAATTCTATTTCATTAACATAATGTTCAAACGTTAACATGTGGTGTGCCCTTAACACATGGTGAACAGTTAATATGTGGCTGAAATTATCGTGATGTTTTTATCATTCATTAACTGAGATTATTGTTATTTTTTTAACATTCTTTTTTTTTGCACTATCATTTTTAGAAATATGATTAAAATTTGGAACCTTCCATCGACAGAACAAGATGCAGTGGAATATTTTCAAAATTACAGGATAGTACCCATCTAAAAAGTGATGTTTGTCTGCCAATATGAATAACCAGGTTTGTTATAGTTTGTTTAATCAAGTTTTGTTTTCTTTACTGTATTTGCATTAAATTTTTTTTAAATTACAATGCTTTTGACTTTTAATAAATAAAAAAACAAGCAAATATTGAATACGATAACTTAGAGTCAGCTCTATTGCTTATACCAGGTATTGGAAGTCCCTGAAAATGGATTATTTAAAATAAAAACGGATGGCAAGCTTGGCAGGCATACTAAGTACGTATCGAGAAAAGTTACAATTGTTTTTAAAAAGACATCTTTAATCAAGTAAGTCACAACCTATTCTACTGTGAAGCAAAGGCTTTTCCAATGTCATTCTGATGAAAAATAGTTGAAGGCGAAGATAATACTCAACAGGCTAATCAAATATCTAGTGTCAAGGGGTTAAGGTTTTACTGTATTGTTTTACCTCTAGCTAAAAATATCTAGAAACTCACTTACTGGTGAATAAATGGATATCTGTCAGACTTGGATCGATCTAGAAAAAAATCTCTAAATTTTACTCAGATTTGACCTTAGATCACAGAGGCAACTCTTCAATGCATTATAGAATATGGAATTCAACAGATATATAAAACTGAAGGCTGTTGTTTAAAACAATCAAAATATTTTAATGTCAACAGAAATAAGAATAAAATTAAAAAGTATACTTTTTAAATGATAATATATTAAACAAATACCTCAGATTGCTGTTAAAATGGAATGCGAATTGCATTATATTTAATATAAAAAAAATTATATTTTTATTAAAATACTTTCTCAACTATTAGGGATTTCTAATGATAATTACAGATTAAAACATAGCACTTTATAAATAAGCAACTCACTAAAATACTTTAATTAAAAAACCATATTTAATAGTACCGTGAACTGCATTCTATCAATATATATGATTTCAATTATAAGTTATCAAAAAAAAAAAAAAAAGGCAAATAAACAAACAAAAAGACAAATAAACAAAAAAAATTCATAAAAATCTGTAAATTGATTACATTTTACAATACTCGAATAGCCATTTTTCATATCTGAGCATCATATGCAATCATATTTTTTAATAAAATTTATTTGGTTTATATTGAAGGACACCTTTTATTCTTCCTTTCGAAATTGATGTGTAGTATTTCGTGATATAAAATGTTTTCTAAGTGTAATGCTAAAAGTTTTATAAAATTTTAGAACATAATTAAAGTTGGTACTGAATTAAAAACATCAAAACAAGTAAAGATTATAGTTTTTTAACAATGAGAGTACTATTACATTTCTATAGGAAAAAAGTTATTGAAAAAAAAAGAAAGAATATAGCCCAGAGAATATTTAATTGCGATAAAAGTCGGACATTTTGCATTACTTTATTCAAAAAATAAAAACACAGTGCATTAAGTTTTTTCTTCTTATTCTTACTTTTTCAGTGAATGAATGACCGAACACACATTCAGTAAAATATATGTAATGCCCCCTCAATTTATTATTAATTAATTATATCATTATTTTTAAAATTTATTTATTTATTTATATTATAATTTAATTTACATATGCATGCTGTACATATAAAAAAGCATCTTATGTTATACATATTGAAGCAGTCAATCTTAGCTTAAGATTGAGCTTCATGTTTCCACCTACTAACCCGTATTCAAACCCCTATTTCCCATCCCGCTCCTTTTGTCATATATATATTTTTTATGTATATATTTGGAATGCGCGCCTAAATTTATAGTTTAACTTTCAATATTTATTATTATTGATTCTTTTTATTAATTATTAATTCTTTTATTAAAATATATAGGTGCGGCTCAAATAAATATATATATAGGGGCAAAATACTAACAGAATATTGATTTTTTGTAAATATTTTATTATACGTCATTTTTTAAACTTTTTCTTTTTAAAGTACTTTTTCTATTAAACTGTATATTTTTATAAAATCCAATATGGAAGATGCTACAGTTGATTGTCTAAAAATAATTAAGGGTTGGAAGCACTATTGTTTTAATCTGGGGTAGGTATTTTTTAATTAAAGTTTTTACTTAAAATGGGATTAAGATTAGAGATACTTTTGTTGAAAACATGTTGTCACATCTATTTCTAATCTGGAAATAGATTTGAATTTATTTTTGGATGTTATCTTACTGTTGCATCTTCAAAAACAACTGATAAAAGAAAAAGTATAAAATGACTGAATTTTGAGTCACAGATTAGATTAGCTACTTTTGAGAGAACTGATTGTAAACATATTACACGTCGCTTGAAACTTAAAATGATGTAGCAGTAAATCCACCTTCCTTCTCGGCCCTCGGGTCATCGTCTTCCGTGGCCATAATATTCTGCTACCCTAAAGTGAAGTAAAGGCCCGATGGAGAACTTTAAAAATGCTAATAGAGAAGCTTGCTGTCACCAAGAAGAATTCATTTTGGATCCTCAATTTGCCATGCATGAGCCATACTTTGAAAATAGACTTATTAAATTTGTGCAAGGTAACTTTTATGCTACTATTTGAAAATGAATCTAGCCTCACTAATCTCAAATCCTGCTATCAAGATTCTAACGTATTGTTTAATTTTCTATCTTTTAAATTAATATGTTTTTTTTTATATAAATAACATGTAATTTGCTCTTAAATAATTTATATAAATTTAATTCTCTCTCATATGCTCTTAACTTTCTTTAACTTTGGTGCGGTCATTTATTTATATGTATTTATTATTTGATTTATTTATCTGTTATTGATATGCCAATTTCAAACAATCTGACGAGTTAAATTTTTAAAAATCTTTTCTGTCATTTTTTTAGCTAAACCTTCATAAAAAGGTTATTAACATCCCCTTTAAAAATATATATATATATAATGCATTGTAAATTAATGCGTTCGCCAGATTGTTTTATGAATCAATATTTTAGGTTCGTTTTTAATATAAAAATATATATTTGTTTAACCCTGGATTTTCTACCCGGGGTGAATCCAGAACTCCATGCTAATTAATGCTCTGAAACATTTATTTTATAATTATTTATTAAATTCTGAAAGGGTGACTTATAATTGTTTTCTATATAACTGCTAATCTTACTTCATTTTTCATACTCTTAAAATATCAAATACAGTATTTAAATATTCCAGTTATTATAAAAATCACGAAGGTGGGATTGAATTATTTTAAATATCAGAAAAGGGATGGGGGTAAATCTTAATGTTTTTTTTTACTAAATAAAATCTTCATGTATATTTTATTAATCTAAATATATATCTCTCTATATATATATAACTGCATAGTGATATTATTTACATAAATTATAGCATTCAAATAAGGGAAATCTATTTTAAAGCAGTAAATTATATTTCATGCTGTTAGTGACATTTATCATTACTGGTGTTGTTGACATTTGGCATTATCTTCGTGTTTATTTATATGTGCTTCTTAATCTGGGGGTTGCGACAAGTTTGAACCCATAGATTTATTTCTTTAAAATGCCTCTGGCGGTGATCCCGTAAGTTTGACACACGCTATGCACATCCACTTTCTTCATATAAAAAGGCCTCTGGTGGTGATTCCCTAAGTCTGGCACACGCTATGCCCATCCACTTCGTTCTCGTTCAGAAGCACGACCTTTTCCTCTTAGTTATTTTTAGGCTATTATGTTAGCACCGCAAATTTCTTCGTATTATTATTTCTTTTGCTTCATGACCCAGTTTTAATGCTCTAATATTAAAATTGCACTCTGCTTAAAATATATATAAATGCCAACTACTTCTATTTTATTAGTTAAATTTATTTCAGTCTTATAAAATCTCACCATCGTATCTTATTTCTGTAAGAGTATATATATGCCTTGGGAAAAATAAAGCGTTCGTCTTACTATTGTTAAAATAATTTTTCATTAAATATTTTGTCATAGATTCAAATATAATCAAATGTATTTTATGTATTTTCACGACCGTAATGGCGTGAAAATGGTTTATATTATATCTGTAATGAATCTCAGAACGCTTCCCGAAGTAATATGTTAGTCACCATGTTTCAGAACCATAAATCAAAGCGTTAATCACAGTATTGTGTAATTCTTTCTAATATTCGATTGGCATTTTAATATTGGACCCACCAAAGATGTGTGTTTATTTGTAATATATTATTTAGCTAATAAGAGCATATGAGAAATAATAGCGTGAATGACACTATGTAATTATCTACCGCTTGCTCATTCATGCACATACTAATGTACTTAATTTATAAATGTATAATAATTTGTCAGTATATTAAAATATATTTTATTGTCTAACTTATTTGAGTAGTTCGAATTCCTTCTTTTCTCCACTTCCAAAAGTAAAGCCTGCTTATATATATTTTAGTTTAGTCATAGTATTATAGATGTCTCATTGTTTTGCTCAGCTTTGCTAGTTGGCCGGATTAAAATTAATTCTCATGTGCCATTACTATTATGTTATTCATTAGGTGTTAGATCTGGGGCTTAGAGAGTGGGTTCAAATCCAGGCTGGTCCCTGATCTAAATCTCGGGCTTGACTGGGTTTGAAGTACATTTTGTGAGTTCCAGCTCGTTAGATGGATAAACATGTTTTGACCGGCACAATATACATGCATATCCTAATTAAAGTTTATCAACAAAATGTCATCTTAGATCAAAATATAGCAGATATTGCAGTTCCACTGTACTTTCATGCATTATCATTACAGGCTGGGCTAAACAGTTTCTTTCTTTCTTATGAATAATAAATTTGATCAGTTTGACAATAAAACAAATACAAACCTAAAGTTGCAGAATGGAATTCTTACCTGATAATACAGAGCATCTTTAGCTCTACTAAAAGCTTCTACTTGTCGGAAGTTCTCTACTACTGTGTTCAAGATAATCACTGCAGAAAGAAGCGCATTCTTTCTTTGCTCAGCAGTTTTGTAGACAGAAATAGCTATGTTACATTTGGTATACAAAAACAATGCTCGGGCTTTATCATAAATGTTCCCGTGGGATAAAACAGTGAGTAAGACTTGTTCAACCAAACAGTATGCTTGATCAGCAAGACCCAGATGAAGCTGTGGAAAGAGGGAGAAAATCAAATTAATTTTTAATAAAAGCAAACAATTCTTAATTAATTTATTTAGAAATGTTAATATGACAACATTTAACAATAACAGACAGATTCTGTTCTTTCATTCATTTAAAAGCAGTTGAAAAATTAGTATAATTAAAAATATAATCATGTTAATGCAAACTGCATATGCAGAAAGAGGTTTGTTTATATAAGTAGGTAATATCAATTAATGAAGACTAAACATCAAATCAATTAGTCCACGGTTCATCGAGTAATTTTTCCTTAGATAAGTTTCACATACCATCTCTATTGCTTCTCCAAATCATCTCTTCTTTCCACTTCAATCTTCAAATGATCATAAATACTATTCTTCTTTAAGAAAATCTATACATTTTTTGTTTTCAACCTGATTTGTTCCTTCAAGGTAATCCTAATTCTTTTATCTCAAAGAACATGTTCAATTGAATTAATTATTTTAATAAACATTTTTAAAAAAAATTCCAGTCTTTGTAATACCTTACTTTATTAATCCAGCTCATCTTTTCCATTCGCATTACAGCACATCTCAACCAATTTTATTTTATCTTCGGACATCTTACACCTTTTGTTTGATGCAAAACTAAACACTAGACGAGACAATCTAAATATTCTGATTCTTTTATTAAAAGTATGAGTCCTGGGTGGCTTAGAATAAAGGTCAGAGGTCATACCTAAGAACTAAAAGCTCAACCTGTCACTTCTGTTGCTTGAATGTCAGTTATATGACCTTCCAAATTATACCGTAACAATTTTTTTATTAAAACCATGTCCAAACACTTTCAGTTAACATGGAGATTGATAAAACAGATAAAATTCCAAGCGAGAAAATGGCATTACTGCAACTGAGGTAACTAAATCAATATTCTATGATTTATTTCTAGCCTAAGTTTATGTTTTTATTTTAAGCCATTAAAAGTTTTATTTTAGTTATACAATTATTACAAGTAAATGAAAGATTTAAGCATGGGTAACATTTTAAGTGCAAGTTTGATAGATATATACATGAAAAAATTTGAGTATATACAACTTAAAATACAAACCTTGGTTTTAGAAAAAAATACCTATCGTAATTATATTCTAATGGTTCTGCGTATGCACTTTTTTTGTTCTATTATTAAAACATTAACATTTATTGATTAATTTCCTATGTTTTGACATCTTTGTATTAGCATATAAAAGCGATTTACCCACTGACGAAGAAGCTGCAAAAACCAAAACAATTAAATGGGCCGAGTACTTTCGAGGTTTCCCCTCATATTCATGGCCAACATAAGTATTGTAGTATTGCATAGCTAATTACAAATTCATAAAATACCAAAATCTATAGTAAGTCAGAAAATAATATAGTTTATAAATTATATATCTTCGATAGTAAAAGAGTTCACATGGTAATGAGTGGAATGTGTTGATATGTGCTCTCAAATAAATATTTTATGTATTATTATTACAAAAAAGAAAACTAACTTTAATTAATTAACTTAGCTGTAATTGCATGAAAAAAGTAAATAAAGTGGATTTAAAACAAACTGGACATGTTCAATTCATTAAACCAGAAAACTGACAAGTTTTAAAATTTCATATATATAATGATTCCAGATTTGCAAAGAAATATATATACTGTATATATTTATTTGTCTTTTTTCTTTTTTCTATCCATTCTATATTCTTGATTTATTATTGTTCCTTTAGCAGTAAGCATGCAATAGCAGTTGATTGGAATAGATATGGTGGGTTTTGGAAGGGGATAGCTGCAGGTATAAGCAATATATTTATGAATAAATATTTTTTGATCGGCATGAACAAGTATCTATAAAAGG
The DNA here is from genome assembly GCA_028023455.1 of Epiperipatus broadwayi. Lineage (NCBI taxonomy): Eukaryota > Metazoa > Onychophora > Udeonychophora > Euonychophora > Peripatidae > Epiperipatus > Epiperipatus broadwayi. Next base: position 2,159,695 of record JAQFVV010006259.1, on the reverse strand, counting down.
GATTGTACTAGTTGATTTGAAATAAACATATGTTGCTTGCAAAGAGAATCAGTTAAAATCTTCTACTGTGGTAACCAGTGAAGTCATCATCAGACTGCGTATCATTTGCCATTGCCTACCTTCGTGAAGTTCGTTTCACAATTATAATTGGCAAAAAAAGACTACTGTTAATTTTATTATTTTAAAAAAAAATACATAATGGCTACATATGCCTGTAATTCAAGCTTAATTAGTTGGTTGGCTAGACTTCCAGTTGCACATCTCTCTTGTAATTATGCTGTTCCATATAGGATAAAGTGACCATGTCCAGATTAAATTGAAGATCCTGTTATAGCATGAAAGAAAAATGAAGATCATTTCATAATGAAGACCCATATTTATCTTGTTAATGAACTAGAATCAACCCTGCCACCTTTCTCCAAAGTTATACATATCTACAAATTTTGCAAGAAAAAGGAGAAAAACATACATACTGATGCCAGCCAAATAAATAGCCAAATCATGGATTAATAGACTGATTTATGTGTTTGTCAGCCCGGTAAAGAAATATCCATGACTATTTCATGGAAGAAAGCAAAGCTATTTCATGTGACAACCAAATATAAGGATTAATAAAATGAATTAGTCATTTTCTAATCAAGTCAACAAAACTGTATCCAGGATTAATTAATGGATTAAATTGGTAACTACTCCTTTGACAACAAAAAAATAAAGAATTACTAAAACATATTTATCAACAGCCAAATAAGAACAAATTCAGGAATACTAAAAATACTTTGTTATGCGTTTTGCCAGCTTCAACCAGGAAGCTAAAGATAAATAAACTCAACCGTTTATCCATTAAGCAGGATAAAAAGTAAGAACATTCTTTTTTGGTCACGTAACCAAAATTTTATTAATAGCTTTAACTAATATTTATTGAACTATTTATTTGTTAGAATTTAATACTAACCCATTCACTTTGAAATACATGTTTAACATTTTTTCCTTTCTTCAGAGTAATCATTTATATATATATATATTATCTAATTTAATTGATCATGAAGTTATTTTACTATTTATTTACAAGGCATATGAAATAAATAAAATATTGATCGTTTAGCGCAGTTGGTAGAACATCTGACTTGGGCCCCAGGATCGATTCTGGTGCTCACAATTCTGCCACTTGAAATGAACTCCCGAGCAATAAAGTCCTATGATTTTTTTTAATAAATATAGAATAATGGAAATTATTAAAAGTTCATTAACCAAATATAATCTTCATTGCCTTATCGATGGTTGTATCAACTACCTTGGCAGAGTCCAACATCTGAGGGGGTGTATTAATCATCATGTTTTATTACTGCATGAATAAAATTATTGTTGAATTTTAACTATTATTCTTTATTCAATTCTCATTTGTGCATTTCACTAATTTTACCAGAGGTTTAAAACTAAATAGTTTAATTGAGTTTTGTGTAACCCAGGGTGTAATTTGGTGCTGATGGGATAACCACCATTTAAGATATGAATTCAAACCTGGGTTATTGGTAGTTTCATAAAGGGTTTGGATAGTCGTACCAAACCTAAACAAATAAGTGTTTCAATGCGCTCAGATCTCATAGATCATACTCTCAATAATTATAACCTGGATAATATGCATATATTAAGAACACATACATAATGAGCCAGAAATATTATTGTGGTGGACTAACATGATCAGAAATAGCTTACAAGCCAGTAATGCATTATAGTATGCTGATCACCAATCTATAAAGAGTAGATCCATACTTTTGGCAACCCAAATTTGGCAAGTTCAAATTTTCTCCTGTAACAATTCTATTACAATATGTACATTATCTTCAGGATTTATATAACATATATATTTTGAAAAAGGGCACTCTTTATTAAATAAGTAAATAATCGAATGGCTTTATTGCTGGAGAGTTTATAAAAAGTTTGAATGCCAGAAGTTCCAGAACTTGAAATGATCTAAGGATCGTACGCTCCAGACTCTGACACTCTATCATTGCACTAAGTATGCACGGTGCAACCTTTATTAAATCATACCAATGGTTAAATTCTTATGTCAGTGCATTTTCACCTTAGGTCAATTCTATCACAATCAGCTATCAGTCCAGAAGTCAGATCAACCTCTTACACTATAGATATATTAGAAACACATTTTTTCAAGTGATCCATTTAGCACATTATGACTTAATTTCATACAGACGTTATTTTTAAGATATTCAAACTTCATATATATATATATTTGTAGTATTTTGTAAAAATGGCAGACATGTTTGTGCACTCCAGAAAAACTAGAATGTATTCGAGAGGTTGTTTTTACATCGTGCGCTGATAACTGTGGAATTTAATTAAGGCATTGACGTAATGGCGATCGACAATTCCAATAGATATTTGCTGATTGCAAATGTTTCTAGATAAGAGACGATACGTTATTGGACGGTGTATTAATTGTTGCAGTTATCAGAAAGCGATAAGAAGACTGGTATAACAACTAGGTAGAGCAGTGTAAGCAGTGATTTGAGTACAACTACAGTAGAGATATCTCGCGTCAGTGCTTGCGGTAAATGACAAGCGTCCAGCGGAAATGTAGTCCACGGGTGTAGCTGAAAGAGCCCACAAAGATGGGGAGACTGCAGCGGAGATATTGAGAGCATTCGTTGCAGAGCATCCGTTGCAGACCATTCGTTGGAGAGCATTCATTGCAGAGCATCCGTTGCAGAGCATTCGTTGCAGAGCATTCGGTGCAAGAGATCAGCGTGGGAATTGAACTTTAGCGAACTGTAGAAATAGAGTTGTGGTGGACTATTCGCTATTCTGATTACGTGAAATATTGCGAGTCTTTCATAGTATATATTTAATTGTTGGCCGCACAGTCACACTTGCGGATATAACAATATTTAAATAGATTTCAAACTTCTATTCCATCACATCTAACTGAATGTATGATCAAAGACATGTGAAAAAGATAAATGATTACAAAGATGCGCATTTCGTGCTGAACCAGTACTCATCAGTTGGCCCAGATCTATATATATATATGTTAAATAAACCCTGAAGATAAGAGTAAAGTATAGGAAATCAATAAATAGCATTTTATTGATTTTCAATAAATTTCACTGTTTTAATAATAGAAGCAAAAAATTGCATGCAAAGAAACATATTATTTATATATAATTGCCATTTTTATATATTTGTTTTCAAGCATATACTTAAAGAAAAGAAATTCCTTACCTGAGTATTTGCTAATGTCAATGTAGTAAGTGTTAAAAGATATTCTAAATGATGCTGATTGGCCAATGACAAACATTCCGTTAAATGAAGAATTGCTGTTGTTGGATTATTGGTTTGACACAGTAATTCAGATAAGATGAGCAAAACCCTGAAAGAAAAATTATTAATTTTTTTTCCTTCTAATTTTATAGAAGTAGAGAGCATAAAACCATATTATTTTTATTTAGGTTTAAAATAAGAATATTAAATATATATATATTTTTTTATATGTCAAAGCGTTGACCGGGAAGCGAACCTGGGCCAGCTGCTTGGAAGGCAGCTATGCTGACCGCTAGGCCGCCAACGCTTGACTATTTCATAATTATAAAATCCAAAATTATTAAGTCGATTTCTGATTAACTAATATAAGTCTTGATATTCATAATATAAAGATTTTGAATGTGTGTTATACCTTATAATTCAGGATAAGTTTTAGTAATATTTTTTTTATATTAAATTATAAAAGTTAAGTTTTAGGCAATAGGGATGCTCCTATGGCCAAAATACATATCTGAAGAAACAACGTAGAAAATTTAGATTATAACATGTTTGAATTTAATCATTAATTATATATCTAGCAGACAAAAATGTGACCAACTTCTCTTTCACCAAATTCAGACAGACATACATTTAATCAACAGTATGTTAAAGAGAAAATGGAGAGTACAGTTCCAGCAGAAACTTTAACAAAGTTGAGCTGCAGTTAAAGACTGGTCCAACTTGCAGTATATAAAAATATCTTTACAATGGAAATGGGATTGACCTTCCAATAAAAGCTATCATTAAATTCACTATAAAACAATTTTTTAAAAAAATTGCATTTCTTTATTTGCTTCATACTATCAATCCAATAAAGAATTCCCCCTACAAAAGTATATTCAAATGGAAAATCATCAAGTAAGGTGAAGAAATTGCCAAGAGACCATATGATCTAGCCATCATATTTTTAAAATCTTATGGAGCACAGTTAAATGAAAACTTTCCAGAATCTTTATGTTATAATGATAAGGGATCTACGAATTAATTCCAGATAATAGGTCAAAATAACAGCTCTGCATGCCAGTAATTTAGTTATCTTCTTAACTAGTTAAAGCAACACATTAAAATGTGTGCCACACTCCAAGACGTAAAGACCATTTGTTTGTCTGAAAATGTGTGATGATGGTATTTTAGTAGTAATTATATGTTCGACTATTTCCACCATCTAAAAATTTAAACTTTATTTAAACTTTTCAAATGCATTCAACTGTCACTAATAGCACACAGGTTAACGTATAACACCATGTTTCAAGTAATGTTAGTCTCTCTTTTTCAGGTGTTGCTGACCTAACCAGTGATAGTACTAGCATGGGAGTGAAATTCGGACCGCCAGATTCATAAATACTGAATTAAAGATAATGCTCTAACCAAATAGATTATTCCACCAAAGGCAATAGTCAGTAGAAATTTCATATACTTATGAGAGTTCTCTTGATTTTGAAGGGAAAAGTACAAAAGAAAATTCAAAGAATTGTTCATATGATAATGGTAAATAATCTCATAGCTTAATTCTTAATGTTTGGAAGTCACTAATCAATCTCATCCTTAAGAAAAAATTGGAAAAACCAGGAGGACCATCATAAATACATATATAAAATTTCCAGTGACTGCTGCCTTTAAGAGAATAGCCCGGTTAGTTAGAGCATCACTTTAAATTCATTATTCACAAATCTAAAGGTCCAGAATCAATTCTCATGCTAGTATTGTTACTGATCAAACCAGCAATACCTGAAGAAATACTATTACTCGAAAAACTGTGTTACATACTAAAATGTGTGATGTAACTAATAATTGAATGTATATGAAAAATTTAAATAAAGTCTGAACTTGGCTAAAGATGTTTAACAATCAATATTATATATAGAGCTCATAAAATAAAATTAAATGAGGTCATGTGACATCGGACTTGATTTTTTTTGTAACAATCAATATTAAGTGATGAAAATAGTCCAACATATAATTACTATATAAAGCCCATGTTTCTACATATTAACCACTAAAATATACAAAATGATTTACAGTCTCAGCTGATAGTCATTCAAGCAGAAAGGTGCTATATACAACATTCTTTTATATTTAAAAGTTTTATAAAGATTAACCATGAGTTAAAACATCTTTCCATCTGTGGTTTTTAAAAGCGCATCTTACTATAATCATAATTTTTGTTTATTATACTCAAAACATTCATATCATCTGACCAATCATTAACTCTCTATCTAATAGAAAATAGATGACTATTTACCGACCAATAAATGAATAACTGTCTGGTTGTGGTAAGCTGCTTCATCAAAAAGAAAGTACTCAAAGAAAGATAAAAAAAAAGTTCTCAGCCTTAAATAGTAATAAGGGAAAAAAGTTCTCAGCCTTAAATAGTAATAAGGGAGGATGGATGATCAGCAAAATGGATTTGATTGATTTGTAAAACGTAGAAAAAAAGAGACAATAATTTTGTGAGTGGTAGTAGTTTAATGTGCAAAAAAGATCAATTGATTGAGTGGTGATTTGTTTCGGCAACTTACCTTGTTTTATATTCTGCAGATTCTTTTTCTTTTTCACATTTTTCCAACAGATTATTCGCTAGCTGAAATGCTGCAGGAATATCCTGTTTTCCTAAGAGCAGTTCAATCTTTCTGAAAATAAAAATACACAAATTTCTATGACAAACATGAGTGTCTAAATGCAGCTAAGAGGAAAAAAACCTCTTAAGTTACCTTAATTCACTTTCTTTTTTATTTACAGCAGTCATATTAGACAAAGAAGTCTCTGCATCATGCCACTTCCCATGATGCATTGCATGTTCAAATGTTAACTGCAGTTCAGCTAAAATCCATATATGGGCATACTGACACTGTTTAGGAAAGCGAACTTTTGCTGCATTTATTAACTCAAATGCACAAGAGTAATGACCCTAGAAAGAAATCCTAAGATTTATGAACTGAATTGAAGAAAAGTTAAAATTTCATAATTCACTAAGAAATAATATATATATAAAATATTTTTATTTAATTTGATCACAAATAGTAACTGAATTAATTAATTTATGAACGCTTATATTTCAAGTTAAATATAACAACAAACACTGTCTTGTTTTTTTGTGCCTTATTCATTATAAATATTATTTTTTGTTTTTTTAATATTCAGATATTTTACAATGAATTTTCTGCAACCATATTTAAATGTAAAAACTGAGAAAGTAAATAATGTTGCAGTATTTTTGATATTTAATAAAAATGAAATTCATATATATTGAAAATCGTTGACAAGATTTATGTATTTATGAAGGTAGTATTTTTTAAAAAAGCAAGTTTTAATTAAACAATTAAGAGAAATTAAGATTTTATCTTTTATTTCTTTTTCTTACTATTTTAATTAATTATAAAGGTTTTTTACTGAATTAGTCATGAAATTCACTGAAAGCGTTGTAAAGGATAGCTTACAATGCACACATTCCTAAAAAGATCAAGCGTATTTATTGAACCCAATTTATTTGGAATTTATAGTAATAGTGGGAAGATTATTATTTGTTATTATTAATACCTATATACATTTAATACACAATAAATTATTATATTTATAAAATAAAATACGATCAGTATTTTACAAAGTACTATTGTATATATATATTATAACGATCCGGATGTAGAGACTTAACGTAATCTGCACTACAGGGCGCCACTAGGCATTTGAACCTAGAAAATTTATATTGTAGGCAGATACGTAAGTTCAAAAAAAAAAAAATTTAAAATTTATATTTTGATTCCGGTCGTTAGCCCATTGTCACTAGCTCAGTGGAACAGCAGAGATTTATATTTTATAAATTCTTATCTAAGAATAATTTTAAAAAAGAATAAAATAAGCCACTGCCAGTAATTATATGCACAAACATTTATTTACGCACATATATATTTAAAATTATTTTATGATCAGTTTACATTTTAAAATTTAACTTACATTTTTTTTAACTTTGATTTTAATTTACATTTTTAATTTTTATAAATTTATATTTTAATTTTTATATTATAAGTTTACATTTTAATTAAGTTCGCACAGATGGATTTATGAAAGTTGTTTATAATGTTGAGTATAGATCGGTTACATAGATTACATGGTTAAAAACATTCCAAAGTATACATAAATGATCAAAATATAAAGTCATTGATGGAAATGCAGAGGGAAATTTATAAGAAACCCAATGGCATTCATCGTAAGATGCCGCAAGACACCAATAACATAAAAGACATCTGACATAAATACATCTTAGATACTCACCGTAAGGTATCAGTATTTACCGAATGTCTAGTATATTTTGATCAAATATGAAAACCAAAAACATAATTAACCATTAACGAATCCATGCAAGCATCTATACCCAACTTAAATTTAATGCATTTTTATTTAGAGTGTCGAGTATGAATAGACTACATAGATTTGCATTTGAAAAGAAAATATTCTATTCTTGTTTAACCTTAGGCCAAAAAGTTCGCAGTCAAATCAACTTCAATCCATCTGATATATCGATGTGTTCAATGTAATACGAATACGGCAGCACAATTAGGTTAAGAGAAGAAACGGCTTCTTGTCAGATAGGAATATGACATCTATCTGACGATAAGAGCAATAAAAAAAAAACTCCATAGGAAGGAACTGCGGTCTCCGTCTTATAATTCCTCTCATAGGCAAAACGAGTGTGTGCAGCGTATAATAGTGATTCTGCCCATAGCGAATCTCGTACTACATCTACTAATTACACCAATATATCCAATCCACTGACCCAATTCAACTACGAAACAAATAACCTAAGATTACCCTCCCCTAATATAACTTTACAAATCTATATAGCCATTCACGCCCAACTTAAATTTAACATTTATATCATTTTAATTTTAATTTATCGCAAAACAAAAATCATAAATAAAACTTAAAGAACAAAAAAATAAAATAAATGGAAATGATTTTACAAAAAAGAAATACATCAAATAAAATTATAACTAATTAATAAATTAAGTTGGTCAGATAGGATTCTATTTCTTATAAATTAAATAACGAGAAAGTTTATATTTTAAAGTTCTTAGTGTTTCCAAATTAATATTCATTTAAGTTCATAAGATTTTATAAAGTTCTTACGGTTTTAACAAGTCCATAGTTTTTAATTTCTTGCAGTTGCTTGCCATTTGGAGCCAGCGTTAATTCCCTCGATGTCCTATGGTCCTCAATCTAGGAAAACGATGTCATTTCTCTTTCAATTTTTTAACGAGATTGAAGGGATTGAAGAGTGTGTCTTTTCAATCCCTTCTCCTTCACTCCGCACTAAAACATATCTATCATCTCTTAATAATAACTAACTAATAATTTCCAAACTTTTCCTTTTATATTAATTTTAAGGATTCAATTGACATTACGTCATCGATGTGATGGTCTTTCCGTTGAGGTCCGATTTCCCTTGTTTTTCTCTCCTATCTGACCTTTGCTTATACATTTTAAATGCCCAAGGGCTAGTTTACATTTGACTAATTAAATTAATCATTTCCATTTTTTCAATAACATTAATTAATTTGTTTTGTACAAACTTACGATATATTTTTATCTTTAAATCTTTACAGATAATTTAGTTTTAAAATACTTTTTCTTTTTTTTAAAATAAAGTTTCTTTTTTTTAATTTCTCATCTGTACGATTTAAATATATATATGAGTTTAGTATAGAATTTTACTTTTCAATTTTTAATTCTTAAAAAAAGAAGTTTTATTTGCGAACTTTTATTTTTTTCATGTTTACTAATAAAAAAACAATGTAACGACATCTGTGCCCGTTACAATATAAAACTATTTGATTAAATAAACTGTAATGTATATATATATTTTTAAATTTAAAATTGAATATTAATTAATAGGTAAATGAATGTGGGATGACTTGAAGTTAATTAGGTGGGTACATATGTGTGAAAATAAAACTGATTTTATCATTTTATTATTATTTATAATAAATCTAAATGTATTTAAACAATAGGCAGTTAAAGGTATCAGCGTTCTTGGAAATCTACACGCATGAAATGTATAAAAACAAAAGACAGTTTACAAATCATTCTTCTTATTGTTATAACAACTGTAACAAAAGACAGCAATTAAAACTAAAAATTTAGAATGCTAAAATGGAGTTTTATTTTTTCTTTTAGTTAAATTATAAACATTTTAAAAGTCGAATACTGTAACTAAAAGTTTATCAAATTCAAAGGACAGAAAGTGAAAAGAAGTAAGAATAACTGATTAATTCTTAAATAATTAAATCGTGTTTAAAAAGTTGTTGGAGTAAATTTGAATTTTTTAAATTTTTTCAAAAACAATAACTAGAATTAAATTTGCTAAAAATTGGAGAAGAAAGAAAAATGAAATAATTTTCTTAATATATATATATAAGTGCTTCAATATTATTCAATAAAAATATATGATTATAAATAATTATCAAAATGTACTTTAATATGAAAATGGGCTAGAGCAAAACATGCTATTGTGTGTCGTGGTATTTCCTGCCAGCTGCATTATATCTATATATATATATATATATATTTCTACTTTATTGTAAACACACAAGAAGATGCCTTCAGTCCAAAGTAAACAAGGATTGGAATACATTATGGTGAATCAAATGAGGATCAAGATGTTTACTAGTAAATACAACTACAGGAGACACCATTGTACCTATCTATCCTTGCTAAGAAGAATGATTTAATAAGTGAAACTGCTTTGAAGAACAACTTGCCTAACTATCAGCTACTACTACTTCTATTATGATGATTTTTAAGAACTTTGTTCTAATTACAATTTTTAATCAAACAATCAATAGTGTAAATTTTTGTTTATTTATTATTTTATTTTTTTATTCATATTATCTGTTGCATTTTCACACTCTGATGCTGAAGCCTCATTTTTCAGAATTAGCAAAGAAGAAAAGGGGGGGATTATTCATTTTGATATTTTTTTTATATTTTCATTATAAATAAAATTTAGGTAATACCACCTGCTTCACATCAGGTCATCCAAATAAATATTGAGGTAAGATTCTCTAAATTTATATATAGGTTAAATTACAACACATACAGAATACATATTATATGTTTTATTTTGTGATTAACTGTGTACGTATATTTTCCAGTATGTTTGACTAATCAACTGGTAGCTGTCTCTATCATATATATAAATTGGGGAAATTTGTTAAATAAATTAACATTTGTAAATATATAATTTAGCTAGCCAGCATCTCAATTATATTAAATAACTAAAGTTGATTTTTCTATATAATTATGATTTGTAGAGAATGAGTGACATAGGTGGATTTCTACCATGGGGTATAAGGGTTGGATCTAGAGGATAATTAATTAGTAAGATGGTAGAGGTTCACTTGTGACACATGTACATATGATGATTGTTATATTGAGTTGTCCTGACATTCCACAGTTTATAAATAATTATACATGCACACACATCTATTTTTCTTATTATATACAAGCTTGAAAATAAAACAAATATAATAAATGCTAGTTATAACCTATATATAGATGCAGGAGTTGCTGTGTATATCTGTTCATATCTGCTAAAGAAGTTAAAAGCAATATTCTCTCTAGGCTTGAATATTAGGGAATAACGGAATTAAAAAGGGGAAAGTGGATGAACTAACCTAAATTTCATTTAATATTATTAAGTAGGGATAGAGTTAGTCAATTAGAGGGTATGCAATCATTGGTTAAGCATTTCATTGGGTTCTCATTAGCACTTTATCAGATGACCCACAGTTTGAACATAGTTGGATGCAACTTTTTTCCTTACTAAGCCTGGTAGGTCTTTGCTGATTGTTTCATTAGGGGTAATAAATTAGAGCATATTAACTTATCCCTACACCATATTGATACATCTGCATAGTAGTACAGTCTGCAAGTTAGTTGACCATCCATTACATCTGGTGTTAGCAATGTTTGGGGTTAGTTGTAATCATCCTGTCCGTTATATCTGGCAACGTTTGAGGCTCGATAGATAGGTGTATCATCACATAGATACTTTGTGTAATTTGGTCATACATTGTGATCGAACCAGCTGATTGTTATATCTGATAGATATATCCAAGTGTAATCATTCCGTCCGTTATATCTGTCGACCAACGTGGATGCACGATGTGTAGTGGGACTTCACACCGCTAAAGATCGAATTAGCGACTGGTGTGACTGATATGATAGTTATTAGGGGGTGTATGATGAGAATTGTTCCGTTCCGTTATAGCATGTTTTTAAAAAACATACAGCCATCTAGTGTGCATCACTGAAAACTTACTGAACTAATGGTAACACTTGAAATCTGGCTTGCCAACACTGCTGGAAGATAACTGGTTTGACAAGTCTGAAATATTGCATTGTTATCTATACCTAATGTGTATGCAAAATTTGAAAAAAATCTGTTCAATAAAAGTGTTACCAAATGGTTACAAGATTTGATCCAAATAAATGAACATAATTTCTAAGTTAAATAAAAGCATTTGAAAATAATCAAATGGTTACTTGTTAATATGTCATTTGAGAATCACAAATAACAGGTTATGACTTGATTCAAAACTTTTAGCTCTCGAGTTCATTATACCAACTGACTTTAAGCCTATCAGGAGAAAACTCTGTTAAGCGAATGTAATAAGATAATTAATTTGCTAGATAATAATAAAAGAATATTTTTCTTCATTTATTTGAAAACAAAATTAGAAAAATATAGCAATATTTGAATATATAATGGGTAAAAATGGTCAAAAATCCTATTAAGAACAAAGCTTTCTTAGATGCCCCTACAGAGTGATCCCAAGACTAGGTTCACTTCCAAAGGGTGAGGATTTTTATGATTTTCATTTCTTGTCTCTCTCCAATCAAAAACTGGACAATGACGTATTTGCCAACCTATAATTAGATGGCCAGCTTTCAATTGACCATGGATCAGTTACCCAGATAAGTTCTGAGTTTGTTCAAAAATTTCGCTGCCTAAAAAATGTTTCTATTTCTCAAATCCAGGTCACTGCAAGAGATGAATGGTATGTCTGAAAGCTGGAAATATGATCATGTAAACACATAATTTCACTGTTGTAATTAATACAGAAAGAATCATGACTGATAGCACAAGACATTAAAGTACTTGCATTTATATCAACTTGAATGAAGAAATCAAAATAAAAAAAAATTGTGAGTGACCTATCGGAGGTAAAAACATGGAAAAGACTTCATATAAGACACAGTACTTAGCTTTTGATAAGCCAACAGTACACGTGGCAAGCATGGATGATTCTTAATTGGGCACGATTATTTGCAGTTAATTCCTGTAAAAGAAGTCCATTCCTCTATTCTTCTAATTGTAAACCTCATTGATAGCCTAAGTTAAGCATATATTATAATATTATAAGGTGCATAAATATATTATAGTGGTCAATATACCTCCATTTACCTTGAAACTGAACATAACACAATATTTTAGATTAAAGTACAATTATATATTATAACGTTTGCTAGGCCTTTATACGCAATAAGCTGCGCGAGTTGATCAAGTTATGCAAAAAAGAAGAAAGTTGTATTTCTATTTCTAAAAAAACATAACTATATTGAAACGGTTTACATCTGTTTTACCTATTATCTTCGATAACAGTCTATATTTGTTGTACTCAGATGGTGTGTATTTCTTAAATTTTAAAAACTTTGTGTTTATAATATTGCGAGTATGTGCGTATATAATCGTCCTTAAAAATTATAAATATAAAATTATAATCTCAAATATTTATATACGAGCATATTCCATTGATTTGTTAAAACTGAAATAAACAAAACTATAATTAAAATTTATCTATATCATAGCATAATATGTTTAAATTTATAATATTACTTATTTTTCAATATTCTTTCTAAATAATTATTTAAGTCAGTATTCATTTTGAATAATTTCCAAATTAGATAATTTTCTGTCTTTTGTTTGCTTAAAATTACAAGCAGAAAGTTTTATCAGTTTTAACACTTCGTTCTAAAAATAAATCTTTGGCTAAAATTTGACCTATTTAAAAATTATAACCAAGACCAATTATAATATTCAGTCAGGCATAAATCTATACAAATTGCTTGTGACCATTCTCTTGAAAATATATCTTTTAAACCATGACGTCAATTAAAACAATAGAGTCTTTCCAAGTCCAGATTTAGCCATACTTAATATTTTACTAACTGGATATTTGGTTAAAGGCTAGTTTGAACTAATGATGTGGCATGACTCAAAGTAGGAGGTAACTACTGTCAAAATATAGCATAAAAAGGGGTCCAAATAGCCACCAAGACCCTCTTCCATCCATCCATCATCATCTGTGTTAGTTTTTCCTGTTGCTGTGAAAATTGTGCTTGCTGCCGAAATTATTTCCAAAGACCAGAAAACTGTTCCTGCCGTTAAAAAAGCTAAATCTTAAAAAGCTACCATCAAAGCTGCTCCAAAGATGACAGTGGGCTAGAGACAAAGAGACAGCCGTTTGCTCTTCCACGAGCGGCTACCGATAAGAGAAAATCTCCACCATGCCCATCACAGTAAGAAAGAAGCTGTACCTGAGAGACCAGAGAAATGGGGAAGGCTGCCACAGAAATAAATTTGCGAAGCTACATCCAGACTAAAACCTAAGAGAAGCCCAGCCTGACTGAATATAAAGAGGAGCATAATGAATCATGCCTTAAAGACTTTCCGGTAAATCCTCTCTACCAAATATTAAATTTCATAATTAAAACGTATTCTAAATGAAAGCTAGCTAACTAAATCACATAATTAATTATATTTTCTAAATGTTTAACTAAAATGTTTATCTTAAATTTGTTTAAATCTTAGAACACTCTCCAAATTCTTGCTTGATCTTTAATAATCTTAAATAATCCTAAACATATAGTTTCTATAAAACCATACAAGAAATTCATTTCTAAATTATAAATCTCATTGTTTATGCAATTTATTCTTATGTCATCTATCTATAGTTTTAAGTTCATGTTTATTGATTTATGCTGTGTTTTTATCAGAACGGAGTCTTGTGTGTTAATAAATTATCGGGGGGAGGGGAGTGAGTAATCACTTTTAGTATATCAGAGTATTGCGATATAAAGAATATAGCCAAAACTCCTTTCTGAAATAAAACTTATTTATGCTAGAGTGAATCGATATTTATAACGCCCGAACAAGTTATTTAAAACACATCTTTGCTAAAGTTATTTAAAATTAGAATCTTTTGCTAAAGTTATTTAAAATGTATATTTAGTGTATATTATTTAAAACGCATATCTTTCTCAAGTTATCTAGAATGAAAATGTTTGCTAAAGTTAGTTAAAATGTATATTTGCGTATATTATTTAAAACGCATCTTTTTCTCAAGTTATTGAAAATGGAAATCTTTTACTAAAGTTATTTAAAATGTATAATTTGCGTATGCTATTTAAAACACATCTTTTTCTCAAGTTATATAAAATGAAAAGGTTTGCTAAAGTTAGTTAAAACATATATATTGCGTATGTTATTTAAAACGCAGATTTTGCCCAGATTAGTTAAGAATTATATTTGCGTAAGTGATTTAAAATATGTATTTTGCCAGTTATTTGAAAAAGTATATTTTACGCAAGCTATTTAAAATGTAGGTTTGCATTCACTATTCAAAACATTTTGCATTATTAGTAAGGTCTATTTTGACGAATTATTTAAGATGAGTAATTTATTTAAAATCAATAATTTGCGTGAGCTATTTTATAACTCTATAAAAATCAGTTTGATATTAGATGTAGTTATACTACATATAACTAATGTTTCCAGTTCTAAAAAATCTTAGGTTCGTTTAATTTGAGAATAAATAGCTATGCAGAAAAACCTTAAATCAGATTCTCATTATCTCCTTTATCATATAATTTAATAAGCTCATTTATGAACTAACCGGTGGTAGTAGCACGGAAGAAGCTAAGATTTTGGCGTAATTAATTTATAAAATATTAATTTAGCGTTGCGAATGTATTGCTAATTTGCATAAATATGCATATCTACTGGCTATGTCTATAATGGCCCATCTCAAGATTGTTCAACGTCCAGTCACGCCTCGAAAGTTTAGGCCACTGCGACATTTCTTCGTATTTCATCAAGTCACGCCTCGAAAGTTTAGGCAAATGTGACAATTATTCGTACTTAACGGAACCAAAGCGTTTCCAGAGGGCTCATAAGCCACTCTTCTGTTCACTTAATAAAAAGGCCTCTTCCATTATAGCAAGCAGATCGGTTAGGGAACCGTTTACTAGGTAACAAACCCGAATTAAGAATGCATTCGATGCGCACTTATCTGATACTATAGTTTCAAACACACTAGAATCTGACGTTCCACTAACATCACGTCTCAGTTCAACTTCCCTAGAAAGTAACTTCGGTTTTGATCCGATCTAGAATCTGATTTAATGTGTTTATCTGTATAACAATTATATATCACGCAAATGTCTCTATAATATGATTTTGAATATATTTATAATATAACCTTAAACTTAGTAATTATAATATAATTTTAAACTTAGTAATAATATAATCTCTTATTTCTTAACAAATCGATCACTCTAGCTAACTATAATCGATTCCAAATATATAAAACATAGCGTGAATTAGAACATGAAAGATGACATAAGCTTATTAAAAAGCCCATTGCTTTGTGATATTATTTTATAACTCGAGAATTCACTCATTGCCTTGTGATATTATTTGATAACCTAGAGAATCCACTCATTGCTTTGTAATATTTGATAACCTAGAGAATCCATTGCTTTGTAATATTACTTTATAACCCTGAGAATCCACTCATTGCTTGTAATATTTTATAACTCTGAGAATCCACTCAATGCTTTGTAATATTATTTTATAATCCTGAGAATCCACTCATTTCTTTGTAATATTGTTTGATAACCCTGAGAATCCACTCACCTGCGAACGAGCTAGCTATGAGCTAGCTATACACCCGTTACTATACTTTAGTATTTATTAAATGTTATATTAAATTTATGAAATATAAATTTGTCTCAGTCTCATTACTTGCTCATTATCTTATGAATCACTAGTTAAATCATATAATAGAATATGTAATAGGGGGGAATGTCTCATGTTTTACTGCTTTGCTATTGCTGGAATGTGATAAAGAGATATCGAGTATAACCTCAGGCATGTCATTCGCGATGGGTTGACTTGGAAGCACAAGTGAGAGAGTTAAGGTATGATCAGACTAGGGTATTACTATCCCGACTTGGTCAGCTTTTGGTTCTCTGGCTTGGACTCTGTCTATTGAGCAAATGTACAAACCTGACCCTCGGCCTAGAATTATTACCGAGTACAATTGTGAGCTGAATCAGTTTTTAATTTCTACATGAGGACGCCAGAGTCGTTAGACCCACTGCTTCTGCGTCAAACATATTGTAACTCGTAAAGTAATAATTATACGATCGGGATTAAAATTCCCGTTAAGTAGAAGAAGATATTCCCCTTTGACTTAATTAAGAAAAATAAATCTACCTAGCAAAGATAATTTGTATACTAATTTGAATCTAAATAACCAAATATAAAACTTAAATATAATATTAATTTTATACACGTACAATGAAAGTTATGTTAACAATAAAGATTTATTCTAGCCGTCAAACATTTAATATTTATGATTAAGAAAAAATTATAATATTGGAAAGTATTGTGCATACGAATTTAATAATTTGATTCAACCATTGAAGTAATAACTAGTTTGTGTCTTATTTTTCCGTGGTAACAGTTCCATTCACTTCTCAAATCTTTAGATAAAAAAAAATTATGGGATAAAACATTTCATTCAAATCTCTGTTCATATAGCTTTATGTAAAAATCATGGCCATTAACTTACCGGTAAGTTGACATTTAAATAGGTCATTGATTCTCCGACGTCTAATTCCTTCAGTGGGTAGTTCGCAGTAGTTTTTTTAGTTTTACTCCTTCCAAATCTCCGATCAATATTTAGGTAGAGTCAGACGACGATCTAGGTGACTTTTCTCGGGAGAAAGTGTCAGCAAACGATAGAGTTCTACTCACTCATGGAGAGCGGTTTCAGTTCGTATCTAAGTGGACATATTTTATTAAATTTTTTTTGTTATAAAAAAAAAAATATGAGGCACTTCAAATTGCTCAACACTCTCTGGAACAACAAGACAAAGACACTCTTCAAACCTGTCTGCTCCTTTTATATCCCCATATTCTTTTTAGAAGTTCTGCACATATTCCTTTTTACCTTTTGTTCTATTTTATAAACTTATAATTTCTCATTTTTTTATTATAAAGTCTCTTTTCTTGTTATGAATTTCTGCCATTTTTAATTACTATCAGAAAGTTGTTTCTGATAGAAATCTTTTACCTTTGGAATTTTCTTTCACTATTTGAAACAATTATTCGTTATGCACTTTCCAATATCAAATTTATTTTAGTTAATTTATATATATATAAAAAAATTAAACTTTCACTGTACGTTTTTCTTAAAACAACATTATATTACAAAAAAAAAATTAAAGATCGGGTTCTCTCTTTTTTATTTAAATGATATACAATATTAAATAGTAATTTGTACCATATATATAAATAAACGGTACAATACCACCGGGGCAGGGGAATGAGAATAAAATAGAGGTTTAAACTAATTTTATTCTTAAATAAGTCTTTATGGAGTACTTCTAACCCATGTCCTAGTCTTATACGGTTTCAGTGACCTAGCGTTATAGGTACCCCTTTCTCCTTCCCCATTCTCTAAAGTGAAAGCATTGGGACCATCCCGTCGGCTGATTTGGTAAGGTCCCTCGTACAAATTTTGGAACTTTTTAAAAAATATGCTTCCCAGTTTGGCTCACGGGGTTCATTTTGACCCATACCGTATCCCCTGTTTTAAACTTATCAGTCAGGACTCCTTTCCGCAGGGTTCCAATTTTTTTTTGCTTTTTTGTGATCTCTCCCTTTATCAATGTTTTCTGGATTAGCGGGTAATGTGGATTTATACAATCGAGGTACCGCTTGTCCGAATTGAAGTCTTACAGGTGCAAATCCGGTGGATTCATTATAAGTCCAATTTATGAAATTTAACACCCTTGGGAATTGTTTCACCCATCCTCTATGGTTGGACGCAGTATATACCCTGAAGAGGCGTCCCAACTCTCTCATCACCTGCTCGCAAGGGTTGGATTGCACATTTCGTATAAATGACAATGTGTTTTACCTCCATCCTCTCTATCCACTGTTGCCAATCATAAGATGTGAAAGGCGTACCATGGTCCGACAAAATAGCTTTTGGTCTGCCTACCATTTTAAAATATCGTACAAGGGCCCATATGGCATTCCTAGTATTGTTGGCCTGGGTCACCGGATATGCCGACACCCATTTTGAAAAAAAATCATATACCACTAGTAGATATTTCATTTTCCCAAAAGCTGGAAATGGTCCATAGAAATCAATAGCCACCAGGTCATTGGATTCCTTAGGGATGATAGGGTTCAATGGACCTTGATATGACTTGTTTGCTGGTTTTGTCTTCTGACACGTCTCGCAGGAGCTTACTATCCTGGCGACCTGTGCTCTCATATTCGGCCAATGGAACCATGTCCTCAATAAGCCTTTCCACTTTATTTACACCATAGTGCCCATATAAATGATGGGTGTACGTAATGTCCTTCCTGTAAACTCTGGTATAACCATTCTCCACTGGTCCCTTTGCAGGTCAGTCATATACCACAGGATCCCTTCTTTCAGGCAGTATCTCTCACCAGTGTTAGTATCTGCTGTTTCTCCCACTTCATTTTCGTCTTCTAGTTGGCCAATAATTTTCTTGTAGGTAGGGCTTTGCCGTTGTACCTGTCCTAAGTGTCTCAATCCTTCTTCTACTACAGCATCTGTTTCTAATTCTACACTTGCCAAACATCTTCCATTTGCAGATGGTCTTGGGTATCAGGAACAATATTCCAGCTCAATGTGTCGGCTACCACATTTTCAGTGCCCGTATAATACTGGATGGAATAATTGAACTCCTGGAGAAAAAGGCTCCATCAGATTAGCCTACAATAGCCTACTATTTGTTAAATAACTGTGATTTAAGAAGTCCAGGCTCTTATGATCTGTCCTAACAATCGTTTCTAATCCTATCAAGAATTGGAAGAACTTCTGAAATGCCTACACCACAGCCAAGGCCTCTTTCTCTGTTACACAGTAATTAATCTCTGCACCTCTCAATGGTCTGCTGACAAAATAAATTATGCCCAAGGTACCATCCTCTTGACCTTGCATAAGAGCTGCACCTAACCCATACCCACTACTGTCTACCTGAACAATAAAGTTTCCTTAGGTCAGGGTAAACCAACATCACTTGGCTAAGGAATTTCTCTTTTATAACCCTAAAATTGGTCCTGTGCTCTTCCGTCCATTTTATGACGTTCCCTTACGTAATAATTGCAGCAGAGGCTCCATGTCTAAAGCAAAGTTTTTGTAAAATTTATTGTAGAAATTACACAGCCCCAACAATGAACTCACCTGTTTTGGTGTTCGAGGGGCTGGGAAATCTCATATTGCCTGGATTTTGTCAGGGTGGGATCTGATTCCATTTGCATTAATTAAGTGCCCTAAGAAATTCACTTCTTCCGCCGCTAAACAGCTTTTTTGTAAATTAATGCGAATATATTTCACTCTTGTAGAAACAACTTGGTGTTATAAGTGCTCAGAGATGCAATAATCACATCATCCATGTAGATAGTGATTAAATTTTTGATCTCAGGGGACAGTACACGGTCAAGACATTTTACCAGGCCTGCTCCACTATTCTTAAGACCAAAAGGCATTCTGTTAAATTGATATGATATACCATTATATCAAAATGCTGTGTACTTCTGGTCAGCAGGGTGTAACTTGATCTGCCAATAGCTGGCAGTCAGATCCAAGGTGGAAAATATCTTTTTTCCCCGAAATTTATTTACCAACTCATTAATTGGAGGTGGAACATTTTGATCCGGCCATGTAATCTTGTTCAATTGCCTGGCATAACAAACACAGTCTTATGGCTCCATCTTTTTTCTTTACAACCATCAATGGGTTATTATATGCTGATGAACCCTTAGTAATAATATCCCACTCCTCCATTTTAGCTAATTCTCTACCTCAGCTCTATATTGGTGTGGCACTGGGTATGATCTTGCCTGGTATGGTATACTGTCAGCAACCTTGATCCTGTGCTCATACCCTTTAATAACCCCGGATTTATCTGAAAAATTCAATTTATATTCAATTAGAACTTCTTTTAGGTCCCCTTTCCATTCTTCCTTCACTTCATTTATTATCTCATCAATCCGTGCTTCTATTGAAGGATGTTCTATCTCAACCTCCATATTACATTGCTGATTCACTCTCATCCGCGACCCAAACTCCACTTCTTCCCCAACGCAGATAATCTTTTCATCTTTATAATTGATCACACACCCAGTTTTGTGCATAAAGTCTGACCCCAATATGGCTTCATGTACCAACCCTTTTAGAATTAATAATGTGTGTGGTATATTGTACCCAAACTTGTTTCGGGCCCAATTGTGCCTTTTTGTTATTTGCCAATGTTATTTGTGTGCTTTTCACTGGTAGAGTTGGTTTCTCTATGAGCTGGCTCCGCATGCGTTCATATGTTGTTTTCGACATTACTGATATCTGGCTGCCAGAATCCCACAATGTCTCTACCTTGACATCGTTTATTTGTAAAACAACCTTTGGGCATTCTTGAAACGAGTACTTAATCGATTCGCCATCCCACTCACAAATAAGATTATCTATCCTCTTTTCCTCTGTTGTTCTACTGATCACTTTATTTCTTCTCTTTTTCCTCTTTTTTTTTTTACAGGTTCTTTTATTTCTTCTTTTAATTCTCTGACCATCTCTGCCGTTTCTTTCTTTATATCTTCTTTGAATTCCATCATGCATTCGTATAATAGTTTTCTTATTAAGGGTTCCATGCACTCTTTTAATTCTTTCTTGCCTTCTGCCATATTTTTACTACTACTCAATTTCATATATGCCCGTGTTGCTTATTTTTGCTATAGTAAACAAAATCTTAACTTTATCAATTGTTACGATATAAATTCAATATTTTATTTTGCTTTGCTAATAAATTCGTACACCGAAACCCCTCTCTTTTATCACCCTATAATCTCCCGTTCCTCTCTACCTTTACCGTCATTGCTAACCTTTGATCGGTTTTATTTATTATTTAATTTATAAGCTATTATTTTATTTCAATATAGTCTTATTTAAATTCTTACTCTTATCCTACTCTTTAAAAAAAACTTTTGTAATCATACGCAATAACTTTTTAGACTTGCGCACTATTTGTGGTCATATTTATTTTCCGGCTACGGACATTAAATTCTCAATTTTATGCCATTTTTAAATTTTCTCAGGTCGTGGTTTTTTTTCGTAAGCCTGAGTTGGGTCGTCATTATAACGTTTTCCATCTTGCTAGGCCTCTATATACAATAAGCTGCGTGAGTTGATCAAGTTATGCAAAAAAGAAGAAAGTTGTATTTCTATTTCTAAAAAAACATAACTATAACTATATTTCCTGATCAACTCGGCCTAGAATTATTACCGAGTACAATTGTGAGCTGAATCAGTTTTTAATTTCTACATGAGAGTTCCAGAGTCGTTAGACCTACTGCTTCTGCGTCAAACATATTGTAACTCGTAAAGTAATAATTATACGATCGGGATTAAAATTCCCGTTAAGTAGAAGATATTCCCCTTTGACTTAATTAAGAAAAATAAATCTACTTAGCAAAGGTAATTTGTATACTAATTTGAATCTAAATAACCAAATATAAAACTTAAATATAATATTATTAATTTTATACACGTACAATAAAAGTTATGTTAATAATAAAGATTTATTCTAGCCCATCAAACATTTAATATTTATGATTAAGAAAAAATTATAATATTGGAAAGTATTGTGCATATGAATTTAATAATTTGATTCAAACTGGAAAGTATTGTGCATACGAATTTAATAATTTGATTCAAACATTGAAGTAATAACTAGTTTGTGTCTTATTTTTCCGTGGTAACAGTTTCATTCACTTCTCAGTTCTCAAATCTTTAGATCAAAAAAAATTATGGGATAAACATTTCATTCAAATCTCTGTTCATAAAGCTTTATGTAAAAGTCATGGCCATTAACTTACTGGTAAGTTGATATTTAAATATGTCATTGATCCTCCGATGTCCAATTCCTTCAGTGGGTAGTTCGCAGTAGTTTTTTTTTAGTTTTACTCCTTCCAAATCTCCAATCAATATTTAGGTAGACGACGATCTAGGTGACTTTTCTCGAGAGAAAGTGTCGGCAAATGATAGAGTTCGACTCACTCATGGAGAGCAGTTTCAGTTCGTATCTAAGTGGACACATTTTATTAATTTTTTTTGTTATAAAAAAAATACGAGGCACTTCAAATTGCTCAACACTCTCTGGAACAACAAGACAAAGACACTCTTCAAACCTGTCGGCTCCTTTTATATCCCCACATTCTTTTTAGAAGTTCTGTGCATATTTCTTTTTACCTTTTGTTCTATTTTATAAACTTCTATATTATTTATCATTTTTTTATTACAAAGTCTCTTTTCTCGTTATGAATTTCTGCCATTTTTAATTACTATCAGAAAGTCGTTTCTGATAGCAATCTTTTACCATTGGAATTTCCTTTCACTATTTGAAACAATTATTCGTTATGCACTTTCCAATATCAAATTTATTTTAGTTAAATTATATATATAAAAAAAAAATTAAACTTTCACTGTACGTTTTTCTTAAAACAACATTATATTACAAAAAAAAAATTAAAGATCGGGTTCTCTCTTTTTTATTTAAATGATATACAATATTAAATAGTAATTTGTACCATATATATAAATAAACTGTACAATATAATTATACATTCAAAACCTTAGGCTTACTGAAACTCTCAAAACAATTCATGTATGTAGTGAATTAAAAGCTATGCATATGTGCAGCCACATATATATTATTCTTTTCCACCAAACCAAAATCCAAATAACCAATAATACATCATAGGAACCTTGGAATTTTAATATATCCGCTTATTAATTGTCAACACAAAAACAGCCTGTTGCAAAAATAGGAATCATTTTTATATGCAGTAACTCCTTGTCACTTATTTGGCTTCATCTAATCCTTATCACTGTGAATAAGTTGGCCATTTTAACAGGGGGGGGGGATAAAGACAGATTTGCTGGTATACATTAATTTGGATATGATGCTATAACAGCAAGTGTAGACAAATGACATGAAAGGATTGGAAAGATCAATATCCTAAACTAACCTAAATGACTGAAAACAGGAAAGTAAAAAATGGAAAAAAAAAAAGACAAAGAGAATAATGAAAAAAGCAAAAGAGACAGCATATATGATTGAACATGCCACAGCTAGATTCCAATAGTATGAGATTTATTTTTTAGTGATCTAATCATAAAATCAGTGATGAGCATAATGTAGGGCATTGGCAGTTTATTAAATCTATTGCTGACAATGTTCACCATATTAATATTTCCTATTCATCATAAAAATGCCTTTAATATACACCTATGAGACTTGATACTGGAACATTTATTTGTTTAGGTCTAATACCATTATCCAAGTCCTTCATGACTCAACAATAACTCAAGTTTAAACCCATATCCAATGATGGTCATCCCATCAGCATCGAACCATAGCTTGTAGTATACATAAGCAACTATAATATAGCACTATTTAGTTTTAAACCTCTGGTAAAATGCACAAATGAGAAGTGAATAAAGGCTAACAGTCCATGAAGCCGAAATACCTTGATTTTATTCTCAAAATTAACTTAAATGCTATGAGTACTAATTGGCTTCTTGCTACTCAAAGAGGTATAACAAAAATTGATCCCACCTGCTCTCTCTGTCAATGCCAAGATGAAACGTGATAATTTAATCCACTTATGCACAGGCCTGTGGCCTTCTGAGAAAACAATATATGAGATATTAAATTTAGACTTATGTTCTTACTTCTTTGAAAAATAGTATTAAGGCAAGAACCTTTTCCATTGTCAGACTCTCTCTTTTTGTAATATACACTTTCTGGACTACACGTAAAATTGTAGAAAAATATATAATGCGAAAGCTTTCTAAGATCAAGGGAAGAGATCAACTTCTCACACTGAAGAGTAAATTTGATGATACATGGAAACTGATTTCTATAACTGAATAGCTTTACAAGAGCCTTATTCATTTAAATCTTACATAGTACATCATGGCTGTAACATATGAAGCACTCGTTAGTTCTTTCAATTCCTGGATACAATCTTACAAAGATACCACTGTAATTTATAATTATCTGTTCATATATGTACATACTTTATACCTTTCTAAGTTATTTTTAATAAAAATTTACTGAGATAAAGGCTGACAGTTAAAATTCAACAATAATTTTATTCACACAGTAACAAAAATATGATGTATCCCTCAGGTAATGGACTCTGCCAAATAGTTAGTACAATTATTGATAAGGCATTGAAGATTACCTTTTCTAGATAAAAGTCTTTTTATAACTTCCATTATTCTCTATTAATCTAAACTACAAATACTTCACTTATTTCATATGCCTTATCCATATTTTAATCATACAAATAAATAGTAATAGAAATACGAAAATAATTTCATAATCAATTAAAATAGATAATATATATAAAAAAGAAGTAAACATATAATATACTTCAGAGTAATTGGATTAGTATTAATTTCTAACAATAGATAATTAAAACAGTATTAGTTTATGATATTAATAAAAGTATGCTTTCCTTTTCTTTCTTGTAAAATCTTCAAGGAAGATAGCAATGATGATTCTAGTTCATTAACAAGATAAGCATGAGTCTTCAAAATGCAATGATCTTCATTTTTCTTTCATACTGAAGCTGGATCTTCAAGCTAGAGCTTAATATTATCACTTCATCCTTTATGGAGCAACATGCTAAGGTGAGAGATGGACAACTGGAAGTTTAGCCAACCATACTGATGAAGCTTGAACTACAAGCGAATGTGGCCATTACGTATATATATATATTTAATAATAATATTAGCAGGATTCTTCTATTTTTGCAATTATAATTGTAAGATGGACTTCGAGAAGAAAGGTTGCGGTGAATGATACGTTATCCGATGATGAATTTCCTGGCTATTAGAGTAGACAGTTTTAACTCTGATCTCTCTGCTAGAAGAATATGTTCTATATCTCATTACCAGCCCTCATTTATAGAATATTCATTTATGTTTATTAAAAAAATATTTATCAATAAATATATTTATACCTGTGGCGACTCACCTCCAAAACCCATTTTATCTATTTCAACCAACCCCTATAGCATGTTTATTGACACATAACAGTAATAAATCGAATGGAGAGAAAAAAAAAAAAAATTCTTTGTAAATCTGAATTCGTTTTAAGACAAACTGTGTTATATGTATGAAATTTTAAAACTTGTCAACTTTCTTGTTTAATTAATAAACTTAAATGTTTGGTTTGCTTTAATCTGTTTTATTTCCCTTTTCATGCAATTATAACTGATAGTTTTTAATAACATATAAAATATTTGAGAGCACATATTTGTATATTGCACTAGCCACTACAGGGACTCATTTAACCTTTTTATTACCGAGCCTATAAAATTTATAAATTGTTATTTCTGACTTACTATACATTCTGGTATTTTATGAACTTGTAGCTAGTTACACAATGCTACAATTTATAAAGGATATAATCATAACTCCCATGAGTTATAAACAAACCAACGCTCTTAAATCAATGAATGCAAAAAATAACATAATACTACATATTCCCCGAGCTCTGATAGTTATACCTATTCATTTATTGATATTTGAAAACAGAGCATAAAATTTGCATATTAGCCTGATTTTTAGTTTTGGTTTCTTCCATTTAAATTTGATATATATTAAACAACGCATTTTAAAATTTACATTCCCTATCAAAAGATTGTTAAAAAAAAGCTCCGATCTTTATCCTCTAAATGTTCAATTGTAATTTCCGAATAATTTGCGCTGTGCTTAAAAAAGTCAGTGCAATAGATGATGTCATCTATTCTTTCCATTTATTAACGTATAGATGATAATACATTTATCAGTCCCAAAGATTTTAGTTAAATTCTGTTTACATTTGATATACATTAAACTATGCATTTTAAAATTTATATAAAGGATATCTATAAGGCAAACAGTATTTAATTAGCCTGATACAAGTCAAACACTTTCAACCCCATACCCATATTCCACATACAAAAAAAAAACAACAAAGGTGTTACTTATTAAATCAGCCAATGGAAATTTACTGAGGATTCAACATCTTTCTTATTATAATCTATAGCCAATATCTGCTTTATGTTAACACTAATAGCACCAAAAGAATACTGAATTATTTATAATTTAGACAAGAAAAACAAAATTAATTATTGAATAACAGATGTTGAAAATAATTACAATCAGTAATTACATTAATACTCATGACATTCCATAATAATAGACTCTTGAGCGAGTCAGATCAGTATATGAAACAAGTACAAAATAATATTTTTGGGTTTGTTAAAATAATTAATGTCTTTATTTATATTTGAAACAAAAGAATTTAGAATGCTAATTATGGTTAGGGTTTTGCCAGGAGCTTGAATGCAATATCCTAGGGTTATCCTAACAATAATCAAGTAATTAGTTGCTTGGCAAATCATGTGATTTTGATTCTAAAAGTGGCAGCTTGAGCTTCAATTCCGAAATCTTTAGGAAACGAGAAATGTGATAATTGCTTTTGAATTTAAAAATGGGGGCTTTACTCCCAGTAATTGTTTTTAAAAAAAAAACATGATTTATAACATTAATTAAATAAATAATTCAGTAAACTTATATTCATTACTAGGAACAAAATCTCCTCTTTAACTTCGGAAAAAAATATGGTTAATTCCTTCTATCCAGCACTGAATGTAAGTATTAAAATTTTCAAATAAAGTAATCATACGTATTACATTTTCACACCTTGCCCTCCTTTTAATATTTTTGACTGATCCTGCAATTTTCTTTAGAATTTTTCTTAAAAAAATAAATTATGAAGAAGGCTTCAAGAATAGTCAAAGAAACTTTGAAAATTGAAATAAAAACTATTACTGAAATGTGACGCATAGGACTATTTTATTTAAATAATATTCATTTTTTGTAGATATAACATAAAAAGTTGAATTATATATATGTAGGTTTTGTGCAAGTGCGTATTATACAAATAGACAGCAAAAGACATTTACCTGATGAGCAAATATTATTGCAATTCCACACAAAGCCATGCATGCAGCTTCTCCATTATGGTAGAGCCCCATTCGAGTAGAATCACTAGTGTTCAGGTTAAGAAGTAACTGATAACTTAGCAATGCCATGTCACTGAAATAATTATAGAGAGCAGAGATAAGAAAAATAAAAAACGAACTTAATAAAATCTATCCACAGAACAAACAAGTCTGAATACATTACTAAAATAATTCATATGTCAGATTCTCAAAGAATCATTTAAATGAACTTATAAATAATACTCATTTTTTGTAATGTATTTGAACTTTGTTCCGTGGAGAAATTTACACTTTCAGCGTTACAAATTTGATAAGCCGTAAAATTATTTATATGCTCATTAAAAAATCATTAGGATTTCATCTAAATTAATATTTGAAACTGCACCTGGCTTGATTAATATAAAAAATTAAAATCGTCATTAATAAATAGTTTCAGCCTTTTCGAGTATAAATGCTTGATTAGATTGGTATTGATATAACAAAAGGTGGGTATTATTTACAAGTTCATTTAAATGATTTTTTCCATAATATAGCTTGTGAATTATCTTAGTAATGAATTCAGAATTGTTTGTTTTGTGAATAGGCCTATAATATACGTGTTTTGTATTTGATAAATCTTCAAATTATTTACTTGGTTATTAAAAATCATTAAATATATATATATATGAGATTAAACTTTTGCCATGTTCTTTGCTCATTTGTAATCAAGGAAAATACAAAAATCTTAGTCTAATTATACAAGAGTAAACTGCTGTACTAAAATATCACAAGAACTAAACTAATTGTGACTGGGTCATCCACTTGTAAGATCTGTCACAATTAGCTATCCAAAAAAAATATTTAAAACTATAGTGGATCATTACAGATCCACTATTAATATACAGAAGCTACCAATGTATAACAATGGTGAACTATAAGAAGGAATTTATGGCTTTACACATTTGCCAGGAGTGATTCTGTGAATTCAAGCAGCCCTTTAAGAATAAAGTCACTACTATTTTCAATTATTATCAATCCCCTCCAGAATGAAGTCTCTTTAAGTTTAATCTGGTTACTCTGATCCACAGCCTCTCTTCTCCATATCATTCTAACAATTATTTTATTTCATTTATCCATCTCAGTTGTGGTTTCTTTCTAGGTCTTTCATGCTGGATAGTGGGTAACAATATTTAAATTTGTATTAGAAAATACGGTAAATATTAATATTCTTAAATTGAACTAATTACTAAATAATTATATAAAGATAGAAAAATAAGTAAATAAATGACACACTTAAATTAGTATTATAATCTTCCATTTCATATAAAATTTTCGATAACATAATTATACATAAAAGCACATTTACCTTTTCCCATACATTTGCCATAAAGCAGCCTTTTGAGCATATCCACTTGTCATCAGGTCAATCATAGAATGATGGCAGTTTAATACTTCACTCCGAACCAGATATTCAAAAACACTATGCGAAAGTAAGAAGATATTCTAACAAATAGCAATTGAAATAAATTTCCTAATTAAATGCATCTAATTCTACCTCGAAGGGGATGCTGCTGATAGTCCTTTTTGCTTCGTAGAGGCTTGTATTCCTAAAGCTGTTAAATACTAAGAAATATATTTATCAATAAAGTTTTTATAATAATTTTAAACAATCATGAATATTTAATTATTTATTTACTTACAGGTAAATTTAATTCGCCTGTTTTCGTGATGCCTCTTTCGAGCAAAATGTCAACGTTACTTTCTTTTTCTAACCGACATAACCATATCTGAAACAAAGAATTTATAACAATAAATTCAGCGAATCTCTGACTGAAATATAATAAAATTCGCTTTTTGATCACTATCTTTAAATAGTAATGATTAAATAATAAAGTTTATAAGTACTATCTTTTTATTTCAGAAGCTAGAATGACTAGTGACCATTTCTGCCATCATCTTTCCCATCCCATAACTTGATAATATTAGCTACAATGAATAAAATCGTTCTGGGATTAAAGATAGATGTCTTTTACTATATGATTATCGTAAGCTTAAGAGAAAAATAATAATTATTAGTGCTATATAAAGCTAGCTGGAAAAACAAACTTCTCAGACCTGGTATAATATATTGGAATGTTTGAATTTTTAAACCATTAGTTTTGGATAGCAGATGGCAAATCGAGTATCTCTCATCAGAATGCAGACAGCCAAGAACCAGAGTGACAAAGTTACTTATATGTCATCAAATGTACTTGATGCTTATTTTGGAGAGTTCTGAAATTGATAAAAAATGTCTATGTATAATGAACATCATCTACTAAAAAGTTAAAAACATAGTTGAGTGTATTTGATCTTCTGTTTCTTGACAGGAATTAAATATTTGATGATCAATTTCATGTCAGGTGCATTAGGGGATTTATCAGAAAGGGTTACATGAAGTGAAAGTATTCTAATCCCCCAATTCTTACTCCCTGCATTAAAGATTGGTCAAGCTATTTATAAAAATTGAGAAGAAGCCCTATTATATTTTCAAATATTTTATAAATGAATTATTGTATCAACAAAAATATAATCTTCTGGAGTTTATTATGCCAAAGTTGATATATATTTTCCAACAGAGCCGAGTTATTATATTACAAAAAGTTTCAACACCGATAATATCAGATTCTGAAGCATAACATCCTCGGATTGATTCCAGTTCTAACACTTCCAATACTCCAACTTATGAACTCGCAAGAAAAAAAAAAAATTAAAATCATTTTTTGCATTAAAGTTCTCAATTTCTTCTACCTACGGTAGAGGAAATTGAGAATGCTTTGATGAAGATTGCTGGACAGCCGAAACTATCAGGAAAATAAAGAAGTTTTATTAAAAACATTTTTTGCTTCAAAGTGTATATCCCCCCCAAAAAAAATAAGAAGCTCTACATGAAAATGTATATATGCCACAGCTTGAATAAAATTAAAAAGCCATAAGTTACACTAAATAACACCTTTCTTTTTTCATTTTATATAAAGCAAACATTATTTTCTTCAATAATTTTATTTCTTTAAAGTTTTGACTATCCAGCAATCTTTTTCAGAATTGCAAAGTATTTAAATATATATGATTACATAATGGAAAATTTTATTTCTATTTAGTCACATATATTTAAATATCTTGTATCTGTGAAGAGGCATCTGGGCAGTTGAAATTGTAAGAAAATAAAATTATTTGAAGAAAATAATATGTTTGCATTTGGAAAAAGATATTCTTAATTATCATTACATATGCTAATAATCAATGCACAAAGGGTAAAGAAAAAGAAAGAATAACAAATTACACTAAATAGAGTTCTGTTCAATTAAAATATTTACCCGCTTGCCTTCATAATAATGTTAATTCTCAATGTGCTGAAACCATTTTATGACAGAAGCTTTTATTATAGATTTTTTCATTCTATAATTGATGTCTAAGTTTAGATTCTATCAAAAATTATCACAGTAATTATAGAAAGAAAAAATGTTCTAGTATTTACATTCATGTAAATGATATCCTCATCATTGTCGACCATTATCAATCCACTGCAGGATGAAGGTCTCTCTAAGTTCAATCCATCTTTTCCAATCTCTAGCCTCTCTTCTCCACATTACCCCTGCATATTTCCTTATTTCATTCATCCATCTCACATGTGGTCTCTTTCTGGGTCTTTTACAATCTCTTTGAATCCAGTTTAAGATTTCAACTGTCCACCTTAGCAATATTTTCAGTTCAATTCCACTTCAGTCTTTTAGTTCTTTCAATGATATCAGAACACCTGTTCGTTCTTTTCCCCATTTATTTCATTTTTAATCTTTTCTTGTTATTCCTAACATGCATCTCTCCATACTTCTTTGAGTGGTATGAAGTCTCTGTATTGCTCTTCTAAAAATGTCCAAGTATGCTGTTTATGTATTTAATTTTGTTGAGATTATAAAGGATATTATTACATCCTCTATGATGAATTATATATCTGAAAACAGATTCATTTATTTATTGTTAATTTGTGAATTAATAATTCTTTTCTTTCATAAAAAATGACCATATGAGGATTAAAAATTTTGGATATTTTGTAATGGGGGTAATGTAAATGTGACTATGAAATGAATTGAATGAATGAATGCCCAATATTAAAAATAAGACATGAAATAAAATACAAAATCGGCAAACAGTTAATCATCAACAGCAGCCACTCATAAACAACTATATGACCAATGCAATTTCCAAAAGAAAAATAATAAAAATAGAGAAAAAAGACAAAGCATTGTGCTCTCTTATGCAAAATCATTATCCACTAAAAACGTTTTCTCACACCATTATCCCACTTAGTGTAAGATTTAGTAATTAATAGATGCCAGATGGTAAAGCTTATTAAATCCTTATCCAATATCACTAGACTAGTTCCTAGTTGAGGACATTCGAATCTTGGATCAGGGCACCTGGATCTTTTGGATCTAATGCATCTTTTCTCTTGCACTCATCATTTCTTTATTTTACTATTAGAAGACTTAGTTTTCTTATTTACTTTACTTAATGTATTCCATTAGCAATTTTCAGAAACAGAATGCAGCAAATTATGCTGTTGATATTTCTTTGATTTCTCAAAAGATATTTTTTCCTAAAATAAAGAAGTTTCTCAATAATAATGAGAAAAGATTGAAAATCTTTTTCAGAGATTGAGATTTTATACCTAATTCTATGAAAAAAGTATTTTACATTTTTCATCTTAACAACAGGGAGACATCTTGTAATCTGAATATTTGCAATTGTAGATTGAAACACAATCTCACTCCATAAAATTTAGGATTAACCTTGAATTGTAGCTAACTTATTTTCCTCATTTATCTAAGGTTAGATTAAAATTAATTTCTAAGAATAATTTCCTTGGAAACTGCTTGGGTTATCATCCAAATCCTTTACAGACATTATCCTTAGCAATAGCATATTCTGCTGATGAATACTCTGCCCTTATTTGAAAAAAAAGTTCTTATAAACTTTTGGATATTCAATTAAATATTACCATGAGAAATATTAATATCATTTAATTCCTTTATTACTTTTACAATGCTTCACATAATTACAATCCACTATTGACAGTTTCGATTGCCCCAGCAATCTTCTTCAGAACTACAACAAACATAATACAAATACATGAATACAAATATACATGAACATATAATTTTATATATATTCTATCTTATAATCATTATTCATATACCCACATATATCTTTATATACCTCACTAAATAATTATTACCTTTTTATAAATAATACATTTTAATCCTTTTTATATTTATCAATTAATACTTCTGCTATGTACAGCCACTCACTCGGCTTAACAATCGGGTAAATAGACAAGCAGAAACCAAAAGATTAGACAAATAGTTTAATAGAATTATTAGTCAGATAATAATATTACATATATAGTTATGAGACAATTATTTTTAACTTACGACTGCTGGCCATGAAGGCATACGAAAAACATGAATATAGACTGGTGTGGCCTGCAAAGTTCCTAGGTCCACTTTTTAATCTTCAGTGGTGGAGTTCACTGGGTTTGTTCCATTGCTAAGTTAAACACTCTTGACTTTCGTGTGCATTCAACAAGTTCCTCGCTGCAAGTGCTACTTAGTTATTTTTTGTTCCCTCTTTATTCTTGTTAAGGAATGTTGCAGAAACCAATTAATTATCGGCTATTGTCTACTTTTAGAAATCAGCACTTTTAATCTAGCTGCATTAATTAGTTTCTAATCTGGAGCGCTTATCTTTAATACAACTGATCAGTAGCGTACCAAAATTAAATTACAAAATTCCTTTCTTATTGTCTATTTCATTTAACAAAACTTATTCTAATAAAACTTATTAATTATTATATACGTATGACTTATTTTAATAAAACTTCTTAATTATTATATACGTATATAGCACCTCCACCACTTCAGAAATTATTGTTTCTGAAGTCTTACATAGTCTTTTAAATAAGTGGGTTCTTTTTTTGTTCTTAAAGATCTTCGCGATGTTTTCTCTTCTACTGGCGTTTTGTTGGCTTCTTCAGTCTCTTGATCATCGAATTTCTCTTCTACTGGCATTTTGTTGCTTCTTCAGTTTCTTGATCATCGGATTTCTCTTTGCTTTTGGGAATGTGCGGTGCTGCAGTACTTCCGGTTTGCACTAATTCTTCTTCTCGACGTCTCACATGATTTATATGCTTGCGCGTTGTTTTTCCAGTTTCTGTCTCTACAAGTATTATTTGTTTTGACAGAATTTCTTTTATGAAGACCTTCACCCAGTATTTCCTGATAACGTCTATAAATTGAACCAGATTTTTCTACTGGAACGTATCCTGTCGACTAACTGCGCCAATTTTCTTATCTAAAAGTATTTTTAATCCTTCCAGCAACAGAGCATACTATACTAAAGTTTATCATGAGCTTTGATATTTAAAAAATAGAAATTTAAAACAAGCTTGTTTTTATGTTAAAAATACCAGTAATTATAGAATTTGCTTATCTATTTTTAATTAGATTAAGAAATTTTTTTAAAATTAAAGCTCATGATAAACTTTAGTATAATATGCTCTGTTGCTGGAAGGATTAAAAATACTTTTAGATAAGAAAATTGGCGCAGTTAGTCGACAGGATACGTTCCAGTAGAAAAATCTGGTTCAATTTAGAAACAGTAGTGGATTCGAAGTGAATTGTATAATGTAGAGAAAGCGACAAGGAAATTGGGAATCGAAGTCCGGGTGAATATCGAATTAGTAGTCGGAAAAATGTTTTAGTAAACATATTTATTAACAGTAAATTGCTTTAATAAATGTATTAAGAGTAATTGTTTAGCAAGCATATTAATAGAAATTTGTCTCAGTAAGCGTGTTTAATAGTTATCTCGTAGTGAAATAAATTTTTTTTTTTTTTAAAAAAAAAAGTAAAATAGAAAATGATGACATCAGTGCCTCAAGTAACATTTAACGAGTTCAATGTTAATAACCCTTTTGATTGGCCAATTTACCTTAAGAGAATTGAAAAATTGTTTTTGATTAATGGTACGACAAGCGATCCCATTAAAGTTGCCACGTTATTGTGTTATGCCGGGCAACAAGTATTTGAAATAGCAAATAGACCCTGTGATCACGAAGAGCCAGAGAATTTGCCATACAATGTAGTTACGGGGAAATTAAATAATTTTTTCAGCCCCCAACCTTCGAAGCATGTCGCAAGACTACACTTCAGAAACCGAAGACAAAACAAGGGAGAGCGTATACGAGATTATGATCAAGCTCTAAGAGACCTTGCTAAGAGTTGCAGTTATGGCGATACCTTAGAGGATAATCTGCTTGAGCAATTACTTTGGGGCATGTCAGACAATAGGCTTAGGCAGCAGTTACTGGCCTCAAAAGAGTTGAGGTATGACGAAGCAACCAAAATGGGAGTAGCTGACAAAATTGTACTCGACCAATCGGAAGAATTTAGAAATTTTACCCACAAAAATGATGGTAATGCATATATTAGGAAAACAGAAAATAAGTCCCAACCTATTAAGAGCAAAACATTTGAGATAGTGTGTTATTGGTGTGGAAAAAAAGGCCACATGGCACGTAAGTGTAAATATAATAAGGAGCATTGTAGGACCTGTGGTAAAGTTGGGCATTTGCAGAAGGTATGTCGAAATAAAGGGGAAAAGGATCGTGGTAGCTCGCCAACTTGTAAAGTTGAAAATAAAAAGTGTGATATTTACAATACCCAGATTGGATACGGAAATCAGTTTATGCTGACAGTTAAATTATTACACATGTAAGTGAAAATGGAAATTGACAGTGGAGCAGGCGTGTCAATGATGACACTTAAAGACTGGGAGAAAGTAGTGCAAAATCGAAAAAATCCTCCTTTATTAATGAAAACAAGTTTAAGAGCAAAAGACGTTAGCAGAAATAGTATGAAAATATTAGGGAAGGTGATGGTTCGAATTGAATTAAATAGTAAGGTTCGAACACTACCGTTATATATAGTACAGGGCCGTCTAAATCCTATTATAGGTAGGTAATGGTTCAATGCTTTGGGAATAAAGATATGTGTGATAAATAAAGTTGCTATTGAGCAAGAAATGAGAAATAAAAATAGTGAGTTATTTAAAAGTGATGAGGGAAAAATTATTACGATGCCTATAAACATAGAGCTACAAGGTGGGGCGACCCCCGTTATTTGCAGACCCAGAAAGATCTCGTTTACGCTGCAAACTAAGGTGGAACAAGAGTTAAATAATCTGGTTAGTAAGGGTGTATTAATTTTTGGACGGAAACTCCTCACGAAACTATCGTTAATCCACCCAGAAAAAAACTCTACACACTACGAAAGCAACACTGGAGATACTATTTACTCCAAGGGAGTATATACGTATATAGCAACTTCCATTAATCATATATATATATTATTATTTATCATTTTTTATTATTTTATTTATATTAATTTTTTAAAAAAATATTTAACTCTAATGTTACAAGTTCATATTTTTATATTTTACATTATTATTATTATTCATTATATGTATAATTTTCTTTAACCTATAATATTATTTCTTTTTATCATTTATTACTAATATTTTTAGCTTACTTTTTATTATTCTTTAATATATTTTATACCTATCTTTTACTTATATTTTCAAATTTTCAACAGCTAATTATTCAAACTTTTAAATTTTAATATATAAATAAACAGATTCCTTCTTTTAAAAACTTGCTTTTTATATGACTATAATCATCAATAAAAATCCAACATTTCGACTATTTTGTATAGTCTATTTCAAGGCACACTAATATATATATATAGAATAATAAATATCACATATTCAAAAAAAAATTTTAATTAAAAATTACAAAATATATTCACAATCAAAAATTCACCTTATCTCACTCCCCTTTCCTATTGCAAACAATCATAACTTAAAAATAAAAATCTCCTTTTTTAAAATATATATATATCCTTTAAAACATTCAATTAATAACCTATTATTTTCTTTTTCCAATAACATTCTATTTAACTCTGGTTTTATTTCATTAATATACATACCTTCCTTTACCATTCTTTCATTATATGACTTAACACATTCCAAAGGCTTTATTTCAAAATCCCCATAATTAAATTTATTCATATGAATGTAAACAGCAGAATTAAATAGAATGTTAATGGAAAAAGAGAAAAGAAAATAATAAGTTATTAATTGAATGTTTTAAAGGATATATATATATATTTATTTAAAAAAAGGAGATTTTTATGATTATGTTGTGATTGTTGCAATAGGAAAGGGGAGTGAGATAAGGTGAATTTTTGATTGTGAATATATTTTGTAATTTTTAATTAAAATTTTTTTTGGAATATGTGATATTTATTATTATATATATGTTTTTTTTAGTGTGCCTTGAAAAAGACTATATAAAATACTCGAAATGTTGGATTTTTTATTGATGATTATAGTCATATAAAAAGCAAGTTTTTAAAAGAAGGAGTTTGTTTATTTATATATTGGATATTTATGAACTATTTTGGAAAGAACTGTATGGTTGATATATTAAATTTTAAATTTTACAGTTATATTAGTAGCTCCCTCTTTCTATTTTTATATAATTAAATCTATTCTTATTTTAAATCCCTATTAACATTATTATTTTTTTTTTATGTCAAAAATTTTTTCAGGCCCAAATCTCTATTTAATATTATTAATATAATATTAAGCCAGTATTAAATAGATTTGGGCATGAAAAAAATTTTGACATAAAAATAATAATAATAATATTAATAAGAATTAAAAATAAGATTAGATTTAATTATATAAAAAAATAGAAAGAGGGAGCTACTATGCATAACTACTACACTTTGATCTTAGCCAAAAGGCCGAGAAGCGATACTATGCATAACTATAAGTAGAAGGTAGGTATAAAATATGTTAAAAAATAATAAAAAGTATAATAAAAGGTAAGTTAAAATAATTAGTAATAAAAGATAAAAAGAAATAATACTATAGATTAAAAAAAATTATACATATTGAATGTTAATATAATGAATAATAATAATAATGTAAAATATAAAAATAAATTAATGTGAATAAAATAATAATAATAAAAAAAAAGATTATAGGAAGTATTAATTGATAAATATAAAAAAGATTAAAATGTATTATACGTAAAAAATAATAATTATATATAAAGATATATGTGAGTTATGAATAATGATTATAAGATAGAATATATATATACATAAAATTATATGTTCATGTATATTTGTTATCATGTATTTGTATTGTGTTTGTTATAGTTCTGAAGACAATTGGTAGTAAGTTGTATTATATGAAGCATTGTAAAAGTAATAAAGAAAGTAGATGATATCAATATTATATGGATTTGGCAATATAGTAAGAAAGATAAAGTTATAATACTTCATGAGAAATATTATTGGTACTCTCAACTTCACTGCTTTGCAGTGGCTTCTTGTGTTTTCACATATTCCTCTGTCAGATGTCAAAAATGAAGTTGCCTCACAGAAAACGTACAAAAAGTTGTGCAGTGATTAGACTAACTCATAACTCAAGATATAGTTTAAACATTTAAGATCAATCTCATATCAGGGCACTGCTTTTGGATGTCCAAGAATTTACAATCGAATAAATTTGACATAAAAATGAGGTTTCACACAAGCTAGCAGGATTTGATCTTTTAGATGCAACTGAAATCTCATCTGCTTCATAAATGGAATTTAGCAGCCATTGACCTATGAAAAAGTGGATACACACAAATCATGAATTATGTAGTTAATGACCATCAAATCTATGTCTACAGTGGCAGAATTATAGAACTTAATAAAGACATAATTGAATCTATCTCTTAGTTAAAATTGCTAGATTCCTTTCTGATATTTTGTTAATAGTTGTCTTAAACAATACATTTATTAAATAAATCATTTCCTCATCATAGATAAATGGGTACCTTTATGAATATAAACTGAATACATAAATTTTAAAGAAAATGTGATAAAGTTTAAATATCAAACAGTAAATGAATATTTTAAGAGAAATATTATTGGGTTTAGTAATTAGTTCTTATCATGGTAATCTCTGAGGTTATATAGTTCTTACCAAAGCATGTTGCAAACAAACATGATCATTGCTTTCCTGTGCCATTTTAATTGCTTCCAAAAGGGCAGTGTAAGCTTCCTCTCTGCAAAAGAAATATATATGTGTACACTATTTTACAAATAAAATAAACAATGTTATAAGCATTCAAAACAATCTTACCGATGCCCAAAACGACAATGAAGAGCAGCGAGATTCAATGCA
The DNA here is from genome assembly GCA_028023455.1 of Epiperipatus broadwayi. Lineage (NCBI taxonomy): Eukaryota > Metazoa > Onychophora > Udeonychophora > Euonychophora > Peripatidae > Epiperipatus > Epiperipatus broadwayi. The sequence goes on along the minus strand of JAQFVV010006259.1, from coordinate 2,120,610 downwards.
GCATAGCGAAAACTCTTACACACATCATCAGAATTGTTTTTGTTATCTTGATTACTGAGGGCATTTCGATCAAAATAGTGATAAAGACTGTGAACAGATCCGCAGAACTCATTCACCCTCATGTTGTTCAAATAACTTAAATAATGCTAAAAAAAAATTTAAAAATGATATCAAAACATACGAAATAAAAATTATTTCTAAAATTTATAAAACAAAAATAAAAAAAAATTAATAAATAATTATATCAAACACAAAAAAAAAAACTATTTAAAGGTTTAAATATCAAGACCATGCAAGATAATTAACTGTTGACATAAGGGTCAAATGAATACGTAAAATACATAGTAATTAGGCCATGTTTATATTTTACTGATTGAGAGATTATGAATTATAGGAAGAAATGTTTTTAAATGCAGTAGAAATGATATAAAGAGCTCATTAAAATTTATGATAGAAGTCATTGTGATAAGAAAGTAGTAAGAAATGACAAGTCGCATGATTATAGTACAATATTATCATTATCTTAACCTCCATGGAGCAGACAATTTGACATAAACATTATAACAATGATCTCTATATAGCATACATATACCTAATATAAATGTCTAAAAAATTCACTTTTCTGCATTTATCACAATACATTTTTTTATTAAATTGTCTGTCAGTTTTGACTATCCAACAGTCTTCTTCAGAAATATAAAACACAACTGTGGTATATTACTTCTCATATTTCAATGTATCTTTAAGTATAGTGCTCTATTACATTTATTTAATATTAGCAATGCAAACAAAATAAATCAGTATGGAATATATATATATTAGTAGCAGCAGCAACTATTCGCAAATGCATATGGATAATCAAACTCCACAAGAAAAAAAAGATTAAAACTACAAAACAAAAAAAAAGCAGTAATAGATTAGAGATGAGTTTTGTGATGACTATACGAACCTAATCTATGAACCACAATATTCTATTCCATCATTTTATTTATTTAAAATTTTGTTTATGCTGTCTTTTAACTGCTTTTGTAGAAAAGCTTTCTTTAAAATAGTAGCTATTTTTTCCCCCCACACAATAGTGTCATCTGGAACAAGCTCTAGCAACAGATGTGAGAAGGTTGTGTGCATCATAAATCCTATCCAGTTCTTTCCAATCCAATATCTAATGACTAGTTTCTAGCTTATGGCTTTCATCATTGAGAGATTATAATGCAAACAATCTTCTAGCATCTACTGATTACTAGAGCTTGCACTAGATGTCACTATTGCAGGACATTTTTTTGCTATTGTTTTATGTGATAATGTAGTGATTTAAAACACTTCTTTCTGAAATGTTTCAACAACTCTGTTTAATTATAGCTCTCCAATGTATTCTATTTTCAGTCATATCTTCCCAATGAAAACAACCCATCTTTAGAGTGACTTTGAGATAATTTTTATAATGTAAAATGTTTGACTGTTACAAACCCATGCTTAAGGTCACCATAAAACATTCTTCTAAAAAGTTTTGTATTGCTCATTTGTTTCACATGTCCAATGGTGATGGTCTGATTTTACAACAATGGTCTTATAGTATCATCTTCAGCAAGTTGAAGCACATATTAATTCCTTTCATGATCTTTCATTGTATTTTGAAAATTTTATGGGGTATCCTAAATTTTTGCAATATATATGTATACCTTCAAAAACAAAATAAGTATTTATTTACAAAAAAGTATTCTTACAAATGAGAGATAGTTATTTATATTTAATGTTTTTGAATATATAAATTATTTATATCACGTGATCACCATCTCTTATACTAGCACATAATTGTTTATAAACAAGGCAAAACTCTCCATACATCCATTGATTACTCTGGTTGGCACAGAGTGGCACTATTGTATGGAGAGTTTTGCCTTGTTTATAAATTATTTATAGATGTATTCTCTAATCATCTCTATAGTTTTTGACATGCTATTTTAAACTTAAAAAAAATAAATTATTGCTTCCTAGTGCTTCTAGAAATCATACATAGTTTCCAATTACATACAAAAAAACTTGAAAAAAATATCATTGCCAAATTTAAATAAGCAGATAAAGAAACATCAAATAGATCAGGTATTATCGGGATTGTTGTTCAGAAATTGGTAGGTCTGAAAAACAGGCAAATAGGGCAGGATTCATGAGTGTTCCTGACATATGTATCTTGCGCATGATTGGACTTGAGGTACTTTTGCTTAGATTCTAGATCTTGTTATATGAATATACAAAATTGACCGGTACAACACTAAAGTTAAATTAGCTACCTTAGAATGGTTCAACATTGTATATAAAATTAAATGTTCAGAGCTCAAATGAATATAGTGATGAAACTAGGACAAATGTGGGAGCTAAGGTGACCCAATATAGATATGTGTATAATAGGGCCAAATCTGCTCTCACAATTTGGTTTTTCTAAGTCATAAGATGGCATGAGCATTTTGCCATAAGATAAGGTAAACATAATTTGTGTGGAAAGAGAGAAAGAAAAAAAAAAGGGATGTCGTTCATCATGAATCCAAAATTTGATGAACCAATGTTATAGCAGCATTGAAATTTACAAGTGTCAAAATTTTCATTAATGATGCTGATATATAATTTGATTTAATTATAAGGCGTTTTCATTAAAACTATTTTGAAAAATAACATGAAAATGTTGAATGAACTCTAAACTAGTTATAATTCTAAAAGAAAATATTGCAGTTGCTAGTAATATATTAGTAAAAGAGGTCTTCAACTTTAGTGGTTATAATTATTCAGATCTACAAGTCATTATTGATTTATGATTAATTTTGAAAATATACTCAAAGAAAGATTAAAATTATATTACACATATGTAAATCAAACAAAATATCCATTAGAGATTAATCATTGCAATAATAAACAATAAAATATTAACAGTGATAATAAATATTTCTAACAACCATTATAAAATGCAGAAGTATTTTCAGTTATTTGCATAACCATTTTCGAACATATAATTTTACTTTCAAATTTGAATGGGAAAACATAAGAATTCTCTATGAAGAAAAAAACTGTAATAAAAATAAAAAATCAAAGAAGAAATTTTTATCAATAGAAATCTTTAATTTAATAGACAAATTATGAATATTAAAATTTATGAAGTTTGGGATATCATATGACGACCTTTACTTCTGCCAAAGTCAAAAGGTTTCGAATTGAAAAAGATTATGCAAATAACTAAAAGTACTTCTGTATTTTACAATAGTTCTTAGTAATATTTGTTATTAAGAGTACCAAATTCTCCATACAGTAATACCACCAAAGGCAAGCCTTCTTAATCAATGGATGCAGGAAGGTTTGTGCATAAAATTCCTATCTAGTAACTACTCATCCAATATCCCCAGACTAGTTTCTCTCTTGTGGCTTTCATCAGTGAGAAATCTTGGTTTTGAGAGCAGTGCACCTAGATCTTAAGAGGGCACTACTGTATGGAGAGTTTGGTAATTTTATTAACAGCATGTGTAAGCATATGAAATGGTGATCATGTAATATTTGTTACCATCGTTAATACTTTATTATTTTATATATCTATATGAAGAGCCTCTCAGTGTAATGATTAAGACATCCTCCTTCATGATCTGGAATACATTAAAATTGTTACTATGCCATAGGATCTTTAAGTATCTACTTCTAATCACAATAAGGAATTTTTTGAGACATTTTTTAAAACTGATGAATCAATTGTACCATTTCCTAACTTCTTACTATGATGTATAATATTTATCCAATAATTCTCAACAAAGTTTATAGGCTATTTATATGTTGCTCACTTATTATAATAACCAGATAATGCTTACATATTATTTATATATTATTCTCTTATTTTATACATGTTTCCAAAGTAATTTCCAGCTATATGGGTAATTTATTTTTCCATATATTTGTTTGTTAATAACTTGGTTTATCTCAGTGTATGTTTATAATGATTGTAAATTTTTATTTAAAAAAAATTTGTTTCCACAATTTAAAACAAATGTCTATATATATAGTTGTAAAAAAAAAAAATCTAGCCAGCATAAAACTTGGATAGGCATTTTTTTATATACCAAACAAGTTTAGGGTTTTCTTTTAGATAATTCGTCACTAACTTGGCTAATCATCAAATTATTAGTTGGCCAATAAATAACTAGCTATTAGTTAGACGGTTAACAAAAATGATAAACCTTTTTTTGGAAAGGAGATGGGCTATTGAAGAGCCGCCTTGCCACTCAATAGGTTATGTAAAGTCTGTTTTTATTTGTCTTTTACCTATGTATACATACAAGTTATTCAAAAGACACAATATATGAAAATGAATTAAATTTTGAATGAAATCACTAACCATTCTAACTTTCAGGATTCCTCATTTCCTCTCAATTGGTTTTTATTTATATGAGCATGTGAGGATCATAATATATGGGAGAAGGCACAAAACACTGATAAACTAAAAGAAATGCTTCAACATGTAAATGTATATATTGGAAGTGCTAACAGTAAACAGATGAGACAAATATGTCTCTTCCATTTTCTGTCTATCTTCTGCGTGATGACTTAAATTCACTCTATCAAAGTAAATATCAAAACATTTGTAAATTGACATTGGTGGTTATTTATATAATACAATCAAATTTTTTCTAAAATAAAACAAAACAAAATTTAAAAAGGTATTCCATAAGTAAAAAAAAACCTTTTACAATCTATAGAAAAGGTTCGTTTATGTAAACAATAAAAATTACATTAACATCATAAATAAAAACAACTCACTGTTTCTGCTAAATCAGGATTTCCATCTAATAGCTTTTTTATCTGAGTTTGAAGTTCTTTTGGGTTCAAAGCTTGAGCTTCGTTAGTTTGTAGCAAAGTTGCCTATAACATTATATACATTAACATTAGATTATACAGTGCTAATAATATGTACTATTTTGGAGCGATAAACTTCCAAGTGCTAGCTATATCCATTCAATGTTTATTAAAGTAATTTGTGTTGCAGATAAAAAAACGAATCCATTTTCATGTTAGCCTAATGCTATCCATAAGATCGTGGATGGCAGATGAAAGTGCAATTACTTTCAATCTGCAATGAAGATTACTTTAACATTATAAGCATACTATATTAATTGAAAGTTTACCACACCAAGTATATATATATATATACAATATTTATAAACACATTGAGAATAATAGTAAAACTAAGAATATATTTTAGGGTTCGCTAGTGTGAATTTAAACTTAGGCTACTTACCACAAAATTAAGAGACCAATCTCTCATGTTATGTATCAATCACAATCCAGCCTCATCAGATATGTTCGAAGACTGAGCTCTTGTTCATCATCTCAGAATAGCACTAGAGAATGCTAAAATGTTTTTTTCATTTATATATCATCATCATCATCATCAACCATTATCAATCCATTGCAGAATGAAGGTCTCTCCAAGTTCAATCCATCTCCTCCGATCTTTAGCTTCTCTTCTCCACATCACCCCTGCACACTTTCTTATTTCATCCATCTCACATGAGGTCACTTTCTGGGTCATTTACAATCTCTTGGAATCCAGTTTAAGATTTCAATTGTTCATCTATTATCATCTCTTCTAGAAATATGTCCAGTCCAACTCCACTTCATTCTTTTAATTTTTTCAATGAGGTCAGTAACACCTGTTGATCTCTTACCCATATATTGCATTTTCGATATAACATCCTTTATGTTTCTCATAAAAGAAATGTTCTGCAACTAATTAAAAATTTTTATTATTTTTATTATCAGTAACATATCCTTTGCAGTTCTATACAATGTGGTTGAAAAAACTTTTAGATGGTGTCAAAGTTTCACATTTGTCCAAATATACGCAATTTACTTAAACTTAAATAAGATCTGATCTAGATTTTTCTCATATGGGTGACTATTTTGAATGACTAAGTTTCTAATAACTATTATTCTTTCAAAGGTCTTGAAATATTATCTTGAAGTAAATTGCAATGTTATCTATGATATAAATTCCATCTGACAGAATGAATTTTTCTAAAAGCATTAACAATAACAATAATTGCATGATTTAATATATGGCAGTTCATAAGAAATTTGAGCACAGGAAATAATAGAAGAGAGCCATCATCCATGGACCTTGAACTCTAGAGTTTATCATGCATGAAAACATGTGAGACAATGCAATTAATCTTGGATAATTCACAAAATTTTTGTAAAATTACAATTTTTAACATCTATAAAAAATTAACAATAGGGCAAATACAATTTTTAAAAAACCTATCACACTTTTAAAACTTAAGTCATGTGATATATTATTGGAATATACCATTTTAGCAGGGGGTTGAAGGGTACAGTTAACATAAATGTGAACTTATTAAAAATATATAATTATTAATCTGGAATCACATTTACATAACTATAGAAGCAAGTGGCCTTGGATGCAAAACTTTGTGTTTTTTGTGAATTTCAGACTATTAATAGTATAAAGAAATTAAAGATGAGGATTTGTAATTGAATTAGACCATCTCCAAACTCATTGCAAAGACCATAAATGGAAACTGGACTGGACTCGCAGTTTGAAACATACAACATTTTTTAATGCATTTCAAAAGTTAAGGATTATTTCATGATTTTTTTTCTTTATGAGAATATTTTTCTATAAACCTAATCTGAGAATTATTCATTAAGCAGAGGCAATGCTACCTTTGCATATATGGACCTCATACTACTGAAGATACCTATTTGCCTACAAATATTGGTTAATCATCCAGATTGATTATGATATTAAGTACTTTAAAGAAAAAAATTCAAAACCTGATTAAAAACTTAATAAAATTTACAACTTTTACCTGGGATTTGGACCCAGATCAGGAATAGTAATCACTTGCACTGCTACACACCAGGTGGCCTATTTACCATTACACGGCATATACATACAAAAATAACTGAATGGTGAATTGCTTTAGAGTAGATAAGAAGTTTGAGCACCAGAAGAGACAAAGAGATATATGATATGTAGACACTGCTTCACATCTGCCATTCAATCTCTGCACTACAAATACACACACACATTAACTATTACACTTTAATTGTAAATAAAACTTATCTCGCTCCAAAATTATAGTATATAATATGCAAAAACAGTTCATTTCCAAGACATTTTATTTTCTGTTTATAAAAGATACTGTTTATAAAAGAGACATTTCAAATATATTTGAGTTTCAAAAATGTTTTCAATTTACGAAGAAGTTTCAAATGTATTTTGATTCCAGAGTCACTTCAACCTATAAAGTCATTCCCAAAATTATATTTTCAGAGTTGTTTTTAGCTAATGTAAAAAAAAAAAAGGACTGATAATAATTAACTAAAATAGTCGAAAGATAAATGACACTTCTTGTTGGAGTTTTATTAATTTGTTCAATATTAATGCTTATTAATAGTTATTTAATCTGAAATACCTGTTGGTAATTCATCATTATCAAGTATAGTTAATAAAACTTTTAAAGAGACTCTGCATTTGTTCATTTACAGATAGAGACCATTTAATATTTTAATGGTCAATAACTCAATTTCATTAAGAATAGAGCTGTTATCCATTATTATGATTTCTACAAATTTTCTTCTTTGGAAGCTAGTAATGGATCTGGAATTTTTTCCAATAATAAGATTCTCCTACTGAATGACTAACAATGGCATAGTCCTTCCAGTCGAGATAGCTTTTAAGTTCTGCCTCATTTCTCAGACATATTTATTTTTGTATCCTTAATAGGCTTCGAACTAGAACTATAGCACATTACTAAGATATTCTGACTGTTAAAACAAATGTTCATACAAACTCTGTTTAACAACCTTTATTTTCCTTTAATTAAAATATCTTACCTGTTTAGCAATGAAATATTCTGCTTGCTTCTGGGAAGCACCACCCTTATCCAAAGCTTCAAAACTAAATATTAAAAAAAAAAAAATACAAAATTATCAATATAAATACATACACACAAATACAACATACAGAAATGGTGATAACATTATAAAAATTTAAAATGTACATCATCTATATTTTTAAAAAGTATAATATCATTAATCAAAATATGTTTCCAGATTGAATTCAATTCTAAAGAAAGTTTCTTACATGTTATTGGCTAATCATAATCTTCCAATTAATGGAGTTCAAGATCTCGTAAATTCAAAATCTAGAACTTTGAAAAAAGTCCAATATCATTTCTTTCATGTTCTTTAAATCACAATTTATGCATATATTAGTTGCATACATTGGAACATTGCTATCTTGAAAGATAAAATGGCATCTAAAAAATAATATATTACCAAAAAACAAACTTGCCCCTCACCTCAATATATTCTAATATCAGCAGCTGGGATGTGTCAATGTAGAGTAATGAAGAAAATTCCATGATTTGGCTAACATAGTTATGATTTGGCTAACATAGTTATGATAATTTTCCTATCTTATGTCAAAGAAGCTAATCTGGTTTATAAACATCTTTTGATAATTGACAAATAAGTGGTTAAAAAGAATTATGTAATAATTTGTCCAACATGACATGCTTCCAGACATCTGGAAAACAAATGCTTTGAATGAAAGACTGGTTCAGCATAGATTATTCAAGAGTTATAAAAATAATGAAATTTACTTTTACTTTGCAGATTTAATCAGTTGAGAAGTGATGTTTGCTTTTGTATAAACTTTAACATATATGACTCTCTCTCACATGATAAACTATTCTCACAAAGTTTGTGCTCTTATATGAAAATAGTTATCGTTCTGAAAAGTTCCAACTAGAAATATTACCATATGTGGTATTGCACAGCAATAGTCCAGCTATTTGTCTAATAACAAATTGACTCACGTTAAATTCAGACAGGTCTAAAATTTCTTCTCACAATGTTATCAGATTGCCACTAGCTCCCTCTATGACAACTCGCTGTTTTCTTCAGGATTTTATTTGTAAAAGAAAAAACTGTTGTACTGCATGTAGTGAAGCTATACATATATACCCATTGAATATATATATATATATGTTTCCTTCACCATTCACTGTGGTTTAACTAAAGACCCTGAGTCCAACCACAGTGAATGTAGACTAAATTTAAAGTAAGTAAAAACTTTAAAAACATTCCTTAAATTTTATAAAATAAAATTAAAAGATTTTATTTTAGATAACAAAATAAAATTCCTAGAATCACAGAACTCATTACAGAAAAAGATTAGTTAGATAGGAATAATTAATTAAAAAACACTGCCATTAAAAATAAGATAGCAGAACAATGGGATTGGAATGTAAGATGGCTAACAAGCGAGGTATAAATTGGGAACTTGTGTATTGTTCTCTCTCTTTTACCTGGCTCAGCTCTACAGCTTGGACCGAAAACAGCCACAAATATATTTTTATTGGAGAAAAAGTATAATTAACTTTTTTTGGAAAGAGCTCTCTGCAACCAAGAAAATATCTTAGCCCCTTGCTGAATAAATTCTTAAGCCACCAGCATTCTATAAACAAGGAGAAAAAAACTTAAAGTGGGTGCTGTAAGTAAAATGGTGGAGTAGACTTTTTCTCTCTATCTCTCGATCGTTTTCCTGTCTGCTGGAGCTTGAAAGATGTAACCCAAGAAATGTAGTGTGCTAGAACAATTTTGCCTGACATTTTCCTGCTGCTATAAATGGATAACCGAGGACAGAAATCACTGTAAGCTATCAGTACGGACTGCTGACCAGAATGTCTTCATGGCTATCTAATAAAGACGTACGCAATCTTAAATCATTACCGATAACTTTAATTTTCACTTGTATTTTATGTTGGCTTAAATCATAACTTAAGTCATTTATGCATAATAATTATAATGTGTTAATATATATAGCCTGATAATTTTTAACATTTTCATTGTTATTTTTTTGTTTGTTTGACCAGTATAATGGCAATTCTTAATCCTATTAATATATACATAAATCTTTTTTTTTTGGTTAATGGATTACCATTATACATTACGTGAATTGTATACTGCTTATATTTTTTTAAAAGAAAGAAACACAATTTTTTTCTTATAGCTTGACATAAATATATGTATATTGGAGGAACTGGAAGGGAGAAATAATCTAATTCCATTTATTTCTATTTGTTCGATCCGTTATTAAATACGGGAATATTTCAGATTTATTAGAAAACTCTTTGAATAAAATTTCTCCTTCCAATTCCCTCATGCCGTATTGGTTTCACTAATTTTTTAAAATATATATTAGAAAGAGAGAAAAAAGCAGAACATGCACTTGTTGTTTTTTTTTTTTGGAAAATAATTCAATGTTTCTTTTAATTTATACTTAGAAATATAAAAGAAAATGACATTCGAGTATATATATTAAAGTGTTCAATTTTATGCATTTTATAAGAAAGATCCAATCCTGTCTTGTATTTTTTATACTTTCTTAAAGTCAATCTGGGTTCTTACTAATATATATCTATTTGTCTAAAACAGATATAGCTTAAGCGTTTTATAATTTGATTAAATAAAAGAGAGGGTACAGTACAGTTATATATGTGTAAATTAAAATCTTAAATCTTCATTAACTCTAAGGGTGAACTAGTTAACTAGTGATTAATTAATATACCGATCTTTTTATATATATTTTAATGTTAGTTAAAAGGTGTAAAGTAATTATTTCTAATAGTAGATATTCTCTCAGTCTCAAAAAGATTTTGAAGTCATGTACGTATATTTTACCTAAGGTTTTAAAGTTTAACGGTCAGTTGACCACATTTTCTCTTATATTGTGCTACTCGGTGATTTGTGTGGAGGTCCCGGCACATATCCATAACTCCTGTCATCTTCGATTCATAGGCTAACACCGCTTCAAGATTGCCATTGATGATAAAGTGGATCTCGACCTTTTTTCAAATATTACTACTGGACACAAGCATGTATACTCCATCCTGAGCTCGGATCACAGTGAGGCAAATGGGCTCCATCTTTCTAACTCTTGTGTTAGAACCGGAGTGCCATCCAGACCTCAAGTTAGCCATATATAAAAACTTTGTGCCTCCGAGACTTGCTTCTAAGCTCACACAATTAAATCACTAAGGACCACAGTAATGTTTAATTTCATTAAAGATAAAACCTTAACTTTGTAATATGCTCAAAATATTGCTGAGTAAGTCTGAGAAATGTCCACCAGGGTGGAGGGGATTTTCTTTATTTTGTCGTTTAAATGCAGGCTATATTTGAACATGGCCTTAATCTATTTAACTAGTTTTAACCAATTGTCCATTTTTGTAATTTTACCATAGAGTTATGTTTTTCTGTATCCCTCCTTTAAAGTAAAGCACCAGTTGTTGGCTAAGTAAGGTATTGTTCTGTAATTACTGTACTATTGTTTAATTATATTAAGTGGATCTTACTAATGCATATCAATATCTATCCATGTCTGTAGATGCAAGAAAATAACTTGCAACATTTTTTTTTTTTTTGTTAATTATTTCTTCAAATTGTCATTTCTTTTAATTGAACAATAAACTTTCATCCACTAATCTCATCAATATCTTGTCTGTGTCATTATATAGTCTAAACCTGATTTTTCTTTGTTAAAATTCCCCTTTAGGATCTCATCTCTCCCTGACCACCGGGCATACATGAAGAAGAAATTCTAATGAGGTTTGGGAAGTAAGTAGCTAAGTAGCAATCTGGAGGAGTAAGTGAGGTTCGAACCCCCTCTACCTGCATCTCTTGGTTAGGTTAAAGCAGCTCTACTTTTCATACCATTACAGTAGTTCCATGTCCGTTCCATATGAGGTCAAAAATAATAAAATCCTGCAAGCATTCCCACTAATTTATTTAACTGTTATATATTTGCAATGAACAAGTAAGTTCATTGTGTTTTCCTGAAGGTTTGTGATGATGGTGTTTTAGTTGTATTTTTATATTGGACTATTTCCATCATCTAATATGAGTATTGAATGTCTTTAGAAAAATTTAACTTTATTTAAATATTCCAAATACATTCAACTGTTAATAATAGCACATCAAACAGTTTAGTATTTGCAAGAAGACAAACAAATGATTAGAAGAGAGAAAACAGATATGTCTAAGAGAGCAGACCATGTACGTGCTAATGAACATAGGTTCAATTGGGAAAATACAAAAATATTGGATAGAGAAGAAAAGATACAAAGAAGAAAATTTAAAGAAACTACTCACATGACAATGGTAAAAAATCCCATAAGCTAACCTAGTGTGACTAGACCTAATGTATGGAAACCACTAATCAACTTTGCTCTTAGGAAAAAGTGGAGAAATCAGGAGGAACTTCTTAGATAAGTATATGAAATTTCTACTGACTGTTGCCTTTGGCAGGATGGCTCAGTTGGTTAGAGCGTTACCTTAAAATTCAATACTAAAGAATCTAAGAGTCCAGGTTCGAATCCCATGCTAGCACTGTCACTGGTCGGCCAGCAACACCCGAAGAAGAGGGGAGAATAATACCTCTTAAAACATTGTGCATATATTAACCTGTTTGATGTGCTATTACTAACAGTTGAATGTATTTGGAATATTTAAATAAAGTTAATTTTTTCTAAAGACATTCAATACTCATGTTAGATGATGGAAATAGTCCGATATAAAAATACGACTAAGTTCTTTCATTATTACAACACATCAGGAATAAAAAACCTTAGAGATAGAATTTTGCTTCTTTATATAGGTATGCACAAACGACAAAATATTGTCTCTGTGTAATGAGCATTTAATGTCTAAAAGTGAATTACATCTAAATTATGAATACAAATCTTGATAAGACTTCGTTATTCAATTGTAACACAACAGATAGCATTTCAATAACTTTAAAAGACCAGTTGAATATGGATATAACATATTATAATTTCATATGATCATCATTTCTTATACTTACGCTGTTATAGCTTTATAATTAACTAAATAGGTAAAAGGTGACTGCTGGAGGATTGGATCCAAAGATCTAGATGCAATGTTCTCAGATTCAAGGCTCCTTACTGATGAAAATCATAAGCTAAAAATTAGTCTGGAGAGATGTAGGCACTAGATAGGAATTTTACATACAAAGCTTCTTGCATCCATTGATTTGGGTAGCACTACTGTATGGAGAGTTTGCTATTATAACTTATCTACTAATTATTATTTATCCTGTAAAGAAATATGAACTTTGATGAATTATATATGTTGTCATCAAACTAAATAATAATTATCCAATATCTCAAAAATTAATCTACTTACTTGGATTGTATGACTAAACTGACTTATTTTAAATATTACCATAAGAAATATTACTAGCACAGTTAAGCCTACTCCATTGCAATAGCTTCCTGTTCTTCCACAATCTTCACCAGAAAAACTATTAAGCAGAATGGACTTGCCAAAAACTCAAAATATAATTTCACCACCTAAATCTTGTATCAAATCAAGATCCCTTTTTAGATATCCACCCAAGAATCTACAATTGAAGAATTGTATAAAAAAATGGAATTTTTTTGAGATTCCAAATAAAGTTATTTTTCTTGATCCAACAATAAATGCAACTGGATTTGATCTTCCAAAAGATTCAGGTCAAGCCATGTTGTGGTCATCTGCTTCACATATAGAATTTATTAGACATTGATCGTTGTGAATGTGGACTTTTGGATGTCCAGCCAAGAATCTACAATTAAAGAATTGTGGCATAAAAAGTGGAATTCTTTTGAGATTCCAAATAAATTTATTTTTCAAAAAATAGCTAAGCTGTCTAAATTTGTAAGCTAAATAAATATTGATATATTTTCAAGTTCCAAATAATTGATAGTCTATATCAAAAATTTCTGTACCCCATTGTCGTGTTTGGACAATATGACCTATGATAAATTTTGACTAGCTCTAAAGATTACTGAATAAACTAGATAATCAATTTGCTTAAACTGATAAAATTTCGTTTATGTTAATAATATATATTTTAAAAAAATTTGCACGTATGTCCATGATTTCCTTAAGATACTACAACTTGTATAACAACAAACCTTGTATATCAAGATACTGCCATCTAAATAAAAAATAATAAATATTTCCCTTCCAGCTTTATGATAAGAGCAACATCTTTCTTTTAATTTCAGAAATATTTACATTGCAATTTCTGAAATTGGAACATGGATATCACTAATATCAGATCAGCCACAATTTAGTACATATTTCATACATTTCATAACTATAGTATCCTGCATAGTTTATTGCAGTGGTAGAATCAAGGGATAAGGGCCACAGATCACTTCATTTTGTCACTTCTGGTGGTAAAATATTGTTCTATTTCTCGAGTGACAGAATATTTGATTCCATATTGTGATGATTGGAATTTAAATGAAACTGGTTCTAAATATGCCACACAAGAGAGTATTAATTTAATAAACACAGGTAAATGAGCTTGATTCTGTTTCTCCAAGGAACAAAATCTCAGATCTGAATAATAATAATAATATCAATTTCCAAAAGATATGTAATTAATAAATCAAATTCTGCATCACAAAAACCCATCTATATTTACATTCACACACCCTTGTTTATGCACTAATGTTGAATAATTTTATTTGAATAATTAGGAAATCTATTTAATTAACTTAAATAATTAAAGATTAACTTCATTAGCATGTAAACTATAACATATATGTATGCTTTGCATACAGATAATGAAGTTTGTAAAATAAAATAATACTCTGGAATTTAATGAGCTGAGCGCTTTCGGAAGGCTTTATGCTTCCATAATCATAGCTACTAAAGTGTTGAGAATTATACAAATGTATTATGCAAATATATGCAAAGTGATTAAAGAGATCATTTGCATATTACATTTGTATAGTTCTCAAAACTTTAGTAGCTTCCAAAAGAGCTCAGCTCATTAAATTGCAGAGTATTACTTTATTTTATAAAGTTCATTATCAGTGTGCAAAGCACATATATATGTTAATTGATTTTTAAAATTGCTATTTATAATGTAAATCTTTTATTCTATTATTTATAATTCATCAGATGAATCTATTTAGTATAGCAAGCTCTTTTTATTACCTTTCAATTATTTTAAAAACAATTCAAAATTATCTTATACTGCACCGACATATATTAAAATAATACCAATAACATTTTAAAATTGTATCTTAACATTGATAAATCTAACATATAAAATATTTTATTTCATCTTCTTTAAACATAGTATTGAAAACATAGTAAATTTATATTAAAGAATCAACAATATAAAAAAATCATTGATTCACTTCAAAATTTTATACATAAGTGATTTTTTTGAAACCACAATTAACTTATTATACAAGTGAAATAATATTAAAAGTATCTGAATTAGTCTTCCCTTATTAAATCTTCCTATATTTGAAATATGTTTTATAAAACAATACATATAATATTAACATTATCTATGTTCTTTATTACTTTGTACAACGCTTTTTTTTACAACCTAATATGACAGTTTTGATTGCCTTAACAATCTTCTTCAGAACTATAACAATCATAATACAAATACATGAATATAAATATACATGAACATATAAGTTTATATTATATATATACATTATTTAGTTATTACCTTTATATATATATATTATACATTTTACTCTATTTTATATCCTATATTTATCAATTAATATTTCCTATAATCATATATATATATATTGTAACCCTCTCCTCTCCTAGATCACTGTAATCATAAACAAATCATATTGCACGTTTTAGGCGCTATAATCTCCCCTGTAGCCTTCCCGCTAATCTAACTAGTCCAATTTACACGTTTGGAAACCATACCTTTCTCTGTAACCTTCCTAGCTACAACTAATCTAGAATATACGCCCAAAATAAATGATAAACTAAAGGGATGACTTCTTTATTAACTAAGCTCGCATGAAACTATATACTTAGAGAAGATTACAAGGTGATTAATAATTTCTGGTCAAACTAGCCTCAAAATCCATGAACAAGCAGAAAAACAAAAGGTTATAAAATAAACTTAATATTTGTCAAACCAATAAGTAAATAATAATTAGATCGATGGAATGAATATGAAATTAAAAGTATAAATTAGGCAATAAGTAAATAAGGATGTAAATGACTAAATGGATGATGAAAATAAGTAATAATTAAATAATAAAATAAAATGAGTCTGAGAATGAAGAGAAAAGAGTGGAGATATATAAGTTAATGGATGATTAAGATGATAATGGAATAAGAGCTAATGAATGATGAGTTAATTAGGATAATGAATTAGGATGAAAGAAGAATAAAGAAAGATTGAAATGACAGATGAGAGGAATCATGATGATGAAAGATGATGTACAGAACTCTAAATTTGATATTGAATTAAATGATAATAAGACAATTAAATAAAATACGGATTCTAAGCTTACTAAAACCAGAATATTCACTATAAAGTCAAACCCAACTATACATTTCAGACAAAAGAAGCAATTGATACTTTAAAGTTTGGTTGACCTTTCATAACACGGTGAATGTAACACAATTCCCCTCTAACTACAATAATTAACTGGATATAAATTTAACATAAATTCAAATCCTATCACAAATTGATATAACTTATCCTTCTCAGGGTTCACATAGCTTAAAGGGTGTTATACAAGATACACTTGGGTCAGTGAGAAGGATTTTACCACTACCCAAGCATAACACACCAAATAGCTCTTAATACCGAATTGAATTACCAAACAATATTTAGTAATTTCAAATAACTTCTATAAATTCCTTAACTATGATAAACTTTAAGCTTCAATAAGTAGGAATGATTTTTCAATAGCTAAACGCAATAGCTTTCCGACTTTCTTTCTCCCTTAATTAGAAACAAGGTGATCCAGACCAGTGAATGACAGATCTGTGGATTCAAATGAACTGATCAAACCAATATTAGGTGTTTAATCTTTTAGTATATCACTTAAAATAATATTCTTTAGGTTAGTAATGTTTAATTATTAAGTAATGATGCCCTAAATATACTCATAAATTATAGGGCTTCACAAAATTATTCTGATATACCTACATATAGTGACTTTTACAATATCAATTGATGACGATTTCCATATAATCATAGGATATGTCGATAGCAATAACAAATATAATGTGTGGGTGTGTTGATTAGCAATAAGAATACTGAAAACTAAATAAATTTTTAACACAACAAGATTTATTTACATTATATACAAGACTCTTTCAGACACATTACATGAAACAAGATAAATTCATTGAATAAAATCAGAGATGGGAATTTACAATCATTTCAAAATCTAATAATTGAGTTACAATTTATTACATTGAACTGTAGCTATTTAATTTATTTGAATATGATAAGGGCAATTATCATATTCAACCCAGTTAATAATTTATTATCTTTTATCTTTGAATATGAAAAGATTCATTATATTGATGTGGGGCAAACATCATAAGTTAAATGCACATATGACACCAAAACATTGCCCATGTCCACAACCTAATCATTTAATAATTAAATGATCTTACTGATCCATCGGTGGATCACCACTTGAAAAAATAAATCTACATTGTCCATGTACATCCCTTGCTTTTTTATGTAGAAGTTCTACAAACACTAACAAGTTTGGTTGGTCCGTTTATAAACTGATGATGATTACACAACATCATAAAGACACTATCCCAATTAGACAAACACTATAGATGGACCAGTGTCCCGTAATCTAACTTTATTTTATCCTTGCCATTTGATTTTGAATTATTAAGCTTCACCATACACGGTGGAAAACTAACTCTAAAACTTCATGAGGGACCTAACAATAAAGGGAGGCTCTATAACACAATATGATAGTTACATAAGAAAACAAACAACATGATAGTTGTATACTAAAAACAACATGATAATTGAATAATAATATGGCCAATTCTAATACCTTCATCGGTATAAAAGTGCGGGCAGTGCCTCGTCACGAGAAAAAATAGAATTCGGACCATGGAAATCATCCTCTCTTGGGATTAACTATGCTCTAAGCACTAACTCTTAACCAGCCTCAACAATATCATCCTCTCATATTAATCAACAATGGGGAATTCTCCATCATCCCATGCACAATATTAATAGTACTATATCTAATGCTCTTATATGTAGCAAAGGCTCATCAGCTAAAAGCTAACACAAATTCTGATCAATAAAATAGCAAGGTAAAACAACACTAATAATAAAAGTGGAAATATAAATATTCCATTTCACAATGCAGAAACTATTAATGTTTTATAAACAAACCACCAAAATATGTGTCAAATGATCATTAATAATTTTAAAATAGCAATTATACTTTTGGTTATAGCAAGCCATGTACATGTAAACAAGGAGGACTAAGCTACATTTTGTATTTACGGTGGACATTTTTGTTCATAGGCAAAATTAAGCAGTAAAAAACAATGCTTCTTAAATTATTTTATATAATAGAACAATTGTATCATTATGTGTATAATTTTGACAAGTTTGGGTCTGTTTGTTTCCCTTCAATATAATATTAACATTTGTTTTACCAGTGAGAGATATATAAATATTTCTCTCTGTTCCCAGATAATGATATTCAATATTATGTTTCCCTTAATTGGAAAATAAAATATATATATGTGTGTATTAGAGAAATATATTTCTTTATACATCTCTATATCATCACTAAGTACATTTTAGATCATTATAAAATATATATATATATATAAAAAAAAACTAATGCCTGAATAACACATGAAAGAAAAAAAAACGTATTACAATATTATATATAGCAATAACAAAATTAAACAAACATTACATTTTCTCCCATTGGACTTTATCTTGGAGATAAAGTTTGATCTGTTCATATGTGAAAAAGGACAGAAAATGGATATTATAAGTAAATATTCCCAAGTAAATATATACATTGATTATCCGGTTCATTAGTGAAACGATCTTTGAACAATATTCAAAATACTTTCCAAGGCAATAAAATAATTGTTGGTTTATGTACTGATATTATATAGCAAGACAATATTCAAATACTTTCCAAGAACAATAAAAATAATTGTTGGTTTATGTACTGATATTATATAGCAAGACGATATTCATATACTTTTCAAAAGACAATAAAATAATTGTTGGTTTATGTACTAATATTATATAGCAAGACGATATTCATATACTTTTCAAAAGACAATAAAATAATTGTTGGTTATACTAATACTATATAGCAAGACGATATTCAAATACTTTCCAAGAACAATAAAAATAATTGTTGGTTTAAAATTATTTATTGATTGGTTTATTTTGATTTTCCATCCGCGGTAATTGTGACAATTTTTAATTAATCTGGGCAATTTTAAACACTTAAAATATTACTAATTTATATGTTATATAATCAAGATAAAAAAAAAAAAAAAGTAAATACTTATTCATTTATTTCCATCAGCTAATTAATAAGTATTTAATAATGTTAAACAGAATGGATTTAAGAGTAAGCAATCATTAATAATATATATACGTGACTCCTTCTTCGCAGGGAAATGTCAGAGCAGACGAATTGTTTTCCCAATGAAAATAAGAAATACTTCATGCATTTTTCTTTTAAAACTAATTACTTTATATGATTTAAAAATGAAATTTTAATTTCTCCATTCTCTTGAAACTTTTCTTAAAAATGATTTCGAATTATTTTCACTGAAAAGATAATTTGTAAACAAATATATTCTTCTGCTTAATGCTTAAGTGCAGCGCGAAAATCAAAATACTTTAATCTTTTTTTTCTCTTCAATCTAAATAACTTTTGTGTTATTATTAGTTCTGACAATTGATTAAAATAAAGAAAACAAAAATAATTGCTTACGTTTTCTGGTAGTATTATTTTTCGTTCCAAATAGTACATGTTTAGGCAGATATTTATCCAAATAGCAGTCATTCCAGTTTTTTCTTCATTAGGCAAAGTTAAGAATCTAAGATTGATGAAAAGTAGTGCAGAGATGTCCCAGGGCTATTAAAATTCTACTCCATGTGGTTTATATCCATATAGTCATGAGATTTTGTCCAAATTAATTTTCAAGGTTATTATTTTTCCGCTTATTTCTTCTATTTTATTTCCTAAGTGTAGAGTTATAGTCTTGTTCCGATTTACATTTCTTAGAGTAGTCCTCCCCCCCTCTACACTTGTCATAGTATTTATTACTTGTATTGTAATACTTGATTGGTCCTAAATGATCCAATCAATGTAACTTGTGAATAAATTAATAGTTTTATCCCTCTAGTGAGAACCATCTAGACTGATACATTTCAATTTAAATTAAAACATAATATATTTAAAGATTGTTTGTAAAGAAAATTTAGAAGAATTATAAATTGATTTTGCTGTTTATTTTTTTAATTATTGTTTAATAATACTAATAATAAAGTGTTACTGTTTTTATCCTTCTAACTGGATTTTAATACTATTTAAAATATTATTTGAAATAGCTGCCACTGGAACTTGTGATAAAATGTTTATGAGATTTTTATCCACTCTATCAGACTTTCCAGTGTCTCCCAGTCAAGATCATTATCACTATCAAGATATTTCTTAGTGAGCTTTTGCTTGGTTGGAAAATTATAATCCACAAGCATTTCACTCTATAAAAAGTCTCTACACATTACACATTGATGTTCAATATCTTAACAAATTATTACCAATTAAAATTTAAAATTTTACACACTGGACCACTGGATAAAACTTACTATCATTGAGCCAAAACATATGGTCATAATATATATTGTAACGGTCAGAATCGTCTATCTCGCTAACACACTGCAGAATTCAAACCCCAAACACGAAACTGAACATTCTAGGAGGGGTTGCCTTCTAGATATACTAAGTTCGAATCTAAAGTCCAAATTTCACAGCGCCACCTACGTGATAACGCATCTGATGCTACTACTAGTATAACCTTTTACCGGTGCCTGGTGGTCAGGGAGAAACAAAAAGACTCTATACTAAGATAAGTTTGGGTTGCTAATTAATGTCTATGGATGTACAAAAGAAATGTAGTAAATAGATATATAGACCAAGACAGTGATAGGAATCAATAAAGTACAAGATCAAAATTAGTTTTAAATGATTTCAAAGATTTATTTATATAGAAATATATATATATAACGCCACTGTCTGCTTATATGAGACAGGGACGCTTATTAAATAAATAGTAGCATTGCATTCCAAAATTACAAAGGGTTTTAAAGAAATTCTATCCCTCAGGCTAATATACTATTATGATAATGTGCTTACAAGAGATGGGAAAATGTGCGAGGTGCTTTGAGTAATTATAAAAGTTTAATAAAATATTTGAAAATTAAGTGTTATAGAATATTTATTGATTTCAAGAATAGCACAGACAAAAGCTTACTAAGCAATAAAGTGGGAATGTGATCAAGGCATTTATTTTATAATTATAATTAGACCAGATGGGAGGTCAGTATTGCTAATAATGAATTTATTAAAGGATGGAGGTTGTGATACATTTAAATCACGTATACTTTGTAAAATAAATATATAAATAAAACAATAGTGAATATTGTAAATGACTACGGCGGGCATCTCGCCACTGACCCGTAGGAAGGTGGTGCCACGGACAGCCGAAACTTAGCGACTGGGTTTTGACTGCGTTTAATTCCCAGGTGTGACATTTGAGTACACACTCTGCCTGGGAATCGCAGGAAGCGAAAAGAGAACGGACTTGGCCGTTTAAAATCCTTGGAAAGAAAAACAAAGCGGACTCAACAACCAATTCATTTACCAGCAATACTAGACTAATGTATATAAAACATACAAGATGGACTCACTTAGATTGGGAAAAATGCCCAATCAAATTCCCAGAAATTCATTTAAAAGGGTCTGCACATTCTCGACGTCAATGACGAACTTTGACATTAAAGTACAATACAGTATTTAAAAATAGGAAAATGCATGCTTGCGGGTTTGGAAAGAAAGCAGAGATTTATTTACGCAATCATGCATTTGGGACACATTTAAATCATTGACCTCGCACATATTCTCATATTAGGTTAAAATCAATAAAATGTAGATTTTAAACTATTTGATTATTTATATATTAAAGATGATTAGAATAGCCCTCAAACGAGTGATTTGCGAGATAATAAAATAGGGAATTATTTATAAATTTAAAATATGCCTTAATATCGGTGACTTACTTTCAACAAAGGGAATAATTTACTCGTTCAAAGATTATTCTGACACATTATCATAATAAAATAAAAGAAAGACTAATAAATAGAAATATTAACCCAAGGATAGAGAGCAAAACTGTTGATTATATTAGAACACATTTAAAGAGTACATAATAAGTCAAGTGAAATAAAAGAAAAATATTTTAAAATAGCTATAGCATGTTAGTTAGGAATCACAAGAGCTCTTGGGTTAATTTAGGTTACCTCTGGAGAAGCATTTGCAGGTAGATTGATGGTCGGCAGGTTTAATATAACTCAGCAACAAAATCTGGAATTGTTCATATTTTTGGCAGCAGCAGCAGTTCCGGGGTTCCTTACGTGATAGCTTCCGATGGTCTAGAGCAGCAGCCGGCCATTCCTGAGGGAAATAGCCTCCGCGCCAGCTCTACTCCGACATGTCAATGTTAGCAATTTGTGTGGTAAACATGGTGAATTAATTTGGAGATGAAAACTCGGCTTCAAATACAAGTTCGCAGGCACGTAGCTAAAATCTCAGGAAAATATTTTTGAAGAATATTTTACTAGAACATTTCATCAGCAAATGACCAGAATGGAGAACAAAAGAAAACCCTCCTTTTTATAGTGGAATTGAACAATAGAACTGCCCTGGAGCGTTACAAGAATATATCGGACTTATCAGCTGTAATTAAATCTATCCGAATGTCTAAAGGAATTCAACAAAATTTTAATTAATTTCTATTGTTAATTTCCTTGTCGACATTCGAATTACAAACTAGATTTAATTAAAATAACTTTTATTAATTAAAAGAAAATCTTAAGTGGACATCTGCTGTTTTCTTAGATAATAATTAAATAATTAAATTCAAAGAAAATTATTTTACTTTTTAAATTGCAATATTTGAATCTATTTACTAAACGAATATGAATTTTATTTTAAATTAAAATTATATTACGACTGTAATATATTTTTGTAAATAGATTCAAACAAAATAATTTTAACTAACAATTTACAGTTTAAACATAAGTTTTGAAATACATATCATAGTGTGTGCGCAATTACGATTTATATAACCTACTTTTAAATAAATCTAAATTATGTGAACATACACATAATCCATAATATTTTATTTAATTGGGAATGAGTTATACTTATATATTGAAGCAGTCGGATCTGAGTTCGATCCTAGCTTCATGTTATTTACCCTAATACTAACCTTAAATTTCCGATGCAATGGGGCTTTATACGTTCAATCCACGCTAATTTCCATAATGAATAACTTGTTTCAAATACGTAGTAAAATTAATTAGTTTAGTTTAAATTTGATCAATTCTCTAAATAAATTCATGATAAAATATTCATGAATTTATATACATTAAATTGCGTGGATTGTGCGTATATATATTTGTAAATATTAAATATATATAATTGTTCGAAAGTTTCATTGCATCGGGAATACTTGTTTTTTTTTCACCTTTAAAATAATTTGTAAAGTTTTGTGATTAAAAGCTACATTCTTTCCATAGGCTTTCAAATTCTCAAAAACAACAGTAAAGTTTTATTAATTAAAGAAGATAAGAATTCAATTTTTAATTAAAATCATTTCAGACTTTAAGAATTCATTTTCTAATTAGGAAAGGAATTCACAAATTAGTTTGAAAGCTTATCGAAGGAATGTTTCTGAAAACAACTAATTAAAAAAAAAAAGAGATTGATAATAAAATGAGCGCTAGCCTTAAGGCATCTGGACAATATATATAGCCCTGAAAAGTCAGGAAAAAAAAAGGACTAGCTTTGTTGTAGAGTAGTGCAGTGAACTCTGTGCGTATAAAAATTGTATTTCATTATGATAGAGGGCTAGAACATCAGGAATCTGGCTATGGTTCCTAAAGTCCCGAGAAATCTTCAATGGAGCTGCTGAACCTTTTTCCGGACCGATCATTCTGCTAAAATAATGAAAGCTACTAAAATACTGTTCCAGTAGTCAACTAATAATGCCTACGTTTTCAACAACTTGGAGGTGTAACTTAAGGACCAGCGGAATGGGTAATATATTTCTATAATGAACGTTAAACTTTCTGGCCAGTTCGAACTTTATTTTACACTCCTCCTATTTAAGAGCTCTTTATTATTTAATGTAAAAATCTTTATAAAATGCTACTATAAATTTATATTGTAATTCTTTCAATCTCTAGTCTTTAAACTTTTTCTTTTCTTACCTGGCGGTTCGTTTAACATATTATATATGTGTATTTATCGTGTGATTTATTAATGCTATTTAAAAATTATATGCCAATAATCTTTCAACTCGATGAGCTCCTCTGTTCTAATTGCCTCATGCAAATATTATAATATTAATTTCAAATAGTAATTCTCGCCCATTAGAACTAAATTTGAAAGTTCTATTAATCATCGAGTCGAAAGAAAATATTCCATGTTTATTATTTTTATAATTGGCTAATAATAAACTATTAGCTCCGTTTTTCACCTATGTCCCCAACTCCTAAGTTACAAGTGTTATATACTCACAAAATGTTAAACTATTGATTTCTTGTTCCACTAATATATATTTATTCGAATATAACCTTAAATGTTTTTTTATTGCAAAAAGGGTCGATAAAGGGTTAAATGTATTTTAATTCCACTTTTGTTATTTTAAATTAATATTCAGGAAGGGCACGATATTAGGGCATAATTAATATAGTTTATAAATGTTTTAAAATAGTTCGATAAAAGCTCGTTTGACTTTAATTAATTGGTCAAGTCATCACGTAGAGCATTCTACATGGGTTTTATTTTTCAACGATGACTATCAAGTCATCATCATCAAATGTTGCTGACGTAGGGCCATCTTCCGCTCCGTTAGGCTGGTCGGTGATCATATTCTCTTGTTTAAATTTCTCGAGGAAGAAAGTACTTCCTTTCCGATTCATTAGTCAAAGGGCGTAAGACTTGCCAAATGCAAGCCGCCATAGGACTTCGATCATCGACTAGCGATCATCTTTCAATTTTACTCTCTGCCTTGTAATTCGTCAGTACCATTGCATCTTTGTTCCGGTAAAACCCGCTCCGTGCTCGTAATTCGTGATGATTTAAATTAAAGTCGAACCAATTCTCAAATATATTTAGTTTAAATCAGTTTTCAAATCAAGATTAAAGTTATGCCTTAAAATACGTTTTGCTCTTCATGAATAGATTTCCGAATGTGAAAATAAATCTCACATTCCACGTAATAAAATTAGAACAATCATTTCCGTTCTTAATGAATACCTTTATCTGCCTTTATATTTCTCGTTGGGGCATAGACATAGAATCTCCTGTTGTGTAATACTTGTTGGCATATGATAAGGACCGCCACTCTTATTATATTTATAAATTCTTTTAAAGACTAGAGGTAACTAATGCAATCTATATTTTATTGAACAAAACAAATTATTATTATTATTAAATATTTTCTAACATACTTGGTTTCTTAGTTCATCATTCTTTTTATAATTATTTAAATGTTAATACCCGCTATCTGTGTTGGCAACCCGAACATACATATGATTCGATTTGAAAGTAGTCAAAGTTAATTGATATTCGTGTCAGTAAAAGGGTCTCTAGTCCTCACCAACCGTTGAGCTAGTTCTTGGCGCATGGCACTGTGCCGTCGATTTCTTCTATCTGAGCTGTTGAGTTGGGTTTGAATTCAGTTTTGGTTAAGCTGAATTGGAATCCGATTTGACTTGCGGTGGTGGTGGATTTCGACCGGTACAATATATTATGAGCGTTGTACTCATGGTTTAAAATTGGGCGGGATTTTCGGTATATAAGCGCATTGCAGACACACTACGATAGATTGGGGTTCAAACTAAGGTATGAGGATAGGAAATAGGTGAGAAAAGGTGAAACGAAGATCTGCAAAGCAGACCTTACTGTTTCAATATATATATTATTTTTATTTCATTTATTTTTTATTTTACTCTTATTAATCTTTTAAATATTTATCCCTAACATTATATCTTTTATAGATTTACATTATTATTCATGTATATTTAAATTCATGTATTTATATTATGCTTGTTATAGTTCTGAAGAAGATTGCTGGTGCAATCGAAATTGTCATATTAGATTGTAAAAAAGCATTGTTAAAGTAATAAAGAACATAGATGACATTAATATTATATGGATTTGGCAATGCAATAGGAAAGATAAAGTTAAAAACAACACATAAAAGAAATAATTGTATAAAGACTATTGTAAATTAAAAATAAATATTTTCAACAAATCTTATAATAATAAATAGAGAAAAATTAGGAAAATTACACTTGTGATATATATGTAGTTAAATAATTAAACAATTTATTTTTCCTCTTACTAAAGTTATAATGAAATAGAAGTTTTTGAACCAATAAAATATCATACAACCTATCATATGACTTCAGCTTACATATTGCTATTTTAGTAGCATAATTTTTTATTTCTCTATGCCACTTACTATAATCTTTAGTAAGTAATGATAGATGCCAGATGAGAGTACTTAATAAATGCCTATCCTGTGCTTTCCTATCCAAAATACCCAGACTAGATTCAAGCTTATGGCTTTCATCAGTGAAAAACTTTCAGCTATAAAAGCAAGTTGGCTTAGATTGAGAACATTTATTTGTTTTTCAATGTGAGATAATAGTTTGGTAATATAATATACAGGTAAATAATAACTGCTGGATGGAAGGTGCATTAGATCCTAAAGATCCAGATGTACTGAGAATTTTCAATAGGAGAGCACAGGATAGGGATTATTAAGCACTCCCATCAGATCATCTATCACTATTTACTAAAATTTACAGAAAGGGGCATAGATAAGATGAAAAAGTATACTACTGAAATAGAAGTATATGTAAAAATCAATGATTTACAGTCTTCTTCTTTTAAATGTCTTTTCCAACTTGTAGTAAAGCTTCTGGTTATGTGTAGATTTTTCAGGCATTTATAGACAGTAATATAAAATCATCTCTAAACTCCAAAGTATTTTAAATCTTGTGAACAATCTATTTCAACGTTTCTTGCACTTCGTACTGTATTATCAAAAAATTGTTAGGTTTTTCAGAAACCTCTGATTAATCATTTAATGTTATTATTAAAAAAATTTTGAATTGTAGCTATGCATATGAAGCAGTATACACGTTATCACTGTAACATTAGAATAGGCAATCAAAGAGAGACCCAATAATTTTTTTAATTATTCACTCATGACTTCTGTTTTATTGTGTTTAATATTTCAATTAGTATTTGGGTTTTCTGGCACTTCACAATGACTTGACTTGAATGTAGAATTTATTTTTCTTTTACAATTTTTTTCACAATAGCGAACTCTTTTTTTTTTTTTAAAGAATTCTAGAAAAAATAACTATATATTCAAATTTCAGCTTGTTGCAAGAATCACAGTCCGACTGCCGTAGAGTAACTGAACTCTTTATATAGTTTTAAGAGACAAAATCATCTGCTTAATTAACAAATAAATCTCAAACTACCAAACAATAGACTTTACATTTCTTTCTATTTTTTTTTTTACCTTATATGCAAAATCAAAATATGAAATTGTTTTAATTTCTGAATTCCATTCATTATTAAAACCTAATCACATGATTAATCTTATTTTGAAAAACATATTTAAATAAAATAAACTTGATAATGAATAAATAATTTTTGTCTCTTCTCTTTATTTGAATAAAATTAACTTTACTTAGAAAAATAATTTTAGAAGTGAACTTATAACTTGCTTCTATTAAAAAAATTAAAAAACATTATACTTTTATCTATTAAATTGAAATGTAAAACCTAAACTTTCATACACACGCATCCAAACATGCACACCCAACTAATTCAATGTGTCTGTGTATGTTGATGTGTCATACAGAAGCTTCAAATCAATAGTGAGTTTAATCAAAGTCTGCTTGATTTCTTTTTTACAAACCAACTTTAAATAGATACCCCCCCCTTCTTTCTCTACATTATTCCTGCAAATCACTAGGAATGCTCATGAAGGATCCATTTCACTACAAATCACTAAAGTAGTTTTTAATATGAGAGTAACATATTTTAAATATAAAACTGCAAAATCACAATGCAATTTATTGGAAAATAATTAAAAAATTTTTTTTTACTAACTCGTCATCCGTATCTTTTACTTCTGGATACTTGTATAACTCATCCATAGTAATATCATGCAACAAAGATGTATCTTCATCAGTATGGCTTGGAAAAGCGAGTTTATAATACATTTTAAACCAGTTATGAAGTTGAACGACTAAACTGAAAGACAGCTTATCAAAGGCTAACATCATTCTCCGCAAAAACAGACCTAAAATAAAAATATACGTGATTTAACAACATATAATAAAAAATAAAGCTATATATATATATATGTAATATTTTATTTTAAGAATCCCCTATTGGCTCATTATTTAAGTAAAAATGGACTTTTCATGGACTGCAAATAAATTAACTTTTCTTAATCCAATAATAAAGCCAGCTAAAGTTATTAGAAGTTACTGAAGTCTTATCAGCAGATTCTTGGAATGCTATGGTAATTGTACTCCCCCTGCTTCATAAATTAAATTTAACAATCACTAATTTATGCAGATATGGATGAAGACAATCCATGAACCACACGGACCATCAAAGGCCACTGTGATAGAATTGAAAAACTTAATAAAGTTATTTTTGTTTCTAACTTCTGAATGGAATCTCTTCAGGTTCCATTATAATATTTTGTTAACAGGTAAGTTGTGTAAAAAACAAAAACCCATATACTACATAAAATAAATAAATAAGATCTTATATAATAGTTAAATAATAAGCTAACAGAGGATATTTAAAATGAATTCAATCATGGTATTGTTATAAGTTATAGCTCTAGACTATGCACATACTGATTATATTTAAAAATGAGGTAAAAAAACATGCACTATATAAAAAATCCAATCAAACTTCAAATGAGCACTCCAACAGACCATAACAACTAATCTTTACTTCATCCGAGGTAGAGATTACATGTTAGTATTACTTCTTATGTTTTAAGATAGAGCCTCAATAAATTAATTCTCATTAACCAAAGAATAAATAGTATACCCTAATTGAGTAATACAAAAACTCTATGAAGATAGATATGTCGGAATGTCTATAAGATTTAGTGCATAAT
Source organism: Epiperipatus broadwayi (assembly GCA_028023455.1). Taxonomy (NCBI): domain Eukaryota; kingdom Metazoa; phylum Onychophora; class Udeonychophora; order Euonychophora; family Peripatidae; genus Epiperipatus; species Epiperipatus broadwayi. The sequence continues at coordinate 2,091,204 of JAQFVV010006259.1, read as the reverse complement.
AATGCATTTTTTCCTACAAGGTTACGAAACAATGTTTCTTGGCACTCAAAAAATCTGACTGAAATTGATCTGGTAATACTCACAGGCATCAAATAAGTCAAGCGATGGAAATCATATTTGTGTCAATAGTAGTATTAACACTAACATTGTAGAAAATCTTCATCTTTCTCAAATTTGTCTGCATTTGCCATAAATTACACTGCAAGGAAGTTATACAACATCATTCATTATTAGAGGGGCAATATTGAGTGAGGCAAGCATTAATAACAAAATGGTTTGATCGTACTGATCTCTTTACGGATGACTAACATTCCAGGTGACGCAACAATAATTTACAAATAGCAAGCCAACTAACATTTTCCACACAGTATGGCAATCTCATCTGTAAGATTTTTGATATCAAAAGTCTGATTTATTGGGGTTAAGTAACTAATTCGCAGTCTTGAAAGATAGACTAACACACCTAGTGAAACAAATTAATAGCGATCAAATGTATTCTTCTATGACCAAAACTCCTAAATGATTGCAAATCTTATAATATTCAAATGAAGAACAAATAAATCATAGTATAATCTTTACTGGTAAATACAAAAAAATCATACTTAACACCTTTAGTGTTTTTTTTAAGTATTAACTTTTTATACATAATATGTTTCTCATTTTCAGTGATACAATTTTCATTGGTGACAAAAAATTCAATCAATTTTTTTTTAGTGATTATGAATGCACGATAAAGAGAATGTTCAGTTTCTTCTAATAGATGCTTCAAAACAAAGCTCTGAAATCTTTCATTTTAATTGCAATCATCGATTATAGTATTTATATACTTTCAAATGATATACAGATATGTAAAAATTAATTAAATATGACATAAAGATGCTATCTATTAACATTATTTATTTACATCCTCTGTAAAAATGTATAGAAACTTATAGTCTTATAAATGAAAACATTTGTTGAAAAATCACTCCTGTAGAACATCTTTTTCTGTCAACACTTGATGTCATTAGCTATTCGAGAGAGCAATTGAGATCACATAGTAACTTAGTTGTTTGTAATGCTCAATTACAAACTTTGAATGTGAATTTTAATGGTAAATTTACTAAAGCCTCCTTAAGGCATGGCTTATAATCCATATCATTTAAAATAACCTTGTCTTCAAATAAACATTTTAAATATTAATAAATTAAATATGTTTCTATAAATTTCCATAGAAGGAATAAATATATATAAAATACCAAATCCTAAAATTTAAACTCATCAATGTAATAAGTTAAATATACTATTTAAAAATGTAAACCAGTAGCTTACATTGCCTTGGCAGATAAGCAAATAAAAATGAATTTTAAATTTGATGTTGCCTAATGATTTAATTTTGAACTGGTGCACTTAGATTAATATATACATTCAAATATATATATATATATACATTAAAATGAGGATTTTCATGGGTAAAAGAAATAAACTAGTACTTTAAATTCATTCATGTATAGTTCTTTGGTATAAAGCTAATTTTAACAACTAAATGTATATATAAATAAATCTGAAACATATATTAACATAAACAAATTTAAAAATTGTGATGTCACTTTGCATTCAAGATAATTTTCATTTTAACACACACACACACATATAGTAACTATAGCTAAAAAAAAAAGTTTCAAAATTTAAAATTGTTATAACTTTTCTTAAAAAAAAATCATCTTTCTTTTAAAGCTTAATTAAACTGATAGGCGACAGTGTATTGGAAGGCAGATCACAGTGCGAAAGAAAATTGCATACTGTCAGATTTATTGTGGAGTTTTGGTTCTCTTGCTTTAGAATTACTAGATATAGTTATGAAATGTTAACGCTACAATATTTAAAAAAAAAAAGAATTATTTTTCAAAACGATAGCTGCATATTCCTTTTATCAGAGCTTAAGCTCCAAAATCAACTTTACAAATTTCAGAGGAAAAATTTTTTTTAGTTGAAATCGGTAAACTAAGCCTCAAACTTATTGTGAACATTTCCACGCGTGGCCAAAATAATTCTTTACATTAAACTAAAAATAAAAAAACATAGCTCTGTGTGAGTTAGTATAGTAACAAAGTAGTAGACTATGGAGTTCAAAGTCTACGGATCATAATTTCACTCTATTACTTCTAGTATTCAAACTATGAACTACGAGAAGTATACTATTCGATTAATTAATTAATTTACTTATTAAAAAACATTTAAATGATTTTTCAAAAGTATTTAAATGGCACTCATATATATAATCACAGAACTTTGGACTTTCAATATAACTGCTATGTGTTATCTGGAATATGTCAATGCAGTAGAGTAGTTACCGATATTCTTATAAATACAATCATATCACATAGCAGCGATAATAATACTGCATAACTTTGAGATCAATCACATTAGGAAGCAGTACAAATATGAATGGTCTGGATTTTATAAGAAGATTCTGAATGGTCAAGCATTGTAAATGGTGCTGATCTATATACGATATGTATTATTCAATATGAAACCAAATCATCATATATATGAGTATTAAAACTTATACTAAGGAGTTCTCAAACCAATTCACATTAGCAGTCTATCAATACTGTCTGTGTCCTGCATGGTTTGGTACAATGATAAAGATCCATGGATTGTGTCCCAGAGCTAATGCTCAAGCTTCTTATGAATTCCTGAGCAATAATGCGTTCGATTATTATTACTTTTTAATATAGACTGTAAAAGAAAAATAGTTGAAATTTTAATACTAAAAGGTAAAACAGTTTTAAATATTCATTGCAGAGTAAAGACATATGCGCCCCTCACCCCAGAAAGGAACAGTGAAAGACACATTAAACATGTAGCTGTTGTTTTTTTTTTTACTTAAACGGAAGTATAAAGTTTATATGTGTATTTATATACATATATATGTGTGTGTGAATCCAGTTTTCGAGTACTCCGTGTGTAATTATTTGCTACGACCAAGTTCACTTACTACCATGTGGGGTGATTTAATATCCATTGATAGATGCAATATTAAAACTGAAATGCTGACATTGTAATAGTAATACAGATATTCTGAAAACTGCCTTCACATTTTTCAAGTACAGCTAATTGTCATTTTGACATATACATATGTATATGCATACATACCCATGCACAAAGTGATATATTTAAACACTTTAATTTGAATACAAAGAAAAATATTTTTTACCAAGAACACTACTTTTGTTGACAAGAGGAGTTGGATGCTTGGAGTCAACAAGTAAACTTTCAAGTGACTGAATAAAATCCATTAATGCTGCTATACCATTATCGTTCAAATCAGTAAGTCTAAAAAACAGAAGAATAATGTCACAAGAAGCAAAGAATTTCACTAAAATAAACAAATTACAATTATTTTATTTACTTGCTCTGGAAATTATACATAAGTTTTGAGGGTCCAAAGATTGCTTCGAGTTCTCTAATTAAGTCACTTAAAATCATATCTGGACTCTAAAATAATAGAAATAATAATTCAATTTATTTAAATCAATGCATTCTATAAATATGTATAAAAAGTCTAAATACATTATTAACAAAAAAAGTGAAATAAAAATATTAAGAGTATTGTATATAAGAATAAACTCATGCACAAATGGGAACATATACACACATACATTTATATTACTTCACAAACATAGTAAATTTTTTTACATGCCTTTAATTATACTTTTTTATTTCATTCACAGTTATAGGATAAATATCAACTTAATGATAAAAATCATTAAATAACCTTGGAAATCTAAATAATGAAGAATCTTTGAAATGATTAGTGCTAAACTTTTGTCTTACCATGTTTCAACCGTATTAGGTATACTATAAAAAATTTCACTAATAGTAAACAGGCAAAAACTCTCCATATAGTAGTGCCACCTTGTGCTAAACAGAGTAATCAATGGATGCCAGAAGGCTTGTGCATAAAATCCCTATCTATTACTCTGGTTAGCACAAGGTGGCACTACTATATGGACAGTTTTTGCCTGTTTACTAACAGTTATGTGGTAGCATGAGATAGTGATCATGTAATGTTTAGTGGTTTAAATTTCACTAATGCAGCTTATTATGTTAATTTATCTGTTAACTATTTTTGTGAGAAACAAAATATCATTAAGATTTTGTAATATTACAAAATCAAAACATAAGGAGATTTATAGATTATTTAAAATAATCAATACTTTTTAATAAGTATTTCACCATTTTCTTTGCAAACATAGCCCATTAATTTCAATTTATTAAAATATACATATATTTAACATGTTTTTCATTTTCAAATTTTGGTTTATTTTATGAACTATTTTTCATATTAATTTTCTTCCAATATATCAACCATATTATATATCATTGTCAAGGATTATTCTTCTTACTTTCATATATACATATTTCATCTTTTAATATTTTAATTTTTTTTATTCACTTTTTATATAAAATATCCTTTAATTATTATTATTATTTTTTTTAAAAAAGATCTTTATTAGGTAAAATTTTTATACAAATTTGAAAAAAAAAAAAATTTACAATTCAGCTAGATATAAAGTATATCATAAAAGAATGGACAAATAAAATGGTGATTATATTAAATAAATAAGAAAGGTATATGAAATCAAAAAGAGAGAAAAAAATCCTACTAATAGTGGGGTGGGAAGACAAACTAGTCAATATCCTTTAATTATTATAATTATTCTTCTATAATCACACCAGATGACTCAAAAACTGGTTATTCTGATTATTATCTATAAATTTTCTTAATTAATCTTTTCTTATAAGATCTAACATTTTCTAACATCTTAACCTGTTTTGAATAGAAATAAATAGTAAGAATCTGGTATAATTATAGAATAATAATTATAACAATTAAAGAGTATTTTATGTAAAAATTAAATAAAAAAAGATAAAATTGTAGGATGAAGACAATATGAAAATAAGAAGGAAAAATAATCCTTAACAATGACTATATAATATGGCTGAAATATTGCAGGAATATTAAAATGAAAAATAGTTCATAAAATAAACCAACATTTGAAAATAAAGTGTGTTAAATTGTTATTTAAATATAATGAGATTTATGTAGTACTGCAAACTTTGCACTATAATAACTTATAAATTTTGTTTGTACGACATCTAATGCTCTACTGTGAGACTGTTAGAGTTCCAACAAGACTTACATACTTGATAATAGGTAACACTAAAGACATAAAAAAAAAATTTCGTAAATTTCTCCATTGAGGAATTTTACTCCCTTAAAGATATACATGACTTGAGAACAATAATTTAGCATCTAAAACAATATCTAAACTGTTATATTCATTGAACACGAGAAAGCTGCTGGTCATGCTTTTAAATCTTGTTCTGTCATGATTGTTTGTCTCGAAAGTAATCATAGAAAATGTAAAATCAAAAAGCTTGGCATGTAATTAATTTTACAGATACAATAAACATAAAAGCCAATAATATTCCCCTCGACAGACACTGAGTGTTCAATTTTGCAACATAGCTGGTGCTTAATAACCCACCTATTTATTATACATGCAAATCTCCTAACACCCTCTAGTTCAATCTTTTATAAGTGAAAACACTGTCACTCTCTGCTAATTATCTCTCAGTTATGCTTTGGTATAGGCACTTAGTGTCGAAAGTTGACTTAGCAGATCATTAAACATATTATATCAGCCGTGTTTATTATTATTACTTTTTCATCTTTTATTTTTAATATGCAAGTAAATATGGAATTTACTTTTCTTAAAAAAATAATCTTCGTTTTAGCCTCATTTATGTCTATATAATTATTTACGCACCACAATTCAAATTTACTGATACTATTATGTAGATAATCATAATCAAGATACTTTGATGTATTTATAAATCTTAATTTCACCAGCAAAACATGAAATGCAGCAATTCGATCTAAAATCATTCAAATCCAAAGTATATTCATTAAACAGAAAAAAAGACCCCAAACAGATCCCTGAGGAAGACCAGAACCATTCAAATAATTATCTGATTTACAACCCAAATATTTAACAAATTGTGGTCTTTTGTGCAAAACAGATCAGATGCAAACTATTCTAATGATGGTTTAGTTAATCTCAGATAATCCAATTTATTAAAGATTCATACACAATCAAATCAAATACTTTAGCTGACATTGATAATGTTGAACTGGTCTACAATTTTCAAAGCTATCTTTACCACCATTCTTATATATAGAAACTACTTTAGTAATTTTCCACCTATTAATGTTTGGATAGAAAGGACAAAACAAAAAGAAGCACAAGAGCTAGATATATCCATACAATCTTTAAAAATAAATGTAAGTTTGCCATTAAAGCCAAGTGAAGATTTATTTTTTAGTCTACAAAAAGTTGATGAATATTTGCTGAAAACTACATTTTATACAAAGTAGAGAATCAGAAATAACGGCATACTAGAGAAATCATATGATTAATTAGAAGATGGAATATTACTGTAAGATGAAAAAAAAAATCTGCAAAGCAATTAGATATTAACAAAAGGTTGATTATCACATCATGAGGATTCATGATTTGACTTTTTTATGTCTTTTTATAAATTTCCAAAAGCTTTTGGGATTCCTTTGCATATAGGTTTCCATTCGTGATAAGTAATTTTAAAATCTGCTCTTAGTTTAGCCTTGGCAATAAATGTAAGATTAAAAAAAACTCATTAAAATATAATAAAAATTTTTAGACTTAATAATGTACGATATTTAATTTTAGTCTTAATTGTTATAGAAATATGCTTAGCATAATTGAACAGCTAAGAAAAATGACGAATAAGTTTTGAAAAAGGTAGCTACAAAAGACAACTGTTGGGAGATGATTAAATGAATAAAATTACAATATTTTGGACATGGAACAAGACAGATTAACATGCCTGAAAAAAAGGATAACATGTTTGGAATGATGAATGGATCAAGAGGAAGAGAACAACATGTCAAGAATGGAGAATATTAAAAAACAAAAGGGATTGACAATGAAATAACCAGGATGATGATGATGGTAATATCATCATCATCACTGGGCACCCATAGACACTAATATATATCCCCTTTCATATAATTAGACCATCATGCTCAAATCTAGCTCAGAGAACATAAGCTCTATAATTGCCACTGTGATTAAGAGATGATGCAATACATAATATCCTAAAAATATTTAGAAATACGTTCACTGAAATAATTTTAACAATGATATATAAGTATTAATAAAAAAATGATATTAAGGTCAGCAGAATATGGCTATACACATATAAATTAAGCCTTCTGATTTTGATTAATATATAATTAAAAAAATTATATTGTGATTTACAATATCTCTTAATGGGTTTACATAAACCGCATATATATATATGTATGCACAGACATGCAGTATACTATAAAATGAATGTATTTAAATTGTCAAAAAAATGATTAAAATTTACCTATAAGTGTTTACTTGATACACATTGATATATACATAGTCATGTGGTATAATAATTTCTGAACATATTTAATTGCCATAAAATAAAAATTTTAAGTTATTCCATTGCGATTTATAGCATACAGACACGTGGCTTAATAATTTCTGAACATATTTGAATTTTTTTTCCATACCTCAAATGTGTTGACTGGGAAGCAAACCCAGGCTAGCTGCTTGGACGGTAGTTATGCTAATCACTAGGCCATCAATGCTTGACAACATATTTGAATTGGTTATAAAATAATAAAATGATTAAAATTTACCTATATCTGTCTGACAAACATTGGTATTTACTCACAGATGTGCAGTACAATTGATGGATATATTTCAATCATCATAAAAATACAATAAATGATTAAAAATTTCAGTTATCACATTTTAATAATATGAAAAAATTATACTAGGTTTATTTAAAACATATATATATATAATCATACAGATGTGCGAAATATTAATTTATTAACATAATATATTTAAATTTGTCAAAATTATCAATATTATATTTTTCATAATTAATTCAATATTGAAAACATATAACAATCACACATACATGTGTATTTATATATATATAACATAAATCAGTTATTAAATTCTTTAACAAAAAGTTTTCTTTTTCCTAAAAAAAAATAAAATCAGTCTTGATAGGATTATAGTTGATTGATTAATTAGAAACATTTTTAATTTTGAAGATATAGATTTTAAATATTTTCATTACAGAAATTATGGTAATAGTATGTATACTAAACCCCATCGCTTGATGGCATTGTTTTTCATACAACGCACATCAATATATTGTTTTAGTGGCCTTAACTTATGGCTGATACTACAATAAGGGTTGTATGAGCCATAACTGGCCGCCTGAGGGCGATGTATTTTACGATTACATAATGAAATACTACGTGTAATACATTGCGACAGTATTCCTCAAGAGAGCGCTAATGAACTCTTGCTACGATCTCATTTGATAGTGGCGGAACTCCAAAAATTCACTATCGGAAATTTTTTAGAAAGCGTAGTGGAATTAGTATTCCATATTAAGAAATGTCATGTCATCACACACGTTTCCCTTCAGTTTTGAACTGCACATAACTTCAAAAGGTTATTCTTTTTAGCAGAGTTTTTGCCAATTTCTCGTGCAAATGCCCGTTTACACATGAATCTATGTGAGAACAGTAAAATGTCGTCTGCAAGTTGCCCAAATTGGTTGAAGCTGAGTGAATTGCCGGCTACAGGGACAGGACCTCTTCTGGGCCATACTAGGCGAGATGAGCATGTCGAAGCGACTGTTTTTTTTGGTTCCCTGTTATTTTATTTGTGTGTTACTTTTGGTTGCTGTATTTTTTTTATGCCCCCAAAAATGGTGTTTTTTTATTTGTTTCAATCACAACTTGTCCAAAGTTTCATTTATTTTTGATTCAATAAATTATTTCATGGGAAACTGTTGGTGTTGTTCACATGATTCTAAAGAATAGGTAGGTAATATTTTATTCCAAAAAAAGAAGTGTTTAATAGTTTCTTCAAAAGGCCAAAAATAATAATAATAATAATAAACAACTGTGCAGTAACATAAATGTTGAAAAAGAAAATCAAAAAAGAAGTTGCTAATTAAAAATCAAAACAAACCTTCCCCCACCCCCCTTAAAAAAAGTATTCTTTAAAAACGAACTGTTTATGTTTTTTTTAAAAAGGCCAAAAAATTAAGGAAGAACTTTTCGCTATCACATAAAGGATTCTGTAGCGTAAATAAATATTTGAAAAAAAAAAAAAGCCTCGTAATCAATTAAAAAAAAGACAACAATTCAAAATCAAAACAACCCCTCCCCTCTACCCTCTAAAAAGCAAGTGTTGGTTTATTCCAAAGTACCTAATTGTTTAAGACTTTCAAATAAAAACATCCGACGGACTGTTAGTCGATAATTTAAAAGCAAACCAACACCCCTACACCATCTAAAAACGTGTTTGTTTCTTAAAAAATGAATCAAAAAAACGGGTGAAAAAAAAGCGGGACTGTTAGTCAATAATTTAAAAGCAAACCAACACCCCTTCACTATCTAAAAACAAAGTGTTTGTTTCTTAAAAAATGAAACAAAAATAAAAACCGGGTGGAAAAAAAACTTTGGTTTACCGTAATATTATGTAAACAAACCGATGGACTGTTAGTCGATAATTTAAAAGCAAACCAACATACCTACACCATCTAAAAACAAAGTGTTTGTTTATTAAAAAAATGAAAAAAAAATCTTTGGTTTACCATAATATTATGTAAACCAAACAGACGGAACACCGGAAAAAAAATACCATAATATTTTGTAAACAAATAGATGTACCATGAATCGGTATATTGATGTGCATTGGGCGAAAAACAGTGCCATCAAATGATAGGGTTCAGTATACATAATATTACCGAAATTATTTAAAATATTGTTCTTGATTATTAAAATTAAAATATATTTTTTACAATTAACTCCATGTTGAACATATATAAATTTCACCTGTTCTCATTAATGATTAAAGTTTCCCTTTTAACAGGCCACTCTTAATTATAATGTTTTTAAACTTAAAACACAGATTTTAATTTGGTTGTTTTACAATAGCGTGTTGAAACCACCGGAGGGCGTTATTTCTATGCTAGCGCACAGAAATATGCCGTTTAGATGGCCGCCTCTGCAGCTATCGAACGTTCTATTTCTAACGCGTAAGCCTAGAAATAGTCCGTTAATACGGGGGAGGGCACCGGCTGACTGTGTTTATTTCTATGCCAATGCACAGAAACGTGAACATTTAGCCAATCTTGCCGCAGAAGCTATCGTGTCAGCTTACGGCTCAGATTCGGGCTAAGCATTTCGGACTAGCGATCATATTTCACTTTTGTTTACAGTATGGTCTGAGGGTGGCTGGAATTACGATTGTAGAAACTATTTTAATATTCATTAAGACCACCTCCCCCTCTATCTCGCATCTTTTAGGAAGGTCTACTAACAATTATCAGCAGAGTCTCATGCTTCCCTAGCCCCCATTTCCTGCTGAAAAAATGGGCCAAGTGTAATCACGCTCTAAGTCGTGTTTCGTGCGACAACAACTGCGAGCTGATTAATCGAAGAGCTGTAAAAAATAGAACAACTTGTTTTGCTGAATGTCAAAGAAAGAACAAGTAATCTTCTCTGACTGCTGGAACCGGCGGTGGTTTATCAAACAAAACACCTTGAAGCTGCACGCCTGCTGTGTTTTTTTTTTTTTAGTTTTTTTTTGCCTGAAGAGCCCAAAAAGTTTCTTTTAATTGCCGTATAAATTGATGTTTTTTGAGGGGGAATTACCGTCAAAACTTGGTCAATCTTCGAGTTGTTGGCGTTCCGTTTTGTTAGCAATTGCAAACACCCTTCCCTTTCCCCCCCCTCTCTCAAAGTTGGACTTTGGCTTGTAAATGTTACCGTTATCAAAATAAAAACAAAACAAACTGAAAAAAAGAAAGAAGAAGAGGTAGTTGAATCGGCTGATTTTTTTGTTTGTCGTACAATACCGAACCGAAAATAGAAAAGGGTTTAATGAGAATTAAATCAAAACAAACAAAAAATCGGTTAACTACTTTTTAAAAATCATTGGTTTTGATCAATCCGTTTTTTTTTTGGTTTTGTTTTTTTTTTGTTGTTGTTTGGGGTAGCCAAAATAGATTTGATAGCCGCTGTACTTTTATTTTAAATGTGATAAACAACAACAACCAAAAAAATACGTAGACGGTAAAAAAAAAAACCCTGTCCCCTTTGAAAATATAAATAATAAAAAAAAAGAATCAAAAGCCAAAAAAAATGAAGTACTTTTTTTTTGTAATTTTTTTGTTTATGCATTTGTTCATTTTTGTTTTGGTCGTGTTTAAACAAAAAATTTGATATGATATTACTTTTATAAATGTGATAAACAAAAAAAAATCAAAAACCAAAGCCAACCAAAAAAAAAAAAAGAAAAGAAACTCGGCCCCGGCAACATTATATTTATCTTTGTTTACAAACCGAGCCCGCCCTCCAGCAGTTTCAACATGCTATTGTAAAACAACCTTTAATTTTTTTTAAAAAATAGGATGGTCAATGAATTAATTCTTTGTTTTTAGTTTTTTTTTAATCCAAGCAAAATTATTACTTGCACTTTAAGTTATATTTTTTATGTCATTTTAAGGAAAATAACTCACCAGTCACCACATCTTATAAATATGATATGGTAAGTTTATCTGTGGTTCTTTGCACATAGATACAACATACATATAACTATTTCTTCCTCAACTGATGGTTTCTCTTGATGGGACCAGTCCAGAATTGTCTCATCAGGAAAGGTATAGTTAGGTAAATGTTAACATTTATTTGGTTCCACACAAACTTCAAGCAATCAAAATGTCTTCTATAATAATTTGTAGCAGGCTAGTGAACAAAGAAAGTGGGTTTAGCTTCATATGAATCAAAACTCCTCCACAGTGAACCATAGAGCAGCTGCTGGATTTGCCATCATTTAGATCTTCATGGGAGCTCTGTATAACTCTCCAAACACCTAGCTGTTCTATCTGGCTAATTATTGCCAACTGCTTCTCAAAAAAAATTACTAGCCAAACTAAAAAACAAACACAACTCCTGCTTTTATATACACCCTTTTTTATAATAGGATAACAAAAATACATTAATTAAAAACTGTTTTTCTTATCTCTCTTGATTGGAAAAAGTTAATGATTACAATTCTTCAGAAATATTACCAAATTTACAACTTCCTTTATTGTACTTATATGCTTTCACTGCAGTCTTCTTCAGAGCACTTTAATTTGATAGTCGAAATGTAGGATTGTGAATGCATATAGGTACAATACAAGGTTTTTGCTAAAAAGTATTCCAAGTAGTGGATAATTTGTATTTATATACGATTCCAATTCATTTTAATTAAAAGCTACTTTTGGAATTTTATCACAAGTATGATATACAAAGATTTTTTTTTTAAAAAAAAAATTTCTAAAACAGATAAGCATAATTAAAAGATTTCAAAAATTAGAAATTTTTACAATTATAAGTAGACCTTTTATCATAAACCATGCCTGTTTTTAATTTCAAAATCAGAATTCAATAAAAATATTTATTAGACCTTTTTAAATGTTTAATTTATAATAAAATTTTATTTTAAATTCAAAATTATTTAACCCTTTACTATGATTTTATTTATTCCAAGTAAATGAAGAAAATATCTACAAAATTTTTGTCTGTGTTTATTTCTACTTTTCCTTTCAACTTCATATATATATTTGTGCACACACACTATGTCATTGTGTGCCATCGTAACATACGTATTACAATATGGACCAAAAAATAATATCAGGCCAAGTACAGACTCCTATGAAATTAACTACTTTAAAATCACTAATAGCAGTGTGTATTTTATTAGCCTGTTTTCTTGCTTTTAAATAACTTTTTAAGCAGGAAGCAAAATGACCTCGAAAACCATATGAATATAATTAACATAATAGAATTGTATGATTAATAGTCAAATGCTTTAGATAAATCCAAATAAACAGCCAGTGTCTTAACACCATTATCCAATGAAGATGCTAGGTTATACATATGATTATAATGAGCATTCAAAGAATTATTTTCAGCAACAAAATCAAACTGGTGCGCAGAAATCACTTTATGCACCTTTAAGAATGACACCATCTTATCCTTGATTACCATCTCAGATAACTTAACAAAAACAGGAATGATTGAAACAGACATAATTACTAATAACTAACGGATCAATCTTTTTAAGAATGAACATAATAAAGCCAACTTTTAAACACTCAAGAAATCCATCAATCGTCAAAGAAAGAATACCTAAGTAAATTAGAACTGTTATAAAAACAAGTTTTTTTAAGAATTTTTTAAGATAAATGTTCTAAACAAAAAGATCTAACATTTTTTAAACAATCAATTAAATGTGATAACTGAGTATCAGAAACATCTGATCAAAAAAAATCAGAAAAAAGATTCTGAAGCCAAATCCTAATAGAAGGCTCCACCAGTGGCATAAACATGAAGAAATTATTAAAAAGATCAGCATTATATTTTCCATTGCCATATACTTCTAATATATTATTATTATTTTTAATGAAATTAATTTTAGAGGATTTTTTAATCAATAAATTAAATGTTTTCCATTTCAGAGAATTATTTTTATTACAAAGAAATTCCATATATGAATGTAATTTAGCTTTTTTAATTTCCTCATAAACCAATCAAATTATCACCATGGAGAATGCTTTCTAGTTTTAGTATTCAATTCACCATAGAGAATGCTTTTTAGTTTTAATATTCAATTTAATACAATCAGAATGATTCTTCATCAAATTGTAAAATGGCTATATTTACATTTTTCAAATCAAAAATACAATCCCAATTCTGGATAGTAAATTATTTAATATATGATAGTTTATTAACACACATGTAGATAATTGGATTATTATAAGCTATAGGTAATTTTAAAAGAATTGCAAAATGATCCTTAATGGCTAAATCAAGTAATCCAGATTCATAATTAAAATGCTTATCACATCTAACAAATATATAATCAAACAATACAATATGGTGTTATGTGTGTAGGCAAAAAATTGGCTCACTGAATTCGTAACTGTCTAATAAATCCAAATATTTACTAGTAGAATTATGTTCCTTGATTAATAAATCAATATTCATATCACCAATTATTATAGCAGATTGAATATTAATTTGTTTCAATCCTTGCTTTCGCTCTCTATTTAAAGAACATAGACCAATAAGTGTACTCCATTTATTGTCTGAGTGTTGCCTTGACAACATTAAATAATCTATTGATTTATTTAAGCATTAGTTGCATAATAATTTTCATGTGATAACCAGTTAGCTCTCGGCACTTGTGGTTTAATATATATTTATCTGTGTTAGAGTAATTAGACCTTATAATATAATATTTAATATAAAAACTAGAATTCTCATAGAATGTTAAAATAACAACAAACTATTTATGAAATTTGTAATTAAAAATCCCATGAATTTCTGACTATTTTTAAGTATTTTTTTTTTACCTGCAATAATTTTAGAAGCTTTATTGAAAAACTTCGTTCGTGCTTCATTGTTGCTTGAAAAAGCTGGCTATCTTCAAAACTTAAAGACTGTTTAGATCGTCCTAAATCCTTAACAGCACAGTATTCTTTCACCAAAACTAGTAAAGTGATTTTGTGAGGAGTCATATTCTCCTTCATGGACTTCTTGAGAGATCCCACCTTGACCATCTCAGACATGATGCTAAAACACATTTAGAGAAAAATATTATTAAAAAAAAAAAACTGCTAATAAAATAAACTACAATAAAATTACAACCCCACAATCACAAAACAATTATTTCATTTTTTTAAAAAAATCCACATAATTTTTATTGATGTTAAATTCTCTGCCTAAAAGTTGATTGATGTTCCAAGCAACAGTGTTAAGAAAAATGTCTGATTATTAGTATGGCAGTTTGTGATTAAAATATAAAGTTACTAAGTACTAGGAAACTACAACCAACATCTGATCCTGATGCAGGTAGTTTGCAATCGCACGCAACATAGAATTAAAACCAATATTTAATTATTGGTGGAGATAGTTTGCAATTGCTTACCACTTTCTTGATTTATTCTAAAGTCAAATTATGAATGGATGAGATAAGGAAGTTTCTGGAGACATATGAAGATAAGCTATGAATCAGAAAGTGGAATTAAACTTGTAGAGATCTTGATTTAGCAGTGGACTAATAATACTTGAAAATGATAGTGATTATAATATTCAAATTATGTAAAAAAAAAAAAAATAGCAAGAATCTGAAAATATAAAAATTTAATAACATATTTTAAGTATATATTCATATCCTCGATTCATCTCATTTCTACTCTTCCATATCATAACCATCCATTAGCACAGAAAGTCAGTTCACCCTCTCTCACTGTACTTTGGTCTTCAAATGAGCTAATGAAATGCATGCATAGTGAGAGAAGCTGATCTTACTTCTGTATTGGTGAATGGTTGTAAAACAGAAAAATTGAGATGAGGATGCATGGATAAAAACCAAAAAAAACCCGTGGACAATATATATCTGCAGTGTGATTGTTTATCTTTCCACAAGATCCTAAAAGTGGATAGAAACCAATCCCTATCTTGTGTGAGAGTAGTGTACCGAAAGATATCAAGCTGTCACATAGTTTTGGTGACTTATACTTTCAATATTATAACTCATATGAAGAACAAAGTATGTAGTGGAATCGACATGAGTTTATACACTGACAAAATCAAAGAATCTAGAAATTTTTATACAATCTTCATAAAAACAATAAATAATATAATTATATATATTAAAATAATACTTATTAAAATGTATAAACACAATCTATTTCTTTTGTCATAATCAAATTTATATCTAGAAAATGGTTCACATTCTCTTTGTCTAAAATTGTTGGTTTTTATTTTCTTTCCTTGTCATGGTCAAAATATATTTGGAATTAATAAAAGCATTTTTTAAAAAAGGATTTTGTTTTTTGTATATTTACAGTAAACTTAAAATAATCTCACTTCAGAAATAAAACTGAGCTAATCACATTGTTTAAAACAGATATTTATTCCAAATACCAAGATCTCGACTAATAATTATTAATAGTGGATTACATATATAATTATATTTTTACAGATATAAGACATGGTTTTAAACTATATTGATTAGACTTGCCAATTACCTAAAAGAAACATTGATTTGCTCTATTTTTTTGATTTGCCATGTAAGCCTGACTGAAAATACATATGTTATATTTACACACCGGAAATCAAATAAAACAGTTTTGTATGAAAATTAAACTAAAAAAAATTAATGTTTCTGAATGATAGCAAGTACATCTTCAGAACTTTCTTGAATGAGAATGTGTTCCTTTTTAAAATTATCTTCTTCCCTGATCTTAAAGATAATTGGTCAAGGAGGTCATGATTTTTCCTCCAATAACTTTTCCCAAATAGCACAACACTCATATGTGCATACGGATCAGTACCACTTAATGCAATGGTAAAGTGTCAGCCTCTGGAAAGTGGAGTCCTCGAATGGATTCCAATGCTGGCATTTGAATTTCTTATGAACTCTCGAGCAATAAAGCTATTCAAGTAATAATAACAGGATATATATATATATAAAAGACATATTTTGCAGGTTCATCCGTGTTAAAAAATTTAAATATTGATATATTGATGTTTCGACTTGATCACACAAGTCATTCACTGGGATTGATATACTGATGTTTCGACTTGATCACACAAGTCACCCACTGGGATCCCAATGGATGACTTGTGTGATCAAGTCATAACGTCGGTATATCAATATTTAAATTTTTTAACACGGATGAACCCGCAAAATGTCTTTTATATATGCAACCCGTGAAAATCTTCGTATCAACATATATATAAATATTTCAAAGCATAATTAAATGATTTATATTTATAGCTTGGGAAATTGAAAAGGCATATAAAAGAGATATGTTTATAAATGTTTAATAAAAGAATGCCATTTGAAAAAAAGAAAAAATTAATAAAGGGAAATAACTAAAAGATCCGCAAGTATTAATATTTCATAATTTGAAAATATTTCCTGAATAAAAATGCAGAACTTAATGATTAGAAAAATATAAGCAAAATGGGTTATTGTTTTTGTAAATATTATATGTGATGCATTACGGCTTCTCCTTTCTCAGAGTCAGGAATTTCTCAGCTACTATGCCCAGAGAAACCTGTTAGCCATATACAATCAAAGACATTGAAGCTCAATCTACTGAGTTCATTATAAAATAATATTAAATATATATATAATAGCAATGTGACTCATGTTGTATAAGTAGAGCAATAAAATTTAAGAAGATACTTAAAAGTTCATACTGACTTAAAAATATCAAAACAATTAGGGATTATAGCTTCTATAATAAAAAATAGTTATTGAAAAAATATATGTCACACAAAGCTTATTTAATTGTGATGAAAGTCAAACATTTTGCCATTTATTTTATTTAAAAAATACTGTAAAATAAATTTTATTTTTATTATTTTTTCAATGAATGAATGAACACATAGTAAATTATATCTAAATGCGTCCACTCCATTTATTATTAATAAATATATTATTTTTTAAATTTTTTTTATACTATAATCTTAATTCATACATGTATACTATATGTATAAAAAAGAGTTTATATATATATGTGTGTGTGTTGAAAACTTCTGCACACTTGCAGTTTAATAAATAATATGTATTTTATTCTATTTTTTTCAATTAAATGTGAGCTATTTTATGTAATGTAAGCAAAGGAAGCTTGGAACAAAATATAGCAATTACTGTAGCTCCATGTATATATTTGGATACCTATAATTATGAAATAAAATCTTTAAATTGCGATTTAAAAAAAATCAATTACAAAGAAAATACAAAAACAAAATTGAAAATTGATTAAAATAATATCTAAAAGATAAAAAAATTGATTACATATACAATTGTTTAGGAAACTTAACATAAAAATTAAGCTTTTACATCACTAGAAAGTATTAAACGTATAAAAAAAGACATGTCAAAGAAACTTTACATATAGAAAAAAAAATCCATCCTGAATATAAGCAATAAAAGATTTAGCTTTTATATAATTAGATAAATAAGATGACCCTCTTAATTATGAAGAAAGAAAATAAATAGAAAATAAAACAATTGCTAAAAAATTTAATATATAATAGAACGGTAAAGTAATAATGTTATTAAATGCTTTTATATTAATTTGTCTTATCTGTGTTTTTTTAACAATGAAAAAAAATCATTTCCATTTAGAACTCGAACTCACATTCTTACATTTTGCAGGGAAAAATCCTTAGCAACTGAGCCAGTGATAATATTATCTTTATACAGTAAAATTTTGTTAATATTGAATTAATTAAAAGTAAATATTTTGTGAAAAAAATAATAAATGTGTAAAAAAAGGTTATAGAATTATGTTTTTGTTTCATTTCAAAATCAAAGCGAATACAATTGTTAAAATGGTTGACAGCAGGCACTCTCTTGTAGAAAGAACAAGAAACATAAAAAGACTGATGAAGAAAATAATTTTATTTAAATTGAAATTATGTTTTATTTATAACTAAAAAATTAAATTAAACGATTTTTTTAAAAATAATGCTAAAAAATTAAATTAAACGATTTTTTTTTAAATAATGCTATTTATATAAAAGCATTATTTTAAAAAAATCTTTTAATTTAATTTTTTAGTTATAAATAAAACATATAATTTCAATTTAAATAAAATTATTTTCTTCATCAGTCTTTTTATGTTTCTTGTTCTTTCTACAAGAGAGTGCCTGCTGTCAACCATTTTAACAATTGTATTCGCTTTGATTTTGAAATGAAACAAAAACATAATTCTATAACCTTTTTTTACACATTTATTATTTTTTTCACAAAATATTTACTTTTAATTAATCCAATATTAACAAAATTTTACTGTATACAGATAATATTATCACTGGCTCAGTTGCTAAGGATTTTTTCCTGCAAAATGTAAGAATGTGAGTTCGAGTTCTAAATGAAAATCCATCGATGGGGATTTTATGCACAAGCTTTCTGGCATCCCTTGATTGCTTTGGCTTGTACTGACAGGCAATACTGTATGGAGAGTTTTGCATGTTTTATAAGTTATAAAAGCAAGCATAAGAAATGGTGATCATGTGATGTTTATTGGCTATCCATATATACTGAACAATGATAAAGTTATGAGTAAGAGATTATGATTTGGGCCAACTGATGAATGCTGGTTCAGCACAAAATGTTCATCTTGGGGATCTTTGATCTTAAGTTTATGATTACACTCCTCTACAAAGTGTTCAAAGCAGATAGAAACAAGTCCCTACCTTGCATGAGTAGGCTAGTGAACATTATACTACACAAATATTATTCATTAAAGTTAGTATCTACCCAATATTTTTTACACACACCCAATCATATATATATACAAAAATGCATATTAAACCTATTTCTTATGTTTTAAATTAATTTAACTCCTAATTCTATTCTAAGAAAAGTAACTGCATTTTAAAAAAGCTCATATTCCAGCCTATTATATATGCCTTGACAATAAAACAGTTTCAATATGTATATATTAAAAATTTACATATAAAACATTTTTATTATCATTTGTACAAGTTAAACAATTCATAATATAAATTCTATTCACGTTTTCTAATTCCATTCTTTTTATAATTCTTTCTCTTTTTTTAAATATTAGTTTAATTACCTATTTATTTTTATACTTATTTATACATCTTTTTTATAAAACATACTTTTTGATAAATTAAAACTACTACAATTTTTTGTATTTTTAAAACCAATAAAACATATCACGACTTTATCTTGCTATAGGCTTTAGTAAATAAGAGGTGCAGATGATAGTGCTTAGTAAATCCCTATCTAATATCCAGACTAGTTTCAAGCTTATGACATTCATCAGTGAGGACAACAACAATGGATAGGGATTTATTAAGCACTATCATATGAATCTATTCTCTATGAAATCTTTCAACAAATGGCATAGTTATGATTAAAAAAAAAGAATGCTTCTGACATTCTATATTTTTAATTTTTAAAAATTATGTTCACTTCTTTTTATTTTTTCTACATTTTTCTTTCCACATAATTTATTAATTTATCATACAACTCAATATATGGGATGATAATTATGTTAAGAACATAAAAGTTAACAATGACGATGATTAAGATGTCTAATTCCCCCAATTCACATTCATTTCATTAGATCAAATATAATTTTCAATATATTTTTGTGGAAGGGAACTCTCGATGGCAAAAAGTGAATATAGTACAAGAAAGTCGAATAACTTTTACTGAAAAAAGAAATATACACTTTGCATATAATTTTAGTCAATCTAACTAATTAGAAAACATATAATGTTCAGAATAATTATAAAGACAAGAATGACTCTAACATCACCAAACAAATGTGCTTTTGAGCAGTCTGAAAAACGAAGTAGGTATTAATTCATTATGATAAAAATATTTTTTATATGAATACCAGAAACAATATTTTTAAGAAGATAATCATTTAAGACCAGTTTTGGAATGATCGATAAGTTTGAAACAGGCACAGAGGACGAACAATGATATCATTGTTTTAATAAATTTAGAAGAAATAAATAATGAGATAATATAAAAGAAAAGCGAGAATAGGTTTGATTAATATCTATTGATTTGTCTATTTTTCCATCTGCGCAAAGATCTGTCATACTCTTAAATAATCTGGGTGATTTTAAAACCATTTAAAATAGTATCATGTTGCAAGTTATTCACTAACGATAAAATAAATAAATATTTTTTTTCACTTCCCTTTTATCAGCAAATTATGATGTTTTAAGTTATACTAAGAAGAATCTATTTAATTATAAATATGGTCTTCTAAGCGATTTTAATTAATATGTAACATATATTTTTCCAAATGTAGCACAATTATAATCAGTTTATTACGATCTTTGAAACTAAACTTTTAAATCATTTATGGATTTTGTTTACTTTGTTTTTCCCGTCCACAGTAATTGTCACAATCTTAAATAATCTGGGTAATTTTAAACACTTAAAATATTATTACTTTATATGTTGTATAATCAAGGAAAAAAAAAAAATCAATATTTCTTTATTCACTATTATATTTCTTTATTCACTATTATTGACAATTTATTTCATATTTAAGAATGTTAAGCAGAATTGATTTAATAGTAAGCAATTATTAATAATATATATACGTGACTGCTTCCTGGGAAATATCAGAGCAAACGATTTCTCTTCCCAATAAAATAAGAAATATTTTATGCACTTTTCTTTTCAAACTAATTATTTTATATGATTTAAAGTGAAATTTTAATTTCTTCATTATTTCTTGAAACTTTTCTTAAAAATGATTTTGAATATTTTCTTGAAATATCAATTTATACATAAACGTATTTTTCTGCTTAATGCTGAATTAATGGCAGCGCTAAAATTAAAATACTTTAATTTTTTTTTTCTCTTCAGTCTAAATAACTTTTGTGTTATGATTAGTTCTGATAATTGATTAACATAAAGAAAACAAAATAAATGCTTACATTTTCTGGTATTATTTTTCATTCCAAATAGTACATGTTTTGGCAAATACTTATTCAAATAGCGGTCCTTCCAGTGTTTCCTTCAGTAGGCAAAGTTAAGAATCTAAGATCGATGAAAAATAGTGTAGAGATTTCACAGGGTTATTAAGTTTACTCCATAGTATTCAAATCCATATATCTATGAAATTTTGTCCCAATTAATTTAAAAAAAATTATTATTCTCTAGCTTATTTCTTCTATTTTACTTCAGAAGTGGAGTTGTAGTCTTGTTCCATTTACATTTCTTGGAGTAGTCCCCCTCCCCCTACAAACTTTTATATTATATACTTTATATTACATGGCAGGATTGGTTCTGAATGAGCCAATCACTGTAAAATGTGAATAAATTAAGTTTGACCCCTCTAGTGAGAATCATCTAGACTGATGCATTTCAATTTACATTAAAATATAGTATATTTAAAGATTGTTTATAAAAAAAATTTAGAAGATTTATAAATCGATTTTGCTGTTTATTTTTAATTGTTGTTTAATAGTAAGTTTTAAATACTTTCTTATTTTCAAATTGGTTTTACAGTATTACAATATTATTTAAACTACTACTGGAAATTGTGATAAAATATTTATAAGATAAATATCCATTCCATCAGAATCTCCAGTGCATTATCAGTCTAAACTATCATCACCATCTTAAGATATTTCTTAGTGAGCTTTTGTTAGTGGGAAAATTATAATCCACAAGCATTTTAATTTAATAAGGGTTTAATATGACGTAACTAAAAAAAAATTAATATAACAAATATAATTTAATATGTTAAAGTTAAATAAATAATTAAATGGCTTTATTGTTTAAGGGTCCATAAAAAGTTCAAGCATTGGAAGTAACAAAAATGGAATCAATCTGAGGACCTTATTTGCTAGAATTTGACACTCTGCCATTGTACTAAAACATGCAGGGCAAATTAAATAAATATGTCAGTATAACAAGTGAAAGACCTATACACATATGCTATTCTGCCTATAAATTGCTAGGAAAAAAAAAAGTTATATATACTATTAAATTTACTTTACTATTTGGCTATAGTGAGATATGTGTCTGATACAATCTGATTTCAAAACTAAAGCCAATAATTTGCAGACATTTAAATAATAAAATGAATCTTTCAGATAAATGCCATCTACTTGTAAAATACAAGTGTACACACACAGTATAGTCCAAACAGTAAAAAGGAATAGCTTAATCTGAAAATTATTTGTAAACTACATTCATTCAGAGATTAAATCAACATATATTTTACGGTGATCTTTAACAATATGATTCATATTAAATTTTAAGATACAAGATAATTCTAAATATTAAAATTTACAAGGACTTAAAAATTCAAAGTTGAAAAATTTACACAATAAGGCTCTTTAAAATATATATCTTAAATTCATATCACAGAACACCTTTGTTCCAAAAATGTTATTCAGAACTATTTTGCAGGCAGACTTATGAGTCATTTTAATAAACTTGCAAATACAATTTTATTTTTCATTTATTAATGGCCATTCATCCAGTCTGACAAAAGGAAAATTCTTCTTTCATCTGACCTCCAATCATATATATTATATATTACTCAGAACTATTTTGCAAACAAACTCGTAATGAGGCATTTTAACAAATTTGCAAATACAATTTTTTTATTATTTATCAATGCCCATTTCTAATAAAAGGAGAATAGTAATATTTAATTTTAAATAATATATGAAATATTAATCTAGCTTGATTAATTTGTGAACTAAGATCGTCACTAATAGGTTTCAACCTTTTCAGATATCGCTATTGATTTATTTACAAAATTTTACTGTAAACAAAATTTTTTGATATTGAAGTGTTTACAATACATGTAATCTGTTAATAAATGAAGATAATGAGCTTGATTTGGGAATAATTACTTTAATCAGTCACAAACATAAATATTTTTAAAAATCAAGGGATATATGCATCTCATTTCCATAATTCAAATTCAAAGTAGGTAGAACTAATTAAATAATCGAGCACTATGTCAAGAGAAATACATGACCATGTTTGCTGCTAATACAGAATCAGAATAAAAATAATCAAATGGATATCAATTCTGAAGGGTTTTGATGATTTGCAGTAAATCAGAAAATATTAAAGATTACTTAGATGACAGTGAACTACTTCAAAGTATGAGGATGGGCCAATTTATGGGTTTCAAAAAATTAGATGCATAAATAATATGAATTATGTAAATCAATGAAACTAAAAATGCTAGAAAATTATAAGATTTAAAGTGCAAAAGCTCAGCTAGATTTGTGAAAGCTTATAATTTTTTTTCAAATAAAGCTAAACAAATAATAAAATGAAAATAAGGTGATTATTTTAAACGTATTCACGATTAAGTCCGAATTCACAAGTCAAATTCCGAAAAAAATAATTTTTAATAAATTTAATAATGTCTACTTATTACAGGAATACGTTTACATTATCTCAACATTACATATTTAATAATTGTGATTTATTTATGCGCTTATTAAAATTATTAGAAAAGATGATCAATAGAAAAAAAGGATTACAAATATCCTAATAACAGATATAATTAAACTCATATAATACTAAATCATCCATGCATAAACTCATTTTAAAAATACGGCGGATAGAAAACATTATGAAGTTAATCTGATACGTGGATCACACCGATAGAAAATAGGCATTATATGATGTTAAACATTTTAGTAACCCAAATGAACTATGAAAATTTGTAACGATCAAGTGATAAATCAAATTCTGTAGTTTCATGAGTTGGTTCCATAGATGAGGCAACTATCTCAGGCATAGGCACTAAATTGATTATATTTCTATATAATTAGTAACTATTTTATTCAATACATATTTTTTTCCTATTACATTCATTGTTTGGTCCAGTAGATTATTTTAAACTTTTAAATAAATTTAAAATGTGCAATTTTTAAGACCTGTCTAATAAGCAAAACTAATCGGCTAGATCCTGGTTATGTAATAGGTTTTTTTAATATAAAAAAAAAATTATAGATTAATACTTTAAAAATTATTAACTAAATCTCACCTTATTAATAAATATTAACGGTGAAATCAATTATAAAATTTCAGAGTTCAATATTATATATCCCATTGCGATAAAAAAAAGTAAACATCATAATTTTTTTGCCGATTACACACAAAAAATTAATTTTATTACGAATTGTATTTTCAATACAATTATTTTATTTTAAGCTTTTAAATAAAAAGATAAACAACAAATCAAAACTTAAGTACAAAATTAAAAACTTATAATTTAAGTGCAGCGCCATAAGCAACATATTCCGCACTTACACAGATAATGTGACATCCATTTGCATACGTTCAGCATAAGCAGTCGACTATGTGGAAATGATATTTTAGGTTTTGTTTATAACGTATTGTAATTATCTCGATTTAATAATAATATTTTATTTTATTTTAATAACGCTATACTTTAGTGAATTATAATTATTGTCGGTCAAAAAAAGTCTGATATTTATTTACCGTAAACACTAAATAAAAATTGCAATTATAACCAATGAGTTAGCAGATTGATCCATTTCCAGAGACTGCTGTGTATCGTCGTGTCCCAACATGGCTGACGCCAATAGGGAGGAAAAATTAGCAGCTGCCCGAAAGAAGGTTTGTTAATTATTGTTTTATAATTTATGATTGACATTTTTTTTTGAAGTTAGAAATTGGAAAAAATTGTTTTATTACTCGATAACTTTTTATTTTGTTTATTATTATCTTAATAGTACACTATTTATTTTGATTTTACACCGTATTCATTTCCAACGTAGGCGATTACGTGTTGTTGCTTATTGACCCATATTATGTCATACAGAAGGTTATTGTCTTAATTTATTTCTGTTTAAATAATAGATGTATAGTTTGGGGTTTTTTAATATCAACAAAATAATTTTAGAAAATTTGTCCAGTATGTATTAATGATTTTTCGTTATTTATTTTTCCTAAGAATTGTGCACTTTTAATTTAAGCAGTAACAGTTGATACCTTTATAAAAATCAATGTTGACATGTATGAAATATGTAAACCATATATTTATTATTGCGGAGAGTTTCGTCCATTTTCTTGATTTTTAAGGAATTTGTTGAACTTGCAAAGACACAAATACGTAAATGTTTAAGGTGAATTGGAAAAAAAGTTATTTTTTTTTTTAAAGGATGATATGAATTGGAGTAAGACGTTTATTTATTGAAAATTCTTTTACCTGATTCTTTTCACCAGCATTTTATGTTTTATTCAGAAAAATTGTACTTGTATATTTTTATGTAGTATGTAAAAATGAAAATGTCCTTAATAGTAACAATCCGCCCACTCAGGATATATTTTGAAAAGAATTAATTCCAACCAATTCTTTGTAGTTTATGCCATTAAGAATTTATCAATATTCATTAACTAAATGGACAAATTATATTCTTTAGCAATCTTACCTTATTATACAACATTCTATAACAAGGCAATATCATTCCGAGCGAATTTCATTCTAAAAGTCATAGATATCAAAATAAATAATTGCAATTCTTAACAAAAATAAAACACCGGTGCCATTCATAGCTAATTAAAAATAGGAATACATAATGCTTTTCGGGATGAATATTATTGACTCTTAACTTTTATTTATACAAGTGCCAATGTTTTTCTTGAGATATCTATTGCGTTTTTTTTCTGATATCGCTTCACAAAATTATTGATTTGAGTTTTGTAAGTGCTTCTTTCTTTGGCTAATGGGATTATTCTCAAGGTATTGAATTAAATTTAATTATATTCTTAGGAATTTCCTTTTTTTGTAGTGTGTATGTGTATATGTACAATTGAAACATGTCCCTTACAATGACCCATGCACACCACATTTTGAAAAGGACCAATTCCAACTAATCAATGCTGTCATTAATCAGTGTATTTATTAGTGAAATGGATAAATTTAAATTGTTCTCCAATCTCAGTTTGTGCTTCATAATGAGCCAGTGTTATATTGGTTTTAAACAAAAAAACAAAATTAACCATAAGCAAAGTCAACTAATCTGTTAAATACATAACATATCTATTTTAATTAAAAGTAAAGGACACTACAGATAATCTATCCCGTTTTTCAATTCTGTGTTCATTTTGTAATGAACTAGTCAAATGCGTTATTGCTTGGATCAACATAAATCTGACATTTATAGATTTTTTTTTTTTTTTAGGACATACTAATTTGACGTATTTCTGTTTTCAAAGTGATCTATGTTCCACACCTAAAACAATATCAAGATGAGGGTGTCACTCCTGTTTACTTCATTTAAAAATGTATTTACTGGTTTTTCTGCCAACCATTTTAAATCGTCATCCTGGAAATTAGTCTCTATAGAATAATCATCCTTTTTAGGCATTATGCTAAATTTTTCAATATTTTTTTATTAGTCTCATAAATGAAAAAGATTTTAGCTAAGCAAAATATAATCATCAGTTCATTCTAAAAAAGAAAAAATCTATACATGCAATATTTTAACTTCACATTGTAAAACACTTATTTTAATTATAACATTCAGGAGTTTCTTATTTTGCCATTATTTATGAATTAAATTCTCCAACAGATTTGGTAACAAAAATTGGTTTATTAACAACTTTAACACAAATGAAATTAATGCATAGCTATAACTTATACTCTAAGAAAGTTTTCTAACTAAAACTCTTCTATTCAAGAGGACAAAACGTTCTACACTTCACGTTCTTGATTGTTTAACTTAATTAATAATGGCAGGTGACATTACAACATTAAAAGTAGGTTTAGTTCTTATTCATTAATACTTTTTTTTTATTGTTTATATCGAGGTATTATTCCTAATGTAAATAAACTAATAGCACTTGTATGCACTTTTACACATTACCATACTTTATTATACCACATGTTAAAAAATAACTTAGTTTTGACTACCCAACAATTTTCATCTTAAAGATTCTTATTAAAACATCCATGTCACATCAAACTTTTATTATACTTGGAGAACCTTACATCAAGCCCTTTTTATATTTGAGAACCTTATCACCATAAAACAAACAAAAGAAACAAATTTTATTCACTTCAGTATCATATTAATCATTTTTGTCTAATTTATTTTCCTTTCCTTTCGCAACTCTCTTTAAAACTAATTATTTTCTCCCTTACAAAGGAACCAGTAGTTAGCAGTATAAGCAAAACTATTTTTTTCTAAGATGTATTATTTTATTCTCAAACTTTTCTTTATAACATTTTATTCTTCTTTGTGTCTCTGTCTCACTTTTATTTTTTCTGGATTTAAAATAGTCATTTTCATTTATGAGCAGCTCTTCATGATATATATGTATATATTTTACCCTCACTGCATCTTTTGTGCTTAAACAATTCAATAAAATATTACAATGATATGTTGTCAAGACATCACTATAACTAGAAAGTATAGTAAATGAAATTCTAATTTTAGTGTTGCTGTAACAATAGCCTGCTGTAATATTCTATTGGTTCATTTAAGAATGAAGGCTGTGGTTATGTAATTTATATATAATAACCAGTTAACTGTCGGCATTTGTAAGTTATTATATAATATCATAACTGTTAAATAAAAGTGATTAACAAATATTTAAATATTTATTTCCATCTATTGTTTTATCTGGTCCAATGCATGAATTACAGATCTGTTTTCTTCAAGTTTTTTTTTTTTTTTTTTTGTGCATTCTTAAGATTTAGATTAATTATTATATTATCCATCAATTTCATCTTTTTATTTTATCACTTTAAAACTGGTATTTTCCAGTGCATTTTCTGTTTGTCATAATTCTTAAATAAATATCCCTTCCCTCTTTAATTCCTCATTATTTTTTACATATCAGTCCATATTTGTTTCCATTTAACTCCCATTTGGGACTTTTATCTCTAGCTATTTTATAATGCTATCCATGCACAGTTATATTTCAATGCTCCTCAAAATAGTTTTTTTATTATCAATAGAAAAGGAATAATTCAATCTTCCAACTATATATATCATCAAAGAAAGCATTTATATTAGTTATACAATATGTTGAAAAAATGGTTCTTACTGTAATGCACACTATATATTTTATAATGAAGGGTTTTCACTGTGAAAGGATGAATTTAAAACAAGCTTTTTAACATTGTATGGAAACTTCAGCGGAATCAAGAAAATCTATTTATTAGATTTTAAATTAACTATTTACATTGAATTCTAAAAGCATATGATTAGCTGAAATGATCAATATTGAACTAGATAGGAATTAATACTAACAATTAATATCATATAACTTTTTCATATGATATTGTTGGTATTAATCTTTCTAGTTAAAGAGTAGAAAAAAATCTGTAGGTGTCTAAAATATATATAAACTGGCTTGGTGTGACATCTATATAAATGTGCGAATTAGCTTGGGTTCGAAACTTTAGAAATTTTTTTTTTAATTTCAGACGATCAGCTTTGAATTGTACAAAAAAGTAAAAGGTGTTTACTACATGCTTAAGTACATTAATTCCATGATTGAATTTTAAATTATTATTGATAAAGATGAAAGCCAGAAACTGATCTCTGTGTAAATATTATAGTGTCTGGTGTCCATTAATTACTCAGACTTATTTTACATGGCTCTAGAGTGTTCTTAGATAATAGTCACTAAACAATAAAAAATAAATAAGTGTAGCCACAGTTATTGAGAAGGCATAATAAATAACAAGATCTATGAAAGGAAATACTTGATATTCAGTTCTTTTTCTTCACCCAAATATCGTGAAGATTTCAGATTATATTATATATTTTCATTAGGAAGAGTAATCCAATTGTTTCTGTGGAATATACTAAGAGTGGATTACTGTTGTAAAATATAAACCAGAAAGAAAAACGGAATGAAATATATATTCATTTAATATTTTTAGTAATTCTTTGATTAATAACATCAAGATTTATTAGTTATTCAAAATTTTTAACTGTTGCTAACATTGAAAAGAGAATGTTAGAGGAACTTTCAGATCATGAAATTTATTCTTTAAAGTATATATATAATTCAAATAATTGTGTTAGTAAATTTGTAAATAATTAAGATAAAGAAACAACTTTCTGATAGAAATGTAGTTAAAATTAAAGAAAAAAACATTGTAAAACTGAAGAAATCATAAAGCTTAATGAAATTGATGTTGGCTGCAATAATTTTTTTTTTTTAATAAAAAGTGCCCTGTATGGATTTTCAAGTTAATAGTTAGCAAATATGAAAACTAGTAAACTTCATTGTAATATTGAGCAAAGCTATATCAGAGATGCAGTTAGGGACATTTTTTTTCATCATTAAAAATCATCTGTTCAATTGATTATAAAACATATAACGTTTTACAGTCACAATGGCAGATAGATTGTAATGAAATGAAATATAGATTTTTTTTTTACTGTTCTTTTGGTTGGAGCTTGATTTAAGGATTTATTATTTTTGAATCCACTATTCTTATCGATGAGATATAGATATGCTGGAAAGTCATACATTTAGATGCCTAGACAATGGACTACTGATATTAGTGAATTTAAATTGAATGACAATAGTATTTATTCCAGTTCTGATTGAACTTTCTTATCTTTCAAGTTTTTTATATAACATGTTGAAGCTTGTGAAGTAGTGTACCCTTTATAAATTTTTTAATACTAGTTGAAGCTGCCTACCTGTGGTCAAAGAACAGATGCTGTTACTGCTTTAATGCAGAATATTTAAGACTTTTGGATCAAAAGAATTGTATTAACACCAGTAGAAATGTTATTTTTTTTACCTATCAGGAGCTCTCTGGCTAAATATTTTAAAACAAATGGGTAAAGAATTGTTAAAGAAACAATTCAGTTATGCTAAGCAAATGTAACATATTTGTCCAAGGAAGGGAAACTCATTTTTGTCCATGTTAAGACTTATGTCTATGAAGCTCAATGAAAAGTTTCATCGAAATTATGGTTAAATATAGTATTATGTAGATTAGATGTATATTTTTTGTTCCTAGTTGTCCTATTTCATTTGAATTAAATGTTGGAAATTTAAAATTAAATTGAAATAGATATTATGATTCTAGATATATATTTCTGCAGGTCAGATATGATTGAGATTGAATAAGGAGGTTGGAGAAGAAAACTTTTTTATAAGGTTTGAATCAAAAAACGGTTTGTGATTTCATATTAACTTCTCTTTATCAATTTTTGATCTTTCTTTTTCAGTATTGTTAATATATCTTTGATTTTGTATCATAAGAAAAGACAGCATTTTGAAGATTAACCTTTACTTATATTGCTTAAGTGTTGGAGTATGACCGAAATATATTGTGAATGTTTTACTGTTGCCAAAAGTAAGCCAGATTTTGATGTTATATTTTAAAATAAAATTGAAAAATTAATGGAAAATCTTAGGCCTGTTCTTTACATTTAGATTAACATCTACCTGCTTTCTATTTGAAAATTTATTAAATCTATAAAAAATGATAATAGTAATGAAAAAAATATAAAAGTACGATAAAAATATTTATTACTTGTATAAAAATTTACTTAGATGATATGAATATCTCAAAATAATCTTGTTTATTTTTTTAAAAAAGTATAGAATATTTACATTAATTTATAATATAAGAAAAATACAATTTTAGTGTGACACAGTGCTGTTAAATGTAAAATTACATAATTTTACTTGTGAAATCTCTTGATTGTTGTCTATAACTTTATAAGTATGGTGCTTTACACATTTGAATTATTTGTCATCAGTATTTATTTAATGGAATGCCCTATGCAGTTTAGCATAGTGGTAGCATGGTGAAGGACTGAAAGTTCATAAATCGAAACTCTATCTATCGCTTTTATATTAGGATGTCATATGACTTCCCAATATCAAAGTGACAAATAGAGTTTTAATTTATGAATTCTATTAACTCTCCATGGGGTTTAGTGCAATGATAGAAAACCTGATTCTGGAATGAAGAACCCTCGGATTGATTTCAGTTCTGGAACATCTAGTGCTTGAACTCCAGATATTTTCTTTTTTATATTAGTATTAAAAATATTTATAATTATAAGTAGTAAGTTTATGGTTGGGGGTGGGAATGGGGAGGTATTTTTTATAACGTTTATACAATTATAATTTTACTTATACATCTTTATAATTAATCCTGGACTCTGAACCAAAAATAATGATATTCGAATAATTCTTTCTTAATTGCCTTTATTTCGATAAATGACACATCATTTGTTACTTGTTTGTGTATATATTTTTTTGAACTGAATTTATTGCTATATCAATTGAACAGAAAATATTTTATATTCCATATTTTTTTATTCCTCTTTATAATTTACTTATTATCACATCTCCATCTTTTTTAAATACGCCTTAGTCTTCATTCTTGTAAAACTAAAAATACATCCATTCATTTCATTCAAGTTAATGTTAAATGATATTTAAATAATTTCTACTTTATTAACAAGTAATTAAAAAAAAAAAGTCCAGCATTTTTATTCCACACTATTTTATTTAAATCCTGGTTAATTTGTGTGTGTTTTTTTTAACAATGTATGCATAGTACATTATAATCTGTCTCCAACATTTTGATCATCTCTTATAATCATTTCTAAGGACTATTCCTTTACTGTCTTTTTATATTTAGCTTGCATCATTTTATATATAGTATTGATAGATTCCTAATACAAAAATTTTTATATTCTAAAATTTCTCTGTATATTTCATTTTTAAACCAAGTTTTAATGGAAAAAAAATAAAAAGTTTGTTTTAAGATCAGTTATAGCATCAGCATTCGACTGTAATTTGTTATGAAAAATATTGCATAATTTCAGTGTTGTAGATATTTTAAAGCTGTTATTGCATCATGAGTTTTTTATGCTAGCAGTCCCTTTTTTGTGCTAAGTATGGCAAAGGATATTACGTATCGGCATAATCTGTTTTATTGTTTAATCGCATTTCTGACTAATCTTTTTTAGTTTTTTTGGATATCTTTTTTTTCTAGAGAAATTAGAAGGGCCTTATTTAGTTTATGAATGATTGTTAATGATAACTGAATGATTGGATGGATTCCAAAAACTGGGATATTAAATAAATAACTCAAAGGAAGTAATTATAATAATGGATAAAGTTCTATGCATTTTTTTAGGTGTTAAATTACCCCTTAAATCATGCGCAATATTTATAGTTTTAAGCTTTTAAAATACTGAGTTCGCTGTATTTTTAGAGAAGCAGGATTTCTTAATACAGAAATTTATTAATATCTTTTTACACCATTAGTTTTATCAATTCTAGAGTATTGTTTGGAACTCTGAGAATGGTATATTTAATTCTAAGAAAATATAGAAATATTGATAGTATAGTAGTCTTCCTCCTCTCTCCCTATATACAGTATTTTAGTCCAAGCCATGTTGTAAATATAGAAATTTGAAAAATAGTGAACCGTATTATTCATTTTAGACGCACATATATTGGTGTGTGTAAATATTTATTCATGTTATGCACTGTGAATAAAAAAAAACTTAAATGTAGAAAATTAAAATTTCTTTTTTATTAATTTCTTATTTTGTTATGTTTTCTTCAGTTTCCTTATATTTCTTTAAAAAGTTTGTGTAATGTTAATGTTATTAATATTTATTTTTGGAAGAATAATTAGAGTTGAAATAAACATTGTAACCTTCATGCAGTGATCCTAATACGCATTTAAATCATATTAGATATTTTAATTGCTAAATTTTGGACTAATTGTTTTAAAAATTCAGTACTCAATATTCTTCCTAAATTATATTGTGCCATTTTGTCATGTGTGATGTCATTATAGTCTAGTACTTTATATTAATGGGTATGCATATAAGTGCATGAGGTCAATAACACCTATTTGTTCTCTTAACCATATATTGCATTTTCGATCTCATCTTGTTACTCCCAACATGCTTCTCTCCATATTTCTTTGAGTGGTCTGAAGTCTCTGTATTGCTCTTCTCTTAAGTGTCCCAAGTCTCAGATCCGTAAGTAAGAACTGGTAAAACACATTTATTAAAAACCTTTTTTTTTTCAAACACATAGGCATATTTCCTTTTAGTATCAAGTTATTTCTATCAAAAGCACTCCAACCAAGTTTAATTCTATGATTAATTTCATCCATTATGTTTCCATCTGTATTAATAATCTATCCAAGGTATTTGTAGCTGTTAACTTCTTCTAACTTATCATAATCAATTTTTATTTTCATATTTTGAGAAAATCCATTAAACATTACTTTAGTCTTTTTAACATTTATCTTTAGACCTACTTTTATCTGATAACTCCTGCAACATTTCCTCCAGCTCTAAAGCATTATTTGCAAAAACAACAAACAGGTGTTACTGACCTCATTGAAAAAATTAAAAGAGTGAAGTGAATTTGGGCTAGATTTATTGCTAGAAGAGATGATAATAGATGGACAATTGAAATTTTAAACTGGATTCCAAGAGATTGTAAAAGACCCAGAAAGAGACAACATGTGAGATGGCTGGATGGATGGATGAAATGTGCAGGGGTGATGTGGAGAAGAGAAGTTAAAAATCGGAGAAGATGGATTGAACTTGGAGAGACCCCCATCCTGCAGTGGATTAATAATGGTTGATGGTGATGATATAAGTTCATGTATGTACTGTATATATACATGTATATGTATATTAATATTTGCAATCCTATAGAATATGCTGATTTTAATGATTTGAATTGGAAATTGAATAAATGAAAAGATGGTGGTGAAGATATATAGGACATATTTTTTTTATGAAATTATAAAGTTTATATAAATATTAAAAAATTTTTCATGAAGTTTAGCACCATAATAGAATGACCTGGATTCAAAAATAAAGTTTCCTGGATTGAAGCTTGCTCTGCCTTTTCTAGTGCTCATGTTACAAAACCTCATGTGAGTGATTTACTATTAGATTACTTTACTAATATAAAAAAAATTATATTAAAAAAAAAAAAGTGCTGGTAATAATTTTCTAAATTATTATCTTTAATCACAGAATCAGCTTTTTCTTCTTTCATTCTTTAACAAAATAAACTTTTACTACTTTAATATTTTCTTGTAGTAGAAATATATTTCAAATAATATATTTTTAATGATATGCACGTTTTATATGCACACACTGCAAATTTAAAAATGTGATTTAGTATATAATAAGGGGTATTTTAAAAAGTAAAAAAAAAAAAGAGGTATTAGTTTAAAGAAAGTGTTTAATCTTGTTAATAATTAAAATGGAATTCTTACTTTATTAAATTCTGTCTTTTTATAATACTTTGACTTTTTATTATTATTTAAAAACAATCATAAATTTTTCTTATAATAAATCTTTTATTAAAACTAACTTCTAAGCTGCATAAAGTAAAGAAATGCTCCAATGGCTGCATGTATTATATTTAATACTTTTCTGCTTTTTTGTCTTTGAATAATTATTTTAATTAATGATCATTTGGCTAAATAAAAATCATCTAAAGAGATAATTGATTTATTAAAATTGTCTAATTAATTATGATTTTAAAATATATATATGTTTTAACGAATTAAAATAATAAAATAAATGCTTAAAAATTATATATTTTTTAAAACTATAAAGTACTATTGTATTTGAACATGATTGTAAATAAATAATTAAAGATAATACTATTACTGCTTTATGCATGAAGAAATACAAACATTAAATATAATCTTAATGCATTTTTGGTGGTCCTCTATGGTTTAATAAGAGTTTTGAAATTATACTTTCAATTTAACGATTAGTTTTCCCAATATGGTTTCATTGGCTTCGTGCTAAGGATAAAAATGGCAATTGAAATGTAGTATGCCTACTATATTGGTACTCTATCAGATATTGGAGTAAAAGGTCCTTGGATAGATTCCAATTCTGGCACTTCCAGTATTCAAATTTGTTATAAACTCCCAAGAAATAAAGACATTCAATTATAATTATTTGTTTTATGTCCTCCATGATTTATTGCAGTAGTAAAGTCTTCATATTGATTGCAGTTTTGGCAATTTTGGAACTCACTAATAATTATTCCATTTAATTATTAATATTGTTTTATGCCTTGCATGGGTTTAATGCAGTGGCAGAGTGTCAGATTTTGGAGCATGCGATACTCAGATCGATTGCAGTTCTCTGACGCTCAAACTTCTTATGAACTCCGAGCAGTAAAATCATTTGATTATTCTTTCTTTTTATACTTAGCATGGTTTAATGCAGTAGTAGAGTGTCATGATGGTAGAGCTAAAGTCCTCATCAATTCCAGTTTTGGCACTTCCAGTGCTCAAACTTTTTATGAATCCCAAGCCATAAAACTATTCTATTCTTATTGTTTTATATTTTACATGGTTTAGGGTAGAGTATCAGACTTTGGAGCATGAAGTTCTTAATTGATTCCCATTCTGGAATGCCCACCATTCAAACTAAAGTATTCAAATATTTTTTTATGCCCTACATCAGGGGTGGGCAATTGTTTTGGCTCGAGGGCCACATCGGGGGCCACTTTGTAAGGGTGAAGGTTAGCGGAGGGCCGCACCTTTTTTTCATGATGCAATAAACACACTGCTTTATTCCCTGTATTACCAAAGAAATATTTGTTTGTTCATTCTTCATTAAACACATGACATTCATCACCGATTTTTTTGGAGGGTTCATGGTTTCACT
This sequence comes from Epiperipatus broadwayi, assembly GCA_028023455.1. NCBI lineage: Eukaryota > Metazoa > Onychophora > Udeonychophora > Euonychophora > Peripatidae > Epiperipatus > Epiperipatus broadwayi. Next base: position 2,054,792 of record JAQFVV010006259.1, on the reverse strand, counting down.
AAAGTTGGAAATGTATATATTTGCTAATGCAAAGACAAAATTGAAATTAACTAGATCAACTGGAAAAGCCCTGCACATAGTATCTACACTGTGCATGTGTATTGATGTGGCCATCCTAGTGGAAAATAAGAGACGAATCTTCAGTCATGCACAGGAAGGAAATCTCAGTTCAAGATGGATTTTCCTGATTGTCTTGGAGGGCCACATAAAAACTCTTAGAGGGCCGCATGTGGCCCTCGGGCCGCTATTTGCCCACCCCTGCCCTACATGATTTAGTGCAGCAGTAGTAGAGTATGTCTTTGGATCGGTTGAAAATTCTGGCACTTTCAGCACTCGAACTTCTTATGAATTTTTTAGCAATAAAACTATTCAATTATTGTTATTTATGTCCTGCATGGATTAATGCAGTAGTAGAGTGTTGGATTTGGGAGCATAAAGTCCTTGGATCTATTTCGTTCTGGCACTTCTAGCATTCAAACTTCTTATGAACTCCCAAGCAATAAAGCTATTTTATTATTATTTATTTTATGTCTTGATATTTAGTGCAGTAATAATGTGTCCGACTATGAAATGTGAAGTCCTCATTCGATTGCGATTTTGGTTCACAAACTTCTTATGAATTTTCTAGCGATTATGCCATGTAATTATTATCATTGTTTTATGCCCTGTATGGGTTTAGTGCAATGGCAGAATGTCAAACTCTGGAGCATGAAATCCTTGGATTGGTTGAAATTCTGCCTCTTTCAATACTCATATTTATTATGAATGTTCATCAATAAAGCTATTCAATTATTATTATTTATATTCTGCATGGATTAATTCAGGGATAGAGTGTTAGATTATGGGACATGAAATCCTTGGAGCGATTCCATTTCTGGTACTTCCAATGGTTGAAATTCTTATGAATTCCAGTGCAATAAAGCCATTCAATTTTTTAAATTTTTTTTATGCCCTGCATGGATTAGTGCAGTGATAAAGTGACTTACTCTTGAGCATGAAGTCCTCGAATCAATTGAAGTTCGCACTTCCAATATTTTTAACTTCTTATGAATTCCTGAGCAATAAAGCAATTCATATTATTATTTTTATGCTCTGCAAGGGTTAGTGCAATGTTATAGTGTCTGTACTCTTGTCAAAAGCAACCACTATTGTCTTTTTTACATTTGGATGGAGTTATCATACTTTGAATAAATTGTATGATCCATTATTTGGAGTTCATTTGATATTTGTGCAATTGACAGATTGAGCACAACATCATTTGATGGGACAAACTGAAATTTATTATCTGAAAATCAATCCAGAAATCTTTAGTAGTTTCTGAATTCATTTTTCTGTCACTGAACTAAATTGCAAGAACTATATTATTTGAACAAAAAAAGATGAGTTGTTTGACCATGTGACTTAGATTGTGGTTGTTTTTTTAGGGGTGAAGTGCAATTTCTGGGTTTTCATAGTTTATATCTGGACTTTGAAATATAATTTCACCAGATTGAAGTACTTTTTAATTTCTATTAAAGTAATAAAAAATAAAAGAAATTTTCAGTGTGCTAGATCGCACCATATTATATGCTACTTCTCTTTCCTCCCCCAGACACTTACGCTTACTGTATCTCTGGATAATACTGTGACCAAATTGTAAATTAAGCAAATGAAGAGCAATTAGGAATTGTTAGCCATATATGTGAAAAATATATACTTCTAAAAGGCTTGAAAAAAAAATAGAATACCAGTGGCTCATAAACAAACATTATGCTTTAAAAGTCTTTTTAAACATTTTACAAATGCATAATATTATAATACTCATTTTATTCTGAATTAGATAATATTGTTCAGCGTAGTAGTAGAGTGTCTTAAGTCCGGAGCATGAAATCTGTGGATTGATTCCAGTTATAAGACTTCTGTAGATTGAACTTCTTACGAACCCCTGTGTAATAAAGTCATTCAATTGTTATTATTATTACTTATAATAAATGTTTTTCTCTTTTAAATTAAACTTCATGAAATTATTATAAGTTATTGCAAACATATTTTTTTAATATAATTATTAGTAGTAGTCAATGTGATTCATTTTAAACAATTTGTTCATCTTCATTAGAAATTAATACAGTTTTCATTAGTTCATTTTTAATTAGGTTCTAAAAATAAATATGTGAATAATGCTTTTGTATTTATATGTATAGTGAGAATTTTTTTTTTTTTTGATTCAATTGTTTGATTTGAATTATCTTATGCAAGATCATGGTTATGAAGTCTACTAAACTTATTCTCATAATCAATTTCTCAACACAAAAGTCTTTTTTTAGGTGGGTTTGTTGTGAATGTAATTAAGGAATGAAATGTGATTGCATAAACATATATCCTCATTACTACAGTACGGAGATGACCAATGGTATGGTAGACCATTATGATTGGGTTGTATGCTAACGTGATTAAAGATTATGAGGTAGAGAGAATAGGATCACCTAGTCTCCTACAAGACTTTAAATTGAATATTGATATTCATTAACCCTTATCTCCAAAGGGCATTCCATTCTTTACTATCTGTGGACTTCAGCAGCAGCCTGAGCTGAGCATTCAATTTTTTTCATTATAATTGTTTAAAGTATAACATATTTTTATTGTTTTACTATAATATTTTTGGTATCAAGTGTTTATTCTAAACTCATGAGCAAGAAATTATTTAGTCGTTAAATACTCTCTTACTTGTCCAGAGGTGTTTAAATAGGAACTATCCTGGCAGAAGAAGTTTGACTTACAAATATCTCAATGGCTAAAGAAAATCATGAGGGATGATGATGTGGATTTTAAATAGGTAGGAAAGACTTCTAAATAGTAATGACAGAGAAATTTGATTTTTGAGTGTGGAATTTTTTAATTTAGAAAAGTTACATTATGGAGAAACGAAAGCATCCGTTCAGGTTAGATTGTCCCAGCATATATATTCATATATAGAGCTATGGCTGATTCATCCCACCCATCAATATTTGTACAGCATGCAATTGCTGCGGGTCATGCATGCAGGCCGGATGAACCTAAAATTATGTGTAGGGAATGAAGTGATCTAAAAAGAAAAATCAAGGAGGCATTTTTTATTATTTCGGATGAGCACGCATTGAATAAAAGAGAATCGTTTTATGCTTTATCAAAGAAGTGGCATGCTGAAGCGATTTAACTCTCATTTGCATATTAGCCTATATTATTTTATACATTTGCATATTAGTATACTGTTTTGGAAATTGTGTTGTCCTTGATAATGAAGGGTAAGCCTTCGAAAACGTTTGGATAATTTATAATTTGTTGATATTTATCTATATATTATATTTTGTCGTTTGAGATATATTTTGAATTAATGTGTGTATTTATTTTAACGGATTTAAATTATATGGCTCTGACAAACTACTACCAATAATCAAGTTATGTCACTTTGTTATTATAGTTCTCGGGTATTTAGTTACTGCAACTATTTTTGATCAGCATACATGCCAGTAAGAAGATTTTACATATATCAGACTATTTGTAGGAGTCTTCCTATTTTTACTGTTCTTCAAATTCTATAATTTTTAAAAAAAATAAATATACGCAGTGTGGCCAGTGAAAAGATGATTGGTTCTTTTCCAAGTCGCTTGCAATGCCATCTTTGAATCAATGCAAGTGTTACATAATAGCAATTTAGCTATTTACCACAAAAATGTCTGATTTATGAGTTACAAAGAAATGTTGCAGTGTGTTTTCTATCTTCATGGATCATTGTCACTGCTCTTCTCTGTCATGAAATCTTAAAAATCCATTTGAAAATGTTCTTGTGACTCATGATTTCATGGCTGTCTACAGTCCGAATTGTTTCAAACATTTAACTAGCAATTTTGTTCAATTTAAAACAAAATTTAATGTTAGAGCGTAGTTGCAGGCAGTTTGGAGAAAGAACCAGTCACCTTATAAATATTCATTATGAGTTTTTATTGATAATCCCTGCCTTTTATTGTGATAAATTCAATATCATTGGAAGAAATTTTAAATGTTCACTGGAAAAAATGCTATGAATTAGAAATATTATTTTTTGCTATTATTGTAATTTATACAAGGAACATCAGTTCTATCCTTATCAGTGTGATTAGCAAAACTGCAGGAAATAAATTGCTTTAGCTCATAATTTCCCAGCATTGGTTTGGTCTTTATACCTAATCTCTTTTCAGTTTTAGAAAGCATGATTAATAACAAACTTATTTGAGAAGGTGATTTATAAAAGAAATAATAACAATATTGATTTTTAGCAGTATATTTAAAAAAGAAAACAGGTAATGATATTTATTATCAGTAAAATTAAAAATTTGTAATCAATTGCTCAAAAGGTTAAGTAGTGTTTGAGCACTGACATGACAGTTTAAGTGTAGATATTCCATTCCTTTGACTAAACTGGTTTTTTTTTCTCTTATGCTTTCCTCACTAGGAATTGCTTTAAAAACTTTTAATCCCTGATTCTGTCAATTGTCGTTGAGGTAAAATGTATAGTGTTATTTGTTTTTATAATTAAATACTGTCAAGTTACTGGTAACTTCTAGTAGTTATATTAATATCATTTTTTCAGTGACCTATCAGCTTCAATTTTAAGACCATTACTGCAATGTTGTTATGATGAAGTTCATCCATTTCATTTCTGATCATCTTTATGTTTGTTCATATGAATTAGGTTACCTCATAATATGATCCAAATAAATGCATTTTAAGGTGATTATTTAAATTTCATGTGAACGTTATCCAAATGCATATCTACTTGTTTATTTTTTGCTATCACCTTATAATACAAGCTATCTTTGTTCATTCCATCTATACTTTCTTTTCAAAATTATGTAGCATCATTTATTACATTTTATATCCTCTAGATTAAGAGGGCTTTACGAATACATTATCTTTATGCCATTAATTCTTGCACTAGTTATTGCTTAGTAGGTTACCTTTTACCATTTTGAAATTGGGATAACACATTTTAAAAAATTATTCAACTGGAGTCGATAATTTTGGAGAGATAAAAATTTGCAGATCACACGATATTTTTGAGATGCCAGAGTGAGCAACAAGTTAAACCTGATAACTTAAAATTATATAAAAATAAACATTAAATCTTATTCTCAATCAAAAATTAATCTTTGAAACAAAGCCTAACAATTTAAATTTATTATTTGTGAGTCAATCCTTATTTATATTTCCTAATAATTTCACCTCCCAGCTTTCTGACCAGTTATTATGATCATATTTTTAGTACATTGTATTTTTGATAAAGATTTACTGGTTAATTGGAAAAATGCAGTAGTAATACTGATATTTAAGAAAGGCATACAGAAAATATTACAAATTATAGACCTACTATATCAGTTCTGAAGAAAATCTTTACCAAAATTCTTACTATTAGTTTACAGGAATTAAGATTCATACCAATTAAAAGAGTAAGCTGGATTGAAAAATGATTTTAACACTCTGGGTCACTTCAAAATATTGATAGAAGTTGCAGAAAGGTCTAATGAATAGGAGTTGCCATTATGCTTTGGATTTGCAGGTTATAAAAAGGCATTTGATTTTTTACATATTTTCACAGTGATTAAAGCTTTAAACCATTAAGATAGTTATCCAGGATACTGTTTGATTTTGAACAACATTTACCAAAATGCAATGGTAAAAATTAGATTACATGATGATAGTACAAAAGTTATCGTTGAGAAGAGTATACGACAGTGATTTTATGTCCTAAACTTTTTGCAGCAATTTTACAAGAAGTATTTTCTGGATTAAAATGTAAAGCTATGAGAATAAAAATACTGATTATTTAAATCATCCAAATTTTGCAGCTGATGTGATTATTTTTGCAAGTAATACTTCAGTGTTTCAGCAAATGATTCCAGAATTATCAAACGAAAGTAAAAAAAATAGACTAAAGATAAATACTAAAAAAGACTAAAATAATAGGCAATTTTTTTTTTTCATATTAATGATTGATAATTATGAATTAGATATTAACAACTTTACGATTGATAATCATGAATTAAAAGTTAACAACTACAAATACTTTGTTTAGGTTATTAATACAGATGGAAACATAATGAAATTAGTCACAGAATTGAATTTGGTTGAAGTGTTTTTCCTAGAAATAACTCAATACTATATGGAAATATGCCTATGTATTTGGAAAAAAAAAAAAAATTGAAAAGCTTTTTATTAGATGTGTTTTACCACTTCTTACTTATGGATCTGAGGCTTGGACAGTTGACAGAAGAGCAAGCTTAAAACCCCATAGGAAAATGCTAGTGTACAATACTATATTTTGAATGAATTTTTTTGCTGATTTTGTTATATTTAGCTAGAATTAGCTAAATTATACTAAACTGCCATGTTAAAGTATTCAGATTCACCACTCAGCAAAGTATGGAGAGATGAATATAGAAAAAAATCAAAAGCAATTTAGTTGGGTGAGAAAACGAATGGATATCATTATCATCATTGAAAAATAATAACACTGAAATGGAGCTGGGTAAGACATAATGCTACACGAAATGATAATAGATGGCTGGTTGAAGTCTTAAATTAGATTCCAAGACATTATAATAGACATTGATTAATGGATGAAATAAAAAAATATGTTAGTATGATGGGAATAGAAACTTTCATCCTGCAATAGATTGTTAATAGTTGAAGAATGATGTGGCCTTATAATTAAATAAAAGATAGACAATTATATCTTAACAAGATTTTCAATAGAGAACTAAAGTACTCACTATATAGTTATTGAAGCTTATGCCCCCCTTCTCTCTTCACAGCTAAGTTTAGGTACTTCTGCATTTTAAAACATAAAAAATGGATATATTATTTTTGTGCAAAAGGTAGACATGTTATTATTTCTTTAACAATATTGAACTAATACTGAAAATGAGAATTTTTAAAATCCTTCTTGATTATAACCCAAGTCCTGTATTATTCTTAAGAAACAAATTTATTTTGCATTCTCATTTTGATTGTATTTATAAAAGTAATAATTTGAAAGACCATCAATTTGATTTTAATACAAATATATATAAATGGACAATTGAAATCTTAAACTGGGTTCCAAGAGATTGTAAAAGACCCAGAAAGAGACTACATGTGAGATGGATGGATGAAATAAGAAAGTGTGCAGGGGTGATGTGGAAAAAAGAAGCTAAACATCAGAGATGGTTTGAACTTGGAGAGACCTTCATCCTGTAGTGGATAGATAATGGTTGATGATGATGATGATATATAGTCACAATTTATTAATTCGATCATGCACAGATTAAACTAGGATACAATAATATAGAACTTAATTCTACAATAAGTGAGTAAATTATTGACCACATCTATTTTTAGAACTTTAACAATAAACTGTGAAAATAGAACATCATATTTATAACTTTATTAGAATTAGAATTTAGAAGAATAAAACAGTGACTTAAAGCAAGACTATAACTAGATATTAGAAATAAATAAATGTTTAATTAAGTATAGGATAAATTTTGATATTTTGTAATTTATTATTATACCCATTTTATACGTGAATAAATTTCTTTATAAAAAATAATTGAAATTTATTTATTATTTTAAACTTTTCCTGGTATACAGTTATATATTTATTACTTCTTTTTTTAGAATCATTTTTATTTGCTATTGATAGTGAAGGATAAATTCCAAAGATGATGTACATATTTCATTTAACAAGAATGCCAATTATTTTTTTAATGATTGTCAGTGTTTATAAGCTTATCTTTAATAAATATTGCTGAATGATAAATTCATTAATAATTATATATGTGTTGTGTTAACAGATGTGTATATTGTTTAAAAATCGTTTTTATTGTTGATATTCATTGGTCAAAATAAATACAACAACTGCATAAAGTTTTAGTCATTCTTTCATAATCTCATATAACTTAATGAAAATCTAAACTTTCTTGACTAAATTAAATTTAAAGATTCCAAATTTTGTAACCTCAGAACTATGATGCTATCATGCCCAGATGAGTATCCAGTATCGGTTGTGAGTGGTCTTAGATTTGGGCACTTTTATGTCAAATAGTAATATTTTGATAAATGTTGAGCAAGAATAATGACAATGCTAGAGATTGTAACCTAGGTCAATTGAAGAGTGCTAGTTCAACATGAAATGCATCTTGGGGGTCATTTATCAATTTTAGATGCCTTTATTCATGTGATTAAAGTATATGGAATGAAATGAAAAATTATAAGTATAATTAAGATATTACATATGAAAAAAAAAAGAGAAGTGGAGTTGACATAATTATTCCATATGGTTATTTCTAATAATTGTATAGATATATTAATCTTAAATTGGATTGAAAGTATATATAGGTTAGAAATGATACAATAATGCAGGAAGTTCGCCATCTTTAAATTAATTGTAATAATTTGATATTGATAAATACTGGGCAAGGCACTGGAGACTTGATAAATTGTGATCTATCTTAAAATTAACCTTTTTCAGACATCTTTATTTTAGTGATTAAAGTATGTATGATGAAATAGAAAGTAGATGTATTTTAGAAGTTATATTTATTGCGTTTACTGATATATTAGGAATATTTTCATAATCTCCATAATTCCTCTTTCTTTTTTATTCTTCATATAAATTAAGATACAATAAAAGACAAATGCCCCCCAAGATGCATTTCATGCTGAACCAGCACTCATCAGTAACTAATACTTTTATGATAATTTTAGAAATACTATTCTCTTGGGAAATTTTTTTGTAATTGTTAATGCTTGTCTGTGTGTGTGTATTGTTAAGAAGCATGTTCTTCAACTGCATGTGTATACATCATGTAGTAAATATTGCAACTATTAAAAAAGGAAAAAAATTAAATGCAACTTGTATAAATTATTTTTGTAAATATTAATAAGCATGGCTTTAAGCTTATATATGAAATAGAAGTATATTCTCTTATTTTTCTCCTTCACTTTTTTTGCATATCTTCGTATAATCATATATATTATTTATAATACTTCACTCATATACACTTTAATGCAATTAATTTTCTTAAAAACTTTTATTTTCTTTCAGTTTCGACTGTCCAGCAGTCTTCTTCAGAGCTCCATCTTCCTTACAGTTGTTTTAAGGATTAGAGAAAAGAAGAAAGACAAGTTTTGGATATATGTAATATATAATATATGAGATGGAAAATATAGCCAATATAAAAATGTTAATGGACTACATTAAAGAATTAGAAGGATATGAAATATCAAGAATATTAAATGAGACAGTCATTTTAATTAAAGTTAAAACAACTGTAAGGAAGATGGAGCTCTGAAGAAGACTGCTGGACAGTCGAAACTGTAAGAAAATAAAGAAGTTTTTAAGAAAATTAATTGCATTAAAGTGTATATGAGTGAAGTATTATAAATAATATATATGAAATAGAAGTAGACAAAATCCTTTACAAGCTGTCGATAAACACATATATCAACATTTTCTATGTCCGAAAATCCTTTAAAAGAAGAGCAGCTATCCTTAAAATTTTCGATTCAAATAAAATTTGATTTTCTGGAAAATGTTGAAATTAAGAGCGATATAAAAAATGAGATTTTGGCTCTATCCTTATTCAATTCATTATAATTTCAAAATTAATAATACATGTTTATATCTGTTTTGGATTTGTTTTTCATTCTTAATTTTAACATTTGTCAAAAATCCAATGTTTATTTAGAGTGAAAGCTTTAAGAATATACATCCTCTCTAAATAGTTTTATTGATAACTTGTGTGTGAGGTGGTGGTGGTGGTGGGGGGGGGGTTGTCTGCTTCTATTTTGTAAATGATATTTATACCATTTTCTATTATAAATGAACAGCTGTCCTCTAAATGTTAAACCAGCATCAATTTATAAAGCGTAGTTTCTTTAAATCTTTGCTATATGTATCTGTGAATGCATTTTTAAGTCGTTCATTAAAAAAAAATTAATTTGATTAATAAGATACACATACTTCAGAGTTTTCTTTTCTTCTGATACAATTAAGTAATAAATAATATTTCATGGTTGTTTACTCTTAGCATGTTGAAACCGTTTGAGGGCGTAATTTCTATGCAGATGCACAGAAATATGCCATTTATCATCATCATTGACGGCTTTCCATTGAGTATCATCTTGTTAAGAGTTGCTCCCTGATTCTCAGTATGTTGCACCCGATAAATTTTGAAATGTTCATTACATAAACGAAGGCAAAACTCCCCATACAGTAGTGCCAACAAATTATGTGCTAGTATAGAGATGGTGATCATGTGATGTTTGATGTTCATTACATCATTGCCTATCAAGTATTTCAATTGTTTAAGTTTTTGTGATCAAATTTATTACAGTTAAAATTTAAAGTAAAGCAAAAGTTACACTGTCTGGTTTAATGCAGTATGAAATAGTGAATTCAAAGTTTACGCAATGCGGCCCCAGCTCTCACCTCCTTTATTCAAATTTATTAACCCTTGACCAATAAGCCATTCTTTTTTTTCAATGTAGGATGTTTTCATCAATATATGATGATGGTGCTTATTTATATAATAGACCACCCTTAAATTATAATGGACATCAATTTTTACAGTTTATATTAATGCTTTTTAATATGTAACATTGGTGTATTGTATTTTAAGTTATATTAAAATGCCTTTATGCTAAATAGGGGAAAAAAGATCAAACATTTGGAAATAAGCCTCCCAAAATCACTTTAATTGTATTATTTTACATATTACTACCAAGCAGAAAACACCTAGATAATATTTGATATCACATAATGATTAATTTATTATGGTGGAGTTAATGCAATAACTATCCATGGATTATGCTACAAAAATTTGTTTTAATATTTATTTTATCAGGTTTCTGCATTAGGTTTGATATATATGATGGAATATAAAGCAGCTTCTCTGTGTATAGATTATATATTCAGAAAACCTGTTTCTTTCAAACTTTTTATATATTCCAGTAAAAGTTCATTTACTTCTTATTTCTTATTCATCACCATTATCATCATCAACCATTATCAATCCACTGCAGGATGAAGGTCTCTCCAAGTTAAATCCATCTTCTCCTATCTTTAGCTTCTCTTCTCCGATCTATAGCTTCTCTTCACATCAAACCTGCACACTTTCTTATGTCATCCATCCATCTCACATATGGTCTCTTTCTGGGTCTTTTACAATCTCTTGGAATCCAGTTTAAAATTTCAATTGTCCATCTATTATCATTTCTTCTAGCAATATGTCCAGCCCAACTCCGGTTCAGTCTTTTAATATTTTCAATGAGATCAGTAACACCTGTTTGTTCTCTTACCCATATATTGCATTTTCGATCTCTTCTTGTTACTCCCAACATGCATCTTTCTATACTTCTTTGAGTAGTCTGAAGTCTCTGTATTGCTCTTCTATTAAGTATTCAAGTTTCAGATCCATAAGTAAGAACTGGTAAAACACATTTATTAAAAAACATTCCTTTTCAAACACATAGGCATATTTCCTTTTAGTATCAAGTTATTTCTACCAAAAGCACTCTAACCAAATTAATTCTATGATTAATTTCATCCATTATGTTTCCATATGACCATGGTATTTGTAACTGTTAACTTCTTCTAACTCATCATAATCAATCTTTATTTTCAAATTTGAGAAAATCCATTAAACATTACTTTAGTCTTTTTAACATTTATCTTTAGTCCTACTTTTCGACTTTCATCTGATAACTCCTGCAACATTTCCTGCAGCTCTAAAGCATTGTTTGCAAAAACATCATCATCTGCAAAATCGAAATGACTTAAATAATCACCATTTACTTTCACTCCTTTAGCTTCTCATTTTAATCCACAAAATACTTCTTGCAGCACTGCTGTAAAAAGTTTTGAAGAGATGGAATCATCCTGTCTTACATCCTTCTAAATGTTGACTTTCCCAGTATCATTATGTGATCTAATTGTTGCTGTTGCATTTTTATAAATATTCTTTAAAATATGACAATATCCTGGATCTATACCTTGATGATCCAATGCTTTAATCACTGAAGAAATATTGAATCAAATGCCTTTTCATAATCTACAAATCCAAAGCATAATGGCAACTCATATTCACTTGTCCTTTTTATAACTTCTCTCAATACCTGGATATGACCTGTATTAAAACCACTTTTAAATCCAGCTTGTTCTCTTGGTTGGTAGAAATTCATTGTTCTCTATAGACGAATTGTAATTATCTTGGTAAAAATTTTGTATAAAACTGCATTCTTCCAATCATCTGGTACATCTTTATCATTTAGACATTTGTTATATAACTTTGTTAAAAAAAATTTCTTTTTCTTCATCTGCTTCTTTTAATATATCAATTATAATTCCATTCATTACCTGGAGCCTTTCCTTTCTTCATACATTTAATTGCATGTCTCACTTCTTCATTCAAAATTCTGGGCAATTCAGAAGATGTAATAGATATAGGAGGTACTTGTTCTTTATTACTATATAATTTTTGATAAAAGTCTTCTACCCATTTCATGATGTCCTCTCACTTTTTAGTAATAATTCCATCTTTTTTTTATTATTGCAGATATAAATTTCCTACCAATACCAAAATGTTGTTTTACACTCTTGAGTCTTTTATTCGCTTCTACAGCGTTCCTTGCTAGTTCACAATTATACTTTCTTTTATCATTTTCAACTCTTTTCCGCACCATTTTACAAAATTCGAGATATTCAATCCTTTTTAATGCATCATTTTTGTATATTTTCATATTCCTTCTTTTCTTCATAAATTTTCTAGTCTCAGTAGAAATTTTATTGATCAATTGCTGCTTTTTTTTATCAGATATCTTAGTTCAATTTTTAAAAGTGTATCTGTCATTTTTCATATTAATTTCATTCAAATCTGAATCATGTTCAAAATCTACTAATACTTGAAACCAATTTCTAAGTTCTAATTTAAATTCATTAGAATGTTTCTGAAGATTAGGAATATCAACTGTAAATATTGTTTTTCTTAATAATTTTGGTCTCTCTAGTTTTGCATTAACATGTATCTTACATCTTACAAACCGATGATCACTTCCTGTGTTAAATTTATTAAGAACATTACAATCTTGAAATATGTATTTTCTGTCAGTCAAAATATAATCCAATTCTGTTGTACCTTCATTTGTATGCTTCCATGTCCATTTCCTTTTAACATTTTTTTCAAAAAAATAATTCATAATATAAAGTTTTTCTTTTTCTGCAAACTCCACAAGTCTATGTCCTCTCTCATTTCTACTACCATAACCAAAATTACCTACAGCACTTTCATCTTTCATTTGTTTACTAATTCTAGAATTAAAGTCTCCCATAACAATTTTAAAATGTTGCTTACTCTGATCAAAAGCCTTTTGTACATCCATATAAAAATCTTCTACTACTTCATCACTATGAGAACTTGTTGGTGCATAAACCTAAATTATCTGCATTTGGTATCTGCTATTAAGTTGTATAACTAATCTTGTCACTCTGTCCGATACACCATCAATCTCCACAATGTTCTTCCACTTTTTATTTATAAGGAATCCTATTCCACTTGTATTTCCAATATTTATGCCTTTATAATAGAGTACATGTCCACTTCTTAAATCAATTGTCTCTTCACCTTTTCTTCTAACTTCACAAAGTCCAATAATGTCCCATTTAATATAAGACTGTTCTTCTTCTAATTCTTGCAATCTTCCTTCACTTGAAAGTGATCTGCAGTTAGTCTCATCAAATGGCAGCCTGGGTCCACAATCAGGGGATTCTTAGCACCCTCCGCTGCCTTGTTTGGTGACTTTACAACCTCCTGGGAATAAGGGCCATGATTTATTTTTGTCTGTCATAATTGAATATATCTATTGGAAAAATATTTATCATTTACACAAACTTTCATTCAGCCTTATCAGGCAACTGTGAAGAAAGACCATGGTGTTTTTTGATCTTAAACTCAGAGGTAAAAAGCCAATGCTAATGCATCTTGGTAAGCAGCCCATCCATGTTCGTGTACTATATGAATAATCACATAGTAATAACAGCTGCAACGACAAGAAGATATGGAGTAGAGATTAGGAATTTGCCCTGCTCAGTTCCTTTAAGGCCTCCAAGAGGAATTAGAGGTCTCCTTTCAGTTAATAGCAAACTCCTTTCTACAGCCTATTTCTTATTACACAATTATATTTGAAACTTATATTAATTTCCACTATCATACCTCTGTATTCTCCAATGTTATTATAAAGCTTTTTCACTTTATTTACTTCTATATTTCTTTCATTCTTTGTGCAATGTACTCTCTGTTCTCTCTCTTTATTTCTCATAATTTATGTCTACAATCCATATTTTTATTCCATCTAGTATTTAAAACTCCTGCTCATTTTCCATTATGTAAATTTTTTTTACCATCTTTTGTAATATTCTTTTTACATTTACCCCATTTCTTATATAAACACATGGAAATAAGTTGTCTATCTATTAACTTTGCATGCTGTAAACAGTTTTTGTTTAATGTGTTTATTATCTTCTCCATATAATTCACTTAAATGATATTTTTATTAATCTAATTTTATTCACATTTTGACTAGATAATGTAATAACTGTGCTGTATGATGGGGAATTATGTGTTATATAAAGTCACACACACATAGATATATATCACATTTATAATACAAGCTTATTAAGTCACATGATGTATGACTTGATTTTTTTACTATTACAGTTTTGCTTTTGAGGCTTTGGCAATATTATATTGCTAACACTATTAATATATGATGTGGCTGAAAATTGTTCAGACCCATATAGCTATTTAAGTTAGATAGCTGGATTTGAAGACATAGATGTCTAAAAAATTCAGATTTTCTACTTAATAGTTAAGTATTAGATAAATGCAGTGCTTGAGTTGGTATTTTGGATCTAGTGTCTGAATATCTTAACTCCTCACTGAAAAGAGCCATCAGCTCGAAATTGGTTTAGGGATAGGGATAATTCTATATGGACATTTTAAATGCTTTCTCTTCAGGTGTTTATCGGAAAAGTTTTAGATCTATTAGCACGCTCATTATATTATATTTATTTAGAATAATATATTTCAAATTTTTGTCTTATATTTATGAATTAACTTTTTTGACAATCTAGTGCTTTTATTTTTAGAAATGGGAAAAGGGATACAATAAATCTTAATTTTTGAAAGTTTGATTTTGTCTTTTTAGATAACATCACAGAATAGGGTATAGCAGTCTATTCAAACAATATTAAATAGTTTGTGTTTTTAAAATGTATGTGTGGAAATGTAATGTTTAGCTATACAAAACAATTTAATATCAGAAGTTAATACACATCTTAAGTTAAAATTAGATTTGTAAGGGAAGTTAAATTCCACAATAACAGAATCACATTTGTGGCAAATTTCAGTATGATTTTTGTTCCTAAATTGTATTTTTCAATTTTTTTGTATAATTTTAAAAATCTTAATGTAAAAGATTTGCTGCTGTAGGATAAATGAATGCCTATATTTCATTATATATATATGCATATATTTTTTTCTCATCTATAATTTTTTGTTTTTACACACACATTGCCTTCTAAAATATGTTGAGATTAATCATATATGTACTAATGTAAATAAATAATAGTAAAATATTCTTCTATCTATTTAACACAATACATTTCGAAAATAGCAGACAATTTCAACTGTCCAACAATTTTCTTCAGATCAAGTTTCTTTATATCAAATTAATACATGATCTTATCTTTGCTTATAGTAAATCTAATTCTTATGACTGATTCAAAACTAAGCATAAGTGATTAACAGATACCAGATATGTCAGTAGACTCACTGACTAGTTTCTAGTCACTGATTCTTCATCAGTTTTGTTCTTAATTATCTAGCATCTCATATTAGTTATTTTATTACTAACAAGCTAATTACTTAAAATTTCAAACATCCTAAAATTTTGAACCATCCTCATATATATAGAATATATTGTTCTGACCATAAATCACTTAACTATACTTTAGTGACCTCATTTATATATAGCAATAGACACCTTTTGATCTTTATGATAGTTGTATTTGATCACAACTTAGGAATATTTGTGATTTCATAGAATAATAAGAATAAAAATTAAGAATAAAAATGACCAAGTGCAAAATAAATGTCCTCTATTGAATTGGTGAATGGTAGTAGTTATTAAAAATTTGATCAACTTGATATTAAAAGGAAATATGCGTATGTGTTTGAAAAGGAAAGTTTTTAATAAATGTGTTTTACCAGTTCTTACTTATGGATCTGAGATTTGGACACTTAATAGAAGAGCAATACAGAGACTTCAGACCACTCAAAGAAGTATGGAGAGATGCAGGTTAGGAGTAATAAGAAGAGATTGAAAATGCAATATATGGGTAAAAGAACAAACAGGTGTTACTGACCTCATTGAAAAAATTAAAAGACTGAAGTGGAGTTGGGCTGGATATATTGTTAGAAGAAATGATAATAGATGGCCAATTGAAATTTTAAACTGGATTCCAAGAGATTATAAAAGACCCAGAGAGAGATCACATGTGAGATGGATGGATGAAATAAAGTGTGCAGGGGTGATGTGGAGAAAAGAAGCTAAAGATCAGAGAAGATGGATTGAACTTGGAGAGACCTTCATCCTGCAGTGGATTGAGAATGGTTGATGATGTCTGCCTTACTATCTGGTATATATTGGTTGCTTATATTTATATTTAATTGAGCCAAGTTGTAATTAATTTATAATTTAATATTTTTCTGCTATCATCAATTTTTGTTTATTTATTTATTTCAGATTTTTTCCCCTCCCAACCATTTTATTACTAATTGAGTTATCATTTAAATGTTTTACAGAAACTTTTATTTTCCTGTGCTGGTTTGAACTAAATGGCTAAATCTAACTTGGAATAAAATAAATAAAAGTTTAGAACTGTCCAATAATATGTAAGTGCTTAAGCATCACCATTTAGACTTATATATATATATATAATTTAGTCTGATTAAATTTTTTCAGAAATATATAAAGGATCCTCTTTGCTCTTTTTTGATATCTGAATTTGTTTTTGTAAAGACTATTAATAAGTATTCTCTGATTTTTTTTTCTGCAATTAACATTAACAGTAATGTCATCTCTTGTATGCCAATTCTGTAGACAAACTTTTGCAGATATTTATTAATCCTTGAAATTAAAAATGCGAATATTTTAATGGGATATGACTAATTATGAGAATAATTTAATTCTATAGAAAGCTTGGGAACATTATCAAAATTAATCATGAATTAGCTTAAATGGATTCTAAAATTATTTGTGGATGCTTTGATGTGGTATTTTATAAACATTTTAAAAAATAACCTATTGCTTTTTTTGCATTTGTTTGTTTTTTGTTTATAGTATTTGGTCAGTTTACTTTCTATATTTGTGTGTATATGTCTGTGTGTTTAGTAGTACACTTTTGCCTGCCATTCTACTGTCTAGCATATGAATTCAGGTAGAACTTGAAAACTATTTCAGAATAGCTGAAATGTTTTAAGAAAACCTTAGGATTTTTTCCCCCAGGTAATTAATATTTAGCTAAATTAGCTCACTATCCAATTATTAACCAGCAATTAATAAATTCGCATTTTCTTCTGTTCTCACTAAATTTATGCCATCTAGTGGAAGTTTTAGTAATCAATAGCTGCCAGATATTGTTTATTTATAAATCGCTATCTGATGTTGCTTTAACCAAATAACCTTAGACTAATTTTTAGCTTATGGCTTTGATCAGTGAAGAGATTTTTTTGATAGGATAGCATTGGATAGAGATACCATCTGGCTTCTATTGATTACTAAAGCTTACACTAGATGGCATAAATATAGTAAGAATAGAAGATTATATTAATGAATAGCAAAATGTAAGCAAAAATAATGTGATCATTTAATGTTTAAATGGATATCTTATTCTTAACCAGAGAATAAAGCAGGAAAAGAAAACCATTAAATTGTCACCAGCCTGCATTTAACTGGCTTGATTATGTTTGATTTATCATAAGTGTGTGTGTGCACATGTAAACTTCTAATGATTGTTAATGATTCTCTTTTATAGAATTAATTTAAAATTACTATTATAAGTTATTATATGTCTATTTTACACATATTTGTCATTTGTTTTTCAGATTATATTAGATTTTTGGCAGTAATTGTTCTTTGAATAATAAATTCTTTTTTTTATATATATTACTATCAGTGAATATGTATATAAACTTAGAAATGTAAAATCACAAACTTGAATAATGAAAAGAGGATAGTATTTATCAAATTGTTGTCCAAAAACTGATGAACTAATGATATATGTTTTTATTCACATGAAATTTTATTGCTTTATTTTTTAATATTTTTGACTGTTTTATACACCAAGTTTTTATACATAAAAATAGCTTCATGGTGTTGTGATTCATCCATTGATTTGCCAAGCCTATGGTATGGTATATGAATATGAATGAAACTTGATGATCTAACTATTTTTAATTAAAGTATAAAATGAATGAAACTTGCAAAAGCTTTAATTAACAGATGATCATCACAATTGTTTCTCTGTGAAGGGATTCTGGGGAGGCAATCAATGGGCTGTTTATGATTGATTTACCCACATAAGAATCATGTTAGTAAAAATTAATATGTGCTTGCTCTTAATCTGTGATTCAGGAGTGGGCAAATTTTTTCAGTGGTGGGCCAACCCAAACTTTTTATCTGTGCTTTAGGGATTTAACCTTTTCACTGGTGAAGCGGCCATATTGAATATTTAAAAAATTATATTAAGCCACACATTTTATCATAATATATGTTTGTATTACACAAAAATGACATAATTTATATTATTTGAAATGTCAAAAGAATGTAATGTATATTATTTGAAACATCAAAGAATGTAATGAGACTGAAAAAAATATAGTCATTGATATTCAAAATAATAAAAAAAAGAATAAAAGTTAATATTTCTAATAATTATTTTCATATTATTTCATAAATTCAAAATTATCATGCATACAACTTAAAATTATATTTTTGTTAGTAGGTTAGTTGGATTCATCATAAAATTTCTAAAAAATTGATATATAATAACACTTACCTAAGGTAATCCATCACTTGAAAACTTGGTAGAATAAAGACATTAGTACCTTTCATTTTTCCTAGTAGCCCTTCAAAATGTATTTCCATACGGGGGTTTACAATGAATATGTCATCCCTAATAACAAGTAGTTAATATTGATCAATAATTAGTATAATTTGAATATTATAATAAAGAACTTCAATACAGTTTGTAATTTATTAAAAAGTATTACTAAAATAGTCACTATATACAAAATAAAATAATAAGTGAATGAAATACTAAATTCATTATAGAGTTAAGCTTGAGGTACATAAGTTAGTATTTTAGAGTTAGTGCGATATAGTATTATTTATCCTATCTATATAGGTTTTGAGAGCTCATATTGCTTCATGCTACTATGACCATAAATTTAGTAATAGTTTCATCAACTGCCACCTCTCTTTGCATGTGATATGCAGCTTTG
Organism: Epiperipatus broadwayi; assembly: GCA_028023455.1. NCBI lineage: Eukaryota > Metazoa > Onychophora > Udeonychophora > Euonychophora > Peripatidae > Epiperipatus > Epiperipatus broadwayi. The sequence goes on along the minus strand of JAQFVV010006259.1, from coordinate 2,035,197 downwards.
AAATTTACATTGCAGTAGTCTATAATTGTCCTAAGTTTATATATATATACTGTCAAAATCTTTACTTTTAGCTTTTGCACATTTTTATTATTATTAAAATGCAGACAAGACATTATAGAAAAATCTAAAACGAGTCATAATATTTCCAAATCCACGTTATAGCAAAAAATGCAGATAATTTACGATATAATGTAGCCAATAAACATCACATGATCACCATTTCTTATGCTTGCTCTTAACTGTTATTAAAACAGGCAACACTCTATACATATTGCCATTCAGTGCATTACTGACGAAGTCCACAAGCCTGAAACTAGTCTGGAGATATTGGATGAGTAGGCACTAGATGAGGATTTTATGCACAAGCCTTCTGGAATCCATTGATTACACTGGCTTGCACTGAGTGGCAGGCAATACATATAGAGAGTTTTGCCTGTTTTGATATAAATGTACACAATCACGATCTTTTTTTTTAGTTTCAATAATAATTTTTCCTTTTATTTTTTAGCAAATATAAATATATAAAAATAAAATAATAATTAAAAAAATATGCAGCTTTGAAATTTACATTGCAATAATGTATAATCGACCCAAGTTTATATACTGTCAAAATTGTTACTTTTAGCATTTGCATATTTTTATTATTAAAATGCAGAGAAGACATTATAGAAAAATATAATATTTGCAAAATATTTTTACATTTGTCTCATATAACCTAATTCAAATACTGGACCCAAGCTCACATCATAGCAAAAAATGTAGATAATTTATGAAATACGTTTATACAATCGCAATCTATTTTTTTGATTAGCGTTTTCAATAATAATTTTTTCATATATTTTTTATCAAATATAAATTCAAATAATAATTAAAAAATATATAAAAATAAAATAATTAAAAAATATATAAAAATAAAGACTTACCATTGACCCCCAATAATGTTGTCTTCAAAGTACATCGGTAAAAAAGTTATTTTTTCCGATGTACTTTTTACGACGCTTGTTACTTCTTTGATATTAAAAAAACTAAGAGAAAAACAAAATTCAATTTAGTTGATCACACCAAAATATTATCATAAAATTTTTATTTTTTATCGTAGAAAAATAAAACTTATCGTTATGCGAAAGTAGAAAGAAAGATGGTGCCAAAAACGGATGTGTAGACTGTGTAGATTTCCGTTAATCTTAAGCGAAAATCAAATGTTTATAATTTGAAATTTCTTGCGCGTTTTAAGTGCTCATAATAACAAAAAAGTTAAAATAAAAGAATGTAAAAATTTTATTTCAATATTTATTAATCACATGAAGATCATAATTATTACAATTGGCATAAAATATATTTTACTTATTATAGCCGCCGTTAAAACCTTTTTAACAATAGTACACACCTCTTTTTTTTCTTTCAAAATATATATGACTTTTAAAATATGTTCTTTTTCCACTAAATCCAATCAAAAAATATATACATTCTCCTTTTTCTTTCCAAAAACTTTATTTTTTCTATCACTATATATATATTTACTTGTTTACCACATCCGTTTCGACTATATTATTTGTAGTCATTTTCAAGGATCTACAAAATACATATTTACATCTTTATAATTATCAATAAAATTATATATGAAGGGAAAAAAAAATTATAAATAAAATAAAAACATAAAAATGCATTTATCCCTATTATAAAAAAACAATAACATTTTCCTTTCATTTATCAATACATCTTTTTTTACATACTACATTATATATACACTACACTTGTTTCTTTTCTTCCCAAACCCTTTCCATTTTTTAACCTATGGTTCTATGCATTTCTTTTTTTAAACAAACCACAAATATTTTTTTCTTTTCCTTTTTATACCTCTTAAGTAATTACTTTAAAACAATACCTTTACCTACAAATTTATTCTTTACTTAAAATATATCATTTACATAATTTATTCTATTCAGAACAGCTTTATTTCTTTTTATATAAACTCTCCTTTGCTAGTGTATTTTAAGTAAAGAATAAATTTGTAGGTAAAGATATTATTTTAAAGTAATTACTTAAGAGGTATAAAAAGGAAAGGAAAAAAAATATTTGTGGTTTGTTTAGAAAAAGAAATGTATAGGTAAAAAAAAGGAAAAAGTTTGGGAAGAAAAGAAACAAGTAAGTGTAGTGTATATATATTGTAGTATATATATATAAAAGATGTATTGATAAATGAAAGGAAAATGTTATTGTCTTTTATGATAGGAATAGATGCATTTTTATGATTTTATTTTATTTTTAATTGTATCGATAATTATAAAGATGTAAATATGTATTTTGTAGATCCTTGAAATTGATTACCAATAAGGTAGTCGAAATGTTGGATGTGGTAAACAAGTAAATGTATTTATATGATAATAGAAAAAATTTTTGGAAAGAAAAAAGGAGTGTAAATATTTTTTGATTGGATTTAGTGGAAGAGAACATTATATTTTACAATTATCATATTATTATTTGCATGTAATTATATAACTGCAAACAAAAATAAGAAAAATATAATATTAATACAGAAATTTAATCCAAAATTTAGTGAGATATTTGCCATTGTTTATTTTTATCCATGAATTCATATCTGATATAATTTTACTTGTGGTGATGCACAAGGTGTGCTCCAAATTTTCATCAAATATACGGGATTTGTTTTTTGATTTAGTAAATATCATTTTTGAAAAAAACTATTGATTGTACTTATATATGTTGCAACATTTTTCTAAAAACAAATTTCTATCTAATAGATATTTTGAAAATGAATGCAGCAGGATTATGACTTTTGAATGCTGGAATTGGCCCATAAATCCAGGGGTTGCCCAACCTTGCACTAAACCATTTCACACTATTTAAACATTTTTTAATGATTATTTTATGTTTTATTTGCCTATTCATAGCCATATTTACATGGATATATTTATACAGCTTGTTTATAATTGGATATTTACTAAGTAATATTTTGCATGATTAATGTCAAAAAAAAAAAAGCTTTTATTTGTGATGTAAGAAATTTTTTTCCATATAAATTTAATGAATATGTTTAGTAAATAATTATGTAAATAATTTATACAATAAAAAAAAGTTCTTTATTTTAATTAATTTTAGTCAAGAGTAAGGGTATGACATCAAAACAAATTTTTTTCGAATTAGAAGGGGGCTCTTAAATACCAGCTTAGTGATGAAAATATATATATTTTTAAGGATTTTAATGTCGGATATGTGTAGGTATAGAAAAAAAAATTCCGTATTAAGGCTTTTAAATTATCAGGCTTAAATTTTTTCTGTAAAATTAGCAATTTGTGATATGTACATATATAAGGGTCTTGCATCAAAATAATAGTGCATCTGCCAGTCATGTTTATGACCTGGAGTTTCAATCTGAGGTGAATAAGATTTGAAAATTTATTAGATTTCATTCTGGCTTAGAATTTTTTTTACAGAATGACTAGCTCTCCAAATTAAATCCAGTTTTCTTAAAGTATAGCTTTTTTTTCCCACAACAATCTAGTTAACCATTCAATATTGATTAATAACTAGATAGCTAAATGTTTTTAGGAAGGAAGTAAAATGAAGATGAAAAACTTCTCTGCATTTTACCATCATTATCAATGTACCAGGATATAAGTTAAATCCAGCATTCTTTTTTATATCACTCTAACAAGTTTTATTACTTCATCTTATTTCACCTAAGCATCTTTTTGTATCTTCTCAGTCTCTTATGACTCAGTTTGATTTTAATTATCTAATTAGTATTATCTCAAGCCAATTCTATTTCAGCCTTATAATTTTTTTAGTGATGTTTCATTTTATATTTGTTTATTCACTCTATGTATTTTGCTTTCAATCCCTTATAAATTGATGTGTATTGCTCTTCTGTTAAGTATCCAAGTATCAGATTCATAAGTGATGCACTGGTAAAATACATTTATTAATTTTTTTGCTTTCCATATGCAAAATAATATTTATCTTTAATATTATTTCTAGCAAAAGCACTAAGTTTAAATCTAAAATGTTTCCATATATTAATAGTCTATCAGATTAAGGCATTTGTAATTGCTAATTTCTAATTCATTTATATTAATCTTTTGTCTCTTTTTTAAACCAGCCATTGAATATTATATTAAGGCTTTTTTTTAGCCTTTTTCTTTAGTCCTACATTCTTCTATTCATCCATTTTATGCAGCTCTCACAGCATCCACAAAACCTAATCTCCCTTTATTTTTTGTTTGGCATTTTCATAAAACTGTTATAAAAATCTTCTTAGCAACATGTCTTCTAATCACTACAGTTGCATTTTGATAAATATTTTTCAGAATTTAACAATATCCTCATTCTGTTGAGTGTTCTAAAGCTTTAATCATGGCAGAAATGCTTACAATTGAATGAATTTTTTTTCACAACCTAGGAATAAATCTAATTCATAATTGCAACTCGTGCTCTTATGATCTTTGCTATTACACCCAAAGTTCTCTCTAGATGATTAATTTGTTTATAATAAAGATCTTATGTAGTAATGCTAGAAAACACATATGGCTGTAATTTGTAATTTTTTTTTATGGCTTTCTTATAGGCCAACATTATCTCTTTCCTCATCAAATGTTTTTTTTTATGTAATCATGTGATGTATTTATAGTTTTGCCAACAATTTTTTTGTTTCTTTATCTGCTTTTGAAATATCTATAATGATTACATAATTTATTAGAGCCTTTTCATTCTTTATAGATTTCTTTGATATTATTTCTGCATTTAAAATATATCAATTCAAAACTTTTGTATAAGCTTATTTGCTATCTTTCTTTTATTACTATTCGGATTTTTATAAAAATCCTCAAAGTGCTTCACAATGTGTTCTCTAATTTTGGTACTTACCAGTTTTTATTGCTGAAATAATTGTCAATTTAATATCAAGATATGTTATATCTTTGAAACTTTTATTCTTTTCAACAGCTTTCATTGCATTTTGTAATTATATTTTTTTATGACATCATAATTTTTATTCCATTTTGCAGAATTCCAGATATTCATTTCTTCTAAATGAGTTATTTAAAAATATTTTCATGTTCTTTTTCTTTAAACCTTTTTTTTTTTTTCATTGAAAATTTGCTGCTATTTTTTTTTTTTCACTATTTATAATCTCTTATTTTTGTTTAAGCAGAGCTTTGATGAAGACTGCTGGAAGCAAATAAAACAATAATAAGAACAAGATGTTGCATTAAATAAAATGTATAAGAAAAGGAATATAATTATATATATATTTACCTGTACAGCTATCTTCAAAATTTAATATTTTAAAATGATTTGTAAGTTCTAGCTTAGATTCATTGGGCTAGAGATATCAATTGCCAAGTTAGTCTTTTTTTAAAAAAGTTTTTAGCTTTGCATTAACACATATCTTGTTCATTGTATTAAGCATATTACAAACCTAGAATCCACATTTTCTATTAGTAAAATATAATCCAGCTCTATTATACTTTCATTTCAATGCTTCCATTTGTATTTTATCTTATGGAACCTTAAATCTAAAGAATGTGCATTTGGTATTTTCTAATATGTTGGATAACTAATATTACTGCACTGTCTAATATTACTGCACTGTCTGATATTATACCATCAACCTCCATATTGTTTTATTCTTCACTCCATTTAGTTCTTCCATTATATCTGTTGTAGTATAAAGTATGTTCCATTTTCAAATCAGTTGTCTTCACCTTGGGATATTCATGCAGTCCACCACTACCTATTCACTATTAGAGTTTTCCAAATTCTTGCATTGTTCTTTGCATGAAGTAATTTCCAGTCATGGATGGCCAAATAAAAGATCTTCACTAAATGATAGACTAAGTGAATAACCTAATGATTCTTATCTAGCAACCTTTGCCATTAATTTCCAATCCCTGCATTGCTGGATAGATTTACAGCTTCCATGGTGTGAGGGCAATAATTTATTTTTATCTGCCATAAGTATAAATATAAAATAAAATCAGTATTTTCCCCATGCACACATCTGATTTTCAAGAAAACTCAATCAAGGTTGGACTTAGGAACTATCAGGCATTTGTCTTAAATTCAGAAATAGGTCAATAAACTAATCATGCAGTCTGATATGTGTACACCATGTTTTTTATTATATGGTCAATAAGTGGATAACAGTAGCTGCAACAACAAAGTTGTATATAATGGGCAATATCAATTTACTCTGTTCAACTTTTTAAAGAGGAATCAAAGAGACTTTTGTAGTGAAATATATCTAGAAGTGAAGATTTTCATAGACAAAATGTGTATTATGATTTATGGAAGATTTTGGTAACATTCATTGTAGAATATTGAAATATATAATTGAATACTAAATACACATAGATTAATGATATTTACATTTATAAAAACTGTGTTGTGTTTAATAATACAGGTTCATTAAGGAGATCCCATCTTAGTCCTGTAATATATAAATCTAATTTTAAAAGACATGCTACATATAAATATCACACTCATGAATGTTAGTTTAAATATCATCTAAGCTTAAAGGATAGATGATCTGTCTATTTTATATTAACATTTATTGATGTATTGCTGTTTATTCGCAGCGGTGGTTGAGTGGTCAGCACAACTGCCTTACAAGCAGTTGTCCGGGTTAGCGGGTTTGCTTCCCGGCCGATGCTATGACACATGAAAAAAAGAAGTGTAGTTTCTTCTACTTAAATATATAATTTCTAATGTTTTGGCAAAATAGCATTTGTCTTCAGTTAGGTAAAAGTGTTATTATGTAGTCATTGCAAAGATATGGAAAGGTGTAAAAAGTAATATTGATAATTATATATCTTAATATCTACACGATGGTTTCTGAAAACTTCCATGAATTATAATGTAAATTTATAATATAAATATATTTTTAAAAATATTTATATAAAAAAATCTCTCCAGTAGAAAGATGTACTTTTTAAAATTAATCATGAGTCTATGTGTAAAATACTCACATTGTAAATTCAAATACAATCAGGTGAAATAAATTTTTGAGTTATTTATTCTGGAAACATTCTGCTGAACTTGAATTATGGTAACTGTTGCTTTAAGATATAATAAAATCAGTTGTTTACTTTCTGAATACACTTAAATTAACTTAATTGAAATACTAGCATGACTAGATTAATTAATTAGTTTTTATTTTAATAATTATGTATAAAAGATATTTGAAGGCACAGTTCAATTTTTTTTTTATTATTGTTCTTGTTGTCTTCTTCAAAATTTAGCATTTCCATAAATGTATAGAATATATTTAAATCTGCATCAGTTTCTTTATTAAGTTCATTTATTATTTTTTATTATAAATATATTCTATATTGTATGACAAACATCTTTGTAAATACAATAATTATAATACTTCTGCTTGTGTGTGCTTCATCTCTGTTATTAATATTAGCTGTACCCATAAATAAGTATGTAGCAAATGAAAAGTAATAAAGCAAAGAATCAAAGGTTTAAGATGAGTTTTACATTAGCAATATAAACCATTTTGTGAAACATAAATATGTTCACTTATTTCATACCCTAGGCATTTTACATCTTGGGATGGATGCCTTTTAATTTCTTCTTCTTCAAACTTTTTTTTTTTGAAAGATTTTAACACTCTGCCTACTGTAAATATTCATTGTATTCAATTCTCAGCTAATATCTTCTTCATAAAAATAATCAACATAATATCTTAACAAAAAAAAAAAGCAAGTCAGATATCACATGACCTACAAATGTTATATATAGATCTCGCAAATAAGCTCTTAAGAAGCTTTGCAGAATATCCCCAACCCCAGATAGTTATCCATTAGATAAAGAGCTGGGCTTGTCCTGGTATTTTTAATCTAATGCTTGAATATTCTAGCACCTCACTGAGGACGCCAGTAGCAGAAACTGGTCTGGGGTTGGGGATATTCTGCAAAGCTTGTTAAGAGCTTATTTGCGAGCTCTATATATAACATAATATCTCTTGAGATTATCCTTGAAGTAATATGTATAATGTAAATGGAATCTGGTTCTTATAAAAAACACTATATTCAAGTTCATTAAAACTTTTTTTTAGAAAGTTCATTGCTGTTTATTCGTCACTTCACTTTTTCTATCCAATGAAAATGTGTCTATGCAATAATAGATTTAATGGCCTTGCATTCTGCAAGCTGAAGAATATAATGATTGATTTTATTATCTTGTTATCTTTTTTTTTTAGAATCTTTCAGAACATTAATTAAATGAAATTTTTCTAATGTCTTTAAATTATATCGATAGGAATGCATACAATAAATTGGGCAAAATAAACGCTATGGTGAAATATCCTTTTAATTTATTAACTGCCAAAGCACCATATTGCATTTCAACATCAATCCATCTTTTTGTGCAGAGAGCTTCCAATTTATTTCAATTGGTTTCTATTCTTTTAAATTCATAATGATATAATGTAAAGTTACTAAAGATTTGCACTAGATAATTGGTTTGAATAAACCAAATTTTATCAATTACATTCAAAAGATTAAAAACATTCTTTAGATTTTTCTACGAATTGCCAAGAATAACGCTTCAGCAAACTATAAATCTGAATGGCAAGAAGATGAAGTTATTGCTGTTTTGTCTTTACTGGTTTTAATCAATGTAAATTAAAGATTTCACTCTTGATCTTCTATTGATTTTCATTTTATAAAGCTGCCTACAAATTGTGGCAAAGATCACTCATAAAAATGACACACATAACTTTTATATCTTAGCCAATACATATTTATAGACACACCCTCACATTTTTATATGCATATAAAAAAGACATTTTTTAATTATATACTTTTTAGTATTATTTTACTTGCCAATGTTTTATTAAAATTATGCCATTTTATATGAGAATTAATTTATCAAGTTCTCTGTTAAATTAATCTATTTGATGTCTTAATTATAAATTGCATTTGATTAAATAAGTATTAGTAATACCGTTGCTTTAAATATTTATATTTAAATCTCAATTTGTTTTACTAATTAAAAAACTGATCTTCAATTTGAAATGCATGTCACTATTCTTTCATTTTTAATATAAATGCAGTAGTCGTTTTTTTTTAAAGGTCAGATCTTGCCTTCTTTTGAATCTTTTATGAATTATTTTTAATTTTTATTTCAACTTTTTTGATGTTGTTATTTGTTGTTTATTATTATTAAGATGGTGTTATTTTAAAGTCAAACAACAAATGCTTTTTTGAAACATTAATTAAATTATTAAATAAACTAAACTTGGAAGTACTTTTATAAATAGTTGAAAATGATGATGTTAAGCATACATGAACTTAAGAAATTAAAACTGATTTTAGGGAACAGAAGTTTTTGATTAAGAGAAGTATTTTTTATGGCTGGAATAAAATGATTGATGAAGTAAGTTCAAGTAAGTAACTTTAATTCAAAGTCTCAGAAAAATTGTATATTGAATTGGATAGCTGATATTTCTATAAATTCTCATTCAACTTTCTCAGGGTTAACGAGTTCATGAGTGGTTTCTCAAGTATTTCCATGTCCTTGAGCCAGAATTATTTGCAATAAACTGATCTGTTCTGCTATAGCTCTTAAGAATTCTCTCCTTTGTTAAGGACTTCTCTGTAGTGTTCCCAAAAATCTAGGTTACTTTCATATTTATGAAATCTTTCATTACAACATATATAATAAAGGGGGTCCTTTTTATCATGATTGATTGCTTAAAAAAATTAATATAATAAACATATTTATGGTGAATGTTAGTCCAATTTCCTTAATAATATTAAATATTTAATTGTGACTATAGCACAATAAATCAGCAGTAGCTACTTTTTATATACTTTTTTTATTAATGTATATAATAAAATAAAGATTGATAATGATGAATTAGAAGTTAGCAACTACTAATATCTTTGTCAGATTAATAATACACATGGAAACATAATGGATGAAATTAATCATAGAATTAAAATTGGATGGAAATAACAATAATATAAGAAAACATGTCTTTGTATTTAAAAAGAAAAAAAATAGATGTGTTTTATTAGTTCTTAGTTATGGATTGAGACTTGCACTTTTAACAGAAAAGCATTACAGAGACATCAGACCAGTTAACAAAGTAGAAGAGATCATATTAGGAGTAACAAAAGGATGTTAAAAACGAAATACATAGGAAAACAAGTGTTACTGACATCTTTAAAAGGAATGACTAAAGTGGACTAGAGTTGGACATGTTGCTAGAAGAGATGATAATAGAGGGACAGTTGAAATCTTAAATGGGATTCCAAAAGTTGTAAAAGATCTAGAAAGAGATCACATGTAAGATGAATTAATGACATAGGGAATTTTGCTGGGATATTGTGGAGAACAGAGGCTAGATATTTTTTCAAAAGCAAAAATGAAAATATGTATTAAATAGAAACAAAGATTAATTCAAAATTAAACACAATACTAATATTGTTTTGTATACAAAGAAAACATTGAAAGTGTCAAAAATGATTGCCTTTGTTATAAGAATGCCTAACATTGAAAATGCATTAAATTTTGTATTTAGTGTTTTTTCTTTGTATGAAGATGTATTAGTATTGTCTTTAATTTATTACATTTCAGTCGCAGGAAATATCATGGTTTTTTAGCAGTTTTATGCAAAAACAAATAATAATAAATTATAAACATAGGCCATTAATTAAAAAAACTATTTGCAAAATAATATTTTTTGCCCCATGAAGACTTGATAACATTTTTAAACAGGAAGCTGCTATTTTTTTGAGAAATTTAAATGAGCACTTTTTTTTCTTCATATTGTTGCAATTAAAATTCATTTTAGAGCATTATCAACCTCTTCAATCAAAAGTTTATTTCACCTGGCTAAAATTTCATTAAATTTTTATTTGCGCTAAGTATTCTTTTTAAATTTTTACATTATTAAAAGGAAAGTTTGTGAATAAAATTTCCTTTTGAAAGATAAATATATAGTGCTATTAATTTTGATGGTTCTCTCCTACCCCCAATCTTTTTTATAGTTAATTTTATTTGGTGTTATATTATCTTCCCTTTTAATTCTATTTTATGAGTGTTTTTGAAAATCAGTGTATAACACATTTTAATGTTTAATTTTTCTGGATATCATAGTTATAAAAGTTTTATTTAAGATTGCTCCATAAAATTTATCTAATACAATAGCAAAATTATAAAACCAATTCAATATGTTTTTTTAGCTTGATGTGATATTATTGAGTTCATTATTGTAAATAACACATCTTTGTTAAATTGGTTAGTAAAACCAATGAACAGTGGATGACTTCCTAAAATGATATTTTATGGCGAACTTAAGCATTGTTTTGATAGATCCCATCTCCAGTACCAGGATTATCTCAACAATATTTTAAAGAAATGCAATGTTAATTGTTTCTATTGGAAAGAAACAAATAAACTCTATACATATTGTCACTCAATGCAAGCCAGAGTAATCAATGGATGCCAGAAGGCTTGTACATAAAATCCCCATCTAATGCCTACTCATCCAATATCCCCAGACTAGTTTCTGGCTTGTGGCCTTCGACAGTGAGGAGCCTTGGATCTGAGAGCACTGCACCTAGATCTTAGGATCTAATGCAACCCTCCAGCAGCCACCTTTTATCTCTACCTAACTACAAAACTATGATACTTAAATTGAAAACAAGCCAGAAACTAGTCTGGGGATGTTGGATGAGTAGGCACTAGATGGGGATTTTATGTACAAGCCTTCTGGCATCCATTGATTTCTCTGGCTTGCACTGAGTGGCAATATGTATAGAGAGTTTTGCCTGTTTTAATAACAGTTAAGAGCAATCATAAGAAATGGTGATCGTGTGATGTTTATTCTTTTGGAAAGATTAGGCATGGTGTTGAAGTATTTCAGAAAGACAAGTTTTCTGCTGAAGTAATCAAAAGGCAATATTATAAAATATCAAGTAAACAGAAAAATAGATCACTGTGTTGTATATATGGATGTATTTATATTTCACAGATTGATTTTGTATAATCATTGCAAAATTTATTTCTACAGTAGTTTTTCTACTCTTTTTTTTTTAGTTTTGGAGTTGGGGTGGCTTTACAAGTGGCTGTTCATTTTTATTTTTATTAGATTGATTTTATTAAATTTATTCGATTTTTGGATTTCCATATTGTACCGAGACAAAGTCGGTACAGGTATATACGCACACACACGAGCAATGTAAACACTCTATATTTTTTTCTCTTCTTTCACTTTCAACTTGTGATAAAAAATAAATGTAGTTTTCTTTCAATGCGTTATAAAATACACTGTAAAATAAAATGTTAATATTTCTGATTAAATAGTTAAGGCTTTCATATAATCTATTATAATAATATTCTCTAAAAAGAAAACAAAAAAAAAAAATAATAAAAAAAAATATAAAGTACTACTAATATGCCATTTTAAATCTCAATAAGTGATTTCTACTTGTATATGCCACGGGGGTAATTAAAAGGGGTTTGTTTTAGATTATAACTGTAGTGAAAGTTAAAAGCTTATAGAAGTGATTTTGAGACAGATTAAATGCTCGACTTTTAAACTAATGTAAGTTAAATTGTTCTCTTAAAACACGCACACATGTATGCATAAAAGGTGTGAATAAGTATGAAATTTTTCTAACTGAGATTGTAATATGAGATTGCATAAACCTAAGATTGCCTCAAGCATATGGATTGAGTGGACATTACGTAGGACACGGACCCCAACGACAACTCAAAGAATATTGAACTCTGGGTGGAGATTCGATCCTCAGATAATAACCAACCCATATAAATATGAATCTAAATCTAAAGAAGGAGTCTTTTTACACTTTTTCTTTTTACACTTTTTTCTGCTTATAGTTTTTTTTAAAAATTCCTCCGGAAGCTACAACTAGAACTTTTCTTTTTTTGCTATCCGGTTTATCCAATATGATCACTGTGAAATTAACATTTAGAGCGTCGATCGTCATGATGGGCTAGAAAACCCTTCAGTGATTGACCGACGCTCCGCCGCCAGAACATCTCCACAGCTATGAATGATCAACAACAATACCGTCCGAACATAGTGCTCCAATCAGTCTAAGGACGTTGTTCCGTTTAATATACAAGAATCGTCCAAACATACTACGCTGAACTTATGTGAAATGAATAACCATGTATTATGGAAACCTCATCTATCAGGTTCGAACCCTCACCAAACTAGAAGCAGCAGAAGACTAAGCAAAATCCTAGGTAAACATTTTTTTTTATAACGCTTCCATTCATTCTTTACGTAAACTTAAAAGGCAATCTCATAATTAATTAAATTCGACTTTCGTAAATCAAATATAAAATGATCCGTAATCTCTCATATATTAAATCTTATTATTTTAATCTCAACTTTCGTAAATAAAAATATCAGATGCTACATAGTCCATCATATTTAAATCTTAGGACTTTTCCAGTTATGAACTTTGATCCTAATTATTATTTTCTTTCGCAGATAAACTATAACACACACCTACTTTCGAAATGTAATAAGAGGAAATATATTTTATCAGCCATGTTTATTATGCATAATATGTTCTTTTCGGTGCGAGTGCGAGAATGCGCGTATGTGCGTGCAAATAAAGCTATTAATCAATGTTTCATTTTTTTATAATCAATAAATTTTTTTTATTTATTTAAACTAGTCGAGCATTCCTCAAATCATTTTTCTATAATTAAATATATTTTCTTTTTGAAGTTATTATTATTGTTAGCATTTATTCATGCAATTAATTATTTTACTTTTAAATTTGTCTTTCTTATATTTTTTTTTGTTGTTTTTTTTTTTATCTCTTTTAAGTTTCATTCATAAACATCGTGCCGTAAGTCACGATGTTTACTTATTATGTAGTTAACATAGGTTTAAGAGTTGGGAGGGTCTATTATTAATAAATATAAGTAAATGTCAATAGAGCTAGTATAAATAATTCTATTGGATTGTATGATAAAGGGGGGATGATATTATAAGCGTCTATTTGTTTATTCTAATGATACCTCAACCGAACATTCGTATTAGTTATAAATAACCAATGATCCCGTCCAATACTTGGACCGATCTGTTAATCAACCGATCTTCTTATCCATTGGTTAATATTGTGTCATTTGCCAGAATAATAGTCTTGAAGGCAATCACATCGCGACCCTGAGTGACCCCTATTGGTCCATGCTGGGAGTTTGAGCTTATGGGCAGGGATTAGACTTTAAAATCGTTTTGATATGACGTAAGGTGATGCGAGAAATTAAATTATGAATCAAATCATCGTATCTGGCGCCCTCTTGTGTTGATAATGAACAACTATTGATATGAGAAAAATAAATAAATCTTTACGCTGTATCATGTTTGTTTTGGAGTTCACAATCCCTTTTAGGAACGGTTTAATAGGGAGCCGGTGCTTAGGGGATATAAGGGGACGGTAGAATATATATATTTTCTATTGCTAATTTTATATTTTCAGCAGTCAAACTTTAAAAAAAAAAATCTGGAATTCATTTTTATCCTTTTTCCCCATCAAAATTGTTTACTTAAATGTTATAACTCTTCCTTCCTACCCCCACTCTTTAATAAACTTAAATTCAACAAAGAACAATTTATGCAAAAAGTGAGAGATTAAGTGGAACTTTCTTTTATGATATTTGAATAGTAAAATAGCATTGAGAAATATTCCACCAATTATTTTTGTTAATGCTATTTCCAATTTTTATATTACAAAGAAACAAGGAATTATTACAACTGGAAAAAAAAAAAAGTTAAAATAAAAATATTACTAGTTTTATTTCACATATTTGTGTATAAACATGCTTTTTATTAATAACTTTTGACTAAATTAATTCTAAATAGGGAGTGTTGGTCTGTCTATCATTATACAGAAGTAAATCTTGAATTTTACATAACACAAAGACTTGGGAAATTTGCTCTGTAGTTTTATGAAAATATAAAGGCAAGATCCTAATATCAATTGGTATCTATTTTAGTTTACTATATACAAAGATATTGAATTTATTGATATAAGGATATGTCAAAATGCATGAAGATTAACAGCTTTTTGTAACAATATTTATGTGAACTTGAGCACGATTTTCATGGAAAAATGATCTACATAGTTTGATGCAGTGGTCTGGAGATGGAGATCAAGGTTCCACGGAACACAGCCCAGCTCTGTGACTTATAGTACTTGAAATTTTTATAATCCCAAGCAATTGGGAAAGATGGACTTCATTTATATTATACAGATTGTCACATAGTCTAGAGAGGTACAATATTCTCTGCTTTTAGTGGGAGAGATGCATTGAAGAGCTATAACTGATTGAAGTAGGGAAATTTTTCAGAGAAAAGTTTGCCCCAAAAGAGAGTAAAAGAAAGTATTGAAAATTATCAAAATTATATAAACTAACATACTCGTCTATGCTTTTTACATAATGCAAATAAAATATTTTATTATATCCAAACTTACAAAAATAATTGACATTTTGACTGCCCAACAGTCTTCTTTAGGGCTGTAACATACTTAACAGGTTTAATGTACAAGTGCTATTGTCCTAACATTAAATATATTAAACAAATCCTTTATACATATTAAAAACTATATAAAAACTAATTCATATAATTTAGTTCAAATCTAATTTTTTAAATATTAATTTTATATTTATATCATATTGGATTTGTTTAACTACTCAGTTTTTAATCATATTTAATTTTAAAATTGGAATCTTTGTAATCGTTTTTTTAAAGATTCATGGTCATATTTTACTTATTTCAGTTAAGAAATCTAATTACTAACCCATCAGCATTTGTTGATGCTATTTGTTTTTTTTAAAAAATATTAATAAAATCTTTAAAGTAGTTAAAATATTTAATTTAACATCAGCTTTTAAAATATAAGTAAATATATTTGTATTTCAGAATTTGGTTTGTGTAGTCATTGCAAAATTTTGTTAGTTTTTGTTTCTGTTTGGCTTACTTATTTTTTTCTGCAGTTACAGTGGTTATATTCTTCTATAAATGTCTGGTAATAATGATATAATATAATTCTATTGGTAAAAATAAATACGAAATTCTTGTTTGGTTGTGTGTATGTGCACGTGCATACATAAAATTTTATTTTTTTCCCAGATTACAACTGTTATAGTTTTTGCACTCATAATACTAATTACATTTTTAATTCATGCATCTGGAGGTTTTAATTAATAATTAAATGAGCAATTTTGAAAAAAATATATATATAAAAATGAACTTTTAAAAAAAGATTTGAATGATTTTTGTTATTTTTAACAAAAAAAAATGATACAAAAAATAGAAAATAAGTAATACAATTGTTTAAAAAAAATCATATATCAAAGAATTTTAAGATAAAATAATAGAAACATATTGTGATTTTAAAATAGTTGCAATCTACTTTAAAATCTTTGTAATCGTTTATTTAATTATATTCATAGTCATATTTTACTTATTTCAGTTAAGAAAGGTAATTAATAATCCCTTAGCATTTGCTGGTTTTGTTTGCTTGCTTAAATATTAATAAAAATTTATAACTAAATAAAATGTTCAATTTAAATTTAGCTTTAATAATTTTGTTTTTAATGAGAAGTATGCACAATATATCTCCCTGAAAAAGAGGACTGATTTTCTCTCCAATGGCATACTTCAGCTATTTATAAAAAAATTTAAGACATTAGCATATCTGAATCAACAGTTATGACATGAAATATGACATTGGGTTTTTTACCTTTGTGAATTATCTTCATTGTTCTTCCTGTTATCACAAAATTTTGCAATTGTGACTTATAATTTCAGTGCCATATACAATTTGAATTATTTCAAACATTTCAGTAGGAGTTTTGCCCAATTTGAATCAAATTTAATATTAGAGCATTGTACCATTATGGATTAAAGTACAAAACACAACTGTTATGAAACATCATATTATATGTCATAATTCTTGATCCAGACATGTCAATGTCTTAAATATTTTATGATAAATAGCTAAATTATGTCGCTACATAACACATGTTGATTCAGAAACCATGCCACAGGCAATTTGAGAGAAAATCGATCATTTTTTGTAAACCACTTTATATATAATAATTGTTAATAATAATTATCGTTAGTTACGCCCTATATGGTTTAGTGCAATGCCTTAAGTATTTTGATCAAAGCTTAATTCTGGCACTTATGATGTTTGAAAATCAAATGCCTCCTAAATGATGAATCATTTGATTATTATTAGTAGTGATGTAATCATCATCATCATCATCAGATATTTTTCCAAAGACAAATCTGTTTCTTGCAGCTGTATTGTTCAAAGAGACATACTATTTTCTCTTATTGGTTCATTGTTCTCCTGCTACTTCTTTTCCTCACACTCTTTATAGTTATATGATGAAGACAATTAGGATCATGTACTACTAATTACATGCCCAATGCAATTCCTTTTTTATTATTTCTTCAAAAAAATAATCATTTTTCACTTCTTGTTTTCAACAGTTCTACAATCTTAATATTTTCTTTTATTCTCCAAGTTCATATCCTTAATGTCTTCTCTTCTTGTTACTTATTTAGGAAACTTGCTTCTGTTTTGAATAGAAATACATTCTAAATAATAAATGAAGCAATTCTCTTTTATAGATCTAATTTAATTGGTCATTGAATGAACTCCTACTTTTAGTAAAAGCTTATTTAGCCATTATATGTTTCACTCAGTTTTTAAAAAAATATATTTTATTTTATTTTATTCACTTTTTTTATCTGTCTATCTGATGCTAATATTTCAACTCAATTTTCACTTACATCCCAATTTCCGATCCAATATTGTCAATGACAATACATTTTTTAGAGTTTGCAATCAATTTTAATAAAAAAATTTAATTTTTTAATTTTATATGGGATTTAGTATTTACAGTGTTATTATCTAGTGGTACCATATATAAACTTAATTTCTGGCAAACCAGGCTTTCATTCATTATAGGAAATCATCTTGATAAGGTTCCTAAAAGAAATGATGTGCTAAATACATTTTTATTTATTTTTATGTGCTAAATACATTTTTATTTATTTTTACTTTTTTATTTTAATTTTATTTAATATTGATTAGTATTTTAAGTCTCATATATATATAGTAGAATGCCAATCAATGAATATAATTGATTCCAAAACATGTTTGCTAAATAGTATGTTAATTCAATGGTACATTATAATGCATATATTTAGGTAATCTGTTTCAGATTCATACCCCAAAGTTAGCATTCAGCATAATTATTTAAGCAGTGAAAATGTAATACGAAATCAAAAATTTATGTTTAAAAAGCACATATAAAATTAATTTATTATATTCATCTTTTACACATTCCACTGATAATGAAAACGGTAAAATTACTTATTTCTTTAAATCACTAAACATCACATGATCACCATTTTTGATGCTTACACAAGCTGTTTACACAGAGACAAAACTCTCGATACAGTAGCCCTCTCAGTGAAAGTCAGAGTAATCAAAGGATGCAGGAATATTTGTGCATAAAATCCCTGTGTAATGACTATTCATCCAATATTCCCAGACTAGTTTCTAGCCTTAGATCTGAGAGCACTGCATCTAGATCTTAGAATCTAATGCAACCCCCAGTATTACCTTTTACCTTATTAGCTAACTATAATCCTATTGGGAAGTTAGAAACTAGTCTGGGGATATTGGATGAGTAGGCATTAGATAATGATTTTATGCACAAATATTCCTGCATCCATTGATTACTCTGGCTTGCACTGAGTGGCTATAGTATGGAGAGTTTTGCCTCTGTGTAAACAGCTTGTGTAGGCATAATGAATGGCAATTATGTGTTGTTTAGTGGTTTAATACCAATCCTGTCCAATAGGATTATTGTGATTGGTTATTAAAGACACCAAAATGTATGGATGCTGAACTGAGTTCAGATCTATACAAGCTATTGAGCTTGAATTGAAAACATCTCTGTGTTTTCATTTTGGTTTCCAAGATTTATAGTTAGCTAATAAGGTAAAAGGTGGTTGCTGGAGGGTTACATTAGATCCTAAGATCTAGGTGCAGTGCTCTCAGACACAAGGCTCATCACTGATGAAAGTCACAAGCTAAAAATTAGTCTGGGGATATTGGATGAGTAGCCACTAGATAGGGATTTTTTGCACAAATCTTCCTGCATACACTAATCACTCTGGTTTGTTTTGAGTGGGCTACTGAATGGAGAGTTTTGCCTCTGTGCAAATATTACTTTGATGTTATTATTTGCTTTTCATTAATCCACATTAATGAGTTTACAATTTGTTTCATGATATTACATGTAATGCTTAATCTAGAAATTCTCTGTTACCTGGTGCATTTTGTATTGCATTCTTACTTTTTAAAAAGGCATTACATATTCAGAACTTATATTTTTGGTAGATTTATTATTATCTAACTAACATTTTTTTTATTTATTTATGGACTTTCATGCTAGTTTTCTTACTGCACTTTTCTAGCATATGGCTGATCTTACTATGCATCAACATAATATTTTTGTTTCATTAGTCTAGTCATTTTTTTAAACATTGTAATAATTATTTACATTATGTTAATATGGAAATTATATATATATTTTTTAAAAAACAACAAATTGCTGTTTAATATATTTTCATTAATTCTAACCACGTTTTTAATAGTAATAATCATCACATGATCACCATTTCTTATGCTTGCTCTTAACTGTTCTTATGGAGTGCTCTCAGATCCAAGGCTCCTCACTGACGAAGGCCACAAGCCAGAAACTAGTCTGGGGATATTGAATGAATAGGCACTAGATGGGGATTTTATACACAAGCCTTCTGGCATCCATTGATTGCTCTGGCTTGCACTGAGTGGCAATACGTATAGAGAGTTTTGCCTGTGTTAATAGTAATAAAATTAAAAATAATATTTTGCTGTAAACTTTATTTGCTCCTTTATTTAGCCATTATATTTTTAGAATTATAGGAAAATCACTTAGATTACATTATTAAATTGTAATGGTAAGCGGTTTCTTTTAAGTTTTATAATTATTTTGTTATTTTAATCTGTTTCTATTATTTCTGATGATGCTATTAATAATAATTAAGTTAAAAATATTTTTGTCTTCTGGTAAATTTAATCTTAAAATCAAAGTCACATAAATTAATTCTGTAGTTTGAGGCCTCCATTTAGTTATGCTATGTATTTAATATTATTAATTTAAAGTAAATAAATAATCAAATGGTTTGTTTTATTGCTTGGAGTTCATATGAAGGTTGAATACTGGAATTATCAGAATTGGAATTGATTTGAGGACTTTTTAAGCTCCAGAGTCTGACTCTTTACAACTATACTAAACCATTCAGGGCATTAATTCAAAATTATTTGCACATAAAAGTCTATTAAAGTTTAATGCATTTCAATACTGCAATTCATGAGACTATATAATGTATTTCATCTATATTTAGTTGAACTATATATATATATTTGGTACCTATTTTTTTCTTTGGTTCAAACTCACTGCCATAGAAATACATATTATAGGAATATACATCCATCATTTTTTAAATTGTTTTTTTTTTAAAACTATTGATGGTAAATCATGGTACCAATGTAATATTTCTTCACGTGAATGTTATTTTGTTTTAAATTTGAATCAACAATTTTATTTCATTACAAAAGTAATATTAATAGCAATCAATAATGGTTCCAACACAGTCGAATATAACAACTATATAAAAATAATAAATATTTTCTTTATTGAACCGGTTTTCGCCCTATATTAGGGCATTTTCAAATTACATTTTTCTAATATAATCACATGACCCGTTCATTTTACACAATCATTTTATATAATCACATAAACTATTTACAAAATGATTATGTAAAATGAATGTTAGAGGGAGTATTGATAGATATAAGAGTCATGTGATTATATTAGAAAAGTGTATTTTGAAAAGGCCCTAATATAGGGTGAAAACCGGTTCAATAAAGAAAATATTTATTATTTTTGTATAGTTGTTTTATTTCAATTGTGTTGGAACCATTATTAATTATTGAAAACAACATGGACAAATTTATGTTTGGCCATTGTTAAGGATTAATAACAATCAAATATTCTTTTGTTTTTAAATCTTATAATTCAGGATACAGTGTTTCTTTTTTTTTTACTTTACAAATTTTGCTATAAATTTAAAAATAGATTTTTGTTTTGTTTAATTTAAAACTTTCTGTTAAAAATTTTAACTCTTAAAAAGACAGGCTTGTGTTTGATTTGCAATTTCGTAACATTTCCTGTGATAATTGAAACTGTAAAAGTTGTTATAGGCATATAACTATATCGTTACATAATTTACGATGGCCCTTTATGGTAGGCTTGACCCCAGCAGTCATGGATTTGTACCAACAATCTTACTCTTATTATTTTTTATATTATTGAATAAGGTTTTTTTTCTCTGATGTATATGTAAGAGAAATTTTTTTTTTTTCAATATTGCAAAACCTATTTGTTTTTATTTATTTGTCTTCCATTTAATATTTTTTGCCCTTTCAAATTGTTATAAGTAAACCTATTATCTCTTTAAAATTCCTCTCCTGAATTCACTTCTTATTATTCTCCTAGTTTTATTTTTATTTTTTTCTCATGTGTCATAGTATTAGCCAGGAAGCGAACCCGCTAACCCGGACAACTTCTTGTAAAACAGCTATCGCTGACCTCTCGACCACCAATGCTTGACTAGTTTTATTTTTCACATTACTGTTTTGGGTTCTACACTTCTACCTTCTGTATAATTTATATTGATCATCTTTTTAATTACTAACCCAAGGCTTTTTATATTGTGGAGGGTGAGACTTTTTTCTTTGTTGATTGTCTTAACTGCATCATTTTTTAAACTATATTAGTCTTTGTTTTACTTTATTTGATTACTATTTATCTTAGTTATTTAATAAGTCCATCTTTTTTTAAATAGCCTCTTTAATTTTGTAATTGACCATTGTTTTTTTAAATTATTTTGAAAGATAATGTCAGCTGAATCAGTACTATTTTCAGAGTATACATATTCTGGAACTTTTGCAATTCTTTGTTTGGAACACAAAGCTCTTAATATTGTTTCTAATCTATTTTAAATCATATAATCTATTCTTATTATTTTTGAGCTTTCCATGTGTGAATTCTCTTTTTGTGATTTTTAAACTTTTGTGTTCATTATTACTATTACAATTTTTTTTTTCTACAAAAGCTTATTAATCTTCTGTCTCTTATTTTATTCCCAGGTCATAAATACAACAATTCGTTTTTACACTTCTCTAGTACTATCTGCTGTAAACTTTAATAATCATTGGACACCAAATGATATAGTGCTAAATCTTCTTCCCTGCTCTGATTTTGCCTTCATCGGTAAGGTCTTGGAGCCAAAGCTGGCATGGAACTGAGGTTTCAAACGTACAGAAACTGACTTGGTATCTAAAGGACCTGACTTAGTTTTAAAACTTTAGGTTTTTTTTTGTGCGTCTAATTTTATTTTATAAGCTTAAATAGTGTAAAAGAGTGTAAGTTGGCTGCTAGATGCATAAATGCATTAGTTCTAATTTTGAACCCTAGTCTTTACTGATGAAGGTAAAAATCAGAAACCAGTCTGGAAATAGTAAGAGGGATTTGGAATAAAATATAGCATACTTTGAGGTGAGGCTTCATTGTATAAATGTATATTAAACCTATTTCTTAATATTTTAAACTAATTTAACAGCTTTATCTTTTTGTGCTTTAATTCTTTTCTAGAAAAGTATGCTTTAGTTTTTCAAATAAATGTGGAATGTTTTGAATCATATATCTGCATTGTACTTAAAGCCCATTAACTTTAAGTACAATGCTGCTCAATCTTACTACAGATAGCACATTAGGGAGCTACTCTTGTTTTATTACATAATGCATTAGATAATAGATTTATTATTATGATCCATTTTTAATGATTACTCTACTATAGAAAGCTACTCTTGTTTTATCAAATATTGTATAAGATAAAGAATTTAGAGATTTGTTATTATGATCTTTCTTTAAGTAATTAATCTTCCTTACAATAAATGGCATTTAGTGTAAAGAGTTGCTTTTGTTTTATTGTATTTTATTGTATATTGTGTAAGATAAAGAATTGATTATATATATACAATTTAAGTCATCAAACATTGATTTTTTAAAACTTTTTTTTGTCATAGAACAAGTAAATTTTTGAATATCTCCAAACATAATAAAATTTTTAGACTATGATATCTGGAGTTTGGGTAGTGCCAAATTTTTTTTTAATTTTAACATCACATGATCACTATCTTCCATGCTTGCTCATAACTGTTGTTAAAATAGGCAAAACTCTCTCCATACAGTAGTGCCACTCTAAGCAAGACAGAGTAATCAATGGGCTACTGAGCTTAGATTGAAAATATCTGTGTGTTTTCAATTTTATTCTCATAGTTTAATAGTTATGTAGAGTTAAAAGGTGGCTGCTGGAGGGTTGCATTAGATCCTAAGATCTAGGTGCAGTGCTCTCAGATCCAAGGCTCTTCACTGACGAAGGCCATAAGCCAGAAACTAGTTTGGGGATATTGATGAGTAGGCACTAGATAGGGATTTTATGCACAAGCCTTCTGTCATCCATTGATTACTCTGTCTTGCTTAGAGTGGCACTACTGTATGGAGAGAGTTTTGCCTATTTTTTTAATTTTTTGACTTTCCATTATCATATGACCCCACTCCCCAGTAATATACTAATTGATTGCTTTTTTATTTTATTTGTTACTGTCATTGAAATTATGTTCAAAGTTTAGTGCTGACATTTATTCATCTTTTATTTTGTAAATGACATGTCATTATATATTAATTACTTTACTAAATAGAAGGCTTTATAAATCGCATCACTTACATTATGATTATATCACATACAAGTGTGTGTTTATTTAAAAATAGTCACACTTTGAAAAAATAAATGTATATACTGATAAATTGAAATACATACAATTATGAGAGGGGCTTCTAGGAAAATAATAAAAATCCATGCTATAGCATTTTGAGAGTATTGTAATAATAAATTCATGGTATATTAGAATGCTGAATAAAACTAGAGCAATTAGATAATTTACTATTATAACTAAAGAGAATAAATATCATTAAAAAAAGTATTGGGAAATGGAGGAAGAGCCTAGAAACTACTGGGGACATATATGTATTTAATGTCTTGAAATCAAAAGCAGAAATTGTTTTTGAAGCAGAAGTGATAATGATTAGAGAATTATAAGTTTATTTACTAATGGTGACTTCGATTATATATAATAATGCTAAACAAAATAATGCTATTCCAAATGCATTCCTACATTGATTCCTCCTTTGAATCTCTGGTCATGACTGGTGATGGCAAAATCCAGAAACTGGTCTGGAGACAGGTTTTAATGTTTTACTCTCAAGCTTATTATAGACAGCTCTAAAGTAGAGAGCAAATTAAATAATCAAGTGATATTGTATTTGTACATACATTCATTGTAATGGAAAAAGGATGTTTGCATATAAAAAAGAATAGGTAATTAAAATATACTGATATATTGATCTGAAATCAGATCTATATAACTGAATAGCTGTTACTTGATAGTAGACAAGAAATTAAAGATGATTGTCAGATGCATAATTATTTTGCTTCCAGCTTTGAATACAAAATAGTCAGTGGTAAAAGTAGAGTAGTCTGATAATTGAGGATTTTAATAGAAGTACCACCAGATAGATAATCACTGACTTCTCAAGTTTATTATAGATGGCGCTAGAGCAGAATTATTTTTTTGTGTGTATGTGTTCTCTGTCTTTTACTAAGCATATTAATTATTTCCTTTTATAGATTTAAAAAAGCCTCTTTTGATAAAAATATTTCATTAACGAAACTTTATTTTATCTATATATAAATAAAAATTAATAGTTGTAACCAAATCATGGTAATAAAGAGTTTTGATTGTAATACTAATATATATATATATTTAACATTATGAAAATACAACTCACTTCTTAAAAGTTAATTAACCTTTCAGTAAAAAATCATTAAATATATTTCCTGTTTCCAATTTTTGTTTTCTTATCAAATAATTAGTAAATTAAAATATATAAAAAAAATCTAATAATTGAATGTATTATATTAAAGTGTTGCCTTTATTAAAGATCAATCTTCCACATATCACTTCTGTTTTCTTTTAGTGCTTGTATTACTTGCTTTGCTCTTTAAAACATTGCAGTTATATCTGTTTTTAGCTTATCTGTCTTTTGCCTCTCTTTCACATGTTCCTTCAAGATGCTCTATCTTAAGCATATGTTTAATTCAATTCTTTTTCCTAATTTCTTCAATAAATATTTACTTGTATATATATATACTCTTTTTTTAATATCTTTGTTTCTTAATCCTTCCAATTTTCCATTCTCTAAATCCACATCTCTAGAAATTAAACATTTCTCTTTTTTTTTAATAGGTTAAATCTCTGTTCCCTATTAGCAGTTTGCCAAACAAAAATATTTTTAAAAAAATTCTCATTTGTTTCCACAAAATAACTTTATTAGCTTTGTCAAAAATATTTTTTAATTTCAAGTTCAGATTAGAAATTCAAAATACAGAAATTTTTTTATGTAATCAGAAATTCAGATTGTAATTTTTTTTTGATACGAAAAATCACTTCCTAATCTACAGTTATCCATAATGTAATGTTGAATAAATAGTCATCTAATTATGCATAGCCAGAAGTTGTGCAACCCTGATTCCAAATGTCTTGATATTAACTTTCCTTTTGAACAAGTCAGAAGTTTTTAGAAGGTACCAGTGAATGAATCTCTGTTTCTATATTTATGACCCAAGTGAAATAAAAAGTTATTATAAATGAAAATAATATCAAATGCATGCTTTTTCATTTACAAAAGTCTGTGAAGTCATCAAAATTGACATATGGCATTAATAATTGGGTGAAAGAATATTTAGAAGAAAAAAAATTGATGATTAGGGACCCAGAATGGTCAACACCAGAAGTGATAGATTGAAGTTTAACCAAGGAAATGTTAGCTTTCAAGTTCTTTCCTCTATAGTTACTCTGTCCTAATTTGTGCTGCTTATAGAGCAGCTTGAGAATAAAAGTTCTAATGATTGTAATTCAATTTGTGATGCTTGAATATCCTGATGATAATCTGAATTGGCAAATCATCAGGTTATTTTACTCTCATCATCAGCAGCAGTAGTCATTCACAGATGAGCACGGTCATTCTAAATCCAAGAAGAAAAATAATAGACAAATAATATTAATATTCTAAAGATCAGTTTTATGATGATTATACAAATCTGTTTGCGAGCCACAAATGTTTTCACTTATAGAACATGCTGATCCATTATTATGTTTATATATTTTGTGATTCTGGTTTTTAATTTTTGGAACATATACTTTTTTTTTATTTTTATGAAAGATTTCAACACCTTATCTTATTGAAGCTCTAATTGTATTCTACCTTCAGCTATGTTTTCTGAATAAAAACAATCAAAACTGTATTTCTTTAGAATGTTTGTGACATAATCTTTACAAATTTGAATAGGGTTTGTCTCTCTCATGCTTAAATTTACCATAAAATACTTTCTTAGGAAGTCCTCTGTTCATTTTTTTCATATGTCCAATCAAAATGAAAATGTAACTTTATGATAGTAAACTGTAAATTATTATTTGTTGTGGAATATATTTGTTTTATTAAATTGCCATATTTTAAAAATTTTACAGAGCATTCTTATATTAAATTTTTCTGTTGAAATTTTTTTGTTGAATTCAAGTTTAACTTAAAGTAGGTCAGATAATATCTGTATATACAACTGATTTAATTGCAGATGTTATATCATTGTGATGAAATACTTGTCTTGCTAAAAACAGCATCAACACCTTAGAGTCTGCCGCACCTCAATATTAAAGTCCACTTTTCTGCTTAAAAAAAATCTATCTACATATTTTAAATTGGTCCACTTTCTTAAGTATCTAATTATAATTTTTATTAAACGCACATTATTATATTAAGTAATATTTACTAAGGCTGTAACCTTAGGAATAAGCGTATCTAAGTTAAAAGTTTTTGAAGATTTTTTTTCCATCCCTGACTGATAAAGAGCTTGAGTTTTTTTTTTGAATATGAATTACTAAATCAAAGCTTTTATATGTCGCATTCAAAACATTAACTACATTCTGTAAATAGTTACAATCATCAACATATTCTAAATCCAGAAGTCAAGACGTTGAAGTTATATGTTTGGTTTTAGTTGATTAAAATTAAAAAATCTACCATTAAATCTGTATATTATCTTGCTTTCTGATTCATGAAGGAGCCTGTAAATAGTATATATAACTGTATCATAAAAATTGAAAACCAATTTCAGATCAAGTACACGACTTTCAAATGCAACATTTTCCATCTGTAATAATAACACTTCCTCTCATATAAAAGCTGCATATGAATAAATCAAATAATTTCAAACAACATTATACATTTCATTGATTAACTGAATCAAAATGCCTTGACCAAATAAAAGTGATATATAAATCACTCCTTTGTTTCTGTACTTTTTTTGCATTTGCTTAGACATAAAAATCATGTTTACAGTGCTTCTTGATTCTCTAAAATCAGATTGAGTCTCTAATAAATATTCTTCTATGACTTGGAAACAATCTTTAAAAAAAATCTTGAGAGTATCTTTGCTGTAATGGACAATAATAATTTTCCATATTAATGGTTGCTATCTTGTTTATTTCCTTATGAGAGATTCTTCCTAGAAATAGAACATGCTTTTCATAAGGATATGAAAAGTTTGAAAATCTTTTTCAAAGACTGGATGGGATCTTGTTCCTAATTCCATAATGATATTGTTCAACTTATATTCAAACAACAGTGAAATATCTCGCAAATTGGATATTACTTTATGCATCAGTGAACTGGAACATGATTCTGCTTCATGAAATTTAAGACTAACCTTAAAATAGTATAGATTATTTTTCTTATCTTAGCTGGCACGACTTGAGATTGTGATGCAAATATTCTATGGACAGCTTTCCTAGTACCGGCATATCCTACTAATGAAAACTTCTATTTAAATAAAAAGTTGTCCCTCTAAATGACTAGATACACAATTAAATCTTTATCAAGAGAAATATTATTGGCATAGTACTTCTTTTCAGTGGTTTCATGCTTCACCAGATAGAGAACATTTGCCTTACAGAAAATGTATGAAAAACTATTAAATTGATCACATTTACCACCCACTCAAGACAGGTTTTCATCCCAAGACATGCTCAAATCAGGCAGGATCTCCTTTCTAAATGTTAACCAATATACTTCAAACAACCAAAAAATTATGACCTAAGAAATATTTTATAGATTTTACACAAATTTCTTTATTAGATCCAATAATGAAGTCAATCTATTTTGATCTTTCTAAATGTTACAGGAATCTCATCAATAGATTTAGCATTACTTGTGATTACTATGCTTCTTTACTTCAGAAGTGGAATTTAAAACCTTTGCTTTTACTTAGTCATAGTTATAACAAATTATGAATCATATGTCTAATAGAGAATTTACTTTCTATCTCTGTGTTCATTTTAATATTTATGAAAACTTAGTTGTTAACAAAAAAAAAAAAAACATTTCCATGGCTTTAAATAAATAAAGCATCTTTTTTTTTCCTATATGCTTTTTTTACCACTATAGTTCCAATATATCGTTCATAAATCGTTCATAATTTTTCTGCTACTTCAGAGTACTTGTCTAATTCAATTCTTTTTGTTTTTGCTAATTTTTCCAATATATTCATTTTTTTTTTTAACCTTTTTTTTTATATTTTTGAATATTAATTCTTCAACTTATCTTTTCTTATTCAACTTCATATCCACATTTGTGAGACCTCCAATTTTTTTCTCTTTTCAGAATTACCCATGATTATAGATCAGTAGTTGAAAACTTTTTTTTCCTCCAGGTCACTTTTTTTATATTTAACATTTTTCATTCATTTATGAATCAGTTGACAAAATTTGTATATAATGTGAAAAATGATCATAATAAAAACATGAAGATAAAAAGTATTAGTATTTTTGTAATGGGAACTCAAATGCAAAAAAAAATAATGAAATACTTTATAGAAATTTAAATTGATTTAAAAAATACAAAACAGTAGGGTTGCATTAGATCCTAAGATCTAGATGCAGTGCTCTCAGATCCAAGGCTCCTCACTGACAAAGGCCACAAGTCAGAAACTAGTCTGGGGATATTGGATGAGTAGGCACTAGTTGGGGATTTTATGCCCAAGCCTTCTGGCATCCATTGATTACTCTAGCTTGCAATGAGTGGCAATACATATAGTAAGTTTTGCCTGTTTTAAAAATTATGATTGCGTAATTAAAAGTTAAACTATAAACTAATATAATAATTAGATCAATGACTTCATTCCTGCTATTTTTGTCTGCACAAAGTCTCTAAATTTGGGTTGTTATTTAATACTTTTGTGAAAACAGAAGATATTAAATGATCGTAAGTTATTTGATTTTTTAATGGATTTAAATTATACTTTGTTTTGGAAAAGTTTTGTTCATGGATGTAAAATGAACCAAAAATAGTTAAAGAACTGCTATTTTTTACTACTAAAATGTTTGAAATGATTTAAACTGGGTATAGCAATGAAGCCATGAATGGTTTGCATTATGCCAGGAAAGCATTGAAGATCCATGAAGATATAAAACATGCCATCAAATTTTCATGTCATAACTCATAATCCAGATATGTTAATGCCCTAAAATATTTTATGATATGTAATTAAACTATATAACTATGTAACACATGCATTGATTCGGAAATAGCACTGCAGACAACTTGGAATGGGAACTGATCATCTTTTCATTAGAACACACTGTGTATACACCCATTTTACGAATAATAAGTTGATGACTACTGACAATGCCAGAATGTACATGGTATTAAATTAATTAAGCACATAATATCCACTAGGAGGTCTTTGAGCAAAGTATAATGTATTGTGTTTTAACACCTGCTAGACATGAAATAACTATACAATAAAATATTTTGACCTTGGTCTATTCTATAATGTACTAACATTGCTTGTTCAAATTAGAATAGCATTTAATTTATGTGTGCATATCTTGAAACTTATTTGATTCTTGCAGATATATTAAAATTTGTATTTTCTTATTCCATTATTATACTGGTAATTTGATTGCCTTAAAAGCACAAACAAAAACCTTAGTTTTTAGATTGGTAAATCTAAGTGATTGTGATATTATTGCCAATTCTAAGAATAAATAAAATCAATAATTGAATGGCTTTATTGCTCAGGAGTTCATAAAAAGTTCAAGCCCTGGAAATTCCAAAACAGTAATTGATCTGATGACCTGAGGCTCTAGAGTCTGATACTCTACCACTTCACTCTGCCAGGTACTCTAAGAATGACATAAAAATGAATGTTGCTGATTTTTAAAATTTACATAAAAAAAAAATTCTAATGCACTATTAAATAAATAAAATCATTTAATATGAAGTGGATGATTATTAATTTAAGAATGTGTGCAGTTTAAACATTATGTACTTTTTCAAGTAGAAAATTGGATTTGGAAGTTGAGCCGTAACCTCGATTCCAATGTGCGACTGTTGTATTTAACAAGTTTAAAGGGAATGATTTCTTATCATGATTCACTTGAAATAGGTGTTTATGGAACTTGTTTTATCAGATTTATTGTATGGCAGCAAAATATAAACTCGCTACCATCTTAACATAAAATGACAGGAAAGAATTCTTATAGAGATGGTCTCTTAAGATTCTGAAATTATAATAGCAGGGTCATATCTTGATTCAATATATTTTGCAATTTGCTGGACGTAATGATATTGACTCTAATGAGAAAATGCACATTTTCATTGAATTGGACATATGAAGTGAATGTTTAGTAACAGACTTTCTAAAAGAATATTTTATGGTGGATTTGAGCATGAGAAAGGAAGATGTTGTTTGTTTTATAAGGCTCATTTCAAAGATATTAAAAAAAATGTTCATTATTGATTGCTTTCATTGGAAGAATATCACTAATTGATGAATACAATGGAGAACTTTTAAAGTGCAACAACAAAAGTTAAAAGACATAAATAAATTGGTTAATGACTGGTTCATATTTGTGTTTCACAGATTAATTTTAGTTTTTTGTTGCTTGGCTTTTGTGTTTTTCTGCAGTGATAGAAAGATGACCCCAAGAGCTAAAAATTAGTTGTCTATTTATCATTTTCTAATATGCCCCCCCCCCCATCTACTAATCATTCAATTATTTTTTTTATCATTCAATTATTTTTTTTTCTTCTGAAAATAACTTTTTTTACAAATGGCTGCTGCTAAGAATATCTTTATTCCTGTTTTATTATTTGAATTCATCAATTTTAGCTCATTAATGATAATTATGATTTTTTTTTCCAGATCCACCCAGTCGATTGCTTTCCTTCAGAGAAATTAACAGTCTTTTTTTAGGCTTTTAATATTTTTTTTTTTAGCAATGAAACACTTATGTTAATATACATATGAACACACATTTTATTATAGTATTTATATGAAAGATGAAATATTAGGAATTTTTTTCAACCTAACAATCTTGTTTTGAAATTATGCAGACTACTAGGGCGAAAAACACAAAATTTATTTATACACTGTATAAATTCTAAGTAATGTATGATTTTATAGAAACATTATTTGAGTTATTTAAAACTTAATCAATAAATGGAGTGTGAAATTGCATTGTGTTTAGATATTGCTTTATTTTTCGTACAACTTGATGGATGAGCAAGCATATGAAATGGTGATCATGTGATGTTTAGTGATTACTACATGTAAGAAAGAGTTTGCTAAAAATATGTTATTGATTTGAAATAAATCTAAAAATTTAAATTTTTGCTTTAAGCAAACTATTGATTTTTAACAGTGCAATTTTTTTTATATGAAAGTGGTGAAATGAATGAAGACCTATTATTTTATTTTCTAATTATACTTGCTAAAAAATGATTTGAACAATAATAGAGCAGTAAAAGTAATTGCTATTTAAAATTGTTTAATGCTTTGACAATATAAATGTTTTCCATGGTTCATTTTAGCAAATAATTTAGTAGCTTAAATTCCTGAATATTGCCAGAATACAGTATTTCTGATTTATCAGAAGATATTTTAATTGATAACACTTTTTGTAAAATATTCCTAATGAAAAACAGTGACTCAAATATCTGCATTTTATAGTAATGGGTCAATGTAGCATTCTAAGAGATCATTTATTGCCAAAATATCATGTTTTTTTTAAAAGTATCTAGAGATTGCTAGTAATCAATCAATTTTACTGATAAAATCATCAACACCAATAGATATAGCAAGATTAGGCTATTACACATGCAAACACACATATATGTACATAAACAAGTAATTCAAAGTTCTGCAAAATTAAAATAAATGAAAGTACAAAATCCTTCACTGTTTCATTAAATAAAATAAATTATTTGTAGAACTAGGTTTTTAACAATTATGCATTTATTTTATTTGTCAGAATAGTGATTTAACATATAGCAATAGTGTTATATTACGTTACAATCAGAGACTGATTAGAATGCTAAAGTTATTCAACGTAGCCAAGAGAGAAAAGCTATGAAGATTAAGTATTAAAAATATCACATATTCAATATGTAAAAAAAAGGTTGGATATGTATGGGCACATCAGAAGTTGTTGTTAATTTTATATAATAAGGCATGAACTATAGTTTTTGTAGAATTAAAAAACTAACACTAAGAAGTATAGTATTTAGAAAAGAGGGGGGGGGGATAAGAAACAAGATTTAAAAAAAGTATTTGCAAAATAATTTATTCTATTTACAGTAATGAATAATATTTCTGTAGTATAATTTTCACTTCACCATTCATGCAAGTTAGGGACTGATTTCTATCCGCTTTTAATACTTTGTGGCAGGACATAATCATAAACATCAAAGACATGAAAAGGATCTTTTTTCACATGTCTTTGGTTGTATGTTTATAATTACATCCCTCCACAATGTGTTAAAAGCGGATAGAAACCAGTCCCAACCCTGCATGAGAATGTTACAGAAATATTATTCATTATTGGATAATCTCTAGTCTATGAATGGTTAATAAAATTCATTTATTTACATTTTTAATAATTATATAAAGATGCCTTAACATTTTAAAGTTTTGAACTTTTATAAAGTAAAATGTTATTTAAAGATGAAAGAGAAGATAATTCAATTATGTGTATCATTAGTCTGTGATTTATCGAAAAACAAATACATCATTGCAACCGGCTAAGCACAAACTATCACATGGGAGGACAGAAAACAGAGTCAGTACATTGGTTGAATGTGGGTAGTCAGAAGAAGTATACAAGAGAAAAAAAACAACTGTAGTTTATTATTCTTTAGTAGTTTATTCTTTTCTTTTGTTATATTTGCCAGAGAGCCAATTGAAGGTGATTTTTAGTTGGTCATCCAATACATAGTGACTTTCTTATCATGTCTCATGATCAATGGATGATCATCTTGCTTCTCAGCATTTGCTGGCTTTGTTGTTCCATTATTGGCCTGTTAGGTACCATGATATATATAATGTCTGTGATATATATTTTATTTCAGAACATTAAGTTGCATATAATTTAAGTAGTGACAGTGATTCTTTATGGTTTTTTTTTTTTGCCTACAATATATACATCACAGTAAAAACACTTCAGTTTTTGCTTATTATAGAATATTTCTTATAAAGAATTAATTATAAAGTATATATCCATTATTAGTATCTAATCCAATTTATTACATTAAATATTACATCATTATGTGGCATAGTTATCTCGTATTCAATGAATCAGATTTTTATTTGCACATATAGAAACTATGTTAATGTTTGTTTTATACTGTCATTGTGAGGGAATTACAAGCATTTCATTAAGAAAAAGATTCCGTTATATAAGCTAGAAAATAGAGCAGAACGAGAAAGAGACGAGAAAATTGTATAAGCTAAGAAAATATAAGAGTGGGAAAAGAACTTATTTTAGTAAGTTAGTAAAAGGAGTAAAAGAACCGCCGTACAAAAGTTAAGGGTTCAGCATTTAGCAATCGGACGAATTGTTTTTAATAAAAATAAAAAAAAATT
Organism: Epiperipatus broadwayi; assembly: GCA_028023455.1. Classification (NCBI taxonomy): domain Eukaryota; kingdom Metazoa; phylum Onychophora; class Udeonychophora; order Euonychophora; family Peripatidae; genus Epiperipatus; species Epiperipatus broadwayi. Next base: position 2,000,939 of record JAQFVV010006259.1, on the reverse strand, counting down.
TGTTAATGAATTACGAGAATGGAGAAAGGTTTTGATTCAAATAAAATATTGTTTTGTTTTTCATGAGTGCGAGGCAAACGTTCGGCCGAATTTCTAAGAATATTTTTGAAGTGTTTATAGTTTTAAAAAAAAGTTACAGGAATTTTTTTTTTTTTGATCACGTTTTGAGGCAGTTGAACCTGATTGAAATCCGATTCAATGGTGTCATTACAAAAAAAAAAGAAATTTATTAAGCTTTTAATTTTCATTAAACGTAAAGTTTAATGAAAATTTGCAGTATTATTTAAAAAGAATGCGTGTATTGAAGTACACACGCGTTTATATGTAAAACGGATTTTTTTAAAAATGTTTATTGATTTATTTTAAAATAGTTTTCATATACTGCCTGTTTTTAAATCCATTTGATTTAAAAACAAGCTGGCTAGCTAATTGCACTCTTGTGGCTTTTATTTTAATTATTGTAACCAATTTTTATAGCGGAGATTTGATTTTTATGTTGTTGTTTTCATTTCAATAAACCCTGGGTGGAATTCTTAGATAGATTGAGCGGGAGATTAATATTTGCCCTGCCTCAAGCATAGAAATTGGACAACAAGTAAAGTGTTTCGCGGGAAATGGAGCAACGTATAAATAGCCCCGAAAATTTGGAGTGTCAGTTAATTCATTGTTCGTTGATAGACAAGCTGTTTATCAAGTGAGAATTTATATCAGTGCGGACATTTAATTTCTTAAAGAGCATCAGCTGTGATTAAATACTTTTGCCTGCAACAAAATGAAAAATTCTATACTTGTTACCACCACCCAAATGGCTTGCTAACTCCACAAAAGACGGATCCCTGACTTCCAAGTTTGCTCCAGTAATGCCTTGAACACCTAAAAGAAGCCGGAACCTCTCTACATCTACCTTGCTGCCTAAAGAACCTGAAAATGAACTTAAGTAAAAGTGCGCACTCTACGTGAACTTTGTTTTACCGAAAGGTAACTATTTTCATTTTTATTCTTCCCAGGGTAAATTAATTCTCATTAAATCTCCGCTCAATCTAATCATAAATATGTCTTCTTAAATCAATATAGCCTCATATCTAATATTTGCTGTGTTTTCCAATATTTTATAGTGTGTCTTGGAATCTTAGTTTTAAGCTTCCAATTTGCTTTCAGTTTTGTTTATTGGAGAGTGACGAATGAGTTTTATAGTTTATGCCTCGCTTTCATAAATGCTTTAGCAGTCTTGTATATATATATTTTATGCTTACCTGTAATTATTTAGTATTCCATAATTAATTTGTAATTTTATGCTCTGGGTTGGCCCTAGTGCTTAGCCTCCCAAAATCTTGTAGCTGACGACTTATTGTCTAATTTTCGCAGGTGGAGATTTCGTTTCTAATATCTCTAAAGGCGGAGATTAGAATTGTGTTTTTCTTTGTAATTTTGGAAGTCGTCAGTAGGAAGATAAAATTTATCCTTTCTTAAATTACAGGTGAGCAATACTTTCGTTCTGCTAGAGTATTTAAACTTTTGATATTTTGTACTCATGTGCACTCTCCGATAGATTTCTTTTTGTAGTTATTATGTGTGCTTTAAATTTATCAGAGCATGTACTCAGAATTTGTTTGTAAGTTTATTTTCTTTTCTTTATTTGCTGGGGCAGACGTAACTGTTTTTCTAATCATTTACTTGTTTCTTATTGGGACCATTAATTATTAATTTTAAAGTAATTTTCGCCAATCGTTTGGCTGGGATTCACCAGGTTTAATTGTTTCTTCATTTCAATATTTTTCGATTGTTCTTGAGGTGGATCAATCACCGTTATTTTAAATGTAGTAATTGGTGCAGTTCACACCGATATAAGGACATTCGAGATCTGACCATGCTTAGATCTCAGAAAGCTCATCGGCACTGGGTTCTTTGATCTATTTCGGGGGCATATGGTTTAAATATCATAAAGTGGAAACCAGTGTTTAAGTGAATCCTCTGCTGAACAAAATTTGCTTCCTCCCTTTTAAATTTGTTTATTAGAAGATCAGTCAGTCTGTCATAGCTTTGCCTTTAGTATGTCTGGTACACGCCTGAGTTAACCCCCATTTATTGTGTCATAAACTTATATTTAATAATTTATTTTTCATAATAAAATTTATGAAATATGTTTAAACTTAATTTGGCTGACGTTTGTCTTTGTGCTTTTGTCTCAATTGTCTAAACAATTTAAGATCTCTTGTTTCTCCCTGAGTCTAGTCGGCGCAAACCATCATCATCATCTATTCTGATCACAGTAAACAAATTTTCCAGACGCTTAGTGGTCTGGTGGCGCCCTCTGTTTCAGATAGATTGAGTATCCGGTATACCGTCTTAATAACTATAATATCTCTGACACTGAAATGTAATGAATTAAAGGCACTGTATATGTGGAGAAAACATCAAAAATATTAATTATAATCTTAATTCATGCATGATGTTGACCATCTTTGTCAAAGACAAATGTTATATTCCAAATGGAAATATGAAATTGTAAATTTAACTGCATTTGTTTTACAATGCATTTAATGTAGACTCAGCCATGAACAAAAAGTCCATCTTTAGCTGAATCCATTTTGGAATATATATTCTTAAATTTATAATTTTGTATTTCTGTTTGCTGTTGCTATGAAAATAGTGATTGTGTTTAATAAGAAGTTCACCACAAATCACAATATTTTCTCAAAATATTTGGTATTAATATTGCCTGTATTTTATTCAACTGAAGTACTTATGAAATAGGTTTTTTTTAAATCTGTATTTTATATTATCTATTAAGGATATTTATTTATATCTAACAATGCACTTCTTAAAGACAATTCATGTTGTTTGAATATATATATTGTAACAGGATATATATATATTATATCTACCCCCTTTTGACGTCTTTAAAACTTTTATAAACATCACTTATATAACATCAATAAAATATTTAATATTTATAATGACTCGATACAGAACTTCGTACCTCCCTCTTCCACAAAATCCTATCATGGGGGCTGTCGGTACCTCGGGTAGAGTGGTCAATATCATTTGCAAACATTCGCCAATAATATTAATACTCGTTTACTAGATTACACATTAGCCAACCAAACTCTATTTATTTAAAGGAAAAAATCCAATGGGCGCCAGCCGACCTTTGTCGACAAGTCTGCCTGACCAATACGATCTAGCACCCGCTCCCGCTAGCTCAGCTAAAACAATCAATAAAATACAAAATCCACCTACTTAAAAAAATCAATTTACAAATCTTTCTCTGCGCTAGTTTTCTCGCTTCCTTTCCCAAATTCTAATTTAAAATTTATTTCGCTCTCATAATCTCATAGGATATTCATATCCCATTTCTAAACTAAAATTCATTATTATAACATTTATTATTTATTTGATCTACGATATTTATTTCCTTTTTTTTTTTTATAAGTAATCACTAACCCATTAAATCTCCGTTTATGCTGTTTCACTTCGTTTGGTCTTATAATTAATTACACTTTTGCTCAAGTTTAGATAATATTTAATATAACAAAAATATCATATTATACATACATTTAGAAAATAATTATACGCACACAAATATATTTGAAATCACAATAAAATCCCTGGATAATGGAGCTAAAGACAATTAGTAATTATTGTTCGTAACATAAAGTTCAAAGTTTATTATTCCATACATTACTACGGCTTTTAATTAGTGAATTAAGAATAAAATAAATATTACCTAGCATTCTCTTTTATGCCTAGTTCCGAGCGTAGCTTCTGATAGTATTTCCTTCGGTCAGTTAGCGCTAACTCTTTGCGATCCTTTTCCCGATGTCATTGGGATCCTGTGGGCTTCACCATGGACACTCCGCTTCCTTCTTGTTTTACGCGAACATGATCGACCTTCGAACTGTCTGCTGTTGGTATTGCATGGAAGGATTCGGCCGGCTGTCCACACGATGGGTTTAACAATGCAGCATTATGTTTTATTTAACTTTGGACGTATATTAATAATATGAATATGAATTTAAGAATAATTAACCGAACCGAATCAGAATCAAATTTTAATCATAATATCAAATTCAATCTAATAACAATAACAATAGAAAGTTCGTCCCTTTTATATTTTACGGTCCTTATCTTGCGGATTCAATCTACATTCTGAATTTCTGCTATTGGACAATTATTTCTTTTCTTTCGACTCTCTACACAGTTTCATTGGTCATTCTTTAGATGATTGCAAATTTCAATTTCTTTGTTAGAGTTATTTCACTAATTAGCCGTTTAATGGAAATTTCTTATGTTTGTCATTAGCTCCCATTGTTTATTACATTCCTTTGATTATATTCCCTTTTTTTTTTTTATTATAAGACAAAACGAACTCCACCTTGCTTTTTTTTTTTCTAAAATCAATCAAGTTTTAGTTAAATCAAGTTTTTAATTCTTTAAGTTTTATTTAAATGTGATTCTAAAATTATATCTTATAAAACTGTCTAATTTATGCTTTTAACGATAAACCCTTCTATGATAAAAAAAAAAAAAATTTTTTTTTTTATTTTACCCTACAAGACCTTTTATTTTTATTAAATATTTAAACAAATCTTTTATCAATTTATATTTCTCCAAAATTATGTGTAACTCCGAAGAAAACACACTCCTTCCTGATGTATCTCGGTACAATATATATATGCGTTACATTTAAATTTTAATATTTAACTTTTTTGTAAATATCTAATACTGAATTAAAAGCACAAACGTTCAAAATGCACAAATAACAAATTATTAATTTATTAATATGTTTGATTTAAATATTAAAATAAGATAAGCTTTAAAAAAATTGTAGAATCGAAGCAAAGTTTCTATAGTTTAAATAAAATATAATAAAAATCTTTTAATTTTAAAAATAATGAGAGTTTTTAATCTTAAAAATAAAAATTACAAACAGATCCTTAGGGCAAAATGACCATTGAAAAGATGATTACGAAAGAGATGAGTCAAGGAATAGAAACAAAAGACTTGCTTTTCCTGCCCAGAGATAGAGACACCTTAGTGGAAAACCCAAAATTTACTTAGCCACAAACCCAAAATCTACTTGCGACAAACTCAATGAACCAATGAAATATAGATATGAAATATGTTTGATGGATCCGTGCATTCCAGAGATAAAGTGCCTGAGGACTATAAAAAGAAAATCCAAAAAGAAATAAAGGATTAGAGAGAATTGGAGAATTAGAAAATTAAAGTTTTAAATTCATTCATTTTTGCTGAAAGTAAAAATAAAAATTTAAAAAAGCTATTATCACAGTAACCAAAAATGTAATCTATTTTAATCGCTTCCTTCGGTTCGGCCGGCCGGAGGCAGCTTTCATCTCCATGGATCCCAGGAACAAACCACTATTAACGTCTTCAGAAATCATCGGAAATCTTCCTAAATCGTCATCGTCCACAAGAAAAGGGCCCTTGCATAAATTAGATCTTCATCGCGAAGGAACGAGCACGGAGAAAGAAAGGAAAGTATACATTATTGATAAAAATGAACTATAAACTCTTTAATTTAAAATCTCCGAACACTATTTTCCTTTAAAGATGAATTATAGATTTTCTCTTTTGACCAAATCTGAACTTTATTTTTATAAACTTTGAAATTTTAAAAGTCTTATCTAAATTTTTAAACGTAATCTCTTAAAATATGTATTGTTTTTCTTTTATTTATTCATGCTTAATATATGTTTATAATAGGGTAGGGGTTTGCGATTGCAAACTTAAATTTAAAAATAGAAACATATATCGTTATTTGTGCATTATTGAATTTAAAGGAAAAAAAAATAGGTCAAGTAGTATTTGTAATAAAATAAGTTAAATATAATATGTCATCTTAAAATGATTTTAAAACCTTAAACTAAAGATTTTTGTTTTAGAATTAAATTAATAAAATGATTTAAATGTTAGTTGAGTGTAGATGGCTGCTAGACTTGTTTAAATATGTTAGTTTTAAAGGGGGTTTTGATTTCGGACTATTTGTTTCGTAGTTGTGTCAATGCTGGTGGAGAGATATATGGACGTTTGCATCAATGCAATGTGAAGTGTGTTAGCACATAGGGCGACGAGTCCAACTGAATGCATGACCCCAAAGAGGTAGTCATACCGTTGAAATGGACGCAGACTTATTTCCTGCACCATTGAGCCATTCCAGCTCTATGGATTGGGAGGATAAGCACGGCAAGATAGACCGCTCTCTCATCCATATGAAGCATTATTTTATTATATTACATGCATGATTCATTCGCCAGACAGATGTAAATTCCTGTACTGACGAAGGTCATGTGTCTTCAAATAATATCACGCTGTTCAGATGCACATTCCTGTTAGCGTGATTCTATGCTAACATGTTCACATTGCATTGCTTACTGATATATATCTGGAAATGAGCGTTGGTGTGGCTGCGGACTTTTAGCCTGAAATCAAATGTTTGAAAGTCTTTTAAGTGCGTCGTCTGGGTAGCTCATCTGTACTCAACATTTCTAAGATTAAAAATAAAAGTTAAAACAAATAAAACTAATAGTAAATAATAATGAAAAAACCAATTTTTTTTATATAATTATTTTTCAAGTTTGTGTGTCGTGAATAAAATCTTTTTGTGTTATTAATACTGGCAGTGATTGCTTTTATTATTATTTATTAAAAGAAATATATTTAATAAATGTTTTAAACCTCTGCTACTCCATGAGCTAGTGGCAAGGGCTGGCAGTCGTGATCTTAACAGCATATATCTGTCTACTTTATAAATTTTCTAGGTTCGAATAACCTAGTGGCGCGCTGTACGGCAGATACGGTAAGACTGGATATTTCACTTCATTTCCCGACCGTTATAAATGGCTGCCCAGCTTGTGGCATGATATTCATTAACCACGAATACCCTGATACAAATAAAATAGTTTAGGAAATAGTGTGAATAGCACCCTGAACATCAGAATAGGTATAGTAGGAATAAGTTAGGATAAGATGTGACTATCAGGTATAAATATGATCGCCAAATAACTTTAGTTTTTAAAAAAGAAAAGGAATGATTTAGTAATTTAAAAATACGCCCACAAAAAAAAAAAAACTTTAATGCATTATTATTGCCAATTAGTATTAACTCTAACTAAAGTCTTTTTTTTTTTTATCATTTTTTTAAAATAAGTTCGGTGGTATGTAATTGGATATATATATGCATTATATTTAAATCTTAATACTTAACTTTTTTGTAAATATCTAATACTGAATTAAAAGCACAAATGTTCAAAATGCACAAATAATGAATTATTAATTTATAAATATAAATATTAAAATAAGATAAGCTTTAAAAAAATTGTAGAATCGAAGCAAAGTTTTTATAGTTTAAATAAAATATAATAAAAACCTTTTAATTTTAAAAATAACGAGAGTTTTTAATCTTAAAAATAAAAATTACAAATAGATCCTTAGGGCAAAATGACCATTGAAAAGGTGATTATGAAAGAGATAAGAGTCGAGGAATACCCAGACTTTGACAAACTCTTTATACTCCAAACTGATAGCAGTGCATAGGATTGGGCATTACCCTATCCCAAGTTCAGCGGGATAGTCAAATAGGAGTCCTGTACTTCATAAGCAGGTTGTTAAAAGGACCGGAACGTAATTATACGGTTACAGAAAAAGAAGCCCTCGCAATCATATGGGCATTTGAGAAATTTTGCCCTATGCAACTAGGCTCTGAAGTGATAGTGATTACAGACCACAAAGAGTTCAATTTCTAAATCACAGCCACCTCACTAATAGCCGACTAGTTCTGTGGAGTTTGTTTCTCCAAGAGTTTAATTATACGGTGAAACATTGCAAAGGAGCTGAGAATGTGGTGGCTGACATCCTCAGTCGTCATCCCATTCAAACTCAACAACACCACCACCTGAGGATAGACCATGCATACATGATGAGCATCTTATCAGGTAAGGACAAAGACATAGAGGAACATCTAAAGCAAATGTCAAAGAGACAGCATGAAGATAAGGAGTTAAACAGGATCGTAACTCTGTATACACAATCTCCTCAGAAGGATGACAGTATGTTAGATAAGAAGTGCCAATTCAAGATAGAAAAGGAAGTTTTATACTACCAAATTCAAGAAGACATCGATGAATGGAGAGTGATGGTACCACCAGCCATTCGGGGCCTTCTCACTGATTACATTCACCAATTATACGGACATTACGGAACACCCAAAACTGAATATTGCCTTAAGCACTGGTTCTATTGGCCCGGGATGCACCGAGACATAATAAAGATTTTGAACAAATGTGAAATATGCCAGCTTGCAAAACCACTGAATAGAGCATACACAACTCCAATGAAATCCATCATCCCTAACAACTCCAAGGAAATAATGGCCATGGATTTTTATGGTACTCTGCCACCCTTCAATAGAAAGATATCTACTCGTATATGACCTTTTCTCCAAATTTTTGGCAGCCTACCCTTTAGCAAGAACTACAACACGCGAAACTATAAAGGTTCTAGAGTCCTCATGTTTTAACACAGTTGGGGAACCAGAAATGATCCTGACAGACCATGGGACCCCTTTTGTATCGGATGAATGGAACAAATGGGTTACTAAGTGGGGAGTTAAACATGCACTTACGTCCATCCGTAACCCCCAAAGTAATCCCTGTGAAAGAGTCATGCGGGAGTTGGGAAGGCTGTTTCGTACCAACAAACCATAAGGGATGGGTAAAACAGCTACCTCAGATACTAAAATATATAAATTGGTCTGTACACGAATCCACAGGATTCCCTCCCACACAGCTACATTTTGGAAAATTTGTACCAAAACTCTTCAAGGCAAACTTCCCAGGGAGCAGAGACAAAACAAATGACATGGAATTAGATAAAAAAAAGGCTCAAGCCCAGATGCACCAGATGAGTCTCAGAAGAAATAAAATGAAACACAGCATGCAAAACTACCAGTTTAAGGTAGGTGTTAGAGTGATGGACAGAACGCCTCATGTGAGCATTCCAGAAAAGTTCTAGTGTAAATTTTTTTTTAACCTTTACGAAGGCCCTTTTGAAATTGTGGAGTGCAATGGGAATAATGCTTTCTGGATTAAAACACAATAAGAAATAAAGGGCACATACAGTGCTCGTGCACTAAAACCAATACCATTGCATTCAGGGTGCTCTAGAAATCATCTCACAGGCATAGTTAATAATATCTGTATAAATAAAATCTTAAGACTTTAAATGGTCATACCCATTTAAAAGTCTCATTATTGTGCCAGGCATTATCAAATGTCCATGCACAAAATCTGCTGTAAAGAACATTACAGCAGATACACATATAAATCTGTATATATTAAGCACAACAAATATATAAATGTGCTACATTAGTAATGGAAGTTGGGTCTGAGCATTAGAATACCCACACACACCAATATAAAGTATTGTATACAAATACACATATAATAAACTCAGGTATTTTTTATTTTTCTTTTCTGTTTATTTTTATATGTCATTTTATGTATTTTGCTTTTCTCTAAAAAAAATTCAAATAGAGAAAAGCCAACTTTGTTGAACAAAAAGATCACGTTGGAACATATTAGTAAAATAAATAAATAATTGTTCCAACATACTTGTATATATTTTTTATTTTTTTATTTTTCTAAAACTGTAATCTTATTCCATTAAAAAAAAAAAAGTTAATTGCTTTGGCAAAAATCTGACCAAAAGCAAAATATAATTAGAATATTTTTTTTTTATAGATAAAGCAGAAATTCTTTTGAATTGATATCTGTAAGGAAGTGATCTGAATATTCAAGATGGAAGCTAATATCAAACCTTAAAATGTAGAATTTAATCAGAAAAATTATAAAGGAATGTTATAATCTAAATGATAAGGTAAAATAAAAGGGTTGACTGATTCATACTTCTCAGGGGGGATACCTGAATTGGTTCTTGTGAGTGGATAGGTTTTAGTCAGTGCTGGGGGATTCAATTCATTCTTTTTTTGGCAGTCATTCTGGGTAAGTCATTCACTGCTTTGGCTCCAGAATTCTTCAATCATCTAGCCACTCAGAGATTAATTTGTGGACTAGACTATTAATTTTTCAAAAAAGAAATCTATTACACAGTTCTTTAAGAACTATTGTTCACTTAAGGATTTAATGAACGATCCAAGACAGCAGATGAACATTTAAAAAAATAATTATTGCATTATACCAGATAGAAATATCGAGAAATCTACCAGAGCTTCCAGTAAAATGACCGAGGGGTAGACAACCAGCCAGTGCACCACCCTTTCTCTGTTCCAACCACCAAGATGTGATCACGCCAGTTCCAGCCGGCCATGATGACGACAAAAGCCGCCTCACCCATGCCTGAATGAAGTGAAATCCTCACCTTACAGCCAGTTGACCTGAAGCCCACTCAGGAGAAAATGAAGATGCATGCATAAGTTTCTTTTAAAAATATTTGATAATATTGAATTAATTAATTCTGACATTTCTAATAATTAGAAATATATCATTTTTATTATTATTACTATTAATCATTTTAAAAGAGAGAGAGGGGGGGGGAGAGAGAGAGAGAGAGAGAGAGAGAGAGAGAGGGGGGGGGGGGGGGGGGGGGGGGGAGGGAGGGGGGGGGGGGAGGGAGGGGGAGGGGGAGTTGTTTCTCACATATATATATATATTGGATTTGCGGTTATTACAGGCATAAAGATGGAGCTTTTGCTTAAATCTTTTAATTCATTTTTCTATTTCAAATTCTAGTATTTTCAGCTAAGGTTGCAATTAGTTTTTTTTATCGCTGCTTGTTTTTCTTCTTGTTGAAAATTTTCATTACGTAAATATACATGCGTATCTGCACGCACATACACTGGTAATATTCGGTAAATACGACATCTCATGTTGAATGTCTAAAAATGTATTTATCCGTATATCATTTTAAGTTATTTTTTATCACTGCTGTACTTTTATGATGAGTGCAAAAGGGATTTATTTTTTATCACTGCTGTACTTTTATGATGAGTGCAAAAGGGATTTATTCATTGTCAATTCCCCGAAAGCAGGTCAACTAATAACTTTATATCTAGAATAGTAGTAGGTGTATAATTGTGCTACACATATATACATGTATAAGAATTTATTATTAAAGGCAAATAGATACAATACTTCATGTTATCTGAACTAACGCAACCTTATTGACATGTTGAAAATATGAAATTAGTAAAATAGTTCATAGTGTAAATATACGTATGCATAAGTGTTGTTTTTTTTAATTATATTTACTATCAATAAAAAAGATTTTAAAGTCCTGAGTAAAAATGTATGCCTGCATGACCGAAAATATCTGTACATCAAATCACACAAAGATAACTTATTTCTACAGGGTAAAAGCTCCGACCACTTCCATTCTTTATGAAACATTGTATTGTAAATAGCTTGAGGGGTTTATCTATTTTCGTATTCATTTAAATTGTAATTAGATATTTATCTATTTAAAAGCATCAAATATATATATGGGTTTATGATGGTAATTCATTTATTTATTTTTATTATATCACTTTAGTATGAAACGGTGGTGGATATTTGGGATTAAATAAATATTTAATCACAATATTAAACTTGTTTCGTTTTCGTATTATTATTTATTTGATAAAATTGTAATCTTTCCATATCAACCACGTACTTGTAATAACCATTTAACTTACCCATTGAAGACCCTAGAAGTAGAGTACTGAGCTAGCCACACGGGATATCGCTCTACCGGGGTGTTAAATCTTATTCTTATGCTTCGCTAAACATATGGTATTGTACATCCTTCTAGGAGGGGAGGAAATTAATTTTTGATCCTTTTCTAGAAGTGGCACGCAAAAGCTATCTGTAAATAGACTTTTCAAAGGTGTGTATTTGCCATAGGTTTTAAATATTCGGGCATTTGAGTAAGATATCAATTAAAGGGGTTTTTTAATTGGCAGAGTCCTGTCAATTCACTCTTTCTATCAGTTTAGCTGGAAATAGCAATATATATGAGTACAGACAATCGGCTAAATTGGTATCCATTTTCTTTCCCTGTTAAATCTTGATCACTTCATGCTCAGTACAAGATTAGGAATAGAAATCCGCAGGGGAGTATGGTCCAGTACAATATATTGAACTGGATGGGAGAAGATAGCTATGATTATTTAAAATTCCGATCTCGATCTTAATGCCGGCTGCACTCTTATTACTGCAGCAGACCAGCCCTTCATCAAATACCAAGGATAGATGAGACCAATGGCACCTATAACCGGACCAAGGCTAAACAGAGTATAAGCTGCAGCCACATTTCCAGACTATAGAACTCCTCGGATGCTAAGTTCAAACCCCTGCCTTATGCAAAGGATTTTTATTTGTTTTGAGGTAAAACCTCAGGTGCCAGCTAATCATAGGTTATATAATCAGCATGCCCAGATGACAGGTATACAATTTAGCACTTGATATATCCCAAGCTAGCTAATTGTGGGAAAACAAAAGTTTAATATCCTTGCTAAATATGTATACTTAATTATAAATTATTTATTAGTAGCCATTATAAAAAGAGAACTGACCAACAATAATTAAGCAAACAAATAATTTATTGAATGTACTTCTAATTAAAACTTTTTGTACTAAAACACATTATAAAGAAAAAAACACACACATTAGAATATATTATAATAAGAATTCAAGAAACAACTTAAAGTTTTATACATATAAAATTTAAATACACACATATTAAGATCTAACTTCTTGTAATAATTTTATGGAAGCACTTAAAGATTACTATGGCTGTGGCTATTAGAGTTCATTAGCTATTTTATTTGAGCATGATTTAATCTTTAAATTGGAATAATAAAGTTTGTAGTTACCTAGGATTTTTGCAGATAACCCTGTGCACTTTTCATGGACACAATTTGTTGCTTTCTCATGTTTTGTTGATCACCAATCGGTTGTCCTTTTTCCCATTAATGGTTTTGCTTCTTGCTAATTTTCCATGTTTCAATAAAGAGAGATATATGTGAATTTCTGATCCTAAGGTGAATATGATATGTAGATGGAGACCTTCTGTTGTTCCATAGGACTGGGATTGAAGACTGGCAGCACTGCATGATGTTAGGTTGCTCTTCGGTAAATGTAATCACATGCACCCATATGCTGGAAATGTCTTATCTTCCTTGAAAGCTTTTACGCAGTAGCAATAACGAATATGACAGTACTATGATGTTATAATAATCTTAATCTTAATAATTAATGAATGGATTTCTTGGCCTTTTTATACCCTTATTCCTTATTGTTTTTCTGGTTATCATTCTTTGATCTGATTTTAATTGATTGATGTTTCTTTAATTAATTTTCCATTATGTTTTAATCTAAATTCTTGCTTAGATTAATCTAATGTTCTGATAAGATACAGTTCTGAATCCTTTTCCTTTGCCTCTTCAGTTAATGTTATTAGTTATTATTTCCTTTCTTTTACTTATCAGCCAAGCAATCTTTAAGTGGATTTAAATTTAGAAGCTTTCTTTTTACATTTTAATTCAATTTTTATTTTTATATTTTTCTTTTTTTTATTCTTTAAATTTATAAAAAGAGAGAGCTAATGTTTTACTTCTTACCAAGAGTTAATTTTCCGCCACCTTCCTACTCGCTCTTTAAATATTAAAACTTATTTTTTTAACAAGATGACACCACATTTTTTTTTTGGAGAGTTGCGTTTTAAACAAAACTCTTTAACATTTTATAATTTATGTTTTTCATTTATTTAAAATTTAATTATTTGTTTTAAAATTTATTCTGATCATTTACTAATAAATGATTTCACATGTAACACAGAACTTTTATTTTCCAAAATTTCATTTTTAAAATTCTTAAAACTAATATTTTTTTTTCTTAAAAAAATTATGAAACATGTAACGCTGTTCACTAGCAGTACAGTATTGAACATGGCTATTACAAGGCCATCTCGGTAATTCATAAATGATAGATTTAAGTCTGATAGTGCATGATCAATCATGAGAGTTATCCAAATATAGTTGGAAAAAATGGAAGGGTCGCAACTCATAATATATATATACTCTTAATGTTATATGAATTTTTATTTTATACTCTTAATGTATATATTATATTTAGTATATGTACATAATTATATTTATATAATATATCAGTAACTAAGTTTTTTATTTAAATTGATAGATTTATTTTTATTTTAAAACAGTTGTTTTTAAATAAATGCTAAAGAAAAAAAATTATGATATTTTTTAAGATTTTTTAAAATAATGCTTTTTAGTTTACTTTTTTAAAAAAACAATTGTTTTAAAATAAATATAGAAACAGTTTTAAATAGAAGACTTAGTTACTGATTTATTACACATATATAATTATGTACATATACTAAATATGATATATACATTAAGAGTTTAAAATAGTTTTTTAAAATGTTATTAAATTGAAAGAAAACAAATTTTTAACCCCTCTTTGACAATTATTTAAAACAAATGAAAATTCTAAGTTAACTGCAATAGATGATATTGTTGAATATTTTTCAAATTTCCCTATCCTCTGTTTTTGGCATACTAAAAAGTTAAGTATTTCAAATGGATTAGGATGATATAACTTAGTTATATATCAATTTTCAAGCAATTCTATTGAATTTAAATATATTAAAACTTGATTTTAAAATTTCATTCTAATTTGTAAAAGATCAAAAATTAACAATTAAATAAACAGATTTTCCAAAATCAGTAAAAGTATTTAAAAGCAAACTGAAATTTTCTTTTACATATGTCAAACAATCTGGGCATAAAAATTAATGTTTGCACTAAATAGTTTGACATATACACATATTTATGTAAATATTGAAACTTACTGTATATATATTGTAACAGTATATGCCGTTACATTAATTTAAAATTAAAATAAAAACTTATGTTCATAAATAAAAATAAAACTAAAAGCCAATAAAATTAAAGAGTTGTTAAATGTATATATATTCGCACAGATGTAAAACTTTAAAAGTATTATTTATTTTTTTTAAAATAAAATAAAAAAAAGTATTTGAATGTACTTTTTTATAAAAAAAGTACAAGATCTAAAGATAAAATATTTTTGTTAAAATATTCCTATGTAATCTCAATAAATGGAAATGATTGTTTTATAAATTAAACGAAAAGCAAACTAGCCTTGGGGCTCTTGTATAAAAAAGTCAGATGAAATATAGATAAGAGAACAAAAATAAATTAAATGTCCAATAGAAGCAGCAATGAAGGCTCGGACCGTAATGAAAATTTGGAACAGGAAACCATTGTTCAGTGAAACTGGATGATCGGTATAAAAGGAAAAATATTGAAATTAAAAATAGTGCCAGCTTGATTTTTTTTGAGAGGCGTGATAAGATGCACTTGTCACATTCTCACTATTTTCAAATAAAATGACTGATGAATTATGAACGGTATTATTGCAGACCCCGAATCATATGGGTTCTGCAATCAAATAGTACCAGGATTGAATCAGCTAAGGCCACCTCCAGAATAAGACGGGTCTTCAAATAGAGACATCGCGGGAATTGGCACCAGGAACTGGGATTCTTCAAATGTAAGATATGAACTGTAAAATTTAAAAATAATTAAGAACTTTCGTCAAGATTTGACAAGCTTTTGATATTCAGCTAACCTAAATTTTAAAATGAACTTTTATCTGACTTTTAACTTTCAAATCAATTATTAATGTTTAAATTTATACATTTGAGTTTGAAAAAAAAAAAATCAATCATTTCCATTTTTTTATTATTTTTATTAATATTTATTGTATAAATTATTTAAATGCATTAAATTTAAGTTGGGTATAGACGCTTGCATAGATTCGTTAACGTTTAATTATGTTTTTGTTTTCATATTTGATTAAAATATATAGACATTTGGTAAATAATGATACCTTATGTTGAGTATCTAAAATGTATTTATTCGGATGTCCTTTACATTATTGGTGTCAATGCGGCACTTATGATAAATGCTATAGGGTTTCTTGTAAATTTCCCTCTGCTATTCCATCAATGACTTTATATTTTGATCGTTTATGTTTATTTTGAAATGTTTTTAACTGTGTGATCTATGTAGCCGATCTATACTCAACATTAAAAAACAAACTTTTACAAAATTCATCTGTGTGAAATTATATAAATGTTAAATTTAAGTCGGGCATGAATGGCTATATAGATTTGTAAAATTATATTAATTAATTAAGGGAGGGTTAATCTTAGGTTATTTGTGTCGCAGTTGAATTGGGTTAATCGATTGGATATATTGGTGTAATTAGTTGATGTAGTATTAGATTCGCTACATGCAGGATCGCATTATACACCACACACCCCCTTTTTGCCTATGGAAGGGGATAGTAAGACGGAAAATGCAGTCCCTTCCTATGGAGTTTTTTTATTTATTGTTCTTCTTGCCAGATAGATGTAGCATTCCTGTGCTGGACGAGAGTCAATGTCTTCTTTAACCATGCTGTTCAGATGTACATTCCTGACAGTATGGTATTTGTGCTATCGTATTTCATGCTGCATTGAATACATCGATGTATCAGATGGATTGATGTCGGTTTGACCGCGAACTTTTGGCCTAGGGTTAAATAAGGGATAGAATATTTTCTTTTCAAATGCAATCTATGTAGTTTATTCATACTCGACACTCTTAAAAATATTATTAAACAAATCTGTGCAGATTGTTCAAACTAAAAAGCCAAATTTAAAAATTAAATTAATAACCAACCTAAAATAATAATTTTATTCCTCAATTTTATCTATATGTGCGTTAATAAATGTTTGTGTGTTAATTACTGGCAGTGGCTTCTTTTATTTTTTATTTTAATATTGAAAATATTTTTAAATAAGAATTTATATTTTATAAATCTCTGCGTCTGTGAGCTAGTGACATTCGGCTGCTGGTTGGAATAAAAAATATATAAAAAAATGTTTTCTTAATTTACGTATCTGCCTACTATATAAATTTTCCAGGTTCAAATGCCTGGTGGCGCCCTGTACGGCAGATACGGTAAGGCTCTCATTTTATCCGACCGTTATAATATATATCGTGCCCTTTTCTATAGATCAGTAATAGTTTATAACAGTCAATTACTAAAAAATTTTAAATTTAGAATATGTTCTTTTAATATGGTAATTGTCTTAAGTCAATTATATTTTTAAAGTACAATTTGAAGCTAAAGAGAATACGTAGTATATAAAATCATTTAAAAATAGTTATATAAAGCTTTAAATATTGTTGCATATGGTTGTAAAAGCTGGCCATATTAAATAACACAGCTATAAATATTAAAAGTATATTTAATAAATTCGATTTTAATAGTTTAAAACTGATAAGTTAATAAATACAGTGTTTAAATTTATAATCATATTTAATAGTCAAAATTAATATAGTATATTTTTAAAATAAACTTTGTGATGGTGAAAATTATATGTAATTCTATATTTTCTAAATTGTTCTTCCAAATTTTTTATAATTATTTTATATAATATAATAAGTGTATCAATTTTATAAATCTAGGCAGAGAAATAGATTGAAAATCGTCTGTCAAAGTTATTGATCACGTGACTTGTATATTACATACGTTCACACACATGCTTGTTTGAGTTAATAATAAAGTTTAAAATATTTTGAAATTGCAGTATAGAATTGGATGGAATTGTTGCCTATCATAAAAGCAAATAATAATAAATATTAAGTTAACTGTCGTTATTGCATATTTAAATGATGTAATGTTTTAAATAGTATAATAAAGACGAATACAGTTATAATAAAAATTAAATATTTTATTTAAATAAAAACAAGATAAATTGAATATTAAAAAAATGGAATAGGTTATTAAAATTATTTTAAAAGTTATTTTAAATGTTTAAATAGTTTTAATAAAATAATAATTTATTCAAAAGTAATATTTTAAATAATATTTTAAGTTCATTACTTCATAATTTTTTATTTTCAAATATAATTCTGCTATAAATTGAAAATATGTAAATTTGTTCTCAAGTTAAAGTAAGAATCAACCAATCAAATGAGGTATTCTTACAGACTATAAATATGAATTGCACGGGGTTATCGGGGGAGATTAATAATGTATTGAAACCGGAGAAAGGTAAATTATAACTATCAAAAAGATAGTATTTTAAAATTTTTATTTTAGTCAATTTTTTTGGGTACTTTCTTATCGTTTATTTTGCAAAAACTAATTGATAATTTTTAAAAAGTATTTTTGCAAAAGAGGGTGTTAAAATATAATAATTTAGAAACTTCGTGGAAATGATTTTCTAATTTTTAAAGTACTTACCAGTCGTATTTTATCTAAAAGTTTAACCTAAACTTCGCAATAAAAATGGATATACTACGAAATAAAATGGATATAAGTTGTAATGCTGAAAAAATGTTTGGAATATTTATTGATACAGCTTTATTAATATTTCAACGAAGAACTGTTTTGGTACATAAAAAACCACTGCTCAGACATCATACGGAGTCTAATGAAAAAATTGGAGACGCATTATTATTTATTTTTTAAATAGTAATAAGACAATTGTATATTGCATGAATTATTTTATATAATATTATATCAAAAGGAGTAAAATGTTATATCCTTTCTGAAGGTAACATTTTTTTTTTTTAAAGTGATATATAAAAATACCAAACGAAAGTTTAAATGTATTAAGAAGGAAACTTATATAAAAAAGTGAACATATAATTGAATAAAAGATGGATCCATAAAAATACAAATAGTACTTAAAAGTTTATCGGATAACTAAAGCTAAATTAGATGGAATATGCATGGATACGCCGGCAGAGAAAATACTTAAAAAAACTTCACGGGATTAATTAATATTATGATTTAATAATTATCGTCCTAAATACTAAAAGCAAGGATTATTTTCTATAAATTTTACTAAATGGATTAATAATCATTTTTATTTTAAACTTTAACGTGCTTAGAGGAGAACATTTTTAAAAAACTCTAGAGAAAATAATAAACATTTTGGACTTATCAGGAACTATCGTCAAGAAAATATGTAATTATAGTTTTGATTCCTTTTATTTTGTTAACCTAGTTTAAATCTAAATTTTTTTATATAAGATTAGGAAAAACATTAATTTATTAATATTAAAATTTTATAATATAACAATCTAATAATTTAGCTAAAAATATTTTAATATAAAGTGTATGGGTGTGAATTTTTTTTTATATCTGCAATGCTCAAGTGGATAAAGGAAGCCTACTGAACACGATGACTAGATAAAGGTTATTGGTAATAATAATAACTTGATAATTTATAGTGTATATTTTTTTTTTGTTTTCTTTAGATCATCCATAAATTGGAAGAATGAAGTGTAAAAGTTTTTTACTTATATGTACCGCATTTCATACAACATTTAAAAAAAAACATTATGAGATAGGATTGATTTGAAAATATGCATACGACGATTTTTTTTTTATATTAGTGATATAATCCAACATATAACAAATAGTTATGTGATTCTTTTAAAATTTTCATGTTAGGATATTCAAATATTGTCTAAGTAGATTGTATATGATTAAACATACAGAGCAATGAAGTAAGCAACTTTTCTTATGGAATCGTAAGATTGTTTAACTATTAATGAATTTTATTTATTGTTTTGTAAATGCAGATAGTTATTTATCGATGTAAGATGTGGAAAATCTTGAGAAATAATGTTGAGATAGTGGCTTGGAAGTACTTAGTGAACAGGAAACCAAGATGATGTTTTAAGAAATAGGATGTTATAAGGAATGGAAATAATATTTAGTCTTTATGTGAATATCAGCATAGTTAACAAAGCCCTATGACTGATACACATTTTATTTGGACAGAGTTTATATTTCTTTAAATATTTGATGTTCTAATAAAGCTGAAGAAATAGCTTTAACATTGTCCCTGTACTAGAGGATATTAGGCAGGTAAATGTCATACCTCTTCGCACTGTGCCATGATTTTGAGATATGTTAAGAGTAATACTCTAGCTTTCTTCCTTAATCCTATGCATCTGTTTTCGCTATCTTTATTTCATGTAACTGCATCGTTCAGTAAGATATGTTTAAGAGAAATGATAAATAATTTAGAACTTAGGTTATGCTATCGTTTTGTATAAGATTGGTTTATTTGCTTAGAAGAAATAGGACGTTATAACTTAAAATTGAAGATCCAAAATATCCTAAGGAAAGAAAAGAGTCATAGAATATATTTTGAATTTTATTTCGGAAATGAAATATAAACTTTTTTAAAATAAAGTATCTAAACAAAGATATTTTCTTTAAAGTGATAATAATTTTAAAATGCTTTAGTATTATTTTTTTTAAGAGAAAAATAAGTATTGCATATTTTTAAAATACAATAGTACAAAGTAAATTATGTAAACAATATGCATAGTATATTTTTTGTTTATTGATTAACAGAAATATATTGATGATTACACTTATATCATACTAAAGTAAGGCTTAAAGAAGAATATATTATGATTAGTAAACATTGTGTGATAAATACTAAAATCTAGTACTGAATTTTGGATAATATTTTGTGTAACATCTTTGACTTTGCAAGATGAAATTTTTTTTAATATTTTGAGAAGTCCATACTCATTATAAAATTTTGTTTTCTATAGAATGTTTTCTAAGTATGAATTTTTTAAAATAAAATAGTTTAATAATATTAAGGATAAAATGCTGTTGCTAATAAAGTAGATAAATATCTTTGTAATAAGTTAACCATAATGAGAAACCAAATAGTAACATTTTTTTAAATTTTGTCCTAAATATAAATAAAGATATAATTGAAATATAAATTATTTTTTTTATAACCCGGTAGATCAAATTGTAAAGTAAAAAAGTTAAGGATATCCACTGTAAATAGTGTAAATAAATTGTTTATTTATTTATTGTTAGTAATAAACTTTGTTAAATTTTGTTATTTCAAAAATTTTGTGTCCGAGTTATTTATTTCTCCACATCGCTGCATGAAATCACGATATATGCATAATAACTGAAACAAATATATAATTTTGCACAAAAGATAAATAGAGAATTATTTTAAGAATTTTAAATATTTTATTGGTATTCATTATAATTAAATAATCATAATCTTACATTATTTTATTGGTCATAAATCAATTATCACAATATTATATTAGATTATATGCTATCAGTTGCCACACATATTTTGTTTGTCAGATTATTAAAATGCTACCACGTATTTATTATATCATTACATGAAGATATAAGATCATATTATATTATTTCATTATTTTATTATGGTAATAAAATTATAGTAAAAGAAAAGATATACAGAATTAGTTAAACAATGAAGAATATCATTACTGTTATTTATTATTATTAGTTTCAGTGTAGTAGATTATGACATAAAATCCCTTCTCATATTTTACTACCATATTTTTATTAACTTAGAATAAACTTTATGAACCTGAGATTATTTTATTTGAGCTAGATTATTATAAATAGAAGATTAAGATTTAATTATTAGTTTAATATTAGTGAGTAGAAGTTATTAAGGTCGTAAGAATACTATGAGTTTGTTATTTGAAATAGTAATAAGGGGAGATAGTGTTCTTATGCCATTGAGGTAGTATCCTGTGGGATATTGGCTCAATGTAATCTTTCTTGTCACCTGTATTTTCACTTCAAGTCTCATGAAAATATTAAATATTTATTTAATTTATTTTTATAAACTGAACCTTATTCGTATTTTAAATTTGAGCTAGTGAAATATTTTAATTTTAATGCTGAATATTTTAGTTATTAATTATTAACTGAGATAGAACCCGTTTTCTTTCATATCATATATTATCTGGAAGTGAGGATGCACAAGACGAGATTCATCCTCATCATCATCATCAACCATTATCAATCCACTGCAGGATGAAGGTCTCTCCAAGTTTAATCCATCTTCTCCGATCTATAGCTTCTCTTCTCCACAACACCCCTGCACATTTTCTTATTTCATCCATCCATCTCACATGTGGTCTCTTTCTGGGTCTTTTACAATCTCTTGGAATCCAGGGTAGAATATATATATATAATACTATCATTTTATATAAGTTAAATATATTTACACAAAATGGCATTCTTCTACTAAATTCTAGTTGCACTTTTATATGAGGACTTATTATAAAGGTGTATATATTTACAATTTCTTTCGTTTTAAATATAATACAAATGTTAAATCATAATAACAAAGCCATTATCTTTTGATAATATATTAATTATATATAATAAAATATTGATTGTTATCTACTAAGTTTCTGTTCTTTTTTTATTTTTCTTTCATATACTTTTTAATTTGATTTTTTATTTCATTATAATGTTCTATCTAAATCAGTGGTCTTCAACTTTTTCACACCTGCGGACTGAGAAAATAAGGATAAGGTTTTGCGGACCGGCAGAAGTCTATAGATAAATTTTCTAAAAGATGTAAACTGCTTAGCTTTAGACGAGCATAATTGTTATAACTGATCAAAACAACAATGTTAAGTATACAAAATGAAGTTATATATATATGGAGTTTGTATAATAAAAAACTTTTTTTTTTAACTTTGAATTTTTTTAGAAAATAAAAAATTTAATTCTATCCCCTCCCTCCCATAAACATCTGTGATAACTAGAAAAACAAATTAATATACGTATGATTGATTAGATTTTGTTTTTGTTCTGTTTTTTTTTTTTTAATTGGGTAAAAATGAGATGAAAAAATAAATAAAAATTGGTTATATTAATTAAAAGTTTAAACTCTTATTATTTTATTATTACAAACTTTCCTGCCAGTCTAGCACAGACCGGCCGTAAAGTTCTGTGGCCTGGCACCAGTCCACGGACCAAGGGTCGAAGACCACTGTTCTAAATTATAGTGATTTCTTATTTTAGGTCCATATTTATTATAATATTTTGCAATTATGTACGAATCTCTTTTTTTTTGAAATGATTTCAATTTATATTGTATAAGATTTTTTGAAAATATCAAAAAAAATAATTAAGAAGTTTATTAAAAAGTAGTTTATTATTTTTGTAGCCATTTTTTATATATATAATTTTCTTCTATTGTATTATTATTTTTTGCAATAATGCTAGTCTATTAATATTAGAAAAGGTGACAAGTTTATAAAATGTTATTCCATATCTTAATAAAGATTTACAAAAGCTATATACTTTTCCATCTATCAATATATGCTTCAATTAATTTGAATCATGTATTATCACTTGTATCAGAATTTATTGTAAGAGCACATTCACATGTCCTGCAATAAAAAAAAAAGTTGTTTGATTAGAAGCAAAGTGACATAAATGAAAAAAAGTCTAAAAATTGTGGATTTATCAAAAGAACAAAAAAAAGTGTAATTGAAGAACTAAAAAAAGCATCAAGTTATCCTGATCATATTTGTGATTGTGTAATAATTTATTGATTATTAATTGGTCAATTGGAAAGGTCATACACATAGATCTCCATTTAATCTATTGTTGTATTTGACAATGGCCTGATCTTCAAAGTCGTCATTGGCTTAAACTGTTGGAATGCTATGAATTTCTTTTTTTCCACAAAGCAGAAGGAAATAGAATCATCAGTTTTAATGAGTTTGATATTTTTGTAAGTGTTGATTGGTCTAATTTTGATGGAATTATATGTGCTATTGTAGCAATTATTTTAGAATTTATAATATTATTACCAACAAAATGAACACTGGCTTAATCTGAAATGAGAATTATAATTTCTAATAATATGAGCATAAATCTCTAATAAATTCAATTATTGAACTTTTCATAATGCTTTTTATTAAATTAAATTGTCTGATGGTTTTGACTGCCTAGCAGTCTTCTTCAGAGATGTAAAATACAATTCTATTACATTATAAATAATATGCATTTTATTCATCAGAATAATTAAATAATATAAATACATATATGTACATTACATGTAATATTCATGATAATTAAAAGTAGAATATTTTTATGTTTTCATTTACTGTATTGATTAAAATATCCATCATTAATAATTGCATGTTTTAGAATAATTGACTCAAGTAACAAAGGTTTTGATATCAAAACTTAATCTATCACTTTTGATACTTGAACATTACATGACAACCATATAATTAAATTTTATTGTTTTTGAAAGAAATGAAAATTACTGTAAAACATGGAAAGTTTTTATTTATTTTGCATATGGATTTTTATTTTTAGTCTGTCTAATTATTAACAAAATATCATAAATTCCAATCAGGAAATAGAAGCCCTCCACTGTAGTCATAGATTTGATAGTCAGTAAGTATGTGGTTCATGGTTTGCATTAATTCACATCTATATAAATCGGTCTGTTAAATTCCACTTAGGAAGCTGATGAGCACAATGATCATAAGTTGTCCTGAATCTATTGATGAGTTCCCAGTGTATCTAGGAGAACACAACTGTTTTTTATTGTTTGGTCTGGAAAAAATAATTTGTTTGGAATCTCAAGTTCATTTTTTACATTGTAATTCATTAATTGTAAATTCTTGATTGAACCTTCACAAAAGGGATATTGATTTGAGATTAATCTTAGGTGGTGAAACTTTATCTTGGATTATTGGCAAAATTTAATTTGCTTAGCAGTTTTTTATACCTATTTTTTTTATGCAGTAACTTCTTTTCTGATGTCTAATCGGGGGAATATGTAAAAGAATGAGAAGATTTAAGTTTTTTGATACTATTTTTCATGTAATATTTGATCGAGTATTCAGAAGTGTAGTATGGGAAACTTTGTTCCTAAACAGAGGCATAGAATCCACCAGAAGCATGTATATACTAGTACTGAAAAAGCTGTCCTTAAAGTACTAAATGTCACGTGAAGCCTCTGTGTATCCTTAAAGTATTTATATTAAAATTTTCAAGTAGTGGCAATTAACTTTCAAAGGAGATTATTCATAGAAATTAATTTTGATTTAACCATAGATAAATGAAAAAAATAAATTAAGCTATGATTCAAGATTATTCTTAAATAACATGGAGTAGGATTATGTTTCAATTTACTATTGCAAAAGATTATATTCAGATTATGAAATGATTCCCTGATGCTTAGATGAAAAATTGATTGTACTGTCTTTATTGGATTAGGAATAAACTCCAATGTTTAAAAAAGATAGTCTTTTCAGTCCCTTGTTGAGCAACTTTAATTTTAAGAATCTTTCTTGAGAAATCAAAGCTACATCATCATTATAGATGAATTTCCTGCTTTTTCCCGGAAGATTTCTGATGAATATAAGCGAGAGGACCAACTGACTTTGTGGTAGATCACTGCTGTAAAATTTTATATCTACTATGACTATCATTTAGTAACACTTGCATTTTTTGATTGGAGAGCATTTTGTCAAGCAAATTAGATTTTTATGCATTTAAAAATTTTACAAACTTCTAGTAGTTTTTCCAAACAGAATTGTAAGCTGAGGTTAGATCAATAAAGATAGCAGTAGTTTTTAAAATATTTTGAAAGCCTTTTTTAATATGAGTTGTTAAAGTTAAAATTTATTATCAACAGCTTTTTCTTGGACTAAAATTAGCCTTGCTGTATTGGAAGATGGCTAAATTGTTATTAATGTGATCCTTTCAAAAAAATTTTAGGGGAATATATTATTAATAATATCGGGCAATACTTTTTATGGATCATTGTTGGGTTTGTTTAGTTTTAAGACTCACTGTTTGCTTTTTTTCCAAATTTTTGGAATAGCAATCTGTATGAAGATATGATTAAGTAGTTTTGCCAACCAAGTTTTGATTTAAATTTTTTAGAAATTCTGGAAGTATGCTATCTGTTTCTGGGAAATTTCCTAGTTTAAGAGAGTCAAGGACAAGATCAATTTCAACTTCTGTGGGTTTTATCAGATAAATATTAGAAGAACATTATGAAAGAGAAGTCTTATTCAATCTTGGTTTTAGAAGTCTGATATGTAAGATGAGCAATCTTATTAGAAGTAAGACTGGCAGTTCTTTTAGAGATACTTTTACCCAAATTTATATAAATGTGACCACGCTTTACAACTATATCTTGTAAAGTTTTACTTCTGTGTGCTCTTTCTTCACTTTTTTATCATTATGCAATGATTTGGGAAAATTTATGAGTTATTTCTGGATCTTTGATAGACAAAAGTTGGTTATTAAGAGCATTGCTGATTTTGTTTCCAACTTGAAATGAATTGCTTTCTCTATCTATGAGGGTTGGGTTTTTGTTACAAGTTGTTAAGCCTCTTATAGCAACAGGAATTGTAGAGGCTCTACTAATATTGTGTTCAAGATATCTAGTATACTAGCTCCAGTTAGCTTTTTTAAAATTCTCAGAACAGGATATCTTTCAACTGTAGGAGTGTGAATTCCAAGAGTGATGAGACTTGGTCCATGTTGACTGTATGAAAATGATTCAATATTAGTAGTTTCACAAGTAATGATGAACCATTTTTTGTCAAAACAAAACTTAAATTAGGTGTTGTTTATATTTTTAATCTGCCTGAATGAAATGTTCCTTCTTGCTTGACATTATAAAGTTTATGTTGTTTAGACACATCCATTCTGAAAGTTGATATCTGCTTGATCCCCATTTATATAATCCCAAAGTCTCCTATGAGAATTGAAATGATAAATTCAGAAAGTATAGTGAGATCTGGAAGAAATTAGGGCCAATTTTTATTTGGTAATTTGTAAATAAAAATTATCTATCCAAATGGTGATTGTGTATTGTTTAAACTATCTTCAATGGAAGTTGTTTGCTGGACACAATAGTTTGAAACAAAAATAACCATATTATGTTTTAAATGCATGCTATCATTAATCAATATAAATCCAAGACTTTTAAGATATGCATTATTAGAAGAATGATGAGTCTCTTTAAATACTACTGCATTAACATTTTGCTGATCAACAAATTTGTAAAGATCTTCATTTCAGTTTTGATATACTTTGACATTAAGTTGAAATAATCATATTTCTTAGATGAAGAGACATGATCAGTTTGTAGAGAGCATTCATGGCACTTGAAGTATTCCATGGCTGTCAATGTTATGTAGTCATTTTTCATTTTGAGAGCCTATCTTTGTAGTGTGTAGTCATAAAGTGTTGTGTTTAACCAGGAGCTTATCAAAATGAAATAATTATTAAAATATTTTTTTTGTTTGTTTGTTTTAGTTAAAGCAATTTAGGCAGCATACTGGTAAATCTTCCAATAACCCTTCATCTGTTAAATCAACACCTATTGATCCCGTGGGCAATCAAGTAGAAATCAACTCTTCCCATGTAAGTTTAGGATATAACATTTTTGACTGTTTGGTGAATCTCTTTTATTTGTTATTGTTTTATAAAATATTTATTTTTCTGTAATAATTTTAGAATTAAGACTTAGATTAATTTCAAAACAATATTGCCTTTTTAAAAAAATAAAACCTGGTAAATTTTAAGCTTAAATAAATTATATATATTTAGAAGTTAGTATTTTTAGAGATATATCTTTTCCAACTCTACAATATATGCAATAGTAAAATTAGCGGACACCAAATGTTGGTTAATCAAGATGTGTATTGCTAATTTCTATCTATTTGGTTTTCTCAGAGCAGAAAGCTAATAAGATAGCATCCATTAAAAAAAAAAAAAACCCTCAAATGTTAAAACCAGAGGTAACAGATTGAGCTCCAATCTTGGAACTTTAGCTCAAGTCTATCACTATTTAGTGTTAACATTGTGGCTTTCGAAATTGATAAAGAGATGTCATAGTTTCAGTGAGATTGTTTGAAAATTCTAAAACAGCATTTGTTTAAAAATTCTAAAACAGCACTAGTGGATAAAATATAAGGAGGTGAAGAAGTGGCTAGAGAAAAAGTGCATGTAAAAGTTATCTCAGTGAATATCAATCCTGAGAAGTATCCAAGATGATAAGAAACCAAAACAGAAATTTGCAGCCAAAATAAAAGATAAAGAAGATTATGGTTAGAGAACTGTTCTTGCTTTAATGGAAAACATTAAAGTACTTATTAACATTGATCACAATTTTATAATAGAGAAGAACAGTGAATAAATTGATAAATGGAACTCTGTATTTCATGTATTACCTGTAAAATTGAATAGATTTATTGGAAGAGTTGGGTTGATTTTATGATTGTGTAATATTATTTAATAGATTTCTAAAGCATAGATAAAATCATGGCTAATGCAAGTTTATGAAAGGGAAAGCAAGATGGAACATGAAAATTTCGGTACTATTGCACTTAAAAAGCATTTTAGGCAAAAATCTAGTGACTGTTTTAAATAAAAGAAAATTCAAATAGATAATCTGAGTTTAGAAACTTGATACTATTGCCAATCTCATTGCACAGAAACTCACAAGATAAGAACTTGCATATATTCACTGAATTGCATTTTAAATAAGATATACCAGCTGTGACATGGTTATTATTTAACTGATATGGAGAATATGATTTTAATCTTCTAGAAATGTTGATGATAATTCAATAACCACCATGAAAATATATGGAGAAATTGGAAAAGTTGTAAGAAAGATCCAATCTTTTTACATTCATCACATAACTGGAAGGAACATTACTGCTTTGAATGAAAATCATGTGAAGAAATATAGATATAGAAGTCAGTATTAAGAAAATAATAATAAAAAAAAAAAGAAGAATTGATTTATACAAATATTGGTGCTTGGAAAAAACAAAAAGAAAGAAAAATTATTATAATTATTAGAAACCAAACTGAATGGCCTATAAAGTTTTATATAACTTGAAAATAAAAATCGTGTTGATCTACTTTTCCAAACAAATGAACTCCTAGAACAAGAAAGTGTTTACAGACCATAGAGGTAATTTAGAATAAAGAAAACTAGTCTCTAACAGATGTGTTTAATGGTCATGAAATATGGATAGCAAACAGAATTCAATGAAAAAGAGATAGGTCATACTACAGAAAATTTCTGAGAATTGATTGGATTTAACAAATTTTCAATGAGAAATTTCAAAATTGTGAATTTGAAAGAAATTGTAGAATAGAAGCAGCAGTGTTTGGTCACATCAAGTGAAAAGTGAATTTTTTGTGTTCGTAAGGCATAAACAAATGGAAGATCCCATAGAATACATATGAGTGATATTAAAAATTGGTTTGGAGCTAACTTGTACTCATTCAGTCGTCTTCTTGTGATGATAAACAAAACTCACATAATCACCATTCTTTATGCTTCCACAAGCTATTTTTCACTGAGTGGCACTACTATATGGAGAGTTTTGCCTCAGATAAACAAACTGTAGAAAAGTTGATGAAAAAAAGTTTACAAATTGTCTCAATGTGTTTCATTATTTTGTGATGCAATTCTAAATTTGAAATACTAAAATAAAGTATGTTAAGGGACAGCATGCATCATTTGATAATTTGGAATGACTGTTATCATTTCTTGTGAATAGCAAGCTATTATCCAACCTGGATTCTGGCAGAAAGGAACACATACATGCATACATGAATGGATCGATTTGTACAGGTAATATATAGAAATAAGCTTCTTAATGAAAGCTGGACTAAAGTGATTAGTCCAGATGTTAAAATTGCCTCTCAACCAACTCTCATGACAGATTTGTTTCATGGATATTGGCTAGAGATTTCCTTGACAACAGATTGAAGAGTACTAATAATGATGTGTTTGGGCTGCTATTATGTGAGGTATATACTTATATATCATTAATTTATGTGGTTTAATATAGTTGTGGATTGGTGGATTCGATAAAGATTTCTGGATTATTTCTCACTCTAGTAAAGTGCCCTCCCCTATTCTGTTTGGTTGGATGAATAGAATTATCATGCTTAACCTGTGTTTGAATGTCACATGAGCTTTTGGGCAAGTAACTATATGATTATTATAATAATATTCATAAATTAAAAAAAAAAAAGTATTCTCGGTTTGTTTTTTAAAAATTGCAAAATGATTTATATTTCATCAGAGGTATATAAAATGCATATGGAAAGATAAAAGAAGAGGAAGAAAAATAGTTTAATTTAGAAATGGTGCAGTCGATGTCTATCTATTCTTAATTTTGGTTACGAAGATACATTAAAACCATTAAATGTCATGGCTAAAATTTAGGGAATCTCTGTAGATAGAACAGCTTTTGAATAGCCTCATGCAAAGCTTTTACCTCCACATTAATTTTCATAGAAGAAAACTGAAGGAGAAGACTGTGTGCGTTATGCTTGCCCTTTGTAGGTAATGAAGATTTGGGTTATTTTTCCATGCTTATTTTACCATCTAGTTAAGAGAATACATTGATACCTATTTGCTGAATAATGTTGATGGTTAACTGAGTTGGTTATTGGCTAGTTACCTGAAAGAAAAATTCAGGACAGTTTAAAAATATTTTCAAGTTTATTTGATTTGTATTTGAAACCATATCGCAAATATTGCAAGCAAACCTTCCTAATGCACCACAATTCTTTTATAGGTTGAGTATAGCCCACAATATGGAGAGTCTCTGTAAGAATACAGAATTGTATCATATTGCTAAAAAGAAACATGGCAATGATATTAATCTTATATTAATAATCAATATTTTTCTAAATATGAATTATGTAAATACTTTTGTTTGTTTGGATTTTTAATTTGATTTTTTTAAAATAAATAAATCATGGAATCTTAAAATCAATAAATAATTATTTAGAACAAGAATTAAGCAGAAGGAAGATTGTTTATAAAGTATTTTTAAAAACAGTAGCATGTAAAAGGAAATTCATTGTTGGTGTTTAAAAAGAGTTTAATTAATGTACTTAAGTTAGAATTTAAAGTAGGAGTCTGAATAAAAAGATGAAATGTTAAAAATAGAAGTAAAGAGATCCACTACCTATTTCATAGTGTGAATATGAATTTATGGGCATAAAAACTTTATAATGGATTAGTAAAATTAAGAGTCTTTTTTCCAAACTATGCCAGTCTTGATAGTTTTGGAACAATTTTTGAGCTTGTAATTATTGCCAGCTGAAACCTCTTTGTATAAGAGCTCAGTTTTATATACCTGATTGAATCAGGTATGGTTTTATGGACTCCCACATTGGTGACTCAGTTTCAGGGTTATTAACACATATGTTACTTTAAAAAAATATTCAAGCTATCTAAAATATTAACAAATTGCATTAATTTTGAACAAATTATGATAACTCACTTATAACATTTAATATCGAATAAAGCATTATTTTAAAGATAACATAATTTATCCTAGAAACAACTCTCAGCTTATGGGAAAATGCACTTAGTTAAAATGATATATTAAGAAAAAAACATTCAATCTTTTAAAACAAGTGTTTGAAAAACTTAATTTAAACAATAAACTAAATATTCGATTGATTTTATTGCTCAAAGTTTAAGTGTTGGAAGTGCTAGAACTGGAAATGATCTGAGGATTTTATATGCCAGAGTCTGTCATATTCGATCATGGCATTTAACCATAAAGGGCAGTAGTACATTAATAGGATATGTTGGCAATATGCCCATGTCTATATATAGAAATAGTTGGCATAAAGATAGCAATTTAAATTTATCCCACTCACTCATTTGTTTTTGATGGTATTTGTTTTATCTGACTGATAAAGATAGTTGCAAAAGAAATTATTTGTTGCTATTTTCTGCTGAATATTTTCTTTAATGATTAATGGTAGTGTCTCCATGTTAATTACTATAGTCTTTTTTCTAATGCTTTTATTTTTTTATAAATGCGATTAATGTAAGAATGAATCCATAATCCTAAAAAAAAAATCCAATAATTTTGAAACTAACTCTACAACCTGCAGTCTATCAGTTTTTTAAGATTGTAAAAAGCTGTTTTAACTGCATTATGCTAAATATCTCTGTCCAAGTCTAAATGAGTCGATAAAATGAATAAGTCATAAAAGTTTTCAATTGAATTCTTATATCGTTATTTAAAAGGTGATCACAATAACATTTTTTAACTGGATTTTTATATCATTATTTAAAAGTTGATCAAAGTATTTCTTTTATTTATTTTTATTTTTTTTAATTATTGTCATCATCTAAATGAATGCTATCCATTGATTTTAAAAAATTATATTTTTAAAATTCATATCTTTCAGTATTTCAAAAAGGACTAATGTAGTATGACGATTAGCAGGTGAGTGTATTTTTATCAGAAAATTAATTGCATTTAAATGCCAAGAGAGAGAATACCATGCATATCCTTTTAAGATATTCAAAACTACTTCCGCTATTATTGCATTCCTTATACTTAATCTTTAAAAAAATCACACTTCATCTAATGACCTTCCTACTATGCGTTATTTTAATTCCTTATGATAGTTTCCACTGCCTAGCGGTCAATCTTTAGGTATCAAAATAAACCTTTCAATTTAATTGCATTTAATTTTTTATAAGAATTTCATATCTCAATAACTTAAACATGAAACTCAAATTTGGAAATTGAAGGGTTTAACAAGTGTTTTTACTTAGCATTGCTTCTAAAGAATAAATATCAATTTCTTTTACCAACATGTTTTAAATGTGATCTATTTTTTAATAACTAATATAACCTTGGAACACATTTATCTAAATCTTCTCAACCACCTGCATATTTATGCACTAGTATAATACTATATTTTGTTTTTTTTTTACATCCTGATTCTTAATTCTAAGATACCACTTGAGAGTGGGAGCATTCTTATTCTTTTGCAGCAAATTTTTAGCTTAAACAATGTATCTACAATAGTCAATCACTATATTGTGCAATATTTCAATAACAGTAGGTCATTCAAGTTCATAGAATCAATGTTATTATTTCCAATAATAAACAGTAACAACTTTCTCCATACAATAAAGCCATCTAATGTAAACCATAGCAATCAATGGATGTTGGAAGGTTGTGCATCAAAATCCATATCTAGTGCCTAATCATCCAATATTCCCAGAGTAATTTCAAGATTATAGCTTTTATCAATGAAGAGCTTTGGATCTGAGAGCCATGCAGCCGGATGTTTGGATCTAATGCATCACTTTAGAAGCCACTTTTTACTTTTCTAGTTAACTTTAAAGCTATGAGCCCAAACTGAAAACACAACAATATTTTCAATTCAAGCTAATTTTCTTGCATAATTATACAGAGCTGAAAACAGTTCAGTACCTATATATTTCGGTCTCTTTGGTTTTTTAATAACCGTAGTCACCAGCATCTTTTGGCTAGGATTGGTATTAAACCATTAAAACCTCACATGACCATCATTTCTTATGCTTGCACAGTCCATTAAAGTACCACTCTTTCCATACCATAGTGCTACCCATTTCAAGCTGCAATAATTTATGAATGCTAACATAAGAAATGGAGATCATGTTATATTTTAGTGCTTTATTTTCAGTGATATCGAAACTGTAGATTGTTTTTCTGTCAGTTCATTATTTTATTGGATATTGTTGCAGTAGTACTATCTGATAAGAAGTAAAAGCTTTTTTTCTCTAAACTTTTTAAATGTAATATTTGAGCATCTTCATCATTTTCGAACATTTTCAATTCATTGCAGGATGAATATCTCTTTAGTCTAGTTTTTCTCTTCTTACACCACAAACTTCCTTATTCCTTTCTTCCATTTCATAGGTCTTCACAATCTCTTGGGATTCAGTTTAAGACTTCATCTATTGTCATCTCTTTTAAGGGTCCAGCCAGTTCCATTTCAGTCTCTTAATTTTTTCAATGATGTCTGTGATACCTGACTGTTAACTCATATATTTAATTTTTGATATCTTTTTATTGCACCTGTCATACATCTCTTATACTTCACACATGAGTCTCAAGTCTATGGCTCTTCTACCAAAACCTTTCTCTTTTTTTATTGATATATAATAGAAAATACCAAGTTATATCTCATGAACTTTTCTTTGCAAAACTGTGATTAGGACAAACAGGGATATATTAGATTTAAACTTTGATAATATTCTAGATATAAGTCTTGTAAATTTTATACATTCCGTTTTTAGAAGGAAAAAAAATTGAAATTATTATAACTATCATATTTAGCTTAACCACCTTATCATCACTGATACTACAAAGAATTTCTACCATCTGAAGGATTAAATTTTCAGACATAGTGACTTAGAAAGATTTTGTGAGGCAGGCCCCTTTTTAGGATATATTTTTGTCTAAGTCTTTCCACATTTGTGAAAATGGATGAATGCTAAATAGAGCGGCTTAAACATATAAGCATTTGGGTAGTCTTCTCTTAGCATGTTGAAACCGCGAGAGGGCATACTTTTTCTTTAAACAAACACAAATATAACATTACCGGACCTTTTTTTTTATTTTCAACCTTAACATTATTTTCTAAAATGGAATAATTGTGTTTTTAAATTACATTAGACATTTTTGTGCCTTGCGACATTTTGCAAACTATTTTTAAACAATTTACGAAACGACATTATTTTGTAAAAAAAAAAAATTATTTTCGAAAATACAAGAATTACAATATTTTAAATTACATTCCACAAATCAGTTCATAGTGCTGGAATGTGCATGGGGGGGGGGGACCAATGGTTTTGCCAATCCAAAGGATCGGCCAAAAGATGTAGTACTCAATATACAAATCGACATTATTTTCTAAAATACAATAATTACATTTTTATATTACATTAGACATGTCAGCGCATCGCGCTGGAATTTGCAAGGAGAGAGGGAACAATAGTTTTGCCGGTCCAAAGAATCGGCCAAAAGATGCAGTACCCTGACTCAAAAAATCAAGATTATGATTTGCAAAACAACGTACAACCTCAGACATTTTATTTGTCTAATTATTAGTACGCACTAGTACGTCAGTTAGGGTGTAAGATCATTATTACGAAGGCATATTACAACACCCTCACACTATATGGTAGCGATCTGTTAAGTGTGCGCATTTGCATAGTGTCGCGAAGCACATCAGTGGGCCATAATATTGGTGTGCAACACCATCTAAACCTGCAATGGCTAGTATGAACAGAAACTCCTTTATAGGCCGTAACTTTCTATGCCAAAGAACAGAAATATTGAGCCGCGTAAACAGCATATTTCTGTGCATTTGCATAGAAAGTACGCCTTCTCGTGGTTTCAATATGCTAAGAGAAGACTACCATCATTTGTTGTGTGATGACTCGTAGATTTGTTCTGCCTTACATAAGATTACAACTAATGACATTTATTTTGTTAAATATATCCAACATTGCAATTTTCTCAACATGAGAACTTGGAATACTTCACCTATTTGTACATACTTGCAAATAAAATAAAGAAATTAATGTAAAATAATCAGAATTATTGTGTATTTAATTAAAAAATAGAAATCTGATGATACCAACTTAAAATTCCTATAATACAATTGCTGTAAAGAGGTGACTAAAGCATGAGAGGATCATAAAGATGAGTCTTTATATTAGTGTCAGTGATTGAATATAATAAAATAAAAAGAAACTGGAAAGAGAATGAGAGAAAAGGCATAGAGCAATAACAGAAAAATGTATTGATAACAGTACCTAGCCTTTGATGAACTGACATAGTATCTTATATGTCAGCAGGAGGTATAATTGATTGGATACTATTAATTAGTTATTTGCATTTATCCTTTTGTTTGAAGGTTATTCCTCTATCATCCAACATATGGACTCTGTTAGTATCTGACTTTAGAAGATATATTATTAAACATTCATTATGCAAATTTCTGTTTAAAGTTTTATATATAAATGTATATTGTGTGGATAATATTAAGTGTTTGAATATCATGTTATTGAAATAAATTTAAAAATGTTATTTTTCTGATTTATTTGATAGATATTTTTAGCAGATTATAAAAGTTGTTAAGAAATATTTAAAATATTGCTATTAATTTGAATTGATTTCTTAAGAGTAATTATTAGTTATTTTTATTGTTATTTTACATTATTTATATTAATTATAATCCAGACTTGGAATTATAAAATTTGTTTATGGTTTTTGTTTTAGCCCAGTCGAACTAAGTCACAAAATATCAAAATTCCAGTGAAAAACACAGATGAAAAGTAAGATTATTTTATTTTTATAATAAATATGATGTACTCAGGTACAATTTAAAAAAAAAAAGATCAAATTATATTTAGAAACATCTAAGTAAAAATTATAAAGATGAGCGGATTTTTGATTAAATTAAATATAATATATATGTATGTGAAAATCAGAATTAAATTTGCCTACACCTATTTTAAACATTTCACTATGTAGACATCTCTGCCAATTTTAACACAAACTTTTTTTTTTCTTCTAAATAAGCTTTAAAAGTTTATTTGATCTCCAATTGGAATTTTTGTAAGATACTTTTAACTTTCGGAATCCATTTGGGAAATTCTGTAGAGTCCAGAGGTGGGCAAATAGCGGCCCGGGGGCCACATGCGGCCCGCTAAGAGGTTTTATGCGGCCCTCCAAGACAATCAGAAAAATCTGCCTTGAATTGAGATTTCTTTTTTGTGTGTGACTGAAGATTCATCTCGTATTTTCCACTATGATGGCCACATCAATGCACGTGCAGTGTAGATATGATGTGCAGTGCTTTTCCAGTTGATCTGGTTACTTTCAATTTTGTCTTTGCATTAGCAAATATATACATTTCCAACTTTAGTGAAACCATGAACTCTCTGAAAAAATGTAAAATCAGTGATGAATATTATGTGTTTAATGAAGAATGAACAAACAAATATTTCTTTGGTAATACAGGTAATAAAGCAGTATGTTTATTGTGTCATGAAAAAAAGGTGTGGCCCTCCGCTAAACTTTGCTTCCACAAAGTGGCCCCCGATGCGGCCCTCTGCCAACCTCTGTGGCCCCTGAGCCAAAACAATTGCTTACTCCTGCAGTGTAGACCATTAGTTAGATTATCATTTTTTGTTGTTGTTGTTGTTGTTGTTGCTTTGCAAATTCAATGTCACTTCTTATCTCTCTTGATCTATTTGTATTGTTTCATTTGTTCACCAAACTTTATAATCTCATAAAACAAAATCGAATTTATTGCAAACCTTATTTTAGTTTAAAAATAAGTTTATTTACAATTAAAAAACGCAATAATTGACATTATTAGTTTGGTGCTAATAGAGTGTGAGCTTTACATCATAGATGTCTTCCACACATCAAAAACCTAAGTGATAAGTTTCCTATTCTTTGTAAAACAATCAAAAACAGAAAAGACCATAATAATAATATATGTTTAACAGCATGAAAATTATATATCTAGAGGATAAACTGAAAATAATATACAGGATGTCTTAATAGTCTTCATATATAAGGAAAATGGGGAATTGTAGCTAAATGTACAAAATAGTCTCTACATATTGACCACTTTTTTCTATATACACACAGTCTTCTTTCGCAGTCATTTCAAACACATTCCAAAATATCTGTTGTTACGCAAGTAATTATATTTCAAATGCATTCCATTAAGTGATATTTTTCTTGTACTCTAAGGGTTTTAAGTAGCAAAAGGTCAGGGGATTTCACAGATTATTTCACAAGGCTGCAGTGATTAATATGAGTTTGTTAATCTTTTCTAAATATGGAGATTTTTGGCATACTCTTGTATTTAGCAATCAAATCAATGCACTATGATTACAAAACAAATACGTTCATTAATTGATTGATACATGAATTCTTTAAGAAATCAAATTAGTAATAAAAATAAAAACTAATTGAATGATTTATAGCTTGGGCATTTGTAAGAAGTTCAAGTCCAGGTGTAATAGAACTGCTGTGATCTATGAACTTTGAGCTTTAAAATTAGCAACTCTTAGTGTGCTAAACCAAAAAAAGCATTAAATTAGTAATGAGGTAAAATGCAGCTACATAATAAATTAAATTAGAAAAAAAAATCTGTGGATTGAATATAAATAAGTTTTTGTTTTTTTTTTCATATGTCAAAGCGTTGACTGGGAAGCGAACCTGGGCCAGCTGCTTGGAAGGCAGCTATGCTAACCACTAGGCTACCAACACTTGACTATAAATAAGTTTTTAATGAGCAC
This sequence comes from Epiperipatus broadwayi, assembly GCA_028023455.1. Classification (NCBI taxonomy): domain Eukaryota; kingdom Metazoa; phylum Onychophora; class Udeonychophora; order Euonychophora; family Peripatidae; genus Epiperipatus; species Epiperipatus broadwayi. Next base: position 1,962,842 of record JAQFVV010006259.1, on the reverse strand, counting down.
AGGAATACAGCAATACAAAAAGTAAGCTATATAAACTATAAGAAAGTAATTGTCAGTAATAATCCATAAGAAATTAATTTTCAAAAAAGTTTCCAGTATACAAGAAAAATGAAAAGTGAAAATGCCATAAAAACTATAGTTGTTATTAATGCTTGTTTTTTCCTTCTATATTTTCATGATCACAATATTTTTTTTATTTGCCACTTATGCAGATATCTTTTTGGACTTTAATTTTATAATGAATTTATTATCAATTATTTTCTTATGGATTACATGGTGTACTTTTTGTATTGTTCTTGTTAGTTTCTTAATTATATTCCATAGATTGCTTTTGTAATTTAATTTCTTAATGGTTTTCATTTGTTCTTACCACTAATTAATTTTTTTATGGAAAGCTTGTATTAATCTCACTTGTATATATTTGTTTTTTAATTATGCATTGGCTCACTTGCTTAATATACTATTTTCAGATTTATTTTCTAAATATATTATTTTCACATTTTATTTGCTTTTGGCATGAATATGTTAATTGAATCATTTTTAACTTTGTTGATTTTTTATGAAAAATGTGAAGCTTATTGGTTGGTTTTACTTGATATGTGAATGATGGTTTCAATCTATGGGTCGAATTCACAGTCTACTAACACTTGCACAATAATAATTGCCAAACAAAAATGTGATTTCTTTTCTATTATAATTAGGTTACCTTAACACAATAAAATGAACAGGTGATTACAAATAATAATATTATAGATAAGTGCTTTAATGTATGCATTTTTTTTTTTTTTTTGAGACTTTTGTGAAGTGATTATTTCATTTGATAGATATCCCATATTATCATATGGATAAATTAGAAATGATCCAAAGAAATCTAGATATCTCACTTTCAATCAGCCATAGATGTCATTTGCTATTTATGAAAATATATTTGTTGTCCACAAGGAACCTAATTATAAAGCAAAATGTTAATTTATTTACAGACATTTAAGAGTGTACCCAAGTATGGCACAGAAACTCTAGACTTAAAGTTGAAAATACAGCTCAGGATTCATGGAAGCTAATCAAGTGAATGGAAAAAAATTATATTTACAAACAAAGTTAAATACTATAATAATTGGATCAGCAACTGAATTCAAAGGGAATAATCAAGGCGTAGAAATGATAGGTGATCTTTGCTTTTGTAGTTCATTCATTAACAGTAACGAATCCAGTAGTCAAGAGAACACTGGGCAGAATTGCAATGAAATATCTGGAAAAGATTTGTAGATGTAGTGACATATACAAAGATCAGAATTGAAAACTTTCTGTGTCTCTTTACTTGTGAAAGTTGGGTAATGAAAATGAACAGTAGGAAAGTATTGGTGTTTTTGGTTTATGGTGCTGGCATGGTTTTTTTTGGAAATTCTATAATATCAAGGGAAATAAACAAATGTGTAATTAATCTTGTTGGATCAGATCTCTTGATTGAAGCACAAATGACCAAGTTGAAATGTAGTTATTTTAGTCATATCATCAGCTGGTTTAGTTTTATTGTGATTTCATAATTTATTGTTTTTAACATTTTGCATGGCTTTCTGCTCTTTCACATATTCCTCCACTAGATATTAAAAGAATCATTGTAACATAAAAAATGTTTTAAAGGCTATTAATTAGATTGAACTTGCTAATAATTCAAAGTATCATTTTGCCACCTAAGATTTTTCTCAAATCAAGATCCTCTTTCTTAATATTCGGCCAAAAATCTACAACCGAAGAATAAATGGATTTTTTTTGTGAGGTTCCAAACAGATTTCTTTTTTCTGGGCAACTGGATTTGATCTTCCTAGACTTAACTGCAGTTTTATCAATAGATTCATGACAACACATGTTGTATTTAACTATTTATAAATGGAATTTGACAACCAATGCTCTATATAGATATGGATAAACACAAACCATGAACCACATAGTTAAGTGGCTGTTAAATCTATGGCTATAGATGCAGAAATAAATGACATAATAAAGCCATCGGTGATTCTATCTCCTAGTTGGAATCTCAACAGATTTCTTTATGATATTTTATTAATAAGCTGTCTTAAAAAAAATGTTATATGTTAAATAAATAATTAATAATGAAACAATATAATTCATTTAAAAAGTTTATGATATTTGAAAAGTTTGTAAAGAATGTTATGTCTTAGCTCTATAATCCCCGAGTAAAAATAACAAATTATTTTAAGAATTAATTTTCTTTAGAACACAAAAAAAAATAAAACCCATAGCGGCTCAATTTCTTCTTGCACTTTAATTTAAGTTACAATATATAAGAATAGTAGCATATGTAACCATACCAAGATACACTATTCATATAAGTTCACACTCTTCTCAGTTAAATAAGTCCTCACTCCATTGCTTTGGAGTATAAGTGCTTTTCACTTAATAATAATTAAATAACAAATAATAGGCAATGCATTACGTTTGCCATGATTTAAGTCTTTTAATCCTGCAGGCCCTTAAGGCATTCTAAAATCATAATAAGATCAAGGTGATCTGTTTTAACTTTAGTCGGTTTGGGTATCTTCAGGAGCCGAGATCCTGAATAATAAGATGTCCCCCGCTGGTTTCTTCCACTGCTTCTCCCCGGTGAGGAATAGAAGAAAAATCACTCCTTTTTCTGTTCCAGTCTTTTTATACTTTTTTACTCTTTTGTTTTATGGAGTAATAATATAGTATTCATGAGGATCCAGGTGGATAGTTTTATCTGTTCAATCTTTCAATTAGTAATTAACTGATACTAATTGAATTTTGTCCATTATCTGATTTTACTTATTTCTTTCCATAATTAGTTCCTGTTACAATATTTCGATTAAATATTTTATTTAATTAATTTTTGATTTTTTCTATTATTTTATTTCCTTTTAATATTATTTTTATTTCTTCACATAATTTTAATATATATATTTCAAAGAAAGAAGAATATAACCAGTGATAAGCTATTTAGACTCTTTAATCTCAATAAAAAATGTGCCTTTGAATGGCCTGAAAAATCAAATACATGATAGATCATTCTAGAAAAATGCTTTTCATGTAAATTACAGGAATCAACTTAATAATACAATAAGTTAGATCTGGATATAAAACTGACATATATGTATAAACTATACATACTTGGCTATAATTGCCAAAATAATACATATAGTTAAACTAGAACTCAGACTTTCAAGCACCCACCAATTATCCACAGTATCTCATACAACTGGTACACATGACCACACATATGTAGAAAAGATAAATAATCCCCAATATACTTATTACATGCTAAACCAGCATTCATCAGTTGATCCAGATTATCATCTCCCACACACACATATAATCAGTGCTCAGTTTATATTAAGATAGCAAATTCTCACACTCTAATGGACAGGCCTCAATCCACTCCAACTGTCCATTAAAGTATGAGGATTTGCTATCTTAATATAAACTGAGCACTGATTATATATATGTGTGGGAGATGATAATCTGGACCAACTGATGAATGCTGGTTTAGCATGAAATACATATATTGGTGATTATTTATCTTTTCTACATGTGCGTGGTCATGTGTATCAGTTGTATAAGATAGTGTGGATAGTTTATGGGTGCTTGAAAGTCTGAGTTCAAATTCCCTATATTTACAATTAAGCTCCAGGTTTGTGAAGAGTACCTGGTTTTCAAATATTTATAGTTAAATTAGATAGCTTTTTATAAATTTTACAAAATGGTAATGGTCAAGATAATTCTACAATAATTGTTTCGAGATATTAATTTTACTTCAGAGTGATATTGAGATTAAAACAAATAAAATCTTGAATTGAAGAAAAAAAACTTAAAATCTATAAAGGCTTTTTTTAAAATCTCCCTTGTGAAGTTTAATAAATATGTTATTGTTTAATCATAATATAGCACATTAATTTACAATAACCATCTGCTGTTTTTTTAGGCCCTATCTCATTTATGAGTAACAATTACATCATTCATTCTTTAATGCATATTATCAACAATTGGTTTACAATTTATGATTATCAGAATAATTATTTTCTCTCTACTGTAGTCCAATTACTGTAAGCCTGAATTATTAATAGAACATCAGATGGTTTATTGAAATAATGTGTTCACATTCTGCAGACTGGTTTTTGTCAATGAGGATTTTGTATTTAAAACTAGGATTAATGAATAAGCATCTACAACTACCCCTTAATCCTTTATATATTATTGAGAAGCTAATAACCGGAAATTGAAACAGAAAAAAATACCAAGGTTTCAAACCCAAACTAATTCATTTGTATAAACTGACCCAAGATCATTTTCTTTTATTGGTTAAAACTTCAGTTCTATTATAACTATAGGTCCCCTTCTACCCTTTGGCTGAGAAATTTGAATGCTGTTGGAAGCATCTTATGATTATATTTGCGATTAAAATAAGTATTAGAAATACAACAAATCAATTCCCAGTTTTTTGATAAGTAGTAGAATGTTAGACTCTTGTAAGTAAGATCCTCTACCCAATTCCAGCTCCGCATTTCTGGCACTCACGTTTCTTATAAACCCCAGAACAACAAAGCCATTTGATTATTTTTTATTTAAAGTATTCTAATAGCCTGTTAATTAATTACACTTTTATTTATATAATTATAGAGCTCATTGCATCCCAGCTATAATTTTACGTCTATTGTATGTATATATGTATTCTATTAATAATCATCAGAAAAAAATGCCAAGTTTATAATTTTTTGGAAAGGAAAAAAAATCTGAATGTGTTCATAATTTGTCAAGTTTATCTTAATATATATATATAGTCAATTGAGAAAATCAAATGGTCGCACAAATTTTAGTTGGTGTTAAATCACAGTTTTTAGAATATAATTTGTTGAGCGCAAGATATGAAACTTTTATCCAAATGAATATTGTGATAAGAGAATTTGAAGAAACTTGATTATAACTATGACTCATGACTAGAAAAAATTTATAAACTGCTTTTACATTATGAATAATATCCATTAAAATAATTGAAACTGAAATCAAACCGTGGAAACTCTATACTTTGATTAAAGGAAGGAATACTTTTTGCGCTGTATATGTATTTTACAAACTGTAACTATTTTTTTTAAAAGAATTGAGATCTAGGATTCATTCATCAGTTAATAAAGAAAAGCATATGCTACAAAAGAGACATGAATTTTTCAAGAATAGGGCTGTCAAATCTGATGGTCTAATGATGACTTTTGTCAGTTAGGCAAAACTTTCATGCTTGCATCTGAAATTTTGGAAGTAAAATATATGGTCATGAAAAAAAATTATTCACTTGCGAATATTCATGTATTATTAGTACTCTCTGGTTATCAAGATTTAATGATTTTTAATATATATATATTGAACCAGGTCTGAGGAAAAGATTTACTCTTGCTAGGTTTAACTGGGTTTAAATCCTCTCTTTTATAATAATATAAAAAAAACATGGGAATGGATTGGCCTTCAAGCAGAGGGGAGAATGCCATTGATAGCATTAACTGCGGGATTCAAATCCCTGCCATTCAAAGCATTTTATTTGTTTTGAGGATCAACCTCAGATGCCAGTCAACCATAGGTTACATAGTCAGCATGTTTCAGATGACAGGCACACAATCCAGTGCTTGAAATATTCCATGGCTAGCTCATACTCTTAACGAGGGTCCAGCACATTTAACTTAACACAAAAAATAACTATTCACTTAAATTACTGGTAACTCAATGACATGAGAGAGAGAGAGAGAATAGACCAAATAATATTTTAAGCAAACATTAATATTTATTTACATACATATATATTTCATACTATAACAATAATAAATTTCACATAAGAAAATTTTAAATGATTACTGTAGGCTATAGTTATAATAATCCTTCATTAATTAAAGTTCATTTCATTTAAAATAAAGAGTCTAGACTATGATCAGAATATATTTAAAAGTATCTTCACTTAGCTTTTCATTTGTTTTATTTTTCAGTCGGTTGGCCTTTTGTTTTTTCATCGATGGCTTCATGACTTTCCTTCCAGGTTTCTGTCAATCAATGAGAGAGAGTATGCAACAGCTTCTACTTCACAATCTTGGCATTGGTTCCAGGTATTGATTTAGGCAGGATAATTGAGGGCTTGGGGCATGAAGCGCTTTCGGTTACTCCTATGGCTTATGCGGCCTCTGCATTAATGTTGACCATGGTAGTAATGATTAGTTTACTACTGTGCTAAAATTTCTGAATATATGCAGCAATGTATAATGCAATGAAGATCGGAATGATTTACAGACTGAAGATCAGAACTCTGACAAATTGCAAACCGGATTAATAACAAATTGATGACTGGAATAACTCGATCATAAAATGCAGACCAGACTGTATAGCAATTTTACTAATAGCAATCCCAATTAAAGAACAATAGCCAAGATGCAACTTTTACATCCCTCTCGCCTTCATTTTTTTTTTTTTATCATCTTTAATTAATCAGAATTTAATTATATATTTTTAATTAATTTTTCCATTTTCTTAATTAATTTTTACATTTCGTTTTAATCTAATCTTTTGTGTAGATTAATCTAATATCTTATTATCCAGGAGTCTTGCAAACTTAATTGCATTCCAAAGCCGATGAGATATTTTCACAAAAGTTTCTTTTATAACAAAATTTATTTTATATTTGTTTATTTTTAGCTATTTTATTTAACTATTTTAATAAGGAGAGAATGAGTTTTAAATCTTTTTATTTTATTAAATTACATTTTTAAAATCTTAAAACTAATCATATATTTTTTTAAAATTATGAAACATTTAATGCTAGGCAAAACTGTCATGCTTACGTCTGAAATTTTGGAAGTAAAATATATGATCATGAAAAAAAATTATTCACTTGCGAATATTCATGTATTATTAGTACTCTCTAGTTATCAAGATTCAATGATTTTTAATATATATATAATTTTCCTTATATTAATTTTGATTTTTTTAATTTGGATTCAACAGATTAGTATTTATTTCTTACATTATGTGTCATTTTTTTAAAAAAATTAATCTTTATTATTAAGGGCTGTAATTAATATTTTAAAACAGGCAAAACTCACTATACGTATTGCCACACAAAAGCTAGAGCAATCAATGGATGCCAGAAGGCTTGTGCATAAAATCCCCATATAGTGCCTACTTATCCCATATCCCCAGACTAGTTTTTGGCTTGTGGCCTTTGTCAGTGAGGAGCCTTAGATGTGAGAGCACTGCAGTTAATGCAAACCTCTAGCATCCATTGATTGCTCTAGCTTGCTGTGTGTGGCAATACATATAGTGTTTTGCCTGTTTTAATAACAGTTATAAGCAAGCATAAGAAATGGTAATCATGTGATGTTTATTGGCTTAATTAATATTTTCTAAGTTTATTCATGATTCCAAGAGCATTTCTTTATCCTCTCTAGAGCTAGCTACTGTAAGCTTGAATAATCAATGGAAACTAGATGGCTTATTGCTGAAATGTTTTCATCTGCTGATAGATTTCTAGCTTTTTCATCCATGAACACTTAGAATTCAAAACTGGGACTTAATAATATTTAAACATTTACCAGATGCTTGAGTTTAAAAAGCTTATTATTATTTTTTTAAATATAAATAGCTGTTAGTTTTGAATATTAAATTCTCATTGTCGAAAGCAAAATCCAGAAACAAGTCAGAAGCATACGAATTTATTCTAGCGCTATATTATCGGTGATCCATTGATTACTCAGGTTTATGGTAGATGGCTCTTGAATAGAGTGAAAATAACTGCTGTTGAAAGATAATATTAAGTTTCAATTCCAAGCTATTAATTTTTTTACAGGCATTTAGGTTACTATTAACAAGTGTTTGTATTATCTTTTATAAGAGTGTACTTCTTTCTTACTTTATTTTTATGCAGTATTTGCAGTTTTTAAAATTAATTTTAAGAATAACAGTGAATTAATTGGGATAACATATTTATTAATCCTAGATTTAAAGACTTTAGCAATTGATAATAAAATATGAAATTAGCTTTTTTTTCCTTGCAAATATTTTTATATTAATAAAATGAAACTACCTATTAAAAAAAATAAACTAGACAGTATCTGAGTAGTCACCATAAATAATAGAATTGTTCTTATATATTATGATTTTTATTCAAAATATATATTTGAAAAAATGTTTTTTTTTTTAATTTTTTTTATACAGAACTTTAATCTATACATTTTATATTTTGAATTAATCATTATTATTATTTTGAAGTTCTTTTATAGCCACATTAAATGAGTCTCCTAACATTAATACTGTATATAGTTCTCCGGAAGTTCTTCCACAACCCAATATTAAACCAACAGCATCTGTTGAGGCATTAAGGCAGTTATCCTTGCAATTGAACGGGCTCATGTCACAGGTAAATAAATTATTTCGGCCATCGTCTTACAAAATGAAGTTTATATATCATAATTGTTTACATATATGCATCTATGTATTTAGACTAATCATTTTCTTAATGGTGAAGAGGAAATGGAAAACATTTCAAGTGTTCAAGAATTGGAGGTTAGTGTATATATATAATGTTTGATTTTTTTATTTAAAAAAAAATATTATAATGTATGTTTTTTTCTTTTTGTTAGTAATCTGAACAGGTTTTTTGCATCTCTTTAGATGGGACTTTGAGGATATAATATGTAAATTTGTCGAATTTGCTTTTTATAAAAAGATTTTATTTATTTTTTAATTATGGTAGAATCCCTAAATTGTTTTGGATTAATGAGAAGCAATCTTTATTTCTGAAAGTGAGGTTGGAGAAACATATAAACTGCCAAGAGATTTGAATTAGTTTGAAAAATAATCATGCTAAGATTTAGTAAAATATGAAACATGGGCCGAATTGAATGCTGTTTAAAAGGCCAGCAGATTACGTCTGCTTAGATTTATAATTAAAGATGTTCTCGAAGCAATAAATAAAGTCATTTACTGTTGCTCATATTAAAAAAAGGTTGTATTTAATAATTCTAATACTTAACTGATTTAAAGTTAATTTGTTTAATTCTATTATTTTTTTGTATGTGCTTGTGTGAAGATAAATGGACGAAATCTGTAACTAATAACAATGTTGCTTATCAATTTGTTGAATTTAGGTCTTCCATCAGCCTACTTGGAGATGCTTTATGTTGAAAGTTGTATAATAATTGAATGTTACAATTATTGACACTTGGTAATAAAAAGAAATTGATCATTAACTAGAAGAAGACCACTCCTCTTTGCAACCTTAATGGAAATAAGCAACACAAATTCCTAATGTCCACTCTATAAGCTATTGCCATTGCAGAGGATAATTATTTATATGTTAAACAAACATTGAGCTCCCCAAAATTGAATATTCAGCATGTTAGTTTTCTAACTAAAATCAAGAAGCAGCATAGGTATTCTTTTCAGTCACTTAATAATTTTTTTAATTGAAATATCATTGTTTTAAGTTAAGATGAATGTGTAAAGATTTATTTTATTTTAAATATGCAATCATTGCATATAAACAAAAATTATGTTTTATTTTAAATATGCAATCATTGCAGATAAAAAAAAAATTATGACCACACATTTAGAAGGGCTGTAAAGTGTTGTCAACTAAGGCTAAAAATAGAGGATGATAAGAATGACTGCTTACAGACTTAGGCTGCTATTAAATTATAACCTTTTATTTAGCTTTCTACAAGTATAAATCACTTTCAGGAAGAAAAAAAATACATGAATTTGAAGAGTTCATGACTAATATTAAATGGGACATTGTTAGTCACTGCTGTGTTGTTAAAATTTTTTTACGATGATTTGTTGTGTTACGATATATGAATGAATTAAATCTTATACCTTTTCTTGCATTTTTAAATTAACAAAATGTTTTATTATTATTGTTTGTTTGTTTATAATTTTTGATTGTTCTAGTTTTTTTTAAAATTTTTATCTGCCTTTTTTACTAATTAAAAAGCTTATAAAAACTATGAAGAAAACTGCTAGACAATCAAAATAAAATAAGAAGAAATGGTAACAATATGATGAATTTTTAATTAAAAAATGTAAGAAAATTGATTAATTCATTAGGCATTGGACTAGAAGTTTAAATGATCAGGAATGGAAAAGAACAGAAAGCTTTATTTATTAAGTTTATGGTTATGTTTTAAATTAAATTACAGGAAATAGTTAAAATTGCAAAAATAAGTAAGATATGCATAAATATTTGATATTATTACAGAAAATAAAAAGTAATTTTTGTAATACAAACTGATGCATTTTGATGTTTTTATTATTATTATTATTATTTTAGTCAAGGAACCAAGAATTAGCTACCATGCTTGAGAAAAAGACGCAATCTGAGCTACAACTCAACTTGCAATTACAAGAACTGGTAAGAAAGAAAATTCTTAAATTCAGTAATGGATAGTCTCTTCATAATGTCGGTTGATTAATAATTAGATGCATGCATATAAACAAATAGGTAATGGCACCCAAAGTGGAATATGGAGTGAGAAAGTTCTTTATTTTAACATCAGTTTTAATTTATAAAAAAATTTCATAAGGAAATTGTTGTAGTTGTGCTAAATTAGTGCATTTTCTAATACTTTGCTTTATTGTAATTTTACTGATGCAGATTTTTTATTTTTCTATTATGCCATTATATTATTTAACAATTCTTTATCTAGCTTGTTTTTTCATATCAATAGTGATGCAGTTTTATTATTTAGTTTATTTTTCTTTGCCAAATGGTTTCACAAGGTGTAATCTTTTACACACATAGATATTATCACTTCTCATCACATATTCGAATCATTTTATAATTGATTCACAAGTAGTTACTTTTGCTAGCATTATTTCTAGCTTTTTTACACCATTTTTATTTTGTTGCTTCATTATCACAATATTTTCATTTCGCCAATCTCTAATTGATAATGGTTCGAGATGATACAGCAATATCAGATGTATTTTTTATAAACACATTTTTTTTAGTAAGAATATAAATTATAATCGCTTTTTTAATGGGAGATATATATATAAAAAGCTAAAGTTATAATAGTCTGACATTAATTTAAATGAGCATTAAAAATTTTTTTTTTTTTGAAAGATAAAAAGCATTCCTGGTCAATTATAATTTTTTTAAATAATAAGAATTTAGATAACATTGGCTTGATAATAATTTATTAGTATAACAATCTATTATACTGTAGATTTTAGAAAGCATTGATTTTATTACGAGATTAAATATATTTGCTTAATGAAGATAGAACTATTTTCTCCTTTTATTAAAAAAATTAAATGCTAGTTTGCCATTATCGAAGGAAAGAAAAAAGAGCCCTGATTGTTGTTTTTAAAAAGGGGGTTGCATTTTCATTCCAAAACCAAGGTTTCTGCCAGAACTATCAATTACATTTTTGAACAGAAAAGTTGTAAACATTTATAATTAAAAAAAAAAATCATAATTAAAAAAAAAAAATTGTTTCCTCACTGAACTAGCTTGGATTGAAAACATTATTGTGTTTTCATTTTGGATTCGTAGCTTTATAGTTAACTGTATAGGGAAAAGCTAGCTCTGAAGAGTTGTATTGAATCCAAAGATCTAGATGAAGTGCTCTCCCTAAGCTCCTCACTGATGAAATTCACAAGCTAGAAACTAGTCTGGTGATATTGGATGAGTAAACACTAGATAGGTATTTTATATACAATCCTTCTAGCATCCATTAATTACTTTGGCTTGCACTGGGTGGCACTAGTGTATGGAGAGTTTGCTACTATTTTAGCAGCTTGTATATGCATGGGAAATGATGATCATGTGATTTTTGAGTACCTGATTTTACTGTATAAAAAAGACACTTATTAAATTTCTTTTAATACAATCAAAGGCCAGTACAAATATGAGAATATCAATAATAACATCACATGATCCTTTCATGTTGTTATTACTGTCTTTCACCCTATTCCAAAACCATCTACTGAAAGTTTGAGCAATTATTGGCCACTAGATTATTTATTGCAAAAAATTCCCATCATCACTTCGATTTCCGATTTTTGTCTTCATCAGAGAAATTTAAGATTCGAAGCTCCATCTAATACACTTACGCTTCTGCCAGCTACATTTTACTTATTTGTATCTATTCAAATTAATGCTATGACATTTTAAAAAACACTGTAGTTTTAAATCCAGACTAACTTACTTGCATAATTATATAGATCTAACACCTGGTGTATTTTAGAGATCTCAATTCTCTAACAACTATAGGCCCCTTTTATCCTTTGGCTAGAAGATTAGTAACCCTGTCACATGATATCTCATATGCTTATTCATAAAATCTGTTTCCAAGAGCATTTGTCTTTACTTTCCCAGGAGCTATTTATTTAACTTCGAGTAATCATTGGGCATTATATGGTCCAGTGGTATAAAATTCCCATTTCTACATCTATTTCTGCCTTTTATCTTTGTTAGACATTCAAAGGTGAATCCAATGCAACAATGCATCTAGCAGCTATGTTATATTTTTCGTACTATTCGAACTAATGACTATATAAGTTATGTAGTCTGGGTTTAAACCCCTTTGGGCTTTTTAGTACAGAGGAGTAAAAGTTGGCTGCTGGATGCAATAAGTGCATTAGATTCAGCTTTGAATTTTAATTTTCACAGAAAACGACAAAAGCCAGAAACTAGTCTAGAGACAAATTTTATAGCCCATATCACTTAGTATCCATTGATTACCAAGCTTATAATAGATAGTTCATTAAGTAGGATGAAAATAATAGCTTTTAGAAATATAACAATACTATAAAGAAAGAAACAGATTTTAGAAGATATATGCCAGATCCCAATGGTTTAATTTTAAACCAAACTATCAGAAAAACCCAAGTATAATTTACTCATTTTCTTTCATAGATGTGAAAGTTGGACATAAACAAGTTATGGATGCTTTTAAATTGTAGTGCTGGGAAGACTTCTAAGAATCCCTTCAACAACAAAGTGGATATTTGAACTTTCCTTTGAAGCATAAATGTCCAAGTTGAAATTATTATATTTTGTATTAGCTCTTTGATAATACTTGGAAAAGTTGATAGCAAAAGAAGAAGACAGATAGCAAGGAGATGGATGAACATTGATTTCACAATAGTGAATATATCTTTATTCTATTCAGATGATTGTCAAGAATCAGCGTAGACTTGATGACATGTACTAAATTGAAAGCATATATTTTAATAGCTATTCTGAGAGTTTTATTATAATTCTGATTCTTTTAGTTTAATTTCCACATCTAAATATCTTTAAAATGTTGAAATATAATTAGGTATATACAATAATTAATAAATTAGTTAATTCTTTACTACACGATTTGTGATAAAATTAAGAACCACTCTCCATTTTAGCCTCATCTCCAATAAAGTCGAGTAATTATTTAATGATGGATCAAACTAACAAATCCCTTGGGATCATAATAACAAATCACTTAATTCTTAACTTTGTACGATATTTGATAAAATGAGAGCAGCTCTCCATTCTAGTGCTATCTATAGTAAGGTAAAGTAATCATTTAAAAATTGGTGACATTAAATTACATAATTCTTTGCCTTACACAGTATTTGATAAAACAAAAGCAGCTCTCCAAATCTTGTGCCTTCTATAGTATTGTAAAGTAATCATTTAAAGATGGATCATGGTAACAAATTACTTAATTCTTTACAAGAGTAGTTGTCCGCTCTAATGCAATTTTACAATAAGCTAGAGTAATCGTTTAAAGATGCAATTACTTAATTCTTTACCTAATACAATATATAATAAAAAAGAGCAGTTAACACTTTTAGTAGCATCTATAATAAGATTGAATCGTCAGTAATTACCAGATACTAATGGCAGTAAATTCTCCAATCTTGGACTAATGTCTGGTTTCTGTATCTATTTTTGAGAATTGGGATTCAAAGATGCATAACAAGCATTATTTTCGGCTTTGAATCTCAAGCCAATAATAAATGTGAGAGCTAGTCACTGGTCTGGGGATGAGAATTTAAATGCACTATCATGTGGTAATCGCAGAGTCCTCAGCCTTATTATAGATGGCTCTAGAGTGGATAGCGATTCTTGTTTTATTATACATGTAATAATTGATAAAAGTATTAAAAACTTTTTATAATTCATATATTAAATAGATATTTTTAACATTACTGGTTAGATACAGTAGTGCAAAAGAGAAATCTAGGAAACTTGCAGGACTGGTATTTCATTGATTAACCAAAAATATTCTCAGCTATTTGACAGTTTAAAATGCACATTTTAAGCAAAACTAGTTCTAACCTTTGGCTCTTAACAATTTTTGAAAGGTGTATGTGGCTGCTATCATCATTTTATATATATATGTTTTTGAAAATGATTTATGAATTTAAAATATCTATATATTTATTAATCTATTTAAGTATCATGTGATTTTTCCAACTAACTTTCAACATCCACATTTGGAGCAGCAATCCATTTAGTTTGTTCTCCTAATTATTACTTAGTTTTTATTTGTTTGCTATGTTCTATCCTTTGGTAAAGGATCAAAGCTGCCTGCAGTCGAAATGTAATAGAAGTCCCTAAAATATATAATTGCTGGTATAGCATCAGATCTATATATCTATACAAGCAACCTCACCTGGATTTGTTTGCTATGTTCTGTCCTTTGGTAAAGGATCAAAGCTGCCTGCAGTCGATATGTAATAGAAGTCCCTAAAGTATATAATTGATGGTATAGCTTCAGATATATATATATATCTATACAAGCAACCTACCTGAATTCTAAACATTGGCATATTTCAATCTCAGATAATTGACTTGGATAATTTAAAAGAATTAAAGGTAGCTTCTAGATATGTAGACTCCAGGCCAATATCCAGAAATTAATCTCAAAATTTAAATGTGGCACTACCATCTACTAGTGGGTGTTCATGTTTATAATAAATATCTCTGGAATACATTAAGTGAATTGTGTGCATCGAATGCATTTATTAAAATATTACTGAATGAAAGCATGAGTGTAAAGGTTTCATGTCTCCAACTTATATGGAATAATATTTATTTATTAAGATGCAAGATCTCACTTAAGTTATGAAGCAAATATGATATTTTGTAGAGTTTGTTGCCATTTCCATAGCTAGTTAAATGTTAAAATGTGACATTGTTTATGTACATGTGAATAAATTTGGGTAGCTGTAAAATCTCCACGCCATATAAAAAAGCTAGCCAATTTCTCTGCAGAACTGCACTCCAAATATAACTTCTCATTTTTTGCTGCCTAGAAGAATCATCAGCATCAATCTCTGTGAATATAGCAACTAATTGTGTTATTTTAACAACAGAAAACAGACTTGATATTAAAGCTTGAATAGTTATCAACGACAATCATTTCTGTAAATGCCATTTTAGCATGACTAAACATTGATCAAGGCAAAGTCAGAAACTCATTTTATTAAATAAATCTTCTCAGTAAATCTTACATCAAAATATGTAATTAATAGAAATAATGTAAATAAATCTGAAGAAATATAAGCTGCAATCACAGTATCCAGAACTTTCATTATATATACATGTAGATAATAAGCCTGAATTTGCACAAGCTATGTGGTTTATATATGTAATTTTAATAACATTTGAAGAATCTTTTACTAATAAAGATTGCCTTGACAACAGATTGTAGATTCTTCATTTGGGTAAGCTTTGGGTCTTTTCATCTGATTTATATATGTGTGCATTTTGTTTACAGTGTTTATTAGTAAACATATTCACAATTTTATCTAATTTTGTTTTATAATTAGTTCCTCGTGTTACTTTTTTTTAAAGAAAAGTTACAATTCTAAGTTACAAAATCAACTTGAAGAGGAACGGAAAGGCTTTGAACAGAAGCAGTATAAAGAGCAAGGTTCTCTGAAGGAGCAACTTCAGGTTCATATACAGACGATAGGTATTTTGGTCGCAGAGAAAACAGAGCTGCAGTCATCCCTGGCACAAAGTCAGCAGGCCATTAAACAGAAATCAGGTAAGTTTCCTAAATAATCATGTTAAAGTTTCCACCATTTAGAAATTTATTAACTTTAAATAGAATCATTTTTGATCTTTAAATAAATATTTTCTAATTTAAATTCTTTTAAAATTTTTTTATCTATCACTATAATCATCTGCCAAAAACTACAAACCATACATTTTTTTCAGACTGTTTTTTTTTCAAATGTTCCTATTACTTGCTCTGCTCTTTGATATTTCATCACTATTTTTTTTCTTAAGATCATACATCAGCCTTACTTTTTTTTTTATTTCTCATATTCATATTACATTCTTTAAGCATATTTCCAATCCAGATTTACTTTCTATTCTTATTTTTTTTGACCAATAATTTTTTTTTTTCAATTAGTTTTTTCCATTAGTCTTGTTCTACCGATTTTTTCCATCCATTAATTATATATATATTTTTATTATTAGCTGAACTTGAAGAATTTCAAGGAAGATTGAAGGCTTCTAGACAACGTGTAACAGAATTAGAACGTAGTGTAACCAATACGAGCACTTCTAGTCGACAATATGAAAAGGTATAATAAAATTTGTTTATATATTTATAAACAAATTACACAGTTTATTTTTATATTTACATTCATTGGAAAATATCTTCAAAAGTGTAAATCATTTTTACAAAAATTAAAAAAAATGTGGCTTCTTTTGGTACATTTTTTTTTTACAATATAAGTTGAATTTTTTAAAGATTTATAGATCATGAGATAAAGGTTTTTTAAAAAATGTAATTGTATGGTAATTTTGCTCAGGAAGTCGTGCAACATTTGAGCAACCTAGTAGCAGAATGAATGTTTAATATTCTGTTAATCTGAGCTGAGTTTTTTTGTTTTATATTATATTACTCAGCTGAAATTTGATTCTTAAATCTTCAAATCTGAATCCACCACTACAAGTGTATTAAACCATGCAAGGTAGTCATGAGATGATTAAACAGTAGAAGAATTCTACCATAAGTTACTATATTGAAATAATCACTATCGTCATACTAGACAATGTTTTATTTATATTTGGGGGTAAAAAAAATTTTAAGTAATGTTTTTTAACTAATTTATCTCTTATTTTTTGTACTTTATAGTAAATAACGATACACTTGAATTTCATTATTTTTAAAATTTTAAGAAGGATTTTTAAATGAATTTTAACCCATAATTAGCAAATTAAATTTGAAAAAAATATCAAATTAAAAATAAATGTTTTTAATTTATTCTAATATATATGTATTACAATCACAATTGAAAAAATACAGCCACTTGTTATCTGAATTTTGTGTGTTAGTGAAAAAGTGTCGTGATTGTTTCACTCTTCAAGTTGCCTGCAATACCATCTATGATTCAACATGTATGTTACATAGCAACTTAGCGCAGCTATTTACCACAATAATTTTAAGGACCTAGTTTGTCTGGATCATGAAATATATACAGAAACTGGGTTCTTAATTTTTATGCTGGGTTTGGAAAAAGATAAGGGGAATCTAAATATAAAAGCCGTAAAGTGGACAAAGATAATGTTGTGGAAATGGATGGAGCAGGATAGAGAAAAATATGGGAAAACGGTAGGGTGGGGAATGGAAAAGGGAAGGTAGTATGGCTAATAGGTTTCTCTGGGCATAATCGCTGAGAGATTAATTGATTTTGATAAAGAAGCCATAGCCTATCACATCACATTACAACATAACATAATAGTGTAGTTCTTTTCTTAACTCCTGATGGAATAACATGCTACAATTTAATTTGTTTTAAATTAGCCCAAACTGCTGCCAAAATGCTTGAAATTAATCTCTAAATGACAGTGAAGCCACGAGTCACAAAAATGGTTTCAAGTGGTCTGCAAGATTTTATGATGGCAGAGAGAGCGAGCATTGAAGATAATCTTCAAAGGTGTGAAACACACTATTATGTTTCATGTTGGTTACTTCAGACATGCTAGTGCCCTATGTACATGCATTGATTCATAGATGTTGCTGCACATTAGAAAAGAACCAAACTCATTTTCCCATTGGGATAAATTAAATATATATTAAGTACCGAACTCAGTTTACTGATGGTCTTTCCACAGATAGTGGATTGCGGGTAGGTTTACCACAGGTCTTATAGTATATTATATTATCTCAAAGGCTTGATAAAATTTACAATACAAGGTTTTCTGTTTTCTCTCTTCATTATTTGCCTCATTGTCTCTTAATATTATTTTGCTGTAAGAAGTTTATCACTTTGTTGGTAAAATGATCATGATTGTGAGTTTGATATGCCATGTTTGCATAATCCTATTGTCATCTTTTATTTATGTGCATAGAAATTCTGATTTCAGGTTTTTTTTTGTATGCAAATATGTATAAATGTGTAAAGAATACAAATCTAATCTTGAAAAAACTCTTATGGAAAGATTTGGTAGTTTGATATATCCTACTTGTGATTTGTACAAGATAGTTTTAGCAATAATGAATCACTGTGAAATTGGACTTGAGATGGAAGTTTTAGTCAGCAAATGATTGGATGCTCAATTATTCCTAACCTAGGTTTCTCTTACACCTCTCAATTTTGGTGACAGGATCTGGAAAAAACGGTCTAAAAATATCCAATCTAATGAAATCTGGTTAGATTACCATACCTAGGAATTGCTCTTTTAAGCAGTAAAGATAATTTAATAATGGTGTAGTTGTAGTAAACAGTATGTGCTTGAGTTGAGCAAACTTTAATGTGGATTCTTCAAGATGTGAGTATAAGTCAAAGCTTGTACTTACAGAGCAGTTAATAATTGAATTTGATATTATTCTTTTTAGTGCAGTTCAACTTCCAGAGGAAGAAACTTTTAACATGTAAATAGCTATAAGTTTTTTTAAGATCATCATTGGATGAGGAGCCTACATAGTGTAGGATTTGTTATGAGGATTTAACTCGGTATTTTTTAGTTTTAGAATCCTAGATGTATCAAGAAAATGATGAACGATGTTAAACTTATTAAAAGAATTTCGTTTTAAAAACTAGTTCATAATTACATTTCAGAAACACTCAACAACATTTAAAATAATAGCAGGTATTAAAATGCTTAGTAATTAATAATAAAATGACAAAAGAAAAATATCAGCTTAATTGTCACAATTAATAAATAGAAGAGACCAAATGACTTTAAATAGAATTTGTTTTGTATCTGCAATATCTGTTATTTAAATTACTGCGTAGTAAATTGAAAGATTTCACATTGTTTATTTATATATAATATGTAGTGAATTAAATGTGAAGGTGTTTAAAGCTTCACGCTCTTGGTTCAAAATGCTTTAGTCTAGCTTATTTATATATAAATTTAAGTAGAGAAGAAGGTGGGTTCCATCTTTTTGTTGTAAAATCTCTGCCTTGTGTTTTGAATTGAGAGTGTCATGTGCAGTCATTCTTTTTATATGATTGGCTGTCATTTAAGCATTTTTAAGGCGCATCTGTCAAAGGTTTCAGCCTTTCATGTTATTATTATATCATCTGCTGGCGCTTAATAAATTAATATATTTACATTTGTTACGATCATTTCATTAGATTTGAAAATTACTGCATAGTAAATCAAAAGATTTCACATTGTTTATTTATATATAATATTTAGTGAATTAAATGTGAAGGTGTTTAAATCTTCATGCTCTTGGTTCAAAATACTTGAGTCTGGCTTATTTATATATAAATTTTAGTAGAGAAGAAGGTGGGTTCCATCTTTTTCTCGTAAAATCTCTGCCTTGTGTTTTGAATTTAGAGTTCCTTGTGCAGTCATTATTTCTATCTGATTGGCTATCATTTAAGCATTTTTAAGGCGCATCTGTCAAAGGTTTCAGCCTTTAATGTTATTATAATATCTGTTATTGTTTGCACAGATTATTTTTATTCTAATATGGTAAAGACATCTTTTTTTTTATTAAGAAAAACCAAGTTATACATCACTGTGACAATTAGCTTATATTTACAAATGTAATGTAATGAGCGTGTTAATAGCTCTAAACAAGCTTTTTTGATAAATGCCGCAAGAAAAAGCATTTATCAAAAAAGCTTGTTTAGAGCTACTTGAATGCTTATTATATTATTTTGTTTTTGTTATTTATGACTTATCTTCTGTGATTACTTAGATTTGAATATTAAGTTTTAACTTTATAAATAAATACATCATCATGTAATTCTTTTGATATGTATTTATTATAATTTTTTTTTATTTGTGTTTGTATTGCTTTAGACGACTAAAGAACTATCAAAAGATGTGGACAAATTAAAACTTGATGTTTATAAATTGAAGTAAGTAATATTTTTTTTTTTCTTTTTTTTCTTCTCCAATATCCTTTTTAATTTATAAATTGAATTTTTTTGAGATCTTAATCTCAATTCTACCACTATTAAATCATGATCTGAATGTGTGTATATCAGCTCTGGAATTTTTACTTGTTCTATCTCTGGGATGTTCATTTTTTCTAGTTCTGAGATATTCACTTCTACTCTGGAATGTTTTCTCGCTCTCTTAACACCATTTCCAAAATATTTTGAATCAAAATATAAACTCATTAAAATCTATTTTTTATTACTGAGAATTTTCCATCAGCAATTTTTTTTTTTTTTGTGGTTTATAAACGACGTACTCATTATTTTCATACTATTTCTACAAAACCTTAACTGTTTTATTTTCTTTGGGTTTTTTTTACTTGAAATTTTTAAAATCTAACAGTTTTATCATCTTTTCTATATCTCCCTGCATTTCAATCTTCTATTACCATTATAACAACTATTTTTGTTTTCTTTTCCAATAACTTTTTAAATTTATTTGTGTTTGGAAATGTTTTCAATTTTATTTTTGTTTTATTCACTATGTATAAAAACTTATAGTTGTTGGGCCTTCAGAACACAAAATTCTTACTCTTTCATTACTCTTTTTCAAAGCTTGTCCACTTTGTTTCAGAGAGACAACAATATCCAGTTATATTTTTTCATTTCTGACAATAAAATTTAACATCATCTCTGTCATGTTCATCATTTTAACATTTCACATACATATTCTTATGATCTTTTTTTGACTTTTATGGCTTTAGGTAATTAGTCATGACCGAATTAATATCTTCAATCGTAGGAACTCATACATTTGCAATGTCTGCAGAAATATAACTCGATCAATTTTTTAACTTTCTTCCTGCAATGTATATTTGTATAATCTTCCGTCTAATTGAATAACTAATTTTGATATTATATAGTATGTCTTGGTGAAAAGATGATTGGTTATTACTCAAATTGCCACAACGCCATCTTTGATCAATATATGTGTTATTTAGTGATACAATTTAGCTGTTCACCATAAAAATTTTAAGTGCTAGTGTGTCTGGTCTGGATCATGAATTACAACATTTTTGTGACGATGTGTGTTTTATTTCTTAACCCATGATGACACAATGCACTAATATTAAATTTTGTTGTAAAAGAAGCAAATCGCTTCTGAAATCTTTGAAATGATTCAAATTGTTTATGGCAAGGAAGCCACAAATCACAAAGTATTTTCAAATGATTTGCAAGATTTCGAGCTGGCTGGGAGAACTTTGAAGATAATCTGTGAAGTTACAAAATATAGTTTATGTTGTATCTTGTGATCCAGATATGTTAGCACTTGAAAGTTTTTGTGGTTAATAACTACCATATTGCTACTTGGCACTTGGGTTGATTCAGAGACAGCACTATAGACAGCTTGGAGAGAAAACCAATCACCTTTTCACAGGATACACTGAGCTTATCTGATTTATTATCAATCTCAGCAACATTGTTCTTCTTTTATTTGTAATAAATCTTATTCAGTTTGTGCTTCTGATATTTATGTCTTAGTAAACTTCATATTCACTGTTAAATCTATCATGTTTTTTCTAACTTGACCAAGTCTGGCAATGTCCCATTTAATATATTCAGTGCCTTTGTTTTGTTTTTGAAATATTCCTTTACTTGAAAGTGATCTACAATTGTATATCATTAAATAAAAGGTCATCATTAAATGGCAGCCTAGGTTTATAATCTGAATTTTTTTAGTGTCTGTTTTTAGTCATTAACCTTGGCTAACAAATTTATGGTCTAGAAATGAGGGTTGGTTATTTATTTTGATCTGTCAGGATTGTAAACATAAAAAGAGAATAAATATTCTCATATATAGAGATTCAAGAAAACTCAAATTTATTGATTTTTACTTGGTATTTTTTTTACCAGGTATTCAGCAGGAAATTCATAATTTTCTTAGTTTTAAATTTGGAAGTAAAATCAAGTAAACCCACCATGCTAATTTATGGAATGGATATTAAAAATTCACTCTTTTTAAATAGGGTTTAAATATCAAATTCTTTTTATAGCAACCTTGATTAAATTATTCTATTTAAAATAGGTGACTACTATTTGATGAAATTTTTCTAATGGCTTTAAATCGAATCATCCACTACTCAGAATTTTGCATTTCACTTTAGCATTTGTTTAGTCTTTTATTGTAATTGTATTATATGAAGTCTATGAAGCAATTGTTACTACTGTTAAAAACTCAGTAATTTTCAAGCAATATATGAAAATCATATTAAATAAACACACTTCGTTATTATGGCTATTCTTAAATCTATTCTAAATTAACATATAATCCTATTCAAAATGTGGCTCTAATATCAGAGGATTATAAGTGTAAATATTTTGTTTATTTGTAAATTATGTATTCATTTTCGTTGTAATTTTTGTCCTACGAAAACTACTTAACTTTTCCTCTTATACCTTATCTTTAAATTTTTCTTTCATTATCAAATATAATATTCTAATCTCTATTTAATGCATTATGAGTAATTTTATTACTTATTAATTTTTTCACACATGATTTCTTCATTTATGTTCTCTCATTGATGTCCATATCTCATACCAGCACCAAATCTTGCTACTTGCACATTATTTACACCATTACTTTTTTTTTTTGAGGGCGGTGGGGTGGTGAAAAAGATCTCAGACAATGTCTTTTTCATTGCCCTGCTTTTACTATTACAACAATACATTTTTATGATCATTTATTCATTTTATTATGAGATATACAGTATGCATCCTTTTTCTATTCAACCTTTATAATAATATTTGTGTTTTTGTTTTATTCACATTGTGAATCAATTCTGATATTATGTTTTAAATTCAAAAGCTTTGAATTTAATACAGCTGGACTGAATTGTTTATTCTTGTAGACAAAACTTGATAGGGTAGCCTTTTATTTGTTTTCTAAACCAGTTTACAGATTTAGTTACAACAAACTCATAATGACGCTTTTGTCTTTATAAAGTTGTAAAAAATAATAGGTATTAAACACTCTGATTAACAATATGTAGAGAGAATTTTTCACATATTAGAATTACAATGATTACTATATTTACTTTGTGATTTCGAAAGTGCTACTTCATTTTAATCTCACTTTTCCTCAATAAAATTAGTAAGATTAAAATTAGGAATCAACCCCCCCCCCCCCCATCATTGATGCAACCACGGAGTCTTTGTTATTGTTAGTAAGCTAATAAATAAAGATGGTTATTATTATAATACAAATATATTTCTCTTTTTGTGTAGAGAACTAATTGTACTCCATTTATTTATTCATTTAACAAATAATGTAAACTTTTGGTTATATTTAATTGTCTATTTGATATGTTTTTATTATAATTTGTATAATTTATTGCTAGCAATCTATATATTAAAAGTATATAAAAGTAGTAAGAATAATAATTTATATATATATTTTTATTAGTAAATTAAAAGAAGAACTAGAACAACAAAATTCAGAACTTAGTGGAAAATTGCAAACCAAAGTAAGGATTTGGTCATTATTGTTGTTATTTTCATTTTTTCAACAAGTCCTTTGTCATAATTTCTGTTTATTAGCTTTCAGAATGTCAGAGTTTTGAAAGATCAAATGAAGATTTGAAAAGTAAACTGGCAATGTCAGAATTATATGTTCAGCAGGTTAGAAAAATTAAAAAAAAAAAAAATCATTGTTGTTAATTCTATTGAATATTTTATCTAATTTAAACAAATATTTTTATAGTTGTCCAATCAAAATAATTCTTTTACCCCCCAAGCCTACGAACAAATTGCTCAGGAGAAAGCTGAATTAGAAGGAAGAATTGCTCAGGTAAATAAATATTTGTCTGTATGTGTATATTGAAGCAATGGATCTGAAGTCCGATCCATGCTTCACATCTTCCTATAAACCTAATTAGTATTGTAGACCTAAATTAAGTTTATAGTTCAATATCAGCAGGGTTTTGTATTAGAGTTAAAAATAAGTATGCTTATTAAATGTGTATTACAGTTAAATATTTTATTTTAAATAAATTTCATTCTATTGATAAAAATTGCTTAACCTATTAGTCAAACATACATATATATACATCTAGCGTATATATATGAGTTAATGCAAAATTCTGCTGAAATAAAATGCTTATTCTATTGTAAAATAATAATATATTGTTGTTCAAATTTTATTAAAATATTTAGTATGATTTGATTTTGAGATAAGCCTGCCAACATTTTCTAGAAGAATGTATAGTTTTAATTAGTGAGCCATTCAAGTGTAATTAAAGATGGCCCTCTCTTTCTTTCTTTTTAATTAAGAGAATTCAAACTTTGAAGTAAAAAAGTTAGTGTAAAAAAGTTAAAGTTATTTTTAGAAAGTGTTGCTTTGAAACAAAGGAGCATGGGGAGGCTTATCAAGATCTCAGATCATACAAACAATGGAAGGTAGCTGTCAGAGAAAGTATAAATAGTAGGGAGAACAAAAGAGGGGATTCAGATTTTTCCTTTTGAATGAGTCAGTTGATTCTGATTTTGCTTGTGAAGGCGATTTATTAAGATTTTTCTTGCTGTTTTATTCCAAGTTTTCTGGAGAGTACATTCAGATTTCTCTTGGGAGAAATCCTTTAGATTTTGCTTCACATTTAGCTGGTGCTTAAAAAAAGTTATACAGCTGTCATTTTCAAACAATGGAGAAGTTGGAACCGGCTCAAGTTAAAACCAACCGTATTTTGAGGAAAATGGATATGCCTGGCCAGGCAAATCATAGCTTTGCCCATCGCCGAGGTCCCCAAATACCATCCAAAATGCCTTAACATCCAATCAATAACCATCTGAACCCTATGCCGTGTCTGGAGAACCTTTCATGGAAGCCATACTTCGTATTTTCATTGTCCGGACAAACACCTATCGTCGGTCGGATCAAGCCACGGACGCCGTAGGGAACATCACGGAAAAAGGACGGTATCGTATCTCCTAAATTAAACCATCTCGTATGCTACTTTTGATTCATATTGTCTTATTGTTGTATTGAATTATATGTATTTGCTATGTAAACATTTTATGAATTAACCGTAAATATATTTTGGGATGATCTAGCCATATGTAACCCTTTTACCCTCGCTATTCTTCCTTAGATTTAGTATTTCGTTGCGGTTAAATTTAATAATTAATTTTTTGTCATTTGAAATCACTTTCCAATTTTATTTATGTTGTTAATTAAATCCAAGTCAGTTTCTTTTGTGTGCCAACTTGATCTTTTTGATAACACCTCTTTTTTGTCCGCCATTAGCTTGTCACGTATATTTGATTTAGCTATATACGTTCTAAGTTAATTTTAAACCCGGTTTTTCGCGCAAAGCCATAAGAAATGCTTTGCGAAAGGTTGTTATTACCTATCGTACTTTATCGAGAAGATCGAGTTGGAAATTTTTAATAAAATTGGGAAGAAAAGAATTTGACCGCAAACCTATTAACCTGTTTTCTTTTTATTGTCTAATTAGTTTGTTGCAGTAATTTAGGGGAACAGCGGAGGCCATTAAAGCCTTATTCATATTTTAAAGCCAGTAATTAAACATTATTTAATTATCAAAAACTTGAGTTTCTTAGTTATGTTAAATGCTTTATTTTACTTTTCAATGATCCAGGCACGCATAACGCAAACACCAACACATATTTTAAGTACTTTACACATTTAGCCTTTAGCTCCTTAGGATTTCCCGTCCATGCTCTACCCTGTTGCTAAGCCCTGTGGCGGTGAAAAAAATTAGGTGGCTCAGATGGTGTTGTTGGTTCGTGATAGCCCCGAGAATAGGCGAAATAGGGCAGAGGTTATTATATTCTTTATTTAATATTTCGCGTATAGTGGCCTCGAGGACTTTCGCCTAGGACTCGAACTAGGTTAAACCAGCATACATAATCTGACTGTCACGTAGATTTTTTTCTCCCATTCTGGACGCCCCGTGTGGCTTTTCGAAATTTTCCATACCCTGCATGCCCTATATGACATTTGTATGTGTGTGGATGTTTTTTTCTGTTTTAAATTAAGGAAAATATGGGCGATAATTTTTTTTCCGATTCTGCTACGTGGGGTGTATTTTTTTTCTTTCCTTCAAAAAAAAAAAAAAATTTAATAGTACCCTGAGAAGCTAGTTTTAGTTTAATAATTTACATCAAATAATATATGTATAATTTTTTCCAAGTTTGTTTCCTAACGTGAGCTAAATGTCATGTTTTTAACTAATTAAGGTAAAGGTGTTATAAGCTAAACATTTTTTTCCGAGTTTGATATATATGAAATGAATATTTTATAGTTAAAAGTTAACACGCCGTTAGTTGTTTTTTTTGGTGGATTAGAAAAGAAGATTTCAGAGTAAAGAATTTTTTTGGCAACCTAATTAGTTTTGTCATGGCCGACGCTATTTTTTTCTCATAAAAGAGAAGCCGAAAGCGGGGCAAATATATGTGGGGTTAGTTTTGTTAATAATAATAAATACTTATTAATAAAATCAATACTTCACTAATGATTCTGTTATTAATTTATATTCCATCATTTTTTTTCTAAATATGGCCGTTAATTTCTATATATATGTATGTATGGAACAAATCAATTTATCTTTTTAAATCTTAT
The DNA here is from genome assembly GCA_028023455.1 of Epiperipatus broadwayi. Classification (NCBI taxonomy): domain Eukaryota; kingdom Metazoa; phylum Onychophora; class Udeonychophora; order Euonychophora; family Peripatidae; genus Epiperipatus; species Epiperipatus broadwayi. Next base: position 1,935,844 of record JAQFVV010006259.1, on the reverse strand, counting down.
TTTATTTTTTATGAAGTATTTTTCAATTCAGTTTTATTCCTTTTTTTCGATCATATTATATGGTTATTGTTAAGGGTTATTCTTGTAAAATATATTTATTATATATGATAAACACAGATGTTTACAAAAAATGTAAAATAATAACCTGTACTGTATTTATTCTAGTACAAATTAATATTCTATCTTATAATACACCATTTTAAGATATTAAAATAAATAGTGTTCGGAGTGGCGACAAATAGCAAACTACTGAAGTTGATTTTCAATATTGATTTTATTTTCAAATTTAAATTCATATATATTTTACTTGGCACATTTATTCATATTTGCATTTTTAAAAAAAATTGATTTCTTGTAATCTTTTTTATTTTATTTCACAGTATAATGACTCTTTTCAAAAAATTAGCCGTGAACGTGATGAACTCGCCGAACAGTATCAGAGGTTTTCTGAGCAGATTAATCTCCAAAATAAACAGTTATTACAAGAGGTAAGTAATAAAATATTACGGGTGATTTTAAAAAGTTTTATTATTAAGTTAAAATAAAATAAAAAATCGAATAGCTTCACTGCTTGAAAAACTTCAGAGGAATTGGAAACGATCCGAGGAACTTATACTACTAAGTCTACGTTCTACCACTACATAAATTACACAAGGGATTAAATAAAAATAAGTAATACTAACGAAACATTATTTTCTATGAAATCAAAACTATTTTTTTTTGTACTATATCAAATTCTTAATGGTAAATGAATTTTGTTTAATAAATATTAAATGTGTATTATTCCCCCTTTTTAAATTATTTTATGACATATTCAATATTAATTTCTGTTATAACTGTTACTAAAAATAAATGTTAAAAAGACTAAAGTATTGTTTAATGAATTTTCTCAGAGGAAGAAAATAAAGATTGATAATCATGAATTTGAAGAAGTTAATAATTACAAATACCTTAATCAGATTATGTAAACAATGGATGAAATAACTTGGATGGACTGCTTTTGGTAGCAATAATTTGGTATTAAGAGGAAGCATGTTTGAAAAGGAAGTTTTTTAATATGTGTATTTTATTAGTTTTCGTCTGTAGTGGAGGTCTGAGACCTGAATAATTAATAGAAAAGCAATATAAAGACTTTAAATCATTCAGCAAAATTTGGAGAGATATATACTAGGAGTAACATGAAGAGATTGAAAGCAAAATATGTGGGTGAGAAAACAAACTGGTGTCACTGATATCGTTGAAAGAATTATAACACTGAAATGAAGTTGGGCTGGATATATTTGTGGAATCTTTATAGCTTCTCGTTCAAGCGGTTCACATGCTTTTTAATTTGTATATTAAATTGAGTGAGAAATTTTAAATCCTTAATATTTTACAAAAAGTGGTAACTGATAAGACAATTGATATTTTAAATTAGATCCGAAGAGATTATAAAAGTTCTAGAAAAAATCCACATATGAAATGAATGACTGAAATAAAAAAGTTTGCTAATGCAGTGTGGAGAAGAGTGCCATCAAAATTGCATTAAACTGGAGAGATCGTGCAGAAAATCGATAATGATTGAAAATGGTGATGAACTGTTACCTAATAATCCTGATGAAAAGGATTAACATATATTACCCTGAATAAATAAAAGTACATGCATTTTTTATCATGTGGCTCCTGTTAGAAATAATTTTAAAAAGCACACGTGCACACAGGAGCAATTCTGGGAAAAAGTTAATTTTGCTTTTTTGCATATGAATTATTATCTAAGGAAGGAGAAAACCTAAATTTTTTTTTTTTATAGAATTGCTTTTTTTAAAATTTCATTTATGGTCCAATCTCGCATTTTTAGCAATTGAAGTTCTATCTCTGAAAGTCTATATCTCCACAGTTTTTCCCTGGAATCATCATTGAAAATAATAATCCAGGATCATCTGAAGTTTCATACTAAAATCTTGTTAGATTTATTAGACTTTTGAATTAAAACTGAGGATTTTATCATGCTTTCTAAGACAACTCTCATATTTGTCGCTTAAATATTGGATTGTGATCATCAACTTCATGATTAGGACCATCTTTTTGCTTTGGATTTTTTTGCTTTTTTTGTAAATTTAATTATACAAAAGGTTGAAGAATCTCTTTTTATAGGTTTTGGAATTAGACAAAACTATTACGTTAGGCCAAATGTTATTAAACAGCAATTGATTTCAAGCTCTTCTTTCAACATTCTCCAAGAGATTGATTATGAGATCTTTATTAATGAATCTTCTGTACAATAACCCTTCATCATCATTGATATATGTATGATAACTATATTCTGACTCTGACACCAATGTTCCTTTATGGTAGGGCAGAAGATCACCAAAAATCATGCTCAGATTATCTGAGAATGACTTTTAGCATGTAATCTTTAAATTCCATCAGAATGCAATAAAAATCTCTGCCTGTTTAACATAAAAATCTAGACTAATACCGAAAAGACTATATTCTGTCAGAATCATAAAGAAATAGAAATTAACTGCCAAGCCATATCTGCAAATGATTTGCAAATAATAGGTTACTCAAAAAAATATAAGAAAAGCTATGTTTTCATTAATATTAGTTATTTTTTTTATTGTTACACATTTTACTTACTATACAGTATTAGTAATTTAAAAGAGATATATTAACAGAAGCTTGTCAAAAAATAAAAAGGAACATTAACATTTTATTGTTAATTTACATTGAGAAATAAAATCTCCTGACTTCTTGTTCACATAATATATATTAAGAATGTGACAAATGTCACTAAATACATAATAAGAATATAATAAATGTCCCTAAATCTACCACTTCTTTTATTTTGCTGTAATATTTTATATAAATACAATTTGTCCAAAAAAGTGTTTGAAGAAAGGTAGACGAATTGTATTTATTAAGAATACACGTAGATATTATACAATGAAAATTTTTCAAAAAGAAAAAAAAAATGAGGGTGGGGGTGGCAAGGCAGTAATGATTAAAAAATAAATAAGCAATAAACAGAATTATCTAAATATGGCAGCAATGCCCAAAATCTATGTATATTTTAATCGATAATATATCCTTCTCTTAAAAATCAACGTGTTACATAATATTGTTAATTGGCTACAGAAATTATTCATTATTAAACGTTTATACATTCTGGTAATAAATTAAACTTTACAATGACATTACATGACCTTTCATATTCTGGTGTTAACCTTCATAGGTAAAGAAGCAGTTTAATAGTTGTAGAACTGAGGTTTCAAAAATTACTTAGAGGCTGACCTGATGGCAGATCTATGTAGCTATATAACTGAGTTAACATAGGTTTGAAACTGCAAGGTTATTAGCTTGAAATGTATTGTAGCTATTATACTGAAAATATCAAAGTTACATTGAGATACTTTTGAAAACCAAGGGTGCGTGTATGTGCGTATACATACATGTAGGATTGAAATAAAAAAGGGAGAAATGAAATATGCACAAGTTGATATATTTATTAAATTAATTTTCCCTTTGTTTCAAAACATATATTCTTTAAATTCATTATGGAGATGACCCCAAAAATTTATAAGTACAATAAAAGCTATTATATGTAAATAAGGTCAAAAATATTGAAATACGATTTTCTTTCTCTCTCACTCACTCTAGCTACAATTACAATTATAAATATGCGACTTTTTTCGCATGTGTTAGTGAAGCTATAATTATACTTGAAATAGTGTGTAATAAAGGAGAAAAAAGTGATTTCTGGGCGCATAAGTGCATTAGTTTCGGCTTTGAATCCTAATCATCACTAATGAAAACAAAAACCAGGAACCATGTGATCTGAAAATGGAATTGTATAGCACTATATTATCTGATATTTATTGTCTACTCAGTTGTACAGTAGATGGCTCTAGATACTTTTGAAATTTTGCATGTCTGGCTATACTCCATAAAAAAAGAATGGAGATAAAGCATGGGCCTCTACACCTTTAGGTATGATGATCTTCATCACTAATAATGAAGGTTATCATATTATTATCATAATTTTTGTAATATGATTAGTGCATATCCATATTTATTGACTGGTCAATCCCTATTATTTAAGGACCTTGTCTCACCAGGGAAGGGATACCATTTAATGAAGACCAGTTGGATTGCCTATAGCATACTCCTTGAAAACATTTCTTCTTTTAGTCAAAAAATTTCCAGCTATCTGAAAAATTTTTAAGTTCTGATCAAAGTTCAATCTCATTATGGGCATGGCTGGAAAATGCATTAACCCCGATATAGTATCATGACTTCATAATTTTTAATAGAAACGTTTTTTAGAATATGAAAATATTGTGTATATTGTAGTGATGGAAATAACTATAGTAAATGGAGCATCTTTTGGGGGAGGATGGGGTCAAAAAATAACTATTCATGTTTTATTTAAAATTCTAAGTTTAATGGAATTAATTAAGCAATATCTATCTAAAATCAAATGACATTAAAATTTTTAAAGAGTCTTCATCCAAGAGTTTATTTGAAATAATATCACCAAATTAATCGAAATATAGCAATGAACGTAAAGCATTGAGATAACTTGACAATCCATGCAAGATTGTTATTAGCAAGTGAAATTTAGATTAACTCTCAAATTTGCATGAACTATAACATCTGTAATTAAATACAACATAACTTATGTCTAATATATTCACTAATATAATAAAGATGATAATAATGATAGAATTAAGAAGATGTTAACTTATTTAATCATTTGCTCATATTCGGAACTTAAATAAGAAAATGATAACTTATTTAATCATTTGCTCTTATACAGAACTCAATGTTATCTACAATAAAAGCTAGTGATTAACTTGAATATTTTTTTCACCTAATACTTAACATAAGGTATTCATACTTGATTTTTTTTTCTATAATTTTGTGATAGGGATTGAGATGATTAGAAGTTAACTTTTTGCTGTAGGAGATCATTTTAACTTCTATACTTTCTAGTAAAATATATGAAACTCCTCTTATACTTACTTTATCTATATATTGTTCTTCTTTGCCAACTGTACTTTCCAAAATATACATTTTTTATTCTTCCCAAAGATCAATTTCATAATTATTCAGGGAGTCATAATAGATTTTTTCCTTGACTTTTTTTTAATAGTCAACAACAGATTGGATTCTGCATTACCTTGTTTTTACTCATCACTATAGTCATTTTTTTTCTCATATGAAATGGAATGTCTTAAGATTATTTTATATTTGGGACATTTTAATCATTGCTGACAAGTTCCAACAATTCAGGCTTCTTCCTTCCTTTCCAATTGTTGTTCATCTGCACTTAAAAATAAATCCAGCCTCTTCATGATATTGCATTTCAGTATTAAACTTGAATTGACCTTGGTCTTTTCAAATTTTTTTTTGTCCCATGACTGTGTTATTATTATATCTCTAATATATTTATTTCATTTTCTCATTACTGAGAAGTGCTTTGATTTTTTTTATGTCCTTCACTTCATTCTTATTTAACGAGGTGTAATCTAACTTGCTTATCACTGTGTTTTTTTTCCTTCTCACTAATTGTATCATTTCTTGGAGCTTAAACAAATATCGCCATATTTTTTTTTTCCTTTTTAATTTAAGGATAAAATTATGAATAACATTATGCATATCAATGTTATAAAGTGATTGTATTTATTTGGAAATACTCAAGTATCCACTTTTTTTATTTTTTATTTTATAGATATAGGCTTTATAAAATTACGCTCACAGTTAAAGTATTATCCCACTGTTATGAATTATACCTAACCATATTCTAACCAAAATAATATTTGAACACTAATTGGAACTTATTGCAACCTTTTATGATGAGTGTGTGTGCATGCTGATTTTGTGCTCTGGTAAAGTGGTCAGTTAAAAAATCTAACTGTCCATCATTTTCAGGATCGAATAGCATATGACTTTGTCAATGATAAACCATTTTAAAAGTATTATAAGTGTAGGTGTGTGCATTTAATATTTTACCACACAAGATTATTCTTTAGTGATTTTGCATTGTGAAGATTTTTTTTTTTCTTTATTTAGGTTAAAGACTTAAAGGAAGATAAAGAAAAATTATTAACAAAAAAAAGCGAAACTGAAAATAGACTCGAAGAATTGCAGATAAAATTAGGTAAAAACATTTGCTGGACGAATGAAGAACAGATGGGTGTAATATTTTATTTAAAAAATATATATATATTTTTAAATCCTAGAATGAATTTGATATGCTTAATTGTCTTTGTAACTTATACATTACTAACCAATCACTTGATATTTTAACTTACTCAATATGTGGTTTTCTACTCTTGTGGCAATTACAGCAACCATTGATTACTCACGTTTTCTATAGATGGCACTAGAGTAGAGAGCTGCTCTTGTTTTAACTTACATATTGTTGGCAATTGCTTATCTCATTGTAATGTGATGTTGTACTCCAACATGTATTAAGATACATTATTTCGCATATTATAATGACTAATTACCATATTTTAAAAAAAAAATCCAGAGAGCCACGAAATTCTCATAGCTGAAATTGGACAATGAGGATGGATAGGAAAAATATTGATGGTTTTGGATTTATGGTACTATCAAAGAGTTTTAGGAATATCATAGATAGTGAGAAATTAAATAAGTACATATTTGAACAGAAAGTATGTATTTCAAAATTGTAATGATATTCTTAATTGATTCATTACAGAAAGTGATTATTGATTAGTAAAATGTAAAATATGTAATAAGGCAATTCTAGAGAAACAAAAACTATTAAGGAAGACAATAATAATAATTGATATTTCTAATCTTTAGAAACACTCCAATGAATTTAAAGTAAAACTTGCAAATTAATTTAAATAAGACATTAACAAACTTTGAAGAGGTTCAGATTTAAGTGAAATTCATAAGATAACTGATACTCTTTTAAGAACTGCGCTGGTTCAAAAAAAGCAATTTAGCAATAAATTTTCTATTGAGACAAGACAATCTATGAAGAAAAGAAGGAATATGAAAGTTTTTTAAATTGATTTAGAATGTTATAATAATGTTATAAGAAAATATAAATGTTGTGAATTGACAAAGATGGTTTGTAGAAATGAATAATTCTTAAAAATGTAAAACAATATCTTGGTATTGGAAGGAAAAGTGAGTTTCAGCAAAAAAAGAAAAGATATAACTATTACTGAAAAAAAAATTATCATCATGAAATATGTTTAAGAAAATTCTATAAAGAATTTTATAATTAAAATATATATATATATATCCTTTACAATTATTACATCTTCTGAATTGCCAAATATTTTAAAAGAAGAGGTGAGGCATGCAGTTAAATCTAAGAAGAAAGGAAATAGAATTATTATTGATATTTTAAAAGAAGCATATAAAGAAATAGAAAAGTTGTTTTGAAGCTATATATCAAGTGTCTAAATGATAAAAATATATCGCATGTTTGGAAGAATGCAATAAGTAGTATTACTGATATTTAAAAAAGTTGATAAAGAAGATATTAGAAATTACAGTTCTGACAATTCTATACAAAACATTTACAAGGTGATTATAATCTATGTACAATGAATTTTGGATTCTAGCCAACCTAAAGTGCAAACTGGATTTAAAAGTAGTTAGATGTGATTCATCTAAGTATAAGATAAGTTATAAAATGAACCATTAATTATGAGCTGCCATTATGCTTTGCATTTAATTCCAGAAGCATTTTGACAGTGTTTAAAGTTTGGATTATTAAGATATAGACTTGGGATATTGTCCTATTCTGAAAAATAATCAAAGTTGCAACAACTGTTATTAGATTGTAAGATGTTTTTTACTACGTAGATTAACATTGAGAAGTGTATATGACAGGATGATTCCATATTTCCCAAATGTAGTTTTACAAGTATTATTTTGTGAATTAGAATGGGAAGCCAAAGGATTAAAAGTAAATGGAAAATATTTGAGTCATCTATATTTTGTAGATGATGTAGTTGTTTTTGCAAAAAAATGCTACAGAATTTTAGGAAATATTGCAAGAGTTATCATTTAAAAATTTAAAAAAATTAGTCTAAAGATAAGTGCTAAAAAGGCTAAAGTAACGTTCAATGGATTTTCTCAGAAAAAAGAAAATAAAGTTTAATAAACATGAATTAGAAAAAGTTAATAACTGTAAATATGAGATTGCACTATAAATTCATCAATACTCCTTCAACACTTTAAGCAAATAATAATAATAATATGAGATTATTAATGCAGGTGGAAACTTAAATAGATGGTGTTAATCGTACAATTAAAATTGGATGAAATCATTTTAGTAGAAATAACTCTGTATTGAAAAAAGTATGACTGCATTTAGAAATGGTTTTTGATTTATATGTTTTACCAATTTTTACTTCTGGATCTTGACCTGGACATTTAACAGAGTATGGAGACTTCAGGCCACTCAGTGAAGTATAGATATTTTGTGAATAATAAAAAATTAAAAATGAAATACACGATTGAAAAAACAAACAGAATATCATTGACATTGAAAAAATAAATACACTGAAATGGAGCTGGGATAGTCATATTATCAGAAGAAATGATATTAGATTGACAGTTGAAGTTTTTAAGAGATTTCAGAAGACCTAAAAAGTCTGAGATGAATGGGTGAAATTTTCTTAGTGTTATGTGTAGAAGAGAGGTTACAGATTGGAGAAGCTGAATTCAATTTGAAGAAAACTTCATCCTGCAATGGATAAATAATGATGGAAAATAATGATGATGATGCATTTACATTGTGAAGCATCATTAAATTATGACTTCTTCACTCAAAAAAAATTCACTAGTATTTGATTTAATGACATTTCGCAAAAAAAGTATGCATATATTGTTATAACAAACTATTTGACTGAAACTTTGATAGATATAAAATCTATGGAAGTGAGCTGATATCTTTATATATTTAAATTAAAGAAACAAACAGATATTTTTTTGTTTATTATTAAGTCAAATTGTTTATGTAAAAATTAATTTGGACAAGATTAATATCATTTTCTTAAAATCTTCAAATCCCAATTTTTTTTTTTGCATCATTTTAAGATGCAAAAATTCTTTGTGAATAGGAATTTAATGCTTATAAATTTTTTATTTATATACAGTTTTGATTCCAAGCTGATATTTAATTTGCATGTATTAAAATAAGTGATAACTGTGATGACTATAGATCCATCAGAATTGCACATAAATAAAAGATTATTAAATATTGAATTCAAGTATATAATGAGTGGATTTTTTAAAGATAATGTAGATTAGTGGCTAACATTGTGTTCTTTTCTGTATTTTTTTTAGATACTGCTTTAGAATGTAGTCAAGAGATTAATCCTCAGGTAACGGAATTAAGTCAACAAAGACAGACCTTGCAACAGGACATTGAAAAATTAAATCAAGACTTACAGAATCAGGTAAGATTGCATCATCAAATGGAAATGAAAATAATAATTAATTTTGTAGTGAGTTATGGAAAATAAATTATTAAAAAACAAATTATAATTTTTAGTGTGAAATATATATATATATTTTTTGAAAGAAACAAAAGTATTTAAGGAATATTTGTAAAAATTTCTATTCATGATATTTTTATTAAATTTTAATTCTAAATTAATCAATCTGTTAGAAAATAAGTTTATTATTTCAAGAAATCTTTTACAATGAACAGTCATTGTGCAACAGGAAAGTACTTGTCATTGTCAGTGGTTGCTCGCCATTGATTTCTAGTTATCTCTTGGGAATAATTATTAGAGAAATAGCATTTAAGATTTGTGATAGAATGCTGAATTTGATTTTAATAACATCCATATTAACAATGCCTTAAAATAAAATTTATAATACTTAGTAAAATGTTATTAAAAATATCAGTCAATAACTTGTATCAAACTCATTCATAGTTTATTCATATTTTTATTTAATAAATTAAAGGTAATACTACTATTGCTTCATAGACAGAGAAAATATTGTAAATATTAAATATAATTTTTAAACAATTTTAGCATTGAATACACTCATCAAAAAGCAACCATCAAAATAAAATAAAAAATGTGAAATTATAAATTTAAGTATGCATTTTCCAAATTGAACTCGGCTGAACATTATTAGATGTTGTGTTCATTATTGAGTTTATGCTATTAATGAATCATGCGTCTAATTTTAAATTTCCTGTCTTTATATTCAGTATTAACCATCTGTAGTTTTTTATTGGTCTGAAAACATGACCAAATATCCTTTTGGTGTTTTAAAAATATTGTAAGATATATTTTTGCTTTGTTGGAAATATTGTACCATCCGCCTTCTTTCTTTGTAAACAAAAAAAATGAGAAAAATCTATTCTTTTAGATTTATTTATTTTATCCCTTTCGTTTAGTCTCTATCACTATCTTTGAAGGTTTCAGGTCTTTCAGGTAGGGATAATAATATTACTGATAGCAAGCTACCAATAATACGAACTCTCTGCTACTAAATTATAGCACTGGTCATCCAAGCACTTTATTTATTTTTAAAAAAAACCTTTAGGCACCATGTTAATTACTATGTAACTAATGTGCATGCCTAACCAGCTACGAATTTAGTATACCTGATCTCCCCCCAGCTAGCTCATCGGACTCTAACTATTCCCAATTCTCCGTCTACACTATGAATCTCTATTTTTAAAAATTTATATCATAAATATTTGATTAATTAAAAATATGAAAATATTTGACTAATAGAATACTTATATGTTATTTAATTATTCCGCATAAACCCCTCCCTTACTTTTAACATTACCTCAAATTATCTATCTAACGATAATTAAAATATTTTATATCCAGCTTTTTTCTTTAAATGCTCACTCTTGCCTTATAATATAAATGCATACACACATTCTATTAAAGTATACATTTTAATACATTTCAAATCACACACATATACATTTGAATAATAAATAAAATAAAATATTTTATTATATGACACACACACATAATTAATGAGATATTTGATTTCAAAGACTTACTATGAAAGCTAATGCATGTAGTTAGATCATAGAAATTAATAGTTCTATACTTGATTAAATCTAACTTATTATAGCTCTTGAGATGTTTAAAAGTTTCTTTCACTTATTTATGGTTATGAATTAAGATTTTGAAGACAAAAAATGAATGATTTATCTAGGATTTGAACACTTTCATATGTGAATAGGGCAATGTAGCTTTCTGCTGATTCTCCATTCCAACCAGTTGGTGTTGATTCTTCGTAGGCCTTTTTTATTTATTTTATGATGTGCAGGGGGATTACTTGTGGATCTTGGCATGGACACTCCAATGATTCCCAGTTATCACATGAACATGATTTCTCTCTCGAACTAACTGCTGATGTTACTGCAGAGAAGGTTCAGGCCGGCCGCATGATCCGATGGATTCAGCCATGCATTCTATATAATAGGACGTTCATTCTTAGTTAATTCTGATTAATTATTAATTAATGCTTTTTTAATGAATGATTGCCTATAACAATACGAAACACCCCTTATATAGACAGTGTTCCTTATCCGAGGATCGATCAAACAGTCTGCTGCAATCCTATTGGGTTTTTATTCCTTATATTTAAGAGTTTAGGATTCGTTATAGTCTTTCTATTGGTTTTTTTATTTCAATCAAACAGTAGTACTATTTCCTTTGTTTTCGTTTTAAGTTTTCAGTTCTTTTATTTGCATTGCATTAGCTTTCAATTTTGATCATTTTAAGGAAATTCCTTTATTTTAAATTATAAGACAAAAACGAGATATTTATATTATACATTAATTTAAAACTAACAATGTTAATCATTTTTTTCTTTCATTATTGTCCATTGCCGAAATCTTTTTCCCTCCTTTTTCTCTTGTTCTTTTCTTTTTCTTAAACTTTCATGAAAATCTTTTTTTTTTTTTTTTCAAACTTTAAAAAATAATATTTTCTTAAAATTTCTTCCAATAAAATTCACTTTTGATAAATACTAGAAATATTATGTAACAACCTACATCGATACAATATATATATATGCTGTTTTAATCTGATGTTATTGCTAACTCTCGATTTACCATAGTAGATATAAAAACAATTTGGTTCCTGGCTTTTAACTGCATAAATAGTACATGGACATTCTCTGGGATGAATTTGGCTTAACTATTATTGATTAATGGATTCATTATTCTTATTATTATGCTCAGTATAGACCACTTTTTTAAGTTTGAAAACATTACCAAATATTTTTTTATGTTCCAAAAATACTGTAGGATCTATTTTAGCTTTGTTATATATATATATTATACCATTATACAAAGTCTATTTACACATATAGAGTGTGTTGGAACGAAGCTGTATTAATAAATGAAATTAGTTAACCTTTGTTATTTTTTTGCTCCTGAAATTGATTAAAGGATGAATCAAAGAAAAAAATATATATAATTATTAAAATAATTTTATTTGAAAGAAATTCTACATGTAAAATATGCATTTTTGGTAGCAAACACATTATATGAAGCTTCTAAAGTGCATACTATAAAAATATATGGTTTTTTATCTTTGTTGTTAAAAATTTAAGAATATGTTTGTAACAAAAATGTAAGTAACAATAGGAAAATTTGAAAGCTGCCATGTGCACAGGTATGAACATTTGTCCCTTGCAGAAGGTAGATCTGAAAATTAAAAAAAAAAATTAATTAATTAAATTAAAGAAATAGTGCTTTTTGAAAAACAGCAGTGATTAATTAGAGTGGTATATATATAGCTGCAGCAAGTGCTTAATTCAGTTGTTAATTCATTCTCGAGACTTTAAAACTTGGAGTCACAAGCAGTCCTAAAAGCTGAAATAAACAGGGTGGCTTTTATCAAACTCTGAGGGGGCCGATACCTGAATGACCTAACATGAAATAGTGATGTGGCAGGCTAAATTATAATACATCTGTCATTGCTAAAACTATTCTCTGCTGCTGAAAATGGAGTGCTGACCAACAAATATATGCCTACTACTAATTTGCTGCTACTGTTAAACCACATCCAGAAGATTTATTTACAAAATCTTCTCTAGATCAATCCAACTGTAGAGAATTAAGAAGGAAATGGAAAATGAAACACCATTCAAGAATGTCAGAAAATAAAGAGACTTGGAAAAAAGTACTTAATAAAAGGCTTTTGATAATACTGTTGAAGATTTTTAGTAAGGATTTAATCCTGAGCATATTGCTAAAATTTAGAATATATTTTATATCTTCTAAAATATATTGCTAATTAATATTCTCTTAATTCATATTTTGTATCATTTAATCTGTAACAAGAAAATATTTTTTTGTTGTTGTTGATGTTAGTTGATATTTTATTCATGAATGTGTTTTTGGAAGGGGACAGAAACAAGTTTGGATAGTTTTTTATTAATTTTTTTTTTTTAAAAAAAATCTCAACTTCTGACTATTTAGTTAATAATTTTGTAACTGTATTTAAATAAGCAACAAAATCTCAAATGGAAATATAAATATGAAATCTTTTTGTTTTCTATATTAAAGTAGCGTATTAATGAATCTTACTTGACACTGGTATCCATAATATAAACTGCTTTAGATAGGAATAATTATTGTTCCAACCAAATTTTTTATGAAGAGGGGTTTAAAGATAATCAGGAAATATAAATGTGGTTTTTATTTACTTTTTCCAATTGTTTGTTGGAGGCCATAATTTGATTATCTTAGAAGAATATTAAATAATCCCAAGTAACGATTAGTCTGATATGTAATTGAGCAAAACAGTTCAATATATATACTGTTTTAATTCTATGATAATGTATGCTCTTGATTCATTATAGTAGGCATAGGAACAACTTGGTTCCTGACATCTAAGTATGTAAAGAATATGTCAGCGTTCTCTGGGATGAATTTTGTCTTTACTATTTTTGATTAATGGGTTTTAATTTAATGTTTTGGATTTTTTTCCTATATATGAAATTGTATTAATATTATTTTTAATGTACTACATTTCACTGATGGAGTTATCGTTGTTTTTTTTTTTTCTTTTTTTACAAATCTTTGTTATCAACTACTAGATCAAGAAACTAACAAAATGCTTTACTTAAAGAGAAACAAATTTGAACTGTAAAGAATTAATAAGAGAGAAGGCAGCAGATAAAATGTCTTTTAATATTTAATTTTTCAAGATATTGGTGTAATTGCATTTTCAACAGGGGTATTTCATTTTACAAATCTTCCTCTTTCAGAGGGCATCGGATATATTCAAATAATCATATGGTCAGTTAATTGAATGATGAAGGGATACATGAACATTAGAATCGTAGACTAAGTCCAGCTGATTTTTTTTTTTGCTTTTTCTAATTCGGTAATCAATCAGTTTGAGGAAGTTTAAATAGTTGTAGATTAAAGATGGTCCTTTTTTTTTTTGTTTTAGCTTTTACTGTCACATGTTTTTGTTAAAAAAAACTTTTTATATAGAAGTTGGTTATGTTGTCTGTTTATATCTTCCTCATCCTCAATTAAATTGATGGTCTGTATGGTTTAATGCAATGGCAGAGTGTTTTGAATGTAAGATCTTCAGATTACAGTTCTGACACTTCCAGCATTCAAACTTTTTATGAACTTTGAGAGCTAAAGCTATTTGATTATTTTATCTTTATTAAATTGCTCAAATTAATTATAATTTGACTAATCTGCTTTCATTTTCTGATACTATCTTGCTTTTAAATATCTTTTTATTTTTCATTACTAGTTTGGGTATTTCATTAGGTCTGCTCCTATTATTTCTGCCCATATCTTTTTGTATATCTGCCACGTACCTCTCTTAATTATGAATTCAATTACTTTAAATGTAGAATTTGTTTTCGATGTATTATTTTTTAGATTTCTTTAAAACTAAAGAGAGAGAGAGAGAGAAAATAAAACAGTTCAGAATTATTTAGAGTATTGCTGCTATGTACTGTACCTATTAAAGTTTGAGATGAGTTTCAGTATGTGGTAAAATGTCAGTCATAAATTTTTTTTTTCCTTTTTTAATTCTGATGGTAGATATGTTAACATCTGAAGCATTGAACTGTGTTGCTATGACATTGATAATATTGATATAAAAAAATGTTTATTATTAATTGTATTGTATATGATTGCGAATTGACTTTGTTCATTTTAAAAATGAATGTGTAAGTAAAGTTTATAGTGAATTGATTTTGTTCATTTTAAAAATGAATCTGTAAATAATAAAGTTTATAGTATTGATGAAATTATTATTCTTTCTTTATTATATATATTTTCGTTACTGCATTCATCGCAGTAGATTACAAATAATACACCTAAATGTTTAATATCTCAAATATATTTGTTATTTTATTTGTATAATATTATACTGGAAAAATATGTATGAAATATATTTCCAGTGTAATATAGTGAGAATGTATTATCAATTATTTAATTTGTGTTAGGAATGAGAAAATGGTATTTGTATTATGAAATGTCAATATTTGTCGTATGTAATAATTCTAAAATGTTTATTTTATTTGTTGTTATTCTTATATAGTAAAATTTTTATTTGAGAGACTATGGTTAAAATTGGTTAAAGAATTAATAAAAGGTATTGCTATAGTTACTCTGATGTCAATGGGAAAAGTTATTAATAGAGCGGAATAGAAAAAAAAGATCTCTTCTTTGGTTTCAATAGAAGCAAATCTAAGTTCTTTAGTATGATTTTTTTTATTATTTTTTTTTAATAGTATATGATTGTAAAAACAATAAGGTTCATCTGTTGACCAGACAGGATCATCGAATTTGTGAGAGATGACAATTTATTGAAATAAGAAAATTAATTTTTAGCATTTCAAAAACTATCTGAATGTTTTTTTGCTATAAAAACAGATATTACCTACTTTTCAATGATGAAGTCTAAAAGCTAGCAACATGAAATGTACACAAATATTATGTTTATGTACTGTAACCGATGGAATTGTCGAATGCTGTATTCCATTTAAATTGAAGAAAGAAGGCTCCAAACGTTGGTGCCATTTTGTAACTGGTTGAATTGATGAATGCTGGGTGATGGTTAGGATGATCAATCCGATCTGATGAAAAATCTAAAATCTAATTTAAATTAATCTAGTCTAGCTCAATCGGGTCGCCATTATGTAATAAACCATCACAAAGCACAAATAATCTCTCTTAAAGTCTAATTTGTTTAAGCGATATGTGAAACAAAAGAATAATGAGATTATCTGCTCCAGACATCAACAAATCCATCACATTACAAAGTACACTGCACTGAGCAATGCACTAGCATATCATCACCCTAAACAATAATAGTATATGATTAGGCTAACTACTTGATTAGCAATCTAGTGAAAATCCAATCCAATTGATAACTAAAGCAGATTTCAATATATATTTTATTAACCTATTATTATTGTAGTAATTTAAATCTACTTCATTATTTAATGATGCTGCATTTTATCTTAACGGATAAGCTTCTAAATACCTATAATTGTATTTTACAAAACATTTTTACATATAGACACTATTTAAATATCAAAACAAAATAATACTTGACTCAAATATATATCTAGTTTAATAAATGCTAAATAGAAAGTATAAACGCTAAATAGAAAGTATAAACATTCGTGTCAGTAAGCGATACACAATTCTTTCTACTCCAATCTTTAATTAATAATTTTCTATTGACATCAACTGGTTTTAATATCATTTTATAAACACTGAAAATTTATGCACTCATTTAAATGTTTAAACAAATTAATATACGTCTAGTTTACTAAGAAGCTATAAAATAATTTATAAATAATTTATTCATATCTTCCAATAAAGTGATACTTACTTATTGCTTCGTTTATGTGTTAAAATAGAATACTTCACTGGAATTTATTATTAACACTCTATTAGCTCATTTCTAACTCTACAATGCCCAACCACATTACATAAAAGATATATTAAGTTTCTATTGGATGTTTATTCACCTATGAGTATTAGTATTATTTATTTGAATCTTTAAACAATTGAATATAAAATTGGTTGGCAATGATTAAAACATATGATTATAATTGATATTTATACACATCAAAACAATATTCAATTAAACCGGTCAATGAAGTTTGTTCTCTTCATTTTATAGAAGTTTAAGAAAAATATCTAAGACGAGTTATTCTGAACCAACGATAAAGCACGATCTATTTAGATTTTTATGACGGAATCAGACAAACATGAAATGATTGACTTTGTAATATTAACTAAGATAAATGATAATATATATATAATATTCGAATGCAAATATAAATATAAAATTCATATGGGAATAAAATAAAATACTAATAAGCAAAACATACCATATCTTATATTCTAGCTCACTTACCAAGCTGGGTTTGAACCTTGCTATTTAAATAGCTACGTCATCTTATGCAATCCAAATAAAACAAAATAATTAAGCGTAGTCTTGGTATTTAAATTAACTCAATTTATTGGATTATATAAAAGAAAATTGGCAAGATTAATTATAAAATACATTGGAAATTACTTTATATTTCAGATTGATTGACTAAATAAAAATGATAAAATTACTATGTGTATCTCTAAATGTGTTGCGACAACAATAACGACATAAAAAAAAATGAATGAATGAATGAATGGAGAGACTTTTGGATATTTTACTGAAAAATTTATATATAACAGATACCAAAGATATGAAATAGGATGGGATTGAAGTCTATTTGTTTATCAAAATAATAACCGATAAATGGGTATGAAATAATATGATATATTTGAATCTCTTGTCTATTCGAGGTTTTAACTAAATTTTATACGTGCAACCATCAAATCATATATATATAAATAAAAAAAAACAACAACAACATCAGATTGTGTTAATATATACTTAGACAAAAGTTCAAATGATTAATAAATAAATCTCTCCGATCATTTTCATTTAATAAATTCTATTACTCTTAAAGATAATTAAGAAAATATATAAATCATCCTTTTTAAATATATGTAAAAAAAATTAATATGCGCACATTTTATATAAAAAAAAATATACCATATATATATAAGAGTCTGTCCATTCACTATTTATTTGTCCATTGATTGACTTCAGTTTTTATGATGCAAAGAGAAGTTTATTTCTCAGAAATAATAATTCGAAATAATGCTTCACTAACAGTTCTTTTTCTTTTCCAGAGAGGAGAGTGCAATTTAATTAGCCTTTTTTTTTTTTTATGATGTGAATTAATCCAGTTGATCCTGTGTTCCTTTGCTCGTGACACGATGTTTACGCAAATCCAATGGTAGTTATACGCCAAACTTTAAACCAGAAATATCTTTGTTTTTAAAACTAAAATAGCCGATCTTTATATAAAGCATTTTTTTTTTCTTATAGGTTTCCCTTTTTTTTACATTTTGTTATCATTCCCTTGGAAATCCTTCGCAACTGCCTCTTCAACTGATTGAATGGGCAGATAATTTAAGCTTATTTTTTCATGTTTTATGGTTTAACACAAAAAAAAAATATTGAAAAACTTTTATTTGTAAAAACACAGAAAATAGGTCCGTCCGTGTCAATTACAAAAAGACGATAGCTTCTCTTATAGTCTGTTGGCTGCTATTTATGTGTTCTCTTTCTGGCATTCTGGTATCATAACAACCACTGAATATTACTCGAATAAACCTCAGTGCCAAACGATAAAACAGGGCAAATTTTCCCGCCTGGCATTCAAGTACGATGTAAGTTTGGAGAAAATGGATACATGGAAATTAAATCCAAATTCGATTAGATTTTTCATATTATTTGTAAACCAAAATACAAAATTGACATAACAACCTTTATTTACTTTATCAACACTAATAATTTACATATATATATATTTTTAATAATAATATTTTTTTAAATTAATTTATAAACAAATATACATAACACAAAAACATTGAATTATATGTAATAATGTTACTATGGTGACTGCATTAATATACATGAAATATGTAAAATAATATCGATCCTATTCAAGTTAACTTATATTGTACTGAATTGTTTTCAAAATTTATTTTTTCCTGAGTTTGATTATAGTGAATTTATTATTTTAAAGCTAGAATCAACAGTAAACAATTCTATTTACAAGCTTTAGGTTGCCATGGTGATCAATTTAAATCTATATTTCCAAGATCTTCCATTATCTATCTATCAAGCAAAAGAAAAATCAAATAAGATCAACAAACTTCATTTTTTTTTTAAATACCTGGATCATTAATTTGAATATTCACAGTACTTTTATAATTTTATAAGCTTGATGGACAATTTATACACCAGATAAAAAATGCGTTCAATTTCCATAGCATTGTTATGGATGAAACTAGCATCTGCTCACTTGTAATGTTTTATGAGTTGATTACTTATTAAATGAAAGGATATCTACATTGTATTGTGTATATAACTACTCTTTCTTATTGCATTGCCAAATGTATACTATATAATATTACATCATCCATGCACTTTACTACTGTTCACAAATTACCACCCTGTTTTACAGTTTACATCTTCGATTTGAATTTAGAAGTTGTAGTTAGGAGATATAAAAGTTCTGAAGAAAATTGCAGGGGTAATCGAAACTGTAAACTATAAAAGAGGGTGGTAAATAAAGCATTGTGTAACAGTAGTAAAGTGCATGGATGATTTAATATTATATGGTTGTGCATATAAATTAGTTTTTGTACAGTTATAACCTTACACAGATCAAATATTTACTAAATGAAAAAATAATTTGGACGTTTGGAAAATATAGGAACTAACAAAATGTGCTTCAAATCTTATAGCTTTTTGTGATATTTCTTCTTTTTGGAATAATAAAATGTCATCAGATCATGATTTAAGAAATAGAACTATGGTATTACTCAGGTCATTTGCTTATATTTATCTATATTTTTTTCTCTTCATTAAACATGTATAGTATTATTGATAGAAATAGTAGTATAATTTTGGGTTAAGTAATGACCTACTTAAATATCTAAATATAAGAGTTACATTTTCTTAAGTTTGAATTTATATTTTACAGCATAATAGTTATTGTTTTAATTTAAAATATTCATTTTTTTTATTTATTGATTATAAACTAACTTCAGATATATCACTTATATTAGGAGTTCTAAATGTTCATATCATAATAAGTATTAATTTGTTTTCTTTTAAATTTATATTAACAAATAAGTAGATTCATTTATATATATTTTATATGTTGATTAACTAAATTTTTATATGAAGTATAGAAAGAAGATATAACTTGAACTCTGTTATATTTCAGAAAGTATAAACATTCTATGACATTTTTTGTTACATAAACTATGTTTGTATTTAGTATCCAATAAGTGGAGATTGATGTGCAATCACCTTTTTAAATATGAAGTTAATGTCAATTGAACATCTATTGCTTAAAGCATAATCAGATTACATGCATATATTTTAAACATGTATTTGCCATATATATATATTTGATTTTAATTTATATCAATTTTGTTAATAAATTTTGAATTAATTTAAAACAAATAAACTTGCTTGGTTGTCATTCAATTTTACAATCCAAATTTATTGATTAATCATATTTGGATGAGACAATATTTATTAATTGGTTATACCACATAATTCATTAGAAGCAGTTATAAAAATAATATGGAAATCAAAACCACAGGATGGGTAAGAAAGTATAATTACATATCATTTTCTTTGTATTGAATTTTATGCTTATCTAACCATGTATAGATTTTATACAATAATAAATTAACTGATTTGATATTATTAAATATTTATAAAGTAATTGTAAGCTTATTGTAATCATTTTGTTAGTAATAAGTAATAGATATACTAAAATAATAATTATATATGAATTGATTTTATGATTATTGCTAAAGGTACAGACACGATAATTATTGAAGATGATTAAAGCTAATTGCAATGAAATGTTCGTGTATTTTATTTTAAGTTATTATTGATTAAATATATTAAGTCAATATACAGCTATAAAGAATGCAATTTTATTCACTTATAGAGCTGGTAATAGTAATATATTTTATTCTGTTACAAATTAGAGTGATTTGCTTTAATTATATTTAAAGTTCGTTAATATAATACACCATATACACCTTAATTGACACTCTATAATGCAGTTTAACATATGATTTATTTTAGCTTCTCTTACCTACAGTTTCAACTGTCCAGCAGTCATCATCAGAGCTACAACATTTAAACATACAATTTATACCTATCTATACATATTCCAATGTATATATACACACACATACATATACAAATACACATATAAATATAAAAATAAAAAACAACATTTAATATCTCTACAATCTAAGACCTCTTTATCCCACACTTACATTCAATTAACTTCTTTTGTATAAAATTTAATTTTATATTTTAACGTTTATTTCTTCATATTCTAATCATTTAAATTTGCCCTTTAATCTAATTTATTTTTTCTATTTTAATTATTTATATATATACATTAATCAATAACAATAATATTAACATAATATCCTTATAATTTTATTTCCTTAATTTTTTAACTAATTTTGTATATGTATAGATAGGTATATGTTTAAAGGTTACAGCTCTGATGATGACTGCTGGACAGTTGAAACTATAGGCAAGAGGAGATAAAATAAAGCATATGTTAAACTGCATAATAGATTGTCAATTAATATGTATATGGTGTATTATATTATATATAATTCAGCAATGCAAATAAGAAGGAGAAGTGTAAGGAAATTTTAATACTTCAAAGAAATTGGCACACAAAGATCAAGACTAAAGTTTGTTAATGTGGATCGTAAATTCAGTTTTAACATTAATATTTGATTATAATAAATCTTACAATCTTTCCTATGATTTGACAGTTATAATCTAAAGTTGTACTAACTTAGCTTCAATAAACTGAAGAATAATTGGATGTGATTTGTCAATTGTTGGAATAAGTATCAAATAGGAATCCATCATTTTATGTAGTGTTATGATTGGATATTGAAAATCTTAAGGTTATTTAATAGGACGATTTTATTTTACAGTGTATTAAGTTGGTAAAAATGTAAAGATATGTTAGGTTAATTGATTATGTATTATTAAATATTTAATCCAATTAAAATTGTCTTAGTTAATAAGGGTATAATGATATTAGTGGAAAAGCAAGGTTGAGTTAGCATTTTATTTTATTTCGTTGTAATTGGAAATCAATTATTGAGTTATATGTATTTTGCTTAGATATGTATTTTGTTAGTGATCATGTGATGATAGATATGATGATATTGTAAACTTGTAGGGCATATTAAGATTATTATTTCATCCATCCATGAATCTTTTCATTTAAATAGAAATAGAAATAATGTTTGATTTTTGGCACAAGTTTGTATTATTATAAACAGTATGTGCATTTATAATGAATTATTTTCATTCTCTTATAAGGGATTTATTTAATAGACATTATAACCTAATCTGCCATATCAGGGTGCCACTAGGCTATTGGAAATTAGAAATTTATATAGTAGGCAGATACGCACAGGAGAGGTTACTCTTTTATCGAACCGAGCTTAAAATTTCTAATTCTTAATTTTAAATATTAATAAAATATATATAAATAAATTACTGCCAAAATTAATTCAACAAATATTTTATTATAAACGCACACACACATTAAAAGGAAAATTCTGAAAATTAAATTAACTAGTGAATATATTTGACTTAAATTATAAGCACAGATGGAAGTATTTAATTTATTTAATACAATTTTATATTTTACTAAGTGTGAATATGCTACATAGATTACGCAATAACAAACCCGATCTTTTTTAACCTTATGCTAAAATCTCACATTTAAACCAATTCTAGCTTACTGATATATCGATATGACCAGTGCAAAATGAAATTATTAGCATAACACAACCATGCTAATGGGAATTTACATCTGTAGCTTGATATCATTTGAGAAATAAAGAATCATGGTGTAAGGAATGAGCATCTACCTCATGATCATTAATAAATTTCACCAACAGACAGGAATGATCCACTGCCCAATTGGTGATAAAAAAAAAAAAACGAAATTATTTGAAATATAATGCGAGATGCTCTGTAAATGGGGATAGTGGTCTTTGCTGGCTTACTGTCCCAACCAGAGAGTAAGAAAATCAATGGCATAGGAAATATGTCTATGACCATTGACAACATGATGACTACACTTTTGGGCCATATGTTCAGGTGGGTATTATGCCCTGTATACTAACGCGGTACAAGGGAATGAGTATTCAATGCACCTACTTAGATTATATTGACATAAAACATCCGTACATCTATCCACTAGCACTGATTCAACTACGAAACAATTAGCCCAAAATTAACATATCTTAACATAATCTTATGAATCTATGCAGCCATTTACGCTTATTTTAAATTATTAATTTAAAAGAAATTTACGAGAATGGAAATGATATTAAAGACATATATATATAAAAATATATAAATAATTTAAATTTTTAGTCAGATAAGATAGAGATTTCTTTTAAAAGTTAAGTGACACTTAAAATGCTTGAAAGTTCGTATTATATAATTAATGTTCATATTTTATTTAAAACAAAAGTTTATACTTTCCAATGCTGTAGGTAAAGTCCATCTTTGCAGTCCTTGGCACAATTCAAAGTTCTTTCCATTTCATATTGTTCTAGGTGGACACAAGTCTGTTGCTGGCCAGTTTCCGGGAACCATCATTCTCTAGAGGCCGCCTCAGCTGGTGCAAACACGAACCGCAATACACTTATAAATATATTTAAATAACACACATTCAGCAAGAGCAGTCCAAATCTAATTCTCAACTTCAAAGCTTTCTTTTTATATCATTTGGAATTCTTATCATCAAATTCCAGGATCGATCTTGCCTGGCTTGACATTTCTCTGTGGACCATGTGTTTATTTTCATCGTTATTGGTCAGCTTTCTTTAGAATGGGAACTCAAAATTTGTTTGTAATCTGATCCATCATGTCAGCTGCGGGGTGGCACTATTTCTAACCAAAAACACATTAATATGTTCCTGGGCTAGCGATTCTCTATTAATATTGATTTTTTTTTTTGTTTGTTTATATATTTTACTTTCTTTCGTTTCTAAATTATTTTTCACTATTATTTTTTAAATTTATCTCTTATCTGACTTTATGCCTAAGGACCTGTTTGCAATTACATCAATATAGAAAATCATTTCCATTCTAAGATTAAAAATAACTAATTAACAAACTTTTTTTTTATTATTCTTTTGTATCAAAACAATCTTGTTTTTAGATTTTAAACTTTAAATTATATAATTTGTTTACCATCTGTTCATTATATATATTAATTTAAATAAAATTATTAAATTCTCTTTTTACATATATATATTTCTACCTGAGGGTGATTATATTTTTTCACTTTTATTTGAAAGTAATGTAATGGTATGATACTTATTCCATTTCAACATATACTGTTATTTATAAGATAGCGATATTTAGTTTTATTATTTTATCTTTGCCATTTATTGCAAATAATGCTTATATTTTAGGATAGTTAATGATTTTCCTTGTTTCTATTTGTACTAAATGCTGTTGGAATTTATGAGGTTACAATAAAGATTATTAGCATTGTTTTATTGACTTAAATGTTAGATTATTATTCATTTATTGATATTCACTTTAGCTTAGTTTATTATTTTCAGTCTGTTATAAATGATGCTGTAAATTCACGGCATTATTAAATTAGGATTATTCTTTTTTGGTTCATATTTTTTTCCTGTTACAAATGATGAGTACGACCCATAATTTCATTCTATTATAAATGGCATTCAACTTCAGAGTATATTTTTCTTCAGCTGCAAATGATGATCAATGATTGGGCTATATTTTCATTCAGATTATATTAAAGTTTTCATTTCCCATGGTCATTATAATTATTCAGTTATAAATGACTCCCAAATCTGTCAGGCATTAAAAGAAGAGTATACCCTCATTTTTATTCTGTTATAAATGACACCACAATTCATGGGCATTACATTTTTTTCATGGACCACATAATATTCTGTTATAGTACATATGGTTACAACAATTTGTTATGTCATGAAAATAGAAATAATATTTGATAAATGCCAAAGTGATAGTTTCATAAAATGTGACCAATAAATTATCAGATTTAGGGAATGATAAGATGATATCCACTGTGATTATGGAATGTATCCTGACACTCAGGTCTAAATTACTGAAAAAGATAGAGGTAAAAAAAAACTCCAGCCCTTATTATTTTGGTTAGATCCTTCTTTGTTTTATCTTGATAGTTGTTTATTTGTAAATAGCACTGTAAACTATGATTTTATTTGCCATACTTTACTATTATGTAAATATATATATATATATATGTCTGACTCATTAATCATTACAAGCACTTACTATTATCAAGTTTTTAAATCAGAAACCGAATTTCAAATATTTTATGTGCAATAATATAACTGGAACTATTAAAACACTTATTTAAGGTAAAATTATATTTTACAGATAAAAGATAAATTATGTAGTCCTATTATCAGAGAAATAAAAAAAAAATTGCTATCTTTTTGTCAGATATTTTGCACACACAAATGATAATAATGTTTGAGAGTTGATGCCTGCATTCTGTAGTTATAAAACATAAAAGTAGTTATAAAACGTTTATAAAATTAGTTAAGCATGCAGTTACAATTAAAGTAACTTTAAATTATGTATTTGACTAACTATATATTGATTCGGTTTTAGTTAGCTGATTCATGACAACTCTGCTAATATTCACTTCTTAATATTCAATTAAACACTACTATGAGAAATATTAATGCTATTCTCAAGTCTACTCTTTGCAGTGGCTTCCTATTTTTTAAAAATTTTTCCAAGTGTAAAATGCATTAAAAGCTTAGTCAAAATTTGCCGATAAATCTTTTCACCACCTAAGATTCATCTCAAGATCCTCTTTCTGGATATTAAACCAAATATTTCTTTAATCAACTGAAGAATTATGCCATAAAAAGTGTCCTCTAATGAGATTCCAAATAAACTTCTCTTTTCCGAATCCAACAGTAAAGCTATCTTGATTTGATCTTCCTAGACATCATTGAAGTTACATCAACAGAGATAGCTCATGTCATTGCATTCATCTGTTTTATTAATGGAGTTTCCTGGCATATGTAGATATAATCAAAAGGGAAATGAACTGTATCATTAATGAGTATCAAATTATTAATTCTGTGGCAGAATTGAAAGTCTTAATTAAATCTGTTCCCCGGTTATTTGTTGCTTTATGACATTTTGTTAATAGTTAAACAATTTTTTTTAAAAAAAAAAAATCATTAAATAAATAATCTATGACAACGTGATTGTGTGCTTGTGCAATTATCTCTCTATTATTTCATGGCTTGCACTTTTGATTCCAATTCTGATACAATGATCATCTAAAAATTTAATTAATGAGAACAAAAAAATTTATAAGCACTCATTATCTAGCAACAGCCTTTCTCTATTTGTTACTAAAATTAAAATCTTTTCCTATACATAATATGTTTTTTTATGAATTCATAGAAAATTATTATGATATAAAAAAATGTATGGTTGTGCCCTGCATGATTCAGCACAGATGATAAACTTGAAATCTGAAGGTTCCCGAATCCAAATTCAACTCATCAATTCTGGTGTATGATTTTTCAAGCAATCAATAGTTTAATTACATTTTTTTATGCAGCTATTAGATGTTTAATCAACTGGCATATTTTTCTCAAGATATAAGTATTAGACAAAACAATGGGGACACCTGTCATATTAGCTTTATATTTTTAACTTCTTGTAGCGTAGGAATGGAATTACATATCATTGGATTTTTTTTCCATTTACTGAATGAACTCTAAGGATATGGTAAGAAGTATTTTAAAAGGCATTGATGGTTGGATGATAATTCCATTCATTTAAAAATAAGAGAATAAAAGCTGCTAGAATCATCTATAGTCGGAAATTAGTGATAATAGAAAGGTCTACAGAAAAGACAAAACTATAATGCAACAATTCATTTTTGAACATTCCTGTGTCTACGACATAGAATATTTAAAATGAGATGTCATTTCAGTGATCATTTGCCAATATGAATGCTTTGATATAGAAACTGTAGTGTCATGATTATATAGTAGTGTACATTTGAATAACTGGAAGCAAAGTCGATGAGTCAAATTATTTTTTACATTTTAAGCGTTGCTAAAAGAAGGCTAGAAATGATTCTGCCTTTTCTCGTTAGACTGGAACTGTTATAATTTCAATCAGCCATGTTTATATTCACCAGCAACCACTCGCAATTTGGTACAAAATGGGCATTTCAGTTTCAATAAAGATACAGAGACTACAAAACAAAAAATAATAATATACTTGAAATGAGTTTTGCAATGACTATATACCACATAGAATATTTGAAATGAGATGCCATTTCAGTCATCATTTGCTGATATGAATGCTTTGATATAGAAATAGTAGTGTCATGACTATTAGAAGTGTACATTTGAATAACTGGAAGCATAGTCAATGAGTCAAATTATCTTTTACATTTTAAACATCACCAAAAGAAGGTTAGAAATGATTCTGCTTTTTCTCATTAGGCTGGAACTGTTATGATTTCAATCAGCCATGTTTATATTCATCAGCAAACACTCGCAATTTGGTACAAAACGGGCATTTCAATAAAAAAATAAAGATACAAAGACTATGAAACAAAAAATAATATACTTGAAATGAGTTTTGCAATGACTATTCAAGTCAACCCATAAAACACAATTAACATGCTGGACAATTCTCCTATTTATTTGATATTTTGTCTTAGTGTTTTTTAATTTTTTCTATCGCAAACTTTTCTTGAAATATTTCAATCTCTCAGCCAAATCTTATCAATGACAACAATATTACACTTCTTTTGAGTGTCTATGAGTTAATCTTTATAATATAGTGGGATTCCCATAAAAAACTGTTCATCATAAAATATTTTTTTTAGTAAATCCACAAATCCAAATGAAACAGCAAATGATGGATTCTATACTATTACATTCATCAACTGAAGAGATTATTGATTGGTCTTATGATCTTGCCATCATATTTTTAGAATTTTATAGTGCATCCTTAAATGAAATTTCTTATAAGTCTTTATGTGAAGCTGATAGACATTCAAATCTCATTTCCATAAAATATATCAGATAATATAACATCTCTATGTATAACTAAACAGCTTTATACATAAGTAGTTTAATTGCAAAAGATATTTCACTGTGATGAAATACATATTTTTTAATTTATTAAAGTCAGCAGGATACAGTCTGTTGCAAACTAATTGAACATTTTTGAGGATCAAATTCATTCTGTGATGCAAACATTTTTCAGACAATCCTGGCATCTTCCAAGATGACAAGGATTCATTAGTACTGCCTTCACTTTCAAATGTTAGTTTGAATAGCATGAGGCAGATATTAATCGTCATAGATCTCACCAATTACTTGATTTATATACTTAACCTATGCTCGAACTACAGGGTATAGATTAAGAGTTTTCACGGAATCTCTCTGAGAACTTAATCTCTTCTATGAAGATTGGTCTAACATTTTATTAGATGCTGTTATCATATTGTCTTATTCTGTTGTTTGCAAACTGTTAGCAGTTTTAAAGATGACTAGTATTGGATGTGAGTGCAAGAAGTTTGATACTTGTAGATCAAATTGTAGTAATTTGATAATGGTGAATACTGATCAAATGTAAAAATATATAAGAAGTTGTAATCTGCACCAACTAAAGAGTCTGGTTAAGCTAAAATTAAATCTTGGAGGTCATTTACCTCTCAGATGTCATCATTCATATATTTCAAGATGTTAATATGAAAAAAGAAAGTTGAAGATGAATTAATGATACTATGGGTTTACATTTGATTTTTTTAAAAAAAATAGATATATTAACTTTTAATTGGAATTAAAGTTTATATCCAGACTATAAATCATATGATAATCTATGGAATAATAAGTGATTAGTAATACTGTTATGTTTGAAGGAAAGAATAAAAGAAAAGAAGTCATTTTTAATTGGATTGTACGAGTGTAGTAAACAGAGACTCATATAAATATGATTAAATATTTATTGATGCTTATATACAATATGTATTTAAATACATTTATAATATATTTTACATACGTTTGCCTGATACATTGGCTAGATGTAGTGCTTAGTTGCCATGCAACTGTGAAGCAAGGACTTCAGGTGCACTTCTAGAGATGCTTAACATATCCAGGTGTATTGTGGAAGCTTGTTTCATGTGTAGGTACAGTAATACTTCTTAGCTGTATTGTAACAACTTGCCTCATATTAGGATTATATTCTAACAGCTTCCAGTTCAATGCGAACTTCTGTCATGCCTTTAACAATATTATGGACAATATACATACTGCCACTCAGTTCTGACAGTTCTTTATGGTTGTCTGGCTTTTCTACAAATGGATTACCTATTTATAGCTAGGTCTAAAATAAGTGCAATTGGAATCAATGAGCATTATCACCTATTGACCTGTTTCTGTTATTAGATATATCCTATCCAGATATTCATTGCTCTGGAGTGATAAATGCTCAATCCAATCACGATAAGATGGAATCTGGTCATTACTTTAAGGTAAGTTGAGCTATAAGAAATTTATTTTTAAAAATATTGTTTATGTTTAGTCTGGATTATATATATAAACCCAAACATTTAAATACGTTTTATATTATATTTATTAATGAAACATGAAAACAAATATACTTTTGCATATTTATACTACATTTACAATGACTACGCTCTTCCTGCTACTATTGATGAGCTATATCTCTGAGTTCTATCGGTGAACTATAAAAGAAAGGACTGCATTTGCGTTTATGGGTTATCTATCACTCCCAGTTATACTGTGACAGTAGATCTGGTGACTCTTTCAGCTGTACTTGAAAGCTTGCCTTGGGTCAGCATTTTGTTGTAGTAGCTTCCAGTCCTGAATATGGATGTGCTTCACTGCATCAACTGTTTACTGCTAATGTCTAGACAACATAAGCTCTGTGATAGTATTTCTCTCTAGAATGTGTAGACTGCAGTCTACCATTTAGCTAGGTGACAGGTATTGGCTGGAGATTGTGTATATTACTGTTCAGTTCTGTGACAGTATTTCTCTGATAATGAGTAGACTATTGTTCAACTATGTAACAGTTGTTGGCTGGAGAACATTATACTATTGTTCAGCTATGTGACAGTAGTGTATGGAGAATGTGAATACGGTCGTTCAGCTATGTTACTAGTTCTCTGATCTTACCTTCAAAATGCTTGATTATTTATTGCTAGATCCCTATTCTTAAAACATTCGAATTCAGTGAGGATCATTGTCTATTAGCCCGTTCTTGCTATTTGATATGCGTTATCTATTTGTATATGCATAGGTTCATAGTGTCGAATTCTTGGAGACAAGGTGAGATATGACAAATATCTAAAAAGTTAAAGATTTTATTTAATTAAAGACTCAACTTAGATAATTTAATAATAGAGAATTATACTAAATCTACTAAAAATCACATGATCACTATCTCATACTAGCACATAATTGTTATTAAACTCTCCATACAGTAGTGCCATCTTGTGCCAACAAGAGCAATCAATGGGATATTGGATGAGTAGGCACTAGATAGGGATTTTATGCACAAGCCTTCTGGCATGCATTGATTACTCTTGTTGGCACAAGATGGCACTACTTTATGGAGAGTTTTGCTTTGTTTAAATCTACTAAAAATAGATTTAGGACCATAACTGAAATCAGTAGTTTAAGAAAAAGAATAAATTTACTCTCTGCAGAGAAAAAATAATTATAGCATTAATTAAATCAAAAATTAACAATAGTTGATTCAAAAGTAAAGAAACACGCTAATTGGAAATAGGGCAGTATAAAAAGATTAGACTATTTTAGTGTGCATTTCGACTCGGAATAAGAATTACCAACTCTGGTAAGTCTTGCCCGAAGAGTGAATCCATAGACCAGGGATTGTTGCAGATGTATTATTATTTTATGTACTGTAGGGTTTTATATCCTATGTATATATTTTGTATGATAAAAAAAAAAAGAAATTTATGCTAGACTTTGTAAATACGTTCGCATATAATTAAAATAGAAAATATTAATTTATTAAGATTAGTTAGCTATCGAGAGTCAAGGCAACAAAATTTATAAGTTCTCATATGAAATTAAAATTACTAAATGAGATATTTGACTAAGTGAATCAAAAGAAATATTCATTAATATATGTATTTATCAAAACTGGATCGTATCATAAATGGAACTGCAAAAAGTTTGATACACTCCTTTATTCAGTTTTCCTTCATTTCATCTGTAAATATTTCATATTGAGGATGATTGAAGCAAAACTAAATTTTGTATTGTTAAGCAAACTTGAATATATTACTTTCATTTGACATAGTAGAATTTTTATCAAGAGTAAAATAAATAGGAACAATGGAAAAGGTAGAGCCAGGATAAAAAAAAATATTGGAGGGAAAACGCCGCTGTTCATCGACTCTTGAATGGAGGATAGCCATTATCTCCCTGTTCTGCATTGCTCAGTATTGCTATGAATATGAGACAACCCGCCTCGAAAGCACTAAGCGTTTAATATTTTTGCACTCTTTATAGCTTCTCTTTCAAGCGCTTCACACGCTTTTAATTTTATTTATTATAATAAAAATGATAAATATTTATTAGAACTGAAATTAAGTTTTTAGTAAAGTTGATAATTGTAATTTATATTTAGCAACGTAAATGTAACTTATTATTTGTACGGGAGGGGGGAGGTTACGTAAAAACTTATATTCAATTAAAGTTGAAGTAAAAAATATATTTTTTTGTTGTTGTACTAAAGGACAAAAATTAATATTTTGGAAACGGAAATAGTTTTTGTAATGTTAAGATAATTTTAAACTTTTCATGGTTGCTTAGTAAAACTGTATAACAATTTATGACATAAAATAATTATTTAGCTCTTTTGTTAATTAACAACAATACATCATTCTAATTTTAAAAATATAGAAATAATTTATAACTTTTTGTTTTGTTTTGTTTATTAGATTAGAGATAATGCTCACTTCAGTAGGTAAGTTGATACTATTCCTTTAGAATTTAGCCAATAATTTGTTGTGTCATGTGATTTTATCACGTGATTAGTTACGGACACGTGTCAATCGCCGTCCGCTTTACATCCGAATCGTATTTAATTTTGTAGACTAATTGAAGAGAAAGAAAACAAAATCCTGGAGTTGGAGAGTACATTATCCAGGGTCAGAGAGGACTCTGTGGACAAAGAGAGGCTCCTGGAAACAATACAGAGTGATAAAGTAGCTGTCAGCCGGGCCATCGCTCAGAATAAGGAATTGAAGATTCAGCTAGCGGAGTTGCAGAATGGTTTTGTAAAACTGGTGAGTTCTTTTTTTGTTTAATATTATTATTTTTTGCTAATATCATGCGAACTGTTTAAAATGCAAATTTTAAATAGCATTTTTTAACGTAAGTATAAAATTATTGTTTAGTGAAAAATTTAAGTAGGTATAAACTTAATTGTTTAAAGTTTGTTTCGTTATATTATGGCGTATGTACCGACATCGTTAGCTGGTTATAATTTATTTTAGGCTTTTACATTATTCCGAAAATGGTTATTGCGAGTTTTTCCCGCAATAATTGATAGCTTTTGATCTCACTACCACTTCGTTTCGAAATAAATCTTTCCTAAACGTTTTATCTTCCGTGATAACCTATCAAAGATTTGCTCTGTTCATTCTTAAATTATTTTTTAGTGTTTGAGTTCGAACCATATTGTCTTTCTCAATATACCCCTATATTTCATTAAGTTAATTTTATCCTTTGTTTTTTTTTTTAAATCAAACGTCGTATTCCTCAAATATAAATTAATTACAAATGGAATTCTTTTTAAAGAAGATGGGGGTTAAATTTAATTTTGCCAACGTATTTTAAGCCATCTTTATTAGATTGTTTGTTTATTCCTTCCATTCGATTTTTTTTTAAATGCGTTTCCTCTGCTTTTGAATTATGGTGGCCTTCATTCTACATGTTTAGGTTTTTTGTTTCATATATTAAAGTAAAAACATTATAATTATTATTATTATTTTAATCCTATAGTAGCTTTTACACATCTGATATAGCAATTTCAACGTCATTTTGTAATTTGTGAACTTTTTACATAATATAAAGATTTTCAGTAAGATTTAAACTAATATTATGTTCATCATCATCATTTTCAACCATTGTTGATCCACTGCAGAATGAAGGTCTCCTCAAGTTTAATCCAGTTTCTCCAATCATAGCCGTCTCTACAGCACACCAACAAACTTTCTTATTTCATCCATCCATCTCACACATGGTATCTTTCCAGATCTTCTATAATCTCTTGAGATTTAATTTGTCTTTAATTGTTCATCTATTATTATTTCTTCTAGCAGTATGTTCTGCACAACTCTATTTTAGTATTTTTAATTCTTTCAATGATGTGAGTGATACTTGTTTGTATCCCTCATTCATGTATTTCGTTTTTGATTTATTCTTGCTACTCCTAACATAAATCTCTCCATACTTCATTAAATGGCCTGAAATCTGAATTGTTCTGTTAAGTGCCCAAATCCTCAGATCCATAAGTAAGAACTAATAAAACACATTTATTAAAATCTTTTCAAATGCATATTTCCTATTAATATCATTTTTATCAAAAACATTCCCTAAATTTAATTTTATGATTAATTCGTCCATTATGTTTTCATCTGTATTAATAATATGAAGATAATTTTAAATTGTTAACTTCTCATTCATTTTTGTCAAAAAACTCCTTTGAACATCTTTCATCTGGTAACTCCTGCATCAGTTCCTGAAGCTCTGAAGCATTATTTGCAAAAACATCCACATCATCTACAAAATCTAGATGACTTCAATAATCTCCATTTACTTTTACTCCCATAGCTTCATGTTTTAATTCTCAAATTACTTCTTGCAAAATTGCTTTAAAAAGTTGTGGAGATATGGAGCCACCCTAACATACACCCTTCTCATTGTTAATCGGATTAGTATAATCATATAATCTAGCCATTGCTGTTGCATTTTGATAAATATTATGTAGAAATATATCAGTATCTCTATTCTTTATCTTAATGATACAATGTTTTAATTACAGTGTTAATGGTTGTAGAAACTTTTTTTCTAATTTATATATCAAAAGCTTATATTCAATATTTGGATGTAATCCATTGTGCTAAAATCACTTCTAAATCCAGCTTCTTATTTTGATTGGTTGAAATCCAAAGTTCATTTTAGTTGAGTGGTAATTATCTTTGGTAAAAATTTTGTATAGAACTGATAAAAAGCTTCTAAGAGGTGTAATTTTAAATAACTTTTTTATTATTTAGACATTTGGTATATAACTTTGCCAATAAATTTGTTATTTCTTCGTCTGTTTCTTTTGAGATATCATTTATAGCTCCATTGTTTCCTGGAGTTTGTTCATTCTTTATAAATTTAATTGCATCTCTCTTTTCATTTAAAATATTGAGTTAATTATAAAATGTAACAACTGGAGGAGGTAATTTGTTTTTTTTTTATTCTTTATTACTATAATTTTTTATAGAACTATTCTACATGTTTCATAATCTCATTTCTCTTTTTAGTAATAGTTCCATCTTTTCTTATTATTGCAAAAATAGCTTTTCTTTTACTTTTGAGACTTATTTTCTTCTCTATTATATTTTCTTACATCATTATTAACTTTTTTCCATACTATTTTAAAAAATTCTAGATATTCAATTTTTTTTTTAATGAATCATTTTTATATATTTTCATATCCCTCCTTTTTCACATATGTCTTGTCTCAATGGACAATTTACTGGTAAATTGGTGCTTTGTAGTAAAAGATAATTTTTTTTTAAGTTTTTAATAGTGTATCAGTTATCTTCTTAACCAGCTTCAAAATTTCTTAATATTTTAAAATATAATGCAATCTCTAATTAAAATTTAATGGAATTTTTATGAAAGTTTGGAACATCCACTGTTAATACTGATTTTCTAAATAATTTTTGTCTCTAGTTTCACATTTTCTCGTATCTTACTTCTCACTAATCAATTATAACTTCCTACATTGAATCTGTTTAGAACATTACAAACATAAAAAGCGTATTTTCTGTTAGTCAAAATATAATCCACTTCTTTTGGATCTTCATTTGGATGCTTCCACATCCATTTCTGTTAGTATTTTTTTGTCAGAGAAAGAAATTATAATATACAGATTTTTTTTTTCTCTGCAAAATACACAAAGTCTGTGTCCTCTCGTTTCTATTATCATAACTAAATTTGCCTGCAACACTTTCATCATTAAATCATTTACCAATTCTAACATTGGGAGTCTCCCATGACAATTTCAAAATGTTTGGTTATATTAAAGACAAAAAAGTTTAAATACATTAAAGTACCATCATTCTTCAAATATTTAGGAAAGTATTTTCCTGAAGGTTTGTGATGATGGTGTTCTAGCTGTATTTTTATATTGGACTATTTCCGCCATCTAATATGTGTGTTGAATGTCTTTAGAAAAGTTTAATTTTATTTAAATATTCCAAATACATTCAACTGCTAGTAATATTACAGCAACAGGTTAGTATATGCACCAACTGTTAATAATATCATAGCAAACAGATTAGTATATGCACCAACTGTTAATAATATCATAGCAAACAGGTTAGTATATGCATGTTTGAGAGGTATTTTTTTCCCCTCTTCTTCAGGTGTTGCTGGCTTGACCAGTGACAGTACTAACATGGGATTCGAACTGGGTCATTAGATTCTTGATTATTGAATTTTAAAGTAATGCTCTAACCAACTGAGCCATCCTGCCAAAGGCAACAGTATGTAGTAATTTCATATACTTATGTATGAGGTTCCTCCTGATTTCTCCACTTTTTCCTAAGAGCAAAGTTGATTAGTGGTTTCCATACATTAGGTATAGTCACACTAGGTTGGCTTATGGGATTTTTTGCCATTGTCATGTGAGCAGCTTCTTTAAATTTTCTTCTTTGTACCTCTTCTATATCCAATATTTTTGTATTTTCCCAATTGAACATATGTTCATTGGTACATACATGGTCTGCTACCTTAAACACATCTGTTTTCTCTTTTCTAATCATTAGTTTATGTTCTTGCAAGTGCTTTTCAATGGGACAGCTGGTCTCACCAATATATGTTTTTCCACATTCACATGGTATTTCATAGATGCAGTTTTTTCTTTTCAGCATTTCAAGTTTAGGCTTTGTAGATGTTAGAATTCCTCTTAGTGTGGTATGACTCTGGAAAGCTGTTCTGATGTTATACTGATTCCAGATTTTCCTTAATTGGTCTGCTATTTTTGGAATGTATGGGTACACTACAGTACCAATAATTGTCTTTTCTCTTGATGGTTGTTTTTGTTGTCTATTTAATATTTTCTTAATAACAGCTGATGGATAACCATTTTTCATAAGAGTTTGTTCTATATAGATCTTTTCTTTTTCCAAATCGCCAGTTTCTGAACAAACTTCTTTTGCTCTGTTCCACAGCAATGGTATAATTCTATATTTTGTGTTTCTGATGTGATTGGATGTATAGACTATATATTTTCCTGTATGTGTAGGTTTTCGATAAACTGTAGTTTTGATTTTGCCATGAGGAAGTCTTGTCACAAGAACATCTAAGAATGCAATTTTTGTTCTTGTTCTGATTCTATTGTGAATTTAATTGTAGGGGATATGTTGTTGATGTGTGTCCAAAAAGTTTATAGTAATGCTTCACCATGTGGCCATACAACAAATGTATCATCCAAATAGCAAAGCCAAACTTTAGGTGGATATAGAATAGTTTTCATGGCTGTAGAGAAATCAGGAGGAACCTCATAGATAAGTATATGAAATTACTACATACTATTGCCTTTGGCAGGATGGCTTAGTTGGTTAAAGCGTTATCTTAAAATTCAAGAATCTAAGGATCTAGGTTCGAATCCTATGCTAGTACTGTCACTGGTCAGGCCAGCAATATCTGAAGAAGAGGGGGAGAAAAATGCCTCTCGAAACATTGTGCATATTGTACCGGTCGGTTTCGTCTGTTCATATAACAAGATCTAGCATCTAGGCAAAAGTACCTCGAGTCCAGTCATGCGCAAGATACATAAGTCAGGAACATTCATGAACTCTGCCCTATTTGCCTATTTTTCAGATCTACCAACTTATGAGCAACAATTCCAATGATACTGATCTAATTTATTTCTACCCCGCCGGCATCACAAAGTCGTGACACAAAAAGACTCTTATTTGAACTTTATTCATGTACAGGATATTATGATTAGCGATTTTCGATCATCTAGTAAGTGGAACCTTTTTTATATAACATCAAATCCATTTCTATTCAATAAATGAAACAATGACTTAGATATTTAGAAAGATATAAGATTTATTAAATCAACTTGGAATATATATGATTGCAAACGTTATTGGTGTTACAATGTAAATAAAATGGGTGTTTATCTCCCTTGGACGACATTAACCTCTCTTACAATGCTATAAAATGAACGTATTTAATCATCAATAACAAATAATTCATGGCTTTATGCTAATGCGGCTATTTATATGTCAATAATTTATCGATTGGATGGGATACATAAGATTTTTAATAATAGCGCTAGACTACAGTTACATAAAGTTCTTTGAATCCACCATTAATAAAACAATAGCACTCGTACCAATACTTAAGTTTATTGAGTTGGATGATAAGGATAATTATATTTAATTAATATTTGCATTTGCTATATAAGAACATGTGTGGGAAGCTAATTTGGGAAATAATAATAATGGCAGAAATATCGTATCTGAAAATGTGAATGAAACATATAAAAAAAAATGGCAATCCATTTAGCATAATCATAACAATACGGTTTAGGAGAATTAATAGGCTTTTAACGAGAACAAAATATGGGAGAGCGGTACGTGTATGATGGCAATGGAGAGATCTATTCTAAGATCCAAGAAGATGCTTCAATTCACAGTTAAAGAAGACGACTCTCTGCAAACGTCGGCAGGGTCGGGTCATAAACAACGAAGAATGCACTTTATTGAATTGCCATAGGCTGGACTTTTGCCAGAGCGAACCCTATGCAATAATATCTCGCGCTGAAGAAATCTGAAGAGGTTTGCCAAACCTTGTCCTTGGTATTGGAAGTAAAAATGAACGAAGCACAAAGATATATATAACGAAAGGCCGGTATACACGTAACGCTTGCATTAATATAAATATATATATTTAACTAAGGAATAAAGAATTATCGCCTATCTTTATTAATAAAAACCCAGCGTACCGGTATGATTTGATTACTATGTGGATATGGAAGAATTACATTTAATGCTAATATAATATAGCTCATAGAACTAAAGAATCCCCCCCCCCTTTATGTATTACTTTAAACTACACATAAACTTTCTACAATGTATAAATAATATAAATCTTTGGTTTTGAATGCTTTAATAAATACTTTTTATATTATTAAATATATATAAAGTCAGTGGTGGCTATTGATTTCAAGAAAGTAATATTAATTTAATTCATATAAATCTATTTGCAGATTTTAGAAGTTAGTGCTATTATTTAATTAACCAAAAAAAACACATTTCTAAGAAAATAGATTTTTACTTAGTTTTTGAAAATAACACTGTACAATAATTATCAAATTCTGATTTTATTTCCCCAGACTGGCAGGCACCCGCTATGCTAAGAATAACAAATTTGTTTTTAAAAAATACTAGATTAATTACCCTCTGAAAGGTAAGGAAGGTTTTCTTTTATTAAAAGAGATAGCGTAAGCATTTGCGATTCTGGGGAAATTATCGACATATAATTTAGTATATGAAAGTATAAAATATAATAATGAAAATAAAGTATTGCCGCATAGACATGAAATTAAGAACTAATAATTATTCAGGAGAGGTTTAATGTAGGAGAGATTACAGCTAAGTTATATATAGAGAGAACAAGGTACAATTAACAAAAAGGTAAGAATTTTACAAATTGATTCATAACTAATATTAAATTTTACAAATGAAAGCTTTACAAAATGTTTAAAGAAATAGATAGGTGAGAGTTAAAATTATTCACGGTAACTTTAAAGGTCTAGCAGCATTTGAAATGATTACCTCTGTAAAACGTGGTGGTTCTTTTGATGATTTCAATTCCCTCGGAGACTAGATCTAGTTTGTCAAGCATAGTTATTCAGGCAGGCAATAAGTTTATTATTTAACAAATAGGCATATAATTATAGTCTATGAGTATCGGGATCCATGGGCACAGATTCCAGGGAAGGCCATCTCGAATGGTGAGAAAGGCGACTTAGATTTACTCAGTACACATTGAAATTAACGAACGCAAATTTTCTTGGTGACTGCTCTCATTGATTGTCCTAGTTACTCTCCCAAATTAATTCGTAATTATTCCATGCCTTGGTGTTTTTGGAATCCTTCTCTGATTGGTCATTGCTAATTGTTATCTAATTCAATTAATTTTTAAAAGAATTTGTACATACGATTTACCCATTGTGCTGGAAGATGCCATTGTGAGATAAGTTTTCAATTCGAAATTAAATTGATAAAAAAAAAATGTTTGTAACAAAAGTAAATCAATTAAGTTTAGTTTCTACTTTTGATTTTAGAGAAACTTTTAATTAAAGTTATGTTAGAATATTATACAAGATTACGCTTCTCACCTTTAATTAATTTTGACTAATTACAATCGCATCTTCCATATTGGATTTAAAAGAAAAGTGGAGTTTAAAAGCAAAAATAATTTAAAAACACAATTTTATAAAATTACATATAACGAACTTTTCCAATAAATATTTGCTCAGCAAGTTTGTCTCTACAATATCTATAGATATCTGAGCTGCAATTAATAAATACTTATTATATCTTTTATAGAATAACAAAATGCAGAAAATATAATATATTGATATTATAGCTTGTTATAATTAATCTTCCGTTCCCTATTGTGTATATGTATTCCCTCTTTAAATACTATATTTATTATTTTTATTTTGTGTGTTTAAATTCAGATATTTAGGCATATATCTTTGTTAATAAATATGTTAGTTAATAATACTCAAGCAAAAGGATAAAAAAAATGTGTTAGTGAGTGGAATATATATGCAAGAATTTTAGGTTGGTAGCGGAAGATTTGAAGTGGGCTGTGAAGCGCAATCTGAATCTCAGATTCCGCTTCAATATACTAACCTGTTTGTTGGGATATTACTAACAGTTGGTCCATATACTAACCTGTTTGATGTGATATTACTAACAGTTCAATGTATTTGAAATATTTAAATAAAATTAAACTTTTCTAAAGACATTCAACACACACCTATTAGATGATGGAAATAGTCCAATATAAAAATACAAATAGGAAAGTAGTTTTCAATAAGTTGCATGATATTTTACCCTCAAAAGTGTATTTTAACATTGTAACTTTATTCCTGTTCATACCTGGGTCATATTTGAATTTGAGAATGATAACACACTTTGTCTTTTTGAAATATGTAAAATCTTCTGTCAAGCAGCAAGTTTTAATAATTCTGCCATAAATATAAAGGGGTAAATATAGAAATCTTGCATCCATGCAAGACTTTTATTTGAATTTAAAACTTTAGATAAGTTGATATATCAGTTGTAAATTTATCTGTCATAGTAAGAATTATGTCGTGCTATGTGGCTAAAACTTACAATGAACATTAGATGTTTACCTGTAAAGTTTTCTTGATTTCATAGTTTCAATTTAAATTTGTTGGAGCATATTGGTTAGGAATGTAACGTATGTTACATCTCATCAATCAATGATCACTTCTATACATGACGCTGTCGAATGATGTAAACTTGTTTTTTTTTTTCTTCATATATATATAATTTTTAATTAAATACTGCCTAATACTATACTAGTAATGATAAATAAAGTTGATCATTTCAAAAACCACCTATCTTTAACATCCAGGAATGTTTTGAAGAGTTTATTGGTCCCGGATTCAAGATTTATCATCAGAGTTTAAAATGAATTCAAAGAAACTAATGATAAATCTTTTTGAATCTGAGACCATCAATCTTATGAAAACATTCTTTGATATTAAAGGTGGGTGTTTTTTGAAGTGATTTTATAAAAAGGCTATTTCTGCTTTGTATATATATATTGTTTGTATCTAGTTGAATTTTACTTGAGAAAGCTAGTTGTTAATAGATGAAACCATTTTCATGAGAGAATTTTAATATAAATAGTCAAAATAAGAGTCATAGATCACATGACCCTATTCTCTTAAGCTTGTAAGTTATAAACAATGAGGATTGCTAATTCCTCAACAAGCTTTGTGATAAATGCTTAGCCAGAGCCACCACTTAAAATAT
The DNA here is from genome assembly GCA_028023455.1 of Epiperipatus broadwayi. Classification (NCBI taxonomy): domain Eukaryota; kingdom Metazoa; phylum Onychophora; class Udeonychophora; order Euonychophora; family Peripatidae; genus Epiperipatus; species Epiperipatus broadwayi. Next base: position 1,894,279 of record JAQFVV010006259.1, on the reverse strand, counting down.
TTCTGTCAAGAAACCCCCCCCCCCCCCTAACCATGGTTTCATGCTTTGGCACTCCTCAGAGAGGTATCAGGGTAGGTTCAGACACTAGATCTAAAAATATCAACCCAAAGCCAAGCACCCATCTAAAAGTTATCTATTGTTTGGAATTTGTTTTTAGCTATATTTTATTGTTATATGATTTTCTATTTTATATATAATTTTGTATTTATGACTTTTGTTATAGTATTATTTGTATTAAACAAAATTTTAATCTAAAATTTTAGCATATAGCTGAATTATTTTTATTCAGCTTTGTGAATGTATTCATTGAATGAATATTATGTGTTTATTATTAATGGTATTTTGTTGTTTTTATTATTGTATTGTGTACACACATATATATGTGTGTGTGTATATTACAAATAAAATGTCCATTAATTAAAAAACTATTAGTGTCTTACTGTTTGGTTTATGAAGACATAACTTTTTTCCATATGAAAGTGTAGAATTTAATGTCGCTTGTAACATTTTTTACTATAAAGTCTAAATAGCATTTGTTCTCAGTTATATATACATTAAAATCAATTTATATGATATAAATGTGTACATCTTTTTTTGTAGACCAATGATAATTTAGATTTGACCAATCAGATGCAATCCGAACAGCATGTGTCAAAGGAATTAGCTTCAAGACTTGGTGAACAGGAAGATGAAATCAATGAATTACGAAAGCAGGTAAGAATCTTGTAGCCCTATCATCTTCAGAAGCTTAAGTAATTGTGACTAGTTGTACTTATGCAGTGATATTCTCCAAATTAATCTGATTTTTTTTTTTCTCATTTATAAATCACGAATAAATAGTTGATGAAAAGAAAAAAAAATTATTAATGCATTTATTCTTTTTCATTATTTTTGCATTGGTTATTAAATTCCCTTAACATTTTTTTGATAGCACTTTTATTAACATGATTCTAAGTCAGACTTTCACATGACCCACTACTCTCAGCGCCATCTCATATTGCTGACCCACAAGGACTTTGAAGGTTCCATCAGATTTTCAGTGAAATGGAAGACTGAAGAGTTGTGAGTTGGAATAGTTTGAAGCCTGTCCATTAAAGTATGAAGATTGGCTATCTTAATATAAAGCTGAGTACTGATTATATATATGTGTGAGGATAGTAGTCTAGACCAACTGATGATTGCTGGTTTAGCATGAAATGTGTATATTGGTAATTATTTATCTTTTCAACATGTGTGTGATTAGGCGGGTCAGCAATATGAGATGGCACTGAGATTAGTGGGTCGTGTGAAAGTCTGAGTTCGAATTCCGCCTATATTACATATATAAATGCAGGTTTAAGCCTGTGCAATATATTAACATGTTTCTAATAATTTTAACTATTATTTTTTTAAAAATATTTTGAACTATAATTTAATATTTATATTTTATTATCCAACACTTTATATTTTATTTAAAAAAATGTTGGTCAATAAAATGTAAGTTTTACATTACCAAGTAATGCTTAAAAATTATAATTTATGTAAAATATGTAATGTATAGTCATATTAAATAAATTAAAAAATAAAACAAATTAATAAAAATTATAGAAAGTTAAAATATATATAAATAAAAAAGCACCACCTTTGTCAAGCGTTGTTAGCCGAGAGGTCATCGCAGCTGCCTTGCAAGCAAGTAGCTGGTTGCAGACGATTGTGGGTTCGCCTCCCGGTCGATGCTATGACATATGAAAAAAAAAGGGGGGGGGATTATTATGCATTTATGTAAGTAAGCAAAAATATTAAATTCAACAACATAAATAATCTGCGCTACTGCTTAGATATGTAACGTTTAGGATCGTAAGCATATCACAGAACATTCTTGTTCAAATATATTACTCGGAATTATTTGTAAACAGCTATATAGTGATTCATTTTAATAAACTTGCAAATACAATTTCACTTTTCATTTATCAATGCCCATTCATTCAGTCTGATAAAAGAACTTCTCTTTCATCTGACCTCCAACTATATATACCAGGGGTCCCCAACCTTTTTGCATTTAAGAGCACATTCTATAATACCGGCCAGGTGGCGGGCACCATTTATTTTTTCAACCAGGTGGCAGCCATCATTTATTTTTTCAATGTAAATTTATAATTGGATATCTGTTAATAATACACATAATATACAAAAAAATATTTATTTCAAAAATAAAATTTTAACATATAATTATCGTTTATATTTTTATGCTGTAAAAGTATAGTATGCCCTACAATTTGATTACAATATAATACAATAATATATAAGAAATTTTAAAAATTAAATTTATTTGTATTAGATAAAAAAATTTTTATCATGTTCGAATAGCGGCGGGCACACTTAAAATGGTCTGCGGGCGCTATGGTGCCCGCGGGCATAGGGTTGGAGACCCCTGATATATACTGTAAATAAATCAACACCACATGATCACATGTTTTGTTTATAAATAAATCAACACTGATATTTGAAATGGCTGAAACTTATTATTAGCATCGGTCTTAGTTTACAGATTAATCAAGCCAGCTTAATGTTTTGTATATTTTAAATGAAATATTAGTAATTTCAACAGCATGTAAATAACTTACCACTGCTTTAAATATAATGTTTAGAATTATAAACATATCACAGAACATTCTCAAATACATTACTATGAATTATTTGTCAGCAAACTTATAATGAATCATTTTTATAAAACTATATTTGGAAATTTATTAAAATGATTCGTTACGAGTCTGTACAAATAATTTTGAGTAGTGTATTTAAATGAAAATGTACTGTGATACAATTGTAAATAAATATAATGTATTATAAACGTATTTTACAGTTCTGAAAAAAACTACTAGACAGTCAAAATATCTTAATAAAAAGTATTACTGAAAGTTCATGAAAAAGTGTGTGTGTTTTATGGAATAAAAAAAATTTAAGTCAAATGGAGTATAATGAATCGGTATTTATTAATAGCTTTATATATACTATAAATCGCTATATAAACCTTACATTACTGGAAGGCAGAGAATGCTGAACTATAAAATTGAATTCCTCTTGAGGAGTATTTACCTTTTTTTTTTATGATTTTGAAAAAAAAAAGTCGTATAAGTTTTATTTTAACTTTATATTATATTTTGCGACATTTATTTGCTGATTGATATTTATGTATATTATTTTTATTAAATTTGAAAAACTGAAATAGGTGTTCTTCTCATACCTGGTTGGCATGTTAATTAGAGCACCAACTGTCTGTGGCCGATGTTTTGTTTTTCTTTTTTTTTTTTTTTTTTTTTTGAAATTTTATAATTACAGACAGGATTATGCATTATATATTTTGTAGTAATGCCCCAACATGATTTAAAAAGACACTCAATAGCTGCTTTTTTTTCATGAAATTAGAAAGTCTCGGTCAACAGAACAAGTATGTCAATGAAATAACAAGATATTTGTTATTTTATTATTATCTTATTTATTAATTGGACTAGTGTATATTTTTAATGAAGCAAGCAATGATAAATTAAGACATAATAAAACAATGGGCATTGCTAATTGCTCAACAAGTTTTGTGATAAATGCTTAGCCAGAGAAAGCATTTATCATAAAGCTTGTTGAGCAATTAGCAATGCTCATTGTTTATATCTTACAAGCTTAAAGAGATGGGGTCATGTGATATATGATTTTATTTCTTATTTTTTTCTAAGACATAATAAGTTTTAAAAATATTGTTTGTTTTTTTAATGAATTGTGAACTCAAAACACTAATAATTTTTAAGCAGCAAATGGAAAGTAATAGAAAATTGTATCTCTTGTTTCTGAATTAATAATCTAGATTGTTGTGGACTCATCTTATGCTTATCGCCAATAATGGAATCATCCAAATTATAAAGTTCCATAAATCAAATTTAGAATACAGTATAGGTGACCTATGAAACAACAATAATATAAATAAGTAGCCAATGGCATTAAAGTCCAAATGTTTTCAGTAAAGTAGGCCAGCCAGCTATAAAATCGGAGTTTATTTGAGAGGTCAGCAATCAAAGATTACCATATCAGAGTTTAGAATAATAATTCACAGTCTGGGACTTTTCTGACAGTAATGTACTTTGTCTCTATTTACTAAGACACAGTTCAGGCCCATTCAAGCCCAGAACAGGAATTTGGAAGTGGCAAATAGTATCATATCTTTCACAAGGCAAGGCAGCATGGTTGAAAGTGTTAGGTTTATTAGATGGAATCATAGCATTCGTCAAATCTACTAATTGATACTGTCAATAAATCCATACATTTGTAATTCTGCCAATCAATACCAGGTGGCAAATTCTTTTAGCTATTGTAAAGATATTAATGTAAATAGATGCAATAAATACTCTAGTTGTATTTCATTTTTTTATAAATTGGAAAGCATTTTCCAATAGCAGTTTATATATATATAAACATAACAAAATGTATATCATGAGGAATTTGTTTATCTTTTATCAGGAAAGATTAAAATGGTTACTTGAGTATATTTGTATTTATATTTTTAGAGCTCTTGCAAAGATAAAAGTGAAGACTTCCTTCCATTTTAAATATCAACTTTTTCTGACATTAAAAGTATTTCGGAGTTAGATAAAATATTGTAATCTAAGTTTTTACTTTTTCCAAAAAAGTCTTATTTTTATTTATATATAATTATTTTTTAGCAATTATTGGGGGGGGGGGGAGAAAGAAAAATTGAGTTTTGCCATGACAAGCAGATTTACATGTAGTACAAATTTATGTTTTGAATACTAAAATAAATGATAGAGGATACAGTTTGTAATTTTTAAAATATATCTTTTGTGTGTATTTATGTGTTGGACTATTTTCATTGTTTAGAATTAATTCTTAAATGTCTTTGGAAAAATTCAAACTTTATTTAAACATGTCAATTCAACTGTTATTAATAGTACACTGGTTAATGTGTAGCACAATATTTTGGGTAGTATTATTTTTTTCTTTTCTTTAAGTATTGCTGGCCTGACAAGTGACAGTACTGACGTAGGAATTGAATCTGAAATCTTTAGATTTGCGAAAATTAGAATTTAAAGTGACACTCTGACTAACTGTTATTCTGTCAATTGCCAGTATTACAAACTTTGTACATGTATTTTAGATATATTAATCAATATTTTTTACTGCAAGTTTTGCTCAAATAAATTTCACTAATATTTAAGTAGTATGCAAACTATCCATCGCTGAAGAGTGATATTAGTGTTTCAAATGGTTAAAGCATACCTTGCTGCTAAAGCTAAACTAGTATTATAAGGATATTATTGTTTTTGATAGAGGATATTGTTTGTATTCTTGTGTCTGACATACATTAGTTCTCAAATTTAATAAAAACCTGTCTTTTAACAATGGTGTATTCAAAAACATTACTGATCTAATACTTTTTTTTATAAAAGTAGAAGTAATGTATAGAAATATAGATATATTTATTTACTTTAATTAGGAAACAACTATTTAGAGTAATTAATAGCTATATGTCATTAGGTACGTGAATAGCTTGGACCATTGGAATGAGAATGGTTTGATCAGGAAAATTGTGGAAATTATTCACATTTTTCTGATATCTTGATCTAAATGTTTAAATGAATGAATATATTATTTAATCATTAATTGTAATAATGCTCAAGACTAAATGGGTCGGTTAGTAATCATTAAAAACCAGTCAATACTTAGACAATCCCAATATTAATAACAATCAAGGATTTCAAACTGTTATCATGGCAACTTCCTTTTAGCAATAAAGATGGAATCTCACCTTTATTAATGATCTTATATACTTATATAGACAGTAAAGATTGCAACTTGACCACAGAGATTGAAATTATTGATACAAAGAAGTCTAAATAAATCTCTTTAAACAGGTAAATATAACCGATTCTGAATGTAGACTAATAAATAGTTATAACATTACAAACTGCAATTATGAATTTTAATCTTTGTTCAAGTTGTAATCTTTAGTGTCTATAATAGTATATTAGACTATTAATAAAGGTGGGATTCCATCTTTATTGTTAAAAGGAGGTTGCCTTGACAACAGTTTGAAATTTTTGATTGTTATTGATATTGGGATTGTCTAATTGTTGACTGGTTTTTAATGATTATTTAATAATTATATATAGCATGTGTATAAAGAATATGTTGAACTATAATTTTATAATTTAGAAAAGTTATGTATTAGTTAGTTGTATTTAATCATTCAAAATACTCACTTCTCATAACATTCTAGTTCTCAGAGTATCAATATTTAAATCACTAAGTAAATAAGAAATGATGCTATTCTTGTTTCCAGACTAAATCGTTATATAGAAAGCAAATTTATAGTGTGATAAATACAAGAATGAAATTCTTTTGAATGTGGATATATATGTTGTGTTTAATATAAATTAAAATGTACGGCTGGGTTACATTTTAGGAATGAATATTTATTATACTGTAGTTACGAATTAGTGTAATAATAATATCTAAAATATATTTATGCTGCCAATGGAATGATGCCAATTTAAATTGATATTATTATAAATATAAAATTAACTTAGTAAATTTCAAATAAAACGTTAAATCTTAGATTTGTTTTTTGTTTTTTTTTAAAAAAAACTAATTGGAAAGTCTTTAAAACTGTATTTTTTAAATAAATTATTTGTATATCTTCAAATTCTGTGATAACCTTGTAAGATGTATAATTTCAGTTTGTTTCACCAATGGATCATTTTAAAAAATATTGTAGCCCAACTTTTATTATTAAAAAAACAAGTTGTGTTTATTTTGAATAATAAAGAGTTTATATTTGACTTTATACATATGGCATGGTGTCATTTATAAACTGTTCTTAATAATAAAACATAGATCATGTGTCTTTTAGTTATTAATTAGTTATATTAATAACATATATAATATATAGATTTTAATGCTCTTATAATAATACAGTTTTAATAATTATTTGCCAACAGGATCATTTAGGTTTTAATTAGTAAACAGTCATTTATGACAAAGTTTAATCACTACATACTCTTTAATAGGATTTAACATTCACAAGTTTTATTAAAAAAAAAAAATGAAGAGTATATTATTTTAAAAATATTAAATATGGTAATTAGCAGGAATTTTTTAAAAATCTTTCTTAACAACGTTAACTTCTAAAAGTATGAGAATTTAGTTTGTGTTTTTACATTGTCATTCTGGTTGACAATATTATATTTCTCTTATACCATATTGGTTTGAAAATTTGTGGTACTAAGAATGGAAACAGAAATAACTGCTATTTATCACATCTTATTACAAAAATAATTTATTTCATATATGTGTGTATATTTTAACCGTCTACCCGTAATCTTATTCTAAGAATTGAGCATGTACAAGTTATTTCCTTAAGCTTCGAGTAGGTATATTTATGAGCATGGGCTAAATCCCATCTCAAGCGCCAGTCTTATCCATTAATAAGACTTATACCCCTCGAAAACATAAAAAAGGGTTCAGTGGACACTCTTTGGTTATCTTATCCAGACTAGCTCAATCTCAAGGTTTGGGGAACAATGTCTAACGAGAGAACAAAGCTAAGATGATCTTATGAAGAGATGTGACATATATATTTCGTTATAATTTCTATCTGCCTAAAAATCCTATTACAATAGCCCAGAAGTTATCAGAATCCCAGAATGCAAATAATACACAAGTTATAATCAAATTCTAAGATTTATTAACACACGTATACATATCTCAATATTTTAAGCACACAACTCATTTATTCCGATACACATATATAAGATTCATATACATATTAATGAAAGAGTGCAATTACACGTCAGAGTTGTTTATTAAATGATTTAAGAAATTATTTATTACTTTCTTTAAAATGGAATAACACATGTTTCTTAATCTATTATTAAATGTTCATTGAATATATATTGAGAAAAGATCACGGTTACCTCTGTTAAGGGTGAATGTTCATGTGGTCAAGGCTAATGATTTGTAAGCTTACAGTCTTAACTTAAAGGAATGCTGGTTTTAGCGAGAGTCGTTGATCTAAATGATGATGACAGACTCAGAAATATTCTACACAAAATAATCCATCCTAGAGGTTAAGTAGATGATTTTTAACTTGCTTGTGAGAGGTTCTAGTTGTTTGTAGTTCGTGGCCATTATACTGGATTAAATAAACAGCAAATTTCCATAAATAAAGTTCAGGTGAGTCCTACAATAGTTGTCCACTGAGCCGGCCTAACGAACTCACACGATTATAATTACCCCTGCATTTCAATGGAGTACATTACGAATAAATTTTCATTAACTGATAGTCACGTTAATACGTTTTCTTTCCCGCTTCTTTATTACCCCTGTATCTTTTTTTTGTTTTTTAATTTTAATCACCGACTAAATCACTGAGAAAAATATATATAGTTCTTTTCTTTAACGTTCTTTAACCACACTTTTTTTTTTATCTATTCGTACGCCGATGACCAGATCTCAAGAATGCTTTTAGCTTCTATTGTTCTAAAATACTAACTTGACCAGTTCTAAGAATTCCAGTGGACAGAGTCATTAACTAAAGCCGCCCTCAGCGCAACTTTCAATTCTTTTATTACTCTCCAACCTTATATGCTTAATGGATTTTCATTAAGAAACATGTGCTACTACTGACATTATTTAAATCTCTTGCTTATGACATTAATAAACAACAATATATATATATATATAAAACACAAATAATAAAAAATAACACAATGCACATAATCGCTTTTCTATATCCTCACATATAAATCTGTTAATAATTCAACACACATCACAATAACAAGTACAACAAATATACATATACATTCATGCCATTAACTGATTAACGTATTCATTCATACTCTTTTGTAACAGGGTTCGAATGACTATAAATTTTCCCACATCTACCTATTTAATTCGTAACATCACTCGTAATTAACACTCTTTATAATTATTATTACCCTTTACTTACTTTAGCACCCGTATTCGAACCCAGCTACTGTTACAATATTAAATATATATATACATCCCGATTAAATTGTAAATAAAAAGTTTAATTATTAAATGTTTTTATATTATAAATTTTGTACTAAAACTACAAGTATATGATTGATATTTTGTTTAATATTAAAATAGTATTTATTGATAACACTAATTGATAATGATATTTGTGCATTGTTAAATCGTTTAATAACTTGATTTGCATCAATCCTTGTGTTTCCATAAAAGTGTTTATAAAAGAATTTTGTAACCAATTATTTTGATGTAGAGAGGTATACCTGTTAATGTATAGTTTATAACTGTAAATAATATACTTCTTTATTTTTTTGTAATTTTTATGTTTTTTAACTTCATCTAGTTGTCAGATAAAGAAGTCGAAATTCATCAACTAAAAGATGTTCAATTAGAAATTAGTAAGCAGGTTTATCAAAAAAACCAAATTGCTGATCGCATGAGACATTTTGAAGTTCAGGGCCAATTGAGTGATATGCTGCAAAAGGAATTGAATGCCGCTCAGGTAAGTGGATTAATACCTTATATTTGTTATTAATCTTCAATAAATCCTCAGTATTTCATTTAGAAACTAGAAATAGAAACTAAAATAAATATTTCTTAAATTTTGTGATACATTGTTGTATTGATAGAATATTTTTATAGGCAAATAATATATATATATTATAATTCATAGTAGCTTCCAGAAAAAACTATGTAGACTTAAAATATATAAACATTCAATGTGTTAGCAAAATAGTATTTGCTCTCAATTGAGTAAAGATATTATTGTATTGTTGCTGCAAATATGTAAAAAGTTACAAAGAATTAATGAAGATATATTAGAAAGAAGTCCAACACATATTATACAACAAAAAACTATTACCCATTAAATATTGTATTATTTTATCAAATCAATGCGAAGATCAAATCCAGAGCAGTAAGATTTGAATAATATGGTTTCAATTTAAATTTGATTGTCAATTTATATTAATTTCTGTAAAAATGCTCTTCCAAATAGGTTCTAGTTTGGTCATCTCATTATATTTGTTAGAATGAACTGTATAAACAAATGTAATGAAATTATTAAATTACCAGAATTTTGTTAAAGAAATTGATCAAAATCATCGAATAAATTTAATTTTTAATCCTATTAGTCAATCCTTGCCTGATCTACATTTGACTCGATAAGAATAGTACATTTATTACCTGTTTTTAGTTTTTGTTTTGTAGTATCACATGGTCTATTTCTTTTCAGAAAATCTTAATCAATTCTTTACAACTTTTTACATCTTTACAGTGATCACGTAATAACACTTTTAGTTTGTTTTGATAAGACATACCTAATTTATACATTTTAATATTCCACACAGTTGCTGCGAAAGCTACCATCAATTGTAATGTTGTTGTTTTTTTTTTTGTGCCTGTAAAACCTTTATGTTAAGGTCATATATAATATTTAAATATATGTATATTGTCTATACTAGACTTAATGTAATTATAAGGGACTTGAACTCAGACTTTCAAGCTCCCTACATCTATTCAATCCATCTTATACAACCGATACACATGATTACATATATGTGAAAAAAATAAATGATCTTCAGTATATGTATTTCATGCTGAACTAGCACTCATCAGTTGGTCCAGATCACCATCTCTCACACATATATGCAATTAGTGCTCAGTTTATATTAAGATAGCAAATTTTTTAACTTTAATGGACAAATTTAATCTTTTCCACTCTCCAACTCTTCAGCCATCCATTTCATTGAAAATCCGAGGCTGGAATTCTCAAAGCCTTTGCTGATGCCAATATTATGGCTTTATAATAAGCAATATATTCTTTTCTGAAATCTTTTCTTCCGGTTCTTTCTATTATAATATTTTTTCATGTCATAATCTAAATGATGTATCTTATTATCTATACATTCAACATTTCAACACTGAATCCAGATAATTTTTTTCTGCATTGTAACTTTGATCTTAGCCTTATCAAACAAGCCAACAATATGTCTCCAGTGTGATTATTTCATTGCTGCAGCATTAATCGGTTTTATCTAACCAGTCATGGTTTTCAGCATGGTATATTAGAATAGTACTGTTTAAAATATTTCCTATTGATTCGATGGTAATCACTTTTCACCAACATTGTTTTACATTGCTGTTGTATAATCTAGATGTTAATAATAAAACATTAAGAAATATAAACAAAACAAAGATGAAAGCAAGTTCAAATAGAAGTAAGATAATAAAGATTAAAGAAGCTGACTATTCATAGAGGTTGATATAAGAGAGAAGATGAGAATGATAGTAAGAGCTGTATGAAAAAGATTCATCCCATGCAATACCTTTGGTATGCCATGAATTGTGAACTCCTTAAATTAGAATTAACAGATCCAGTTCTCTTACCAATAAATCCTGGTAATGAAAGAATAATATGTATCAATAATTCAAGTAATTTGTGGGAGTATGTGTGAATATAAACTATTTAGTATGTGTGAATATAAACTATTTATTTACAATGTTTAAATTAGTGAGCTATTTCCCACAGTTGACCAAGTTAGCTGGAAAACAGTGAAATCAGAAATTTGTTAAGACTTGCCAAAAGTGATGTGCGCAGGCTTTTATAGGGCAACTGAACAAAAAAAAAAACTTGTGTAAATTGTAACAAAATATGAAAGGTAATTTAGTATGAGACTTACTATTATATAATCTTCACTATTTTTTTTTAATTCTATAATCTCTGTATAGGTTTTATAAATTACACTTTATTGTACGAACTATTATTAGTATTTATTTATTCAATTATTCTCCACTTTCCTAATGTTCTAAAGTGGGGCAATTTTAAGTAAAATCTTTTGCCAATAAAACTATTCCCATCTGAAGATTCATATGATCAGTTCCTCTTTGCTGGATCCAATTTCCTTGATTTGCTTATTATTCACTTTATACAAGTAGCAGATAGATATTGCTAGGGTAGAATATATGGACTAATTAAAATGTCTTGATCGTTTTCCAGTGTGTCTACACATTTGTATGATTTCAAGAGTTATCTCATGGTATCTCCACTTTGCTACATTAGTGTGCTATACCCTGACGAGAGAACTTTCATATTTTCACAATCGAAAGAACAGGGTTGACAGTGATAGAATTGCTGCAGATTTAGGAAAATGACAATTTTTCAAGTAGTAAAATCCAGACTAAGAGAAAAATATTGGGGCAATAAGTTAGCAGTATTATTATTAGGCACTTGTTAAAGATGAATGGCAATGGTAATACACTTCTTTATTGGTGCCATGAAAGCTTGTGAAAAACAAAAATAACCTCTGGTGATTCTATGTATAGAGGCTTTTTAGTGACCAGGAGTTATTTCAATTCAATGTAATTTAACAATGTAGATCTTAATTGATTGCCTAGAGCATGTTTACACAAATGATTTTATTTTATGTATTTTTTTTTTACTCATTAATAAAAAATGTTAATTTTGGTTTTTAGGATCGGGTAAATGCCTTAACTATTCAGAATAATGAGTTGCGTCTGTTATTAAGTAAAGCAGCTGAGAAGTCTGCTGAAGAAGAAGGTGGTGCGGGTGATTTTAAGACCAGCCGCAGAGATGATATGGTATTCAAATTTTTTTTAAAAATTCTATGTATTTTTTTTATATGTTGACCTAATGTTGATTATGATGAATTAGAAGAAGTTAACAGTTACAAACACCTTGGTCAGATTATTAATACAGATGGAAACATAATGGATGGAATTAATCATAGAATTAAACTTGGTTGGAATGTTTTTGGTAGAAATAATTTGATACTAAAAGGAAATACGCCTATGTGTTTGAAAAGGAAGGTTTTTAACAAATGTGTTTTGCCAATTCTTACTTATGGATCTGAGACTTGGACACTTAATACAAGAGTAATACAGAGACTTCAGACCACTCAAAGAAGTATGGAGAGATGCGTGCTGGGAGTAACAAGAAGAGATCGAAAACGCAATTTATGGGTAAGAGAAGAAACAGGTGTTACTGACCTCATTGAAAAAATTAAAAGATTGAAATGGAGTGGGGCTGGACATATTGCTAGAAGAGATGATAATAGATGGACAATTTAAACTGGATTCCAAGAGATTGTAAGAGACCCAGAAAGAGACCACATGTGGGATGGATGGATGAGATGAGAAAGTGTGCAGGAGGGATGTGGAGAAGAGAAGCTAAAGATTGGAGAAGGTGGAATGAACTTGGAGAGACCTTCATCCTGCAGTGGATTGATAATGGTTGATGATGATGAATTTTGATCTCAACATTGCAGCAAATGAATTTATATATATATACAAACAGTTTATTATAAATGTTTTCTGATATGTATTTATCAGAGAAGAAAGATTATGAGAGAAAGATATAAATACAGAAGGGAAGTATAACAATATTGGGGGGGCTGTCCATAAGATGGTGAGAGCCATTTTACTAATGGTGGCTTAATTGTATTCTAGTTATATGGTTCACGCATTAATTCTCAACAGAATAATGTGGGTTAATTTGCAGCTAATTGGCTTCCTGAAATATATATATAGGTTCTTTTAGAAATTTTTAGCTGCCTGAAAAAATTTCAAAATTCCACCCACATTTGAATCCTGGACAACTATGGTAGAAGATTCATAACACTGTACAATTGAATGATTAATAATTAATTGATTCTGAGATTAATTACAACTCTAGATGTCAGTTCTTTAATAGCTAACTAATTTTTGCAATTTTAAAACAATCTAAAGAAAATATTGAATTTTAAAATTATAAAAATAGTTGATGATTTAAGAAATGATTTTGATTGAAGCAATAAAAAGTGAAAAAATAACTAAACTTTAGAAGTTACACAAACTGGTCTTTTGTACTCATCATCTGGAGAGTATAAATGAAGAAGCTCTCTCTATATATTATAATAAATAATGTATAGTAAATAGTTAGAAAAGCGATATAAAATGGATGTCAATAAGTAAGAACTATTGATAAAATTAAATTGTGTATAAAGAATGTCCAAAAATCATATGTTAAATGTGACACTATATTTTAAAATTTTTAAAAAACTTTAAATGTAGCTTCTCTACTAACATGCTTTTGATTTTAAATGGTAATTTCAAAATTTATTGATGTTTTCTCTGGTCCCTCTTAGATTTAAATACATACAAAATTTTAGACAGAGTTCACCTGATATCAATGGAAATATTTCCATTTGTAATTATTAATTTGTATAAAATAAGCATTCATTACTAATCATAAAAATTTCATTAGCAAACTAGTCAATTTATATTTAAGTCATGAGATAATGTGACTTCTTTGTCTCATCATTTTCTCTCAATAAGAACCTGTGCCGAATGCAGTCTTCCTCTAAGTGAAAGAGGTGTCCATCACGGCAAGAAATTAAAAAAATAAGAGAGTTCCAATCCACAATGTTATTAATAAAGTTATTGTAAAAATTAATTTGGAGAGAAACTGGGCACATATCAAAAATGATGATGATTTGTGGACTACTGCCATTTTTAAAATAATACAAGAAACATCAGAAAAATCCTGTTTTGAAACAAAGTGATGAGATACTTATGTATTAGACCTGCTACGCCTTTTCACATTTGTATCAATCTGCTGATAACTTTCTAATCTTGTGATCTGACCAAATAATGTGTACACTTGGATCTCGTACAAACTTAAAATAATAAATTCGTCAAAATGGTTCATGTGTATGTGGTATTGTTGCAAGAGTTACAAAGTTATCGGCAATCTGACTACATACATGAAAAGGCATAGCAGTTCTAATACATGACAGTAATTGGACCACACTAACTCTAACAATATTAAAAATATGAATTTCACACAAAAATAAATCTGAAAAAGTTTTATACAATTCCCAAATGTTACTTTTAATACAGACAAAACAATCACTAAATTACAAAATGCTTAAAATGTACACATACGGTACTTAACTGTATTATATAACAGGAATTGTCACGATGAAACAATCAATTTGTCTGTTATCTATTTTATTTTAAGTGGATAAAATTTTCTCTCAAAATGGAATCTAAAAGTAAAAAAAAATTTTTTTCCCCAAAATGGAGACTTACTTGTGCAATATAATGTTTGCACGGGATCTTATCTAGAAATGTGAATAAATAGTAAATGTATTTTTTTAAAAACTAAAAAAAAAAACAATTTAAATTACTATACTTTTATTATTTCTTCAATGTGATGGACTAATTTTTTTGATGTCCGATATGATTCACATGAAAATCGTCAGTAACCGGCAGCTTATAATTCAGCAGTTTTATAGGCTTTTCAATAGCTCAAATAAATTACCGATTCCTCTTCCACATTTTGTTTGATGGTTTCCATCAAAGTTGCCGCTGTTCTATGAATTCCCATAATGAAACACTTGTTGGTCTCCCTATTCCGGAAGAATTCATCTGGTTTCGTTTTTTTTTTTTTTTGTGCAAAAGGCTCTTGTCAATTTTAACAATTTTGTTAGGGCCTCTAATTTTACATTTTTCTCTGCTAAACCAAGATCTGTTGCCTATTATTCTATGGATGTTAATTTGCGAATCCAGCTGTAAATAAATCAGAATTGCCATCAAAAATGGAATTTTGCAACCCTCCAACCACATTCTCTTAAGAAGACCTGTTTTATTATTACATCCTCAAACATTAAAATGCCATTGCTTGTCCGAAGTATGGATGTACTCAACCATATTGATCTCAGTAGCAGGTAAATTCCACAAATGTTCACCATTTTGTACTGTTTTAATAAAAAAAAAAAGAAAAAAAATTATAGTATTAATCAGAAAATTGGAAAAAAATAAATTAGCACTGAAATAAAAAACTCTTTGAGAAGAACTTGTCCAAACGAAATCTAGACATTAAATGAAAGTGTAAATTTATCACGTCATTGGACAAGATCGAATGAAATTGCAGAATTTATTTAATGGGATCCAAGGTTAGACATTTATCACGAATGTGAAAAAGGTGTACCATCTCTTCTACATTGAAGGACTAATATGTAAGTATCATTTTTTGGATCATTGTAGAAGAGGAAAGCATAAAATCAGTTTTTGTGGAATAGCAGACGAGATTTTGCTTTGCAGTGTTCTTCATTAAGAGATTATCGTAACCATAACTACAGAATAATCAAATTTATTATTGAATTTTAATTTTGCTAGAAATTAAAATTTTAAAAAAAAAAATATTGTTATAAAGTAAGTTTTTTTAAAAAAAAAAATCATAAATTTAAGCAAATAATCTCTAGTTTTTATATTTAATAAAACTAAATTTATGTATATGTAAATGTGTTTCAAATTCATCTGGGCACATATGTTTATTGCTAATATTAGTATTAGTAATATTTTGAATAAATTCCACCTGTCATTTCCTAGATAGTAAACATCATTCTATAGTCATCGCAGGGATGGAGAAAATGGTTTTCTATATCTCTGCAATGTCGTTGAATAAGATTTACTGCTAGTCAAAATGTTAGCATAATGCTAGTTTAACAATAAATGTTTATATGAAGGAATTTGAAACACTTGCTTAAACCTCTTACCTGTGAAAATCTTCTATACTTACCATATTCAGAGATTATAGATTATTTGTCAATGCCTCGACTCCTATAAGTAAATTCAGTTTTTGTCACACTGATTATCAGTAAACTGATGGCTATAATTAGTTCTTTATTAATTTCATATATTTACAACAAATGATGAAACAATCTTTAAAGAGCTCACCAGAGGACAAAGCTATTTCAGTAACCACCCTCTCGGGGGAGTAATAAAAGAAAAGGCATGATCCACTAGAATTCCCACATAATGACCAGTATTTGATGATGGTTGGCTATTCACTACCTATCTGCAATAATAATCTTAAGCCTGATTAGAACCCGAAAAAAATTTATCAAGTTTATTTGATGGGGATTTTTTTTCCCCAAAAAAAATTCTCATTTTCCAATAAATAAAAGAAGAAAAAAATTGCTTTAGAAGCTACATTGTTTTTTTTTTCAGTATTCTGATGAAATTCCAATTTGAAATTATTTCATCAGATAGTCTTTCAACTTAAAAAGATGAATTATCCATTATTGTCATTTTCCAGTTTATTAGATATTTTTTTTTATTAACATTTTAATGATTTCTATTTATTTCTTGTATTATTAGTTGTAAAGAAATTAATATATCTATTTTTATCTTACTTTTGTATGTATGTGATATATAATTTGCTTTCTAATATGTATGTATAATGCTAAACATTTAATATTGTAATTCGCTTTGCTTATATTTCACAAAGTTGTCTTCTTTTGATGGTTTTTGTTTTGTTTTCCAATTTTTACTATAACAATTTGGTTTATAGGTTTTTCAATTTGAAACCAATCTTACATAAGCATTTTATTTTTTCAGTCATATAAAAAAAATAATTTTTAAAACATTTAGGCATGTTTGCAAAATGTTAATTTTATTTTATTTTTATTTTATTTATATATTTATTTTGATATTTTATATATGATAATACTTAGAGATTTTTTTCCCCAAAGCTAAATTACTTTTTGTGCACTTACACATTTTCCCATAGCTTAAATCAGCATTTTCTGTCATTTTTTTATTGTAGTATACGCAAAGCTAGTTCAAAAATTTGTAATTCTTTTTAATGGCATCCATCCAATTTTATTATTAATATATTTATTTTGTTTGAATTATTGATAGTAAAGTTTTAGAATCATATATGTGAGGAAACATTAGTATACTTGTAAAGTTATTGTTATCACGTGAATGAATTTTATAAAAGACAAATACTTTTTTTAAAAAAATAGCTTAATAAACAATTGAAATTTAAGAAATAACAAACTACTTTTCAGAACTTCTTTACATTTTATTCACCAATGAATTGAAATTTTTTTAAAATTAATTTAAAAACTTAACACATTTTATTCAATAATAATTTTATTTTTACATATTCTGACAATTTCGACTGACTTGCAGTTTTCATCGGAAAAACTTCTTTTGCAAGACCATTAAAAATTATTAACAGTCATGCTAAAAGAAAATTTCTCTAATGAAAATTGCCAGTAAGTTGAAATTGTTAACTTGTTGACTTAATTTGAAATATATCAACCAAAAAAAAAAAAAAAAGATTTAAAGTAAAAAATGATGTAAACTTTTTGTTGAAACACATGAAGATGAAGCAAGTATTATACAATTCTTAATGTTAAATAAAAAACAAAATATTGTATCAACTTCTTAAGACTTAAGATAGCCAATTAAAAAAAAAAAAATCCATAAAATAATGCAAGTTTAGTTTATCAATAATAAAGTTTATTGATTGCTTCTCTAATTATCACTAAAGTTGATCCTAAGGTATTAATGATCTCAGAATTGTAGCAATATACACATCAAAAACATAATTATATGTATTCTTTTCAATATATTTACAATATTTGTATTCTCATTTTTTTCCCCTATTAAATTGAGAAACAAAGGATATAAAAGTAAAGTGAGATTAAGTTCATACTTTGAATTTTGCAGATGATTTATTTTTTTCTCAAATAATACTTCGGAGCAGTGTTTCCCAGCCTTGTTACATTTCTGTACCCGTTTTAAACCAATTTCTATAAATCATAGTGTTTAGCATTGAGCATCTCTAAGCAAATTTTGATACATAACTTTGCTTTTAAAATGTTGGATATCTCTTTCTTTTATTTTTCGGTATTTCCATCAATTTTCATAGATTTGAATTGTAAACTTCATCTTTTTCTGTTATTACTAATTATTTTTCACGTATTACTAATTTAGAACTATTGCTTTAGAGCATTAAAGATAAATATTTAAAAGTCTAAAATAATATTCAATAGATATTTTTTAAAAAGTGAATATTGATTGAAAGTTGATGAAAATGGAAAGTGATTGACAGGATTTGTTTCATCAAGAGATTTGTCACAAACTATTTACGAGCAGAGTTACAATGAGAAATCTAGAAAAGAGACAAAATTTTATAAATAAAGATCTAGTTTTTTGTTATATACTACAGAGTATGAAAGATTGAACCTGAAAATGAAAATTGAAAAACTATTAATGACTTTGAAACTGATAAAGGCTTTTAGAAATACTATGGGTAGTAAAAATGAAACACGCAACTGGATAATTGATTGGGCTGGACGTGAATTGCCATTCAGAGCAGTAATAATTAGATTGGAATGGTCTTTTTTCGATATTTGATTGAAAAGTGTATAGTACTCAGAAATTTGATGGTGAAAGAAAAAGATGGAACAGAAATGAGGTGCATAAACTCCATTTTAACAATACCAAAAATAGTCTTTGAGCAGTGTATGGAAGTGTTATTTTGATTGTCAGGCTCAGCATTGACTTGACAGCATTTAATAATTCTAAGAATTAGAAATATATTAAAGAAATTATAAATGGAGACAAAAGTCTAATGAATGAAATTAACTTCAGAATTAACCTTCTTTTTTATTAGAAATAACTACATTAAAATAAAATTTGCTTATATATCTGAAAAGAAAGGCTTTTAATAATGTGTTTAGCCAGAATTTTATTATGTATCTGAGATTTGAATGCTCAATATAAGAAGCAGTACAGAGAATGCAGATTACAGTAAATGTATATCAAGATTAAACAAGTATGAGATTGAAAGAGAAATATTATGGGTGAAAGAACAATTTAGTATGTTTTTATTGAATTAATTAGAATGGAGTTTAGCCGAAAATGGTTCTACAAGATTTACAATAAGTGGTTAATGTAAAATGAATAGATAAAATAAGTAAAAGTGCTGAGAAGTATGAAGAAGCCATGGAACTTGAAAGTTATTGAAAAAATTTCCCAATATTCAAAACCTCTTGTTTTTGTGTTGATTGATGTAAAGTGAATGATTTAATGTATATTTACGCTCTCATTCTTCATGCTCTCATTCCAAGGCTCTTAAGATTGGCCTATCTTGTGTCTGGAATGACTATCCTTACATTTAATATTAATTATAGTATTGTGCAAGTGAGAAGGGATTCTTATCTTCTAAATAGAATTACAATCTTACACTGTGCTAATAAAATTTATTAATTATTACATAGTTTAACATCTAAAATTAGCATGAAGTAAATTTTAATATTTCATAAGTGTTAATAAGATTATTAAAAGAAATGAAAGTAAAGTGAATGATTTAATATATATATATATTCACGCTCTCATTTCAAGATACTTAAGATTGGCCTATATAATCACATTTAGGTTTGTGTTTTTATTTTCTCTGTCTTTATATCTTTTGACTGGAACAAGAGTATCCTTGCATTTAACATAGCTGATTTAATTCTAGTATGGTGCAAATGAGAAGGGATTATTACCTCCTAAATAGAATTAGTTTCCTTTAATAGTTTTGACTGTCTGACAGCTTTCTTCAGATCTTAAAACAAATCTTTGAAATTTGAAAAGAGGTTTGTTATGAAATCTGAAAAAGATGATATCAAGTATAGAAATTAAATAATGCATTAAAGTTGGAGAAACTTTTAGCCTTAATCGTACAGACAGATGGGTGGATGAATGCTTAATCAGAAAAAAAAAAAGTAATAATATTAATGTTTTTAAAAACCTTTATTAGTAGAATGAATTTAGTTTATACCACAATATTATTATTTTTTTAATTCAAAGATGAGCAAAAATAAGGCACACTATTGTTGTTATCAAATAAACTTTTTTTTAACAATATAATTTTTAATTCTCTGTAAAAATCTATTTAGAGGAAATATCTGTCTTTTCATGCGAAATTTTTTGCTGAAAATATAATCAACGAAGGAGAGGTTCAACAATTTTTCATGTACTAGTGTACTTAGTTTTTCTGTTCCATATAATATTGTTCAGATTTTCTTTACAGATTTCCTGAGTTCCTTTTTATTATATCAACTTTGGTGTTTTTCTTTGTTGAGATATTTCAAAGTAGGTATTTGATTCAAATGTAATACATGTGTGTGTTATTTTTCTACAATTTTTTAAAAATAGTTGATAAGGTGATGGAGACAATTCTAAATTTTGTTGCAACTTTTAGTTTTTTTTAAAGACTTCTATCTTCCACTTTATTAATATTTATTTGTATGTATTTATATTTACAAATAACTTATTTGTGATTTATTTGTACAAAGTTTTCCCATTAATGATTAATCTGGCAAAAGCGTGTTAATAGATATGCAAAAGTACAATAATAGAAATGATGTTTTGGCTATATCATAAATCCACAAACATTTTTTTTGTATTAACTGATATTGCATATTAAAAGATATTGTATTAAACATGGTAACATTCTTTTTGTATCTGTTTTAACAGGACTGAAATCTCAAAGTAGTATTTTATATTACGCTATTTCATGTTAATGAATGTAAATATATTTTTCAGATTGATTCTTTATCGGCATCTATAAGGCAGTTGGAGATGGAAAGGAATCAGATTATTAAACAGTATGAAGAACAAAGAGAAGAAAATAGACGATTAATTTTGGAAAAAGACGGTAAGTATTAATTAATATTATTATTCAGATCTTTACAAGTTATGACAATAATAAAAGATTTACAAAATCACACTTTTTGAAAAAATATGAAAGTTCATGAAAGATTTTGATACAAAGTTTTTTTAATAAAATATTTACAAAAATTTATTCACAGAATGTGATTCAAATTAGTTTTCCCCACCTAAACATCTGTTCTTTTAATTCCCCAAATTATTTCGCTAAATGTTTTTGTGATTTGTTTGATTTTGTTTTCTTCCTCTCAAATAACATTTGGAATTTTTACCTTCAGAGTATATATATTCAATCTGTCCTTACATTTGGTGTCTCAAAAAAAGAAAATCATCCTTTTAGATTACTTGATAATAAGTTTAAGCATTTGAAATATCTACTGAAGGATATCCGAATATAAAGGTTTAAGGATAGAGAAAGAATTAAGATTTCTATATGGTAACAACTTATACATTGGACATAATTTTACCAGAAGCAAAATCAAAAAAGGACAATAGCAAAAAATAATTTGGGAAGTAGTTTAAAAAAATATAAAAATTGTTATTAATTAAACGTTTATTTTGTATTCTGTATGATATTGTTAACAGAGAAAAGCACTTTAGTGCATATGCTTTGTTTTAAGAAACCTCATTTTCAACTTTAGATAGACTAAGTTCTTTCTTTCTGTCAATCATGTAACACTTTGATATATGGTAAGTATCTGGAGAATCTTTGACTAAAATTATATCTACAACTATTGCATCAAAAGAGTTTATTGATGAAAAACTCACGATTTTCATAGAAGAAAACAAAAAATATTGCACAGTTGATTGAATAGTTATTTCAATGATATTGCTAATGTACAAATGTGGATTTTTTTCTGATCTATTGATTAAAAAAAAGATATCAGAATTGAAATGGAACTTTAATGCTACATGAACAATAAAAACTATAACACTCATACTCTAAATACTAGTAGAGTATTTCATGCTGATCAGATCTTAGCCACAATTATTACTCATAACAGGCATTCACTTTAATGATAATGAACTAAGGATATCGATATAGGAATATTCAGTGCAATAAAAAATATGAGCATATTTTTTATTATAAAGTTTCGATAGTTTCAATCGATCATCTTCAATAGGTTTCTACTGCAAACTAAATTGAAAGATGATTATCCAAAAATCAATAAAAATCATATTTGAAAGTTTTTTCTGATATTTTTATTATAATTTAATACAAAATTCAGATATTGGACTGCTTATCTCCATGAATGTAGATTGCACTTTATATTACACTCTGTAAATTATTTTAAATTAAATGCAGCGAACTTAGCACTAGAATTCCAAACACTTGTTTGTAAAATGATCATCAAGCTGAAGTTGAATTTATTGTCACGGATATTATTTATACACTCAAGTATAATCGAGCTTGCTGTTTTATCACCATTAATAAAAATCATTCCAATTTATATATATTAGTTAACTATAGGATATAAAAAATCAACTGCTTTGACATTTAGGAGATTGTAAGATGTTCAAGCACATCATGACAGCAGTCCATGAATTTTTAATTCTCAAATCCTCAGTCTACCACACTATTAATTCATGCATGGCAGTGTAATGATGCTTCATTGAATTGAGAATTTATTATGTTTATTGTCTTTGATAGTGTAACTATGAAGCACAGCTTATATTTCTATAAGAGGAACACAGTAATTGAGTGCTTCCTGGCATGCCATAAAGTTAAACAATCCATTTATCACAATTAAGACTGATTTAAATGGGGATAATTGTTTCAAGAAGGTCAAAGGTGGTATTTGTTTTTGTAATTATCAGATGTTATACTATATTTTATCAAAAGTGAACAAAATATATTGAGATAAGACTAGGTCAAAATCTAAGCAATAGACAAATAATTTTTTTTTTAAAAAGCTTATTATTACAAGATTTAATATAAGTGATATGCTTGCACAAATGTTATATAGAAATTAAATATGCATAATTACTCCATCAATTGTACTTACGCAATGTTAAGTATTAAAAGAAAATATATATATATGTTTGAAATGGAATGTTTTTAATATGTATGCTTTATCAGTGGTTGCTTATTGAATTTGAGACTTGGATACATAGCAGAAGAGCACTATAGAGACTTTAGACCACTCAACGCCATATGGAGATATACATATTACAAGTAACAAATAAAGATGGCAAACAAACATTGTTGAGAAAACAAATAAATATCACTGACATCATTGAAAGAAATTTAAGAGAATAAAATGGAGCTGGATTGTACACATTGGTAGAAGAGATAATAATAGATGGACAGTTGATGTTTTAAATTGAATTCCAAGATATTATTAGAGACCACATTTGAAATGGATGAAATAAGGAAGTTTTCTAGTTTGATGTAGAAAAGAAAGACCAGAGATTGCAGAAAGTGGATTAAACTTGTAGAGTGACTTTCATTCTACAATGGATCAACGATGATTGAAAATTATTATTAATTTTTTTATTATTAATTTTTTATAGTTTAGTTTTTATGTTTTGGGTTTTTAAAAGATTTGAAAAATTTTTGGATTGAGTTGTTTTTGCTTTATATTATTTTGTTTTATTATAATTTTATATGAAAATATGAAGAATAAGAATTTTGGTTGTATTGATATAATATTTGTATAATTTTTTATGTTATAGATCTGAAGAAGGCTGCTAGTACAGTCGAAACTGTTATAGTAAATAAAATTATTTGCTTAAAGTGTTAAAGGAGTGTTGATGAGTTTATAGTGAATGACAAATATATCATGTTATAAAATAGAGATGCTTGTTATTCATTATAATACATAGTTGTGAAATAAATTTAGTAAATGAAATAAGCAATTGTAAAAAAGCTAGTGACAATAAACTGTGCTTACACCTTAATAACTTTGTATTGTAACTGAGTAATGGAGATTGCTAGTTGCAAATACCATTTGGAGATACATCACCAACAGTATTTGCAATTATATTCTGTATTTGCTGATTATCCATCTATTTTTCTAAAGATTGAATTTGTATTTTAAATGCATGTGTTGATTTATTCAAATGTTATAAAATAAGAAAAAGTAAAAAATTATTTTGACATGTTTGGAATCCAAACATTGATGAATATTCATAATTAGACTGGGAAGGCTGATACCACATATGCATGTGTTGATTTATTCAAATGTTATAAAATAAGGAAAAATAAAAAATTATTTTGATATGTTTGGAATCCAAACATTGATGAATATTCATAATTAGACTGGGAAGGCTGATACCACATCTACTTTTAGCAGTCTCACTAAATACAAACAACAGATCTATTATTTTATGCTTAAGACAATGCATAGCAATATTTTGAAAGAGCTACATCTATTACGAGGCATTACCCTCTATGCTTACTTCAGACATCGTCAATATTTGATATTAAATCATGACAGAAAAAAGACTGTTAAAACTTCCTTATAAATTTACCTATTTGTGATTATATAAAGGGGTATGGTGGTGCAATAAAGTATTATTTGTGATTGTATTTATACGAGCCGAATAAGCAATATGACCATATTCTGTAATTTTTAAATTATTTAATCTTGAGAGTCATTTCATCTAATAAATTTGTTTTTGTTTTTTTATATATTTTTGCACTCTTTTACAGCTCCCACTGCACTAAATGGAGAAATAATTGGAAAGGAATCTTACGATGCTCTATTAAATGCCATGCAGTTATTAGAGGTATTAATTTAAAACTCAATTTGTAATTTTCATTTATTTAAACTTATTTTTAACATGTATATTTACACTATGTTGATATTTTCAAATTAAAATGGGATTGAATATTTAATCACTGCAATATTTAAAAGTCCCTTTTTATTATTCACAGAACTTTAATCTTCCTTAAATTGAAAATGTCATTATGCTGATATTATCATTGCCTATTAAAAAAACTAATTAGATAGGAAATCTACTTTTTTTACACCAGTTCTGCTATCTTGGGTACACTTGAGTAATTTGCAAGTATCTATAATTATTAAAATAACTAATGACACCATGATGGTGAAAAAAAGATATAAATACAGCACTAGTGTCTACTAACTTGTGTGTTATTACTAACAATTGTGTGTATTCAACATGAACTCATATCAGATCTCGATAACATTGCAAGCTATTTGGCGTAGATGCAAAATATTAAAAGATTTTTGGATTTTAGACTGGTATCTTGATTGTAAAAATGGAATATATGAGGGCTACTGGAGGTAAGATGCTAATTACAGATTCAAAATTCATCACCGATAAGAGTCATCAATTAGAAACTATTCTGGGCTTTGAATATGATAACTCTGGATAAGGATTTAATGAACACTATAATCTAGCATGCATTGATTCTAAAATTCGCACAAGTGGTAAAACTGGAGTAGGAGAAATAAATTTGGTTATTTAAAAATAATAGATAAGAGAAGGTTATGATGCTTTGTTGGTATTTATAACAATCTTAGCCAAAGAATGTGTTAATAGTAGACACTAAAATAATTAGATATTGAAATGATGTTAGGGCCAAATAATTATGTGAATTTTAAGCTGATAGCTTAATAGTTAAAAAGATGGCTGCTATGCATTAGATCTAAAAAAAAAAAAAAGTCTAGATACACTAGATCCTGTTTCAAAACTTCTCACTGCTGAAAACCACAAACTATAAACTTGTCTGGGGATATGGTTAGGGTAGCATTAGATAGAGAATTATTAAGCCCTATTATTTGTGATATCTATTAATTAACCAAGTTTACATTTAGTGGCAGGATTCTAATAGGAGAAATAGATTATGTGTAGGGATGGATCACGCAACGTTATGTTGGGATTAAAATTTATTAGAATATGGATTGATTATAACTTGCAGTATTAAATGATGTTTTGATTTTGGAAATATTACAATGGGAATTATTTAATATGATTATAGTGGAATGTTCCTCTTTATTAAATTATTGCACAAGTATGGTTAGCAGAAAGAAAGAACTGTTTGGTATTATTTTTCATAGTCAAAGGGTAGATAGAAGGAACCTATAATTATTATAAACCGATCATATAGAAACTGACATGATATAAGGTCTATATAACTATGTGAGTAACTTAGTTTGGGTTCAAACCTTAGGTTTTTATATATATCAGTATATTATTGAATAGTTTAAAGATAACTTCTGTGTGCATAAGCTATTAGTTCCAGTTTTGAATTCTAGTCTTTTGACAAAAGTCTAAAAAATGCTCCTAAATTAGGGGATTTTGTAGCAATATGCCATTTTTGGTGCCTATTGACTATTAATATTCAAGCTTATAGTAAATGGTTCTAGAGTAGGTTGAAGACAATTATATATATCCTGATACTATAATCTATTGATTAAATACCTTGCATTGCCATTTTTTGATTTTTTTTTTTTTCGAAACAAACTTGTCTTTGTGAAAAACACCATGCTTTTACATATAATGATAATTTTCTGTTCTATTCTCATCCATATCTTCTCATTGGAAGCAGTCATTGTTATATTTTCATAAGCCATCTCTCCCATAAAACTGACGCTTAAGTTTCCATAAAATAATTTTTTAGTCAATTGTTCTTCTGTGCTTAATATATATAGTACATTTAAAATATGCCTTATAATTGTGACATTTCTAATTTCTTTTATCCAGACTTATCATACATTTAAAGGCCTTTTATAATAGAGATTTAGAAAAATGTACGTTTTATTTTGTATAACATTTAATTTTCTATATGTAACTTACTCTATATCAAATAATGGCCTTTTCTTATGCTTATACAAGCTGCTACAACTAGCAAATCTTTTCATGCAATAGTGTCACCTAGTGCATGCTCTAGTAATCATTTGATATTGAAATATTGTGCATTATAATGGGAAGGCATTGAATAAAGATTACAATGCATAATCTTCTAGAATCTAGTGATTGTTACAGTTTTTATTAGGTAGCATTATGGAGAGGAAAAATTTACTATTGTTTTAACTTATTCTGCAGACTAGATTAAGTATTCTCACTTAGAATGTTTTACACTTTAATGTTATCTGTCACATAATCATTTTCCCATTCATATGTGTGTTAAATCTATTTATAGCAGCTTTTTTTTTTGATTTCTAGAGATCAAGATTTTTTTTAAGACTGTTCATAGTCCAAACTTTTTTTTATCTCAGTACTTTGGTAGTATACTAAGTTTGGCTAAAGTTTCATTAAAAAATATGGGAATAGCTTATTCGTTCTTTTCATAATAACTGCCAAATATTGCATTTGACAAAGTTAAATCATTTTTTCTCTGAAGAATATTCAATCCACTTAATGGTAAAGTATTGATAATAGTTTTCCAAAATATGCCAGTTGAATGAAGTGAGATAATACGATGAAGCTCTCCTTTCCATAAATGCTAATGGTAACCAATTGTTATTTATATTTTAATTTTTTTAATTTTATACAGATGATATAAGAGCTTCAAGTTGTTATTCACATACTCCAAAGAAGTAAAATTAATATTTTGGAGGTACAGAATTTACACATTTGACTATCATTGAAATTTTAATAATTTCCTATATTATTATTGTACCTCCTACTATTACTCAGATTATATTCTGTTATGGAATATAGAAAACCAAAATTTCAGTATTAAAAATGGGATCAGAATTTATGGCTCTCAATAGCAGAGGATTTATCGTTAAACTGTCAGTTTACTTGAGATCTTTCTATCGAGGAATTTCTTAGCTTAAAAATATTCAGTTTCAGACATTGCATGGTGTAAATCACATTTGCACTGGTCTATAGTTTAGAGCAGTGATGAAGAACTTTTTTTATGTGTGATTTAGATATTTATAATATCATTTGCAAGCCATACAAAATTATCAACTTAAACATTAGCCTGTTACATTTGATCAAAATTTAATTCATTTATTCCTAATCATTAATGGTGGGAAAGCGTTTTGACTGGTAGACCATTTTCAACTTTCCTTTTTTAAATGAGGGCCATAATGTTTTTGTGAATCAATTCACCGTATAACTTATTCTTCAGGACATAAAATTTATATTCCTGAAATTCTTTTTATTTTCTGGACAAGATGTCGCTAAGTATACAATGTAAATTGAAACTTTAAAATAGTTTCATCACACTTATAAGGACAAAAAAAAATATTTGCCGAAAAACATATATACAATTATTGCTGATGAATAAAGACATTCCTGTGAAAAGGTGACTGGTTCTCTTAAATTGCCTTGTAACACCATCACTAAATCAATAAATGTATTACATAGCAATATGGTTAGTTATTTACAATAAAACTTTTAAGATGCTAGCATGTCTGAATCACGAATTACAATGTGAAATATAGCAATGTCACAATGGAATAAAGTGCTAATATTAAGTTTTGTTTTATATTGGGTTAAAACTGATTAAAAAATGATTCATACTGTATATGGTAGTGATGCTATAATTCAGAAAAATGTTTTCAAACGGTTTGTAAAATTTCATGATGCCAGGAAAAGCATTGAAAATAACTTGTGGAGATACAAAACACATTATCACATATATCAGACATACTATAGCAACTTAAAATTTTTGTGGCAAATAGCTAAATTATATATTACACATGTTGATTCAGAAATGATGCTGTAAGCATATCACATCTTTTCACTGGGACATATGTATAAGTTGTGTATGTAATCAGTTGCTTGGGAAGTCATTTGACTTTCGAATACCAAATTAACCAGCTGAACACACTTTTTGAGGGTAATATTTTTTTTTTTACTTTTGGGAAACAATTTAAATACAGTAATCCATAGATAATAATGCCAATTACATCCTCAAATTAGTTTCTAGCTATTGGTTTGAACTCAAATTTGTATAATTGCAACATCTGACATTCGCCTAGCAACTATATGTTTTGGATGATTTCAGTTTCATACTAATTGTAGGTACTTTTAATCTATTGCATAATATTAAAAAAGTCAAGTAAATCCTCGATATTTATATATGCAAATCCAATCTTCTTTGTTGGAGGTCATTGATTAGAAAGTAGTTTGGATTTAATTGACTACCATCTAGTGCCCAAGAAAAAGGGCTTGCTGTAGAATGATATAATGGATTACTTCTAATAAAAATATTGAGGATAATCTGAGAGAGTCATGATATTTTTTTGAGGAACCAAGAAGCTTCAGTTTTTTGATCTATTTATTTCTTTTGTGCCCAAATTGTTCAGGACATTTAACATGTTTCAAGGCATATGTTTAT
This sequence comes from Epiperipatus broadwayi, assembly GCA_028023455.1. NCBI lineage: Eukaryota > Metazoa > Onychophora > Udeonychophora > Euonychophora > Peripatidae > Epiperipatus > Epiperipatus broadwayi. The sequence goes on along the minus strand of JAQFVV010006259.1, from coordinate 1,864,458 downwards.
ATAGTCATACAAAAATATGTTTAAAATGAGATCAACTTTATTCTTTGCCTTTTTTCACTATTTTTATTGATATTGTTGTTACTTCATGAAACAATACATATGGATAACAACAATATAGATGTCATTGGTTCTCTGGTTACTATGCTAGCACATTAAAAAAGAAATCTCTCTTTATTGTTGCTCTTCCATGAAGAGAAGCTGGCTTAAATTTTGCATTTTGATAATAAAATATATTAAAACTACACAGCAATGATTTAAAATAATATTTTATAAAATTTTAGTTATTTTTTTTTTTTATATATAAATGGTAAATAGAATATTAATAGGTATATTGCTCTTTAAATATGTATAAGATATTGCTATGTTTTAAATCTGATTGTAGGAACGGTTTACAAGAGCTATGGCAGAAAATGCTGATCTGAAAGATAGTAACCAAGAACTGGAACATGTAGTTATGCAACTCCAGGGAGAAACAGATACCATAGGTCAGTCAGTGTTTATAACATTCATTTAAATTATGATTCTCTGTGACTTAGTTATTACATTATTAATCATTAAAATGTAGATTGAAAAAACTTATTTTCTGTACACTTTCTTATTAAATTTTATTCAATTCACATAATTAAAAATAATCATCTGATCCCAATTTTTTTAAAAAATCTTCATTTATTTGTTACTGAATCAAAAATGAATATTGTGAATATCCAGAATTCAAATTTTTTCTTTGTATTTTTGCAGCCAATTTTTATAGTCTTTTTCAAGGATTTCAAGCAATATAAAATATAAATGTACTAATATTCTAACATTTTTAATGAGCACATAAATTTTATGATTTATCAAATATAAAACACTGAGAATTTAAACCTATTCATGAAACATATCCAAATAATTTATTAAAATAGTTCACAAACAAGATTCCTGAAGTATCATTGAAATGAACTTGAAAACAACATCCACTTTTTGTTATATCAATGCCAATCTATTTTGTCAGATAAAAAATTATTATTTTATCTGACCTTTCATTTATTATGTAATAATAAATCATTGATCCTTGAAAAGGTTGAAACTTTCTATTAGTAGTAATTTTTATTTTATATTAGTCAAGTCGGCTTACAATTTTAAACACTAATTTAGATGAAATTTTAGTGAGCAGGAAAATAATTTTATGGCTTATCAATTATGAAATGTTAAGAAAATAAAATTGCCGCTAATAGAAAACTTCAACATTTTTGAGTATTAATGCTTGATTATTACTATATAATAAGCCAATAAATAGGTATATAAGTGGTCAACTTTTATTTAACAAAATAGATTACCATTGATATAATAAAAAGATGGGCATTATTGCTTGTTTATTTAATTGATTCTTCAGGAATCTTGTTTGTGTATTATTTTTAGTAACGTTCTGGGAATGAGTTTCTGTACTAATACATATATGTGTGAAAAAATGAGTAGGGAGGAGATGTAGACACTATATATTACCAATATGTATATAAACTACTTAATACTGGAGTACAACCCCCGCCTCCCTGTTTGAAGGGGTGGGGAGAACCATAAAAATGGGTCCAACTTTAAAACAAGAAATTTGTTTAATTATTCATTATAAGGAATTTTTAATTTAAAATAAATGGCTAAAGTGATAGATTAATCTATAATACAATGTTAGGGTTCTCTTTTAAAATAGCAAATGTAAAAAAAAAGTATAATTGTTTGACTCTTTCAGTTTGTTTTGTTATTCATGGTTGCATTATTTCAACAGTATATTGTAAATTCAGCTACAGTATGATAATCTATTGATATGTTCAAAATTGTCTACTAACTATGCTAATAAAAAATTAAATCATTACAATCCTTGAATTTATAAAAGAGTAAGACAAAGTTATTCTCCATTGTAAATGTAAATTTTAATAAGTTTAACTGATAGAAATATATTTATTTGGTACTTATTGCAAAAAGAAATGAGAAATAATATTATTGATTGGACATTAGATACGAAAGCTAAAAGCAGGATTTTGGTTGACGATATAGGCGAGAGAAATCAACATTTTATGCTACTAGGCCAGAAGTAAATTAAGAATATGAAGAGTTTAATTCGGAGCATTTTAATACTTTATTTTATTTTATTATGACATCACAGGGAAACTATAGCTTAGGAATGTAAAGTCAAAGAAAAGGTTTTAACATAGGGAATTCTCAGTTTTTCCTAAGTAGATAACTTATTTTTCCATCTGTCAAATTAATCTTCTCCAGTTCCTAATCAATAAAAATGCAATATTAAAACTTTGTTACTTTAAAATATTATTTTTATTATTAAATCTTGTAAGTTTAAATTATTTTTTTTATTTATATTTTAAATAAACTTTTGAAAAAAAAAGTGATATTGGAAAAGTGTTTATTGCTTAGAAAGATTGAAAAGTGAAATAAGATAATGGTTAATCATGATAAACACACTGCATCATCACAATAACAAATGTTCCATTGAGAAATCTGAAAACCCAAACATAGATCAATTTGGAGAAATGTATCAATAGAATTGTTTAATAATGCTAATTTAGTATTAAATGTGGAAAATACTGTCTTTTCTCTAGGTAATAATTTTTGTCAGTAATTACTTGCTGATATATTTATATATATGGGTATTGTTCTGTTCTATCGTGTCAGCCGCTTGATGGCGCTATTTCTAGATAAATTGCTAGAAATATGCTGCTTCCACGGCCGCAGCCAAGCAGATGGCTTTCTTTCACAGAAAGTCAGTTTTACTCAGCTGCTGGCTAACAGCTGAGGCATTTTTTCTATGTTAAAAGCACAGAAAAATACCTTCATTGGCTGCCATAGTTCCTTGCGTTACGCACTTTATCTTAATGCTGGGTTGTATATTTTTTTTACAGCATTGTGTGAGGGTGTGTTGACTGCATCGTGTCTAAATAATTTAACTTTTCAGCTCCAACTGTTTTTGTCCCTGTGAACTGATCTACTGCTACGTTATAACAGTGTCGTCAATGTTCCATCAGGACTGTGTAACCCTCACAAATTATAATTTAGGATGCGGTAGAGCACTATTTCAAAAATCATGATCAAAGTAACATAGCGTGATAAATCGTCCGAGACAAGGAAGATGGCTGCTTCCAACTCTGCATATTGGCAATTGCCAGATACCCGAGTCTGATTTCATTTTAATAATTTGTTATAATTATTAACTTTAGTGGGTCGTTTGCAATCTAATTTTCTTTCTCCCCCCCAAAACGCAGTGTCTGAATAATTACTTTCCAAAAAAGTGTAAAATTTAATTTCATTTCTTATTATAAAAAGTACTGTAACTTTTGATCCAAAAAAAAAAAAAAAACCAAAGAAGCCTGTCTCTGATTTTTTACTGTCAAAATACTTCTTCGCTGTATTTATTATTATTTGTTAGTAAAAAAGTAGCGTAATTTTTTATATACACAATACAAAAAAATACTACTCTGATTAATTAAAAGTTAAATTTTTTTTTTATTAAAAAAGTACTGTAACTTTTCCGATACACAAAAAGACAAACCCAAAGAACCCTGTCTCTGATTAAATACTGTCCAAATAAGTCTCTGCTATATTTACTATTATTTGTTATTAAAAAAGTAATGTACTTGTTATTATACACACACAAAAAGGCAGTCTCTGATTAATTTACTATCCCAAAAAGTCCAAAGTCGGATTACATTTTTAAATTATGTTGGAATTTTTTAATTTTATAAAAATCGCTGGCCTGGGAACGTTATATCAATGTGTTTTTGCTTGGCATCAACGCCATCAAGCGGCTGACACGATAGATCAGAACACTACCATATATTGTAATCATATGGGAATAGGACTTAAGAAATAGAAAGATGGAAAACATCATCCTCCAAAAATGAAAGAATAGTTGTGAATAAAATCACGACTGTTTTATTGAACATAAAAAATACGCACAAATCAGTATTGGAAAGTCATTAATAATCAATATATAAGTGATAAACGTAGCTTCACTAGCATTAATATCTAAGGAGAGTCACTAGTCAACAATCTTCTTTTGAGTATAGATTTAAAATAAGTATACCGTAAAATCTTAGACTAGTCAATATCTAGCCAATGCCAAACTTAAAACACATCATAAAAGCAATTCATACTTCAACTGCATGCCCGTTAGTGCTAACATAACTATAAAAATAAGTCTACATCAAAAATGCTGGGATCATTGTATCAATGCTGATCATCATCAGTGCTCTGGATCATCTGGTACTTTGAGTTTATTGGCTATCAAAATAATTGTAAAGTGAATGGACTTTAAGGATAATCTTTAACTTTGCATCATCCAAATAATCCTATAGAGAACTATCTAGATTTCTCCAAATGGGATTGTAAAGATCCTAGAGAGTGAACAGTAGATAATATAAATGCTTAATTCATTTTATTATTAAATAATTTTACTGAGGTAACCTACAAATCCCATAAAGCACAACTATATGATGACAATCATCTACACACACATATATAATTATAATTCCCTTATTATTTTTTTATAAATTAATATTTAATCTAGATGAGTTATTTGCCTACAATAGTCAAACCTTCCAAAAAATATTTCATAATAAAGAAAGAAAATAATTTTAAACTTGACCCGCTCTCTCCGTTTTCTTTGAAAATGAGGCTGTCGCTACACAATCTTATTCTAGTAAAAAAAATCTTTTAACATAAAACTAATAAAAAGAAAAATTATTCAATATTTTCAATTATTCATTTCTTTATAAAGTAATATTTATAAATGTAGATTTGCACATTATAATACTTTATCTGACTAGGGATATTTTTAGTCATTTTTTGTATTGGCCTAATTAAGTGACTTTTAAATTCTTGTAAGTATTAGTTCAGTCATTCTGTTGGCTCTTTTTTTATGTAGCTTTTCCGGTAATTTTCATCTTTTTAATTTTTTTTATTGCTTTTCCTTTATAGCTCCATGTTCCAGTTTAACAATTATTTTTATTTCAGATTAGCTTTTTCTTCTTGTTGCTTCAGGTTTTACAGTTTAAAAGTTTTTTTCATTACAGGTTAACATAAGTTGAGAGCCATGATTTTGGCTGGAATAATATAATAAGGCTTGTTGAAAGTTTCACCCAGGAATATTTTCCTTTTTCATAAATTCCTTTTAGTGAAATTGATTACATAGTTTGGTCAGTAATGATCAGTTTTTAGCAAGAGCATAGCACATGGTTCTTGTAAACTTCATATTATACTGCTTTGCAAACATCTTTTTTTAACTAAGTGTGAGATCAATCATCAAACTTTTAAGCTGAATTTCTGTTTGCTTTAATTCTACTGCCCATATATTCTTTCATTTTTTGAAAAAAATCCTGTTATCAATTTTCTCTCCCATCATTTGACTATCTCATCAGTTACTGTATTAAGTCTTGACAAATTGATTTTTTTTTTTATAAGGAAGATCTTTTTTTCCAAAAAAATTCTTTTGTTATTTATACACTAACAGAAAACCTATTTTCTTCAGAGATAAAGATCTTAATCTCTTTTTGTTTTTTTAAAAAAAGCATATTTTTTTTTATTTTGCAGCTATACCTAATAAAAATTATATTATTAAAATGTATTAAATTTGTCACATGATCGTTTCATGTATGTAAATCTTTTAATAACTTTAACCTCATGAAATTCCTATTTAAGAATTAGACTATCCTACAGTTAACGTGAGAAGACATAATTCTTCTCAATATATATATATATAGCTTCTCATACTATCGATATGCTTTTGGAGTAAAAATGTGTTATGTAAAATAATCTTAATGATATTTGTTATATTTTTGAAATATTGAAGGTTGTGTGCAATAATGTAAGGGATTTACATTGTGGCTAATAATTGGCATTCACTGGCATTTGTTCTGGTTCAACTTCTAAATAATTTATCAAAAAAAAAAACAATAGATGACTTGTCTTTTAATTCTTTATTACTTAAATAGCACTTGACCTCACCAACAATTGAATTACTCTATGTAGTTTACTGTTAGATTCTGGAACTCAAGAATATATGTATCACAGCCCAATCTGTCACTTTCAAATGAACTCTTGAGCTATAAAGTCATTGAGTTATTATTTTTATCATCATCATTATTTATTCATAAAAATAAATAATTAATTAAAAATTCTAATACTACAATATTTTGAATATCAAACATTACCCATAGTCACCAGAATTGTAAGTATTTTCATTGAAAACTAGGCAGTTAAAATAATTCACTTAAATTTCTACAATCTGCCAGCTATTAATAGAGATTGTATTTTGATTAAGACATGTTTTTTTTTCTTTTGATTATTTTCGATTTTTCACAGAAAATAACAATTAGCCATCATTTTGAATATACGTTAAATGATTTGGAGCATTGTGAATAATATCAATACAATTTAAAGAGAACGCATTTTCTCCCTGATGAGTTTTCTAGGGAGTTCATAAGAAATTTAAATGATGAAAGTGATAGTTGTAGATATGATAAGCTCTAGAGTCTATTATTTGTCCACCATACTAAACCATGCGATGCAATGTATTAGTCATATAAGTTTAATTTTCTTGGTTTAGATATCAAGGAATAAAAACATAATATTATTGTTGACGTTTATTTCTTTTTTTTAGTCTTTTTGGAACTATTTTACTAAGCATAAATTGTATCTGTTGCAAATCGAAATCTCTAAAAAGTGTTTGTTACGCTTTAAAATTTCTAAAAATACATTTTCATAATTAACATTTGTTGAATAATCAGTGTTATGTAAAAATCAGTTAAACCAATGCAAAGAAGACTTAATTAAAATTGCTTCTATATTTACATTCAAATTACAAATTTCAGTATCAAATTGAGCATTATGATTGACATTAAAGAGAAATTGCATTGCTGTTTTTACAAGTGACTTATTATGTCGATTATTGACAGAAACATATATCTAACAGAAATTAGTGGGTTTTTAATTAAACATTGCCTCTTGAAAGATTGTAAAAATTTCTATGCAGAGGATAAATAAAAATTAACAATTATTATTTGATAAATGGATGTATAGCAATTTTTAGTTTGAGATTAAACAACTGAATAATCTTTACCCATAGACACTTGACTAGCTGAATGAACGTTTTCTCCATCACCGTTTAGATACCTTTTCTATAGTGAGCTGTACAAGGTTATTTTATCTTGTATATTTTCTTAAATGAACATGTAATTACTTTCATCTGTCAATGTTGAAATCTATTTTAATTTACTCATAATAGATCTGGTAATGTTTATGCTTTTTCTTTTTAAATTGTTTTTAAAAATACATTGATTAGTTACTTGAGCTGGGGAGAAGAGGGAATAGTATCTATTCAAATAGGTAGAATTATGCATTTTTTTAGAATTTTAAAAACAATGTTCCGTTTCTTACATAATTTGTTGTATTAAAATATTCTCCATTGTTTGTTCATTGTATAGTCAATTGCTTAGAAGGTCAAGTGATGTCAAGCAGCAACTGGCTAGATTTTTTTTTTTTTAACTTTTCTTCACTGGGGATTCATCCAGGAACTGATTAGGATTCAAGACAATTATTCTAAGCACTGTCCTAAACTGTTCTCTTATTTTTTATCATATGCCATATAATACTAAATTGTCCATTCTCTTTACTACTGTTACACAATGCTTTATTTACCACCCTTTTTTACAGTTTCGATTGCCCCAGCAGTCTTCTTCAGAACTTTATATCTCCTAGCCTCAGTTCTAAATTCAAATTTTTCTATCATATGATTGTAAGATAATGTTCAACAATGTGTCAGGCAAAATTTAATAATTGTTTTACATTATAAACAATACTGAGATTCTCAACATTTATTGGTATTTTATTGATAGCTTGAGAAGCATCAATATGCAGAAAAACAGAAAAGTTAAACGGTAATAGAATCTTCATTGGTTTTTACAGCACTTTTTAAATGATTTTTAACAGTTGAATGGAATATTCTGTGCTTGATGAAAACTGATAGACAGATGGTTTAATGGCAACTTACAGTTCTTTTGTTTTGATAAAACCTGTTTCTTTATTAATGCTTAACCGAGAGATCGATATTTTATTGCCGTTGCTTAACTGGCAAACACTTGTGCTCTAATAATAATAATATGTGGTTAAGCAGTTTTCATGATATGGGCTGATTTGAAAATTATCTTTTTGGCATATCAAGTCAAAGCCTACCAAGTATGGAAATGAGATATGACATGCTGAATGAATTACTCCATTATTCAATCATTTATCTCCTGTAGAGAAAACAATATTTTTGCTTGTAGCATTTATTATTGTAGCCATATATTGTAATGCTTTTTAGTAATTTCTTTAACGACTGTACTTAAATTGCTATAACTCCTAGGATTACAAGCATTTTAAAACTGTAATGAATTTTCTTCAAAACAAAAGGTTCTAAAGTTGTTACAGCATTGATGTGCAAATACAGTTTATTGTCAATAAAGTTTACAGTGTTTGCACAGACATTTTGTAGATGGCTGATAAAATTGAAGTGTGAAAAAAAAGCAATATGAATAAACCATACTTATTCCTATCATATTAAATTCACTTGCAGTGATATTATATGAAAACTAGCTTTTTTTTTAAATCATAAATTATATTAATTATATATTTTTTTAAAACAATTGATTACTGTAGAGGACAGAGAACTAATTCTAAGAACAGTATTAACCACTAATAACGTTTCTTTTAGGTGAATATGTAGCATTGTATCAAACCCAACGGAGTGCCTTAAGACAGCGTGCCTTTGAAAAAGATGCAAAAATAGCTAATTTAGCTCGAGATAAAGAAGATATGAAGGTAATCAACATATATATTTTTCTCATATATATATATATTTCTTTTTTTTTTAAACAGCTTTTATTTAACTTAGAAACTATTTGTTTGTTTGGATTATATCTTGTAACTGATTTTTAACATATTTCTATTGAATGAACTTTCTTCAAATTTTGTACACATATTAGTGATCAATGATCATGCAATATTTCATTGTTGTTCTGCTAGTTGCCGAGTCTAATGGCAGACCACATTTCAAACCGCATTGAAATTGGTTTGATGAGTTTTCAGTGATGCACAATAAATGGCAGTATATTTTTTAACGCTTTTATTGAATTTCATGACTAATTCACTAAAAATCATTTACAATTAATTAAAGTAGAAAAAGAAATGAACAATGAAATATTAATTTCTTTTGATTGCTTAACTAAAATTTGGATTTTTAAAAAGTTAATTTAATTTTTTTACTTCTTCCATTCAGTTTGAAATATATAAACTATTTACAGGCAGATAATCTAAATATAACAAATATATACTGTAAAGCTAAAGTGACAGACTGTAATAATAATATAATAGGCATGCAATTAGTATTTTCTATGATATAGGTTTCATTATGTTAATAAATTTATCTTTATCTATAGATAAAATGTCTATTTATAATTTATTATCAATAGTATTGTATAACCTGCTTATTCTTTGCAAAGTAGAGTATTCTAAATGCAAAGTTTTAGTAGTTGATATTTCTATTTTCTCATGATACCTCGGGTTTCTTATTAATTCATTAAATTTAATTTTAGTTATACAATTTGATTAGCATAAGTTCTCGTGTATAATATTATATAAGAATATTAGATCTTTTAATTGTCTCTGTTTTAAAAGTGAATGGTGATACTTCTGATTTGCATTTATATATTTAATAAAATTATTAAATATTTTCTGTAGCATGTTTACCATTGTTATATTGTTTCTATTCCAAATTTCTAATCCAAAATGTATCACAGGCTGTATTAGAGCTTTAAATAATGAAATTTTTGTTTCTATGAAGTTTTTACCATTTCCCAATATTCTTCCTATAGATTTATAACTCTTTTTTTGTATTTCTTTATAGTCTATGTTCAATGAATTATTACTGTCAAAATTTATTCCAAGATTCTTGTGAGATTCTTTTTTATTATTTTTTTTGTTATCTGTATAATAATTTGCATTAAATATGATACAAGACAAACATTTCTCAACATTTATTTCCATGCTGTTATCAATGCAGCATTTTTCAGACTATTTATGGCATCTTGTAACTTAATCATATCACATGAATCACTTATTACCTTAATTAAATATCTTGTTCTCATCAGCATATAATAAAATTTCTGAATATTTTAAATTTTTCTATATCTGCTGTAAAAATATTAAATAACAATGGTGCCAAAACACCCTTTTGAGATACTTCATTGGTATTTATTAATTCACTAGATTCATTATGGAGATAGATATAAATCTTACGATCTTTTAAAATCACTGCCTTTATAAACATAAAAATTTTGTAAACAAAATTTAACAAACTGACAGTAACTAGGAGAGTGCATACTATTATGGATAAATAAACATCTCTTTGGAGTGTATATTTTACTCTTCTCATTATCGTCTAAATCTACTATTTATCTAAGAGCATAGACTGCAAATAGAAATAGATTCACTTTTCATCTGCTTTATAGATTGTCTTTGTTACTAGAAAATATTGCATTTAATATAATTAGTACCGTAAATGTTCTCACTCCAAAGTATTATATATGTATATATAAATGTACACTTACATTGAACTATCATATATGATTATAGTATCAAATTGCTCATTAAAAAACTGTTATGAAAAGATTAATTAGACAATAGTTGTACTTCTGTTTGCTTTTGTGTGTTTGATATTTTGAAGGTAGTTGTTTCATCATCATCAACCATTATCAATCCACTGCAGGATGAAGGTCTCTCCAAGTTCAATCCATCTTCTCTGATCTTTAGCTTCTCTTCTCCACATCATCCCTGCACACTTTCTTATTTCATCCATCCATCTCACACGTGGTCTCTTTCTGGGTCTTTTAAAATTTCTTGGAATCCTGTTTAAGATTTCAATTGTCCATCTATTATCATTTCTTCTAGCAATATGTCCAGCCCAACTCCACTTCAGTCTTTTAATTTTTTCATTGAGATCACTATCACCTGTTTGTTCTCTTACCCATATATTGTGTTTTCGATCTTTTCTTGTTACTCCCAACATGCATCTCTCCATACTTCTTTGAGTGGTCTGAAACCTCTGTATTGCTCTTTTATTAAGTGTCCAAGTCTCAGATCCATAAGTAAGAACTGGTAAAACACATTTATTAAAAACCTTAAAAAAATCCTATGTACCGGTCAAAACATGTTTATCCATCTAACATGAGCTGGAACTCACAAAATGTACTTCAAACCCAGTCCAGCCCAAGATTTAGGTCAGGGACCAACCTGGATTCAAACCCACTCCATAAGCCCCAGATCTAACACCTAATGAATAACATAATAGTGATGGCACATGAGAATTAATTTTAAATCCGGCCGACTAGGAGAGCGGAGAAGACAATGAGACATCTATTGACTATGACTAAACTAACATATATATCAACTAGGCTGTACATTTGGAAGTGGAGAAAAAGGAATTCGAACTACTCAAATAAGTTAGACAATAAAATTATTTTAATATACTGATAAATTATTATACATTTATAAATAAATTATAGACATTAATGTGTGCGTGAATGAGCAAGCGATTACATAGTGTCATTCACGCTATTAGTTATCATATGCTCTTTATTAGCTAAATAATATATTACAAATAAACACACATCTTTGGTAGGTCTAATATTAAAATGCCAATCAGTTAATAAAAGGAATTGCATAATATTGCTATTAACGCTTTGGATTACGGTTCTGAAACATGGTGACTAACATATATTTAGGGGAGCGTTCTGAGATTCATTATACATATGATATAAACTATTTTCACGCCACTGAGGTCGTGAAAATAAACAAAAGACAGTTGAAAAATTATATTTGAAACTATGACAAAATACTTAATGAAATTATTTTAACAATAGAAGGACGAACGCTTTATTTTCCCCAAGGCATATAGGTACACTTAAATATAGATATATAAATTACGAAGGTAGGATTGTATATGATTGAAATAAACTTAATTAATAAATAGAAGTAATTGGCATTTATATGTATCTTTTAAGCAAAGCTTAATTTTAATATTAGAGCATTAAAACTGGGTCATGAAGCAAAAGAAATAATAATAATAATAATACGAAGAGGTTTGCGGTGCTGACATAATAGCCTAAAAATAACTAAGAGGAAAGAAAAGGTCGTGCTTCTGGATGAAAAACGAAATGGATGGGCATAGCATGTGCCAGACTTATGGGTCACCGCTAGTGGCCTTTTTATACGAAGAAAGAATATGCATAGCGTGTGCCAGACTTAGGGGATCACCGCCAGAGGCATTTGATACGAAAAAAGAATATGCATAGCGTGTGCCAGACTTAGGGATCACCGCTAGAGGCATTTTTATACGAAGACGAGAATAAATCTATGGGTTCGAACCTGTCGTAACCCCCAGATTAAGAAGCACATAATATATATATATGAAGATAGGCTAAATGACAGAAACGCAGTAATGATATATGTCTCTAACAACATTGAATAAATTTTACAGCTTTAAAATAAATGACCCTTGTTTGAATACTATAATACGCCATGCAATTATAATATATATAGAGAGAGAATATTTCATTTAATAAAATATATGTTAAGATTTTTATCTAGTAAAAGAAACATTAAGATTTACATTTCAAATTAATAAACTATCCGTTAAGATTTGATTTAGTAACAGAAACATTAAGATTCACCCCCATCCCTTTTTCTGCTAGTTAAAATAAATCAATCTCATCTTCGTTGATTTTACAATAACTGAAATATTTAAATACAAGATTTGAAATTTTAAGAGTATGGAAAATATAAGAAGACTGGCAGTTATAGAAAATAATTAATGGGTCACTCTTTCAGAATTGAATAAAAACAAAACATTTTAAAAGATTTCAAAGCGTTAATTACCTTAAGTTCTAGATTTACAGAGTTAAACAAATCAATTTTTATATTAAAAAACGAACCTAAAATGTTGATTCATAAAACAATCTGGCGGACGTATTAATTAACAATACATTATATTTTAAGGGAACGTTAATAAACTTTATTCATGAAAGTTTACTTAAAAGACAGAAAAGATTTTTATAAATTAAGCTCACCAGTTTGTTTGAGATTAGCAAATTAATAAAAAAGCATATATATATAATCAAGTAATAAATATCTGACCGCACCAAAATTAAAGAAAGGTTAAAAGCATATGAGATAGGATTAGATATAAAGAAGTCATTTGAGAGCAAAATTACATTCACAGATATAGATAAAAAACAAAGTTAAAGAATATATTTAGGCTAGATTTAGTTTGAGGTGACGGCTTGAAAAATTACCTTGCAATTTTAAGAGTTCAATTTAAAATATGGCACGTGCACAGCGATTGAAATGCAAAATGAATTCTTCTTGGTGACAGCAAGCTTCTCTATTAGCATTTTTAAAAGTTCTCCATCGGGCTTTTACTTCACTTTAGGGTAGCAGAATATTATGGCCACGGAAGACGACCCACAGGGGTCCGGAAGAGTGGTGGATCTTCTGCTACATCACTTTTCAGTTTCAAGCAAAATGAACTATGTTTATAATACCTCTCTCTAAAAGTAGCTAATCTCCTCTGTGATTCAAAATTCAGTCATTTTATACTTTTTCTTTTATCAGTTGTTTTTGAAGATGCAATTGTAAGATAACGTCCAAAAATAAATTCAAATCTATTTCCAGATTAGAAATAGATTTGACAACATGTTTTTAACACAAGTAAATCTTTAATCTACTTAATCCCATTTATTTTAAGTAAAACTTTAATTAAAAAATACCTACCCCAGATTAAAACAATAGTGCTTCCAGCCCCTAATTATTTTTAGACAATTAATAACACTTGCATCTTCCATATTGGATTTTATAAAAATATATAGTTTAATAGAAAAACAAGCAATTTAAAAAGGAAAAGTTAAAAATGACATATAAGAAATATTTAAAACATCAATATTTTGTTAGTAAGTTTTGCTCCTATGTATATATTTGAGCCGCATCTATAATACTTTAATAAAAAAGAACTAATAATTAATAAAAAGAATTAATAATAATTTTAAAACATGTTATTGAAACATTAAATTTTATAATTTAGGCGCGCATCTCAAACATATACATTAAAATATATACACGACAAAAAGGACCGGGATGGGAAATAGGGGTTTGAACACGGGTTAGTAGGTAGAAACATGAAGCACAATCTTAAGCTAAGATTGACTGCTTTAATAGGTATATTTCCTTTTAGTATCAAGTTATTTCTACCAAAAGCATTCCAACCATTTTTAATTCTATGATTAATTTCATCCAATATGTTTCCATCTGCATTAATAATCTGACCATGATATTTGTAGCTGTTAACTTCTTCTAACCCATCATAATCAATCTTTATTTTCATATTTTTAGGAAATCCATTAATCATTACTTTAGTCTTTTTAACATTTATCTTTAGTCCTACTTTTCTATTTTCATCTGATAACTCCTGCAACATTTGTTTACTAGATGATAATTAAGCAGATTTTTTAATTACATATTGCATATACATATAATCCTACAATGTTCTTGTATTTTGAAGTTAGTTAATAGTTAATGGCTTCTAATTACTAATTGTCCTGTTTGTAAACACTCTGAATGTAGAATTCTTAAACATTTATCTCATTTTAATTCAAGATTTGCCTAGGAAAGGATTAACTTAATGAGAAATATTATCAAAAGTAACATTGTTTTTTTTATATATATAAAAGTTCAATTATTCATGTTTAATTTGCTATTTGTATTTTGTGACTATTATTCATGTAGTGGGTTTTATTTATTTATTTATTTATTAATTAGAAAAAATTAGGTCACCTTCAAGATTTAGTTATGAAACTGTTAAGGGATCACCAACAACTTCATCCCTATGCTAAAATGAGTCCAAGTGAAGTTTCATTGGTGAAGGATTCTAAGCAGATATTTCAAGTCGTGAATGGCGAATTAGAGCAACCACCTTCGGAAGGTATATACATTATTGAATCTTAAATGGATAAGTTTTATGAACGTTTTTTTAAAAATTTGATTCTTCAAAATTCATATATATAAATTTTTTTTATTGCATAGATAAAAAATTTTTATATTATTTGACTTTTCAGATTGGCCGGATATTGATGGACCAGATCAAGACAACTCGATTCTAAATGAATCTAAAGAAAATATAAACAATGCAGAAGTATTCTCACACTGGAAATTCTCACCAAATAAAGAAGGCACTGAAGATAGGACTGCTCAGGAAATAATGCAATTACTGGAAGAAATAGGAACATCGAACATTGTTGAAAAAATATCAGTGGAAGAAAGGAACTTCTTGCCATGTAAATTCTGCAGAGGAAAGATGATGATTGTTTGAAATCAGTTAGACTTTTTTGTAAAATTATGTATTTTATTAGTAAACAGGGAGAGGGAAAGAGGAGGGCTCTTCCGGATTATCCCTACTAATGTACAGAAAACATCTTGTGAATAACCGTGTATGAGGCGAACCTGGTGCTGTGATTGTACTAATGGTGCTTTTACTTTCTTATTATTGAATTGCATAAAGGATATTGATTTTTCTTTTTGTTGATACATTGATTTTTTTTTTTAACATTCCATAAATATAAATTATAACTTATTATTATCTAATCTAGAAACTTTGCATAAACTTACATTTTTTGTTTTATTATGAGGGTATAACTTTTTGTGGAATGATTATTACTCTCGTTCCACTTTTGCTTTCAAATTTAGCTTTACTAAATTGAAGTTAGTATATTATCATGCAGCTCAATGGAAAAAAAATGTAAGTGACCATTCTGTTTTTATGTCAAGAATTGTAACCCCATTCTTTTGTAATTAAAAAGTACTCTTGATATATACTTACCAAATGAAATTATCTCAAAGAAAATGGTTTATACTGTTTAGTCATTGCTAGTAGAGCTATTCAGTGCATAACTGGTCAGAAGTTTGGTTAGAGTAACTTAAATGTCCTATCCACTTCACAATACAAGACTGAAAAGACATCTTTTTTTTTTTTTTTGTAATATAACTTTTTATGCTTATTTTTAATTCTTCTAGTTAAAACTGTAAATTTTTAGTAAGGATGAAATTAAATTTTCAAAACATTATTGAGCATATGAGCTAAAGAAACATTGGAATAGTGGGCTCTAAAATATCTATTTATATTCATTGTTTTTTTTCCTAATATGGAAAATAAAAATCATTATTTCACATAAACGTAAATTTACACGTGTAGCTGTGTATACAATGGAGATATTTATGTAAAACATTACACAATATTGTTGTTTAATAATTTCGGAGATTCATATCTTCATTGAGAATTAGTTTGACAATCATTAAAAATAGACGTTAGGTGAAGAAATATAAAAATATTTTGTAAGCATTTTTCATGCTTCATCCAGAATCGAACAGAATCTTCTGCTTATATGCGAGCATATAGTTATTGAGCCAATAGCTCAGGAAAATTACGTTAAATTGATTTACCTGAAAGAGCTAGATTAATGAGTCATTTAGAGGATTGTGTAATATTCAAGCAGTTGAATTTCAGTTCAGAGAGTTTTAGCTCACAAATCTTTCATTACTACTATGTCAAGCTGCCGGAAAGCACAAGGAAGATAGTGTACTATGATGAAGCAATTATTGTTGTTAGTTGTTTACTATTGCTTGATAAAAATATTCTCTGTTTAAAAATTATTTCCAATAGGGAAAAACATCAATACAATTGAATATTATGCTGCATACTTACCAGCACAAGTTTATTGATATCCATTTTCAAAAAATTTATTTTTGATTCTGGTATGGTCTGAAGCAAACATGCATTGGTTATGAGATTAGGTACATTACAAATACACCAATTTCAATGCAAGAAAAAATAGAATCGTTGATTTATTAGTTATGAGTTTTACTTTCAAATTACTCGATGATTTTAAACTTGAAGCAGATGTCCTTGCACTTTTGTGACGATCAATAGAGAAATCTTTTTAGCTACCCATATTAAAAATTCTAAAGGTCAATGAACTTGAATGATTTAGCAAAAACAGTGATTCTGTTTTTTCCATCTTTTTATAAATTGGGCATCTGGACATATCCAATTACAGTGAGCTTAATAAAACAAAAGGAATTTTATCCTCTTGATATTTGTTTTGAAATGAAGTTGAAGAACCCAGAGATTGTTGAGTTTAAGTGGTAAATCTAATCCTTCTTTTGAGTCATTGATTCATGAAAAATCTTCTGGATTTCAGATTTTGCCAAAGGAATCTTAATAAGAATGAGTAAAAGTCTACGATGGCTCAGCCAGACTTCTACGACTGGTTCTAATTTATTAGCCTTCTAAAAATCTTTGTAGGAATCTTTCTTACAGTATCAGTTAGTATATGTTGATTTTATTCCATGCTTACATTATCGCTGCTGGAGGTAGAAGAGATGTGTTGCTTGATGTAAGTTAGAGAAAAGTTTATCACAGAAAATGGAACCATAATTGGCATAAATCAAGCTGTCGAAAAAGGATGACAGTTACTATAGAAAATATATGACAATATTATCGTTTTATTGCTTGAATAAATATAGTAGCAGATTTTTTACAAACCGACATGCATATTTTTATATGTGACCGTTTTTTTGGCATTTGATATGGACATGTAATGAATGTATTTATCTTTCTTGATAAACATGTTGGTGTGCATGAGTTATTAGTTGAAAGGTCACTGCTATTTTTAAAGCAGACGGATAAATTATTTTCAGTCGTAATGGAAGAAAAAAATACTGTTTAGTAAAAGAAACATACAACCCTTGGTAAAAAATTTTGACTGATTTAAAATTGATCAAGGACTTTTAAAATTGTTTTTATCATTATACTGGTTTAAAGTAATACCATTAACATTAATGATTTGCTTTTATTAATAAATTGTAGTTGTAATTTTTACTTGTATTTTTATGTTTTTGTTTGGAACCCTGATATCTTATTTTGTTTACAGATTAATATTCTAATAATATTAATAATCCTGTAAATAAATTTCTGCTATTAAATATCTAGTATTGAGAATATAAGCTTATCATGAAGCAACTATGTCCAAATATATTAGTACAATAATTCACAAGTCTTATTTCCAAAGTATCATTTTTTAACAAACTTGCGAATAATGCCTATTTTCTTGCATCAATGTCAATCTATTAGTCAGCCTTTTCAAGTATCCATATTTGCTTAATTTATGTAACAATGTGGAGCTCAGATGAAAGTGGCCATCTTTTGTCCAACATCGACATCGATGTGGAAAGTGGACAGTGTTTGCAAGATTGTTAAAGAATGAATTTTTGGGAATCTGACTTGTAAATTGTTGTTGGAAAGTATTCAGACTTACATTTCTGCGAATAAATTGATAGATTAATATATATATATATATCCATTCTTTTGCTGATTAAGCTATATATACTATGTTATTCTTCTCCTTCACTTTCTTTGCATATCTTCATATAATCATACATATTACTTATAATACTTCACTCATATACACTTTAATGCAAGTAATTTTCTTAACCTTCTTTATTTTCTTACAGTTTCGACTGTCCAGCAGTCTTCGTCAGAGCTTAATCCTCCTCACAGTTTTAACCTTAATTAACTTTAATTAAGGTTAAAACTGTGAGGAGGATTAAGCTCTGATGAAGACTGCTGGACAGTCGAAACTGTAAGAAAATAAAGAAGGTTAAAATTACTTGCAATAAAGTGTATATGAGTGAAGTATTATAAGTAATAAGCTATATATACCTGTTAGGTTCTTTGTTCCAGGTACAACGATTTTTAGATTTACTTTCTCAACTTGGCAAGATCTCAAATGATAAATCTGGAAAAGATTCATAAATTTGACTACATATGATTACATGTTTGTGTGTGCATATGCAATTAACACTACTTAAGTAGGCATATGCTAGAAAATACATTTGTTATCCCCGGAGAGACACAATATTGTGTCTCAAGTTTAATCTTTTTTTACATATGTGTGTATGTATAGAGTACAATTTTTAACTTTTGAAAGTTAAACAATTTTACAAAATTGTTTAACCATAAGAGGAAAAGAAAAAATAATTTGACATTATATTATAGATAAATTAATAAATTATGTAAATAAATTGTGTAAATGTGCACACAGTTTTTTTTATATCAGTGAATGTATAAAGAAATAAATGAACCTGACTATTGAATTTCTTTAAGGCAAAAACTACAATAAATTTAAATTTTATTTATCACATAATTTTCCGATGTTCCAATATTATTACTTTTTTGAAGATTGTTATTATAAATAGGTGAGGTTAAGCACTCATAAACTGTGCATCTTTAGATGCATGTTATATCATGGCTTTGCTTTATGGTTACTATCGATACTCATCTGACCAATAAATTTTACCATTGAATCTTTACAATAGTTAAAAACAGCTGGATATTCATGCTGACCAACATTGAATAGTTAGTTAGATGGCTATCAGCCAACATATTTGAGAAAATTGTCAGGAAAGTCTCTTGATTATAACAGTGCTGAACACCAGATTTGAGCCAAAACATAAGCATGTCTGACTAATGCATTAATCACTATATATTCACTCTTAAAAAAGTAGGATATGTGTGTGTGTATGTTAGTATCCCCACATTTGGCTATGTGCATTTTTTATAAAAAATACACTGATGTCTGTATTGATTTAGTAACATTTATCTTACAACCCCATAAGTTCATTAATAGAATGAATAAAATCTCCGAACTTTTTTTACATTAGAACTTTCACAGTTCAAAAAGAGATATCACTAGTGTCAATAATGAAAATTGAAAAGGAAGTCACTGTATAAAGATAGTTACATATCTGAATCTCGTAAAGTTCCTCCCCCTCTTTCCATGTGTTCAATTTTATAGTTAACGGTATGGCTAGTTTGGATGTTTTTAGGTGTGTGTGTGTGCGCGCGCATATTTAAATAATCATTTTTAGTAACTTTGTTGTTCCAATTATTAAAGTTTGACCCAGTCTAGTTTGTTAATCAAGCTTAAATGTGTATGTATATATACACAGACACATATTTAAATAAATGTGAGTGTGCATTTACACTATACAAATAGATGAAATTAACCAATAATAGAATAGCTTTAGTTTGTTAATAATTACTTGCAACTACCACTGCCATTCAACAACATTGCAGAAATATGCCTCAACAATGTATTCATTTCTTCCTAGATCTGGTTAAACTTTCTAAGCCCAGCAGTTATTTATTATACGTTTTGCAATACTTAATTTATTGAAACTACATTTTAATTTTCAAAAATGTACCAATAAAACATTTTTGAAGTTCAAAGATATATATTTTTTCATAAGGTTTCTATAATCTATTTAATTTTTTAATGCATTTGTATATATATATATGCTACTATTTTTACTTAATAGTAAATAAATGTGTGTGTGCGTATATGGTAGACCATGGGATTGGATCTATTGATCATTCTTTTTCACATTAATATCATTTTCTTTTCATATTTAATAGTGTACAGTAATTTTATATAATTTCTGAACTAATACATACGAAAATTATTGAAGTTATTGAAAGAAATAATTCAAATATAATACAATTTCTATGCGCGTTTTCTCTTTAATTATGAGACCTATCATTATACATTTAACGTAGAACTATCATTAAATTATTATACAATGATAAATTTGAAACGAAAACTTTATAGAAAAGGAAAGAAACAAGAAAGCTATTTGGAAATGGAAAGAAAATAAAAATAGCTTGCAAATTTCCTAAAGATCCAAACTTCGAACATGTATGTATATATAAAACTTTATACTAAATAAAATTGTATGTTAGACTCATGTTTATTTAATCATACAATGGCTAGATATTTGAATGTTTTAGTTGTATTATCAAAAATATATGTATAAAATTTTCCTATTTCAATCCCATATATTTTCACATTTGACGATCGAATGTTTAATTTTATAACAGTGAGGTGTTTCATTCCAATCGCCCTCTTAATAGTTTTTATAACAATTTTATGCAATTCGGTATGTAGAAAATATAGGCTCTCTCATTTATAGATTTGTACAAATGTGTATTATTTTTGTTTGTATTCAAAATGATTGTGGCTTGAGGTTCCTTTTTTTTAAAAAAATCTTAGACAACTGGTGGACCATAATTCAATGTCATCTTTTTTTATTTTATTATTAATATTTAAGTTATATATTAATTATCCAAAACTGAATGTTATATTCGGAAGTTTTCTATGTACAAAGTCTAAGAATTTATAACGTGTTAGTAAAAGAAATATTTCTCTGGTATTTTTATTAACCCATTCAAGGGAAGACCTGGTTTTAAACACAGAATCAAGATCTTTTATACTATTGTAATATATGTGGCATTGAATTTTTTTTTTTTTTTTTTTGCCATAAGAATGTTTTAAAGCGTCTGGTTTGGGTTTGTGCAATGAATGGAAATGTTGAATTTTTTATAAATTGTTCATCTGGAACAACATCTGAATGGACTTAAATCATTAAAGCATATTAAGTTATTTTTTAATAAAATATTTACAGGATTTACTAAACTGATTAGATGTGTTTGTTTATTTTATAGTTTTTCAGTCTTTTATTAATGTTAGTTTTGTACTCTTATTTTACTCTTTGAATTTAGTTTTAATTTTTAAATGTTTTATTTGCAATTAATAATGAAATATTTTGCCTGTATCTGTGACATTTGGTCCCCTAGTGAGCTGATATCGTATATATTTTTAATAAGCCTATAAATAAATTATGACTTAAACAAATATGTAACTGATAATAGAAATCTATTTTCAAAACCGCTAAGTCTGAAAACATTACGATAATTCACATTAACCAAGTTTCCTAAAGAATTATTTAAAGGAACTTGTAAATAATGCTCACATATATCAAATAAAAAATGATATAAGAAAGTTGGCATTCTTTACAAATTCATTTAAATGATTCTTAGAGAATTTGACTTAGTTAATTATCATAGTAGTATTTTTAAACTTTATTTTTCTGGAAATAACTTTATATAGTTGTATTAATATACTCTACATACGTATTGAAAAAGGGTACAATATGCAGAAATATTGAAAGTTAAGAATTTTTTTGAAGAATTAATTTCTAACTTTTTTTTATTTTGCATTTTAATATATATATTATTGAATCGTGAATAACTAAAACTGCAGATGTAGAAATAACCAAAATATAATTTGCCAAATAAAATGAAAAAAAAAAACAGCCAAAATTAAAATGGAGGAATAATTTTAAAAAGATAAGCGGCATTCTGAATTAAAATTCAGAGATTTCATACGAACAATATGGTTGTGTTATTTTATTGATGTAATACAAACAGTCCCAAATTATAATATAAATTCTTTTGAATATAGTAATAAAAAAAAATTCAAATCCACGCACATATATATTAAATTATGTGTCGATAGTTAATTTGTTTATTGTATGTAAATTGCATGAATAAATGCCAGCAATCTGTTGTCAAGGCAACACTGCAATTAAGCGGTAGATGGAATAATTTACAACATTGATGATATTCTATTGGTTTGTTAAGCATAAAGGCTGTGCTAATGTAATGTATATGTGAATAGGCCACAGCCAAGTGAATACCTCCAGTATTTCTCCATAGAACTATAAAGAAGAAATTTGAGCTAGTCCATTGTGTGTTAAGTACCTATTTGATCAACCAATACTTAAATGACTAGCTGGGTTGTCAATGGGAGGCTGTAGTTGTAAATGCTGTTAAAAGGATTGTTTCTTTCAAAACTAGAAATATCACCTTAATTATTTAAGTTTTATATGTGAAAAATGTTTGTCAAAGATAGATTAGGCTTAGTTGAAATTGTGATTAATTGTTAGTGCTTATATACAGTAGTGTATATATAAAGGTAGCATTGTGTGTTTATCTAAATTTTTAAGTTATCCCAAAAAAAATTTGTTGGATTTTCTCAGTCTAAATATTTAATAAAAAATTTCTCCATTCCCAGCTTACATAATGTGATAAGAGCAATCTTTACTCTAGCACCATTGTTGCGCTTGAATAATCCAGTGAGTACCAGATTCATTTGAATCTCCTTTCTCAAATGGTTTATAGTTTTTGTCTTTATCAATGAGGCTTGGGATTCAAAGTTGGAATTAATATAATTATATATTCAGCGATCATCTTCAATTCCATTTTACTATTCAAACTAAAATCCTGAAATTCAAAACAGTCTTAAAGTTTGGAACCCAAACCAATCTATTTGAATAGTCATATAGATCTGACTGCCGTTCAATAATTATACATTTTAAATGCCCGTTTCTTTTATTAACTATAGGCCACTTTCCTCTCTGGCTAGAAATGTTAGTAATAATATTAATATTCAGTATGTGCCAGAGAAAAGTAACATTCTCTATCCAAGCTTACAGTGCCATCTCTGAATCAGTGCATGTGTTACCTAATGACATAATTTAGCTATTTACTATTAAAAATTTGAAGATGCTGCCATGTTTGGATTATACGTTGAAATGTGATATTGGGTTTCATGTTTTTGTGGATTGTTTCAATACTCCTCTATCAGTATGAAATCTTATAAACTACTTGAAAACATGACCCATGGCTTTTCTGCTTTACACACTGGATCATTTCAAACATTTCAGTAGCAGTTTTGCCCAATTCAAAAGAATTGTCAACTCACTGTTGCAGCTGTAGCTCTTATCTGGATAGCTAGTGCCTTAAATTTTTTTATAGTGAAAGACTATTATGTTGGTATGTAATGTGGATTCAGAGATGACACTATATGTGGCTTGGAGAGAGCTTTTCATTGGAATATAATGTATATAAAGGCAATCAGTATTCTGAGGACACATATAACCATACTTTGTTGAAACTACCTAAATAATTATTTAAAACAGGCAAAACTCTTCATACAGTAGTGCCATGATCATGTGATGTTTAGTGGCTAAATATTTCTTGTTGCAGAATATGAGAAAAATGATCACTTCTAAAAGCAACTACCATAAAATTTCAGTTATCTTATTACAAGATACATTTAAGTAAACATCAGTTTCTGGCTTTAGTCTTTATCAATAAGCTTATAGATACCAAATGTCACTGATAAAGGGCAGAAACCAGCCAAGAGCAAAGGATTGGAAGTATATCTGATAGATGGCAACTTATTTTTGCATATTTGAAAATTATAAACAATGCTAGAAGAAAAACTCATCTTCTGATCATTTCTATGTTGAATAGCTTCAACATATTAATGTTATTTCATTAGTCATTTGCTCATTATAGCTCTATAATATTGTGAACTGATTTCAGAAAGAAATATTAACATTTATGTTCTCAGAATATCCATTTCCTTTTAACAAGTCAAATTATGATGAGGTGCGACTGCTAGTATGCCAAGCATCTATATAGTTCTGTGGATATATTGTGATTTTACAAACCCCCGTTGTTATTGTTAGCTGAATGTTTTGCAATTTTCAGACCGATGGTAAAGATGCTTTAATTAAATTAGATGACTGCAAACTACCTGTTATCTAAAAAAAAATTATACATGTTGAATAGTTGTATTCTATATGCCCGGAGAGATTATAGCTAGTGACCCAAGCAAAATTTGGTTATCATCACCTTCCTAGTGTTTGTATGATAAACTTTCAAAAGCATGGAGGAAAAAACAGCTTGGAGATAAAAAATCAATTCTGAGAGTTGAATCATCTTTGGAGATTAGTAATATTTTTAGTATTACTAGGATTTTAATTTATAGATATAATAAACACCTCCATACTTCCCCATTCTTTTTAAATTCACATAAATAAAGATACAATAAAAGACAAATGACTCCCAAGATGCATTTCGTGCTGAACCAGCACTCATCAGCTAGCCCAGGTCACTCTCACATATATCTCTATTATATGAAGAGTATTTATCTAGAGTAAATTGTTATATTTTCATTTACCATTGTCAAATTTCCCTCCACTCACAACTTCGACGCCACCCGTTTCAGATAAATACAATAATGATTATTACTAATCATTTTCGAAACTAGAGATTATTGTGCTAGAGATAATCTCTAGTTTCGAAAATGATTAGTAATAATCATTATTGTATTTATCTGAAACGGATGGCGTCGAAGTTGTGAGTGGAGAGAAGTTTGACAATGGTAAATGAAAATGTAACGAGTTTAATTTACTGTACGATTATTTTTTTTAATAATAATTTTTTAAAAAAAGATATCAAATATAAATTAGGTAAAAGGAAATTGGATTTTAGATGAGAGTTCCTTTTTAAGATTTAACTCAACCTCTGAGGGATTTTAAAACAAAAAGTTTCACATAAAATATAAAACCCTGTAGGATTTTTTTTTTTTTTTCAAAAATAGATTTTAATATACATATTTTTATTTTCTGAAAAAAAATGTACAAAAAAATAAATTCTAAAATAGCACTGTAAAATGTTATATACGCATTTATGAATTAATGTTTAGTAAAATAATTAAATTACCAACAAAAACAACATATGTACAGGATTATTAAGATTCCTAAATTTAGTTAAACAAAAACTAATTTCAAAAATTGCATTTGTCCACCATTGCACACAATCTCAAAGACATGCAATGGTGATTGATTCCATTGGAAAGCTATGGCTGAAGGTAAAAAACATTGGAGAGCTGCAATGAAATACATGGTTTTATTGCTTGAGGAGTCCTAAGAAATTCAAACATTAGAATAACCAGAACTAGAATTGATCCATCCTAGAACCATATGCTCCAGTCTGATACTTTACAATCACACTCAACTATGTAGGGTGAGAGTTACAACAAAATGTTGAAATATGTCAATATAAGTTTACTATAGCTGAAGTTAAACGACATATCAAATAGAATAATGGGCCAGCTTGTTCTATATGTCTATATATTTAAGGTTTCACAGATTGGTTTGTCTAGTCATTACAAAACTACTTACCAATACTGCTTTTATTTCTCTTATTTCCCTCCTGGAGTTGGAATGACTACTTTCATTTGTGAGGTCGCCCAATATATAAATAGATACTAAAGCCACTTTCATTTGTGAGATCACCCAATATATAAATGTAGATACTAAAGCCAGTCATCAAGTACTTAATGATAATGTCAATAAGAAACATTTAAAATTTTATTTGCGTATAACTTTCAAATGTTAGAGATAAAATATTGGCCCATCGCCAACCTTGCTAACATCCAACATTAATTGACAAATGGGTATCCAGATATTCTTAACTAAAATGACAAGAAAAGAAAATCATAAAATGTTTACTTTCCAGAATTAGCGAACCTAGTGAGGACTGCATTATCTATTCCTCTATGAACAAGACATCATGTCTTTAGCTTATAGATTGTGATTCATGATGAAATCATAATAAGCAAAGTTTATTGTAGGAAATATTCAGCATAAATATATACTGTCAACCACTATCAATCCACAGTAGAATAACAAGTTTTAATCCAATTTCTCTAATCTTTAGCCTCCCCTCTATATCACACCAGCAAAACCTGCTTATTTCATCACGTGGACTTTTTCTAGGTATTTTACAATCTCTTGGGATCCACCCTAAGATTTCAACTACCCCATCTATTATAATCTCTTCTAGCAATATGCCCAGCCCAATTATTTCAGTCTCAATTCTTTTAATGATATCAGTAATAGCTGTTTGTTTTCTGACAGATATATTTTATTTTCAATTTCTTGTTACTACAAACATATCTCTCCATACTTTATTGGGTAGTCTTAAATTTGAATTACTTTTTGGTTAAGTGAACAAATCTGAGATCTATAGGTAAGAACTGGTAGAACATATTTATTTAAAATCTTTTCAAAAAACAGGCATATTTTCATTTAATATTATTTGTATTAAGCAGCACTCTCCAGTCTCAATTTCATAATTGATTTCATCCATTGTTTCCATCTGTATTAATAATCTAACCAAGGTATTTGTAATTGTTCATTTTTTCTAATTCAGCATTATCCGTCTTTATTTTCTTCTGAGAAAATCCATTGAATATTACTTTAGTCCTTTTAGCATTTATCTTAAATCTTTTTTACTTTCATCTGATAACTCTTGCAACATTTTCTGAAATATTATTTACAAAAACAACCATATCATCTGCAAAGTCTAGATGACTTAAATAATCTTCATTTCCTTAGTTTCCAATTTATATTCTCAAAATACTTTTTGTAAAACTGCTGTAAAAGATTTTAGAGATGTAGAATCATCCAGTTGCAGACCTTTCTCAATGTTAATCTTCTTAGTCTCAAACATAATCTAGCCATTGCTGTTGTTTTTTTGATAAATATTCTTTAGAATATGACAATATCTATTTCTTGATACAATGTTTTAATCATCCTAGAACTGCTTATAGAATCATATACCTTTTCATAATCTAGTCCAAAGCATAATGGCAATTCATATTTATTGGACTTTTCTATAAATTCTCTCAATATTTGGATATGATTCACGATGCTAAAGCACTTTTACACCCAATTTGTTCTTTTGGATGATTAGAATACAAAGTTCTCTGTAGACGCAATCATTTTAATAAAGATTTTGTATAGAACTGATAGGTCTGTAATTTCTATATCCTCTCTTAAATATGAATATTATTACTGCATTTTTCCAATCAATATATCTTCATCAGTTAGACATTTATCTAAATAAAACTTTACTGATAATTTTTCTATATCTTCACCTTATTTTAAGACTTCGTAATTTTTCTGGAGTTTTTCTTCTTAAGTTAATTGCTTGTCTCATTATTTCACTTAAAATATTGGGCACTTCAAATGTCATAACTGAAGGTAATGCTTTATTTTTTTGATCTCTTTAATTATGTAATTCTTTATAGAATTTTTCCAAACATTTCATGATATCATTTCTCCTTATCACAGAAATAACTTTCCTTTAAATACTAAGATGGTGTTTTACACTTTTGAGGCATTTTCCATAAGATGTGATTGTATATAATTAATGTTAACTTGTGTTTGTTAAACAGTCACAATTATTATGTTAAAGTTATATATGTATTGTACTTTATATGTATAAACATGTATATGCATATTGTAATGGTATGAACATGGAGTGTAGCAAGGTGATGAAAATCATCATCATCAAAAACATCGTTTTTTACCAATCAAAAAATGGTCCCAATAATTAATGAGCTAGAGCAAAAAATCAATATTGGAAGCAAAGAATAAACAATAAATGTTATAAACAAAACACCAGCAGTAATTATCAAGGGTCATCATTTATGCTTTGTGCCTGTAATTAAAAGAGCCACATTATAAAACAGGCTAACCATCATCTAACCAATGTCAAAAACTCAGGGCCTAATATAAAAGCAATCAGTATTTCAATTGCATGCTAAAATAATTATAATAATATATCAAAAAAATCAATGCTTTGGACCAACAAGTACTACAATCATATCTATAAGATGAAGTATTTGGATTTTAAATATGATTTTTATCACTATAACACCATCCAAATAGGTCTATAGAAAAGTATTGAAATGTCCGCACAGATACAACTATTGCTAATACTACTATTGTCCAAACTAGGGCACAACGCCCCTAGGGACTATGAACAAGAAAAAATATACATGCTTAATTCATCTTTAACCTTTTTATAGGAATAACCTACAAATCTCTTAAAGCACTACTCTATATTGAAATAGTCGCACTCACTGGTATTTCATAGAACAGACAGATAGAAATATAAAGATATATAAAAATGTAATTTCAGATTATTTTTTAAGACAAATACTTAATAAAGTTAGCTAATAAAAAAAAATTAGAAAATGATAATGTGAAAAACTCAAAAGTTTTGCATATAATTTTATATAGAATATATACGATTTCATAAAACACACATTATAATTCCCTTCTGATTCTTTTCAAATAATTCATTTAATATCAAGTTATTTTCTTAAATTAATCAAACCTTAAAAAATAGTTCACAATAAAGAAAGAAAAAATAGAATTTAATTTGAATCTTGCTTCCTTTTTTCTTTTGAAAATGTGAATATCCCACACAATTTTAATCCAATTAAAAAACGGGGGGGGGGGTCTTTTAAACAAAATCAGTAAAAAAAAATTACTCGGTATTTACAATTATTACTTTCCCTATAAATTAATATTTATAAATGTAAATATGCACCCTCCAAAAATACCTCATTTTACCATGAATATTTTAAATTTAGTCCTCTCATTTGGTTACAAATATAATGTATATCCTGAAATGTAGATGTAATCAAAGGGGATTTGAATACAGACCTTCAAGCTCCCTTCAGATATCCACTCTATCTTATATAACTGACACACATGATCAAATGCGCTTGAAAAGATAAATGATCTCCAATATTAGTATTTCGTGCTGAACCAGCACTCATCAGTTGGTCCAGCTCATCATCTCACATACACATATAATCAGTGCTCAGTTTTATAAGATAGCAAATCTTCAAACTTTAATAGACAGGCTTCAATCTTTTCCACCCTCCAATTCTTCAGCTATCCATATCATGTTGATTTTAAGTCACTGATTTCTTTATATATATATATATTGTAACCTAGAAATTACAGACCTATCAGCCTTTTATCAGTTTTATATAAAATTTTTACCAAGATAATTACAACTCGTCTACAGAGAACCTTGGATTTTCACCAACCAAGAGAACAAGCTGGATTTAAAAGTGGTTTTAGTACAGTAGATCATATTCAAGTATTGAGAGAAGTTATAGAAAGGACAAATGAATATGAGTTGTCATTATGTTTTGGATTTGTAGATTATGAAAAGGCATTTGATTCTATAAACATCTCTTCAGTGATTAAAGCATTGGATCATCAAGGTATAGATCCAGGATATTGTCATATTTTAAAGAATATTTATAAAAATGCAACAGCAACAATTAGATTACATAATGATACTGGGAAAGTCAACATTGAGAAAGGTGTAAGACAAGGTGACTCCATATCTCCAAAACTTTTTACAGCAGTGCTGCAAGAAGTATTTTGTGGATTAAAATGGGAAACTAAAGGAGTGAAAGTAAATGGAGATTATTTAAGTCATTTAGATTTCGCAGATGATGTAGTTGTTTTTGCAAATAATGCTTCCGAGCTGCAGGAAATGTTGCAGGAGTTATCAGATGAAAGTAGGACTAAAGATAAATGTTAAAAAGACTAAAGTAATGTTTAATCGATTTGCTCAAAATATGAAAATAAAGATTGATTATGGTGAATTAGAAGAAGTTAAGAGTTACAAATACCTTGGTCAGATTATTAATACAGATGGAAACATAATAGAGGAAATTAATCATAGAATTAAACTTGGTTGGAGTGCTTTTGGTAGAAATAACTTGATATTAAAAGGAAATATGCCTATGTGTTTGAAAAGAAAGGTTTTTAACAAATGTGTTTTACCAGTTCTTACTTATGGATCTGAGACTTGGACACTTAATAGAAGATCAATACAGAGACTTCAGACCACTCAAAGAAGTATGGAGAGATGTATGTTGGGAGTAACAAGAAGAGATCGAAAACGCAATGTATGGGTAAGAGAACAAACAGGTGTTACTGACCTCATTGAAAAAATTAAAAGATTGAAGTGGAGTTGGGCTGGACATATTGCTAGAAGAGATGATAATAGATGGACAATTGAAATTTTAAACTGGATTCCAAGAGATTGTAAAAGACCCAGAAGGAGACCACATGTAAGATGGATGGATGAAATAAGAAAATGTGTAGGGGTGATGTGGAGAAGAGAAGCTAAAGATCGGAGAAGATGGATTAAACTTGGAGAGACCTTCATCCTGCAGTGGATTGATAATGGTTGATAATGATGATGATGATGATATTGTAACCTACTAGAATTAGAGGGGGGTGTAAGAGAGAGAGAAGAAGAAGGAAAAGGAATAAAAGAGGAAGAGTATAGAGGGAGATTATGAAATGGAGGTAAAAATGATGATGATGAAAGGTAAGTGGAAAGCAAGAGGGAGAAGATAAGGGAGATATAGAGAGAGATAAATTGTATCCTAATGAAATGAGAGAGAAAAAGAGGAAGAGATAATGCTACTAATGACATGGAGGTAATGATAATGGTAAAGATAAATGATGGAAAAGAAAAGAATTGAGAGGGAAAAGAAATGAGGAAAAGTAATAGAAATAATGTATATAATGGAGAGAGAGAAGAAATGAGATGATGGGAAAGATATTAAAGAGAGATATAAGAAAAAGATGGAATAAAGGAGAGAGAAATGAGATGATAGAAGAAACTCTTAACAAGTGTTTTAATTGGCTAAGATGATAGAAGGATATGAGGAATGACATGAAAAGAAATGAAATAGAATTGAAATGAAATATAAATGAGAGATTCTAAACGACTCGGCTCAGTGGGGTTACAATAAATTTAAAGAAAAGAGATGATGATCCAGAGATGTATAATCAAATAAAGCTCAAATCCAACACTGCTGAACTATAACGACTACAGTATATTAATAATCTAATACTAAACCATACCAAGGATTATTTAAAAATCACTAACCCATAATTACCATATTAATTCTACCAATCAATCATACACTCGCTGAATAATACTAATGATACTTTGTTTTACAAGATTATCTTACAGAATTATATTTACTAAAACAACAAGAGTAAATAACCTCAGGGATTTTAAAACTAAAACTCTTGTGCAAAATTAAAGTTTAAGTTAAGTTGCCTAATAAAGAATTACTGTGATTAATACATCAATAAGTGACATCTTAGCTGACCATAAAATAATTATAATATGTTCAATCTTAAAATAATAAACAAAACAAATATTAATTCACAAAATTTAGTGAATCAATTTAAATTTAAACTAATAATGGCCTATTATCTAAGTTATTACTTGAGCAAAGAAAAGAGCAAGGGTACTTTTAATGCCTTTCCACACTCACAGACAACCACTAAAGACCTCAAATGCAAATGGATTAGAATTCTTTAAATATATAAGATTTAAGATGATGATCGATGATGTGCAGTGAATATAAGATAATGTGCAGCCTTTAAAATAATAATAAATAAAATATTCTTCTGAAGCACTAATATTGTCAATCTGTTATTGCATAATCTTTAGTCTGAAAAGATATACTGATAATTTTAAAAAAAATAAACTTCTAACTAAGTATTTAATTAGGTATTTGCTATAATGCAATTATCTGTATTTGTGATTCAATATGAGAATCATTTACTTTAACATAGCTTTTTAATTTTCAAGACAATATCAACTATATTTAATTAACTTAGAATATGCATGTTGGGAGTAACAAGAAGGGATCGAAAACGCAATGTATGGGTAAGACAACAAACAGGTGTTACTGACCTTATTGAAAAAATTAAAAGACTGAAATGGAGTTGGGCTGGACATATTGCTAGAAGAAATGATAATAGATGGACAATTGAAATTTTAAACTGGATTCCAAGAGATTGTAAAAGACCCAGAAAGAGACCACATGTGAGATGGATGGATGGATGAAATAAGAAAATGTGCAGGGGTGTTGTGGAGAAGAGAAGCTAAAGATCGGAGAAGATGGATTAAACTTGGAGAGACCTTCATCCTGCAGTGGATTGATAATGGTTGATAATGATGATGATGATACTTGTGAATTTCTGAATTGAAGATTCAATAACTTTAAAATTTTAAGATTTTGTGAACTTGGAACCCAAGACAATAATATATTTTCATATAAAAGTAAAACAAACAAAACTTTTGAAATAATAATAATTTGGTTTATTAATACCAAGGAGAAATGTTTACAAAAGTAGTAGAATACAAACATTGCCAATACCACACTAAGATTTAATATAAGTATTTGGACTCTTAACAGTTTTATTTAACTTACATTAATACACTTAATAACAGACCAAGGTTATTCAATGTTAATTTCTTTTAATAATTAGACTTTTCTCAAAAAAAGTATTTTAAACTTTAATTATCATATGTACTTAATAAGCACACTACTATTTTTCTTTATTAGACTAATTTATAACACTATGGTGTCATCTAATAATCAGAATAACACACAAAACTAGGTTTATATCGAAAACCCTAAGCTTAATTTTATACTCCTCAACAAACGCTAAGTTGGAATAAGCATATTCAGCAATACTTTTGAAAAATATCATCACTAGTTTCACTGATATAACTAATATCATAGCTAGATATATGTTTAAATCAGATTAAGCTAATATTAAAATTAAACTAAATTAAGTGTATGTGACAGTCATTCATCAGAGATCAGTTATACTTTTTTTTAAAATAAATTTAGTCCACATAAAATTATTCCCTCAATGTTTTAAAGATAATGATGTAACAGACTTACAAATCCAGCGGTGACATTCTGGATGAAAATATTAAATTAGTATGTGTGAATTGCCACTTATACCATATGCATATTTAACATACTTTAAAATAAATATAACTTATTGTTGGTTAGCTTGTGCGTGATAAAACTATCATAGCAACACAATTCAAACATTGATATAACTATGAGCCATAAATTAGCTACAACTACCTGAAGAAATAAATTTCTTCAAACAAGCATATCTTGTCATTACAAATCTAAAACAAATGCAACATCACCTACTGTGGTGGAACTAGCATTAAGTCATCATGAATGATAGGCAAAAAATATAAAAATACTAGGTTCCTCAGAGCTGGAAAAGAATATGGTGTCTTTCAAAAATATCTAACTTTGACGCAGAAATGAAGATACCTGGAATTCATCTACAGTGTATCTGGGAACAGGAAAGATGCACCAGAAAAGCACAATCCTCTCATGGGATTTCCAATGCTTATAAATGTGATCATCATCACTGAAAAAGACAATACAATAACCCTCTTTTGGGAATAAGCACTATCAAATCATGGAAATACAATACAATAAGGATGGAGGATTTTATCTACTCCATAAGCCTATTCAAAAATTATTAACTAAGCCTAACTCTATGAGGCTAACAAATACTTACTAATAGCAAGATATATACTTCACTTAAACTAAGTTATTTCTAAGAAATTTATAAAAATAATACAAAATGTATATCCAATGTTCGAACCAACAAAGTAAACTATGTGTCAACTGACTACTGTAGAAAATACTTTAAACTTAAATGCATATGAAATTCTAGGCAAGGCACAATGCACACATAACAAAATATTAAATGCTAAAATATAGTGACTAGTGGACTTTTAAAATTGTAGATTAAATGCAAGAATATTTACTTCTCGATGAATATAAAATATTGGTAGTTATTATTAATATAACATTCATAAAACAAATAAATGGATACTCTCTGATAAACTTCTTTGGTAAATTTAAAATAAAAATTGAGTAAAACATCCCATTTATATGAAAATAAGACTGTGATATTTAAATCTCTATAAATGAAATTATTAAATAGAAACTAGCTAGTGTAATGCTTAATAAATAAACTAAATCTACGTAAGAATGGCCAAAAACATTTGCTCATTCTAATAAACCTATTTTGTTTTAAAATTATAACCCTAGTTTACCTGTATATTTATGCAAAAAGTGTTACAAAAAATAATAGCATAAATATTTCTATGGTTTCATTTTTTTAAAACCAATAAAACAGACCATAAAAAAAAATAATACATTAACTCAAATTCATATTTCAGCTTCGTAATGGTTTTTCCATTTAATAATGTGTAGACAATTTATCTGGGTTAAGATATCTATCCAAATTCGAAGCTTCAATTAATACATTTATAAACATGGCAATGATTTTCAAACGAAAATGTTCAATAATTCCTTAATGATACTTTTTTTTTTAACAATTTTTAAAAAAAAAACATATTTAAATAATAAGATTAAGCCGGCATAAAACTAAATAAATTCTTCAGCTGAATACACTTTAATTTATTTATAGGATCCTGAGTTCAAAATGTATATAATAATAATAATATATATTTATCTATCTGAATTTCTTTATCCTCTTTTAGTTAGCTTTCAGTGTTTTTCTTTAGATAAATGCATTTTTTTTAAAAAATAGAGCTCTTTTTTTTAAAAAAAACATTTCTTAATATTCCAAAATGTATTTTTTTAAACAAATTTCCTTTTATTTTTTTTTTTTTTAAACATAAGAATAGATTTCTTTTATAATTAAGACATTCCTCCATTTATGAGCTAAGATCAACGGTCATAAAGTTACTTCTAAGTACTGGCAACTATAACAAAACATTATGTATTTGACAGAGACAAGTTCATTAATAATATTTTTAAATTCTTTTAAAGTTTTACTTCCAAACAAATTCTTTTCATACTACTGGCATAAATGAGAATTAGTATTTTAAAATAAATATTTTCATCAGAAACATTACTCTGTTAAGAGCATATTTACATGTATATATCATGTATTAATAAGGCAGTATTAAATTTAACATCAATTTTAATTTATAAAGACGTTAATGCATTTCCATTTTAATATTTTAAAATGTTTGAATGTTGTTGTTTTTTTAATTTCTTCTTCACTTGTATTTTTAATTTGATAGGAGATATACTATAGTTTAGTGCAATAAATTCTTTAGCCATAACAATACTTAATAATTTAAGTTTTATTTCTAAATAAAGAAAAATGAATAGATCAAAAGTAGATGAAATTTGAGATGCTGTATTTTCTTCAAACATTTTACTGTAATTTTAATGCTTCAATCGTAATTAAAATTGTCAGAAAATGGATTACCTTTTTTTTAACTTCAGCAATTCATGTTACAAAATGATTTTAAATAATGGTTTTAAAAACATACTTTTATTTTTTTAGAAAATATAAAGTTTTAAAAAATTACTTTTTATTAAAGAACTTTTAAGATCCAGCCACAGGTAGAATTAAAACAGATCAGCCCCTGAATGACTCCTCGATCTCCGTTTTATCTCACAATTTTTCACCCCCCTACAATTCATTTAAAAACCAATAAAAACTATTTTTATTAAATTTTAATATTCTGACAAACCAGCTGTGGAATCAATCTACTGACATAATCAATATAATTTTCCCATACTACATGACTTTCAGCTGCAAAGTCAAAATTTTATTATTAACAAATATTATGCAACAATTTTTTTAATGTTATTTTATGCAACACAATAGTAATAAATATAAAGTTATACCCTTTATTAAACCCTTAAATATTTCATTAAAATTAATTTTATCCACACATTTGCTTTATTTACTTATTTTAAACAATATTGGAATTAAATTATTTTTTTATTCTTATGTTTCCATGTCTATGCATGCACATATAATCACATATGTCTGGGCTTTACATTAATTGTTTAAAATTATTTTTAAAATTACAACAATAGAATGTTAATGAATATTTAATCTAAATAATTTTTATAATGGGAATGCTAAACTACAAAACTAATAACAAATATTCTTATTATTTTAATAAAAACTTACATATCATTTTTTTTTAAATTTATTACTTAATTATTCTAACTTATTTATATCTAATTATTATTCTTTAGACATTAAAATGGATTATACAGTAGTTATTTTAGAATACATTTAATACTATTTATCAATTCACAATTATTTTTTAACATTTGCTTATGTTAAATTATTACCTAACATCCTTTATCAAACCAACTGACACTTAAAATATTTAGATTATCTTATTTTAATAATTAACTAAGTTAATTTCCATTTTTATCATCATTATTATTTTAAATCCAAAATTTTAAACAAAAGGTTAAGCTAGGATAACCTTGATTACCTCTTGGAACTAAGTGACCTTAATATGTCCATTTAAATATACAGAAGAGGAATGAGCACAATTCAGGCTGAATCTGTAATATTTGACAAGTATAATGTATGTACTGAACTTTTAAATGTAATTAAAGGGGATCTGAATACACACTTTCAAGCTCCCTTCAGCTATCTACTTCATCTTGAGGTGAACTTGAAAGTCTATGCTCAAATCCCCTCTAATTACATCTGAAAGTTCAGTATATACATTATACTTGTCAAATATTAGATTCAGTCTGAATTATGCCCATCCCTCTTCTGTATATTTAAATGGATATATTAAGGTCATATGTATGAGGGTCAGAGTGACTTTAAGTCAATGTATGACAACAAGGGCTCTGGGTAGTCATTTGATTTTTAATAATATGGATTGCTAAAGAGTTGGAGGGTGAGAAGTCTGAAGCCTGTCCATTGAAGGTCAAGATTTTCTATTTTAATACAAACTGAGCACTGATTATATATGTGTGTGGGAGATGATGATCTGGACCAACTGATGAGTGCTGTTTCAGCATGAAATACATACATGGGAGATCATTTTAATGAACATGTTTGCCAGTTATATAAGATGAAGTGGATAGTTGAATGAGCTTGAAAGTCGGTGCTTTATATCCTATAATTAATCCTCTCTTGTAAATCTTGTTGGCATATGTTTAGCATTCTCCAGGCCTGAGTATTTCTTTTGTCCTCATTAGTTATTTTCATCTATTTAGTATTTTTTTTTCTTTTTATAGCTCCAGGTTTCCATTTTAACAATTATGTTTATTAAAAGTTCACTTCTTTTATAAAGCCCCAGATTTCCACTTTAGCAATTATTTCATTCCAGGTTAGCACAGGCTAAATTCTTTTTATTTAAGATTAACACAAATTGAGACAGTCATGATTTTAGATAGTTTGTCAGGGATATTTTCTTTTTCCTTCATTTCTTTTAGTGAAATTAGATACATTGTTGAGTATTAATGATTAGCTCTTAATAAGAGCTTAGCACATGATTTTGGTAAGTTCTAGTATTGTGCTTGCTTTTAAAAACCATTTTAAACTAATAATGATCTTATCATCAGATTTCCAAACTGAGGTGAACTGCTTACTTCACTACAGCTAAAGTGCTACTGAATTTGACTGCCCATATTATCTTTTGCTTTTTAAAAATAATTGATATTAATCTTCCATCAAATCATATGACTGTCTCAGAAATGATAGCATTAAATTTTAACCAATTGATTTTCTTTTTATGATAAATATTTTTTTATTTTTTTTTAATTTGTATATAAATAATATTTTAATTTGCAAAGCGCAGATAGTTGAAAACAATCCTCATTCAGAGATAACAATTTCCAATCTTTTTTTTTAAATAGTTGATGAACAATTTTTACAGATCTTAATTCCTTTTTGTTGTTTCTTTTTAATTAATTGATAAACTTTTACAGATCAGTTTTTTGTTGTTTTTTTAATTAACTAACAATTTTTTAAAATCTTAATATCTTCTTTTTTAAAAAAAGAATTATATTGCAAAAAATTCTCTTTTTTTTGTTTCATGATTATACCCAGTAAAAACAAACATCATTACATTTGAAATTTGCCACACGATTACTTTACATAAATAAACTTTTTAATAATCTAGCTAAATTCCTATTTAACATCTAGACTATCTACATTTAATAAATGTACGCATACACATTTTAAAAATAATTGAATGTTTTGAATAATAATATCTTAGTGATATTTAAGATTATTAGTTAAATTATGTTTATTAGTAAAGTATATATAGTGAATATATATTTATTACATAAAATAAATAGTAATAGCAAATTATATATTAGTATTAACATATATACAGAAAAATTTAAATTACATATGAAACATGACATGAATACATAAGCAATACAATTGATATTTCAAGGTAAATGAAGATTGATTTGAATTTGAAAAAGTGACATCTTACATATATGAATGTGTAATTTATTTACAATTTATACATAACTGCACTGAAAGATAAGCTTGTTTTTGGATGCTAATAACATTGTGGTTAATAGTAAAATAATATTCAACTCAGAAAAATATACTGACAAATTTTGTTCATAGTATTTCTAGACAAAAATATAAAAGCATATAAGTAGAGATTAAAACATTACGACTTTTTAAAGAATATTGTATTTTTTGTTAAATTGCTTTTCAATTATTGTTTTTAATAGACTTACATTTCATCGTTTTTGTATATATTGTTTACTTTTTCTATCTCCATTTTATTAATATATTTCATTAAATAATTATTTTGTTTTTATCTATTATTTTTAATAGATTTATATCCTATCATTTTTACATGTCTATTGTCTATTATCTCTAGTTACTTGAAATATAATGGATTACGAGATCATTATATAGATCTTATCAAATGAAGATGAGCTGATAGAGGGCGCTGGCAATCAATAGAAAACTGCTTATTGATAGCAAGTGAAATATACCTTTACAGAGAAGCGATTTGTAAATAAATATTTGAATATTACCCCCTCCCCACAAATTAAACAGTCAAATGCACTAAAAAGTAAAAAATATTTTCTTCAGCTTCCATTTAAACATGGGGCAATCAGATTTAGAAATTTTTAAATTATTCTAATGATTTTAACAAGGCCATAAATAAACTCCAATAATTCACATATCAGATTTCGTAAAGAATCGTTTAAACAAATGTGGAAATAATACACATTCTCTTGCATCAATCCCAACAAGAAAGTGGGCCCTAATTGTAACATTTTGATGATTCTTTAAGAATTTGACTTATTATCATAGTAACATTTTTATTTCCAAACATAAACACCCCATGCTTTTATTTGTTAAAGCTGAATAAAATTTACTTTTTTACTTTCTAGTACATTTATGTGAATAAGTGTCTCTTAAAAAATTAATATTTGTTACTTTTCAGTTTTGCATATGGAGTAATGAAATACAGAGGTGAAACATTATACAGTAGTGTCACTCATCCAGAGCCAGAAAAACTATACAGTAGTGCACTCAGTGCGAGCCAGAGTAATCAATGAATGCTAGAAAGTTTGTGCATAAAATCCCTATCTAGTGCCTACTCATCCAATATTCTCAGACTAGTCTCTAGCTTATGGCTTTCATCAATGAAGAACCTTGGATCTGAGAGCACGGCACCTAGGTCTTAGAATGGTGATCATGTGATATTTAGTGATTGAATACTGAAATCAGTTTTCAGCTTTAAATTATAAAGAGTGTACTAAACATAACTAACTTCATAATTAGGAATAGAAATGATATATTCATGTAAACAGAGATAACTTTTAGCTTGTGATATTATCAAGAAATTATCAAATACTACTAATTGGCAATCCCTGAGGTTAAACGTTTTCTCATTAACCTATAAGAGCTCTTTTATTGGAGTTTTTTGATGAAGTAACAGGAGGATCTTCTTTTGCTTTAACAAAAACTTCAACAAATGAGCTATTCATCATCATTATCAATCCACTGCAGGATGGTCTCTCCAAGTTTAATCCATCTTCTCTGACATTTAGCTTCTCTTCTCCACATCACCCCTGAACATTTTCTTATTTCATCCATCCATCTCATGTGTTTTTTTCTGGGTCTTTTAAATCTCTTGGAATCCAGTTCAAGATTTCAATTGTCCATCTATTACCATTTCTTCTAGCAATATGTCCAGCCCAACTCCACTTTAAACTTTTAATTTTTTCAATGAGGTCAATAACACCTGTTTGTTCTCTTACCTATATAGTGTTTTCGATCTCGTCTTGTTACCCCCAAATGCATCTTTACATACTTCCTTGAGTGGTCTGAAGTCTCTGTATTGCTCTTCTACTAAATGTCTAAGTCTTAGATCCATAAGTAAAACTGGTAAAACATTTATTGAAAACTTTCCTTTTCAAACACATAGGCATATTTCCTTTTAGTATCAAGTTATTTCTACCAAAAGCACTCCATTATGATTAATTTCCACCATTATGTTTCCATCTGGATGAATAATCTGACCAAGGTATTTGTAACTGTTAACTTCTTCTAACTCATCATAATCAATCTTTATTTTCATACTTTGAGAAAATCCATTAAACATTAGTTTAGTCCTTTTAACATTTATCTTTAATCCTACTTTCATCTGATAACTCCTGCAACATTTCCTGCAGCTCTAAAACATTATTTGCAAAAACAACTACATCATCAGCAAAATCTAAATGACTTAAATAATCTCCATTTACTTTCACTCTGTAGCTTCCCATTTTAATCCACAA
This sequence comes from Epiperipatus broadwayi, assembly GCA_028023455.1. Taxonomy (NCBI): domain Eukaryota; kingdom Metazoa; phylum Onychophora; class Udeonychophora; order Euonychophora; family Peripatidae; genus Epiperipatus; species Epiperipatus broadwayi. Next base: position 1,823,275 of record JAQFVV010006259.1, on the reverse strand, counting down.
AATACTTCTGGCAGCACTGGTGTAAAAAGTTTTGGAGATATGGAGTCACCCTGTCTTACACCCTTCTCAATGTTGACTTTCCCAGTATCATTATGTAATCTAATTATTGCTGTTGTATTTTTATAAATATTCTTTAAAATATTACAATATCCTGGATCTATTGATCCAATGCTTTAATCACTGAAGAAATGTTTATAGAATCAAATGCCTTTTCATAATCTACAAATCCAAAACATAAAAACTCATAACTTCTCTCAATACCTGGATATGATATACTGTACTAAAACCACTTTTAAATCCATCTTGTTCTCTTGATTGGTGGAAATCCAATGTTCTCTGTAGACAAGTTGTAATTATCTTGGTAAAATTTTTGTATAAAACTGATAAAAAGCTGATAGGTCTGTAATTTCTAATATCTTCTTTATCACCTTTTTTAAATATTAATATTAATACTGTATTCTTCCAATCATCTGGTACATTTGGTATATAACTTTGCTAAAAAAAATTCTATCTCTTCACCTGCTTCTTTTAATATATCAATTATAATTCCATCATTATCTGGAGCCTTTCCTTTTTTTTTACATTTAATTGCATGTCTCACTTCTTCATTTAAAATTCTGGGAAATTCGGAAGATGTAAGATATAGGAGATACTTGTTCTTTATTACTATATAATTTTTGATAAAAGTCTTCTACCCATTTCATGATGTCATCTCTCTTTTTAGTAATAATTCCATCTTTTTTTCTTATTGCAGATAAATTTCCTACCAATACAAAAATGCTGTTTTACACTTTTGAGACCTTTATTCTCTTCTACCACTTTCCTTGCTAGGTCACAGTTATACTTTCTTATATCATTTTCAACTCTTTTCCACACCATTTTACAAAATTCAAGATATTCAATCCTTTTTAATGCATCATTTTTATATATCTTCATATTCCTTCTTTTCTTCATAAATTCTCTAGTCTCACTAGAAATTTTATTGGTCAATTGCTGCTTTTTTCTACCAGCTATCTTTGTTGAAGTTTTTAAAAGTGTATCAGTTATTTTCATATTAATTTCATTCAAATCATTTACATAAACATTCATTCTGCCTTATCAGGAACTGAGAAGAAAGACCATGATGTTTCTTGAACTTAAACTCAGAGGAATTGGTGAGCAGCCCATCCATGTTCATATACTATATGAATAATCACATAGTAATAACAGCTGCAATGACAAGAATGTATGGAGTGGACATTAGGAATTTGCCCTGCTCAGTTCCTTTAAGGCCTCCAAGAGGAATCAAAGGGTCTCCTTTCAGTTAATAGCAAATTCCTTTCTGCAGCCGATAATGGAAATAGTCCAATATAAAAATACTATTAGTAGCTATGATTATGAGAGCAAAGTCTCTTGAAAGTGCTTAGCCAAACTTAAAATTCACTTTTAAATCTAAGATCAAACTAGCTTCATTGTCTGTGCATTATGCACACACACATATATATATATGACAATAGATGGCGTTCTACCAAAAACACCATCAAGCGTAAGTTTGTTTACATAAACGTCAGAGCGAGCATTCACTATCTCTGACGTTTATGTAAACAAACTTACGCTTGACGGTGTTTTTGATAGAACGCCATCTATTGTCATAAATACAAGCATTAGCAAGTTTTAACTTGTGTTTTTTTGTTTTTCATATATATATACTGTATGTTAATTAACTGAAGTAGTTTTTGTATATGGTCCCACATTTATAGAACAAAGTTATGAATAAATTCAACATATAGATATTGTGTAGAATCACCATTCAACAGTTATATAATAATTGCATGTACATAATAAATTCTGACATACATAAAACTAACTTACACAGTTAGTATGAGGTTACATATACATACAAATATACTCATCAAATTTCAAACCTTTAACTTAAAATATCACTAATTACATACATCTTTTTTTAACTTGGATGTCCCAATTATTTTATAATCAATATTACATCTTTGATCATTTATCTGACAATTTCACATTAAAGAAAACTTTTTTTAAAAAATGTTAACAAATTATAATACACACACATATATAGTAAATACGATATGAAATGAATTTCTTTTTTTTTTATAAACTTTTTTTTTTTTCAGTTCTTTTAAAATGATACTTTTTTAAAAAAAAAAAACTTTGCTTTCTGCTTTAATCAATAATATATAATATAGTTTGTTAGTATTAAATATAAATGAAAATAAAACTTGAAATCATTAATATATTAGGGTAACAATCTACTTACAAAGCAAAAATTATACAGCCAGAGTTTGATTTCTGTTATGATGACAAATATTAATTGATTCCATTTGTAAATTGCCATAATGTCCTTTAACAATCTCCTGCTCTTGAAATTTGAATTTTATGCATTGATTCTAAATAGATTAGTTCAAAAAATAGCATGGTTGCATTCCAGGCATCCAGGATAGATTTCAGCAGTCGCCAGTTGTTCCTCTTTTATATTCAGTCATCATAACGACATTCACTGATGCTTTATTAAGACAAGAATTTGTAGCTCTATTAAAACATGAAAAACTTTTTCCCATAGATAAGTTTTAAGTCATTTTTAACATCCTTGGATCTTGTTTTTCACACCTTTGATCTTGTTTTTTTAATTAATTACAAAAATAATAAAAACACTTTAATTGATTGAACTTGCAAAACACTGTAATTATTAAATTGCCTGAATTTCTTTTCTTGTTTCAAATTTCATATCTCCAAAATAGGCTTAATCTTTTTTTTAAAAAAACTTATTTTTAATTTAATTATTTAAAGTCTATTTCTTAACCAAGTTGATTTCCCATACATTTTTGGTAAAAGAGAACGTTTAAAAAATAATTTATTGGCTTTTCTTTAATTTAAATATTTTTAACAAACCTATTACATTATTTAATATAAATTTAATATGACATTTAATAATTTATTATAAAATTTGGACTCACCTATTTTATTTTAAACCATTTATTCTATTTAAAAACTTCTGAATGCTATATTTATTAGCATTCCTCACAACTTTCAAAACTTGCTCACATGTGGAAGACCCCATGACTAACACTGGAATGAATAAGACTATTCATTTCAAGTTCTCAAACTTTAAAAAAAATGATTTTATTTGTATTGGTTTTCTCTTAGTTTCATCTGGCATTTTGTAAGCTTCTCATCCAGCTTCTTAATCATTCTTACATTTCTTTGCAGTGATTTGAGCTTGATTTTTTATCTGGAGTTTCTTCTGTGCTAATCCTGGAGGAGGCCTAACCATCACATCAGAGTATTCTCTTTCATTACTATTCAGTATTAAATATGATAATGTTTAAACAAAGACAAAACTCTCCATACAGTAGTGCCACCTACTCATTCAATAGCCCCAGATTAGTTTCTAGATTGTGACTTTCATCAGTGAGAAGCCTTGGATCTGAGAGCGCTACACCTAGATATTGGGATCTAATGCAACCTCCAGCAGCTATCTTTTACCTTATTATCTAATTATAAAGCTTTGAGTTCAAAATGAAAAGACAATAATGTTTTCAATTCAAGCTCATTAGCTTGTATAGTCATATAGATCTGAACTCAGTTCAGCATCCATACTTTTTGGTGTCATTGGTTCTTTAAATAACCAGTCACTATAATCCTATTGGGCAGGATTGGTATTAAACTACTAAATATCACATGATCACCATTTTTTATGCTTACACAAGCTGTTTAAACTGAATGGCATGACTGTATGGAGAGTTTTGCCTCTGTTCAAACAGCTTGTGTAAGCATAAACATTGGTGATCATGTGATGTTTAATGTTCAGCAGTATTCTTCTCCTGCTATATTCCATTTAAATACAACACATCAATATGAATAGTAGTTTTTACAAGTAAAATATTTTTTAGGCACAAATTTAATATTTAATTCAGGTTGTTGGATTTCTTTTTCCAACACATTGATCAATTTAGATAGAAAATCATGTTTTGAATTTGGTTTCATCACTTTTAGTTTTGGGCACACACTAGCTCTTGTTGTATTTGCTTTTGTCCCTTTAGTGTCTTTTCATCCAATTCTTTTGATCCATCTGATCTTAGTTCAAAGTTCTGGTATTTGGATTTTTAGTTTTAACAGTTCTTACTCACTTTCTATTTCTTTTAATAGTTTTAGTCCACTGTCATCCTCATTTTAATTCAACAGGTTTACTTTCAAACTTTTCATCTTTTATTTCTAACTTGTTCTTGTTGAGTTCCTTATATATCTTTAGTTCATTATCTGCATATTGTTTTACTTTGATGGGTTTATCTTCTGCCATTTGGTCTTTTATTTGTATCTGTTGTTGCTTCATACCTGTTTCTTCTAATAGATTTAATTTATCATCTTGCTCTTGCTTTAATTATCAAATGTATCATTAACTATTTGGTCTATTTTTATTTGCTCATGTTGATTTTCTTTTTATCTTGTTTTAACTCTCCAGATTTATATGCATTCTCCATCCTTTGTATCAACTATTCTTTTCTATCTACCATTCTGTGGATTCCTTGGCTGAGACACTTTTCCCACTGTTTTTGTCCATCTTTTATCTTCTTACATTTATATTGAGATGTTTTTCTATTTTTTTTAAAATCTAAATTGTTCACCTTTTTGAATCTTTCAATTCATTTGTTTGAATAGATGTGCTGGTCATCTTCATCATTGTGATGAAGTTGGAGGATTCTTTTTAGTGATTTTTCATTTCTTCATAGATCTGCTTTTGCTATTTGTTTACATATGTCATTATCTGGATCAATACTGTCCATATCAGAAATTTCTATATCATCTTCTTTCTGTATGCTATAATGTTTCTAAACTTTCTTCTGCAAGTATTTCCTGATCTTTATTCATCTCATTTTCATTTTGCATTTTCTTGATCTACAAATTTGTTCTTATATGCAATAAACTCATTATTTTCAATATATTTATTACTGGATTCTTACCAATGGTACGTCATCCCCTGGATCAGCTTAAAATGTTATTTTCTGACCACAGAAAAGGAGGGGGGAGAGAATATTGTCTGGTCAACCATGCCACTCATATATCACAAACAAATGGGTGATTACAACATCTACAGAAGATCTATTTAATCAAGCCCTTACATTGGTGTTCAAAAATGCACAAATAGACAAAAAATTACAAAAAGTAACTCGCGATGAAATAGGCATAAAATTATATGGAAGTATAATTTTATGTAAGGAATAAATATGCAGTCAGACAATATTAAACCAATAATGATTTGTTTACTTCACCAATTCTTTGTAATTATTATACTGTTCTTCCAAGGCACACTAGTGAAGCTATATTTTAATTATGTTTTATTCTGGCTTAGGCTATGAATATGGGAGAAAATATGCCCCAAAAGTGCTAAGCTAGAATAAAACATAATTATAATATAGCTTCACTAGGGGGCATTGGAGTATAATAATTAAACCAACAACAAAACCTTAGTTCCTTACAAAATATTATAATTATCAGAGAAATATAATTTTCTCTCTTTTTTAAAATGAAATCATTTGTCCAATCTCTTTTTTCTCTTTCTTTTTAATTCACACACACAGAGGGAACTAATAGTTATTTATAAAATATCCAAGATTTATTTTGTTTAATTTTAAAATCTTAATCTTTTAATTTAATCTTAATACAACATTTTTTTCCACAAAAGAGCACATTTGCCACAAAGTAAATCCCTGGTCCTTAACACCCTGAATAAAACATATGTATGACTGATCCTACAAATATAACACATTTATATCAGAAGCTTCATAACATAGTCACACACATATACCTAATATGGGACTAACTATATAACTAATACACCTTTCTTATAATAATAACTCTAGAGAGGAGCCATTTTAGGTATAAATCCTGATTTAGCAATAACACAAACTAATGGTGAGAGATGATTCTTTGAATCTGATCCTGATTTACTAGTAATACTTCTTAATTAACGAAGTAGTTTGTTGGATGTAAAACCACATTTATAGAACAAAGCTATGAATAAATCTGCCATATAGTCATTGGGTGGAATAACCATTTAACAGTGATCTAATAATTGCATGTATATAATAAGTTCTAACATATACAAAATTTGATTTGCAGCAATTAATATGAGGATACATATATATACAAATGGACTAAATTGAATTTCAAAATAAACTTTTAACTTAAAATACCACTAATTATATTATATACATCTTTCTTCTTTTTTTCACTTGAATACCTTAATTATGTTACAAGCTTGTATACTGAATATTACTATTTTGATTATTTATCTGACAATTTTACATTAAAGAATTTTTTTAATAAATGTTAACAAATCATAATATATATATATATTAAATAAGAGATGAAATGAATACCTTTTTTTTTAATACAATTTTTTTTCAGTTGCTTTAAAACTCAACTAACTTTTTTTTAAATGTCTTTCTGTTTTAAATAATAATTAATATAAAATATAATTTGTTAGTGTTAGATATAAACTAAAATAAAACTTAATTAATATTTTAGGATAACAGTCTAAACACTTTTTTTATTTACAAAGCAAAAATTCCAGTCAGAATTCATTTGCTCTTGCAATGGCAAATATTAATGGATTCCATTTGTAAATTGCCATAATACCTTAACAATCTTCTGTTCTTAAAATCTGACCTTTAAGCATTGATTCTTCATTTAGATTCATTCAAAAAATCATAGTTTGGTTCCAGAGATCCAGAATAGAATTCAACAGTTGTTTCTCTCCTCTATTCAGTCACCATAATGATGTTTACTGTGGTTTCATTAAAACAAGAATTCAGACTTATTTGTATCTGGATTAAAACATGTATCTAGACTGACTGCTTTCAAGAAAAAGTGACTATAGATAGGCCTTGGGTCTTGTTTTTAACACCCTAAGATTTTGTTTACTACACCTTTGATCTTGTTTTTAATTACAAGAATTTTAAAAACACTTTATTTGATTGAAGTTACAAAACACTGTAATTATTAAATTGCCTGAAATTTTCTCCCCTTGTTTTCAAATTTTATATCTCCAAAACAATCTTAATTTTCTTTGTAAATCTAATTATTTAAAATCTATTTCTTACCTGAGCTGTTTTACAATACATTCCATATATTCTTTGATAAGAGAAAGTTTTAACACAATTTATATAATTTATTAGTTTCTATTAAAACAAGAAAAACTCTCTATACTTATTGCCACTCAGTGCAAGCCAGAGTAATCAATGGATGCCAGAAGGCTTGTGCATAAAATCCCCATTTAGTGCCTACTCATCCAATATCTCCAGACTAGTTTCTGGCTTGTGGCCTTTGTCAATGAGGAGCCTTGTATCTGAGAGCACTGCACCTAGCACTGAGTGGCAATATGTATAGAGTTTTGCCTGTTTTAATAACAGTTAAGAGCAAGCATAAGAAATAGTGATCATATGATGTTTATTAGCTTCTCTTAAATTTAAATATTTTTAACAAACTTATTACATTATGTAATATTAGTTTAATATATTTAATAATTTATTACAAAATTTGCATATTAGCTACTTTATTTTAAATATACGTTTGATATTTAACACAATTAATTTATTTGCAGATATTTTCTATCTCTACTAGCAGTTTTGTGGGACTGTCAAAAAAATAATATGAAAAATTTTGAAGGAAAAAATTAAATATTTCAAAATTACTAAATAAATATTTAATATTTAAACACAAGTATAGTACCAAATTCACCACTTCCTTTATTTTGCTATAATATCTTATAAGTATAGGGGATTTGAACTCAGATTTTCAAGCACCTGACCACACACACACATGTAGAAAAGATAATCACCAATATCCATATTTCATGCTAAGGCAGCACTCATCAGTTGTATGAGATAGTGTGAATAGTTGAAGAGTGTTTGAAAATCTGAGTTCAAAACCCCTTTACTTACAATTGAGCTTCCAGATTTGTGAAGAGTACCTGGTTTTCAAATATTCTATAATATCTTATATAAATGCAATTTATCCACTCTACTTTAAATACTTTTTAGCAAAAAATCTTTTATTGTACATATATGCATACACAATCTTACATTTCGACTGTCCTGCAGCCTTCTTCAGAAATAGTTTTACTATAATTTTTAAAAGCAAAAAATCAAAAAATTAAAGTAAAAGTGGCTCGGAAGAAGATTGCAGGACAGTCGAAACAATTAACTGTTTTTTGCTAAAAAGTATTCAAAGTAGAGTGATTAAATTGCATTCGTTTAAGTGTAGTATATTTACTTAAGGGTGATTAAATAAATATTTTTGTTTTAAAGTATTATTTAATTATTATTTTAAAAATTATTTCTGTAAATATTAATTTGTTTTATTTTAACGTGTTTTAATCTCCGGGTTTGTTTTTATAAAAGTAAATGAATAAAAACGTAAGGTATTTACCAAGCATAATAAACGACTAAAGCCATATTTTCAAGTTTTTCTTGTGAAAGCACTGGGAAATGTTTTTTAATTAAAAATTTTTATTTCATAGAATGGAGGGGCCGCTAAAATTTACCTTACACAAAGGCGTATGTTATCCATATGATGACGCTGATCATTTTGATCTCTCTCTCTTCTGGAATTAGTGATTATACTTGTTTACAAGTGGTTGGTAATGAAATACCTCGGGGAGCAAAAAAACTGCAAATCATTATATTAGAATTTTTTTTTTTACGTATTAAACTTTACGATTGTAAAGAAAAAAGATAAAATAATAATTGAACATATTAGAAATAAAAGAAAAAAATATGAAAAATATACATTTAGATAAATGACAATAAATATGAAAAAAGTGAGAAGTTTTGGTCAATAAATTAATCTACAGAGTAAAGATGTGAAATGTTTATTTGCGTCGTAGGAGATTCCTATGTGCGAGATAGTTAAGCAATCCTGTATCTCTATTAAAAAACAGATAGCAAAACTTTTAAAATCTATTTGCAGCAATTGTTGAAGCTATAATAGACATTAAGTCTGTAGGAAACCAAACACAGTACTAAATGATGTTCGTCCTAGACAGTAATTTCAGATGGCCGTTGCCATAGTTACTTTAATAATAAACTTTTCTTTCAAACATTTTTGACAATATTATTAAATACGCATAATATAATGATTTTAATTGCATTGCAATTTAATTTTTTTAAATTATAAAAAAAAGCATTTAAAATAAAAAAATTAAGTAAAATTAATTAATATGCATAAAAAATTATATCTGAACGTAGCGATTAATTAAAATGTAATTGTCATTTTTTAGAATTATAATTAGATTATGATTTACATTGAATTACAGTTATGTTACTTGGATATATTCTCTGACGGTTTTAAAGATTGCAAATTAAGTTTGAACTAATATTATACAATTTATTAAAAACAAATAAAGTCATAAATTTCTCGGTTGGATTACTCTCCCCGTCCATGAATTGATGGGCGTTTTCTCAGAAAATCCAAAAGATGGCGCTGAATTTTGATGTGGCTTAGAGGAAAATTTATTCGCCATATTGCAGGGGTTAGTTGTGGCAGGCTTCTAAGATGCCTGGTTTTGTAACGTGTGGGCCTAATGAGGCCATGGTGGTTTCAGGTTAGTGATCTAATTTTATTGTGTAGAAGTTTACTAGCACAGTAGTTATTATGAAGGCTATGCGAAATGAAAATTGTGTCTCTCGCTCAATTCATGTATGGCAAAAATATTAAAAAAACCAACAACAAATAAACAGGATAATGTCTATGCTTAAAGGTTTTTATTGTTGATAGAATGTGCATTGCGTTGAAACTTTTCTTTTACCATTTTCTATTTGTGTTGGATGATTTTTACACATTGAACGATTCCTACCAGTTGTCATGGCAATTTCTACCTCTAGCTTTAGCTTACTAAACACCCTAAATTAATTATGCGCGTCCAAATGCGATTTGATTGTACAATCTGTTAAATAACGTTTCATTATCGTCTTATCATTGTTTTTTTTTTTAATACATAAATTATAGGATTTTCCCCTGTTGCGAAATTTTTTATTGATTATTGTAATCATTTTTCCTTCTCTGAACCGTAATTTACTTCTGCGCGGTTGTCGTTCTACTAATTTTAGAGTGATTTAAGGTTATTAATTTAAAAATAATATAATTTAGAGTAAATAAATACTGTATGATATCCTATAATAGTGGTTACTTAGAGTGAATGGTAATATAATCAGCATCCAAAGCTTTCTGTTTTTAATTCTATTTTACGAACTGATGGTTTGTGCTTTGGAGAAAATTCCATTGCACAGATTATCGTGTGAAAAATGTTAATTTTCCGCCAAAAATTGAGTGTGGTTTTACTCTTTTTTGACAATAGAGGCGTAGTGCCCTGATGGAATTTACCGTAAATTTTTGTTCCAAAATTCCAACTTCTAATATTGTAATAAAGAAATCATAGACGGCAACTAACAATTATTTTCATATTTCATCATCTTATAGTATAATTTCAGTACAAAGCGTTATTTATTATTGAAAATGCTAGGTTGAGCGTACCGATAAATAAGTGTTGACATCATTTTCCAAATAGCCTGGTGTTGTGATTGAGCGGTAGTGGAATTCATTATGCCCACGGATCACGGCATCTCTTTCATTTCCTCTACTTGAACCTTCCCCCTCCCGAGTAATAAACATTTCGATTATTATTATTATTTTCCTTTTTTTAAAAAAAGAAAAAAAGTCTTCCTATATACTCGTAGAGATAATTTTAATGTTATATTCAACCATTTTTCTTTCACTCCAGAACGAAATTCATCCTAAATTTAATTCCAATTCTCCGAGATACAGCTTCATCATCTTCCAGTAAACTTTCATCTCACATGCTGTTTTTTTCATTGAAATCTTTTTACAATCTTTTGGGATTAGTTTTCTACTGCAATAAGGCACAAAGGCAATTGCCTCTGTATCCACGAATATTTAGGGTTCTTCAAGCCTAATGACCTAAAATATCTATCTATTATTAAATTAGATCATTTTTGAAATTAAAATTAATAGAAAAATTTTCATGAAACTCCAAAAATGTCTCTTCAATTTATCAATAATAAATAGGAGCCTGCATGATTTAGTGCAATGGTAGTGTCAAACCTGGAGTGGATTGATTCCTATTCTGACACTTCCGGCACTCAACTCCTGTGCAATAAAACCATTTAATTATTTATTTATTTTAATAATAAATAGCAATAGAACAAGAGAATGCCAAATAATATATAAACCATTAAGCATCACATGATCACCATCTCTTATACTAGCACATTTGTTTATAAACAAGGCAAAACTCTCCATACAGTAGTGCCACCCTGTGCCAACCAGAGTAATCAATGGATGCCAGAAGGCTTGTGCATAAAATCCCTATCTAATGCCTACTCATCCAGTATCCCCAGACTAGTTTCTGGCTTGTGGCCTTCGTCAGTGAGGAGCTTTGGATCTGAGAGCACTCCATTAGATAGGGATTTTATGCACAAGACTTCTGGGATCCATTGATTACTCTGGTTGGCACAGGGTGGCACTACTGTATGGAGAGTTTTGTCTTGTTTATAAATAATATATATATATATAATATTTTTTAAAAAATGCTCTTATCTTTATTTAATTTGAGAATAAATGCACTAATAAGCAAAAAATAAAGAGAAACTATAATTTTTTGTTTTATATGTAACTTTAAATAAAAGTGTCTGCTATCCGTAAATTAGTTAATTCAAGCAATAATGGAGTATTTACATTGATCACAAAGTATATTTTTTAAAATGAAATAATTTACGGATGTCCCATGCTTTTATTTAGAATTATTTTTTCTATATTTTATTTTTTAGCATTTGGGTATATAAAATGAAATTGTTTAAAATTACTTTGTTTTTATGAATGCAGTGATTTAGAGGCAAGCTGTACACAGATGTCGTTCTTCCTGTCTTTTTCTTTCTATTTTAATTAATAGTAAATGTCCTCAAAATTTCTTCCTCAAATTAAATGAAACTATATTTTTTAAAAATATAGCTTTATCTATTGTGCATGACATAACTTACAGAACAGATTTGAATACAGTCTGAATTGCTGCCACCAACATTGTTAAACTGGACAAGCCTGAAATGTTGTGCTGTGATTGAAACTGAACACATACAAAGTTTGAATAATGTTCTTCCAGTAAAAATATATTAAAAAATGGTTATGTGATTCAGTCCAATAAACAATAGTTTTTTGTTTTTTTTTTCATGTGTCAAAGCATCAGCCAGGAAGCACACCCACAAACCCGGGACAACTGCTTGTAAGGCAGCTGTGCTGATCACTCGACCACCAACGCTAACAATAGTTTTAAGTTAAATAAAAGCATTTAAAAGTATGAGAAAGAAGATCTGTTCATTAATGTTAAACAATTACACTTGTAAATATATGTGTTATGTTTAAGATTAAATTCCCAATGTGACTGTTATTATTAATAATTGACTTGCCTGTTAGAGAAAGTATAAGACAATAGATTTAGTAATTGCACACACTATATATATAGAGGGATGTAAAACACTTTGGATAGAGAAACAACTTATAAATCAGTTGAGAAATATATTGAAAATTTAGTTTTATTTTTATATACAAATTTGCTAAAAGAAAAACATAAAAATTATAATAAAATTTCATATTTATATTTACATTCAATTAAAATATTTAATATGTTTTTGTCTTTTGTGTGAATATAGTTTTTTTATTTTATGAATAAAGGCAATAAAAAAAATAAAAATGTATTTTTTATTTCACTTAAAAAGTTAAAAAACAAAAAGGAAACATTAACCAAAAAACTAAATATCATTATTATAAAAACTCTCCATACAGCAGTGCCACTCAGTGCAAGCCAGAATAATCAATGGATGCCAGCAGGCATTGATTGCTCTGGTTTGCACTGTGTGGCGCTACTGTATGGAGAGTTTTACCTGTTTTAATAACAGTTACGAGCAAGCATAAAAAATGCTGATCATGTGATATTATTATTATACACATAAACACACATGTTCTCTATGGAAAGTCACATTTTGAATTTTTGCCTCCTGGTCTCAAATTTGAAGCTATATCTCTACTTAGGATATTGCAGTTTAAGTTGCCTACTTGTTGTCTGGTCTCTCTTAGTGATATGTTGCGCTCAACTCAATTTTTACCTGATTATTCTCTCACCTCCAACATATCTCTATATGCTGTTGGATGTTTTGAAGTCTGTATTGTTTTTCAATTAAATATCCAAGTTCCAAATCATAAGTAAACACTAGTAAAACATCTTTATTGGAAATTCATTTTAAAGCACATTTTCATAATTCCAGAAGTACTCCATCATAGTGGTACAACATCAGAGTGAAACAAGATCCTCTGACTGATTCTCAGTTCTACTCTCAACCAATAAAGCTACTCTTTATTTATATGGTTTAATTTTATGATTGTTTGCATCCATTATGTCTTTATACTATTAATAATCTGATCAGTATGTTTGTAGTTATTGTAATTCATTACTATCAATATTAATTAATTTTTTTGAAAATCTTTTGAATATAACTTTAATTTCTTTACTATTTTTTTTTATGATAACTGAAGCTTCAAAACATTGTTTGCGAAACAATCATTTCATCTGCAAAATTGGCAAATTCTTCTATTCTCATTACAGTTATGCTACCTACTGTAAGCATCACCATCATCATCACACCATTATCAATCCACTGCAGGATGAAGGTCTCTCCGAGTTCAATCCATCTTCTCCGGTCTTTGTTTCTCTTCTTCACATCACCGCTGCACACCTTCTTATTTCCCATCCATCTCACATGTGGTCTCTTTCTGGGTCTTTTACAATCTCTTGGAATCCAGTTTGAGATTTCAATTGTCCATCTATTAATAAGTTTTAAAAGAAATGGAAAATAGATTCACTAAAAAATAAATGAGTTTTATTTGAGATAAATTTTAGTTTAAGTTTGATAGCAACAAAGAAAGATGGTTTGCAGATAAATTAAACTTAAACAAACAGAGATTGTAGGTTTAAAAGCATTCTACAAAAGATTGCTGAAAGATAAACCAAATTGTAATTACAAAGCCAGATATACCTAATGGATTTTAAAATATAGAGAAAACTGTTATTGTTTGAAATTAAACACTAAGCTAATTTTCGAAACAAACAAAACAGATAAAGTATTTGAAGCTATTTATTAAGGAATGTGAACAGATGTAATTGAATGCTGGGTCCTGATCATCATCGTAGAAATGCATTAGCAAAATGGAAGTACAGTTACATTGGAATACTAGGAATTTATAAATGATATCAAGCAAAGAAAAGGAGTATAAATAGTGCACGCTAAAAAGAGAAAATGTCGTCTTCAGCTTTTCTGCACTTATCGCAAGCTGTTGTTGTGGCTGTGTTATGGATATGAGAAGGACCTGAGAAAAACTGAGGGAAAAGTGCCCAGACTTTTCTGCAATAGTGGATGTATCCCCAGAGCTCGTCCCTCTGTGGCTAAGGAAAATGTTAATAGACCGCACCGGTCTCTTATTATTTACATATGCCTGAGAAGACTCAAATAGGATTGTGTTTGGTGTAAAATAACCATGAGAATAAACTTTAGTATCCACTTAATGTTACCACTAGTATAGTGGCAGGATTTGTTACTCAGTGTGATATGGGCAGTGCAGTTAGAATGTGAAATCAAGGACTATTTGTGATATATGTAAATAAAGTAAATATGATTGTTACTCAGTTAAATCTTAATTTATGTGTCTGTATATATTATAAATAAATATATTTAATCATTATTAATAGTGTTTTGGTAATTTATAATTTTGTGGTAAACGTTGGTAGTCAGCTTCATAGCCGAATACACAACAGACTATAATATTATCAGACTGATTTTCTGGCTTTTGCCATTAGCTGAGGATTTGGGATATTTTAGCATTATATCATCTAGTATCCCTTCAATACTCAAATCTACAGTAATGGCTCTAGAGTAGAGAAAGAGAATTGCCCTTGGAAGCAAAGTGTGATATTGTTAAATGTAACATTCTATTACGTAAATGTTGAGAATTTGAGAGAGTAATATCATTCCTTAACATTACTATCATTTACTAAATCTATAATAAGCATTTCCTGTATTCTTTATAAATATGGTCCATTAATATTTTTAAAAATTAAAAAAAAACCTACAAATTCTTCAACACACTTTTTCTTTTCAAATCTTGGTTTTGAACATTTTTTGTTTTCCTCCAACATTTCAACTTTATTATATGGTCATTGTCAAGGATTGATTATTCTTATAAAATGTATATGTACAAATATATATTTACAAGGAATTTCCAAAAACAAGATAATAAAAAATATTGGTACTTTGGGATTAACCTGCTGTGATGTAATTATCCGGCCATAATTATTTCAACTTTGCGAATTACTCTAACACTTTAGGGTTTGTTATTTTTTTAAAGATTATCAAACTTTATATTTAAAAAATGAGTTTTTGAATTCAACTAAATTAAAAAAATTATTATGAATACGATATAAATAAAACATTTTTGGGATAAAAAAATTAGTAAACAAAAGCAATTTTCGACGTTTATTTAATTCAAATCTTTTATTTATATCATATACATAATAATTTTTTAAAATTAACTTGAATTAAACTCAGTTTTTAAATATAATGTTTGCTAAACTTCAAGTGATACTTCACAATCAATGAAAATATATTCGCAAAGTTAGAATAATTATTGCCGGACAATTACATTATATCAATGCTAATCCCAAAGCACCAAAATATTATCTGACATAGATTATAATTTTTTGAACTTTCTTCTTGTTTATTTTTTTGTGTATATAAATCCTTTTACATTTATTTTTTTTTTGTTTAGTTTACATTTTTATTTGAAATACCCTCCAATTATTATAAATACACTTCTATAATTACATCAGATTCCTAATATCACATCACATGATGCCATTTCTTATGCTTGCTCATAACTGTTATTAAAACAGGCATTACTGTATGAAGAGTTTTGCCTGTTTTAATAACAGATTCCTAATACTTTTTATTCAAAACCGGTTTTATTATTTTTAAATCTAAATAATTAATCATTTTGGTAAGATCTAACATTTACAAACAACTTTATTTCAAAATTTAAATGCTTAGATTTTTTTTTATATATAGGTATATATATTAGAATTTTTATCTATTAAATGCTGTTTCAATCTAGTTTTCGATTTATTGTTTATTATTCCTACAAATGAAACATTTTTATTATCTCTTTTACAATCTAAACAATTTTCAACATAAATGCCATTCACATTTTCCAATCCCTCTCTTTCTTTAACATTTATCTAAACTTATCTTCTTTTTATTTACTGCCTTAATTACACATTTATTATTAGACTTCCTGTTTATATTCTTTATTATTTTATTTATCTTATAAAATGTTTTTGATAACTCAAAAGTAGTATAAATTTCCGTATTTTTAAATTCTGTATCTTTCTTACATATTCTTTTTATTCTATCTATATTTTTTCTTCCACATAATGTATTAATAATTAAATTAATAGGATATTAATTTATTTTTGCTTTATTTTTATTATATCAGTTTCTTTTTTTTTAATAATTTACTAATAGAGCACAATCCCATTCCTCTATTTATTCTATTATTAATAATATTTATTTTATGATTACAATTTATGTTCGATCCCCAATTACTTAACAAACCATAAAGATCCTTTTTCTGAAAATTCTTGTTTTGACATTTTTTGTATTATTTATTGTTTTTATAAATCTGTCATCTATATAATTAATCATATTATTCATTTTCATAATAAATTGAATTCTACCATCTATTTCATTTATATATTTTAGAAAATAATATTCTTTTATCACCATATGTAAGATATACATACTAGTCCGGCATTGCTGAAAGTCACTGTCATAACACATTTATAATCTTCTAAAAACGAAATGAATTAATTTTTTTAAATGAATATTAGATAATATTCTGTAATATAATCTTCAATACTTTCTCTTCCTCTTTCCCTCTTTATTTTTGCTTTTTTTATATAACATATAATAACAAATTTTTACTCTTCTTACACTTTAAAGCAAAATATATTTATTTATAGTTTTTTTTCTTCCATATGTCAAAGCATCAGCCGGGAAGCAAACCCACGACAACTGTCTGCAAGCAACTGCTTGCTTGCAAGGCAACTGTGCTGATCTCTCGGCTACCAACGCTTGCAGTTTTCGTCAGATCTACAAAATTTAAACATTGTATCAATACAACCAGATTTCATACATATATCTATTATAATCTTACAATTTTATCAACTTAATTATTAACATCACTTTATTCATTAAACTTACTATTCTCTAACTTTTAACTTTTTAATTCTATTTTATCCTTTATTTTTCTTATTTATTTTTATTCTTAATTATCATCATATTTATATTTATTCATCTTTTACCTTTGCCATAATTTTAGAAATTCAATATAATGTTTATGAAATCTTTCTTATATTTAGTAATATATTCATATACTGTATTTAACCTTATTTTTCATTTCACTTATTTCTACATATTATCTTAATTTTTTTATTATCTTATTCCATTTCTTAATTCCCTTTTTATCCACATTTTATTTCTGCTTTTTTCATTTACTTAATTTTTATAAAACTATTTTTATATGTATTTTTTATTTTTTATTTCTTAACTTATTCTCTATTTTTTCCTTCTTTTCTTCACCATTTTCTCTATCCCATCATCCTTCCTACTTCCTTTTCCTTTTTTATATTTATATACAGCTCCCTCTATTATCTATTATACAAACTACTGTACTTATTTATTTTATTTTTTATTAGTTTTCACTTTTTATTTTTTATTCTTTTTGTATAGTTATATTTTATACTAAGATTGTTTTTAAACAATAAATAAATAAAGAATAAATAAATATATTTTGCTTTATAGTGTAAGAAGAGTGAAATGTTGTTAAAAATATGATAATATTCTGATCAGTAAAAAGTCAAAATATTGGTTTTGCTGTTAATTTTACGATTTAAAAGAATGCTGGCATGACTAATCAATCATCCAGTGAAAGTAAGGTATACACAATTTATTGTCCAGCTTTAATTCCTGCTGAGTGAATTTTTTTAAAGACAGCCAATGAAATGATTAAAATTTGGAAACTTCCCTTTACTTCGGATGATGCAGTCCACTATTTTCGAAAAATGTTCATATACTGGAATAACTATCTGTGAGAAGTTTGTGTATGTAACATATTATCCTAAGAAAAATTTACAATCCTACAAAAGTGACAGCTTGTGACCTTTGGATATAAACATTTTCTTGTAAATCATAGCTAAGCTTTTGTTTACATTTTGCAGGACATAAAAAACTTCAGTCTGGCACAGTGATTGTAAGAAACAATCTTTTGCTTTTCTTATCATTGAAATAAATGTATTGCAACAGCATAAAGATGTGTTGATGATTACTTTTTAATATTTAATGGTAATAAAAAGTATATGGTTATTTTATCAAATATCTTGAGATCCTCACGTATCTCATGGCATACTAGAACATAGTAGTGTGTTTGCATGAATATATATAAAGTTGAAAGGAAAAGTAGAAATAAACACAGACAAAAAAATTTTGTAGATATTTTCTATATTACACAAAAATTTAAAATAAATTAAATATTTGAAAAGGTCTAATTAATATCTGATTTTGAAATTAAAACAAGCATGTTTTTATATTACAATTATATACTGGTAAATATAAATTTTCATTATCTATTTTGATTTGCAAATTTTTAAAATTAATCCTTGTATAACATATTTTGATAAAATTCCACAAAGTTGTTTTTCAAAGGATTAAGTTGAATTGAAAGAGTCATTAACTTTTTCCAATCAAGGTAGGAAAACTTATTTTTTAATTACTATATTTTTTCTTGACCCTGACTGACAGAACTACCATGAAGTTATAACTGAAGGCAAGACTGGATCTAGATGGGCTACAAGTTCACTACAGTAGAGTTTGGATTTACATGGAAACAAGATCCAGCTTTTCTGTGTTCTCCATAGCCTATATTGTACTGGATGATATGCTTGAAGTTTATCCAATTCTAGACTAAATGGAGCTGATTGAATTTCAACAGTTACCAGATTATACCTTTTCTGAAAGTGACAATTAGCCAGTCTACTGTTTAGAAGGGACATGTTTACCCAGAGAGGCCATCACTTGAATATTATATGTATGCTGATTTATCTATATGAAGAGAATAACAGATAAATGTACACTATCATATATATAAAGTACAGTTGATGAGTAGTGAGTTATATATATTGAGAACGATTTTATTTTAAAAAATTTATTTGAAAAATAAAAGACATTTAAAATCTAGTTTAAAAGTAAAACATGTAAATAATTTTTGCTTGAATTAAAAGTTTAAAAAACAAATGATTGATTCATAGACAATTTTATTTTGAAAAAAGAAAAAGAAAGAGGTAAATTCTGAATATCCTTTTTTTTTTTCAATATTGAAAATGAGGCTACAAGGAACTGAATTTTAAATGAAACTTTCCAAACGATAATATTTTTTTTTTAAAAAAGAAAAACTTACTTAGTATAAAAGAGGCTAGTTAATAGCTTTAATTCGTATCATCTATTTTTATATATACACATATCATACATGTGCATTTATGTGAAAAAATATATTTTTAATAAGTCTATTATTATAACAAATTAAAATATATAAAATGTCAGTGTGCACACACATTTTCTTGGGTACACACATTATATATGTGAAAACAGTCATTTTTTATATATTATTAAAATGTGATAGCATTTCTTTATTATTATTATATGACAATTACCATGTTACAGCATATTTGTGTGCTTATATGGATGTGTGTCAGGTAGACACATATATGTTAAAATTAATCATATTTTTTATTATTATATTATACTTCAAATATGTTCATAAATTATTATACCACATCTGTGTGATTATATATAAGTATGTTTTATGTAAACTTATTGAGGCAGTTTTAAATCGCAATGTAATAGCTAATTGTATATTAATCAAAAACAGAATGCTGAATTTATATTTATGGCATAGTCAGCAGACCTTAATTTCATTTTCTTATTAATAAATTGATATTTCGTTGTTCAAATTATTCAAGTGAATTTATTTAATCCTAAAATATTATAAATTATTATATGTTGGGTTATATCTCTTGTTCACAGTAATAGTTATAAGAGCTTTTGTTCCTGAGATAGATTCATGAAAAACGATCTTATATAAAGGGGTTTATATTTAGTGTTTATGGACATCCAGTTGATGATGATTCTGGATTGGGACAAAGGGAATATCCTTTAAAGTCCTTGCATTACATTTTATTTAGTTGAGTATTTATTAGAAATTAAGCTTATAGTTGGCAAGTACATTAATGGTTTTAGTGGCCAGAGCGTTGATGATGATCAGCATGTTTTAGTATTCCAGCATTATTTTTTTTGTTGTATTTTTATGGATTAGCACTTATGTTTGTACATCCAAATTATGGTTTAAATAATCTATCCCAAAGGCTAAATGATTAGCCTGGTCTATAATAGACCCATTTCAAATCCAGTCATCAGATTGACTATTAATTTTGATCATTCATGATGATGAATGGTTATTACTTTTGGGTAATGCTGATGGACTTAAGATTAGTTCTGTGCTGATCTCTTATGCTCATTCCTTTTATATCTTAAATTTTATATTTTGTTGACTTTGGTTAAAGTTGGTGAGCGCCATCACCCCAGGTGCACCCCCACTGATTCTGCACCATTACAATACAAATGAAATAGATAGAAGAATGGAAAAAGGAAAGGAATAGGATTGATTATCTGAATGTTAGAATAAAATTTAAAAAAAACAAAACAAATAATAATAAAATAAATAGTGAAACAAGTATTTTCAGAAAAAAAGACTTTTTATGGTTTGGTAACTTTTAAATTAATAAAAAATAAAGCAAAAATAAATGATTATCCTATTAAATTAATTATGGGGAAGGGAAAAAAGAGAATAAAAAGAATAATATAGAAGGAAGATAAGGAATATAAAAACACAGAAATTTATACTATTTCTAAGTTATCAAAATGTCCATTTTATAAAATAAAGAATATAAACAGGAAATGTAATAATAAATTTGTAATTAAGCAAGTAAATAAAAAGAAAATAAGTTTAGATAAATTAATAAATGTTAAAAAAAATGGCGGGAGTGGAAAATGTGAATAGTGTTTAAATTATATATTGCTTAGATTGTGAGAGAGATAATAAAAAATAATATTTCTGTAGTGTAATTTTGACTACACCACTCTCACACAAGGTAGAGACTGAATAGTGCTCAAGAAGTAAGAGATTGTAGTCTGGGCCAATTGATGAGTGCTGTTTTAGCATGAAATGTGCATCTTGGGGATCATCCTAGATGTGATATGTTGGACTATTTCCATCATCTATGAGTGAACATTCACTCTTAGGTGATGGAAATAATCCAACATATCACATCTAATAATATACCATCATCACAAATCTTCAGACAAATACTGGAGATCACATCATTTTCACTTATTTTTGGTCATATGTTTATGATGTACACCCGTCCACAAAGTGTCAAAAGCGGATAGAAACCAGTCTCTACCTTGTGTGAGAATGGTATAGCAAAAATTATACTACAGAAATATTATTCATTATTGGATAGTTTTATGAATGACTAATAAAAAATTATTAATAAAAATTTTACTTATAGGAATAACAAAAGATAAACCGAAAACTAGATTGAAACAGCATTTAATCAATATGAAAGTATCTAAGCATTTATATTTTGGAAAAAAAGGATGTTGGAAAATGTGAGATTCTACAAAGAAAGATTAATTATTTATATATGAAAATAGTTTTGAATAGAAAGGGATAGGAATCTGGTGTAATTACAGAAGTGTAATTATGATAATTGAAAGATACTGTATATAAAACGTAAATTAAAGTGTTATGTTATACGTTTTATTCTATATTTATTATTAAAACAAGAAAACAAATATACATTTGCATATTTACACTATATTTGCAATGATTACATTCCACCTGCTATCGTTGGTGTGCCATAACTAGGGAGTGCATGTGCCTTTATAAGTTCCCTACCACTTAACAGCAGTATTGGGACAACCTGTCCGTAATAGCTTGCCTTGTGTCAGCATTTGGTTTTAGCAGCTTCCAATCCTGAACATGGACTTGCCTTGCTGCTTCAATTATTTAGTTTAACCACTATTATCTGGAGAACATGTATTCTGTCTCTCAGTTTGATAGTAGTTTTGGAAAACATATATACTGAAGTTCAGGTTTGTCAGTAGTTCTCTGACCATAACTTTACAAAGAGTATTGCCAGATCCCTATCCCTAATGAAAACATTCAGATCCAGCGAGTATCATTGCCTAATGGCCTGTTCTTGCCGATGAACTAAGTGTTATTTGTTTGTATATGCATTGGTTCAAGATGATGAATGCTCAATCCGATCTATATAAGATGGGGATCTGGGCTAGTCCATTGTTTAAAGGTAAGGTGAGATATGATAAAGAAAAAAAATAAATTTTCAGAAGATGTTACTTGTAACGGTCGTCGACTCCAGATTACTACTAAGCAATTTACTCTCCATGGGGAATTTTAACAGATGATAATCAAGTGTGTATATATATATATAATGACACAGACAGTCAGTACGATTATAATACTAGTGAATGAAAGTTTATTATTTACATAGTAAAATAATTTAAAGATTAAATGAAAGTGTTGCCAGCTATTTCCCCTACAACAGTATATATATATAGTAGTGAGATCCAATAATTTATGTAAACAATTAAATTAGTCCTTATAAAACGATAAGTATTGCCCTACTTTAACTTTTAAAAACTAAAATGACCTCCCCCCCCCCAACAGACATTTTTCAGATTTACACAGTAACATTTTGATCACATAAAAGCAAGATTTTAAGTATATAAAGAAAAATAAACTATCGTCGTCCTTGGTAATTAAATTTGTGAGTTTAAAATGTGAGTCCCGAGGCACGATGGCTTCATTTGAGGCTAACTTGAGGCTAAATAGCACTCTGTCGCTAAACTGTAGTTAGAGAAAAGGAACTCATTCTCCATAGCGTGAACTCGTTTTAGCTGTTCAATCCAACGAAGGTATGATTTTACAATAGTGGATTTTATAATATAACATCCAGCATAATTGAAGATTATATTAATTGGTTTTATGATCTTACCATTGTAGTTTTACAGTGTATCCTTAAATGAAGCTCTTCTAATAATGGTGTTAAGTCACACTTCCATACAATAAAGAAGTTGTTGTAGTTATTTTATTGTGATGAAATACCATGTCTTTTAACTTGTTAAAAGCAATAGCAGTACATTCTTGTCTGTGCTGCACCTTAACATCTAAATCCATGTTTCTACTTGTAGAGTTACAGATATTTAAACTGATTTACACTCTCAAATTAATAAATCGTGCAAGCTAAAAGCTTCTGATGAATTTTCTTTAGTTACTGACTGAGTTATTTGAACATTAATATCAGTCTTTATAAATTGTATTCAAAACATTAAACGCTTATAGTTTATCTTTTGAACTGGCAAAAATAGCATAATCATCAGCATTCTGTAAATCCAGAATCCAAGCAAATGAAACTTTGGGTTTTTTTTTAATCCAAATTAGAAATTGCACCATCAAACCTGTATCACCCCTTGATTTCTGTTTCATTAAGTTGCTATAAATGTTCCAATATAAAAATATAAAACAATGATAAAGCAAATAGACATCCTTGTTTAACACCAGTGTGTTTTAAATGCCTTGGATGTTCCTCTTATAATATTTCCTCTTATTCCATCATATGGAAGTAAATTTTTGCTGACAACCAAAATAATTTCAAACAAGGCCATAGACCTGTTCTATTAATCGAATCTAATGTCTTGCCCAAATCAGTAAAGGTAATATATAAGACATTCTTTTGTTTCTGATCCTTTTCTTGCATTTGCTTGATAACAAGACCTATGTCTGTAATATGCATTGAGTCTCTGGTAATCACTCATTTATAATCAGAAGCAATCTGTTCAACAATATCATTGAAAATTGTTTTGTTAACGTAGATGACGATATTCCATGTTAATTACTACAATCTTATTCCCTTTATTTTTAAAAAATCGCAACAAGAGAAGCATCTTTGAGATCAGGCAGCATAAATTCATGAGTGCATTTATTCGTAAAAAAATTCCTATATTTTTGAAGTTTACATATCACTACCATATTTTAAAACTTCTCCATATATTTTATCAAGATCTGCATTTTTAAGATTACAAAGAACTGCTTTGACTTCACCAAGCTGGATGCCTTTGTTGAAATCTAAATTGACTAAATAAAATGGTTATATCATTAAAAATCATCATCTCACATTTTTGCACCATTATTCAGAAGTTGATCAAAATATTTTTTTTGTCCATCCAAAGGATTATTGTCATCATGTAATATCTTTGCTAAATTTAATAGGATTGTGATACAAATTTTCAGGTCCGTATGTTGCTTTCAGGATATCAAAAAAAGATTTAAAGTGACCAGGCTTATTGAATGTTTGTATATCCTTTGCAGTTTATTGTAACAACCAGTTTTAAGTTTTGTGAGTTGTCAAACTTCTGTCAGATCTCTATTTATTATGAAGTATCTGTATTCATTTTATTATTCTACAAGCAGAAATGTCCCATGCTTTCTTTTGATCAAGTTATAGTTAAATCTACAAAGCGTATGTGCATTAGCTTATTGGCTTATTAATATTACAATATCATTATCAGAAAACTAATCATGAGTCTTTCATTTAGTGACCCAAGAATAGATTTACTTGTATCCAAAACACATTTTTTAAGGGAATTCCACACCTTGGTAATATGATAATATTGAAAGTAATTAGCAATTTTAGTTTGTAATACCTGTTGAAATTTACTATAGAGAGAATTGATTGGGAATATAAGTGGAATAGGAACTATTTTTTAATGCAGCTGCCATTTCAATCTTGGAAGGTACTTTTCTATAATCCTTCCAAGAGTCTGTGCTTATAAGTGGTTGTACAGTATGAATCTCTTGTCTTCTAATTTAAAATATAATCAATTAAATGTGATTGTTTTGAGCATGGATGCATCCTTGTTTTTTATAGCAATTTTTGTATCTAAATAAACTTTATGATTTCCGATTCATGTCTTGTGCTAAAATTTAATAACACATAATTTAAGTTTACAGTACCATTTCATTTTTTTGACAACTATTGGTAAAATATACTATTTCTATCAACATGTGTCTTCAAAAGTAAAAAAAAAAAAGAGCTTTTAATTGTATTGCTAATGCTATTCAACAAGGAATAAAAGTTTTTCTTCCCAGAATTCTCTAAAGCTAATGTTGGAGCATGTGCACTAACAAAACAAGCACTTCTACTATGATGCAAACCAAGTTTAACACCATTAGCTTTTCTTCAATGTAATGAGAAATTCTAACAATAGGAGATACTAAATTAGATTTTACAGCAAATCCAACACTATGCATTCTTCTTTTGTTGACTGTTCTATCTTTCCCAAAAAAAAATTGTAGCCTTCCACCTCTTCTATTAATTTAACTTTTTTTTTCTGGAAGATGAGTTTCACTAGAAGCAGATATGTCGATCATAAATCTTGTCAGTTCCTTAGCCATTATACTGATTGTATATTTATTGTTTTTATTCTTTTTGTGTATGTACTTTTTATCTTGTATATATTTATATACAATTTATTTATTTATTTCTATATAAATTTATTTATTATCTATTTGCAAATAAACAAATATAAATGTTCACATATTTATTACTTATTTATAGCTTTATTTCTATTATACTTTTTTTATAAATTGAATTACAAGGACTTGTATCAGTTTTCTTTTATTACTATAATATCTATGATATTATTAATTTATAACTAATTTATTTTATGATTTATTAAAATTTAAGTATCTATATATTGAATCATTATTTTTTTTATTGTAAATTAATACATAATTTGTAAGTCTTTTAAAAATTGTATATTTAACTTTTAAATAATGAGGGTTTTTTTTGTATGGAAATAGAGTTGGTGGGGATCATGTTTTGTTTTTTGAGTGGGGTGTGTGAATATTTCTAAATTAATAGATTCATGTGACCTTCCAGCGCAGCTGCCTTTCAAGCAAGCAGTTGGTTGCAGACGGTTGTTGCGGGTTCGCATCCCGGCAGATGCTATGACTTATGGAAAAAAATATATATATATTTAGACTTTTGGGCTTTCCAGAAGTGACAATCTAAGCAGATCGTTCAATTTTAAAATATGAAATTATTATACTTTTTGATTTTATTTTACCAACGGAGAGGTGGAGATGATCAGGTAAACATTTAACTTTCGTATTTATTAACTAAAATATAGAATGGACAGGGCACTTAATTTTCTTGATCAGAAAATAGAGAAGCCAAACAGAATTATGAAATCGCTTAGCGACCATAACCTTAGAAAAGTATTTGATAAGCTTAACACGAGCCCTCAAAAAGAAACAATAGAAAATACTTCCAGTAAAACCAATCAAGCCAACTTCTTCCGTAACGAAACCTTTTTAAGCCAAATTATCGACAAAGAATTAATATTGCAAGCTCCCTTTGGAGATATAAATAAAAATGCAAAGCCTCAATCTCTTTCTGAGAAATTTATGTTGTCACAACTAAGTAGTCAAAAAAATTGAAACTCATTTTCCAATACGAGAAACCGTGATCGAAGTTACAGCCAAGCACTAAACGTACAAAAACCTTATCTACTAGAATTTCTCAGTCTTAAACCCAACTCCGACATAGAAAGATTACAGTTCTGTAATAACACAATGTTAAATCATAATATAAGTTTTAACAGTCAATTGCAAAACACATTAAGTCCAACAATTCAAACAAGTAATCAATCATATGCAACAGCACTGAGCAAAAACAAAACTAAAACTACAAGTTTAATAACAGGTGAATCTACCACACAATCAAATATCCTCAATTTTATGGAAGATGAATATTATTTATCCAACAATAAAGAACATAGATCTCAAGCATTTCCTCAAAACTCACAAACAACCATGAATAATTATCATGAGATAAGTCAGGAATTCAACTTCAGAATACCTCCACTTTTGTTCAACTCTTTCTTACATTACCATAGTGATCTTACTTTAATCTTAACCACTTCTAATGATTATTGCAACTTGTTCACATTCTCTACAGATGACTTTTTTGAGCTCATCAAAAGTCAACAATTAAGTGATTCAGTAAAAAGAATATATCACCATCCGAACAAAAGATACTTAGTAATAGAGTTTTACAATATATTACAAAAAGAACAATTTAAAAGAAACCAACTTTACCTCAAAAATAGATATCTCATAAAAATTACCTCAAAAATAGATATCTCATAAAAATAGACATGAACAAACCCAGAATTATTCATGGATTAGCACGAAATTGCTATCTAAATTTTAGTCAAAATGACCTTCAACGACTTCTAGCTAAATTTGGAAATATTACAAATTTCAAATTCATAACAGAAAAGAGAGCAGGCATTGCACTGCCCTCAAACAGCGCAGCCTTCTCGCTTAAATTAAACCCAGATTATTCTCCACTAGACATTCCTGTTACACTAGATGAGGCAAAATGTCCAATTTTCATCTCAATTCGAGGTGTGCAGCCTCAGTGTTTCAGCTATGGGGAACGTACTCACCTTCAAAAGACATGTTCAAAAAGAATATGTGCACACTGCAATTTAAATATGTCTAGAAATCATAAATGTCCACAAAAAGCTTTAAATCCTCACTTCATATCAATTCAACAGACAACTAATACAAGCGATAATGAACAAGTTCAAGTCAATGAAGACAGTATTGAAATCTCACAAACATTAACAGATGCCATAACCCAAGAGAAAACAAAAGAAGGCTGTGGGAACAGTATTAGATTGCAACATACCCACACAGCTTCCGAAAACCTATCAACAACTGGATCAAAACATGAAATAGTAGAAACACAGACACATCAAGAACAACAAACAATAATTAAGCAACAAATACCAAAAAAATCATCATCTTTACAAACTAATCCAAAAGGTCAAACAATACCAAGCAACAAAAGAAAAACACAAGATTCATCTGAATCACAGCATGATGAAACACCCAACTCAACTGCAGAATCCGATCTCGATACTAACTACTCTCAAAACTCTTTAAACAAAGTATTCAAAAGTAGAAGTAAGCAAGAAAAGAAGAGAACAAAAAGAAATGAGTCTCAGAAAAGCTCAACAGAGAACCAATCTACAGATTCACTAAGTACAACATCTCAAAAAGAAAATATGATAAACTCAAATACAAATTCTCAAAACAAAGCACTAGACCAAGGTCAAACAAAAACAACAATATCAAATTGGAATATTCTGACTTAAACAGCACAAGTACTCGAGGATCAACTAATCTTATTGGATGATGAGTTCTCAGAAGAATAAAACAATCTCCACACCTATGCATAATCAAACAGTGCATTTAAAAATTGCAGGAATTAACGTGAGGGGGCTCAATTCACAGGATCGGGTACATGCAATCAAAAATTGGTTGAACAAATCAAACTTACACATTGTATGTTTTTCTGAGACCAAGCTACATTTTCAGTCCAATATCAAAATACACCAATTAATGCAACAACATGGTTATTTTCATTATCTACCCTCGAATACTGCTTCTTCCGGAGTGGCATTTCTAATCAATAAAAATCTGGAATATCAGCAACTAAGAACTCTTCACATTAGCAAAGATCTTCTATTTATTAACATTACTATTAATAATAACTCCATAAATATAATTTACCTTTATCTCAAGAATGATACTAATCTAATTCATACATTGATTAATAAAATCAATGTCCTGCTTTCATCCAATAATTCACCCTCAATCTGCTTCGGGGATTTTAATACAACCTATAATCAGTTTACTAACAAATACCTCCATTTATTCAACAAAGTTTTGCTATGTGGAGAAGGATTCTTTCCTCCTCAATCATTCTTATTTTACACACAACACAAGCAATTGCTAATTGATCTTTAACACAAGCAATTGCTAATTGATCTTCTCTTTTATTCCCCGAACTTCATTATAACCTGCATGCCAAGCTGCAATTAGTGCCATTCTCAGACCACCTTGCTATAAAAATCTCGCTACAACTAGACACCAACATGATAAGTCTTTCAGACCACACAAAAACTATAAAACGTTTGAACAAAGCCACAACACCGGAATAGCCACAACACCGGAATGGATATTCTCAGAAGCATACATCCTTCTAAATAAAATACAAGTACTTACTTTGCAACCTGTGCAAGCATGGTCTGCCTTCATAGGAATCTTGAGCACCCTCATTAACTTTCACACAAAAAGATCCAAGGGATCAAATCAATTTCTAAAAGAACTTGATTCAATTAGTAATAGGCTAAGTACACTATCCCTCTTGCTACAAAGAGGTCCAAAATCTTTTTGGTGAATAGTCATAACTGGACTAGAAGCTACATTCGATGGGCACTTGGTCGGCTGCTAGACCAACACCGTCTATGATTATCATTAATAGCAAGTGCTAAAGTGGACCAGAAATGTTGGAGAGAATTCATTCTTACTTCAAAACAAAGTTGCAAAACAATACTTTTCAAACAGGAAACATATGGAATCATATCACAACCAATCATAACATAAATGAAGCCCAAATATTGCAAAAGCTACAGGCATTTCCTGAAAGCACTCATCCTGGCCTTCACACAATCTCTAAATTTGTACTATTACACCTTAGTAACTACACTATTCCCATAGTCAAGAAGATGATTGACGTGCTGGCCGAAGACTTTCAGAACAATCCAGATTTGTACCCAGTGGCATTGGTCCCTTTCTGAAAAAACAAGAAAATCCATCTAGTCTCAACAATCTACGACCTATTTCCATGATACCATTGCTAATTAAGACAATTGAATCCTTAATCAAGGACCAGATTCAACCCCAACTTTACTCACATATTTCATCTTTTCAATTTGCCCGAAAAGGATCATCCACCATTGATGCAGTTCAGCGCTTTCTTTTACTAACTGAACATGTTAGACAAACCAATGTCAAGGCTACTGGTTGTATAACTGGACTTCTCCTCAGTGTTTGACTTGGTAAACCATCTGTACTGTTCCAGATGATGTGGGAGTATCAGGTTCCCGATGTGTACATCAGAATAATAGCAAACCTTTTACTAAATCGTTCCATATTTACTTCTTTAGTTGGAAGGTTGTCTACAGGTTTTAGACCTCATATCTCGATTCCACAGGGTTCTCCCCTAGCATCACTATGTTTTATAACTTACATCAACCCCATGCCCAAGGACATCGAGAATATCTTGCCAGGCATTTATGTTCCCGCCATCAAATCAACCATATCTCCTATGTGGACGATGTTACCATTTTTCTTCCCAGTGAAGCTCATCTTCCAACACTCTTCACAATTATTGACAAGCATGCCAAAATATTATAACTTCCAAATTAACAATAGTAAATCTTCCATTTGGAGAATTAAAACAGGAACAACAATTCCGTCCAGATTCACAGCCAAGCCACAGCTTTTCTTAGGATTCCCCATGGCAAAAACAAAAACTATCATGGCTAGAGAAATTCAAAATTCAATTCTTCAAAAAACCAATAAAACAATCAACACTCTCTCTAGTATTTCACTTTCAATTCCTGGTAAAATCACTCTCCTTAACATGCTAGTGTTTTCAAGCCTCAATTACTATCTACCAATCATCAAGCCTACTAAAATCTTTGGTAAACAAATAGGCTCATTATGTACTAAGTTATTGTGGAAAAGGAAGGTTGTGGATATAAGCTTGGCAAAGGCCCAAATGCCTAGAGAACTGAACGTCGTGGACTACACTTGGTTGCTATGTTATACTTGCAAAAATCACTAAATCTGCTACACAGACTATTCATTGGAAATGGACTACACCAATTTAATCCAAGAATTTCAACCTACTGACACGCCACCTCCCCATAGTAAAGGATGGTTGACTGACATCTGGACACATGTCAATGGCTGTATAAACTTAATTCCAAATATCTTCAATGAAAAAAGTCCTACGGGGAAACATTTAGGCTAAAGAAAGATTGTCCCTCAGCTCTCCATAATGCTCTTGGATTAAACAACAAATTATTGATCAAAAAAGCCAAACACTGGTTTCTGGAACCCAAATTTATTGATTTTCTTCTGAAATTAAACCTCTCGTCACTACCCACTAATCAGTTTCTTGTAATGAAGAGGGGTTTTAACAAAATTAGCTCTCGATGTCAACTCTGTCAGAGGGATGAGGAAACAATTCAACACATTTTCCTAGATTGTCCATCTCTCAGCATTCTTAGGTCTTTCATTGATGAAAAGGTAAAATGCTGTTCTACAGACACATTCTTAATCCAGCAAGCAATTAAAGCTGGCAATTTCGCTAACATTAGATTAGCAATTTTTTTATCATTTGCCATCTGGCTAACGAGATTCAGTTTTGTTCTGGGCAACATGAACACCAGCACCCTTCAAGCATTTAAAACACTCATCAAGGGTAATATCGTCAGAGATAAAATGCTGGCTCCGGATTGGATGCATCAACAAACCTGGGCCGGCACCTCCATGTTAGTTCACTGATTATTGCAAAGATATCAATGATCAAATTTGAGTCTCGCCTCATCAATGCAATACAAAATGAGCTCAGTCGTACATGAGAACTCTACCAGACTATCTAATAACTAACAATTAGCGGATTGATCACACCATCTACCTCAACAATAAACGTTAACATATTTAATCATGAACTGAATTGCTTAACTTATAAGAAAGTGATGGACAGATCTCGGGATGCTTGGGCTCAGACTGATGGATTGGGAGTGAATCACTGACCTCGCCAGCATTCTCCCAGTTCACTTGGTCTCTGCTTCACATCTTGATTTTAAACTTATACTTATTATAGATTTTGATGTGCCTTTGAACACTCAAAGAGGCATGCATAATTGTTCAACTGGGACAAAGTATGGTCTAATCTAGAATTCTACTGAAGCGTTGATCCAACAATCATGTATGTTTTCACTTTTCATTTAGCTATGGACATTGCTTGGTATTCATGTAATCATCATTGTATAAAGTTGTACCAATTGTTTAAATAAATCGTTATTATTTTAAAAAAAAAAAAGATTTCAGTGAAGAAAAAAAAAGTTTGAAACACACATGCTGGAGAAACAGTATTGTTTTTATCTTCCAATTCTTTTATTCATTTTTCCAAATGATCCATCATTACTTTTAATATCTAGGACTCCTCTTTTGTCTCTCAACTTGTATGACTTGTATCTTTTGTAATTGATTTATTTTATCATTTTGAACATTGACTAAGAGGAGATTTTTTTCAGTATATATCCTTCTCCCACCCTGCCCAATTTAAATAGTCTATTAAATAATACAAGGAACAAAATATCCCAGGATCAAACCCCCTCCCCCAGATTGTTTGTAAAATTGAATGCAGTAATGATTCTGGTAGATCTGTATATTATGGGGAGTCTCGTGCAAATATTGTCACCGGCATCTCATAACACAAGTATTTATACAAATGTGTGAAAAACAATTCTGAATGTAAATCTATTTTCTTAGAGCATGAAAAACAGTCTGGCCACATTTTCGACCCAGTAAATGTTAAGATCATCTGTACTGAACGTGATTATAGAAAGCAAAGAGTTACGAAGCAAAGTTTATTTCTAACAATTCCTATGCAATCAATAAAAAGGAAATAGTGTTCATCTATCTAAAATATGGAATATGTAAATTATGAATTTACATAAATTAGCATTCAGTATAAATTATATAATGCATCCTGCAGCTCATGAATGCTATGAATCTGTCATCATGGTCGAAAGCGTGCTCAACCATCATCTACATATATATATATTGAACAGTGAAATAAATTAGGTACAAATTAGCATAAAGATAGGAAAATTATTTAAACTTTATCTTTTGTATTATTTATTAAAGTAGCAGAAATCCTCAATTATTGTGTTATCTCTCTTTCCATTAATGGAATAAATATTTGTCTACTAGATTTTGCAGGCATGTTTTTGCATATATGTTTTAGAGCTTCAGGAAATATTGCAAGAGTTATCAGATGAAAGATCAATGCTAAAACGATCAAAGTAATGTTCAATAGATTTTTTTTCAGAGAAAGAACATAATGATTGATATTTAAGGCCAGATTTATACAGATGAAAACATTAATCATAGAATTAAACTTGGATAGAAATTATTAAATATCAGAAGGACGAGTTTTAATAGATGTGTTTGTCAAATCTTGAATACTTTAATAGAAGAGCAATACAGTTTCAGACTATAAAGCAAAGGGTATGGATAATTGTATGGATGAGAGAACAATCAGTTATCACTAGTACCATTGAAAGAAATGAAGCTGGGTTGAACATATTGCTAAAATAAATGGTACTAATTGGACAGTTGAAGTTTGAATGAGATCTAAGATTATTAAAGACCTAGAAAGAGAGTGCATGTGAAATGGATAGATGAGATAAAGAAGTTTCTGGGATGATGCGGAAAAGTTGTAGATCAGAGAAAGTTGGAACAAACTTGGATAGAAGATTCTATTGTGGATCAAAAATGGTTGATTAAATCCACATCATTCTGGATTAAGATTTTGTTCCAGTGCACTAGATCCAGTTTAAGTTCTTTACTGGTGAGGGCCATAATTGAGAAATTAGTGTGGTGTGGATAGCACAACATTGAAAAGTAATGGACAGAATAAGAAAGATACCATCCCACAAAAACAATAGAACTAGATAGATACATAAATAGCACCATATCATGATTATCAGCAGTGTACAATTTTGCCTTAGCATTTGCGAGTCTTGATAATGCATCACAAGACTGATCCTACCATTATTAGATGCCATATTGGCCTCCCTTTGGGAAGGTCCCAGAAAGCCAGTTAGCTCTAGCACACATAGATAAGTTAATGGTTTACCAGATAATAATTGAAAAAGAAATTATAGCACATATTATTCTCTTTTCTGAATAATCCTGAAATAAATTTTTGCCAATTTATATCCATGCAGCCTTATCTCCCTAATATTTATTGATATTGTCTCAGAGATCTCATTTTCTATGCATGATTCACTAGCTAGGACCTGCAGGCAGCTTGAACATCCTACTATGCTATATAATATTGCAATAGATTGATATGGGATATTGCACATAGGCTAGGCAGAATTATAATGAGTTTTTTTGAATCTTAATCACATGAAGAATTTGATACTGTCCCCCTCCATTACTTTAATTGAAGGCTGTGTTTTATGTAATATCCATATAAGTGTTGATGACCATCAAGTACTGACTATTTTAATGAGATTATTTTCTTTTTTGCCCTATCAAATGTTATATTAAGTTGGAAATAATTCATTGATGTTCAATACCCAATGAATTTTGGCTAATTTACGTTATCATTATTCCATGAGGGATCAGATCAATATTAAGAAGAGTAAATATAGATGTATTTGCGACCATACAGATGTAAATATCTATGAAATCATAATATTCCACATGGGACTATTTCAGCACCAAGCTGTGTGTATGCATGAGTATGAATGTTTATTACACAATTCCTGTAAGAAGTCATTTTTTTTGAGTTGAAATAACTCAATTAAAGAATCAAGATCATTCCTTAAAAAAAAAATTGAATGAATAGTCAATTGCTTGGGGGATCATTTGATATTTGAACTTTAGTTTTCCCAGTGCATTAGTCTATGACTACATTTAATTGCAAACAACAATCCTTTTTTAAAACAAAATCATATTGATTAGTATCTAGGATAAATGATAATAAAATAAAATGGAAACTGAAGCCAAAATATTAAAGTACTTACTTAGAAACTTTTTTGAAATTATGCTTTTTTATTCACTACTAATTTAAGTGTAAAGATAATGAAGATTGGTGGGGGGGGGGGTAAGGAAATTATTTTCCATCTAAGCAAATAGGTTGAATAGTGGCTTAATCTTTAATGAAATGTATAATCTAGCAGTCAGCAACTATGCCAAGAGAAACCTGTTAGCCATTTTACCTGTTAGCCATTGTACCTTCTCTCTCTATTTCCCACCCCCAAGTTTTTCCATAATCTGCTCTATCCCATTTTCACAACCTAATCTTTGTCAACTCCACGGCCTTTATATCTATATCCCCCTTATCTTTTTTCAAACCCAGCATAAAAACCAATAACACACTTTCTGTATAAA
Organism: Epiperipatus broadwayi; assembly: GCA_028023455.1. Lineage (NCBI taxonomy): Eukaryota > Metazoa > Onychophora > Udeonychophora > Euonychophora > Peripatidae > Epiperipatus > Epiperipatus broadwayi. Next base: position 1,787,833 of record JAQFVV010006259.1, on the reverse strand, counting down.
CACTTTGTTTATATTTATTCTTCCACAACTTCCTTGTTTGTACTCTTTCTGCTTTCAAGCATTTACATTCAATTAACAGATACCTAATATTTTCGATGCCTTTCTTATTTAACTTGCAGACTAAGTCAGTATTTTTCCATTTATGTGTTTATTCCCTTGTTGCTAAAGATCCTGTTTGAGCCTTAAACAGTAAACCACTTTCCTTGCTATTGTCATAAATTAACTCGCGCCCAATATTCTTTATTTCTATATATATATTTAAACCCTTTTTACTCTCCATACTAGTTCTGCAACTCCCTATTCTTTATTAATGCATCTATTCTTCTATCCCCTTTCTTACTACTATAACACTGAACAATTCTTCTAAAACAATCATCCCACCTTTCATAGAATATACTGACAAATTCTTTACCCAAATCTTCTGCATACTGCTTTACCATTCTCACCCATTTTGTTGCCTGCTCTTTATTCATAACCCATTTAAATACTATTTTGGTTATTCTTTTATTATGCATAAACTACAATCTACTGAATATTTTCATTTTGCTTTTTGCATCTCTCATATAATTATAAATTTTATTAAACGCTCACTATTATTTCAGTAATAGTTTTAACAAGGCTGTAAACCTTAGCAATGAGCATCTGAAAAAATCGTCACTAGGGACCTCTGTAGGTCTTTAAAACACATGCTCTTTTCTTCATAGCGTAAGCATGTGTTTTAAAGACCTACAGAGGTCCCTAGTGACGATTTTTTCAGACGCTCATTGCTAAGGTTTACAGCCTTGTTAAAACTATTACATCTCTCATATAAAAACTTGACTATCCCATTTCTCCTTGAATTGTCTCCTTTGCCATTCACATATCTGCATCTAATGCATGTCTTCCTACCCAATTAAATGCTATTTTGGTTATTCTTTTATTATGCATAAACTACAATCTACCGAATATTTTCATTTTGCTTTTTGCATCTCTTATATAAAAACTTGATATGGTCATTTCTCCTTGAATTGCCTCCTTTGCCATTCACATATCTGCAGCTAATGGATGTTTTCCTACTTCTCTTTCTACTTTTTCTAAGTAATCTAATAACCCTTTACTAACACAACACATCATTACCACGTGTTAATCCTGCACTAACACTCCATACAATTCTAACTACATCATATTTGTTATATGAGAACACTGTTAATTTCTTTATCAATCCCTTTCTTTTTTTTTTTTTTTTTGCTTCATTTATCTTTTTTGCCCCCCATTCATCCAAGCAATTTCTCTGATTATTCAAGACGATTACCAAATAGTTATATCTTTCATTACACAACTTTATATTTCTCAATAAAAAATCGTTGTCTTCTCTCATTATTACTTTTGATTTTTCTTCACTAAATTTAATCCTCATCTCTTTACCCATCCTTGTGCATGTCCTCAACATAACTCCCATATCTTCCTTTCTTTCTGCACACAAAAAGACATCATCTGCAGATAAAAGACCTGACAATGTATATACCCCTTGTCACCTATTAAAGATATCTTTACACCTCTTCCCAACACCCTCTATTAGTTCAGTATTTAACTATTTTATCAAGATTATGAATTATGAAATGTGTTAATTTACTTCCTTGCCACCTATTAATGGTATCTCTACCCCTCTTCTTAGCACCCTCTTTAGTTCATTATTTAATTATTTTATTAAGATTGTGAATTATGAACTATGTCAATTTAAGGCTTCTAGGACTAGTTTCAAGAGAACCCCCTTAATCAGTTGTGTAAAGCCCTCAATATCACTAACCATCCAATCAGAACAGGTTTTAATCTTACTTGTATTGAATATATTTTACTGATTTTATTTCAAAGTGTGAATGTTGAAACAACATGCAATTATTAAATAGAATGCTCATTACAGTTAATGAGAATTTATGTAATTTATTTTGATTAGATAGAATTTGTAATCAATTTCTTTTTTTTAATAAAATAAAACAACTTATTATTAAAAAATATACATCAGCTAACAATATTTTAGTTTCCGATATTTACAATTACTATCAATTCTTTGCTTTTTACACACTTATAACAAGCACATATACAAATATATTCTTATCACACAGGAAGCTAATTAATTACGTTATAATTATGTAAACCTCACCCAGTGAATTAAATATGCATATGTGTGCATTTTGCTATTTATCAATAAATACAGGAATTTTTATTATGTTTTAATAATGTTTTTATCACAGTAATTAAAAAAAAAAAACAGTCTTTAAATAAATGTGAACTAGTTTAATTTAAAGTGTATATTTTTATAAATGGCTGAGGGGATTATTAAAGGAAGGAAACGTTACTTGTTTGATATTTAGGCTATCATACATCTGAATATCAGTCTTCTGTCAGGATATATATATATATAAGGGGATGATGCATAAAAAATAAAGCAGTGATGTAATATGTGGATTGATGATGGTGTGTGTGGATATTTTTAAACCAGATTACTTAGGTAAAAACCGAATGCATTGATCAAATTAAAATTAGAAGATGGGATTCATTTTTTTATTTTTTCAATTAATAAAGCAGCTTTCATATCTTTATTCATATATTTTAAAAGTTATCGATATTAAACATGGAAAAAGAAAGGTCAAGTTGAGTTCTTTCATATGTTTTTGTTTAATTAAAAAAACATACATAAATATTTACTTAAGATTTAAAATTTATATCTGGGTTAGAGATAACCTCTAGTTTAACAAATGATTGGCAGTAATCGATTAATGTATTTATCAGAAGTGGGGGTATCAAAGTTGTGCATATAGAAAGTTCGATTGCTGTAAATCAAATTGTAATAATTTGCTATTGATAAATAATATATAGGGTATATGAGCACAGACTTTCACATGATTCACTACTCTCCACTCCATCTCATAACACTGATACACTTGAACACATATATGTCGAAAAGATAAATAATTATCAATATACGTATTTCATGCTAAACCAGGAATCATCAGTTGGTCCAGATTATCATCTCTACACATATATGCCATAAGTGCTCAATTATATATGAAGATAGCAAATTTTCATCTTTAATGGACAGGCTTCAATCCATTCCACACTCCAGCTCTTCAACTGGCTATCCAACTGAAAATCTGATGATGGAACACTCAAAGGCCACCCTGAGGCTGAGATTCTTGTCACACCCAAATAAATTGAACAAATGATGAAATAAGAGATTGGGAAATGGCCAACTGAAGAATGATGGAAATGCATCTTGAAATCCATTTGTCTTTTTCAGATATCTTTATTCATATAGTGATGGAATGGAAGTTTTAAATATATCTAAAAAGATATTACACATGGAAAAAGAGAGTTGAATTATTCTCATATGTTTAATTAAAAAGCAGATGTATTAAACTTTTACTAAGGTTTAAAGTTTATAACTGGACTGGGGATAATCTCTAGATTAATAAATGGTTAGCAATAATTATTACTGTATTTTTTCTGAAGTGGATCATGTCAAAATGATTTGACACCTGTAAATCAAATAATTTGTATTGGTAAATACCAAACAGATGATGGCAACATGTAAGATAGTTCAACTGAAGAGTACTGATTTAACATGAAATGCATCATTTGTCTTTTGCACATGACTATTTATATGTTTCAAGAGTATGTGATATCGGATAGATTTAATTATATCACATATATATTTTTTGATGTCTTTACATATCACTTTTCAGATGAATTGAGTAAATATCAAGTTGATTTACTTTTATTTATTATCTCTATGAAGTAATATATACCTTGTCTGCTATCCCACACTCAATCTTGCTAATTGGTCCAAAGGAATATATCACTATTGAGAATGAACAGCCCATATAATTTCCATTTAAGAATAAATTTACTTTTATTGAGAGCTGATCTCAAAAAAAAAAAAAAAAAATTCATTCATTGAAAGAGTAATGAATAGTAAAAAATTTGTCCATAAGAAATATATTTATTACTTGCTTTTAAAAGACAATATTAAATGTAACAGAGTGCTCATTAGAAGATTTAGCATAGAATGAGCGAACTACACCAGCTGAGTAAAACCGAGAAGTATGACATGTGTCAAGTGGGCCATATAAGGATATTGCAAAAATAGGAAAGACCTTTGATCAATGACAATGAAAACATACAGAAATGAAGATCTGCAGAATGCTAAGGTGAGGGACGTTGAAGAGAGGATAGAGAAAGTTAAATGCCCACATCCATCTTTTTTTGAAAATGTTATTCAATAATAGACCATCAAATTTGAACTTAAAGATAACCACTCATTGAAAATAATCTTTGGCAATGTAAAAATTAGGGGTTTTCTGAAGATGTAGTGGCAGTGGAGGATGTGATCGCACCAGGAGAAAACATTGAAAAATACAATGTGCAACATGGACAATTTGAATGCTTTTTGGAAAATTGGATTAGCAGTAGGAGATTGACTTTGGAAGAATTCAATTTGATAAATGAGTACGTCAACATGTATCACTTTTCTTTTCAAATAGCTCATTAATTTTATTAAGCAAAAAATTTCAATATGATTTTCCCTCATAGTTTTTGTTTTATTTATAAACTATTTCTTTTTATATCCTCACATATCATATCATCATTATTTACAACCTTTGTCAGTCCATTTCAGAATAAAAATCTTCCCAAGTTTAATTCAGTTTTTCTGATCCATTGCATCACTTCTCCATATCACATCAATAAACTTATTTATTTCATCCACCCATTTCACATATGATATTTTTCTAGTTTTTTTACAATCTCTTGGAATCCTCTCTAAGATTTCAACTGTCTATCTATTATTATCTCATCCAACCCAGCTCCATTTTAGTCTCTTAAATTCTTTCAGTGATAGCAGTGGTTCCCTTTATTTATTTTGATCTACTCTCAACACCTCTCCATATTTAATTGGTCTGGAATTCTGTCAAGTGTCCAAGTCTCAGATCCATAAGTAAGAATTGACAGTATACATCCATTACAAACCTTTTTTGAAAGTATAGGCATATTTATTTTTAATACTGTTATTTTTTCCAAAAGGGTTCTTCTACTCTTGTTTAATTATATGATTAATTTCATCCATTACGTTTTTGTCTGTATTAGTAATCTGAGATATTTGCAGGTGTTGATTTTAGTTCATGATTGCCAAACTATTTTCTTCTGAGAAAATCGTTTGAATACTAGTTTAGTTTTTTTAATGTTTATCTTTAATCCTACTTCCTTGCTTTCATTTGATAACTCTAGCAACATTTTCTAAAGCTCTGAAACTTTACTAACAAAAACGATTACATTATTTGTAAAAGCCAGATGATTTAAGTAATCTCCATGTGGTTTTATTTCCTTAGCTTCCCATTTAATTACCAAAATACTTTCTATGAAACTGCTGTGAATGTGGAATCATTCTGTGATATACCTTCACTAGTGTGAGTCTTTTTAATATTCTCATAATCTAATCGCTGATATTGCATTTTTATTGTCTTTTGAATATGAAAAATTCCAGGAAAAATGTTGATAAATCCTAGCCTCAGTCACTGTGGAAATGCGTATAGAATCAAAAGCTCCTTCATAATCTACAAATCCAAAGCTGTTTGAAACATAGGCGGTGTAGAATATTATACTGTATATATGGACATGAAAAGAAATGATATATATATATTTCATGTGTCAAAGTATCGGCCGGGCAGCGAACCCGGGACAACTGCTTGCAAGGCAGCTGTGCTAACCACTCGGCCGCTTATAAAGAAAAATCACGTATTTTAGAAGAATTAAATTTAACTGAATTTTTAATGTTGTATTTATTTATAAATATCTTTGATATTTTCCCGAGAAGCAATCATTTAGAAAAGTATTTTAATTGAGAGCAGTTAAGTTAAAGCTTGAATTAAAATCATTTATTTTTAGCAAAATTACTTATATTTTAAAATGTTTTGTTATGTTATTTGATTAAATATTAGATTATAAAATATGTATTCAAATTTATAATCGCAAATGATTTTAAATTACAATTTGAATTAATTTATTCTCATTTCATTTGATTTAACTTTTTTTAAAATCCAGTTTACTTTTTTTTATTTTTTATTACTAGTAATTTATTACTATAATTCAAATTATATATTTCTCACACTCATTTGATGATGTCATTTTTAGACACAATCATATATATAAAACAGCCCCTTATAAACAAGTATAGCCATTCCAAATCCAAGAGGAGAAAAAAGATTTTAAAAAAAACTACTCTAGAGATGAACCCATGTCATGACTATATATGCCAATATGTGAAGCACAAATATGTTTGCATATAAAATATGGTTGACCACTTTTCAGTTTATTTTATATTTTGTAATGCTGTCTTTCAATTTCTTCAGTAGAGAACATTTCACACCATATCGAATTGGAGATCTCCAGTATATTCCATTGTCTATTATATCTTTCCAATGGAAACAATCAATAATGCACTTCTTTAGAATATCTCTGAGATAATCCTTATAATGTAAATGGGGTCTACCATATCCATATAATCCATGCTCAAGTCCACCTAAAAACAATCTTTTAGGGAGTCTTGCTTTATATGTCCAATCCAATGAAAGTGTGATTTTATAATCATGGACTCTAAGAATATCATATCCAACAAATTGATGAATATATTGATTGGTTTTATGATCTTGCCATTCTTAAATGACGCTTTTCTAATGCATTAATAACATGTCCAAATCTCATTTCCATACAATAATTTAGGTTAAATAATAGCTCTATATTCAACTTAGTTGCAATAGTTATTTCCCTTGATGAAATAATCCTTTTAACTTGTTAAAAGGAGCAGTTACAAATTGGAGTCTGTGTTATACTGCTGCATTTAATCCACCTTTCTACTACTTAAACGACAGATATTTAAGTTGATTTACATTCTCAACTTGATGACTATCCAAGCTAAAAATTGCTTAGGATTATTCATCCATTATTGGCTGCTAAACAATTTGAATTTTTTAACACTAATTACTAAGCCATCCAAAACATTAATTACCTTCTGTAGATCATCTTCTGAAGTAGTAAAAATAGCACAATCATCAGTATACATTAAGGATTATTCACATGAACACCATTTCCTAAGTGTACACAAGCTGTTATTAGTACTAGAAAATTCTCCAGACAATAGTGCCACCCAGTGCAAGCCTTAGTAATTAATGGCTGCAGAAAGGATTGTGCATAAAATCCCCATATGGTGCCTACTCATCCAATATCCCCAGGCTAGTTTCTAGCTTTTGACCCCTCACTGATGAAAGCCACAAGCTAGAAATTAGTCTGGGATATTGGATGAGTAGGTACTAAATGGGGATTTTTAAAACAAATCTTTCTGCATCCATTGATTACTGAGACTTGCACTGGGTGGCACTACTGTTTGGAGAGTTTGCTGTTGCTAATTAAGGATTATTACTAATCATTTATTATGTTATAGATTATTCTTTAATTTTTAGCCCAGATATAGAGTTTAAACAAAAATTAATATATCAATAATTAAATATGTGTGAATGTTCTTTATTTAAACCCCCACTTTTTTTACTCTTATATGATATCTTAGATATTTAGATGGTAAATTGAAGCTATGTATAAATACTGAGCTTTTAATGATGAAGAGATGCAGAGGATAAAGATCTGGGCCAACTGATGAAGGCTGATTCAGTTAGAATTGCATTTTTGGAATCAATTTTCTTTTTCACATTGTCTTCATTTATCTTTTTTATAAGTGTGTAGATATTAAAAGTTTTGTATTATGTCTAGTAATTTATTATTTTTTATATCATACCATGTACACCTTTCTTAAACACTTTATCAATACACTTTATTTATATCAAAACTAACAGTTTCGGCTGTCCTGCAGTCATCATCAGAGCTCTTTACAATCCTATTTTTTTTTAGTGATCATTCCACTCATATCTGCAGTTACTATGGATTTTTGTCTAATCATATCGTAACTTAGTCTTTCATTTGACCTTTACATTTCCCTCTTTCTTTTTCCCACTTTCCTTTTTTTAATCGGATTTTTTTGTCTTCTTAAACCCAACTATGAACCCAGTGTTTGCTTATTTCGGAGATGGATTGTATACATATCTTTTTATGATTTATTGTGGGTTGAAAGTTTTCATTCCAAAGTTTCTGTTGACTGCTTAGGCAGTTTTCTCAATGATCGATGGCTTCTTCATTATTATTCTTATATTGGTTTACCTTTTGTTGTTGTTGACTTCAATGTTTTCATTGTTGAAACTTAATGTGTATGCTCTTTTTAAATTTTGTTCAGATATAAGTTTTCATGTCTACTGCAGATGCTCATTTTACATATTTAAATGCATTAAAGGTGCACCCCAAAGTCTCAAAAGTCATTGTACTCACAGTGCGATCACCAAGGGACATCTTCTTGAAAGTCAACTGGCTGAAAGGTCACTTGCTTGTAAGGCTGCCTTGTGGAAGATCAACTTGCAGAAGTAAAATTCCTAATAACAGTATAAATTTTATATACGATTAATATTAATTATTTTAATGAGCATGTAACCGCTAAATCATATATGTAACTATAAGAATATAACCTATTCCATGAAAGAAATAAGTTGGAATTTATTACTGAGACAATTTACAAAGATCTTCAAAGAAAAATAAACCTATAAGTAACGCCCATTTATTCATTTTATCACTGCCAATCTATTTTGTTTTCAAGTAACTCAAAAAAATAAATAAGTAAAAAAAAACAAATAAACTAGAATCACTATATTTTTTAAATAAAACTTTTTTTATTTGATGGTAAACTTCGCAAAAACGATTGCATTAAGGAAATTAAAAAAACATGGCTTTCAGCTTTCATTTATTGACATTTTATTTTGCTAATTACTCCAGAGATGTAAACAATAATTTTTAATATGGTATACAATCACATGATCACCATTTCTTATGCTTACACAAGCTGTTTACCCAGAGGCTAAACTTCTTACAGTAGTGCTCTCAGACCCAAGACTCCTCACTGATTAAAGTCACAAGTTAGAAACTAGTCTTGGGGATATTGGTTGAATAGGCACTAGATAGGTATTTTATGTACAAACCTTGCATCCATTGATTACTCTGGTTTGCATTGGTGGTGCGCTACTGTATCGAGAGTTTAGCCTCTATATTATGTACAATATTTGTAATTATATGTTGAATTATTTCCATCATCTAGAATTATTATTAAATGTCTTTAGAAAAATTCAAACTTTATTTAAACTTATTAAATACATTCAATTGCTTGTAATAGCACATGGATATTTGATAAGTTTAAATTAAGTATGAATTTTCCTAAAGATATCCATATATATAAATCCATATTTTGACTGTTGTCTGAATATATGTTTGTTTGCTTGTAATGCTTTAATGGAGGGTCCTCTGAATTTTTATTCGAAGGGTGCTCCAGAAAATAATCTTATTATATATAGTTGTCAGTAATGCCATCAGAAATCACTTATCAAATATAACAGGTATATTTAAAAATTTAAATTAGCTTTATTAATACCTTGTGGGGTACATTTCTGAAGTGTACCAAACAAGTCGGCTGCTTGTAAACATTTTTTTTAAAATTGCGAATTTCTCACATTTATTTATATAATATTAAAATCATTTGTTTAATTCACATTAAATCTTAAAAAAAAATTGTTAAAGCAACCAATTAAAAGAAAAACTATTATTCAGAGGGCACTCCAGTAAATATTCATATATATAGTTGTCGTAACACTATCAAATTCACATAAGCAACCAATTAAAAAAAATATAAAAATGACAGTCTTTCAGGCTGGGTATATTTAAAAATGATAGCCTTTCCATAGGCTGAGTACATTTCTGGTTTGATAATAGTTCTAGATGATGGAAATAATCCAACATATAATTATAAACATTGCATACTGTATTAAAAGTTATTGTTTATATCTGTTTAATTAATTAGCAAAATAAAATGGCAACAAATGAAAGTAATGCTTTTTAAATTTCCCTGAAACAATTGTTTTTACTAAGTTTTTAATAATATTTATGTAAACAGAATACCGTCAAATAAAAAAAAAAAATTATTTAAAAAATATAGTGATTCTAATTTTTTTATATATTTTCATTTATTTATTTTTTAGCTAGCTCAAAAACATTTTCTAATTTAGGTCACCATATTGTAGAAAGACGTAATAAATATAGCACAATTTACCAAAGCAGTGTTGCGTATTTCTATTTTATAAAGCTTGTTTTGAAATTATACATGTGTTAATTTATTAAAAATGGAATAATAAAATGATTTAAAACATGTTGTTTTTTGTTTTTTTCAAAGTTCATTTTATAATTATGTATGTATTTATTTATTCCAAAGGAAAATTCTGTAAACAAATAATAATTTACAGTCTAATATAATTAAAAATAACTACTACATCAAATGATAAAATCTTCTGGAAAAAGAGCATGTAAAATCTTCTAAATGTTAATAACCAAATTATTATATTTGGTCAATGAGCCATTAGATGTTGTACATAATAACAAATTTAAACATCGATGACTTGCTAAAATGAAATTTGGCTTTATAATACTTTACCATGCTGTTCTTATAAAAGATTATATCATGTGATGTGGTAATTATTTTAATTTCTACTAATCTAAGTTATTATATATTTAAATTTAAATAATGATCAGGTTAAATCCTATTATTAAAAATAAGCATTTGATGGCTCATTGCCCAAATTATGTTTTGATTAGTGAATATGTGACATATAATTACTTTCATTACTTTCATTCTTTTAATTTGTTAATATAAGAATTTATTATTTATAAAATCTAGTGATTAGAAGAAAAGATATCTTTTTATTGACTAAAGAAATACTGATTTGAGCGTTAGCATTCTTGAGACTTTTTCATGCTTTTCTTATGTAAGATTTTATCGTACGATCTGCTAGCTATAAATAATTATGCTACATATATTTATGAAAACCAATATTAACTGTTTAATAATTGAGTTAAAAAGTAAGTCTTTAACTTTCTATAAATGGTTAAAAAGATATAACAATATTCTTAGTAGCATCCAGATGAAATATCTAATAAATTAAAACATTGGTCAATTAAGGACGAGTGAAGAAAATTCTAATTCATGGATCTGAAATATGGATTGCAAACCAGTTAGAAAAAAGCCCATGCTAGTAATATTGAAGATTAGGAAGTAGTATGGAAATAGTAAGAAAAGAGAGGTTATAGTTTCAATTGCTTCTTATGTCTGAAAGAGAGACATTTTTTGCAAATGAATTCACAGGATACATATCAAAGAAACCAACCTCAAAATGTTAGATATAAAAAGATAGAAAAAATGAATTGAACATAAAGGGAGAGGAGATTATGATAGAAAAGGTAAGTTGCAGGCATTGACATTTTAATTTATGATTATAATGAAAAAGATTAATAGCTCTTTAACATTGATTGACCAAACACTCTTTGTGGGCTAAATGCTCTGGTGGAATGATAACTTGAGAGCTAAAAAGTTTTTAATCAAAGCTCGAAGTGTCGTTTCCAGGGCTCAGACAAGCGACAAACAGTTTTTACTTTTTTACTATTCCTAATCATTTAAATATATATTTTTTAAAAGGAAAATTGATAGATATGTTTATAAATAAATTTTATCCTTTTCTCAAAGTATTTATATTGGATTTTTTTCTTTTATTTTTTTGTAGGATGTTGTCACAACAAGCCTCTCTTGATGCCCGGGGGTCGGGTCTTTGTTTGGCCCTTTATTCAACAAGTTCAACGGTATGTAATTGCATTTTCTAAATTTAACCTATTAAAATAATTTTAATTTATTAAAATAATATTTGTGTTTTAACTTTCATATTTATACATGATTAAGTACTAAATGAGTTTAATCTGTTCACACTTTTTTTTTTTAATTAAAGAGATTAATTTTCACCATTATTGTATTTGCAATGGTTCAAAAATATTAAAACATTTTTAACAACATAACAGGCTTGAATTTGTAATAAAGAAGATTTATTTAAAGCTGAGTGCTTTCAATACTGAGTAATAGCATAATCATAGCATTATGTAACGAAAGGAAGTTGAGATCTAGATTTAAAGTTACTTTTGAATAATAAATAGTAGATTAGCATAAAAATGAATTTTTAGAGTAGATTTACATATTGTACCATTTATTTATATATGGTACAAATATATTGGCATTTGGTAAAAGCTAAAAAAAAGTAAATTTAGATTTTTTTTTTGATTAGTATAATTTTTTTAAAAACGTACAATGAAAGTTAAAGTTTTCGTCCATATTCTTTTTATCCTAACTAAAAATAAAAGTAAAAATTGGAGAGAACAAAAGACACACAAATTACTAATCCAGATAAGCTAAAAGAAAAATATTTTAGCCAATTAAAGATGGCAGAATTATGCTAAAAAAATAAAAACTTTGTAACTGAAAAATGATAAAGAATGTACAAGATTATAAACTTAAATGCCATGATAATAATAACATGCGCAGAAGTCTGAAAACTGGACCTCAAGTATAAAAAGGAAGAGACCAGTTTGATCAGTGTCTTGTTTTGTCTGTTTTTCCTTTGGTTGGTCCTGGATAACAAAAATATATCCAGGACCACTCTACGCTGAAATAATTCTGCATGACATCGTTCTTGAAAATAGACACCAGAAAAGTTTTCATGACTAACTAGTAGGATAGACCAAGATTAACTTATAACCGATGGCCGAGCTCATTCTCCCACAAAAAAAAAACAACTATGCATAGTAATCTACAATCTTCTCGCTAAACTTAACAGTAAGCTAAGATTAACTTGCCCTGATTGTGACTTAAAGTTTGCAAACAACTCTTAAAAAAATAAGCTTAAAATAATCCTGATAGAGACTAATTTTATTGTTCAAGAGACTCTTGTTTACTCAAGAACTTTAATTGTTTAACTGTTATTTTTTATTAATTGATTCATTATTTGGATTAGCGTGTGTTCTCTCCAGTTTTATTTAATTAGTAATTTATCTTTAAACATTTTAATTTGTTAGAATAAAATATTTATTTTTAATACCAACTTTTCCTTGTACATTATTGGTGATTATTATTAAATTTATTAATATTAGTTTAGTAAGATTTGAAAATATAATTTACCTTTGCCAATATGTGTTGACTAAGCTCCAATAATAATAATGTCTAGAAAATAATTCTAGTTACAGTAAAATATGATAGAGATTCTTTTAAAAGCATTTTTCTTTTTAATTTTCGAGACGCGATGCAACGGATTTCAGTGGATTCTTATATGAATCCTGGTGCCCTTATAAAAGAAATAAAAGCTGATTCCGTCGATAGTGTAAATCGTAACAATTACTAAGTAGAGTTGATCAGGAAATACAGTTATGTTTTTAGAAATAGGAATGAAACTTTTTTTTTTTCCATAACTTGATCAACTCACGCATTTTATGTTTAACAGAGACCTAGTCCGACGAGCAAAACGCTTCAATACTAATGATGAAAGTGTTTGCTACCAGAGCATTTTTTGGAAACAGGGGTGCTGAAGTCCTTTTTATTGATGGCATGATGATCTTTAGCTATTGACCACACCTCTTTCACTTTTCTCTTTCTGTCATATCTCTCGGAACAAACAATGTCAGCCGTAGAGAGATTAAAATTATGGTCTGATTGCAACTCATGATCCAAGAAAATAGAAGAGTATTCATTGCTTTTCTTGTACCAGTTGTACATATATTTTATGCTGGGCATAATAAGACTTCAAACAATTAGATTCTTTGCAATTTTGTATAGTATTGAAAGCACTCAGCTTTAAATATATTTTTTTAATTATAAATTCAAACCTGTTAAGTTTTTAAAAATGTTTTAACATTTTTTGAACCATTACAATTATTGCAGAAAAACAGAGTCAAAATATTTATTCTAGAATTACATTATTATATATGTGTAATTAATAACTCCTTTTATTTACACTTTATTCAATGCAAATATATTGTTTTTACAAACAACTTCTTTTCTTATGGTTTTGGCTGACCAGATAGTCTTCATCAGAAAATATATATGACTATGTAGAAATATATAAAATATATTGTTTTTGTGTGTTTATTTTATACTTAAACATTTTGTGGTGCAGAAGAAAACTGGGCAGTTGAAACTGTAAGAAAAAATAAATTATTTGTACAAACAATATATTTGCATTGATCAAACTGTAAGTGAAAGAATTTTATTAATTATGTTTGTTATTATAAATAATCATAGAAAATAAAGAATTTTTTTTTGTATCCATTAGTTAGTGCAATTAAAATTGTAGTAATTCAAACTGATTTAATTTGATGCAGCAATAAATTGTCCAATTATAAAGATAAAGAAATTTTTTTCAAACTCCCGGAACAATAAGTTGTTTCATCATTATTATATTAATTCTAATACACTAGTAGTTGATAATCAGTTATTAGCACAGATTGAATTATGAAGAAATATTAGGGAAGCTAAGCAATGAATCTGAAATTTCTAGTATGCAAATTAGTTGTTGTTTAAATAATTTACATTTGATAATTTTAGTTAATTTAGATACTATTTTTATGATGCTCTTTCACTATGATAGTGAAGGAAAAAAAAACATTAAAAAGGAGAAAGGGTGCAAAAAAAGAAGCTGCATCCAAAATTTTTGACATTAAAATGATTTTGGAGAAGGTTGAATTATTGGAAACCAATAATTCTCACTTTAGTGGTGCATTGAATCTCAGTATTTCTTGATGGCAGAAAGATTCTGGAAAAAGTATCTCTTACACATTTAGAAGACCACCAAAGGGAAAGAGATTAAATAACACAGCATAAAGAAATCAAATTGGTTTGAACTTTGGGGTTCTTTTGAAGTTCAAGCTCTATGATCTTTGATAAATCTGTTAAAGTCTTTGTGAATTGTAATCTTTAATCAGAGATTAAGATGGCAAAATTTTGCATTTGTTAACAATTTTTGAAAATTCTTGAGTGCTTCCAACCTGTAGCTGTCAAATGATGATAATATAGGGAGAGGTATTTTTGGAATCAGAAAATATCATTTTTGTTGATTCCGCTGGCAGACGAATTGTGAAACATTATAGGGTAAGATATCACTAGGAACACATTACGTTATTGCAAATGGACAAAGACATATCGACTATTATAATGTTAATTATGTAAATAAGGCATTTATTTATATAGCGCTATGTTTATAAATTGTAATAAACTAAAGATTAGCCTTTCAAGCTAACGTACATGCGCTTTTTACGAATGTTAATAATAATAAATGAATACTTTCATTTCCAACACAAGATAAAGTCTTTGCGAACGAATAAATGAATCCACTTATTCATTCAACCTAAATGCTTATATATGGGCAAGTCTTAAGTACTGGATATGAAAGCGTGAGGATAAATCAATCACTTTAAATTACTGTTTACTATGTCTGAATGAATGACGTCAACGAAATTATCTAGAATTTATGAAACGTCACTCTTAAATGAAACTAAACTTATGGAAATGAGGCATTTATTTATATAGTGCTATGTTTATAATGTTTTTAATGTTAATTATGACAAATTCTGACAGAACTTCTATTTTTGTCATTTATAATCTTGAGAAATTTAGATTAAGATTAATTGATACAATGCAAATTTATTCTTGGATTAAAATGAGAAAAGTGTTAATCCTGATTAAGTAGTTGATTGGTTAAATTTAGCTAATATAGCTATTGACGTTTTAAAATATCATTCTGTTTTTACATCTTGGATCAATAGCCGTTCTTTAGAAATAAATAAGCTGCCAAATAATTGAATAGTTTGAACCTGTCAGCAATATCTTACAAGCCTTTAGCATCAGTTGGTGAAAAATGTATTCATAGTCTGACACCCATGCAAATCTGGGATGAGGGTTATTACAAAGCCAAGAGTTTTTGTGATGATTTTATTCTACTAGTATAAATGCAATTTACCCACTGTACTTTAAATACTTTTTTGCAAAAACTTTTTATTATACTTATATGCATGGACAATCTTACGTTCGTTTCGACTGTCCTGCAGTCTTCTTCACTGCTATGATAAAGTGAACAAAATAAAATACCTAACTATATAAATAATACCGTAAAAAACAAAATTTTGTTATTTTTTTATACTTATCAGATAAAGATGGAATTTAATAAAAACTGAAATATAAAAAAACAAATAATTTTTACTTTTCTAGTATTTTTAACTTATTCACAAAAACATCAATTATGGATTAGATCATTTATTTTCTGTAACATTTTTGTTATTTTATAATCCTTTGTTATTAATTAATTTTTTTAGTAATTAAATTGATAAAAAATTGAATACCGGCTGGGATTCTTGAACATTCTTTTTCATTTGACTATAAAGGTGAGGTTAATTACATGTTGTGATAAATAACAGAGATGAAGAATAATTATTCTTGTTGACAGTTATCAGTGGCTTTTGTAGTGATATGTATGAGGTAATATAATCTAACAGGTATGCACTCATGTATTTAACAAATACAAATTTACTTTAATAACTTAATGAGTTTATTCACTCATCGTAATATATAAGTTAGTAATAATAATTAGTAGCTCAACTGGAAACTGGTTAGTTAAAATAGTAATAAACAATATTGATCACCGAATATATATAAATAAATAAATAGATATCTTTATAAACAGATAGAGTTAAATTTTATTTCTACTATTTTTAAAAGAATCATTATTTTACTAACTATTTGCTTCCTTCACAGTAATCATTTAACTCCTGTAATTTCCTATGGTCATTCCTTAGCAATTATAGTAAGTACCCTGCTACTCACTCATCTCCTTGAGTCACTACTTGGATTTGACTGGACCTCTTTTCTATTGCTATAATTGATCTGCAACTGCACTATTGGTTTTCCCTATACTCTTTGAGTTTTCACTAGTCTGCTTTTTCACTTTACCTTTTCTCCTTTTCTCTCTTCATATTAGAAGTTCTGCAGGCATTTTTAATCCTGCTAATTTGCAGATTATTAGAAATTAATGTTAAGCAAATTAGAATATGTGTCTGCTTCTTCTTTCTGTATATAGTTTCTTATATAATTATTTCTAGAGAGACTCAACATTGCTTATTCTAACAAAGCTCTTTACACATACACTTATATATGTACATCATTAATAAATACATAAACAGTCAGTGCACAATAAGTAAAAAGTTTTTAGTCAAGATAAAGGGATTTTTTCATAGAGAAAATAGCAAGTCATGTTTAGGAAATTATCCATGATTTTTAAAAGAACCCTAAGTGAAAACAGTTTGATTTGAAGCCATCCTAAGAAAACTTTAGACTATACAGTTAAAACACTGAGTGTAGTAATCAATCTCAGAAAATAAAATTTGGTATTACTTGGAGCTTAAAATATTTCATGGCCACAATTCAGATGAATAAGGAGATCAAAGAAAGCAACATGGAATAGATTCACTACAGTATATTGCTCTTCACTTTTGTTATCACCATCATGGAATTTCTTTTACTAACTGCCTATTAAAGATATACCCGTCTTTAAAAAAATGATGTGGAAAGGAGATAAAGTAAAAATCCTTGGACCTTTGAAACCGTATCTTTTTATAATGCACCTGAAGATAATATGAAGCCCTAAGACTGTTCTCAATAAAAAGTAAAAGAAGAAGTACGACTTAAACCATACTCTCAGGAAGTAAGGTTGTTTATTTATTTATATTATAAATGTCAAATTTGGACTGTTCTCAATAAAAAGTAAAAGAAGAAGTACGACTTAAACCATACTCTCAGGAAGTAAGGTTGTTTATTTATTTATATTATAAATATCAAATTTGATTTAATATAGATTTACATATATACATGTGTACATAGATTTATACTTTTAAATTTTAATTAAAATCTGGTTGGTCTCATGGTGTTATTTAATGAGTTATGTTTTTGATATTTAAAAGTTTTAATCTCTTGGGTTTTTTTCTTCTTCGAACTGTGTTATCAAATGGACTTACCTAGAGACATATCTTTTAGATTATATAAAAGAAAAAAATGGGGTTTTTATTTATGTGTATTATATGTATTCAGGGTTTAATTATTTATTTTTGAAGTATTAATTAGGGATGGGAACTAGCTTTATCAACAAAATATATTTGGGATTAATAAATCACATCACATTAAGTTATAAGTTTTGTATTTGCCAGAAGGTATGTTATGATTGTATATTAGATGTGGTAATATGTTGGACTATTTCCATCATCTATCAATAAATGTTGTATGTGTAGAAAATTTTAAACTTTATTGATACTTTTCAAATACAAACAACTTGTTAGTAATAACTAACCTATTTGTGTGTTATTTACTACTAACAAGTTGTTTGTATTTGAAAAGTTTAAATAAAATTTTCTATACATTCAACATTTACAGAAAATAATCCCAGTGCATAACGCTATACTGAAATAAATATACAAATATTAAACATTAAGTCACTCCAAATGGTTAAGAAATCCAGTACCGCCCTCTGTGAACTAATATATAAATACATTAGAGTTCGTATTTCAAAATAGCCAGATCTGGCTATTCTGAAATACGAACTCTAATGTATTTATATTAGTTCACAGAGGGCGGTACTGGATTTCTTAACAATGTGGGGTGTTTTAATGTTTAACATTTACTGATAGATAATGGAAATAGTCCAACATATTATCACAAATTTAGCAAGTGTCTTGCGTTGTCAGCCGAGAGATATCGCAGCTGCCATGCAAGCAAGTAGTTGGTTGCAGACGGTTGTGAGTTCGCGTCCCGGCCGATGCTATGACATATGAAAAAAAAAAAAAAAATTTAGCATGTGTTTAGTTATCTCCTATCTCCCTCCATACAAATTTAAATTCTTCTAATTTACTATCTGTTCATTTACCCTGAGGATTTAAAGAGTAGTGAGCAAGCATAAATCTATTATAGAGATTACATTATTAGGAATTATAAATTAATGTTTCTGTAAGATCTGTAGAGTGTGTTCTTTTTTTTTAGATAGTGGCATGAAATGGCAAGGTTGAATTACTTTAAAAAATACTCTGTTTTGAATAGATTTTGCAAACCATTATAGAGATAGATATATGCATAGAGAGAGAGATCAGGAAATATAGCTAACAACTGTTAGTTTGATCTGTTTCATAATAATACAGGGAATTGATATTGGAACTTGTTTGATTATTTGTCTTGGCTGAAATAATTCCATATCTGGGGTATTATGGACTTAGTTTTATTTTGGATTTGTATTGTGTGAGATTGATAATAATGAAAACTATTTAAAGGGAAATTAAAAGAGATTTTATTGTATAAATAGTTTTGTTATATTAAATACCTTTATTCCCTATACCGTAAATTTTGATGCACAATGACGTAGGGCCCGAAATAATATTGAGAAAAATGTAAATGAAATATTAGTTCATTAAAAAAATAAATACTAACAATAAAGTGGCTTGATAAAAATAAAACAAACTAGCTTATAATTCAGTTAAATTTTATATATTTTAAAAAAATACATATGCCTATAATATATATGAAGTATGTATATGTTGACCTAATAAGTTAATAAGTAATAGTTTAGAAAGAATAGGTTAGAGTGAGAGGAGATTGACACTAATATATTATAATAAGATAATTTTAGATATGCACATAGAGAGCGTACTCATGCCTACTCATCCAATATCCCCAGACTAGTTTCTGGCTTGTGGCCATCGTCAGTGAGGAGCTTTGGATCTGAGAGCACTGCACCTAGATCTTAGGATCTAATGCAACCCTCCAGCACCCACCTTTTATCTCTACTTAACTACAAAACTATGAGAATGAAATTGAAAACACAAAAATTTAAAACACAAAAATATTTTCAATCTAAGCTCAATAGCTTATATAGTCATATGGGTCTGCTCAGTTCAGCACCCATATATTTTTGTGTCTTTGGCTCTTTAACAACCATAGCCACCAATATCCTATTAGGCAGGATTGATGTTAAACCATTAAGCATCACATGATCACTATCTCTTAATACTAGCACATATTTGTTTATAAACAAAGCAAAACTCACCATACAGTATTGCCACCCCGTGCCAACCAGAGTAATCAATGAAATGCCAGAAGGCTTGTGCATAAAATCCCTATCTAATGCCTACTCATCCAATATCCCCAGACTAGTTTCTGGCTTGTGGCCATCGTCAGTGAGGAGCTTTGGATCTGAGAGCACTGCACCTAGATCTTAGGATCTAATGCAACCCTCCAGCACCCACCTTTTATCTCTACTTAACTACAAAACTATGAAAATGAAATTGGAAAACACAAAAATATTTTCAATCTAAGCTCAATAGCTTATATAGTCATATGGGTCTGAACTCAGTTC
Source organism: Epiperipatus broadwayi (assembly GCA_028023455.1). NCBI lineage: Eukaryota > Metazoa > Onychophora > Udeonychophora > Euonychophora > Peripatidae > Epiperipatus > Epiperipatus broadwayi. Next base: position 1,767,410 of record JAQFVV010006259.1, on the reverse strand, counting down.
AGCACCCATACATTTTGGTGACTTTGGCTCTTTAACAACCATAGCCACCACTATCCTATTAGGCAGGATTGGTGTTAAACCATTAAGCATCACATGATCACTATCTCTTAATACTAGCACATATTTGTTTATAAACAAAGCAAAACTCTCCATACAGTATTGCCACCCTGTGCCAACCAGAGTAATCAATGAATGCCAGAAGGCTTGTGCATAAAATCCCTATCTAATGCCTACTCATCCAATATCCCCAGACTAGTTTCTCACTGATGATGGCCACAAGCCAGAAACTAGTCTGGGGGTATTGGATGAGTAGGCATTAGATAGGGATTTTATGCACAAGCCTTCTGGCATTCATTGATTACTCTGGTTGGCACAGGGTGGCAATACTGTATGGAGAGTTTTACTTTGTTTATAAACAAATATGTGCTAATATTAAGAGATAGTGATCATGTGATGCTTAATGGTTTAAAATTATATATTCATAATTGTGCCTATAATTTTTTTTGTTTAGTGTTTTTGTTTGCATGTTTGGTTTAAAGTCAATACAGAATTGAAAGTAATATAAAGATATGTCTTTAGATTTATATACGTATACATATACATCTAATGAATATAAATTATTATGTAAAGTAATAACAGTTTATTACTCAGAATTTTATTTTTTATCTGATTTATAGAAAACAAAGAAAAATATTTATGTTTTTTAAAATATAATTTTTAAGAATCTACAATTAAAAATTAAAGTTTGTAATATTTTTGTACTCATCAGATAATTGATTAAAAACTGGAAGGTAGAAATTAAGGAATTTTTACTTTTTTAGTATTTTTAACTTGTTCACAAAAACAGCAGGTAATATTTTTGTTATTTTGTAGTAGTTTTTTATTAATTAATTAAAAAACTTTTTTTGTAATTACATTGATGTTGGTAGCCTAGTGGTCAGCATAGCTGCCTTCCAAGCAGCCGACCCGGGTTCGCTTCCCAGTCAATGCTTTGACATATAAAAAAACCAGCTTGGTGGCCTAGCGGTTAGCATCACTGCCTTCCAAGCAGCCAGCCTGGGTTTGCTTCCTGGTCAACGCTTTGACATATAAAATTAAAAAAAATACCAGCTTGGATTCTTGAACATTTTTTTTTGTGATTGTAAAAGAGAAGCTAATAGAGATAAGGTCATGTGATCCATGACTTATTTTAAGCTAATTGCTAATCTTATAGCAGGATCAAAACAATTAAACTCATTTACAAATTTCTTCAATTCATCATTCTTAACTGCAAACAAACAATCATCCACACATCTAACAAATAACTTTAAATATAAACAATTTTTTTTAATAATAATTTCCTCCTCCAAATAATTAATATAAACTGAACAAACTAAAGGATATGTGTTAGAAGGAAGGGGGGGTAGATTTTGTTAAGTTAAAATTTTTAGATCTTTTGGTGATTAGAAATGTAATGACTAATTGTTTAATATGTAGTCATTTTGTTAAAAGTAAAGAATTAAGGTCTATAATTATCTAATAGCTATCAGTCTGTATCTCATGAAATAGCTGCTTTAAGAAATTATTGTTATAGGAATAAGAAATTAAATAATTCTAGTGGGGTAGCTTTGTTTCAGAAAGATCAATTTTATAAAGATCATTTGAGTGTTGGCTACTCTGATAAATTTGTTAAAAGTATTTTATTTAATAGTAATATTTGTGAGGATGTAAAGGATAAAGAAAAATATGATTTTTATTTCTTTGCCATTTAAATTGTCTTCTTATAAAATTATATGTAAGAATAACAATTTGTTTGGAAATAAGAAAATTGCTTGGAAAAGGGGTATTACTTTGAATAATTTGTTAAATAATACAAAGGAAATTTTTGATAGGAGGACTATTCCTGGTATAGTGTATTTTATCCCTTGTTTTTGTAAGAAGGTATATATAGGTCAGGGTAGTTTGAATTTAAGGGTAGTTTGAATTTAAATGAAAGAATAAAGATTCATAAAAGTAGGGTTAGGAATAAATATCTTAGTTTTGCTTTGTATGTCCATGAGAAAGATACAGGCCACACTATTAATTTTGATGAAGCTAAGGTTGTCTTCTTTAAAAGAAATGAAATGAAAAGAAGAATTAAAGAGTCTTTATTATTGAAAATTTATTATTCTGAAGCAAATAACTTTTTAAAAGTTCTTAAGGGTGGATGGGAAGTAAATGGATTTGTGGATAATGTTTAATATATATATGGTATTATTTTTGTAGTTCTTTACACTTGAGAAGTATGTTTGTAGCAGTGAAACCTTTGGTTGTGTTTTTTGATTTTGTTTTTTCTAGAAATACATGGATTAATTACTATCTAATGAATGCATTATCAAAATACCTTTTCTTTTATATAACACATGCTAATAATTATACAACTTTATTGTCACACATGATTTGTAGAAAGGAACCCCCATAGCTCTGAGAACATGTTCCAATTGTGCAAAGTTTGGAATGTATGGTTGTAGAAGCAAATGGCTGATAATACCTCTATTGTGATTCCTTGTATTAGTTTAACCATTTTTGTACAAAGTCTCACTTAGCTCCAATAGCTACAATTCCTTATATTAGTTTAATCATTTTTGTATAATTGTCCGATTTAAAAAAAAAAGAAATTAGTTAATTAATGAATATGATGTAAAATAATTGGTAGTATGATTTAGTGAAATAGTCTTTCAATAAAGTGTCATTTTTTTATTCAGAGTATATTATCTGATAGGAGGCTGACTCTAATAACTATTAAATAAAGATTTAAAATGTCCTTTACATCATTTGTTAGATTATTGAGCATGCCACAATAGTTATTTGCATTGGTATTAGATTTTGTCTCTATCTGATTGTATATCTCTGTAACATCATTCAAATTTGATTTTATTGTAACCCACTGAGTTAAATCGTTAAGAGTTTTCTAATATATTAGAATAATAGAACACATACAGAACATTTCATGTCATCTTTCATTTATCATCTATCTTGAGATATCTCATCTTCCATTCTCATCATCATCTCATCATTTATTTCTTATCTCTTCATTTTTCATATTCATCTTTCGTATCATTTATTCTTATCTCTTCATAGTTTGTTTCCTTCATCTTCTCATCCCAGCTTTCATTCTTTCATATCATCATCTCACCTTCTTTACATTCTCAGCCCCTCTTTTCGTTATCATCATCACCATCATCCTTCATCTCTCAGTTCTCTCTTTTCCCTTTTTTATGTCATTTCATTTCAATTGGCACCCCTCCTTTCTTCATTCTTTCATCATCATCATACCAACCCCACTCTGCAACCCCCTCATATCCTGATAGGTTACAATTTGATGCCCAACATTTAGGCTTCGATTTATATTGTGTAGGCCCTTGTTAAAAGTTGATGGGTCTTCATTAGGTTTTGCTGACTTTGTTTGGAGTGATTTTTATTGTTGATTCTAATTTTATGTAGAAATTTTCGAGTTTACTAATTGAGATATAATTAGTCAGGGTAGTTTACTGAACTAATTAGAGCTAATTAAAATTAACATAAATTTAAAAAAAAAACTATTTGAAAAGGTCATTGTATTATGATAAGTGCATTTTGTGGATGGTCTACATACAAATAAATATTTGATTTTATATTACTGTTACTGATATTATGTGATTAAAGTATCTATATTATCTGTTACTTGATGCTTATTGTTTTGTTAATCAAGTGTATTAACAATTTTTTTTTATATTATTTTAACATTTGTGAACTATGACTCATATAAAAGAGAACAAAACATGTAATGATAGTGATCGTGATGGTAAAATGTTTCTTATTGTGGCATTATTGCTATGGTTTTGATTATAAGGAAGTGGCAAGAAATGGGCACCTTATTATTATTGTTATTGTTAAGTAATATAGTTAAAGTTTAGAAAAAATGTGCTATGGATAGTCAAATGTAAACCATTGAAATTCTTGATAATTTGGGTCCTAAGATGTCCCCTCACCAGATACTCAGGTTCCTTATTTAAGTGATGAGTCAATAGGGGAAAGATGCAAATCTCAGTGTGAGTAATCTGAAAGTTGTTAGAGAGGAGAACGGTAAATCATGGGACTCAATAATGGATAGGTTGACAAGGATTAGAGTAGATAGAGAAGAATTTCAGAAAGCTAGAGAAGAATTGAAATTTAAAATTAGATAAGCAAAGTGAAGAATCTCAAAAAGCCATAGAAGAATTGAATTTAGTAATTGATAAAGATATAGAAGAGCAGAAGAAAATGATAGAGGATTCCCAAAGATGGAGACAAGATCAGGTCATATTAAAAGAGAGGAAGAAGCTAAGAAATTACAGGAGGAATCACAAAAACAGTCAGTAGAGATGAGTTTAAATTCTCAGGATCATACTGAAGAGATACAATTGGATATTCGTAGTCAGTCGAAGAACATTGACTTTATTATTCATGATTGGTTTGTGGAAAAAACAAAATCTGTAGAAATAGTTGGTCAGGCTATTCAACTATCTAATAAGAATGAAGATGCAGGTTCAGAATTTGTTAAAATAGCTGATAGAACTGAAGAGATAGAATTGGATATTCATAGTCAGTCAAAGATCATTGGCTTGATGATTCATGATTGGTTTGTGGAAAAACCAAAATGTGTAGAAATAGTTGATCAGGTTATTAATCTATCTAATAAGAATGAAGATGCGGGATTAGAATTTGTAAAAATAGCTGATAGAAATGTAAATGATGAGGGAGTAGATATCAGGTTAGCAGATGTTCAGAAGGAAGTTAAAATATTGATTGATGCTACTAATGAGAATCCTGTTATTTATTGAGCAGGTCAACCAAGATCATGTATTAGTTTACAGAGAATCTGAAGATCATAAAGAAATTATTAAAGTAGATCAAAATATTGAAGTAACTAATATTGAAATAAAAGAACATATAGAACCTATTGAGTTAGTGAATAGTCTTGGAAAGAAAGAATTAGAGAACAGAGAACTTAAACAATCTGTAGTAGTAGTCAGTACAGATGAGAAAGTGATTAAAGGATCGAATGGATTAATTAATAGAGATAAAGCAAGATAGACAATTTGTTAAGTCAGTATCTAAAGAAATTCAGAAGATTATTGAATCAATTGATAAGAGCATGGTTTTGATCAATGAAGATTTAAAGGCATATGACAAACTTAGAGAACTTAGTAAAGCCAATGTGAAACTTAAAGATAAGATGAAAAAGAAGTTTGATGTAGATTTTCTTAAGAAAGAGATTAATCCAGAGAAAGATTTAGGAAAGGTTAAGATCAAACTCTAGAACAACAAAAAAAGGCTGATCAGTGTTAGTTGTCTTAAGACAGCAAGAGAGAAAATAATAGAGAACAGAAAGGCTAAAGTTAAGCTCAAGAAGATTGAGATAAAGTTTCTTAGAGAGAAACTTATTAGGACAAAAGAAGTTAAACATTGCTAAGGCAAGATTTAAACGCAAAAGCAGGAAAAGGTTTGAGAATTTTTTTAGTGAATATGGCTTTAATGAAAGAAATGGTAGAAAAAGAGAATTAAATTCGAGATTTACCTACAATGCCAGAAGTTTTATACCTTATTCTAAGAAAATATAGATTTATAAAAACTGAGTACAGTAAACTGGATGTGTAATTTTATTAACAATGCATTATCCACTACTTGTTAGATTATAATTAAAAGGATGTATATATTTAAATTGTTAATTATTACTATTTTTATTATCATTTTTTTCTTCCCCAACTTTGGGAGTATTGTGGCTAAGTGAAGTCTCACTTAGCTCCAATACCTACAATTCTTTGTATTAGTTTAACCATTTTTGTACAAAAAGTCTCACTTAGTTCCAATAGCTACAATTCCTTGTATTAGTTTAACCATTTTGTACAAAAAGTCTCACTTAGCTCCAATAGCTACAATTCCGTGTATTAGTTTAACCATTTTTGTACAGTTGTCTGATTTAAAAGAAAAAAAAAAAAAGAAATTAGTTAATTAATGAATATGATGTAAAATAATTGATAATATGGTTTAATGAAATAGTCCTTCAACAAAGTGTCATTTTTTAAATTTTATTCAGAGTATATGATTTGATAGGAGGCTGTCTAATAATTATTAAATAATGATTTAAAATGTACTTTATATTATTTATGTTAGATTATTAACATGCGACAATAGTTATTTGCATTTGTGTTAGATTTTGTCTCTATCTGATTGTATATCTCTGTAACATCATTCATCTTTGATTTTATTGTAACCCCACTGTTAAGTCGTTAAGAATCTCTAATATATTAGAATAGTAGAACACATACAGAACATTTCATGTCATCTTCCATTTCTCATCTCATCTTTCATTCTCATCATCATTTTTATCTTTCATCATCTTGTCATTCATTTCTCATATTCATCTTTCATATCATTCATTCTCATTTCTCATATTCATTTTTCAGTTCATTTCTTTCATCTTCTCATCCCATCTTCCATTCTTTTGTATCATCATCTCACCTTCTTTACATTCTCGGCTCCTCTCTTTTCATTATCATCACCATCATCCTTTATCTCTCAGTTCTTTTCTTTTTTCCTTTTTTACATCATTTCATATTAATTGGCACCTTCTTTATTCTTTCATCATCATCGTTCACCAACCCCACCCTGTGACCCCCCTCATATCCTGATAGGTTGCCATATATATATTGAACCGGGTGGTGGTTTTTCCAACTCCCTTTGCAATTTAAGTATTGTTCCACCATGGCCCCTTAGGCAGAGAAGAGAGTACTCAAAGAGCACCTGAATCCAAGCCAGCAGATATATATATATGAAATATATCTAACTGACCACATTTGAAGGAAACAGATTTCTTCTCGACTGTTGAATTCAACACCTATCATTCAAAGCGCTTTTTTGTTTTGTAGAAACATGGGTGCCAGTTACTTACCCAGAGGATAAATAACGCGCTTTGAACAATGGCCACTAATTCAATGCCTAAGATATACCCATGACTAGCTCAGCCACTTGTACTAGCATAACAACTTATTGTTTCAATTAATGGTAAAAAGAATTGACCGACAAAATTAAGCTTTAAGTTTAAAGACAATTTATTTACTAAATATTTATTATTCTGATTTTAAATACCTTTATAAAGAACTTAATTAAACTATATAATTATAATGATATATAAGGACCCCACACATTCATAATTTATGCAATAAAATATAAGAGAACATTAAATAAATACATGAAATTCATAGGATCATAAAGCATTAATATCTACATTCACAAACACGCACATCAATAGTTCATTTATGCATGCTATTGAGTTCATTATTATTTAACTCTGGAAGCTTCAAACCAATGCAATGACTACTTAGAAATGAAAATAAGAAAATGTTATTACCTAGGATTTTAGAACGTGGATTTAGGACTTTATTTTCTTCCTGGTTGCTGTTTCAAGTGAGAATATTTCCAGCCGGCTGGATATGAGGTTTTCTTGAGGAGGTTTAATGCTTAGTATTCCAAAGTATTTTTCTTTAAGACATTTAGATATTGAAGCGGATTTTCACATTGTTAGGCAGACATTATTTTCACGGGCAGGTTAGCTGTTTCATCGGACTCAGGCTAGAGCAAAGTCGTATGTTTCCGAGATTTTTAACACTGCATTGTCAACTGATCGATTGACTGATTTAATCTGAGGTGATCTTATTGAACTGAACTGAACTCTTTCTCAACTGTAATCTCAACTGATTGTCTGATGAAAAAATGGACTATTTATTAATAAGACCTGTTGTCATTTTGATGTCCACCAGCGATATCTGTTGTCGAAATTCCTTCCTTGTTTTTAATTGCATTCCTCTAGATAAGCTTTTAATTACTTGATGTTGGAGGTCTTTAATTAGCAGCCATTGCACATTGTTTTTACATTTTTAATTAGTAGCGATCGCTGAGTATTTTTAATTTTTTAACTTTCATTTATTCCATTTTAACATGCACACATTTGCTATGTTTACAATTGCACCCATATATTTTACTATTCCTTATACTTAACATTAATTCGTCATTACGCACATGTATGTTTTATTCTAATAAACTCAATATTAGTTTTAAGATTACTTTTTCTTTCTTTAACTCAAAAGAGATATTTTTTACTTATTTGAAAATCAACTTCTTTTAATTTTTCCCATAACTATGAATTAATTGTTTTTTAGCAAAAAACTCTTTAAACTTCTTTTATAAACTTTTAACTTGATTTTTCTAAAGCAAACCACCTCCCTCCTTCTAATAAATTAATTGTAACTTTTATTTCAACTACTGATAATAGAAAAAAAAACTCTTTGACTTTTAATTTTATGTTTCGAAAGCAAACTGCAATAAAAAAAACTCTTTAAACTTTTACATACTATTTCTTTTAACGAACTGTATTTTATTTTAATAATTTTTAGACAAAATTAGATATATGTACTAATACGATTTTGGTACAATATTAAACCCCCAATACTATTCCAAATGAAGGTACAGCAGAATTGGATTATATTTTGACTAACAGAAAATACATATTTCAAGATTGTAATGTTCTTAATAAATTTAACACAGGAAATGATCATCGATTAGTAAGGTGTAAGTTACGTGTTAATGTAAAACTAGAAAGACAAAAATTATTAAGAAAAACAATATTTACAGTTGATATTCCTAATCTTCAGAACCATTCTAATGAATTTAAATTAGAACTTACAAATAGGTTTCAAGTGTTAGGAGATTTTGAACATGATACAGATTTGAATGAAATTAATATGAAAATAACTGGTACACTTTTAAAAACTGCAACAAACATAGCTGGTAGAAAAAAGCAGCAATTGACTAATAAAATTTCTACTGAGACTAGAGAATTTATGAAGAAAAGAAGGAATATGAAGATATACAAAAATGATGTATTAAAAAGAATTGAATATCTCGAATTTTGTAAAATGGTACGGAAAAAAGTTGAAAATGATATAAGAAAGTATAACTGTGAAATAGCAAGGAAAGCTGTAGAAGAAAATAAAAGTCTCAAAAATGTTAAACAACATTTTGGTATTGGTAGGAAATTTATATCTGCAATAAGAAAAAAAGATGGAATTATTACTAAAAAGAGAGATGACATCATGAAATTGGTAGAAGATTTTTATCAAGAATTATATAGTAATAAAGAACAAGTACCTCCTATATCTATTACATCTTCCGAATTGCCTAGAATTTTAAATGAAGTAAGACATGCAATTAAGTGTATGAAGAAAGGAAAGGCTCCAGGAAATGATGGAATCATAATTGATATATTAAAAGAAGCAGGTGAAGAAATAGAAACAATTTTTGCAAAGTTATATACCAAATGTCTAAATGATAAAGATGTACCAGAAGATGGGAAGAATGCAGTAATAATATTAATATTTAAAAAAGGTGATAAAGAAGATATTAGAAATTACAGACCTATCAGCCTTTTATCAGTTTTATATAAAATTTTTACCAAGATAATTACAACTCGTCTACAGAGAACTTTGGATTTCCACCAACCAAGAGAACAAGCTGGATTTAAAAGTGGTTTTAGTACAATAGATCATATCCAGGTATTGAGAGAAGTCATAGAAAGGACAAACGAATATGAGTTGTCATTAGGTTTTGGATTTGTAGATTATGAAAAGGCATTCGATTCTATACACATTTCTTCGGTGATTAAAGCATTGGATCATCAAGGTATAGATCCAGGATATTGTCATATTTTAAAGAATATTTATAAAAATGCAACAGCAACAATTAGATTACATAATGATACTGGAAAAATCAACATTGAGAAAGGTGTAAGACAAGGTGACTCCATATCTCCAAAACTCTTTACAGCAGTGCTGCAAGAAGTATTTTGTGGATTAAAATGGGAAACTAAAGGAGTGAAAGTAAATGGAGAGTATTTAAGTCATTTAGATTTCACAGATGATGTAGTTGTTTTTGCAAATAATGCTTCAGAGCTGCAGGAAATGTTGCAGGAGTTAGCAGATGAAAGTAGAAAAGTAGGACTAAAGATAAATGTTAAAAAGACTAAAGTAATGTTTAATCGATTTGCTCAAAATATGAAAATAAAGATTGATTATGAAGAATTAGAAGAAGTTAACAGTTACAAATACCTTGGTCAGATTATTAATACAGATGGAAACATAATGGAGGAAATTAATCATAGAATTAAACTTGGTTGGAGTGCTTTTGATAGAAATAACTTGATACTAAAAGGAAATATGCCTATGTGTTTGAAAAGGATGGTTTTAACAAATGTGTTTTACCAGTTCTTACTTATGGATCTGAGACTTGGACACTTAATAGAAGAGCAATACAGAGACTTCAGACCACTTAAAGGAGTATGGAGAGATGTATGTTGGGAGTAACAAGAAGAGATCGAAAAACAATGTATGGGTAAGACAACAAACAGGTGTTACTGACCTTATTGAAAAAATTAAAAGATTGAAATGGAGTTGGGCTGGACATATTGCTAGAAGAGATGATAATAGATGGACAATTGAAATTTTAAACTGGATTCCAAGAGATTGTAAAAGACCCAGAAAGAGACCACATGTGAGATGGATGGATGAATAAGAAAATGTGCAGGGGTGTTGTGGAGAAGAGAATCTAAAGATCGGAGAAGATGGATTAAACTTGGAGAGACCTTCATCCTGCAGTGGATTGATAATGGTTGATGATGATGATGACTATTCAATTTTACCGCTAGATAATGGTTGATTATTTATTTAACAAATTATTCTAAAACTATTAATTGCTTCTTATTTTGCTTATCTGCAGCACCAGTTGGCTGCTCTATGCATAGTTACCATTACAATATCTTTTTGCTTATATATAAAAAAAAGGGGCAGGGTTTTTTTTCAATGATATTAAATGTATTCACGATTTATTTTTTAAATTTTTTTGATGTATTAATTTAATTGTTCTGTTTTAAAATATTGATGATGTGAACTAGCTTTATTAACATATTATATTTGGGATTAATAAATCATATTAAGTTATAATCTATTTTAGCAAGTGTTTAATTATCTTCTATCTCCCTACACACAAATTTAAATTATTCTAGTTTACTATCTGTGCATTTACGTTGACAATTTAAAGAATATTGAGCAAGCGTAAATCTATTAACGGGATTATAATATTGGGAATTTAAAATTAATGTTTCTATAAGTTCTGTAGCAGTGGATTATTTCTTCTTAGAAATGCAAAATGGCAAGTTTGAATTAAGCCTTTCAAAAATACTCTGTTTAGGATGGATTTTGCACACCATTATAGAAATGTGCATAGAGAGTGATCAGGAAATATAGCTAATAACCATTGATTTGATCTTTTTCGTAATAATGTAGTAAATTGTTGTTGGAATTTGTTTGATTATTTATCTCGGATTGAAATAATTCCATATGTGATTTGTGGACTTTGTTTGATTTTGGATTTGTGTGTACCACATGCGAGGCTGATAATAATCAAAACTATTTGAAAGAAAATTAAGAGATTTTATTGTATAATAGTTTTATCATAATAAATAGCTGCCCTGGTTCAATGTAGTTGACACATTTTAAGAGGATTCCAGGCACAATACAATATATATATAAAATGTAAATTTTTGTTTTATTTACAGTTGATTAAGCATTGTGCAGCTTAATTAATTAATCTTCTGCAGAATTTGTTTTTGACCCATACAAAATTATATTCGACTTGTATTCACCAATTTTTAAAGCTGTTTGATTTATCGGGAACAGGAAGTGACTTTTTTTTTTCTGAATTGCTTTCATGATAATTTAAATATAAAATAGCTGCTTTCATTTTTAATGTTTATTATTTTTAGCTTTGTGTTATATAAATAGCATTTACAAGCAAGTTTTATTGTAAAAAATCAAGTCATATAGAGTGGCTTTCTTAGATGGGGGTGGGTGAGAATGTAAATTATTGAAAGCCAGTTAATAAAAATACATTAAATAATACTCTGTAATAAAATATATACATAAAATTTAAAGAAGGGTTTTTATTTTCACAAATGCACCAAAAAAGTAAAAAAAAAAAAGAATTTCTTCATCTTTCACAGAGTTCTTGATATTATGCAACCAAAATAATTAATGTGCAGCTCTTGTGTTTAGAGATATTCTTAGACAGTTTCCAAATATGATTGTTACGTTCATTTAGTTGTATAATATCAAGAATACAATGAAAGATGAAGAAAATTTAATATTTTTTACTTTTTAAAAAAATTTAGTGCATTTATGGAAATTAAAGCATTTCTTTTTTTATTCTTTGTTTTTTACTTTTTAGTTTAATAAGATAATTTAGATAGAATTTAAGACGGATAGATGGCAGCACTATAAAGTTTACTGAATCTCATATACAATTAAAAAGTTCAAATTTTTCAATAATTTTTTTTTTAAATCGTTGAAACTCTATAAAAATGTATTGTCATCAGAAATACATATGTATGCAAAATTGTAAATAGGTTGGAAATTGGGTGAAAATTGATTTATAAGATTTCTGACAGACAAAGAAAAACAAAATAAATTCGTATTATAAAACAAAATAATTTTTAATGCAATGTACTATGAACATATTGCAGACAATTGGGGAATGCTGTGTTAAATTAAAATTGCATCCATTTGCAAAATGAACCTAAATTGCTAACGATCAGGGTTTGCCTATATACTACATTTAGTGTTATTTAATACTCAATAACCTACGAGTTATTTTAGGGTTTTTGTCTGATATCTCTTATCTCACCCCCCTTTCCCCATTTCAAAACCATCCATCATTGCAGAAACACAATCTATCCTCATGTATGAGTCTGAACTTCTGTGTCGGTGAATGGTTATGATATGGAGATATTGAAATGATACTTGCATCCAAACAAAAAACTTGAAAATATCTTGCATTTCAATTGATTGTTCATCTCTCCACACAATGCTAAAAGTGGACAGAAACCTGTTCTTACCTTCAATGTGGCGTAATGGGAAAATATCCACTTGTCATCATGGGCTTCTGTCTCAAGTCTCTAGCAAAGATTGTTCACAAAATACATAAATAATGAGAGAATGTAGTGTGAATTTCTACACTGGTGGACAACTGTGGTATGTCAAAGATGAAAGAAACGCTGATATAAACCAGAAAAGAAAAAGTTTAAAGTTAGAAATTATTTTTAATTGAAATATATTGTCAACATGTTACAATAAATTTATACTGTTTAGTGTGAAGATTTAGTTTTGGCATTCACAAATTGAGTCAGTAGATAAAGTTTTCTTTTTTAGGATTTCCTTTCTGTTAAAGCATCATACTTTTTTACCTTCCCTACGCCATTTACTATAAGCTTTAAAAAGCAATGATAATTGCCGGATGAGAGTGTTTAATAAATTGCTATTCCGGGCTGTTTTATCCAACATTCCCAGACTAGTTTCAAGTTTATGGCTTTCATCAATGAGGAGCTTTGGATCTTGGAACAGCACATCTGGACTTTTAGGATTTACTACATCTATCATTAATTACTAAAGCTTTCAGTAATTGACATAGAGAGAATGACCATGTATACTGCGGATAACAGCAGTATGTAAGCGGATCCTGCCCACAGGATAGAGATATCTATAGTTATTAAAAAACTAAGGACACTATAATATATATAAACTGATCTTCATTCAGATCTATATGACTATACAAGCAAGTTGGATTGAATTGAAAATATCTGTTTTTCAGCTTGGCCTGGTAGCTTTATAGTGTAGCAGAAGTAAATGATGGTGGCTGAGAAACTGGTATCTGTCATTATTTATTAAAGCTTGTAATGTGATATAGAAAATGCTGCTGTAATGAGAATATGTAAGCTGTAGTCATTTAATAGGCTGTGATAATTTTTTCTGCCAAAAATGCCTAAACAAGTCTCTTGTATTTTTACCCTTTATGAACCTTTCCTGTCATGTTCATAAAGTCTTTTCATTGCTTCCTTGATTACTCTTCTCTCCCCTCCAATATACATCCCAATAAGTCATCATTTCTCGTTTATAAAGTCAACTGTTTTTTCTACTCTCTAAGAAAATTATGATAGCATCATATTTGTGATTGGAGTATAGAATCAGTGATGAGTAAGGATGAAACTCAGCAGCAAAAAGCTGTCTTCAGAAATTTCAAATCCAGCTGTGTCACGACATAAACATGTTTATACCATTCTTCAAGGAAATAAATAAGCTGTGCATTTGAGTTAAAATAATCCATTACCAGCCGGTGACTCAGAATTAATGATGAACATCAGACTGAGATGCATACATTTTGTGGCAAATCAGTATGATTTGGCTGTGCATGTAGCATACTTCCATGGAATCCTGTCATGATTTCAGAAGATTATGCGTAACCAAAACTTCCACAAATTGCCTATTCACTAGGGTATAAAAGGAGAAATATGTATAGAGATTGTAAATCAGCAAACTATATTTACTGTCAAGGTCAAAAGAAGGTCCTGCATAATATATTCCAGTAAAAAGTTGACTGATGATTAGCTCGATACCTGTAGCACTACCTTTTAATCAATATGTGCACTACATTTGGCTAATTACCACAAAAATTGTGTCTGGATCACAATTACATCAGGAAATGTGCTAATGCATTTCATATCCTAATCCATGATGGAATAATGTGCTCAATATGAAATTTTGTTTTAAATTGGACAAAACTGCTATTGAAACAGTGTATGACAGCAAGTCATGAATGACTTATATGTTTTCATATGGTTTGCAAGATTTTCCTGTAACGGGAGGAACATTGAAGATGATCCATTATGGTATAGAACACACACATTTCATGACATAACTGTGATCTGGATATGTTATCACTTTTAAAATTTGCAGAGGAGGCTATAGCCATCTTGGAGAGAACCAATCATTTCATTACTGATACATTATATATATATATTATTAGACAGGGTATGAGCACAGACTTTCACATGACCCACCACTCTCCACAATCTCATAACACTGATACACACGAACACACATATGTCGAAAAGATAAATAATCACCAATATACGTATTTCATGCTAAACCAACAATCATCAGTTGGTCCAGATTATCATCTCTACACATATATTCTACAAGTGCTCAGATATATATTAAGATAGCAAATCCTCCTACTTTAATGGACAGGCTTCAATGCACTCCACACTCCAACTCTTCAACTGTCCATCCAATTGAAAATCTGATGATGGAATGCTCAAAGGCCACCCTTAGGCCGAGATTGTTGTCACACCCATGTTGACCTAAAGGTCAATCTAACCCCTCATGTACAGGACATAATCTATTAAATATATACACAAGGGATAGGCAGACATCTCTAATATGTAATAGATGAAATACACAGGCTTATATATACCTGTGTCTATATATGTAATAGACAGGGTATGAGCACAGACTTTGTAATTGTGGTGGGTCATATGAAAGTCTGTGCTCATACCCTGTCTATTACATATATAGACACAGGTATATATAAGCCTGTTTATTTCATCTATTATATATATATTATTGTAAAAGATCCAACTAAGTTTCTTGGGAGTAGTTAATGGAGCCATGTCGATAATGTAAACATGTGAAGAGGAAACATTACATAAATACATGATGGGCAGTTACTTTATCTTAAAAGGTGATCTAATAATAGTGTGATAAAGAACAATTTGTTTGGCCCTGAAATAGAACATTAGCATAAGGGTAGAGCCAGATTTTATTGACCAAAAAAAATAAAAGCAGCAGAAAGCAATCATTTACCTGTGACAATTTATTTACCTATTGGTGAAAAATGGACAAATAAATTTGGATGTATTGGTAAAAGGAAAAAAAGTGTCTTCATATATAACCCTTTGAAAGAAAGCAAATAAAACACGATCGATATGTAAGGAATAACATTAAAAGAGCAAAAAGTCTGGTCATGCCCAAGATGATTTGTTGACATGCAAAGGCATGAACTGTAATGATAAGCAAATGCCTAGTGATCTATGATAAAAATGTAAGTATTATTAACGATGTTCATATCTTAATACATACAGAGAGAGCACAATCGTTATAAGAGGTCTTGCATAAAGAGTCACCTCAATTGCTGTAGTCTGGAGTCATTTAAATGTACTGTAGATGAGTCCAGAATATAGAGTGTGGATATTAAATGTAATTTGGAGATTGAGAGAGATTGTGCTAGTTAATTGCTAGCCAAGCTTTAAATTTAAGAATGCCATTACCATTTTTGGGATTCTTAAGACTTGTGAATAAAATTTATTTCTCTTACTACATTTCTATCACCTAGTGTAAACTTGAAGAATCAGTAGATACAAATGATAGTTTAGGGATATGGATGGAACAGTCCTGGATAAGCACTTCTATCTGCTAGCTATTGATTGCCCAAGTTTACACTCTATGCCAAGACTAGAGTTCTCTTGTTATTTAGGAAGAAATCATGTGATGTTTTATTGGTATTGTAACAATTCTGCCCCAAAATACAGGAATCTGTTATTAAAAAATTGAAGATTCCAAATATGTAGATACTGAACAAGAGTCATGTCTACAAAACTATGCAAACAAGTTGTACCCTTAGTTTCAAAACATCAAGGTATTTTTGAATTTCAAGCTGACGGATTGATAGTATAAAAGGACTAAAAATGTTCTGTTAAATGAAATGTATTAGATGCAGAAAAATTCAGGCGCACTACATTCTTGTTCCAAAATTCTTAGTTGGCAACCATAAGCTAGAAACTAATCTGGGAATATGGTAGGACAGCATTTGATAGGGATTTTCTAAACTCTACCAGCTGATATCTATTAATTGCTTGTATCTACACTAGATAGCATATCCTGGTAAAAGAAATCAATTTGCTACTTAAAAGAAATGTGATGTTAGAGGTTTTATGATGTTTTATTGATGTTAAGAATTACAAATGATTTTTGATTCATGTAGTTGGTTGTAAATATTTATATATAAATGAAATGGAAAAAAGAAATAATTGAGCCAAAATGAACTCTATTAAATAAAATATATTATCAATGTATAATAAAAATCATCGAATTAGTCAAATTCTGTCTGATTTTTCAGCATTAATCTACTTCAGTTTGCTATTTGATATTCAAGCATTGTCCAATTAGTTTTAGATTCAATCACATCTTCTGTTGTATCATGAAGTCAATTATAAATGGGTTTTTTATAACAAAAGTTGACTGCTTAGTTAATCATAAATATAATCTAGAAGTGAATTGTCATAAGACATCTTGAATCTATCAGAAAGAACTGATAAAGTATAGTACATGGAATTTTTTAAATTGCACATACTAGAGCTATATCAATGTATCGCTCACAAAGCAATCAATTTGACTATGCAGAATTACCTTAAATACTTTGAAAAAAATTGTTCTATAATCATTGTGTAATGTTCAAGATTAAAATATTGGAAAGTCTTTAAAAAGGGCAGAAGACTATAAGTAATGCCGTGAATGAAGATGATCATTTTTTAAAAGATCAGGAAACTGATGATAATGATCAAGTCACTAATGTCATGTTGAATATTTCTAAAACCATATATAGTTTAGCGTAGTGGCATATGCAGACTTCGAGGCTAACATTTCATGGATTGATTTTTAGCTTATTTTTTTTAAATATGATTTTGATGCTTAAACCCGAACATCGTATGATGTCCGATAATTGTTGGATTTTTTTTTAATGTTGATTTTTCAATTTTATTGTGACAAAAAAAAATAATTTTTTAGTAACATTTCCTTAAGTTCACTTTTTCAACAATTAGAATGAACTTTCCATCCGTAACTTTAAAAAGTTTTCAAATGCCATACTTCCTTCTGCATTTCCTCGCATTGTTTATGACCAAATGATTTTTCAACTTGATCAGAAATCTTTTTTAAGATGAAAGGAGCATTCTTCTCTTATATTAAAAAATAAACTGACACTATAAATAAGCAGCTTGTTGATTGATTAATTCATGAAGTTTTTAATAATAATTCTCGATAAACTAATTATTAAGTGGCCTTCACCATAAACTAATTATTAAAGGTTATGCCACATGGATCAATATTATTAAGTATTGTGTCACATGACTCATTACTCTTAAGTTTTTTGCCTCTTGGCTTGATATTATTAAGTGTTATGTCACATGGCTCAGTATTCTTAAGTTATACCACATGGCTAGATAATTATTAAGTATTATACTGTATGACTTGAGATTACTGTGTTATGCCACAAGGCTTTACATCCTTCAATGTTATATCACAAGGCCAGATAATTTTTAATAATTATGCCATATAATTTGATATTGTGATGGCCACATTGTTCATATTACTAAATGATATGTCATATTGTTTGATACTTTTAAGGGTTATGCATTATGGCTAAATATCTTATCTTATGACACATGGCTCGATATTATTATAGTTATTCCATATGGCTTGTTAATTTTAAGTGTTGCGTCACACAGCTTGGCATTCTTTAATTTTATGCCTCATTGTTCAATATTATTAAAGGTTATGCCATATGGTTTGATGTTATGAAAAGTTATACCATATGGTTTGATATTAAGTATTATGCAATATGACTCAATATTATTAGGGATTATACCATATCACACTACATGGATTAATATTATTAAGTGTTATGTCACATGGCTCAATACATACACTCACTATATGACTTGATACAGATAAATGTCATGTCACATTGTTTTATTTCCAGTACAACAACTGATAACATGAATTCAGTTGAGAAAAAATAGATGTAGCATTTTGTTTTACATGACTTTCTCTTGACATTCTACGTCCGACTTTAAGCTCTTTTTACATTTTATATGAAAAAGACAAAATATTCTACAACTATCCTGAAGTATTCCATTTCTAAATTTTATATTTAATTTTCCAAATTCCTACTGATTGTGATTCACTAGTTTCACAAGTTGGCTAAATGATTTACATGATGAATTCTATTATTCTCACTCATTTTCATATTCACTTATGTCAAAAAAATCAAAGTACAAGAACATCCATCTTATCGAACACCATATCACATTCCTCTATCCAAATCTATTTCAAATTTGTATGTAATCTTTTATTTCTACATGTGTCAGTTGTTGGTTAGCAGAATGAAAATTTGCATGAAAATAGTTTCTATCTTAAAGACTAATATTATATATATTTTTTTATATTGCTCTTAATGTAAAGCATTTATTATCCATGCATTCTTAATATTTTCTTCCATCCAACTTATTTATATTCAGAAAATATTGTGTATTATATGTAGCCAATTTCTATTAATAATAAGTATAATGTTTTATGATGAAATACAGTTCTTATCCTAAGTCATTCCTAATAGATCTTAGTGATTATTTAATTTATATATATATATATTATGATCACTAGATAGAGCTTTACCAATAGCTCCTAACAAGCTTTGTTTACATAAATGCCAAGAGAGATAGAATTCAAAATCTCTATCATCGTCACCCACCTCCAGACCAGCTGGTTTCGAGCTTATTGGCTCACGTCATATTACTTTCATAAAACTGCATTATTTTATTAGGTTAGTAATTACACAACGTTTCGAGTACTATTTTTTCTCATTATTTATTTCTATTTTTTTCTGTTCTGGTATTTAAAAAATTTTCTTACATTTTTTTCCTATTTTATTTGTAATTTATCTACTATTTCTTATCCATCCAAAAAAGACCCTTCCCCATATCACAGTCCTTATCATCATTATTTCTTTTATATCTTTAATGAAACATATTTCATAATAGTAAATGTTCATTTTTTGTCTCTCAATCATACAGGTCACATGAGTTATTTATATCTTTTTTTAACTTCTTAATATGTCCTATTAATTTATAGATTTGTGGATGCAGCCTAAGACCCCTCCCCCTATCACAGTCTTTCTCATTATTTCTTTTATATCTTTAATGAAATTGATACGTTGTAATAGTAAATGTTCATTTTCTGTCCCTCACTGTATTATACAGGTCACATGAGATGTTTACACC
The DNA here is from genome assembly GCA_028023455.1 of Epiperipatus broadwayi. Classification (NCBI taxonomy): domain Eukaryota; kingdom Metazoa; phylum Onychophora; class Udeonychophora; order Euonychophora; family Peripatidae; genus Epiperipatus; species Epiperipatus broadwayi. The sequence goes on along the minus strand of JAQFVV010006259.1, from coordinate 1,747,375 downwards.
TTTTTTAAACTTTTTAATATGTCCTATTATTTATAGATTTCTGTATGTAGTTCTTAGATAATTATATGCTTTACTGTTGTAAATATTTTTAGCCTCAATAGATATCTTGTATTGATATTTTATTAGTCTTTAGCATATAGCATAATTGAACAACTCACTTTGACTTTAATTACATAACATAACGGTTAAAAATAAATATTTATCGTCTTTTAAAGATTATGGTTTATCCTGATATACCCAGTTGTTATCTGTGGAAAAAAAAAACTGCAGTAACACCATCATTGAAATGTAATAACTTAAATGACGTACTAATAATATTTCGTATTCGGAAAATGTTTCGAAAATATGAAATCCGATCTTAATGTATTTTCAGTGCCAAACACCCATAGAAAAACAACAATGTGTAGAGTAGTTTTTTTCACAGTTTTACATACATATAAATCACTATATTATTAATTATTATATATTTAGAAAGATAAATTTAAAAATAAAAATTGAAAATACAATTATGAGCGCATTTTCCAAAATGTGTTCATTTGATTGCTATTAAATTTTCTGTTCATCGTTGGGTCTACATTATGAATCATCCATGCCTCTTTAAATAAAAATTCAAAATTTTATGATTGCATAGTGCATACCATTTTCCTGCATATTTGAAATAAAGAACAAAGAAATTTTAAATATTTAAAAACTGCAATTCAGTCATGATTGGAAGATAATATGTTAATTTTACATTTCCTATTATTATGTCTAATGCAAATGATTCATACTTTTTTAGTATTTATTCTGATGATACTGTGGAATCTATTTTAGCTTTATTATAAACATAATGCTGCTTTAATTTTACATGAATGTTCATTCTCAATTAACCATAGTTCAATTGAATGCAATGATAGGAAAACTAAAATTTAAAAATCATAGTCCATAATAACATAAACTCGTTGAGGAATAAGTAATATAATAGTTTTTAGTCGGATACATTTTTGGGACATGTATATTTTTTAATGTTTAATTTCATATTTTTGTTGTTTGTTTTGCTTTGTTTTTTTTTTTTTTTCGAATGGTTGCCTTTGAGAATGGCTCTAGCATTGAAAATACACTAAGGTTGTATTTAATATGAAGCAGTATTAGTATACCTTTAATTGTTGGCTAGGGTAAGCCAATAATAGTTTAAAACTCCATTTTATAAGTGAAAACTATTTAAACCAGCAAGCATCACATGATCACATCTCCAATACTAGCACATAATTGTTTATTAACAAAGCAAAGAAGGCCACAAGCCAGAAACTAGTCTGGGGATATTGGATGAGTAGGCACTAGATAGGGATTTTATGCACAAGCCTTCTGGCATCCATTGATTACTCTGTTTAGCACAGGTGGCACTACTATATGGAGTTTTGCTTTGAAAACTATTTACTTGTTTTGCTACAATTCTCTTTGTGTTGTTTACTGTTGTTAGTTGAATGCTCACTAAGTAAAACTATTTGGTTTTCAAAAGAATACTTCTGTCAATTTATTGCAAAAAAATATTTATCGTTTTCTAACAACTTTTAAAAATTTGTAATTGGTCAGTGTTGCTAAATATCTTTTAAAGTTTTATTTAAACCCAGAAATTAATTCTTCTAGGATATTTGCCATTATATTGTTTAAAAAACAAGAGTGGGGAATGGATGGGGGAGAGGTAGAATGATTATTATTAGAAATGAGTAAAGATTTTTAAATTCTAACGGCAATTTAATTTTTTTTTAGAGCAATCGTAATTATTGCATATGTAAATAGAATATATATATTCTAGCTATTTCTCAAAGTGGAAAGAAATTTAATCTATTATGCTGTTTTTTTTATATATTTTTAAATAAATCATATAATATAATAAAATATTATATAACAGCAATAATTGTACACATAAGAATAATACAGAGAAGTTTTTTCCAGCAAATATTTTTTGCTTCATTTTACATTGCATATATAGCGACCTCTGCTGGACCAATAATTTTAAAAAAAGCAACTCGAATGCTCACAAATATAACCTACAAGGTAAATACCCCACACCCCTTCCTCTTGGTTTCCCAATTCAACTACTTATAACAGTCATACAAAATGTACAGAGGAAAAAAAAACTTATACTGTATAAATATATATAATTTTCTACTCATTTTTAATTAGCCAATTATTAATTGATGTTTTATATAGATTCAAACAGTTATGTTTGTAATAGTTAATATAATTAGTTTCATATATTTTCTATTAAGGATGTAAATAAATAATTAATTAAATTAAATAATGATTGTGGTTTATTGCATGAGCGTTCTTAAGAAGTTTAAGCATTGAAAGTGATAGATGGATCATGATCTATGCACTTTGGGCTTTCTGGCCTCCAACTATAATACTGCATCAAATCATGCATGCATTAATGTAATTGAAAAGGCATATATATAAATTCTCACTTATAGATAATTTTTACTTATTGATCAACATGTGTATCTAATTTTTATTGTGTATAATATTGTATATTTTCAGGATTTCTCTTAACACCATGACTCTCGCAATCGAAAGTCCCAAAGTATATACGAAATTAGGAGTGGCCATTTCTGTCACAGGCATCGCACAAGTAAATGTTTTTATTGTTTGTTTCTAAAAGTGTTACATTTAAAAATAGATTTGCTGTTATGCTTAGGTAAAATTATCCTTACTGGTAAACTTATTACTAACAAAGTCTAAACATTCCAGATAAATGAGTTTCCCTTATATGTTTGAACACAGACAGAACTAACAAGACTGCTTTTTTAAAGCATCACATGACATTCACAACATATTAAATATTTGCATCAATAGCAGTAATATACTCTACTCTAGGGCGACTTATTGTAAACATGAATAATCAATGGAAATCAGATGTTATGCCAACCAAATTACCAAAAAGGCAAAGTCTTTAATAGTTTGAATATAATGGAAATTATTAAAAGATGTGGTTATTGACCTAGTTTTCCACTTTTATAACTAGATGAGTTAGGCGACTTGAATTTAAAAATGTTAGGTGACTAGTTGATCAGGAGATCTGATGTTCAAGAACAACAGATTGAGTTCTGATCTGGGAAACTGGGTTTTGAATCTGCCATTCTACCATTATTCTACTTTATTGCTATACTACTTCATTTGATAGTACTAACTAATGGTGGCTACTAAATGGATGAGAAAACCAAGGTTTTTTTTATCCCTGCCAGTCAATAGTCAGAACTAATCTGGAAATTTGATTGGCACTATTGTCTGATGACTGAATGGAGTCGTAATACCAATTAAATATCTGCGTTCAAAATGCTTGGTACTAAAAATATTTTAGATTTTTGATTACGTCTAATTTGGAACTCAGGATATTACTGTTCTTGCTACTAATATCTATACTGTAACAATCTTAACTTGTAAGACGAGCAGCTCCATTCCAGTGCCATCTAATCTCAGCTTTAATAATCAATGATTACCAATTGCATTTAAAATCTCATTTCTTAGTCTTAAATCCCATCCTCAAACCAGTTTCTGGCTTTTGCCTTTGTGCATTTGGTATTCATTGATTGCCCAAACTTATGCTAGATGGCGCTAGGGTGGAGACCTGCTATGTATTGGTAGAGAAAGAGGGAGTGAATAAAGTACGGAAAATTACGGTGTTTGATAATGAAGAGAGAATATGTAATAGTGATCATAATTTCTTTGTAATTGAAATGGTTAATAATGTGATGGAGAATAGAAATAAAAGAGTGAATGATAAGAATAAGTTGGAAGAGTATAAAATACAAGTTGAAGAAACCATGGAAGAGTTGGTTGGAAATGAGTATGAGGACTGGTGTAATGAAATAGAAAAAGTGGCAAATAGGGTTTTAGGTGAGAATATTCAGAAGAATAAAAGTAATAAAAAAAATGAGAGTTAGTAAAAGTGTAAAAGAGAGGGAAAAAGCATGCAGAGAATATAAGTATGCTATTAAGAACAAAGAAAGTGAAAAGGATATAAATGTTAACTGGGAAAAGTATTTAGAAAAGAAGAAGGGAGCTAAAATAGATAATTATAGAGAGAGAATGAAACTGAATAGTAAATTATTGGACGATATTAATAAAAGTGGAAGAGATGGGAGTAAAAAAATTTTGGAATTACATTAAAAGGAGAAATGTAGGGGAAAGAGAAAAAGTATTACTGGATGAGGAGGGAATAGAGTGTAGCTCTAGAGAAGAATTAGAGAGAATCTTAAATAGGTATGTAATGGATATAGAAAAGATGTTAGATATGAAGAACAGAGGGATAGAAAATATGAAAGCATATAGTAATGGGAATGTTAGGTTTACAGAAAATGAACTGAATGAGGCAGGAAAGAAATTGAGAAGTGGGAAGGCAAGATGTTTAGATGGATGGGCAACAGAGATGGTAATGAAATTTAGGGCGTAGGGCAAAAGTAAAGCTATTATCATGTTTTAATAAGAAGACACAGAAGAGAATTTTTCCAGGTAGTTGGAATAATATGAGAGCAAGATTATTATTTAAAGGAAAGGGTAAAGATAATAGAAAGTTAAACAATTATAGACCGATAGCAGTAACATCACTTTTATATAAAGTTTTTTTATATATGGTGGCTGGAAGAGTTGCAAAATAGATGGAAGAAAATAATGTATTGGGGGAAATGCAAGGAGATTTTAGATCAGACAGACATATAGAAGATAGTTTATTTGTAGTTACACAACTTATGGATATGAGAAGGAATTCAGGTAGACAGTTATATATGAGTTTTATAGATATAGAGAAGGCATATGATAGAGTAAATAGAAATAGATTATGGATAAGTTTAGCAAATTTGGGAATGGATGAAGATTTAGTGGTTGTTGTTAAGAAATTATATGAAAATAATTACTATACATATCAATTAGGGGATATAGAATCAGTTAAAGTTAAAAATGGGATCGGAATAAGGCAAGGATGCCCTATGTCACCTATTCTGTTTTTGTTGTATTTGAGTGAAATGGAGAGAGCAATAGAAAGATTAGGAAGGGGAATAGAGATACCGTTAATAGGTGGCAAGGGAGTATATATATTGTCGGGTCTTTTTTTCTTGCGGATGATGTCTTTTTGTGTGCAGAAAGAAGAGAAGATATGGAAGTTATGCTGGGGACATGCACAAGGGTGGGTAAAGATATGGTGATTAAATTTAGTGAAGAAAAATCAAATGTAATGATGGTGAATACTGGGGAAAGAGAAGACAAAGATTTCTTATTGGGGGATATAAAGTTAAGTGTGGTGAATAGATATAGTTATTTTGGAATCATCTTAAGTAATCAGAAAAATTGTTGGATGAATTGGAGAAAAAATTGATAAATGAAGCAAAGAAAAGAAAGGGATTGATAAAGAAATTAACAGTGTTTTCATATAATAAATATGATGTAGCTAGAATTGTATGGAAGGGAGTCGCACTAACAGGGTTAACATATGGCAATGATGCGTTATGTGTTAGTAAAGGGATATTAGATTACTTAGAAAAAGTACAAAGGGAAGTAGGAAGACATGCATTAGATGCAGAGGTGTGGAGAACAAAGGAGGCAATTCAAGGAGAAATGGGATGGTCAAGTTTTTATATGAGAGATGCAAAAAGCAAAATGAAAATCTTCAGTAGATTGCAGTTTATAGATTATAAAAGAATAGCCAACATAGTATTTAATTGGGTTACAAGTAAAGGGCAGGCGACAAGATGGGTGAGAAAGGTAATGAGGTATGCAGAAGATTTGGATAAAGAATTTATGTCAGTATACTTATACAAAAAGTGGGATGATTGTGTTAGGAGGATTGGTGAGTGTTATGGTGGTAAGGAGTGGGATAGAAGAATAGATGTATTAATAAAGAATAGGGACTTGGTGAGATGGAGAACTAGTATGGAGAGTAAAACGAGTTTAAATATATATAGAAGTAAACGGAACATTAGGTGTGAGTTAAAGGAAAGTAGTTTATTGTTTAAGGCTCGAACGGGATCTTTAGCAACAAGGGAATATACATGTAAATGGAAAAATATGGGTGATTTTGTCTGCAAGTTGTGTAAGGAAGGCATAGAAAATATTAGGCATCTGTTACTTCATTGTAAATGCTTGGAAGCAGAAAGGGTACAAATAATGAAGTTATGGAAGAATAAATATGTTCACAGCGATTATACAGAAAGTAGGTTATTGGTTTTTATGCTGGGTTTGGGAATAGATAAGGTAGATTTAGATATAAAAACCATAGAGTTGACAAAGATTATGTTGTGGAAATGGGATTGAGCAGATTATGGGAAAACTTAGAGTGGGGAATGGAAAGGAAAGTAAAGTGGCTAACAGGTTTCTCTGGGCATAGTTGCTGAGAGATTCCTGCCTCCATATAAAGAGAAGTCACAATGCATCACATCTAATCACATAAAAAGTTTTAAGTTTATTTGAAATCCAAAATTAAAGCATTAAAAAAAATTCAATTTAACAAAATTAGAAAAAAAAAAAACTTTAATAATAATGTTTATTTAAAATTGCTTTTATTTATAATGAATGTTTTTTTTTTTCCTAATAAAAATTTAAACTGTACTAATACTCTTCTATACACTTTACACAATACAAATACAATTTTTTTTATAAATATTTGTTTCGATACAGTTATCCCATGGATATTTTTTAGTGGTTCTGTCAAATTATTTTAATAATTGCTTATTCTGAAATTATCAGTGAAATTGTGGTACCCGACATAATAAACTTTTATTTTTTTAATCAAATTAAAAATATATTGTATAAATTTTAAGTGGTATTATGAGAAAACTTTTTTTAATCCAACAGTATTTACACTGATGATAACTCGTTTTTTTTTTTGCTTTTTTTATTATAGCAAAGTATTTGTGTTAGTAATAATGTTTTCCCCACTTTTTTTTTTGTATTAAATTAACTTAAAAATCAATAAATAGTTAATCTTACTTCCCATAAATGGTTTTCTTTTTCTTTTTTAAACATTATATCTGGAGCTTATCTTCAATAAAAAAAAAAAAAAAATCCATTATAATTATTATTATTTTTTTAAAATTGATGATGATCTCCAGGCTTCAGATATCTCCATCGTGTACAAAAGTACAAAGATGGGGTTATGATAGTATAAGGATTTTACTTGGACATCTTCATTGTATTTTTTTTAGCAGGCAGGCAGTGATCATTAGAATCAGGAACAGGTTCAAATGATGATGATGAGCAGTGCCAGTGTATTCAGGAAACATTTACTCCTCCATTTGTTTTGTTTCCCAAAAATTTATCCACCAGCATTCTAGCAGTGTAACATTTAGCAGTACGTGCAATACAACATCGATTCCTTGGGATTGATTTTTGCACTTTTAGTAATTAGTTGTGTCCATACAGTTCTGATACCATCAATTAAATTTTTCAGGTTGGTCTTCAACTCAACTTTATCCAGTCTAAAGTTTCGTTTGAGAAGTACACGAGTTTAAAGAAACAGCTTTTTGAATCCCTCTTCTTTCTTTCTTGGCTTTCCTGTGTTCTCATTTCCTTTGACTTTTGTTTTCAAATCCTATTTATAATTCCCACATGAAAAGAAAATGCTGAATCATCCCAATTAGCCTTATTTTTCTTTATCTATATATATATTTTTAATTGAGTCATCAGATAAGTCTTTTTTATAAATTAATGACAAAAATGCTGTAGGAAACCAAAAATATATATAACTAATCAATACAAAAAAAAAAAAATGTGCTTTTGGAATCTCTGTAACTTTAATAAGAACAAAATTCTTTTAATTCCACTTCTATATGATAAAAAGTAAACTAATTTTCTCTTTTTTTAAAAATTTTATATACATAAAACAAAATAAATTATAAAGATTTTTCTTCGTGATTAAAAAAGAGATAAAAATAAAAGAAATTTTTTACAGGGTATATTTTATTACTTTTATGAATAAAACACATTGCTTTTGTGCTCATATTAGGTCTATAGACATATATACTAATTTCTGTATATTTTCTTTTTATAAGTTTTCTATTCAACGTTTTTTAGCGAAAAGATCTGTATTTATAGCTCACTATTTATCTATGTTTATGAAGCTAGTTAATATTAATTTGTGATTGGTTCTATCATCATAATCATCCCCATCATAATATATAAACACTGTCTGTACCAGTGAAGAGACAATTAGTTCTTTTTCCAAATTTTTCTGAATCATTGCATGTGTTAGATAGTAATATGCTTTAGTTATTTACCATAGAAACTTTAAGGGAGTAGCATGTATGAATGATGATTAATGACATGTGGTAGCGTATTTTATATTTTAACTCATGCTAATGTTAAAATTTTGTTTTAAAAGTGGGCAAAACTAGTAATGAAACATTTAAAATGACCCAAACTGTGCTGGCAGTAATATAATAAGTTGTAGGATTATATGGTTTCATCATAGCAGAGAAAAATGGAGACGATCAACAAAGGTACGAAATGTACTATCACATTTTGTGACCCAGATATACTAATGCTTTAGAAGTTTTGTAGTGAATAATTAAACTGTGTTGCTGCATAATTCAGGTTGATTCAGAGACTGTTCTGCAGGCAGTTCGACAAGGGAAGCAATTACTTTTTCATTGGAATGCACTTTATATATAAAATATGAGCTTATCTAATATTAATTATAACAAATACTATCTGTGCCGGATCTTTTTTCAACTTCCTAATTCATTGTTTGGACCTAGGTAAACTCCTGTAACATTGAGTTCAGATTTTCTATATTTGATTTTTATTTATTGCACTCTATACTGATTTAATATATATATATATTTCAGAAAACATCTTTTTATATAATTAAGTACTTTGATGAATAATAGAATTTTTAAAATATGAACTTTTTACAATTAAGGATTTATGAAATATAAATAATACTTTTTAGGTTAAAATTCAAGGTCAGAATGAAGAAATGTTGGCCACTGCCTGCCAGCAGTTTTTAGGAAAAACAGAGAGAGAAATTCGAGCTATTGCTTTGGAGACCCTTGAAGGCCATCAGCGGGCAATTATGGGAACAATGACGGTTGAGGTTAGCCTTAGTCATTTTTTTGTTGTTTTTTGGGCAATAAATATTGTATATCTATGTATATAAATGTACATAAAATGTAATTAATTATTATAGATAATTATAGCTGACTAAGTTGATCTCTATTTACTGAAATACAAAATTAAGATGCGTTAGCTGTTATGCCTTTGCCAATCTCAAAAACTGATAGTTACATAATATATGCTGAACCATATATATACATAAACGTTATGCAGTGACAAGCTCTACTTTCCCTAACAGTAATTATGTAAGCATCATTTTAATCATCTGGTTCTGAATGAATGTTACTATTTGCTAATATCACTGACCAATAAGATATTGAAATAATTAGTGTGTGAAATTTTATTTGATAAACCAAAAGATTACAGAGTCGTTGCAATTTGTGTTTAGCAGAAATCATTTAAATGTATAGCTGCAAAATTTGTTTCATAGCTATATATTGTACCATTTATATATATATAAGGTACAAATGTGTTGGTATTGGGTAATATTTAAAAACGAAAAAGAAAAATATATAAAAGAAAATTGGAGATAGTTCAATAAATATTATTTAATTTTTTTTTAAATGTAATTTTTTTTTTTTGGGGGGGGTACATACAATGAAAATTACTTATGTTGGAAATTATCTGCTTAATTAATAATAGTAGAAAGCATACAAATTATTAACCCAGATAAATAAAAGAAAGACATTCCAAATGTAAGTAATTACTATCAGAGATTTGCAATAATTAAATATGGCTCCTAAGGAATTTATAAAAAAGAAAAAAGAGAGAACCTAGTAGCTAAAATGAAAAAAAGAATATACAAGACTTGCCTTCTGATAACAAAACAAAAGTTAAAAAAATATATGTGCAGAGAAATCACAAAACTGCTCGAGGGTATAAAAAGAAGAAATAACTTTGAGCAGGATCTTATCTTGTTCTTTTGAATGGAAACCAAAGCATTTGCAAATACCTTGCATCATAAAGAGGTCACTCCAAAAAGCTTTTGAGTCTAGTCTTAAAATGGACCAGGAACATGAAAATGTCATCAGAAAAAAAATCAAAGTTAACCAACCATGAGCTCTTCATCCCAAGAAATACATGTATGCTACAATAATTTACTATCTACACAAACCTACGGAACTTACTGGTAAGTTATTATTCATACCCTAACTTATGTCTACTTCATCATGTTTGCAAACTAAATTTAACTATAAACTTTAACTACGAATTCCAAATACCAGTAAAGAGACATTTTATCCATGGATTGCTTTCTAGAAGAAACTTAAGAGAATTGAAATAAGAACTGTTTGAATTAATTATTTGATCAATGTTATTATCTATATGAGCATGTGTATGCTCTTTCCAATTTAATAATAATTCTCATTTAAATATTTTGTCATAATAAATTATTTACCTTTAATATCAATTTTTCATTAAATGTTATTAGTTTATTAGATTTTATTTTAAAGCTGTAAGAAATGTATAAATTACCTATGCTAACATGTTCGTTTAATATATGAATGCTGGGAAAAATTCTTAAAAAATATTACATTTACTTATTTACTGTGACAATATGGTATGCAATGTGACAAGAATCAGTGGGTCACAGATCCTGGTGCCCTCTTGAATAAATAAAAAAAACTGATTCCGCTGGCAATGGAAATATGAATAAAAAATTAGGCAAGTTAATCAGGAAATGCAGTTATGTTCTGTGAAGTTTTCTAATATCAAGAATGAATAAATGCAGATGTAACTTGATTAACAAATATATTAATAATTTATTATATATAAAGCCTAAATTGACTGAAAACATTACAATATATGCTGTCAAATCTGTTTCAAATTAAAATCTTTTCAATTCAGAGAAGTTTCAAGTCATTAGCTTGGTTAATACAAGTGGTCACTTTTTAGACAGGCTGACATAATTTCTCTTACTTTATTTGATCAGATAACTAGAAATAATTTGTGGGAATCTGTTTGCATTTGTTATTTAATTTTTGTGTATTATAACCTTTTTTTTTTTAATCTTTATTTTTTTTGTTTTAATAACCTTGCAATTTTTATTGTTTAGGAAATTTACAAAGATCGTAAAAAGTTTTCCAAGCAAGTATTTGAGGTGGCCTCATCCGACTTGGTCAATATGGGCATTACTGTCGTGAGTTATACGCTCAAAGATATCAAAGACGATGAGGTTAGACAAATGTCCATCCATTAATCAATAAAATTAACAATGATTGTATTATCCTAAAATGCTGATTTTATATTTTTATGATTTCTCAGGGTTATTTAAAAGCTTTAGGTATGGCACGAACAGCCGAAGTAAAGCGAGATGCAAGAATTGGGGAAGCTGAAGCACATAGAGATTCAAAAATAAAAGTAATGTTTGTTTAAAATATATATTTATCTATGACTTAAAAGTACTAAAAACGTTTAAATTTATATATAAATTTATTAGTATATGTTAATTTTCTGTGTATATATATTTGAATTTATTTTTAAATTTTATATTTTGAAAATCTTATAGGAGGCATTAGCTGAAGAAGAGCGTCTTGCTGCCAGATATGCCAATGAATCAGAAATCGCTAAAGCTCAACGAGATTTTGAACTTAAAAAAGCCGCATATGATATGGAGGTTCAAACAAAGGTATTAAAAATTGGTGGTTTTTTTTCGTGAAATAACAGTACAGTTTACCATATTTCAAAAAATGGTTGATCCTCTAGGAAAATGGATGGATTAAAATTCTTGAAGTACACAGTGATTTTTTTTATTTTTTACTTGGATCTTTATTAGTTGTTATTATTTTATATGTGTGTGTGTGCATGTAACTAATGACAACAAGATTATACTATTCAAATACTTATTTGCAATAAAATGGAAGAGTTTCATGTACATCTAATTATATATTTCAAAAAACAAACAAGTCTGAATATGTTATTAAGATAATTTACAAACCAGATCGTTAAAGAATCATTTTTTAAATAAGTCTGTAGATAATACCTATCTTTTGTTCTATCAATGCTAATGAGTTAGATTGGCATTTATATAACAAAAGGTAGGTAGTACCTGCAGATTTGTTTAAAAAATGATTCTTTAGGACTCTGGTTTGTAAATTATCTTAGTAATAAATTCAGAGTTATTTGTTTCTTGAAATAGATATATATTTTTAGTGTTGCATATTTGGAAAGCCATAAAATGTTTATGTGCTCATTAACATCGTTAATATTATTAATTCATCACTTCCTTTACTTTGGTGTAATATCTTATATAAATGCAATTTATCTACTCTACTTTGAACACTTTTTAGCAAAAATCTTTTATTGTATATATATGCATATACAATCTTATATTTCGACTATCCTGCAGTCTTCTTCAGAGTCACTTTTTTGCTTTTAAAAAATTAAAGTAAAAGTGGGTTTGAAGAAGACTGTAGCACAGTCGAAATGTAAGATTGTATATGTATATATGCACAATAAAAGATTTTTGCTAAAAAGTGTTCAAAGTAGAGTGGATAAATTGCATCATTAATATTATTATGCATAATTCCTAATTGCTATAATACGCACTCAATAGCTTTTTAGCTATAGCTTCAAAGAAATAATTCTTTGTGAGTGACTCCAACTTTACAGAATTTTAATCATCTCATAATGATTTTGGAGTATGCTTCTTTAAAAAAAAAAAAAAATAAGCATCCTGCTCAGTGCGAATGGAATATTTGTTGTAATTTCTATCTCTTCAATCAATGAATCCTACATTTTATTACATTTTATTGGGCAGCTGCATTTGTTATATCAATCATGAGGGTTGAATCGGTCATTAATGATAGATAGTGTTATGATTAAATTAAAAGAATATGATTTTGTTTGATTAAATAAATGTATCTAACTCAGAAGTTAATTAATTACAGAACTTTTAAAAGGTAGCCATCACAAAATCAAATAAAAGAATAAAACAATAATTTACAGTCCATTCTTCACCTTTACTAATCTGATGTTAATAAAGTAGCATTCTTTGAAAACTTGTTTATTCTTCATTATGAGATAGAAATAAATCATTATAATCTTTATTAGGGTAAGAACTAAATATTAGTAAAAAGACGAGCGTAATGCATAAAAACAACATTTGCACATCCCTTATATTATTTCTATAACATCGACCTATAAAATGAATAACTGATTTGATTTATCAGTATTCTAGTAATAATACAAGTTGGCTATAAATATTGCGTTAATGTATGTTACATAATTTTTATTACTAGACATAAACAGAAGTATCTTCCAGTGGAAAGGTGACTGGTTCCTTCTCCAAGCTGCTGCAATGTCATCTCTGAATTGACACGTTAAATATTTCTATTGTTTAACTAGTCACTATAAAAATTGTAAGGTGATAGCATGTTTGGAGCTTGAGTTGTGGTATGACATGTGACAGTGTATTTAATATCTTAGTCGATAATGGAACAATGGGCTAACATTAAATTTATTCGCTACTGAAATTCAAATTCTGTATGGCAATGAAATCAAGCTTCAAGGACGTTTTCAAATGGTTTTCAAGATTTTATGATGTTAAGAAGAGCATTGGAGATGATCTACGAAGATACAAAACACATTATCACCTTGCATGTCGTAACTCATGATTCAGACCGGTGACTTAAAACATTTTTGTGATGGCTAGCTAAACTGGGTCCCTACATAACACATGCAGGTGGTGCTGCAAGCAGCTTGCAGAATCAGCCACATTTCCATTGTGATGCATTGTATTATATTTGTTTTCACATTTTTTTAGTTTTTGCCTTGACAAAGATTGAAATGATAGAATTGAAATGTTAGTATTTGTAATTTACTTCTAAATACTGATGAATAAGCAAGTTTTTTGAAAAATTGGGGGTATTTTACCCTAGTCATCACAAATTAAAGAATATATTGTATTGATTATAATTATTATTATATAGCTACTTTACTTATTATTATCTCCATTATATAAATAAGGTGGAGATTTACAAAAATTTTAATAAGTTTTGTGAGAAGAGGGATTGTGATTTTTCCTAGGTTGCTTTTGGTATCAGCAGATCGCGGGAACTCTGGTGAGGCTATTCTCAATCTTTCTTGCTGATTTTTTCTTTTCTCAGCATTGGTTTCTATGGTTCTTTTATCTTTTTTTATCACAAATATCTAAAATAGTATACTCTTATCAGAATTATATTCAAGAGTTAGACATTTTTAAGCTTATGATCATCGATATACTAACTTTTCATAGTCATTCGTGATAGCTCTGGAGTATAATAGCTTGATGTTTGAATCTGAGTCCTTCTCAGAATGTAGTTTAGAAAACATTATCAATTAAATTTATGTTGTTTAAAAAATCTACTAATGGTCAAAATATTCCTTGCTTAAAAAAAAGTATTGTTCAAAGCGAGCGTGTAATTTAATTTACAACAATTGTTATATGCTATAACGGTCGGGGGACAATTGAGTCTTACCGTATCTGCCGTACAAGGTGCCACCAGGCCATTCCAACCTGGAAAATTTATATAGTAGGCAGATACTTACTGTTAAGATCCAAATTTTATTTTATATTGACCATTAGCTCATGTCACTAGCTCAAGGAGATGCAGAGATTTAAGCCATTACAAAAAACATTAACGCACATATATAAATATTTAAAATTGAGGAATAAATTTACATTTTATTATTAATATTTTTAAAATTTAAATTATTATTTAAGAAAGTCTGCAAAAATGAACATTTTAATAATATTTTACTTTAGAATGTTGAATATAGATAGGCTACATAGATTACTCAGTTAAAACTTTTCAAAATCAATCATTCAATCTCAGACTAAAAGTTTGCAGCCAACCCAATGCCTGCTTCCAGATATACAGACGCAACCAATGCAATATGAAGATGCTAACATAAAACCACGCTGTCGTCTGCAGCATATTATTTGAAGGACATGATCCTTGTCCAGTACAGGAATGTGCGTCTGTCTGGCGAAGGAATCGTAATAAAATATTTAAAGGGAAATGCTACATATGGGATGGAACGGTCTGTTTGCCGACTTAAGTCCCTATCCATAGAGCTAAAGGAAGTCTGTTGCAGGAAATACATCTGCATACATTGCAACACAATAACTACTTCTTTGGGTCATGCATTCAGTTGGACTTTGCCCTGTATGCTAACATGCTTCACATTGCATTAATATAAACACACATATATCTCTCTACTAGCATCGACCTAACTACGAAACAAATAGTCTGAAATTTAACCCTTTTAAAATAAATATAAACGATTTTAATTATAAAGTTATTGATGAAATTGTTGAGGGAAATTTACTATAAAGTAAACCCAATGGCACTCATCATAAGGTGCTGCACTGACAACAACAACTTAAAAGATATACCAGTAAATACATTTAGACACTTAGCATGAGATGTCATATTTACCAATATATACATATATTTTCATGTATAAAAATATTAAAACATAATCAACATAATGAATCTATGCAGCCATCTACACGCAACTTAAATTAAATACATTTCTAATAATTTAGTTATTATACGAAACATAAAATAAATTATAACTGAAACGCAAAAATAGAAGTGATTAGCAAACGTTTTACAAAAAAAAAAAATGATTAGTTTGAATTTACGTTCAGTCAGATAAGAAATTTTCTTAGAGGTTTACATATTTGAAAAAGTTCTTTAGATAGTCAGATCAAGAGTTCATTTAAAAATTGTGTTTAGTAGGAACATTAAAAAAAAAATTATTTGAGAGATCTAAAAGTTAATATTTATAAAAGTCTATACTTTCTGTTTGATCCTGGTGATTCCTTAGACTTCATCTGTTTTATGAATTCCCTCGCTGATTATATTATTTGCCAAAGTTTTTTGGAGACATAACTGCTGCAAGCTTTTCATTTTATCGGGAGTTTGTCTTAGGCCGGCGCAGATAAAGAAAACGAAATCTCTTGCGTGACCCTTACATCACAGAGTCCGCAATATAGCTAGCTATAAGATGTTTTAACTGGTCAGCATCGTTCTATGAATAGTCAATCACCTCCTTTAAATTCAATTATTTTCTTTTTATAGTATCTCGCCTCCTTATCTCCAATCCTCCAGATCAATCTAACATGATGTCACTAATTCTAATGTTTCATTTTTGGTCCGAGCTGTGGCTTCATGCTTGCATTGGTCAATTTTTTTTTCTTATCTGACTTTTCTGTTATGCAGTGCTCAAGGGCTCATCTGCTTAAGATTTAATTAATAAAACAATCACTTCCATTTTAAGATTCAAATATGACTTTTGAATAGAAATTAATTAACATTTATTTTTATTTTATTTTATACAACTTTTTCTTTTAAAAATATTTATTTATCTTTAGATCTTATATTTTTTTTCCAAAAAAAAAGTACTTTTAAATACTTTTCTTTTTTTTAAAAAAAAATAGTTTTAAAGTTTTCCATCTGTGCGATATATGTTTATGTTAACATAACTCTTTAATTTTGGCTTTTACTTTTTAATAAAACAATTTTATTTGATATTTATTTCCCCTTTATTTTAACTTTAAAATAATGTAATGGCATATGTATATCATACAATACATTTTATATTGTTTTTTTTCTCTATAAGTTATCAACAATAATTTATGCACTGTTGACAGCTGGTATATACATATATGATTAATTATTATAGTCATAGCTGGAGATAGTTTTTATTTTGATGATAAGTTCATGTGATTCCTATTTTTAAATCCTGAGATGTAAATTAAATGTTGTTCTTTTTTGTTGCAGATGAATTTATATATATTTAGTGCATATTTTTTATCTGAAAAATTTGATAATTATATATGTTACAAGATTATTTTTTTGTTTCTAGTATCTTGATTGTAGCTGTTGATGAGGGAATTGAGAATCTTATTTGGTGCTAGTTTAAATATGCTTCATCATTAAATGCATTATTCATGTAAATGGGCTTGTGCAAGAAAAAAAACTAAATTATTTTTGTTACTCAATCATTTCTTATGCATACACACATACATATATATTAAATATTAGAATATTTAATATTTGAAATATTAAACTATAAACTATGTTTATATAGGGCTATCTATTAACCTGATGCATAATGTGCGTCTTAATAATTCTAAGACGTTCGTAAATAGATTGTGATTTCTTAAATATGTAATGCTAATAATATAAATTTATTCATGGAATAATAAAGTCCAAAAATGTTATTATGTAAATTCAAAGCAGGGGAGGGGGGCATTATTTACAAATTCATTTAAATGATTCTTTGGAAATCTGGCTTATAAATTATCATAATAATGTGTTCATACTTAGTTTTTCTATATGAAAAATATATATGGCTATTTATTTGTAATTAATATATATATATTTAGAAAGCAGAATCGGACCTGGCTTATAATTTACAAGCAGCAAAAACAAAACAACGTATCAAAGAAGAACAGATGCAGATTCAAGTGATTGAGCGTGCGCAGCAAATTCAAGTACAAGAACAAGAAATTCAGCGCCGTCAAAGAGAATTAGAGGCAACTGTTCGTAGACCTGCAGAAGCTGAAAAATTCAAGTTGGAAAAATTAGCTGAAGCCAATAGGTATGTGTAATATATATTTGTTGTGTGCACGCATGCTAGCTATGAAATTATTGAAAGTTAAATGGAATTTTCCATATATTTTTAAAAATTAGAATTCTGTCAATACATAATAATATTTATTTGGCTTTGTCTTTTTTGACAGTTTTGAATAGTAACAAAATATCACAAAGGAGCCTGCAAAGATTCCAACCAGGAAATAAATTCACCAGTGGCTTTATAGGCATTAACAATGTGGTTCATAGTTTGCATTACCTATACTAACACAGATCAAGATCAATATCATATATTTCCATTTATAAATAGATGAGTATAAACAGTCATAGGATGGCCTGAATGTGTTGATGAGAGTCCAGTTATATCTAAGAGGATCATATCTACTTGGCTTTATTGTTGGATCTGGTAAAAAGAAATTTGTTTGGAACATCATAAAGAATTCCATTTTGTACCATAATCCTTTGATTGTAGATTCTTGATTGAACATCCAAAAAAGGAGATCTTGATTTGAGATAAATCTTAGGTAGTGAAACTATATCTTGAGTTATTAGCATATCTGATCACATTTTCTGCGAAGCATTTTCTCTTCTGATATCTGATGGAAGTATATATGAAAGAATAGCAAGCTACTGCAGAGGAGTAGATTTGAGTTTTCCAGTAATATATCTCTTGATAATATTTAAGTGAGTATTCAAATGTTTAATGTGGAAACTTTAATAACCAATTAAAAGCTTCATAGGCAAACTGAATTACTACATCCAATAACAGATGTTTGACTAATCAAATATTATCTTGGCTGTGTTCTAATTAAGAACATATGTGGAAAGTCTCATCAAACTATTAATTTCATCTATAAAGTTTGTGAAAATTTTCTATTATTATGTATATATATTTCAGTGATTTTAATGAGTATGTAAATAATTTTACAGCTTATCAAATATGTAACACTAAGAATGTAAACTTATTCACAAAACAAACAAGTTTGAGTATGTTACTAAGACAATTCACAAGGAAGATTCCTAAAAAATCATTTAAATGAACTTGCTAATAGTCCTCATCTTTTATCTGACAAAATAGATTGGCATTGATATAATAAAAGATGGGTGTTATTTATAAACTCATTTGAATGAATCTTTAGGAGTCTTGCTTGTGAATTATCTTAATAAAATATTCAACTTGTTTGAAATGCGATTAGATTTATATATATATTTATAAACAATCGGAGGATTTTTAGCATACTTTAGTGCGTATAGATGCTTTAAGACCACAAATTTCTATCTAGTATAATAACGATAGACCAGTATTTTGGTGAAACGATCATTATCAAGTGCTACAGGGAATTCAAAATATCTACTGTTCATGCTAGAACAGCATCTTGATTTTTACATGTAAGCAGGGCTTTTTTAAATTTAAAGAAAGATGCCAGAACTCACTTTTTGTCAAGCTTTTTACTAAAGAAAATTATATTCACATATCATTTAAATAAAATTTAAAACAGCTTTTCCAATGCTGTGAAACAAATAAAAAAATTAAACGAAATTTATTATAATTTATTTATTTAGACACGTCAAATCCAAAGTTAAATAAACAAATACAAATATACAATTGATAACTAAATATAAAATGAAATTGTAAA
This sequence comes from Epiperipatus broadwayi, assembly GCA_028023455.1. Lineage (NCBI taxonomy): Eukaryota > Metazoa > Onychophora > Udeonychophora > Euonychophora > Peripatidae > Epiperipatus > Epiperipatus broadwayi. The sequence continues at coordinate 1,728,069 of JAQFVV010006259.1, read as the reverse complement.
ACTTTATATAATTTAATATAAGTTTATAGTGATTTCCAAAGTTTTGTCCAATTCTCGTCTGACAAATCGTCTCGATTCATTTTCTTAGTGCTAGTGTCTATGGGCCAATGATGTTCTCTGCTTGAGATGATTCAGGGACATCAACTTGCACCAATATTTCCATATTTTCTGTACGCGTTTTGGACTTTTTATTAGTGGGAACAACAGTCGAGAAGTAACTGGAAATGTTTTTCATTTTTAAACTTGGGGTAAACTTTTACACTAAAAAATAAATAAAATAAAAATTGCAACGTTAAATTTGTATAAAAATAAAGAAATTAAATATTCCACACATTGTCAATTGCTATGCAGGTGCATTCAATCATAAATGTGAGACGTTCCTAGCTGCACATGCATCACTGTATTCAACCGTTGACCATGAGTGATCAATGGGGACATGGATAAGTTCACTTCTCACTACATGAGAGCGTCAATTTCGAATCCATCCATATTTCATCTGATTCATAAAACAGCATATTTTTTTTATTTGTTTGAATTACATAAATGTGGATTAATACGTTGTACAGGCTTAAACCTGCAATTAATTGTATTAATTATGTATGTACAATACCGTTTCATCTAATTACGTTTGATACATTAAAAAGGTTCTGGAACACCTTTCCATCACATTACATGACAAAAAAAGCCTTGCATATAAATATTCATATGTTTTTTAATTATTCAGCTATTTTTCTAACATGATAGCCAAAACATAAGGGATACTATAAGAGGGACAAGTAATTTTATATTGGATAGCAATTACATTTAAAATCCATCATTTGATTTGCTATATATATATTTTTAGGTGCAGGTTATTATTCTTGCACCTATATTAATTCAGTGTGCTCCAATGAAAAAGGGTCTGTTTTTTTCCAAGTTGCTTGCGATGTCATCTTTGTATCAACCCAGGAGTCATGTAGTGACATAGTTTAGTTATTCGTCACAAAAATTTTAAGACACCACCATCTCTGGATAATGAATTATGACATGAAATGTGATACTGTATTTTATACTTCCTTGTCATTGGCAAATTTTGCAAACCACACTAAAACATTTTTGCAGTTTTCGGCTTTACTACCTTATGCAGTTTGAATCATTTTAAATGCTTCAATAGCAGTTTGCCCAATTTAAAATAATGTTAGCACTTTGTTTCATCGTAGCTTAAAGTATGAAATACACTGTCACAATGTTGGAACTCAAGATCTAGATACTCTAGTGTTTTAAAATGTTTATGGAGAATAATTAAACTATATTGCTACACAATACATATTAGTTTATTGATGGTGATGCAACCAGTTTGGAGAGAGAACAGGTCATCTTTTCATTGGAACATGCTGTACCTCTACGTGTATAATAATTTAATATTTTTAAACTAATTAAAGCGATGTAAATTAATCAGTGAATCAGAACTCAGTTTTATGAATAATCAGCAGATGGTCAGATTTTATACATGTATATATCAAAGTTATAATAGACATTCCCATGTATTCATTTAGAAATATTTCAAATATGATGTAATCAGATGAATAACCAATTAAAAACTATATCGGTAGCTGAAATTATGTTATCTAATATCTGGTACGTTTTTTATAATGGAAATGATATTGTAATTCTGATATTTACATTCCCACATATATATAAACAGGCATATTAGTTTTTATGTGTATACATATACGGATTTTACTTTTGGTTTGTTTATGGCATTATAATTTAAATAATGTCCACTGGGTAGAATTCTATAGAAAACCTGGTTTGATTTGTTAAAAATAATTTTTATTTACAGTTGTTTTTTTGAATATTCTTTAAAATTGATTATTATTTTAAATTTTTATATTCTTACATGTATTTTGTTTTTAGAATCAAGATCGTTCTTGAAGCTGAGGCCGAGGCTGAAGGTATCAGGGTAAGAAACCATTTGGAAATTATTTGTAACCAGTCTTGTTGACCTGACTTTCTCTTTGTGTATGTATTACACAGGAAAGTTTCTTTTTTTTTTTTACTTAATATGTATGCTATGTTTTCTTTACAAAAAAAAAAAAAAATATTATTTCATAATGGACTTTTCACAATACTTTTTTTAATCTATGATATATGATAGTTTTGACTGAATAATTGAAAGGACTAGATGGAAGATATTTCAATTATTCTGAAGAAGACTGCTAATAGTCGAAACTATCTTATATTAAATAAAAATATTGTGAAAATTGTTTGTGTAGGATGTGTTTTTTTTTTTTTGGTAAAGATTTAATAAAAGCTATGCAATAAAAATTGAAGAAGTTTTGATTATCATGGATGGATATATATTTTGATTGTGATATGTATATGTGAAAAGGGATATGTGTTTGAATTTGTAAGAAACTGGAAATTTTTTTATTTCCAGCATCTGGCCCATAATCATCTGAGCTTGATTGGTGAATGGATTTTTGCTTTTATTAGATAGAGGTAAAGCAACAAATGATAGGCACGAACATTTATTCCACCCTGCTATTAACTAGCATAGTGAGAAAAATAGCCTCTCCATAACTATTACTCTTTGGAGAGATCTGCAAAGGTATAAAGTATAAAACTATGTGGTAGACTGTTTAAGATTCTTTATTATATATAAATTTTGCATAACTTTTTCATTTCCTTTTGCATTCTCCTTGTTTCAGAGACCATTTCTATCCGTCTTAAATGTATCTTTTTATCTTGTAGACTTTATTTTATTCCATCATCTTTACATCTCATACATCAATCCTGATTACTTTTTGTAGTGCTCATATTACTTATTTTGTTTATCAAAAGATCATTATTTATTTTTTCCCTCCCTTTTGTTATCTCTCTCTCTAAGCCTTGTACATTTCTACCAACAAAAGTTTTCTTTCACTATGTAAGGGGTTGATCCAATTTCTTTTTTTAATTTCAATAAGTTTTTTGTACTTGGTTTTCTTTTGAGAATACTGTATTTATAATCTTTCTATTTCAACTTCTTTTTTTAATTCTCTTCTATATCTATATCTCTAATGCTTCTAATCTGTTAAGCAACATTTTGAAGAAGTCTTTTTTTAATTCTAGCTTCAAAGGGGATGTGGAACAACTTATGGGTCATATTAAAAATTTGTTGCACTGCTCCAGTTCTCGGTCTAATTTCTTTATTATTTCTTTCGATACCAAGTAACAAACTTCCCAAATATTTGAAATCACATACTTGCTCTTAAACTTTTTAACTGTCATAATTATTGACTTATTAGCTCTATCTGATTAGTTGTTTAGTTTTAGATGCTTTTATTCATATCCCCAAATTGCTATGAATTTTATCTTTTCTTAGTAATAATGTCTTTGAATCCTCCCACCGTCATTGGTTATTATATTATCAGCAAAATTATTAGAAGAAACTATCCTCTTTCCATCTTTACTTGTTAGAAACTCATTAAACCATTCACAAGAAAAACAGCCTTTTTCTATATTCATTTTTTTAAAAAAAAAAAACCAGTCTGCTTTAATGCCCAGGAAATCATAAGAAATTTGAGCACTGGAAGTGCCAGAACTGAAATCAATCCAAGGATCTTATACTCCAAAATCTGATACTCTACCATATAGGGCAAAACTGAAGAAGAACAAAGCTTGATTCCCAAATAGATTAATATTTAATCTTACTAATATCATCTGATTTATATGTATATTTCTAATGATTGCAAAAATTAAACTCTTACGATGAAAATGAGGAAATTTTGTAATCTTTGAAATTACCCGACAGTTTTGCAGGCAAGATTTACATCACCTTAAGGATGAAACATTAATTGAAAGTATTATAGCACTACTTCCTGTCAGTGCAGCTACCATAACTGAGCAAACCAGTTCAAAATCATCCATGAGAAAATTCATCAAAATCTTTTATGATAGCATTATAATGCACAATTGAAAAATTTGTGCAGTAAGAGGAGGACACTATTAGTAGTAACGCAGATAAGTAAGGCATAATCCAAGAAGTGAATATTCTGAAACATTTGGGTACGATATAATCAGAATTTATTTAAAGAGCAACTAAACAGTCATGGAGTTAGAAAGATCCACAACACCATCTTTTATACGGACTCCGATAAGACAAAAATTTTTTCCAGCCAAATTAGGATCCTATAAATCTCAAACTAGAAAATGTTGAAGAATAATCATTAAGAAAGCTTTTCAAAACTATATCAATAGTTTATGATTCACCTATATGTAAAAGATCTTAGGTCTTTTTAATATTAGTTATTTCAATTGTCTTGAATTGATTATTAATAGTATAGATTGTAAAATAATCTACTTCACTATATCAAAAGTCATTTCAAATTCAATTTAACAAATAATGATCTTTTTTTCCTTCCCTTACATATGTTATGTAGTTGTTTCCCCTGTTTCAATCCTATTTTTTATTCTTTTTGTTTTCTAAATCAACGTTAATCGAGATGAAAACATATTCAGTGTAATAAAAATTGCTAATCTAATATTCTCAATAATGTCTTAGAAGACATGAAATTAAACTGCTTTTAAATCTCACATTTTATTATAAGCATCTTTCTCCGATTGATCATAAAGGCTGTTTTAAATCAATTGATCATTCAACTAACTCTCTCAAATTCTTTCCTCACATAACTTTTAGCAGTTTGACTCGAATTTCATCTATTGGTTTTTGCAGTTGCTTTTACAGTTCCTTCTTCTATCACTGCCTATTTTGATTTTATAGATAAGAGGGTTTTTTTTTAATGAATTATGAACAAAGACTTTTCTTTGTAATGTTTATTTAATATTCAGGGATTATTAAAAATGAGGGGTGACCTTTATTCTCTGATTGTTTATAGCCATATCTTAATGGCCTAGAGTCATACTGAAATAATGTTAATATACAATATTCACGCTCTGCGTTATAACACATCAATAAATTGAATGTTTAAGTACGAACTGAGTTAAAGTATAGGTGGATTCACTCTAGTTTTTTATTTATTAATGGTTTTGTATTAGTTTATATATATAGCTCACTGCGGATTTACAATGATGTCTATTTTAATTTTATGCAAATTACTGTAAATTCTTGATCCATTGAATATACATATATTATTTTAACATATCTCTTGTTGATAAATCTCAGCCCTGATGAAGTGTTTTTCTCCATGGATAGTTTTTTAATTTGAATAGACAATTTTATTTTATTAATAATAATAATAATAATAACAATCTTATTTTCTCTCTCTCTTTTATTTTTACTTTAGAAAGGATTGAAACATTTTTTTTATCTGCAAACTTTTAATTAAAAATTTTATAATTTTCAGAGAGGTATTAATGCGGAAAAATTTGTCATTAACAAATAAATGTTATATTAATGTATATTTTTTTGATATTTGGGTAGTGGGTGCAATGTGGATGGAAGAAGTGAAGATGAAATTAAAAGAAGAGCATTGGCGAAGGAGACATTTATTAAGAGAAGGAAGATATTTTGTGGACCTTTGAAAAGAGAATTAAGAAAAAGATTAATTAAATGCTATGTCTGAAGTGTACTAAGGTATGGTTGTGAAACATGGACAATGAGTAATAAAATTAGGAACCGATTGGAAGCCCTTGAGATGTGGACATGGAGAAGAATGGAAAAAAAATCAGTTGGATGAATAAAATAATAAATGAAGAAGTTTTGAAAAGAGTAAATGAAAAAAGAAGTTTTATTGAGGAAATCAGAGAAAAAGAAAAACTAGATTGGACCTATGTTAAGAAGAAATTATATTTTAATGAAAGATCTTTTGGAGAGAGTGGTGAGTGGAAGTAAGAAGAAAGGATGGAAAAAATTGACATTGTTGAATGATATAAGTGATGGAAAGAGTCACGTGGAATTGAAGAGCTGGGCAAGGAAGATAATGGAATGGATGAATTGATGATGTGACTACTCTCTGGACCTGTCCATTTGACAGAATCTGTTCATGATTAATCTATCTATATATGTACGTTTTATAATAAATTAATGATTAGTAAAATTATTTATTAAAAAAACAAAATGTCTTTATTATTTTAAAAAAAAAACACACAGACATTTTGCAAACAATAAGATTGGAATGCTTTGAATTATAACTTTTGAGTTATACTTAAACTAATATTTAAGTTATACTTTATGTGTATTGTATTTCAGTAGATTATCATTAAAATGCTTCTTATCTGTAATTTTTAATAATCTTCCCATTCTATCCATTTTATATATTTATTATTATTTTTTTCTGTTAATTTGAAAAACAAAGGCTTTTTATTTATTACTGCCTTACAAATAGATATTATTACATACCATTAGCAAAAATATTAAAGAAGAATTAGTAAATGTGTCATTTACTTAAGCAAACTGGAAAGTTAATAACGGAATTGCTTTATATCAAGAATAGTTATGGAATTGTAACTACAGACGGTCCTCAACTTTCGCACCTAATTGTTTTCTGAAACATGTATGAAAGTTGAAATGTACAAAGTAGAGCAATATAACAAAAACATCAAAAAGTTGTTTTAAAATATTTATTTTTTAATGAAGTGTATTAGCATATACATAAATAACGCTATTGATTAGTATCGGGTGTTTTTTTTTATACATTTATCAAGAGATAGTTGAATTGCACTCTTCTTTTTCTTTTCTTGATAAAAAGTTCTGTAACATCTTTTTCTATTGCCCTCATACGAAATAGCAAATTGTATGAAAGTCGAGGATCTCCTCTATTCACTGATGATAGATTTACATACATCACAAGTTATTTTATTGATATAAATTTTAATGAAATAAACTACAAATTTAAGTATTGAATATTTATTTTAAACCATACAAAAATTCAATTAGTAGTAATGAAATAATAATTTTGTCATTGAAAAAGTAATTATTTATTCATGAAAATAGAAAGTAAGCAGCGCTTCTGTCGTATCTCACCTTGCTTTCAAATAATAGACTAGTCCAGATTCCCTCTTATCTAAATTGGATTGAGCATTCATTGCTATGAACCTATGCACATACAGGTAGATAATGCATAGACAATAGCAGGAATGGACCAATAGGTGAAGTGCTCACTGAGTCCAAATGTTTGTATTAAGGATAGAATCTGGCTATAAATAGTCAGTCTTTTTGAAGGTAGAGTCAGAGAGAATTACTTTCCAATGTTCTTTCTCCAGGCAACAGTGGTCGAGGTAAATGGTTGATGCAGTGAGGCAAATCCACATTCAGGACTGGAAGATGATGGAACCAAACATTGTCATAAAGCAAGGTGTCATAGTGCAGTTGGAAGGATGAAGGCTCAATCTGATCTACATAAGATGGAATCTGGACTAATTCATTATTTGAAGGCAGGGTGAGAAATGAAAGCTTCAGCAAACAATATCTCTTGACCACCAAGACATCACATGACCTTTGCTTATACATTTTATTCATTAGTAAATGTTTCTATTCTCACTACTTTTATGCCATTTATAGTAATCTATAATAATCAATAGATGCCAGAAACTTGTCGGGTTATTCGGATAAAGCAGCACCATTAAGCACTATTAGATGGCATAAAAGTAATGAGAATAGAAGAAATTTGCTAATAAAACTGAAGATTACATGATCACCATTTCAGTGCAAGCCAGAGTAATCAATGAATGCCAGAAGGCTTGTGCATAAAATCCCCATCTAGTGCCTACTCATCTAATATCCCCAGACTAATTTCTGGCTTATGGCCTTCATCAGTGAGGAGCCTTGGATCTGAGAGTACTGCACCTAGATCTTAGGATTAATGCAACCCTCCAGCAGCCACCTTTTATCTCTACTTAACTACAAAACTATGTGTCTTAAATTGAAAACACAATAATATTTTTAATCCAAGCTCATTAGCTTATATAGCCATATAGGTCTGAACTCCGTTCACATTTTGGTGTCTTTGGTACTCATTGACAAAGACCACAAGCCAGAAACTAGTCTGTGGAAATTGGATGAATAGGCACTAGACTGGGGATTTTATGCACAAGCCTTCTGGCATTCATTGATTACTCCAGCTTGCACTGAGTGGCAATACTGTATGGAGAGAGTTGCCTGTTTTAAAACTGAATATTACAGAAATTTTATAATACAGTCAGCAGGTGACTTTTTACCTGTTATTCAACTATGGAAATAAATAAATAAATTATTTTGATTGTTTATTTTTATTTTGGATTTGCATTTTTTTTTTACATTGCTCTTTCAAACAACAGTTAGCCACGTTAGAATAAATAAATCAAAAATGATAGATATTGAAATGAAGAAATAGAACATATGCAGAACATTTTTTCAAAGGTATTCAGGATATGTGCAAACAAACAAGAATTGGTGTAATTAATAACTCTGATATAAAAGAAGTGTAATTTCTCTCTAAACGCAATGAAGAACACTTTCAATAAGAAATTGTTTTTTTTTTTTCAATGAAGAACAACATTATATAGAATCTCATTAAAGGATGCCATATTAACCACTTTTGCTCTATTTTCTGTGTTTTGCAACAATTGAAAAGTTGAATTTTAGCTGTTAATAACAGCCAAGAAGTTGTTTGATCTGACGGTAACATTTTCAATTACACTAGAAGTTTAGAAATAAAAATGTTAATTGATCCAAATTTGATTAAATGTCTTAATTACATTTTGAATAGAGCAGGCATTATGTAATCCCCACTAAAAGTAGGATTCAAACTTAATAGGGTTGAAATGAAATAAGTCTAGTAAGTAAAAATAAAATAATAATAGAAAATAGAAATAAAATAGTAGTAGACAATAGAAGTAAAATAATAATAGAAAGTAGAAATAAAATAATAATTTTATAGAAATAAAATGGTAATAGGAAATAGAAATAAAATAATATTATAAAGTAGAAATAAAATAACAATACATAGTAGAGATAAAATAACAATACAAAGTAGAAATAAAATAATAGCAGACAGTAGAAGTAAAATAATAATAGAAAGTAGAAATAAAATATTAATAGAAATTAATGGAGCAATTAGTTATATTTGAATGGTTTATGATACAAATAGAATGAAATTTTTTGGGAATATGCTTATAGAAAGCATAAACAAAGTAACAATAGTGAAAATAGGATTCTACTGAAGACACCAAGAATTACAATTTGATATGAATTGAAGTATGGAATGTTAGGAAAGAATGTTAAAATCTTTAAATAGAAGAAAATTTGATATTGATTTCAAATCCGCTATATAAGAGTAGTTATTAAAAATTAGGAATTAGCATGTTAAGATTAATGGTGTAGTAAGATGATCAAGATGTCCAATTGATATGGATCTTAAGCATTTGATAATTAGCAAGATAATCACTACTTTTATAATTAATTGCTTTATATTGCGCTAAAACGCAGAAACGTGAAGCTATAATAATAAATAAAATATAAAGGCTAAGCGCTTTCGGGAACATCTAGTTTCCATTGCTGGTAACATTTCTGCGTTTTAGTGCAATGTAAACTTTTGTTATATGTTGTATGTGAAATATAATTAATTATTTGATTACATAATAAATTGCTATAAATATTAATTCTTATTAAGCGCAATGTCAGCATGTAATACTTATATAAAGCTAAAACTTTAGTACATGCACCTTGAGTGCTTAATTTTAGCAAGAGAGACCTCTACAAATCATAACACGAGATTCGACTTTATAAAGATAAGAAGGACCCTCTTATCTCTAACCTATTTTTTTTAATTATATAGGCAAATTTAAAGCATTTTGATTTGGGAGCATGAAGCTAATAAATTCTTCACTGATTAAGTCCACTATTAAACATTAACATTCGCGAAATCTTTCGATTTACAACGCGTCAATATTCCCATATTAAATTTAGAAATATTTTGAATCAATTTAAAGTTATAAATATTAATTCTTATTAAGTGCAATGTCAGCATGTAATACTTATATAGGTACTCATCTTATAGCTAAAGACGCCGTGCTATGGCGCGGTTTTCATGCCGAAACACATTAAAATGCTGTTTCCGTGGCCGACACGTTCGAACCCGTGTTTTCTACAATGCAACTTTTTTGTTGTGCTACAGAATGCAGGCTGCTATGTCGCGTTGCAGTACAGATGTATGTCGCTAAGCAGCAATTATATTTTACGAATTCGCACAATTTATAAAATAATTACGGCTTGATGAGAGAGTTTGTATTTGAATTGTATTGAAATGTTGTTTTCATTGGATTTTTTTTTATTTTAAACTATTAAATGTTCAGATATTTTAAAACAATAATTATAAGACTTTTTACAACGTACTGTATTGAACTTTTATTTGGGTAAATGTTAAATATCTATGTTTTTATTGAGTTGCAATTAGATAACATGTCAAGTAATGTACAGTTAGTAACATTCACGAGACAAAGAAGATTCTACCGTCTGTATATTTTTGAAGTAAAAAAGAGTGGTACGAGAAAAATATCCAGTAAGAAAAGTCCAAATGTACAGGTTTTTTTTGTAAATTTAATAAAAAGCAAATATTATAAACATGTTTAATAAGTAAAGAAGACATTTGTTTGTTGTTTAAAAAAGTTTGAGTTTCTTTCTTTTGTCCGAGTACGCTTATGATTTTGAATTTTTTTATTTTAGCATTACAAACAAACAGAACACTAACACTAAAACTAACCCTAAACCTAACCCTAAACTAAGCCTAAAACTAACCCTAAACCTAACCCTAAACTAACCCTAAATCTAACCGTAACAACTTTTACTTTTATTACGATTATAATTTTTTAGTTAAACAACAACAAAAAAAGTCGTAACACAAGTAAAAAAATAACCGATAGAAAATTGATAAAAAAAAAAGCCGTAACACAATTTAAAAAGTATACGATATATAAAACACGAATCAAATTGTAATTTGTTGATTTTATTTTACATTTATTATTATCATTTAAATTGTATACGTTAATAAAAAATAATATTTAAAAAAGACGATTTTGTTTTGTTTTTATTTTCGCATTACAAAAAAGCACAGAAAAATTATTAAAATCAACGGCCCGTGAATGTTCATATTTTATAGTTTTAGCGTGAAAACGACGCCATCCTACGGCGTCTTTATCTATAATACAAGCACCCTTATATAAAGCTAAAACTTTAGTACATGCGCCTTGAGTGCTTAATTTTAGCAAGAGAGACCTCTACAAATCATAACACGAGATTCGACTTTATAAAGATAAGAGGGACCCTCTTATCTCTAACCTATTTTTCTTAATAAAGTCGAATCTCGTGTTATGATTTGTAGAGGTCTCTCTTGCTAAAATTAAGCACTCAAGGCACATATACTAAAGTTTTAGCTTTATATAAGTATTACATGCTGACATTGCACTTAATAAGAATTAATATTTATAACTTTAAATTGATTCAAAATATTTCTAAATTTAATATCTGAATATTGACGCGTTGTAAATCTAAAGATTTCGCGAATGTTCATGTTTAATAGAAATAGTGGACTTAATCAGTGAAGAATTCATTAGCTTCATGCTCCCAAATCAAAATGCTTTAGATTTGCCTATATAATTAAGAAAAATAGGTTAGAGATAAGAGGGTCCCTCTTATCTTTATAAAGTCGAATCTCGTGTTATGATTTGTAGAGGTCTCTCTTGCTAAAATTAAGCACTCAAGGCGCATGTACTAAAGTTTTAGCTTTATAATAAATTGCTGTAAACAATGCAGACCCATTTTAAATTTCTTTTCTTTAGGTTAAAGGAGAAGCAGAAGCATATGCCATTGAAGCCAAGGCCAAAGCTGAAGCTGAACAGATGGCTAAGAAAGCAGATGCATGGAAGGAATACAAAGAGGCCGCAATGGTGGACATGATGCTAGAAACATTACCAAAGGTATATCATTGAGACTTTGAAATGTTCGATTTCGTATATTTCATCATAAAGCTTTTAACCGTTAATAGTCTGATTACAAACATATTTTGGAACTTCGAATATTTGAGGGTGATCTGTCTTGGAAATAAATATAATTCGTAAGATCGGGAAAAAGCTTAAGATGGGAGAAGATTATTAGCATATTCTTGTACTAATTTTTGAAAAAAATAATGATTTTTTTTAAGAAAACTTAATTATGACAATAAAAGAAATGAAAAACAATAAATATTATTTATAAAATTATACTCTAAAATTTAATTGTAATTTGAAATTTAAGCCTGAATATACAATTTTTTTATTCTGCATAAAGAATGGATTGTTTTTCCTTTTAATTTAGGTTGCAGCTGAAATTGCAGCTCCTCTTTCCCAGACTAAGAGAGTTGTTATGGTGTCCAGTGGTAAAGGAGACGTTGGTGCAGCTAAATTGACAGGCGAAGTTGTTGATATTGTCTGCAAAATTCCACGAGTTGTTGAGTCAATGACCGGTGTAGATATTTCAAAGGTATAAAAAAACCTAAGCAATATTTATTCAAATTTTTTTAATTTTTGATTCATATCAATGATTAAAATGTTTTTTTTTTTTTTAATGTTTAGATATACTTATTAATAGTAAATTTTAATGCATATATATTATAAAATATTTTTTCTTTAAATTAAAAAAGCATACCTATCTGCAGTTTTATTTTAATCAGAAATTTAAATTTTAAATGATTTATTACCAAATATAATGATTTATTAATTTTAAAATGTCACTTATTTGTTGCAACGTTAGTGTAAGCAAATTATGCACTACTTGAGGCCTGTAGTGAAGCCTGAAGGTCACATGCCACTTTTGTATTTTTTCTGTGGACCCTTTCTGATTTTTTAGTTATACATGTTTATTTCATCTCAGATAGTTTCCTGTTATCTAATTTTTTGCACAGCATATGGACTGATGATCACAAACACTTGGTTTAGGCGGAAAAATTGCTGTAAAGGAATACTGATGCCCCCTCAATGACATATAATAGATTACTTGTAGTTATAAGGCAGAGTACTGGACAAGCTCATATTATGTGAGCACTAACAAGTCCAGATTGTTAATATGCTCCAAGGTTGCATTAAAAAGTAGATCTTACTTAAATCATATTCATAAAATACTTACTGGATGTTTATTCTTTAAAAGCATCTACTGTTCAGCATGAATTTCATCAGCTATTTAACACCAAAATTAGGATTGTCATATTACTGAGGCATAATTCTCTTAAGGACTGTATTATGGATAAAAGTAAATTATTTTTGGGTTTGCTTGAAAGAAGAATCTTGACTGATTTTCTAGTGACTTGATTAAAAGGAAACACGTGGTATGTTCTGAATGGCAGAATGCTTCGTAAAAAATATAGAAATCTAAAGTCAGAAGTTCCATAACTGACAAGAAGATTTAAAGTGATTATAATAAAATAACAATTAAATTGTTTATTCCTTGGGAATGAAATTGTAATCCCTGGGCTTTATGTTTCAGATTCTGCTTACTTTCATTATGCTAAACCAAATAAGGCTAGAAGATCGGTAGGTATAACTGCAAAGAGATGTAGACATTCGCTGATGATAATCATTTTAGATTTTTTTATGACACGTTGAAAGTAGCTTATAAATCTGAGAAATGGCATCAAAAACATTAAATCTATTGATGGCATTCTATTATATATGTTGACAGTGATATTTGGAATGAGCGCTATCACTGAGATGACAAATTAATGATATGTCCATTTTATCTATTTATTTAGATTTAAACAAAGATATCCTGCTGAATGATGTCAAAACAACTCTCTGTAATCTTAAAAAATGGAAAAACAACAAGTCGTGATGAAATATCTGGAGAAGTTTTAAAATGTGATAATGGTATTTTAACTTTAAAAATAATTTTTAGGAATATATGGATTGAAGTTGTTCAACCCAATCTTACGAATGCTTTTATTGTTCCAATTTTTAAAAACGAGAAAAATAGATAAGAATTGCAGTATCTCCTACAGTAAAAATATTTTCTAGAATTTTGTTGAATAAGTTACTTTCTGCCATAGATGAATAGTTATCAGAGACTCAGTGTTGTTTTTAAGAGTCAAGATAAACATATTTTTTGTTATCAGACAAATACAAGAAAACTATCAAGAACGAAAAGAATGATTTGTATATTGCTTTTATTGATTTAATGAAGGCATTTGATTGGATTAATTGAACAGATTAATGATACTGTTTGAAATTAATTGGGTGTCCACTGAAGTTTTTTTATGTGACATGGCTTCTTCATGATGGAATGAGATGAAGTGTTATTATAATCTACAAGTGCAAAATCCGAGGCCTTTGAAATAAAAACTGGTGTTAAACAAGAATGTGTACTTACTCCAACATACTAAAATCACACTTTTTATTTTGCTGTAATATCCTATAAATACAATTTATCGAAACCACTTTGAACACTTTTTAGCAAAGTTCTTTATTTGTACATATATGCATACACCTACATTTTGACTGTCCTGCAGTCTTCTTCGGAGCTAGTTCACTTTTATTTGTACATATAGACATACACCTACGATTCAACTATCCTGCAGTCCTCTTCAGAGCCAGTTCACTTTTATTTGTACATATATACATACACCTACACTTCGACTGTCCTGCAGTCTTCTTCAGAGCCAATTCACCTTAATTTTTTTAAGAGATTAAAGTGAACTGGCTCTGAAGAAGACTGCAGGACAATCAAAACGTAGGTGTATGTATATATGTACAAATAAAGAGTTTTGCTAAAAAGTGTTCAAAGTGGTTTGGTTAAATTGTATTTACTCTAATATAGTTTTTAATTTTTATGATAGTGGACTTTGGAATTGTTTATAGGTGGCTTAGTGAAAGGTCAAGATGCAATGCACATTTAGTAATGGATTTTTAATTTGAATCGATTAAGAGCAAAAAGAATTTGGCCTTCTAGGATTCTGAATTTATAGTATGTTGATGTTTGTGCCATTTTTGCCAGTTCAAAAGATGACCAATAGGATATACTTAATATTTTGATTAACTTGTAAAGATTTTGTTTTAATAATTAACATTCAAAAAAAAAACCCTCAAGTTCATTATCAGATGTAATGGAAGAAAATTCCTCAGCAGCTTTTAGTTTGGTTGTTTATCGGTTTGAGAGTATAGGCTAATTTAAATGTCTTAATAGCTTTTTTAGTAAAAGCGTGGGGTTAGATATTGAGATGCAATGCAGACTCCTGTGGGTTGCTGTTGCTTTTAATGAGTAAATCAAAATGAACAGGACAAGATTTACTTCAACATATTTTTAAGAGAACCTTGAACATGTTTTTGTGAGAAAGGCAAACATCCCTTTATAAATATTATCTTCAAGACATTAGCTATACAGAGAGAGCTATGCTAGAAGAGATGATAATAGGTGGACAGTTAAAGTCTTAAACTGGAATGAAAGGAATTGTAAAACACCTAGAAAGAGATCACATGTGAGATGGATGGATGAATAAGGAAGTTTGATGTTATGTGGAAAAGGGATGTTAGAGATTGGAGAAACTTGATTAAATTTGGAGAAACTTAATCTGCAGTGGATTGATAATAGTTGATGATGATAATGATTTTACCTAATTTATTATAAAGGAAGTGAAACTTGGATACCCTATCAGTGCAATATAAAGGCATTAAAAAAATTTCATTTAATGTTGCTTCATAAATTCTAAACATACACTGGAAAGGTCATGGGACTAATCAATATAATTATAAAATCACACCTTTATTGTATTGAACATGTAAAACGAATCAATAGTGCAGGACATTCTAAAAGGGTATTTTATGCTAAACTTAAACATAACTTTTATTTGAGAGTCAGATCCTGTCTATAGTATGCAGAATATCTATCTTTAAGAAATGCAATGTTAATTTTTTTCATTAGGAGATATGTTTCATTCCAATATCAGCCTTTCAAGCTAATTGAGCACGCACCTTTGAGAGTGTTAAATAAATGAATACTCTCCTCTTCAATCCAAGATATAGCATTTATGCAGGAATAGAAAGAATCTCTCTTATTTCTACGACTCAAATTCTTTTATATGAGCAAATCTGAAGAACCTCTGAAGAGAGCGTGAGTAGATTCTCACTTTAAATTACTATTTACGATGTTCTTTGACTGAATGACGTCGGTGTAATTACTTAGAACATCGTCACTAGAACATCGTAAATAGTAATTTAAAGTGAGAATCTACTCACGCTCTCTTCAGAAGTTCGTCAGATTTGCTCATATAAAAGAATTTGAGTCGTAGGAATAAGAGGGATTCTTTTTATTCCTGCATAAATGCTACATCTTGGATTGAAGAGGAGAGTATTCATTTATTTAACACTCTCAAAGGCGCGTGCTCAATTAGCTTGAAAGGCTGATATTGGAATGAAATATAATTGCAAGCACGGCGCTAGATAAAATATTTGCTTATTAGGAGATATGGTTGAGATTAGAATTAGTGGAGAGCTACAATTGGATGAGGTGTTGAAGTCTCTCAAGAAAACTTTGCTACTAAAGTTAAATAACAGAGTAGCAAAGCATTAAATAAGTGGGATAATGGACTAATGTGTTCTATATGTGAATATATTCATGGTTCATATATTTAGTTTGTATGAAGTACTCAAAACAGGCAAAACTCTCCATACAGTATGAGCAAGCATAAGAAATGGTGATCATGTGATATAAAGTACTGGTAATAAACTCGAAATTGTAAACTGACTTTCATATAGAAGTGTACTGTTTAGCGGGTTGTAAGTATTTAATTAAAAGCAAGACATGGTTTATCTTCCCTCTCTCCCACGTTCATTTCTGTTTTTAAAGATGAAGTCTGTAACATATTACAATGATGTTTTCTTTTATAGTCACTAAATCATCACCTCTTTAATAATTACATTTTAGTCGAGAATAGGCAGACCTTTATTAATCATTATTGGATGGATTTATTGTGTATTTTTGTATTCTAAACTTTTGGATACTCAATTAAATATGACGATGTGAAGCATTACAGTTACACTCAAGTCATTTCATTGATTTCTTGTTTTTTCACATATTTCGCTACCATATGACAGAAGTTTCCTGTCAAAAAAATATATGAAAGGGTACTAAACAGATCAGACTTGCTTGTAACTCAAGATATAGCTTCCCTGTCTAAGACTTTTTTCAAATCAAGGCCTCCTTTTTGGATATTCAACTAACAATCTACAATCAAAGAATGATTGCATAAAAAATAAAAAATTTATGAGTTCTAAACAAATTTCTTTTTCCAGATTTTCTTAGACATTTTTGGAAACTTGCCAATAGATTCAGGGGAACCCAAAGTTGATTCACAGCAGTTGATCCACATGAACAGACAAACCACGAATCACATAATTAATGATTGTTGAATTTATGACTATAGTGGCAGTATTAAAAGTCTTAATAAAACCACCAGTGAATATTTCTGGTTGGAATCTTTACAAATTCCTTATAGTATTTTGCTAATAGTTCAACTGTCTAAAAAAAATTATGTCCTGAACTTGAATAATTTTCTGGATTGATTATGGATCACTATCTGAAAAAAATATTACCTTACCTGAGAAATTTTTAATAATCTGAAAAAATCCTGAATTGTGAGTACCTGCAGACAATTGACTACTACATCTTTCACAAAAACATTATTGAACTTTGACCCTCATGAATTGAAGAATAATATGCATTTCGTCTAAATGTTACTTCCAAAGTTCATCAACTATATACCATCAGAAGAAAGGCTTTGCTTTTTAATATCAGCCAATGATCTTGTCATATCTTTAATAAGTACAGAAATATTCTTGATTTTTCAAGTAACTGTATAAAATATGATAGTGTTAATTTGGGATGTATTATAAAATAATAATAAAAAAATAGTCTTATAGTTAGTTACTAGAGGTCATGTGATATTTAAATACCAGAAGCAATGTTATCCACCATTCCACTACTGCCCTAAATTGCAAGGGTCCATCTTAAATGGCTCTGTCAAAAGATAAAACAGTTACACATCTAAGTTTTTGGATTATGAATATTTATTTTATTATGAAAATATGAGGATTTTTTTTATCATGTAACCTTATTAGTTGGATTATAATTATACAGATTTTATTTAATTTACTCTAAATTTATTTTAAACACACATTATTATATTAAGTAATATTTACTAAGGCTGTGACCTCAAGAATATGCGTCTGAAAAATGCAAAGATAGGGACCTCTACAGGACTTAACCACAAGCTTATGCTTTGGAAGAAAAAAGGGGAACCTTTCTTTACTTCAGTCTACTTTTATATATGAATAGGTGAAGCTGAAGCGGTTAGATCTAAGAGCGTGAAGCTATTCAATACATATTCAATATTCATATATAAAAGTAGGTTGAAGTAAAGAAGGGTTCCCCTCTTTTCTTCCAAAGCGTAAGCTTGTGGTTAAGACCTGTAGAGGTCGCTACAGTCGCATTTTTCAGACGCATATTCTTGAGGTCACAGCCTTAGTAAATATTACTTAATTTACTCTGTTGTTTAATTGATCTATATAAATCGAACTTGTAGGTCATACCCATTTTCCAATTTCCAATCTAGATGAAGCTGAGCATATATGTATTTCCAATGACAAAATATATTTTTTTTAAATTAGCAAAAAAATTAAATTTTTAGTATTTTTACATGGGATTCGATTATCATCCTTTTCCAAATATAATTTTAATAAATTCACCTCATTTCAATAATTTAGTAGTACATTTATAAAACTAAAAAGTAGAAAATAAAAAATAGATTTTTTTTTTTAAAGAAATGCTTTTATTTACATTAAATGGTCTAAAAAGTAAAAAGCAAATTTATTTCAGTTTTCACAAACAAATGCATGAGATATATGTGTTTAGAAGTATTCTTTATTATACGTAATATAAATAGAAATTAGATCTATTTTTTCACATGCACAGTAGCAAAACAACAAAGAATGTTAAGTTACAATTGTTCAGCTGTACTCTTGCTTTCCTCTTTTATGTATGATTAAAAAAATTATCTTATTTAGAATATATATACTGAACCGGGTCCATTTAATAGAAATTCTTGCATTGGGTTTTAATCTTTTTTTAACATAACTTTAATTTTTGTATTATAAACATTACATGAACGGATCGGACCTTCAAGCAGGAGGGAGAATACCATCGATAGCAGAGCTATCAACAATACCCATGGTCAGACCGAGCTATGCAAAGCATAACATGAGCACATTTTCAGATCGTGGCCCACCTCGACTGCTAGATTCAAACCCCTACCATCCAATACATTTTATTTGTTTAGAGGTAACCCTCAGGCACCAGCTAATTACAAGAAGTAACTAACAAGTCTGGACAGTAGGCCTATAATCCAGTGCTTGAACTATCTTATGACTAACTCAATCGAAAAAGTAATATAATAAACTGCTTTAATTAGTGGTATTAGTAAAAGAATTGACTGACAAATACTAATTTCCAAAAATAATTTATTTTAAATACTTTAAATTTGATTAGAGAACTAATTCATTCCTTTCTTGAATAAAATCATAATTGCATAATATTTCGGGCACATACATAATAATAACATAAAACCTTAAATAAACATAAGCATGAAAACATTATATATTATGCACACACATTTTCCATAAGGTATTTGTTTGAATGATTTGGAAAAGTTCTGGGAATATTTGCTGCTTACACTAATTGCACATAAATAGTTCTTTTATGCTAGTTAAGAGTTCAGTTCTGTTGTCTATGGATATTTCAAAAATGACAATGGCTACAATAAGGTACTAATGACACAATGGGAATGGGAATAATTAATAAAAAAATAATTACTGTTACTTATAGAATTTTTAAATGTTCCTCTGGATATATGGCTGCTTTTTCCGGTATGACGCGGGTTATACCAACCGGTTGGAATTTGGATTGTTGACGAAAGTGTTTCCTTGCTGCATTTCAGTCCAGCAGACAAATGTTCGAATGGCTCAAGTTGTTAGACATTCATTGCGGCTAATTAGGGATCTTCAGATATTCTAGGGCAGTCAGAGACTGGAGCACAGCAGCATACTTCTTATTAGCAACGCATGTTTTGTCTTGGCGTTCTCAAAATAAAATTTATTTGTACTCACTGGAATATCACTGCTGAAAAATTATCTGATCTGATGACTTTTTTTCTGGGCCTATTTATATACTATTACTCTTATTGTTCAGCTTGATAACATTCTTTTTGATTAAATTTATTAATTACATTCCCATTATACGTTCGCATTCCTTATTAGATTAATTTACTTAGGATAAGATCTAACTTTTTAATTATTCCCATTGTTTATTTGTAGCCATCTTTGAATTTAACTCAATTTTTATATTACAAACTTTATTTTTCATTTTTTTAATTCAACTTCTTTTTATACGCACTTATATACATATTTAAATGTATCTTTAAAATCAATTCTTTTTTTTCAACGCACACATATATTTTCATTTCTTTGCGTAATTACATTAACTTTGACCCATATATTTTTTTATTTTTTTTAAAATTAAACAAAAAGAGAGTATTTTAATTTTATACAAAAGATTTTTTTTATTCTTAAACTTTACTTAGTAATATCATTTTCCCCATCCCCCTTTTAATAGTTTTCCTATTTTTCTTTTTCTAAGAATGACGCCGCGTTTAATTTCCCCCCAGGTTAACTGTATTTTCTTTTAACAAAAGTCTTTAACTTTTATAAATTATTTCTTAATAACTAATTCCGCAGTACTTCTGTTTTTTGTTTTTTATTTATTTTTGTTTTAAAAAAAAAATCATTAAACGACTTATCTTTTAATTTTTCTTAAAAAATTAAGAAGCGTGATGCTTGTTAAATAGCGGTACAATACGTTGCTTTACAATAAGTATAAACAAAATACAAACAATTCTCTTCACTAAAATTTTTATTTATTTTGAATTGGAATGCGCAAAAAAATCAAGAAAATATAGTTTTCTGCATTATACATATTTTATTGTTTCTCATACAATAGTGATTCAATACATTTAGTAATGATAAAATGTTTTGATTTTTATCAACAATATAGGTCATACAGATTTTTACCCTCCTTAGAATGACCGCTTGGTAAGAAATCCATAAAAAGGAATAGAAAATGGAATGAAGACCATTTATTTGTGAAAGCTGAAGATAATTTATTTTTTACTTTTTAGTGCATTTATGTGAATAAAAACATTTCTTTATATTTTTTATTTTGTGTCTTTTTTAAGAGTATGTCATGTATGATGCTAGTAATGTGTTTTGTAATGTACGAGTATTAGTCAATATGTTTAGAAATGTCCAAGTATTATTTTTACTTCAGATTCTCTGTTTTGGACTCAGATAATACTATTTGATCGAAAAACTGGTTAAAATCTCAGGACAATCAATTTTGTCTGCCATAAATTACATGGCCGGCGTCTAGTTAAATGTATTTAACATTGGGGATACATACCTATTAGCACATATTTAGTAATTGTTCTTTTATAATTACTAACCCCTGCATGGCTCACTGCTACCAAAGAGTGGAAATCTTGAGAGAGCTAAAAGTTCCTAGATCACAGCTTTTCCATCACTTTCGGTCTGAATGCTGCTTGATCTTCCGGAGATCACAAACCATTTTGTTATTTTTACTATGACACTGGATTTTTTTTTTTATAATCTTGTATAATTTCAGAATATATGTACTTATTATGTATATATTTTATTTATTTTATTACAATCATTTATGTATATGTGCATTTATATATTATTATTTTTTAGGCAATGCGCCATCCACAGTCAACTCATTTGCGGATGTAAATTTTTTTTTTTGATGTTCTCTATACGGCAGGAGACTTCTAAATTAACTGTCTCACAGTTTTCTTAATATTTCAACATTTGAACAACATACACAGCATTTCTTAAAAAAAAAAACTTATTCTTTGTATATTTCACAACTGTGTTCAGAGGAAATTTAAAAAAGTAATTGATAATCTTATTCAAACAGTATTTCTAATATATATATATTTCTGAATTAAAATATAATTTGTCGCATAAATACTCTTTACAAAATATGCTTTCAAAAGAAAGCTGTGCTTCAGATATTATCTTAATCAAACGTAAACTAATAAACGGTAAACTTCTTAGTGTGCTATTTTTGTATTCAAGTTGCTCTATGGTTTGTATAAACAAATGCGTGTTAAATCTCCGACAAGCGACCACTTAAAGGTTTTATTTCATTGATAATTTCTGTAGGTTATTAGGGAATTTTTTTAATTTGTATTCAAATTAATATAGTTTTACAATTATTTTCACCAATCATAATATTTAAAATAGTTATTAAATCTTCTCCCCCCTCACTCACACACCATCAAAAACATTGTCATATCATTGAGAATTAATTTCTAGAAGATTAGAAGAGGATTTTTTACATTTTTTTAATAAAATGAAGTTGTATTTATCAAGGTTGCTTAACGCTATATATTTTGTTCTCTATAGTTATAATGTTTGTTTTTTAAAAAAAAAAAAATTACATATTCCTCAAGAATTGTTTGAGCTAAATTGTGTTTGGTGATATATTTAAGCACTGATAACGAAATTAAAATATTGGTAACTACCAATGGATATTACCGTTGGGTGACATTACATGTGTAAGTATGACATATTTTTTTTAAATATTCATTTACTATTTACTGAATGGAACATAATTGTGTTTACAAATGGAATTAGTTTGTGAATATATAATTGATAAGAAAATGATATTGAGAATAATATTCAATTGTTAATTATCGACATATAATCCAAATTGCTAAAAATTATCTTAAAAATAGCTTGAAATGAGTACATATACAAACAAGTAATAATTTACAGTGATAGTAAATGATTTAATTATACTTGAAAATATTTGAATTTTTTATTTATTTATTTATTCATAAATCAATTATTTTTCAGAGAAAACAATTATTATTTTTAAAATTAATAATAATGAACTAGAAATAAATTCTTAAGTATTTGTTTTACTATTTTTTGAAAAATGTTTCTTTTATGTAGAATAAGCATATTAAATAAATATTATAAATCAATGATTGTAAAATCTAATTTTATTCCATCTAAAAATGTACGAAGAGTAGTTAATGCACTTTTGATGTACAATAGGTTACATTTTTTTACCGAGAGATATCTGTAATAAGTAGTATTTTTTACACTGTCCTTAACATTAAACTATTTATATTAAAAAAAAAAAAAACTTTTTTGTTAAAAATATATTGTGAAATGGTTTTTATCATTAACACTATTTGTTTTTCTCATGTCAAAACTTTACTAGAATATACGAAGTGAGGTAATTTTTTTCAAAGATGGCCGTTTTCCTTGTTTACGATTTGCTTTATTATATACTGTAAAATACTTGTATATTTTTAATTGCTGAGTAGATAGAAATTGTTTACTTTGAAATCATTGAAAAGATTATTATTTTTCTAAAGTTATAGATATTTTCTTATTTTTTTAAAAATATAATTTACATAATAAAAGTAAATTTCTTAAAGCATATTTACTAAGGACTTAGAGTATATTTATTATTGAAATAATAGTAATTAAATTCCTAACTTCAGTTTCTCATTTTAGAATGACTATTTAATTACATTCAAAAGAACTTTTAATTACACTTGGTCATTTTGGGGTGGGAAATTGAGGGTAGGAAATTAATTGTTATTATTTCAACAATAGTTTAACTGATTTGCTCAAGAGGTAGTACTGTGTCCTATTTTGTACAGACCCAATGAAAATTTTGTTTTATAGTTTTATTTATTTAGAAGATTATGCCTGCTTTGTTTTTTTAATAATGTGATGTAAAAATAATTATTTAAATTATGTATTATAACATATACATAACTTGTAGTTATACGTCGCACAATTTCCATTATCTAGTTAAATTTTTAAATTTTTTTTTTTTTAATTTTATTTAAAACTTTTGAATATACTTAAACTGTTAGTAATAGCAGAACAATTGGAGTGGTATTTTTCTCCTTTCTTCTTCAGGAGATGTTGGCCTGACTTGTAATGATGTTGAACTAGTAACCTTTAGATTCATAAATATCGACTTTACAACATAATTTACAGAGACAAAAATCATGTGGATATTTACTAGTATAATATAACTCGCCAATTAGATTAATGTCAAAGGTTGAGTTTAAACATCAGTAGAGAAAATATATATTATTTTTATTTCCAATTGAAACCAAATATAACAAAAAAAATGGGAGAGATTTTAATAATCTTAAGTCCTTAGGAAATATTTATTTATTACATAGGTAAATTTATATCTTATTGTTTATTATATTTTGTAAATTTTTTATTATTTTCTAAAAGCTAATTTAATTTCAATAGTTTTGTAAATATAAGAATAATTAAGTCTACAGGAATCACAAATTTAATTTTTTTATGCTAATTAATAAAGAATTTTAAAAAAAACAACACATTAATATTTTTTGTTCCAATCTAATGGCACTATAGTCTTGGATATTCTCTATATGATTCTATCATTATCATGGAATAAAACAACTATTTTAACTAAAATATTTTTTGCTTTTGTTAATGAAAAATTAACTTTTGTATTGCTTTTTTTTATTAATTTGGGTTCTTTTAAATTATTATTTTTGTAATAAATTAGTAATAGTTTTGTTACTAAATTTTCATGTCCAAATGAATAATTCAAATGTGTTTTTTGTAATAAACTCATTGTAGTTCTTATAAATTTGACCAAAAGTTATTTTAGCCTTAAACTTTGGGAAAGCAAAATAAAATCAATGCATTAAGTTGTGCTGCACCTTTTGAAACATATTGTAACAATTTTATTTTACAATAAAATATAGTATTCATATTTACTGTAACCGGTTTTTATATCTTAATTTTCTGAATATATTACAACTGAACTTCCAATTACATTGCATAATAAATATATTTGATCTCTATATAAAAGAAATTTTCTTTTTATGTAGCTTCTTGTAAACTATTTACATAACATAGATCACATTGTTGTCATACATTGATGTACAGAGTCTATTATTAGTTATGAAAATGTAAATATAGGGGATTTGAACTCAGATTTTCAAGCCACTTCAACCATCAACACTATCTCATATTACTGGTACATATGATGACACACATACAGAAAAGATAAATAATCACCAATATATGTATTTCATGCTGAACCAGCTCTCATCAACTGATCAGATTTATCTTTTCTGCATGTGTGTATCAGTGGTATGAGATAGTGTGGTTGGTTGAAGTAACTTGAAAGTCTGAGTTCAAACCCCCTATATTCACAATTGGACTCCAGGTATAAGAGTGCCTGGTATTTCAAATGGGTAGTGTTCGGTGATGCATACTGTGGCCACTAGGCAATGCTGCAGCACTACCAAGAAACCTGCAAGTGATAAATTTATATCCAAAAATGGCTCAAATCGAGGGAAAATTAAAATGCCCAAGGCAAGACATCAAAAGTAAGTAAAAAATCAAGTGAAATAATACATAAATTTCAAAAAAGTACACACACACACAAAATGTTGAAATGGCTCAAAAATAAGTAAAAAGTAAGTAAAATGCAAATTAAAAAAATACACACACGTGGGAATGGTTAAAATACATAAAATAAAACACGCCCAAGCAATTAATTGAAATGGCTCAAAAATAAGTAAAATAAAAATTACAAAAACAGAAATCGGTGAAGTGCATAAACTACACCCACCCACGCGATAAATTGAAATGGCTCAAAAATAAATAAAATACAAATTGCAAAAACAATTAAAGTCCTACATGAAGTGTACGATTTGTTTTTATTAGAGGAAAATGAAGTGAGGGTTAAGAAAAAAGGACAGGGAAAAGAAGCAAAATGGCAAGTAATATTTTATTCCATCCCAGTACCTCCATATTTTTTATTTGGAACTATTTCTCTAAGAAACTCTTTTTTAAGTATGTCGTAAAATTCTGAGCAGCTTAACGTGAAATGTAGTTTATCATAAGATGACTCATGACAAAACAGTAGCAACTTTTCCCACAACAGTGCAACTTAATGCAAGTTCTAGTAATCGGTAAATGTTGCATACTAGAACTTCCACTAGGTGGCACTATTAAACGAAAAAAGTTATTCCTGTTTTAACAACTTATGTAAGCATAAGAAAAATGGTCACTGATGTTTAAATGTTTAAGATCTCTGGCAACAGCTTTCAACATATTAGCCCTTTCTTCAAAATGGTGCAGAAGTACCTGATAACAAAGAATGTATTCTATTACAGCATTAAGATCTTTTACTAGTTAGTATTTCTTTGCAATGAATAGAATATTTTGCCAATTTTTTTTTATTCTTGAAGATTTCTGTTATTTAAATTTTTACCTGAGAAGGTCAAAAGTTCTTTGCAATAATAACTCTTCACATAATTAGCCAATGATTATTATTTGCTTGCCAATCTTTGATTGATCTTAAGACTGTTAATTACTGGGCCAAGATATGTTTCCAGAATTTAACTACCCAAAGCTTTCTTATTATTTTATATAGCTATGCCATTTATTGTCAGTTTTAATAATTAATGAATGGCAGGGTAATAGTATTTAATAAATCTCTCCAAAATTCTCAGACTATTTTCAAGCTTACGGTTTTCATTGGCAAAGAACTTTGAATCTTGGAACTATGCACCTGGACCTTTACAATCTAGTGTACCTTCCTTCTAACTTCTATCATTTACTTCTGTTCTACTGACAAGGAGTCAGCCATTGAAAGAATTCTTTATATCCTAATGGAAATCCGACTTTTGTTCTCAAGAACAGCTCAGAATTGATGAAGCAATTCTTTAAATATATAAGAAAATTGACTTAGATTGTAAACATTTCCTTTTTTTTTCCAATTTGGGCAATATCTTTATAGTAAAACAGAGAGATAAATGATTACTTCTAGAAGGAAGATGCATTAAATTTTAAAAATCCAGGTGCATAGATACAAGATCCAAAGCTTCTCACTAATAAGAGCCATAAGCAATCTGGGGATATTCAATACGATAGCATTGGATAGGGATTTATTATTTTGTAAAACTTGCAATAGATGGCATAGCTGTTGTGAAAAGAAAAATAGTAATGTGGTGTCATGTGATAGTTGTATAAGATTTTTTATTGTAAGTCTAAATACAAAAGACATCTTTCTTAAAAACTTTTAAAATTCTATCTTCTGTTTATCAATATTTTCCTTTCTCAGCATAAGTTATTCCTTACCTGAGATAGAACTTTACATTTTTTCTATATTTGTACTCTGTGTTTGCACTTCCAATCTGATTTCTGCTGCACTGCCTTCTCTAAGTCTAAAATTCCTTTCTTGAAAAAGCTGTGTGTGTATAAAGCATAAATATATTTCTCTATAATCCCTGTCAAAGAATTGTTTTACCAATCCTGGGCTATTCTTAAGAACAAACATCAAAATTATTAGTCTTCAAAAATATAAAGAATTCTTTTAATGTTCTGGCAACATCATATTTATTGTATGAAAATGCTGTTAATATGCTTTATCAATCCCTTTCTTTTCTTTGCTTCATTTATCAATTTTTTCTCCAATTCAGCCAAACAATTTTTCTGATTACTTAAGATGATTCCCAAATAACTATATCTATTTACCACAGTGAACTTTATATCCCCCAATTAAAATTCTACATCTTCTCTTTCCCCAGTATTAACCATCATTATATTTGATTTTTCTTCACTAAATTTAATCACAAACTCTTTACCCACCCTTGCACCTGTCCTCGGCATAACTTCCATATCTCTCTTTCTGCATACAAAAAGACATCACAAATAAAAGTCTTTCTATTGCTCTCTCCATTTCACTCAAATACATCAAAAACAAAATAGGTGACATAGGGCATCCTTACCTTGGTCCCACCCCATTTTTAACTAACTGATTCTATATCCTCTAATTGGTATGTATAATAATTATTTTCATATAATTTCTTAATAATATCCATTAAAGCTTCATCCATTCCCAAATTTGCAAACTTATTCATAATCTATTTCTATTTACTCCATCATATACTTTTTCTATATCTATAAAACTCAACTGTTTACTTGAATTCATATCTATAAATTATGTATTAACAAATAAACTATCTTCTATATGCCTATCTGATCTAAAACCTCCTTGCATTTCCCCCACTACATTATTTTCTTCCATCCATCTTGTAACCCTTCCAAACACCATATATGAGAAAACTATATAAAACAGATGTTACCACTATCAGTCTATAATTGTTTAACTTTCGATGATCCTTACCCTTTCCTTTAAATAGTCATCTTACTCTTGTATTACTCCAACTACCCAGAAAAAAAAAACTTCTGTGCCATCTTATTAAAATATGATAATAGCTTTACTTTTGCCTTATGTCCTAAATTTCGTTACCATCTCTGCTACCCATCCATCTAAAATTCTTGCCTTTCCATTTTTCAATTTCTACCCTGTTTCATTCAGTTCATTTTCTGTAAACTTAATATTCCCATTACTATATGCTTTCATGTTTTCTATTACTCTGTCCTTTACATCTAACATCTTTCCTATATCCATTACATATTTATTTAAGATTCTCTCTAATTCTTCTCTAGAACTACGCTATTCCCTTATCATCTAGTAATATTATATCTCTCTCCCCCCTACATTTCTTCTTTTAATGTAATTCCATAATTTTTTACTCCCATCTCTTCCACTTTTATTAATATCCTCCAACAATTTACTATTCAATTTCATTCTCTCTCTATAATTATCTATTTTAGCCAATTTGTACTTTTCCCATTTAACATTAATATCTTTTTCACTTTCAATGTTCTTAATAGACACTTATATTCTCTGCATGCTTTCCCCCTCTCTTATACTTTTGCTAACTCTCATTTTTTTATACTTTTATTCTTCTGAATATTCTCACCTAAAACCTATTTGCCACTTTTTTTATTTCATCACACCAGTCCTTATAATCACCCCAAACAACTCTTTCATGGTTTCTTCAACTTGTATTTTATACTATTCTAACTTATTCTTATCATTCATTCTCCATCCACATCTTTCACTATTGTTTCTACTTTTATTTCTATTCTTCATCACATTATTAACCATTTCTATTACAAAGAAGTTATAATCACTATTGCATACTCTCTCTTCATTATCAAACACCTTAGTTTTCTGTACTTTATTCATTCCCTCTTTCTCTACTAATACATAATCTATTGTGTGGAATATATTATTTCTGGATCATTTGTATTGTCCCTCATAAATATTTGATAAATTTCCAATGCTCAAATTCAGCTCTTTGACACAATTTCTTCAAAAGCTGTCCATTCTTATTATCTACATCATCAATTTCTTCAATATGCCCATTCATATTCCCTAGAACCATTATTCTCTTCCCCTTTTGTTTAAAACTTTGTATACCCTTAATTAGGCATTCATATATGCTACTGTTCCACTCCATTATAGTTTGACTATCTCCAGTAGCTATATAAACTATAGCCACCATCCATTTCATCTTCCCAACCTTATCTCAAACCACAAATGTTCTTGACATTTAACAGTATTTAAATATTTTTTTGATATAACACCTATACCACACCCCTTTTTTCTTTTCTATTTATACCCTACTAAACCAAATCTTCCAGAATAGGTTCTTCTTCTCTTAAATGTGTTTCCACTACTGCCGATACCTTTAGTTCTTCATTTTCAATTGCTTTGTTTAATTCCAGTCACTTTTCTGGTCTCCTACCATCTTGCACATTCAAATACCCAATTTTAACAATTTCTTCTTTCCTAACTACTCTTTTATAAATTCTTTTGATTCTTTCTTCTCCATTATATTTATAAATAACTTGCTTACCATTAGTTTTACAGATCCATTCCCTCTTCTCATCTACACTTATATCTAAATCAACTACCCTTTACTAATTTCGTACATCCTGTCCATTCTTCTTTTTGTTAATACTGAAATTTAAAACCCCACTCCCCTTTATAAGTTTCCTGAATTATATTCTTTATAAATCAGACTCCCTAAAACTTGACTTCCTTGTTTTCCTAAGTGCAATCCGTCTTTACTATATAACTCCCTCTTTCCAATAAACCAAACCCACACATCCACAAACATAACATCATTTCTCTCACACAATTTTTTTAATCTCTCATTTATAGAATATGCCTTATGTAACAAATACCTCTTGTCAAATCTTGGTAATAATCCAACTATCCCTACACTTCCTTTAATCTTACTCAAATTCCTAATCAATTCTATGTATTCATCCATTACTCTCTCTGATGGTCCTGACAAATTATTAGTCCCTACAATAACATACACATCTCTACTACCTTGCTTTTTTATTTTATCTATCACATCCCTAATTCTAGCTCCAGACAAACATACTCTTACATACCTGCTATTATTTTCCCTCACAATTATATCCCCACATTCTCTAATTAGTGAATCCCCTATCAATAGTGTCTCAGTCTACTTTCTCTGCCCCATCCATAATATTTTCTACCACCTTCTGGACCTCCTTATCTTCTGCTCATACTTTGTCTCTAATGATTTTAATTTTGCTTCTACATCCTTCACCTCTTCCTCTATCTTACTATTCTTTGGCTAACCATCTCCATTGCACTACTACTTTCTCCACCCATATCTCCTGACATTCCACTAAGACCATACTCTGTTTCATCTTCCTCAACTACTTTTTGCTCTCTTTCCCCTGGCTTTCTTTTTAGATTATCTACACTTAGAAACAACTTTCTCACCTCTTTTATCACATTTATACACTCTACATACCCATAAACTTGTTACATCCTTCCTAGTCTTATTCAAACATTTCAAATAATAAACCTCATCACAAACAGTACACTCTACCAGAGTATGCCTAGTTTCTTTCTGCCAATTAAATATGCATTGTGGAATACAAATGCAATCTATGTTTTTTATTTTCCAAGTCAGTTACTCTATATTTGATTTTATACTTCCTCTCCTATACTTCAAACTCCCTTGCATGGAAGGATAAAAACTTTACTTTCAAAACCGATCAATCTATAACCACGTGTTTTCCAACCTTAGGCCTCCTAAACATTATCTTTTTTCTTAAATAAATCACTGTTCTTAAATTAAAAAAAAAAAACAACTCTTTCATAGCAAACTTACTAAAAACCAACTAATCTTACATACAAATTTGTTATAAATATCTTTACACTAACACACATTCAACAAAATATATATATATATTTTCTATATAAAATTGTTATGAATAAGAGCACTTAAGTGACCTGTTATCTCATTATTTAACTAAAGATATAAAATATGTAATAGACAAATTGTGAACTGTGACATTAACTCTATAATTTATTAATTACATAATTAGTTATACCTTTTATTATATTGTTTATCACTTATTTTGGTTGCATTTGTTCCTCTACTTTTTCTAATTCTAAATTGTTTTAACTAAAATATAAGATATTATGTAATAAATAAATTCTGAATTGTATATCATAACTATAACTTATTAATTACATAATTAGGTATATCTTCTATTTCTTATCACTTTTATTTTGCATCTGTTTTTCAATTAATTCGAAATTGTTTTTAATAAGATATAAAATGTATGTAATTCAGATTAAACACTTGGAAGCGTGAACTTAGAAAAGCTTGAAATGGAGTTCTTGCACAACAAAAAATAACAGTTTAAAATGGAATTCTTATATTCCCTATATCATTATCATAGTGATACATATATAATTAAAGAGGATTTGAACATAGTTCCTTCAATCACAACTCTATCTTATGATGATCAGGACCAACTGATGAGTGACAATTCAGAATGAAATATGTATATTGGAGATCATTTATCTTTTTCATGTGTATGTGATTGTGTGTATTGGTTATATAAGATAGTGGGTGACTGAAGGAAATTGAAAGTCTGGGTTCAAATCCCCATTAATTACATCTGGCATAAGTATATATACTATATTTGTATTCAAATATTACATAGTAATACAGCTGTGAAGTATGGGAAAATGGTGTGATATAAAGAATATATAAATAAATAGGTTTACATGACACTATTTAGAAAAGGCAAACCCAGGATTCTTTTTTGTTTATGGCATTTGCATTGATGTTATGTAATAGACAAATTTTGAATTATGTATCATGATAATAACTTATTAATTACATAATTAGTTATATCTTTTATTATATTTTTTATCATTTCTATTTTGCATTTATTCGTGCATTTATTCAACTTCTAATTCTAAATTGTTTATATATGTTTTAAACATTGCCTGTCTAGATTAAATCTTGTAACTAAATTTTTATTCACTTCCCGATTTTCAATCCAGATAAAACTTTCCATACATATGTAGTCCTGTTAATAATACTTTTTTTTTTTTCAAATTTTGCAAACAATTTTTGCTGAAATTGTGTGAAAAATTTAAAATTTTATTTTATGCTGTTGATGCTAACCATATCTAGTGGCATTCCTTGATATTCAGACTGAATAATTCTTTGAAAACTGTTTTTGATAGTTTAATATTATGCTAAACTAAAAAGTAAAAAATGAAAAAAAAATTTAAGGAACACTTCTTCATAGGATCACCATTTTCTATGCTTACACAAGTTGTTAAGAGAGGCAAAAATTTATACAGTAATGCCATCTAGTGATATCCAGAGTAATCAATAGATGCAAGGTTTGTGCATAAAATCCCTATCTAGTGCCTACTCATCCAATATCCTCTGACTAGTTTCTAGCTTGTCGCTTTCATCAGCGAGGAGCTTTGTTTAAATACTTATTCACATAAATGAACTAAGAAGTAAATAAAAGAAATGCATTTCAGCTTTCACAAATAAAAGCATAGGGCAGAAAAATTAATTGGCAAATTTTCAAATCATGTAAATAAACTTACAAATAACACCTGCTATTTTGTATCAATGCTAAAATCTATTTGTCCAATAGATTGGTATTGAGACAAAACTGCATTTTTTGAAGATTTAAATGATGCTTTGGGGAGGAATCTCACTTGCAAATTGGTTGTTCTGCTTTTGATGTATTTGTGATAGCTGAAGAAAATCTATTTTCACACTTTCTAATGCATTCTAATAAAAATGTTTCTTATTTTATTTTCAGATATAAGTTTGTCTAATCTACTATAAATAATTTATTCAATATCTTACACAGTATCTTAACTGTAGAAGTTATTAATTTTTACTCTTCTAAAATCCTCACATTTTCTTCACTATGGAAGTCTATTGTCCACTTTCTCAGGTTATAAATTATTGAGTAATTTTTTCAAATTTCCCCCTCTGCCATAGCATTAAACAATTATTATTGCCATCGTCAGTGATTAAAGGATCATCAAGATATAGACCCAGAATACTGTCATATTCTGAAGAATATAAAAATTCAACAGCAAGAATTATATTACATAATGATACTAGGAAGGTTAACATTGAAAAGGATGTAAGACAGATTGACTCCATATCTCCGAAACTTTTTACAAGAAGTATTTAAATAATTAATTATACTTCACATCTAACAAAGTAATGTTTATATTGTGCTAAAATTCAGAAATGTAAAGCTATAATAATAAACCAAAATATAAAGGCTAAGCACTTTCAGGAACATCTAGTTCCCATATTCACAGCATATGATGGAAGTGTTTGTAAAACATTATGTATAAACTTAGTGTATGCAAATTTATGCAACGTATTTAAAAGGCCCATTTTTTTAGAAACGGAAAAGCAGGATTCCTTCTGATTGACAGTGTTGACATCATCTGCTATAAAGCATGCCTCTATCATCTCATCATTCTGCTCTATGCAAAGTATTTCTGCCAATGCGGGTTCAAATGCATGGCCAGTAGACCTTTGTGGATTAAAATGGGAAGCTAAGGGAGTAAAAGTAAATGGAGATTATTTGTCATTTAGATTTTATCAATGTTATAATTGTTTTGCAAATAATGCTTCAGGAAATATTGAAAGAATTGTTAGATGAAAGTAAGAAAGTAGGATTAAGGTAAATAATAAAAAGTCTAAAGTAATATTTAATGGATTTTCTCAAAGGATGTAAATAAAAATTGATTATAATGAGTTAGAAGAAGTTAACAACTACAAATAATTTTATCAGATTATTATTACAGATGGAAACATAGTGGTTGAAATTAATCAGAATTAAACTTGATTGGATTGTTTTTGGTAGAAATAACATTAAAAGGAAATATGTATATGTGATTGAAAAGGAAGGTTTTTAATAAATGTTTTACCAGTTCTTACTTATGAATTTAAGACTTGGACACTTAACAAAAGAGCAATACAGAGACTTCAGACCATTCAACAGAGTATGGAGAGATACATGTTAGGAATAACAAGAAGAGATTGAAAATGAAATACATGGGTTAGAGAACAAACAGTTGTTATTGACATTATTGAAAGAATTAAGAAACTGAAGTGGAGTTGGGTTGGACATGTTGCTAGAAGAGATGATAATAGAGAACAGTTGAAATCTTAAACTGGATTCCAAGAAATTGTAAAAGTCCTATGAGATGGATGGATGAAATAAGGAAGTGTGCTGGGGTGATGTGAAGAAGAGAAGCTAGAGATTGGAGAATATGGATTGAATTTGGAGATATTTTCATTCTATAGTGGATCGATAATGGTTGAAAATGATGATGATGATTGTCACCATCAGTTAAATTCCTTTAAACATGTATCATTGGCAATTATTTTATTTAATTAATCTAAATTAACACTGCAAGAAATAGTTGTGCATATTTGTAAAGATCAATCTCCTATCCACTATAATGAAAAGTGAGATTTTAGTTCCATGATTTTGCAAACATATTACAATATAATTTGTAGAGTTGTGCAGATATTAAATATGAAAACTATCCCCTTGATTTCTCTTGCAGGAAGCTTGCTGGTTGAATTCCGTAAATAAACTCATTCTTAATCACGTCCACATGATTCTTTATAGTATTAAACTATAATGCTGCATTTTCTTATTGTAGCCCTTTATTTCACTCTGTTAATTTTTCCTATAAACCTTTCTTCAGCATTTGCTCACATTACATTTAACACTGAACTCTCTATGTTCTGAACATTCTCCTGATTTATAGTGCATTTTGTTTTTTAGGTATAATTTGCATAAACCAATTATATCGCATATAAATTAGCATATCTATGTTAATGTGGTAATTTGCCTAACTTCACTTATTATGCATTCTAATTATTTCTAGATTGACTCTGTCTTTTTTAATGACCCATTTTACTTGCACACGTGTAACTTTATTTATTATTTACCCAATTTAGTCAATAGACAACATTTTCATCACCATGAAGTTATAATACTGAAATCTTTTATTTTTAAGTTGTTTGTCAGTCTACACATTTTTGTACTATTTTAGTTTTAAGTATCCATCCATCTTTATGAAGGGCACAATCTTCATAATACATTTTCTGTAGAATGAGAAAATATGGTCACTATATTACTTATTTTTGACCAGTTTTGTTTATAGTTTCAATTAAAATTTTGAGACGCTAGGGGTCACTGTGTAGCAGTTTTAATTGTAAACTTACAAATAGCCAAGTTTCTGTCTCGGCTTTAAAAATTTAATTATTTAATATTTATGAGAAGAAAAAAATGTTTTAAATTTACAATTATAAATATTTAACAATGTGAAATTCACATCATACATAGTGTTGCCTATGACAGATTTTTTTCTCATTTCAATTTTTAAGCAATAAGTATTAATAGCCTGGGATATCATGTATAAAACGGTCCACGTGAAAAGCAGGTTTCTGCTAGTTAAAGGTTTGGGCCATAAAATATGCAACAAGTAAAGTTTTTGATTAATTAAATCAACTTTTTGAATTAACCTATGATTTAAAAAATGTTTTTTTTTTTGCTTTCTCTTTATAAAAGCATTTTGATAATCTTGAAAACACAGTAGGTAAATAATGTTAGCATCGTTTGCTAAATAACTAGTATCTATATTCCAGTCCATACAATAATTTATATATTATAATGATCTTATGAAACTCACAATCCTATCTGCCACGCTAGGGTGCCACTAGGCTATTGGAATCTAGGAAAATTTATAAAGGCGGCAGATATATACGGGTGAGAGAGTAGCCGGAATAAAAATCAAGATTTTAAATATATTATCTGAGCAATTTTCTCCCACCTGGTTTAATACGTTGTAACCTCACCTTTTGGAATT
This sequence comes from Epiperipatus broadwayi, assembly GCA_028023455.1. NCBI lineage: Eukaryota > Metazoa > Onychophora > Udeonychophora > Euonychophora > Peripatidae > Epiperipatus > Epiperipatus broadwayi. The sequence continues at coordinate 1,691,855 of JAQFVV010006259.1, read as the reverse complement.
ATAATGATAAGCAAAATAGGATTAGCTCAGATAAATGATTATGCTCGGCTAAAATACATGTAATCTTAATATAATCAATAATAAAAATATCTTATGATAATATCCACTATTTAACTAGCTCTAACTGATTAATAAATGGTTCGGTTTATGAAACTAAATAAATAAAATTATTAATAAATCATGAGACAATAAAGTGAAGTACAAGCAGAAAGAATTACATTGAGCCAATATCCCACAGGATATAATCTCAATGGCATAAGAATACTATCCCCCTATTATTTCAAATAATAATAAATTCATAGCATTCTTACGACTTTAAAATAATAACAATCAATTTAATATAATGTTACTAATTATATTCTAATCTCTTTATTAAAACAATATAACTATAATTATCTCGGGTTCTTTAAAATAACTCTAATCAATTTATAATCTCCTGTAGTCAAGTATGATAAGGGATTTTGTATCATCCTCAACTACAGCTAACTAATAATAATAACAAATAATAATCTTATTCCTCATTAAATAATTATTAATCTTATCCACTGTTTAATATTATGATGACTAATAGCAACAATAATAAATATAATATATAATCTAATCTTATATTTCTCATATGGCATCTTAAATAAAAATATGTGGTATAATCTGAGAATATGTGGCAACAAACAATATTAAAATTCTATGCAATAAATCGTGTAATCAATTATGACTATAATAATAATATTAATGCAAAATGAAATTTCTCAGATATATTATATTCTGAAGCTTTGTGATTTCTTAAATAAATGATTCTATTTCTATTGTGCAAATATTATGTTTGTTTTAGTATCTGGCAATCATGTATTTGTAGTGAAGAAATCAACACAACACGAAGTTTTATAAGGCAAATTTTAACAAATTTATTATTTTATGCTTTTAACAAACTATATACAATATTTACAAATATGTTGGATAAAACCTAACAAATATCAAGCTAATTTTATAAAAATTATATATTTCCACATTAAAAAAAAAAAAGATCAACAAGTAAATAAGCCTTTACTCCGACTTATAAACTTTTGCACATTTATTTAAAGTAATAATAATAATACTAATTAAAAAAAATACACTTACAGTTTAATAAAATATCCATCAATTCATAGTTAAAACGTATGGTTTTCGTAATTATAAACGAAAATATGAAATGCTGAAGTAACATTCATTTTTTAAAAATATGTTCATAGATTTTTATAATAAATTAATCAAACTTCTAATATGATAGTGCTAGTGTTATTTTTAAATATTTATCTTGGTTTGTTCAATAAATAAATTGACTTTAGTAAAATAATATTACTGATGTCTTTTTATACTTTGCTTGGCACTACTCTAAATAAAATCCCTATGTGTGTGTTTCATATATATTTAAAACATAAAATAATATTCACAAAAATATAAGCATTCATTCTATTCCGTGTTATTCATTCTGGATGTTTCCATTTTTTTTAAAAAAATATGCATTAACACATAAAAATTAAACAAAGCAAAGCAAAACTCTCCATACAGTAGTGCCATCTTGTGCCAACAAGAGCAATCAATGGATGCCAGAAGGCTTGTGCATAAAATCCCTATCTAGTGCCTACTCCTCCAATATCCCCACACTAGTTTCTGGCTTGTGGCCATCATCAGTGAGGAGCCTTGAATCTGAGAGCACTGCACCTAGATCTTAGGATCTAATGCAACCCTCCAGCAGCCACCTTTTAACTCTACTTAACTACAAAACTATGAGAATGAAATTGAAAACTTAATTATATTTTCAATCTAAGCTCAATAGCTTATATAGTCATATGGCTCAGAACTCAATTCAGCACCCATACATTTTGGTGTCTTTAGCTCTTTAACAACCATAGCCACCATTATCCTATTAGGCAGGATTGGTGTTAAACCACTAAACATTACATGATCACTATCTCATACTAGCACATAATTGTTATTAAACAAAGCAAAGCAAAACTCTCCCTACAGATAGGGATTTTATGCACAAGCCTTCTGGCATCCATTGATTGCTCTTTTTGGCACAAGATGGTACTAGTGTATGGAGAGTTTTGCTTTGCTTTGTTTAATAACAATTATGTGCTAGTATGAGATAGTGATCATGTGACGTAAAAATTAAATACCAAATTATTCAAAAATCTCATGAATAACCATCATATCTTTTTTATGTTCTTAAAAATAACTTAATAAAAATATGAAAATATCTATGATTCTTTATATTTTCTGTTGACATTTGTAGTCAATCTCATTTGTATTTGATTTTCACCTAAATCAAAACATGAAAACCTATCTCATCTTCTTTCCAAAATAACGATTCTACAATTCAAAAATTATTCATTATTTTCCTTCATAACTACAATGCTGTACGATGCAATAACTGTTGAAATTAAGATAGCGATACGTTGCATAGGCATGAAGAATTAACTAGAATATAGATTCGATAGTATAAAATATATGGGATAATCTACATGGATACAGTGTAAACTAAGAGGTATGACTTCTCTGTCTAATGTCCACCAATATAATAATAATGTCCAGGCTATTTATTTAGCTCATTCAAACATTAAAATACATAATACCAAGAAAGACACTGTCCATAGAAAATATATACAAGACACAGGGCTACGTTATCTGTACTTGCATAACCACTAAGATAATAATATAAGTTACTTTTATATTCTCCATATCTCCTACATATAAGCATCCCATTGGTTTCTTTTTATAATTCCAAGATCACTCTTATTTAAAACTTCACAATAGATTTAACAATCTACATCGCAAAAATATCTAGCATTACTCTAAATAATAAACAAGATTCACGTATGTCTTCAACAATCTAAAACTACTATAACAAGAAAAGGTTTCTTCACTTTTAAAACTCAGCAATAAAAAAAAATACAAATGATTTTGTTTTAAGATATTAAAATCAATATTCAAAATATTTCTAAATAAGGTTCATCCATTAAAGAACCATATAAAAATTATATGTATCAGTAAATTATCTTACATTAGTATATAAAAGGAAAAGTATGCATATCTTTTTTAATAATCCTAGCTCATATCTTTAGAATAACAATAAAGTTTAATGTGGAATTAATGCACGCACACATGTCCATACGTTTATATGATAAGGTAATACTATAAAAATATTCCAAGCAATTCTAGAAAACAATAAAATATACATCATGTAAAAATTAATATATTTTACAAATTTACCTAGTGACAATTTGCTTGTCGATCACTTTTAGATATTTTCTGGTCCAATATTTCATATAAAAAAACATATTAAATAATAATTACATACATTCAGCATTACTAACATACTTAGAAAAATGTTTATATATATAAAAAAAACTTTACAAAGGATTAAAATATTCCATATAATATTAATTATGTTAGATTAATAAATATTTAAATGTAAATTTTCCTACCTAACACTAATAAAAATTTAATTTTTAGTAAGCAAAATGATAAATAAAACTTTAGCTATGAAAACCGCAACTCGCCATAAAATTCAAATTAAAAAGTTTTTCCCTTTCTCCTAATATTTCTTTATTAGAAGTTCTCTCCCAACGCTTGTTGCTAAGACAACACTACTGTTCAAAGCTTTAAAACAAAATACAGATCTCTTCCCCAGTGTGCATAAACTCATAAATGATAAAAAAATGAAATAAATGAAAAATGAAGTCTACTTTTGCATCCAAAATTATTTGAATAATAATTATCAATCCTTTTATGAAAGTCTATAAAACACAGTCTATGGTCTGCAGCTTTCCAGGAAAAATAATTATTGAATGTGATATCACTTAGGAAAGTTTTAAAATAATCTCCGGAGTTTTCCATTCACTTGAAGTATACAGGGTTCAGATGCACCAGTGATGGCTATATATAGATCCATGTATTTTTACAGAAAATACGTACTTTATATTCCATTAAAAATATCATTCTATGGTAATTTAAATAAAGTCATTTATAAATTTATTTTTCTTAGTCAGGATAATATTTTAATTACCCAATTCATTTCTTTTCTGACGAATAATTTTCAAAAATCAGTTTTTTTTAAAAAACATTTAAATGATTTACGGTCTTTTTTAATAATGTCTTGTCATATAAAAATATTCTTTATAATTATTTTCAAGAAAAGTTCATAATATACTTTTAAAGACAATATTTCTTTTAAAATATTCACTGCAACTTTTTTAAGAATATACTTTTTTAAATAATAAAAATTAAGTTTTTTTCCATATAGCATTTTGTTCTTCAAATATGGGTTATCTATCCTTAAAATATAATGCATAAAAAGGACTAAATTTTTGAAGAATATTTCTGTTTAACTTCCTTGCCAATGTCCAAAATATTAAAAATAAATAATGACATAACTTTTCTCCTAATATTTTTAAAATTGTACCTTCCTTTGGTAACCAAACTTCCATCCTTAATTCTTTTAAATACATACTTGTTTCTGGTATTAAGTCCATAGTTACCATGAAGTTGGCTCAAGCTTTAATAGAAATAATTGAAAGGAATTTGTTACTTTAACAATGCATGACTATTTTAGCTTAGTAAATTTATAATCATTTAAATCCTTTCTTTTAAAACAATAATTTTAAGTAGTAAACTAAGCTACTTCGATGTTAATAAATAATAATATTGATAAAAAAAGTTATTAAGAAAGCTATTCAGTTATTAAGTTATAAAAGCATCCAATTAATTTATTAAAAGCACCCACTTTTTATACTAAATTAAAGTGACAATTTGATTGGCTATTATATCTTCAACTTGTGATCTAATTTACATATTAGTACTATCTTATGTAATTAAATTTTAAAAATAAACTCATGACTCATTTTTACAATATTAAATATATTATTTAATTCTAAATTAATTTTATACTTTTATTTAAACAAACTAAACATTTTAAAACAACATTTCAAAAATAATTCTTTAGTAATCTATCCAATATTTATTTTCAATTTATCAATTTTTAAAATTTAACTTTATTAACTACATTTGTTTTAAGACTACGCAATCAGATAATTTTTATAACATTTATTTTTATCTTGTAATAAACAAATGTTTTCAATTTCTAGAACAATTTTAAAGTAATTTTGAAACTTCATTTAGAAATCTTGTAAGCACAAAAGTATGAGTATTTGTTTGTCACATGATTTTTTTAAAAACCAGACAATATGTATCAATTTTTTATAATTACTGTCTAACAACAGAAATAAATATTTAATTACAAAAAATATATTAAAAAATAGTAATATAATAATAGAATTTGGAATAATAATTTTGATACTATTGAAGCTGTAATAAATTAAACACATTTGTCTATCACAAAATATTATATTTTTAATAAATAATTTATAACACAAATATTAAATCTATTTTTTATCTATAATACACTAGCTTATTTAATTTTAAGTCATTATTTTAAAACTAATGTTGAGCACTTTATTTAATAGGGGTTTTAATACATTATTTTCACTATGGGCAATTTTCCCAACCATACATAAATCATAATATTTAGTTTTACTTTTTATTTTAACATAGCATAGTTTTTTTTATATATTTACGACTCTCACTTTATTTTAACAAAGTTTTTAAAATATTACCAACATTATACAGCAATTATACTCTTAGAAATATATCCTTAATTTAAATTTTTTAAAAAAATTGACTCATTAAACCTATCTAGACGGAGTAGAAAGGGCACAATATATGTCTTCTAGTTAAATATTCTATTTATTTTTAAGTAATTTTATTATTAGCCATTAATATTCCAGAATTACTAGTCATTAATTACAGATTTGGCTATATTTGACAATTACTTTCTAACAAGTAATGGAGCTATAGAGTAAAAAAAAAATATTAAATTCTGATCTTCAAATAGTAAACGTTAATCTATTCATAGAAAAGTCGAGAAATCTCTTTCAAAATTAATATATGCCTTACAAATTTAAAAATTGCCTATATTTCAAATTTAGATCTTTTCTAATGATTTTTCCAAGAAAACCTAAGAATGTGAGTTTAAGTTCTAAACGGGAACAAATTTTTTTTCCATTGTTAAAAATTCAAAAATGTGGACATCCTGATAAAAACATATACAGGGCAAGTTAATATAAAATCATTCAATAAAAAATTGCTAAGAAATTTTTACATATATGTTTGCATGAAAACAAATAAGCTGGGCATATTTATAAACAATTTAATAAAAAGGTTCTTCATCACTCTAGTCTTTATTATTCATTTTGAACAAATTATCAATATCACAAAAATATCTTTTCTTAGAAAATTGATTTTATATTTTTCAATTATATTAATACACTTTTGCAGTTATTATTGATTGGTTCCAAATTTTCATAGTGCAGTCTTTTAAAGATAAACAGTGGGAAAATTTATCACATAGACAGTCCCCTAAATTACCTTACAAAAAAAAAGGAGACTAATTTTAAAATATAATTTCTTACTCTAGATGTTTCAGCCAATGTTCAAATATCCTGTTAAACTTAAAAATTAATCATTGCACACTGATTTTTTCTATAGCAAGAATTGTACGGTTAAAAATGCGAAGGTAGGGACCTCTACAGGTCTTAACCACAAACTTGTGTTTACGACCTGTAGAGGTCCATACCTTAGCATTTTTAACTGCACAAGTTTTAGGTTTATTGCCTTAGTAAATATTACTTACATAATCAATGTGCAATGTGCGTTAAATAAATTTATAATTATAACAAGAATTACAGTTCCAATACAGACTATTATTAACAGAAATATTTGACTTAAATCTTATTTCTATATATATAAAAAATTATGATTAGACTCTTCTATAAATAAGCATGTAAGATTAAAATTTATAAAAGCATATGTTTGCCTATTTCCATCAACTATTATTAATCGTTAAAAGTTTTTAGAAAAAATCTAACAACTTTTAAATTACATTCAGCTGTTAGTAATAGCACACTCATTAGTATAAAACACTATATTTCAAATGATATTATTCTCTCTTCTACGGATATTACTATCTTGACCAATGATAACACTAATAAGGGAATCAAATCTGGACTCTTAGATTTATGAATATTGAATTTAACGTATAAGGCAATGCTCTAACCAATAGGCTATTTTGTCAAAGACCGGTGAACATTTTATAACTTAAATTCAACATTCATCAATCTATAATTAGTTTCAGGTTCGATTCGCTCGTTAATACTGTCATTGGTCAGGCTAGCAACATCTAAAGAGAGAATAATACTATTCACAATGTATTATATACTAATTTATGTGCCATTACTAGCAGTTGAATAAATTTAAAAAGTTTAAATAAAGTTTGAATTTTTCTAAAAACATTTCACAGTTAATATTATATGAAGTAAATATAATCGAATGAAAATACTAACAAATATCTATTAGTCAAAAACGTCTATTACATAAATAAGATTTTAAAGATAATCTTTATTACAAACTTTCAGACAATATTATACACGAACATAGTAAAATATTTGTCATGTTAGATAAATATCAGAATTTTCAAAATCTATCTTAAAATAAATTGCATGAGTTTTCTCTTATAAAAACGATTGAATGTTTGTTGTTTGGGAGGTCATATGATATTCAAACACTAGAAGTGTCAGAATTGAGTTGTGATCTATAGATCATTAGCTCTTACATTCTCCACTCTATCACTGCCCTAAACTACACATGGCTAAGTAATCAAATGGTTTGATGTGGGGGGGGGTCATATGATGTTCTAGCACCAACAAATGACAGAGTTTAGCTGTGTTTTATCGAGCTTTAGCTCTTGTGACCATTATTATGTTACTGCCCTAAACTATATAGGGTAAAGTAATCCAATGGTTTGATGCTTGAGAGGTCATATGAAAGTTGAAGCACTGGAAATTGTGATATATGCATTATTAGATCTGAAGTTCTAAAATGAACAGATTGGCTTTCTCTATAAAAAAAATCAAAGCTACTATTAAAAATTAACTGTATGCTCTTTGGATATTAGTAGATTAATATTTTTTATTTTCCTCAGCTGGACATCTATCTATAAACCTGCAATTCCTAAATGAACCAATCTATGTTAAGTGTAACAATTAATATTCATAGGTTGTTTTTTTAAAAAAAAAAATAATTCATCATCATTTTCGATTATTGTCAATAACTCCAAGATGAAAGTCTCTTATTAGTCCAGTTCTCTAAGCGATGACTTCACTAATCATCATCACAGCATTAAACTTTTTTATCCCATCCATGTATCTTGTGGGTATTTTTTAGGTATTTGACATACTCTTAGCATTCTTAAGATCCCATCTGTCTATCTACTATATCTTAAAAATATTTTTAATTTCCAACTTTGAATGATGTTTGTTTTTTCACCCAAGTGTGTTACTTTTGATCCATTTTGTTATTCCCAACATACATTCCCTCATACTTTATTGAATGGTGTGGAATTTCTGAGTGGATGTTCTCTTATATATCAAAGTCTTAGATCTAAAAATAAATAAAAATAAAAACTGTTATAAGATTTCTATTAAAAACTTTCTTTTCAAACACATAAGACATATTTCCTTTTAATATTAAATCATTTATACCAAAAATATCTGAAAACAAGTTTAAACCTATGATTAATTTTAACCATTATATTTCCATCTATATAATTTAGAAGATTAGCAATTATTTTGTTTTTCTGGAAAAATCCATTGAACATTTCTTTGGTCTTTTTACTATTTATCTTTATTTCTAATTTTTTATGTCCTTCTGATAACTTTTGCGATATTTCTTTAACATCTGAAAGATTATCTGCAAAATCTAGATGATTTAAGTAATCTTCATTTACTTTCATTTTTTTAGCTTCCCATTTTAATTCACACAATATTTTTTGTAAATTGTTCTAGTGGATATGTGGAATCATCTTGTAACACACCCTTCTCAATGGTTACCTTAGTATCATCACATAATTTAATCATTGCTGTTTTACTTTGATACATATTTTTTAATAATATGACAACACCCCAAGTTTATGTCTTGATGATCCAAAGCTTTAATATTGTGGAAATGGTTATTTTCCTTTTGTTAGCAGCCCATTTTAATCCACAAAATACCTCTTGGAAAGTTGCTGTAAAAAGTTTCAGATATATGGAATCAACTGTCACACACCCTTTTCATCGTTTACCTTAGTATCACTATATAATCCATTCACTGCTGTTACATTTTGATAAATATCCTTTATAATATGATAATGTCACACATCTATAGTATTTGATGATTCAAACCTTTAATCATTGTAGAAATGGTTATTGAATCAAATACCCTTTCATAATTTACAAATACAAAGCGTAATGATGACTCATATGATGGAATATAATATTTGCAATATTTTGTTAAAAGTCCTCCACTCACATATATATATAATGTCACATTTTATTGATAAGCTTTTATTACAATAGAATATGTATAGTTTTCTGGACTAAAAATTTACAACATGCATTTTTATGTATGTATTATGCATATATATGGTACGGAAAAGAGTTGAAAATGATATAAGAAAGTATAACTGTGAAATAGCAAGGAAAGCTGTAGAAGAAAATAAAAGTCTCAAAAATGTTAAACAACATTTTGGTATTGGTAGGAAATTTATATCTGCAATAAGAAAAAAAAGATGGAATTATTACTAAAAAGAGAGATGACATCATGAAATTGGTAGAAGATTTTTATCAAGAATTATATAGTAATAAAGAATAAGTACCTCCTATATCTATTACATCTTCCGAATTGCCCAGAATTTTAAATGAAGAAGTGAGACATGCAATTAAGTGTATGAAGAAAGGAAAGGCTCCAGGAAATGATGCAATTATAATTGATATATTAAAAGAAGCAGGTGAAGAAATAGAAACAATTTTAGCAAAGTTATATACCAAATGTCTAAATGATAAAGATGTACCGGAAGATTGGAAGAATGCAGTAATAATATTAATATTTAAAAAAGGTGATAAAGAAGATATTAGAAATTACAGACCTATCAGCCTTTTATCAGTTTTATATAAAATTTTTACCAAGATAATTACAACTCGTCTACAGAGAACTTTGGATTTCCACTAACCAAGAGAACAAGCTGGATTTAAAAGTGGTTTTAGTACAATAGATCATATCCAGGTATTGAGAGAAGTCATAGAAAGGACAAACAAATATGAGTTGTCATTATGTTTTGGATTTGTAGATTATGAAAAGGCATTCGATTCTATACACATTTCTTCAGTGATTAAAGCATTGGATCATCAAGGTATAGATCCAGGATATTGTCATATTTTAAAGAATATTTATAAAAATGCAACAGCAACAATTAGATTACATAATGATACTGGAAAAATCAACATTGAGAAAGGTGTAAGACAAGGTGACTCCATATCACCAAAACATTTTACAGCAGTGCTGCAAGAAGTATTTTGTGGATTAAAATGGGAAACTAAAGGAGTGAAAATAAATGGAGAGTATTTAAGTCATTTAGATTTTGCAGATGATGTAGTTGTTTTTGCAAATAATGCTTCAGAGCTGCAGGAAATGTTGCAGGAGTTAGCAGATGAAAGTAGAAAAGTAGGACTAAAGATAAATGTTAAAAAGACTAAAGTAATGTTTAATCGATTTGCTCAAAATATGAAAATAAAGATTGATTATGAAGAATTAGAAGTTAACAGTTACAAATACCTTGGTCAGATTATTAATACAGATGGAAACATAATGGAGGAAATTAATCATAGAATTAAACTTGGTTGGAGTGCTTTTGGTAGAAATAACTTGATAGTAAAAGGAAATATGCCTATGTGTTTGAAAAGGATGGTTTTTAACAAATGTGTTTTACCAGTTCTTACTTATGGATCTGAGACTTGGACACTTAATAGAAGAGAAATACAGAGACTTCAGACCACTCAAAGGAGTATGGAGAGATGTATGTTGGGAGTAACAAGAAGAGATCGAAAACGCAATGTATGGGTAAGACAACAAACAGGTGTTACTGACCTCATTGAAAAAATTAAAAAACTGAAATGGAGTTGGGCTGGACATATTGCTAGAAGAGATGATAATAGATGGACAATTGAAATTTTAAACTGGATTCCAAGAGATTGTAAAAGACCCAGAAAGAGACCACATGTGAGATGGATGGATGAAATAAGAAAATGTGTAGGGGTGTTGTGAAGAGAAGCTAAAGATCGGAGAAGATGGATTAAACTTGGAGAGACCTTCATCCTGCAGTGGATTGATAATGGTTGATGATAATGATTATGCATATATAAATATAAACAAAAAATTTTAAAAAATGTTATTAATAATACATTGGGGGGGGGGAGCACATTTACATATATATTTTCTATATATTTATTTACTCATTCACATTTAGTCAAAAAATGAAAACACTGAATAATTTATGTTTTTAATTTTTTAAATAAAATGAATAGCAAAGTAAGTGTCAGATGTGAGTCACAAGTAAACATGCTCTGAATGACATTCTTTTTTTTTCAATATTTTTTTTTTCTCTTATGAAAACATAGTAGGAATCTTGAATTCTGCAGGCTATAGACTTTCTAATTGCTTTAATATTTTAAGTCTGTATCTTATATATATATAGCTCACAAAATAAGTTCTTAACAAGCTTTGATGATGCCAGTAGCAGAAACCGGTCTGAGGTTGAGGATATTCTCAAAGCTTGTTAAGAACGTGTTTTGTGAGCTCTATATTGTACCGGTCGAAAAACGCATATCAATCCAACAAGACCCGGAATACAGGCAAAGTACCTCGAATCCAACCACGTACAAGATATATGTCAGGTACATCGTGGATTCTGCCCTATTTACCTATATCCCTTGTCAAAGATCTAATCAATAACCTTTCTCGATGATAACATCGAATTCCTTTACTTTCACCATGTCGGAAGCCGAGTCTTAAAGCATGAGATTCATTTTTAATTATATTTTAATGAGAACTTGGGTGATTGATTTATATATAAATTTAAAATCAAAGATTATTTAAAATAAAAATAAATAAAAATGATTTGAGGAACACTGGAAGTTTTGTTTTAGTTATATATATATTTAAACTCATTACTTATTTTACATTGACATTTAACTCAAGCTTTTTACAAAAAACCCAATCTTTAAATTAACTTTATAATTAGATAAGTTTATGACGAATTTACATTAGTGGTTATCTTTGATATTGGGTTTGTACAAATGTATTTTGTTTACATTTATTGAAAAAAAAGATTTTAAAATTAAATGATCACAGATTTTAAAATTATCCATGCCCATTTAGTACAAGCTTATAATACAGCAGCAGGTCTAAACATTTGCCTGATTGACGTATATAAAGAATCAATATTTTATTTCTTCTTTACAAAAGATTTTAAAAAACATTTTTATTGAAACGGACATTAAATAAACAATTACAATAAGACTGATTTGTCATCTTACTCTAATGACGCAACAAAAGAAAATGATTTATTTTACTTTTCTTTAATGAATAATAATTTAAATTTAAAAAAAAATTTTTTTTATTATATTAGTGGACTTTGCTGGAATAGCATTAAACTACACAGTAATTAAAAACTGTAAACAGTTATAAAAAAAATAGATCAGTTAATTATCAAGCAAACGAGTCTCATTAGTTGGACTTTCAACTAAACCATACCTTAGAAAACTAGAACGTAAATTAGCTAAAAATTAAAAGATTTTAACTAATCACGAGATAATAAAAAATCAGTTATTCAGGCTGAAGATCCTTGAGTAGAATCATTTCCCTATGGCTTACGTATTAGATAGGCAAAAGAAAAGCAAAACAATGTCGGGTTAATAAATATACGAATGCAAATTAAAGAAGAAATGTAGGTGGAGTCATACGAGCTGGATTACGGACACTCGCATGCTTATTCCAATGAAGAACAAAAGGGAAATCGATATGTCCACCTGTCGCGGTCATATACTGATAGGAGATAGGAAATTACGGAGAGTCAACATGTCCATCTCTATGAATAGCATGCTGACTAACCACCTCTACCTCAGCCACGCTTTCCAGCACACAGACGTATGCGTAACCAGGAGCCAACTCCAAACACCAAATGAATGACCATTTTAGGACTGTCCACACTACTCTGTGCATTTTTATTAACTCGAGATATTATAATAATCAAATATGAAACAATTATAATTAAATAGCCTTAAATGATCTAATACTGCATAGAGATTCACCTGCATAACCAATTACTTTATGTAAATATTTAACTAAAAAAAACCAAACATAAAGAATAAGGAAATTTACTTCTCGAATAAATCCTCCCTTCCCACTTTCCTAACTTAAAAAAAAGGCATGACAATTAACTGACACTATCCAGCTGCACTGTTACTAGGTCAAAATCTATAGCATATTACTTTTGTTTCAAATTACAGAAATATAAAATACTAGAATCCCATCCTGGGAAATCTATAATAAATTTATTTAAAGAATTACGGTAAGTTTATCTTTGAAATATATTTATATTTGACATAACTTCACTTGCGAAAATAAAATTACATCAACTTATTTTTATTTAAAATTAACTCATTCTTTGCAACAATTCCCTTCCCCTAGTAAATATAATTTGCTCTCTTAGCAAATTACTCTCCTTGAGCCCCCATGAGTGAAGTTTGTCAAAATAAAATAGTTTCATAGTCAAATAATCAAAAATTATGGTGAGCTTGAGTTATAAAAAACATTATAATTTAAAAGAAAAAGGGTTAAAGAGCCAGTTAACAAAGTGTCAATAAACAATAACTTTAGACATTCTTTTTAGCTTTAAGAAATTATATTTATGTTCTAATAATAGTTTCTAACATCTTGACGAAAATATTTAAGCTCTTTGGCATTTTACCTTGTAGTTGCCCGGGATGAGTTCTGCAGGTGAACATTGGTGGCAGATGGCTTCTTTGAAGGAAGGTTCTGGCAGTGACATAATGGAAGATTTCGGGTTTCAGGAAGGGACGGGCGGTAATCTACCCTTTCTACTACTCACTTGACATTTCAAAAATCATGGAGACTTCTCAAACTTTTTCTTTCTTTTTGTCTGTTCTTCCTCTGTCTCTAAAAGAAACACTATTTATACCTTCCTAACGGTATTCGATTTCTCTGCTGCCTGAGGTGATTTGCCTTTAGAAAACAATAGGAATCATGTTTTTTTTTTCTAATTTTAGAAAGTTTGTACCTCAATAAGGATCAATAGATTTCAGTATAATTTTGTTAGCTTTTTAATTTAGATAATGATGTAGAATCTTTATTAATTAATTAATAGAGATTCCAAAGTAAATGGATTTTGGTAATTTATCAATACTTTAATTTAACTTTTAATTTCAACTTCTTATCGAGGTACAAATCTTTCCAAAAGACCATCTTGGATTCTTAAATAAAAAAAATTAGATATTTTAAACATACAGATATATAAAAAAATTCAAAATTTATTATTTGAATTGTTTTCTTTTTAATAATATCAATGAAATAACTTAGAGTGTGTTAGTATAATTATATATGATTAACACTATCCAAAACAAATTTTAGCGATTTATTCAGGATAGTTAAAAAAATGTTTTTCAGAATATAAAAAAAAAAAAATGTTAGTAAAATAAGTGATTAGATGGGTAAGACAGTGAAACGGCAAATTGGTATCAGATTTATCATTTCAATATATAACATTTGTAAATATAAGCTTGTTAAATTTGGTCATGTGATACCCACTTATTTTTTTTGTAAATTTGTACGTATTTCAGATTATTAATTAAAGCTTACAATTCAAGAACATTTTAAAGTTCTTTTTTCCAGCCACTTCTAAATCGATAACTTTCATTTTATTGCTTAAAAAAATACCTTATGAATTTTCTTAAATTTCATATAGCTTTTAGCTTTATGCTTAGAAAACATTTTATTATATAAAAATATTTTATCATGTTGATGTTCCAAAGCAAAGTCCTGCTCCTATATTGTAAAATTTATTAAATTTACAAATTTACATTTTTTAAGATATTGTATAATTGAAGTAAAGACTATTAATACTTCATATATCATGGCATGACTATGTTAATTTGTTCTTTCTATATTTTCTTCTAATACTTGGGTGTAATTTGGTGTACTAAATCTCTTTTAAATATACCTTATTCTTTTGGTTGATTTGCATCCAAAGTATATGGTACATGAGTTGTAAATCTTATTAAAGATTTTATATAAAATTGGTAGTTTCATAATTTCTAATATCTTCATTTATCAACTTCCTTAACTATCAATATTATTGATGTATTCTTTCAATCTGATACATTTTCATCGTTTAGACATTTGGAAGATAATTTTGTCAGCATGCTTACTTTAAAAAATCAATAATAATTCCATTATTTTTTGGTTCTTATCCTTCTTAATAGACTTAATTGCATAACCTACCTCTATTTAAAAAGCTAATTCAGAAATTATAGTCAGTTTGTTTTCTTCTTCTTTATTAGTGTACAATTCTTTGTTTTTCTCCAACATTTCACATCATTCCTTCCAATGCCAAGCCATTATTTTATATTTATGAAAATTTTATTCTCTTCTGTAGCTTTCCTTGCCAATTCACAATTATATTTTCTTATATTGTTGTTAATTCTTTTTTGTACAATTTTATAAAATTCCAGATATTAAATTCTTAAGAGATAATTTTAAATAGTCAAAATAAGAGTCATAGATAAATTCATAGATCACATGACCCTATCTCTTAAGCTTTTATGTTATAAACAGTGAGGATTGCCAATTCCTCTACAAGCTTTATGATAAATGCTTAGCCAGAGCCAGCACTTAAAATATCTCTGTAAGTAACCCCTCCCCAACCCCCTGACCATGGTTTCATGCTTTGGCACTCCTCAGAGAAGTGTCAGGGTAGGTTCAGACACTAGATCTAAAAATACCAACCCAAAGCTATTTATAGTCTCTGCCAAAAGTCTTATGCAATTTTATATTGCTATGACTACTAATATATGGTATGGCTGAAAATCTATCAGCCCCATATAGCTATTTGAGTTGGATAGCTGGGTTTGAAGACATGTAGATGTCTAAAAATTTCAGATTTTCCACTCAATAGATAACTTTTAGCTAAGTGCTTAGCTTTGGGTTGGTATTTTTAGATCTAGTGTCTGAACCTACACTGACACCTCTCTGAGGAGTGCCAAAGCACGAAACCATGGTCAGGGGTTTGTGGAGGGGTTCCTGACAGAGATATTTTAAGTGCTGGCTCTGGCTAAGCATTTATCATAAAGCTTGTAGAGGAATTGGCAATCCTCACTGTTTATAATTTTAAATACTTTCATATTCATTCTTTTCTGTATACATTATCTTGTTTCAGTTGAAATTTGCTGGTGAATTGTTGATTTTTTTGAACAAACTAACTTTATTGTACTTCTTAGTAAACCACTTATAAAAAATTAGCAAGTTTCTAATTTAGATTTATTGGAATGTTTCTGAAGAAATGCCAATTATTAATACTATCTTTCTTAATAATTTTTTATATCTCTAGTTTTGAATTAATCAATAATCACTACCTATGTTGAGTCTATTAAGAACACAGCAATCTTAAAAATTTGTATTTTGTATTAGACAAAATACAATCCAATTCTGATATACTTTAATTTTGTTGTTTCCATGTTATATAATGAGAGTACCAATAGCTCTTAACAAGCTTTTCAGAATATCCCTATCATCAGACCAGTTTTTAGCTATGTCTTTTGTCACTGAAGCACTAGGATATTCAAGCATTAGATTTAAAATACCAGGTTAAGCCCAGCACTTTATCTAATGTTTATCCAGCTATCTAACTTAAATAGCTTAAGTGTTGGTCTTGAGCTGGTATTTTAAATCTAATGTTTGAATATCCTAGCACCTCACTGATGAAAGCCAGAGCTAGAAACTGGTCTGAGAATAGGGATATTCTGAGAAGCTTATTAAGAGCTATTGAACACTCATTATATAACATTTGTAATACAAGCTAATTAAATTAAGTCACGTGATATATGAATTGATATCCTTGCAATTGTTGTTTCTGTGTACATTGCTGCTTAAGTATTTAATTCAAAGAAAAAAAAATCATAATAATTTTTCTTCAAATACCACAATTCTGTGTCCTCTTTCATTTGTCACTATAGCAGATTTATCTTCAACACTTTCATTTTTTAATTGTTTTCCAATTCTAGTCTGAAAGTTTCACATGACAATTTTAAAATGTTTGGTATGATCAAAAAGATTTTGTATATCCATATAAATTCTATTTTTTCCTTGCAGTAAGATCTGCATTTGGTAACTTCATTAAACTGAATAACTCATCTTGACAATCTATCTAATATACAAGCAATCTTCACAAGGTCGTTCCTCCATTTTTTATTTATAATGAATCCCATTCAACTATTTTTCCAAAATCAACTTTTATATGAAAAGTATACGCAGTTGTAAATAGTTACGGTACATAAAAGGTCATTATTGAATGGCAACCTAGATCCACTTTCTACTTCATTGATTGACAATTTTAATTTCTAGTAAATAAGTCATAGTTTAGTTTTTCCTGTGGTAGCCATAAATGTCTTAAAAAATCATTCATAAATACATTCATTCTGCCTTCAAGAAAACTTAGCTGATATTGCCATTGAGAACAATCAGACAATTGAGAAAAAATCTTGGTGATTCTTGTTCTTAAACTAAGAAGTAAAATGCTAATGAACTTACTATGCTGACTAATACATACATATTGGTGTAAACAATTTTTTTTGCAGGCATAGTTATAATTATGCATAAAATTAAAATATTTCTAGGAAGATATCAAATATTAGAATGTAGGAGTAGATAGGTGTATGTCCTGGGCCAATTGAAAACTACTAGATCAGCCAATAATGAACACTAGGCATTTTGGAGATCAGGTGTGTCATTAAAAGGCACAATGAGTACATTTCATGTGTAAATTAGATGTGCATGTATTATACGCACATATAATTATAAAGAAAATATTTTTTATAAATCTATATCAATGATAAATAATAAACTATAATATGAAAAAGAAGACATCATTGTTGTATATAATAATTATATCAAAGCGAGGGAAAACGAAAAAGTTTAAATATCATTATGTACAATGGTCTGGCAACATGCACAAAAATATGTTACACTCAGAAAGACATAAAATATTGCTGAAACTTTTCCTGTTTTAAATAATATACTATTTCCAATGTTTTTTCTCATAATTAACACACCCTCTGTCAATACATATTAAATTATGAAAAAAATATTAATACAATACATTTAAGTATACTATAGCAAATACACGAGAAACTCAAATAAAATAGGTAAGCATATTTTCGCATCGATTTTAATATATTAGAGTTCATTATAGGTTTTCTTTCTTTACAAATATATAAATTAAAATTCATTATTATACTTTTCGTTCTTGTTCTTGGTATTTTTGGTGGTATACATTCCTACATTATTACAACTGATTTCTAGATTTCATGTTATTCCACAACAAGACTGCATTCGTTCTGTTTGTAATAAATTGGCCAAAATGTTTTAAATGTTTGCTAAAGAAAAGGTTTATAACATATGTATTTATTTTTATTAAATGTAGCTGAGTTTATTAAAGTAGTTTTTTAAGCCAAAAGCACACTTAGTTATGTTTAATAAAAATAAATACATATAATAAAATTTTTCTTTAACCATTATTCTACATGTTCCAGCCAATTTATTACAAACATATAAAGTACTGTTGATTAAAACTTGATTTCTGTATGTCCTATTTGATTAATGAAATCCTATAAATATATTTGATATTATAAATCAAATCTTTCAATAAGAACAAATAATTGAGCCATAGTCAAAGTTCAATGTATATATTATGTAATTCAGTTCCATCTTTTAACAATTACTCATTCCATTACTCTCTTATATTCAATATATTAGTATTGGTATCAAAGATAATTTGCATATAAGTAAAAATCCATCTGAAGTAATTTATTGAATCCCTTCCCCCTGCTTCAAGAAAAAAAATCATTCCATTAAATAGAAATCAATACTTGATTTTGTGTCAGAAGTAATTCCTTTCATTTTAAGAATTTTACAAATATACAAAAATGTAGTTTTTTTTTTTAAAAAAAAACAAAAACACTTCTCTTTAAAAAATTATTTGTATCCATGTTCATAAACATTGTGATGTGAAATATTACATATGCATAACATCATCATCATCATCATTATCAACCATTATCAATCCACTGCAGGATGGTCTCTCCAAGTTTAATCCATCTTCTCCGATCTTTAGCTTCTCTTCTCCACATCACCCCTACACACTTTCTTATTTCATCCATCCATCTCACATGTGATCTCTTTCTGGGTCTTTTACAATCTCTTGGAATCCAGTTTAAAATTTCAATTGTCCATCTATTATCATCTCTTCTAGCAATATGTCCAGCCCAACTCCACTTCAATCTTTTAATTTTTTCAATGAGGTCAGTAACACCTGTTTGTTCTCTTACCCATACATTACGTAACATATAAACCTATATATCCATACTGACAAATCATTCTTCCCTATTAATCCTAAATGAATAAAAACATTTTATTTAAATGAATAATTTTTCAAAATTCATCTTTTAATATTTATGTTTGTATCTAATGGTAACACGGAATAGTTTTTTTTATTAAAGAAATTAAAATTTCGTATAGCGGTTGTGCGACATATGAATAAAATTATATCTGTAGCTTATTGAAAAAGTCTAATGTATAAGTGTTTGAGAGCGTGGAAAAGAATAAGTCTCCTACGGACAACAAAAGTGTGAATATGTTTATTTATAAGGGTTTAAGTGTTGAATTGGACAAATAATATTATTTGAAAAGTGAAAGTTTAGTATATGAAAAGGTCGGGAAATTTAATTTGCTTCAATAATATTTGTTTAATATTTAATTTAGGGGGATAGCTATAAAATTTTAAAAAACTATGAAATGGGTTTAAGGCTATTTGAAATTGGCTACAAGTAGATAGTGAAGATTATTAACAAATGTATGAGTGTGCGATGTATAAAATTTTAATTATAGGAACAATTCCCAATTTTTATATATCATGCAATATATCGTTAGAAAGGGGATTGAGAGAACAGTTATTTCATATCAGTTTTACATAAATCAATAATTATATTCATTCATAAATTTTAAATCAAAATTTTAGTCTACTCTTTTAATTGGAAAAATTTTTCTCTCCAATTTTTTTACTTAGAGTGGGAAAATTTCAAGCACACCATGTGGGGTAGGCCGCGATGTGAATAATTATTGTCAAAATTATGTTTGATGAGCCAATTAGCACTTAATACCAAGGGTCAAAGATTAAGTAAATAAGTCAGAGGATGATGGACAATCAAAGTTTATAAAAGGGATGATACATTGGGGGTAGGGTTATTCACTAAATTGTTCGTGCCATGTTTGCACATAATTAACATTTTTCTTTATTTTTTGAGGGGGGAGGGCAATACACTTAGATGATTGCCATCTTCTGATCTATGAATTATTTAAAAGTATAGTGTAATTATAACACGTGTCTTTAAACAATTAAATTAGGCACGCTGGATCTCCTTCAGAAGTTAATTATAACTGAAATTGCCAGCACAACTAAAGTTAGTAAAACATGCTAATGCAAGGCATCTAGCCCAGACACTCCAATCTTCCTGGCGCAAGATATTTCAGGCAAAAACTTTTATTGATATTCTGTCAAAAATGTTTCTCATATTTATGAACAATGTTATATTGATGATAAAGACTTAACCAAATCTGAGCAGTATATTCTTATGATTAATTGCTTTTATCAGATAAAACTTTATGTTCTCGTATGAAAATAATTTTAACAGAAAATTATAGAATACATGTCAGAGTAATGGAAGTAGAAGTACGAAAGGAAGAAATATTGGATGAAAGACTTACGAAAGATATTATAAATGTGCAGTCATGAGCATCAAGTCTAAACTAAATATTTGATTCGAATTGGTAAAAAAATTTAATGAAGGAATGGCTCAGGAAATGATTCAATTCATAAAAAAAAAAGAAGGAATTAAACCCCTCTAACAAGTGATTATGGAATAATTGATATTGCGAATGTATACTTTTCTAGGATGAATTAATAAGTGAACCAGGATCCTGATGAGCAATGTAACTACCTTATTATATCTCATCTCAAAATTCGTTTTGTCACAAATAAAGTTGCAACTTGGATACTTTAAATTTGCCAAGCCACAGCTATGTATCTACTTCATTAGGATAAAATGTATATTAAAACACAGAGAAACTTTTCAAAGAGAGAACAGTTGCAGATGAGGCAGTTGTGCTGAAAAGACTTTTTAAGTAATTTTTTTTCTTTTATTATTATACATTTTTTATGCTGCATGTTGAATTTCATTATATTTTTAATTAGGTGTTAAAATTTCAACCCAGTATTAAGTTTCAGTTAGAACTGAAAACCTAATATTGTTCGTATTTAGTCACTTTAGCCCGTATATTTTATGGAATGCTTGAAAATGAAGTGTAAAAGAGGTTTACAGCATTAATATGCTAATAGTTTTAACATTAATTTTTGCATGCTTATTAGTTCATGTATATATTTTATATATTTGTATGCTGTGCCCTAAAAGGGCGATTGGGTTAAGATGTGTCTAAATAAATGATGCCCATTTCTTCATCTATAGTATTATTGCTTTAATGAAAATTTATGCTTATCACATTAGACTAGTTTTAAAATTATCGGTTCATACATCAATAATATGATACCCTTAAATTAAGTGAGAGTGCAAATGACCTTTGTTTATTCAAGGTGAGCTAAGTTCTTGCTACCTCGAAGGCTGAAATAGAGCATAGCTCTCTCTTGATTAGATGTATTTAACTTTGAAAGTATTTGGAGATGGAGGATATATTCTCAGCTCCATTTATAGTTTGCTTCATAAAAGATAAATATTTTATGCAGTTGTAGTATATGGTGATTTAGCAAACCCTTTTCTATATGTGCAGCAACAAGGTCCTCACATACCTTATAGCCTCAGGTAGAAGGTACACTTAGGTTATGCAAAATGTTGTTTCTTGAATTATTTTCTCTTATGAGGGTATTATCATTATCACCATGGAGTGAATTAAATATTGTTTACTGTTTTGCCAGGTCATTATGTAGTAGTTTTTTTTTATTAAGGAAAATTATTTATTACAGATAAATACATTGATGTCTTATTTTATAATAACAACTTGGAAAAACAGGTTTTTAAGACTGGACTTCATCATTGTTCACACCTGCCATGGCCTCAAGTACAACTATAGTTTGTTCTGTGGAAGGAGGTTCATTTGTGCAGATCATTTGATTATATAGTCAGTTCTATTAAATTTGAATGCCAATCAAGGGTTTAATTGGTGATTCTGAATTCTATTTCTATCACTGGTGTGGAAAAGCCTTTTTTCAGCATTTCAGTAAACTGTTTCTGAGATTATACCTCATTATTGTCCACAGCTGAAAGAATTCCAGGAACCACAATAAATTTCCCTGCCAGCACAAGATTATATTTATGTGAACTACTTTGTCATGTAATCGTTTTTTTTGTTTGTTTTAACTCCAATCTGTCATTTATTTTGTATTTTCTGAGTGATATCCTCATCATTTTCTGCCACTACTAATCACTTTCACCATCTCACACCATGGATGATAGCCTCAGAAGTAAACTCTTATTTTTTTTCATTATGCTCAGCTATTATTCCGACTAGAAGTGCCTATTCGATGCTTCAGATGCCTTGCTCTTCATTATTCCACCCTTTTGTCCATTCATAGTTGGACATTATTATCTGAGGGATGACCTCATTGTCACATTTAGATATTTGATTCCAAGTTTCCATAAATAGATTTTCAGGTGCCGTCAGTCCCTGACTTAAGGCTGCACAGGTTTCCTTGAATACTTTCCATGGGTTCAGCATGCTTTGCTTAAACTTCAAGTCGCATCTGGTAATCCACAAGGTAAACAGAACAAAGATGGTTATTCTTATTGTGGCAAATTTTCTGCTGTCCAATGACTTGCCAAGTTCAAGAATGTCTCTGCAACCCGGCAGCAGTACACTTGAAATTAGCTTGGCTCTAAGATCATTCAAATGAGGGCAAGCAAAGAAAAAATGTCTCATTGTTTCCTCATAAGCATTACACAGACTACACAATATGTCAATTTTGCAGAACCCTCTGCATGTCACCAGGAAGTGACTTGTTGGTAGTGAACATAGGTTACATTTGATTATGAAGTCCACTATTTTTGGCTCAAAAGCCGTGTCTTGTTTTTGCAATTAAAACTTTTATGGATATATTCAATTGAGTGTCTTTTCTTTCCTGGGATGGATGTATTTATATATGTCCCAGTATGTGTCATTTGGTCTGTGAGCAGGAAAAATGTGTTTAAATGATCTTTCATGTTTTTGACCCATTTGGTTATTCTTCGTGGTGGGGTATCCGTGGGCTCTACCAATTCAGCCATTGCTCTTTGCTTTCTGTCACTTTCATAGCCCTAAGCATAGCTAGTGCTCTTTGAGCATAGAACACTTCGATATTATGCAGACCAAGACCATTCAGAAGTTTTGGTTTCTGCACCTTGGAAAGATTGATACATACGGTCTTCCTTGTCCTCTTTTTCCACACCAGATTGGTGAAGATAGAGTTGATGGTGTTCTGGAAGGTCTTGGTCAGCTTGAAGATCAGAATATAGTAGGTGATTCATGGAAATATTAGCATGTTTAAGTTGAAACCAGTTATTTGCTTTAGGGAATTGTAAGTAAAACATATTTCAGAAATTGATGTATAATGTAGCTGAGCTTAGCTTGCAGCTTGTTATTGAATGAATATTTATTCCAAATTCAACGTTAATAATTTAAACTCAGACAAGCAATGCACATATGCAGCTCATGCTTAAGCAAGTCACCACTGGACTGGTAAGACAATGGTAGCGAAACTAAAAAAAAAGGATAATGAAGATTAAATAAATAATAATAATAATGTTTTATAATTTCTCTTTTTTGTTAGTTTGTAACAATAGATTTTAGCTAGCATGAGGAAATCAATACAGCATTTACGTCACTTGTGATCTAATAACAGAACTGTCAGCACAAATGATCTAATAACAGAACTGTTAGCACAAAGAAAGTCTTTTATTTATTTATTTATTTTTTTAAAAAAGGTACAGCATTTGAAGAGGAAAGAAACAGTAAATTCTTAATGTTTATATTTTAAAAGTAATCTAAAGTCTTTATGTTTTGGATAGTAGGAAAATGGAAATTTAAACTTCAATTTATAATTACCAGGAATGAACTAATGACATAATTTATTCTGCAAGCTGGAATTTATTATTATAGAAATAAAAAATGTGAAAATATTAGAAATTGTTTCTTTAAGCCATTTTCATATATCTATTGGAGTTACAATATAATTAAGTGATTGACAAAATGGTCATTACAATGTGTGAGGGGTAAAAGACCAATGCTGTAGGACATTCCAAAGCTAGCTTCAATGTCATTATGAAATTTTCCATCAGAATGTCTATTTATAAAACTCTGGTGAACATCAATCTTCAATGTATTTATATATGTTCAGAAGAAATAATTTTTATGTGTTGGTTTTTGACCAAACAGGATGAAATATATGAATATTAACAGAGTTGGTGAACAGGAATGTAATACATGGAGATTGACAGTTAAGTTTATGAACTCTTAGTTGGAGATAAAATGCGTGCTTTCCTCAGAATAAAGATATTTTGTTTTTGATTCACGTGATTATTATTTTTTGCTTTTATCATTTCTATTTGAAAGTTTATGTATTTTAATTTTTTTTATTGTGTATTCAAGATCCATTTTCAAATTCGATCACTTGCAATTTAAAAGTGGAAGCAGTGAATAGATGTGTCACATGATGTATTTTAAAAAAGGAATCCTAGTCAATTAATATGTATTATTTTTAATAAAAGTAAATTTACAGATTCCTCTGGAAATTCAACATTGATCAATCAAGGTGACCTCAAGTAAGGTCTTTATATATATTTAACATTGAGGGAAAACTTTAGGATAAACAAAACTATATTATTTACTAATAAGTCTTTTTCATATCTATCATTAATTTCTACTATGACTTATACACACATATAAATGGGAGTAGGACTCTAAATATATTTACCATAGCCTAAAAATAACATTCTAATAATTACATTAATGGGATAGTTTTAGAATTAGTGAACTCTCATTTTGCCTTTCTTTTTTTTTGTTTTACATATATATTTAATGAATTATATATGATTTTGTATATACTGTACTTTAAATTATTTTGTTTCTCTAGTGTTAAGCCATCAAAATGATAGAAAACCATTGTTGATAACCGAATATTTATTTATTTTATTATTTTTTGTTTGTAAATATTTATTATTATATATTATTAATAAATGTATTTAGTTGTTTAAACCAATCTGATTTCTGTTTGATCATCACCATCATCCTTGTGCATTTATACCACTAGATGTTTGATCATCACCATCATCATTGTGTATTGATACCACTAGATGTTTGGTGATCATCATCATTATGTATTGCTCTTATAAATAATTGATCACCAGTATTTTTCTATATCTATGTTTATACATAGGCATATTTGGTTAATAATTGAGTAAGTCCATTCCTGAAGAGAGCTGACTGCAAGAACTCCCTGAGTTTGAATTCTGTGGTGTAATGGGACCTAAAAGGGAGATGTAATGAATATGCATTGATCTAGGTCATATTGAAGTATTGTAAGTAAATTATGAGTTAGCATACTAAAAGTAGATGTGATTTGGAACTGGGCATTTCATTGTGACATCTTTAGCATTCTATTTGAAGGCCTAGGTCTGACAATAGTGAGAGGCGCTCCCTTTGTTATATGCCACTCCTGATTCAGTAACATCTGATGCACCCAAATGTGCCGATGAATCATAAATTTAGGATATGAATTGTTGTAGGTTGTTTCACACATAGTATTCAAGTCATGTAACTACTGAGTCGTATTTATATCGTCGTATGGTGTACCCTGCGGTTCCATTATACTTTAATAAAGATATTAATAAAAGGGAGGCTTTGTTCTCCGCTATTCCACAAATAACCCATTATCAAACCATTCAATAAACTTAATGTAATCTCAAGATCTAAATACCACTTTTGCGGTATGAAATGTAGGTTTGCCACATTGGCCCACTTTAATATTTAAACAGTTAACAGCATATTTTGCATGAGCAAGTCTGAGTGAACTTTGTGCAATATTATTTCTTTGAGTCCGGTCCCCAGGAAATCAATCCGAAAATAGTGGTGCACAAACAATTATAAAGCTTAATTTAAAATACTGATATTTTTCCCAAACCCCCTTTTTTAATAGAAATTTAAAAGAATTGATTTGCCATCAAATGCAAAAGACTACGTAATTGCTGATGAGTGCCCGATGCATAAGAATATTGTTATTGCCTTGAGATAAAATAAACCAGCCAACCTTAATTCACATAACGTTGAACATGAAAGCCCAAATGACAAGAGTATAATATCTTGAGGTCTCTATGGAGATGAAAGCTGGTTTGATAAATATTTAAATATAGTTATTAATAGTTGTTTATTTCAATCTTGTTTGATTGATTATTTATTTATTGTATAGCTATTAATGGAAAACATACCAATCTATAAGAGAAACTTGATTGCTGTAGATATTTGCATAAAAGAAAGTGTCTGTATTGATACAAGTTAAATGACAGATAAAAAAATTTACTGTTGTATGTTGTAGCTAAAGATTTGACAGAAATGGTTCTGACCTCTGGGAATAAGTATTGAATTTATCAAGCGGGCCAAATTAAAATTTAATGTCTAGAACAAATTTCCACTATTATTTAAGTCAAATCTAAATAGACTAACTAGTAAAGTTGTAGCAGAATGGATGAAAAACCGTTGGGTAAAAAACTGGATCAAACAAGCACTGGTCAAAAATATAACCATACTACATAGTGCACAAATCTGGAATACCCATGAAAGGCTACCTGTGAGAGAAAAATAAATTCTTATGACCAACCAAGATTTAATTCTAACTGGAGGGAGAATCATTAGAATTGCTATATGAAGAACACCCCCAAATAATTTGTATGAAAGAACCAGCTCGATCGTACATCGACATGAATTATAAAGCCATACCAAGCCCATCAAGTAACAAAAAAATTACTTTTGAAAGAATTACAACCATGACCTGAAGTTACAAAACCATGACAAAGAAAGAGTAGTCAAAAATACCAATACAAATATAATAAAAATACTAAATGAACTCTTTCCAACATATAAATATCCAGAATTAATAGTTATGGACAATGATGCAGGATTTAATTCATAACAATTGGATTTTCTAGCCAAGGATAAATCATATACTAACACTGCCTTACCACCCCAAATTTAATGGGCTAGAGGAAAGGGCCATTGAATAACTAAAGTATACACTGCATAGAATGGAATATGCTGATATTCATGAAGTGCTAATCATGGCAATGTTTTATTAGCACTTCACACCTAGTTCAGTAACCAAAAAAGATTCCAGAAGAATTTTTAATGAAATACTGTTTTCTAACAGATTCATTTCTGTGTTAATTCCAAATGAAACCAGAGAAAAGAAGATAAGTTCTGAAAGTGTTAAATTTAAAATATGATAAACTGTGTAAATAAGAGACATATTAAAAAAGAAATGAATACTTAGAATAATAACTAAATTACTATCTAAACAAATTATGTAGAATTGAAATGGAAGATAGTAGGCAAATAAGAATTGATAGATATAATAGAAAAAACAACAAGTTTATCTATTGCTCATGTGAACGATTTACTAGAAAAGTCAAAATAATAAAATGGATGCATCTACTAATACCAAATTGAATGTAGAAAAAAAAAATCTTCAAGTTTAGATTCACAGGGATATAACTTCTGAATTAAATAATGAATTTCTGATTGAAGAAGAAAGACCCATATCCTCATCCAGAAGAACCAGATATACAAAGAAAGATTGCAAAATTACAAGATTACATTTGCAATTGAACTTTACCCTATTTCTAGAGTGAAAGGGAGGAATTGCTATATATTGACTAAAAATTGTATTCTTAATTTATAAAAATAATAAATTTGCATGAATGTATGTGGATAAATTTAGTCAATAATTTTGTGCTAACACACTTAGATTAGAGAAGTTTAATATTATAAAAATTATGTTTATCTGCGCTAAGCGCTTTAGAAGTTCCTGGACTTCATATTCATAGCCGAGTGTAGATTCACTCTAGAAAAAAAATATGCATAATTAAAATTTGTAAAATTGAAAACATAGATCTGCTAATTTGCAAAGATGAACAAGAAAAGTAATTATGCAAATTAGATAAAGCAAAACTGCCAATGTAGATGTGTCTTAGAACAATACCATACACAGAGTACAGGGTGAGCAGTATTCCATGCTTGCACGGCAGCAGTGCATGGATTAATATGTGAGACTGCATATAGTACATAATTAACAATGGACAGTTAATAGTGCAGAACATGGTGAAACAAAATGCTACATTATAGTTCAACACTATAAAGAAGTGTAGATGAAACACAAGATTCTCTATTGCATATGCAAATTAATTTAATACAAAACAACCAATAAACCAATAAGTGAAGTACTAACATTTACAAATATTATTTATTATAGTAATAAACTCTTAGTTAAGTTTAAATTTGTGTATTTTCCAAAAATTTATTAATGAGCATACAGCTGGCTTAGATAAATCTGGTCCCTTGTATACATCAAGATAAAGAAATGCAAAATAGCTGCTACAAAAAAAGCAATTTGATACATTTTCTACTGAGACAAGATAATATATGAAAAGACATATGTAAATTTTTTTAAATGATCCATTAAGAATTGAACATCTACAATTTGTAAAATATGAAAAAGAATTAATAATAAAACTTAGATACAGCCTAACACAGTACTAGTAATTATAAATAAAATAGAAATTCATATAACATTACAATATTAGCCAAAAAACAAAATTTCATTAGAATTCTTCCACAATCATGATTTCATCTATTAACAAATAGATCTTTTCAAATGAAATTCAACAAAAAACATACAACATATATATACAAAACAAATAGTTATCCCATCATTCACTTCAAAAACTAACTTCCTTTAACATCAAAGGATTCTTCAAGAGAATGATGCCCTCAGATTCAAAAAAATTTTATCATCAAAGCTTCTTTTACTCTTCTTTTCAATTCACTGTTTTCATAAAAGATAATTTCTGCATTGTCAAATATTTTATGACCTGTATTCAGTTCATGAATATACAAAGCTAAGTTATGATATAACTAAGTACTGAAAGAAAAAGCTATTCAAAAGTCTCAAAAGGGGGAGAAAAAATGTTGGTGTTGAAGGAAAATTATATCAGCAATAAGATGGAACTATTAAAAAGAGAAATATGAAATGTATGGAAACCAAAAACTAAATACCACCAAGGATAATCTAGTATTATTTATTGGGCTTATTATTTCCCAATCACCAACTTCACAGATTAACATATAAAGTAGAAATTTAATAATGTAAATACATACAAAGAAATATTAAAAAGCTGTCATTTAGACAATAAATTATGTGAATGTAAAAAAAAAGCCGAGTAGTAAACAAAACAACTAATAATAAATAATGCAGATAAATTAAACAATATGTAGTTAGAAATGAAATAATAAATGATCCTTCAAAGAAAAGATAAACTTGGTGTGATTCAATATTCCAAAATAAAACAATATTAAGAACTTAAATGCTGAAGTTTATTGACTGACAAAAATATTGGTAGATTGAAATTGCAAAAGAAAGGTCACTAGATGACACTGATCAATTTAGAATACTTGTTAAGGAGTTGAAACTAGCACAATTATATGAAAAACAATATAAAATATTGTATTACTGGATATCAATGTTTTATGTAATAACACTTTGAACAGATGTAGAAATATTTTGTTCATCTTTTGAATGATGATAGAATATTTCCAATGATTATATTTAATGCTTTATATTGACTATTATTAATCCAAAATCTGTAGTTCCAGATTTTTTTGAAAGTAAATACTTTTTGCGTACAATATAAACTTTATTAATAATAATGCAATAAAATACATAATATATTTACATCATCACAAAATTTTTATATATCAGTAATTACAATAATTTGTAATATTGTCCAGATAAATGAAATTTTTGAATTAGTGATGTCAGATTAATATTAGTCTGCATATCACTGTGGATTTGATTTGAAGATATCCCACTTGAATTTAAAACAATTATTTGCAATCATAAACATGAAAAAGCTATGGGTTCTGACGAGATATTAAAAGTTTTAAAATTTGATAGTGGTATGTTTGTTTCAAAGCCATTAGAACTTTTTTTTTAGAATTATATGGTTTCATGAAGATAAAATAATATTAAAGATGCTTCTATTTTTACAATTTATGAAAATAGAAAAGATTACATTAATTATCATAAAATAACATCATCTGCTACAGCAGAAATAGTTTCAAGGTTTTTAATGAATAGGTTGTTTCTAGTCATAAACTTGGAATGGTTTTAATTAATTAAATACATTTTTATTGCCAGGAAATTGAAAAAAAATATGAGCAAAAAAATAATTGCTACATTGCTTTTATCGATTTTGTCAAAGCATTTAATTCAGTAGATCAAGAAAGCTTGACAATGTCTGAAAATAGCCAATTATTCACGGAAGTTTATTCATATTCCATTATAGAAGGGAAAGCGTTATTAAACAAAAAACAATTTCTTAGTTTGCTTACTATTAACGTCTGCATTAGAAGCAGTAATCCACTTTGCTTTAAAGCCATCTCTTATAATTATGCTTGCATAGTAAGGTAATGACTTCCAAGTCCTGCCTAGTATCTATTAGTTCGTTATCAGAAATTTAGTCTGAAAATAAGGGAGGCACTAACAATAATTGTCAACTGATTACTCAAGCTCATAACAGATGGCTCTAAAGTAGACTGGATTGTTCCTAAATCAGAATTACTGGTAATGGAAGATCTGTGGCATTTGAAATAGGTGTTAAATAGGGATATGTGCTAGGCTAGAGGTTTACATTTTTACAATAAAGACATTTGGAATAATTTATACTCTTTTATTCATAAAAATATGATATGTTTGGTCATAAGCTACAATTTGAGCCAATTAAAAAAAAACACCAATTCTAAAGATGATCTATAGAATATCTCTAATATTTTGAAACTTACAAAGAATTGATTTTAATAATCAGTGAATCAAAAAGCTCTTGGATAATTTGTCAGTTTGAAAATGTGACTAGTTCAGACACCACGGCAACTTTTTAGATAGAAAGTCTGCATCAAATGTCGAAGTGTTATAATTATTTCAGATAAATTATTTGTACATAGGTTTATTATTTTTCAAATTTTATTATAAGAAAATGAAACATGAGCATAGCACAAAAGTACTGGAAAAAAATACATTTATGGGTAATCCAGAGTAATTTGAAAATACAATAAATTGGTCTGTTATTGGGATTTTTTGATATGGACTACATTGAATTTACTATTGCAAGAACATATTTTTAATAGACTGGGTAAGTAAATCAAATGAAAACAGACTTTTTAAAAAATATTTTATGGTTAATTTGAGCATGGTTTTCATAAAAGAGGAAAATTCCATTTATGTTAAATATATATGTGATCATGTTTGTGGCTCACAGATATTTATTACAAAACTCTAACTTTTTATTCTATTTTCTTCTGAATTTAGAATCTATAAGTAGCTGTTAATGATTATGATTAATATTAAAATTTAAAAGTATACTAGAAATGTTTACTATTTAAAATTGTAATAGTTTAGAATATGTATTCAATTTACTCAGATGTAAAATATATGGTAATGTACTATTTACACAATAGCTATTAAAAAGATAGTATTAATATTTGATATTTTTAATCTTCAGAAATATTCCAACAAAATAATAAAGAATAAGAAAATAAAAGTACCCCTATAATTAAATCTTAATGAAAAAGCAAACTGATAGATTAAGATAACAATTAATGACTAGTTTGAGGAATTTTATCCATTTAAATAATTTGATTGTTAGTTATAAATAAAAAGGGTTTTTATTTTTTTGAGAGTTTTTTTGGGGAAGGTAATATTTTATATTTTTATATATATGTTTATTTTATTTTTTATTCTATTTTGTTTTATATTTGTAATTTTAATTTTCGTTTTATTTATTATTTATTGATAATATTGTTTGTATTTTTTCTTAGTGGCTTGAAAAAGACTATAAGGATAGAAATAGTCGAAACGTTGCTTATTGAATGTAAATTTTTATATAGTTAAATAAAGAACAAGTTTTTTTAAAGAAATTAGTTGTGAATCTATATTGAATATTATTGGTTTTATGGACTATATTTTTTAAAGAAAAGAAACATTTTTTCGGGTTTTAAATTTACTATTCTATCTAAACTTGGATTATTATTGGAATATTAGAATATTTTTAGAATTTTGTTACTGTATGAAGAATATTAATATGGAAATGGATATTTTCAAGATTAAGAAACATTATGGTTACTATGGTTTTAAAGAATGCAGTTTGGGACATTTTATTAGATATTTAAGGAAAAATATTAAGGTTTATGGAATGTTTAAAATTTGTATTAAATGTATTAATGAATGGATTAATTTGAAATTAAAAATTAATTTAGATATTAGATTTTTAAAGAAATGTAAAAAATATGGTGTGATTCCTGGTTTCATTAAATTGTATAATATTAAAAGATTTTTTAATGATAAAATAATTTTTAAATGGGAAATGAAAATATTATGTAAATTTATAAAAATATTATATATTAAGAAAGAATATTATTTAAAGAGGATTAAGGTATTATATATTGGTTTGACTAAATTAATTACATTTAGGGAGGAATTTTTACTATATCAGATTTTTTATAATAAAATGGAAATTTTTAGGAAAAAAGTAATTGAAAGACATAATAAAAAACTTAATTTGTTGTTAAATAAAATTTTTAGGGAAAATATAGATAATATTTCAAATAAAATAAAAAGTTGTTCAAGTAGTAATAATTTAAAAGAGAATTTTATAATAAATTTAACAAATACTGTTTTTAATAAAGATGAAATTAATATTCTAAATAAAGGACTTAAATATGTTCCAAATAGACAAGTTAATATTTGTAAACAAATTATTGATATTAAAGCGAAAAAAGATATAATTATTGATAAATTTAATAATGATGGAATAGATATAGGAATTAATAAAGACCTTTTGTTTAATGAAATTAAATATGAATTTAAAAAATTGGAATATGACGTGATAAATAATATTTATAAATTTGTTAATAAAAGAGAATTAAAAATAATTAATAATATTAGATTGAAATATAAAGATTTGGTTTTTTTAAAAGGAGATAAATCTACTAGTATGGTAGTAATAGAGAAAACTGAATATAATAATAAAATGAATTATTTATTAAAAGAAAGTTATTTTAAGATAATAAAAAAAGATAAAAGTATGCAGATAAATATAAAGATTATTACTGAAATGGAAAATAAAGGATATATTAAAAAAATAGAAATGTTTATGCTTAAAAGGATGGACATTAGATGTGCAACAATTACAGGAATTCCGAAGGTACATAAAGAAGGGATACCTTTAAGACCGATTATTAGTTGTAGGGATACTTGTTATGAAAATATTTCAAAATGGATATTTAATATTTTTAAAAAATATAATAAAGAAAATAAAAAGAATAAGGTATGTAATTCAATGGATTTTATAGAAAAATTAAATGAATTTTTAAAATTTGTTAAGTTTAAAAATATTTATTTTATTAAATTAGATATTATTAATATGTATAATAATATTGATCCAGATATAGCTATAAATAATGTTTTGGAATTATACATTAGTGATAAAAATAAAAATTGATACTTATTTGGTATATGAAATTTTATCGATTTGTTGTAAAAATTTGATTTTTAAATTTAAAGATAAGTTTTATGAGCAAATAAATGGATTAAGTATGGGAAGTAGTTTAAGTGGTTTTTTGGCGGATGTATACATGAATAATTTTGAAATTTTTTTTATAGATTTAAATTTTAGTCCGTGTTTTTTTGTTAGATATGTAGATGACTATTTCAGGGTTTTTAAAGGAAACAAAAGAAAAGCTAAAAGTTTTTTAAAATACATTAATAATATTGAGGAAAATATAAAATTTACTATGGAAGAAGAATTGGATAATAAAATTGAATACATGGATGTAAAAATTGAAAAGATTATAAGGAATAATAGAATTAATATTAATACTTCGGTTTTTAGAAAAAAAACATTTCATGGTCTAATTGTAAATTGGTATTCAGATATTGATGAGCATTGTAAAATTAATACTATAAAAAATAGAATTAGGAGAGCAATGTTAATATGTTCTAATGAGTTATTATTGAACAAGGAACTAGTTTTAATAAAAAAGGAATGTTATTTGAATGAATATCCTAATAAAATTATTGAAAATTTTTTTTCGAGATATAATTTAAATTTAATTAAAAGGAAAATTGAAGGAGAAAATAAAATTAAAAATAAGGATAAAAAATTAGATAAGGTATACATAGGTTTTAATGTATCACAAAATATTTTTATTAGAATTAAAAATATTTGTAAAAAAATAAATAAAAAATTTAATATTAAATTGTTTCCTGTATATAAGAAAAAGAAAGATTTAAAAAAGATGATTAATTATTATGATAAGTTTAACATGCTTGAGGCAATGAAAGGAGTATATATTATTAAATGTTTAGATTGTTGGAAGGAGGGTAAAAGTATTTCTTATATTGGAAATACTAAGAATAAATTAGAAACAAGGTTAAAACAACATTTATCTGATAAAAAATCTGCAATTTATTTTCATAGGTGTAAATTCGGTCATACTGATTACAAAATTGAACTTTTGGAAACTGTAAATAATTATAAAGAAAATTTCTACATTAAGGAATTTAAACCATATATGAATAGAAAACTGATAGATTAAGATAACAATTAATGACTAGTTTGAGGAATTTTATCCATTTAAATAATTTGATTGTTAGTTATAAATAAAAAGGGTTTTTATTTTTTTGAGTTTTTTTGTTGGTTTTTTTGGGGAAGGTAATATTTTATATTTTTATACATATGTTTATTTTATTTTTTATTCTATTTTGTTTTATATTTGTAATTTTAATTTTTTATTTTCGTTTTATTTGCGTATTTATTTATTGATAATATTGTTTGTATTTTTTCTTAGTGGCTTGAAAAAGACTATAAGGATAGAAATAGTCGAAACGTTGCTTATTGAATGTAAATTTTTATATAGTTAAATAAAGAACAAGTTTTTTTAAAGAAATTGGTTGTGAATCTATATTGAATATTATTATATTTAACAAAGCATGTGAAGAATTGGAAAACATATATGTCAAATGTATAAACGATATAGTTATAAATAAATAACAGGAAGAATGCAGTAGTGTGCTTATATTTCTTAAAAGCTCAAACTAAATATTCATAGAAGCATTTATAAATCTACGTTTATGTATTATACGTACTTAATAAAGCTTAAATATTGAAAATATATTAATTATTTATACATTAATTGTTAATCTTATTCATAAGTGAAAAAGTAATTTTCATTTCATATACATTGTATACGTACATGATATCTACATATATTAAAAAAGAACATATTAAAAATTATCAGTTTATGCAAAATCTTTACTAAGATTATTAAATGTTTACAAAAAATTTTGGACTCAAATCCAAAAAAATATTAAAGAGAAGTTGTAGAAACGAGCAATGAGAATTTTTAGATGAAAAGGCTTGTGATTCTATAAACATTTGTAATGATTAAATATAAATAAATAAAAACAAATAATATTTCTGTATTAACAATTGACACGAATTATTTTATATTATTTTTATATTATATACAGAAGTATTATTTATTTATTGATTAAATAATGGAAACTTCATGATCATTGTTAAACTCTGAAGAATATTAATCAAAATGCAACAATGATTAGATTACAAGCTATTAAATAGATTAGCATTGATAAGGATGTATGACAGTTTCATATTTTCAAAATTATGAACTGCACTTTTACAGGAAGTACACTATTGATTAAAATGAGAATAAAATAAATGGAGATTTTTTAAATCATCAGATGAAACAAAAACGAGGACTAAAGATACTCTTGCATAAGCAGAAAATAAAGTTTTGATAATAATAAAGTTAAACAATCACAAATACTTTGGTTAGTTATTAATACAGATAAGAATGTAAAGGATGAAATTATAAAATCAAACTAAAAGAAAACAGGCTTAAATGTTCAAAAAAAAGGTTTTTGACAAATGTGTTTTATTAGTTCTTATATATGGGTCATGTTTCTAGAAGTCAAAATCGATGAATGAATGTGATGAAATGGTTTACTGAAGAAAATGGAACTAGATCATCCAATAGTGCAGAGATGGGAAATCTCTGACCTGTGAGCAATTATGGCCTTCAATAGTCTAATCAGACTCAAGTAAATTTTCAAAAGATGTATAGCAAAATGGTACTTAATAGAATGTGTTTTTATTTAAAAAAGGTTGCCTCACATATAAATGTATTTGTTGTGAGGCATTAAAAAGAATATAGGAAATTAAAGTATTGGATATTTTGGTAGTATAATAATATAAATTTAATATATGCAGATATATTAAAAATATATTTGTAGATGGTTACATATCTTTTTGGTTTAAGTGTTTTCATATTCATATAAAATAAAATTATATTTTTAGGTAAAAAGAAAATAATATAATATAAATGTTTTTTTTAGGCAGATGAAATTTTTATAGGAAATTAAATAAAATGCATTAAGGAGGTATATAGGCTTTGAACATCTTTAAGGATTGCTATTTGCCAGCTTCAACATTAATTAATGGAGATGTTATTACAGCCTTAATCAATTAACTATAGTTTATAGAAAGTGATAATTACCCTCATTTACACATAAAAACTGTTAATCTAAATAGAAAAGGTATCAATTGTAATAAAAAAAATGTAATGAATTAGAATATTTGCAATAGAACATCTATTTTAGAAATATGTACTAGGAAATAATAAAAAAATACTTAAAACTAGATTACATTAACAAACAGTTTTTTTATATTCTCATATATAAATTAACACACTGTACAGGCTTACACACATCTGCACATACATAATGTAATATAAGGGATTCGAACTCAGACTTTCACACAACCCTCAACTCTCCATGCCATCTTATATTGCTGACCCACCTGATTATAAACATGTTGAAAAAATAAATAATCACCAATATACGTATTTCATGCTAAACCAACAATCATCCGTTGGTCCAGATTACTATCCTCACACATATAATACAATCAGTGCTCAGCTTTTATATTAAGATAGCCAATCTTCATACTTTAATGGACAGGCTTCAAACTATTCCAACCCACAACTCTTCAGCCATCGATTTCATTAAAAATCTGATGATGGAACATTCAAAGTTCACATTAGTGCCTAGGTTGTAAAATATTTAAAACATAGTGTGTTAAAGGTCTGCCCATCCCTCACATATGTATGTAAATGGATTATTCTCCAGTACATGAGAGGTCAGAATGACTAAACAGTCAACATGGGTAGGATGTCAACCTTGTCCCTGTGGGCTTTGAACATTCCATCATCAGATTTTCAATGAAATGGATGGCTGAACAGTTGTGGGTTGTAGTAGTTTGAAGTCTGTCCATTAAAGTATGAAGATTGGCTATCTTAATATAAAAGCTGAGCACTGGTTGTATATATGTGTTAGGATAGTAATCTGGACCAACTGATGATTGCTGATTTAGCATGAAATACATATATTGATGATTATTTATCTTTTCAACGTTTGATCAGGTGGATCAGCAATATGAGATGGCATGGAAAGTTGACGGTTGTGTGAAAGTCTGAGTTCGAATCCTTTGTATTACATTCTTATATAGAAAATTGCATTAAACTTTAGATATTAAAATGTTAACACATATTAAAATAAATGAATAAAAAGAATCATATAGTTAATTGGGAAAATGTGTCGAGCTAGGAACCAATTCAAGAATTTTTAACTTTAGGTCTGTGCAAACCAAAGCCAATAACAAATATAGAAAGATAAATAAAAAGAATATTAATAAAAAAAATTAAAATTTTATTATATATTACAAGCATCCACACACACAAACAACAAATTTGATTTGAAATATCCTAATAACTGGAAAACGGACAAAACAATGAGAACACATAATATTAGCATTACATTTCTGACATCAAATAAAAACAAAAATATAAATAGACTAATGTGTTTTTTTTTTTTTACAAAGAGAAGCCTAAAATAAAGGACTTACAATATCTGATAAAAAGTTTCGCAAGTCCATAAAAAGGAATGCCAAGGATATACAATATCTGATAGAAAGTTTCACAAGTCCATAAAAAGGAATGCCAGATTTGATTGAATTTAAAAGTTATCAAATCATTTTACTGATTGGCCCATGAAAACTTAAAATTATTTTTAAGTTTTGAGATTGACTGTATCAAAGATGATGGCCACATTAATTAAAAATAAAATAAGAAAATGTTCTAGAACCAATTACATGTTGAAACAATGATTACGTGGAGGCATGATAGATATCCTAAAGAATTGCAGTCATAGTAGAATGAATGATTGCAGAACTCAATATTTATCTTAATACTCCAGTATGTCAAAATCATCCACCATAAGATGAACATCAGTGGCC
This sequence comes from Epiperipatus broadwayi, assembly GCA_028023455.1. Classification (NCBI taxonomy): domain Eukaryota; kingdom Metazoa; phylum Onychophora; class Udeonychophora; order Euonychophora; family Peripatidae; genus Epiperipatus; species Epiperipatus broadwayi. The sequence goes on along the minus strand of JAQFVV010006259.1, from coordinate 1,652,862 downwards.
AAGCTATTGATTTCTGATGTGAATTCTACTGGAGTGATGAGCATACAATAAATGAATTGGTAGAATGTTTCTGGGTCCTGTCTTTTATTGTTTAACCATTTCCATCCATTGGAAGAATTGGTGTCACTAAAAGCTTATTTCAATAGTAAAACATAATGGCAAACGTATGAAGTTATCCAGATGAAAACATCATATTTCTGACAATCTAAACATTTTAATGCATTAGATTCATTGTCCAACTTGATTTTGGAAATATGAGGATAATATTGTGCATCTAACTAAATATTTCACTGAAATTATTCTGCTTTGATGGACTTATTTTAAACAAGTGAAAGATTGACATCTGTTGGAGAATTTGAGACATCCCCCCCCCCCAAATGGCTTAATATTCTTATTGTTGAAATGTTATATAAATCTGCTCAATGTGAAACACAAAGCAATTCCTTGTTGCAAATGTTAGCCCTTCACTTTATTGATAAAAATATCACAAATATTCCTAGTTTTATCTAACTCTTGTACTATTTTATTCATTAAATGTATTTTAAAAAAATGGTGTACCATTTTCAATAAATATCAGAATATTTATATTGGTTAGACATACAACAACATAATAGTGTGTGCACACATACAAAATTGAAAGAAATAAACACAGGCAAAAATTTTGTAGATATTTTCTACATTTCCCTGGAATAAAATCACAGTAAAGGGTTAAATAATTATGAAGTTAAAATAAAATTTTATTATAAATTAAAGCTGTATTCTGATTTTGAAATTAAAACAAGCATGTTTTATGACAATAGATATTCTAGTAATTATAGAATGTCTATTTTAGAAATATTTTCTTTTAAGTAAAACTTGTAGATCATATCTTTGATAAAATTTCAAAGTTGCTTTTGAAAGGATTAGTGATTTTTTGAAAAGAAAAAAACATTTTTTAATTAATACATTTTTTTCACCCATCCCTAACTATAAAGTGTGTTAATTGATTTTTAGAATTATACATAGCTTCCATGAAGATATAACAGAAGGCAGGAGGGCAAGTTCAGCAGCTGTTCTATAGTTCACTATGGAGTTTTGATTCATATGGAAGTCAGACCCAACTTTGTTTTTCATAGCCTTAATGTTGACAAGACAGCTTGCTTGCCTAAATTCTATCCAATTCTAGATAGAGATCACTGCAGATCATGTTACCTGGACTATACCTATCCTGATGATGACTAGCCAGTCTTAGAAGTGACCATATTGCCCAGTCTATCTGCTTAATGATGAATTAATTATACACATGCTGCTTTATCTATATAATGTATCATGTTGTGTTTATATAAAGTGCAGCTGATGAGTTATCTTAAATAATTCCATTAAATGACATTTTAAAAGACATATATATAGAAAATGGTATTACTTTAAATCATTTATTTAAAGAAAATGACATTTAAAATGTATAATTTGAAAGTAAAAGAAGTAAATAATTTTTATTTGAATTAAAAAAAATCTAAAAATAAGAATGGATTCATCCACAAAAGTCGACTGGAAAACAAATAAATTTGTTAAAGTATTTTTTAAAGATGTTTATAATTAATTAGCTAAGAATAACCTATTAAAAATAATTTTTATTATGAACTGTCAAAAATGTGTTTTTTTTAAAAAAAACTTTTACTGACTATAATAGAGAAGCTAATTAATAATTTTAATTCATATCATATATATTTTATGTATACACATGTTATACGTGTGCAGTTATGTGGAAAATATATTTTTAATAATTTTATTTTGATAAAATATCGTGGTATAAATATCAGTGTGCACATATTTATTTCTATATATAGACACATACATGTTAAATCTATCATTAATTATGTATTATAAGAAAATGAATTTCATTTCTATGGTAATCAGTTATACTGCATGTCTATGCAATGATATACATGTGTTATGTAAACCTTGTATGAGGTATCTGCATCATTAAAATGTGATAACTTAAAATTTATTGTATTATCTGACAATTTAAATATGTTAATCAATTAATATATTGCATGTCTATGCGATGATATATATGTTTAAGTACACCTAGTACGAGGTATTTCTATCATTAAAAAGTGATAATTTTAAAATATCAGTTCATTTTATACTATACTGTGTTTGTGCACTCATATACATATATGTTGTGTATAAGCCCATTATAGTGTTGGTATCATTGAATATGATTAAAATTATTTTATGACAATTCAAATATGTTCAGAAATTATGTCACGTCTGTGTGCTGTTTTAAGTAAACCTATTGGAACATATATATAAACCACAATGTAATGACTTTTTTGTATATTAATCAAAATCAGAGGATTTATATGTGTATAGCCATATTCTAGAGACTTGATGTCATTTTTTTGTTTGTTGTTGATAAACTTATATTTCATTATTAAAATTATTCCAGTGAAATTAATTCTAAATACTTTAGAATATTATATGTTGCATCATCTCTTGATCATAGTAACAGTTATAGAGCCCACGTTCTCTTAAGCTAGATTCATGCATAATGGTCTATTATATGAAAAAGGAGTATATTAGTGTATGTGCATCCAGTTGATAAGAATCCTGGGTTGTCAAGAGGATATTCTTTAAAGTCCATGCAGTCTCTATTATCAGAATTTAAGTTTATAGTTGGCCAATACACTAACAGTATTAAGTTGTCAGAGCATTGATGAGGATCAGCATGTTTTAATATACCAGCATTATTGTTTTTTAGTTATATATTCTGATGGATTAGAAGTTAAGTTTGTGCATCCAAATTATGTTTAAATAATTGCCCAAGCTGGCTAAAGCTAAATAGCCTGGTCTACAGGAGACCCATTTCAAATCCAGTCACCAGATTGACTGTTGATTTATTTTATTGTTGATCATTCATGACGATGGATAGTTATTACTTATTTATAATGCTGGTGAACTTATAATTATACTTATAATTACTCTAGCAAGTTAACTGGGCTGATCTCTATGATCTTAGAGCCATGTTTCATTCTCTTATAATATATAACATTATTTGAAATATTTTTAGTTGGTAATGAGTGCAATCACCCCACTTTCACCCCAATATCTCCATCCTGTTACAATATATCCATTTCTTATTCTTTGTATATATTGTTTCATTAGTCTTTTCTATACTGAGGATAATTATTTGAAATACTTGAAATGTAATAAGAGTGCCAAGCCTTCATAATCAATGAATGCAGGAAGGTTTGTGCATAAAATCTCTATCTAGTATCAACTCATCCAACATGCCCAGACTAGTTTTCTAGCTTGTAGTTTTCACTAGTGAAAAGCCTTGGATTTGAGAGCACTGCACCTAGATATTAGGATCTAATGCAACCCTCCAGCAGCTCACTGATGAAAGCCTAAGAAACTAGTTTGGGGATATTGGATAAGTAGGTACTAGATAGGGATTTTATGCAAACCTTCCTGCATCCATCGATTACAAAGGATTGCACTTGGTGGCACTATTGTATGCAGAGTCTTATCAACAGCATTTGTAAGCATATGAAATGATGATCATGTGATAGTTGAAATGTCCTTATTAAAAAATAACCAAAAAAACCTATCATAAATAAGGCAACTTGTTGGAATTTTCTATGATATCAGTGCTACTGCTTTTGATATTTCTAAAAAAATATTTGTAATAATGACAGGTAATAAACACAAATTATAAAGATCTGCTATCAAAATTGTAACTAACATGGAAGTGACATTCAAACAAATTGCCATTATATTAATATCTAAAATTTTAATAAATAAACAAAACCAAAATAGTTTCTTGATCGTTTTTATTTAAAAGCCAAACAAAAAAAAAAAACCCCTCAATCATTGTAAAGTAGTTATAACCAGGAATTTTTAAAGGAGCAAAATTTTATGCTGGAGATAAAAGTGCATCAAACAATAATAATGAAAAAATAAAAAGTAATAATACAAAAAAGAAACAAAAACAAACTAAACTTGGATTTTGGGCAGTTTTTTTTTTTAAATATATTTCATTTTTTAAATCATTTTTTTTTTTATTAATTTTTTCTACTAATATTAGCAGATTTTTATTTTATTAGCAAATATATTCAATTAGGGGTATCCTGAAAAAAAGTCAGGAAGCATTACCCCTCCTACATCATCAAACGATGGAATACATTGCAACAAATGGAAGAAAGGAAAATATTTGTCTTGCAAAGTTGGGAATGTAAAAAAAAATATATATATATAAAAAACACAATCAAATCAAACAAACAAATCAGTACCTTTATGAGCTGTCATCTCTCAATACGAAAGCTCTCCAAAATTATTTACATCTAGGAGAAATGTTTGTCCATACCTTAAAAAAAAAATTAACTGGCTAACTAAACTACTTTTTATACTTACATTAGATTTGTTTTTAATTCCTTTTTTTTTTCTTTCAGCTACATCTAATGTTTGATTTGGAAACTTTTGGACATAAACAATAGAACAATAGAATATACATATTATTACATTAATACTGTTACAGTTAAAAATTCAAACTTTTATAAATATTTGAAATACAGAAAATGTATAAATATAACTTTATTTACAAGGAGCTTCCATCGTTTTGTCACTGGCTGACCATTAGTTTTAAATGCCCCCTTCCAAGAATTAGTTGCATAGAAAAAGTAGACCTGTTCATAACGCTTACAGCCGAAACGAAAAAGTGATAGAACACAATGCGTTCATTATTTCTCTATCATAAGATGCACATTAATTATTGTTTTTTTTTTTTGACTCTGATGGGGAAAAAAGCATTACAAAATATAATTAACAAATTCAATAAATAAATAAAAATACTTCTCGCCTCTAAATGCCAACTAATAAAATTCCTCCATGCACATCTTTGATCAGCACAAAAAAAAAATAATAATGCTAGAGTATGCAGAAAATAATAATATACATATTCACACAAACATTTATGCCCCCTTATTTTTATGCTAGCAGCTAATATTTATAGAAAAAAATAATGCTATAGAAACGTCCCAAAAAAGAAGGGACAAAAGAATGATGAAGAAAAATGCATAGTCAACACAGAGTGAATCTCATATTGCAATCAGTTTTTTTAGAATTATATAAAAAATAACTGCATCTATCAACAATTTTTATACATTTTAATGACTAGATATTATTTCAAGGCACTGTGCATTCTTCTTCTGATGAATATTATTCATTAGAATAATTACAATTTGGCAAAAAATAATGCATACGCATTAACTTTATAGTAGACGTTCATAGAGGTTTTTATCAGTTCAGTTTCAGAGGTGAAGCTTACAAAGCTTAATACAAATATACAAAGTATAGAATGGAGATTATAATAATTCAGACCAATGTAAGGCTCAAGACATCCGGCCAAATTGAGAAAGCATAGAGTTGTCAGCTCTGCCTAATTTGATGTAGAAACAACATAAATGTGCCCTATGATTATTCTTTTGTTAAACTATTATAAAGTGATAAAATTGTTGCAAAATTAAATTGCTATATCCAAGACTATTTTGTTTTCTTTTAAAGAGAAGAGGGGCACATTTATGTTGAACAGATGATTTAATAGACAGGACTGTCAATTAAGAATAAAGAACAAAAAAAAACCAACCAAACAAACAAACAAAAAAAAAATCATTGCCATAAAAGTTTTCCACTTCGATTTAGATTCATAACGAGGTTAAAGTTTTTGAGCGATATAAGATTAATTAGCAGTAAAGTGCTGAATATGAGTTTCAATTGTTAGAAAAAAGCAACTATATAGCAAAGTGTCGTAAATATAATCCTAAGGTAATCAAGATGATGGTAATGTCGTAGAGTCGATCTGCATTCAATTTTGAAAAGATGAAAATGCGTTGCCTGCTCAGAACGTAGGATGCCAAAAGCCTAAAAGCGAAGTTGGTTTCACTTGTGGTCTTTTTACCATGGATTCTTCTTGATGTTGCTGAATTTTTTCTTTTTATCACAGATTAGTTCTTTGAAAATTCAATATAAATAAAAATATTGAAATTTTTATTTCTAGCCTAAAGATATGCTCATTATGAAGCTTATTTCTGATTGGCTAGCACCAATCATCATCGTCAGAGTCACTAGCTAGTCCTGTAGTACCACTGTGTGTGTTTATTCTGTCCCTTTCTCGCTCCCGCTCACGTTGAGCTTGTCCGGGTTTGTAACCGTTTGGAACAGTGGAAGAGGATTGACGTGAAAAGCCACGACCTGTGGCTGCAGCAGTCTCAAAAGTGAATAGATCCTCATGCCTACTTTCACTAAATCTATTATCTATATAATGTTGTGGATAACGTTCTCTATCTCTGCTGGCTTGGCGCCCTGCTGATGTTTGATTGTTTAAAATATGATTGTTGTTTATGGGCTTTGAAATAGAACTCCCTAAAGGAGGCGAAGACCGTTCTCGTCGATGTTCTGTTTGTGGCATTTGTAATTTCGGCACATGAGTCGGAGATGCACTAAGTTTTGGAAAATTTATGCTACCCGGAGATTTGGCAGGTTGAGGAACTGTAGGGGATCGAGCGACCTGAGGCATACTTATAATTTCTTTTTTTGAACCACTAAGATTCAATGTTGATGGTTTTGTTGGTGTTGCAGGTAATCTCCGTCCCATTTTCCTTTGAGGTTGGGGACTTGGACTAGGACTCCTAGAACGCTGCTCTAATTGTGTTGTACCATAGTATTCATTTCTACTAGACGTCGGGGTAGGATTTGGACTAGGACTACGTGAACGCGTTTCTAAAGACGTGGATTTATAAATTGGTTCTCTACTACCGCTACGGCTAGGAGAAGGACTAGGATTGGGAGAGCGTTCTACTTGACGTTGGGGCTGTAATGGTGGTCTTCCCCTGCTACGACTGCGACCACGATGATGTGAAGGTGGTGATGTAGGAATATTTAAGCCTGCCTCTTGATCCCGATCCCTGTCTCTATCCCGATCTCGATATCTTACTACAAAACAAACAAACATAAATAAATAAAATTAATAATATGTTTAAATGAAATAAAATTGAGAAATGACCCAACTAAGTGTTTCTTTAATTTAGGAGACATTTTAAAATATCTTTTACAACAAAAAAGATACATAATAAAAATTGTTACACTTATTTGGGAAAATCCCCAATTTATCACAATAAAAGTATGCTTCTAAGCTGTAAATAAATTTTTTTAAAAAAAGAAGATAAATAGAAATACTTTTATGATAGAAATATTAAAGTAGAATTATCTTATTACAGAATATAATAAATTATAAAATAAAAACAGTGACATTAATTAAAATCAGAATTAAAAAATTACTAGCTCAGAAGCAATTAAAATAAAAAAGATAATAATAAAAAATAATTTCAAAGCTAAAAAAATTAATGCTCAGCAGGTCAGTATGATGCCACACACACACAAAATGAAAGAAGAAAAAAAGTGATTGAGCTTAGAAGAGGACAATAAAGCTTAAAAAGTAGGTACAATCACCATTTTTTTTTTCATAATATTTTAAGAAGTCAATGGATTGTAAAATAGGTATTAAAAAAAAGCATAAAGTTAAATATTACCAGGAGTAATGTAGGATTAGAAATATTTTTCTAAACAATATTGTTTTAAAAAAAAAATTTAGAATTGAATAGCTACAAAATAAATATTAAATTTAATATTCTGTTTAAAAAAAATGTAAATGTTTAATAAAAAATTAAATAAATTATATATTGCCTGTGGGCTTCATCAATTAAGATGAGAAAATACAACACATTAAAACTGTAATAAAATTTTATTTTAAAACTATATGAATTCAATCTCTACTTCATATCTATCTAAAAAAATTAAGTTGTTGAATTAAATAAATAAACAACATTAAATGTTGGATTTTATAATCTAATAAAATACAGTTGATGGTTCACGATAAAATAAGTATGATTATTTCTATCATAACAATATGAGTATGACTTTTTTTTTTTAATTTGTAAAGAAACTTATTTCATCACAAATGTCAAATATGTTTTGTTAAATTATAAAGTTCAATTTTCTTCTCCAGACTATAAACATACAGGATCATCCAGAAACAATTCTTTGATTTCAAGTTCAATAATCTCAAGTAAGCATAAATAAATTATATGCCATTTGCTGCTTTAGCCTATGATTTTATTAATCAAGCACTCATTTAAAATGAAAACGCCATGCCAGAGTTTACAAAATGCCTCTATTTTATGGATTAATTGACTGTATGTTTTTTTTAAGTGTCATAGCATTGGCCGGGATGCGAACCCGAAACCCGGGCAACTGCCTGCAAGTGCAAGGCAGTCGCGCTGACCTCTCGGCCATCAATGCGAGACATTGACCGTATATTGCTTTGAAAATAAACAATTTTACTGGCTTTTTATGCTATAGGGAAAACAACATTCATTAATCCATAATGTTGAAAATTTTGAGCTTTTCATTTTCAATACCCAACTGATAAAATTCCATAGATTAGGGCAACAAACATAATGTAATTTATTGATAACACATGCATCTGTTAAAGCTGAATGTTATAATTTAGATAACCACAATCAATTATTTAATTAATGTAAAATCTTTCAAATTTATTTTTACCATTATTAAATTATAATGTGTGTTTGCAAATATGTGTACATATATATATATACCGTGGGGAGGATGCAGTATAGTGAATAAAATATTCAAATATATTTTAACAAATATTAAAGAAGAAAATACATTTATGTAAATATCTAAAAATTAATAAGCCTAATTAAAATAAGTACTAAAAATTACATCTAATTAATATTTAAACAAAAGTTTATGTTGAAAAATGCACATTAAGGGTAGTTAATAATGACACAATTAATTTCTATAAGATTAATTTTTAAAAGACAAACTTTTTATTATTATTTAGAATTAAGAACTTATACTAAGATAGATAAGTCACTAACCTGATCTACTATATAACAATATCTACATTCAATTGCTTTATTTTATATTATACCAACAATTAAAAGTGTAATCTAAAACTCTAATCGAGTTCCAAAACCTTTGTGCTCCTCAATCATGGTTAAAATTTATGTTTATTATAGGGTAGAATTCTAACTAAAATGTTTTTCAATGCCAATTCAAACCAAATCTTGAACCTATATATATTTTGTGAAATAATTATTCAGAACAAATGTACACCTTTTTCAAATATGACCATATTCCTCCGCTCTATGACTATTTATGTTTCATAAGCATACAATCAACCTAAAGCAATTGTTTAAAAAATATGTAAATATTTTTAATTTTATAATGTATCTGTGATTGTTCATGTAGTAAGAACCATGTGGCTTGCATGCTGCTCCATGATATTTGACAATAATTAAATATAATGTACTCAAAAGAAATAACAAGGAATGGTTCAACGCCTATGCTTTCAAATTTTTATCCAGAAACATTATGAAGAAAACCTGACAATCAACATACTACTTCAGTTGTGCATTCTCATAGCTTGAACTTTTATTAGTATTAACATTTTCCATGAGTTTTCATTCTTGAAAATAAATATCTGAAATCATCAAAACATGAACAATATGTTAAATACATTGGAAGAAATCAGTTCAGTTATCATGGTTATGTAATATTTAAATATGCATTTTATTATATATCTCATCAATAGACATAAATGATTGTCATTAATTCTTAATATTATTGATATCCCATAAAAGCTTAATCTTTGAAACAATTTTAAGTTAGATGTAGAAATAAATCAAGTATACTCACATAAAAATGCTGCACTCTTCAAATTTGGATCATTCTTCATCAGAGTTGAACAACTTATTGTATTGTCTATATCATTATCATGTTTGCGTATATAATTTGTTATTAAAAAAGATTTTTAATATATATATATTGTAAGGGTTACTTACAATCCTATTAATATAACCTATCCAAATGTAATATCAAAACATAAAAAAAAAATATAAATGTAAGTTTATAATTAGTAAGCTTATTATTTATGATAGACATATGTATATATCTAAATTAATTTAAGCCTTAAAATCTTAAGTTAGAAGAACAGATATTTAAATAGTTATTAATGAAATTAATAACTTTAAAATGATTATTTTACTATTTTAACACATATATAAATAATTGTTTATACTAATTGAATTTTATTAACTAATATGTAGGCTTAGAGATAAACTCAGGTTAATGTCGTATCTTAGCAACTAAAACAAAATAAATAGAATTTAGAACACCATTATAAATTATAATTATTTTAGCAATAGGAAAATATTAAATCACGAAAAGCAAATATATATGCTACCGGAAGTCTATTCCAGTATAAAAACCAAACCAAATTTTTAATAATTTAATCCAATCTTGTGCTAAGGAATTAACTACTACACTCGTTTGTTTTGATATGCTGGAAATACAAATATATCAAAAGAAGATGGATTCATATAAGAATTTTCTTCGAAATAGAAATTTCATTTTAAAAGAACTCTAGATCCATTCAATAAAAGGAGTCGATAAATTATTCATGAATTTCTTTGTTTATATTTTAAAAACCTAATTATCTACATAATTTCATTTATAAAAGTATTGAAAATATATTGTGTCTAAACACCATTTGTTGTGGAATGGAATGCTGATGTTTTAACCAAAAAATGTAATTATATTTCCTACATAATGCCTAAAATATATCTGTATTTGATTTCATCAATATAATTTTCAATGAGAAATTATTTGGTAGCAAAGTAATCTGGAGAAGATGTCAACTATACATAATATAAGGAAACCTAATCAACAGAATATCTTGATTGCCTCTGCGATGATCGATGAACAAAGAATATGGAATTCCATTATTAAAGAACATTCTTCACCTCGTCATGGAAGGGAATATGATAAATTTTCTGATACAACATTTCAGATTTTATTTGTGTGTTATATACTTTTGACATCTAAATTTTATTTCTTTTGTTTTCAAAAATTGTTCGTGCTGGGAGTACTTCATCCCAGAAAATTATCTAAATGAAAAAAAAAAAAAATTTAGGTCTTCCATTTTTTTTTTTAAAAAATAAGGGACATTGATGGAGGTAAATTTAAGTCTAACTCAATCTGGAGGTAAGAGTTTGTCATTCTCCAAATTGAATCTATACATGACAGAACAGAATTTTGTTTATTACTAATTTTAATTAACATAGTAATATTTGTTATAATTTTTGTGTGAAAGATTATCTCTTTGCATGAAATTTCTTTATTTTATAATATGACTATACATAGAGGGATTTATTTATAATACTAATATTACTTTACAAGGATCTTATAATGTGAATCATTTGTGATATACATAATTTTGAACTAGTACTTAGTTATATTACAATTCTGAAATTTAAAATTTTTGGTTTTATAAATTATTAAAATGTATTTGTGTTATGATGTATATTACTATTATGGGAATATGGGGTTAATAATTAACTTAATAAATAATAGAAATATATGTAAGCACATGTTGTCATAAATTTTTATTTTTTTCGTTACACAAAATATTTTCATATTGTTATTTGTTAATAAACATGTTAAAATTGATTTTTAAATTCAAGTAAGTCTCTAATAATGGAAGCAAAATAGGACAGTAGCACAAATAGCTTAAAGAAAGAAATGAACCACAAGATGAATAACTTAAAAGCAAAAATGGTAACCAAAGCTGAGGTTAAGAATATACAAATAAATTTGGGGAAAGAAATGAAGAATGTAGAAAATAAATTATCTGCCGGAATGGAACACTTGACATTGAATGTTGATATTGTTCAGAAACAAAGTAAACAATTGAAACAAGAATTAGTAGAAATAAGGAAAGAAATTGAAGAGAAAGACCCAAGATGTAAACAAAGATTTGAAGAATTTAGAATCAATATCCTGAATTAAATAAATCTTAAGTTTGGTGAAATAAAATCAAGGCCATGAAGATTTTAAGAATGAAGTGCGCATAGGACAAGAAAGACACCAAGAACAAATTAAAGAACTCATCAAAATGCAAGTAAAAATAGATCAACTTTATTTACATCACAACACAAAAGATGAAATATAACATAAAGTTATAGAAAAATGGATCATAAGATAAAATGCATAGAAGATAAATTATCTACCAACGGAGACACAAAACATTTTAGAAAAGACCAACATAAAAAAGATGATCAGGTCAACCAATTGAAAGAAACAGTCCAGGCAAGATTCGAATCTGAATTCCAATTATGCCAATAAACACCAGCAATTAAAATACAACATAATGCTGATGATCAAATAATTATGATGAACAGAAATGAAGATACAAACAACTTAGAAATCGCCCTCAAAGAATGGAATAGAATCAGTAATCAACATCAAGTACCTGATATGCCACATCAAGAACCATCAGGGTTAGAAGTATCTCAATTTGATTACAATATGGATGGAATAATACCTAATATATATCATACTGCTCAAGATGTACACATACCTATTGCACATACAAATTCATCAGAAATGACCAGTATATGGAACAATATGTCAGAAATTAGTGCCATCAATCAATTCATGAAGTTAAAGATTTTTAAAGGATTTGCCAATGAAGCACCAATTGAACATCTAAGAAGTCTTTATATTTTTTTGTAAATTGTAATCTGACTGAAGGTGAAAATCTGATCATAGCATACAGCCATCTCCAAGGCAATACTCTGATATAGTGGGAATCATTATTGCAGATGCCATCCACCTTTGAAAATTATCAGATATTATTGGTGAAAAATTTCTGGAACTGTGAGAGACAATTGTTCCAGGAAAAATACAAATACCAGGGGAAACTTTAACAAAATTCTTTACGTCAGGTTACAAAATTGGTCGCTCTTAACACCATTTAAGTGAAAATGAAATAATTAGAATTGTCAAGAGAAATTTACACTTGTGAATCGAACAGTCTCTCCTATGTACAAACCCTAAAAATGTTGAACAAATGGGAGTTGCTTAACAGTATTGATTTAAATACAACCAATATAACCAATGGAACCCCAGAAAAATGTAAAGAAGATGTAACTGTCAATGCTATTTATTAAAAGCAATGGAAGAACAACAATGATGTTAATCACTGGAAGAGTAAAGCTATACAAGAAAACCAATTATACTTATTACCACCAAAGAAAAATTGGACAAATGTTAACAAAACCACAAACAGTCCGATTAATAATCCAAGGAAATTTCCAAAACCAGGTGTTAGTAATTTAACACCAACTATAAATAAAAAATCAAACTAGAAAGGTGCCTGAGGTTAAGTTCCTCACTTCAAGAAACCAAAATAACCTTGAGGAACACATGTAAAATCTCTGTTCGAGAAATCACTAATATGATGTGTTCATGGGAAGATAAAGCACCTAAATATGCTTTACATAGCTGCCCAATGATAGAAAGTTTTCTTTGAGGGTTTGCTAATTAAAGCTTTATTAGATTCAGAGAGCCAGATTTCAGTGATAACAAATCAATTTTATAATGAAATCTTAGGCAAAAATCCCAACAACATTAAAACCTTATCATTAAAATCCATCTGTCACCATGGCCGATAGCAAGAAAGCTAAGCTAGCACAAAAGCAAATTTGGATTGAAATTAACATTGGCCAAACAATCTTCTATCATGTGTTTTTAATATTGATGGTTTAATCCATAACATTATATTAGGGGCAGACCATTTGAACACATGTACTATTGATTTTTCTAACAAAACTGTTAAGATAGGTGATGAAATCTTAGAGATGACATTGCTTCCAAGATATGATCTATTAGAAGTTGATTGTATTATATCTAATATCCCAGAAGCACTTATAGACAGTAAAATCGCAAAATCCAACTTGCTTGATAGCGAAAATATATTAAAGTTATGATCTATTATTAATAAATTTAACCCTATCTTTTTGGAGATATCAGAAGTAATAGATGATTTTCAACATAGAATCAAGCTAAAGCATGACCCATCATTTCAATTTAAATTGTATCCTATTCCATACTAATGTCATGAGGAAATATCAAAGCAGATTAATAAAATGTTAGATTGGGGTATCATTTCCAAATGTTCTTTATCTTACTGAAATCCATTTTGTTTAGATGCTAGACAACTGAACAAAATTAGTGTCCCTGACAGAAATATTCCACTGCCCATACATGAATTACTCATGAAATTTGGAAACAAAAAGGTGTTTTCCACTTTTGATCTAACATCCAGCTATTGACAAATCGAACTCCATCCAGATGATCGCCAATATACTGCTTTCCGATATGAAGGTTTTACTTACAAGTTTAATAGGATGATATTCGTATTGATAAACAGTGATGCTTGCTTGATAAGATGCTTGGATAAAACTCTATCTCCTGAGATTAAAAAGATCATAACTATTTATGTAGAAGATGTAATTATTGCATCTACTACAATTGAAGAACATCTTTAACATCTAACCATATTCTTTAAAGAGTGCTATCTGAAGGGCATCAAAATTAACTTCAAGAAAAGTACTTTAGTTTCTAACTAGGTAGTTTTCTTAGGTCATATTGTAGGTTGCAATGGGATAAGACCTCATCCAGATAAGGTTATTGCCATTCAAAACTTCACTAAGCCAACAACTAAAAAACAAATTCTATCATTTTAGACCTGTATAACTTTTGTAATTGTTTCTACCAGAAGTTTTCAGACCACATGGAATCATTGTTAAAATTAATCAGAAAAGGTAAACGATGGAACTGGATCGAAGAACAGGACAAGGCATTCGAAAATATTAAAACGGTTCTTAAAGCAAACCATGTTAGTTTTCCCTGATTTTAATAAACCATTCATTGGTTTTGGAATGAGGGTAACTTTATCCCAGAACCAGGAGATGACTAACCAGGTGTCCTTTTTAGCTGACTCTTGTAAAGTCCAGAAATAAATTACATGGTTACTGAGAAAATAGTGTGGGCCTTCCAAAGTTTTGACAAATGCTACTGGAATCAGAGGTGATAGTGATCACAGATCACAAAAACCTCGAATTCCTGAATCACAGTTATCTGACCAACAGTCATCTAGTCAGATGAAGTTGACTGTTACAGGAATTCAATTACACCTTATGTGTAGATCAGAACAGAATCATTTATCAGTAAAAAATGCCTATAATACAAATGTCAATTTAATGACAAATAGTAATATAGAGAATAATTTAGAAAACTTACCAGAATTACAACTATGCAATTAAATCTAACCATAAAAGCCCTAAAAGGAGTTTTGAATATGCCAAAAAAAATCTTACATACTATAAGATAGAGAATCAGATGTTATTTTATAAAGTAAATTTAAATAAGGATGAGTGGAGAGTAATCATATTTAAAATATTATGTACCCACTCATAAAATGTTAACACTGTTTATATGGATACATTGGTACCCATAAAACCGAACACACCTTAAAAACTTGGTTTTACTAGCCAAAAATGTATATAAACATCTTAAAATCTTTAAGAGATTGTCCGAGCTAAGTCAGCAAACCAAAATTATAGTGATATTTTAAAACCAATTATACCAAAAAGATCTGAGATCTTAGCTATTGACTATTATGCGCCATTACTACCATTTAATAAAAAGAAATATGTATTAGTCACATATAATCTCTTCTCAAAGTACATTTTGGCTTACCCAATACCCCAAGCTAATACCAGACATACAATCAAGGTATTAGGCACCCTCCAATTCTTAAAGGAAAAACTAATACCATTATAACAGATCATGGTACACCTTTCTTATCTAAAGAATGGAAAAGATGGGTGGAAAAATCTTAAATCAAACATGTGCTATACATCCATTAGGAATCCACAATCAAACCCCCATGAACGCATAATGTGGGAACTCAGATGTTTGTTTAGGATTTACCTAGAGGATGAGCATAAAGAGTGGTAAGACAAAAGGAATGTGTAGTCAACTATATCAATTGGAGCATAAATGAATCAACAGGATTCACACCTATTAGACTACACTTTAACCAACCTATACCTATTCTATTTAATAATTACAAACCACCAGTTGTTTGTCACGAATACAATTCTGAAAAAGACAGACCAAAAGCATATATCCAATTAACAGCTAAAGCTAATAAAAGAGTCAAATATAAAAAGAAAATACTTATAAATTTAAAATAGGAGACAAAGTGTTTGTTAAAATAGCACACCCAAGCAATCCAGAAGGAAAGTATCATAAATTCTATCACCAATACAAGGGACCTATTTCTATTGTAAAAGTCCACCTCCAAATGCATTTTGAATAGAAATGAATGGAGGGTTAAAAGGAACATACAACACATGTTGCTGAATAGATATGTTTTAATTAGAAAAAGAAATGAGATCAAAAATAAGGTCAATTAATTTATGATGAGAGTAGATCCAAATAATTCTAAAATAATTACTGGGATACTTTAGAGTCAATCAAGACTGAAGAGATGATTCATGTAAAATGAACCCTCCAAGGTTTAATTATTCCTTTTGAGAAACCCAATAAGTCTCAACGAAAGGAGTAGGATAAAAGGATAATTAATTAATTATGTGCCTTTTATTATTGGCTTGGGCTCTTTGAGTGGGTTAGCTGCGCATCAACTGATGTGTTGTTTTCTTTCTTTACTGACATAGAAAGTATAAGCATGATGTCAAACAAAATATGGGCAATTGATAGCTCTCTGTCATGTGATTCCAAAAATGTCTACCTCAAAAAAATCTGTTGAAATTTGGATTTTTGGCAGTAGTTTTAATCAAGGAAGGTATTTAATTTCTTTTGTTTTTTGATAAATTTTGTAATTATCATGAAGCGATAAAAGACAAAAAAGATTTAATGGGCTGCAAGTCAACATTTCTCGGGTGTTATTCACAAACAAAGCCTACAATGGAGCTTCAACATAAAGACCCATAAGTATAAAATTTTAATTTTTTTAATAATATTTGATTTTTTTTTTATTTTTTGAAAAAATTATCTTTTTTATTAATTTTAGTTTGTAGTTATTGGGTGTTAATATAAATTATATATTTATTTACGCTCATATAGAATTCATATCTACTGTAATTTTCTAAAGTTCTAATCCACTTATTTTATAAAAATAATGATTTGAAAAAGTTTAATAATTTATTATTTATAATTGTTTACGTAATATGTTTGTGTTTATAAGTAATGAGTTACAAAACTAATAATCAAATGTATAGAAAGATACATTTATTTATGCTCATATAGAATTCATATCTACCATAATTTTCTAAAGTTTTAATCCACTTATTTTATAAAAATAATGATTTTCAAAAAGTTTAATAATTTATTATTTATAATTATGTTTATATAATATGTTTGTGTTTACAAGTAATGAGTTACAAAACTAATAATCAAATGTATATAAAGATTGCATACACAGGCAAATAATCAAATTCTGATTCTTGTTTATGTCTTGATACTCATGCTTTGGAATCACTCTGGTTTTCCTATATGTTTCATCACATTATTTTCAAGTCTATAGCTAACAAATGGACTATGTGCAAATAAATTATATCTATGTGATACAATAAATATAACAAGATAGCATCACTTGTGTGCATATCACTGGTGTCCATAAGGAATATAAACATCACTGGGGTCCATAAAGAATATAAACATCACTAAGGTACACAAAAAATATAAAATGAAGAGATGAAAGTCATTTTATCAGTGATATAGACAGTAGCCTACAATTTCTAGTTTTAGATAGACAAGAAGCCAATTGCTATGATGATTTCTTTTGTATCTTTTATTAGGATGAATCTTTTTCTTTATAGATGCCTTTGACATTGGAACTTTTGGGGTACAAGATAAAAATGAAGAATTCATATTCGACTTCTTTTGGAGATTGTGAAGTTATGGATTATCTCATGTAAGACATGTTATACATGTTTAGAAAGATAATTTTGTGAGGAATACAAAGAAATTATCACTGAAGATGTAATTCGAATTTTAGTTAATGTTAATTTCCAAATTATGAACAAACAATAAAATAATAATTATTTCGGATGTGAAAATTTCCTTTTTTCCTTATTTTTTATATAGTTATCACTATTTACCTTATGCTTATTGTTTGCTTTAGTTTTTCTAGTTTCTATTAATGTAATTTTTTTGCTCTAACATAATTAAAATTGAAGTTATTGTGAAAATTGTGTCTCAGGTCAGTATTTTAAAAAATTCAATATGGCGGTTTGGACCTAAACAATTCAATATGGCGATTTGGACCTAAACAGTTATAGACACATTACTGGTTGATCTCTTATTATAAAACCATTATAATAACTCTTATATAATTCTCATTTCAGTATGATAAAGAATGAAAATAAAAAGTAATAGTAAGATAGATTAGAATAAATAAGTTAGATAATTTCTTTTATATATATATAACATAACTTTACAAATCTATGCAGCCCTTCACACCCGACTTAAATTTAACATGATTTAATTAAAAGTTTAGCTTAACAAAAAAAAAAATATCATAATAAACACTTAAAAGAATGGAAAAAATAAATTAATGGAGATAATTAAAAAAAAAAAATACATTCAATAAAAATTATTAATAAATGATTTGGTTTGGTCAGATAGGAATTTCTATTGAAATACTGGAAAAGTTTTAGAATTAAAGTTCACTAGGTAGAGTTCTTACTGTTTTAAAATACTGGAAAAGTTTTAGAATTAAAGTTCATTAGTTAGACTTCTTACTATTTTAAAAAGTCCGTACTTTCTAGTTGCTTGTAATTTGGAAGGTGTTAACTCCCACGACGTCCTGAGGAGATCAGTATGCAGTTAGCTGTTGGTCCTTTACTGTAGCTGGTATTTTATTGCCGGGCCCTGGGGTCCGCAATATGGGAAAATGATATTTCATTTCTTTTTTTTTTTTTTAGAAAAACTGAAGGAATTGAAAGTGTGTCTTTGCAATCCCTTCTACTCCAACTCTCCCGGACTTAATACATATAGCACACCTAATATTTTATTTCCATTTTTTTTCTTTTTATCTTAAATTTGTGGATAAACTCAACATTATGTCATGATGATCCTTTTGCTGAGGTCCGTTTCCTGAGGGATTTCTTTTATTGGCTATTCTGTTCCTATTGTTTTTTCTCTCCTATCTGACTTTACTTATAAATTTTGAGATGCCCAAGGTCTAGTTTACTTTAACTAATTGAAAATAATCACTTCCATTTTACACAATAACATTAATTAAATTATATACATTCTTAAAGATATATTTTTATCTTTAAATTTTTAAGTTTTTTTTCTGAAAATTTAGTTTTAAAATACTTTTTTTTAAATAAAGTTTTCTTTTAATAATTTTCCATCTGTGCGATTTTATATATATACGAGTTTAGATGACTTAATTTTTAATTTTTAAAAACAAATTTTTATTTGCAAACTTTTTATTTTTAATTTTATTTATTAGAATGTAACAGCATGCTGCCCATTACAATATATACCAACATTCTTCAGGATGAGAGAATTGTAAGAAAATCTTTGCGAATTAGATAATGACACTCACTATTAAATCCAACTTATAATTTTATATAAATACCCAAATTATATACAACAATATAACACATTTAAGCAATTAAAGTGTTAAAATTTTCTTATTATAATAAAAAAAAAATTTAAATCTTTTACGGGAGAGAAATTGTAAGGGTTATTTACAATCCTATTAACATAACCTATCCAAATGTAATATCAAAACATAAATAAAAAAAAAAATGAATGTAAGTTTATAATTAGTAAGCTTATTATTTATGATAGACATATATATATCTAAATTAATTTAAGCCTTAAAATCTTAAGTTAGAAGAACAGATATGAAATCAATAATTTTTAAATGATTATTTTAACATATATAAATAATTGTTTATGCTAATTGAATTTTATTAACCAATATGTAGACTTGGAGATAAACTCAGGTCAATGTTGTATCTTAGCAACTAAAACAAAAAAAAAAAGAATTTAAAATCCAATTATAAATTATAATTATTTTAACAATAGGAAAATATTAAATAACAAAATCGGAAGTCGATTCCAATATAAAAACCAAACCAAATTTTTAATAATTTAATTCAATTTTGTGCTAAGGAATTAACTCTTACACTTGGTTTGTTTTGATATGTTCGAAATATAAATATATCAAAAGAAGATGGATTAATAACTTATAAAGAATTTTCTTCGAAATAGAAATTTCATTTTAAAAGAACTCTAGATTCACTCAATAAAAGGAGTAGATAAATTATTCCTGAATTTCTTTGTTTATATTTTAAAAACGTAATTATCTATATATTTTCATTTATAAACCATAGAAATTTAGAAGATTGTTCTAAAGAGAAATTTCTTCAAAATATTTATTTAAATTGAAATTAAATATTTTAAGAAGATATAAAATTATTGAAAATGTATTGTGGTTAAACATCATTTGTAATGGGATGGAATCCTGATATTTTAACTAAAGAATGTAATTATATTTCCTACCTAATGCCTAAAATATATCTGTATTTCATCAATATAATTTTCAATGAGAAATTATTTGGTAGCAAAGTAATCTGGAGAGGAAGATGCTAACTACACACAATATAAGAAAACCTAATCAACAGAATATCTTGATTGCCTCTGTGATGATTGATGAACAAAGAACACGGAATTCTATTATTAAAGAACCTTCTTCACCTCATCATGGAAGGGAGTAGGATAATATTTTCCTAAACAATATTTCAGATTTTATTTGTGTTATATACTTTTGACATTTAAATTTTATTTCTTTTGTTTTCAAAAATCGCTCGTGCTGGAAGTACTTCATTCCAAAAAATTATCTAGACAAGAGAAATAGAAAATCATTATGTTAAACATTTTTAAAAATGTTATTTATTTAATAAAATTTAGGTCTTCGCATTTTTTTTAAAATAAGCAACATTGACCAAGGTAAATTTAAGTCTAACTCAATCTGGAGGTAAGAGTTTGTTATTCTCCAAATTGAATCTATACATGACAGAACAGAATTTTGTTTATTACTAATTTTAATTAACATAGTAATATTTGTTATAATTTTTGTGTGAAAGATTATCTCTTTGCATGAAATTTCTTTATTTTATAATATGACTATACATAGAGAGATTTATTTAGAATACTAATATTACTTTACAAGGATCTTATAATGTGAATCATTTGTGATACACATAATTTTGAAGTACTTAGTTATATTATAATTTTGAAATTTAAAATTTTTAGTTATTGTTTTATAAATTATTAAAATGTATTTGTATTAAGATGTATATTACTATTATGGGAATATGGGGTTAATAATTAACTTAATGCTATAAATAATAGACATATATGTAAGCACGTTATAATAAATTTTTTTTATTTTTTTTTTGTTACACAAAATATTTTTATATTGTTACTTGTTAAAAAACATGTTAAAGTTGATTTTAAATTCAAGGAAGTGTCTTATTTATTTGATTTATTTAATTATTTTACCAAACAAAATATTGATGAATGCATAAACTTACATATATCATATCAAATTAATATATTAGCATATTAAATAAGTTAGTTTCAGAATAATTTATTGAAATAATTTCTATTATGGTGTGTTGATGGTAATGACTGAAGAGAGATAAATGCAATATCTGCCCTAAGTTCGAATTTAGAGTATAACGGAACCATCAACAGAGGTGTAGATTGGTTGAATTAATCTAAGTTGCATCGGTATTGAATGATTTGATTTAAAATTATCTTGTTTAATATGGATTCAATTTTTGATTATAATTATATTGTTTCATCCATGGCATCTTATATGAAGACCCTTAGTCTGACTACAGTTAGATGCAACCACCTCGATTCCTGAAAAAGTACTGTACTGTTACAATATATAAATGTAATCTAGTTTTATTTATGACAAGAATACTACTTATAATATTTTATCAGGCCATTCAACTATAATTTCATAGAAATGTACTTATTTTCCATTCATTGAATGGCTGTTATTATAATTCAATATTACCAACGAAATAATATGATCTTTGCTTATAGATTATTTTTAAGTAACAAATCTATTACTCCTATATCAGTCCTGCCATCTTGCTGAAACTTGAATAGTCAAGATGCCAGAACTAGGTCCAAAATTTTTCATTCATGAAAGACAAGCTAGAAACTAATCTAGGGATATCAGACAATGGATAGGGATTTAAGCATTAGCAGATGGCATCTAATAATTACTCAAGATTATACAAGGTGTAGAACTGGAGTAGGAGAAATAAAATTTACTACACAATATAATCAGTCCAATACAAAATGCTATTTGAGTCATTCAATGCCTTTTTATTTTTATCTTTTTCAAGTTTAAAATATTTTTTTCTTTTAAAAATTCAATTACCCTATCACTCTTTGGTTCTTTGATGCAATCATCATCATCCTTTGCAATGATTATCAATCCAGTGCAGAATCTCTCCAATATTACTCCAATCCCCAACCTCTTTTCTCTGCTCCATGCCAATAAACCTCCTTATTTCATCAATCTATCTCACATGTAGTCTCTATTTATAGTCTCTTCAATCTCTTGGAATAAAATTTCAAACATCTGTGTATTATCGTCCAGCCCAGCTCCATTTCAATCTCTTAATTCTTTCAATGATATCAATGATACCTGTTTGATCTCATTACAAACATACATCTCTTCATATTTTTTTTATTGTCTGGAGACTTTGTATTACACTTGTGTTAAGGGTACATAATAGATACATAATACATACATTAAAAAATCTTTCTTTTCAAATACATTGGTATATTTCTTTTTAATATTGAGGTATTTCTACTAAAAGCACTCAGCCAATGTTTAAATCTACAAGTAATTTCATCCCCATTATGTTTCCATCTGTGTTAATAATCTGACCAAGGTATTTGCAACTATTATCTTCTAATTCATGATTATCAATCAATTTTCTTCTGAGAAATTCTACTGAACATTATTTTACTCTTTTTAGTATTTATCCTTAATCTTATTTTAATCTTTCTGAAGCTCTGTATCATTATCTTCAAAATCATTCACATTCTATACAAAATATAGATGATTTGAATAAATTTCTATTTGCTTTTACTCCCTTAGTTTCAAATTTTAACCTACAAAATACATCTAATATTGCTGTAAAAAGTTTTGAAGATATAAAATTACAATGCAATCTAATCACTGCTGTTGCATTTTAATAAATATTCTTCAGAATATAACAATACCCTTGGTCTATATCTTGATGATCCAATGCTTTAATCACCATAAAAATGCTTATATAATCAATTCCATCTTTTCTTCTTATTACAGAAATAATTTTGCTTACACTTTTGAAACCTATTTTCTTCTATAACTTCCTTTGCTAATTCACAATTATTTTTTCTTATATCATTATTGATTCTTTTTTAATATCATTTTATAAACTTCTCTTTGATGAATTATTTTTATATATTTTCATATTCCTTCTTTTTATTATGTAGACCCAATAGAAAATTTCCCGGCAAATTGCTGCTTTTTTTTCTACCAGCCATCTTTATTATAGTTTTTTAATGCATCAGTTATTTTTTATTAATTTCATTCAAATCTGAATCATTTTCAAAATTTGTTTATAATTTGAAATGATTTATAAGTTCTAATTAAAATTTATTAGAGTATTTCTAAAAATTAGAAATATCAACTGTTAATCCTATTTTTCTTAATAATTTTTATTTCTCTAATTTTGCATTAACACGTATTTTCCATATCACTGAATGATGATTTTTTATGGTGAATCTATTAAGAACATTACAATTTTTATATACATACTTCTTGATAATCAAAATATAATCCAATTCTGACATACCTTCATTTGGATGTTACCATGTCCATTTCGATGAGCATTTTCCTCAAAAAAAAAATTATAATACTGTATACAATTTTTCTTTTTCTACAAATTCCACAAATATGTGTCTACGTTCATTTCTATTACCATAACCATTTATCCAGAGCAATTTCATTTCTCAATCATTTACCAATTCTAATACTAAAGTCTATCATGGAAATTTTAAAATATTGTTTGGTCTGGTCAAAAGCATTTCATACATCCATATAAATATCTTTAGCTTCTTCATCACAATAAGAACTTGTTGGAACATAAATCTGAACTATTTGCATTTGGTATCTTCCATTAATTTGCATAAGTAATCTTGTAACGCTGTCTGATATACTATCAATTTCTATAATGGTATTATTCCACTTTTTATTTATAATAAATCCCTTCCACTTCTGTTTCCATTATTTATATCTTTGTAGTAGAGTACATATTCATTTTTAAAATCAATTGTTTCATCTTTGCTTGTAATTTCCCAAAGTTTAACAATTTCCTACTTAATATTAGACAGTTCTTCCAATTTGTGCATATTTATTTAACTTAAAAATGATCTGCATAAAAGGTCATCATTAAACGATAGTTGGGATCAGCAATTAGGAAATTCTTAATCTCTTCCGCCTTTGGTCACAAAGGATTGCCTGGGTCATAATTTAATTTTTTTTGACATGCTTATAAATATCTATTTTGAAAAGGATCATTCATGTATCTATTCATCCTGCCTTCAAGAAACCATAATTGATGTTTCAGTTGAAAAGAAAAATCATGGTGTTTTTTGATCTTAAACTCAAGAAGTAAAAAGGAAATAAACTCATCATACTAGTGATGAGTATTGGTGAGCAGCCCATTCACATTCTTTTACTATATGCATAATCACATATTAATAACAGCTGCAAGTAATAACATTTGGAGTGAACATTAGGAGTTTGCCCTCCTCAGATCCTTTAAGACCCAAATAAAAATTAAAGGCTCCCATTTCAGTTAACAGCAAATTCTTTATGTAAAACTGTTGATACAATAAAATCAGTCATACAATTTTAAAGTATAATCTAACCTCATTATTTAATGTTTAATATCTCATCACAAAATCCTTGTACTTTTTTTATCAGAATTAAATTCACATTAGGTAAGAGTAAAATTTGTACTTTCCAATTATAAATATATTTGTATACGTTTTACATTACTTTTACAATTTCATGAGACACATTAAATTTAAAATATCAACTAAATTTGAAAAAATATGATGTTTTACAGCAATATTGTCAAATACTAAAAAATAAAATCAACATAAGCTTTACATAGAAAAATATGGAGCTAAAAATTCAACAATAATAACATTTAATCAAAAGATCAGCAATCTGATTTTAAATTTAAAATATTTCTAATAATAACAAAAAACAGTTCTTGATTTAAGAAAATAAAATCAATTGATACTAACATTTATGTAAAATTACTATCTCATAATTTATAATCATAATACAATAAATATCAGAATTTTAAACTTGCATAGTAAATGGAAATAAATAAAATTTTCAAATTGTAACTAATTATAAGCCAATAAATCTATAAAAAACAAGGAGGCAATAAATATGAAAAGATTAAAAAATTTAAAAAAATAAAACCAACAAAAAAGTTACAATTTTAATTTTTTACTTTCCTAACACAGTACAAAATAAATTAGAATTAAAAAAAACAAAAAACTGTTATGTTGTATTACGATTAATATTAAGAAAAAATACGTTTGAAACTGTGTGTACTCCAGAAGTTAAAAGTGTTAAATAATTACATGTGAAAGTAAACAAGTAGATTTAATAAAAATGAAAATTAGAAATTACAAATGGTTTTTCATATAGATATTTTATTAAAAGCAAGGTGTAAAACAAGATGGAAGATCCGAATAAATAATTAATTAAATGAAGGATTAAAAATGTAAAGAACAATTTAATTAATTCGTTCAGAAATAAGCCCAGAATAATTTGGTGATTAAAATTGATAAGGAATAAACAATAGAACAAAAAGTAGATATAATCTAGCAGAGAAAGGACAGATTAGTGCGAGTCCTGATTTTCTGAGAGACTAAAGTGTAGCGCGAATTCAGAACAGGACCAACGATGGGAGGAGAACCAGATATTCGGGTCTGAAGGTACCAAAGACCGACCTAGGGTAATTATACAGACTATACCTGTCTTATTATTTTTTTTGTAAGCCTTACAGGCGCTAGTAGAACTAATGATAATTCTGTTTATAATTGTTATTTTTCATACTAATAAAATCTTGTATCTGTTAAGTGGGATGTCTTAATTTTATGGAAGAGAGTAATAGTTACTTGAATTAGGTGTATTTGGTTGTTTCTCGTAAGTAACATTAAATCAAGTACATCACAAAAACTATTTTTTTTTTGTGAGATATAAATCTAAATTAAATAAGTAATTTTTTGGAATAATCTAAATTTGAACACCAAATCAGAAATAGCACATTTTTTCACAGACAAAAATCAAAAACCTTATGCCTGAATTATTAAATAAAATATTTGTAAATAGTATTAAATGAAAATGTATTCTAGTTTTGAGTAAAATATGAACATTTCTATGAACGTGTTTGGATAGAATTTATTTTATATAGTGATGCTGCTAAGATAAAACAATGACATTTATTGTAATATATTTATTTATTGCAGAGAATCATACAACACAAAATGAAAAACTGATTGAGAAATAACATATGGACTACATTAGACTGATATAATTTAATGTTCATCTCAATTATAATAGTATATTATTAATATACCAACATTGTGGCGGAAAAACGAAGCCTATAAAAATGAAACAAATTCAATAGATGTGGATAAATCCCACCTATATTGCATGCTAAGATGAACTATGGAATTTCAAGCATAAAAAATATAAATGTCCTTAGGAAAGAGAAATGCTATAATAATTGAAATAGTTTTACGTTGTTTAGAAGAATTGAGAAATATGCAATCATTTTCATTTACAAGATACTTAAAAAAAATATTCATGCAATAGAATAAATATATTATTATATAAAAAATATAATAGAGAAGATTAAACAATTACATACAAAATAATTTGTTATTCATTTTTTATAAACTTTTCATTGAAATGTTATATATAAAATTAGAAGTGAGAATTTTCTGACATAAGAATAGGCACAATTTAGAAGTAATTTTTGAGGATTAGCTAATAGTAAATAAAATCATTCAAAGATGGAATGAATATAAACTTCCAAGGTAATTTGGTTTATATTGTTATCAATAGTAAGCAAAAGACAGGTCCCATACATCATCCAAAACACTTTCTACAAATCTTTTTATTTTTGTAACTGATTAATCACAATGATTTCTCACTCTCTTCTCTTCAGTTCTTTGTCTAAATATTTGCCTCAATCCAGTTCTCTTTCCTCTTCTTAATTCCCTCAAAAAACAAACATTTCTATTATTCAACATCTTTTTAAATTGACTTTGTTATTACAATATATCTTTTCAATTCTCTTTTAGATTCACATTTCAAGAACTCCCATTATTTCTTCTTCTTCCCACATCAATGTCTCTATATAAAAATAAAAACTACAAACATTTAGCTCTTTTTTAAAATCTAATTTCTAAATGTCTCACAATAGCTTTATTAAATCTATTTACCATTATGTTTCTCATCTTAATTTCTTCATCACTACTTCAGTGAGCAGTTAATCAAATTCCCAAGTACTTAAAGTATTAATCTGCTCTATAAGTTATAATCCAGCTATTATTATTAAACTTTTATTCACTCATTATTTTAATTGCATTTATTATCACAAATTTATTAGAAATTCTATCAATCCTACTAAGTGAAGTTCATTCTCATTACCAGCAAATCTGATATAATGAATACTATTAACTGAAATTAATTTACACATATAGCAATCATCCAAATAAATAATAAAACATGAGAAAAACAATAGCATTGTACACATCTATTTTTTGCTGCCCCCCCCAAAAAAAAAAAAACCAACAACAGAACATTCAGTGTTATAAATACCTACTAATTTATAGAAATTTTTTCTAATTCTTGCCAATTTATGCCTATCTTTTTCAGAATGTTCAATGAAATTGATCCTACCAAAAGTCTTTTCAAAATCAATGAAACAGATTATTACATTTTTTTCTCTTTCTCATTATCTTCATTAATGTCTCTATTTTAACTGTATCTTTTGTTTGTCCATCCTTTCTAAATACAAACTAATCTCAGATAAAAACAATTAATGTAATAGAAAAATGTATATTCAGGATTTTCACCAACATCTTAGAGGCATGTAAGATTAAGCTATGTCTCAGTTATTGCTGGGGGGAGGGGGAGGCAACAACTATTGCTACTTTTCTGAGGCATAAAATACATTACAAAAACCAACAGTTCTCTTTTTTCCTATAGCTGGTACCTGTTCAATTAAAATCGTATGAAACTTCCTTTTTTCTATTGCTTTTATATTACCATTCTTCATTATTATATAACTCATTTCATCCTTACTTATCAAAGATCCTTTTTCAGTTTTA
The DNA here is from genome assembly GCA_028023455.1 of Epiperipatus broadwayi. NCBI lineage: Eukaryota > Metazoa > Onychophora > Udeonychophora > Euonychophora > Peripatidae > Epiperipatus > Epiperipatus broadwayi. Next base: position 1,624,401 of record JAQFVV010006259.1, on the reverse strand, counting down.
ACAGATAAAAGTTTGTTATAATTGTCATTTAAATCACATATATTCTTCCAAACTTTTCAATCCAAACCTCCTTTTTTAATTGCTATTTCTAACATTAAATCCCAATTTTTCCATCCAAACTGTTTATTAATTCATACCTATCAATTTTAAGTCTGTTCACTATAAAGTCATCTCCTCCCCCAAAGTAAACATCAAAACTTAAACAAAAATAATATCTATAGATTGACTTTTATAAGCAAATGACAAAAACTAAAAGCCTACTATTATATTTTTACACCATATTACATATTTTTGAGTATTAATGGAATTAATTTATATTTGAAGATTAATTTAATTGAAGTCTATTGATTATTTTAAAAGCAGTGCCCATTATTTGGATTTATAAAATCAACCAATAGCCTTTTACTTGTGGATTGTCTATCAAAAATATCAAGAGGCTATTTATTTTGAAACATAAACCGGAAACTTCTTATAGAGAAAGGCTCATGCTTTTGAGTCAATCCATCATCTTTGCAAATCCATGGTACATATCCACTTAAAGATCTGAAAATTTTAAGAATGTGGAAAGCCAGATTTGCTTCATTTATGCCCTTGAACAAAAAGGGGAAGAAAATTATTGATAGTTCAGCAGTGTATTCAGGGTAAATGGACAAGAAAAAAACTATTTACTTCAAACTTCAAAACCAATTAAAATTTGTTTATATGTAAAAGTGAACAAAAGCATATTATCACATAAGCATTAATATTAGCTATACAATGTGTAGTTTTTGATTTTTAATAATGTAATAAAGAAGAAGTTTTTCTCTTTTCATACTTGTAAAAGATGATGGACCCACAACATACATAGTTGCTAGCCTTTGTGGTGTAAAACTGATGACTATACCAGTGACATCACAGTTTTATATAAAAAAGTACTTAATATTTTTTTTTTTTGGTTGAACTGGTGATGCTGCTGTTGATAGTGAATAATAAAAATAAATGAATTAATAAACGAAATATGAATGAATATATTTATATTATTATAAATTATCTGAATTTTTTTTTTCAGCAAAAACATTCATTATATTGTGTATTCAACACAGAATGCAAAATTAGTTTCAATAGGAAATATTGTGTATACTTGTTACAATGTAATACCACTTACCCAAGTAGAAGTGGATCTGATTTCAGTGAAATCAGCATTTATTACCTTGAATTTCAACTTAATCAATCAATAAATATACATCTATTTTATTTATGGATTTTCAAGTAGTTCATTTCATTCAATATTTTAAAGTAATCATCTAAGATTGTTTGTGCACTGATATAGCTCTGCTGAAGTGAGATATACTATCAAATAATCCAGTGAAGAAAAAAAAAGCTAATTACCTCAATTATTTATGAAGACAATACTATTTTTTAAATATTGTAGTAGGCTGCTCTACTAATGTTTTCACATATACATATGTATAACCTATTTGAGGTAATGGAAACAGTGACCAGCATCAATAAGTTAGAAAATCCTTTGACCAACTTGCTGAATGTGAATCCAACGTAGTAATTACCCAATTAATACTACAGATGAATGATCTCACCAAATACAATCCACACAATGACAAGCCATGATTGTATGACCAAGTTACTCTGTACTTTAAATTCGTTAGATAAATTATTTTTGCTTTTGATGAAAAAACATTAGATGGCAATAGCCACTAAAGTATAAAGAAAATATTTCTTAATTATGAATCTTTATTCTTAATAAATTAGCACAATCAGTCCATTCTTAAACTCCACTTTAGGCATATAATTTAATCTATTTTATATGTAAATAAAGAGAACTCATTATTATTGTATTTAACATGATATTAATAATTAATTCGTATATAAAATAAATAATAAATTAATTAACCTTTTTATTTTACATTTGTTACACAACATATGTACTATGCATGCTGTTTCAAACAATAGTATTTTCTATTACTTTAACCTTTACTATTGTCTTCAATAAAAGAATATAGCAATATTAAAAATCAAATATTTTTCTAAAGCAAAATGGTTGGGAAATGCTAATTGTCATGGTCAAAAAACAAAAATATACTTTCACAAATAACTATTTTTGTCAATAGGGAAGAGATGATTGTAATTGGACTGAAGAATAATTTCTTTTATAATATTTTTTTAAATATATTTGTGTGATTTTTATAAAAAATAAAAACACAATAAGTTTTCTAAAAAAACAAAAAAAATATTTGTAATTAAGTTTTCTTTAGTTGAATCCTTATCATTTAGACTTTTTCTTATTTATTCTGAAAATTCTTTGTTTTAAATCAGAATTAATTTTTTGCTCAAAGAATCTACAGCACAAAATTTATATAAATATTAAAACTCTTAAGAAAATAATTTTCTTATATTTTTTTAAATGTATTACAAAAAAGAAAAATTGAGATATTTTATTATCTACTGATATTTGAACTTTGCAAAAAAGGGACTTTACACAAAACATTATCCAAAATCAATTATGATTTAAATCTTAACTATATTATTTTTAAAATTTACATAATTATCTAAATGTGTAAATGTATATAAGTATAATTCCTTTATAAAAAAAAAATAAAAAAAAAAATACAAAAATAGTACGTACAAGTTACTAAAAAACATAAATAAATAAAACATTTTTTCCCCCAAAAATTATTGATATTTATTACTCCTGCTAACATCTTTTAAAAAGCAATTTTAAAATATTAGATAATTGCTGTTATTATTAGACTATACTACTATTTCTAAAATAAATAATAACAACAATCACAATAAAACATAGAAATACAAAAACAAAAAAACAAAGTGCATTTTCTTAAAAGATAATTAAAAAATAATAATTGCTACTTTTAGTAATGAGTAGATAATAAAATACACATTTGTTTTTTTTTTTTTCTACAGGATATATATATATATGATTAAAAAAAACGAATTGGATTTAAGCAAAACAAAAAAATTTACTTTCCTGTACATAGTATTTGAATACCTTTAAATTCCTTTTTTTTTTTTCAATGATTTTAATAATAATAAAAAAAAAGAAATAAAACCAAACAGAATAAAGCCAAAATATAAATTTTCTAGCTTCTATTAATTTTCTAGTTCAGAGCATTTTTGAATATGCAGAATAAAAATTAATAAATAAATAAACACAAATAAAAAAAAAAAATAAATAAAAAAAAAAAAATAAAATTAAATAGAAGCCAGGCTAAAATTGAGCAACAATTTTCATTTCTCTCTTTGATCAAACTAGTAAAAGAATGCAGTTGATTAATATTACTCCTGCTAACATGAAAAGTTTTGGGTAAAGCTGGGTAAAGCATGTTGACGCATGCATAATACCAAACACTTGATAAAATGTGATGGAGTACTTGCTTTATTGTTGGTGCATTTTGTGCATTAGACAGAGCTTTCTATCAAAGCACTTTCATCTACATCATCATCCTCTCCTATAAAACAAAACAAAAACAAAACAAAAGCAAAACAAAACTAAAACACAGCAAAACCAAAGACAGTAACCAAAAAATCCATTGGCAGTGCTAGAATAACAAACAAAACAAAGTACCCCAATGGGATGAGGAAGAAAAAATGAATAAAAAAAATTGAAATAAGAAAAAAAAATATGAGGATAAAAATATGTGTACACATATAAACTGAAGTAATAAAATAATTTAAAGAACACGAAAGAGTTCTTATTTTGAAATATAATTTCAATAAATGATACTGATTAAAAATGAAAGAATGAATAAATAAATAAATAAATAACTGAATGCAATAAAAAGCAAAAGCTTAGCTATATTCCTAATGATTTAAAAAACATGGAAGTCATAATCTGTAATGCCTAAAAGTATAAAAATCTAATAAATTTATAAAATGACATAAATATATCATTTTAGTTAATAATATCTATCTACCTATGAATTAAAGTAATGTTTTATTATTCATTGATAAAAATATATTTAGATAAAAAAATTATAGATAATATGCAATTTATTATAAAAAAATATTTTTTGCAATATATACATACACAAATAAATATAAAACAGTGATAAAAGAATTCAATGACTACTTTATTATTTAAAAAACATTTTATTAACTAACTGTATGAAAAGATCAAGAAAATTAAAGGATTAATTTGTATATGAAAATAGTAAACCAAATTTCAGAATTCTCTAAATTAATTGTGAATAATTATCAGCAGTAATATTTATATTCTATTCAAAAAAATTTAATAACTAGCTTAGACAAAAAGTTGGAGAAAAAGGAATTGTAGTCATATATCAGTAATGAATATACAAATAAATTTATCAAAGTTTCTAGACAATCTCAAATTTGTGGAATCAATAAATCACAGCTCAAAAAATATTAGAAACTCCATGCTATTCTTTTAGTATTCCGTGCAATGTTAATCTTAAAAAAAAAAACAACAACCTCATAATAAATTCCAAAGAAATCAGCAGATTCAATTCTTTTAATATTCCATCAACACATTGTTTAAATAATTCCCAAAATTTACTACCAGATCCTAAGAAAAGTAAATGAAATATGGAAAATTAAATCAATGCTGAACAATCATTTTATCGAGAAATATTCTATCATAAATCTCAACATTATCAACAATCATAAATCTTAAGAAATGTTATTCTGTGAACCATCTAGAACAAAATTAAAAAATTAATGCTGGATAGCCATTTTTTTCAAGAAATATTCTACCATTTACTTCAACATTTTCAACAATCATAAAAAATACATACTATAAATCTTCCAATATAAAGTTAGATATTCTTATAGAAAATAATTTGGTCAAAAATGATTAGAATTGTGCACATTAAATTTGTTCCAATTGATCAAATGTTCAAAAGAATGTCTTGGAAACCAGTATTGCAAATAATTCTATCATGATACTAAATGGAAATATTTTTTGAAGAAGTTGAAATTACATCAATCATTTTTGATGTACTTTATTTAGTCTTTTCCATCCAGTGATGTATAAATACAATATTTGACTAATAGAAATGAACATGAATCTTAATTGGTTACTTTACAAAATTAAAATGTTAAACTTTCTTGTGGTTTCATGATATCTTCAAATCATGATCCCGCTGATTAAATGGCTAAATTAAATTTAAGCAATATCCACCCACTCCCCATCATCATTCTAAAATAATCTGTTGGCTTTTACACATTGTCTATTGCAATAAATATCCTACTAATATTCAATAGCTTTTCAAAAGTGGTCTTTTAGAGATTCATTTTATAGGGTTATGATTCTTTGAGTAGAGATAAGTTTAAGAAAGAATATCTTCTGATCAAGTCTCTTAACATACTACTTTTTGATAGACAGATAATGATTACCATAGAAAACTTTTTCCTTTACAGCAGCATCAAACATTCAAGCAACTCAACATTAACTGAGATCAATATTAAAATATTTTTTATGATGAATAAAATATAACTAATGAAACTCTGTTCTAAGAATCATAAAAAAACAAATGTGATATAGAATATGTGCATATCTTCTTAAAATTATTATTATCATCTCATGTTAAAAAGTAATATTATATTCTTTTTAATTTATACCAATGTTACCATTATAAATATCCTAATAATTCATTGCACATATAGTAATCATAAATAAGAATATTTTTCAACATAAACATACACAAAATCAATAGCTTAGATTCAAATTATTTCAAAGCATTCTGTATACTTTTAATATTATAGACATTACTTTTTAATATCATATAGATCATTTAAATAATTACTTTCTTTAAACATGGAAAAAAATTATAAAGCATTGATATATTATAGCAAAAGAAATTTATAAACAATTAATTAAGATGATAATAGGTGTTCATATAATGATTAAAATTACAGTTAATATATTTAATAAATAGTAGTAACTTAAGTATACTGCTTCACATTTTAAAATTTGTGTCATATCTTTTGATAAGATCATAAAAATTCAAAACAACAAAAATGAAACAGTAAAAGAGGACAATTCAATATGTAAGTAGAAGTAAAATAAAAACTACAATTGGATGTCTGCTTAAAATTTATCACATGGCAACTGCTCTACTATTTGACAGTTTCTCTAAGGTCTTTGTTGGAGAAATCTGCTATGCAGGGATTATTTAAAGCAGTTTTATCTTTTATAGCAAAATAATGTTATTTATATGTTGGAAGCACTAACAAGTTTATATTTGTATATACACTTAATTTATTGCACTATTTGAATTAAATGAAAAAAGCTAGAGTAGATCTTTTTAAAACCTTCCTATATAAATCTGATCATTGCAGTATAAATCTCTATTATATATTAAAAATCCAAGGCAAAAATGGTTTTGAAAGCATCCAAATAAATGTACAGCAGAACTGGATTATATTTGATTAATAGCAATGTATTTAATAGATTCAACAAAGAAAGTATTCATTGATTAGTAAAAATGTAAGATACAGATTAATTTAAACTTATAAATAAAAATTATCAGGAAAGCCATTTACAGTTGATTTTTCTAACCTTTAGCAATATTCCAGGGAATTTAAATAAAATTTATAGATTGGTTTAAAAATATTAATAGATTTCAATGATGACTTGGACTTGAATGAGATTAACCAGAAAATAGTCAATATTTTTCTAACATCTGCTACAAAAAGTCCGAGAAAAAAGCAGCAATTTATCAGTACATTTTCTATTGATAAAAGGCAAAGAACATATGACAAGAAAAAAAGATTATGAAAATATTCAGAAATAATCCATTTGGAAGAATTGAACATTTGAAAAAAAGATAATGATGTTATAAGGAAATATATCTGTAATATTGGCAAAAAAAAAAAAAAGCCATTGACAAGAATATCTCAAAAACATAATGCATTATCACGGTCTTGAAAACTGTTTTAGCAATAAGAAGAAAAGATAACATTGTAACTGCAGTATACTTTATATGCAATAATAATCTCAAATTATTCAAGTTAACTATTTAATGTAATTAAACAAGAATCGAATAAACACATAAAATTCGTCACAACTAATTAGAATATTATTAGAGAGAACAATACATTTGGAATATAATAAATAAAAGTGCAAAGAATAAATAATAATATTTTTGCCTCCTATCTTGTCAAGAACATAACTGCATCATGAGTTGTCAGGGTATCTTCAATTTCAAGGGAAAGGATAAGAACTAAAATTAATTGTAATTTATATATATACTTCTATCAATTAAACTAGGAAAAAAGTTTCAGCTATGATATAATTACATCCCCTATGTCAACATGCAGGCCACATGCACTTAGTTAATGTTTTTCTGTGGCCCCTTTTAAAACTGTAATTATCTTCTATAAATTTTGTATTACAATGAAATATCACATGTATAATTAAATATATTAATATGATATAAAACACTTTATCACCTACACTCAGAAGTTGAAACAGTCATTAAATATTTTTAACAAAGCTTCAAAATGTATTACATGTACAACATATGTATATGTATTTACTCTGTATGCTTACAACAACAAAAATTTTTAAATTTGTCTTTTGGTATAACAAAATCATATTTCCTTAAATTTGCCCTATATATGTGTAATAAATATCAAACAATAGACACATTCTTTAGGCACAAGGTCTTCTGTATTTCCAATAAATGATAAGAAAATTTATTATTTTCTTTAAATTCTTTGAAAATAAGCATAATAAAATTTAAATTAGAATTACACACATTTACATGTGAAAATAGATTTAAAATTTTAAATCATTCCATGTTTAGATTTTACAGAGTAATGAAGTATTGAATTCATTATTGCTGCATTTATAATTACCAGATCCTTCTCTTATTAGTAACTTAAACATATTGTGTATGTAAAATGTTAACAAATAATCCAATACAAACTGAATCAAATAAACAGTAAGTAATTTTATTTTACTTAATTGAGTAAAACTTTATTTTTAATTAATTTTATTTTCTATTAGCTCTTTATTTCCATTATGTACGAAAAGAAAATTTGAAAATGAAAACAGACAGTTTCAAAGTGAGTGAAAAAATTTGTATTTTTTCTTCAGATGACAGACAAAGCTATATGTTTAATTTGTAATGACTCTACTTCTATATTAAAATCGTACAATTTGAAAAGACATTATGAACAAAAACATGATAATTTTAAAAAACATACTAATGACAAACAAAAAGTGAAATTACAAATATTTAAGGCAAGTTTGATTACACAACAAAATGTATTTCATAAACAAACAGTTCAAACACTATTGTTAATGCCAGCATGCAAATATCACATATTATTAAGGAAAAAAAATGAAAACATTTTTGGATGGTGAATACATCAAACAATGCATTATCGCTGCAGTCAAAGAAATTGTTCCAGAAAAAAAATCAAGATTTTCAGTCAAATCAGCATTGTCACATCAAACTGTAGCATGAAGAATTGAAAACATTTCAAATAATTTGTGTATTTGTCAATGGCTGTGAATGAAAGAAATTAAGGATAAGGCTCAACTTGCCCTTTTTATTCGAGGCATGGATAATGAAATGAATGTGACTGAAGAATTTCTTGATGTTATGAGTTTGAAAGATACAATTACTGGGAAAAATATACAAGAAGCTGTCATAAAATGCATGCATGACCATGGACTTCATGAAATTAACAAATCTAATTGGGATCACTACAGATGGTACAGCTTCAATGATTGGCAAGAATATTGAAGCTGTTAAATTAATTCTTGAACATAAATATGCCATAGAAAAAAGTTCAAAATTTTCAGAGCTTTTCATTTGTCATTGTTTTTTTGCACCTTGAAAAGTTATGTATGCAAGTATTTAATATGAACCATGTGATGTCAATAGTTATTAAAACAGTTATGATTTTTGAAATATTGTCAGTTTCAAGATTATCTTCAAGAACAGGAATCTGAGTACACCAATTTGCTTTTTTTTACATGAAAATTCAATGGCTAAGTTGAGAAAAATGCTTAGAATGATTTTGGAATTTGAGGGAAGAAATAAATTTTTTTATAAATAAAAATTACCAGAATGTTCCTGAACTATATGATGAACAGTAGCTTTTGGATTTACATTTCCTTCCACATATCACAATGAAATTAAATGAACTTAATAAGCAACTTCAAGATGAAACAAATTTATCACAAACTGTTACAAAAATATAAAAACATTCATAGCAAAACTCAAATTTTATGAAAGTTAGTTAAAATCAAAAAATACAGTCCATTTTCCATTATTATATAAATTTTACCAAGACAAAAAACATTTTTCTAAATATACACAAAAATTACTAATTTACTACAAGAATTTCAGGGAAGATTTTTATATTTAAAGAATTATGAGAATATTGTTAATAATTTCTTATGTCAATTTGACAATGTTGTGGAATCAGCTCCAGACATCCATTGAAATATACGTTTGAGGCCATGATAAAGTTTAGTTTTATAAAAAATACATCTGCAATGATAAATTTCCTAACATAAAAAAACTGGTAATGAGAATTACAGCTGAATAGGAACCAGCTATCAGCGTTCTTTATTTTCCATCAAAACATATTTTATTGAAAGTTTGGTATACTAAAGTGTATAATATGCTCCTACAATTGTTAAGTACTTAAAAAAAAAAAAAAAGATGAATAAATGCAATTAAATATATTAAAAATGACAGAATTCCAGGAAATGATGAATATTATTAATATCTTAAAAGAATCAGATGAAGGAATACAAAATTTGCAGAAAAGCTCTACCAAATATGTAAATAATAAGGACATATCACATGATTAGAATACAGTATAGATATTGATATTTAAAAAAAATAAAACTATTATTGTGCTTTGAATCTGCAGAATATGAAAAAGCATTTGTACTGTATAAGCATTTCCAAAGGCATTAAATATTTAGAACTTCAATATTGTAATAATGTGTATATATATACATGGTTCATAAGTATGTGTATATATATGAGTTGCATGATATTAATGAAATAAAAAAATTATTTCAATATTTTACTATTCAAAAAAAAAAAAAAAGGTTAAAGTAAAAAGAAAAAATCTTGAGGATTAAATTAAAATACTAATTATAACTTATATTTCTTTTCTTTTGTATATTAAAATTTAACATATAATTGAAAACAAATTTGTACAAAATGTAATCAGTTTCTGGACATAAATTCCAGACTGATTAATTAACAATAGTAAACTAATTTCTGTGTAATCAAAAAAATAAGATAAAAAAACAAAAAATATAACTAATTAAAAAAATAAAGCTCAAAGAAATTGACATCATGGGTAAGAATTTGAGCAATAGGTGGAGTCAGAGAGTATAAATGCTGCAATCGCCTATTGTCCAAAAAAAGAACAGCAGTAGAAAAAAGCAAAAAAACAAAGAAGCAAAAGAAGGAACAAAAAGAGAAAGCCAGTTAGTTTTTCCAGAATAGTAGACCAAAGAGTCTATAAGCCAACTAAAAATGACTGAGTCCAGCTCCATGAAGCAATCTTCATATGGTTGTGTTGAGAGAGAAATGCGTTGTTAAACCAAAGCTGAGTGTTCATTCATTTTTCATCGCTTGCCTCCTAAACACCAATAGCCAGATGCAGTAATATATCTCTGACTTTGCCTTTGCCGATGTTTTTACCTGACATGAACTAAATCTACAGAACCAAACCTCACAATAGTACAATTAGACAGGAGGAAGGACCAGTTACTATAATAGATGTCTACTATAAATCTGATAGGATCAGATGACAGAAGTGATCACCCAGATACTGGATTAAAACCTAGGTAAATATGTCTAGACAGAACTTTTATATATGTAAATAAGTGCCTGATTGCTTAAAATATTTTACTGTGAATAAGTGTTCATACTTTTTTTTATGTTTTAAATATTCCTTATGTTTTTTTTAAACAAATATGTCATAAATTATTGGTGTGGTTTAAGTTTCTCTCTCTGTCAATTTACCAATGGGTAAATAATCCCGGTCTGGAAAGGTGACCACGATTTGTATATTTTTTATTAAATCTCGGTCTGACTGGGGTATGATTAATATGTAAGTATTGATCATATTTACTCCTCTGCTTGAATAACAGGGTCTTAAAATAAAATATTAAAGATTAATATGAGCTAATAATGTAAAATAATAAATAAAATAGCTTTTAAAGATTAATATGAGCTAATAATGTAAAATAATAAATAAAATAGCTATAGAATAATTGTAAAGGAGGGTAAATCCCATTACAATATATAGAGTCATGTTATTATCAAATTCTGAGTAATGTTTATCAATATGCAATAACAGTAATCAATTACATAGTTCCATATTTCCAAAATTTATTTATAGTATAAAAATTATTTTGTAGATCCTAACCCAAATTTTTACTCTCTTGGAATTAGGTTTTCTTTCTATGTGCAGTTATTTCTTTAGGTGTGATCTCTAGTTCCTTACTAGTCTTTTCTTTTTGTTTTAATTGATGTGAACTGGATTCAGGATTAGTAGGAGAAACATTAACAACTTTAGATAAGCTGATGATACTAGCTAAAAATATTGAAAATCTCAAGATTCTTAATAAAAACAAAATGAAAAGATGAAATTATAACTAAATATAAAGAAGGCATAGATGATATCAAAAGTAATAATGAATGAATACAAGTAGTTTGCCAGTTTTTGTCAACTTGGATTAGTCATAAACAACAAAGAATTTAGTAGTTAAGATATTCACTATAAACTAATACTGAGCAGAATTATATTTAAAAATGACTTTTACAAATAAAGATGTACTTTTAAAACAAAGATCAGAATTGCTCAAACTACAATGTTTTCTATGACCTTAATTGAAGAAAAATGATTATTGGATAAGATTTTTGTTTGAAATCCAAATGACCAAGTTACAATTGTCCTATTTTAGTCATACCATAAGGCCATCTTAATTATACAATGCTTGGAAAGGAAAAAAAAAAAGATCAGTAACATGATTGTAATAAAGTTAAACTATCAGAATAATAAATGCACATGTGCAGCCTAAAAATTAAAAAAAACAATAAATAATTCTGAAGAAAGACTTTTTATAAGATCACCAGGTAACAATATCGACTTAATAGAACTTAAAAATAATCACAAAACATACTGATGTTAGATATTCAATTTGAAATTAGTATTTTTTGGCAGGTATTTGGATCAAAATAAGATACAAAGTATACAGTTTTATCTGGTTGAAATGTACATAATTTATATGAAACACTATAGCATTTTTGCTTATTAAAAAGTGTTTATTTTAGCAGCTATATTATGATTTGCTTGTTCCTTATAGTGGAAATAATAAAAACACAATGATTACAAGATTGTAGTTATAATTCCTAGTTGTTGTTCTATATAAAAAAGAAGTATGCAATGCATTATGGTTAACTTACCAAATAATTTATTTGCAAGTTGCATATAGTGTGTATATGAACTGGAAATCAGATAATATGAATGTCATAAAAGCAATATGTTAAAGTTATAACACTAAATTAGTAGATATAAATATGCAAAAAAAAAAAGAAGAAAACAATCGTATATTAGCTTGATGAAAAACAATATGTAGAATGTGTATGATTGTAGATTTAAATGAAGAATTGTGATTTGTACTGGTGAATTGGAGGCAAATCATGGGAAGTAATCATTTTATATGTGGATTATCAATCTCAACTACATTAATAGTTTTGCATGGGTGAAAGTTCAATTGATTCACAGGAATAACATTAAACTTATTCTGATCTATTATATATATGACTATGCCTTTAGCATATCATACTAATATGAATAATGATAAGTAGACTGCAGTGTTATTCCTTGCTTTATTATACATTGATGATAAGAAATGTCTATTGATATATCCAAGTATGGATGGAGATAATTTGCTAACTTAAGTGCAATTTAGAAAATGAAGACATTCACACACCTTTAACAATATTGTATGTTTTAAACATTTAAATATATGAAAAAAAAAAAAAGATGCTACTTAAATCATGTTGCAGATAATGGGAGCCTTGGTCATTTATATTACTTACATTTTATTTATATTAACTCTGATGAGAAGTTATTATATTTATCATAAGATGATAATTATTCTTCCTATAAATGTATCTGTATTTTAAATCTTACACAAACAACACTTTGAAAGGTATAAAGATTATTACCATACAATTAGTAGTATCAGCCCCGTTGATAGATATGGTTAATAGCAGCTTAACTCCAATTTTTGAATAATATCATTCATATATATATTTAATATTAAGTAATATTAAATATTATAGTTTTTTTTGAAATATATAAATAAGTAAAAGAATTAAAACCAATGAAGAAAAGAATGTCTTAATTATTATAATGAGATAAAGAGAGGGAACGGAATCGAACAAGATTCTTATCTTTTACTCTCCAAAGTTCAGATTTTGGGAAAAAATAGAAATATGAAAGTTAGAAAATATGAGTCAGATGTTAGTTTAAGATTAAAAATGAAGAAAGGAGATGTAAATAAAATAGGAACTCAAAATTTTAAAAAGGTGACAATGGGCGAGTTTTAAATAAAATTATAAGTAAAAGTAGGATACAATAAAAGATAAAGATCTGCTCTTCAAAGTATACATTTTGACGAAATGAAATACATATGCGAATGTGTGCATAAAGAGAGAAAAGGTTTACTGCATGTTAAAATGAGAATAATTTTAATATAAATGAAGGTAAAACACTACGTTATAAAATAGTATGAAAGTAAAAGAAATTTTGCATAAGTTATAGAAAACATTTTAAAGTTAGAGGTGTGAAAGAAAACCTACAAACAAGAGATCAAGATAAGAAAAGATTTTCAAAAGAAAAAAAAAGTTAGTTCACGTGGAAACTTCGGTAAAAGCACTGGTTTTGAGAAGAAATAGAGATTAGAACCTAGTGAGAAGCAGACATTAAAGAAAAAATGAGAAAAGCTGAGTAAATGACACTTTCATAGAATACTGACAAACTGAATAAATATGAAACTAATCTACAACGCAAGTGAATCTTCAAGGATGTGTGGCTAAGGGCCATCACGGTTGCTGGTCGATCCAAATCCACCATGCTCGTATGGTCACCTCACCATGAAACAACTGCCGGAGTAGCGCCTGCCTGATGATCCGCCTGCCATGCCATTAACATATGAAGTCACTACATGTAGACGAGGAGACCCCATAAACAAAAAGCCAAAGCCAAAGAACGGCCATCTCTACTAAAGAAGAGGAGGAATTCCACATGACGACAATAGTTAACGTCGAAGAAGAAAACCTAGGTAAAGTAAATAAGGATTAATATATAACAAGCGTGCACATACTCTTCACATTAAAAGCAATTGCAATTCCGAATATTTAATGAGATAGACATTAATTAGACTCTTTAACAATACTTGGAATGAACAACTATAAATGGATACTTTATTTCAATAGTTAAAGACATTTATAGGATTTAACACATATACCTAATTGTAGTATTACATTTAAATGAGTTTATTGTACTTTAAATATTTCATGTAATTTTTTTTTTGTGTTTTTTTATTATTATAGTAAATGTTTCATTAATTATTTTATCTGTATTGTCTCGTTTCTTCACCATTCCAATAGTTTTATATATCCAAAGAGTTTGGTATAACTCCATTTGAGTACTAAGTAACATGTGAGGATAGTTGTACATTATTTTATCTGTATTGTCTCGTTTCTTCACCATTCCAATAGTTTTATCTATCCAAAGAGTTTGGTATAACTCCATTTGAGTACTAAGTAACATGTGAGGATAATTGTACAGTATTACTAATCAATCCCATTAAATTTATAATTTAACCAAGCGCTCTAATTCTTTAATAATTACAGCAATCGAGACGTCTGATCGGGAAAAATAACCTGGTGGCAATATCCGTATGGTCACAGGTTCGGTCAGATATGAATATAAATTTGTTTATGTCTATATGTTCTTTTTGCTTGCGGTAATGGAAGGTAGATGATTTGAATTTAACTTATATTTCTCTAAAAAAAACCCATTCCGTTACATTTTGGGGGCCGGTCCGGGGGTTGTTGCTGTGCAATTGGTAATCACATGTTGGGTAAATTTGTAAATAAAGTAAATATTTAATAAAAAAAAAAAAAGAGAAGATATATAAAATCAGTTTTAATAAATCAGAATGGTGAGAAGCGAAGCCAAGGGGATAAAATTTTCCTGCGCTTTATAATACTTAATATATGTATTTCTATGTCAAATGTGTAAAACGGAGAGAAAGAGAGAAGGGATGTAATTGCTGTTAAAGAAATATAAAGTAGTTAATTCAAAGAGAATTAAAAAAGTTCTGGAAGGCTTTATCTATAAATAATAAAGTAATCAATAAAGTATGTGCAATGAAGTATATCTGTTAAGTTGAAGAAAAATATATGTATGATTTTAAAATAGTCATGACGGTAAAGTGATCGATAAATTATAAACATCGTGTATGTAATGAAGGATGTCAGTTCAGTTGAAGGAAATATATATGTGTATGATTTTAAAATAGTCATGACAATAAAATGATAGAGAAATTATAAATGTAGTATTAGAAAATATATCAGAAACGCGTATGTTTGAAATACAGTTGAAATAGAATGAATTTTTATATACAAATCGATAATGGAGGGGGATTGAATATAGCGTTTAAGTCAAATCAAGTCAGAATAAGGGAACATATAAGTGCGTCATATAGTGGAGTAGAATAATTAAGAGTTCATATACATAGTGAAATAGAGGGTAGTCATCAAAGTATACATAGTGGAATAGAGGGTAGTCATCAAAGTATAGCAGGCAGTTTAAATAGATCTAGGGCAGGTAGGCAAATGGAAACTGGAGCAAGGGTGTTTGGATTGGCTAGCATTCTAAATGCCAATAATCATAAAATAAATAACCAAAATAGCAAATCGCAATAGAAGGGAATAAAGGAAATAATCAGTAGAGAAGAAATAAATATACCAAGAATTAATTAAAATATAGCTATGCACACAAGGTCCCAAACTAAAATGGACAACCAAGTAAATGAATTGATGGAAGTGGATGAAGATAAGGAGAGGGAAGCAATGGATATTACCCAAAAGGAAGTGACAGATAAAATCGACTTTAGTGAGGTGATGAGTATGCTCATGCAAATGAGAAAGGAACAAACAGTTTGTGAAGGAATGCCAGGACAAGGAAGAAAGAATGATGGAAGAATGGTGTGCGAAGATAGCAATGGACAATAACAAAAGAATTGCTGAAGCCATAGAAGAGATGAGGAGTAACTTCTCTGAGAAATCAGATGCAAAGGACACAGGGAATGGACAGGAAAGGGAAATCAAACTTGATGAACCAGAAAGCATAGGAACCATATGAGTATGATGAACTGGATAGGGCAGAGGGTGCAGATAGAAAGTCAGCATATTTAGATCCGAGATTGGAAGTAGTGCAGCATGAAGTGGAAATGAGGAAGTTAGATAAAGGGAAAGAAATTGAAGTCATGAAAGTAGAGAATAATAGGCTGCGGGAAAATATGAAGTGGGATATAGGTCAAGTAGTAAAAGTAGTAGAAAGGTTAGATTCAAAATTTGAAGAGAGTAGAAGGAGGTCAGCAGGTAACAATGGAAATACAGAAGTAGAATGCATCAAACCGAGTGCCACTGGAGGATATATACAGACATGAGTTATGGAAATCACATGGATAATCCTATCGGGTTCCATCAGTTCTTAAAGGTACGAATCTTCTCTGGACACCCAAGAGAGAGCCCTATGGAGTATCTGGGGAGCCTCGAAAGATACTTCAGGTTCAGCAGGATGAACGAGGAGGCCAAGATAGCGGTTGCCTGCAGTCATTTGCAGGGTGAATCACAAGTGTGATGGGACTCACTGTTCCATAAGCCAACGACATTCGCAGAATATCATATATCTTTGTTGGCCAGTTATTGGAGTGAGGAACTCCAACAACACTATTTTACACCGGACAACACAGGAGAAATGGAGACCAGGGGATCATTCATGGCATTCTTTTGTCGTCAGGTGGCATGGTTGAGGACAATTACGTCGTATCCAATCTCCGAGCAGCACATTATGTGTATAGTCAGACGTAGCTCACCCGGAGATGTGGCACAAAGGGTGGTATGTAAGGAGTCAGTGGAACAGATGGCGGAAACCTTGACAGCCTTGGACCACAGTAGAAACTGAATGAAGCTTCAGGGGGCCAAACGAAGTGGAAAATATCATCAGGTGCAAGTAGCAAACCTAGTATACAGGGAAGGGAGAGAAATGTTGGAGATGGCTCTTCAGGTATGTCCAAATTTAGCGATCAAGGTGGAAGGGATTTTGATCAATGCACTATTCGATTCAGGGAGTCAGATCTCCATAATGTTTCAGGAAACGTTTGGTAGATTAAAGGATGGTTATTCGGAGCTCAGGATGCTGCCATTGAAATCAGTACAGGTGCTTTTAGCTAACGGGAAAAAGGTAAAGCTAGCATCTCAAGTACTCCACTTATATATATTTCATAATAAAAAAATTATATAAATTAAGATTATGTATAAAAATAGCTGTTAGTTGCTAATCGGGAATATTTCTTTATACTTAATCAGTTGTTGATTACTTATTCGTATTAAAACATGATTTCATAGTTTGCCATTCATTTGTACATTATTCACGCAGAATTAAAAGTTGTGCATTATATATAATAGAATATATTAAATCTATTGATTTGATAACCATGTCTACATTAAACATGTAACCTCATCTAGAATAAGATAATATATTACATTTTATGAGGTCAAATTAAATTCAACAATTCCAAAGATATTTTGAAAAAATTTAATCTTTTTAACTCAAGAAGAAGTAATTTAAATTGTTTTGAGATGATATTCCAGCTGTAACTATAAAGTGTCTTTATATTTAATTCAAGTTTCATTGAAGTAAGTATAGCTAGGAATGATACTGAGCTATGCAAGACATTATGAGGGATAAATAAAATATGCTTATAATGATTGATAAATTCATATTTATGGTTATATTTGTGCTACATATTAGTTAGCTTCTACAAATACTGCTATATTGGAAATAATTTTGTTTCTAATAAATTTATTTATAGATATAATAAACATCTCCTTTTTAAATACATATAAACAAAGGTATAATAAAAGACAAATGACCCCCAAGATGCATTTCGTGCTGCGCAGAGAAAGATGAATAACTGTGTGTGTAAATTAAAAAAAAAAAAAATCAGATATATTAATCTTTAACTGAGGTTTAAAGTTTATTTATGTGCTAGAGATAATCTCTAGTTTCGAAAATGACTAGTAGTAATCATTAGTGTATTTGTCTGAAATGGATGGCGTCAAAGTTGTGAGTGGAAGAAGTTTGACAATGGTAAATGAAATTGTAACAATAAATTTATTTATTGTTATAAGAAAAAATCCCATATCTTTAGATATCTGAATTCATTTTTAATTTTTAACATTAATTATTAAATAATAAAAAGCTCATGACCCTTGCAGATTTAGTGTCTAACTGACAGTATAATGAACTGAATTTATTTACTATGGGAATTCAAAGAACATTGAAAAAATCATTCATTTGCTATCTTTTATATTTAAAACTGAATATATCTCACTAGGCGCAAACAATACAATAATAATAAACAAACCTAAATGTAAATGAGTATAGCCATTCCACCCCCCCCCCCCCAAAAAAAAAAAAAGAAGGAAAAAACTACTTTAGACACAAGTTTTGGGATGCAATAAAAAGGATTGAATATCTCGAATTTTATAAAATGGTGAAGAAAAAAATTGAAAATGATATAAGAAAGTACAACTGTGAACTAGCAAGGAAAGCTGTAGAAGAGAATAAAAGTCTCAAGAGTGTAAAACATTTTGGTATTGGTAGGAAATTTATATCTGCAATAAGAAAAAAAGATGGAATTATTACTAAAAAGAGAGATGACATCATGAAATGGGTAGAAGACTTCTATCAATAATTATATAGTATTAAAGAACAAGTACCTCCTATATCTATTATATCTTCTGAATTGCCCAGAAATTTTAAATGAAGAAGTGAGACATGCAATTAAATTTATGAAGAAAGGAAAGGCTCCAGGTAATAATGGAATTATAATTGGTATATTAAAAGAAGCAGGTGAAGAAATATAATTTTTTTTTAATAAAGTTATATACCAAATGTCTAAATGATAAAAATGTACCAGATGATTGGAAGAATGCAATATTAATATTAATATTTAAAAAAGGTGGTAAAGAAGATATCAGAAATTACAGATCCACCAGCCTTTTATCAGTTTTATACAATATTTTTACCAAGATAATTACAACTTGTCTACAGAGAACATTGGATTTTCACAAACCAAAAGAACAAGCTGGATTTAAAAGTGGTTTTATGTAGTAGATCATATCCAGGTAATGAGAAAAGTTATAGAAAGGACAAATGAATATGAGTTGCCATTACGCTTTGGATTTGTGATTACGAAAAGTCATTTGATTCTATAAACATTTCTTCAGAGATTAAAGCATTGGATCATCAAGGTATAGATCCAGGATATTGTTATATTTTAAAGAATATTTATAAATATGCAACAGCAACAATTAGATTACATAATGATACTAGGAAAGTCAATGTTGAGAAGGGTGTAAGACAGGGTGACTTCATATCTCCAAAACTTTTTACAGCAGTGCTGCAAAAAGTATTTTGTAAATTAAAATGGGAAGTTAAAGGAGTGAAAGTATGAGATTATTTAAGTCATTTAGATTTTGTAGATGATGTAGTTGTTTTTACAAATACTGCTTTAGAGCTGCAGGAAATGTTGCAGAAGTACCAGATGAAAGTAGAAATAAAGATAAATGTTTTAAAGACTAAAATAATGTTTAATGGATTTTCTCAAAATATGAAAATAAAGATTGATTATGATGAATTAGAAGAAGTTAACAGCTATAAATACCCTGGTCAGATTATCAATACAGATGCAAACATAATGGATGAAATTAATCATAGAATTAAATTTGATTGGAGTGCTTTTGGTAGAAATAACTTGATATTAAAAGGAAATATGCCTATGTGTTTGAAAAAGGTTTTTAATAAATGTGTTTTACCAGTTCTTACTTATGGTTCTGAGACTTGGACACTTAATGGAAGAGCAATAGAGAAACTTCAGACCACTCAAAGAGGTATGGAGAGATGCATGTTGGGAGTAACAAGAAGAGATCGAAAATGCAATGTATGGGTAAGAGAAAAAACAGGTGTTACTGACCTCATTGAAAAAATTAAAAGATTGAAGTGGAGTTGGGCTGGACATATTGCTAGAAGAGATGATAATAGATGGACAATTGAAATTTTAAACTGGATTCCAAGAGATTGTAAAAGACCCAGAAAGAGACCACATGTGAGATGGATGGATGCAATAAGAAAATGTACAGTGGTGATGTGGAGAAGAGAAGCTAAAGATCGGAGAAGATGGATTGAACTTGGAGAGACCTTCATCCTGCAGTGGATTGATAATGGTTGATGAGGATGATAGAACACGCTAGTTCATTTTTTTTTGGATATTTTACCATGATATTTTTAATTTTTTAAGCAGAAAAATTTTCTTTCTGAAATACTTCAACACTAAGTCTAATTGTAGCTCTTTGACATATTCTATCCTCTGATTTATCTTCCCAATGAAAACAATTGATATTGTACTTCTTTAAAATATCTTTGATATAATCTTTATATCTTAGATAGGGTCTCTCTCATCTACAAAAACCATGTTTAAATTCATCAAAAAATATCATTTTAGGAAGGCTTCCATTGTTCATTCATTTTACATGTTCAATCCAATGAAAGTGTGATTTTACAATAATGGACTCAGTAGTATCACATCCATCAAGCTAAAGAACATACTGATTGCTTTTATGATCTTGCCATTGCAATTTTAAAATTTTATGGAGCATCCTTAAATGAAACTTTTCTAATGTCTTTAAATTTCACTTCCATACAATAAATTAGATAAAGTAACAGCTCTATATACATGTAACTTAAATGCCTTAGTTATTTGCCTGCATAAAACACACTACCAATTAATTTGTTAAAAGCAGCAGCTGCACATAGGAGTCTAGATTGTGTCTCTAAATATAAGTCCACTTTTGTACTTAATAGACAATACAATCACATGAATATTAATTTATGTGTTCGTGGAGAGGGGATTCCAACAATACTTCAATCTCAAATCATTACTTCAAGACTACAGCTTAGCAGCCACAATAATGACAATCATACCTACCAACTAGCATTTTTCAATCCTATCATGGATGGCTTGGATATAAAAGTAATTGTAGGCCTGTCTCTTCATAAAAGGACATACCATCAGCATAAATATATAACTATATACATACCTGCTAATACAGACCATTACATACATACAAGTATATTCACACTATATCTATAAAATAAGTGAAACAGAAGTAGAATCAAATGACATAGTTCGCTAAAAATCCTGAATGTAAATTGTTAACCTGAAACTAAAAAAGACCATCCTTATTAAAAAAAGAACAAACGATGGTTAAAAATCTGGCAGAAAAGAACACCTGTAATAAAAAAATATAATCTTGTTGTTGCACAATTAAATATACATTAAAATAAAAAGTTGCATTTTATGAAATAGTTACAGGCTTTTTAATGTGGAGAAAAAATAAAATTTGATTTTCTCTTCATATACAAATAATACTTTATTGTGAACATTTTGGCAACCCTTTTATAAGATTTTAAAATTAAGTGTGGTAAAAAATAAAACTTAAGCATCAACACAAAATTTTAGTAAAAAAAAAACCCACTTAATAATTATTTATTTAACAATAAATTTGCTCTTGCCTAAGTAATAAAAGAATAAAGTGTTATGGGTGTATGTCAAATGTGTCAAAAAAAAAAAAAGAGAATACAATCATAATGTGTTTTATTTTTTGTCTTTGGAAAAAAAGAATGATGGAATTTAGCCAGTGCAAGAAAGTGCAGGGTGGAGGCACCTAGTGTGTGTGTGTGTATATATATATATATATATATCAGATAACTACATTTATATATTTTCTTTGTTGTATTCTCAAACATTTTTTTCAGAATCAAAGTTTAAAAATATAAATATTTTTATCTATTTTCTTCAAGCTTCAGCTTTCCTACTTATAGAGAATCACAAAATACCACATCCAGATCTGACAGCTCTTTTGAAGTTTTTTATTACACTTTTACTTAATATCACTTTGCAATATATCTCTAGACTTCTGAATTATTTATTGTCAAATGATGTAAAAACGCGCTGTTGCCTTTTATTTTCACCATAAATTTTAAGTTTTTAAATTAATATTTTTAGACATATTATAAACAGGAATGGGTAATCTAAAGCATAGCACCTTTGATGATAAAAATAAAAATTAAGTCAAATTCTTATAAAATATTGTAATTAAAAACCAATTTTATTAGTACTTATAAAAAAATAAATAATACAAATTTAAATTCAATGACTAAAAGTAAGAAAAAAAAGATTTTTTTGATAGTCACTCTGGAAGTGCACACTAGTTAGTTTCATAACTAATCCAGTTATACCGTAGTAGTTTTTAACTTTTATAATTATTTGATTTAAACGAAGTCATGAGTTACTAATTCATATTTGAAAAATATTTAGCTTTTATTTACAAAACAGACTTCATTAAAATTATATTTAATTTTTTCTATAGTACATTATTATATTATATATATATATATATAAGAAGCTAAACTTTAATTATTTATAACATACTCAATGCATAAATTATTTATAATACAAAAGATGTATAGTGTACATAAATTTATGCATGAAAAAATTGGCACATGAATTATAAAATGTTAAAAAAAAAGAAGCTAAAAATCTAGATTTTTTAATATTCATTTTGTACATTGCTATTAAATGTGATTGGTAACCTAAAAATGTCAAGTTGATTAAACTTATTTATATGTCTTCTTTGATAAATTATTAAATCAAATTTTAAATTCAGCTAAATTTTTCAGCTTTCTGAATATAGTAGTACTAATGTAAGGGCACACATTTATTGTACTGGACATGCCAAACAAATGAATTGTGACAAACTTCTTAAAAAAAATTTTTTTTAGTGAATTTTTAGTTCAGTTAATCCAAATAAATATTTAATTATATTAAAAAAGGCTGTTGGATGCAGTAAAAACAAAATTTTTGAAGTTAAAACAGCTAAGTATGATAGCACAGTAAATTCATCCAATTGTTCAAATCAAAATATGCATATCCTTTTTTTTCAAGCAAGATTTAAATCAGAAATTTGTTTATCAATAGCTATGTTAATGGATCTGGAAAAAAAAAAAAAAACATTTATATTATGAGATCAAGTGTTGCAAAAGTTATCATAGCACAGCAGATCCATATTAGCAAAGCCAGTTCAACATTTATCTTATTCATTTATCACAGTTGGAAAATATAAGAATTTACCAAACTTTCATCTCTGTTTATGTGTTTACTAGGAGGCACTATGAATCTGGAAAAAGAATAGTAACATTAACTTTAGATTTACAATAAATTAGGTTTTATATAAATGAGATCATAATTTATTCCTATAAAAAGAGATAAAGTAAAGAAAAAAAAAAAATCTGTGCAAAAATTCAAATTTATAATGTAATTTGAAAGGACTTTATTTTAAATTATCTTAATTTCTATGTGTAGGCCATATGGCCAAAGGCTCTATTTGCCAACTTAAACAGTCTTCCCTTCTAAAATCATCACATATTATA
Source organism: Epiperipatus broadwayi (assembly GCA_028023455.1). NCBI lineage: Eukaryota > Metazoa > Onychophora > Udeonychophora > Euonychophora > Peripatidae > Epiperipatus > Epiperipatus broadwayi. The sequence goes on along the minus strand of JAQFVV010006259.1, from coordinate 1,600,581 downwards.
GAAAAACATCTAATTCTTTTCCCTTAGTATTTCGTTCTAAACTATAATCATCAAACCATTCTTCAATCATTGGTATATTTCTTTTATTCTATTTAATTAAATCAAATTTCGTTTGTTGGTTCCATTAATCTGTATTTACATTGATAATCTTGTAAGACGTAAATAAATAAATAAAAAAATCTTTACTTCTATTCTTCCCTTCATTTTTATGTTTCTCTCACTTCCAATACAATTTTTCCAGATTCTTTTTCACTATTCTACATTCTAAAAATAAATATATTCTTCATCCTATCTGTATACAACATTTACAGTCCAAATTCTAATATTATTTTTGCTTTCTTTGCTGTCCTTAACAAAATAGCATTAAGCTCCTTCTAGTGATATGCTATATTCTTTCATATATATAAACATAAATAATTAACGGTATAAATAATATTGTAGTTTAAATGCTTTTGAAGCACTTTCGATTACGTGGTAATCCTCGTCAGCTTTAACTGAATTTCAAATTTTTTAAACTTAATGTTACGTATTGATTCCTCTTGGAGGCCTTAAAGGAACTGAGCAGGGCAAATTCCTAATGTCCACTCCATACATTCTTGTCATTGCAGCTGTTATTACTATGTGATTATTCATATAGTATACGAACAGGGATGGGCTGCTCACCAACACGCACTAGCCAGCGTGGTGAGTTTATTGGCTTTTTACCTCCGAGTTTAAGAATATTATTTCCAGTATATAAAATCATGACAAACAAAATTAAATCATAGCTCTTATTCCCAGGAGGCTGTAAAATCACCAACCAAGGCAGCGATTGGTGGCCGAAGATGGAGGGTGCTAAGAATCCCCTGATTGCGGACTCAGGCTGCCATTTGATGACGACTTTTTATTTAGGTACTTACAACTGCAGATCGCTTTCAAGTGAAGGAAGATTACAAGAGTTAGAAGAACAACTGTCTTATATTATATGGGACATTATTGGACTTTGTGAAGTTAGAAGAAAAAGTGGAGAAACATTTGATTTAAAAAGTGGACATATACTCTACTATAAAGGCACAAATATTGAAAATACAAGTGGAGTAGGATTCATTATAAATAAAAAATGGAAGAATAACATTGTGGAGATTGATGATGTATCGGACAGAGTGGCAAGATTAGTTTTACAACTTAATAGCAGATACCAAATACAGATAATTCAAGTTTATGCCCCAACAAGTTCTCATAGTGATGAAGTTATAGAAGATTTTTATATGGATGTACAAAAGGCTTTTGATCAAAGTAAACAACATTTTAAAATTGTTATGAAAGACTTTAATGCTAGAATTGGTAAACAAATGAAAGATGAAAATGTTGTAGGTAATTTTGGTTATGGTAATAGAAATGAGAGAGGATATAGACTTATGGAGTTTGTAGAAAAAGAAAAACTTTATATTATGAATTCTTTTTTTGAGAAAAATGTTAAAAGTAAATGGACATGGAAGCATCCAAATGAAGGTACAGCAGAATTGGATTATATTTTGACTAACAGAAAATACATATTTCAAGATTGTAATGTTCTTAATAAATTTAACACAGGAAGTGATCATTGACTAGTAAGATGTAAGATATGTATTAATGCAAAACTAGAGAGACAAAAATTATTAAGAAAAACAATACTTACAGTTGATATTACTAATCTTCAGAAACATTCTAATGAATTTAAATTAGAACTTACAAATCGGCTTCAAGTATTAGTAGATTTTGAACATGATTCAGATTTGAATGAAATTTATATGAAAATAACTGATACACTTTTAAAAACTGCAACAAAGATAGCTGGTAGAAAAAAAGCAGCAATTGACCAATAAAATTTCTGCTGAAACTAGAGAATTTATGAAGAAAAGAAGGAATATGAGAATATACAACAATGATGCATTAAAAAAGAATGAATATCTCGAATTTTTTAAATGGTGCGGAAAAGAATTGAAAATGATATAAGAAAGTATAATTGTGAACTAGCAAGGAAAGTTGTAGAAGAGAATAAAAGTCTAAAGAGTGTAAAACAACATTTTGGTATTCATATTTGCAATAAGAAAAAAAGATGGCATTATTACCAAAAAGAGAGATGACATCATGAAATGAGTAGAAGACTTCTATCAAGAATTATATAGTAGTAAAGAACAAGTGCCTCCTATACCTATTATATCTTCCGAATTGCCCAGAATTTTGAATGAGGAAGTGAGACATGCAATTAAATTTATAAAGAAAGGGAAGGCTCCAGGTAATGATGGAATTATAATTGATATATTAAAAGAAGCAGGTGAAGAATTAGAAATTTTTTTAGCAAAGTTATATACAAAATGTCTAAATGATAAAGATGTACCAGATGATTGGAAGAATGCAGTATTAATATTAATATTTAAAAAATGTGATAAAGAAGATATTAGAAATTACAGACCTATCAGTCTTTTATCAGTTTTATACAAATTTTTTACTAAGATAATTACAATTCTTCTACAGAAAACACTGGGTTTCCACCAACCAAGAGAACAAGCTGGATTTAAAAGTGGTTTTAATACAATAGATCATATCCAGGTATTGAGAGAAGTTATAGAAAGGACAAATGAATATGAGTTGCCATTATGCTTAGGATTTGTAGATTATGAAAAGGCATTTGATTCTATAAACATTTCTTCAGTGATTAAAGCATTGGATCATTAAGGTGTAGATGCAGGATATTGTCATATTTTAAAAAATATGTATAAAAATGCAACAGCAACAATTGAAAAGGGTGTAAGACAGGGTGACTCCATATCTCCAAAACTTTTTACATCAGTGCTGCAAGAAGTATTTTGTGGATTAAAATGGGAAGCTAAAGGAGTGAAAGTAAATGGAGATTATTTAAGTCATTTAGATTTTGCAGATGATGTAGTTGTTTTTGCAAATAATGCTTTATAGTTACAGGAAATGTTGCAGGAGTTATCAGATGAAAGTAGGACTAAAGATAAATATTAAAAAGACTAAGTAATGATTAATAGATTTTCTCAAAATATGAAAATAAAGATTGATTATGATGAGTTAGAAGAAGTTAACAGTGACAAATAACTTGGTCAGATTATTAATACAGATGGAAACATAATGAATGAAATTAATCATAGGATTAAACATGGTTGGAGTGCTTTTGGTAGAAATAACTTGATACTAAAAGGAAATATGCCTATGTGTTTGAAAAGGAAGGTTTTTAGTAAATGGGTTTTGCCAATTTTTACTTATGGATCTAAGACTTGGACACTTAATAGAAGAGCAATAGAGAAACTTCAGACCACTCAAAGAGGTATGGAGAGATGCATGTTGGGAGTAACAAGAAGAGATCGAAATGCAATGTATGGGTAAGAGAACAAACAGGTGTTACTGACCTCATTGAAAAAATTAAAAGATTGAAGTGGAGTTGGGCTGGACATATTGCTAGAAGAGATGATAATAGATGGACAATTGAAATTTTAAACTGGATTCCAAGAGATTGTAAAAGACCCAGAAAGAGACCACATGTGAGATGGATGGATGAAATAAAAAAGTGTGCAGGGGTGATGTGGAGAAGAGAAGCTAAAGATAGGAAAAGATGGATTGAACTTGGAGAGACCTTCATCCTGCAGTGGATTGATAATGGTTGATGATGATATTTCCATAAGCTGTGTATGACCGCATTTGCAACTTGTCTATTAATAACATCATCCTTATATTTATCAATCAAAATTGCCTCTTTAACTTTTCTCTTTTTGTGATTTCTTTCTTCCATTAATATTTTTATTTCATTATTATTAAATGTAAATCTATAATTACAAGTTTTTTCATGGTCAAAGAATACTGAAACTGTATTAAATTGACTATTTACATTATTTTTAATTCGATTATATAATAATTGATGCTCCTATTCTTTGACCATGAAAAAACTTGTAATTATAGATTTACATTTAATAGTAATGAAATAAAAATATTAATGAAAGAAACAATTCATAAAAAGAGGAAAATTAAAGAGGCAATTTTGATCAATAAATATAAGGATGATGTTATTAATAGGCAAGTTGTAAATATGGCCATACACAATGGAAATATACATAACATTAAGTTTAAAAAATTTGAAATTCAGTTAAAGCTGATGAGGATTACCACATATCGAAAGCACTTCAAAAGAATTTAAACTACAATATTATTTATACCGTTAATTATTTGTTTTTATATATAATATTTTCTATAACGGGTATTGTACTATTACATATATATATATATATATCAACAGAGCATTGACATACCCTCTATTAAGCACTTCAATGTTATAACCCTTTAATATAACAAACTATATAAAACTGATTAATATATACTTAATATGGCACAAAATAATTATTAATATAATGGTCAAATATCCAATATAATTTATTTTTCCATAACACTGTCACAGATGCATAAATAAATAATCAATCAAAATAAGATTGAAATAAACAACTATTAATAACTATAGTATAATATTTCATGAACAGGCTTTCATCTCCATTGAGACTTTCCCAATATCTTGAGAAGATCTCAATGGAGATAAAAGCCAGTCCATTAAATATTACAATATAATTGGCATTCATCTCCATTGAAACCATCTCAAGATATAATATCTTGAAAAGGTTTCAATGAAGATGAAACCTGGTTCAATAAATATTATAATAAAGTTATTAATAATTGTTTATTTCAGATCTTATTTTGATTGATTATTTATTTACAGAATACTTATGTTTAAAGACCATGTAAAATTTTTAATAGACATAATGTTTTATTATTAAATTTATCCAAGAAAGAAATATTCAAAAATGACTGTAAAATACTATCATAAAAAAAAAAAAAAATTACACTGAAAATAATATAAAAAGAATTATTAATAAATAGTTAAATCAAATGAATTGTAAAAAAATATCCTAATTTATTCGAAATACTTTTATTATGCATAACTAATAAGAAAATAGAAAAGAGGTATCATATCTGAATTCATAAATAAAAGATAAAATAGTGCATTAATAAAAATGAGCAAATAATTAGCATAAAAATGAAATTCAGTTTGTACTCAGAGCTTAGAATATAAACATCTATTTTATATGGTTCATCAAGGCATTTTATGATTCCTGGGCTATTTATTAGAAAGTTGTTCAGCTATTGATGGAAAATCACATCTAATACTAATAATAAAAGTAGCACACTCTTTGAATGTTAAATTCTATGCTCGAAGATAGACAGAGTTAATTAAGCAATAAGATATTATGACAAAATAATGATAATCCTTGCTGTACTATTTTCAACTTGCTTATGCACTCTTAACCAAATTTATTTGTATCTCAATATTTAAATAATTATATTATTGTTAAAAATGTTTATAAAACAATATTTCAATACATCTTATGGGCAAAAAAAAAAATTATAATATTTCATTTTTGTTTAATAATTAAAATTGACGTAATTGAAAAGAATGGTCAATTTTTTTTGCCTATTACAATAATTTTAAAAGAGATAATACTAAAATAATTAGTTAACTGTTCTCAAAACTGTTTTAATTAATAACAAACACACAATCTGAATATACAGCAGATATAAACATACCCAATTATTTGAATGGTTAGAAGATAATTATTAACAATCTTTTCTTAACTAGTTAAATACACTGATAATCCTTACAACTACTTTGTATATAACAAAATTACAAGCGTGTTGAGACACTAGAAAGAGAAGCTATAATAAATACTTATATGAATTGATATATAGAAATTTTTTGCCCTACAGTATATATAAAAAATAATTAAGACCAAGATGACTTGCTCAAACACAGAAATAATTTCTATCTTTCAGACTTAGATGTCTCTGTAATAAAATCTTTTTTCTACTGAATTAGGCTTCAATTCTTCTGGCCTACTACTTCAATTTTCTTTGAAATAGTCCCAGCAATTGATCCAGTAGATACTTTTTCATTTCCGAAAAGTTTTATTTTGCTTATTCCATCTATTGTTCTCTGGAATATTTAAAATTTGTTTTTATTTATCACATCAGAATAATTCTTCAAATGACAGATTAATCTCCTTTATTTGATTATAATATTAAGCCATTTTATTTTCCATTTTCTCGGTATAGCAAAACAATTTATATCAATGAATCAGAACAAGAACAAAAATTGGCATTCTTAAATGTCTTGTGACAAGATTTGCTCATAGCAAAATCAAAACTACAGTTTGCAGAAAACTCACACACACAAGAAAATACTTAACATACATATCAAATCATGACAGAAACACAAAACATGTGAATTATATTATCACTATGGAACAGAGAAAAAGAAATTTGTTCAGAAATCAGTGATTTAGATCTTTTCATCTCCATAAACAAACACTAATGAAGAATAGTCATTCATCACTATCATTAAGAAAACCTTAAATAGATAACAAAAAAAAACAACAACAACAACAACATCAAAAGAAAAAAACAATTATAGCTACTGTAGTGTATCCTACATACCAGGCATAGCAGACTAATTAAAAAAAAAATCTGCAATCAATAAAATGTCAAAACACTTTCCAAAGTCATAGTAATCTACAAGGAATTCTAACCATTACAAAATCAAAACTTGAAATATTGAAAAAATAAAAACTTTGTCTATGAAATACTAAAAAATGTATTTTAGTGAAACTAGTAGCTCCATTAATGGAAAAGGGATTTAAAAACACAAACTAATGATTAAATAACTTACATTTATTTGAAGAAAAATGTTATATCTCCAATACAACTACAAATATGTGGTGTACTTTGCACATATAATTATATTAACTTACTACATATAACCACATTATCAATTATTTTATACCCTATTCATTAATTAACTATTTTTCTCTCGTTTTTTTTTTTAAATTAGGCAACTGTGTAAAAATGGTTAAACTAATACCAGCAATTGGAACAAGTGAGTAGCAGACTATCTATTTTCCAATGATTCAACATAGATTCTATTCAGAAATGACAAAAATATTGAACAGAAAGAAAAAGATATGAAGAAACTGCTCACATAATAAGTATTTGAACTCTCTATTGATTGTTGCCTTTGCCATGTACACACACACACAGTTTATTTTATTAAAGAATAAATAAAGATGTGTGCATGCACAAGCTGTTAACATTAATATGGTACAGTTCTCCAGAAATAAAAATTAATTATGCAGAAAAATAAAACTCACTGAAAATAGCAACAGTCTAGTTTGCATGTAAAGAAAAATTTACTTTATGCAAATTAGTAAAGCTGAATAAAAAGTGCAGAAGAATTAAGAAAGAGGAATGAAGTGACATAAAGTTGTGTGTAATGAAAAGTGAACTTGTTCTGGATATTAATAAAGAAGAGCTTTAGCCAATAATCTAATTGGTCTATCTCTGAATTAATGTATGTGAGCAATATAGTGCATACAAAATTATAGTTAGAAAACTACTGAGTTAAAGACTTTACAGATGTTAATTTCTAGAGAGATTTGAATTTTAAAGAGATCTGAGTGATCTTATACTCAATTATAAATTAGCAAGTTAAATTACTAATATTTTACTAATACCATTCAGAATAAATAAACTCTTTAGGTTTTATTTAAACTTTTGTTGCTTTCTTATTTAATAGAAATATAATTATCCAGCTGCCAACTAATTACTGCTTGGCTCTGGATATATTAAATATAAAGATCCCACATTCAATTCCGTTGTTAATGCTATCACTGGGCAGGCCAACATCTGAAGAAGAGAAGAGAATAATGCCATTCCAAACATTGTGTTATATACTAATCCGCAAGCTATGATTAATGGTTGAATGTATTTGGAAAGTTTAAATAATCTGAATTTTACTAGAAATGTTTAACAATTAATATTGGGTGATAAAACTAGTCCAATGTATATTTACAATTATAATTCCAATTTGATCTCTTAGTTTATTTTAGATTAAACTTAATTCTCATATTAATTTAATTAATTTAATATTGCAATTATAAATATTTCTTTACACATATGCATACAATATTTTATGAATTAATTAATTTAGCTAAAACTATTATTAATAAGAATGTAAAATCTCTATATGCATGCACATACACCGATATATTAAAAACAGCAATTAGGCATACATCTCAAAGTTCAATTGGAAGTGGGAGGTTAGAAATAAGTACCGTCATTTAGTTAAACAAGGAATAGTTGAATTAAAGACATGGCCAGTGAATGTAAAATTATTGAAGGAGGCGCAGCCTACTGTGTTTAAACTACAAAAGATTCTGTATGAATTAAAATCAAAAGTTCAGATGATTGCTGATATGGTCAAAAAAGGGATGATGTCATCTGTGGAAGACATGACATGGATTACTCCAGTAGTTGTGAAACCTGATGAATTAATCATCTTTGTGAACACTATCAAGTTACATTAAACAAATATATAAACAAAGATGCTTATTCTGTGCTAAGTGTGCATGAAATAAAGTCCACTTTCCATCAGATACTGGTCACAGAAAGAACTGCGGAGCTATTAATTATAAAAGCCACATCGTATTATTTAAATATAGTATGCTTCCATATAGGATTACTATGGCTCCAAACATCTTTTAGTTTAAGATGGATATTTTGTTGAAAGACATAGAAGTCATCCCCTATTTAGATGACATCCTTATTACTGCTCAGACTAAAGAAGAATTGGAAATATGGATGATGTGCTAAAAATTAAATAGTATTAGTACCAAGAGGAACAAGGCAAACTACATCTGGGTAAAATTTCTGGTTCATGTAATAAATAAGCATGGTAATTATCGAAGAAGTTAGAGCAGTAAAAAAAAATTGCAAACTCCAAAAAACATTAAGAATTTACAAACCTTTTTTGGATTGTTCAACTTTTATGAAAGCTTTCTCCAGGGAAAATTATATATGTTAGTGTGATTATATGACTTATTATGGAAAAGATAATATTGGGAATGGATAGAAGAATATAATGTAACTTTACAAAAAACGAAAAAAATGCTAATATCAAATAAACTCTTGGTATATTACTGCGCTGCTTCGGAGTTCATAGCTGTCATCTCCCATTGTTATTATGGGGGTAAAGGTGCAATAGCATATGCTTATAGAACTATAACATCGGCTGAAAAAGATTAGGTTAAGGTAGCCCTCAGTCAAGAAATTCTATCAATAATTTACTTTATGTATAGGCCATTGTCTGCTAATCAAAATTTTTAGCAAATATAAAAAAAAAAAACTCCAGAATATGCAAGCCAGAGATAACCGAGATGGATTAATATCTTAGCCACATATAATTTATCATTCAATATTCAAACCTAGTTACCAGATTAGACATTCAGAAGTCTTATCATGTTTACCAGTGAGAGATAAAGACCAGAGGAAGTTTATAGGAGTAAATTTATAAGATGTGGTGAATTCAGAAAATCTAAATAGTGTCAAGGTAACAGAATTGACAAAAAGAGATTGTGGACATAGTGAGTAAAATACTGGATTAGTTTTTGATGGCCAAATTGCCGCCAAATCTATTTGGAATGCTCGCCAGAGTTTATCTGTGTGCAACAAATATATCATGATGACTGACCAAGTGCTGATACTGACTGAAGGTCATAAGCAAATGCTCAAGTTGTTACATCATGAACATTCAGTAGTGATATGGATGAAGGTACTGACATGATCACATGTTTAGTTTCCAAATTTAAATAAAGAAATTGAACAGATGGTAAAAACTTGTAACAAATGTCAATCTTCACCAGATTTATCAATAAAAATTTATAAATTGTGGACAGAGGCTAAAATCCTATGGCAACATATTCATATAGATTTTGCTGGTATCTATTTTTAGTAGTAGTGGATTCGTATTCTTGTTGAGCTTGAGTACAAGCTCGTAAAAACTACTAATACATATTGTATCACCAAAACTCTCCAGTAAGTTTTAGCTACTTATAGCTATCCCAAAATCCTTGTATCAGACAAAGGAACAGGATTTACTTCTTCTGTTTTAGAAAAATATTAAAAAGGAAAAGGAATATGACACATCTTAACTCCACCCTATCATCCAGTATCAAATGAAATCGCCAAAAAAGTGGTGCAATACTTAAGGTCTGACTTATCTGACTTAAAGAAAATGATGCTTATGCATATGAAGGTGGCTTTTGTAGACCACATGTTTTATCAACATTTTATTCTAAGTGCGTCTAACAATAAAATGTCAGCGAAGTTATTGTTATGGCAAAAGTGTCGTACTTATTAATTAAGCTGTTACCAATTCAGAAAGGAATAGGAAAAATTATTTTGAAGAACAAAAACTCTAATGCAAACTTAGGAACATTTGTAATGGGTGAGACTATAAAAGCCAGAGATCTGATTAAAAAGTTATGATTTCTAGTACCATCATGGAAGTTGTATCTGAGGTTATCAGAGTTATAAAACTTGAAAATAGATTGCAGGTCAGGAGACATATAAACCACCTATGTACTCATTAAAGTGAAGCATCGGATGAAAATAGTAAATGTGTGCTAATCAATCCTAAAGCAGAATCATGGATAAATGAAAAGTATGAGTATTCCTCTTCAGTTGTGCTATACGAAGAACCCATCCATTGATAAAGATCTGAAGTCAATAAATAGATCAAGTGAGGATGTTGCGAATTTAAATGATGATAATTTATCATCAAGATCAGCAAATCAAACAGAGCTAAATATAGAGCATGATGAAAAAAGATCCGTACCTGCTCCTAAACATTAGAGAAGTCACTGAAAACCTGAAAAGTTTAAAGACTATTTTCTAGAGTGAAGGGGAAATATGAACTATCTACACTTACATATGTATATTAGCAAAACTATTAAAAGATGAACTGAGTAAATATCAAGTGAACATGTGAATTGAAAAGAATTGTCAAGTTGGGAGTAATGAAGTTTTCTCAAAAGAAGAAAAAATTAGAGCTAACTTAAGCCATATTTTCATTTCCAAATATTTGAAACTGAAGATCAAAATGACAGACTGAAGTGAAATAAGACAGCATTTGTTTAATTGTCTTCAATGGAAAATAATTATGAGTCAGGGAGTATAAAAGATAAGAAAATTCTAAATTAATGGACTATAATATATATTTGCAGTGTGCGAGAATATGAGTGTTGAATAGTGCTTGTAAAAAAAGTGTCAAGATTTAAACTGACAATTGAAATCAGTGAAACTTATCTTCTACAGACAAAAATATGAAATTGAACTGATAGATAGCTGTAAGCTTCTTTGAAATGATAGATAATTGAGTGAAAGATATTGCTTACTTTTGAATTCAGTGAGATATAATTAGTATATTTCATTCTTGATATTTCTAGATATATCAATGAAAAGTTAATGATATTGAAAATTGGTTTATCTAATGATATCTGTCTTCATGCACTGACGATATATTCAAAGTTCTGAGACAACATGGTTTTATTCCTAGTAGAACAGTTTTAATGCATCAATATCATAAAAACCTAATTTTTTTATCTTACAGACTTTAATGTATATGTTGGCATGAATAATAAGTTGTGGTCAAAAATTATAGAAACAATGGTATTGGCTTATTCAAACGGTATATTGTTACAAATTTTTGCACAACATATGGATTATGGAAAAAAAACAATGCTATATTTTGTAAAAATATTTATAAATATTAGTATAAGTTTGTGCACTCCAGAAAAAAGTAGAAAATATTAGCAAATTATATTTAGATCGTGAACTGATAAGCGGTAAATTTAATTAAATAATTTACATTAATTGCAATCGATAAATTTCAAGAAATATTTGCTGATTACAAATATTTGATAAGAGGCTATTTAATTAATGGAATAGATTATAAATTACCTTATATAGAAATGAATTCATAAGACACCAATTAATTAGTTATAGACCTAAAAACATTACCGTATACGGAAGAAAGTAATTAATTGTATGAGTAATTAAAAACTATAAATAGAGTAAGCAACAAGGTGCATTCTTCAGTGAGAGTGCAGCGCTCAGTGAAAATGTGTTCACGGCCAGCAGCTGAATAGGCCCAAAAAGTTTGGAAAACCAAAGCTGGAGGAGACTAGCTAGATATGAAGAGTTGATTTTCCAGTGGATTTCCAGAGTTTACCAAGTGGACTGTTGCTGAGAGACAGAAGTGATTGCAGCTAAAAGAAGCTCATAATGAGGGTCACAGTTCTATGATGATTTGTTCGAATGCAGCTGAACTGGACCGGGGGCCAAAGTGTTTGGGAAACCGAGCACCAAAATTTAAAACTCTATTACATTTGTAACAATAATAAACAATGGCCAAGATTATGTTAATAATTACTTCGATAAGTTTCTAAAGAACAACTAAATTAAGAGTTGATGAACTTCACACAAGTTTTTAAATAGAATGGAGATGCCAAATAGGTCTTCATGATTTAATACAAATACTATTTCTTATTACAGTCTTGTCTAGATTGCTTATTTTGAGTAAAAGCAATTATTACTGTCAATTATATATAAATAGACATTCAACAAATTCTTTATATGGAAATAATATAATATTGCTTCAATCTTATGTTTTCAAAATTTTTGTACAAATTGCTTATTACTGTAATAATAGTTTGAATAAAAGGAAATCTTTGCCAGATATTCAGATTGATTGAAAGTTTGTAAATTTCTAAATCAGCTAATTGAAAAAGTGAAGTTTTATAAACAAAAACTATTATCTAAAAAAAAAAAAAAACATGCAATGAAAATATTTTTAAAAGTTTGTTCTGCTTGTATGATAAATACAAAGTAATGCTAAGTTATTAAAAAATGGAAAAAAAATATGAATGAAGACTGTAGTTGGCAAAAAAGTTCAAAGAGAGCAATACCAAGCTGAATTTAAGATATCCTATCTAGCAGAAGAATCTAACTGAAAAGTGTCGAATGGCACAAAGAAAATATAAGACTGACAATACAAGCATAAAAAAAAATCAAATCACATGACTGCCCAAATTTTCACATAAATTTATCTTAGTTACAGATGGTGCTTCAAAATGATGGATCTGATTTGAAATCATTTTATTTCGGCAACCATGAACACTCATGAATGAAACTCTTAACACTTAAAAGGATGGACATAGTTTTCAAATAATTACTGTTAGATGCCTTTCTCAATGCACAAAAAGCTTCCTGCCTCATCATTTACAAGATGTTATCCCCACAATACAAGGCATTTTGCATTCTGCAGTGCAGTAGGATCTCCAAACATTATATGTTGCGCTTTTATCTGGATGATCTCAAAAACAAAATCACAACAGCAGTGTCTTGGAAAAAAATACTATGAGAGGCATTTGGGATGAATTCAATTATCATGTCAATGTTATCTATAGATCAGATGGAAGGCACATAGAGTATTTATAAACTAATTAGTAAAAAATAAATGATTTATAACTTTTTGTTTAATTGTAACATGTTGTCATTGCGAAATATATTGCTTTAAAATTGGCTTCATCATTTTAAAACACAATACAGCATAAGTTTTACTCCTAAATCTCTGAGTTTATGAATGCTAACTGCTAAGAGGATAAAAACAAAGATTCATTAATTACATATTGTAATAGAATATTTAATGACATACAGGAAGATATTTTTTTACCGACCATTATATTTATTCATGAGGTGTACAAAATCATAATTAAAAAGAATGATAAAGTCCCATTTTGAAAAAATCTGTTAAATATTAAAACTAATTCATTTAAATAAGAAAACTAAAAAAAAAATTGTGTAACTTGAAACAATCTGTCAAATGTTAGATAAAATACTGAAAAAGTTTGGTTTCAAGCTCGCATTATTTGACCATTATGCTGAATTATTTAAAACAAAATAATAGAATATTAGTGCTAAATAATTATAAGGTTTAGACTGAAAAATTCTTAGAAAGAAATTTTGATGTAAAAAATATTGATATATTGAAAGATAATATACATCTTAATGATGAAAAAGATTTACTAATACAACTTCTAATACTTTGGTGATAAAAAAAAAATGTGTTAAGGGAGTGGTAACTTTCTATTAATAATGATCAAGTGCCATAACTTGATTACTGCTTAATGTAAATACACAATTTGAAGATCTGAAGTTGTCTACTAATCTACAGTGATACTATTGATATTGGATGGCTAAAAATCAGATTTTATGGTATTAAAAGAAGAAATAAATTTGTCACAAATTTATACATTAATATGAACAACTTTATGAGTATTCATATTAAACTAAAGATCTCGTGTTAAAAATTCTTATACAGTTTGTAATGGCAGAAAATTACACTATGGCAATATAAAAGACAAACAACTGTGTACTCTGGATTACAAAGGTTGAATAAATCGCTCTATTAGTAAATACAAAGAAAGCACTTCTGAAAATTCTGATTCTGGCAAAAATCTTATGCATCATGAAAAAAAATAAAAGGAAATATATTAGATATGAAAGGAATATTAATGAATGAATAACTGATGTTTTTACCAATAACACCTCCAAAGTGAAACATTATAACTGACAAAATTTGCTAATCATAACAGATGTTTCAGAAATATTAAGTAATAACACAAGTTTAATCCAGTTTTTCTGATCTCTTTCCTCTTCTCACTTTAACACATTAGCAAACTTTTTACTTTATTGCCCATCTCATAAGTTCTCTTTTTAGATTTTTTACATTTTCTTAGAATCCAATTTAAAACTTAAACTACCCATTTATTATCATCTCTTTTATCAATATATCCAGCCCAACTCCATGCCAGTCTCTTAATTCTTTCAATGAGAATCTGTTTTTCCTTATTCAATGGATTATTAAATGAATAGGCTATGAGTCAGTTATCTGAAATACATTCCAAAATTTGATTGGAAAGAGAATGCACAAATCTTACTCATTGAAATCTTTACAAAAGCTTATTGGTAAATATAGTTTAGCTTTGTTACTGCATTACCATCAGTATATTCAAATTCACAGCATAATTTTATTTGGATATATACTTTTTCATTCAGAAATATTTTTTTTCTCTTCTGATTAATTTCTTTCAACAATTATCTTGATGTCTATTTTATAGATATTTATCTTTTCAAATTAGAAGAAATGTTAATACTAACTATTAATAGTATTTTGTCCCTTTGTCCTTTATTATAAGCATATTAAATCCAAATAGTTATAATAAATTACCAAAAAAAAAAAAACAAAACAAAACAAAACAAAAAAACTTTATTTTTACTCTTTCAAAATTTCAAGTGTATAGTATCTAATTGAAAATAATTGTCGAGAAGAAAGCAAAACATTTCATAAATAATGAAAAGAAAACTTCTTCATAGAACAATTAAATTCAGAATGCATTTCTAAAACAATTCACAAGTCAGATTCTAAAAAATGATTCCTTATAATTTGACTAGTGAATTATTCTAGTAAGAAGTTTGTATCTCAGCATTACATTCTTAATAGCAGTAAATTTATTTATAGGCTTATTAAAATACACATCATTTTTTGATGATTTCTTATTAATTATCCAATAATGGTATTAGATAATATACAATGTGTCTCAGTAAAAAGGTGAATGGTTTTCTCTCCAAGCTGTTTGCAGCACCATGATATAGTTTAGCTATTCACCATGAAAATTTGAAGGTGTTAATATGTCTGGATCATGAACTGTGACCTAAAATGTGATAGTGTGTTTCATATATTAATCTATAATGGAACAATGTGTTAACATTAATTTCTATTTGAAAAACTACTACTGAAACATTTGAAATGATTCAAACCATTTATGACAATGAAGCTGCAAATCACCAGAAAGTTTTCAAGTGATTTTTGAGATTTCATGACAGCAGGGAAAAAATTGATGATATCAATGAAGATATGAAATAATTGTCACATTTCACATCATAACTCATGATGCAGACATGCTATTGTCTTAAAGGTTTTATGGTAAATAGTTAAAGTATGTTGCTACATAACACATGCATTAATTCAGAAATGGTGCTGGGGGCTGCTTGGGGAGAGAATCAATCACCTTTTTACTTGGATACATTGTGTATATCAAAAATCATATCACACTTATAAAATTTGTTTAATAATTGTGATGTATCATATTTGATAAATGAAATGATTTGAAGATTGCTGGAAAATTAGAAATGAAAGACACTAAATTGTAAATAGGCAAAGTAGGCAATTAATGAATAAAATAAACATTACATTGTTTTTTTGATACAGATTATGCTTCCACATGAAAAACAAAACAAAATAATAATAAAAAAACTATATAAAATCATAAGAAATTCATAAGCAAAACATAATTATAAATTCTTTTATGAACTACTGATTTGAGAAGCCCAAATGTAAATGTTCAAATCAAGGATAAAAATAAAATTATTAATTTATTAAATAAATCCCATTCTCAATTCATATTACTTTAAATAATAAAATATAATGAAAAAAATTTGCTTAATTTTTGGACATGAATAATTTTCATTCTTTAAGTAAAAGTAAAATCTAATAATTTGTCAATAAGACTCTCAAATCTTCATTTAAAATTATAAACAAAATGTTAAACAGCAATATGAAATCCACACATTTTAAAAATAAAATTTTTAAAAATAAATTTATTAAAAAAAAATAATGAAATAACAAAAAATAGTTAATATTTTGTGTTTTTTTTTTAAAAAAAAGTTATAAATATTTTACCTCGGCTACGTGCTCTCCTAGTATCCTGCTTCACACTCTCCATGACGTCCACAATATTGGATACAGCTGCAGAGAAACCGATGTCAGTGTTACGTCGTGGTGAGGGAGAGCGGTGTCCTGAATTTGGGGACATTCGTCCTCTCAAAGGCGGTGTGGGCGATTGCGAGCGTCTCGACGGTGAAGGGGACCGTGCCCGTTGTGTCTCTGTATTATCCGATACTGATCGTGCGACTGGAGCATGTGAGGCATGTTCTGGTTTGAGCCCAGAGGAGAAATCTTGTTTTTCCAATTCCTTAAAAACAATAAAGACACAAAAATATATAATTTAAGAAGGCATTCAACTCTTAATTTATAAATATAATTGTTTATATAATATATTTTTGTTATACAATAAAATAGAGATCATTTGTAAACAAATTAGATATTAAAGTAAAAATTTTTACTAGTAAAAAATATAAATATATGTCTGGTTTATCTTTTTTTTCACTGACTGTTTAATTACTTCAATATGTCATTGGGTAGAGAATTTAACTAAATACCTTAAATAAAATTACTAGTCATTATGCAATATCTCTAAAGTTGATGGAAATATAATACGAAATTATATTAATTAGAAAGGCATCTTTTTGTTATTATAATTATTATATCCTGTCAAATCGATAGCACAGGAGTTAAGTGAATAGCATTACTCCAGATTAACTTATCACTTGTTTGATACTTCAGGTTCTTTGTTGGCATATTCAAGGTTAAGAAAATCCATTTATCTACCTTAATAATGGTAGTCTTTTTCCACCAAGCATTATACACTTTTCTTATGAATTACACTATCTTATCATAAATAAAATAGAAATATATATATATAATAATTAATCTTTTCTTTTCATTTGTAGCATTTGTTTTTAAAATTCTTTAGCATAATTCATTATTTTGACATTTACATATGCATTTAAAATATTTTTAATTTTAAAAGTGTCTATAATATGTGGTAAGATATATAAAATCCTGGAAAATAATACTTCAGTTAGAGAAACTTTCCTGATGTTTTCCCCATCTGCTTTATTATTCTTTTACCTTTATCACTATTTAGTTTTTCACTTAAATAAATCTAACAGTAACTATCAAATTTTAAAAAGTGATTATTATGTTCAATTGAATTTCACACTGCATATTTAGATATCAATTAACAGAGAAATGATTAATTTACTATGAATCATTTATGAATTATGTATGCAAAGACAAATTCATAAATAAAAAGGGTTAAATTCTGAATCATAATAAATTACTCATTTCGTAAAATCAATAAACATTGTACAATTATAATCTAACAAAAAATAACTAATTTTAATTAGTTATTAACTTAGTATACAATTATATGTAAAGTCATACCTATATAGTGGAGAATTTTTGTACCAGCATTATAAAAATGGTTAATTAATAACCATGGAATTAAGTATTTATTTTAAAGAAATATCTTTAATTGTAGTGTATAGTTACAAGTTTGGTAGATAATAATCTCAGCTAAATTAATAATACTTAATTTTTACTTAAAATAATTCTCAGACAATAGATTTAAATGTTAACTTTAAGTTGATTGATTAATAACCACTCTTAAATAAATATGGCCATTATATTTCTGAAAAACAAACAACAAACAAACAAAAAAAAAAAAAACAAGATGATAAAAATGTAAGAAAAAAGGCTAGAGTCAAAAAACAAAGAATAAAGGTAAATTTTGATAAAAACTAAGCAAGCAAATTTTTTGAACCATAATATGCAGATCTTATGCTCTGCTTATGTGGGATCTTATGATACTGTCTTGAAACTGCTTTTGTCTTTTTGAAAGACATCAATTCCCTATTTAATTAAAGATCTCTGTTGTATTCTATTTTCACTCATATTCTCCAAATGAAATTGTAGAGTATCTATGAAATAGTCTTTATAATAAAATAGGAGAAGGCAGTTCTGTCTTTTCCACAAAAAAATCATGCTTAAGTTCACCATAAAATCGAATGAGTACGCATTGCCATTATGTTTTGGATATATAGATTATGAAAAGGCATTTGTTCTACAAGCATTTTCATGGTGATTAAAATTTTGAAAGACCAAACCATAATCTAATACAAATTTAGAAGAATATTTGTTAAGTATATTGGCAGTGTTTAAATTAAATGGTGATGCTAAGAAGATTAACACTGATAAGAGTATGTGATAGTGATTCCATATTTCCAAAAGTTTTTACAACAGATCTGTGGATAAAAATGAGAATTAAAAAAATTAAAATAAATGGAGTCATATAGATTTTACAGATAGGAAGTTATTTAATAAAATAAAGTTTCAGGAAATAGTATAAGAGATATCAAATGAAAACAAAAAATTAGGTCTTTAAACAAATGTTAAAAATGATTAAAATAATATTCAACGGATTTTCACAAATGGAGAAAATAAAGAAGTAATGAGTTAGAAAAAGATAAACAACAATCAAGAAACATAAATGAAATTGACTGTAGAATTAGATAAACTTGGGAGTACTTTTGGGAAAAATAAATTAATATTAAAGGCAATATACATATATATTTGAGAAATAAGTTTTCTTTAATATGTTTTACAAGCACTTATACATGAATATGACATTTGGACAGTGAAGAGCAATAAAAAGACTACAGAGAAAGTAAGGAGAAATGTTTATCGGAAAGCTTTGTAATGTTGGCATTTTGCTTCTAGTTATCTGTTGGACTAGTTCCATTATCTAGTTAACTATTTTTTAAAAAAACCAACCTTTATTTACATTTTTCTAAATACATTTAACATATTAATAAATCACCATTTAGCTGATGGTTAACATTCTTCAAGAAAATTTACTCTAGTAAGGAAAAATGAAAAATCAGGAGGATAAGTATATAACATTTCTATTCATTACATGCTTGAGGCAGAATAATCTACTTTAGCAGATCTGAACATTTTTTCTCTAGCATATCCCTTCATTAGGTTTTTCCCTCTTGCATATCCCCTTCTTCATTGTCCACACCCATCCTTCAAAAAAGTTTGTTTCTTTTCAAATTTTTTATATTAGCTAAAAAATCAAATGACTCAAATTAACCTAATGACATTTATTGGCTTTTATTTTTGATTTTACATTTAACAATTTATTTCAAGCCGATGCTATGACATATGAAAAAAAACAAAAAAAACAATTTATTTCAATTTTTTAATTAATTCAACATGGCTTTTAATAATTTTATTGTGATCCTTGAGCTTGTTTTATGGATCCTGGTTTTTTAAAATCAGATTCTAATGAAGACAGTTATAATCTCAAATCAGGAACTGAATCAACATTATTGCCTTAATATATACATAAGACAAGAATGCTCTTTTGACAAACCCTGTCTTCGTAAAAGGTAATAAACATTTTATTGCTTCATCATTGAGTTCCTGATATTCTTCTTTCACTGCTATCCAGAAGTCATGACATTTCTTATTTTGAAATCAGATTATAAAAAATATTCAATCGTAAGTACAAATAATTTTTCTTTTTCAAAAACCGATAATTCCTCTTTGCAAACCAAAACTACAATTTTGTTGTTTTTATTTTAACTCATTTTTTAGTGTTTTACGCCAATTACCAATATTACTTTCACATACTCTGAACCAGTCTGCCGTGTATCTCCAGGGATATGCATACCATAGATTGAGAACTGCTAAATTCTAGTTGATTAGAGTAAGACCTTAAACTCAGTATTCATGAATCTAAAGATTATGAGTTCAATACCTATTCTAGATAATCATTTTGGTCAGCTAGTAACACTTGAAGTAAATAAAATCACTCAAAATGTTCATTTTCTACATTAATTTATATGTTATTATTAACAATTAAATGTATTTGGAAAGATACAAAGTTTTAGTTTTTTTAAAAAAAAACATTCCACAGTTCAACTAGATGAAGAAAATAATTCATTATACAACTACAGTACGAGATACGCAAATTGGAAGCAACAAGAAGAGATTGAAAGTGAAATACATAGGTTAGTGAATAAACAGGCATCATTTACATCATTGAAAAAAATTAAGAAGTTGAAATGTGTTATGTATATGTGTGTATGCTTAAATACATACACATAAAACGGCTAATTGTAATAGGATGATGTATATATGTGTACGTAATAATACATACACAGTAATTTAAACATTTAGCTTCTTAAGAATAGTAAACTTAAATAATTAAAATGGTATTATGTGATTAGAAAACATTAATTTCTAAGTAAAAGAGCAATTAGTTAAAATCTCTAGAGATAAATAATGAAATTATTTCAGTAAAATATATACCATTAGCAATTAAATAATTGCGAGTTCCTGATCCATTCATTGATAACAACTCTAGTAATCAAAAAATAACTTTTTAATAGAACTTAACAGAAGTAAAATTCTCTGGTCCAGGATAAATTAAATAATTACTTTGTCAGCAGGATCTAAGAGAAGAACCAATCAGAAGAGTAATTGGACAAACAATTGATAGAAGGCAAGTGAGAAAAAGAAAAAAACACTTGCTGTTGGAAGCTTCTGGTGTGTAGATGGACATTTAATGTCTCGGTGCTAAACGACTCCTTATATACCTTAAGCTTACAGTGCAGAGAGACTTGCCTCCAAATGTGCCAAAGCAAGTCGAGGGACTTAACAAGTTATATAGATCTTCATTATTATTTCTGTATGCCTACGGGTCTATATATATAGATTGTTAGATTGTATATCTGTTAATTAATAATGTAAACATTTTATACAGATATATTAAATACTATAATATTAACTGTATTAGTTGTGGTTTTTACCAGAGGATAAATTTAGATCTCACGTGGTCTGGAGAGCAAGAGTTATGCTTTCAGACATAGCAAAATGTAACTAAATTGAATACATTATTAGAAAAGGTGATAATAGTTGGACTATTGAAGTTGTAAAAATTCTAAATGGAATGCATGAATGAAATAGGAAGTTTTTTGAATGATGTGGAGAAGAGTCGCTATATATTAAAGAAACTGAATTAAATTTGAATAATCAATTATTATTTAGATCTGGCTATATAAGAATTTTTCTCAAAATTATTGAAATCATAACTATATAAGAAAAAAATGATCAAAGACTTGAAGTTGACGATCCTAAAAGGATCCATTATTTTCTTTACATAATTAAATTCTTTTGTCTTCAATAATTGTGAGAAAAATTATTATATAGCAAAATAGGTGTAGATCATAACTGATTATTTACTGCTCAAATCAGGCATTTAGAATCCAATAAATGAGATAAGGCTTAGACTGATGATTAATCAGTTTCCATTAATAATGTTTTATTATTTCTTTTTGTTAGCAAAAATTATATATTACATATCTAAATAATAAAGATATACCAGATGATTGGAAAGAATGCAATAATAGTAGTGATGTTTAAGAAAGGTGATAAAAAAAAAATTAGAAGTTAAGACTTAACAGTCTTCTATCAGTTCTATACAAATTTTATACCAAGATAATTACAACTAATCTGTAATGAATTTTGGATTCTAACTTACCAAAATAAAAACAAACAAACAAACAAAAAGGATTCAAAAGTAGTTTTAGCATAGTGGATCATGTCCATGTATTGATGTAAGGTGTCATTTGTAGATTATGAAAAGGCATTTGATTCTACAAGTATTTCTATAGTGTTTAAAACATTGGATTATCAAGATATAGAACCAGGATATTGTTATATTCTAAAGAATATTTAATAAAATGAAACAGCAATGATTAGATAACATAGTGATATTAAAAAGATTAATGTTAAGAAAGATTTATGACAGAATGATTCTGTATCTCCAAAATATTTTATTGCAATATAGAAATATTTGATGGATTAAAATGGTAGTAAAAATAAATAAAGATTATTTAAGCCATTTAGATTTTACAGATGAGATTATTTAAGTCATCTAGATTTTGCAGATGATGTAGTTGTTTTTGCAAATAACATTCAGAGCTTCATGAAATGTTGAAAAGTTATTGCATGAGAGTAAGAAAGTAGGATTAAAAATAAATGAATTAAAAAAACTAAAGTAATATTCAATTGATTTCCTCAGAAGAAAATAAAGATTAATAATCATGAATTGTCAGATTATTAACACAGATGGAAACATAATTAATGAAATTAATCATAGAATTAAATTTGGATAGAGTGCTTTTAGTAGAAATAATATTATAAAGCAATATGACTATGTATTTGAAAAGGAAGGATTTTAATAGATATGTTTTACCAGTTATTATTTACAGACCTGAGATTTGAAGACTTTAAAAAAGAATAATACAGAGACCTCCTCAATGAAATATGGAAAGATGTATGTTAGAAATAACAAAAAGAAATCAAAAACAAAATATATAATAAATATGAGAACAAAGAGGTATCACTGAAATAATTATGATTGAAATGGAGCTGGGCTGGACATATTTCTAAAAAAAAATGATAATATAGGGATATAAGTGGGGTTTTAAATAGGATCTCGAGAGATTATAAAAGACCCCAAAAAAAAAAAACCCATATGTGAGATGAATGGATGAAATAAGGAAGTTTGTTGGTTTGTTTTAGAGAAGCTAGAGATTGGAATAACTGAATTAAACTTGGAGAGATCTTCATCCTGCAATGGACCAATAATGGTTGAAAGTAATAATGATTTACTTATATCTATCAATTTAGTTTGTCTAACCTTCATAAACTTATATTTATTTCCTAAATTTAGATAAATAATTGTAGTTAAAAAGCAAAATAGCTTTTTAAATAGTAGACTGCATAGTAAAGACCTCTCCCAAGAGTCCCATAACAAAAATAATCGAACAAAAAAAAGAAGATATATTCATCAATCTTGCCAACCTTCCAGGTATGAAGTTTTTAGTATTTTTCCATCTTGATTTTACTAGAAACTCATTTTATAGCCTATAATTAGCTACATAATTAGAAGTAGTATGGCACATGGTGCCTATCTAGAAAAAAAAAAATCAAGGCTATTTGGATCTAGAAAATATTTATAAGTTTTACCTAGTCTAAAGTCAAACTTCAGATCTTAGCAATAATGTACACAGCCATTTTTTGTTATAAAAAGATGCTTCAATTTTTACTTATTAATTTACCAAAAGAATGCATGTGTGGTTTTTTGTAAATTTTATATTAAATTAATAAACGCATAAGAATATAAATCCAAGAAATCACCTAAGAAAATAGAATCCTTATGAATATGTTAAGAATTTTTAACATTTTATTTGGATATCTTCTGCACTTCAATATAAAACATCCAGTCACTTTAATTTTATCTTAAATTTTGTTTTAGCAAAACATTAAAAATACAATTGATCATGCAATGATTTATTTCTTAGAATCATATTATTATATCTAACATAAAATGAAGTATATTTTGATATTTTGATTAATTCTTATGAATTAATCAATGAAAGATTTTAAAATATTTACAAAAATAACAATGTCTTAATCATTTTGTAAGATTACATATTTTTTTTCCTTTTTAAAAAAGGCATTGTAATTATTAATTTAATCTGCCAATAACATGCAAAGAAAATTACACAATTCCATTATTTTCATTTTACAGAAAGATTCTATCATTGGTCATTCATACATTCAAATAAATGTCAGAATGAAAGTGATATACATGAATATTAAACCAGTGATTTTTTTTTTTTTTGCTTTCCTAGATTTGTGAAAAATATTATACAGGTACAATCAATGATGTAAAAATATAATAAATTCATCTTAGGAAAAAAAATATAGCTTTAATGTTATTCTTATTTAACCCATCTTGTCATTCAAATATCTTAACATTATAAAAACAATTTCAATTTTTTTTTGAGATTATGAATATTACTGAAGGATAGGCAGATATTTTAAAAGCAGAATTGTGTACTGTTTTATGTTTATGATTGATTTAACTTTTACACAAGTAAATAAGATTAAAATATATTTACTTAGGTAAAGAGGAAGAAAGAAAAAAAATACCTCATCCAAATTTAGCCGGGGCATGGATGTTGATCTTAGATTATCAGCAATATTTTTAAGGGCATTTTCCACACTGATGTAACTTTCAGTAGACGGTCGGCGAACATCTTTCATTTCAATACCCTGCTGAGACGCGAAATTGTGAGCTTGCCGCTTGATCACAAACAGCAAAGAGTTAGAATACAAATAGAACAAAACCAACAATTTACAAAACTAATTTCTTTAAAAAAAGACTATAAAAGTATATATATAATTTAAGATATATTTAATATTATAAAGTTTATATATTTAAAGTAAAAACAAAGTATTGCATAATGTTTAAAAATGCAAACAATTTTAAATTATTTTGAAGTAAGCAGACTTGACAAGAAAAATTTGAGAAGACAGTTAAAAAATAAATATAAAGTGGTAAGCAGATGCAAATGATTGATTACAGAATAGTAAAGTTAGCAAAATATGTCATAATCATGGAATAAGCAACACTAATTATTACCTTTATTTCAATCTCCTCAACATATCCGCATTTGCTAGTTAACTCATCTTACAAGTTTTTTTGCAAAATAACTTTTTGCTTATTTCTTGATTGTTTTGTAGTGAAAATTTAGCAGCAATGTGCATTAAGATATATAATCAAAAAAATTACAATCTGCTAAAACTTGCACTATTGAGATAGGCTTTATTGTTATATAGAATCCAGGATTCTGTTTTGACATCAATACAACAATAACATTTTACTACTAGTTTATATAATTGTCTGTGTCAAAATGCTCTTATTCATTCATAGCATATATTACAATGTTTAAATATACATTTTCCTTTATGTACCTTCAGACTCACTAATCACAGTTTAAAAGAAAACATTAAAAAAAAAAAAAAATGTAATTCTTAAATTTTCCATATGCATGCTCTTGTATAAGCAATCTTATGAATAATCCTGTTTCCTCGTCTTGGGCAAGTCACTCACATTGTTGCTAACACAGAGAAAGCCTTTATTTTACTCACTGTATGTCTACTGTGAATTATAAAATAAAACTTTGGCTTAAAATGGTCCTAAAGTGCATAAGTGCTCAGAGATAAGGAGCTATCAAAATTTAAGACCAATAATGCTGTTCTTAAAAAAAACAGTTTTCTAGAGCAAAACCCCCCAAAATAAGATTAAATTCTCAAAGTTCTTTTCTCTACCCACCAACAAACCATATCATTTTATTGATCAATCTCTCATACAGTCTCTTTTTAGATCTTTTATCTTTTGGGATTCCATTTAAAACCTGTAACTATTCACTATTATCATCTCTTCCAGCAATATGTCCAGCCCAGTTTCTGTTGTCTCTTAACCTCCTTTATACTTGCTTGTTCTCTTACCCATGTATTTCATTTTTGATTTCTTCCTGTTATATCCAAAATACATATTTTTATACCTCATTGAGTAGTTTTAAAATCCTCTATTGCTCTTTGTTAACAGTCAAAGTCTCTGATCCATAAGAAACAATTATATATATATATTAATATTACAAATCAATGTCTGTATTTCTTCAAAATAATATATACGTAAATTTATAAATAAATATTAGAAAATATAGTACTTAAAAGTTTATAAAAATATATCTATAACTGTCACTTAGAAGCGCTTTCAACTATCCTTGTAGTTTTTGTCAACTAATACTTTTAAAATGTCAACTTTCTCATAATTCCGTGATCTTAACGTTTTACTGCTTGCCTATTAATTAAATCTTGCTTGTATTTATATATTAACATCGCTGCCTTAATTTTTCTTTTATTATTATTTCTTCCAGTTTCCAATATTTTTACGTTACTATAATTAAAATCAAAACCATATATACATGATTTATTATGGTCATAAAAGAGAGAAGTTGATAAATTATCATTATTTTTATAATTTTGTTTTGTATTTTGAACCCTTTTTAATAAGAACAAGGGTTCTTTTTTCCAATGTGCACCTCGATTCACCTATATATCCACTGCCACACCTACATGTCCATTTATAAATGATACAATTTTTATTTGTCAATAAAGTTTTATCTTTTGAATTATTTATTAATTTATTTAATGTAGGTGGTGCATAAAATGCAATGTCACATATACCTTTATAAATTTTCTTAATGAAATTTGCCTGTTGATTCGAAATATAAGGTATTGATATCCAAAATTTTTAACAGTATAATAAACATAATCATAATTATATCCAATGTTTAATAAATCATGTATATATGGTTTTGATTTTAATTATAGTAACGTAAAAATATTGGAAAGTGAAAGAAATAATAATAAAAGAAAAATTAAGGAAGCAATGTTAATATATAAATACATGCAAGATTTAATTAATAGGCAAGCAGCAAACGTTAAGATCACGGTATTATGGGAAAGTTGACATCATGGAATTATGGGAAAGTTGACATTTTACAAGTTTTAGTTGACAAAAACTACAAGGATAGTTGAAAGCGCTTCTAAGTGACGGTTATAGATATATTTTTATAAACTTTCAAGTATTGTATTTTCTAATAATTATTTAATATAGGGTATATAAGCACAAACTTTCAGATGACCCATCACTCTCCACTCTATCTAATAACACCGATACACTCAAGCACATATATGCTGAAAAGATAAATAATCACCAATATACGTATTTCATGCTAAACCAGCAATCATCAGTTGGTCCAGATTCTCATCTCCCACACATATATACTATAAGTGCTCAGATATATATTAAGATAGACAATCCTCATACTTTAATGGACAGGCTCCAATCTACTGTGCACTCCAACTCTTCAACCATCCAGGCAATTGAAAATCTGAAGATGGAATGCTTGAAGGCCACCCTGAGGCCGAGATTCCATCTTCAGATTTTCAATTGAATGAATGGTTGAAGAGTTGGAGTGTGCAGTAGATTGGAGCCTGTCCATTAAAGTATGAGGATTGTCTATCTTAATATATATCTGAGCACTTATAGTATATATGTGTGGAAGATGAGAATCTGGACCAACTGATGATTGCTGGTTTAGCATGAAATACGTATATTGGTGATTATTTATCTTTTCAGCATATATGTGCTTGAGTGTATCGGTGTTATTAGATAGAGTGGAGAGTGATGGGTCATCTGAAAGTCTGTGCTCATATACCTTATATTACATATATAGACGCAGGTATATAATAAACCTGTGTTTCAGTTAATATTTATTTATAAATTTACACACACACACACACATATATATTGAAACCTTTCCTTCCAGTTCTTCATTATACTTCTACCCTATCTTCTCTTTTCTACCTTCTACTATACTAACTTAATACTAAACAATGAAGTATAATAACAATAAAGACTATGGGGCTTGAAACTTGCTAAATATCTAAACATAAGATAGACTTTAGAGATGATTACAACAGAAAAATTTTAACATTGAGAAGTATATAAAATATACTTCACAATGGCATTGCTAATGAGAAAACTCTCCTACTAGCATCCTATTATAATCATTAGGAAAATCCCCACAACAAACAATGACTAACATACTATTTCATTTAAATAAAGAATTAAGTGCTCTTCTATAAGTAAAGAATCTTAAATTAAAAACATTAACAAAATGACATTAACTTAACATAATTAATGCTATTCTATGGCTATCTCAGAGACCATAAGTATTTGAAAATATAATTTAACCATTAGATTGATAATTAAATAATTGAATCACAAGAGGGATTTTACTAGGATCCAACCATTTAAATAAAAGTCCACTTACTGTTACAAATCATGGTTAACCTCCTATTGGAATAGTTAATCCAACTGTAATAATAATAGTAAGACATGGAAATTAAAACTCACTATCTACTCATTACTTTCACTTAAATAATCCAATTTATTTTCTGAAGATTTATTCTCCTACCTATCTTAGTCACTATCCCTACAGAATACTCATTTTATCATAATCGGGAGCTTTATTACATAATTATTATTTACAAAGGCCAACTTAATTAAATACTCTTCTCAATTACTTAGCATTCACCCACTGTAACTAGATCCTTCGGAATTACAAACCTTAAAATATATTTGGTGAGTAATTTGTAGTCTTAAAAGACTATAATACTTTAAATGTATGATATAACATATATTTCAATTTAAATTGCAAAATTAGAATGCGACTCTCAAACATATCTATTTTTATTACATGCTCTCCATTTTGCGATATTTAATAGTATTTTTCACATGGCTCTTCAAGATTCTTTTATATACAATAAAATATGAAGTACCATAAACTATCTTTAATATAGTTATAATTTAAAAGCAATTGATGATTATGTCAATTATTAAACATAACTCTTCAAATAAGGCACGCAATTAAAATATGATATATAAAATTTTATGTGGATAATGTACTTCATTGATATAATCTTGTGATGGAAATGACTCTCAAACACCATGAAAACAATACTACAGAATTAAATCAATATGGTTTTTTTATTTACAACAATACTAATAAACAACACATATGCACACTAGATTAAATACTTCATTAACAATAATAAAAAATATAAGCATGAAACTATTTATACATTGATAAAATTTACATTCTTTTCAAATAAATTTAGTGATTATGAGATCCACTTAACCCTTCCCATAGTTTATATCTAGTTTTAACATTATCAGTTTATTATTTTATCATTATGTATGCCTTCATACTAATCTGATATATTTACCTCACTCATGAGTTATCTGAGATTTTCACAGTTATTTTCCATATTACGTGATATTTTATAACCTCCAATGCATTAATAATCTTGTAACAGTAAATTATATTTAATATTTAAAAATGGGTTTAAAATCTTACACTTCAATCTTATTAACAGTTATTACTGATATGATAATTAAAAAAAAAATAAAGACAATATTTCTGATGTATTTAAAATGAATAATAAAGTTAGGTTTCTTTTTCATATGATGAAATTTATTTTATCCATTCATTCTCTCTCATACTCATGTTTCATACTGATCTTAGATCTCATTTTTACTCATCTAGATAATAAATATTTGAAAACCAGGCACTCTTCACAAACCTGGGAGCTTAATTGTAAGTATAGAGGATTTGAACTCAGATTTTCAAGCACCCTTCAACTATCCTCACTATCTCATACAACTGATACACATGACCACATACATGTAGAAAAGATTAATAATCACCAATATACGTATTTCATGCTAAACCAGCACTCATCAGTTGGTCCAGATTATCATCTCTCACACATATATATAATCAATGCTCAGTTTATATTAAAATAACAAATCTTCATACTTTAATGGACAGGCTTCAATCCACTGCAACATGGCTGAAAAGTTGGAGGTTGCAGCCTGTCCATTAAAGTATGAAGATTTGCTATCTTAATATAAACTGAGCATTGATTATATATATATGTGTGAGATGATAATCTGGACCAACTGATGAGTGCTGGTTTAGCATGAAATACGTATATTGGTGATTATTAATCTTTTCTACATGTGTGTGGTCATGTGTATCAGTTGTATGAGATAGTGAGGATAGTTGAAGGGTGCTTGAAAATATGAGTTCAAATCCTCTATACTTTCATCTAGATAATATAAAAGTTAATAAATCTTAACCCTATATACTAGATTGCATATAAAAATTCTTCAAATCACTACCACGAAAAATACTTTGCATTTCTATTTTATATTAAACAAGAAAATTATTAATAGTAAATTTAAAATCTTTTTCTTCTTGTTTTTTTTTTATTTTTTAAAATCCATTTCAAATTTCTAGTTTAATGTTACCGTGGTTACCTTGTAGATTTTTACAGTTTCTCATGCGTTTGGGTGCTTCTCTCCTCATACTGCTAAAAAACATGTATAATTAAATAAAACGTTACACACACAAACACAACTGACAGAACAAAAGTTCAGAATTGGATGTATCTTTCCTTCTTAACTAGTTTGAAGTTCTATGCGCATGATCCTGCTCTTGAAAACAAATACACTACGAAAGTGTTTAATAAATCATTTTTCCAATCTCCACATTATTTTTCCCACTGCACACTTTAAAACAGGTTTAATTTTAAGACATCAGTGAGTTTATTTCTGCATTTCTTTCTTTCTCCGGTTACTTATAGACTCATAAAATTTTACACACATATCCGAGAAATTCGTTCAATTCTCTGGCTGGTAGTATATTATTTTGTGACTATCATCTTTGAAAAGTTACACAGACTTCTAAAATTATCCTTCCAATTTTAATATTCCATAGTTAAAGTACTATAATAAAAGTTCATCTTCTATTTAAACATAAGAAATCTTAATTTAAGTTTTATCTGTTTTTTTTTTTCATTATTAAGTATAGGCTAAATATTTTCTTCAAAGTATTGCAAATTATTTCTTACATATCCACTGTATAATTCAAATGAAGATTAGCTTTTCTTGCATCCATCATTCGTGACTACTTAATTATTTTTAACTTTCTATAAAATATTTCTATCAGCTTTAAAAATTTATTTCTAGGAATTTTTGATCTGTTTTTCACATTTAATCTATGATTAATAAAAATACTTAATTTAACAAAGATAAATGAATTCTTTCTTACATGGATGCAGTTAAGTTTCTCTTTAAGCAATGTAGTTGTCTTTCCTTTCTCATGGTTATCTCAGGCAAAATTAAAATAACAACTTTGATTTTTTCGAACTTCTTTGGGTATTATCTTGGCTATAAGTGGACGATCAAGTTTTGCACTTCTGTCATAATGAAGATTAGTTTAGCTTACTCCATGGTGTTAATAATTACTTGAAAATATTTTATAACCTTAGACTGCTTTTTAAAGATGATTTTTACTATTTAAGACTTTAAATATTTTTAACTTTTATAATTTTTTATGAAGAAATAAATTTAGACTGCTTTATATTTTTCTTGAATCTCCCTCTCTGATCATCTGCTGCTATATTTTTTTCTTAAAAATCCTGCATTAAAGTGACATCAAAAAACTACTTATTAAACTCTCATTGGTCAATATCCCAAATCAACTTATACAACTTTTAAATTGAAGATTTTTCTGTTTCTATTTAAAGTAATTAAAATCAATAAATATTTCACAAATGAAATTAATTTAAATCATTTCTTTAGAACTAAAATTTTCATTCTCATTATATTTTTAATATATATTATTAGTTGAATTTAAATATAGTTTACTAATAAATATTTATATTTAAAATATATTATTTTGGTAATTTTAAAATAAATTATCTTGTAATCAATAATTGTTCCTTCTTTTCTTGATTGCAATTTGATGTTTTTAACTTTTGAAGAAACATCACAATAAAATAAATTAAAATCAAATTTATGCATAATGATGGTTATTTAGTTTACAACTAATATATTAAAATTATATAATGGGTTATACTACAAATGATTATAAATAATGATGATTATAATATCTCTACAGACTTCTCTCTTTAATTATATATATTTTTATCATTTATTCCTATTATACCAAAGTTTAAATTATTACTATTATCTTAATACATAAATTTAAAATTTTGGAGCTATACTTTATATTTTATTCTTCCCATGGATATCCAATTAAAAGGTTACAATATATATTAAAAATCTTCTTTTTCAGACTCATAGGCATATTTCCTTTTAATACAAGTTATTTCTAGCAAAAGCACTCCAACCAAGTTTAATTCTATGATTAATTTCATCCCTGTATTTCTCAATCTGTATCAATAATCTAACCCAATATTTGAAATTGTTAACTTCTAATTTATAATAATCAAATTTTATTTTTCTAAAAAAATTCATTGAATATTACTTTAATCATTTTGGCATTTATCTTTAATCTTATTTTTGATCTTTTCATCTTATAACTATTATAACATGACTTAAAATTCTGAAGCATTATTTGCTAAAAAAAAAAACTATCATATCACCTGCAAAATATAAATGGCTTTAAAAAAAATCATTTATTTTTAAAAATAATTTTTGCTTACTTTTACTTTATTAGCTTTCCACTTTAATTTATAAAATACTTCTTAATACTTTTATAAAATTACAACTCGTCTACAGAAAACACTGGATTTCCACCAACCAAGAGAACAAGCTGGATTTAAGTGATTTTACTACAGATCATATCCAGGTATTGAGAGAAGTTATAGAAAGGATAAATGAATATGAGTTGTCATTATGTTTTGGATTTGTAGATTATGAAAAGGCATTTGATTCTATAAACATTTCTTCAGTGATTAAAGCATTGGATCATCAAGGTGTAGATCCAGAATATTGTCACATTTTAAAGAATATTTATAAAAATGCAACAGTAACAATTAGATTACATAATGATAGTAGGAAAATCAACATTAAAAAGGGTGTAAGACAGGGTGACTCCATCCATATCTCCAAAACTTTTTACAGCAGTGCTGCAAGAAGTATTTTGTGGATTAAAATGGGAAGATAAAGAAGTTAAAGTAAATGGAGATTATTTAAGTCATTTAGATTTTGCAGATGATGTAGTTGTTTTTGCAAATAATGCTTTAGAATTACAGGAAATGTTGCAGGATTTATCAGATGAAAGTAGGACTAAAGATAAATGTTAAAAAGACTAAAGTAATGTTTAATAGATTTTCTCAAAATATGAAAATAAAGATTGATTATTATGAGTTAGAAGAAGTTAACAGTTACAAATACCATGGCCAGATTATTAATACAGATGGAAACATAATGGATGAAATTAATCATAGAATTAAACTTGGTTGGAGTGCTTTTGGTAGAAATAATTTGATACTGAAAGGAATATGCCTATGTGTTTGAAAGGAAGGTTTTTAATAAATGTGTTTTGCCAGTTCTTACTTATGGATCTGAGACTTGGACTCTTAATAGAAGAGCAATACAGAGACTCCAGACCACTCAAAGAAGTATGGAGAGATGCATGTTGGGAGTAACAAGAAGAGATCGAAAACGCAATGTATGGGTAAGAGAACAAACAGGTGTTACTGACCTCATTGAAAAACTTAAAAGACTGAAGTGGAGTTGGGCTGGACATATTGTTAGATGATAATAGATGGATAATTGAAATTTTAAACGAGATTACAAGAGATTGTAAAAGACCCAGAAAGAGCCCACATGTGAGATGGATGGATGAAATAAGAAAGTGTGCAGGGGTGATGTGGAGAAAAGAAGCTAAAGATAGGAAAAGATGGATTGAACTTAAAGAGACCTTCATCCTGCAGTGGATTGATAATGGTTGATGATGACTTATATAAGGCTAAAACCTCAGTACATGCACCTTGACTGCTTAATTTTAGCAAGAGAGACCTCTACAAATCACAATGCAAGATTCGACTTTATAAAGATAAGAGGGACCCTCTTATCTCTCAATCTATTTTCTTAATTATATAGGCAAATCTAAAGCATTGTGATTTGGGAGCATGAAGCTAATAAATTCTTCACTGATTAAGTCCACTATTTCTGTTAAACATTAACATTCACAAAATCTTTCGATTTACGAGTCAATATTCAGATATTAAATTTAGAAATATTTTGAATCAATTTAAAGTTGTAAATATTAATTGTTATTAAGTGTGATCTCAGCACGTAATACTTATATAAGGCTAAAACCTCAGTACATGCGCCTTGAGTGCTTAATTTTAGCAAGAGAGACCTCTACAAATCACAATGCAAGATTCGCGCATGTACTTAGGTTTTCGCCTTATGTACGTGCTGATATCGCGCTTAATAAGAAAATACTTATTGTAAAACTGTTGAAAAAACTTTTCAATGATAATCTTATTATTATTACTACAATAATGTAATCATTGCTGTTGCATTTTGATAATATTCTTCACAATATGACAATATCCTAGATTTATATTTTGATGAACCAAAGCTTTAATCACAGCAGAAATGCTTATAAAATCAAATGATTTTTCATAATCTATAAATCCAAAGCAAAATACTAACTCATATGCACTGGTCTTTTGTATAATTTCTCTAAACACTTAGATGCTATCCACTGCCTTAAAACCACTTTTAAGTCTAGCTTATTTGCTTTGGTTGGTTAGAATTTAAGATTTTAATGAGCCTGTAAATTCTAATATCTTTATTATTACCTTTCTTAAATATTAACATCACTACTGCATTTTTCCAACCATCTAATACATCTTATCATTTAAACATTTGATATATAATTTTGCTAATAATTTTTCTATTTATTAATCTGCTTCTTTTAAAATAGCAATAATAATTCTATCATTTCTTCTCTTCTTCATAAATTTTAATTATATGATTCCTGCCACTTGAGAAAATTTAGTAATTTAAGGGATACTTTTTCTATGTCTTTAGTACTATATAATTATTTAAAAAAACTCTTCTGTGGATAAAATAATGGCAGAAAAATGCAATACATGTCAATAGTGTAAGACAAAATGTATGTCAAAAGTTTTGATATCAATTGATTGTTGTGATAAATTGATGACTGAGTTTCTTTCATCATTTAACATTGATAAAAAACCATTCCTAGCTTTGTTATTTTGGCAAATTGCAGGCAGTCTCTCCTTAAACAAAGTGATGGAATGTCTCATAGACTCTCCATTTCATGATCATTTAATTGCTGATGTAATTTTATAAGCATATATATAAATGAGCACTTGTCAATTTTTGTGAGCAGCATTCACTGAAAGAGTTAAAAGTTTTCACTATATATCTTCTCTTTGTCTATTATCAGCAATTGAAAACTGGATCAATAAGAAAAGTGAAACATAAAGTGGATGATGATCAATCATCAAGATACATCTAAACTTTAGTGCAAAATAGTGAGAAAGCATAGTCTTCAATTATTTAAAAAGTTAAAATTCTATAATGTATACCCTAATTTGGATTACTATATAAAGAAAGCAAAACATTTCTAAACTCCTAGAGTAATACATGGGGAAATATCCAATGGCAGCATATTTTTATTTTTGTGATATTTATCCACAAAACATTTTTACTATACAACAAAGAATGCAATTTTTTTTTCACTAGGCAGAATATGACATTGTTCTTGCCATCAGCTAATAAAAATATGCTTAAGACTCCTATCATATTATTAGATATGGTGAGAATCATAATATATAAAATATACTTTTCAATATAGCTTAAAAACATGTGAGATAAATGAATCCTATCCCTTTTTTGAACAAAGCTACATCTCAAAAAATTAGATATATCTGAAAATATTAAAGTAATAGTAGCAAGTCAAAAATAGTAAATATTTTGCTATTCAAGTTGATGAAATCACAGATGTTTATTTTGCTTTGTCATCCTCTGTCAGAATGTGGAAATGAGTATATAGTTAGTATTATTTTAAAGATAAGGATATTAATCAGTTCAATTGTTGCAGGAGAGATGATGATAAGGATACATCTATTTAAAGTTTTTTCTATGATCATTGTAGCCATATCATGAAGACAATCTCTGATATAACATAAACTCACTGTTGCATCTACTGATTAATTTTATAAAGTCAAAGTCCATAAACTTGAAAATTTTCAAAGTAATATGTGAAAAGATAAAAAATCTTTCATTCGTTCTCGTTCTTCATACAGAAGTAAGATGGCTCTCTTGTAGTAAAGACTTTATTATACCCGCTGTTTGAGTTTAGACCTTTTTAACCTTCCTACTTGCTTTCAAATTACACATCTGTGAATGGTTTCAGGTTCTTGCTTGCTTGTCAGATATATTTCTACATATAATCTAAATTTGGGACTTTTTAATAATTCACTAATGATCTTCAAAGATTTAGATAAAATTAAATCTACTAATAAAAAATCTCATTTTTGAAGATCATATATTAATTAAATAGGTTGATCTAAGATATCTGAAATTTTACACAATTTGCTACTTGAAAACAAGTTACAGCTTTCTCAGGTAATGAGTAAAAAGATAACTGAATACTTGAGAGTGCTAAAATAATCTTTTGAAAAACACTTCTTAAAACTTAGAGAAGAGAATAAGTGGTTGCAAATCAAGCTGCTAGACAATCAATCAGAAAAAAAAGAAAAATCGATTGAACTTTTGATTGATAGTATTTTATAAACAGACATCAGCTGAGAATAAGACAACTTTCTGATAAGGTATTTGTTTCTACTGCCATTTACAAATTTGAGACTAGTGGAGAAGAACTTATCTCTTTATAGAAATAAATTTCATAGTAAGCTGAATTTCTTTAAAATTTATAAGTGTATCTTTAATAAGGTGAATTATGGCTTAAAGGATTGCACTGGGCATTTATTGTGTATATTAACATTTTTCATTTTTTTACCTTAGGCAAAAAATGTAATGTAGTAATGTAATTTTTTAATTATAATCTGTGATGTATTTTCTTGAATTCATTATATTTTTTGAGTTTTCACTGTAAATATGTATGCATTGTTTTTTTAATCACATTATAGCAGTATTTATTTGCAACATATAAATTTGAAATAATGTGTTATAGTATAAAATTTTGATAACATAAAAGATATAATTTTTAAAATGGGCTATCAAGAAATATGCAAGAGAATAAAGTTTAGGAATCACAATTCTAGACGATGGATGTTTAACAGAACAAATAGACAGAATGTTACAAGTTTGTTTGGGAAGGGCAGATCATTAAGTAAAAGGAGATCGCATCAAGTTGAATTCAATGTGAAGTCTAATTTGGTATTTTTTGTTCCGATTTCCTAAACGATTCAATAAAAGGCTAATAAAAATTGGTTTGCACAATATATTTGTTTTTATTTTGCCCAGTAATAATGCCGCATTAGATTCACAAAGTTTAAAAAAAAAAAAAAGCTTTGATTTTATTTAGTTAAAATAGTAGATATATTATGAAATGAGTCCAATTTCAAACACATTGGCATAAAATTTAATATTAAATGTATAGAAACAATATTACTACTTCTAAATTTTAACTGACATTAATTATTAAAATGGTAACGAGGCATAAAACCTTTTCAAGAAGGGTGTTGTATTTATATATATATATAAGCTATTCTTAAGTTTAAAAAAAAAAAAAAAGATTACTTTTTTTGATAAAAAATATATATAGCATTTCCTGCTTGGAAGAACAATAAATTGAATGTGATATACTGTAAACCAGTGGTCTTCAACCCTTGGTCCATGGACCAGTGCCGGGTTGCAGAACTTTTCTGCCGGTCTGCACGCTAGACTGGCAGGAAAGCTTGTAATAACAAAATAATAAGAGTTTAAACTTTTAATTAATATAACCAATTTTTATTTATTTTTTTATCTCAATTGGGTACAATTAAAAAAAAAAGAAAACAGAATGAAAACAAAATCTAATCAATCATACATAAATTAATTTGTTTTTCTAGTTATCACAGATGTTTATGGGGGGGGGGGGATAGAATTAAATTTTTTATTACTTTTCTAAAAAAATTCAAAATTAAAAAAGTTTTTTTTAAAACAAACTCCATATATATATAACTTTATCTTGTATATTTAGCATCAGTTATAACAATTATGCTCATCTTTAAAAAAAATTATCTATAGACTTCTGCCTGTCTGCGAAAACTTATTCTTATTTTTGCTGGTCCGTAGAACCTTATTCTTATTTTTACCGGTCCACAAGTGTGAAAAGGTTGAAGACCACTACTGTAAACAATAAGAAGAATTTAAAAACAGAAATTCAATATTTGACAAAAATGTTAAAAAATGATTGGTGAATAGATCTCTTTTTGACACAATGAAAGTACCATATGAATCTGAACATTAAATTAAATCCATGGAAGGCACACATATATCATAATGATGCTACTTTAAATAATAATATATCTTGAATAATTGTACAAGAATTAAGATAAAATAATGTATCCATACTTTATGAAGTTAAAACATATCTTTATAATATTAAAAACAAGAATTCAGGTCTGAGAAGATATTAGAAGTTTTAATATATGAGCAGAAATATTAGTTTAAAATCGATTGAAAATTTTAAAGCCTATAAGGATCCACGAAAATATGCCACCTAATCTTAAGAATGCTCCTATTGTTGGAATTTATATCATAGAAAAGGTAAAAGTAATTATTCTGCGATAAAATTAATATCCATTACAGAACAATTATTTTCAAAGATTTTGTTGAATGGATTGCTACCAGTCATAGAGAAATGATCACAAGATAGTTAATATGGTTTTAGTGAATTAAAAAAGCATTGTAGATATTGTCAAAAGATTTTATGAAGTTAGTGAAAATATTTGATTCAATTAGTCATTCTTGAAAAATTATTATAGCTATTAAAAAATCTGAGATATTTAAAATGAAAAAGGTCCAACTATCTTTTAGAACAATTATCTTTGGAAAAGTTTATGGTAGATTTCATGGAGCAGGTATCAAGATGCAAAATTTGATGGTGTATGTTTTTTTTTTTTTTAATTTGAACTGTTAAACAATATAATAAACTATCATCTTGGTTTCCAAATTTACCATATGCCAATAATTGTGATATTTTTTCCAATTCAAAAGATGATCTATAAAATATTCTTAATGTTTTGAATGCAACTTTATAAAGATTTTGGTTTGGAAATTAGTATTTAAAAAACTCAAATCTTTTATCATAAGCAATGAATGAAAAATTTTTAACAACTAGATTGGATAGTTATTGGCTTGAAAATAGAAATCAATTTAAATATCTTGCTAGCTATTTAAATAAAAAGATGGATTTGAATGTTAACACTGCTTCCAATGCGTTATTACTGACCTAAGTAAGTTAAAAGATGAAATATTTCATCATAGTGATAAAATTATACAGATTTGTTATTTGCCAAATTTACATAGTATGATATGAAAGTGAGGAATGAACCCCTATTGACATAATATAAAGGTTTTGGAAAAAAATCCCTTTAAGAATGCTTTCTAAGATTCTAAAAATATTAATGGAAAAATCATAAGATTAATCGGTGTGTTCTTTAACTTGTTGGACACAATGCTATTGAATCTACTATTTCTAAGATTGATCAATGGGAAGTAAAAAAATAATTTTACAGTGAATTTGAGCATGATATTTCATGGGAAAGACTGAGCTTCTGGATTACTTTATTAAGATTATTTCAAAACAAGCCAATATATGTAATATTGATTGCTTGCATTGTGATGTAACTAAGGATGGAATATAATGGAAAGATAAAATTAACTAAAGTAACAATATATTTCTAGTTCACAGACTGATCTTGTATTACTATTTCAAAGTTTATCTTTTTTATTATTATTGTAATAACAATATTCATTCTACAATGTTGATGATTTATTGCGTTATCATCTCTTTCAAATCCAATTTATTTAATTTTTAATTAGATAATCTCTGTAGATGGTTTGTGATGGTATTAATATTAAAATGATATAGAAAATTTATAGATGTATAATTTTTAACACATTTCTTAAATCAAGTCATTTAGCTTTGAAGCCAGTATCATTATTTTTACATCTGCTTCTTTTAAAAGATCTATGATGATCCCATCATTTCCTTAACCTTTTCTATTGTTGGTAATTTAATTGCATAGCTCAGCAATTGTAGGGGCTACTTTTTTTTATTATTAATATAGTTCTTGGTTGAATTCTTTCTCATAATTTATGATATTATCCCTCCTTTTAGATAATAGTGCCAATCTCTTGCTAGTGAAATAATTTTACTGTCATTATCAAGACATCATTTTACTTTCTTGCCACTTCACAATTATATTTTTTTGTCATCATTAATCATTTTCTGTACCATTTAAAAAAATTGCTGATATTATATTTTTTAAATGGGTCACTTTTAAACATTTTCATATATCTTAATTCACAAATATACAGTTTTGTCTCAGAAAATTTTTTTACTGGTGAATTGTAACTTTTTTTTTTTTAATATCCCTATTTCCAGTATAGCTGTTTTCAATATTACATATTTTATATTATTACTATTTTGTTTAAGTCTGAACTATCTTTAAAAATTTAACTAACATTTCACTATATGGAGTATTTTTATAAGTTAGAAATATCAACTATGGATGTCTTTCTTAATAGCTGCATCTCTCTAGTTTTGCACAAACACATGTATTAGTTTAGGCTCATTTCCTAGTTGAATCTATTAAGCATACAGTGGTCTAAAAATACATGATTTGTCAGTTAAAACATAATCACAACTTTTTTCTGTTTTGATCTGGATGCTTCTATGTCCATTTCTCTAATTAACTTGGGCTTTTTCCATGTGGGGTGGGTCT
This sequence comes from Epiperipatus broadwayi, assembly GCA_028023455.1. Classification (NCBI taxonomy): domain Eukaryota; kingdom Metazoa; phylum Onychophora; class Udeonychophora; order Euonychophora; family Peripatidae; genus Epiperipatus; species Epiperipatus broadwayi. Next base: position 1,559,606 of record JAQFVV010006259.1, on the reverse strand, counting down.
GTTTTTTCCCTCCTGAAAATTTCCTAAATTTGTGCTTTGTTTTGCTTCTCTATCTATTTTTGGTTAACAAGTAAGTATTTTACATCTCATTAATTGATAATTATTATCTGTGTTTAATTTATTAAGAACATTACAGTTTTGAAATATATATTTTCTGTTGATCAAAAGTTATCCAATTTTGTTGTACTTTTATAGGATGCTTCCATGACCATTTCTGTTTTGAATTTTTCTCAAACAAAAAATCTATAGTATATAGTTTTTCTTTTTCTGTAAATTCCTCGAATCTATGCCATCTTTTACTTCTATCTCCCTGTTAAAATTTATTCACAACACTTTTTTTTTCATTTTCTAATTCCAACATTAAAATCAGCTACGACAATTTTAATCTATAAGAAAATAGACTCCTTCTTCATAACAATGAAAGCTTGCTAGATATAAACTTGAACCAGCAATTGGTATCTCCATTAAAGTGAACAAGGCATCATTCTTTCTGATATACTAGAACAACAATGTTTTGTTCCAACATTTATTTATAATAAATCCCAATCTACTCTATTTTTTAGATCTTTATAGTAAAAATACATGTTCATTTTCCATATCAATTATCTCTTCATCTTTTTTGTCTAATTTCACAATGTTATTTAATATTAAACTGTTTCTTTTTCTAATTCGTTCAGTTTAGTCACTAAATAAAAATTCATCATTGAATGGTAGTCTAAATCTCCAGGTGATTTTTAACACCCATTGTCTTTGGTTATCAACAGCTTCATCAGTTGATGGTTTTTCATCCTCCAGGAAAAGAAAAAAAGACCATAATTTATTTTTGTTTGTTATGATTGAAAATACTAAAAAAAAAAAAAAGTTCAAAAACTCAACACAAGTCTCATGAATTATCAAATATCTGAGAGAATTGACTTGATTTAAAATCAGAGTAAAAGCCAATAAACTCAAAGTTAGTTTATAAATGTTGATTAGCAGTCCGTTCATATTAATTTATAATGTGAATTACACACATGGTAATAATAATTATTACAACAATGATATATAAAGTTAGGAATTTGCATTGTTTGATTTTTAAGGCTAAAAAGAGGAAAAAAAGGTTTTCCTTCCGGTTAATAGCCAACTCCCTTCTGCAATGGTCAGACAATAATATACATAAATTATTAAAATTTAAATCGCAATTATTTTTGTTTATTTATTGAAAACTTTTTCAAGAGTACTTTAAAAATATATTTAAAAAAAAAAACATTGTATGTTTCAAGCTTTTTAGGAAAAAAACTTTGTGTCATCTATTGCAAAATTTATAAGCACATTACAAATAAACAATATATCCTATCTTTTTTTAAGTATCATGTCACTCGATCTAAATGTTGCAGGATGACTGGTTTGTTTTTTCATATAGTTTAACTTAAAAACAAACTTTCCTTAAATGTAATTTAATTAGCTATAGATATCAAAATATTACTGTTACCAATCTTTTGTCAAAAGATAGGTAAAGGCTCATCTTCTCCTTGAAAATCAACTACTGTCTTATATTTTCTCTAGTTTTACATTACTATTTGCCTAACATATCTGAAATTCCAATCTCATTAGATTTCAAAATGTGATAATCCACTCTTGCTCTCCTTTTTTGTTTTCCATTTTAATAATTTTTTTTCAATATCCCAATATTTTCAAATTTTTCTGCTCAATCAATATTTTCCATTTTATTCTACAATATTTTAAAATTCTTTGTTTTTTATTTTGCATAATTGTCCGAGATTCAGCACCACATATTACTGCAATGCAAAGAAATAGCTAAATCATAACTCCTTTCACTTTTATGAACCAATAGCTTATGAAAAAACTTTTCACCAATGCAACTTTTATTCTAATCATTTCACTAATTCTCCAATATATTCATATTTTTCGCTTGCTCTTATAGACATCTACATTATAGCTTTAATTATCTATGTGTTTATTTCATATTTATTACATTTCATTATTCTCAATCATTATAGTAGTTATCATTACCCATCAAAAATTATTAAAATGTATATATCAAAAATAATTTCATGAAATTGTAAAATTAGTTCAGATAAATAGATTTCAAATGCCCTCATGTTCAGAAAAATATTAAGCTGCCTAATTTTTAAAGAACATAAATTTAAATTAATCAATTGCGACATTTGTGTTATGTTAACCAATTAGATAATTTATATATTACAGAGCTATATTTTATAATATTACTATGAATGAATGCATTTTAAACACTTACTATTATATCATTAATTTAACTAAAATATAATGGTGAAATTCTAAATTGTTAACCATAGAGATGGATTAAAAAAAACTTTTCATTAGTTATATCAATCTCAACACCACTGATCTATTTGATATGCATAATATTCAAGCCTATTCTGATTTATGGTTAGTGATATTGGGACTTGGCAGAGCTGATGAAAGGATTTCCTGAAAATGTTTTTGTGAGCTTTGTAGTAGTTCATAATAAAGAATCTGGTTATTATATAACATGTTATATTTTATTTTAATAATCTCAATACTTCCTCTTTCTTTTTTTTATTCTTTTATATATAAATAGAGATACAATAAAAGACAAATGACCCCCAAGATGCATTTCATGCTGAACCAGCACTCATCAGTTGTTATATTTTAGTTAAATAATGAGTTAATAAGAGGTGTATAAAATTATACACATTCATGGCAAGTGGATATATATACACACAGGTAATGTTTGATATTATGTTTCTGCGTTTTTTTGATATTTTTGTATTTTGATAATTTTTCTATTATGTTAAGAACTTTAATATATATTTATAATAAAATGAATAATTAGGCGCAACAGAAATAAAAAATAATTTCCACAACTGCTTCAAACTAGTTTCTTATGAACGAAAATTCAGATTAATTAAAGATAAAAATTTATAATATATGTATAGTAATTACAATTAAAACTCATGAAATATTGTCTAAATAATTTTAACAAAACATTACAAACATTTAACATGTATGTAAATAAATTAAATATTGAAAATAAATAAAAAAAACATTAAAAAAGTTGCTAGCAGATGATGACAAATTAAATTATCAAAATTAAACTTAAGCAACATCAACAAAATAAAAATGGCAGACAAGCACTTGATGCAAGATAACTACATAAAGTTTTAGATAGTACATCGAGATTATTTAGGTGTGTGTATTTATATTAAATAAATCAAAGATTACATTAAAACAATTTATAATTATATACAATTTTTTTATTTTGTGCACTGTGAATCAACAAAATAAAAAAAGATTAAAATAAAACATGCTTTAAGTATTTTACAATCAAACTATGAAGAAATATATAAATACACACATTTTTTATGTATAAATGTAGTAATACTTCTATTACTACTACTAATAAAAATAACCTGCTGAGTTTATAAAAGCCACATGACAAGCACTTCTAGCAGACAAATCATGCCATCATCATCAGTTTTAATGGATGCAAATCACTTTAATATATTATGCATTAACTAACTTTAAAAAAAAAAAACATATCTATTCTATAGTATAAAATCTAATTATAGCAATTAATTTATTAGTTTTTCTTTAATGTTTTGCATCCATCTCTCTGTACTAATTAATTATAATACTTAATGATAAAAAAAAATTCTACCATTAAAAATACAAAGAAAAAAAATAAATAAAAAAAATGCCAAGACATTAATATATCAAATAATATTTCCCATCCCAAAATTATAAAAAGTTATATCGTGCAAAAATGCAAAATATTTAAAAATTCAAAAATTTAAAATGAAATCATGCATAAAAAGAATAAAAAAAACTGTCCCAAACATGCTGCACGAACATGCCACCAATAGAACAATGGACTTTATAAGGTAATATTTCAATGGGTTTTTTTTGAAGTTAAATGATAGTTTCAGTACTAAATTGTGTATGCATCCATACAAAGAGCTATTTTCTTAATAAAAGTCATAATAATGCTTGTTTTTTTTTTTTGAAAAAAAAAAATCAAAATATTAATAATTACTTGTACAACTGAAATATTACCCATTTAATGCTATAATTTCATTAAAATGAAAAAAGAAAAAAAGGGGGGAAAAATGTAAAAAAAAAGGAAAAAATCAGAATAACAAATAATCACAAGTTTGACTATGATCAGCCTTTGGCCCAAGCCGCGTTGCATGCAATGTAATACCTTGTCGTCCTGCATGTCACACACAGCGGCAGGGAGCAGACACGCCTACATAGGCAATAAGAGAGGAACACGCAATACAGTAAACCATTGGGATCAAGCTATTCTAACTATACTAGCACTATCCACAATGATTAAAAAAATAAATTGCAAAATGTAAATAAGTAAAAAATAAATAAATAAAATAACAAACAAAACACAGATACAACACATATAGTGCAACAAAAAAGTTGCACTTATTCAAATTATAACAATGAAAAGTTAATATTGAAATAGTAAATCACATCTGTCATGAAATATATTACTCCATTTCTAAATTTAATAATTATAAATCAAAACTTTAATTAATTTAAACTGAATTTGTATTTTAAAAGCTGAAATATTTCAAAACAGACTCAGTAAAAAATAAATTAACTATACACACACACACATCCAAAGAAAATTAATATGTAAAAGGTAAAAAGAAAAAAAAAGTATATTGAATAAAACAATATATAAAAAAATATATTTTACACTAAAATTAAAAAAAAAAAAAAGTACAAGATGGATGTAATAAAAATGGTTGAGAATAATGGGATTTCTTACCATTGCTGGGACAGCCAAGCTCAGTAAACCAGTGCCATTCTTGTGCCTATCTTTATTAGCCTTGTCTGAAGTCTTGATTATAAAAAAATAAGTTCAACTAAATACATTAAACAGTCACAGAAATGACTGTGCTGCTTTACAGATCTCACCATCACCTCGCCATGGTTTAATACCCATTATTATTTTTTAAGGGCCCTGCAACCCCTTTTATTTCCAAAGGAAAAAAAAACAAAACAGATAGGCAAAAAAAAAAAAAAAAAGACGAGAGGAGAGAACAAAAATATTGAGGGCACAACGAATGGGATAGAGAAAAAGAAAAGATTTTTACACATTACACAACCGTCTATTTGAAAATGTATCAAACCTGTAAGCTAACATTTTCAGGGACTCCGCCATCTTGCCTATGGCGCCTTCTCTTGCTACTACCTCGTCGCAAAAAGCTGAAAGAACGTTGCCAAGTTTTTTCACTACCATTGTGAACTTTGTCAATGCTGAAAAAGATAGGAAAAAGCACAATACTACATCACGAGAACTGTGCCCAGTCAAAGACTGATTTAGTGCAATGACAAGGTTCACGTGTTGACAACATAACTATCAATGCCTGAGCATGAAAAAAAAAAACACAATTTAGATGAAATATAATTGTCATTTATCTCAAAAAAAAAAACAAAACAACAAAAAACAATTATTATTGACTAATAAATATAAAGAGCTATTTTTCTTCAAGCAGTATTATGGTGTACTAGAATTTCTAATATTTTTTTTTTTGTAACTTTGGCATTTGATTGTATTTACATTTCATAAAAATAAAACAACAATGTAACAATTCCTTCTTTCTCATCCTCATTATCTTTAAAGTAAATAAAATGAAACATTGTTTTTAAAATATTTTACTCATTTTGAAAAACACATTCCTAATATATGTAAACTAAAATAATATTATATATATATTTTAATATTCATACTGTTTTCCTCCTGCTGTAAAAATATGATTTCTAAAATTAAAATGAAAAATAATTCATGCTCAACCATTGACTTTAAAACACAACTTCAAAAATACAAACAAACAAACAAAAGTGACTACACAACACACAACTAAACTGCTCAAAAAGTAATAATGTTCAGACCTAATAAATGGCCAATTTGAACAACATAAATTTTAATGAAACATTGCTTTCCTTGTAACTGGGAACAATATTTATAAAAAAATTTTTTTAACACTATGTATGTATGTGTGGGTATATATGGACATATACATACACACCTATATATTCACACATTTTTAATCTCACTAACGTTTAGATTTTTTTTTTTAATAAAATGATAATGATAATAAATCAATTATAACAAAAAGAGTTATAGAAAATGAAATTTTACATAACAGTATACATACATTTAATAAGAGAATGCATACCACAAGGTCCCAATAACACAGTTTTATGAGGACAAAGACTAACCTGAGATTGGAACCATGATGGTTAATTGACTGTGTACGTGATCGTGTTCCTTCTCCCCCTCCTTCTTCTTCGTCATGCTCTGGATCTGAATCCAGACTCTGACTAGAACGAGTGGTAGAGGTTCTAACCACTCCCATAATCCGTCGAAAGAGAGATGGTGGCCGCTACAAGACAAGTATTGACGTTTAAATGTTTACTGGAAAATGTTCTTAATCTCTAAAGAGATATACAAATACATAAAAGGAACAAACCCCAAAAAAGCATGCAAACATTCTTTAGCATGCATTGAATCATCAAGTTTTGGGGTGAACAACCAAAACAATACAAACATAAAACATCAACCCTTGACCCTCTAACATGTTTTTCCGAAATTTCCCTGTAATAAAGATATAAAAATCAGAAGAGAAGAAAAAAGTTCAAAAGAAAAAAGATAAATCTTCACAGACAGTGGAATAAACTTACAAAGGAAATCACATAAAAAAAATTATTAAAAAAAAAAATTTCCTTTAAATATTTTCAGTCATAAAATTAAAACGCTAATAAAAAAAAATACATATTCAAAATATTTATATGATTAAATGAACATTTATTATTGGTATACACTTTTAATATATATATAAAATCCTAGATTGTAAACAGAAATTTATTTTTATTATTTCAGTTATTAGTATTTCATATTTCTCCCTTTATTATTAACTATATATTATATACAATTTTTTTATAATTTTATTTTGATATTAATAATATATATCTGTATAAAATCATAGATTTAAATAGAAATAATATAAACTAGAAATTAAACATAACTTTAGTGAATAGTTTGATAACTTAAATAAACCTTTTTTTTTAAGACTAATAAAAGCTTGCTCGGGCACAAACACACTAAATCAAATAAAAATTATTTAACAGAAGCCTAAAATCCTCAAAGCTGATATTAATTAAGTTAATTTGAATTAATAACATAACATAACATTTGCTTATAATAATTAATAAAATTGAAAAGTAGTAATTTATTATATTTTAAGTAATTCTATAAGAAATTACAATCAATTAAGCTTTATTAAAAAATAGATTCTATGAGTATTATTTCATAAATAATGTTATTTAATCCTACAAGTTATCTCAGCCACTTGTAAATGAAATAGCCATTCCAATTCCAAAAAAAAAAAAAAAGGAGGAGGGGTCTCTATAAATGAGTTTTGCAATGTATTACAAACTAATATGCGAACCACAAATATGTCTACATATATACTAAATTTATACAAGAATATTGTCTTCACAATTATAAAATATGACAACATCAAGACAAGCATAATATCCATATGAGTAAATACAATTATTCAAGAGGAAATATAAATTTTGATGGCTGGCTGAAGAACAACATATACTGAAGACGAGTGTTCATTTTACTTAAAATTTAAATTAAGCAAAATATCATTACCATTTTTCACAAAAGCAGATAGGCAAAACTCTCCATGGTGATCATGTGATGTTTAGTGGTTTAAAAGCAGATAGGAAAAAAAAATCAAGAGCACCTCATTCTGATCCAATTTATGCGACAAGTTATCTAGGATTAAAATAATGCATCTGAAATATCCAAAACAATTATAGCCTTGATTATAGCCACAAGGCTATTTTAGATTAAGATATCTATTCTCAATCATAATCTCATCTATCAAAAATAAATAAATAAAAGTTCCAAATCCTTTTCAGCTCAGGTGAAGCACCCATTTTAACTAACTAATAATATTTTTACTTTACTTTTATATTTTGAAATCATGAGGTTGACATTTATGGTTAATCTCTGGCTTGCTATAAATTAATAACTTTAAGATATTTTTCTAGAAATTTTTTCACTTGTTTATTATAGAAATACTTATGTAAAATTCTTTATGCGTATTTTTCACTATTTAATTGTATAATGTCAAACATTGTAACACAAGATTAATTTTTGAAAAGAAAGAAAAGGTTTTAATTATAGATAAACTTGCCTTAATATATAAAAAATTTGTTTTCATCCATAGGCTTAGATATTTTTCATATGATTGTGCAGTCTGTTAGTTATATTTATTTGTCTTAATCATGAAAAAATCTATATAAATATATTTACAAGTAAAACATTACTAATACAAATCCCTGGTTAAATTTTTTGGATTTTGAGAATGGACCCTTCCCCCATTGTTGTAAACCTAAATTCAACTATGACAGAAAAAAAAAATCTGGGCAATTCATGATAAGATCAATTAATTTATAAATATTTATTCAATGTTTTTTGTCTTCATTTTCTTTATAAATGTGTATATATCCTGATTTATTTACTATAAAAAATTAAAGGCTTTGAAAAATAGGTATTTGGATTAATATTATTCATTCTACATGAACATATATATATACACACACACTACTAATTTCAACAGATGTAAATAGCTTTTAGTACTGCTTAAATATGTAACATGAAGAGATGTAATCATATCACAGAACATTCTCATTCAAATAAGTTACTCAGAATTATTTGTAAGGCTTAAAGTAGGATTGTATTATTAACAAATTGTAGATCAAGGAATTATAATGTCATGTTTGAAGTGTAACTTCTGTTGATGGAAAATCTGGAAAATTAAAGCACAATCAAGTGATTAAAAATTTTGTTGAAAAATTCATATAATATTTATTATTAATTTTTTTGCAAGCCTCTGGGATAATGATATGGGCTATTGCCCATTAAATAATTAGATAATCATATTAATGTAGCAAAAACGGGAATTAAAATATATTGATTTATTATCCTTTTCATTGTTCTTTGTAATAATTTCGCTAAAATGTTTGTAATGTTAGTTAAATAAAAGGTTTTTTAATATTTATATTTGTTATTATTAAATATTCCTGAACAGGCGTTTGATATGAAACACCAGATTCATAGCAATCAAAGGTATTCTGGGTCTGCAATTCAAATATGTAATTTAAATAAGTAAAATTTCGATAATAAATACCACAATAGACCCAGCCCATCAACAAATGCCATGAATCTGATGTTTCACATAGAAAGCATGGTCAGCAACAGTTAATTGTAACAAAAAATAAACATAAAAAAATTTTTTTTTTCTTTCTCTAATGTTCATACCATTTACAACTTCCTTAAAATTTATCAATACTATTTATTTATATCAAAACTCGATTGTCCTGCAGTCATCATCAAAGCTACAATATTCAAATATATAATTAATACACATATTCATATACATAAATACACAAAATAAAATATAAATTTTAACCTGACCATTATAAATAATCATTTCCCATTTTATTACTTTACTCTTAAATACTTAATATTCACATTTATTTTATTTTTTCTAAAAATTATTATTTATTATAATTATAAACAATAATTTTATAAGCAATTATTATTAATAATAGTTTGAATTTGAAAAAGGTTAAAATAATAAAGTTAAAGAAAATGAGGGAGGTGTTAAACAAGTGTACAAATTTTGAAAATTTTGTCAGTTGGGTTTTTAGAAATAGGATTGTAAAGAGTTAGGTAATTTTTGTAATGTAAAAAAGTAATTTGTAATGTGGGAAAAGTTAATTGATAATTATAAAATATTTAATGAAAATAAGAAAAAGTTAGAAGTTGATTTATAATATAAGTAACTGACAATAATATGCATTAAATAGTAGAATAAATGTTAAAGTTTATAATAAATAATTTTTTTAAAAAAATAAAGTGATATAAAATAAATATTGATAGAATTATTTAAGAGGAAAGTAATAAAATGGGAAATGATTATATAATGATCAGGTTAAAATGTATATTTTTGTTTATATTGGGTATTTAATTATGTATATGAATATGTGTATTAATTATATATTTGAATATTGTAGCTCTGATGATGACTGCAGGACAGTCGAAACTGTTAGTTTTGATATAAATAAAAAGTATTGATAAAGCGTTTAAGAAAGGTGTAAATGGTATATGTTTAATATTTAGTTAGGTAAATTACTTTTATGTAGTTTTGTTGATTATTCTGTTTTCTAATTATTTTTTGAAAATATATACATATATTAAATTTATGGTACTAGTCTTATAGCTAAAGATGCCGCTCTATGGCACCGTTTTCGCGCTAAAACATATAAAAATGCCGTTTCCGCGGCCGACACGTTCGAACCCGCGTTTTCTATAATACAACTTTTTTGTTGTGCTACAGATTGCAGGCCGCTATGTTGCGTCGCAGTACAGCATGTATGTCGCATCGCAGCAAATACATTTTCTGAATTCGCACAGTTTATAAAATGATTAAGGCTTGGTGAGAGGGTGTGTTGGAAATGTTGTTTTCATTGGATTTTTTTTTATTTTAAAGTATTGAAATGTTCAGATTTTGTAAAGTAATAATTATCAAACATTTTACACCATACTGTATTGAAGCTTTAATTGGGAAAATGTTGACAAGATATATGTGTAAAGTGAGTTGGAATTAGGTAACGCGTCAAGTAACGTATTGTTTGTAACATTCCTCGAGACAAACAAGATTCTACCGTGTGTATATTTTTGAAGTTAAAAAGAGCGGTAACACAAAAATATCCAGTAAGAAAAGTACAATTATGCCCGTTTTTTTTGTAAATTTCATAAAAAGCATATATTATAAACATGATTAATAAGTAAAGAAGACATTTTTGGTGATGTTTAAAAAAGTTTTACTTTCTTTCCTTTCTCCGACTACGGTTATACTTTGTTGAATATAGTTTACGTTTATTGTTATCATTTATTTTATAGATGTTACTAAAAAAAAATATTTACAAAAATACAATTTTGATATTTTTTATTTTAGCATTACAAACAACAGAACACTAAACATAAACCTAACCCTAAAACTAACCGTAACAACTTTTAATTTTTATTGTCATTCTATTTGAAATAAAAAAATAGCAGTAATATATGTTTGTAAAAAAAAAAAAAATTAAAACAAAGGCTAAAAAAGTAAAAAATAGCGATAACACAATAATATCTGTTTCTCTGTAGAAATAAAATGTAAAAGGAAAACTAAGAAATTTTACTTTTTATTCTGATTATGAGTTTTTAAACAACAAGAAAAAAAAAGTCGTAACCCCAGTAAAAAAATCTCCGATAGAAAATTGATTTTTCTAATAAAGCAAACTAAAAAACATGAAACAATTGTAATTTGTTTATTTTATTTTACATTTATTATTATCATATGATTTGTATACGTTAATAAAAAATATTTAAAAAAGACGATTTTCTTTTGTTTTTATTTTTGCATTACAAAAAAACACATCAAAATGATTATAATTAACAGCCTGGGAATGATCATATTTTATAGTTTTAGCGTGAAAACGGTGCCATCGAACGACATCTTTATCTATAAGACAAGCACCAAATTTGTTAAACCTTATAATAAGTATACTTTCTATAAACACATCTACCCTTTCTTCAATTTTTTTTTGTTCAATACTTCATTTAGTTTGTAATATTAAAAATTTATTGGTCTGTGGCAAATAGTTAGTTGAGAAACAATGATTTATATAAAACTCCTGAATACTGTGAGTCGGTACTGCCATCACTATGCTTGCCATGTTTCACTTTTGTTCACACAGATTAACTGTATCACTCTGCTGTAACTAATTCTGCAAACAGGTTCTACTGTCGCTTGCGTTACTCTGCTGTGTACTTGGGGGTATTCTTAATAATATTCGCTGAGCAAGCATTAATTTTAAATAGCCAGCACAAGACAAAAATTTTAAAACTCATCAAGTTTATTTATCTGTGCAGCCAAATGTAAATAATAATAATGTAAATGCTAATAACAGAAATAATAATAAATATCCCTTAACTTTGGAACAGAAATTAATAACAAGTTTGTGTGCGGGAATAATTCATTTTCACACACTGCAAATAAATAATACAGTTCATTGATTAGTTTCCTTAACTCGTCATATATTTAAAGGCATTAACTTGAGTATTCATTAGCTCAGTTATATTATATTTAGGATAATTAACAAAACATGTCTTATATCACTTCAAGTCTGTTATTTTATTTAACTGACAATCTTCACTTTCAAAGCATTTAGAAATACAAATAAGATTTTACCTTAATCCTGCGGTTTTTTTCTCCTTGCAAGAAAACTTCATTATTCTCAACTTGATAGTACTTTTCAACCCACATATTAATTTGCAACTAACTCAGTTCAGTTCTTTTTAATTGCACTAATTAATATAATTTAATATTCATTTTACGTTTGATATGCAAATTTTTTAGAGTGCTCAGTTAGCAGTTAAATAATAACAAGGTATTTTCGGCATGCAAATTACAATTTCATTAATAAAATCTATTTATAATATATATATATATGTAATTATATATTTGTAAATACAGTAATTAAATAATTACAAATTTTATCCACTTAGGAGGGCTTTAGATTATTCCAGTAATCTTTGTCAAGCAAAACTTTGAATGGCTAACCTTCCCACAATTCCGTGATCTTAACGTTTGCTGCTTGCCTGTTAATTAAGTCATGTTTATATTTGTATATTAGCATAGCTTCTTTTATTGTTATTTTTTTCAATTTGCAATATTTTTACATTATTAAAATTGAAGTCAAAACCATAAATACGTGACTTATTATGGTCATAAAAAACATGCTGAAATATTAACTATTATACAATTTTGTTTCGATTTCTGAACACGTTTTAATAATAGCAAGTACTCTTTAGTTCTTTTTTCCAAAGTACATCTCGATTCATCTATATATCTACTGCCATGCCTACATATCCATTTATAAATGACACAATTTTTATTTATAAATGAGGTTTTATCTTTGGAGTTATTTATTAATTTGTTTAATGTAGGAGGTGTGTAAAATGCAATATTGCAGATACCTTTATAAATTTTCCTTATAAAATTTACTTGATCATTTGAAATAAATGGTACTGATATCCATATTTTTTTATTAGCAGAAAAATCAATATTATTATTACAATTTTTATTCTTATATTTTATATTAAAATCTCTAATAACATTATATATATATGATTATAATTGTAGCCTACATTTAACAATTCATTTGAATATATTTCCAATATTTTTGCCTTTATCTTTATCCGATGAATATTTGCAAAGACTATTATTTCTAAATAAAAAGGACTTAAAACATGCCATTTTGTGTGACATTGGCACTTTTGATTTATATGGAATTTTAATAATGTAAAAAGATTGCAAATTGAAAAAAATAACAATAAAAGTAAAATAAAGGAAGCTATGCTAATATACAAATATAAACATGACTTAATTAAGAGGCAAGCAGCAAACGTTAAGATCACGGAATTGTGGGAAGGTTAGCCATTCAAAGTTTTAGTTGACAAAGATTACTGGAATAATTGAAAGCACTACTAAGTGGATAAAATTTTTAATTATTTAATTACTGTATTTACAAATATTCAGTTATATAATTATGTATATTGCTTTGAAAAAAATACGGACATCGAATATTATTATTACACACACACACACACACATATGTAGATAGTCCATAGATTTTATATACATCAACATTATCTACCAAAAAAAAATTGCTCATATATCTTCAAACTATTTTTTACATATGATTTTGGTATCTGTACAAACAACTTTTCTATAAAACACTTTTCTTCTTAACAACTTTTCTCTTGAGCAACCATTCTTTATTTCACTAGACCCCTCTCTCCCATAGTGAACATTTCAAAATTTTACTTTTTTAAAAAATTTCCATTCTAGTTGTGCTTTTTTAAAAAGTTCACAGTGAATCACAATAAAAACATCATCTCATTCTTTTTAATCTCTCAATAAACTCCATTTTCGATCCAAGTTTTTACAATTTTCATTTAGATCTTCATTACAAAAGATTTTGATTCTGTTTTATTATTTTTATAATAATCTATGATGTTCATTCAAATATTTAGTCAAAGTGTAAACAAAATATTAACAAGTACATGATCATCATTTTCTATGCTTACACCAGCTATTAAAACAGAGGCAAAACTCCTAAATAATAGTGCCATTCAGAGTATATTCAATGGATGCAAAAAAGTTTGTACATAAAATTCCTAACTAGTGTCTACTCATCCAATATGTACTGGGCGGCACTATTGTATGGAGAGTTTTGCACCTCTATTTCAAATTCTTTTTAAACTTTAATTTACTATACAACTCTTATTTAGCCTTTTTGAAGACAGCTTAACTATCATGATTTTCATTGTGCTTTCTTATTCATTGCCTTCAGTATTAAAAACACTTTCTAAATAGTTAACTGCAATAATTTCTCCTTATTTGTAAATAATGAATAAATTTGTATGACAAATTTAATATAGTTCTCTCTTGCATTAATTTTTTTTTATTTGAAATCTAATTCATATTCCATCATTACTATTCACTTTTTTTTTTCTAAAATTAACTTCACTGACTGCATTAAATATAATTTCATTGAATTTCACAACATTTTCCCCAAATATATTAAATAAAAAGCATACAATAAAAATACTTGTGTAACATTTGTACATGATTTTTTTCACATTCATAGATGAACAATTAATGTCTGAGGTTAATCTTAATATTATTATTTTTAAATAGTTGTATTTGATGACATATTAATATGTATTTTGTGGTTTTTATATTTGTTTAATTTAACATCCTTCTATCTTTCATGTTCAAAGCAATCAACAAAATCCAATTTATGAATGAAATAATTATCATCTTCACTATTTCTAAAATTTCAATAATAGATAACACTATGAAATTATAACTATTTTTATTACTTCTAAATTCAACCTGTTCTTTGGATAATCATCTTGATAAAAATCTTATTTTAAAATATAGTTGTAAATAAACAAAATACAGAGAAAGTTTTTATCCCTTGCTCTGGATAGCATTATTACAGCACTACCATTAAAAGATTTTTTTTTTTATGTACTTAGAGATTTTAATGCAGATATTGATACAAACAGTAGGCCAAAAGTTGTTGGAAATAGTACTATTGGTGTTATAAACTCAAATGAAGTACTGTTATGATATTTTTGCATAATTTATAACTTTACAATCTCAAACACTTTGTTTAGACAAAATTTTTTACAAATGAATACGAATGGATGCAACTATGCTCAAAATAATGACATTTAATAGATTACAATGAAGTTCTGAATCAGATTATAAGTGAAGTTCAAATTACACATTAAAAAGTGTCTTATTTCAATCACATTCATAAAAAAAATAATGTTCATTCTTTAGCAGCAGCTATTATACATACTAAATTTTAAAAGCTATTAAACACTAAAATTACTAATTTGGATCTTTAGGATTGCCTCATTATTAAGGCGTGGAATTTTCAAAAGTGTGTTATGGATACAAACATCTATTTTTGAGTTCACTAAAAGAAGAAATATGATTGGCTTTTCTGACAATCTTGATTAAAAGAAAAGACAGCATTTCTGCTTGGTGGAATAATAAATTAAATGTGGAATTTTGTAATATCCAGATTTAAAGGCAGAAATTCAACAAGTGATAAGAGACATCTGCTGATCATGGTCACATTAATTCTTCTTGTTATGTATTAAATGCAATATATGGACCAGAAAAACAGTATTAACTTCCTATTGAATTTAGCAATGGTTCTCTTTTATATGATGGCAATAATATTTCAAACAAAGTCATCTTACTGAATAATAATACAAGAATTGAGATTATAGCTTTTAGTGACATATCCATTTTATCTATTTATTTAGATTTGAAAAAAGATATGCAGTTTAGTGATGTCAAAACAGTTTTTGATATTCGTAAATATTGAAAGACTGCAGGTCTTGACAAGATATCTAGAGAAGTTTTAAAATATAATGGAATTATGTTAGTTTCAAAAGTATTGAAATTTTTTAAGAATATATGAATTCATTAAATTAGACTACCCAATCTTAAGGATGCATCTATTGTTTCAATTTTTAAAAATAAAAAGAATAGATATACTTGCAACAATTATCATGGAATATCATTATTATCTACAACAGCAAAGTTACAAGGATTTTGTTGAATATATTGTTTCTAGTCACGGATAAATGATTACCAGAGACTCAATGTGATTTTAAAGAATCAAAACACCATATTTATGAGTGGCTTTTGTTGCGTTTATTGATTTGATCCAGGTATTTTACTCTATTAATTGAACAGTTCTGAGGCATTGTTTTAAAGTGGTTGATGTCCACCAAAGTTTATTCATATTATTCAGCTTTTATATGATGAAATGAAAAGTATTACTTCAGTAGACAAACAATCTGAGATATATACAATAAAATCTGGCGTTAAACAATGATAAGTAGTACTTCTCCGAAATTGTATTTCAACCTTTGACTATGATCTTCAGAATTATTTATAAACAGCCTAATAAATCAGGAATCAAAATACAAGTTTGATGGTGAAATTTTTAATTTGAATTGATTAAAAGCAAAAACTCCATCTTAAATTCTAGATTTATATGCTGATTGTTGGGCTATTTTTGCCAGTTCATAAGACAATTTATAGAATGTACTATTCAAAAAGTTTAACTTCTTTATCAGTCAGTCATAGAAGAAAAATTCTCAGCAACTTTGAGCTTGGATGGTTATCAACTTTAGATTGTAAGTCAATTTAAATATTTTGATATTTATATAAATAGAAAAGTGGACCCAACTCTTAAGATGCAATGCAGACTCCAATATGTTGTAGCTACTTACAACAACTTAAGAAATACGGTACTTCATTATAGAAAAATAAATATTGCTGGCACTATCTGTAATCAGTATAAGTTTAATTTTATTAACAATGATAAGATCTTTTCTTACATATTTAAAGAAAATATCACATCTTTATTGCCTGCTTTATTTTAATTATATTTTACTTTCTGTATCATTTTTTGATACTTTGAAATCAAAAACTATTATTTCAAAAAGCCCATCAACTAGTGTCAATTACTATTCTTTTACACCTTCTGTCTTGACGCTCGATGAATTGATTGTTTATTAGCAAATATTAATCTATTACTATTTTAACTTCTCTTTTAAACTATATCATTTCCAAAGGAAGTACTGCAAAAACTCACTGTTGAATCATTCGTCCAATTTTTACTGCATTACAGATTACAAATTTATAGTTTTCAAGGCAATTTTAAAATCAGATATATTTTTCTTTTTAATTAGCTTCAGTTTGACAAATTAATAGATGTTCTGAATATAGTTTTTCAGATTTCATAACTCTTGACTTCTGTTTTACTGTACTTTATTGGAGTACAATTAATGAATACTTAAATATGAATAATTTGCCTATAAATAAACTTAAAATTATAGCTATTTAACATTTGTATAAATACTTTAATTTTGTTAGCTTTAAGAAATATATATGTACACTATCTGCCTGCAAGTGAAATCTAATAGTGCCTTGTCTCAAACTTAGTATCATATTAAAATATATGAATTTTAATAAGTTATGAAATTAATTTAGAGAGAGAAAATAAATTAGATAAATAATAAATAGCTGGAACAAGATTAAATGAGTTGCTTTAATGTAAAATATTTAATTAAAATCTACTGTATACAGTAATTATTATCAGAAGGAAATAATAAATATCAGATAGTGGAGGAAATTTAACTAATATGAGTTAAAATACTAATTAAATTTACAGAGATAAGATTAAACTGATAATATACCTATCAACCACATTTTCCCCAAATGAGCTTAATTACTCCAGAAAACAAGGCCTGAAAGTATATAAACTAAAAGACACATAGGCTCTTCATCAGATTTGAGGCCACTGTATCATAAGAGTGAAGTAATGGAAGAAACCAGCAGGGAATATCTTATCCCAAGATTCTCAATTCCTGAAGGCCAGTAAGCTTGCTAGAGTCATAACAGATACCTGATCTTATTATTTTAAATGCTGCCAGGCTTAAAAACCAGTGATGATGGTAAAGGGAAATGTATTGCCATTACTATATTAATATTAGTGAATAAATTTAGTAAGAATTGTATTTATTCCTAATTAGCTGCAATTGAGCTATATAAATTAGAAGTGTTTACATGTATATTAAATTGTATAAATTGAAGTCTGAGTTGCTGTGTTTTTTGTGTCTTCAAAAAATAATATTCCGTACTAAATTTGTTATTCTTACTCCAGGGATTAGTGAGATTTATATACCAATCGGAATAATACTCAAAACTAATTAAGTTCTTTAAATATATATCATATCATCCCAACCAATGCTTAAAATTAACCAATAGAATATCAGAAACTGTTGATGGGTTGAAAACAAATTGCTGACATTCTATTAGTTAACTTTAAGCACTAGCTGGAACGGTATAATTTCCATGTGATAAACAATTAGTTTTGTACATTTATAGTTTATTACATATATATAAAATATTAATATTTAATTTTTTCAAATAGCAAATCTATTTCTCCTCCTTCAGTTCTATCACATAGTGTGAGTTAAAATAATTAATAGATTCCTGATAATAGTACTTAATAAATGCATATTAATTGCTGTCCTATTTTTATTCCTAGACTAATTTCTAGATTATAGCTTTCATCAGTGAGGAGTTTTAGATTTAATGCATCTTTTTTCTTGCCAGCATTTTTTGCTTCTTCTAGTAAATTACCAGCTTGAATTCAAAAACATCTTGATATTTTGAATTTAAGCCAATTTGCTTGCACAATTGTATATATACGATACTGGTACAGAATTTATCTTCAGTTTTTTCACATCTGTAGATAACTACATTCATTGGCCAAGATTAACTGAAATAGGAAAATAGATCTACTGTTTTAAAGATGTTGCATAAGTTAATCATGTGATGTTGATTTAATTTATTTTGCATATTAATTTTGATTTTCAATTCTTTTATTTTAAATCTGTCTATTATAAACAGCATTTAATAAATATATGTTAAATAGTAAATTACCCATGAAAATATACTATATGTAATAGTTTTAAAAAATAAACAGTAATAATATAAAATAGATGTCACATGACTTTTGAGGAACTGTGTAAATCAATATTAGCTGATTGTTTATTTATTATAAAATCTATCTCTTTAATTTTTCTCTTTTTGTAATGTCTTTCTTCACATAACATTTTTGTGTGATCTGAATTAAAAGTGAATTTAAAGTTATGATATTTTTTGTAGTCAAAGAAATCTGAAGCAGTATTAGACTGATTATTTATAACATTTTTTTTATGTGGCTATAAATCAATTTAAAGATTCTGTAATAAACAGATAATGGGCTAATATTGATATATAATTTCTGAAAAACCAAGTGACATCAGTTTTTTGTTTGCATAAGTGATTACAATGTAATTAAAAATACTTTTATTATTGTTTATTTTTAACCATTATTATAATTTAAAACTATTATATATATATATGAATAAAGTTTTACGGCATAATATAACCAAAAATGATTATGAGATACATAAAAAAATCTTTTGTTAACATTTGCTAGACTTTATCAGGCTATTTCTTATGCAAGATCATTACGAGATCTAACAATTATTTTTATAAAGAAAAGCTATTCTATTATTCTATTACAGTGTTATTCTAGTTAATGGCATGTAAATTTTTGAGTTTGAAAATAAGCATTATTAGCAAATAAAGACTACTCTGTTTATTATCACACATAGTGCAAAAAATAGCTTTTTTCAGCAATTTAATAAACAGTATATAAATATAAGCATATGTATATTTTATATATAGTACATTTGTATGAACATACACATTTTTATCAATATTTGATACTATTTATATATAACCTTATCTTTTTTTTTTTGAACAAAAAACTTAATGCATTGTTTTTATAGTTATCCATATATAAATTCTAATTATATAAGCACCACAGTTCTCTAATTTTTCTTACAAATAAATGAATAAATAAATTCTTACCATCAAAACATCATATGATCCTTCCATATGTTAATTATATTCTTTAAAGAGCAGTTATTTCCATCATATTCTAGAGCCATCTTCTTTAAGCGTGACTACTGAAATGAACACTTAATAGAGATTTTATAATAATGTACCATCTGTTATCCATTAATTGCCCAAGCTTATTAATAGATGGATTTAGAATAGAGTTGAGATAACTGCTCTTGAAATTCTTATTATCTGAAAAAAAGTTTATGATAAAATACATAAAAGCCTTTTTCTAAAAATATTCATATACAAAAAAAAATCTCAGCAGTTTGTTAGACCCCATTGAGTATAAATGACTTGAGACATCCCATAAAACAATTTTAACTTACTTTATAAATATATTTATTTTTTGGTACTGCTTAAAGAGCCACATTATAAAAAAAACAAAAACATAAGAGGCATTAAGATATTTAATAATTTTTAAATTACAATTTGCCTTTATTTGAAGTAAGTGATTGTGTTTATTATTAGTTTTTAAAATAAAATACTCTAATTAATTTTGAGTAACCAATACATTCAATTTTGATTTTAAGTTTCATAGCTATCTATCTGCTAATTAAAAAAAATATACATTTGCTTTTAAAATATATTTTAAGTTCTACAATACTTCCTCCCTTAAAAAATAGGAGAACTTTACATTTAGGGATTTGTTTACACTTAAAACATCAATCGTACCTTAGAGGGAGGAAATCAATTTAAATAAAATAAATTATTTTTCATTATATTAATAAGTTTGCATAGTATCAGTTTAGAATGGAAAAAAAAAAACAATTAAAAAAATATAAAAAATATGCAACATGTCTTATAAAAGCTGTTATATACTCATTCACATTCAAAAATGTGTAAGCATATATAAAATAAATTGCAAATACATTTAATTATTTAATAAATTTTGAGATTTGTACCTAAGATTTTTTTTTTAAATGGAATTTTTTTTTTTGTATTTCATTTAATCAAATAAATATGCAAAAAAACTTTTATTTTAAAATGAATGTGAAATAAATTTTTTTTTTCTCATATCAATAAAAAAAACCAAAGAAAAATAAATAAATAGTAGAATACATACATTTAAAATAAATTCTGTAAAAGAATAAGAATAATACAAAAATACACACACACAATGTCTAATAATCAATCCATCCCTGTTGTGCCATCTATATATGTTACAATAAAATTTTTCATTTCTGAACAAATTTTTATATTAATTCAAAACAAGTAAAACATCATGGCGGTGGTGATGGTGAGTAAACTACACAGACTGAACTGTCAAAATTAAAAAAAAGTTTAATGAATTGAGTTTAAAATAAATACTCTAAATATAATAAAAATACATATTAAGCATTAATACTATTAGCAATTACAATAAAGAGAGATAAAACAAATCATAAACCATTAAGGAATTAATACTTTCATGGTTATATCTTAAAAAAAAAAAAACAGACAACAAATAACTGCTTAATAAAAAAATAAATATTAATGGTAATATGAAAATGAATGGCATATGTAAAAAAAAAAAAATTCACATGTCAAAAGAATGAACATTGATTTAAAAAAAAGAAAACTCTCCAAGTGTAAAATAAAATCATGCTAAATAAATGAAACATATAAATTAAATGAGACTAAGAGTTGAGTTATAAAGTGAAACTGCTTTATTATTTTATTGTATTGTGTATATGTGTTTATTAAATGAAGCAAGATGATTAAACAGAGAAAATTAAACAGCCACAAAGCAAGCAAACAAAAGTTTAATATTTCATTAAAACTTTTTATAATTGCCAAGATAAAAAAATGGAAATCATGAATAAAAAAAAAAAAAAATTAACAACAATCCCAGATAGTTTTATCATATTTCAGTTTATTATTTAAATTTTGCCTTTTTGTAGATGGGTCAAGGATTCCAATGAGGATCTCTACACAAAGAAATATTAAACAGATTAAGCATAACAATATAAATTATAACAACAAAGCAGGAAATGATAGATAATTAATGCAAAAGCTCAGCCCAATTCAATGCAGCACAGCATGATTACAAAATTTATGAAAATTTAATTTTAATGATCACTAAACCATTAGAGACAACAAAGGTTAACATAGGTTGGACAAGGGAGACATATTAAGGAAAATAAAGGATACTACATATAATAAAAGAGGATCGGTGAAAAACAATCAACTGTTATTAGAAATGGGGAAAGAATTACAAGAAATAGAAAGGGAAACATCACTGGAACAATGTTTAAAGAAAATAACACCAAACTGTTTCCAAGTTTCAAATTAACTCACCAACTGATCATTAGCAGGTACACTGGGATTGGCCGGTAAGCATGAGAATATCTATAATGCAATGAATGAATTATATTTCAAAGCTATTTCAGGAAGCAAAAAGCAGTTAAGAGCTGATTAATAAAATTAACGTAATATTTTTAAATTGTAGTTTGAAAAAATATCAGAAAAAAAAACTTAAGTAACCAAAATTAAAAATATGTACAATATATATTGTAAATAAATTCTTTTAATGCCACATTTTATTATGATGAATATTGGTAAGTTGAACAAAAAATAACTTAGATCTATTGAAAAGAAGTATAAATGTCAGGAAAATTGTAATATTATTATCAATACACACAATTTTTTATTTTATATATATATTGCATGTGTTAAATCAAATGCAAACACTGTAATAATATTTTATATATGGTTTTCCAATACATAAGTTGCGATTAAATTATGATTCATTATCATATGTATGTTTTGCTTAGCATGAAAGTGATGACAAAAAAAAAATTATAGCTTAAAAGTTGTATTAATGGGATATTTTTTATCACATATAAAATTATTTAGTAATAACATTTCAGTGCTTCTTTATTATGAAAAACAAAAAACTGAATTAAAAAATATATGAAAATTGAATCATCAACTAATAAATATATTTCTGATATTTTACTTTTTAAAAAGAAAGTAGTTTCACAAATCAAATAACTTTTTTTCCAAGTAAGTATAGTTTCTATTATGTTGTATTGTTGAAAAATGGCATGAATATATATATATTATTTCAAAATTACATAGCACAATATTAAGCTTATACAAGTTATGTGGATATTTCCTTAAAGGATCAAATTAATAAACAACATACACATTTACTAGTTTAGCTTTTAACTAACTAAATCAAAAGATAATCACAATAGTAATGAATAATTACATTAAAAATAATATAGAATAGTTTAAAATCTTAGCTTTATTTTTTTTTTACATTTGTTACTTAATGATGTAGTTCTATATACTGGGTAGTAGAATAAAGAGCTCATAAGCAAACTACCATTGAAAATTACTAACTGTTCTCTCTTGATTGTTTTACTTTACTGCCAACTTATTTCAATCTACTCTAAGAGAGAAAACTTAACTTATTTAGTTATCACAAAATTATAAGGTTTCAAGTTATAGCTTTAAAAATATATTATTTTCAACTATACATTTTTTTAATATAAAAGTTGAATCAAATCTTATGATTTTAAGTTTAAAATGTGATGTACAATGCACATATATAAATAGAAAGAAAAAAAATATTTTAAGCAAATACAAATTAGTGTATAAAAAATTAACTCTGTGTGAGAATGTTTTTAATTTATGTATGGATATATATATATATTTACACACAAAACATATATATGTGAATAAAAATGTACTTCAAAATTACCAAAATATCTTTCTTGTACTATTCATTTAAAAAGATGCATATTTTTATTTTTACTGACAAAATTTTAGAGCATTCAATATCATGCAATTTTTGCATCTTCTCAAAACATGCCATGCATATTTTAAATAAAACATTGCAACATGCCAAATTGTTTTTAAAAAATAAGTATATTATATAAACAAAAAATAAAGATCACTACCTAAAATAATAATTAGAATTAAATAAATGTACTACAATGAAGATAATTTTCACAACTAATTATTTTAAAATAATGAATGAATTTCAAACATTGAGAGAAACATTAAGGAAAGATTTAAAATGAAATGTACAAATGATTGAATAGGTAAAAAAGAGCAAGATTAAAAAAAAAAAAAAGAACAGAGGAAAAAAAAAAAATATATATATATAAAGAATCAAAAGGAGCAGGGTTTTAATAATAAAATAATGAAAGAAAAAATTATTCAACCAACATTTTTTTTTTTAATATTTAACTGAATAAATTTATAATAGAAGATATTTTTTTTAATAGCAGTTAATAAAGTTCAGAATTCACATTTAATAGATGGTATAAGTAACAATCAAAATATAAAAACACCCCCCCCCATATATATACATATATATATAAGTGTATCTTATCAGTCCAGCATTATAATAAAAAAAAGAAAAGATAAAACATGGAGTTTTTCTTACAGAAATTACTTAAATTGTTCATCACTATACAAATTTAGACATTTTATATAATTTATTTAGGATAAATATTTTTTTTTCAACAGCTTACTATTAATAACATAGCACAAAGGATCATGTAGAAATTCTGAGGAGATAGATTCATTAGTGGCTACTGTAGCAATAGATTTGATAGTCATTAATTATGTGGTTTATGTTTGTCCTCATCTATATAAGTCAGTGGTGGCTAAACTCCAATTATAAAGTAAATGAGTGCTCCAGCCAGGGTTGTTCTAAATCTGTTGGTGAGATTAGCTGCACATAAGAAAAAATATTTATTGAGAGTTTTCAGCCTTTCACTTTAATTAATGAGAAACTCATAATAATTTCATTTTTTATGACATAATTCTTCAATTGTAGATTCTTGGTTGTAAAACTAAAAAGGGGATTTTGATTTGGTTAATAATATTAAGGAAAATAGAGTAAAATGCCTCATTAATATAGTAAGATAAATGGTAAACATTTCTATTTTCTATATATATTTGAATACACACAGAATTATGTGTTGAATAAGATTATTTGTTTAATTTTAGAAGAAACTAAAATTAATATGGATGCAATTTCTGAGGCTTTTAAATGCAATGATTATCTTTTTTGATATTCTTGTTTTGGAAGACAATCACCAAAGAAACTTTTAAGGATTTTTGATACAATAAGCAAAGACAGCAATTACCATATTATCATCAGTCTGCTATTTTAAGTTTTGCAATGAGTCTGCCAACACAATTCTGTAGTCTATTATATGTTGCATTAACTTTTTTTTGGCTTTCATTTCCTATGATTAGAATATTTGGATGTGTCATGTTTTTCTCAGTTTCATCATGATAATTAAAAATATTTATTTTCTAGGAAAATGCTAGGCTTATGCGACACCTTATATATGTGTATATATATTAAACTAACAACTTTTTTTAAAATTTTTTTATGAAAATCAAGTCAAATCCAGCATGTCTACTACATTTTCTAAATAGAAGCACATTTGTAATATGAATTTTAAAAAAAGCTTGCTAGACACACAGGATTTGACAAATTGTTCCTGGAAACATTTTCATTGTTAATTTAATACAAAATAAATTATAATGATTTATTTTATAATTTTTAATGTCATTAAATCCAATAAGATGTTATATATATATATTACTGTACCAATATTTATTAATTTATGATGCAAAGCGATTATTTTATAAAGTCTAAATATTAAACGTCATTAAAATTTATGATATTTTTCTAATTATAAGCTAGAAAAGGGCTGAATTAGAAAATAGTGCCAAAAGTTACCAGTAACAATTAATAATAGATATTGTTTAATCATAAATAATCACCATCTAGATCTCAATTGTAAAAATTTAACTCACCTTCTTCCCTCCCAAGTTGAATTAAACAAAAGTTATTTATAAAGAAAAGTTCTTATTAAATAAATAATTTAACCTATTGATAAATCATTATTAATTTTCATAACCGGGAGATTTAATTTTTTTTTTTTTTTATCAATTTAGTAATTTCCACGAAGCGATCAAGACAGAAAATACTTATCGGCCTTCAAATACACTTTTATCGGAATAAAATACTCTGATTCACAAACAAGACCTTCAATGGAGTCTAAACGTAAGCAGAATATCAGGCTCGTAAGTATACAATTTTAATTTTTTGAATAATATTTAAATTTTTTTTTTATTTATTTGAAAAAATGATTTCATTTTTATTAATTTGAGTTTGCAATGGTGTGTGTCTATATCAATTATATATTTATTTATGCTCATATAGAATTCATATCTACGGTAATTTTCTAAGTTCTAATCCACTTATTTTATAAAAATAAACTTATTTTATAAAAATAATGATTTTCAAAAAGTTTAATCATTTATTATTATGTTTATATGATATGTTTGTGTTTACAAGTAATGATTTACAAAACTAATAATCAAATGTACAGAAAGATTGCATATGCAGGCAAATAATCAAATTCTGATTTTTGTCTATGCCTTGATACTCATGCTGTGGAGTCACTCTGGTTTTGCTACATGTTTCATCACATTATTTTCAAGTCTATAGCTAACAAATGGACTATATGCAAATAAATTATATCTATGTGATACAATAAATATAACAGATAACATCATTGATATGCATAAAGAATATAAACATCACTGATGTACACAAAAAAATATAAAATGAAGAGATGAAACTCATTTTATCAGTAATACAGACAGTAGCCTACAATTTTTAGTTTTAGATAGACAAGAAGCCAATTGTTATAATGACAAATGCATATCTATCTTTTGAAAATGATTTGTTTTGTATCTTTTATTAGGAGGAATCTGTTTCTTATAGATGCCTTTGACATTTGATAACTTTTGGGGTACAAGATAAAAATGAAGAATTCTTATGAGAATACTTTTGGAAATTCTGAAGCTATGGATTATCTCAGGTAAGACATATTATATATGATTTGAAAGATAATTTTGTGAGGAATACAAATAAATTATCACTGAAGATATAATTTAAACTTGAATTAGAAATTATAAACAAACAATAAAGTAATAATTATTTCAGATGTTGAAATTTCTTTTTTCCCTTATTTTTTAAATGGTTATCACTATTTGTCTTAGACTTATTGTTTTCTTTAGTTTTTCTCATTTCTATTAATGTAATTTTTTTTGCTCTAACATAATTAAAACTGGAGTTATTGTGAAAATTGTGTTTCAGGTCAGTTTTTAAAAAATTCAATATGGCGCCTGGGGAACAAAGCAGTTTGATGATTTTTATCAGGCAATACAAATATTTTCCTCAAAGAAAAATCATTAAAATTCTATTAATAAACATGATGAAAAATTATAACTTCTTTCTGTCAATTTGGAAACATTTTATAAAACATGATCAAAAGCAAAAAAAATCTTCAAATTAAATACCCATTAATACTTTTTCTTTTAATTTAATTTCTAAAATTTTTTATGGGTTAAAGTAATCAATAGCTAAATTGTGATATAATTTGCAATGAAT
Organism: Epiperipatus broadwayi; assembly: GCA_028023455.1. Taxonomy (NCBI): domain Eukaryota; kingdom Metazoa; phylum Onychophora; class Udeonychophora; order Euonychophora; family Peripatidae; genus Epiperipatus; species Epiperipatus broadwayi. The sequence continues at coordinate 1,531,979 of JAQFVV010006259.1, read as the reverse complement.
TTTCTATTACTAGAACTTTTAACACCAACTACAAAATCATCCTTACTATCAAGATGGCAATGGGAATCATAGATGCTATTCTATTAACAATAAGCAACTATATACATGACTAAAATTTGAAAACATATATCTAATTATACTAAAGATATAAAATTTTTCTTTTAATTTCATTGCATTTGTTTGCTTATAATAATATATTTTAATATTTAGTAAAGTAGACTCCTCATACCAGATCACAAAAAATATCGACATGATGGCACCAAAAATAACAATAAATCATAAAAACAATAAACAAAGATATTCTACATGAAAATGGCTATAAAAAAAAAAGGAACATAAATATTGAGTATTGGAATAGAAGACAAGAATGAATGCGACTGGCTAGAGAGACAAAAAGTGTATTATTATTCAGTGATTTAGAAGTGCATTATTCTTCCCATGTCTATTCCTACAATTTTTTTAAAAAAATGTTGGTTTCATTTGTTATTTAAAAGAATATTTAATATTCAAGTAATGAAAATTATTATTCTTCCAATGCAAATTTTAAAATAAATTAAAAAAAAAAACACTATTAAGACTTAACTAATCTTAAACTAAAAACAAAAAGAAAAAAGATAATACAAGATATGGAATGAAATCGCAAAACAAATGATATATGTAAATAAAAGTGCAAAACAGAGTGCAAAAAATAAAATAAAATGAATGTCTAATCTGAAAAAAGATGAATTTTATTTCAGATAAGGTTATAGTTTAATCTGCTCCTTACTAACCTCTTGTGATTTTTCCTGATTTAAAAAATAAAAAATAGAAAAAGGGATTATCAGATGATGCATAGTGAATGAGAAAAGAAATGTTTCAATATCCAAGATAGGAAAACCATTCTACACATATGTAACATAATTTTACAATTTTAATATTTTTTTTGCTACTACAATTTCATATATCTATTTCTTTTATTATTGCAATGGTTAAAATTAAAAAAAAAAAAAAAAGACATCATATGAAGTCAATATTCTCTTAGATTATTTAATTCATGCAGATCTATAATGAAAAAAAAAAGATATAATCACTCTTTTCCTTACTTTTGGTTTTTTAATTTTCTCCCATATACCATCACTATTTAAACAGTATTCTTCTTTCCCATAACATGAAATTTCATTTAATATCAAGAAAATTACTTCCCCATTATATTTAATTTTAACAATATTTAAATTTTATTATGTAAAGTGGACATTTCCATTATTCAACATTTTTTTCAAACATACTTTCTTCAAAAAAGTCTTAACAAAATTGTTGACCAACTGAAATATCAATTTTACATAATAAAATTTAAACATTGTTAAATTAAATGTAAAGGGGGAATGATTTGTGTAACATATTATTAATATATTAGTTTTGTTTTATCAACATTAATTTCCCTTACTTTTTTTTTTATTAAGCTAAAGATTATGGGGAAAAAATTTATTTTGTAATCTTTGCAAATTATGTATTTAGAAGGCATTATTTCATTTAAAAAATTAAGATTCAACATAGAAAGCATAAGTATTCTATTCATAGTAGATGAATTTCAGAGCAACATGTCAGTAGATGAATAAAGTTAATAGAATCATTCCTATTGATATGGCATATCAATGCCATACACAATTAAAAATTGTCACTAACGATGATCAAAGACATTATTCCCTTGAATTCTTTTACAAAACTTGAAACTTAATACTAAACTAAATGACAATGAATCACATAGTTATCTTGTAATTTTTTCTTGTTTTTAAAAATTAAAAAATACATAATGGAGATATATGTAATTTTAAAATACTCAACTGATTAATTTTACTTTTATAGGTTTCTCAATAGTCAATGAAATTATAATTGGGTCAAACTTATGACTTTTGATAGTTCAATATTTTACATATTTATACCATTAATAATAACTTTTAAACATTCAGTACAAAAATCTTGAAAGTAACTTTTTCTCTCACTCAACTAAAATCTGAACATGTTAAAATAAAATGAATTTTTTTTTATATTAATTAACTAATAATTATCAATAATCTAATCTAATATACATAAATAAATTTAATATATATATATATAAACTACTATAGTTATGAAAAAATTATACTAGAAGAATTTTATTTCAGATTATGATAAAAACTGTGTTTTTCACACTTTGATATAAAAAAATCTAGATAATTTATTTTATTAATCCTTAAAAATAATATATATGCAATAATTGCTGATAAAATTGTTCTCTGTGCAAGTTACCATGATGTAGCTTCTGTTATAAGGTTTACTGAGCAATTGTTTAATAATCTTTATAGTTCTCAGTTTTTATATTTTCAGATAATCTTTGTAACTGTTTACCATATCTAAGTATTGCTACTGGTGCAATAATACTTGTGATGATTTTTTCTCTCTCTCTCCATATATAGTAGTTACACAAACTACAATAATAAAAATCAGATTGTATATAATCAGATTATTCTTTTTAATACACTTAATAGCAATGGAAAGCTTTTTGGAAATAATTTATTTAAATTGGCCTATTTCACTTTTGGAAGTAAGTTTGTTGGGCAAATACACTACAATTCTAGTGATATAGTTTTCTTATATTGCTGCATAAGATATATGTTTTGACAATTTTTCTTTGCATATTAACTTCCAAAATTGTTTCAATATATATGGCATTATTTTTTCACTATTTAAGAATATATTTTTTTTTTGCATTTCCCCCCACCAGAACTGTTATTTAATCTTTAAAAGTATAAATCAAGTCTTTTAAAAATTGGAGTGTTGTTTAAAAAAGAATATGTAGATATATATTTACAGTTAGAATATTCCTATTATCCATTAATAAAAGAAAAATTACTGTTAATATCAAATTAGTGGTATTATTTTTTACTATACTACTTCTTTTTATAGAGAATAGTCCTCAAACGTTTTTTTTTAAAATTTCACTATTAAATATATTGTAATAATGGTAAAGCACTTTATTATGTTTAATAAATTATAAATGATGTCCTAAATCCTATCTTTTCTGGAAGCATTTATTTAAAATATAATCACCAAAATTTTAAATTCATAATTTATTTATCTATATAAGGATATTTTGTCCGATTATAAACATTCATTTCCAATCAAAAGTATATTGATTACCTCTACATTATTACTTTCAAATATTTGAAATGAATATGACATTTGATATTCTTTTATTCATAGATCATCTAAACCTTTTGTTCTATTCATTAATATATATATATTCCATATACATTTAAAATCATTTCAAATATAATAAAAAATTGTACAATATAAAAATTAAAAAAAATCCCTTTGCTTTTAAGAGAAAAAAAAATTAACGATGGAAGTTTTTATTAAAGAATAACTCTTATTTATAGAGACCAATATCTACAGATGGATTTATAATACAAAAAGTAAAACAAGCTTTGATCCATAATTTTTAGCAAAGTGATAAAAACTTGAACAATTGCAATAATAAAAAAACATTAAAGTACAGAAAATATTAATTTGAAACTAGATAAAAGAAAATATTAGCTATAAAATAATTTATCTAATAATAAATTGTTTGCATTTAAAAAAAATTTTTTTTTTCAATTTTCTTATACATTTACTATACTTGTAATCCTTATCTTGGATAAAAATGTTAAATGGATTTAAAAGAGAAAGAGAGAGAGAAAGAAAGATAGTAAGTGAATAAATTAAAAAATATTTAAAATTTTATTATTTTGACCAATTATGACTATACAATTTCATTAAAAAAATTTGAATTTAAAAATGTTTGAAAATCCAAATTTTTTATTTTATAACAATAAAAATATATATATATTGTTTTTTTATGTTAAACTAATAAAAGTGGGGAAGTCTTTTGTTGAAGAATCAAAATACCTTCTGATTTAAATTAATATAAAATTCCTTAAATTTCTATTTTTTATTATATATGCATATAAGGAAAATGCCCCATTTTTGTCAAAAATTAAGATTTCCTCACAAACAATAAAATATATTTATATAACAGATTTCATAATAAAAGTAATTACTAGTAAAAAATACATATGATTAAAGCAAAAACCAATTACATTAAATAATTAAAAACTGAATATTCTGAATAAAAGAACTTACTGTGTGTCCAGTTGATGTTTTTTGAGCTTTGTTCGCTCTCCAATTTTCCAGAATCAATAAACCAGCATAAATTTTACCAACCGTCATTTTTTGATAAGTTAATTCTTTATTAAAAAAAGCCAAAAAAAAAAAAGAGAAAAAAAAAGTCAAAATATTTTCAAATATTGTACAATTTAATTTTTTTAAAAAAAATAGATTTTTAATTAAATTAAAAATATTTATATTTTGTATTTAATGGAGTTAAATATATTATTAAGAATAAATAAACAATAATATATTACAAATTAATTGTTAAAGAAATAACAAGATTGGAATTTCAATTATGCAAAATTGTTTTAGCCCGCAATTGGAATATATGTTGGCAGAAAATAAATTATTTATGGTATCTTTCAAAATATTTTATAATTCTTAATAAATTACTTTTTCAATTAGCTAAATACAATCATTATTGAAAAATAAATAAAATCCACAGTAAGTTATTATTTAATAACATCATGCATACTTATTAATTAATGTAATAATAATAAAGACAAGTGAAATGTTTTACCAAAATTATGAAAAATTACTTAAAAATAATTTTATTTTACTAAAGAGAGATCCTGATTAAAATGGCCTCATTTAAAATTGTATGATATGCAAGCCCTGAAACTAAATTTCATGTTAATAAATTAATAATTAACAATGATTTTTAAATTAATAATAACAAAAATGGCTTTTTATAGAATGCTAAAAATAGTTTAGAAATAGTTATTCAGATAAAAGATTTCACTTTAATTGAACTTAATTTTTTTATTTATTGATGAGACATATTAAATTCCAATACTATATTTAAAATGTTTTTATAAAATATAAATTACTTAAAATATATTTGCATTAGTAAAATTTAAAATCAATTTAAATAACAAAAAAAGTAGATGCCATGTGATCAACATTTTTTCTCCAACTTTTTGATATTGTCCCAAGTTGAATTATTGATTAAACAATAGAAAAAAAAAGTGGGTGCATGGGGAAAGGGGTAAAGCTCATCTTATCAGCTAAATAAATCTGCAGATTATATACCAATTTTATAAAATTATTATATGTGATTTTAACATTTAGTTATATTCATAAAAATGTTAAAAAATATTATTTTATTTGTACATATTTTGTTTGCACTTATCTAACCTTATTATTGTCAAAATGCCCTGCATGGTTTAATGCACTGGGAGATTAATGAACTTAAGAGCTAAAAGTCTCTGGACTGAAGTTCAATTCTGTCATTTCTGGTGCTAAAACATTTCATGACCTCTAATTTTAGGAATGCATTCTAAACATTAAACAGGTTGTATTTTTATTAATATATATTGGATAATTTTTTTCAAAAACACAATGGTAGAAAAACATACTGGCATTTAGTTTTATTTTACTGATTCAAAAGCACTGGTTCCATAAAATCAGTCTGAATATATATATATATATATGGAAGGATCTTGAGCAGCAGTTATAATGTATTCAGTTGTCACACCTAAGACTTTGGGGGTTTGAATATAGAAAAGTAAAACAATTCTTTTTAAAATTATAATCATGCTTACACTTTTTCTTTTAGCTAATTTATTAACCCAAATAATTGTCTAATATTGACCAAAGAATGCAACAAGGATCAAAAATATCTCATAAATGTTATAAGATTACGGTCAAAGTATTTCTTTTTTTATTTACTAGGATAATGATATAGATACAATAATGTTTACATCCTTATCTTAAGTGGTGAGGTGACTGCACTAGAATATCTTGATAAAGTGCTAAAAAAAAAAATTAAAAACATACAAACAATTTTTTTTGGTATACTAAATAATCTCAATAAATCTATTGCATGGCAACTAAAAAAATGTTGCCTTTCATCTTTTCAGCAATGCTACCCAACTACTTAACTATAGCTAAATTAATTCATGTCTCAAAAAAAAAAAAAAAAAAGAAAATTTCAAACAATATAATAAAGTTTAACTCTGTTACATTGAAGATAAAAATAAAAATTTAAATAAATAACTCTAATTTCATGAGTTAAATGTTATCTTACACCTTTTGGTATGACTAGTAATTATAACAGATATAAATAGATTTCAAACTATTTATGAACTTCTTAACTCGAAGTATTTTGTATAATATACAAATGTATTTAAAAGAGATTACCAGGACCCCTATTTTTAAGTAACACTATCACAAAACAATATGTCTTGCCCAAATCAGAAAAATCATCATTCATGATAAAGTGGGGCTAGATTATATAAATATTCTTGACAATTAATACAAAGGAAATAAAATACAATCATTTTTCATCATTTATACATGTTACTACATTACAAAAGCAAATTTCTTCTTTTCACTTCAATGACTTTAATGTTTTGAATAAATATATACAATTTTTTAATTGTTGAAATAGTAACTATTATTTCAATCTGATAATAAAAAACATCAAATTATTTTAAAGAACTTTTTTTTTACAATTGAATTCAATAATAAATCTCTTTTTCTATTTACTACATTCAACAACCAATCTAAAATTGTTTTTTTTTTTTTTAATATCTCATCACACCCCTAAAAAAAAAATGGCTCCACCATATAATAATTTCAAATGTAAATAATGAATTTGTGTGAGTTTTAACATGGTTTTTACATTTGGTACAATCTAAAAAGTAAATTTTTTCATAAATACACATTAAAGCTTTATTCATTATTTAATTTCTGTTTCTTTACTGAAGTAATAAATACATATAATGTTTTGAATTTATCTATTATAGAATTAATCAAAAAAGCAAGTCACATATAACGTGACATTACTTTTAAAAGCTTGTATTTACAAAAATGTAATACAGAGAGCGTACCAATAGCTCAAACAAACTCTTAATTCTATTATAGAATTACATAAAAAATTAATTTACTGCAATGATGTAATTTCCCAAAATACAGTCATTCATGCATCATTACACTAACACCCTGCTGATTATGCAAATCATTTTTCTTATTAATAAAAATTGCATCATTTACTTTTTTTTTTATCATTTCTTTTTTCTTATAGAATATTTGCATTGGCAGTATTACAGTTGAATTCTTAATTACAATACAAAATATATAAAAAAAGCAAAAGTTCATTTAATCAAACAGCTTTTAAATCTAATGCTAATAATAAAAAAAAGAATGATGAAATTATAAGTATAATAAAAAATTATTGTATTTATATTATAGGCAATACACAAGTCAAAAAAAAATATCATTGTTTATTAACTTAAATAAAAATCTGTAATACAAGCATAAGATTCTTTTGTTGAAACATATTCCAAAATATGTAGAAAACTTATAGTGTGATTACCAAATGAAGATATCATTTTCATCCAAAGAATGTTTGAAAACTTTGATAAATATGATTCTGTTATAAATGCATCTATACTAAAAACAATGGCATTTAATAGAATACAGCATAATTAGGTGTCATAATACAAGGAAAATTTATATTAGCACTTATAAGCGAAGATTGTTTGATAGATCATACTTTAGAAGCTCCAAGATTAAATTGATAGATGCATTAAAAGTAGACACTATTCCATTCATATTCATAAAAAAATAGATGATTGTTCTTCAGAAGAATCTACCATATATACTACATTTTAGTAGCTATTAAATACTAAAATTGCTAATTTGGATCTTTAGGACTCTATATTACTAAAGCATGGAATTTTCTTAAAGAATATGCTATGAATACAAGTAAATCTATTCTTAGATTCGCTAAAAAGAAAAATCAAGACTGGTTTTCTAACAATGATCTTATTAATGATTTAATCAAAAGGAAATGTGACATTTTCTTCTTGACAGAATAAGATTAAATGTGAAATTTTGTCTGAAAGCAAATATTCAACAACTGACAAGAAGGCTTAAAATGATTGGTGAATTAAAACAGTAAAGAAGATACAGATATTCGCTGATCACGGTCATTCTAGATCTTTATTTGATGCACTGAAACCAATATATGGACCTGAGAAATGATATTACAATCCTATTAGATTCACCAGTGTCACACTTATACGATGACAAGAATATTTAAACAGATGAAAGGGATACCTTGATCATCTTTTGAATAATGATACAATAATTGAGAAGACAACTTTTAAAAATATCTAATTTATATTTGGACAATGATATCCAGCTTAGTGAAATCAAAACAGCTCTTTATAATCTTAAAAATAAAAAAGCTGCAGATCTTGATGAAATTCCTGGAGAAAATATTGGAATTTTTAAGAACATCTGAATACTGTATATGAAGTTGTGACACCAGATCTTAAGGATGCTTTTATTGTTACAAATTTCAAAACAAAAAGAACAATTAAGATTGTGGTAATTTTCATTAAATATCATTAGTATCTATTACAGAAAAGATACATTCAAAAAATTTGTTGAATAGATTACTTCCAGCTATAAATAAATTGCTACCAGAGACTCAATGTGGTTTTAGGAAATCAAGAAGTACTATACAAATGGTTCTTGTTGCCAGGCAAATGCAAAAAAATGTTGGAAATAAAAAAAAGTGATTATATATTACTTTTATTGATTTGGTCAAGACATCTGATTCAATTAATAGGACAGGTCTATGGCATTGTTTGAAATTGGTTGGTTGTTCAGCAAAATTTATTCATACTATACAGTTCCTACGTGATAGAATGAGAAGTATTATTAATACAAATGGAAAATCTCAGGCATTTAAAATAAAAATTGGTGTCAAACAAGGATATGTACTTATTGCAACATTATTTTCAATTTTTATGAGCGTGGTTTTGAAATTGTGTTTAGATAGCTTAATCAGGCAGGGATCAAGATACGATACAAATTTGATGGGAGAAATTTTTAATTTGAAAGAATTTCTTGGATTCTAGATTGACAGTATGGTGATGATAGTGCTATTTTTATCAGTTCAAAAGATGATTTACAGAATGTTTATAATGTTTTGAATGCAACATATAAAGACTTAGGTTTATTAATTAATGTTTAAAATATTCTTTATCAATGAGCGATTGAAGAAAAATCATCAATAACTTTTAGCTTGGATGGTATCAACTTGAGTATGTAAATCAGCTTAAATATCTTGGTAGTTTTATAAGTAGAAAAATGAACTTAGATGTGGTAAATGATAGACTCCAAGATACTGGTGTTGTTTTTAATAAGTTACGAGAGAACATTTCTTCTCAGAGAAATAACTACTCAATTAACTTAACTGTATTCAGATAAGTTGCTTTATCTAATTTATTGTATGGAAGTGAAAATTGGACATCCTATTAATATAATATAAAGGCATTAAAATGTATCATTTAGAATGCATTATAAAATTTTAAAATTACAATGACAAGATCATAAACCCAATCAATATGTTTTCAGCTTGCTGGATGTGATACTACTGAATCAACTATTGTAAAATCATACAACTGTTGGATTGGACATCTAAAAAAAATGAACAAGAGAAGACTTCCTAAAAGAGTGTTTTATGGTGAACTTGAGCATGGTTTTTGTAGTTTATCTCAAAGACATTTTAAAGAAGTGCAATATTAATTGTTTTCATTGGGAAATCTAGAAAATAGAATACATTGGAGAGTTGTAATTAGAGTATCACAGGAAAAAAGTGTGCTGTTGAAGAAATTAAGACAGCCTTGTAAAATATTGAGTAAACAGAAAAATGGTCCACCATATTCTATATGTTTAAGTATTTGTGGTTCACAGATTGGTTTGTATATTCATCACAAAACTCACTTCTAGTGTAGTTTTTTTACTTCTTCCAATGGTCACACTAATGTCATATGGCTATTTATTATTACACTAAACCAAATAACATTTCCCAAGCTCTTCTCTCTCTTGCTTTCATTTTCAAATACTCATACCTATTTTCCTCTTTATAATAATTAATTTCTTTAATAATCCCATTATATCTTTCATTATTCTTCTTCCTGATATATATGTACTCAATCTCATTTCTCATCATAATTTCTTCAAAATAATAATAATCTTTTTCCATTTATTTTTTTCAACACTAGTAGATCTTCTTTTTCTGACTTATTTTTACCATTCTACTCCAAATCCATATTTTTAAAACTTCCAATGTTTTTATTTCATATAAAGCAATATGCAAACAGAACATTTAACAAATCTCTTAGATCTAATTTCTGACATTCACAGTATAATCCAAAATAATTTTCTATAACTCTATTAAATTTTTCTTCTTTTCTTTAGCGATGTAGTTTTATAAGTAGCATTAATTCACTTCCCAATAATTCTTCTATTACCCAACTTTCCAAATATTTAAATGTACCAAACTATTTTATATTCTCCTGTCCAATGTTTACTCATAATCTTTTCTTTTCTCTCTATTTTCATTGTTTTAATTTTATTACATATATTTTAATTCCAAATTATCTAAAAAGTTTGTCAATCCTACATAACATTTTAAAGAATTCAGTGTCAGAAAATCTGATATAATTAACAATCCTACCCCAATAGTAAAACAACTTATCTAAATATCATCATCATCATCAACCATTATCAATCCACTGCAGGATGAAGGTCTCTCCAAGTTTAATCATATTCTTTTCCAATCTTTAGTTTCTCTTCTCCACATCACTCCTGCACACTTTCTTATTTCATCCATCCATCTCATATGTGGTCTCTTTCTGGGTCTTTTACAATCTCTTGGAATCCAGTTTAAAATTTCAATTGTCCATCTGTTATCATCTCTTCTAGCAATATGTCCAGCCCAACTCCATTTCAATCTTTTAATTTTTTCAATGAGGTCAGTAACACCAGTTTGTTCTCTTACCCATACATTGCGTTTTCAATCTCTTCTTGTTACTCCCAACATACATCTCTCCATACTTCTTTGAGTGGTCTGAAGTCTCTCTATTGCTCTTCTATTAAGTGTCCAAATCTTAGATCCATAAGTAAAAACTGGTAAAACACATTTGTTAAAAACCTTCCTTTTCAAACACATAGGCATATTTCCTTTTAGTATCAAGTTATTTCTACCAAAAGCACTCCAACCAGGTTTACTTCTATGATTAATTTCCTCCATTATGTTTCCATCTGTATTAATAATCTGACCAAGTTATTTGTAATTTTTAACTACTTCTAATTCATCATAATCAATCTTTATTTTCATATTTTGAGCAAATCGATTAAACATTATTTTAGTCTTTTTAACATTTATCTTTAGTCCTACTTTCATCTGATAACTCCTGTACCATTTCCTGCAGCTCTGAAGCATTATTTGCAAAAACAACTACATCATCTGCGAAATCTAAATGACTTAAATAATCTCCATTTACTGTCACTCCTTTAGTTTCCCATTTTAATCCACAAAATACTTCTTGCAGCACTGTTGTAAAAAGTTTTGGAGATATGGAGTCACCTTGTCTTGTACCTTTCTCAATGTTGACTTTCCCAGTATCATTATGTAATCTAATTGTTGCTGTTGCATTTTTATAAATATTCCTTAAAATATAATAATATCCTGGATCTATACCTTGATGATCCAATGCTTTAATCACTGAAGAAATGTTTATAGAATCAAATGCCTTTTCATAATCTACAAATCCAAAACATAATGACAACTCATACTCATTTGTCCTTTCTATAACTTCTCTCAATACCTGGATATGATCTACTGTACTAAAACCACTTTTAAATCCAGCTTGTTCTCTTGGTTGGTGATAATCCAATCTTCTCTGTAGATGAGTTGTAATTATCTTGGTAAACATTTTATATAAAACTGATAAAAGGCTGATAGGTCTGTAATTTTTAATATCTTCTTTATCACCTTTTTTAAATATTCTTCCAATCATCTGGTACATCTTTATCATTTAGACATTTGGTATATAACTTTGCTAAAATTTTTTCTATTTCTTCACCTGCTTCTTTTAATATATCAATTATAATTCCATCATTACCTGGAGCCTTTCTTTTCTTTATACATTTAATTGCATGTCTCACTTCTTCATTTAAAATTCTGGGCAATTCGGAAGATGTAATAGATATAGGAGGTACTTGTTCTTTATTACTATATAATTATTGATAAAAATCTTCTACCAATTTCGTGATGTCATCTCTCTTTTTAGTAATAATTCAATCTTTTTTTCTTATTGCAGATATAAATTTCCGACCAATACCAAAATGTTGTTTTACATTCTTGAGACTTTTATTTCCTTCTACAGCTTTCCTTGCTAATTCACAGTTATACTTTCTTATATCATTTTCAACTCTTTTCCACACCATTTTACAGAATTTGAGATATTCAATCCTTTTTAATGCATCATTTTTGTATATCTTCATATTCTCCTTCTTTTCTTCATAAATTCTCTAGTCTCGGTAGAAATTTTATTGGTCAATTGCTGCTTTTTTCTACCAGCTATCTTTGTTGCAGTTTTTAAAAGTATACCAGTTATTTTCATATTAATTTCATTCAAATCTGAATCATGTTCAAAATCTAATACTTGAAACCAATTTGTAAGTTCTAATTTGAATTCATTAGAATGTTTCTGAAGATTAGGAATATCAATTGTAAATATTGTTTTTCTTAATAATTTTTGTCTCTCTAGTTTTACATTAACACGTATCTTACACCTTACTAATCGATGATCACTTCCTGTGTTAAATTTATTAAGAACATTACAATCTTGAAATATATATTTCCTGTTAGTCAAAATATAATCCAATTCTGCTGTACCTTCATTTGAATGCTTCCATGTCCATTTCCTTTTAACATTTTTCTCAAAAAAAGAATTCATAATATAAAGTTTTTCTTTTTCTGCAAACTCCACAAGTCTATGTCATCTCTCATTTCTATTACCATAACCAAAATTACCTACAGCACTTTCATCTTTCATTTGTTTACCAATTCTAGCATTAAAGTCTTCCATAACAATTTTAAAATGTTGTTTACTCTGATCAAAAGCCTTTTGTACATCCATATAAAAATCTTCTACTACTTCATCACTATGAGAACTTGTTGGGGCATAAACCTGAATTATCTGCATTTGGTATCTGCTATTAAGTTGTATAACTAATCTTGCCACTCTGTCCGATACCCCATCAATCTCCACAATATTGTTCTTCCACTTTTTATTTATAATGAATCCAACTCCACTTGTATTTCCAATATTTGTGCCTTTATAATAGAGTATATGTCCACTTTTTAAATCAATTGTCTCTTCACCTTTTCTTCTAACTTCACAAAGTCGAATAATGTCCCATTTAATATAAGAAAGTTCTTCTTCTAATTCATGCAATCTTCCTTCACTTGAAAGTGATCTGCAGTTGTAAGTACCTAAATAAAAAGTCGTCATCAAATGGCTGCCTGGGTCCGCAATCAGGCGATTCTTAGCACCCTCCGCCTTCGGCCACCAACCGTTGCCTTGGTTGGTGACTTTACAGCCTCCTGGGAATAAGGGACATGCTTTATTTTTGTCTGTCATAATTGTAAATATGTATTGGAAAAATATTTATCATTTACACAAACATTCATTCTGCCTTATCAGGCACTGAGAAGAAAGACCATGGTGTTTCTTGATCTTAAACTCAGAGGTAAAAAGCCAATAAACTCACCACGCTGGCTAATGCGTGTTGGTGAGCAGCCCATTCATGTTCGTATACTATATGAATAATCACATAGTAATAACAGCTGCAATGACAAGAACGTATGGAGTGGACATTAGGAATTTGCCCTGCTCCGTTCCTTTAAGGCTTCCAAGAGGAATCAAAGGGTCTCCTTTCAGTTAATAGCAAACTCCTTTCTGCAGCCTTATCTAAATATATAATAAATAAAATAGAAAACAGATTACATCTAGTTTATACTACATCATTTATCTTCTATGACTTCTGTAAGAAGACTATTTAGCTATATATCTGTTGATTATATATAAATTTTCAAAATATATCTTATTTTTTCATTCAATATCATTACTTATCATGCCCAACATAAAACAATTCACTCTATCAAAAACTTTATTTTATTTTCTCAGTAATAGTTCTCACTCTTTTCTTTACATTTCTTCTGCTTCTTTCTTTTCTAAATCTAAACTGTTCTTCAGACAGAAAAATGTTGAATTTATCTACATAAAAGTGACCATAGCATTTTAGCCTTTTTAGAGACTAAACAAATTGTTTTAAAGCTCTTATTTGCTGAATTAAGTCATTTTGTTAATGGGATGAGAAACCACTGAAAGAAAATCGAGTGACCACTTTCTTTGGTTACAAATTACATTTCAAATATCAACAAATCCCCCTTTTCTCATAACGTTTTTCCAATAATTTAAATATATCTCATCAATTTCCTTTACTTTAATAGCTTTAATTAATCCCTGCAAGGTTTTTCTAAAATTCTTCTATAAAGAAATGTGATGGCAAAATCAAAGTTTATCAGGCTGACCACCTTCCAGTTGGTGACTTGTTAAGATCTTTCTTCCTTGATTTATTTTTTGACTAATTAATATCTAAATATTCATTTATTGATCAATAATTTAATATTTAGATGATTTAATATGGGTCAGGCACCTGAAAAAAAAAGTTTGCTTAAAAATTTTCAGCTTCTTCTTTGATTTACTTTTTGACTAATTAATATCTAAATATCCATTTATTGATTAATAATAAATATCTAGATGGGTGAGGTACCTGGAAAAAAAAATTTGCGTAAAAATTTTCAACTACTTGAAAAATTTCCATCTCTAGGCTAGTAATATGAGAGACTGAATAATTTATCACCATATTATGAGATCTTATGTCTGTATTAAAATAAACTACAATAATAATAATTAAAAAAATGGCATCTTACTGTTTTAATACAAAGCATATATTAACATATAATAACCACATTCCGCACTTTTGACACTTTGAAGTGTCAAAAGAGCGGAATGTGGTTATTATATGTTATATATTAGAAAAGCAAAAATAAAGAAGGAAAGAGGAAGAGAAGTTATTGAAGATTATATTTTAATACAAAGCTGATAAATCAGTGTATAATTTTTCTTATCCCAAAACTAAATATCTCTTACAATTATAAAATCATTTAAAATGCAGTCGTTTAATTCAATTAATATTGCGAGATTAAAAATAGATGAAAAACAACATTAAAAAATTGTTAGCTTGTAATAAGGGCAGACAAATCATTCACACTTTAATTTCCGAAAATTGATATATTTGTCTACATAAAAAGAATGCTCTTTATATTTTGGTTTATCATGAGAAGGATGAAGAATGTAAAAATATATATATATATTTAAACTGTATAAAGTTAATATATTAAATTCTGCTATAACCATGATATTTAACCAGATATAATAATTGATAGCAGTAAATAATAAGCAGACACATAATTTTCATTATAATGCCAAAATATTTTAAATTTCTTAAAACTTTCTTTTATAATAACAGAAACACCCACAAAATATAATTGACTTTCATAGTTAAATGATGTGCATAAAATTTTCAGGAATTTTTATGTTTGTGATTACTTATATTTATAGTGATGACATTTAAACCTTATCTGCCATCATTTGTATTATATATAGTTTGATAACAGTAGCTGTTTCTTAAAGTATTAGAATGAAAAATAAGTTGTTGATCATCAGCCATATAACTTAGCAGTAAATTATTTCAACCAATTCAAAATTTACAAGAGATTAATAAAGAGAAGAAATTAGTATGAAGGATTATTTTGTTATGTTGTTTTTAAATAAAAAAATTTAATATGCAAAAAAGCTTTGTCTTTTTATAATTTTGATTAATGCAGTCAGATATTTTTTTAGAATTCTCTTTGTTTGTATTACATCTTAGTAAAGGAAGTATAACAACAATATCTATAATAACAACTATAAAAATGTGGCTAGTATTAACAATACACAAAGTTCTGATGACGGTTATTATTTATAGTATTAATATGTTAATTTCTTCCAGAATATTAATGCTAAAAAATAATGACCAATAACATTTTCTCTACATATTCTCGATAATGACTATGATTTAAATTTTTGTATTTATTCCAGATATGATACACACCACAGAGAGACTTGACTGAATTAATTAATGTGAAGAAGCAAAGATCCCATTTATATAGAAAATTGTTATAAAACAGGATTATCAAAAACAAAATATATCAATTTGATCATTCTTCACTCCATTTTCATCTTTTATATGTGATGCAAAATAAATTTCAGATTGAATGATGTTATTGGAAAAAAAAACCTGTAATAAGTCTGAAAACAGATTATGGGCTACTGAGTTATCTGACACCCAGCTGATGCTGCAGATGAGATTTGATGAAAACACAGCCACTATTATAGAAAAAAGAAAACAAAATGATGAAATTTTATTCATTTATATGCCACATGATCTTATTTGAAAGTCCTTCATGTAAGAATGATTAACTATTGGTGTCTGATGATACTGCTATTTAGATTCCTTAAATTAGATTCTAGCTATAATATTAATGCTAAAAGTATAGATTAAATATATGCTAAAGGAATATATGCATTATTTTGGTATTATGTATATATTTTAACTGTTAATAACGAAGTATTATGCTATTGAATAAAGAATTTCAAATATTAATATGGAACAGACTATCAAGAATCAGATCTGGGAATATTTTCTCTTTGTCTCATTGTATATTTTTTTTTAAAAAAAAAAATCACATGATCATCTTTTCTTTAAGCTTATATAAGCTGCTAAAATAATGGCAAATCTTTTTCCACACTGTAGTGCTACCAAGTACAAGCTCTATTAATCAATAAATGATAGAAAGTTGCGCACCATAATCCTTATTTAGTGTTTTCCCATACAATATCTCCAAACTAGTTTTTAACTTATGGCTTTTATCATTGAGGAGCCTTGGATCTGGGGGCAGTGCACCTAAATCTTTGGATCTAGTGTAGCCCTCCAACATCCACCTTTTACTTTTTTGCTTAACTATAAGCTATCAGTCCAAACTCAAATTACAATAATGTTTTTAATCCAAGTTAATATTCCCATATAGACACATTTGGACCGAACCGCTAGGCAAAATTAGAAGATGGGTGCTGGAAAAGTGCATTATATTCAAAGATCTAAGTGCACTGTTCTAAGATGCAAGGCTTCTCACTAATGAAACCATAAGCTAGAAACTAGTCTAAGGATATTGGATGGGATAGCAATGGATAGAGATTATGGTGCACAATCTTCTAGCATCTGTTGATTACTACAACTTGCACTAGGTGACATTATAGTGGAGAAAAAAATTTTGCTACTGTTTTATATTAAAAATATGAATTTATTACTAAAAATAAATAATAATTAAGCACATATATATTTGTAAATGATTTCACAATATAACAGCTACTGTTTGATATAAAGACTATCTATTGAATTAATTTTTAAATAATGATGTATTAATTGAGGGGGGTGGGAGTAAGAATTTTAAAACTCAACCTAAACTAATATTACAATGCTATGATCACTGATAACAGATGATGTATATTTAAAATAGGGATTCTAATATCAGCTATACATAAATCATACCTTCATCTTGTGGAACTAATAAATCTACCATCTTTTTAGCTTGAATTGGCCAAAGTTTTTTGACCACTTCTCTTAATTCTTCATCTGCTTGATCCATTTCTTCAGCTAGAAAAAATTATGTATGTATGTATGTATATATAATTTTAAAAAGTTTACTAAAGTAAAAGCAAACAAATCATAATTCTATTAAAATAATTACTGTAAACATGTTTATTTCATTATAATTTAACAATGAAAGGAGTCCATTTTAAATAGATATAAATATAACAATATTTATTTGAAACAGAAAATACAATATTAAATTTAATGATTAATTATATACATACTAATAACCACATTCCACTCTTTTTACACTTTAAAGCTAAATATATTTATTAATTTTATAGTTTCAACTGTTCCTAGCAGTATTAAATTGAATTTATAAAATTAAGGCAAAAGAAAAAATATAAATATGATAATAATTAAGAATAGAAAAGAGTAAAGTAGATTTTAAAGTTTTATGTATAAAATGATGTTAATAATTAAGTTGGTAAAATTGTAAAAATTTAATAGATACATGTATGAAATATGGTTGTATTGATATAATGTTTAAATTTTTGTAGATCTGACGAAGACTGCTAGGAACAGTCGAAACTATAAAATTAATAAATATATTTTGCTTTAAAGTGTAAAAAGAGTGGAATGTAGTTATTATATGTTATATATTAGAAAAGCAAAAATAAAGAAGGCAAGAGGAAGAGAAACTATTGAAGATTATAGTATTATATACATACTCTCACAAACATATATAGCTTATATTTTATGCACAAGATGACAATTTCTTTCATGATATTAAGAAAATGCAATCTCTTCACATTCTTTTAGCAGTCCCCCCATATCTGAGTTAACAGTTATCTATGATGTAAAAAAAAAAAAAAAAAGGAAAATCAACAAAAAATAATTTTTCTAAATCGCTGAGCACTGTAATTAGAAAGAAGTAAGAAAAAAACAGCTGGTGTAATTTTTTTCATAATGTAATTTAAAATTTCTAATTTATTATTACTTATCTTTTTCACTTTATCTCAAAAAAAGAAAAAATTAAAAAAAAAAATTTATGGTAATTTCCTTTAAAAAAAAAATTAAAAAAAAAAACAAAAACAGAGAAAAATATTTAATCTATAGTTATTTCTATTGTCTATTCAAGCAAAAAACGGAAACGTCACTCAATTATTAGAGAATTTATCTTTTTATCAAATTTTTTAATTATCTGCTATTTCTGAGAGCAATATCTATATGCTTCAGAACAGACATAAGATTGAACCGTGAAAAAATTAAGACTACAGCAATTTGTGATTATTATTTAAAAAAACATACCATCATTAATTTTACAATATATAGACATATCATGTAACTTGTTTTAAGCTTGTATTACAGATATGTAATATAGAGAGCGTACCAACAGCTCTAACAAGCTTTCATTGATAAGTGCCACAAGAGAAAGCATTTAAATATATTCTATCTAGAATTATCCCTAAACTCAGACCGGTTTCGGGCTTTTGTCCTAGCTTTCACAGAGGTGAGCCAAAAGCTCGAAACTGGTCTGAGGATAGGGATAATTCTAGATAGAGATTTTTAAATGCTTCTCTTGCGGCAATTATTGATGAAAGCTTGTTAGAGCTATTGGTATGCTCCCTATATTACATACATATATTCAAACCTAAAGGCATAATAAAAATCTAATGAAGATCAGTGTGACCTATTTAAGTTCTTAGACTTGCTTTGGTACACTTGGAGACAGGTCTCCCAATGATAGAAGCACTCTAAGGCAGCATACAATGACATCTAGCACTGTGGGTTGCAAATCCATGTTCACACACATAACTTCCATGAACGAGTGTCTCTTAGTTGAATAATTCTTTACCATGTACCCTATTAATTAATTATTAGAATTCTTTTGCATCTAATTGGTTGACCAATTCAGCTCCTACTAATATTATTTAATATTTTCTTATCTGTTGAAAATTAAATAGTTCTAATAAATTTTGTCAGAATTCAATTAACTTGTTTTATCTGAGTCACAGTTAATCTTTTTGTAAATCCGAATTCTTTTCTTAACTGGTTTAATAAGTTTTACTTTACTTATTTTTCACTACAATTTATAGCAATCCTCTCCAACTTTATATGCTTATGTATTTTAACATAGACCTATACATAACAAATTCTTTTAATAAAATCATATTACAGATGTGTATTAAAAATGAATATTATATATGATTCTCCACTATCCATAAAATTAAATATCCTTAATATACCTTGTTAGAAATATGAGATACTGTATATAATAATTATTTTAATAACAAATGCATAATTTGAATAAATTTTATAGTTATAAACTACATAAAATATCTATAAAAACCACACATCAAAGATATATACTTTATAAAGAATAATTAGAATTTATGAACAGCATAATTATTTTTGAATTTTAAAATAAGATACTGTAAGAAATCATTACTGTAAGTGAATAAAAAAACCACAACAATATAATTTGATCAAGTGTGTTATGCATTATGCATAGGGTTCAAATATCCCATGACTTCCTGAATAGTTAAATATATAATACTTTCAAAATCTCTTAGTTATTTTATTAAATATTTGCTTTTCCACATGGAATAAAATAATAGTTTTATATATTTTTAAATTATACACTATTGTTCCTCTCAATTTTAACTGTTTAGCAGTCTTCACCAGAATCT
Source organism: Epiperipatus broadwayi (assembly GCA_028023455.1). Lineage (NCBI taxonomy): Eukaryota > Metazoa > Onychophora > Udeonychophora > Euonychophora > Peripatidae > Epiperipatus > Epiperipatus broadwayi. The sequence goes on along the minus strand of JAQFVV010006259.1, from coordinate 1,511,553 downwards.
CAAACAATATTTTATCTAATTTCAAATTGAAAAAAAAGTATAGTTATTATACTTAAGGTACTAATAAAAAAAGAAACTTGAAAATATCTATAAATAATATTAATTTTTAGAAATTAAACATTTTTAAGAATGAACGAAAGTAATATAAGTAAATTGATTCAAATTTGAAAAATTTCTACAAAATCATATGCTACATCTTACTGCCATTTAAATAGTCTAATGTAAAAGAGCAATAATCCTGAAGAGGAATTTCCTTAAAGTTACACAAATTTATCCATTCAAGTATTTATGAAAAATTAATTACTTTCCATGTAATGTTGAAATTTACTATACTTGTGTTAAGGTTATATCCAATGAAATAAATTATAAAGGTAAATTTTTCTCTTTTTTTTTTTGATATTTTTTATTATTATTGTACAATTATTGTGTTTTAAATCTGAAAGAAGTAGAATCTTTTATCCAATATCATTTTTTTAAATACAGTACATACATTTGCTTAGTTACTGTGTATTTAGATAATTTAAGATCAAAATTCCTGTAAGACCTCTTTGTAATAATATATACAAATCCATTATTAAAATTTTAACCCTTTGATGAAAATTGAATGTACAACTCGATATATTCATTTCAATAATTTAGCCACTATAAAAACAGTATATAAATATTTACTTGGTGCTAAATTTTAAGATAGTTTAAGTATGAAAGATGTGTTGCAAGGGCTAAATTTTAAGATAGTTTAAGTATGAAAGATATGTTGCAAGGTACTTTAGATCTTATACAGAAAAGAAATTGATGAATAATCTTAACAAGAATAGCTATAGATTATTAAGAAATAAAGCAAGAGACCAATAATGTGAAGAGAACAATTTAATTTACTGTGTGGGATCTATCTTCTGGTAAAGGCAATTATTCATAATATGAAAAAAAATTAATAAAAATCAAAATACATTCAGGTTATTGTTTTTGTGATTAGATGCATTAAGCTGACAAAAAATGACATTTTAGACGAGTCTATCATTTATTTGAACTTCAATGTCCAATTTGTTGCTGTTAGTTTCTTTTTAGTTTCATCTATTTTGAACATTATTATCTTTTCCAATGAATAGACATATTTCACAATAAGTTATTTATTTATTGATCTAATACAATATATAATACTAAAATATTAAATAAATTTGCAAAAAAAAAAAAGCCCCCCCCCCCCATATGCTTCTATATTTAAAATAAAAAATGTACTGCTAGGATTACAAAATAGGTTCTTTTAATAATTGCAGATTTATTTAATAAATAAATTATTTATTTAATAAATGGAAAAAAAAAAGGATTAAGATATTTGATCTAAAATATTAAAAAAGTTGGGCTTATGACTATATAGTTCTAATAACACAAATAAATAAGAAAATAAAAATATGGGAGAAATGAAATTAAAAATTTAAAAAACTTAATTGAAAAAAAAAAAAAACGCCCCCCACGAACAATAACTCCAAAAAAAAGTCAAAGATCTATCTGCAAAGATTGCTATAATAATATATACATCTGCAAGAATGATGCATTAAAAAGAATTGAATATCTCGAATTTTGTAAAATGGTGCGGAAAAGAGTTGAAAATGATATAAGAAAGTATAACTGTGAATTAGCAAGAAAAGCTGTAGAAGAAAATAAAAGTTTTAAGAATGTAAAACAACATTTTGGTATTGGTAGGAAATTTATATCTGCAATAAGGAAAAAAGATGGAATTATTACTAAAAAGAGGGATGACATTATGAAATTGGTAGAAGATTTTTATCAAGAATTATATAGTAATAAAGAACAAGTACCTCCTATATCTATTACATCTTCCGAATTGCCCAAAATTTTAAATGAAGAAGTGAGAAATGCAATTAAATGTATGAAAAAAGGAAAGGCTCCAGGTAATGATGGAATTATAATTGATATATTAAAAGAAGCAGGTGAAGAAACAGAAAAAATATTAGCAAAGTTATATACCAAATGTTTAAATGATAAAGATGTACCGGATGATTGGAAGAATGCAGTAATAATATTAATATTTAAAAAAGGTGATAAAGAAGATATTAGAAATTACAGACCTATCAGCCTTTTATCAGTTTTATATAAAATTTTTACCAAGATAATTACAACTCGTCTACAGAGAACCTTGGATTTTCACCAACCAAGAGAACAAGCTGGATTTAAAAGTGGTTTTAGTACAGTAGATCATATTCAAGTATTGAGAGAAGTTATAGAAAGGACAAATGAATATGAGTTGTCATTATGTTTTGGATTTGTAGATTATGAAAAGGCATTTGATTCTATAAACATTTCTTCAGTGATTAAAGCATTGGATCATCAAGGTATAGATCCAGGATATTGTCATATTTTAAAGAATATTTATAAAAATGCAACAGCAACAATTAGATTACATAATGATACTGGGAAAGTCAACATTGAGAAAGGTGTAAGACAAGGTGACTCCATATCTCCAAAACTTTTTACAGCAGTGCTGCAAGAAGTATTTTGTGGATTAAAATGGGAAACTAAAGGAGTGAAAGTAAATGGAGATTATTTAAGTCATTTAGATTTCGCAGATGATGTAGTTGTTTTTGCAAATAATGCTTCCGAGCTGCAGGAAATGTTGCAGGAGTTATCAGATGAAAGTAGGAAAGTAGGACTAAAGATAAATGTTAAAAAGACTAAAGTAATGTTTAATCCATTTGCTCAAAATATGAAAATAAAGATTGATTATGATGAATTAGAAGAAGTTAAGAGTTACAAATACCTTGGTCAGATTATTAATACAGATGGAAACATAATAGAGGAAATTAATCATAGAATTAAACTTGGTTGGAGTGCTTTTGGTAGAAATAACTTGATATTAAAAGGAAATATGCCTATGTGTTTGAAAAGAAAGATTTTTAACAAATGTGTTTTACCAGTTCTTACTTATGGATCTGAGACTTGGACACTTAATAGAAGATCAATACAGAGACTTCAGACCACTCAAAGAAGTATGGAGAGATGTATGTTGGGAGTAACAAGAAGAGATCGAAAACGCAATGTATGGGTAAGAGAACAAAGAGGTGTTACTGACCTCATTGAAAAAATTAAAAGATTGAAGTGGAGTTGGGCTGGACATATTGCTAGAAGAGATGATAATAGATGGACAATTGAAATTTTAAACTGGATTCCAAGAGATTGTAAAAGACCCAGAAGGAGACCACATGTAAGATGGATGGATGAAATAAGAAAATGTGTAGGGGTGATGTGGAGAAGAGAAGCTAATGATCGGAGAAGATGGATTAAACTTGGAGAGACCTTCATCCTGCAGTGGATTGATAATGGTTGATAATGATGAATAGCAGCACTATTAACAAACTATTAATGAATGACTTTGGAGGATTAAATTGCATAATAAAAGCCAGAAAAAAAAAACACTTTTAATAAACATTCTATTGTAGGTGGAAAATATGCAGACATCTATCTATATTACAAACACTCCATTATTTTTCAAGGCAACAGTTATTAGCTTCTATTTATGAAAAATATAACACACATGCACAATATAATGTTAAAAAAGATAATAAAAAAATTGAACCCCCCCCCCCCAGTCCCCACACACAAAGGGTCCAAATCTCAATTTAGTCAAATTAAAATTGTTGCACTCACTCTGTTACATTGATTGTTTGGGTATTACAAGACTGCTGCTTAAGTGAGCACATAATTATTTATTTTATTTATCTAAGACATTTAATACAACACTTTGTTTGAGAATTTTTATATATTTGATGAATATTGTTTTCAATAAAAACAAATAAAAATTGGAGTTAGAAATATTATTTAAAGATTTTGTATTCAGTTTTCTTCCGACACAAAATAATATTGCTGTTCATATTATAAAATAGATTGTATATATCTAATTTATAATAATAAATTCTTACCAGCCCTCATTTTTATACTCAATGATTCTCTAATTAATGCGAATAAAGTAGTTGTAAAATGTACAGTTCCATCTTCACTGACAGGCATATTCATTCTAATTAATCGCTAAAAAAAAATAAAGTTTAAAATAAATAATAAGCTTGGATGTTTATGATACATTATTTATAAAAAAAATATGTGTGTATTGTGTTTCTAGAAATGAAGAAGGTATTATAAGACTTGTTTCTAAGGTGAATATGCATGTATACATAACAATAATATTAGCGAAAATATAAAATTATGTATGACAAGAATGTGAGAACAATTAATAATTATTACAGCATTACTATTTAAAATTATTAAACCATGTTTTTGATACAGTGTAACATTAACAAAGGTGCATTGCATCAAAAGCCAGATTAGGAATTTTAAATGTTAATGCTATAATTATTATTGATTGGTCATACATTCTTGTGGAATATAATTTTGTATATATATGTATTATTTCTAATGCTTCATTTTATTTCAAAAACATGATTGTAGATAGTAAAAAATAATTATGCAAAAAGCTTTCAAAATACACTCTGACCAGTACAGGTACCACCAATCAAACTTGGCCATCCCAATTCTCAATAGTTGCACACAATTCTATATATTTATCTATATTACCTAAACTTTTGCACACAATTCTATATATTTATCTATATTACCTAAACTTAATTTATATATGCTCTAATTTTAAGCACAAAATTATAAAAAGAAATGAAAAGAGAAAGAGAAATTCATCTAGATGAAATAATTTCTTTAAAATTACTTTTATTGAAAAATGAAATTTTTTTAAAAGACCAGACTAAAAAAAGTTCCAATATTTCCAATTTGTGGATAGTGATATTATTTTTGCAACAATTATTAAGAATTCAGTAATTAAATTCAGTTAAGTTTAAAGAATGAATTTAGGTAGTTATGAATTATTTAAAATTATTATAGCTGATGGGAAAAAAAAAGTAGTTGTTTATTTAAGCCAGAATTAAAAACATATAATTAAGAAAAAGCTTCCAGGTAATGTGCCTTGTCTATTTTAACTTACAAATATGAATTAAAAATTAAAGCAAAGATATGAAGTGTATTGGCCAAACTAATAAAATGGATATCTAAATTGGAATACTAATATTACTTGTAAAAATTGCAGAATTTAAAAAGAGAAGAGTTTGAGTACATTAAATACATATTGTAAACGATTGGGTTACATGGCACACAGCAACATAGTTGTGTGTATGCACGTATATATTGTACCGGGTGGATGGTTTACCATTAATTATTTCAAAGACAAATATCAATCCCTGATGGAGTAAACACAATATTTACTTTTACTCTTCAAATAAAATTATCTTAAGAAAGCAAATTATAAGACTAAATATAACACTGTGGCTTGCAATTTATGTATTGTTCCACGACGGCATCTTAGGCAGAGAAGAATATACTCAGAGTATCTATGTCCAAACGATAGCTATAAAATATATAACTAGCATTACATTTTCAGGACATAACTTCTTCTCGGCTGTTGAATTCAACACCATGTTCAAAGCACTTTTTTGTTTTGTAGAAACACGGGCACCAGCTACTTATCCAGGGGATAAATAACGCACTTTGAACAATGTCCACTAATTCAACACCCAAGATACACCCATGACTAGCTCAGTCTATTTTAATTCAATAACAAAATATTGTTTCACTTAAATAGTGGTAAAAGAATTGATCGACAAATAAAGTTTTAAGTTTAAAGACAATTTATTTTAATTATGGCATTTACTAAACTAATTTTAAATATTTTATAAATCTTATTTAACTAATATAACACATGCACATTTATAATTTACACACTATAATATCTTAGGAGAAAGCATTAAATAATATTTGAAATTTAAAATACATGACATCAATATAATAACACATGGATACACACAACATTTTAAACACACATATTAATAGTTCATATATGTCTGCAATAGTTCTTAAACTTGACTCTTGGTTTTACGAATGCGATGGCTACTTTAGAAATGAATATAAAAAATGTTTTACCTAGGATTTTGAACGTAGATACATCTTGCTGTTTGCTGCTTCTAATGAAGTATTTCTAACCGGTTAAATTTGAAGTTTCCTTGTGGAGATTTGGTGCTGACTATTCCAAGGCATTTTCTTTAAGACAATTAAATATTGAGCGGCTTCAGGTTGTTACACAGACATCACTTTTATCTGGTAGTTGGCTGTTTTCATGGACTTCAGACTGGAGAAAATCGTATGTTTTCCGAGGTTTTAACACTGCATTCTTGGTTCTGGATATATAATAAGCTGACTGATATAACTCGCTGATAGATTGTACTGAACTGTTATCTCAAACGCAACTCTGATGCAACTAACTCGACTAACTGTTCGATAAAAAATTGGCTATTTATACATACGACGTGTTGTCATTTTTGATATCCTCCAGCAATATCTGTTGTCAAAATTCCTTTGATAATCTCTTAATTACATGTTTTTGAAGATCGTTTAATTAGTAGCCATGCAAACGTGTTGTTTTTATATTTTTATTAGTAGCCATAGCTGAGTGTTTTTTAACTTTCATTTATTTTTCAATATAATTTTAACATGCATTTATCATTTCTTTGTTTACTCTCGCACATATATTTTATTCACAAGCTTACATTTATGCACATGTATAATTTAAGATCAATTCATTATTTAGTTTTTAAGATTACTTTTTTTTTTCTTTAACTCGAATGAAAAGAGATTTATATTTTTAAACTTTACGTTACATTTTAACTAATAATAATAAGAAATAAACTATTTACTTCTTTTATAAAACCTTTAGACTTTTAATCTTACATTTTCTTTTATGAAAGATTTTTATTTTAATAGTTTTTTAAACAAAATTATTATGTGCTAACACGATATTGGTACAATATATATATAAAATAAAGGAAAAGTAGAAATAAACATAGACAAATTTTTTTTAGATATTTTTCTACATTTTCCTGGAATAAGTAAAAGATTAAATAATTATGAAATTAAAATAGAATTTTATTATAAATTAAACAGTTAAAAAGGTCTAATAAATATTATTTGTAATTCTGATTTTGAAATTTAAAAACAAGTATAGTATTTTTGAAATCTTTTAATTAATGCTTGTATACATTTCTATTATCTATTTTTAAAAATCTTTGATAAAATTTCCAAATGTAACTTTTTAATTAAAAGTACTTTTGGAGGGATTAAAATTGTTTCTAAACAAGAGAAATAAGAAAAAACTCACTGTTTTTAAATTTAGTGTTTTTATCACCTCACCAAGACTATAAAAGGTTTGGATAAAAAGATTAGAACAGCCTGGATAGTAGTTTTTGAAAAGAGAGTTGGCTAATATAGTTTGGCTAATATTTTTGTAAGAGTTAGTTGCAGTTTGTTGGTAACTATAACAGAGAATGGCAACAGTAAAGCTAGCTGCAGAGATAGCTAGTAGATATATAGAAAACTGCATGAATCAATGTAAAAATGCAAGGAAGTAGTTGCTTTACAGTTCAATGGTGCAGTCTGAATTCACATGGAGAAAAATGACCCACTTTGTGTTGAAATTCATAGCCTTAAATGTGGAAAAGACAATTTGCTGGCCTGATGTCTATATGGAACCAAGAAAATGCCAACTATACCTTGGATTAGTCTTTGCCTGATGATGACAATCACCAAAACCAAGTTCACCAAGGGAAAGCTTGATGAAGAAATAGGTATATGTATGCTGCTGTTTATCTATACATGCAGGGAAACACAGATAAATGCATTGTATGTATATACAGTAAGTTATTTTATTTTAATAATCTTTGGTCTGAAATGACATTTTAAAAATTAGATATATATAATATAGAATAGTATTATCTTAAATTGTTTAAACTCATATTTTTAAAAAAGAGTAACGCAAATAAATAACTCTGCTTGGATAAAAAACAATAACTCAGAATTAACATTTAAAAGATATTTTAAAATCTTTTAGAAAAGCAACCTATGATGATGAAACTTATATAGAAGAATATTATTTTAAAATCTATTTTTTTAAAATAATACAAGTAAAATTTTGACTGAATGAACTGATTGAATTCATTGACCAAAACAAATCTTTTTGGATTAATTTAAAGACGATTCTAAAAGCATTATAATTAACAATAATCAGTTAAAACTTGATTTTATTTTCAATAAGAAAAAAAAAAGAAGCTGTAATAGAATTTGATAAACTAATTTTTTATTATTATTGATACACACGTATCTGTGTGAATTTTATGTATACTCAAAATGGAGTTAGTTATTATAAAAATTAATGTCATTTATTATTTTGATAATTTGAAAGTGACAGCTAAAAAATGTCAATGCTTGTCAAATAGACACATATAAAATTTAATCATTTTTTTTTATTATTAAATATCAATTCAAATAGGCCCATTTCTAAATTGTACTGCACTGTGAGTGTATATATATATATATCAATGAGTGTCAAATAGAACACATGTAAAATTTTAGTCATTTTTAATTTTATTAGATGTCAAGTGAAATGTATTCCTTGTATATTATTAAACGCATTTATGTAAACTTATTAAGAGGCATTATAAATCAATGTAATAACTTGAATATTGCAAATTACATATTTGTAAATCCCAATGTGATAATTTTTATTATTATTGTATGTTAATCAAAATCAGAAGAATTCTAATTGTAGTCATATTCTAAAGACCGTAATATCATTTTTTTATACTGTTATTAATAAACTTGAATGCAATTGTAGAAATTGTATTGCATCATCTCTTGGTCACCATAACGGTTATAGAGCTTGTGTTCTTCTGAGCTAGATTTGTGTATAATAGCTGATTTATAAATGGGGATCTATTTAGTGCTTAAGGGGCATCCAATAGTGATCACTCAATCATCATCTTGGTTGCCACTAAGATTATATTCTTTAAAGCGCTATATTTTATTTTAGTTTTATTAAAATCTAAGTTTATAGTTGGCCAGTATATTAATGTACTGAGTGGTCTGAGCATTGATGATGGATGATCAGCATGTTTTAATATCACTGTATAATTGTTTTTGATTCTTATTTATTCTGATGGATGAGCACTTAAAATGGTGCATTCAAATTAAGTTTAAATAAATGTTCCAAGCTGGAAAAAAAAAAGGCTCAATAGTTAGCCTGGTCTACAGAAGACCCATTTATAATCCATTCACAAGATTGACTGTTGATTTATTTTGATTGTGGATCATTCATGATGATAAATGGTTATCTGACCATTACTTATATTGATTTTTACTTTTATATTGATAATGCTGGTTGATGTATAATTAATGATACTTTATACAGTTAGTTGCACTAAGGAATTAACTGATCTCTTCTGATCTAACTGGCTGATCTCACAGAGATCTCAGGATCTCATGCTCTATAGAATATATAACATTTCTTATAGATTTTGAATTATTCAACATTACTTTAATAATTCTTTTGAAAATTTTATGTTTATATTTTGAATTGGATGATGATTTTCCATCATCCCATCTTCACCTCATCTACCCTATCCTGTTATAATATATATATATAATTCATGGATTAAGACAATTAATTCTTGATTATAGACTAAGAAAGTATTTGATATAAGGTAACATTTACGTTGAAGTGACTATTAATCATATCTATTTCTTTCACTCAGTTTGCTTTAGCAAGTATTAATTGACCTAACTAAACAATTATCTACTTTTTCTTTTCACCTCAATTATAAATGTCAACAACAGTTAGAAATTAAGTTGGAGATTCTTGATTAAATTCTTAGGGTGTATTGCTTGCAAGTGCTTTGTTATGTTTACTGATGATTTCTTGTTCGACATAAAATTTCTAAATATTATACTAAAGTTGTGTAGATTTAAATTACATTTTTTAAATACCCTTTCCATGAAAAAAAAAAAGTTTATATGAAATAATATTTTAAAAACAAAATACACTTTTAAATTCATCAATACTTTTAAACTGATTATAATGATAAATAAAAAACCCATGCTGGTAAAATGATAGACAATGATAATTTAAAATTATGAATTAAAAATAAATGCAAAGAAACTAAAGTTATAAAAATAGATTAAGATAAAAATATAAAAGTAAGTACATAAAAAGAAAATCAATAAATAGATTAATGCTTTAAAATAGTTAAAAGTTGTTTAATTAAAAACTGAAGTAATAAAAATAAAACACTTTTGTATACAGATAAAACAAAAAAAAAGAATCCTTTATAGTTTTGTTTGAAATATAGCTTTGCATGATACAGAAACTTGAAAAATTAGGAATATATATTGCTATATCTAGAATGTAAATAAAATAATGTATTTATGCTAAATGTGTGTATATATTTATGTATATACAAAATAAATATTATTAGTTAAATAATATTATAATTGTAAAAGTAAATGGATTGCTAATTGTATGTGTACATTATATATACCCAAAATAAGTATTATAAATGATATTATAACGGTAAACTAAATGTATGTGCGTGGATGCCAATGGCATTCACAATATTTTATAAGAGCAATCAGTCTAATTAAATAGTTGAATTAATGGAAAAACTTTAAACTAACTTATCAAGAAAGTTAGATGAATTGGAGCAAAGGATTAAGATAAAGTAAACAAAGCCATTGCAACACTGAATGTTTGTTTAGTTCCTGATCAGATTTAAAGATAATAGAAACATTGCTTAAAATAGACAATTCTAAGGTAATTGCGTTATCTGATCAGGGATCGAATATGGTAACTCAAGAGATGACCATGGCCAATCAAGGGAGTCTACATTAAAAACAAGAGAGTGAAAAAGATCTAGAATAGAACTGAGAGAGGACACTTGCTAAGTGAAGCTCTTGAAAGGCAGCTGTGCCATTTGCTAGGGTGCTCCAATCAGCTCCCTCCTTCACTTAGCCTTGCGGAGAAGTTTACCTCTGGACATTCAAAAGTAAACTTAGCAACAATATATCAGGTCGTATTGATCTTATTATTTTGTTACGCCTTCGGGCCCTTATTGTTATTTATATAGCGTATGTATATATTTGTCATATATGTATATATTAAGCAAGATTGATTATCTCCATATAACTCTGTAAAATAAATTCTTGTTACTTAAATTTACTTGCCGAGCCACCTCATTAATTAGTAATTACTTGTGTTATTTATATTTGCAATCCAGCAGGCAATAGAGTGCCGCTGGAAACAGCAATTTAGAATATAATAAATAACTGGGCTAAAAAATAAAGTATTATAAAGTAAAAATTAAAAAGTTATAAATATTAAAGTTAAAATAAATAGAACAGGATACAGATTAACTAAAATAATAAACAAACAATGGTAGAAATTAGTGTTTTAGAACTTTCTTCTGCCGTAGTGTTGTTATCTGGGATTGGACTGTGAAAGGAATAAAAATTCACTTGTAAGAAGAATCGCAGTCTTCACTCACACATTCATATTGGCAGAGCTAGTTGTGTTTATCTATAGGAATTACAAGGCTTAGTATTCAAAGTACTACGGATGACCCAGTCAACTCCACCAATGAAGGTTCAAATTTGAACCTAGGGACTTTTTACAGGCCAAATCAGATTATTACTGTTCTTGTTGACTCTTTGGCCAGGTACTAATCTATGTAACATTATAAATTGTATATATTAAGAACTGTTAATTTAATTTTTACCATGGTTATCTTGTTGGCAATAAATGTCAATTTATAGTTATAAAAATTTCTTGTGTTATAATTATTTCTGCTTATCTGGCCACAGCTACCATGACTGCAGTATTCATGATGGCTGTACACAGCATACATATATATATATGTATATAAAATACATATTTTGCGGGTTCAGCCGTGTTAAAAACTTTTAATATTAATATATTGACGTTTCGACTTGGTCACACAAGCCATCCACAGAGTTATAAAAAGTAGAAAGACGGTTGTAGAGGCACTACAATCACTGATTTGAATAAAATGTTAAAATTCCACCAATAGCAAAAAATGTTAAATTTAGGAATGTTTTTTAAAAAAATCTTTCCAAATAGGAGGAAGTTTGCATGTATCATCTCACTTATTGATACAATCTGGCCTTTTAAGTATCTCAATGGCTTCTCTAATTTTGCATTGGTAGAGATTATCACATCTGGATATGATCCTGGTACTAGAAAAATCAATTTTATGACCTGAATGTTGTTTAACTGCATTAGCATGCTCATCTCTCCTAACACTGATGCTACGATTACTCATACCTATGTAAGAAGCTTTACAATTTTTACATGAGATTTGATAGACAGTATGAGATTCAAGAGGGATTGAATCCTTAGGCTTGGTTATTATATTGCTGATCTTTTGATGAGCAGAAAATGCTGTATCTATATTATAGCGTTTTAATACACATCCGATACTGTCTGTAGTTCCTTTTACATATGGAACACAAATCCTAATAGCTGATTTATCATCTTTTTGTTTCCTATTTTGTCTATTTGGACTTGAAATAAGGCTTTTTTTATAAATTTGTAATTATAACTATTTACTAATAAAACACTATTAATATGATTTATTTCTTCTTTCAGATGTGTCTCATCTGAAAGGTTAATTGCTCTATTTAAAAGAGTTTTGGCTACAGAAACTATCTGAGTTGGGTGATGATGAGAATGGAAATGCAAATATCTGTCTGTGTGTGTATCCTTTCTGTAAATAGAAAAAGATAAACTATTTGGTGTTCTGGTGACTAGAACATCAAGAAAAGGGAGTTAATTAGATGATTTTTTCTTACATTTAAATAATATGAATCCTCATATTAAATTTACAATGGAGACAGAGTCTGATGGAAAACTCCCTTTTCTTGATGTTCTAGTCACCAGAACACCAAATAGTTTATCTTTTTCTATTTACAGAAAGGATACACACACAGACAGATATTTGCATTTCCATTCTCATCATCACCCAACTCAGATAGTTTCTGTAATCAAAACTCTTTTAAATAGAGCAATTAACCTTTCAGATGAGACACATCTGAAAGAAGAAATAAATCATATTAATAATGTTTTATTAGCAAATAGTTATAATTACAAATTTATAAAAAAAGCCTTATTTCAAGCCCAAAATAGGAAACAAAAAGATGATAAATCAGCTATTAGGATTTGTGTTCCATATGTAAAAGGAACTACAGACAGTATCGGACGTATATTAAAACGCTATAATATAGATACAGCATTTTCTGCTCATCAAAAGATCAGCAATATAATAACCAAGCCTAAGGATTCAATCCCTCTTGAATATCATGGTGTCTATCAAATCTCATGTAAAAATTGTAAAGCTTCTTACATAGGTATGAGTAATCGTCGCATCAGTGTTAGGAGAGATAGCATGCTAATGCAGTTAAACAACACTCATCATCATCTGCACTCTCACTCCATACTATAGATTCAGGTCATAAAATTGATTTTTCTAGTACCAGGATCATATCCAGATGTGATAATCTCTACCAATGCAAAATTAGAGAAGCCATTGAGATACTTAAAAGGCCAGATTGTATCAATAAGCGAGATGATACATGCAAACTTACTCCTATTTGGAAAGATTTTTTAAAAAACATTCCTAAATTTAACATTTTTTGCTATTGGTGGAATTTTAACATTTTATTCAAATCAGTGATTGTAGCGCCTCTACAGCCGTCTTTCTATCTTTTATAACTCTGTGGATGGCTTGTGTGACCAAGTCACAACGTCAGTATATTAATATTAAAAGTTTTTAACACGGATGAACCCGCAAAATATGTATTTTATATATTTAACCTGTGCAAATCTTCGTTTTAACATATATACGTATGTATGTATTTAAAATTGAAGATTTTTGTGACATGAATTTTTAAAATCAGGAAAAAAAATGAAACCTTGATCTTAATTAAGTGATATTAAATGTATGTTAACAAAAAAAAAAAGATATGATGATGCTTAAAGAAAATATTATGTAATAGGTGACTGCAAAAAATTATAAAAACATGCAATTCATGCAACTAAATATGTTAATACAGATGAAATAATATTTTAAAAACAAATTTCACTTTTTAAATTCAGCAATATTTTTAAATTGATTATAATGATAAAAAGAAGAGTAAAAAACCATTCTGGGAAAAGGATAATAATAATTTAAAACTATGAAATAAAAATAAATGTCAAGAAATTAAAGCTATAAAAATAGATTAAGATAAAAATGTAAGAATATTTCAAAAGAAAATCCATGAATAGATTATTACTTTGAAGTAGTTAAAAAGTTGTTTAATTAAAAACTGAATATAAAATTGAAGATTTTTGGGATGTGGACTTTTAATATCATGAAAAAAAAAAGAATGAAACTTTGATCTTATGTAAGTGGTATTAAATGTATATTAAAAAAAAAATGATGAGGCCTAAAAAAATATTATGTGATAACTGATTGCAAAAATTATAAAAACATACAACTCTTTTTATTTTTTTTTATTATAAAATTAATAATATCAGAATAACAATGAAAAACAAACAATGTAAGCAAAAGAATAGAAAAAAATATTATTAAAAATCTTACCTTATAGGCTAATTTAGCCGGACATTTTTTACCAAATCCTACAGGAGGAGCCATATTTTTTAGCATTTCATACATATCTTGATAAGGAATTCTCCCACTAAAATAAAAATGTAAAGATTGATAATTTTATTTGAATAAATTTATATTCATACATATGAAATTTTTTTTATAAAAGACGAGGGTAATGTGATGCATGATATTTTATACTTAACAAAAGTACTATACAGTACTACAAATACTTTTATTTTCATTAATAACAGAATATTTTGATGTGCACTATCATAAATAACTAGAATGATACCAATAATATCATTGCAATCAATATAAAATACTTTTGTGTGAAAGACAATCAGTTGAAATAAATACATTTTTTCACGTTTTCAGCATAAGAGTACTTTTAAAATATTTATATTATATATTATTGACTAGAAGCTGTTATAACAATTGATTGTATAATATTATTGTAATAAAAAAAATTAGAATTTACATATGATAAGCATTTTAATTGGAGCTATGCATGCACATTCATAATCTGGATATATTTTAAAAATCTTGTTTTTCTTATGGGTTAATAATTAAAAAACTTATGTTTGTAGCAAATGCAATTTTTAGATAATTAAATTGATAAAATCTACTTAAAATAAAAAAACAAATTTTTTTTTCATTGTGGAATATTTTCATTAGTTTATATTATCAAGACAAAATAGTTATATTAAAAGACTCTTTTTAAAGAGAGAGACTTTAATGATAATTCATGACAGACTTTTAATTAGTCAGTTAACATGATTGCCCCCAGATCACATGGCTATTATTAAAAGTCTGCACAACAGACATATTCTCATGTAATAAAATATCAGCTCTTTATAGAGAAAAAACTATTTAAAATATGACATTTTAAAAAAAATCAAGAATGCACTTCAAAAATAAAAATTAGGAAGCTACCAAGTTTTAGCTAAGAAAAACCTTTTGCATAAAAGATATCAATTATTCATAATAATAATAATAAAGATCTGTATAGTATAAGTGCAAAGACATATTAGAAAGACCTGAATAAGTTTCTATATGCGTATCAGCTTTAAAACAGTGCAGATATCACAATTTCACTACCAATTAAAAAAGATTACACCTCCTATTTTCCAATCTATATAAAAATACAATTTTTTTTTTAAAAAAAAATTCTTGCAGAAGCCAAAAAGTCTTCCAGCAACAACAGCAGGTGTTCAAGCAGAAGAACATAATTATATTAGCATTTGTAGGAAGGTAAAAATGACAACAAGAAAACAAAAATAAAAATGACAGGCCAAATAACTTGATTTTGATTGGGTAAAATAAGAAAATAGATTAAAGGTATTCATCTAAACACAAAAACAGAATTCAATAAAAGTTTGGATGTGAATTTTATCTAAAGCAATAAATTAGAGTGAACACACACACACATATATAGAAAGTTTGTTTCTGTATATATAGTGTAACAAACATTCCCACGGTTAAAAGATAAAATTAAAAAAGTTTTTGGGAATTGCTACACATTATAGTCTTCTGAAGTGAAAATTTCCTATGATCAGTAATAGTATTCCATTTAAAGTCTCCCAAAAAATCCTATTGTTTAAAGTCTTTAAAAAATTACTGATCTGTGGACACAGAAAATTTCTCCACAGAAGTGAATCATCAATATTTTGACAGGTAAGGTTAACATTGTGTTTCTGCAACTGTAATTGGTCAAATCCATTGATACAGTAAGTGACATAAAGACTTTAACTTGTTCACAATCTTCTGTGTTTATGGCTCAGCATATTTTAACATTACTGATCACAGGAATTCTCAGTTCAGAGGATTGATACAGTGTTGTCCAAAAACTTTTTTTAATTTCAGATATATATATATATAAACATAGATAATTATTCTTCACGTATAAATCGTGATAGCAGCCAAAATTCAAAAATATTGATCACAATGAACAATTTGCCAAGCGCTTTCGGTACAGTATACCAGAATCATGGCATCATATTGTAAACAGTTCAGTTCAAATATGCTGCCATGATTCTAGTATACTGTACCAAAAGCGCTTGGCAAATTGTTCATTGTGATTAATATTTTTTGAATTTTGGCTGCGCTGTTGATCACGATTTATATGTGAAGAATAATTTTCATTATCTGACAGAGTTTTTTGTATTATTTATTTATTATAAACATAGATAACCACCAAATTTTTAAAAAGGAATAAAATTAAAAAATTTCAAAATTTTTTTGAATCATCAAAAATTAGAATTACAATAGTTTTATCAGGCATTTAGGAGACAAAAAAGAGACAAAACTCTCCATACAATAGCACCATTCGTGCAAGCTAGAGTAATCAATGGATGCAGGAAGTTTGTGCATAAAATCTCTATCTAGTGCCTATTCATCCAATATCCCCAGATTAATTTCTAGCTTGTGGCTTTCATCAGTGAGGAGTCTTGGATCTGAGAGCACTGCACCTAGATCTTAGGATCTAATGCAACCCTCCAGCAACCACCTTTTAGTTTTTTAGCTAAAACTATAAAACTTTGAATCCAAATTGAAAACACAATAATGTTTTCAAGCTAAGCTCATTAGCTTGTAAAGTCGTTTAAATCTGAACTCAATTCAGCATTCATACTTTTTGGTGTCTTTGGTTCTTTAATAATCATAGTCACCATAATCCTATTTGGCAGGATTGGTATTAAACCATCAAACATAGTGATCATGTGATGTTTGATGGGGGAAAAAAGACTGAGCAAATTTTAAAATTATTAAATTACTACCACTTCATTAGAACAAGTTTCTAAAGAATAGAGGTTAATAATAATAAAAATGCAAAGAAATTATCCGAAAAAATTAGGAAAAAAATAAAAGCTTATGCTTTAAAATAAAATTAGAATACAAAATTTTAATACATCAAAATCATAAATTAGACTAATACAACTTTATTTTATCTTTCTCCACTTAACTGGATTAAATATAATGGGGGGGGGGGAGTCATTTATACAAAATAACATAAAAGTTGAAATAAGAAAAATGAAAATTATAAAAAAAGATTACATAAAATGCAATCCAGATTAAATTTGAAATAAATAAATATACATTTATTAAACCCAGATGAGAAACTATATGGCAAAGATTATTAAAAATGCCCCATGTCAGATTTGATCAAAAGTCTTGGAAATATCTAATGTAAATGACTGAGTTCCCTCATATTTATTAAGAAAAATGATATTAAAAAGTAAAAATAATCATATAAGCAATTTCTTGAAAAAGATCAAATGACATTTGAATGATACAAGGACAAGTTAAATATAATAATTCCAGTCAACTATTGACACTATTTTTTTTTTTTGACTTCCTCAGTTGGGAATTGATCCTGAAACCTAAAAATCTTGGGTCTTCTATTGTTAGAATTGTATTAAATCATTAACAAACAGCTAAATTATACAATTCTTTATGATAATTTTAATATACTTTTTCTTTATTTAAAAAAAAAACATGTCAGTAATCAGTATATGGTTTGTATAACAAGAGCGATGATCCAAAAAGTATGGAAATATTTATAATAAAACACGGAGTTACTTTGACATGAGTTTTCAAAAAAGCAGATAAAATTTGATTGGAGATAAATGCTTTATAAATATCAAGATAGAATGCGCATTTGATATAAAAATTAATATAATAAAAATTGGCCGCTTAAAGGAAAATGATATAAAAATAAGGATCAAACTTAATATTAAGTAAGGCCCAAAAGATCAGAAATTCCACAAATTTTAGAAAAATATGAACATTATAAACTGACTGCAACAGATACTAAAAAAAGTTTATTAGAGATAATTTAAAGAAACATTTATTTTACATGTATTTCATTTTCAGAACTCATTTCTCTTGCGATTCACCACTACAATATGTATTACAATGAAAATCTTAAGGAAACAATTTACAAACAAAAAAACAATGAACAATATATATGCAGTCAATCTATAAAGACCAACATAAAATTTTCTTAATTAAAAGAAATTGATATACTGGAATGCAAAATCACTAAGGATTAGACTATAAACTAAGCTCCAGTCACATGTCAACTGCATAGTTAGTGTTCCAGAAAGTTTTGACTAATTTGTATGTCAAATTACATAAAATATAATTAGGTAGAAAATGCAGCAAGTTAACAGCAGTCATAAGAGAGACTTGTGTAGAGAGGCAGACAAAATCACAAAATGTGAAATAATGGCAGTGTTATTATAATCAGGAATTGGATAAAAAGTCAGATATATAAGATTTCAATGATTTTTTGTAATAATTTATATTGTCAAAAAGATTTATTGCCAAAATTGAAATTCAGCAAAATTTTCAGATTTAAACCATGATTATGATATTCACAGGAGGCATCTTGAATTTGGTGAAAAGGTGATTCATTTGTTCATGTTACAAAGGAGACCATTAGTTACTGAAATTTTGATAATTTGGTAGAACATAGCCAAAAAAAATTATATAGTTGTTGTAGATAAAAAGTCTGTTATAATTTTCAAGATCTCACCAACATCTTTCATAATGATTATGGGGAACCCAGAAATTCTTTGACAAAGTTTGACTTATGCAGAGAGATAAAAAGAGCAAAGATAGTGAGAATTTCAATAAATAGGCAATAAACAAAAAAGTTACTTTGTTTATTCTCTAAATTATATATATATATTTACAAGAGTTATGTTTTGAATCCTTATAAACTCATGGAATTATAGAACTACTAAACATTCTATGCTATATCATACATCTGTCTGATCTGCAACCATTGTAATCATGCAGGTCATCATCTAACTAATAAATTGCTTTGAAAATTAAAGGATATACTACTCAGGCACTATTCTATATCAAATGATTTTTGCTTCAATTATATGGACTGAGCATTTTTTTGTGTAGAAATATATATAATTAATCTTAGATTCATTTCTAAATGTTTGTTATAATACGCACAGTAATGCAATATGTAATTGAGAAATTTTAAATATTAAAATACCAAACTTTGAAAAAAATCTAAAAAAGATTAAAATATAAATAAATAAAATTCATTAATTTCTGCTAATACTGATTAGTCCCAGAATAAAAATTGCACAATTTATCTATTTTTTAAAAACAAAATTCAATAATAAAAAATTAAAATGCACAATGATATTCAATAGCCAGATTAAATTGTCAATCACAATTTGTGACTAATATAATTTATATACATATTGTAACGGAAAAATGACTTTTGGCCTGTTTGATCGATTGGTTTCTATTTTATTATTTTATTCTACTTACTATTTTATTTATTTTTATCTTACAACATTTTATTTTCACTTACATTTATTTTATAGCATTTTATTCTTCCTTTCATTTATTTGTTTATTATCAATTTTCAATGCCGTTACAATACAAGCAGAGGGCAAATACAGATACAAATTTACTTCATATCAGTACCATTGACCGAACCCTGAGGCAATACGTACATATTATCTTGGCGTAATATTTCCCGGCCAATAACTCTTGGCTGTTGAACAAAGCAAAACTATTTCCAAAAAATTTACAAATGTCCAGCGCTTGCTATTTATTTATTTTTATATTGGGAGATTCTCACAAACAAGCAGCACATGAATACCTTTAAAAACAGCCTTACCCTTTAGTCAATAAATTACAGTTTTCCCCCCTGTCATAGCCTGGTGATAGGAGAATAAAGCAAGTATACACAATTTACGAATAAATATGTTTAATAACACTCACTTTTATATAAAAAAAATACATGATAACAATAAAAAAAAAAAACACACACAATTATATAAATACACGGCTATAAAAAAAAACATAGTAAAACAGATCAAATATAAAAGCTATCTTGAAGTCCTATTGGGTAGAGTTCTAAATCTATCAAAATTGTTCCTTGTTTATTTATTTACGAACATTAAAATTAAAATGCATGCATGCTTTTTACCTAGGTTTTCGTTGTAGTTGTTTCCATGGGTATTTCTTTCGAGCGCTCTTTACCGTCCAGTGGGAAATCATCCCTTTTTTTGTAGAGACAGTATGTCCTTCACTGTCGGCTGGATTAATTTTCTCTCTCAGTCTGTGGGGTTATTCTCGTTCCAGTTTTTTACTTCTTGTCGATTCTTTAGGTCGATTTTTAGGTTGTCCAGTCACAGAAATGGCGGTCTCTCTAGCAGGTCAGGCATAGATCTTGTACAGTGTGAGTCAGTAGTGAGACAGATTGAATATGAACCCACGTCCCTTTAATGCCACTAGCCGCGCACTTCTTTCATTTTCTTTTAGCTGTTGCTTCCTCAAAATCTCTACTTGGAATCCCTAGATAATAATTGTAACTCTGGTCTTACTATCTTTCTTTTGTTCACTGTTTTTGTAAATTTTTAATTAATGTTTAGATTTCCAACAAATTCTTAGCAACCTATTTGTTTAATTAGTGGCTGGAATGTAGGTTTTAATTAATTTAGCTATAATTATAAGCTTTTCCTTGTTATACATTTTTCTTTGTCCGAGGAATTTAATTAGTCCAACAGACTTTAACACCTCTAATTTATACGGCCATATTGTTTTTATATTTCATATTACATTTAATTTTTACTTAAAAGTTTACAATTCATTTTTTCAAGTTTTTGTTCATAATTTATTTTAACTTGTTACAATATAGTTTTTAACAAGAGAGAAAAAGACGCATTTCTTTATGCATCCCCTTCCCCTCTCCCACAATAAATAGAAATAACTTTCAAGCATTTGACTTACTCGTTTTTTTTAAAAGAGAGAAAGAGACGCATTTCTTTATGCACCCCCCTCCTTTTCTCTTACTATTACAAAAATCCAAAATAATTTCGACATTTGAATTTCAACTTTTTTCTTTTCCTTCTTTTTTTTAAAATTTAGTAGCTAATCCATTTACCTTTATTACTTTCTAGTAGCTAATTTATCTAATTTTATTAATAAATATATACGTTTGTCGACAACTTTACATGGTCATCACAATATATATATACAAAATCTAAAAAAACAAAACAATAATAGCAGATTTACCTAGCAGTAGGATCATATTCAGCCCAAACACGAATATATTCATCTAAGTGATGTGGGCCCAAAATAGAAGAATCTCGGGTTAAATAATCAAAATTGTCCATAATAACAGCAACAAATAAATTCAGCATCTAAAGAAATAAAGTTAAAACAAATCTAACTTAAAAAGAAACTAATAATAATAATAATAATGTATGGAGAATAAATTGGATTCCAGGATAATTTGGGATAATTAGATGAATTTTGATGGAAATGATCATAGAGAATAAACATGAGCAAAATACAATACCATATTCAAAAGATAAAAGAGAAATCTTACAGTTACATATAAAGGTAATTTTTGAAAAGTAAAGTATATACAAGAGCAAATCAAGAATAAAAAATTTGTTTAAATTTAAATTTCAGTGTAAATCAGGGGTCCCCAACCTTTTTGCACTTAAGAACACATTCTATAATACTGGCCAGGTGGCAGGCACCATTTATTTTTTTCAATGTAAATTTATAGTTGGATATTGTTAATAATACACATAATGTACAAAAAAATATTTATTTCAAAAATAAAATTTTAACATACAATTAACGTTTATATTTTTACACTGTAAAAGTATAGTATGCCCTATAATTTGATTACAATATAATACAATAATTTATAAGAAATTTTAAAAATTAAATTTATTTGTATCAGATAAATAATTTTTTATCGTGTTCGGATAGCGGTGGGCACACGTAAAATGGTCTGTTGGGGACCCTTGGTGTAAATCATATTTAGTTTTATTTTAAGACAAGTTAAAATTTATAAATGGTAACAAAAAAAAAGGGAATTATTAACAAAAATTGTTCTTTAGAATCACAACAAATTGTCATTATGTTTTGAATTTATTATTATATTATAAAACCTATACATACACAAGTTAATTATAGATGCTTTATGAAAAAAAAAATACAAAAATACTTACCAAAAATGAACATAAAAAAATAAATGAACAAAAGTATGGATAGGCAACGTTTAAACCACATTCGTCGCCTTGTTTGTTTGCAAGTTTATCACATTTCCTACCACCGAGACAGGAAAGCATAATTTGTTGCCATGATTCTCCTGTGGCACATCTAAATAATTTATAATAAATATAGATTAAAATAAAATACATATGTACACATATTTATACAGAGAAAGAAGAACATTTTATACAAGAATACTGTAGTTAAAAAAAAAAAATTAAAACTTTTACTATTACTAATATAAAATCTAGAAGATTAAAAACAAACATATTTTTTCTTAAAAACAAAAAGAAATTTTTATATTATATTAATTTATCAAATTATAAATTTCTCAAAAAAATATTTTAAATTGGTTCACTATTACTACTATTATAATCATATTTAAACAACTATTTTTTTCAAAAGTTCAAATTATTACTATTATAATTAACTCGATTCTTAACTATACAGTATACGATGGAAAGTCTACTTTTCAATATACGATACATCTATGATTATAAGTATGTTAATTTTAAATACCATGGTCAACAGAAAATAATAGACAAATTATTATCAATGGCCATTCCCCAAAATTGAAAATAAACTTTTTGTAAAAATATATTCAGAAAGCTAAATCCTCTAGGCATTGCATTTGAAAAACGGTGATTATTTCATTAGAAAATAAATATATCATAAAATTTTATAAATTCTATGACAATTATTATTCTAGTATTAAGAGGAATCAAATCAACATCAACTTCTAGTGAACACCAACAATATTTCATTAGAATGACCTATCAACTGCTTGTTTTTTCATTCTCCGCAATATGCAAAGACTATACTACATTTATATTTATTCATAAAAATAGGTCTTCACTTAATTGATGAATATAATAACAATTTTAAAGGAAAATTTCAAAATTTTTAACAATCTACCAGTTTATAGGCAGCTAAATATAAATATAATAAGAAAATATTTAAGTTTTTTTTTTTTGATTTTGATCAAAAAAAAAAAAAAATTCAATAATCTACTTTTCAAAAGAAAATATCTTATATAATAAATATGAGTCAGAAGCTATTTCTTAACCAATTATATAAGAGAGGTCATTCTCAACTATTTACATTCTTACTTCACTATTTTAAAGCAAGAAAAAAAAGCAAAACAATGAAAATTGGAGATTCCTAAATTAGACATTCATAACTAGTTCACACTAAATTTTTTTATTACTTTTTTAAAAATAACTTTTCATATTTCAGTAGTTACCATGTATTATATGTTATCACTATTGCTAGTATATGTCACAAGTTATCATTTAAATTCTATCTATCATTGTCTATATTAAAGCTTCACAAACTGGGGGGGGGGGGGCATAGATCTTATTAAGGGGAGCAGCAAAAATGAATTTCCAACTTCTAAAGTAGATAATTAGATTTATTTTTTATACAGATATATTTTTTACTATGCAGCAACAACTAATAATCATTTCATTTTACAATTCATATACATTACCACTATAAACACTAGGGAATATACTTATTTGAGCAGAAGTTTTGTCTTTATAAAGAGTATCCTTGGTATTACTGCATTTGATAATTCTTCATTAAAAATTTAATTCTGAGATGAATGAGTGGCAAATAAAACACACAACATATTTGTAGAGGTCAGTGTATCAAAGATAGTTAAGACACTAAAGAATTCAAGTCACAAGAGACAGTGTTTCTTATTTTAACAGAACTAGCAAAACCACCCACATAGTTTTCAATACCAGATGGCAAGAGGCTAAAACTTCACATAAAAAAATTCTAAATATGATCCTTCTTATTTGAAATATGCATTTCTGCTTTCACACAAAATTATGTGTGCAGTCTGCCAAAAACAGTTATCAAATGATTGTACAAGACTTGGAAAATTTAATCATCACTTAGATATTGTGCATAACAAATTTAACAGTTAAGGTAAATGATTTTTTTGAAAGGGCGAAAATAGCAAACCAAGTTTTTTTGCAAATCATACTAAATTAAATAATGAATTAGTAAGATTCTTTCCAAAATTGCTAAAATGAAAAAAAAAAAAACCCTTATATAATTGGCAAAGATCTAGCCTTACCAGCAATAAAAATTTGTGAAACTATCACTAATTCCCAAACATCAAATCCTTTAAAAAATCATGGGTTCAATGGCAAAATTAAAAAGAATAGATAATATTGCCAACAATATCATGTCTATCTTATTATGATGAATAAAACAAAGTACTACACTTGCCATACAATTTGATGAGCCAATTGACAATACAAATGACACCAATTTAACGATGTTAGTCAGAAAGTGAATAACTTTTCTGTTTTATAGAAATTGAGCTGGAATGATGAGTGCATATTGTATCAATGCAGCATAGACCATGACTGGCAATATTTCAGATTTTATAGGAGAATTAAAAAAAAGGGTTGTCTGAATGCAAGACATGTTCATTGCATTATCCACAAAGAAAATGAAAAATTTCAACATATAGAAATACTGCTAAAATTTCCACAATAATTATTTATAACTGAAACACAGACTTATTATATACCCATGTTTATATATGTGTTCTATAGGGTATGTGAGCACAAACTTTCACATGACCCACCACTCTCCACGCTATCTAATAACACTGATACACCTAAACACATATATGTTGAAAAGATAAACAATCACCAATACATATATTTCATGCTAAACCAGCAATCATCAGTTGGTGATGGTCCAGATTATCATCTCCACACATATATACTATAAGTGCTCAGATATATATTAAGTTAGACAATCCTCATACTTTAATGGACAGGCTTCAATCTATTCCACACTCCAACTCTTCAACCGTCCATCCAATTGAAAATCTGATGATGGAATGCTCAAAGGCCACCATGAGGCCGAGATTCTTGTCATGCCCATGTTGACCTAAGGTCAATCTGAAACCCAAATGTACAGGACATAATCCATTAAATACATATGCAAGGATAGGTAGACATCTCTACAATGTAATAACTGAAACACAGGCTTATTATATACCTGTGTCTATATATATGTAATATAGGGTATATGAGCACAGACTTTCACATGACCCACCACTCTCCACTCTATCTAATAACACTGATACACCTAAACACATATATGTTGAAAAGTTAAACAATCATCAATATAAGTATTTTATGCTAAACCAGCAATCATCAGTTGGTGATGGTCCAGATTATCATCTCCACACATATATACTATAAGTGCTCAGATATATTAAGATAGACAATCCTCATACTTTAATAGACAGGCTTCAATCTACTCCACACTCCAACACTTCAACCGTCCATCCAATTGAAAATCTGATGATGGAATGCTCAAAGGCCACCGTGAGGCCGAGATTCTTGTCACACCCATTATGACCTAAGGTCAATCTGAACCCGACATGTACAGGACAGCTCAGATATATTAAGATAGACAATCCTCATACTTTAATGGACAGGCTTCAATCTACTCCACACTCCAACTCTTCAACCGTCCATCCAATTGAAAATCTGATGATGGAATGCTCAAAGGCCACTGTGAGGCCGAGATTCTTGTCACACCCATGCTGACCTAAGGTCAATCTGAACCCCACATGTACAGGACATACATATATTGGTGATTGTTTATCTTTTCAACATATATGTGTTTAGGTGTATCAGTGTTATTAGATAGAGTGGAGAGTAGTGGGTCATGTGAAAGTCTGTGCATATACCCTATATTACATATATATAGACACAGGTATATAATAAGCCTGCTATTCTTGCATATGTATTTAATGGATTATGTCCTGTACATGTGGGGCTCAGATTGACCTTAGTTCAACATGGGCGTGACAAGAATCTCGGCCTCAGGGTGGCCTTTGAGCATTCCATCATCAGATTTTCAATTGGATGGACGGTTGAAAAGTTGGAGTGTGGAGTAGATTGAAGCCTGTCCATTAAAATATGAGGATTGTCTAAAATCTGAGCACTTATAGTATATATGTGTGGAGATGATAACCTGGACCAACTGATGATTGCTTGTTTAGCATGAAATACGTATATTGGTGATATGTGTTTAGGTGTATCAGTGTTATTAGATAGAGTGGTGGTTCATGTGAAAGTCTGTGCTCATATACCCTATATTAAATAATTATTTAAGTAAAAAGTAATGGCCACTAATAGAAGAATCTTTTGAATTTTTTTATGTCAAGAGATGGACTCCAATTATGAATTTATAACACACAGAAGTAAGATGGCTATCCTGCAGTGAAGTTCTAAAAAGAGTTTTAATATTAAAAGATAAAATTACAAATTTTTCTTCTTGGTAAAAATCCTACATTAGCATCTCATTTTTCTGGTCAAAATTGGATATGTTTGCTTTCTTACTTGACATATTTTTTTGAAAAATTAAACAAATTGAATCTTCTTTGCAAGGAAAAAATATCAATATATTAACCTTAAACACAAAATTGCAAGCATTTCAAAATAAACTTTCTGCATAGTTAAAAATTTTAGGGATAATAATATAGAAATGTTCGTTTCTCTCCATGAATTTCTTGAAGAAAACTACATTTTATTATCTGCGGAAAGTAAAATAATAATAATCAAGCACATGACAAATTCAATGATTTTTTTAAAAAACAAATATTTTCATAACTTAAATAAAAATAAAGAATGACTTGGATGAGAATGCCATTTGCTACATCCCTACAATCATTATCTGAAGAACTAATTGATTTGAGAGTGAATTCAACTTTTGTATCAGGATTTTGTAATAATGATTTGTCAGAATTTTGGATCTAGCACAAAAAAAAAGATACAGATTTTGTTTAACAATAGAAACATTGGAAAAAAAATCTAAGAATTGCCGAGTCAAATATTTCACCTGATATTAGTTTTAATCACATTAAATTATTATTAAAATCTTTGTTGTATTATTCCATTTTGTTTTGAATATTATTGAGTTTTGTGTTTCATATTTCATGATCATTGTAATATTTATAATTCTTTAAGTATTTTGTATTGTAATGAAAATATAAATAATAAAAAAATTTAAATAAACTAAATATTAACATAATAAAATTGTGTAACAATTGCATATGCTTCTATTGTTTTCTTTCGGAGACTGTGAATGTTTCTAGATATTCCAAGGAAGTCTTTATATCAATGTGTTAGTAAAATACTGGTCTATAGTAGTCCCCATCTCCAGATCATAAAAAATTTGTCCATTCCTTCTCCATAGAACTAATCAGTCAAAAATGTTTCTTTCGTCTATCTTGATTCTGATATGGTTTAATCATGTCAGTATCTTTCTAATATATATTCTTCCAGTCTTTTGCTACATTCACTATCTATTTTGATTGTTTTAATTTTGGTGGCATTTACTTTAAACCTAAACTTTCTGCAGTCTTTGTCAATCTTATAAAACATTTAACTGAATTATTGTTTCTATTTATTTGCAAGTACTGCCTGTATCCTAGGCAAATCTAAAGCAATTAATTCTATCAAAATATTAAATCTGTTTCTATCAACCAATATTCATTTAATAATTCTTTAAAATATATACTATATAAAACAGAAGTGAGGCAATATTCTGGTCTATCACCACTTGTTTTTCTATCTGTTTCATATGGAGAGCATTCTAATCATACTTATGCTTTCTGATTTATACACAAATTTTTCAATAAACATCTTTTGCTTCAATTTATTCCTTTCATTTTCAATTCAAATAATAGAATAATCAATTCATTCTATCAAATTCCTTTTCAATACCAATAAAATTAATATTATTTTTCTCCATCTTCTCACATTATATATATAAAATCCAAACCAGAAGGCTAATTGGGGTAAATATATAAAGAACTATCTCATCCGCATATCAATAAAATAATTCAATGGAAATTCATTATTTATTTGTATTTCCTTAGCAATAATCAGAATAAGAATGGCCCCACCTAATACTGATTTATCAAAAGCATGTAAAGACAACATATATTTAAAAAATCACAAATAAGTAAAAAAAATAATTTAACCGAGATAAAATTAAAACTTCAAATTATATTTTGATTAATTTAAACTCCATACTTATTTGTGATTGTTTAAATATACATTGTCTTTATATATTTTTGACAACCATTTTTATACTGATCATTGCTAAGAAATTACAAATAAATAATGTACTTATATTGGATTATTTTATTGATCTGTGTGAACAGAATATTTCTTTATATATCAAATCTTGCATCTCTCACTGCATTTTTTGTTTCTCTGTCTTTTCTAAATTCAAACTGTTCTATTTAAGATCTACAACAGCATCTCAACTGCATGGGATGTTAGCTAATTGTTCTAAAATATTCAAGTTTCATTAAATTAAATTTTTTTTCTAATGGAATCATAATTGTTGAAGAGTCTATTGGTCACTCTACTAAATTGCAATTTATATTAAAAATAACTAATTTTTTCAAATCCTTTTCTTTCATAACTTTCAATAATTTGACTGAAATCTTATCACATTCTCATATAGTTTTCATGTCAATTAGAGCTTTTACATTTTCACTTAGTATTGTACAATTTATTTCATTATCAGTAAAAATAAGTCATTACTTTCCAAATAATGTATTCTATGACTTTTAATGCTATCATATAAACCATTGATTTATATTGTTCATATTTTTTCAAAGCAATCTATACTTTTTTTTTACTAATATTTTATCATTTCTATTTTAAACATTAGTTTCTTTTCTGCAATTGTTTTTTCATTCAAATTCTTTTATTGTACTACATATTAACAAATTTATATTTTCTTTGTAGTTACTTTATTTCTCTGTAGCTTTAGCCTTGGCTTATTTGAATACTTTATATTGAATATAACTTAATATGAAACAGTAATGTAGACAATTAAAAAAAAGTTAAAGAAAAAAAAAAGACTTTAGATATATTTTTGGTGAAGAATAGAACAAGTAAATTGAAATAATAGATTACTATGTAGAAAAGTTAAAAACAATAAGTTGAAAAGATTAATAACATAAAAAATGTTGAAAAGTAAAAAAAAAAAGAATAAAATTTTTTTGAGAAAATTATGAACCAAAAGTAGAATTGCATTAGACTTGTATATTGGGCAAAGATTATGAAAAAGATGTTAAAACATAACACACAAAAGAAAAAAGAGGCAAAGAAAAAAAAAAAGAAATAATAAGGATTGGAATAGTGATTTGGCAAGTAAAATCTATACTTTAGAAAAAAACTAACAAAGATGATATTAACAAACAGAATCAGCCTGTTAAAATGAGGATTATCAATGGCAAATATAAAATAAACATACTCAATTGACCAAAACAGTGCCATTCAGTCTCATTTCTTTATATTCCTTACATTACTCTTCAATATTTTTGTCGCAATCTCTTCATATTTAATTATGCAAAAATCCAATTTCATTTTCTTATTTTTTCACTGAAAGATATTTTTTTAAAATCTTTCGAACACATCAGTATTTCTAACTTTAATCAACTTATCATAGCGTAACCCTAAATTCATATTTTTTAAGTTGACGGATTGTTTTTATAATCTTATCTCAAATCTAAGTGGATTGATCCATAAAAGAAAATATAATTCTATCTTTCTCAATTCTTTTATTTTTACATAAGAGTTAATTACCTATATCAGTTGTATAAGATAGAATGGAAAGCTGTAGAGAACTTGAAAGTCTGAATTCAAATCCCTTCTATTTATATTAAGTTCAGTATAGACAATATAATTGTATTTAAATTCTGTAAATAGTTGAGGTAAAAGACATGTCAATTCCTTAAACTAAGCTTATTTTAATCTATTTTCATGCATATACAAAGCTAGTATAATTAAAAACATGAAAAGACAAACAAATATTAGAATGAAAAATATGCTAACTAAGGAAACAAAAGAATTGTAGACATTTCTATGATAAGATTGTTAAATTATGAAAAAATATATATTCTGGGACAGTAATTGGCATAATGGATATGTTTAGAAGCAGTATTCCAATAAATAATATCATGAAGATGATAGATTGAATTAGTTTCAAAGGATCAGAAGACTATTTGTGTGCACATGCTATTCACTGAACAATTACAGTTTAAGAGATAGGAATCATGTATAAAAAATTAAAATGTTATTGTAAAATAGTATACGTATGATGGCATTAGAAAAATAAAATCCTATAATAGGTGGAATGGATGAAATTGTGAAAGTTATGGAATAGAGACAAAAAAAATAGAAGGTGAGGAAATCTGATAAGTATTTTGCAGAGAAGATACCATGGTAACAGTGAACATGTAAATGTAAAACTATAAAAGGATCTATATAGAAAAATCACAAGACCATAAGACATACTTAAAAAACTGATATAAAATTTAGATCATTATTAGCAATGATTTTATGAGATGATAAGAAAAATGTTTAATAAATAAATAAAGTGTCTATATGACATTTCTTACACCAATAATGAAGATTAAATCATCTTACAATCATGCTGTTCTTTTATGCTCAGTACATCAATGCTAACACGATCAACCAGTTTAATCTAAGGCCATTACTCAGAAGTTAAAGATAATTATGCAACAATTTACTACTCTGCACTGGATGGCTAACTAGTATGACTTTATGATAATATTAATAAAAAAATAAATTTATGAAAATAAAATTGCTAAAAACACAAGTAAATAAAAAAAAAAAAACATAAAAATTTATAACCTATTGACATTAAGTTACAAAAAAAAAAAAGCATGTTGCTAGCGAAGAGAAAATTAATAAAATAGTGTAAATAAAAAAGATGAAATAAAAAGTATATATGATAGGTTACAATTAAAAAAAAAAAGAATGTATTAAAAAGATAACAAGGAAGAAGCTGGTAAAGCACTTGAAATTTATAAAATTTATGTTGAATTATCTGCAGTAATCTGCTCCATCATTCATGACAAGAACCATCTATATAAGAGATCAAAGAATATTACATGTAGTGTGATTATTAGCCTTCAAAAGTGAGGAATAAATATTTATCTGAAAACTGTTGGATCAATATTGCAATCCAATGCATTTCAAAATATATTGTAATCAAAGGAACTTCATTTTCTTATTCTGTATTACTACATAGTTTTTTGAAGAACTCTTATACACTTTATAAAGTTATTAGTCTACCTTTTCTTCTAATTACTAAAATAATTTTCCTTCTAATACAAGACATTATACTTTTGTTCATTTTTATAGCTTTTCTTACCGATGCACAGTAATATTTCTTTATATCATCATTAATTCTTATTTCATTCTATTTTACATAATTCCATATATTCAATTTTCTAAATGAATTCTTTCTGATTATTTTCTTATTCCCTCTTTTTTTCATAAATTGTCTTATCTTAGTTAAAAACTTACTGGTCAATTGTTATTTTTTTACTAGTTATCCTCTTATTGAGCTCACTCAAGTTTGAGTGTTCATTAAAATCTGTTAACATTTTAAAATAAATTGCAAGTTTTAGCTTAAATTCAATGGAGTATTTCTGAAGGAATACTAATATTAGCTTTCTAAATAGCTTTTACCTTTCTATCTTCACATTAACACATATCTCATTAATCTGATTGTTTTCTGTATTGTATCTATCAAGAATTTAAAAATTTTGAAAAATCTTTTGTTAATCAAAATATAATCCAATTCAGCTCGACTCATTTGGATGCTTCCAGTCTATTTTCTTTTTCTAAAATTTCCACAAGTCTATATTTTTTTGATTTGTCTCACTACTCAATTTTTTTAGTACTATCACTTCACCATGACAATTTTAAAATGTTAGTTGGTCTGATCAAAAGTATTCTGTTCATCTAAATAAAAATCCTCTACTTCATAAAAATAAAATCCTTTTGGTGCACAAATATGAAATGTTGACATTTGGCATCTTAAGTTAAATAATTAATCATGCTACTGTATCTGATGTACATCAATGTCCATAATATTAGCTTTATTTTTTATCTGTAATGAATTCTACTTCACTTGTGCTTTCAATATTGGTACCTTTACAGTAATGTACTTCGTCTACTTTTCAAATCAATTGCCAACTTTCTTGTAACTTCACAATTTCTGGCAATGTCTCATTTACAATTCTTCCCATTCATATAATCTTCCTGCATTTAAAAGTGATAGACAATTATAGGTAAGTAAATAAAAGACCACCACCAAATGACAGAATAAATCCTTAACCTGACATATCTCAGTGCACATGCCTACATTAGCAAAATTGGTTGTCATCGATGAGCAACCATATCCCAGTGGATGGCGCAGTTATCACGCTTAAACTATAAAATATGATCATTCACGGGCCATTAATTATAATCATTTTGATGTGTTTTTTGTAATGCGAAAATAAAAACAAAAGAAAATCATCTTTTTTAAATATTATTTAATTTTAAATATTATTTTTTATTAACATATACAAATTAAATGATAATAATAAATGTAAAATAAAATAAACAAATTACAATTTGATTCGTCTTTTTTAATTTTCTTTTTATTAGAAAAATCAATTTTCTATCGGAGATTTTTTTACTGGGGTTACGGCTTTTTTTTTTGTTGTTCACCGCTATTTTTTTATTTCAAATAGAATGACAACTAAAAGTAAAAGTTGTTACAGTTAGGTTTAGGGTTAGCTTTACGGTTAAAATAAAAAATATCAAAATTGTATTTTTGTAAATATTTTTTTTTACTAACATCTATAAAATAAATGATAACAATAAACGTAAACTATATTCAACAAAGTATAACAGTAGTCGGAGAAAAGAAAGAAACTAAAACTTTTTTAAACAACGACAAATATTGTTTTTCTGAAGGTTTGTGATGATGGTGTTCTAGCTGTATTTTTATATTGGACTATTTCCATCATCTAATATGTGTGTTGAATGTCTTTAGAAAAGTTTTAATTTTTAGTTAAATATTCCAAATGCATTCAACTGTTAGTAATATCACAGCAAACAGGTTAGTATATGCACCAACTGTTAGTAATATCACAGCAAACAAATGTTAATAATATCACAGCAAACAGGTTAGTATATGCACTAACTGTTAGTAATATCACAGCAAACAGGTTAGTATATGCACAACGTTTCGAGAGGTATTTTTCTCCCCTCTTCTTCAGGTGTTGCTGGCCTGACCAGTGACAGTACTAGCATGGGATTCGAACCTGGGTCCTTAGATTCTTGATTATTGAAATTTAAGGTAACGCTCTAACCAACTGAGCCATCCTGCCAAAGGCAACAGTATGTAGTAATTTCATATACTTATCTAAAGAAGAAAATTTAAAGAAGCTGCTCACATGACAATGGCAAAAAATCCCATAAGCCAACCTAGTGTGACTATACATAATGTATGGAAATCACTAATCAACTTTGCTCTGAGAAAAAAGTGGAGAAATCAGGAGGAACCTTATAGATAAGTATATGAAATTACTACATACTGTTGCCTTTGGCAGGATGGCTCAGTTGGTTAGAGCGTTACCTTAAATTTCAATAATCAAGAATCTAAGGACCCAGGTTCGAATCCCATGCTAGTACTGTCACTGGTCAGGCCAACAACACCTGAAGAAGAGGGGAGAAAAATACCTCTCGAAACGTTGTGCGTATACTAACCTGTTTGCTGTGATATTACTAACAGTTAGTGCATATACTAACCTGTTTGCTGTGATATTATTAACATTTGTTTGCTGTGATATTACTAACAGTTGGTGCATATACTAACCTGTTTGCTGTGATATTACTAACAGTTGAATGCATTTGGAATATTTAACTAAAAATTAAAACTTTTCTAAAGACATTCAACACACATATTAGATGATGGAAATAGTCCAATATAAAAATACAACGACAAATATATATATAAAATGTTTATAGTATATGCTTTTTATGACATTTAAAATACTTTTCTTACTGGATATTTTTGTGTTAACGCTTTTTTATTTCAAAAATATACACACGGTACAATCTTAAAATGTCTCGTGGAAATGTTACGAACAGTATGTTACTTGACGCGTTACCTAATTCCAATTCACTTTATACATATATCTCGTCAGCATTTACTACTTAAAACTTCAATACACTACGGTGTAAAAAGTCTGTTAATTATTACTTTACAAAATCTGAACATTTCAATACTTTAAAATAAAAAAAAATCCAATGAAAATAAAATTTCCATCCAATTCAAAAAAACACACCCTCTCCCCAAGCTGTAACCATTTTATAAACTGTGCGAATTGGGAAAATGTATTTGCTGCGTAAACATACATGCTGTACTGTGACACAACATAGCGGCCTGCAATCTGTAGTACAACAAAAAGGTTGTATTATAGAAAACGTGGGTTCGAACGTGTCGGCTGCGGAAACGGCATTTTTATGTGTTTTAGCGCAAAAACAGCGCCATCCAGTGGGATATGGTGGCTCATCGACGACAACCGCAAAATTTTATTTGCTACTTAGAATGGTTGAAAAACTGAGAGCTAATTATAACATTATTCTATTCTAATTTATGATACTGGAATGGCATTTTATTAGCTTTTAATCTAGATGTTTATATATATAATAATTCTCAAGGCTAAATGGGTTTGTAAGTAATCATTAAAAAACCAATCAATACTTAGAATTCCACTATCAATAGCAATCAACAATTTCAAACTGTTGTCAAGGCAACCCACCTTTATTGTTAAAAGGGGGTTGCCTTGACAACAGTTTGAGATTGTTGATTGCTATTGATAATGGAATTGTTTAAATGTTGATTGGTTTTTAATGATATTTATATATAATAAAATAATAAAGAATAACACTGATAATAGTTATTTTCATAATCTTTAACTGAAAAACCATTTAAATGTAAATTTGCTTCTGCTAAATTTATATGGTTTTCAAGTGAAGAAAGTTATGAAAATAACTGAAAGTATTTCTGTATTTTCTATAATCAATATTTTATTTGATTTATATGTATACTTGTTAGAAGAAATTATTCACATTTATAACTGTTTAATAATTATGAATTATTAAAAACTATATTATCTGGTTAGCTATCAGAAAGCTATAAAATGAAACATAATCAATATCAAATTTACCACTAATAAAGTTAATTTCTGATTATCTAAATAATTTTAATTTTTTAATCCCATTTACTAGTATTTACCTAGTAAAGCCTTTCAAAATGATTATTCTTAAATTTTTTTAAAATTTATGGGATTTTCAGATATCTAATGTGTCAGTGTTAAACTCTCAAGTAACAAACATGATGTGTGAATATTAATATGTATTTATCAAATATATACAAACCATTCCTAATATTTCTAATGGAAAAATCCAATAAATCATACTAATTTTATTAAATATAATATCTCTGGAGTAATTTTCATTAGTTACATATTTTTTATTCTTTAATATTTTTTCATTACTTACAAAAAATATGGATAATAGCATATTTACTATCTCTCTCTCACACATACACATAATACAGATATATGTTATTATATGATAGTCCAGTAATAGTATGGCAATTAAGCGATCCAAAATTTAATACTTCTGAACCAGATCACTTTGGATTTCTTTCAAATTTGATTCATCTAATGTAATACCAAAGATAGTACAAAATTCAAATTTTAAAATTTTTATCCGATATAATATGGAAATTTGAACAGTTCAAATCTCCTGAACATCACAAATTTACACTTGTGTATAATCACAGAAGGAAAGATTTTTCAAGATAAAATTATGTACTAAATTGTAACTTTTTTTAAGGCTTACGTATGTCATATAATAACACCTTAGGGGTTTTCAGTTTTTAGTTTCAAGATC
This sequence comes from Epiperipatus broadwayi, assembly GCA_028023455.1. NCBI lineage: Eukaryota > Metazoa > Onychophora > Udeonychophora > Euonychophora > Peripatidae > Epiperipatus > Epiperipatus broadwayi. The sequence goes on along the minus strand of JAQFVV010006259.1, from coordinate 1,475,114 downwards.
ATTTACTAAAATTTTTGAACTTGAATCTCTCATAAATTTTAATATTAAAAACATTTAAATAAATAAACAAAAGTATCTTGATATTATTTGTGGAAAGTTTTTAAAAAATATACAAATCAAAAATAACTTTGTGCAAGCATAATTTATTTTAAAAGTGAAGTTATCCAACTAACATATTAAAATAAGTTAAATAAATTAATTTGAAATAGAGAATCAGATGAAATAGCTTTGGAAAACAAAATTTCACAAGTTATAAAATTACCAATGATGAATGGTAGGTATGACTCAGTGGATGCTTAAAATCTCAACAATTTATTAACACCAAATTACAAAGTAGACTTACATATTCTATTATTGAAGTCAAAAGCTGTTGTTTGGTTTTGTTTTGGCTTGCCTGAAATGAATGTTTATTATACATATTGCATTGACTTTTTAAAATTATTTTAAATGAGTACAGCATATAGGAGTAATGCACAAATAATGTTCATTAATTATTTATTTGAAATCCACTATGGCTGAAAAATATAAGTAAAACTTATATGATTTTATGTTGGAATTCGTTTTACAAAGAGTGAGTTAGAACAAATTCAGATCTGTAAAATAATAGATATATAAAAGATATCATTGAAAAAAAAAATGAAAATTTGTATAGTGGTAGATAAAAAAAAAAAAATCAGAAATAGCCAAACAATCAAGAAGCTGAAGAATTTGTAGATTTAGATATACAATCTTACTGAGTCATTATAAATAAAAATAGGTTGCATGCACCATCGCACTGTAATAAAAAAAAAAGCTTGACAGAAAAAAAACTGACTGTAACAAATGATAAGTTTAATCATCTCATGCCTAGGAAAATTACTTTGTTTCAGTAATAATAAGTGCTAACATTATATTACACATGGGAAATGGTGCATGAGTTATCTTGCTCAAAAGATTCAAAGTTTGTTGAACTATAGGGATTTTCTCAGTTTATGCTTTTTCACTAATAAAAATGTGAAACTTATGTTACAAGGTTCCAAATTAAAGAACATTATGCTCAATAATTGCAGCATTGATTGATTATAAATCTAATTTAGCGAAGAAAAGATTTGAAGAGATACTATAAGTCACTTCAGTGAATGTTTTCTCCGTTCTGGTGTGGAATATTTTATACAAAAGTTAAATATAAAACTAAAAAAAAAAAAAAGAAAGAGGCAATTTATATTATGTTCAAACAATGGGTCTCTCATTGAAAAGATGTACAATGAAGTTTTCATCAAAATCATATAAGAATTTGAGAAATCCTTGTAGAATGGTTATTGACTCTCATTCACCATCACAATTATAAAAGAAAATGTCAAAAAAGAGAGAGAGAGAGAGAGACAGACTGTGGAATCTTAAGTCTTTATTTTAAAATAAAAAATCCAGTCTTTTCATTAAAATAATGACCAGTCAACATCTTTTTCAATAACACTTTAATGCACGGATTCTTGAAATGCAAAATATAAAAGTATTATTTGCATTTCTAAATATCTTTAAAATGAAGCAGTTACTTTACTATTCATTTAGTTCAGAAGAAATTTATCTCTTAGTTAAGATGAGAATCAATATCAGATATAAGAAATATAAACTACATTTCAGATGGCTCTATTGTTTAAAAGCTGGAAAAATTCCTCATATATATGTCACATTGAAATCAAAGATGAGTGGTATTTCAGCACAAAAAAGGCAAATCTTCAAACATTCTGTGAAGAGCAAATGGTAATATTTTTCCAGTTGTTGTTTAATTGTAATAACAATGCAATTTTTTTCTTCAATAAAAAAAAAATACAATACATAGAATAAAATATCTATGAAATGTTTTTTTTTAAATACAAATCTAATATCAGGCCCCCAGAAAATCCAATACTTTCTGTTTGTATCAAATAAAATATTACTGACAAAAGTATTTTCAAAAAGTGGGAACTCATGTAAGTTTTTTCTTTGACAGGAAAAATTTTGAAATAAATTCTCACTTTAACAGAAATCAATAAATAAGCAACATGTAAACACAATGAACATTAATGGATTGGAATAGTTTTGACTAAGAATGAGATATCTGAATTAATGGAAATAAAAATCCTCTATTTTAAGGCTCAAGTTTCTTACTTTATATATGAAAGAAACTTTGATGTTTAAACTTGCCTCAATGGTCATATTTACTATTTTTGCAAAAAAAAAAAAACCCCAACTCAAAAACAAATATACTGTAGCAACTATAGTTTTTCAAAATTATCTTGTAAAGCATAATTGTGGTTGTTTATATAAAATGATTTGGAATAATCTAGCATGCAAAAAAGATATATAATTATTTAAGATTTTGTCTTGCATTGGTGGTCGAGAGGTCAGAGCGACTGTCTTGCACTTGCAGGCAATTGCCCGGGTTGCAGGTTCGTGCCCCGGCCGATGCTATGACACTTAAAAAAAAAAAAATTATTTAAGATTTAGAAAAAAATCAAAGTCATTATATGAATATTATACTTCAAGAATTTTTATTGTCTTGTCAGGTGTCCTTCCCCTGTACCATTGTTTGTTTTAACCAGAAGTAATATTCTTCCAAAATATTTGAACATTTGAATTAAAATTTCAATTTGTTATTTACATTTTTTTTTTTGTTTATATTTTTCAAAAATAATAAGATATGATTCTATTATTTCCATAATGAAATTTTTCATAAATGATGCCAAGACATATATATATTTTTGAGTGTTTCTCTAGTAAAATATTTGATGAACCATCCAAATAGCATTATGATTTTCTATAAATTAAATGAGCTACTTTTTAATAATTTTCAAAAATAAATTTTTAAATATGATCATGTGTAACGGTTATATTGGATAGAGTGGATGACTGTAGGGAGCTTGAAAATCCGGGTTCAATTACATCCAGATTAAATATATACATTATACTTGTATTTCAATATTATACTATTATAACTTTTTTTTTTTTTGAAAATGGAAACTTTTAATCAAGGACTGCATTTTTTTTTTTTAAAAAAAGTCAGATATATTTAAAAAGATAAGAACTTTCAGTCTAAATACTTTTGTAAAGAAAAATTTGAGTATATTTATAAGAGCTTATTAAAGTTTATGATCTGTGTTAAGAGGTTAGCAATTTTAAAAAATTTGATTTTTAAAAAAAACAAACAAACAAGAACATTTGTTTTAAAAATTACAGCAGATAATGGAGTCTTATCATTTTCTTATAGTATTCTATTGCCTAGATATTTCTACCTATTCTAAGCAAAAAATTTACATACAAAAATAAAATTATAATATTTTAGAAAAGTATATAATATATAATGTTCAAAGACTTGCCAATAATATACATGTATAAAAATCAAAACCAAAAAAATTAAACATATTATTTAATAATAAAAAAAAATGTAAAAACAATAATATATATTGTAATTTAAAATATTAATACACTTTTCTTTTACGACTATAATTTATCAGTATTTGTGCTTACACACTATAATCAGAAAAGCTTAATATTATATTAAATTGGTTCTTATTGAGGCTTAGCACTTTAGAGAGTGAAGTATGTCCTCATATTCATAGCATTAATGTATGTGTAAAAGGGTTTATATCTATATATAGGCTATAAGTTTATTTAAATTTATTCAAATTATACTGTCCATTTCTTAGAGGGAGAAAAATGATTCCTTCCTATTTATGGCATTAAGGTTGTTAGTTATATGCCAGGTCTCTTTAATTTTCTGCTTGGGATTATTTCGCTTGATGCATGCGATGCTGGAGGCTATGGGCTCAAATGTATGGCCCATTGGTTGTTAGTGCTCAAAGAAGATAGACTTATGTTCAAGATTATTTATGGCTCATTTATAGAGATATCTGTGATAAAATATCCTTGTAGAGAGGCTATAAATATGAGAACATACTTTGCCCTCGAAAGTGCTAAGCCTTAATAAGTATGAATTTAGTATAATATTAAGCTTTTTTGAGTATAACATGTAAACACAAATATTGATAACTAATATAAATATATATATATAAATAAATTGTTCTATAAGTATAATATAAAATATTAACAACAAGCATGTTTTCGGTGCTGTACACCAGATTTATGGCAATCAACTGTTAGGAAAGCAAAAAAAAAACAAAAAACATTAACTAATGGTGGAAATTCCTCAATTGTTATTACTAAGTTTTTATGATTCAATATATTATCAGAATTAGCAATGAATCAGGCTTCCTTAATTTTACATTTTCTATTATTTGATTTACTATGCACAAGGCTGATTTTCTTAGGGCAATAATCACAGCAGATTCTATCTCATGATAAAAACAAAACAAATCATAATAATATAGTTAAAACATTTGATAACTATGTTAAAATTCATTATTAATGTGGATAATGAAATTACAGCAAGCTATTCAACTGAATTTTTTCAAAGAAAGAAATCAGTTTTTTAAATAGATTTGGTAGAGAGTGATGTGGTTTGTAATTTGACAGTAGCAGATATTGAGAATTATATTATACAGCAAATTTTGGGCATAAAATATGATATTATATATAGAAGATATGTGGATAATGTATTTAATATACAATCCTAGTACTATGCTAGAAAATAGTTCAAAAGTTTTAATGAGAATTCAGCCATACAATAGATGATTGAATAGGAAAATAATCAATGTTAAATATATTTAAATATAAGTAAGTATAGAAATAACAATTTATTTATACAAAATGATTGAAAGTTGTAAATATTAATTCTTATTAAGCATGATGTCAGCACGTAATACTTATATAAGGCTAAAACCTTAGTATATGCGCCTTGAGTGCTTAATTTTTTTAGCAAGAAAGACGAATCTCACGTTATGATTTGTAGAGGTCTCTCTTGCTAAAAAAATTAAGCACTCAAGGCGCATGTACTAAGGTTTTAGCCTTACAAAATGATTGAAAAACTTTTGAATGTAATAGAATTTTATATAACCTTTTAGGATTTAAATATTTTTTATATTATAATATACATATTTTTTATATTATAATATACATTTATGTAAATTTGAGGCAGAGAGAAAAAGAATGTTGAAAATTATATTAAGGATTTAATAAAACTAGATTATGATAGTTTATTATCCAGATATTTAAAGTTGTTTCATGATAAAATCAAATTAACACATAATGAAACTGAAACTGATAAAAAATGGATTTCGTTGCTACATATTTCTAAATTATATTTAAAATTACAAGTTGTTTACAAAGATCTTTAATACTAAAAATAAAATAAATCAGACTAATAAATATCAAATTGTGTATTCTATTGATCTAAATTTCTTCCTTACTATAATTATGTTCTTTTATTATAAGAAAAAATCTAAACAAGATTAATACTCTAAAAAATTAGGATTGTATATAATAGGCAAAGAAAAGTGAAAGAGGCTCGGTATTTTGCAAATTCTGATAACATATTGAATCAAAGATTTAGTTACATATAACTGAACATACTCTGGATTGCTACTTAATTTTTTTTTACAATTTCCTAGTAGTTGACTGTTGTGAATCTGATGCATAGTATCAAATGTATTTGGCTGCTAATAATTTATGTTATATTTATTCTACTTTACATATTGACTTACATGTATTTTGTTATATATATATAAATAAAATACAATTTCTAAAAAAAAAATGACATTGTGATAAAGAATAATGTATAAATTATAATTATAGCATATAAAAAAAGCCTTTCTAACATCCCAGGAATTATGATTTAAAAAATATAAATGCTATACATGCAAACTAAAAAAAAAAAAGAAGAAGTTATATTTATGAATATAAATTAAAATAAAAATTATTAATGCAATATAACAGTTTTAAAAAAAATTATAAAATGAAGTCTTTTAAGTGTAAATCAAATAAAATATCAACTACATTATCACATATATACACACATAATTACATTCATTATTTTTATCTTGTTCAATCATAATACAATAATTCACTCCTCCTTTAAATCTTTTAACTTACTTAAACTAATAATAACTTGCCTGAACAACAGCAATAATGCTTGAAAGAAGTTTCTGAAGTTATTATGTCGATTAATTTGTGTTGCTGAGTTCAGTTGAATATTACCGAATACCTATAAGCATGTCGAGGAGTATTAGCAGGAATTTACTTTTTGACATAAATAACTGTCCATAGAATAAAAGAACAAAAAGACTTAATCTAAAAACAAATGGCAATAATATTAAGTTAAAATTTTCATTCAAATAGTTGATGTTCAATAATTTCAGGAAAATAAATACTGTATCTAAGACAATTTAAGTTTTTTAAAAAATCATATGAAAAATAATTTTTGTTTTCAACACTTTTATATTTAACTCTCAGAAAACTTTTTGTTTGCCTATATTTAAAATTTACAGGTTGAATCAAAACGATTTATTAGCTAATTCTAAAATTTTTATTTCAGGCAAAATAACGTCTTATGAAATATGCATGTTTTTTCTTTACATATAAACAGCCACATATTTAAAAAGAGAAAAAAAAAATACTGGGAAAGGGACGTTTCCCCTTTAGTGTTCATTATCTTTTTTTTTTTTACTAACTATTATATATTAAAAATAGATTAGACAATCACATTTCGAAAAAAAGAAAAAAGTAGTGTTAGATTCAATTTTATTAATTTTTATTGTCACTTTTTTTTTATTTGCTAAAACTGTTTCCATTTTTATGTTATTATTATAATATATAAAGGATTAAGCATATACATGAAAGTTTATATTTATGCTGATATATTTTATAAATAAAGAAAAAAACTGATAAATAAGATTTAATTACACAATTTTAATCAGAATGTAAATATAAAAATTAACATTAGAAAATAAATAAAAAAAACTCTGAAGAAAACTGTTAATAATGTCTGCGTTGAAAATATAGAGAAAGAAAAAAAAACAGAAGTTACTTATTTTTATTATTAAACATAAAAATAAGTAGCTTCTGTTTTTTTTTTTTTTTGCTCAAAATATATAAAAAAAATTTTTCAACAGCATTAATTTTGAGCTTCAAAATATTTTGACAATTTGAAGATTGTTGTATAGATTTTTTTTCTTCTTCTGAAAACCAATCTACTTTCATAATTCAAATCTTATATAGACCCATTAACATTATTGCCAATAACAAAACAAAAATTTAATTTTCATTAAATTTTATTTGGAAATTGTTCTTTTATTCTATGTCATTAATCATCAACATGAACTTGGTCCTGATGTGGGAAAGTAACTCTAATAACCTGTGGAAAATGAAAGAGGAAGAGGGCAAACTCACCTAAATAATACCATCAGTGCTTGAAAGAAATTGCGGAAATTGTTGTGCCGATTGATTTCAGTTGTTGGATCAAGATGAATATTACCAAATACCTGATACAGATAAAGGACAGACAACAAGGTATGAGGAGAAATTAGGGGAGGAAGTCATAAGAGAAAGTATAGAGAGAAAAAAAAAGACAAAGACAACATAAAACAAATATAAGTGAATGAGATAGAAAAAGTAAACAAAAAGGTAACTATTTTATGATACAAAACTAAGAAGTTTATAAAAAGAAATATTTGCAGATAATCAATCCCAGTATATAAAAAAAATATTTTCATTTTTATGTTAATAAAAAAATTAATGAAAATACAAACAAAAAAGATTCTTTTTATTATTATATCATTTAAAAAATTATTACTACATTGAGATATACATTGAATACATAAAAATATTGAATATACAAATAATTGTGTATTTATATAATAGTATAAAATATTTGGAAATACTCTGGTACACCTTTCCTTTCCATTTGAGACTAGTTTTTGTTATTCTTTCTCTCTCTCTCTCTCTGAATGCAGTAAATGTATAATAAATTATCAATTATTATAATGCAATATAATATTTAAAACTCTGATAATAAACAATTGTAGTGTTATATTTTACATAACAAACAATCATATAAATTATTAAACAAAGTTTTAAAATATAATAAACAGAGACTGCTGTTTTCATAGCTTTCTGAATCTAAATCTTAAATCAAGAGAATTACTTAGAACTGTGTGAAGGACAAAGCAATGCAATAAATATTTTTAGGAACAATATTCAAAATTGAAGTGATTTTAACCATTGATGACAAAAAAGTTGTATAGTAATTCATTAATAATTCAACTTTATAATATATAAAAAAAAAAGGTGAAAGAATTAACACCCAATTAAACTTTATTAATTACAAAATTGTTAATTCCAGAAAATTTATTACTTTGAATTCTATGAGTAGAAATATAATATTTCAAATATAGTATTAATGATTATTCATCATTTAAAATACATAATTAACTACTGGCTTTGAATAAATACATGTATATGTGGGTGATAGCAGTACTTAATATTTTGGAAAAAATAAATAATTAATTTCATTTTGAGGGAGTATCATGAAAAAGCATTTGCATTAACTGATTGTTGTATACTAGCTAGTTTGTAAATATTTTTATTAATAAATTTATATACATGTATGTGAGTGCAGGCTGGTAAATGTAGCCAGTGTTGAATCTCTCTAGAAATAATATTATGCAGAAAAAAAAAAAATTAGTCTATTGCAAGAAGTAGTATGCTAATTTGTATTTAAATAAAGTCTAACATTATAAAAATTATCAAAATTAATAAAAATGCATGAAGAACTAACAGTAGTAATATGAAGAAGGAATAGTTAGAAGCATTAAGTTAAAAGCAGATTAGTTAAACTCTAAGTATTGAGTGAAAACTGATTATGCAGTTGTAAACAAATATAAACAGTAGAAAGAGTTCCAGTTATAATCTAATTCGACTAATTCAAGAGATGTGTGTGAGCAGTAAGATGCTTACTTGAGTGATAATTAAAACAATCAATGTAATACGAAAGTTTAAAGAAAGGTAGATATTATATAACAATGTCAATAATTGTAAAGATGTATATATATATATAATATTCATCTTCTGAGGTAAGCTTACATGATCAAGATTAATATTGTTGTCAACTAGCAAGTTGCCAGTTGATTTATTAATCCTATTAGTATTATTCTTATTCAGAGTAAATAAACTCTTCAAATCATTTATTAAACTTGTATTATTTGCATTATTAATTTAATTGTACTGCTTCCAGATATAAGTCTGGCCATGATCATATTATGTGGCACAGTAAAATTTAGACTCTGTAAAGTAGTAAGTGGTGCACCATACAGCTTTGTAAAAATACCATTATTACATATTAGTGATTAGGATAAATGAAGAAATATGCAGAACAATGTAATAACCACCTTTGATGTAAAAAATCTGGCAAAGTGTCAGATATACATAAACTATGTAGAGATATACATGCTTATAAATGGAAATGTTGATGTCAAATAGAAAGTTGTTATTCTATTATGGATGTCAGGATTAGGTATCCTATAATTGGAAAACCGTTTTTGTGATCCAGAACTGCTTAAAGAAATAAGGAATTATTAATATAACTAAATTAGTTTAAGCCAATAACATTGAATTTCATGTGTCTTTATTTCCACGGTAAGAAGCAATCACAAGATGAAACTATCCACAAATATAATTTAGTACTACGGATGTTATCAAAGGATTGCGAATTCAAGGAGTATGTCAATGAAATGTTATTGGACAAGTTACTATGGTGCATCAGAGATGCAAAGTTTAGACACATATTACTAAGTGAATCTACATTAACATATAAGGTCGCTACTGAACAGGCTATAACCCATGAAGCCATTGTAGATTACATGCAAGTCTTCAAAAAGGCAACAAACTTAGATATCCTGGAAATACTGATGCGTCAAAACCACAAGTGAAACAAAGACATTTAAAGCTGACCTCTCCTACTTATAAATGTTGTGGAAAAACAGACCAATTTAAAACAATGTGTAAATATATAACAAAAAAATGTTTTAGCCATGGTCTGACAGATCATTTATCAATATTGTGTAAAAACTAAGTGATAAATGATAAAACAGAATTTACTGGCAAAAAAGTAAATCGAGTGGAAGAGTGTCAAAGATTAAAACTGAAGAAATTAAAAAACAACAACAACAACGATGATATGCCCAATAAGCTAACTGTATAAGTTTATGAACAAATGATAAAATAAGATAGACAATGGGATGGTCATACCATTGATATTACTAAAAGATTGGTCAATTATTCAGAAATTTATAGTTAAGTTTAATGTTGACTTAAAAAAAAAACTACTGTGGCAGCAATGGATGTAAATGAAAATCCAATAAATATTAAAAACAAACACATAGAAACAACTGTCAAAGAATCCACTTCTTAAGAATATTGAAAAAAATTCATAGATTCGAAACAAACCAGCAGTATTTTTTAGTCAATATTTGTTTAGCAGAAATACAGAAACTTCTAATAAGCTTATAAAATCATCAAATGATGCTAGAAAAGAAAGGTGGAAAGACACTATGGAAAAACAAATCTTTAGGAGGAGATCTAATTGAAAGTTCTGGTCTCACTTATGTAAATTTGATAGTTGTAAAAGAATTGCTTAAAAATTACTATTAGCATTGCTAATGAGATTGGCATCCTTATATATGAGACTTGATAAAATGAAAAAAAAGCATCATCAGATGAAACTGAAAGCTTTTATTTAACAATATTCCATTATATACATCTAATAAAATCATTAGATATTGGAGAAGTTGAATTTAACCCATGACTATCTTAAAACCAAAGTATGATTGGCAAAACTATTCAGTAACATTATCCATACAGAAACTATTCCAAAAAATTTATCATAAAAGAAAAACTATAACACTCTTACAACATTACAAACTCAACAACAATGCAAAAAATTATCACCCACATGGTAATGTGTTTTGCCTAAAAACCATTTGAAAAATCATATTAACAAGAATTTTGCTAACAGTTGTGAGTCATATACCTATAGAACAGGATGGATTTAGGCCAGGTTGAAGTTGCTGAAATTTTATCTTTAGTAACTCACATTAAAAAAGACTAACATCAGCTTATAATTCTGTTTGGAACAATGTATTTTTTTTAAGTTTTTAAAAATTCTTAAATGCAGAAAAATCATTAATTTTCTTGACAAAAATGTTCGCTAATAAAAAATTCAAATGATACTAAAATCTTACAGAACAGACAAGCAGAGCTCAGTTTTCTTACTACTTTATTATATTCATCAATGATTTTTCAGATACAGAAGGGCGGAAAATTCAACTATACTGATGACATTGCTTTAAATCCACAAATGAGAACCAGAAATAGAGACTTTCTATAAGAATATGAAAAGTTTGAAAATAATTTTCTAAGATTTTAAGTCTTATTCCAAACAAAGATAATATGCTCAATCTTTTATCTACATAACAAAAAAACTTTGTAAATCTGAATATAATTATTAAGAATAGATAGAAACACAGTTCTATCCCATGCTATTTAGGAGAATCACATACTAATTAATTTTCCTCATATTTAAAGTTACATTAAAATAATTTTTAGGAGTAACCTCCTTGGAAAATTGGCTACTATTGGGAATTATGATGCAAGTACGGACAGATTTCTTAGCAATAATATATTCAACTGGTGAATATTGTGCTCCTATTTGGAGAAATAACCTACACTAAATTTGGGTATATTCATTAATCATTATCATCAGAAATCTTATTGACACACCATTCAAATCTAATTCTTTATAATGGCTTTCTATTTTTTCACATATTCTTCCAGTAGATATAAAAAGTTGCCTAATAGAAAATGCATAAAAAATCTGTTAAATATAACCCAGACTTGCCAAAAGCTCAAGATATAATTTCAGTACTAACATTCATCTCAAATTAAAACACCTTTCTGGATATTCAATTAAAAATCTACAACTGAAGAATTACATTCTAAAAAATTGATTTCTTATGAAGTTCCAAATAAATTTCTTTTTCCAGAATCCAACAGTAAACCAAATGGATTTGATGTTTTTAGAGCTTATTGTTGTTGCACTCTTCAATTTTATAAATAAAATTTATTATCCATAACTTTTATAATGTGAACAAACACAAACCATCTTCAACTCAAAATCATTCTTACATGTAAAGTCTTTCACTTCAGAATGGGAACTTAAAAAGCATAAAACTTAATTATATGTATTTGGTATCTCCAGATAATTAAATAACTTTGCTAGTGTTATATCCACAATGTTATTCTCTTATATTTTATTTATAAAAATCACATTTTATTCAAATTTTCAAAATTTATGCTTTTATAGTAATGCATGAGTTTATTTTTCAAATTTCTTTATCTTTTAATCTAATATCTTGAAATTACAAAAACATTCTCCTTCCAAATCAGATAATCTTCATTTCAATTGGCAACTTTACAATCTCCAATAATTGGAAGCTATAACTTTTATTTGCTTGTTATAAGTGTTGCTTTATGCACTGTTTAATCAACAAGACATTTACATTCTTGAATGAAAAACAACTAAGATTATAATACCATACATACCACTAAAGAATTCAAAATGCAATCACTATATGTTAACAATATATATATATATATTGAATTATATATTTCTATGGATTGTTATTATAATAAAGAATAGAAATGACGAGATAATATCCATGTAAATAACCTTTAACCGTTTAACTTTTATTTCAACAAAAGACTCAAAATTTAATGAAAAAACTGATTGATCTTAGGAATAGTCAATTAGTAATAATTGATAATTTCTTGGTAACATCAAAGATTATTTCCATTTACAAGGATATTACTTCATTTCTGTTCTTTATTATATATATATGATCCATGCACATACACTGACACAAATATATAAAATGCATTTTGTCTTCAAAGCTATCAATCTTCTAAAAATGAAGATAGGATCTTTTCTTTGTTCTCAATCCAGAGATAAAAGCCAGTAAATTCCCCGTTAACCAGGGTATAATTGCTCTATTCATTTATATTTATTTACCATGTAAACATTCATGTGAGAATACCCGCTGTAAAATAAGATTATGTGAATTAGAAATTTGTCTGGTCAGTTCAAAGGATTACCTTTCAGATATAACAACTTTTTTTTTAAACCACTAAACATCACATGATCACTATCTCATGCTAGCACATAATTGTTATTAAATAATACTCTGATTGGCACAGGGTGGCACTACTGTATGGAGAGAGTTTTGCCTTGTTTAATAACTTTTTTTTAGTTACATAAATTATAGGTAAACAAATTTCTAATATGATATTTAAAGATATTTGTTCTTTATAAACAAAAATTAAAAGTATAAAATTTATTTAAAAAATTTTTTTTGTTTACTTTCACATTCATGTCTTTTTAATTTAGATTCTTAAGATTAAAATACAACCATGCAGAAATTATCAATAATTTGAAATTTTTATCAATAATTTGAAATAGATATTTTTTTCTTTAACAAAATTACTTCAGTAGAGTTAATTATATATTTATTTACTTTTTTAATATTTATTAATGCAATTAAATCTGATTTAATTATTTTCCATTTTTGAATAATACAGAAACATCAACTATTTTTTAATTTAAATTTTTTTATTTTTACATTCAACAGTTTTAATTTTAGTTTATCAGCCATTATCAATCTATAGAGATACAAAATTGAATTATATAAAAATAAAATAAATATTGACACGAGAACCATACACATAAAGAATAGATAAAGAAATAATCTATACACATACATAAATGAATATTTTCACAGGGGAAAAATATAAATCCATACACATGGGTACATCTGAAAACTGTGTTTACACACATAAAGATCACCACATAAACAATAATAATTAAAATGTCAGCTATTTAAAATAAAGCTAATTTGCAGCTTTAAAAAGTCCCATTACTCCAGTTTACAAGAGATTAGAATACATACTTGATTAAATGACATATTCAAAAACAAAACTATCTTATTTAAGCAAGTACATTATATATATATTCCAATCTGATTAGTTTGAAACAATTGATAATGTGAAGCTTGGAATATCTATTCATGCTGAAGCATTATTTTCCTATTCTTATCATTAAAGTTATCACTTATTATATATATTTATTAAGCATAAATATGTCAATGTGTAAAACAGAATAATTATATTTTTAAAATATTAATAGCTGACTGCGCTTTTGATGCACTACACTAGATTCATGGCAACCAACTATTAAAAAATAACATTTAATGACCAAAATTCCAGAGCATGCTCAGTTATACAATACTAAATCTTTGATTCATACATTATCAGAATTAGCAATATAGTAAAATTCTTCTTAAGTTTTCTTTTCCTATTCACTACATAATTTTCTAATGACAACAATAATGTCCAGAATTTTGATCATGATTAAATAAAAACAGAATTAATTTGAGAATGAGTTAAATTTTTTACACTGATAAGTATGTTGCCTTAAATGTATAGACAAACTAGCCTTAGTTTCATGATACTAATTGGGTGAACAATCAGGTTCTTTACACACACTAAAATGAATAATTTGATGCTTATCAATTTGATTTATTCTACGCTTATAATTTTTTATCAGTCTATTTAAAGACAGAGGAGATTTGAATCCAATATTAAAAGCTTTAAAAATAACATTCTTCAATTTCAAAAATATAAATTAGATATATAAGGCAAAAAAAAAAAAAATTAATCTTTAATTACCTTTTTTATAAAATAATTTTAAATGTTTATATAATAAACTTTCATTATAGTCCATGTTTACTAAATCTTTAATATAATTGTAAATATTTTTCTTAAATGCCTCAAATTTACATAAATAAAAATTACAGTATATAAAAAATATATATATATTGAAACAGTTACATCTATTTCACCTATTATCTTCGATAATAGTATATTTCGTTGCACTCAGATGGTGTGTATTTCTTAAATTTTTAAACACTTTGTGCTTATAATAAGCAGGGTATGTGCGTATATAATCGTCCTATTAATTATAAATATAAAAATTCAGTCTCAAATATTTATATACGAGCATATTCAGTTAGATTTGTTAAAACTGAAATAAACATAACTGTGTAATTAAAATTTATCTATATAGCAGCATAATAAGTTTAAAATTATAATATTACTTATTTTTCAATATTCGTTCTAAATAATTATTTTTTTAAGTCAGTATTCATTTTGAATAATTTTCAAGTCAGATAATTTTCAATTCTTTTGTTGCTTAAAATTACACAAGCAGAAAGTTTATCAGTTTTAACACTTCGTTCTAAAAATAAATCTTTGGCCAACATTTAACCTATTTAAAAATTATAACTAAGACCGATTATAATATTCAGTCAGGAATAAATCTATACAAATTGCTGTGACCATTCTCTTGAAAATATATCTTTTAACTATGATGTCAATTAAAACAATAGAGCCTTTTCAAGTCCAGATTTAGCTATACTAAATATTTTACTAACTGGATATTTGGTTAAAGGCTAGTTCAAACCAGTCATCAGGTGATGTGGCATGACTCAAAGTAGGAGGTAACTACTGTCAAAAATATAGTATAAAAAGGGGCCTAAATAGCCATCAAGGTCCTCTTCCATCCATCCATCATCATCCGTCTTTATTTTTCCTGTTGCTGTCAAAATTGTGTTATTGCTGCCAAAATTATTTCTGAAGACCAGAGCTGAAAGTTAAATAAGAAAACTGTTCCTGCCGTTTTAGAAAGCTGAATCTTAGAAAACCATCATCCAAGCTGCTCCAAAGATGACCGTTGGCTAGAAGACAAAGAGACAGCTGTTTGCTCTTCCACGAGCGGCTACCGATGAGAGAAAACCTCCACCATGCCCAGCACAGTAAGAAAGAAGCTGTACCTGAGAGTTCCTGACCAGAGAAATGGGGAAAGCTGCCACAGAAATAAATTTGCAAAACTGCATCCAGACTAAAACCAAAGAGAAGCCCAGCCTGACTGAATAGAGAGAGAAGCATATTGAACAATGCCTTAAAGACTTTGCCGATAAATCTTTTCTGCCAAATATTAAATTTCATAACTAAACGTATTCTAAATGAAAGCTAGCTAACTAATAAATCCCTTAATTAATTATATTTTCTAAATGTTCAACTAAAATGTTTATCTTAAATTTATTTAAATCTTAGAGCACTCTCAAAATTCTTGCTTGATCATTAATAATTTTAAATAATCCTAAACACCTAGTTTCTATAAAACCATACAACAAATTCATATTTCTAAATTATCATCTTATTGATCGTTTTATGCAATTTATTCTTATGCCATCTATCTTTAGTTTTAAGTTCATGTTTATTGATTTATGCTGTGTTTATCAGAACGGAGTCTGGTGTGTTAATAAATTATCGGGGGGAAGGGGAGTGAGTAATCACTTTTATTATATCAGATTATTGCGATATAAAGAATATAGCCAAGACTCCTTTCTGAAATAAAACTATTATTTATGCTAGAGTGAATTGGTATTTATAATGCCCGAACAAGTTATTTAAAACACATCTTTGTTAAAGTTATTCAAAATGAAAATCTGTTGCTAAAGTTATTTAAATGTATATTTAGCATATATTATTTAAAACACATTTTTTTCTCAAGTTATTTAAAATGAAAATGTTTTGCTAAAGTTAGTTAAAACGAATATATTGCGTATATTATTTAAAATGCAGATTTTGCCCAGG
This sequence comes from Epiperipatus broadwayi, assembly GCA_028023455.1. Lineage (NCBI taxonomy): Eukaryota > Metazoa > Onychophora > Udeonychophora > Euonychophora > Peripatidae > Epiperipatus > Epiperipatus broadwayi. The sequence goes on along the minus strand of JAQFVV010006259.1, from coordinate 1,458,437 downwards.
TTATTTAAGAATTATATTTGCGTGATTTAAAATATGTATTTTGCCAGTTATTTAAACAGTATATTTTACGCAAGCTATTTAAAATTTAGGTTTGCATTCATTATTTAAAACACATTTTGCATTATTAGTAAGGTCTATTTGGACGAGTTATTTAAGATGAGTAATTTATTTAAAAAATCAATATTTTGCGTGAGCTATTTTATAACCCATATTATAGATTATTTAAAAATCAGTTTGATATTAGATGTAGTTTATACTACATATAACTAATGTTCCCAGTTCTAAAAAATCTTAAGTTTGCTATAACTTCGTTTAATTAGAGAATAAGTAGCTATGCAGAAAAACCTTAAATCAGATTCTCATTATCGCCTTTATCATATAATTTAATAAGCTCATTTATGAACTGACCGATGGGAGTAGCCCTGAAGAAGCTAAGATTTGGCGTAGTTAATTTATAAAATATTAATTTAGCATTGCAAATGTATTGCTAATTTGCATAAATATGCATATCTACTTGCTAGGTCTATAATGGCCCACCTCAAGATTGTTCCACTTCAAGTCATGCCTCGAAAGTTTAGGCAACTGTGACATTTCTTCGTATTTCATCAAGTCACGCCTCGAAAGTTTAGGCAAATGTGACAGTTATTCATATTTAACGGAACCAAAGCATTTCCAAAGGGCTCATAAGCCGCTCTTCTGTTCACTTAATAAAAGGGCCTTTTCCATTATAGCAAACAGATCAGTTAGGGGAACCGTTTACTAGGTAATAAACCTCAATTAAGAATGCATTCGAGGCGCATTATTCAGATACTATAGTTTATAACGCACTAGAATCTGACGTTCAACTGCCACTACATCTCAGTTCAGTTTCCCTAGAAAGTAACTTCGGCTTTGATCCGATCTAGAATCTGAGTTAATGTGTTTATCTGTCTAACAATTATTTATCACGCAAATGTCTCTATAATATGATTTTAAATATATTTATAATATAATTTTAAACGTAGTAATAATGATATAATCTTAAATTTAATAATAATGATATAATCTTAAATTTAGTAATAATGATATAATCTTAAACTTAATAATATAATCTCTATCATTTATCAATAAATCAATCACTCTGGCTATAACTGATTTCCACTATATAAAACATAGCGTGAATTAGGACATGAAAGATGACATAAGCTTATTAAAAAGTCATATGCTTTGTGATATTATTTTATAACCCTGAGAATCCACTCATTGCTTTGTAATATTATTTTATAACCCTGAGAATCCACTCATTGCTTTGTAATATTATTTTATAACCCTGAGAATCCACTCACGGCTTTGTGATATTATTTTATAACCCTGAGAATCCACTCATGGCTTTGTAATATTATTTTATAACCTTGAGAATCTACTCATTGCTTTGTGATATTATTTATAACCCTGAGATACTCACCTGCGTGTGAGCCAGCTATGCACAATTTACTATGCTTTAGTACTTAATTAAATGTTATATTAAATTTATGAAATATAAATTTGTCTCAGTCTCATTACTTGCTCATTATCTTATGAATCACTAGTTAAGTTATCTAATATAATATGTAATAGGGAGGAATGTCTCATGTTTTACTGCTTTGCTATTTCTGGAACGTGATCAAAGAGATATCGAGTGTAACCTCAGGCATGTCATTCGCGATGGGTTAACTTGGAAGCACGAGTGAGAGAGTTGAGGTATGATCAGACGTAGGGTAGTACTATCCCAACTTGGTCAGCTTTTGGTTCTCTGGCTTGGACTCTCAGTCTGTTGAGCAAATGTACAAACCTGACCGTTACAATATCCTGAAAGCTTATATGTTAATGCAATACAGGATAAAGGGTGTACTCACCCATTTACATTTAAAGACTTTACACTCATTTTGTAACCAAATTCATTATAATTTCTGGATATACATACATCGAAATATTTTAAACAATGCTCACTTTCATACTCAATTGTTCACTGTAAAAGCTGAATTCTCATTCATTCAAACATTTAAAGCATATTTTAAATTAAAGTTCTTGGACTGTATACAAATCTTCTAGATATAATATTAATTTTGTTTTAGATTATTTCTAAAGTTTTTAACAATGTATTCAAATCCTATCTGTCTTTAATTAAATTGATAAATAATATTAAGGATAGACTAAATCAAATTGATAAGCATCAAATTGTATATTCTATGAAGGCAGCACATTTAACAGTATAAAAATATCACAACCTAATTCTCAATTTAATTCTGTTTTCTTCAATCACAAACAATATTTTGGACACAATTATTATCTTCAGAAAATTATGCAGTTAATCAAACGATGGCAAAATCAAGGAGGCTTGGTATATTGTTGATTCTAATAACATTACAAATCAAAGATTTAATATTATACAAATGAAGATGCTGTGTAATTTTTGAAATGTCTTCATTATTTTTAAAAATTGGTTGCTATGAGCTTGGTGCACTGCACCAAAGCATGCAGAGCTAATAATATTTTAAAAGATATCTACTCTAAAATACTGACATATGCATGTTTTATTGCTTATAATTTAAATACAAAGTTTATTTTATATATATATAATAACAAATCTTAGAAATATTTTTATTTTAATTTATAAATATTATAATATTTTACTTCAGAATACAGAAAACATACAATAGTATTATATTTAATAAAGATTAAAAAAGTTAAAATTGAAATAAACTTTAGACTTGACGTTTAGATTTATCTATTAACTAGTTTTTATTAATTTATTATTTAATATCAATTTGTTATTTACAAATATTAAATATTAACTTTTTTTTACATTCATCATACACAATCAGTTTATAATACATCAAAATTATTTAAGGCTTATGAAAAAGCAAGAAAATATAAAAAAATAAACATTATAAACACTATCAGTTTGGGATTGATTATCATTAACATATATTACAATGACAAAGAGACTCATAACATTCAAAAAAGAAACATTTAGAAACAAAAGGTGATTGTTTAAACTAAAGTAAAAAAATATGTAGTCATCATATTTCTAATACCATGTATGCCTTAAATATAAATGTTTGTTAACAACTATTTTTTATAAATATATTTGGATGTGTTGTTGCATTATAATGTTTAAACATTATATTTGTATACATACGTAAGTGACCAAACACCCCCAATTCACCAGGATAGTCTTACTTAATCTCTCTAACTGCTTGTATCTTATTTTTATATGAAATAATTATTTTTAACTACTAGTCTTAGATTTGCAGAAATTCATTAATGATAAATATATAGTATTAATGACAAATATGTAGTAAAGTGCCACATGAAACAGAGTCAGAACAACTGTTTACCATGCTTACAATCTAGAGTTTAAAGTTAGGCCAACTAAAATCCTTTTCAAAAGATTTATGATTTTTCTTTAAGAAAGCTGACCCATAGCAATCAAATTAATAATGGTCAGTAAATTAATTATCTTCATACCTTATCTAGAACCAAAATAATGAAGGAAAAGCATTCAAACTCTCACCACCCAGAAAATATGGCTAACCATTGCCTTTACTTCACTGTCTATACGAGATACTGATGGAGAGGTCTTTGCTTCGCAGTGGAATATTTATTAAAAAGGCCATTTTACTTTTATCTATAAACATAAAATAAAATTTAATAACTTATACTGCAATAGCTAAATTATACATGCGTGTGTATTTTGATATTAACACAAATATTAGAGTTTTACAAATATATATTTTCTAACACATGGTTGAATGTTTATATATATAAAATAGACAACTGCAGGACCAAAACTTCAGCATCTGTTAGCAAATAAACAATGGGGAAGACAATATGCTGATTAAATCATTAGATAATAGTTTATTTATGATCTAATTAAAAATAAATAGGTATCATCTGCTGATTAATAATTGGCTAGGTAAGTTCACTTTGGGCTAGCAATATAAAAAAATTGTCAAGTTCCCTTCAGATTGAAACATGAGTTGCAGACATATCAGGTGAATCATTACACCACAAGATAATACAAAGCAAAGGTTCTAGTATAAGGAACAAACAATAACTACAGATTTTTTTTCTTTTTATTCTTCAACAAAAAATATCTAGTTATTCAATTTTTAAAAATACTAGACAGTAAGATGAATTTGCTAATAAACTGGTGGTTATACAAACAAATTCTAAGCATATACAAAATCTGTTTTCTATGTAGCTCAATTCTGGATTTGAATCTCAAATTACAGATATAGCAATACTTAAAACAACAAAAGCCTTATATATATGTGTGTGTGTGTGAGTATCATCAAAAATGGGGGGAAAAATATTATGCTATTTTTTCATATATTTTTAAATAAATCACAATATTATATAAAATATCATTCACCATCAATAGTATTTTGTCCTATAGACAGGTTCAGAGAGTAATGTCATCATTTCATTTTCTTCATTGCCTAACTCTTCAATTCCACGTAACCCTTCATATCTCTTATAACATTCAACAATGTCAATCTTTTCCATTCTTTCTTCTTGCTTCCACTCACCATTCCCTCCAAAACATCTTTCATTAAACTAATACATTTTCAATCCAGTTTCTCTTTCTCCTTCTGATTTCTTCAATCAATTTTCTTTGTTTCATTTACCCTTTTCAAAACTTCTTCATTTGTTATTTTATTCATCCAACTGATTTTTTTTCTATGCTTCTCCATGCCCATATCTTACTTCTAATCTGTTCCTAATTTTATTATTCATTTTATATTATATTGTGTGATTTATTAAAAAAATTCTGAGTTTTGCAATAAATAGATAACAAAATTTACAATTAAAATATTACATTCAAATATAATTTTTTTCTTTGATGCACTTTTATAAGAGATTTAAAATAGATGCACAATAAATAGGATCATTTAATTTGTCATAATATTCAAAAGTATGTAATTTTTATACATTTGTAAACAAATTTACAAAACTTTCATGAAAAAAAAAGACTTTATTTAATGAGCAGTAATCAATACCAACAATAATACAAATGTCTTTCTCGTAGCCTTTTAAAAGCAGTTATTTTCTTCTATTCGAGAGCCATCTATTGTAATCCACAGAAATTAATGGACCCCAGATGATATAGCGCTATAAAAATTCCTATTTCCAGACCAGCTTCTCAGCCTTGTCTCAGTAAGGTAAGCTATTACTCACAGTTGAAACTAATATTTTTCTTTATATTATTCAAGCTAATATTCTGAAATTTTTTAAAAAAAGAAGAAAACCTAAAGATTTTAAACTCAGGCGAACTCACTTTTATAGTTATTGATATCTAACATCAGACCAGTTTTACATGAATTAAGTTCTAGGATACCTATAGGTTCGTCTACTCTTTGGCTAAAAAAGTTAATATCAATATTTTTGACTTTCTCAGATGCTTTCAATTATCTTCAACCTATTCTAAAACCATTTATCTTAAATTTGAGTAATCAATGGACACCAGGTAATATACTGCTATAAAATCCACATTTCCAAACTAATTTCTAAAATTTTGCCTTCATCAAGTAAAGATTAGAATTCAAAGTTAAAATGAATGCACTTTGCATTTATACTATTAAAACAGGAAAAACTCTCCATACAATAGTACCACTCAATGCAAGCCAGAGTAGTCAATGGGTGCCAGAAGGCTTGTGCATAAAATCCCTATCTAGTGCCTATTCATCCAATATCCCCAGACTAGTTTCTAGTTTGTGGCTTTCATCAGTGAGTGGCATTACTGTATGGAGAGTTTTGCCTGCTTTAATAACAGTTATGAGCAAGCATAAGAAATGGTGACCATGTGATATTTAGTCATTTATACTATTCAAACTATTATTCAGAATTTTTAAAAAAGCCATAAACTTTTAAATCTCTTGCATAGTTATGTAGATTTGATTAGAATTGAAACCTAATATTCACTGATGAAAGTAAAAGCTAGAAACTGGTCTGGATACTTTATAATATTAGATTATCTATCTCCATTAAGTACTCATATTTACAGAGAAGCAGAGTAAAGTGAAGATAAATGCTCTTGGAAGCATATAGTAGGCATACAAGAAGATTGTATGACATTGCTGTTATCATCTACCTCTAGGCAAAGGATAGAAGAAAAACAAATTTATCATAGAATTGAGATCTATAAAACATATACACATTTGTTTTGTTTTTTTGAGGTTTGTAAAACAAGAACAAACAAACCTAGTGTTAGATCTATATAACTGTGCAAATGAGTTAGCTTAAGTTTAAATAAAGTGAGTTTTTTTTTAAAATTTCTAGGATATTAGCTTTTAATTCAAATTTTCACCGACGTCAATAAAGACTAGAAATCAGCTCAGACATGGGGATTTTAAAACATTATGCCATCTGACTTCCAATGATTATTCAGGTTTACAATAAGGTGGAGATATTTGCTTTTAGTACTCAAAATTGTCTTATATGATCAAACTTTAACTTTCAGTAAAAGCATAAATTGATTAGCAATATTAATCAAGAGCTTTAAAGAAAGGCTGAAAAACATTCTCAGAAGTTAATTTTAATAAAAAGATTTATTGTTAAAAACAACAACAAACTAATATAAAAATTCTTATTTACAATTGTTAAAAAATCATTTTAGAAGTAACTCAGATTTGGAATAAGTTTACAAAAGGTAAAGACTGTATTTTAATAATCAAAAAGCTTGAGATTAAACTTTTTATTTAAATAAATAAAACTTAAAAAAATTATTAAAGTTAATCTTTTCTTTGAGTGATCATATTTACAGCTATGTATCACATTAAAAACATTTTTATAAAGATGTGTTGTGTTACTTCTTTTATCAAAATTTATCTGTAATTTAAAAAAAAAAAATGTATATTTTTTTATAATAATAATTCTTAAGCACTCGTTGACTTAGAGTTCTGATAAAAAGGCATAATAAATAAACATAAACTTAATAAATGCACTGAGCCAACTTTCAGCAAAACACTGCCAGAATCATAGTACTGAGTAAAGTGATGCAGTACAGGTAAGCTTATATAATTGATGTGATGTAATATATAGAGGCACAATTTGCAAAAAAGACAAGTAGCTATTTCATTTTCCGGATAATAGAACACAAAATCCTTTTTGTTGATGGAATGTGGATCCTTTGCAATTGTCCAATCCTCTTTGTATTTTATTTTCTTATCATCTCTTTCAGAGCAAATTGTTCTAACATTGGATGGAAAAAATGTGTAACCCACGGTGCATTCATGATCCAGAAAGATCAATCTGTATTCAGTCTTTTATTTATCCCTAATGTACAAATATTAATAATAATAAAACTGTTCCATAAAACTTCATCATAGTTTTATATATTTTTATTTTCGTCCACCTACTATTAACACGATCTCCTTTAATACTGTTTTTACTTAATGCTCAAATTTTTAAAAAGTACTTTAAGCCTAATTAAAATATAATGTATTTTACTTTCTCTAATTACACAAAAATGTAAATATTATTAAATATGATGAAGAAGTCAGTATTAAAATATGACCTTAAAATAATTTATTACTATTAAGTTCAAAAATAGCAATTGCTGAATTCTAAAATTTTATTAAATGTACAGAAATTTTAACACTTCTTTTTATTTTTTTTTGGATAGCATAGAAGCCATGTATAATTGTTAATTGTTTTCCTCCCACACAATGAATCAAAATAGAGTATCAATTTTATTTTAATGTTATGGTTATGCTATGATGATTAGATGTAAATTTTAATGATTGTTATAAATAATGCATCCATAGCATATTTAATCTTGTATAGTGTAAAAATGTGTGTCTCATTACATAGTAATGAGAAAAGTTAATCTAAATTGTATATACCATAAAAAAACCTATTTACATATTATTTGTCGCTTTTTATCTTTGCTTAGAGACTCAATAAATATCTTATAGTTTTCCTTTTATTTGAGATAAAAGTTATTATTATTATTATTATTATTATTACTACTACTACTACTACTATTATTATTATTATCAGTATTATTATTAGTAGTATTATTATTATTGTTGTTATTATTATTGTTGTTATTATATATTTGTAACATTGTAGATTAAAATAAATGTTCATTGTTTATAAATAAAGCCTACTTGTTCAAGTTTCAGTCTTTACTGATTAAGTCAGTTTCAATATGCAGATAATGGGGGAAAAGAGGACATGTTTCTGTTTGGTTTTCTTTTTATTTACCATATGTATTTGCATATCATTCAAATATGGAAAGACAAAACTATACTTTATATATCATTATCTATTTTTATGATGTATTTAGTTACAACAATTTCCATCATCTAATTACAAGTATTGAATATCTTTAGACAAATTTAACTTTATTTAAATATTCCAAATACATTCAACTGTTATTATAGCACATCAAACAGGGTAGTATGTGCACAATGTTTCGAGAGGTATTATTCTCCCCTCTTCTTCAGGTGTAGCTGGCCTGACCAGTGACAGTACTAGCATGGGATTCAAACCTGGACCGTTAGATTCTTGAATTTTAAGGTAACGCTCTAACCAACTGATCCATCCTGCCAAAGGTAAGTCATTAAAAATATCATATACTTATTTATAAGGTTTCTCCTGATTTCTTCACTTTTTCCTAAGAACAAAGTTGATTACTGGTTTCCATACCTAGTGTGACTATACATAATGTAGGGAAACCACTCATCAACTTTGCTCTTAGGAAAGAGTGGAGAAATCAGGAGGAACCTCATAGGTAAGTATATGAAATTTCTATTGATTGTTATTTTTGGCAGCATGGCTCAGTTGGTTAGAGCGTTACTTTAACCTTTCCGTAGTGCAGCCTAGGCTCAAACATTTCAGCATTTTCTGATGTTTTTCTTTGTCTCACACATCAACGTAAAATATATGATTAAATGATTATTACTTATCATAAAATAATAAATTTGACTTCATTTGATAAATATTTTTGTTTAAAATTGAAATAAATTTTAAATGTTTATATTTTGTTTCTATAAATATTAAAAAAATGAGATCGTAATCAAAACAAAAAGATTACACGTCATCATTTCAGAAAGATTATTTTCAGTTTACAAAATCAATGAAATCTTTCTTATTTTTGCTTATTTTTAAAAATGTGAACAAAAATTTATTTATTTCTCTTATATCTAATGAATTATGCTTTAAAAGTTTAAAATTTTTGAATATTTATTGCAAAATTGCGATATTTTCATACTCGTAAGTAAAAGTAGATTGCTTATGTGGCAGCTAAGCTTCTAAATTGCTTAAGGCCATATTCATGTTAGCTGCTAATATAACATTACATTTTTGAAAATAAAGTATTTCCAGTAAAAATAAGGGTAAAAGCCTGAAATCTGGGCAAAGCCGCTTGGAGCGTTGATGCTAGACAAAATCAATGAAATATAAGGTTACCGGGCCGCCGCAACTTCTTTCTTTTTTTATGCAACAAGGTTTTTTTTTTTTTTTCTAATATTGATTAAATGAATAATTTTTCTTTCATTTAGAACATGATTTCTTTATTATTAAACAAATTTTGATATTCATTTTCGTTATTTTTTGTGGGTTTTTTTGTTGGAACCTGATATTTTTTCAACAAATTTTGCTAATTGTATTTTTTTTCTTTTTATCATTTGAAAACTTGGGACCGTTTCACGACGTCAAAAAAATTTGTTTGAATCCCACCGCCGAAAAAATAGAATACAATTATTTGCGACTTGTTTAGAACTTAATTCTACCTTTCTTTTATTTTATTTTGTCTTGACTAAATGGTTTTTCTTATTATTATTATTAATTTTACTTTTTTTTAAAAACACAACTTATTATCACTTTGATTTAGATTATGTTTGAATTAGCCTTTTTTTATTGGCTACTACAAGAAACAGCTTTTTGAGTGGGGGAGGGGGGTAATTCGTACTGTTTATTATTAACAAAAAGGCAACAACAATAGTCAATTATTTTAACAGCGCTGAAAAAAGAGAAGAATCAACTTTGGGACTTGTTTCGAATTTTGATTTCTTTTTGGTGGTTGACGTAATTGTTTTTAATATTAAATCCAAATTTACTTTTGTGTTTTTGCCGATTCAATAATTATTTTCAAACACCCACCCACACTCAGAAAAAGAATTGTAACCAAAAAGTCAAGTATTTAACCTTTTTTTTATTTTTTTGAAACAACTTTTTCTCACTTTTTACTTTGATTTCGATTTTGTTCGAATTACCTTTTTTTTTTTTCTTAGACTTCTGCAATAAACTGCTTTTGGGGGTGGGGTGTATTTCGTAATTTGTTATTCTTAACAAAAAGTCAACCAAAGTCGTCATTTATTTTAACCCCGCTGCAAAAAATTGAATCCAAATACTTGTCAATTTCGAATGAAATAAAAAACAAAAAAAAAAGACACAAACTTTGGACTTTTTAAAATTATTTATTCGATTTTATTGCTGTAATAAAAAGTGGACATTACGTGTGCCTGACAAAATAAAAAAAAAACCACAATTTCACACACTTTCTATACTCGGCAATTTATCTGAAGAAAAGTTTCAAAATTGCACGTTCGTCTCAGATCTTCTAGTGGTCTCGAATATTTTCCCCACCATGCTGAAACATGACTTAGCGCGTGAGCTTTGGCGAAGCCTGTTCGAAAATACACTTTGCCAATTTTTTTTACATATTAACCTTTTTTTCAGGAAGGGTGGGGACCATATGACAATTCTTCATAATTAACAACATTTTTAAAATCGAAATGACCTTACTCTATTATGGAGATTTGAAAAAGTCGTACCGCCTTGAAATTTAAACACCCTCAAGCAATACGGTAATCAGCTATGAAAAGAACGAATACGCATAAATAGCTATGAAGCACAAAACAGGCAGTAATATTTTTGTGCGATGTCATGTAAAGCAGCCTAGCTCAATGGGTTAATACAATACATAAATGTTGTATTAGCCTGTAAGGCCGCGGCCGCCAAAACGTTATGTGTTTTGACACATAAACAATGCCCCAAGCGGCCGTGCCTGGATTTCAGGCTTTTACCAAAATAAGTTATTAATAATTTATATTTCTTGATATTTAATCAATAAAGTGTAAATTATTGTAAAAAAAATATCTAAAACTATATTAAATTAGCAAATAACACATTTTTAGTCATTGGGACTATTTTCTTTAAATAATGTATTAATATCCTGAACATTTTACCGCCTGGCCTTGGAATAAAGGCTGAACATGTCAGAATGGGGTTTATGTCTATTGTAAAGCATTTTTTTAAAATTTCCCGCCAAATATCGTAATTTTTTGAACAAAATTTTTATATAATAAAATATACAAAAAAATATGCATTTTAACATATAATACTTGCGAAAAAATTCACCAGGGGCGAATTGGCCAAAACATGTAAAATAGAGGACTAAAATTATGAAAGATTAAAATTTAATATTCAAGAATCTAAGGATTCAGGTTCGAATCCCATGCTGGTACTGTCACTGATCAGGCCAGCTTCACCTGAAGAACAGGAGGAGAAGAATGCCTCTCAAAACACTGTGCATATACTAACCTGTTTGATGTGCTATTACTAACAGTTGAATGTATTTGGAATATTTAAATAAAGTTAAATTTTTCTCAAGATATTTAATACTCGTAATTAGATGATGGAAATAGTCCAAAACAAAAATACAACTAAAACACCATAATCACAAATCTTCAGGAAAACATGAATGTAATTGATTCTATATATATATTAGATGTTTATTTACTTTAAATATCTCTTAATTTAACAATGAGATTATTCATGTTATGTTGCGATATATATTTAAATATATTAGAGATGATCATATTTTGATATTTATTTTTAGCAATGAGAGATGGTTATTTTGATAAATATTTAATTAATACTTTGCAAAAAATCACATCAATATTCTAAATTTTCTGTTACAATATACGGAGATGCTTAAATGAGTCTCAAAATTGTTTTATGTTAATTTTTAATTATTTTTTATTTCACTTAACATTCAATTGTAAACTATTTAATTTTGGTTAACTAAGATTTAATAGATGTAATATTAAATAATAGAGATATGCATTTTGTAATTATTTTTCTATTATCTTTTGATAAAATTTTATAAAATTCAAAAAGAACGATGCTTAATCTGAATAAACTGGTTTTAAATCTATTTAAAGATAATGAATTTGAGAAATATGCAATTTACTTGTACTGGGCATTGTCATAAAGGAATTTATTAATGTAAATTAATTAGATTAGAATTCAATAATTATAGTACAAAAATGTTGGCTTATCTGAAACTACTTTGGGAAATTGTTGCCGAGGAGAAGATTCTAGAAATTAAAAAAAAAAACAATGGTAGAAATCCTATAAAAGCTTCCGGAGTGTTATTAAAAATGAATTCTGTACATCAAAGGATAAAGATACCGCTAACCTGTTTTAGTTTGTAAAGACAGTTTTGAAATCCATGGCCTTGTTATTTTAAGCGCTGTAAATAAATTCAGCAAAGATGCTCCAGAAATGGACTACAGCATTCTTAATAGCCAGTATAAACTGCTAAGCTTTTAATACTGAACTTCTCTTTTCAGGTAATACTCTCAGCACTCACGTAAAGCCAACTCCTCAGTGAACTAACTGCCTGCACTGACCAGATACCACCTCTGCAATGGACAAATCTCAATGGATCCCAATAAGAATCACGAATAATCCAAAAAGAATACAAACTCATTTAGAACTTATATAGAATAAAAATGTTTGCTAGTCTTCATGGACTTACCATAAATTAATGTGAACTTTTATCACAATTCAGTATCCATAAATAATATTACTTATTATTTATTTTCGAATTCTATACCGTATTACTAATGTTTAGAGTTTTTAATTTTTTGTAACCGATTATATAAGCCATATTTCTATTAAATAAGAAATTTTTTATTTTATGGAAAATAATATAATGAAGTACGAATGAGATAAACCTTCCTGTTATAAAAATGCAAATCAAAGTCATTCTGGAAAATAGGTCAAATATTAATTTTTAATAGGTGGAGGAGGGGGAAATTGTATTTATAATAAATAAAAAAAATATTTTATAATAAACACTTTTATTTACTGTGTACTAAAAAGCCACAAAATAATATTTAACTTGATATAAAAGGGTGGTGAACCCAGAATTTATTTAATTCAATCACTTTAAAAAGAAATGATTAAATGAAATAATTTCTCAATACCCCATACTTTTATTTCAAGCAAAATATAAAAACTCTAATTGTGTTTGAAAAAATTAATTATTTTTTGGCTTTTTAGTGTATAGTAAATAATAGTTTATTATAAAATATTTTTTATATATACTTAATTCTCTTTTTACCTGATAGATCGGTTCCTGAAAATTGTGTAAAAAAATATATTGTATATATGGAAAATAAGGAGATTGGTTCCAGATGTAAGAAATCAACAAAAATAATTAAATAAACCATACAAAAAATTTCACCAGCGATGTTATATTTTTTGCATGCTATCAGATTTCACTTCATAAACATTGCACATAAATAAAAACGAATTACAGAAACATAAATTTCAATTAAAAAATAAAAAAATGTAAAAGAATCAATGAACATGAAAATTAGGTAGAATTTGTAGTTTGAGTCATACATAATAAGATTTTATTTCCTCTCACTCTCTGACAATAAACACATACTTTTGCACATGTCTGGAATACCAATGCTATCACTAAAACTTGCAGCATCACTACATTCACTAATAATGCTTTGGTCATTTGAGTTCTTCTTCCATTGATGAAGTTCTCTTTGTAAACTCCTGACAACACTAACAATAACATCCTGTGTTGCTTATGTTATATTTTTTACGAATGAATTCACTAATTAATGGCTGCGTTCACATAGTGACTAGGTCTTCATTGAAACTTTGAAGTTTGTTCCTCATTAGAATCATACTTGACAAAATGATTACCTGATTGGTTAGCAAGATCAAGACCTTCTTTAATTAAATTAGCATTTAACACTAGATCATAATCTTTACTATCACTGCTTTCTTTAGGATCAGGAATTCTAAGAACAATCTCTATAATTTCTTCCTCACTTAAAGCTTTATCAACTAACAATTCATTGATATCTTCAGATGACATGTCATCGAGTCCTTCAGTCATATTAGTGACAACACGATCATTGCTTTTCATACATTCTAGCCAAATAACTTTTCAACATCCATTCAAAGTTGAAGAATCTTAATTCAGGTAATGTTAATTCAATTTGATTCACACAATCCAGAATTGAAAATTTCTTCCACACATCTATGACACTAAATGTTTTATCATTCAATTTGACCAAAATGTATCAAAATGTTTGTTTTACATAATAAATTTTAAATGTTGCAGTAATTCCTTGGCCTATTGGTTAAATCAAGGATATGGTATTAGGCAGCAAAAAACAAAATAGTACATATGGGTTTTGCAAGATCAGATGGCTGTGGACATTATTTAAAATCAATAGAATTTTAAATTCTAGATCATTGGCATTCATATATGGCCTAACTTCTTGAATAAAATATTTGTTGAACCATTCCATAAAAATTTCAGTGACGACCCAAACCTTTTTATTTGCTAACCAGTGAATTGGCAATTTATTCAAATCTACATCTTTCATTAAATGTGGTCTTTGGGCTTGATTAACAAACAGAGGCTTCAATATTCAATCTTTTGAAGCATTGGAATAAAATACCAAAGTGATACAATCATTTGCTATCTGCGGATGCAGTTTCACATTTTATTTTAATGTTGTGAAGTGCATGTCTTTCAAAAAACTTTGTTATCCATCCTATACTTTCTAAAAAGTTACATACTTTGTTTAACTCAGATGAAGTGCTTGATTCAATTTCTTTAATTTGTTTGTAAATTTTTAATGCAGTTTTCTTGATGGCATTTCCATCTACTAGCACTCTTTTTTCTAACATTTCTTTTATCTACATTACTAAGGCTTTTTTTTATTTTCTCCTTTACAATATCGCTTGTGTAAAATCATGACTTAGCACTCAATTTAGTTCCAGAATATAGACTTTCTAATAGCAGCATCATTACCTCTAATAGTTCTTATAGCATTTTCGTGTAAATAAAATGCTCCTTCTTTGGTTGTAAGACTAAAATTTGAATTTCAGTGATCAAAGAAATCACTTTCCTCATCTTTTTTGTAGATATATTATTTGACATTATATGAAGCCACAGAAAAATATTTCAGATTTAATTAACAAAACATAAATGCACCCAATGTATAACTTATCATCTATTGATTTTTGACAAAATTAATAAATTAAATTTTTTAACATCAACACCGACACACAACACTTTTTTTTTTTAAAAACCTAATGTCAAAATGCAAACAAAGCATCAATACGAAAAAAGTACTTCCCCTTTCAAAACAAAACATCAAAAATGTTACAATGCAGACAAATAAATTTCCCCATTTGCAAGAATACTGTCAAAAAGTAGATTTTTATTTTAAAATAATGGGAAATAAGAGATGAAACATTTTTTAAAAATTAGATGATAATAACAAACCTATATATTTTTTTAAACTCATGTTATTTCAAAATCGTGCAAAAAAATTTGTGTAAAAAGAGAATTAGGTGTATATTATTAATTTTTTAATATTCAGATATTTTTGTAATTATTCTTATTTAAAATGAAAAATAAAATAGAGTATCTATAACATTTTAAAGGAAATTCATGGTTCATTAAATATTGCTCCAATATTATTTTGTTTATGACAGAAATGTTTTTAAAAAATACATTTTATAATCAAGAGAAAATAAAATTTCATCTATTTTAAAAGAAGCAACTTTTACAATCAATTTTAATTGTTTGTTTATACCTTTTATTGTAACCTTTTTTTAAAAAAAGAAATAAAAGCAAAAATATACCATTCTCTTCAATGAAAACTTAGATATCAACATGTTCAAAATTTGATTTAATAGCCACTCTACAATAAACAAACCATGGGACCAAGCTGAAATATTTCATTGTCATTGCTTTCTAACATATGTGCAAAATGTTAAAGAAATTCATCTGATAGAAACCCATTAAATCTTCATTACAAAATTTATACTAAATAAATAAACAGAGTTTCTAACTTAAATAAAAGTGTTTAAAAATTCTTGCCAATGATTTTTAGATATAATGTAAATGTATTTAGTACAGACACAATTCTATACAAACATTTTTAAATATAGCAATATAAATATTATTTTTAGTTTAATTTTAAATAAACCCCAAACTTTGATCTGACAGGAAAGATAACATCTTTCTCTACATCAGCGATTTAGTAAAAGCAGGTTTGAAATATAAGACAATTATTAACAAAATTAAACAATTTCACAAGAAAATTACAGACAATAATAGAGATCTAAACCTTCCTCACATCACTCGCTTACATTCCTAAAATTTCTTATCGGTTAATTAAATCTTTATCTAACAAATTCAGAATCAGCTCTCGGACACCCTCCTGCACTAACTATCTTATAAACAATTCTAAAGACAAAGTGGATCTCAGTCAAACCTCCCCAGGTCATTCACAGCATCTCATGACCTCAGCCTGAATGCCGTGCCATTTACTACGGTGAAACAGAGCCATCCAACATAGATACACATATAAAAGAGCACAGAAGAATAATGATAAATTCTTCAATATTCTTAGAGCACTCAAAAAAGACCGGTCACATATTTGAACCCTCCAATCCTATAGTATGCATTGAGAAAAATGACTGCAAACATATCACTAGCAACAATAACTCTATTAACAGACGTGACACTTGCTTTGATATTTCCAAGTGTTGGACCAATTAAACAATTTACATATAATTTGCATATCACCACCTACATCCTACTCCATATTATGTTTTGTTATAGCTATGAATATGAAGCAATACGCTTCGAAAGCGCTCAGCTGTCACTTATATATTGATTTATACAAGTATTTAATATAGCATCTCCCTGCCAGCGCCTCAACACACTTCTAATTTTGTTAAATCATGATAATAAATTGCTCAAGATAACAAAAGCTTTTTATTTAAAATAAATCAATACAGCTAAAAAAAAAAAAAAAACAACTATTGGGACTTTCCTGAAAGTAAAAGGGATAAATGGTCACTGTTTATTTTGTGTGTTTGTAGAAACATAAATATTATATATATTTTCACAAAGTGTAAGTAATAACAGCAGATAGACTAGTGCAGTTAGAGAAAAAGACATTTTAGTGAAAAACATCAATCATAAATGTAGATAATTGTTATTCAGATATAACAGGCTTTTTTTTAAAAAAGGCAAAAAAAAAAAAATATTGCAAATTTAGTCAAAGCTTTTAATAAGCTTTAGAAAGTACTGCTGCCCTCCACCTCAGGGGAGTAGGTTAGTCTAAGAAATAAATTAGCTAATAAACTCATCATGCATGATTATTAAATAAAAAGGCAATTAAACAAACTAAATAAGCATGGTAAAATAAAGGTTTATTCTTGTATTTACAATAACAACAAAATACTAATATTGAAAAAACATTACAAATATTTGTTGAATAATTACACATTTAAATGCTGCTACTAATATAAACTTATAAAATGTAACTTACTGATTTAAATAATTTTAAATACATTCAACAAATATTTTGCATTAATTAAGAAAAAAATAGAATGGTGGGGAAGTGGGGGGGGGGGCAAAATAAATATACAAATTTTACAAGAACAATTCAAAAATTAAAACAATTATTAAATCATGTTAATATTAACAGACATTTAATAATAATATAAAAAAAGAAGTTATAAGTAAATAATTCATTACTTGTCATTTAATACTTGTGTGGGCACATCAAAATATAAAAATAGATGTACACAAAAAATTAAATTAAAATGAGTGACTTTAAGCTATTTAATTAAATAAAGGAAATGAAAATTCTTCACTGTTTTTTAAAAATCATTCTGACAAGCAAACAACCTAATAATCTTATTTTTGGGAAAATTTATCAAGATAATATTAGACTTTAAATGGTTTTGAAAACAATACTTACTTGCATACCAATTATGGCGTAGATGAAAAATAGCATTCCAATCAATAAACAGACATAAGGCAAAGCCTATAAAAACATATATATATATTTATATTATAGTTATATTTAAAATGTTTCAAATTTCTTTTTTTTTTTCAAATATAAAATATCATTATTTGTCTGAAGGTATGTAATGATGGTATATTATAAGATGTGATATGTTAAATGTATAGAAAATTTTAAACTTTATTTAAACTTTCCAAATACAAACAACTTGTTAGTAATAACACACAAATAGACAATACACCTGTTGAATGTATAGAAAATTTTAAACTTTATTTAAACTTTCCAAATACAAACAACTTGTTAGTAATAACATACAAATGGACAATACACACACAAATAGACAATACACCTGTATTGTCTATTTGCATGTTATTACTAACAAGTTGTTTGCATTTGGAAAGTTTAAATAAAGTTTAATATTTTCTATACATTCAACATTCACTCATAAATGATGGAAATAGTCCAACATATCACATCTTATAAAATATCATTCATTAGTAAAAATTTATATGAGACTAAAGAAACAATCTCTGCAATAGATATAGCAGATGATTCTTATTTTTTATTTACATATGGCAAATAAATATAAGAAATTACAAATTGGGGACAACTTTAAAATTTAGATATGAAATCAATGTCTTCATTTAAAGAAACAATTCATTTTATGATCTGCTCTGCTGGTTAGAGATAAAGGTAATATATAAAATCAGTACACTGCAATATGTGATGTAAAATATATGGCATGACTGATGGTGGGCAACGTCTATTATTCAGATGATCCATGGATGAATATCACATCATTCCCTAGAAGATTGCTAAAAACATTTGAAAACAATTAAAAGATGAAATCAATAGATTAGTTTAATTCCAATGTTTAAGCTTTCATCATCATCTGATAGAAAAAATAATTAAAAAGTAGTGGATAAAAAGTCGATTGAATGAAAAATCTGTTTTAAGATATATAAAATTCTCTATTTGAAAGATATAACTGACTGTAAAGAAGATCATCTTATTCCATTACAATACTGACACATGCATATCCAGAGTAGATTCATAAAGCATGATTGTTTGAAAAACTGTATTCTCAGTTTTAATTAAAAACTATACACTGACCCATATATATGGGTCACATAGTATACATTGTTTATATTCATATATATTGTAACTGTATATAATAATATTTAAAAAAAATTTTTTTTTCATTTTTAAATAAAGTTAAGCTTATTCCCAGTTAACTTCATGATGATTAAATTAGATGAGCATTTGATTGAATGTTTATTCAATCGTTAATAACATGATTTGTTCAGTATATTTGCTGATAATCATTTAAGGAATGATTATTTGACTTGTTGATAGATGCATGGCATTGGGATTTAACAATCTATTGTTTAGAGTGAAATTTTTAAAGATATTTACTAATTGAGAGTTATTAAGCATTTTAAATATAGCTTTACTTCTCACTATATGTAAAATATATAATTGTTAATTAGAGAAGATATTAATTAGTATTAAAGTTTATCGGCTTAACGTTTTCGAGGATCCATGCCTCATATTCATAGCCTTCATAAAATGTATAATAAAATATGCAAATACAAATATTCAAATAAGCTAGTATTACGTAGCCCATTTCTTCGAGATCTCGAAGCAAGTATCCTTTCTATTAATGGCATGGATGTTTCCATTGATGTAAAATGCCTCCTTTATTTTTCTTTTGTGATCATTTGATTCTGAGCACAATATTATGGGATTGGTGGGTGTGAAGTTGTGTCCAGATTGTTTAGCATGCTCCAAGAATACAGAGGACGTGTTGCTGTTTTTCTGAGCTCTGTTAAATGTGTTATTCAGATAATCTTTGGAGATTAGTTTAGTTTATTAAACTTCAAGTTAATAGATAAGGAAGAGTTTTAAATTAATAAATTCATTAATTAGTGTAATTTTGTTTTACTGGATTATTATATTTGAAAATAACCTATTATTCCTGGAATGCATATGTGTGTGTGCTATTTAAATATATAAGTAAAACAAAGACTAAGAGTTTAAAAAATACTAATAAAAAGATTAATTGATTTAAAAATTTTTTTTTATTAAAAACATTAAATAATTGTAACAATATTAAAAAAAGAACTCTTAAATAACAATAAAGATAATGAATATTTAATAAAAGACATTTCAAATTAAAAATATCCTTTGAAATAAATAAATAATTTTAAACTTAAGTAATCTTTATTAAAGATAATTATAATCCTCTAGACCAGTGATTGCACGTTCAAATTTTTTACTGGCACACGAACTATTTATATATCATAATTTTCTTCAATATTTTTTTGGTTGTTAAAATCTGTACTAATAAAAATTTACTGTAAACTAATGGTAAAATATATAAATATAATATTATATTTACAATTGAACTCTGATTAGAAGAAATAAATTATGATATTTTAAGTCAAATAAAGTGGTAGTATACTGTGATATCATATTCTTTAAACCTGTCAAATGATTTCAATAAAACTAGAAAGTAAATGCAGTAAAATATTTTATAACTCTTTGAAGTAAGTTTTTTCAAATCTAAAATAAAAATAATCAAATGGTTTTCTGTCCTAATAGTCATTTTTTAATGTAATCAAAATCACGAATAAAGGGACAGAAATGCATAATCAATGCCATCAAATGATGTTTTTTTTTTTTTGCTTGAAGTTTTGCTGTAAAAGTGAAATGCTAAATCTTTGATTTATAAAATTATTAAAGCTCATTTAAATTTACTTTTAAATAAATTTGTTATCATTATATTAATATGACTAGTGAAAATAAAAAACAAAAATTATCAAGCAGTAGAGAATTTCAAAACTGGTGGACTGATGAGTATGGAATGATTAACAATGGCACCAGGGTAGTATGTGTTTTATATTCTGGAACAGTTGTATTGAGAACATCATCGCTAAGACAGCATTATGAGACCGATCATAAATCGCTCTGTGAAAAAAGTAAAGATAAACAAAATTGTCCAAACATTTAAAAATATAATATTCAATCAACATCTATAATGAAATTTATCGAAAATTATTCAAATATAACTGCTGCTAGTTTTTTATTTCGAATGTAATTGCTAAACATAGGAAACCTTTTAATGATGGAGAATATAGGAAAGAAGCTTGGATGAAATGTGCATTAGTTCTTTTTGAAGATTTTGAAAACAAAGCAAAAATTATTTAGAGCATAAAAGATTTATCATTGGCTAGAAATGCAGTGAAAGAAAGAATCATGCAAATGGCTAACAACATAACTTACCAACAAAAAAGATATAAAATCTTCTAGTTTAATTTCTCTCTGCCTTGATGAAAGTACAGATATAAATGGATCAGCTCATTTGGCTATTTTTATTGACAATTATTGTTCAGAGTAATATCAAAAAAGAATTGATCAGTCTAACCACAAACAGATATTTGCAACATAGATGTTGCTAAAATTGTATCATAGATGGTGCTTATGACTGGAAAAGAAAATAGTTTTCTCACTTTATTTACCAAATACTAGTCATTCAATTTTGGATTTTCATTGCATTATACATCAGAAGGTTTTTTATGCATGAAGGCCAGCTTTAAGCTATTGGATGATGTTATGAACATTGTGACTAAGTTAATCAAATTTTATATCTACACATTGGGTGAAAAAAACTCAGTACATACAACAATGTCCAGATTGTTAAGTTGAGGAAAAGTTCTTCAAATATTCAATGAGTGCTTAAAAGAAATTAGACTGCTTTTACATAATGAGAAAATCATTGAAAAATAAATGAATTAATAGATGTTGAATTGCTTTCAAAATTAATGTCTTTTACTGATATGTGTTCACATCTAAATGAATTAAATGTGAAACTGCAAGGTTATAATAATACAATTGTTGTCATGTTTGATTTGATCAAAGCATTTGAAGTTAAATTACAAATTTTCAACTGTAATGTTATTTCTTATACCTTCAAATATTTTCCAAATCTAAAAAAGTTATCGACTGATTTAGAATCTCATGAGAAACCAGATCAAGTAAAACTGAGCAAGACTTTTGTGCTGTTATTCAATCGATAATTGATGAATTTCCTTTATTACACAATTCAGACAATTTTCAGAAATATCAAAAAAATTTTTTGTACCCAGACATAACATCAATGGATAGTCTCAAGTTAGAAATTTTTGAGTGGCTTAATTTGAAAAAAATGGAAATGCAATCAGTCGATTTTCAATCCAGTTGTATATGGAAACAGAAATTTGTTGATTTGAGGAATGAGTTAGAAACAATGGAAAATGATTGATTATTGGATATATGTAAAAAGAATGCTGAAGAACTATTGACTGCCTGGAATGCTATTTTTGAAACATTTAATTGCTTAAAAAAATTAGCGACCACTATATTATCAATTTTTTCCTCTACATATGCATGTGAATCATTGTCTTCAGAAATGAATTTAAATAAAGACAGAGAAATAGAATGACTGATGAATTTAGTTCAGCATGTACATTATTAAAAATGACAAAATATGAACCAGATATAAAATATTTGGCATCCAATATACAACAGCAAAAATCTCATTAAATAATATCTATTTATGATGATTTTGTTTACTTGCAAAATTTTGTTTTAATTACTATTAATTTTTTACAGTTACATTTTATTCAATTTGCGCTCTTCTAAATAAATATTATTCACTTGTATTTAGCTGAATTAGAAATTTTGTTTAATTATTATTGTTATTATTATTATTTTGTTTTATAAACTTTAAAAAAACTGCAATAATTAAGTTGTTTATATTTTGATTTAATATCTGTATGGCACGCCAATCATTCAATAAATATTTTTTGGAAATTTTTGGCACACACATGTAAAAAGGTTCGCCACCACTGCTCTAGACAATCACATGTTAGAAGTTCCTTTAATTAGAAAATCAAGGACGTATTAATTAAAAAAAAAAGATCAATTTTATGCTAGTGTTTAAATATTCTGCTTCCAAGGCCTTAAATCGGATGGGATGCTGAAATATCACATGATCTCAATGTAGACAAAAACATACACATGCACACACATAGAAGGAGAATTTTAAAAAGTGGGCTTGACTTGAACAATTTGTGATTTAAAATTTTAAAAAAATTAGTGTTGTTAAAAGCAAAGAAATACCAATTGTTTTACTTCTATTTTTTTAATGTTGAGTAACCTAAAAATGAAGGACTAGCGCTTGCCTGACTACTATTTTCAACAGTGTTTGCTGAACCACGTGTTAATAAATGATATTCACACTATTAAAAAAAGAATTATAAAAAAACACTGGGAATTGGAAATCACAGGAAGCTGATAAAATTTGAATATCAATTTTGCCTTATTTTAAAATCAATTAATTCAAACTTTGATTATCCTTTCTTAAGTCTGCGATTTATTGTTTTAAAACTGATATCATTATAACAAGTAACCAAATTATTAACAGAATTTTATTAATTCTAACTGTTAAGATAAGAAGATAAAATGAATTATTTATCAGTTTCAACTAATTTCAAGAATAATATAAAATGTAGCATCTTAAAAATGCTTGCAAAAGTTTCAAAAAGGAAAAAGATATTGAACACTGTTCTCTAAAAATATTTACAAGAACTTTCTCAATATTTATTATATTCCAACCGCTAAAGATATTATATTATTATGGTTAATTAAGTATTTAAAGATTGACTCACTTGTTGATTGTTGGCTCCTTTTGTCACTTAACTAGAAAAGTATTTCAAATTCTTTAATATTCAAATATTTACCAAATAATGCAAAGAAACTTATAATGGAATTAAGGTTGCTGATCATAATCTGTTTTTGGCTTTGTTAATAAGTTAGTTATTGATTTAATTGCGAGGACGTTTAAAGAAATTCCAAATTTTGAATTTTCATGTATGTGTTTTCTTGTAAATTTTATAAGAAAAGATTGGCATAATATTTTCTAGCCTGAAAAAAACAACTAATCATTAAAGTGGACTAATTTCTATTAAGGAAAGAACTGATAATCCTGTCACTTGAGTTTAATGGGTGAAAAAGACTTTAGCACAAAAACAGAATATGCTTTTATAAAGTTGATTTTTTTTTATATATTATATGCTTAGTTTGTTAGTATTAATTTTTTTATATATGTATTGTATTACAGGAATATTTATAACAACATTCACTATGGAAATATTGATTATGGAAAATTATATAAGTAAAAGATTTATCACTTTAAAAGAAAAATATATCCAAAGTAAATATTTTATTCTCATAGCTATTAAGAGTTTTTTGGGTCAGAACTTAATATAAGATTTTAAATTGTATAGGTAAAACAACCTTCATATCTGATATAAGTGTATGTGCAGAGTGTTTGAGAGTCAGTATGTGAAATATAAATATCTTCTAAATTGTGACATGTATTTTGCTTTGCTATTATGTCTCATGAACCACATATATCAACTAGATCGATCAATGTTCATTACTCGGATAAGAGTGTATGCAAATGACTATTATATATTATCACTATTACTAGATATTATATTTATGCCATATCCATTTCATTATTGACATGCTGGTGGAAATCAACTGTTGATCTGGCAAATAGGGTGGATATTTTTCTCATTAATATATGTTTAGTCCCCCAATGAGAGAGAGAGGGATTGTGGCTTAGTAGTTTTTTAGTACTGCCTGGACATAGATAGAGTGCTTAGTTATAAATTATTTATTATCCACCTTGCCTATATATATTTCTATATTTAAATGTATTATTGCATATTCACAGATATTTTTAAGGCATACTTATTTTAAAGTTATCTGTAGGTACTGCTATTTAATGTTTAAGCAGTTTTGAATTATAATATACAATGTATTCATTTCCTCACCTCTCATAGGTATTAATAATGCTAAAATAAGTATAATTATACTTTGTATGACATGTTATTTTATAATGATAAAACAAATGCTTTGTCCTATTTACTTTGAAGAACATAACGCGGTTGGTCTAATATAGATGCACCTAGAATTGTGTTTTACCTTATTGCTAGATAGTTGAAAAGAAAAAGGTATGGAATAATGATAACAATGGCAACTTAATAAATAAAATTAAAAAAAATTGATATTATAAATTTTCTTGGCGTTAAAGGGAATAGTTAGGTAAAGTTATGCAAATACCATTTTAATTTGTTAAATTAAAACTAATATATTTTATTGTAATAAATGTTATCTTCATTTACATTATAAATAAATATTTTGTTATTATTAAAATATGTTTCTGTTTTCATTGCCATTACTATTATACTCATTAACCAGAAAATCTCATAATAATGTTTTTTTATTATTCATTGTTATATAAGAGTACATCTCAATAGTCACATATTATTACTATTAATTTGGTTTATTTATCTATAGGTTTTATTAATTGCTGTTTATTTTAGGTATATTTTATAATGTTGTTGGTAGCATAAAATATACCCTTACTACCAGCTGCATTATTTCATCTAGTTATATTTAAAATTATAGACTTTGATGCATTTATGTGCTATCTAAATAATTTTATTTTATACATGAATAAAATTACAATGATTTTAAAAAATACTTTATATGATAACTGTTAATAATTTAAAATTGATATCTTCAGTTTCTAATTAAACCACAACATGTCAAGAATCAAATCATCCAGGCCTATAATATGAACCCTGAGAAAAAATGTTTCAAACTCATGATTGTAACCCGCCAAAATCATTTTAAGATAAGTTATTATTATTGTTGTTATTAATCATCTTACAGTATTAAAAAACCTGAGATTTTGAGAGTATTTTAAAAGTAATGTTTCGACAAATCTTGTCCACAGTCGGCCATGGGATTTCTGCTGTTCTTTATCCCAGTGACCGCAATGCCAGGTTACAATATATATATATTATAATTTCAACTATTTTAAAGTTATGATATCATAACACTGATACTCTAGTTCTATTTATTTATTTACATCTTTCAGATTTGCCTAATGTTTGTTACACTATCTCACAGTTTTTTTTTTTAAAAATATGAAATAGTGACTCCATTCTCAATAGTTACGATATACAGTACATATAAATCTACAAGGTTTAATTAAAAATCAAAAATTATTTAATTTTTTTTTTCTAAATCTCTCTCTCTATATAATGGTAATCGCCCTTTTAACAATGGTAGTAATTGGTAATTAGTCAGAATAACAAATAAATGACAATATTCACAAATTAAATTTAATCTAGGGGAATTATAAACATCTAATGAGTGACCGCGTACGTAGTGAAGTGACTATACAAAATTTTATTTTTAATTGACTAATTTATAATTGTCACGGATAACACTCAGACTGAAAATACATTAAAGAACAAGTCTTTTTGCAGATTCATCCATGTTTCCTGACTATTACCCACTCCACATTAATAATATTATTAAATGACAAAATAAATAATCTACGTAGAATTTGGATGAGAAATAAACAAGTTAACAAAAATTATTAATAACAATAATTTTAAATAACAAACAGAATGAGTATATATATATAAATATATTTACATCTAAAATCGTATGAAGAGCACACATGATAGGAAAATCTTTGTTGATTCATCATTTAAACAAAAGTTTATATTAAGTTCATTCAGTTATATATTTAAGTCTTCATGAGCTCATGTTTCATTAGCTTTTGAGTGTAGATATATGGTGATCAGAATCACTATTTTAAACGTCTGCAAGCAATTTTAATATTTTAACTTCTTGCGGTTTATTTCCATTAAGTTTATCCTATAATTAAAAGTATCAAGACTATGTAGATTTATAAATCAACTTATAGAAGAATATTTTCATTTGATAATTAGAGTGCAAGTTTTCTTAAATCAAATGTCACACATTTTCAACTTCAGAAAGTAATTAATAGACTGGCAAAATTGAAGTTAATTTCTAAGGCATTCCTTTGTTTATGGATTTATAATCAGCGACATTACTCGAAATATCAGGGTAAGGTATTCTGAAGTTTTTTTATCTCAAAAACTGAATTTTATTTATTTAAACAATCATTATAATTTTTATTGACTTCCCTCTTATAAGTGGCATGATGAAGAAGTGATAATTCCCTCCTTTGTTTAAAGCAGATGATCTGAGTTTCCAATTGATTCCCATAGCAACGTTATTTTAAAATAGTTAATTTTATTTTACAAGTAAAAATTGTAATACTTTTTTTTAATTTTACAATTATATCAAATTTTTATTATTATTTTATATACATGAGTTTTATACACCTTAGAATACATAATGAAAAAAGATGTATACATATTTATCAAAAAGCCATGCATGTAAATTCTGTTATGGAAATTATAATATATTTAAGTAAATAAGGCACTTACATATTAGACCTGCAGTGCCTTTTCATATTCGTATCAATCCACTAACAATTTACTAATCTTTTGATCTGACCAAAATAACAAGTACACTTGGATCTACAAACTTAAAATGATAATTTCGTCAAAATGGACCACGTGTTCATGATATTTTCACAAGATTTACACATCAACAGCCTGAATACGTATGTATGTGAAAAGGCATTGCAGGTCTAATTCTAAAACAATTACTAAATTACAAAAATACCCTAAGAACGGACCATGTGTACATGATATTTTCACAAGATTTACAAAGTTATCGGCAGCCTGAAGACGTATATGAAAAAGCATTGCAGGTCTAATACTAAAACAATTACTAAATTACAAAACTGCCTACCAAAAAACCCTAATATATACACATATGGTATTCACCGTATAATATATAAAAATGTTATTGTGCATTTTTAACAATACTAAAAATATGACTTTGACACAAAAAATATAAAATATGATGTGGAATATTAATTTCTAACAATACTAAAAATATGAATTTCACCAAAAAATTTGATCTTAAAAAGTACATTTTTAACAACAGTAAAAATATTGATTTGGCATACAAAAATATGTAAAATATGACAAGCCAATTATGTAATTCACAAATTTTATTTTAAATATGGACAAAATAATCACTAAATTACACATCTAGTCTAAAAAATTATCAAAAAACTGTAAAATATGTACATACAGTATTTATCATATAATATATAACAGGAATTGTCACGATACTATTAAACAATCAATTTTCAGGTTCTACTTTATTTTAAGTGGATAAAACTTTTTTCCCAAAATGGAGATTGAAAGTAAAATTTTTATTTTTCCCAAAAGGCACACTTTGTGATTCACCCAAAAATAATCATAATTGGCAGTTAGTAATTCAGCACTTTTATAGGCCTTCCAACAGTCAAAATAAATCATTAAATCCAAAACTACGAATACAAATGAAGTAAAAAATAGTTTAAAAATGTAACTGACAGCACAAGATGTTCTCAGAATAAAAATTTGGACAGTAACTATGTAAAATTTATCACAAAAAAAAAAAATATGGCAGTGATACCAACTTCCTGCAACTGACAGCACAAGATGTTCTCAGAATAAAATTTGGACAATAACTATGTAACATTTATCACGAAAAAAAATACGGCAGTGATACAAACTTCATGGATGTAGTTATTCCAATCAATTAGGGTTTTATTTGCTAAGCCAAGCTCTGGTTTCCCCCATTCAATAGAGCTTAAATTGTGAGCCCTATTGTAAATAAAGTAGATCGCCGTTTAGGAATGGAATTCTCGAATCCTCCAACCACATTCCCTTATGAATGCCAATTTTACTGTTACACGTTTTGAAATGAGATCGGATAACATCGCAGGGTTACTTGAAGTGATCACTAGTTTTCACACTTATCACATATGTGCAAAAGCCTACCATCTCCTCTACATTGCAGGTCTAAATATATATCAATGATTTATTTATCAGATCTCTTTATTTTTTCACTTGTTGCAAACCATGAGTTATCTTCTATTTCAATGTAATTGAAGCTATTATATTGCCTAGAAGCATTTATTTTTTTGTTAAAATGTGTTATGTTTCAATCTCCTTATGCATAGGTTGTCATCAGAGTATTTATATACACCTGGGTCTCGTTTTATGCGTAGGTTCCTCAGAAAACGAGCACAAAAAAAATCGCACAAAAATAGACTTAACTTACCTTGAAAAATGGGGATAGGGGTTGTAATTTTCAGAAATCGCATAAAAGCAAAGCAAGAAGGAAAAATACTTTAAAATTGGTTTTATGCGTAGGTTCCTCAGAAAACGCGCACAAAAAAAATCGCACAAAAATAGACTTAACTTACCTTGAAAAATGGGGATAGGGGTTGTAATTTTCAGAAATCACATAAAAGCAAAGCAAGAAGGTTAAAATACTTTAAAATTCGCATTAAAAAATAAGGAAATAAAGTATGACTAATAAAAAATTTCAAATATTTGAAAAAAAAAAATACAATACAAACTTTTTTTACTATTTTTATTAACTACAGTATTTAATTTTACATTTTTTCATACATATTTTAACATTAGCAGTTATTTGTCTATTTGACAATATGTGTTTGTTTGTGAAATGTTAAGAAATCAGATTCGTCATGTGACATACAACTAGCGCCACTTTCGGTCTTGAGCTGTGTTAATAGTTTTTTGTTTCTATATTAAAAAAATGAGATCGTAATCAAAACAAAAAGATTATAGGTTATCATTAGAAAGATTATTTTCAGTTTATAAAAT
This sequence comes from Epiperipatus broadwayi, assembly GCA_028023455.1. Lineage (NCBI taxonomy): Eukaryota > Metazoa > Onychophora > Udeonychophora > Euonychophora > Peripatidae > Epiperipatus > Epiperipatus broadwayi. Next base: position 1,428,616 of record JAQFVV010006259.1, on the reverse strand, counting down.
CAATAAAATCTTTATTATTTATTTTAAAAATCTAAAAAATTATTTATTTGTTATAATTAACAAAATACAATTTTAAAAGTTTAAAATTTTTGAATATTTATTGCGATACTTTTATATGTAAATATAAATCTATTTTTATTATTTACTCATTAGTATAAGTAGGTTATTTACATAGAAGCTAATATTCTAAATACAGCTTCTGGCCGCATTCACGTTAGCTGCTAATATAACGTCATATATATATATATTTTAAAAAAAAAAAGTATTTCAAGTCAAATATTTTTTAAAAAAAAGTATTTCAAGTCAAAATAAGTTATTAATAATTTAAATTTCTTGATATCTAAAAAATATAGTGAAATATGAAAGATAATAAGAAGAAATATGAATCGCATAAATTCAAAATCGCATTAAAATAATCCGCATGAAACGAGACCCAGCTGTATAGAATATGTATTAATAATTTAAATTTCTTGATATCTAAAAAATATAGTGAAATATGAAAGATAATAAGAAGAAATATGAATCGCATAAATTCAAAATCGCATTAAAATAATCCGCATGAAACGAGACCCAGCTGTGTAGAATATGTATAATTTCTCAATTAAAGATGATCTATGTAGTAATGGTCCATATGCTATCAAGATACGCATCTGTCTATGGTCAGACACAGGGTCTTCTGATAGGATGCTGGAGATGACGTGATGAAGTACGTAACCAATGATTGCATCCATTTTTAATTGCAAACTCTAAACCTATTTATTAAATCTAGACACAATTTAGGTTAGTTCATCCATCTCACCCTCTTTTCTTTGGCTCCATTATGTCCCAGTATTCGAATCCAGGGGAAATTTGCCTTTTGACTCTCTTAACAAGGATGCGCATATACATGTAGCAATTTCCGCATCTTTATATAGGTTACAACTAGCACCATTAGTATTCAATTAATAGTAGAAATATTATATGAGAGTGAAATTTGTCTATGTGTATATTAAGGCACCATTATGTCCCAGTATTCGAATCCAGGGGAAATTTGCCTTTTGATTCTCTTAACAAGGATGTGCATATACACGTAGAAATTTCCACATCTTTATATAGGTTACAACTAGCATCATTAGTATTCAATTAATAGTAGAAATATTATATGAAAGTGAAATTTGTCAGTGTGTATATTAAGGCTAATAATTGGCTGTTGAATGCAAAATTGAATCAATAAATCATTTAACATTTATTTATTGATTCTAACAGAACGAATTAAAAAATAAAATATTTTAACGACAACAAAAAACATAATTATATGTGTCAAGTGTGAACCTCTACCACATCATCAATCTTATAGTAAATTTTGAACATGATCTCAAATTTTAATGAAATTAATATGAAAATAACTGATATACTTTTAAAAACTGCAACAAAGATAGCTGGTAAAAAAAAGCAGCAATTGACCAATAAAATTTATACTGAGATTAGAGAATTTATGAAGAAAAGAAGGAATATGAAGATATAAAAAAATGATGCATTAAAAAGGATTGAATATCTCGAATTTTGTAAAATGTTATGGAAAAGAGTTGAAAATTATATAAGAAAGAATAACTGTGAACTAGCAAGGAAAGCTGTAGAAGAAAATAAAAGTCTCAAGAATGTAAAACAACATTTTGGTATTGGTAGGAAATTTATATCTGCAATAGGAAAAAAAGATGGAATTATTACTAAAAAGAGAGATGACGTTATGAAATGGGTAGAAGACCTTTTATCAAGAATTATATAGTAATAAAGAACAAGTACCTCCTATTTCTATTACATCTTCTGAATTGCCCAGAATTTTAAATGAAGAAAGTGAAACATGCAATTAATTGTATGAAGAAAGGAAAGGCTCCAGGTAATGATGGAGTTATAATTGATATACTAAAAGAAGCAGGTGAAGAAATAAAATTATTTTTAGCAAAGTTATATACCAAATGTCTAAATGATAAAGATGTACCGGATGATTGGAAGAATGCAGTAATAATATTAGTATTTAAAAAAGGTGATAAAGAAGATATTAGAAATTACAGACCTATCAGCCTTTTATCAGTTTTATACTAAATTTTTACCAAGATAATTACAACTCATCTACAAAGAACATTGGATTTCCACCAACCAAGGGAACAAGCTGGATTTAAAAGTGGTTTTAGGACAGTAGATCATATCCAGGTATTGAGAGAAGTTATAGAAAGGACAAATGAATATGAGTTGCCATTATGGGAAAGGCTCCAGGTAATGATGGAGTTATAATTGATATACTAAAAGAAGCAGGTGAAGAAATAGAATTATTTTTAGCAAAGTTATATACCAAATGTCTAAATGATAAAGATGTACCGGATGATTGGAAGAATGCAGTAATAATATTAGTATTTAAAAAAGGTGATAAAGAAGATATTAGAAATAACAGACCTATCAGCCTTTTATCAGTTTTACACTAAATTTTTACCAAGATAATTACAACTCATCTACAAAGAACATTGGATTTCCACCAACCAAGGGAACAAGCTGGATTTAAAAGTGGTTTTAGGACAGTAGATCATATCCAGGTATTGAGAGAAGTTATAGAAAGGACAAATGAATATGAGTTGCCATTATGTTTTGGATTTGTAGATTATGAAAAGGCATTTGATTCTATAAACATTTCTTCAGTGATTAAAGCATCGGATCATCAAGGTATAGATCCAGGATATTGTCATATTTTAAAGAATATTTATAAAAATGCAACAGCCATAATTAGATTACATAATGATACTGGGAAAGCCACATTGAGAAAGGCATAAGACAAGGTGACTCCATACCTTTAAAATTTTTTACAGCAGTGTTGCAAGAAATATTTTGTGGATTAAAATGGGAAACTAATCCAGGTATTGAGAGAAGTTATAGAAAGGACAAATGAATATGAGTTGCCATTATGTTTTGGGTTTGTAGATTATGAAAAGGCATTTGATTCTATAAACATTTCTTCAATGATTAAAGCATCGGATCATCAAGTATAGATCCAGGTTATTGTTATATTTTAAAGAATATTTATAAAAATGCAACAGCAACAATTAGATTACATAATGATACTGGGAAAACCACATTGAGAAAGGTGTAAGACAAGATGATTCCATACCTCCAAAATTTTTTACAGCAGTGTTGCAAGAAATATTTTGTGGATTAAAATGGGAAACTAAAGGAGTGAAAGTAAATGGAGATTATTTAAGTCATTTAGATTTTGCAGATGATATAGTTGTTTTTGCAAATAATGCTTCAGAGCTGCAGGAAATGTTGCAGGAGTTATCAGATGAAAGTAGGAAAGTAGGTCTGAAGATAAATATTAAAAAGATTAAAGTAATGTTTAATCAATTTGCTCAAAATATGAAAATAAAGATTGTATCAGTTACAAATACCTTGGTCAGATTATTAATACAGATGGAAACATAATGGATGAAATTAATCATAGAATTAAACTTGGTTGGAGTGCTTTTGGTAGATATAACTTGATACTAAAAGGAAATATGCCTATGTGTTTAAAAAGGAAGGTTTTTAACAAATGTGTTTTACCAGTTCTTACTTATGGATCTGAGACTTGGATACTTAATAGAAAAGCAATACAGAGACTCCAGACCACTCAAAGAAGTATGGAGAGATGCAAGTTGGGAGTAACAGGAAGAGATTGAAAATGCAATGTATGGGTAAGAGAACAAATAGGTGTTACTGACCTCATTGAAAAAATTCAATGAGTTGGGCTGGACATATTGCTAGAAGAGATGATAATAGATGGACAATTGAAATCTTAAACTGGATTCCAAAAGATTGTAAAGATCCAGAAAGAGACCACATGTAAGATGGATGGATGAAATAAAAAGTATGCAGGGGTGATGTGGAGAAGAGAAGCTAAAGATTGGAGAAGATGGATTAAACTTGGAGAGACCTTCATCCTGCAGTGGATTGATAATAGTTGATGATGATGATAGTTCGAACTCCTTTACCCAATGATAGAAATCAGTTATGACACTAGCCATTCACAAAGACTATTGAAAAGAACAATGATATATATATCTTAATACCCCAAAATAACAGTGATCCTAACTATCTAAATTAATATCCATTTTTATATATTTACAGTAACATCATTGTTTATCCTTGGTAGAGAGATATCAATTGATTAGGTCTAAGGTATAAAACACTATTGCCATAGATAAGAACATATATATACAATATAGTTAGTTGTTCATACCGAAAAGTAAGATATAATATTTGTTAATCAACAAAAAAAAAACATGAACTCTGTCCTGTATAATGTCTGTATTTAATTTGAGATAATAAATAAAGATCTTACTTCAATTCATATGGATGATTGGATGCCTTGTTACTATAAGGGAAGGGTAGGCCTAAACTTTATTTACAAAAATAATAAAAATTATATAACTAGACTTAATCATCCCCTCCTCTTTTCTCTCAACATTAATGATGGAATCTCCCAAGGCACAAACTGTGAAGTTCACACCCCTGAGTATGAAAACAAAATATATGAGCTAAAAAAATAAAAAAAAATTTGCAACAATAATTATAATGATAAAATTCAATGGATTACACTAAATCATCCTGATAATAGTTCATGAGTTTTGGCACGAGTATTTGATAACACAGTTCAATTCTCCAATATTGTCTCTCTCTGGCAAAGGATTGTTCATGAAGCGATGTCTCTTGAATCGTTTAGGACACAAGCACGTAGATCCTGAGCTTGTCCCTTGATTCTCCTGTGTACGTCTTGGGTTGGGCAATAAGCATTTTCTTGGGTGTATTATCAAAATGAAAGTTTCATACAGTCGTGTTAAGGTAGAGAACAATCAAATACAACAGCATGACCGTTTTACTCCATACACATTTACAGTATCTTACAAAATTGTTTGAGTTCATAGACTATGACCTAATATTAAATATTTTTCTTTCGATGTTAGATAAACTACTTCATAATTTCTTTTAACAACTAGAATTGTTTGAGTTCTCCTTCTTCTATCGACGTTCGAAAATATCAAGGTTCCTTCATTCACTATTCAAAAATAATTTTATTATACAAATATATGAATTTGTTTAACTATTGCTGTTAAATTTTATATAGTTTTATATAACTGTATTTGATCAATAAAATTCTAACTTCGAACATGTTGTCCATTTTCCAGTGTTTGAAATTTGCATTCAGTTCATATTAGCTTTTTATAGCACAGGCATCATTTTCATGAAAGAAATGGTAAAGAAAAGATTTTGTTTTTATATTGCCCTTGATTTCCATCATGCGTTACTGTAAAATCATCATTTCCTTTTAAATCGACATAGCCGCTTATTGTTACATTTAAACTATAAATCAAACAATTCATTAAAAAAAATTGTAGAATTATGATTTTATTTTCATACTCAGTTTCCTAGCGACTAAACTTGACATCAAGATCATCTCCAAGGTTGCTTAATTTCAATTTGCGTCACAAAGTTTTATCTGGTTTAAAACATACAACACAATCTGTCTAAAAGTGTATATATAATTTCTTTTTATTATTTTGCTATACTAATAATCAAAATATATATATGATAATCACGACTTTCTTTTGACCAATGTTACCAAATGAGCATATGCATTGCATATATATATCATGCTCGAAATAGGAAATAATATCCATGTGATTTGCACGAGTTTTAGATGGGTTCAAATTGGAATGTGGACTGATTTTGGCTGGTATGATTGAGTGATTAAATGTGATTCGCACGAGTTTTAGATGGGTTCAAATTGGAATGTGGACTGATTTTGGCTGGTATGATTGAGTGCTTAATCACCCTTACAACCTGTAAGTCACGCTTACAATCACCTCTCCTAATGAAAATTTTAACACTTTATTTAAAGTTTGTTGTCCCCCTTTTTTTTATAAGTATGGTGATGAAATTTGTCTCTAGATTTCTTTTTTTTAGTCTTTTCATTTTTTTTATCCAAGGTGGGTTCAAACATAGGGTGTATCTCTTTTTTACTATTGATGGCTTTATATTTTGAGCACAGTAGTACAAATGTGTCTTTGTTACAGATGGCGCATATTTTTACTTGTCAGTCTGTATCCTGCTTCTATTCTGCCTTATTGGACTTTCTTCGAGGACTAACAGAAGATTAGAGCATCTATCAAATGGTATGAACTGACTCTTTAAGTTAAGTGGCTCTAAGGTATCCCAATATCTGCTCTAGCATCTATTAGGGTATACCCTCATCATAGCTCATAACACTAGTTCATTATATGCATACATATTTTTATTTTTATCTTGCATATCAGTTGAGTATGACAATCTTATAATTATTAAGATTATCCACAATACAGCTTCATAATTCAGGTATTATATGTGTCCTTAACTTCTCCTTCTATATCTAACCAAAATGCATTGGGACCCGACTCTTTTACTATAATGTATGGTCCTTCATACAGGTGGTACAACTTGCTGGCATGAGGTTTTTTTTTTATTAAAACTTTGTCCCCTATTCTACAGGTATGTGAAGTTCTAGCATTATTATGTTGAACTAAAAGTTTAAACCCAATGTGGGAATTAATTGACTGAAGTAAGGTTCAATGGGTGTGAATCCAGTTGATTCGTTCACACTCCAATTGATGTAGATGACTATACGCTCTACCCACCCCTTATTCTCATCATCAAGGTAAGTCCTGAATAAACATCTGAGCTCCCTCACTACACATATGCAAGGATTTGACTGTGGATTTCTAATGGACACGAGCACATGTCTTATCTGTGATCTTTCTACTGATCTTTTCATTCTTTGGATAGGAAAGGAGTATCATGATCTGTTAGGTTTTAGGTTTCCCTATCGTCACAAGGCAATCAATAGGTACTTTTGTTCATTAAATTGGAATAATGGCTCATAATAATCAATCATGAAGACCTTATTTCGTCCCTTAGGTACTATTGATTTTCACAGCATTCACTGTAATTTGGTTTACGGGCTTGACCTATAGGCAAACTAGACAATCTTGAAGTGACCTTAAAATTGTCTTTATACATTCCTGGCCAGTAAAAACAATTTCTTAAGGTATGTTATATTTTATGGGTATGTAGAGCCTGTACAAACAGTGGATATACTTTGAGTGGGGTGCATAAGGTTTTAGGAACTACTACCCTCCACTCAATATTAGTATTTATTTTATACAATAGGCCCATATCTTTTATCCTATAAAAATTAAGATATCTTTGGATACAGAGAAACTTTCATGATTAGGTTTAAATTAGGATCTTTAAACTGCAATTCTGGTAGGTTTTCCAAATATACTTCTCTACATTGCAATCAGTCATTAAATTGATATTTGTAATGTAGGCATTCTTTACCGATAAATTATTTTGTTCTGAGCAACATGGGTTTCAACTAAGCACATCCGCCACAACATTCTCGAATTTCCTTGCAATATTGCATGGTGTAACTGAATTCCTGCAACAGCAAACTCCATCTGACTAGACAACTATTTGTCAGATAATTGTGGTTCAGGAATTCGAGGCTTTTGTGATCCGAATTTGAGGCTATTCGAGGCTTTTGCGATCCGTGATCATGATCACCTCCGATCTGAGAAGTATCTGCCGAAATTTTTTGCAGGCTTATACTATTGCTAATGCTTCCTTCTCTGTAACTGTATAATTTATTTTTGGACATTTCAGGAACCAGCTAATAAAGTAGTGGACTACAGGTTGTCTGTCCTGGATTTGGGATAACATTACCCCTAATACGAAAGCACTAGTCTGCTTACAATGAACTGTTTATTAAAATCAGGGGAAAGTTAACATGGTCTGCTCTAAGACCCTTGTTTTAATATTTTCAAATGTCTTGTCCTGTTCTTCGGTCAATTTCCATTTATCGTGGTTTCTAATTAGTTTCAATAATAGTTCCATGTGGTCAGAGAATTTTTGGTAGAAACGTTGGTAAAAATTACATAGGCATAAAAATGATCAAATTTGTTTCTTAATGATTGGTTTAGGAAAGTTTTGAACGGCACTTTTCTCTGGATGAAGCCTTACCCCATTACAACTTACAATATGACCTAGAAAGACTACCTTGTTGGAGACTAAAGTGCTCTTCTTGAAGTTGATTCTAATTTATTTCTTGAAACACACTTGGAAAAATATGGTAAGGTGTTGAAGGTGTTCTTCAACAGTGGTAGATGCAATAATCATACCATCAACATAAATAGTCATAATCTGCTTAACCTCAGGATATAGGGTCTTACCTAGACATCTTATCAGACCAGCCCCACTATTTATCAATCCAAATGGCATCCTATTAAATTGGTATTAAAACCCTCATACTGGAATGCAGATCAAAAGTGAACACATTGTTTTTAAATCTCATGATAATTCGTTTATGGGTGATGGAATATTTGTCAGGGGCAGTAATCCTGTTTAGTTGTCTGGTCTCCAAACAAAATCTCATCGACCCATCTTTCTTCTTCACAGTTATAACTGGGTTTCAGTAAGATGAAGAGCATTTGGAAATGATCCCCCAATCCATCATTTTATTAATTTTTTAGATATTTCTTGCTGATACTGGTATGGAATATGTTATGACTTGGATTGAAATGGTTGGTCAGGTACTAATCTAATCCTTTGTTGGAATCTACCCATCACTCCTGGTATCTCCGAGAAAAATCCGGCTAAAATCATGAAGCACAGACTGCAATTTCAATTTATCTTCCATGACCAAGTAAGTTGGACTCCGGGAGTTGGATTGACCCTTTCCAGGACATATGGTATAATATAGTCAACTTCACGTGGACCATATTTCAAAAGCTATGTCATCTCTAAGACCTCATTGTTAATCCGATCTTGTTAGAGAATCCATAATTTATCTTCCATGTCCAAGTAAGTTGGATTCCGGGAGTTTGATGTCTGTGACCCTTTCCAGGACATATGGTATAATATAGTCAACTTCACGTGGACCATATCTCAAAAGCTGTATCATCTCTAAGACCTCATTGTTAATCCTATCTTGTCAGAGAATCCATAATACAAGTGTTTTAGAGTAGAATAACATCATGGATCAAGCCAATTCAATATGAGGAACACATGACAGAGGATTGCTTAGCCAACTTTCATCTCCACACAGATTTGCATTCAAGCCAGTTTTGCTTTCTTACTGTTAGCCATGATAACTTGAATGGATTTCAGTGGAAAGGTTTAATCTGGGGATCTGTTGATATAACTGAAATCTGGTTACCAGAATCTAACAGTGCTTTAACCAGCAAGCCCTGTAACAAAACTTCTACCATGGGGCAGCTCTGCAAAGCGAAGTTAGGTGCTTTGTCCTCCCATGATCACATTATATTAATAATTTCTCGACCAGGAGTCTGTTTCATGTTCTTCAGGGTAGTTTTGGTTTCTTGAGGTGAGGAACACAAGTGCCTTTCTAGTTCGATTTCTGTTTAGTCTTAGGTTCATAAATTACTATGCCCTGGTTATAGGAACTTCCCAGAAATGCTAGGAAAACTCATCCCTATCTTGCCATTGTTAGATTGGCTCCTTTTGGATGACCAGACGTGAGGAATTGCTTTGTAGGTACCTTCCCTTTAAAATAGGATTGTTGTTGTTCTTCTTCTTCCAGCAGAACATGGCATTGACACTAACAGTGCTTTAACCAGCAAGCCCTGAAACAAAACTTCTACCATGGGGCAGCTCTGCAAAGTGAAGTTAAGCGCTTTATCCTCCCATGATCATATTATATTAATAATTTCTCAACCAGGAATTTGTTTCATGTTCCTCAGGGTAGTTTTGGTTTCTTGAGGTGAGGAACACAACCTCAAGTACCTTTCTAGTTTGATTTCTGTTCAGGTTTGGGTTCATAATTACTATGCCCTGGTTTTAGGGACTTCCCAGGACTGCTAGGAAAGCTCATCCCTATCTTGCCATTGTTAGATTGGCTCCTTTTGGATGACCCATGTGAGGAATTGCTTTGTAGGGACTTCCCTTTCCAGTAGTTAGGATTGTTGTTGGTTCTTCCTATGGCATTGACACTCGCCTCTTCCTTTCTCTTCCCAGGTGCCCTGGTTCAGGTCAATGCTACTTAGTAGTTCTGTTACCTGTTGAATATTCTTAGCACTTGTGCATAAAAGTGACTGCTCTATCTTTAATGGTAGATTCCTCTTTAACGATCCTGATGAAATCACTTTTACTGAGGTGGTATGTGTATCTCCGGGTACCAACCGATACTTCTCCTGAAACAGCTGGTATAATGACTCAATGCATCTTTTGGATGTGACTATAGGCAATTACCACTTTCTCATCCGATAAATTCCTATTTCACTGAAAATAAAGATTGAGACTCTGGAGATACTCAATCGGAGCTTCATTGGTGGCCCCTTTAAATACTTTTAATCTAACAAATTGATTGATTGATTACACTGATGTGTGATGTGCTGCTGCAAACCTTAATCATCTCTGGGACACTATTTTGTGAGTTTAGAACATGGTTATCAGTATTGGTTTGATAAGTGTTTTTTCCAAAATTAAAATCATGAAGGAAATCCTCCACTCTGGGCATTACATGCGATGGGAGTAAACTCCTCTTACAGGTTGTTCACTCTGGGGATCCTTAATGGCTATCTCTAGATGGTTTTCATTGCTGTACCCCCTCTCATTGTTCTTCTGAATGTTGAACCTCGGACTGTCGCCCTCCATTAGCTGGTATTCTCAGGCACAACTGGGATTCTATTTTTGAAAACTTTGATTATTGGCTTCATCGATTTTGTCAAGCCGGTCCCGTGTTTTGGTTGTGTTCTCTGAGTTTCTCCAGAGCAGTCTTCTGTATGATTGTATCTATCTCCACCGAAGCTAACCTAAATTTCTCCAGAGCAGTCTTGTGTATGATTGTATCCATCTCCACCAAAGCTAACCTAATCCCAATCAGATTTAAGTGATGGTTTAGGATCTACATAGTGAGTTAACCCTTTGGCATTTTGTCTAGCAGAGGATGATCTAATTTCATGTGGATGACCTGTAGTTCATTCTGGACTTCATCTTGGTGCTTTGCTTTGGATTTTTTTCGTAATTCTTCCCTGAAGGTTTTGTGGGTCTGACACGCATCCTTGTATTTGGTATCTAACTGGCAGGTAATATCATCTTCAAAGTCCTTGAATTGTTTTTGATATTGTATATTCCTTTCATCCATTTTCTCTTCTCAAATTGTATAATCCTTTCATCCATTTTCTCTTCTCATCTCTTCCATTCCTTGCTTCAGTTCACAATTATCTTTCTGAACATTCTTCAACTCTTAGAGAAAGTTGTCCCATATTCTCAGACAATTTAGTTTCAAAATCCCTAATTCTTATTTCCACCTTCTCCTTCACCCTGTCTATATCCTTTTTCAAGTCTTCTCTCAGGTGCCATATATTCTCTTTCAGCTCTGTTTCTACCCTATTAACATCAGCTTTAGTTGCCATATTATCCAACTTGCTATTCAGATCTTCCTTCATGTCATTCATATTTCTATTCATATCAGCTTTCATACTATCCACATTGGCCAGCATCAATTGAAACATTTGTTGCATGGCGATCAGGTTTTCAGTAGTCTGTGCTACTTCAATATCAAGCACTTAAGGCAACTGAGAAGCTATTTGGCTCCCTTCCCATATTTGTGGAGAGTGCTCAATTTCCATTATAGATGTCTGTCCAGCTATTTGAAACAGTATAGATCCTTCATCATTACTGGTAGTATAATCTACCACTTCACTATATTACCTTGCATTTCTTTAAAACATTTTGATTCCATATTAACTGGTTATCATCTAATGCTTTTGTGCAGATAAAGTATTTACTTATCTGACTATAAATGAACACACGCCATAGTGCATCAGGACATCCCTAACCATTTTGCATTTACCTTTAACTTCTTTAAAAAGAAAAAAATTTTTTTACACACCTAACACCACTATTTTAATTTTTTCTTGGGCTATCCACTATCTTTTTAAACTTGCATTCAACACTTTGTTCATGATTTTTTATCAACACACTTATTTAGAATTGGCTCAAGTTTATGATGTCCATTCTTTTGTTTTTGGAAAGTGCTAGTTGTTTGTTAAGAGTATAATAAGTTCATTAGGGTTTACTTTCACAGAAATATAAAATAAAATATGTTTATAAAAAAGACAAAAAAAATTTTTTTTTTTGAACACCAGTCCAATGGCTGGATCTCCCTTGAAACTAAGGTATGGGTGAGATGTATGTTCGTGCCCAACATTTTGGCCCCATAGGTAACGGTCTGTGCACTATCAGAGTCCGCATCCATCTACAATCGGACCCAGGGTCTACAGATAGGATGCTGGAGATGATGCGATGAATTACATAACCAATGATTGCATCCATTCTTAATTGAGTAGCTCTAAACCTATTATTAAATCTAGATACAATTTAGGTTAGTTCACCCCTCTCACACTCCTTTTTTTGGCTTCGTTATCTCTCAGTATTCGAACCCAGGGAAAATTTGCTTTTTGACTCTCTTAACAGGGATAAACATATACATGTAGCAACTTCTGCACCTTTATGATAGATTACAATTAGCATTGTTAGTATTCAATTTATTGTAGAACTATTATATGAGACTGAAATTTGTCTGTGCGTATATTAAGGCTAGTAGCTGGCTGTTGAAAGCAAAATTAAAGCAATAAATCAGAGACCAGAATAATGCGAACAAATGGTTTAACATTTATTGATTATATTGATTATAACAGAACGAATTAAAAATAAAAAATATTTTAATGACAACAAAAAAAATAATTATATGTGTCAAGCGTGAACCTCTACCACATCATCAATTAAGCAATATTATAGCTCCAACCCCTTTACGTGATAATATAAATCCATTATGATACTAGCCATTAACAAGATTATTGAAAAGAATGATGATAATATATATATATATTGTGCCCTTATCTGTAGGTCATAATAAGGTAGAAAGGTCAATTACTAAAAAATTTTAAATTTTAAGTTATGCTTGTAGGATATATAAATAATAATAGGATAATTAGATTTTATAGTACAATTTAAAGCTGAAAATACCTGGTATATAAAAATGTAATAAATTATTTAAAAGAAAACAGTTAAATAAAGCTTAATTACATCCTTGCTTATGGTTGTAAAAGCTGGCCATATAAAATAACACAGCTATGAATAGTTAAACGTATAATAATAATTTGAATATAATATTTTAAAACTAATAAATTAAATAAATGCTATATGTAGTGTTATAATTGTATTTAATAATCAAAATTAATAGAGTATATTTTATTAATAAACTTTAGGATGGTGAGAATTATGTTTAGTTTGACAAGTTTTAATTATTTTCCAAATTTTTATAAAAATATCAGTTTTGGTAATTTAGACCGAGACGAAAAAAAAAAATTATTTGATAAAGTTAGTAAACACGTGACTGTATATTATATACCTTCACACACACGCTTGTTAAAATAATAATAAAGTTTGTGAATTTGAAACTAAATATAATTGCCATCGATCATTAAAGTAAAAGTTAAAATATTAAATATTGTTTTAATAATTGTTTTAAAAGTTTAAATAATTTTATAAAACTATAATTGAATTTAAAAATACTAGTCTAAATAATATTTTGAGACATGACGTCATCAATTCTTTATTTTAAAAGGCTAATCTGTTATATAACTAAATGTGTAAATTTGTTCGCGCTAAAAAAATCATTAACCAATCAACGGAGGTAAATTAGCAGACAAAATATAAGAATTATACGAAGCGGGGGGAGAAGTAATGTGTAAGTGAAAGAGAAAGTAACACATTTTTGTAGCTGATAATACCATACCTGGAAAAGTGATATAAATTTAAAATTTAGTATTTATTTTAAAAGTTCTTCTGTAACATATAATATATTTTGACTGTATCGACATGGATTGCTAATTTAAAAGTTATCTTACCAGGGAATTTTATTCAAGTTTAACCAAAACCCTACAGTAGAGATGGAAGTACAAGGAAAATTACCTAAAAATATTGCTGAAGGAAAAATATTTGGAAATTGTCTTAATACAGCTTTATTTATGCTCAACCAGAAACGTATTATTGTCACTCAGAGAAATATAATTGGGACGCTGTATGAAAACCTAAAGAAAAGTTACTTGCCGTCAGAAAAAAAATTATGACGCACCAATTTTACAAGGCTAATTTAAAGTTATTTATTCTTCTCTATGGAAAAATTTAATATGCGTTTTTATTATAAAGAAAATAATGATGAAGAAAGAATGTTTATCTTTTAAAGGAGAAACATTATTTAAAAATATAGTACCAGAATTTTAAAGTAAAGAAAAGTAAAGAAGAATATGAAAGTGCTATTATATATTTTATAGAAGAGGAGCCGAAAACTTTATCTAATTAAAAATATTATAACGTAATCAATGGAGGAAATGTTTGATTTAGAAAAGATAAAATTAGATTACTTAATAAAAATGGATCCAAGGAAACCGGAAATTTATTGAAGATTTAAATAAAGTACCTAGAAGATGCATCGGAACAATCGCGCGGGAAAATACTAGCAGACTATAGTAGAAGAGAATATCATGAATTGATAATTGTATACAATATTGTGAAAACCAAGGATTGTCGTATACGAATATTTATTAAACAGAGTAGTAATTGTTTTACTTTAAAATAGAACATTAAGTGACTGAAGAAGAAATAAAATATTTTTTTTTAGCTTTAATATGAACAATTTTCAAGCAAGTTCAATAAAGAAGTACCGTAAATATAATTTAAATATTTTTACTGATTATATTTAAAATATAAAATGCTATGTGAGATTAGGGAAAACATATAAACATAAATTTAATAATAATGAGATTTAAATATAATAGCTTAATGGAATGATAGAAATATTGTTTTAAAAATAAAGTGTATGTATGGAAATCATATATCTACAAGAATTAATGGAATGGTGAAGCCTACAGAACACGACCGAGAAGATAAAGATCGTTTTGGTAATTTTGATATTTATTTATAATGCATAATGTATTTTTTTTTTAGATCATCAATTGATTAAGAATGATGTGTGAAAGTTTAAATTCTATGTACGCATTTTATACAACATTAAAACATAATGTGAGATAGGAGTAATTTTAAATATGCATGCAATAAGTTATTTAAAGTATAATTAATAATATAATTCGACAGAACAATTGTGTGATTCTTTTGAACTTTCATGTTGTAAAGTATTCAAATATTTTAAAATAGTTTGTATATGATAAATATATGAGAAAAGTAGTAAAAGATTTTCTTAAAGAACAGCGGTATAGTTTTGAAATAAATGAATTTTATTATTGTTAGAAATGTAGATAGGAATTTGTCAATGTACTGTATAGAAAAATCTTGAGAAATTAGATCGGATAGTGACTTGGTAGTACTAGTGTAGAGGAAACCAAGATGATGTTTTGTTAAGAAATAAGAAAAATAAAGTATTTGGATCATAGTTAGTTTGTGTGATTTCAGTATAGCTAACTAAGCCCTATCACTGAACACATATATTTTTGGACAGTGTTTGTGCGTATCTTTTAAACTTTTTGATGTTATATAAAGCTGAAGAAATAGCTTTAGCATCACTCCTATAATAGAGGTGGGTAGACAGATAAAGGTCACTCCTCTATAGTGTTTTAATTCACTGTGCCATTATTGTCAAGGTTTATGATGGATAATATTCTAGTTATATTTTGATCCTGTGCATCTATTTTCGCTATCCTTGTTTCGTGAATCTGCATCGTCAGAGAGATATTTTCAAAGAAATAATGAATAAAATAGAACTGAGGATATGTTATCGTTTAAGTAAGAATAGTTTATTTACTGGAGTGTGTGAGAATTGTGTAACTTTGAAAGTGAAAGTACAAAATATCATAAAGAGAGAAAGAATCATATGATACAGTTTCAAATCAATTCGGAAATGAATATAAGATTTTTAAAAAAGAGAAATCTAAACAAAGTTTTTTTTTTATAAAAGTGATAATAAAATTTAAATGTTTGAAATAATTTTTAGAAAATAAATATTGCATATTTAATAAGAAATAATTCAATAATGTGTGATAGACATATATTTGTGCATGGTGTGTTAATAGTTGTAATTACCATCCGAAGTAAGGCTTGGATGAGTATATTAGATTAATAAACATCGGATAAGGAACAATAAAACCTAATACTGAATGTAGAAGAATGTTTGAATCTGTAGGATTCCATACAACTAATATAAAACTAGAATTTTATTGTTTTTGTAGAATGTTTACTATGAATGTAAAATTTGTAAAAATATAAATTTAATAATAATAGTAGGGATATAAAGTGTTAATAATAATTATATGATAAATACATTTTGTAACAAGCTAAATTATAATCAGAAATCCAATAATAATAATACTGAATTTTCTTAAGCATTTAAAAGATAAGAGTTAACTAGAAAAAATAAGTAGAAGTTTGATTTCATTTTTTTTATAAACTAGTAAAATAATTTTGTGATAGGAGAGTAAGGATATCCATGTACATAATGTAAAATATTGTTATTTGTTTATGTTATTAATAAACTTTGTTGTAAATTTATTTTAAAGCTTTGTGTCTTCGTTGTTATTTCTCCACATGGATGCATGATATCACAATACACTTATAATTGCAATAGACATATAGTTGTTTGCACAAAAGAGTAAACCCAAAGTGTTATAATAATTTTGAAAATTTATTTATATGATAAAATTAAAAGATCATAATTATATCATTTATTGGTCATAAGTTGGTTGCCACCATATTACATTAAAATATATGCTATTGTTGCCATACGTATTCTGTTGTCAGATTATTAAAATACTACCACGTACGTAGTTATTTATTTCATTTAGGAAGAAATAAGATTATACTTATACTATTGTTGTTATTATTATTATTTATTATTGTTAGTTACTGCGTAGTGAATTTATGACATAAAATTCCCTTTTCATAGTTTACTACCGTAATTTAAAATCAGTTAGAATACAATTTATGAACCTGAGATTTGATTTATTTTATTTATTCTATTTATTTACTTAATTTTATTTAATTGAGCTAGATTCTTATTACAAAGAATATTAAGACATGATTATTATTTTTATCGTAGTGAAAAGAGCGTAGAAAGTCATAAGAATACTATAAGTTAGTTGTTTAGAATAGTAAAAGGGGGAATAGTATTCTTATGCCATTGAGATAGTATCATGTGGATAATATCTCAATGTAGTCTATCTCATTCCCCGTATCGTCACTCCATGTCTCATGAAAATAAGAAATATTTGTTAATTCAATTTTTAAAAATATAACTGTATTTGTATTTTAAAAATTAGAGCTAGTAATCATTTTAATTAATGCTGGATATTTCATGTATTTATTCGTTAAACTGAGCTAGAACCCGGAATATTCGTTATAAACAGTATATTTTGGGGTGAGGACGCGCGGGAAGAGGTTAGAATATATATTAATACTCCCAAATAACTGTGATGCTATCTAAATTAAATATCCATTTTTATATATTTACAGTAACATCATTGTTTATCCTTGGTTGAAAAGATATAATCACTATTGTCATAGATAAGAACATATATATATATACACAACATAGTTAGTCAATTATATCAAAAAATAACATATAACGATTGTTAATCAACAACAAAAAAACTTGAACTCTGTTCTGTATAGAGTATCTGTATTTGATTTGAGGTAATAAATGAAGATCTTACCCTCATTCATATGGATAGGATCTTACACCCATTCATATGGATAATCAGATGTCCATATCGCTCTAAGGTAAGAATAATCCTAAACTTTATTTACAAAAATAATAAAAATGATAACTAAACTTAACCATCCCCTCTTCTTTCCCCTCAACATTAATGATGGAATCTCCCAAGACATAAATTGTGTGAAGTTCATGCCTCTGGGTTGACAACAAAAAAAGAAAAATTTTACAATAATCATAGGATAAAATTCAATAGTTGAATCCAAGTTCATCAAATCATCCTAGTCCAATTAATATATTGTCTTTCTCCAGTGAAGTATTGTTCACATAACAATGTATCCTTGCATCATTTAGGACACAAGCGTGCTGATCCTGAGCTGGCTTTTTTTGATTCTCCTATGTACATCTCAGGTTGGACAACAGGCATCTTCTTGGGTATATTATCGAAGTAGACAATGAAAGCTTCAGCATGCAGTCATGTTAGAGAAGAGAGCGATCAAGCACTATAGCATGACTGTTTTGCCCCATATGCATTTTACAGTATCTTATAAAATTGTTTTTGAGTAATTTTCTTTCGAAGTAGACAATGAAAGCTTCAGCATGCAGTCATGTTAGAGAAGAGAGCGATCAAGCACTATAGCATGACTGTTTTGCCCCATATGCATTTTACAGTATCTTATAAAATTGTTTTTGAGTAATTTTCTTTCGATGTAATTTCTTTTAACTACTAGAAATATTTTTGTTCTCTTCTTCTATCAACATTTGAAAATATCAGTTTCTTCACTCATGATTGGAAAATAATTTTGTTATTATGCAAATTTATATGAATTTGTTTAACTTCACCTAATAAACTATTGCTATTAAATTTGATGTGGTTTCATATTACTGTATTTGATCAATAAAAATTGTAACTTCAAACAACGTTCTCCATTTTCCAATGTTCGAAATTTTCAAGAAGTGATTTTAAAAAAGATTTTGTTTTTATATTGCTCTTGATATCCATTATGCATTACATTATTTTACTATCAAGAAGACATTAATCTCAGTTTCCTAGCGACTAAACTTGACATCAAGGTCATCTCCAAGTTTGCTTAGTTTCAGTTTGCGTCATGTAGTATTATTTGGTTTAAAACATACAACGCAGTCTGTCTAAGTTTGTCTAATTATTTATATATAGATCATTTCCTTTTATTATTTTGCTACACTAATAATAACAAAATTACAAGCGTGTTGAGGCATTGGCAGGCGAAGCTACATTAAGTACTCGTATAAATCAATAAATAAGTGACAGCTCAGCACTTTCGAAGCATGTTGCTTCATATTCATAGCTACAAAAAAAATAATGCGGAGTAGGATGTATATGATGATATGCAAATTATATGTAAATTGTTTAATTGGTCCAACGCTTGGAAATATCAAAGCAAGTGTCACATCTGTTAATAGAGTTATTGTTGCTAGTGATAAAATATGCTTCCTTGACTTTACGTTTGCAGTCATTTTTCTCAATGCATACTATAGGGTTGGAAGTTTAAATATGTAACGGTCTTTTTTGAGTGCTCTAAAAATGTTGAAGAATTATTATTCTTCTGTGCTCTTTTATATGTGTATCTATGTTGGATGACTCTGTTATTAATAGTAGCTGAGTGAGGTCCATTTTGTCTTTAAAATTTTTTATAAGACTGTTCGTGCAGGGGGATGTGTGGAAAAACTGATTCTGAATTTGTTACAAAAAGATTTAATTAACCGATAATAAATTTTATGAATGTGAGAGTGATGCGAAAAACGTTCATATCTCTATTATTGTCTGTAATTTTCTTGTGAAATTATTTAATTTTGTTAATAATTGTCTTAGATTTAAAACCTGCTTTTACTAAATCGTTAATGTGAAGAAAGATGTTATCTTTCTTGTTGGATTCAAATTTGCATAAGTCTAGGTTCTTGTATAAAAAGGCATTTAGACCAGCAAATTTGTGAGAATTAGGAGAGTTGGAATTCGGGTGGATAAAGCCTCTGATTTCAAATGGCTCTATGATCATAGAATAATTTATAATTCTTCCTGATCGCAGTAGATGTAAG
This sequence comes from Epiperipatus broadwayi, assembly GCA_028023455.1. Taxonomy (NCBI): domain Eukaryota; kingdom Metazoa; phylum Onychophora; class Udeonychophora; order Euonychophora; family Peripatidae; genus Epiperipatus; species Epiperipatus broadwayi. Next base: position 1,408,758 of record JAQFVV010006259.1, on the reverse strand, counting down.
TCCAGATATATCAATCTTTCCTAGTCATCTTCCCAAAGTGTTGATGGTTAGGTTGGTGTGTTGTTGGATTTCTTGTATAATGCAAGTGATATTGTGTTTAGTGCAAAGAACACATTGGCAACATATCGCGTATATATAATATTAGGATAGTCAGATTGTTACTTAGGTATCTGCTTCTCAAAATGATTCAAAAAAATGCTGGTGATTATTCCACTATAAGGAAGGCCCATAGGCCAACCATCGCATCTTTCTTTTGTTAAATGTTACCAAATGAGCATATGCATTGCATATATACATACTCATGCTCAAAATAGTGAAATAACATCCATGCGATTGGCATGAGTTTTAGATGGCTCATGCTCAAAATAGTGAAATAACATCCATGCGATTGGCACGAGTTTTAGATGGGTTCAAATTGAAATGTGAGATAATTTTTGCTGGTATGATTGAGTTGTAAGACACCGTTACAGTGTATAAAAAAATGATACGTATTACTGCTGCAATGTAGAGAGGGTACGCCTTTTTCACATCCAAGGTAAAACTGTAACCTTGCAATCATGTCAAATAGATCCGATTTAGCTCAATGTGTTTTTTTTTTGTGATATTGTTACACTCTTAGTTATTGTCCAGATTTTGTTCTGACAAGATGTTAGAGTGCTATTAATGCATTCGTAGTTTTGATTCAAAGACTTTTTACCTGCTACTGAAATGAATGCTGTTTTATATTTTCAAGAAAACAAAAAATTGGAAGGCCCTAATAAAAAGTGATGATAGACTTTTCAAAACGAAGCTGGACAAAATGTGGAAGAGGAATTAAAAATTTATTCAGACTGTTGGAAGGTCTATAAAAGTGCTGAATAACAAAGTGCAAATGATTATTATACTGTGCTTAATTGGGTTAACTCTGGCTTAGCGCTTTCGGGGCATATTTGCTACTATATTCATACCCTATGTCACTCTTCATTTTGTGTTATCATTAGTGTATTCAAATTATTTAATCAGTCCATTTCTTGGAAATCGAGAAAGAGGAATCTCGTCTGTTGATGGCCTTTATATCATTCACAATGAAATATACTTCTTTTATTTTGCGTTTGACACCATTTCTTTCCAAGAACATGATTTCGGCATTGGTGGGTTCAAATCTGTGATTAGATGTTTTTGGTGGTCTAGGAATATCGAACTGTCTTCGTTTTTAGTATGCAATCTATTATATATGTATATGTGCTGAGCTACTTTGGTGGTGACAGTAGCCCGAATTTCTCCATAGTACGTAGCCCTGAAGCCACCTTGTGGGCATGCTATCTAATATACCACCCGAGGGGAGGGGGTTTGGTCTGGATTGATTTTATTTTTGGAGTTGTTAATAAGTCTGTTAGCAGTTAGGGGGGTTCACAAACCTACATTAAGTTGTATTTCTATATTGGATTATTTCCATCATCTAATATGGGTGTAGAATGTCTTTAGAAAAGTTTAATTTTATTTAAATATTCCAAATGCATATACTAATCTGTTTGCTGTGATATTTCTAACAGTTGAATGCATTTGGAATATTTAAATAAAATTAAACTTTTCTAAAGACATTCAACACACATATTAGATGATGGAAATAATCCAATATAAAAATACAACTTAAAGTAGGTTTGTGAACCCCCCTAGCTGCTAACAGATTTATTAACAACTCCAAAGATAAAATCAATCCAGATCAAACCCCCTCCCCCCGGGTGGTATATAAGATAGCATGCTAATACTGTCACTGGTCAGGCCAACAACATCTGAAGAGGGGAGAAAAATACCTCTCGAAACATTGTGCATATACTAACCTGTTTGCTGTGATAGTACTAACAGTTAGTGCATATACTAACCTGTTTGCTGTGATATTATTAACAGTTATTTGCTGTGATATTACTAACAGCTGAATGCATTTGGAATATTTAAATAAAATTAAAAATTTTCTAAAGACATTCAACGCACATATTACATGTTGGAAATAGTCCAATATAAAAATACAGCTAGAACACCATCATCACAAACCGTCAGAAAAACCTAGTTTGTTTGAATAGATTTTAACTAGAATTTTGGCCACTTTGGGTATGTATGGTAAAAACTATGTGTGGCTTATCCTCTTCATGTTGGTTATTTGTTAATTTTCGGCGAAACTGGTTGATCCTCTCTGCTATTGTTCTGGTTTGAATCTCTGCTTATCAAGTCTCTGACATAGCATGCAATGTTGGTTTTCCTATCTGCTTCAAACTTACACAAATCATGATTTCTAAATAAGAATGCTGATAGTCCTGCCAATTTATGTGCCTTAGGTGTGTTTGAATTCGGATGTGTGCAACCTCTGATTTCCAATGGCTTAATAATCTTTCTGTAGTTGAGTGTTACTCCATCTCTTCACATTTGTAAATCCAAATATCTCACTTCCTTTACCTCATTTTCCCATGTGCTAGTTTTGTAAGTTCATGAAGGTCATTTTGAATACTCACAATTATGCTTTCAGGTGCTGCTATAAATAAATTATCCACGTATTGTGTGTATATTATTTCAGGGCTATTGCCAAGTATTTAGGTATCGCTTGCTGTTCAAAGTATTTGAAGAAGATACCTGGCGCAATCGTGTTCATGGTAAGATCCATTGGACAATCATCCTTCACTCTGTACCATTTCCCTTCAAATATTGCCATAATGTTGGTGTTTGCACATGACAAGAATTCTGTTATGAACTTATTATGCTTGTCAGGGTAATTTTTCTTTCTTAACTCTTTATTAATTATACTGATCGACAGTTTCTTGTCAATAGATCTGTATAGTTTGGCTACATCCAGTGCAGTGATTTTAAAGTCCGGTTCGATTTCATTCAGCTTACTTCTTTCTATGAATTAAAATATGATTTGATTGTGTAATCTCTAAAACCCATGACTTCAACCAGCCACTGATTCACCATGTTAAAATAGTGCACCCCCCCTCCCCGAAATCCAACATGAGTTTCAGGGGTGCATTCGGCTTATGCAGTTTCACGTTAGTGAACACTCTTGGGGGTATGGAAGCAGAGGAAAAATCTGAAAGTATTCTGATTACATGAAAGCTTTAGCTTTGTGCACTCGCAAAATTGATGTAATAAGTTTATCTGTTTATTTTATTGTTAAAACAATTCAAATTTTTAATTTCAAAATCTGTGCAAAAATCTTGTCTCTATATTCTTTTCTTTCTATCAATACAAATCTGTTTCCCTTATCCTCCTGAGGCAAGTGATACTGTAGTCTGTGAAAAATTGCTTTGCATTTCTAATTTTACTACTCCAGTTGTCGAATTGGGCTTTAATTGTCTTAGCTATACCAGTAATAATATTATCTCTGCTAGGGTTATCTATTAACCCAGACTCTATATCTGCTAGTAACTCCATTTTTGGGCTTCCACTGACCCATAAATTTCAGGCCCAGCGCTAGGACTGCGCTTACCCCTATTGGTGGAGTCACTGCTGATCGAATGACATATGCCTCCTTCCTTGCCACCGTTATAATATCAATATCCTGTTTCTCTGCCAAGAAAGCTAATTTATGCCCAAATTTGCAAGCTAATCTTGATTCTAAATTATCATATTTCGCTGCAATCCACTGCGGGATTTGTTTTATTTCCCCTTATCTTCCGCCATCTTTTCTTTTCTTTGTTTAATGCTCTTCTACAACCTTTTACAATCAAGTTAAGCAGGTGCCTTTGCAATTGTAATGTGACTTTATTACAGTTAAAAATTGCTCTGTTAATTTTTATTATGCAGCAATTGGGGATAAGAGAAATTTGCTCGCACTTTTGTAAAAAAAAGTCTTTGTTGGAAAGTACAAATAGACTTTCCCAGCTTTAATAAAAATCGATCCTGGTTAATTTGATTCATAATTGTATACAAATTTATTTACTTCATCAATTCTTCGTAACTATTATACTGCGCTTCCAGCACACACCAGTGAAGCTATTATTTTAATTGTGTTAATTATGGCTTAGCACTTTCGGGACATATTTACTCCCATATTAATAGCCTATGTCACTTTTCATTTTGTGTTATCGTTAGTGTATGCAAATTATTTAACCAGTCCATTTCTTGGAAATCGAAAAACAGGAATCTCGTCTGTTGATGACCTTTGGGTCATTTGCAATGAAATATGCTTTTTTATTTTGTGTTTGGCACCATTTCTTTCCAAGCACATGGTTTCAGCATTGGTGGGTTCAAATCTGTGATTAGATGTTTTTTGGTGTTCTAGGAATATTGACTGCCTTTGTTTTTGGTATGCGATCTATTATATAAATACTTGTGTTGAGCTATTCTGGTGGTGACAGTAGCCTGAGTTTCTCCATAGTACGTAGCCCCACAGCCGGCTTGTGGGCATGCTATCTTATATAGCAAACCACCTGGGGGGTTTGGTCTGGATTGATTTTGTCTTTGGAGTTGTTAATGTCTGTTAGGAGCTAGGGCGGTTCGAAACTCGTCTGTTGATGACCTTTGGGTCGTTTGCAATGAAATATGCTTTTTTATTTTGCGTTTGGCACCATTTCTTTCCAAGCACATGGTTTCAGCATTGGTGGGTTCAAATCTGTGATTAGATGTTTTTTGGTGTTCTAGGAATATTGACTGCCTTTGTTTTTGGTATGCGATCTATTATATAAATACTTGTGTTGAGCTATTCTGGTGGTGACAGTAGCCTGAGTTTCTCCATAGTACATAGCCCCACAGCCGGCTTGTGGGCATGCTATCTTATATAGCAAACCACCTGGGGGGTTTGGTCTGGATTGATTTTGTCTTTGGAGTTGTTAATAAGTCTGTTAGGAGCTAGGGCGGTTCGAAACTCGTCTGTTGATGACCTTTGGGTCGTTTGCAATGAAATATGCTTTTTTATTTTGCATTTGGCACCATTTCTTTTCAAGCACATGGTTTCAGCATTGGTGGGTTCAAATCTGTGATTAGATGTTTTTTGCTGTTCTAGGAATATTGACTGCCTTTGTTTTTGGTATGCGATCTATTATATAAATACTTGTGTTGAGCTATTCTGGTGGTGACAGTAGCCTGAGTTTCTCCATAGTACGTAGCCCCACAGCCGGCTTGTGGACATGCTATCTTATATAGCAAATCACCTGGGGGGTTTGGTCTGGATTGATTTTGTCTTTGGAGTTGTTAATAAGTCTGTTAGGAGCTAGGGCGGTTCGAAAATATAAATGGTGGTTTCCCTATCTGCTTCAAACTTATATAAATGGTGATTTCTAAGTAAGAATGCCGATAGTCCTGCCAATTTATGTGCCCTTAATGAGCATTTTATCATAACAATTAATGCTAGAACAGTGGCAATTCCTATGGAAACCATCAAACAAAATGTGGAAGAGGGATCAACAATTTATTCCGACTGTTGGAAGGCCTATAAAGGTGCTGAATTATGAAGTGCCGATTATGATCATTTTCATGTGAACCATAAATACAATCATATGTTAAGTAAATGTGCATTTTGGGAAAAAAATAAAAAATTTTACTTTTAGTCTCGCTTTTGGGGAAAAAAATTATCCACTTAAAATAAAGTAGAACTGGCAAATTGATTGTTTCATTGCAACAATTCCTGTTATATATTACACAGTAATTAACATATGTGTATATTTTACATTTTTTTGTAGTATTTAAGGTATATTCTGACTGTTGGAGAATCTATAAAAGTGCTAAGTTATAGTTTTGATCATTTTTGTGTGAACCATCACATGTTAAGTAAGTGTGCATTTTAGGAAAAAAATTTATCCATGTAAAATAAAGTAAACCGGCAAATTAATTGTTTCATCTCAACACTTCCTGTTACATATTACAGTAAGAACTGTTTGTATATAATTTATGGCTTTTTGATAATATTTTAGATTATTTTTGTAATTTCATGATTGTTTTGTCTGTATTTTTGGATGAAATTCATATTTTTAGTGTATTGTTAGAAATTAATATTTCGCATCATATTAATTTTATTATTTATTTATTCTAATGTTGTATCCTGTGTTATTATCTTAGAAGCGTGTATGTATATGTGTGGGTATGTATCGTAGTTCAGGTTGCCCAGGAGCATAGTTCCGCCTGTGTTCGGGCACTGTTTTCCATACAGATCAAAGTAGTTGTCCAATTTAAAAATAAACATCACGAGTTTCACAATTATGAATTAATGTTAAAAAGTACATTAGTTTCACAATTATGAATTACTTTTTAACATTTAATTCATAATTGCAAAACTCACGATGTTTATTTTTAAATCGGAAAACTACAATTGATGTGTACGTAAAACGTGCTCAGACAAAGGCAACCTGAGCTACAATACATATCCACACATGTACATGCACGCTGCTAAGATAGTAACACAGAATACAACATTGGTTTTTGGTAATATTTTAGAATAATTTTTATAATTTAGTAGTTGTTTTAGTATTAGACCTGCAGCAATGTTTTCACATATGTCTGATTAGGTTGCTGATAACTTTGCAAATCTTGTGAAATGATCATGTACACATGGTCCATTTTGATGAATTTATCATTTTAATTGTAGAAGATCCAAGTGTACATATTATTTTGATCAGATCAAAAGATTAGAAAGGTGTCAGCAGATTGATATGAATATGAAAAGGCGCTGCAGGTCTAATATGTGTTGCAAGTCTAATACATAAGTACCAAAAAAAAAATTAAAACATAATAAATTTCAATCTATAGCTTAATAACAAAAATGTTTATATATATATATAAACAAATTAATAACATTTAAATTTCTATATCAAATATAAAAATTTATAAAATACATAACTCAAAATCTTTCATATAAAATTATAAGAATCTGAGTATGCCCTTGATTCTATAAAATCTATTTGATGCTCTATTGAAACCATGAAATTGAAATCTGTATACCCACATACATCAATAAGTTTAATTCTTAGTTTAAAATCAATTTTTTCAATATAAATTGTAGTTTAAATTCCAAGTATCTAGGCATATTATTGGCTGCTTATTTCATATAGACAAAAAATAAATTTGCTTAGCTAAGTTTAGTAGTAATGATAATAATAATAAATATACTATTTAGAAATAAAATATTAACCTTAAATGATTGGACAAATGTCCAGAGTAAGATCCGGATCGTATATCCTTGGCGCAGTAGTTTAATCAAACGAGCAGCTCGAAACAATCTCAAAAAACCCAAGTTGATGAAGTTATTCTAAAAAATTAGATATGTAAATAAATACAACTGTTTATAATGTGTGTGTGTTACATACTTTTTTATTTATATTATAAACAAAATTATATCTGTAAAATAAATACAGTTGTTTACCTCGTCAAAAATACATTTTTGATAGCAAAATAGAGGGACAAATGTACAATAGATTAAACACATTTATTTTTTAAAAAATTTAATATATAAAGACATTTACAAATTAAAAAAAGTTAAATAAAGTTTATGACCTTCAATATAAATCTACTTTCCCTCTAGGTCATATATACGCCAGAGTGCCAGTGAAATTAGTTGGTTGTAACGCAAATAGCTATTTATTCGTAAATATTATAGAAATTAATATCAATTTAAATATTCATTTTCTAAAACTGCACTATCTCAAATTATTAATGTTCATTTATTGCATAAATAATTTGACTTCTTTCTTCAAAATTGTACTATTTTATTGATTTATACACATTCAGAATAACAATCTAAAATACATTAACTACAACATCTATTATTTTTCAATTTATCTCTGATATATCAAATATCAGATAAACATTATTTATTTTTTGTTCCATTTAAATTTATATAAATTGTTCATTCTGTGTATGAAGTTTGTTTTAAATCGGGGGTCTTAACCCACAGCTCACGAGGTCCAGGAAGGCTATGAAGATGGCCAACACAAAATTTTTTTGTGATTATGTATTGCAATGTGGTTAAAATAAATATATGTATAAAGTCAAATATCCTACTAGTTTTATGCTGCGTTCTTTTTTTTTATTTTTATAATAAAAAATATGAAAAAACAAAAGAAAATATCAATAACATTTTATTATTGGAATATGTACATTTTCTATATTAGTGATCACAAACTTGGAACTCGATGATTTTAAAAGTCTCCAAATAGGCTGCTGTAGAATTAAGATTATTACATATGAACTTTTTGCAGATATCATGAAAATTATGCACAGTCCTTTGTTTTGCTTATCAACTTTTGGCAGTGTTTGTGTATTTAATGTGTGTCCCAAGACAACCGTTCTTTTTTTCCAATGTAGTCCAGAGATGCTAAAAAGTTGGATATGCTTTTTTACACAATAGTGCTTTCAATAAATGAATTCATATAGTTCTTAATACCTTAGAAGTGTTATTATTCTTATATCTTCTTTACTTCTTTTGAAGTTTTCTTCATATATATTACTTTTTTTATAAATCTCATGTACCCTTTAATGCAATTTTTATATAATTCCTCCTTTATTTTTTTAACCAAATCTAAATCTAAATAAAAATGAGGGATAAAGACATTTTTATAAAAAAATTTTTTAATATAAAGAAGTTTAAAGAATAGAAAAAAAAGTCAAAGAAATTGATAATAGAGGTAGTTAGTTATATTAAAAAAATATATAAAAAAGAGGCTAAAATTTTTTTAAAAATAGCCAGTTATAAATGTAAAAAGAAAAAAGATATAAAAAGGTAAGTAAAATGAATAAGTAAATTAAAGATTGAGAATTAATAAAAATAAAGATAAGAATAAAATAGAAATTATTAATAAAAGAATAAAAATAGATAAATAATAGAAAGGAAGAAATTAGATTAATAGGTAAAAATAAAATGAAAGGGTTATAGAGCTATTTTAAAGAATAAATGTAGAATGATAGATAAAAAAAAAAAAAAAGTAAGTAGAAATAATAAAAAAATAATAATGGGGAAGTAAGAGAAGTAAAGGTATAGAGTTAGAAATAAAATATGATTATGAATAATAATGTAAAATATGCATTTTTATGTGTATTTTTTATATGTAAATAAAATAATGGTTATATGATTATATGTTTAAATGTTGTAGCTCTGATGAAAACTGCAGAAAAATAAAGGAAGAATTATATAAAAATTGCACTAACCAATATATGAGGAAATTTACAAAAAAGTAATATTTTTAATATCTTCATATAATAATAAAATAATTACCCATTATTAATTCATTCAATTTCAATCTATATTTCCTGTTCTTAACGTTATTTATGATATTAGACATCTTTCTTGTTTGATTGTATATCTCAATTTGATGACTAATGATCACAAATCATTTTTTCCACATTTAAAAATATAATTCCGATATGATTTCAAGGTTTGGAGAAGATTGTAGATTCATAATTAGTCAGTTAATCAGCAATACAACTATTATCATGAAATATTTTTTTTTAAAAAATGAATTTCCAATTGATTTATATTACATGATCTTTATATTAACAAAATACATTCCATTCTTATGTATATTTATCATCCAAATATATATCAGTATACATTAAAATCATTTAAGACAGTTTACGATGCGATGCACTGTGATTTCTCCTTATTTGGAGTCAATAATCTCTCAGCCACTATGCCCAGCTTAGCCACTTTAAACTTTCCTTCCCATTTCCCAGTCTAAGTTTTCCCCATATTCTTCTCTATCCTGCTCCATCCAATTTTCACAACATAATCTTTGTCAACTCTATAGCCTTTATATCTAAATCCCCCTTACCTTTCCCCAAACCCTTCATAAAAACCAAGAATACTCTTTCTGTATAATCAAATACTCTTCCACAACTTCATTATTTGTACTCTTTCTGCTTTCAGGCATTTACATTCAACTAACAGATGCCAAATATTTTCTATGCCTTCCTTACCCAACTTGCATATTAAATCACTCACATTTTTCCATTTATGTGTATACACCTGGGTCTCGTTTTACGCGATAGATAGGTTCCTCAGAAAATACGCGCAAACGAAATCGCACAAAAATAGATGTAACTTACATTAAAAAGGGGGGTATGTGGTTTGTGATTTTTCAAAATTCGCGCAAAAAAAATATAAGGAAATAAAATATGACTAATAAAAAATTTCAAATTTGAAAAAAATTGATACAAGACAAACTTTTTTTAACTATAATATTTAATTTTATTCAAAATAATATATTTTTATGCATAATTTACAGTACAGTAATTTACATTATTTATACACGTTTTAATTATTATAGCTATTTGCCAAAAAACATGTTTGTTTGCAAACAACTAGCGCCAACTTCACACTCATGTTGTAACAGTGGTTTTCTGGTGACAACGTAATTAGTAATTAATTTTTGAGACGATGATTTTATTAATTGTTTATGAAACTAACAACTAAAAATTAAATTCTTATTTTTGTCTTTAATTTTCAATTTGGTTTAAAATCAAATTTCACATTAATTTCAAGTCGCAGTAATTTTTAAATTGTTAATTACAATTAAAAATCAGATTTTAATTTTTAATTGTCAAATTTAATTATGCCCACTGCTATTACTGACCTTTTAAAAATAAACTTTTGGACACTAAATGATTAATAATTGATTACGTTCCTTTTTAAAAAGCAAAAACAGAATGTGATTTAAAATGCAAAATTAACACGTACAATGTTTGAACAAATTTACTTTATAATCTTGTAAAATTTAATGTGTGTATACATAAAATGTGGAAATTATGATTTTAATTTCATTATTGCATAAAATCTTACTATTATAAAGCACTGAAAATATTGAAATTACTAAGATGAAAGTCGAATTCCAATAATGTGCTATTACTTTCAATATAACGTAAGTGCGCAAAATTTATTATTTAAAGTAATAGCGCATTATCGGAGTTCATATACGTGGGTCCCTTTTTACGCAGACTTATTTAACACGCTTCCGGTGAAACAGGAATCTCGTAACTTCAAAATTGTGTTAAATAAGTCCGCGTAAAAAGAGACCCAGGTGTATTCCCTTGTTGTTAAAGATCCTGTTCTATCCTTAAACAGTAAATTACTTTCCTTGCTATTATCATAAATTAACTCGCACCCAATATTCTGTTTACTTCTATATATATTTAAACTTTTTTTACTTTCCATGCTAGTTCTCCATCTCTCGAACTCTCTATTCTTTATTAATGCATCTATTCTTCTATCCCATTCCTTGCCACTATAACACACAACAATTCTCCTAACACAATCATCCCACCTTTTATAAGTATATTGATATAAATTCTTTGTCCAAATTTTCTGCATACCATACTACCTTTCTCACCCATCTTGTTGCCTGTTCTTTACTCATAATCCAATTAAATACTATTTTGGCTATTCTCTTATTATTTATAAATTGCAATCTACCGAACATTTTCATTCTGCTTTAGCAAACTCTCCATACAGTAGTGCTACCCAGGACAAGCCTTAGTAATCAATGAATGCATGATACCTATCTAGTGTAAGAATAGAAAATGGTAATCATAGGATGTTAAAATCATTTACTTACATTTACATTTAATATTAGTATTATTTACATTATTTATTAATAAAAGATAAACATACTTATTTATTTATCATAAATTGCTAATTATAAATTATAAGCAGCAAATATAATTTTTTTAAAAATTAAAATTACCCCTAATTCTGTTACGAGGGCGTCAGTAATGCTCCCTACTACTGTAATGCAGTCAAATACGTTCCAAGGATCCTTAAAATAATTCTTTAATAATGGAAAGTAATATATTAGTTCAAGAAAATAAACAGTATAAACATTTAAAATATATATAAAAAGTAAAAACAAACCACCAAATCAGCTGGGTTTTTTTTTTCTAATTTGAATTGATTACTTAATTAAAGAGAAACCATAATCTAAAAAAGTAAAAATATCTCTACATTAAAAATTTAAAGATGGACATGTCTTTAAATTTTTAATAATTAAAGCAATGATTATTTCATTTAATTAGTAAAAATATATATCATAACAACACACATAAATTGCATTTTATCAAATTAGGATATAATTTTCAAATAAAAACTTTCCATTGTGCTGATTTTACCCTCTTTTCTTCCATAGTGTAAGCTTGTGGTTAAAACACCTGTAGAGGTCCCTACTATCGCATTTTATATGCATATTATCGAGGTTATAGCCTCAGTAAATATTACTTACGTAATCAATGTGCGTTTAATAAATTTATAATTACAACTATATATATAATTATAATTGAAATAATAAATTTAACGGTTTACAAACTATTATAAACAATCCTTAAATCCGCAGAAGTACTTTCAGTTAATTTCTTAAACCTGCCTCAACTGCCATTAAATTAAAAAAAAACAAAGCGGAACAACATCATCAATTCAAATCCCACAAATCTCGTATTTTAATGTTAGCAGCTTGTCGATTTATTAAATGCATTTTATTCCTGTTTATGAAAATTGCCTCTTTAATTTTTCTTTTATTATGGCTTCTCTCTTCCTGAAGAATTTTCACATTTTCAAATTTAAATTTACATATTTTTTTATGATCAAAGAAAACTGAAGGAGATTAAATCACCATTATTTGTACTTTTTACACGCTTAAATTTATTATTTCAATTATAATTACAATTTTGTTTTAATTAACAGACATTTTATTTATTTTACATATATATCAAACAATAAGTTATTTATTTAAATTCAGTGCCAAATTTATTAGTTATTAATTTCTTTTACAGTCTATAATTCTTACCAGAAAATAACAAAATGACAGTTCAAATAGTTTGATAGTAACTATTAATTAAATTGGCTGAATTTAAACAATTTTATTTTTTGATATACATAAATTATATTCCATTGAACTTTTTTTATTTAAATAATTATTTGATAATGATAAAGAAATTCAATAATTATAAATCTTTGGATCAAAAATTAAGCATCTACTGCTGGCAATTTCAACAATTCATTACAAAGGACATAAAATAAAAATTATGTTGAAATAATTATAATTTAAAAAATTTACTTCTATGATTGTTAAATTTGGTTAAGCGTTTTAACGTAATTTTTTCTAAAAAACATCCACATACTATGTAGATATGTATTCTAATAAAAATTGGCATTTTTAAAAATTAGGCATAAAGAATATGCAGATATATAAAAAACAAAACAACATATTTATGAGTTTTAATGGGTGATTATAAGAATTAAATGACAGCTTACTACTTTCAGTAAGCATATTCTTTAACAAATAGCATGGCAGCAACATATATCTAGTTAAGGCACCATGACTCTTCTTCTTTTATGTGCTCTTTCTCTCTAGGATTAGGAGATTGATGATTACAAAGAGTATATTTTGTGATTCCTAGAGTTAATGATATTCTATAAATTCTAGGCATTTCTTTTCAATCTCTTCAATGCAATCTTTCTCTAAAATATCATTAGTAAAATAATATATTTATGGTCTACATGCATATATTTTTTTTAATAAATTTGAAATTCCTGAATATATGTATTTTTGCCTGCTAGTTTTTTTTTTAAATATTTCATCATTTATAATTTTGATTGTCTATTTAAAATTCTCAAGTCTTCATAGACTCATAATTAAGATTTGGAATACTTAGGGTATTGTAAATTATAATAATGAATCCTAATATAAGTTAAAACTGTATTAACTGCAAATTTGTCTCTGTAGCAGAATCATTCATTATATATATAGAAAAGATTTAATTATTGACAGAAAAAGATATGCTAGTATTTTAATGTTTTAGTAAAATTGATGCATCTATGGAGACAGAGAGCTATGTAAAAATAATATAATAATTAATTCTACAATAAAACATACTAACAGATCAATAAATATTTAAATAACAATAAAATATAAATAATTATCTTTTTGATTATAATTCCATTAACTTTTTTTTTTTTTCAAAGATATAAGTTTATTAAAAAATATAACAATTTTGATACAAAATAATAAACATGAAAAAAGCAGCCTGATTTGGTGTTTAATTCACTTCACCACAACATATAAAAGCTACACAAACACATATAGTCCTCTCTACATTCAACTGGCTGTTTTGTTAAATCATTAAATTTATTTGAAAAAGCAGAGCTAAAACAAAGTAATGTAAACCAAAACTGAAAATATTTATACAAAAAACTGATAAATTTAAAAATATGAAAATTATTTAAAAGATTTAAAATAAATTAACAATAATTATAAAATCAAGTAAATTAAAAGTAAACAAATAATACAACAAAGAAAAAATACATAAATTACATAATTTCAATAAGCAAATAGTAAAAATAAGTATAACAGCCATTTTCTCATTATAAATAAATCAATCAAATTTTTAAAGTAGAGAGTAACTACTAATAGAAAACAAGCTAATAAAATAAAAACAAACTAAAAAAAAAGAAGGCAAAATTAAGCTAAATCTAGCAAAAAAGGTGGTGATGGGATTGCTATTATGGCCTTGATCAAGCCATCCTCTAGCACTATAAACGTATCACCCATGAGTTTAACAGAAATTATTATATATTCATTTATTTTTATTAAGTGGTGAAAAATTAAAAATATATAGTGCAATTTTTTGAAAAACGTTTAAAATATTTTTTATATTGCATATTAAAAAGAAAAAAAAGTTCCAAACGGATGCAACATGCTGGATTCTGAAAATCGTGAACAAATTGAACAACAGTCTTTAAATACTATTAATGTCATGATATTGTGTAAATGTAGATGTAAGTCACACAGTAAAACACATACACATCACCATTCCCACAAATAAAAAATAGCATTTATTTCAAAATTTAAATGTAAAGACTTGTGGGAACATGCGTGTTAGCTCTACCTTTAAAATGTAACTGTTTGAAATATAAAAAAAAGAGGAAAAAATTCAAAAAACAAAACAAAAAAAAAAAAACAACCAAAAAATAAAATAGAGGAAAAATTGTATTCACATTAAATTTATTGCAAAATTGTGTTTGCTTTTGTGTGTTTCTTTAAAAATATATCTAAGGTAGAGAAGTAACTTAATTAAATTGTATACAAGTTTGTGTAGGCAATAAAATGTAAAGAATTTCTACCATCCTCATCACCACCTTCATAATATGTAACACGACACTTGGGCACCACCTTGCACAACTAGAGGCAAAATAACATATTCTAGAAAGGCAACTGAAATTTGGTAGCAAATTTATTATTTGAATCTAGTGGTGCCTAAATGACGCAAATTGTAATGAATAGAGAACACTGAGGACTTGCACTGTGAAATGTATTATAATTGTCATATAAAAACAAATTTTCATTTTTTTTTACATCACATTCGATTTACAAAATTATGATATTAACAAAATAAAAACTAAATAGTATAAAATATATAAAATGGAAAAAAAAAAGGATCCATTTTACAGTGTTAATCCTCTTATTTTTTATGAAATAGCTAATATAAAAAAAAATAACATGGACATGTTTGACAAAACAATGAAAAATGAAAAAGGCGAGGATGGCTAGGCTGGGTGTGTGGATTTGCTCTCTATGGTTAAGTCAAATGCTGTGTAGCAATGCCAATGCGCAAACAGAAAGAAAATAACAATATAAAACAAAAAGAAACCAAACAAAAGTAAATAGAATAACAACAGAAATAAAAATAGCAGGAAAAGCTAAAAAGCAACAAAAAGCAGATAACAAAGAAGGTTACACTGAAGAATGTGACAGACACCAGCACACAGTTATATCAACAAGATGACAAGCACTCTGAGTAGTTCCTATACCATAAAATCCAAATTTAAAAAGTTTTTTCTTTTTAATAAAATGAAAATGTTTTGAATTTTTAAGGAAAAAAGCAAAGTGCAAAATCATCATACTTCAACTGAGCCCACTCAAAATTAAACAGTGCCCTTGAAAATATGTCTCATTAGCAATAATTGTATTCAATTTCTTGATAAGATTAAATAAATGAAAATGTACAGTTCCAAATAACTTTTTTATATAATCTAAAATATATATAAAAAAGGCTTATGGTGATATATTTTTCTTACAAGATGGGATTAAAAAACTAAAGCAATAATATATTACATAAATCATGCATTAAAAAGAAATCTAAAGTAATCTCTAAAATATAATTAACAACAACAAAATAAATATATAAAAAAAACCAAAGCACCACAAGCTAATTATCAGAAATTTATAACTAGTAAAAAAAAAGTTATTAGGAGAATATAAATTGTTTAATGTATAACTAATATACACTTACATTATTCATGCTAAGTTCACTTAATTTGAAAATGAAATGCTATTAGTAAAAATGCAAATGTAAATTTTAAAAATTTAAGATACAACTATTTTTCACTAACATAAACAACAAAGGAATTACATGTCCGTGTGTCTATATACATACACACAAACATAAACTAAATGAATGTAGCATGGTATTTTTTTAAAGGTAATAAATAACAATTGTAAATTTTGTTGCTATTACATACATATTCATGTTGACATCCAACACGCACAAACATTCATTATGTATAAAGTTGATAATGCAAGTAAGAATGACTTCACAAAATAAATATACTCTGCAAGTGTGATAAATATGAAAGGATTAAAGATGCAACTGTTCTAAATTAACTAGCTGTAGGTGAATTGCAAATGTTTATGTATTTGTGCGCATTTAATATATACTGATTTTTATATATATATGCATATAATCATGTGTTTAATTGCATCTTTAATAATTATGGAAAAACAAGTAAAAAAAATGCTATCAAACAATGTTTAAAAATTAAAATTATGATAATTAACAAGCAACATAAAAATTACAATAAATATTACAAAAAAAAAAAAAAAAAGTGCAAAAAATAAACACAAGCAAGGATTTTGAAGAAGAAAGGAAAGAACAAAGAAAATGATTCACTGTATTTAAATACTTGAATTTCTTGTGTGTTTTTTTTTTTGCTTGCACATATCTGGTCAAGGGCTCTGAATTACTTTGAGTGGGTAGTTTTTTTTTTTCATATTCTCACTCTCTCTATATACAAAATCTGTTTGTTGCTTGTCTAGTATGTAGAGGTAGACAGAGAAGGATCAAACCTTAGGTCCAAAAGCCACGATCTTCAGAATACATTCAATGGTGAACAACACGGTGAATGCCATATTCATGAGGCCTAAATATTCACTGTAAGAGGGTTCAGGGTAAATCTACCGCAGCAAGGAAGGAAAAAAAAAAAGAGAAATGCAGCAAAATGTTAACGAAAAAGGTGCACTCATGGGTACTGATGATTATTGTGTAGTACTGGTTGTATTTTCTCAAGAATCCAGTTTTCATTTTTCAATTTTTAAAAAAAAATATAATAAAATTTCAATATTTAAATAGATATTAGTGGAGGATGACTCGACAAAATTCAACCATCTTCATATATGTAATATTATCCTCCATTGCAGGTGAAGTACCACATGAGTTTTTTTTTGTAAAGTATTTTTAACCTATATATATTTTGAAACATGTATATGTGGTGTACACACACATATATATGTATACATAAACATATACATATATATATATGCAGTGAATATTGGCATATTTGTGTGAGGTTAGCAGGAAGAGAAATGTGCAAAACATATATATGAATGGCAAAAGTGAGTTATGTAACAATGATGTACTACCAAAAACCAGGTGGCACTTCACCTGCATGATAGTAGCATTTTTCCCACTGAAAATCCTATGAGTTAATGACTATTCTCCTTACCCGGATTCCAAAAGCTATCAGCTTCAGAATACACTCAATGGAAAAAAGACCAGTGAAGGCAATGTTCAGGTAGCGCAGGATGAGCTCAAACTGTTTTGACTTGCCGTGGGACTAGATCATGGCAAAATATAATAACCATAATGCTAATAAAACATGTTTTGGTGTCAAGTAATATTAAATATATTAGCTAGGATTAAGAAATAGGCTGTTCTTTTGTTGCTGTCAACATTAACAGAACAGACAATTATTTTAATACCAGTTCCAAATTACACACGATTATTGTAGTATACCACCATACAATAACTATATTATTAGCCTGAAATATGCATAAACAAACAGTTTTGCTCTTAAATTAAAAAATTAAAATTAGGGTAACAATATAGTCAAAATACTTTGGCATACTTTTGAATAAAATCATGAAATCAACTTTTTGATAAAAAGTGAATTTATAAATATATGTGTGCACACATTTGAATACTAATGAAAATCTTTGCTTCTTCTGAAATAAATTCCAAGATAATAATTTTTTACTTTTTGTAGAAAAATAAATTTTGCAATTTTTCTATGAAATTTCTTTGATATATTAAATCTTACACTAGAATAACATCAGCAATAAATAGATGCCTAAATAATGAGACAAATTATAAACTTAATAAAAAAAGAGAATAAACCGAGAACGTAATTGTTTTGATATTTATCTTTATCATCATTATTAATTATTTATTGAAAGACAAATTACATATATCAAATAAGATATGTTCCGAGTATTTCTGTCTTTTGTTCACTTTTCAAATATCCACTGTTATTTTCCTCTTTGGATAAAACAACTTCTTTCTTATTTTATCTTTTTTTCTTGATATCTTCTACATTCCCTCCCAATCCATTTTTTATAATTCTTTTACCTTTAACTACAATCTAGTTTTTATTTATATCCATAACTTCCTCAAAAAATAATCTTTATTTCATTTAGTCTCTTCAAAACGCACATTTGTAATGTTATTCTTCCAACTTTTTCTAAGTGTCCATATTTCTACTTCATTTAGAGTTATACTCAATTAAAATATTTAGCCAAGTCTCTAATTTCAATGGTTAACAGGATAAGCTTGACTCCTATTAAAAGCATAAATGATAAAACTACAACTTACTATAAATTAGTGTTTTCTTGAAGATTTGTGATGATAGTATTTTAGATATGATAATGTGTTGAATTATTTTTCCAAATACAAACAATTGGTAGTAATAGCATACAAGTTAGTAGACAACACAAGTTAGTAGATTACACAATATTTTTTGGTATTATTCTCCATTCTTTTTCAGATGTTGTTGTTCTGACCAATGACAATGCTAGCATAGGAGTTGAAGTTATACCTTTAGATTCTTGAATATTGAATTTTAAACTAATGCTCTACAATTGAACTTAGTAGATTACACAATGTTCCAAGTGGTATTATTTTTTGCTCTTCTTCAGGTGTTGCTCACCCAACTAGTGACAATGCTAGTATAGGAATCAAACTTACATCTTTAGATTCTTGAATATCAAATTTTAAGGCAACTCTCTAACCATTGATATCGAATTTAATGGTATAACTTCAATTCCTATGCTAGCATTGTCACTGGTCAGGTCAGCAACATCTAAAGAGAAATGGAGAATAATACCACTAGAAATATTGTGTAATCTACTAAACTGCATTACCTATTAATTTGCATGTTATTACTAACAGTTGTTGAAAAAGTTTAAACAATGTCAAAAATCTTCTAGACAATCAACATTTAATGATAGATAATGGATATAGTCCCAACATATTATCACATCTAAAATATCATTATTAAAAGCATGTTTAAATTACAATTCTCATTTTGTCATATGATTTTTTTTTTTTAGATAACTATTAATTAAATATCACAAAGGAACTTTTAAAGATTTCAAACAGAATATAGTCACTAGTGGTTTTATTAATTTATTCAATTCTGTAAATAGATTTAACAGTTATTAAATTTGTGGTTAATGGTTTGCATTAGTCCACATCTACAAAAGTTGTCCTGAATCTATCTTGATGAGATTCCAGTAATGTCTAAGAAGATAAAATCTAGCAGGTTACACTGTTGAATTTTGCTTTCAATTCCTCTTGATTACTTCCAACATATGACTATTCATAAGTTGTTGTGCAATATGAACTCTATATTGCTATTCTATTCATGGTATCCAAGTCTGACACATATGTAAGAACTGATAAAACACATTTATTAAACAACAACAACAAAAAAATTATTTTCAAACCAATATATTTTAATACTAAGTTATTTCCATGAAAAGCATTCCATCTAAGTTTAATTCTATGATTAATTTCAACTACTGTTTGTACATATTTTCCAATATAATTATAAATTTAATTCACTGAACCCCTGCTTCTAAAATAATCTCAACTGTTTTTTTTTTAAATAAAATAGAAAATAAATAAATAAATTTATTTTTATCTTTTCATTAAGTTGACCATTCCACCTAAAAATATTTTATTTTTTAAAATACAAATACCATAAATCATCTTTCCTTTTCTTTATTAAATGTTTTTCCGTGATCAATATAACAAATATTAATATCTTGTAAATATATATTGAACTATTTTCCACAATCTAGAAATAATTTCCAAATCTCTTTAAAAAGATTCAAACTTAATTTAAATGTTTCAAATACAATCAACTGGTAATAATAGTATAAGTTAGTATACAACATAATATTTGAGTGATATTATTTTCCTCTTTTCTTCAGATGTTAGCCTGACAAGTGACAATACTAGCATGAAAATCGAATCTGGATTTTTAAAAAGTAATGCACTAACCTTAATTAGTTAACACATCATTTTAAATTCAGTACTTAAAAATTAAAAAGTCCCAAGTTAGATTATGTTAAATCTCAACCTACCTTCAATTAATGGACTAGTCCAGATTCCATCTTATCTTGATTGGATTAAATACTCATTGCTATAGACCAATGGCTATATGAATAGATAAGATAAATCCAATAGCCAGTAGGTGATGATGCTCAATAAATATGATTGATCTTATTATGGATAGAGATCTTATTATAAATAGATAGTTCAGTTGGAGGCAAAGTCAGACAATAAGAAATTACTTTCAGAATTGAATGACAGTATGCACATTATTCACTACATGTCTTTTAGCAAACGAAGTATAGAGCAGATAATCTATTCTTATGTTTTTTGATATAAGTAAAACTAAATTTGCCACTTAAAAATTTCAATACATTTGCAAATTTAACTTTATTTACATCAAAAAGCATAAAAATAAAGTAGTCTGCCCTATTCTTTACTTTGCTAAATGTAGAGTGATAGATTGTTTAATTATTTGATGTCTAGATGGAGTTCGAATTAACTCCATTCTTTTCATATATATTTAATGCTGCATAAAATATTATTTAATATTTATTATATTATCCTCTGCCTAATTAGATATGATTTCATAATTAACTGTGACATATTTATATCTGGCATCAATATTAATTCCATTCTGAAGTCTCAAGACATAGGGAAAATTTAGCTTTATTTACACTAAAAAGTGTAAAAATAGTTGGTCTGATCTATTCTTTAGTTTGTAATGTGATGAATTTATTTAATTATTTCATGACTAAATGGAGCTAAGTCATCTCCAATCTATTTTCATACATATTTAATGCTGTGTGAAGTTATTATTCAATATTTAAATCCATCTATCTATTAGTATCTATTTATCTATACATACACCTTAACACTATAATTACTAAGCTATTGAGTAATAGTGTTAATATAATTTTGTATATTTGTAACTACTAATAATTTGGGATTAGCATCAATTCATGTGATGACTTTTATCAGTCATCAGAAAGAGAGAGGCTACAAAAATATGTGTACAAAAAATACACCATTTGCTGTTTGGGTAATTGAATGAAATGTATGTAAAGATGACACTAATGTTTATACAGTAATAAAAAAACAACAACATTAATTTATATACAAATTTTTTCTACAATACAGGCTTTTTCATACATATATTGGTGATTATTTAGCTTTTCGACGTGTGTGATCAAGTATGTCAGCAGTATGAGATAGTGTGATAATTGAGGGTCGTGTGAAAGTCTGAGTTCAAACCCCCTATATATTAATTTATAGTATAAGAAGCAAAGATTTTTCATCTTATAATAAAATAAAATGTTTACAGACAATGTATATAAGCTTTATATATAAAAATAATGTGCAAACATATACAAAGTATAGAAAAATGGAAGATGACACAGTGCTACCTGATAAGACTTCATTGCAAATATATTAGAACTATAACTTAAGATAATTATCTAAAAATAAATTTACATATATATGTTAATAATAAAGTCTTATAACAGTAATTTATAATTATTATGATTAAATGTTAATGAATTCTTTTGTATCAATCTTTTGGTCTTTTTATATTATTTTACAAAGAAGGAAAACGGCATTATTTAGATCGCTATCATATTTAAAAACAGGCTACTTTATATGTATTTCTCTGTATAATATAAATAAACAAATAAATACTTTATATAGCCACTTTAATAGTTTAACCAGAAGACTATAATTTATGATGAAAACCAGTCTTTTGGTTGAAATATTGAAGCAGCTGTGCAGAGAAGTAATTGTTTGTTTTTATTTTCTTTAGTTAGTTAATATATTTATTTTCTGTATATACACACATAGGGGATTCTCATTTATTATGATTAATTGGCTCCAGAAAAATAGTTTAACAGAATTTGCAATGAATGAGTGCTGAATTTTCATAGGAATAACGTTAGATATCAAGACTTCAATCAAAGAAACCTGCATATTTACTTTTTTATATATTGATTTTTTTAAGATACATAAAATATAATTATCATACATGTAAGTGTATATAATGTATTTTAAAAACATCTTAAAAATAAAATAAATTTAAATTTAGAAAATCAAAATTGAAGTCATTTATCTTTGTTTGCTTTCTACAAAATAGTTTAATCAAAAGAAAACAAAATGAACATGCTAACAAAATTAAACTAGGGAACTCTGCTAAAATAATTTCTCCTTTAATTAATTTAAAAATTTGTATATATATGCTACTTATTACTGTTGCAAAATACACTATTTTAGAAAAAGATACTGTTCAATAAAATTAAAATCTAATTTCTACTATCATCTTTACATAAATAGAAAATAGCTTCTATATTTTAAAATTATTTCATCCACCTCCCATAAATTTGGTCTTTCCTAATCCAGAGAATTCTTAGCATGTATTCTATTATTATTAAATTGTAAAAATACAAATTTTGTAATGGAACAATAAATGAGGATGCCCTGTATATACACACAGCAGAATAAATTTATTCACTTTCATAAATTACAAAGTTTTTTTTATTCATATACATGTATATAAATCTTTCAGAAATACTCTAAAGCAAAGTACAAATTTCTCAAGTACTTATAAACAGAAATTAATCCTAAGATTTCTTTTCCATAATAATATGGTAAACATTTCAACTAATCTTAATTGTACTTTCCTAGAAGATTCATTTAATTTTATATTAATTACTCTAAATCAATTCTTTAGATTTAATTTTTGTTATGCATAACCCATATCTTTTAAAGTTCCTTATTCATATTATGTAACATGATTAAATAGATTTGGGATAAAAATCTATTTCTTTGGTTTGTTATTTCATTTATTTTTTTTATTAACATCACATTTCTTTGAAAATTGAATTCAAACTCTATATAAGTTAATCACTATAATCTATTTTTAGAATATTATTTTTACTATATAAATAATACTGTTTTGTGAAACTTCCTATTTGGAAGAAATATATTTTGATATTTATTATTTAGTTTTAATACTTAATTTCAATATTTAAACATTAACAAAGAATTGTTTTTAATTACTGTTACTGATATGCCATTCTATAAGTTTACAACAATAAATTAAGCTTACTTAAATTTTTATTCATATGAATAAATTTGAAAGTTCTGCAATGATGTTGAAGTTTTTAATTTACATTAATCTATATTTAAAAAATTAGTTGTTTTTTTAAAAAAATATAATTATTTCTACTTATTTAAGTTGTACAAATATTTGTTAATTGCAAATCTGCCTATTTTTGACTCACCATTCATTCAGTATCATTTTAATCTGTAACCCGCAAATGTTTTCTTCCATACTTCATAATTTTGGATCATAAGTAACATTTCATGAAAATCATGAATAAAGAAAAACCTGCGTAACCTGATCTGTCCATTGCATTAGAAAACAACCATGTAGAAGACATCCTATTTTTGGTTTCAGTGACAAGATTTTCTTTTGTATTAGGTTGCCTAACTATGTATCTGAAATATGCCATTGAATCACAACATATATATCACATATTTGTTCTTCAGTTTATTTGAAATCTTGCAATAAAGCATATTAATTTTTTTTGCACCCAACTTTTATTTCTGAAAGACTTGTTTAATTATAATTCTCCATTATAATTTTTCTCAACCATATAATCTCTATAAAGTAATCAATATTGACTCTTTATAGCGTCAATGAGGTAATATTTATAAGATAAATGGACTTCAACTTTTCCATGGAAACCATGATCCAAGTTAACCATAAAATATTTTTTTATTAAGACTATTATCCTTTATCTATTTCACATGTTTAATCCGACAAATACGAGCTCTTATCAATCATATTAAAAAAATTGAAGATTTTGAAAATTCAATTTCATAATATTAATGAGCATCTTGAAATAAAAAATTTTCATTACCTTTACAACAAGTTTATGGGGAAATCCATGCATATGAGAGAAAAACAACATTATAATATAACTAATTTATATTATGTAGTTATAACATTAAAATAAAATATTCTATCTTTTTAATATATTAATGACATATATTGTTATTAAATGCTACATCTCAACATCCATGTGATTAAAATAATAAGATAATAACTATTTAAACTAAAAGTTACTGCAAACTTTTTTTCCATCACAGACTGATAAAGCATTTGAATTTAGAACATTAATTACTAAAACAAATTCTATGTTAAATGCATTCAAAGCATTAATAATATTCTATAAATCAATCTTTGAATTGGAAAGAATAACACAACCAGTAATGTACTGAAATCTAAAATCCAAAAGAATGAGATTATCAAAATTATATCATATCTTGATGCATGCTTCATAAAAGCACTTATCAACTGTTCCAAACACCACTGTTATAAGAATAAAAAACAAAGTTGAAGTTAGTGAAAAACCTTGTTTAATAACAGTTTTCATTACAAATATCTCAGCTTTTGCACTGTAAATACTAGTGGTTCTTCTCATAATGTCATCTCAGCTGAATAATAAGAATAAACTCCCATGGAAAAATATAATAGTGCTATAAACCTTCTCAATTAACTGAAACAAATGCTTGAACAAAATTGATAAAAGCTACACATAAATCACATCTTGATTCATAAAACTTTTATATAATTTGATTGGCATTAAAAACAATATTTATACTGCTTCTACACAAATTTCTATATTTACTTATCTATAATTGAAAATGTTTTTTCTTCTAGTAGATAGAAATAATATTCCACAGTTATTATTCTAGTTTCCTAACCCCTTTAGAACAAATATATATTTCTCAAAATTTGAATAGTTTTAAAGTTAACATTTTAAATCTGTATTTAAAAATTTTTCCAGGTAATTTATCAGGACATGCATTTTTTCTATTTTTAAAATTATAGAAAGCTAACTTCAAGTCGGATACCTCTATTCAAATTTTAAAAATTAATAAAATTGATACATCATTAAAATGCAGTCATCCAATTGATTATAATCAGAAAATGATTATATTCTTTTCAGTTTTGATCTATTAATTATTCTTAAATAATAATAGTCATTAAATATCTGCTATTAAGTTTCTATTTTGTTAATGAAGTTTAATATTTATTTTATTACTCAAACAAATTCGAGAAATATAGTACTTGAATATTAATCATTCATAAAATATAATAATATTTAAATTATTTGTCAAGCATTTTGGTTTTGATAATATTGTCAAAATGGCTGAAAGTTTATATTCATTCATACATTTTTCTTCAGAAGTAGCATTAATCTCACACAGAATATCAAATAAATTTTCTAGTTATATAGTGAATATCAAAAAAAATTCTACAATGTTGAGTGAATATATAATAATTGATCTTTTCTGAAAACAGCCATTCTCCAATCAAAGCATTTGATCAAGCAAATGACTTTTTGAATCAAGACTATAAATGTAATTAGTCTCTAGAGTAGAAAAAAAGAGTTTTCTAAAAAAATTTAAAATATGAGAGCTTTCTTAAATTTTGGATACAAATGAATGTAATCAAATCAATTCTCATGAGAAACAGCTCTGAGACTTTTACAACTTTAGAATAATAGATATTTATTTGAATTCATGGTAAATTAAAACTATATTTTTATATGCCTTTCATTTATCTAAATAACATATTATTATTAATAATTTTATAAGTTAACAACTTGAACAATTCTGAGAAAATGGTAATTATATGTTTTGTTTTTCAAAATAAACTTAAGTAATTTTTAATCTTTATTAATACATTTTTTTTTTTGTAATCTGGTATTTGTGTCATTACTGTGCTAAGTAAAAAATTTTCCCCTTAAAAAAAAAGAAGTTAGATTGCTTTAAATATTTTTAAAATATTTCTTAATCTTTTTATTAATAATTATCATTTTTTGCTGTGATATAGTTTTTTATATTTTCTTACAATTCAAAGACAAGTGGATTTTAATATAGGAGTAACAAACTTTATATATATTTATAAATAATTATAGTTTTTAGAATTGTATCCTTAAAATACTCTTACAAACTTTCAATTTCTGTTACGACCTA
This sequence comes from Epiperipatus broadwayi, assembly GCA_028023455.1. NCBI lineage: Eukaryota > Metazoa > Onychophora > Udeonychophora > Euonychophora > Peripatidae > Epiperipatus > Epiperipatus broadwayi. The sequence goes on along the minus strand of JAQFVV010006259.1, from coordinate 1,382,109 downwards.
TGACAAAAGCATAAATAATTGCATTAAAAAAAAAAAAAAAACAAAAACAACTTTAATTACTTATTTAAATTATTATGATGCTTAATATTATTTACAAATTACATAGCATCAAATCAGAATGCCATATATTAAATCTTTAAAAAACTATACTCCTTCTAATATACTTTCCAAAATACTTTATTTATTTTTATGATAGTTTTGACAACCTAGCAATCTTCTTCAGATCTAAAAAACTTATCTCTTTATTCTAGGGTGACCAGACTAATTCAATCAAAAATCGGGACATACCAGACTGGTTCCATCAAAAATTGGGCCATAATGACCAATCATTTTTATGGCTAAGTATCAGAAATCCTGGTAATGTAGCCTATACCAGGATTCTACCTGAGGGTCACAGTGTTCTTTACATGTGTGTAGTGCATCCAATAACTCATAGGACCAATGACTTTATATTGACACAGAACTCTGCACTTAAGTAAGGAGACTGAATAATAAACTTTTAAAAAAATTTCAATTAATAAAATACATATTTTTTATTACATTTCAAGCTGTTGCTTACAGATTGCAATAAGCTTTTATTGCCCCTAATTTAGTCACTAAATTCAACACAGCTCATTTTCATATTATAGTTGCACAAAGTTATACAATTTAGAGTTTCCAAATCCATTCTATTTCTTTCCTTTGTCCATTGACTACTTATTAAGAAAAAATTCTTTCCATATCTGCATTATGAGCAGGTAATGTAAAGTAATATTGACATATTGTTTCAATTTCCGATATTTGTTCAGTAAATTTTACAGATGTAAAGAATTTCGACCAACGTTCACAGCATGAATTTTCAAGCCAAAACAGTTTCATTATTTTTGAGTTTGCTTGAGACAAAATTTTTTAATACTTCAAACTGATCTATTAAAAGATTATCAATGATGGGTATATCTTATTTAAATCAATATCGGTGTAGAGTACATCATTCCATGTTATTCCTTTTAAAACTATCCAGTTAAAAGATGTAAATTTGTTAAAATTTGAAGTAGTTTTTTCCAAATATGCTAAAGAAGTTTTATGTAGCTCTTGGGCATTTTCGTTGAAGGAATTTTTTTCTGCCATTAACAGATCAATTTTTAAAAACATTTGTTCAACAGAATGTGGAATAAATTTATTTTCAATTAGTGTTTTCATCATCTGAATTGTTTTATATATTATTTTTATTACTTCTGTTTATGGTTATATTATTCTTCTCAATTTTAATAATTTGTTTATTAAAACTAGACAGAAAATTATGCACCAATAAAAAATAACACTCATTTATCAGATTTTGAAAAAATCATAGTAAAATTATTGGTGGATTCTCTTCAGATAAAAAATAAGATTTCAGCCCATCATACAATTCAATGATTTTTTGAATAGATTTACACAAACTTAATCATCTAGTTTTAGAGTGTGAAACTAGAGTTGAATATTCTATATGTACAAAATCACAAAATTCTTTTAACTTTTCTATTCGGACTGTATATATGAAAAAATAGTTAAAATTTTTTACTGCAATGACTTCAATATCACATGGTAGCTGTTTAGTACCAGATTGCACAGCGTTATGCAAAATGTGAGCAGTACAACCTACATCCATTAAATTTTTATTAATATTTTCACACAACTTAAAAAATACATTATTTTTTCCTTTTCTATTCCATCAGCCAAAATTTGCATTAGTGTTATCAGCTTCATAAGCAATACATTTGCTAGAATCAATATTAAATTCTTTGAAACTATTTGCAATTAAATTATAAATAGCATCTGATATTTCATTTGGTAAATTATAAATTTTAACTAACTTTATTTGAATTCCATTTTCTTTGGAATAATAACATACAATCAAGGGGAACATTTTAGTGGCATTATGATTACTTGCATCTGTGGATATATGGAAGAATTTAGCATTGTTTAAATCATTTTTAAGTTGTTCTTCCCAGTATGGTCCCAATACTTGCATAATTAACACATAGTTTTAGTACGTTTTGTGCAACATTCGAGTCCGGAAAAATCTTATTAAATAAATTATTAGCACAATCTGAACAAAATGTTTGATGGTGCCGAACAATATAATATGCGGATGTTAACTTGCTGCAATTCTGTGCTTTCTGTTTTATATATGAAACAGTCTAGTTTTTTTCAACATTGATGCTCCTGAGAAATGTGTTTCTCACTGTTTATATGAGTTTTTATACCAGATTTGCCACTGTGTGAAACACTAATGTAAACATTATACAATTCACATTTCCTTCATAATCAATGCATCCTTTTTTTTTTACAAAACTCCACTCCTGTGTATATTCATTGTTATAAGTACACTTCCTCTTTGGCATGTTGTCTATTGTTTTAGGTTATTAATATTCCTATTAATTTTATCACTGCAGAAAATTAAAATTAACAAAAAATTAGCAAAACTATACTGTCAATCAAAGCAGGTGCAAGTGCAATTTAAATTTTAGCCTGCAAAAATCCAACTGCACATACTCCAAGGCGAGGTTGGATGCAAAAGAGCATATAGCTTGAGAACCCGGCCATACAATGTAATAGCGATCTTTATTTTGGTGTTGAAATTTACTTGCAGTTTTTCTAATATTACTGTAGAGATTGAAATGGACAGAGAGGGTCAAGAAACTATCATTTTTGCAATGAATTATTTATATATGACAAATAATAAATATGAATATTTGAAAATTGGGACATTCAATGGTCCTGAAAAGTCAGTTTGGGGACACTGGGACATCTAACCAAAAATAGGGATAAATCCCCAAAAATCGGGATATCTGATAACTCTACTTTATTGCCAAGTAAAATACAAAGAACTTTCAGCTTGCTGATACATAAAAAAAAAAAAAATTAACTACTTTTTTCATGACACTACTAAAATTGCTAACTTTTTTTTTATCGTTTAAGAAAGATACAAGATACTTAGAAATTTTCTTAAGTTTCATAAATCTTTTTGTTTTATGCTTAGAAAATATGTTAGAAGAAACACTAAACTATCCCACAATTTTGGAAGAAAAAAAAACAAAGAATAAATTGTATGTGTTTTTAATATAGCCCCCAAAAACATTATTAATAAATGTAATTCGATCACAAGATTGCTTTGAGATATAAAAATGGCTGCTGCTGTATTGTAAAATTATGCAGTTTCTGAATTTTAATGATTTTAATTTTTGTATAATTATATTTTTTGGATAGTGTACAATTAAAGAAATGTATATAGATACAGAGCATATTGTGACTTCATTGTGTATAGTAAATAAATGAAAAATAATAAAAGATAGATATTTGATTAAAAACCTAAAAGTGCTATGAGTAAATTTAGTTAGGCTAATAGAAATGAAAGAGAACACAGACTTGTGGAGTTCACAAAAAAAGTAAAACTTTATATTATGAATTCTTTTTTGGACAAAAATGCTAATTGGAAATGGACAAGGAGCATCCAAATGAAGTTACAGCAGAAATGGACTATATTTTGAGTAGCAAAAAAAAATATATGTAATTTAAGATTGTCATTTTCTTAACAGATTTAATACAAGAAGTAATCATTGCTTAGTGAGATATAAAGTATGTCAATGCAAAACTAAAGACAAAAATGAAGGAAAACAGTATTCACAATTGATATTTCTAACCTTCAGAAAAATTCCAGTGAATTTAAATTATAACTTGAAAATCGTTTTAAATAGTAATAGATTTTGAAGAGGGTTCAGATTTGAATGAAATTATTAGGAAGATAACTCTCACACTATTAAGAACTGCAGCAAAGATACCAGCAAATTTCTTACCGAGACAAGAAAATGTATGAAGTAAAGAAAGACTGAAAAATTTTAAAATAGATACATTTAAAAAAATTGAGTATCTAGAATTATGAAAAATAGTATAAAAAAAAATTAATAATAATGTAAAAAAATATAATTGTGAATTAACAAGGAAAGCTATAGAAGAGAATAAAAGTCTCAAAATTATGAAACAACTTGACATTAGTAAGAAACTTATTTCTGCAATGAGAAGAAAAGATCCAAGTATTACTAAAAAAATAAATGACTTCATAAAATATGTGGCAGAATTCTATAAAAATTATATGGTGATAAAGCACATGATAACAGAGTATCTCCTACAATTACTATCTAAATTACCTAGCAAGTAAGACATGCAATTAGATCTATGAAGAAGGTAAATAGAATAATTTTTTTTTTTTTTTGGCAAAATGATAAAAATGTACCAGATGATTGGAAGAATGCAATAGTAATTTCTATTTAAGAAAGATGATAAAGAAGATATTAAAAATTACAAACATATTAGTCTTTTATTAGTTCAACAAACAGTAAGCATTGGATTTTAACCAAAAAAAAAAAAAGAACAGCTGGATTGAAGTGGTTTTAGCACAATGGATCATGTCAAATATAAAGAAGTTATAGAAAAAACCAATGAATATAAGTTGCCGTTATATTTTGAATTTGTAGTTTAAAAAACCCATTTGACTCTGTAAGCATTTCTATAGCGATTACAGCATTATATTATCAGGATATATATCTGGGATATTGCCATATTCTGAAGAATATTTATCAAAATGCATCAGCAATGATTAGATTACATACATAGTGATACCAAAAATATTTAAATTGGAAAGTGTATGACAGAATGATACCATATCTTGAAAACTTTTTAAACAGTTTACAAGAAATATTTTATGGATTTAAAAGGGGAATTTAAGAGAGTAAAAGTAAATGGAGATTAAATCAATAAACATCACATGATCACCATCTAAGGCAAAACTCTCCATACAGTAGTGCCACCCTGTGCCGACCAGAATGATTAATGGATGCCAGAAGGCTTGTGCATAAAATCCCCCATCTAGTGCATACTCATCCAACATTTCCAGACTAGTTTCTGGCTTACATTAGATCCTAAGTCAAGGTGCAGTGCTCTCAGATCTAAGGCTCCTCACTGACGAAGGCGACAAATCAGAAACTAGTCTGGGGATGTTGGATGAGTAGGCACTAGATGGGGATTTTATGCACAAGCCTTCTGGCATCCATTGATTACTCTGGTCACACAGGGTGGCACTACTGTATGGAGAGTTTTGCCTGTTTAAATGGAGAATATTTAAATAATCTAGATTTTGCAGATGATGTGGCTGTTTTTGCAAATAATGCTTCAGAACTTCAGGAAATATTTCAAGAATTATCAGCTGAAAGTAAGACTAAAGATAAATGCTAAAAAGACTAAAGTAATGTTCAATGGATTTTATCATAAAAAATAAAGGTTGATAAATAACTACAACTATCTTGGTCAGATTATTAATGCAAATGGAAACATAATGGATGAAATTAATTATAGAATTAAATTTGGATGGCATGTTTCTGGTAGAAATATCTCAATATTAAAAGGAAATATGCTTATGTGTTTGAAAAGGAAAGTTTTTAATAGATGTTTTTTATTAGCTATTACTTTTGAATCTGAGATTTGATCACTTGTTATAATAGCAATACAGAGACTTCAGACCACTCAATAAAGCATAGAGACATAATTTAGGTATAACAAAAAGGGAAGGAAAATGAAATACATGAGTGAGAGGACAAATAGATGTTACTGACAGCATTGAAAGAATTAAGAAACTGAAATGAAACTGGGAGTAACATATTGCCAGAAGAAATGATAATACATGGATAGCTGAAGTCTTAAATCAGATTCCAAGAAATTGTAAAAAATCTAGAAAGAGACAACACATGAGGTGGATGGATAAAATAAGAAAGTTTGCTGATATGGTGTGGAGAAGACGGGCTAGATATCAGAGAAAATGGATTAAATGTGGAGAAACCTTCATTATGCAAAAGATAAATAATGGTTGAAAATGATATTGAGATCTTTGTTAAATTTATATATTATTATTATTATTATTATAATAATAATAATAAGAAGAAGAATAAGAATAAGAAGAATAAGAAGAAGAATAATAATAATAAGAAGAAGAATAAAAAGAAGAAGAATAAGAATAAGAAAGAATAAAAAGAATAATAATAATAAGAAGAAGAAGAAGAATAAGAAGAATAAGAAGAAGAATAATAATAATAAGAAGAAGAATAAGAAGAAGAAGAATAAGAATAAGAAGAAGAAGAAGAAGAATAATAAGAAGAAGAAGAAGAATAAGAATAAGAAGAAGAAGAAGAAGAAGAAGAAGAAGAAGAATAAGAATAAGAAGAAGAAGAAGAATAAGAAGAAGAAGAAGAAGAAGAAGAAGAAGAATAAGAAGAAGAAGAAGAAGAAGAAGAAGAAGAAGAAGAAGAAGAAGAAGAAGAAGAAGAAGAAGAAGAAGAAGAAGAAGAAGAAGAAGAAGAAGAAGAAGAAGAAGAAGAAGAAGAAGAAGAAGAAGAAGAAGAAGAAGAAGAAGAAGAAGAAGAAGAAGAAGAAGAAGAAGAAGAAGAAGAAGAAGAAGAAGAAGAAGAAGAAGAAGAAGAAGAAGAAGAAGAAGAAGAAGAAGAAGAAGAAGAAGAAGAAGAAGAAGAAGAAGAAGAAGAAGAAGAAGAAGAAGAAGAAGAAGAAGAAGAAGAAGAAGAAGAAGAAGAAGAAGAAGAAGAAGAAGAAGAAGAAGAAGAAGAAGAAGAAGAAGAAGAAGAAGAAGAAGAAGAAGAAGAAGAAGAAGAAGAAGAAGAAGAAGAAGAAGAAGAAGAAGAAGAAGAAGAAGAAGAAGAAGAAGAAGAAGAAGAAGAAGAAGAAGAAGAAGAAGAAGAAGAAGAAGAAGAAGAAGAAGAAGAAGAAGAAGAAGAAGAAGAAGAAGAAGAAGAAGAAGAAGAAGAAGAAGAAGAAGAAGAAGAAGAAGAAGAAGAAGAAGAAGAAGAAGAAGAAGAAGAAGAAGAAGAAGAAGAAGAAGAAGAAGAAGAAGAAGAAGAAGAAGAAGAAGAAGAAGAAGAAGAAGAAGAAGAAGAAGAAGAAGAAGAAGAAGAAGAAGAAGAAGAAGAAGAAGAAGAAGAAGAAGAAGAAGAAGAAGAAGAAGAAGAAGAAGAAGAAGAAGAAGAAGAAGAAGAAGAAGAAGAAGAAGAAGAAGAAGAAGAAGAAGAAGAAGAAGAAGAAGAAGAAGAAGAAGAAGAAGAAGAAGAAGAAGAAGAAGAAGAAGAAGAAGAAGAAGAAGAAGAAGAAGAAGAAGAAGAAGAAGAAGAAGAAGAAGAAGAAGAAGAAGAAGAAGAAGAAGAAGAAGAAGAAGAAGAAGAAGAAGAAGAAGAAGAAGAAGAAGAAGAAGAAGAAGAAGAAGAAGAAGAAGAAGAAGAAGAAGAAGAAGAAGAAGAAGAAGAAGAAGAAGAAGAAGAAGAAGAAGAAGAAGAAGAAGAAGAAGAAGAAGAAGAAGAAGAAGAAGAAGAAGAAGAAGAAGAAGAAGAAGAAGAAGAAGAAGAAGAAGAAGAAGAAGAAGAAGAAGAAGAAGAAGAAGAAGAAGAAGAAGAAGAAGAAGAAGAAGAAGAAGAAGAAGAAGAAGAAGAAGAAGAAGAAGAAGAAGAAGAAGAAGAAGAAGAAGAAGAAGAAGAAGAAGAAGAAGAAGAAGAAGAAGAAGAAGAAGAAGAAGAAGAAGAAGAAGAAGAAGAAGAAGAAGAAGAAGAAGAAGAAGAAGAAGAAGAAGAAGAAGAAGAAGAAGAAGAAGAAGAAGAAGAAGAAGAAGAAGAAGAAGAAGAAGAAGAAGAAGAAGAAGAAGAAGAAGAAGAAGAAGAAGAAGAAGAAGAAGAAGAAGAAGAAGAAGAAGAAGAAGAAGAAGAAGAAGAAGAAGAAGAAGAAGAAGAAGAAGAAGAAGAAGAAGAAGAAGAAGAAGAAGAAGAAGAAGAAGAAGAAGAAGAAGAAGAAGAAGAAGAAGAAGAAGAAGAAGAAGAAGAAGAAGAAGAAGAAGAAGAAGAAGAAGAAGAAGAAGAAGAAGAAGAAGAAGAAGAAGAAGAAGAAGAAGAAGAAGAAGAAGAAGAAGAAGAAGAAGAAGAAGAAGAAGAAGAAGAAGAAGAAGAAGAAGAAGAAGAAGAAGAAGAAGAAGAAGAAGAAGAAGAAGAAGAAGAAGAAGAAGAAGAAGAAGAAGAAGAAGAAGAAGAAGAAGAAGAAGAAGAAGAAGAAGAAGAAGAAGAAGAAGAAGAAGAAGAAGAAGAAGAAGAAGAAGAAGAAGAAGAAGAAGAAGAAGAAGAAGAAGAAGAAGAAGAAGAAGAAGAAGAAGAAGAAGAAGAAGAAGAAGAAGAAGAAGAAGAAGAAGAAGAAGAAGAAGAAGAAGAAGAAGAAGAAGAAGAAGAAGAAGAAGAAGAAGAAGAAGAAGAAGAAGAAGAAGAAGAAGAAGAAGAAGAAGAAGAAGAAGAAGAAGAAGAAGAAGAAGAAGAAGAAGAAGAAGAAGAAGAAGAAGAAGAAGAAGAAGAAGAAGAAGAAGAAGAAGAAGAAGAAGAAGAAGAAGAAGAAGAAGAAGAAGAAGAAGAAGAAGAAGAAGAAGAAGAAGAAGAAGAAGAAGAAGAAGAAGAAGAAGAAGAAGAAGAAGAAGAAGAAGAAGAAGAAGAAGAAGAAGAAGAAGAAGAAGAAGAAGAAGAAGAAGAAGAAGAAGAAGAAGAAGAAGAAGAAGAAGAAGAAGAAGAAGAAGAAGAAGAAGAAGAAGAAGAAGAAGAAGAAGAAGAAGAAGAAGAAGAAGAAGAAGAAGAAGAAGAAGAAGAAGAAGAAGAAGAAGAAGAAGAAGAAGAAGAAGAAGAAGAAGAAGAAGAAGAAGAAGAAGAAGAAGAAGAAGAAGAAGAAGAAGAAGAAGAAGAAGAAGAAGAAGAAGAAGAAGAAGAAGAAGAAGAAGAAGAAGAAGAAGAAGAAGAAATGTACATTTACAATAAAAATTTTGAACATATATAATGAGTTATTTATTTATAATGTAATAATAAGTTTTCTAAAAAATATTGTAGAAAGAGTTATAAAGTTTTAAATTACTAATATTATTATTATTTGTAAAATAGTGTTAGATTGTAATTTAAAAATATTTATTGTGAAATAGTTCAAACTATAGCATTTAATAATTATTTTAGATTTAAAATAGAAATTATTGTAAGTAAAAACATTAAATCCATAAACATCACATGATCACCATCTCATACTACCACATAATTGTTATCAAACAAAGCAAAACTCTCCATACAGTAGTGCCACCCCCTGTGCCAACCAGAGTAATCAATAGATGCCAGAAGGCTTGTGCATAAAATCCCTATCTAGTGCTTACTCATCCAATATCTCCAGACTAGTTTTTGGCTTGTGGCCTTTGTCACTGAGGCGCCTTGGATCTGAGAAAACTGCAACGTAGATCTTAGAATCTAATGCAACCTTCCAGCAGCCACCTTTTATCTCTACTTAACTATAAAACTATAAAAATGAAATTGAAATTACAAAAATATTTTCAATCTAAGCTCAATAGCTTATATAGTCATATGGGTCTGAACTCAGTTCAGCACCCATACATTTTGGTATCTTTGGCTCTTTAACAACCACAGCCACCACTATCCTATTAGGCAGGATTGATGTTAAACCCATAAACATCACAATTATATGCTAGTATAAGAGATGGTGATCATGTAATGTTTATGGGTTTAACACCAATTCTGCCTAATAGGATAGTGGTGGCTGTGGTTTTTAAAGAGCCAAACACCAAAATGTATGGGTGCTGAACTGAGTTCAGACCCATATGACTACATAAGCTATTGAGCTTAGATTGAAAATATTATTGTGTTTTCAATTTCATTCTCATAGTTTTGTAGTAAGTAGAGATAAAGGGTGGCTGCTGGAGGGTTGCATTATATCCTAAAATCTAGGTGCAGTGCTCTCAGATCCAAGGCTCCTCATGATGAAGGCCACAAGCCAGAAACTAGTCTGGGGATATTGGATGAGTAGGCACTAGATAGGGATTTTATACACAAGCCTTCTGGCATCCATTGATTACTCAGGGTGGCACTACTGTATGGAGAGTTTTGCCTTGTTTGATAACTAAAAACATTGTAATTAAATAATATAAATTAAAATACTGAATATATAATACAACTGTTATTTAGCTTTGAAAAAAAAAAAACTGCTACACAGTTTAAATTGTCATAAAAAATAAAATAAAATATTACATTAGGAGTGTAATTTTTTAAATATTACTGTCATTTATTGCTGAAAATCCATACCCATTATCATTTAAAATGTTTAAAGATTTGGAGATAAAAATTATATATAACAGAAATTTTCATCAGTTTCTTGTTGCAACTATTTTAAAATTATGACAGTGTTATTTTATTGCATAAAAGTTTGAGTAATATAAACATTATGGTAGCATTTTTTTTTTTTAAAACTTGGATTTCTCATTGGTCCAAGTAAACATCAAAACACTTAAAAAAATTCTTCATGTGGCATACGTTCACTGCCAAAAATTAAGTTACTAAGGCCCTTCAAATATTGAAAACCTGATTTATAATTCTCAACAAGGTATATAATATAAAAATGTTTTCATATATCTAAATATTTTAATATTAAATACATATGATATTATATTTTCAGTTAGAAAATTATTTGTGAATAATTCATATTATACAATCACCAATAACATATAATTAGCACCATTGTAAAAAAACAAAAAACAGCAAATTATTTAATTTCAAATATGGCGAATCCTTCATTTAAATTAAATGAATTATTGCACCTTTTAAGTGCAAATTCATCATTAGCTGAAAATACTTTTTCTAACAAATAAAAATAAGTTCTTCAATTCATTATAGGGGATAACTTTGCAGCATGAGACAGACAAGAACTGAATTCAAACTAAGTTGACAATCATAATTTTGCTCTTTATATATGACAGAAATGATTTATAAAAGTAATAAACTGGATATAATGATTATTATTTATTGTGGAAAAGTTCCCAAGCTATAACCTAATTTTGTATATATATACAATATATTATAAATAATCATTTTTCATATGATCATGTTGACTTAGTTCTTTATAAATATTTTGCTCAAAACATATATAAGTAAAATATTTACAAATTTAAGGGAAATGCATATTACACATATGTAAAAAAAAAAATTCAGACTTACTGTTTCTCACTATAAAAGATACATCAAATAATTTATCAAAAAATATTTAGAATAAAATTTTTTTTTTAGAAACTTGAAAGAATATCTCTTGTCAATAAGAGCTCTTTAAATATCTTTACCTCACTTATGATTTTTATTATTACATTACCCCTCTCTTTCAACAAAAAGAATGTATTGTCAATTTTATAACATTATGCATACATATCAATCAATATGAAAATGTCTCTCCCAGCATATTTGCAACATTTGCATTAAGAACAGCAACACATTCTATTTATTCCAGTAGTAGTGTCTATTATAGTCTTGAATAATCAATGAATATGAGATAGTAGCACCACTTGTAAATCATGATTAGTTTTTGGCATCATCAGTGAAAACAATGTTGATATGTATTTGCAGACTATCAGCCATCTTTAATTTTTATATTATGCAAGCTAATATTCAAACACCCTAAAATTTGGAATACAAGCCAACTTACTTGACTAGCTATAATAATCCAACATTAGACCATCAATTATAAATTTTATGATCTGTTATATACTAATTGTAGGCACTTCTAAAATTTTGACAAAGAATAGTATGTACTATCATTTTCCAATAGTGCCAACAATTAGCAAATGCTAGCCTAATATCAGATCTGTATAACTGGAAAAGCTTGTTTTCTAAGCTTTAAAGAGTTGAACCTCAGATCAATAGCTTGATAATACTGAAAAGTAAAAATGGTTGCTAGATGTGTGGATATAATTCAGTGCTTATAACTGATGAAGATCCACAGCTAAAAACTGGTCTATGATGAGTGTATAGTGATTATTTATGTTAATAACATATAATTAGAAATAGAGACTCTCAATCCAAATATTATAATACTAAGATAATCATTAACTCATTTGTCCTAACCAAAAGAACATTTAAAATGCCTTTTTTTAAAAATATATATATATAAAACAATACACTTTTGTTTATGATCATAAGATGCAGATGATTTTTTGCAACATTTTTAGGGGGGAATGCATCTAAAACAGTGAGAATGACAGTAATACACAAGCATATAATAAATCAAATGAATAAAACTTATAATCAGAAAAAAATACAATTGTTAATACAATCTCTAGAAATATAAAAATTATTTTAAGAATTACTATTGTTTTCATGGCATTATTATAATAAAAATGTACTTACTTTCATCATTAATATTAACGTATTTAAAGCAATGAGAATCATGATGAAATATTCAAATGGTGTGGAAACAACCAATTTCCAAACACGATATTTAAAAGAATTTTTGTTTTTAGGCATATAACGTTCTATTGCCCGAGCGTTGATTACAAATTCTATACATGATTTCTGAAAAATAAGAAATCATTTTATTAATTAACAAAATAATCAGTTATTATTTTTAAAATCACAAAATCAATCTTAAAAAGTATGTAGGGTATCCCAACAAAGGCATTTGCATTTATCATAACTTTTTTTTTACTTATTTAATTTATTTGCAAATTATAATAATTTATATTCTGTAAATTAATTAAAAAAAGCTTCACTAGAAAAGGGGTAGAGCTTTATTTTTTAATTTTAATGAAATAATTGTAAATAAAAAAAGTAATAAATTTTGGGTCATCCTTAAAAATTTGTATAATTTAAAATAAATCAATATAAAAAACAATATTTTGAAAAACTACACATGTTCATGTAAAAATATATTTATTATGTATAATGTTTATATTACTGGTTGTATATTGATTTAGCTTCTTTAATTTCAGATTTAAGAAACAGAATTTTTTGAAAATGACATTTATTTTTAAGTTAAAAATATGTTTACAAATATTAAAATGACTGCCTAGCACCTGACTACTTTCCACATTGTTATAGTGAAATTTTCACATTTGTTGTTATAATTATATATAAACTATAAATGCATATATTAACACACCCGTACTGACATAATAAAATTATATAAAAAAAACTTCTAAAAAAAATTGATAATTAGCTTATCAAATAGGTCATTGGTGTCATATGAGAAGAAATCATTTCTAATGTAGAGTCAAGAAGTATATTAAACTATTCAAATTGTCCAATATCTTTTCCATTCATCTTCAATTATTAATATCAAATATTTTTTTTTTAAAAAAACTATTACACTTCTAATATTTCCACAATTCTTTATTTTAACTTCTTTAGGATTCTTTCGAATGCCTAGTAGTCCTATTCAGATTGAAAAATAATTACATTATTTCTTTACATAAACATACAATATTTCATTATAAATATATTTTCACTAAATATCTATACGCACGTATATATAGATATATATATTTAAAATAAATTTATTGTCTGTTTATAGAAAGATTTTGTTAAAACAATTGCCTTTTAATAGTGAAAACTGTCTATGGACAGACATTTTATGCATAACATATATCTGAATGAAATGTAGAATCTAACCCTTAAATATTGTTATAAGCCGATGCAACTTACAACAAAGCCTATAAATATTATATATAATGATGAACACATAGATCTTGTAATATATATAACTACCTTTTTAATCATGTAATATCTCATAGACAAATTTAAAATTTTCATTAGATGATAATGACTGCCGGATGTTTTTTTCATATTCTCAGTATTAAATTTTATAAAATAAAACTTATCACTAAGATATACTTCTGAAATTGATATTTTATTTATTCATTTCAAAATTAGAATATAAAACATTTTAAAAACAAATCTTTTTTAACCATACTGTCTAATAGTGAACTATCTTAAAAAAAGATTACTTATCAAGTTTTTCTTTTACTCCAAGCTTTTGAACTTGCCATCTAAATTAGATTTTCTCGAAGACATTTTATTATTTTTAATAATATTAGATTGAAATTGCATCTATTTCTCCATTCTAAATGTTTTAGTGACAAAATAATAGTTCCCAATTTTCCAGCAAGTTGGTTTCTATCTTATAAAATATATTTTAAAAATTTTATATATATATATTTTGCATTTAAGATTTAACAAAGATTGATAAAATATAACTTGTTAAAAAAAAAAACAACTATAATATAATTCTTAACAAAGAGTAGGTGAGAAAATCTTTCTAACATCAAATAACTTATTTAAACCACTAAACATCACATAATCATCATTTCTTAACTTCTCAATTCTTACATATAGAAAATGACATTTAAAAAGTTAAATTATATGTGCAAAATATTGATAAATCTTGATTAAAAGATTGACATTATAGTTTAAAATCAATTAAATATTAAAACCCTCTTTTGCAAGTGGATATTTGTCAGAATGTATATTTTCAGGTTATAATATTTTTTTTAACAACTTAAGATGTAACAGATCAGTATTCTCATCAATCTTATATATAAGTATTTGAAACCTAGATAACATATTCAAGGCAAAGAAAATATTAAACAATTTACATCTACATTGCATTAAAAAAGTTATGAAATCAAGTGCAAAAACAAAGCAACTAATTGAGTAATGCAGTGTACCATAATTTTATTTCTCATAACAATATTATGCAATTAAAGATCTTAAAGTGTTTGGGTTTTTGTAAAAGATGGATGGTAGTTATATTACTAAAAAATATTTTTTGACTAATTTTTGAAGGAAATAGATGGAAATAAAGGTAGACAAAAATTACTATAAAATATATATGCACAATTTTTTAAAGACATTCCATTAGTAAGATAAAAGCAGCTCTATACTATAGTACCATATAACATAAACTTGATTACTAGATACATATAAAACTTCTAGTCCTAATACTAAATTTCCCATCCTTAGAGAATTTTTTGGCTTTTGACTTTATCATTGAGGTATAGGATTCAAAATGGAAAGAATGCAAACATCCACTTAGAAACAAACTTTAAACCCATTTTATCAGTCAAACTAAAATCTTGAAATTCAAATAAATTTGTGTAAAATTTTAAATTCGTCAACCTGCTTGAACAGTTATATAGGTATGAAACCAATTGTGTGCCTATTATATTTTAGTATTTTCTGTTCTTCATCAACTGCAGACATCTTATTCTTCTGGTCAGAAATGTTAATAACAACAACAAATCACCAACTACCAAAATTGAGTTACAAGTAGATGCATGTAGCAAGCAAAAGTCAAAAACATCTAAAGATAGAGATTTGAATGCTGTGAAAAATAATTTTATATATATCTTGATAATCTCAGATTACTCAAGCTTATGCTAGATGACATTAGAATAAAATGTTGTTCTTGTCTTATCATATTGTTTAAATTAATAGTGAGTTGTTGTTTCTTTTTATTAGTACTACTAATTGAAAATAACTGTCTGGACTATACAATGTAGAATAAATCTGCATCAAGATATAATACTCTATAAAAAATCATTGAAAAATGAACTAAAAGTTAAAAAAAAGGCAAATATAAAGGCTTAAACACTTGACCAGGACCAAAAGCACTTATAACTCATACTGCAGATAATTTCACCATTTGAATATTGCCAGATGACTTCCAATATTTACCACCTTTTCTTGATCTATCTCAAATTTCCTAATATTTTTTCCCTTGTTTATAAGCCACTTATAAACACACCAAACGACTTTGCCATTAAAATACTAGTAGATTTAGTTATAAGAGAAATACTTTATCAAAAAATTTGGCACCTGTCTCTTAATATTACTATTGAATCATTTGATTACTACAAGATTTCTTATAAATATCAAAATATGAAAACAGAAAGTGATTCAGCAATAAAGTAACTTATAATTTGAATTCGGTTGCTGCTGCCATTACTACAAGATTTCTTATAAATATCAAAATATGAAAACAGAAAGTGATTCAGCAATAAAGTAACTTATAATTTGAATTCGGTTGCTGCTGCCAAATTCAGATTAAATGTAAATAAAAATTATTTTGGTATAAAAAAATTCAAAAATTTAAAATTTGTTTTTAAAATAGTTCAGTGATTAGATTATTAAAATTCATTTCTTCATGCACAATTTCTTATGTTTATGAAGTACTTAACCAAGATCTATTTAGTAATGAACTTGGAAAGAAAAAAACCAATTGATAATAATCTTATAGATTGCTGAAATATCTATGACTTGATTATTGCTAACTTTTTATATCTATGTGGGAATAAAATTAAATGTTTAAGATTATATTTATTTACTTTTATTAACAAAAAGATTGGATCTATTTTTAATGAAGTGATAAAAGAAAGCACTAATAATATTTATTATTTTTGTATATATTATAAGAGATATCATAAGTATATATATATAATAATAATAAAAATAATAAATATAATGGTAATTAACTATTACATACAATCTTTCAATCTGCAGAAGTATTTTCGGTTAATTCCTTAACCCTCCTCAACTGCAGTTGAGAAGGATTACGACAGTTAAAGAATTAACTGAAAATACTTCTGCTGATTGAAAGACTATATGTAATAGTTAATTATCGTGCAGTTAAGGAGGATTAGGAATTAACCAAAAATATTTCTGCGGATTGAAAAACTGTATGTAATAGATAATTACTGTTATATTTATTATTTTTATTGTTATTACAATAGTTTTCAATTAACTGACATTTTATTTGTAGTATATATATAATCACTGGATTGATAAATTTTCCAAACACTAGCTAAATCAATATATTGCTATCTATTGTCAGAATTACTGCGTAAATAAAAAATGAACCCATTTCCATTTGTAATCCCAATTCTTATTTATAAAAATAGCAAATTTGATAACTGATAATAAAGTTGAATGTTCCAATTGGTTTCAGATGTAAGCAAAGCTTATTTTAATTTGGATAATTTAATTGCATTATGTAGAATTACTTATTTTTATAAGATCACAGATAAAAATGAATTCATTTTCATTGGTATAATAATTCTGACAAAGATGACAGTGACTTGATTTAGCCAATATTTGAAACTTTATTACTCTAATAATCACATATTATTAGTGATTACTGGTTGATATATATATATATAAAATAGTTATTAATATATTTGTAATTTATAAAAAAAAAAAAGATTATTAAAAATTTGAATAAAAAAATTAATGGTTTGCCATTTGATCCAGCAACCTTTAGCTTTCAAATGCATCACTCTATCACTGCATTAAATCACACAGCTTAATACCTGAATATCAGCACTTTTAAATTTAAAAAATATCAATTATTTAATATTTTCTTATATCTAATTACAATACAGAAGGATACAGATAGGCTATGATCCTTAAGATCATAATCAATGTTTAGAGATACGGCTCCCATACATAATCATGAATCATCACATTTGTATAAAATATATAATTTAATTATTCTGAAATCTTACATAGTAGCACAAAACATATTAACATTTCAATCAAGGGTTTGAAAGTTAATTTCAATAACATAAACTGTTTACAGATCAAATTTTTATTTAGAAGTAGGTACAAAAGTCACATCATTTAAAAACTGATTATGAGGCTTAGGCTAGATGAGTTGCATTCAAGTTAGTCTAATTTTGACACAACATGACGGTTAATTTTAATTCAGAGATGATTAATTGCCCTTTAGGTGCAAATTAATCCAATTAAGATATAATAAAAACTTTCATTTAGAGAGAACAGTTTATCTCTTCTATAATTTCAATGAAGTTAACAATTAGATGGGCCACATTTGCATAAAATACCTATTGTAGTGCACATCTATGATCCTGTAAATAGATTCTCCATCAGTAGTAATTTGTTTTAAGTCTGTTTACAAAATTGTTCTTTGAAGACAATATAATGTACCATTTGCATATATATGGTACAAGTGTGTTGACATTGAGTAAGATTTAAAAGCTAAAAGAAATAAAATTTAAAAATCATCAATGGATGCAATTTAGTTTTTTTTATTAGTTAGTATAATTTTTTTTTTTAGATATGTACAATGAAAGTTATTTATGTTTGATATTATCTATTTAATTAAAGCAAACTTAAAATTGGAGAGAATGGAAACATATACGATAATTAAAGATGGCTGAAATAATTTATAAAAAAGACAACTTTGTATCTCGAAAGCAAAAAGGAATGTAGAAGATTATCAACTTGTATTTTGGTAATAAAACAAAGGATAAGAAGATATGCACAAAAATTTCAAACTGGTCGTAGGTATAAAAGAAACGAACAAGTTAGAGAAGGGTCTTTTCCAGTGTTTTTCTGGCTGTTTCTTGTGTGCAGTGTTTTCGAAGCCATAATAAAATGCTCCTATCCAGAACTACTATGCTGAATTTAGTCACCATGTGTGAGTAGAAACTAGAGCGTTCACAGACACCTTCTTTTACAAAAGCTTCCAGTCTAGCCTAACCTAAATATGGATCAGAAGCGTTATCAGAATGAAGTCATAATTAATTATTACAGAATCCTTTGTAAAATGACCAGTCCAGCATGATAATTAATAAACTATGTAAACCCGAGGAACTTACCGGCAAGTTATTAGCCATATCATAACTCATGTCTAAATCAAAATGTTTGTAGCCTAAACTTAAATGATAAACTTCTAATCTAGACCAAAGAAAGGAGAGACATTTGCTATTTTATTCTTCAAAGTGAACTGTTTGAATTAATTGATTAATATTATCTGAGTATGTGTGTGTGTTTTTTCCAGTTTTATAAATAATTCGTAATAATTGTGTAAGTATTTAAAGGGTCTTAATAAAACTTTTGCCATTAATACAAATCTTTCATTGTATGTTCTTAATTTTAGTTTATTAGATTTATTATTAAATAATTGTGTGAGAAATGTATAAATTACCTTTACCAATATGCTTGTTTAATAGTTAAGCCCGGAGAAACTTCATATAAAAGCTTAAAGTGACGAGAATCAAAATCCTGATGTAAGATCAGGATTTTAGTTATTTATTGTGAAAATATGGTATGCAATGCGACGAGAGTTGATGAGATGCATTGTGACTTCTCCTTATACGGAGTCAGGAATTTCTCAACAACTATGTCCAGAGAAACCTGTTAGCCACTTTACCTTCCCTTTCCATTCCCAACCCTAAGTTTCCCCATATTTTGCTCCATCCCATTTCCACAACATAATCTTTGTCAACGCCATGGCCTTCAAATCTAAATCCCTCTTATCTGTTCCCAAATCCAGCATAAAAACCAATAACCCACTTTCTGTATATTTGTTTATATTTAACCTTCCATAACTTCATTATTTGTACCTTTCTGCTTTCAAGAATTTACATTGAATCAACAGTTAGTGGGTCTACAGACCCTGGTACCCCCTTAAATTAAAACTAACTCTGCTGGCAATTCAAATCGTAATAAATATTATATCAGTTAATCAGAAAATATAACTATGTTCTTAAAATATCCAAACTCATACATGAACATAATATTTTTTAAAAATAGTTTGATTAACTAACACTTTATAGTACGTAAAATTAGACCTAACCTACCGGAAAATGGTACAATAAGAATTAAAAGAATCTGAGAAAAAAAATGTTGCAATAATTCTTTTTTTCATTCCAAAATGTAATCATTTAGCCAATATTCTACTAAGTTTGACATTGGTTAATGGTTCCCAATTTTTTATTTTTAAAACTTCAAAAAAAAAAAATTCAAGCAAATAAATAATGAAAATTAGTAATATTCTTACTATTATTTTGATATTTAATAAAATCTATGGTTTCAAATCCTTTGATATTTGAGAACATATTTGCTGTAAGCAGTAATCATAAAGCTATGTGCATAATTTATATTATATAAATGTGTATATATATATATATATATATATGCAAATCATCTGTACATTATATATATACAAGTAATAATAAACTATTGTTTGTTCATATAAAAATGTAGAAAACAATTTTATTATTTAATAAATTAAAATCAATTTTACTATATTTCTTTTTGTGCTCATTTTGAGAGAAAATTGAAAACACATAGATTCTTACTTGAATAAATTCAATAAATTTCGTCTCTTGTTACATTTTGTATGTATTGGTTTGTATGGTTATGACAAAAGAAATTTAAAAGGAGACTAATATAATAAATTTGTAGAAATAACAATCTATGTATTTTAAATTTTCCCTCTTTTTTTTTTTAAAATATCGTCAACAAAATAGACACAAAGACATTTGATGCAGTTGTAGAGTAGCAAATTGATGAACTCAAGGTCCAAGGATAGTGGCTCTGATCTGTCATTCCAGGTGCTCAAATTTCTTATTAACTCCCAATCAATAAACCATTTATTTATTTATTTTTTTACAGGTTTCACTATAATACTTAAAATTTTCCATCAACATTACTATTTTTTTCCTGTGCACAAAATTGTATAATTTGAAGATTATTTGAATACAAGAAAATATTGAAAATGGAGACAAGTCAACACTTTTATCTTCTATTGTTTGTATCTTTGCTATTATTTCATTTTTTCTCCTCAATTGTAAAAAAAGTCACTAATAATCTAATCTCTATGAGATAATATGATAATTGTAAGATTCCAATTGGATAAATATGTCTGGATTTGTAACATAGGAGTAGACATTATAGATGCCATTCTGAATCAAATGTGAATTAGATAAGAATTTAACATTTTTTCCGTCTTCATTTGGACAAATAATTTAAAATGATCACATTCTAGTCGTTTCGTGGCTCATTCATTTCTTTCTTTCTTCTCCCTCCAGCAATATTTTTAACAAGTCAATTGTCTCATAAAACAAAAACAAAAATACAGAAACTTTTGTTAACCTTACTCAAACTAAGACTATAGACAATTATTTGCAAAAACAATTAATGAAAAAAACATTACTTAACACATAGTCTGTTTATTATTTGAAACGCAATAGTTTTTTAAAATACCATAAGTTTGGCAAGGAAGAATGAGATTACATGGAAATACTGGTAGTCTATTTGTGATTTTTTTCTGACTGTGGATGAGGATCTTGTTAAAGATTTTAAACAGAATTCTTTGATTGCTGAATAGAAAATTTCTCAACATGAAGGATTTATGTACAGTATTCTCCAAAAATTTTTTAATTTCATTTTTGAACTGTAAAAATTTTTGTAAATAAAATATTAAAAAATATATAAAACACAATGATCTTTTTTCTTGTAATTGGAAAACTTTATTATTATTATTATTATTATAGTATTTTGATATTTTATTACTTTCATTTTTTTTTTTTGTAATTGTTTCTGAAGGTGACCAATTAGAAATTTGGCCAAAATACAAATTATTATTATAATAATAAATTTTCCAATTAAAAAAAAAACCAGAAAGATGTAGTGTTTTTATAGTTATAATTTTAGATATTTATAGCAGGAAAAACATAAGAAATATGGTGAAGGATTGATGGATGAAAATGTGCTATACATTAGATATGGATATTTTCATGAATTAAATGATATCAAATATTTTTCAGATTTTTTTCCCCTAAATACAATGGATGATCCTTAACAATTTTCGTCTCTAATATAAATTATATAAACCTGTGCCTAACTTCTCTTTTGAAATCTCTGTCATTCCAGCATTAATGGCAACAACTGTGATATTATTGAAACATTAATATGCAATCTTGAATACTATATATAACTCTAGTAAAAATCAAGACACTTTCAGAAACAGTCATCTGCTGATCTTCTTCCATATGAATTGTCTCCTATCCATCTTTAAACATTGAAAAACCTAAATATAACATTTAATACTTATAAATTTATAGGAAGATAGAAATTGATCCTTCATTTAAAATGAGGTATTTTTAGTTTTTCTTACATTTTACATCAATATCTGTTTAGCAATTTATTTTAGATTTATTACTACAAGGATATAACTAGAGTTAAATTTATAAAAAAATGACTACTTACTTGATTTTTATCAAGATCACCTTCTACTAATTCACTTTCGCCTTGTTCTTGAAAAGTGATAATAATTAAAGCTACAAAAATATTTACAAAAAAGAAAGGAAACACAATAAAAAATACAACATAAAAAATTGACATTTCCATGCGGAACAATGGAGTAGGACCTTCGCCTTCAAATGTAGCATCCATAGAGTTTTGAAGGACTCTAAAACAAACAAACAAAAAAAATTGTGAATATGTGTATATATTAATATAAATAAAATGTCTGTTAATTAAAACACAATTGTAATTATAATAAAATAATAAATTTAACAGTAATAAAGTATTAAAAACAGTCTTTAAATCTGCAGAAGTACTTTCAGTTAATTTCTTAAACCTGCCTCAGCTGCCATTAAATTAAAAAAAAAAAAATCCAAAGCAGAAGCAAACATCATTAATTCAAATCCCATGAATCCCATATTTTAATGTTAGCAGCTTGCCTATTTATTAAATGCATTTTATTCCTATTTATAAAAATTGCCTCTTTAATTTTTCTTTTATTATGGTTTCTCTCTTCATGAAGAATTTTCACACTTTCAAATTCAAATTTAAATTTACATGTTTTTCATGATCAAAAAAAACTGAAGTAGTCATTAAATCACCATTATTCTTACTTTTTACACGCTTATATAACAATTCATGCTTCATTAATCTCTTTTCAATACTGCACCTCGATTCACCTATATATGATAGCATACAGGCACAAAAAATTTGATATATATTACTTTTCTTCTTGATAGGTATGACATCCTTAGAATTATTGACTAATTTATTAACATTGTTTGGTACATAGAATGATACATTAAACACGTTCTTATATATATCCTTAAAAAATTTCACTTGTGGATTTGAAATAAATGGAATAGATATCCATTGTTTACTATCAATCTTCATTTCCTTTAAACCATTATAACTCATTTTAAAATGACATAAAGTATTGTTTATTTGTTCCATTTTATAACCAACCTCAAGCAATTCCTTGGCAAATATCTCAATATTTTTCAGTTTATCACTTTGGTAATGACATAATTTTTGTTATGAAACAAAGATCTAAAACTTGCCATCTTATATGCATGATTGGTGCTTTTGATTTACAATTTACATCCCCTTTTTGCAATGGTTTTGATTATTAATTTATAATTTAATATACTATTATCTCTTGTAATAATTAAATCCAAATATTTAATATTTTTTTTGAAATGGACTATTGAAAAGGAATAGGACAAAAAGATTAAATATTTGGATTTAATTATTACAAGAGATAACAATATATTAAATTATGAATTAATAATCAAGCCATTGCAAAAAAGGGGATATATAAATTGTAAATCAAAAGTACCAATTATGCATAAGATGGCAAGTTTTAGATCTTTTTTGTTTCGTAATGAAAAATTATGTCGTTACCAAAGTGATAAACTGAAAAATATTGAGATATTTGCCAAGGAATTGCTTGATGTTGGTTATAAAATAGAACAAATAAACAATACTTTATGTCAATTTAAAAAGAGTTATAATGGTTTAAAGGAAATGAAGATTGATAGTAAACAATGGATATCTATTCCATTTATTTCAAATCCACAAGTGAAATTTTTTAAAGATATATATAAGAACATGTTTAATGTATCATTCTATGTTCCAAACAATGTTAATAAATTAGTCAATAATTCTAAGGAGGTCATGCCTATCAAGCAGAAAAGTAATATATATCAAATTTTTTGTGACTGTATGTTACCATATATAGGTGAATCGAGGTGCAGTATTGAGAAGAGATTAAAAGAGCATGAATTGTTATATAAGTGTGTAAAAAGTAATGGTGATTTAATAACTGCTTCAGTTTTCTTTAATCATGAAGAAACATGTAAATATAAATTTGAAAGTGTGAAAATTTTTCATGAAGAGAGAAACCATAATAAAAGAAAAATTAAGGAGGCAATTTTTATAAATAGAAATAAAATGCATTTAATAAATAGATAAGCTGCGAACATTAAAATACGGGATTCATGGGATTTGAAATGATGACGTTTGCTTCTGCTTTGTTTTTTTTTTTTTTAATTTAATGGCAGTTGAGGCAGATTTAAAAAATTAACTAAAAGTACTTCTGCGGATTTAAAGACTGATTTTTAATAGTTTATTACTGTTAAATTTATTATTTTATAATTACTAATATATATATATAAATTATGCACTAATTAATATTAAATTATCAAACAGATTATTTCATTCTAAATATCTTATAAAGCCACCGACATACAATGCATGCTTACATGAATTTCTATTTATTTTATCCCTAGGCAATATTATCACTGGTGATAAACTTGTTTGTAATCTAAAGGTTTCTTGATGTTAAAGATAGATATAATCACAATATAAATAAAAAAGATACATATACACTTCTAATACATCTAAATATTTAGATCTTTTATGAAATTAGAATATAAGTCTATGATAAAAGTTCAAGAAGCATTAAATAATAAAAAGTATGAAGTCAAAAAGTAATAGTAAAATAAATAAAAAAAAGAGCTGTATATATTTTATAGAAGAATCAAGCTACATTTATTAAATTATAAGATGAAAAATAATTTCAATATAATAAATTCATAAATTTAAGAATAATAAAAAACAATTTCAGTCATATAATATTTAAGGATTTTATAAAATATATGTATTAGGTGTCCAGCTGAAAGGTAAATTTATGACCCAAAAAATCTCTTGGAAAAGAGCTCTGTGATCAAGCAATAAATAACAATTCCAGTGATAGCTTATATTATTCACTAACATTTACAAAATTATTAAGACATCTGTTATTATATTATATGGCTCTTCTAACTCACATAATCCATTCTACATCAATCTATTCTAGAGCCATCTCTGTAAATTAGATAAAATAAGATAGTAATGCCAACTATATTCTCAAATTAAAATTTAGCTATTGGATATCATTAGTGAAAAGGACTTGATTATATCCAATAGCTGATTATTCAGTTATAAAAGCAAGGCTAACAACTATTTGAGTAAAAAAACAAAACAATCTTTTTTTATCTTCTATCAAACCCTTGTAGACAAACAATAAAGGAGAAAGAAATTCTCACCAGGCTTATCAATTGGTAGGTGATGAGAATTTAAACAGTTTTCTAATTTCTAATTAAAATTAGCTACATACTATTCAGCAGTGTTAGATACGAATTATCTACCTAAAATAAAAATGTTGAGTTTTTGGAAAATGATTTCACTTGGCGAAGATTTGAACCCAGGTTAAGGTTTGGTAGGCAGATATGCTCCAACTGCATCAGAAGGCCTTCAATTAAGAGCAAACTGTAGGAATTTTTGATTATTTAGCAAAAGAATGATAAACGCTAAAAAAAAGCAACATACTAACTTCTTGACTTACATTTACATTGATTCCACATCACTCTATCCGGAAGTATCAGTTAAATACGAGTAAACAATGGACTTCAAATGATAAGTTTTCATTTAAAATATTAAATAAATGGACTAATATGAAAATTTTATGATATTATATCATCAGTCTGAATAGCCTGATAAAATTAAGGTGAACTTACAAAGATATATACAGTCCAATAATTTCCATTGGCAAAGGCCTAAAACCAGATTAGTTTGGGGATCTAGTTGCAGCTACTAACTGGGATTTATTCATTACTCAAACTTATATAGATATCTCTTGAGTTAATAAAATAAATATTAAATAGGCAGTATAATGAAGTTATATATTATAAAAAGTAAAATAAAATTATGTGATTCAAAAACTTAATGACTTTTATATAGATGAAGACTAGATAATCTGAGAATAATAATGTCTACTGCCCGGTATTTCCAATCTGCTTAACGTCCTAAAATACTTTGAAGAAATGAATGTATACCATAACTAAACAGATATTACCAATATATTGTGCCGGTCACTCTATGAGTAACCACACACAAGGTGGCTGTAGTGAAGCTACAGCTCAGTTATATACATTAATTTTATTTAGCTATTATATAAACTATATAAAATGGATGAAATTGTCTGTATATATATTCCTTACCCACACACACACACGCAAGAATATTAACTTCTCAGAGTGTAAATTGATGCATAATGTTATATTATACATGCATACAATATTTTTGATTCATTTTATTTTTTTTTAATAAATGTAAATGCATTACATTTATAATTTTATATTATAGTTTTTGATTTTTTACTGTAAAAAGTTGTTTATGTGTTGGAACATGTTTTAAAGGAAATAAAAATAGATAAAATAATTAGAAAGTAATTGTAGATGCTCCAACACGTTGATATATATTTTTTTTAAATAGCAGATTTTCGATTAATCCATTAAAAAAAATCAGGTGGCTATTGTGCTACCAAATATAAAAATGCACTGCTTTGTGCTCTTATTTTTACTAACAAAGGAGTGCAAAGAATTCGGACGCCAAGAGAGATAGAAAATCTTGTTAATTTTAATCTATAGCAAAAGATTTTTTTTCTTTGTATGTAAATTTGAAACTGATGTTATCAATTAGTGGTCTGAGTCACCCAGATAGGTTAAATTAAAAATATTGTAAAATTAATTAAAAATAACATTCTTTAAGAAAGAAGCTATGTAAATTAGTTTTTTTTTTAATCAATTAGCCACCAAGATAGAAGCTTGGGGCAATGATTCGAAGGGGGATAAACAAATTGACCATGTAATGGAGGTGCTATATATACTGTTCACCTGGTGCTGGGGTACATTATTCTTATTATTCATCTCTGTTTATTCTTGTTCATTTTCTCAGAAAAAAACTTCAAGAGATTATTTTGCTTCTTATTTTAATTTGTCTTTCCAGAGAGACTTCAAGAGAGACTGAAAAAGCAAGCTAAGCCGCTTTAGAAGATATCTTGCATGATCATTGCAGGCCGACTAGTATTATATTTTAGTCCCTGCCAATATTTCATGACTCCTAACTAAAGCTGAGGTTACTTATGCAGAATACCATAGCTATGGTGTACGGACCTAAAATTAAATGGTGAGAGCCACAGTCAGTTCAGAGGAGAGTTAAGTTGCCAAAATCTTGCAGTGCTGAAGAGTTCCTGTCACTGTCAGTTGTATGCTGTGGTTGCCTCACATCCAGGCCACAATTTAAAAGACCTGAACTGTCAAGAAAGAGCCTAGAGCCGAGTCTTCACGAAATCATTTCCAAAAAATAGCAGTGTTCATCTGATTGCCACAGTATTAATAATCGCCAAATGAATACCCTTACTACACCAACCAACAAGATGATTATGGGGTAGAAGCCAGCTTCAGTACACCAGTCCAGTTCCTTCCAAAGCCATTAAAATGTAGCCATCCAGATCCAGCAGATATTGATAATGAAGATCGCCAAAACACCATAGTGAAATAAAGAAGTCCTTGCTGCCCAGATGAACAGAAGTATATAGCATGTTCAGAGACCCAAGCCCAGATGAAGTCCCAAGATACCGGAGGGTAAAACTTGTTTCAACCTTTTAATAATATTATTTTCTTTTTGTGTTTTAAAATTTTTCAACCTTTTTAATATTATTTTCTTTTATTACTTATATAACATTTTAAAAAAATGTAATTATGCTAGAGATCTAACTAATATTTCGGGGGTGCATGTATGTACGTCATTTATTCGCTACATGCAGGATTCCTGAAGTTAGTCATTCGCCCACATTTGTTTTAAAATGTACATAAACTGTAAGATGAGTATGTGAGTCTTACATTGTACAATAATTATGTTCAAACCATTTAAATGCGTATACATTAAGTTAAGTCAATGTGCATAAAAAGGATGGTATTTCTTTATTTCTTGATATGTTTAAGTGTATGCTAATGCACTATTTTAAAATATTATTAAACTGTGGAATGAATGTAGAAATGAGCATACATATATAACCGAATATTTAATGATCTCATATTATTATTTTTTATTATTGCCTAATATCTACGTGTGGGTATAGAACTCAGACCATTTTATCCAAACATTCTTTATGAATTAATTAAGGGAAACAGATTAAATCATTTATTTTCTTTTATTTACGTAATTGGTAATGGAAAAATGGGATTTAAAACATATTATTTGATATGTGTAATAAATATTTTATAACTTATTTAGTAGTATGCATTATATTTATTTTATTTCATTTCTAAAAATAAGACACAAGTAAATATATTTCCGTGAGCGACTTTTAAATTTCTTTTGTATCACCTGAGATAAGAGGGCTAAATCTAGCAAATGGGATACAACTTTATCGGACCTTATAGAGTTGTTATATGTTAGGTAATGGGTTGGGGGTTGTATATCCTTCCAGTCGGGGATTTTCTCTGTCTGGGAGTGGCGCGCAAAGAGTGTATTATTCACGCTCTTTCAAAGGTATGCAGCCATTAACCTTTTGATGTTCGTTGGCATGGTAATGAAATAACCATGTTCAAGATCTTGCTTACTTTATAATCTATTAATAGAAATTAGATTATTGAATGTATATTTTTATTAAAATTAGTATTTATATCTCACCCTAAGAGCTACTATCACCTTATGCCTGATATGTACACTAAAAGTTAGAACGGGATGAGATATGCCCGGTACAATATATAAATTATTATATTAAAGAACTATAATATGTAATAAATGAATTAAAACATTGAAAAGTCCTCTTGCGATCTTAATGAGAAATAAGATTAAATGTTAATATCTAACAACTTCTGAGATATAAAGTATAATATAAGAATCACCAAAGTGGTTTCACTGAAATTCCTTTATCAGTTGTAACAAACCTTTAAACATCATTAATCACTGTTTAATTATTTTATTTTAATTAGAGGAGGATTAATTTAAAGAGTACAAGATGTAGTAATACTTTTTATAGCCAATAAATATGCAAATAATTATATTTTTGAACAGAAAGAAATTATAATTATTTATATTTTTTATAAATTCCATCATAGTTAATTGTGGCTAGTAATGATTAAATAAAACTAGACTTGTGAATTTTATCATATTTTATACTTCTTACTTCGCAATGAGTTTACTAGCAAGCACTAAACTAAGAAAAAAGAGTGGGATATGTAGGAATAAGAGCAAAGATGCTATGCTATAATCAGATAAGAACAAAGAGAATATATTTATATTTAAAGATATGAAAATGTTAAAAGATAATATAGGTGAAAGTTTTGCTACTTTAGCCTTATTCTATTAAAAGGTTCGAAATAGTTTATCAAATTCAGATATGCGTGGAATTCTTTAACATTTCTAAGTTTGACTGCATTTTCCACTGCGCTTACTTTCTCAGGCAATGGTCACTTACTCTTCTTCGAGAGTGTATATCTTAGGATTACTAATTCCTTCACGTTCCATACTTTTCTGAGCATTTAACTTGACCCAAATCTCTGCAATTTTTCACATACTTTAAGCAGTCTTTGATCTCTTCCGAGCATGCTGTTCTAAATATGTTGTCAAAGGAAGATATTACACCATCTAATCCCTGGAATAAAGCATTAATTTTTGCTTGAAATATGTTTGGCGCCATTGAAATACTGAACGGTAGCTGGCTGCATTTAAATAAACCCACAGGAATTGTTGAGGTTAATATTTCCACTGACTTGTCCATCATCAATATTTGTTGAAAAGTGGAATTTAGATTCAGTTTCGCGAAGTGTGATGCATTTTGAAAATTGGCCAATACTTCTCTCACATTAGGCACTAGATATGCCCCCATATTTAAATATTTATTTATTATTACCCTATAATCCCCACATATTTAGAATTAGCCATTGGGTTTAGTTATAATTATAGACATGGCCAATCTGAAGTTTCTACTGGCATCAATATGCCCTTATTGATCAATCCCTTGATTTTCCCATTGATTTTTGTTTTCTGTGTGAATGGAATTTTTCATGATTTTCACACAACCAGAAGTGCATTTTCAATTACCTGTTGATATTATACCCAATTCCTAATTGAATAAATCTGGATATTTATTTTGAATTTTTTGTTTTAAGGAAATTGTTTTTAAAATAACTTGAATTTTTTTTTGCATGGAACCATTCCCTTCCAATTATAGGGCTAATTTTCCCTTTCACTATGTACAATGATAATTGAATTATTTTCTCACGGTATCTAATTGGCACTTTTACTTGCCCCAGAAATTTCAGCACATTCCCATTCGCACCTTGAGCCTTAACGTTTTTTTCTATTTAAATGTTAGTATTAGCAGAATATAGTGTGCTCCAATCTACCTTGGACATTATAGATATCCCTGAACCACTATCTATCTCCATTGTAATGTCTTTTTCACAAAATTGCAATTTCATCATGAATTGCTTCACTTCCATACTTTTTATAACATAAGTATTAAAGGATTTATCTTTTTTTTTTTTTACTTCATCTGAGTTTTCTGTTGGCTCTCCCTATTTACAAATTTCCTACAGACGTATGCCAAATGCCCTTTACTTCCACATTTAAATCATGTTCATGCTTCCACTTACAATCTTTTGTTCTATGATCTATTGTTTTGTGGGTTAGTACATTTTTTATCCATATTAAAAACTCCCATATTAATATGATCTTCAGGTTTAGTTTTAAAACCATGAGCTTGCTTTAAAATTAACTGATAAGCTATTCCTTTTGATAGCAATTTCATAAACTAGATCAGTCTCTGTTAGCAGCTGTGGTCCGAGTCTTTCATTAGAAATGTTCCAGAGTAACTGGTCCATAGGTATTTCCTAGACAAACTGCCCATACCTGCAATCTTGCGCTCGCTCCCTCCGAGCTGAATTGCACTTCATTATTGTTTCATTATTTTCTATTCCTTAAATATAAGCGAGCTAAATACCAGGATGGTAAAGGGCTAAAATATTCACTTAATTTTCTTATTAATTCTTCATAAAATATGTCATTTGTTATGGGAGAGTCATAAAACTTATTAATTATCTCAATAATTTTCTTATCAAAAAAATGTAAGAGTGATGCGACTTTTCACTTAGTGCACTCTATTCCATTTAGTTTGAAAAAAAATTTCCAATTTGGATTAAATACAATAGCAATTCTGCGAAATTAACTACAGAGAACTTGGCAATACAAATTTGCTCAAATTATGATATTTTTAATTCCTTCAAAAATAGATTTGAACTTCAAACTGCTAACTTTTTCTCTAAGCTTGGTTCGCACTTAACAATTGTGCCAACTTTTGCTATGTCTTAGCTCACTCATCCTTGGAGTTAGTATGAAATCTAATTTTTGAGGACAATTTAATATACGCGTATTAAAATACATAATATATATAGATATATGAATATCAAAATATGTTATTCTAATTTAATATAACCTGCTGCAGTTAATTCAGAATAAGTCCTTTCAGTTATTAAGTCTATCACTAATAATAATAATAGCAGTACTTTTACATTTACTACTGTCACTGTCCTTTAATCCTGGCAGCCTTTAAGGCATTTAAAATAATAATAAAATTGGGGTGATTTGTTATGACACTAGTTGGCTTATTGATCTTCAGGAACCAAAATCATGGGAATAAATTTCCTCCACTGGTTTCTTCCGCTCTTCACGCTTGTTTCCAAAAATTGCCTTGAAGACAACAAAGAAGAGCATATGTTCCTTTACACTTTTCACCCTTTTTGTATTTATGGAATAATTAAGTCAATGGAGAAAATCCAGGAGGTGGGTATATTACCAGTTTAATCTTGCCTCTAAATTTAATTCCATTGCTTCATGATCATTTTCAAAAATTGCCTTGAAGATGACAAAGAAGAGCACATATTTCTTTTTTTCTCAGTTTTTATACTTTTTTTCCTTTTGTTTTTCTGGAATAATTAAGTCAATGAAGAAAATCCGGGCGTTGGGTATATTATCAGTTTAATTTTGCCTCTGTAAATTTAATTAGTATTTTAACTCGTACTAATTAAATTTCTCTATTATCTGATATTTATTTTTCCTTCTGATAATAATTCACTGTTACACAATACATTTTAATTAAATATTTTTTATTACAACAATTTAATTAATGTTATTCCGGTGATTTACTATTTATCTTTATTTCCCCTCTCTGTGAATTAAAACCTCATAATTTATTTCATTAAAACATATATATTTCACAGATTAATTCTTAGGCTATAATTCATAATTATATGCAAAAATATTAACAACAAAATATTTTGCATATCTTAGGAAATAATCAAAATAAATGTGATAAAAAATAAAGTATGAGATTAAGCAAGTAAAAAAAAAGTATAAAATAAACACATTAAATATATATGCATTAACTTACTGAGGCCAGCCTTCTCCAGTGGAAACGGTAAAAAGTGTTAACATGGCATACATAACATTATCATAATGAAAGTCTTGTTTTTTCCATTCCCTGGGACTTACTTCTGGAGGTTTTTTATCAGTTGAAAATACAAAATAATCTCCACTAAATTAATATATATATATATATATGCAATAACATAAATATAAACACACAGTATTTTAAAATTTAATTAATTCAAAATTAGAATTATACTGATTACACATTTTTAGAAGTAAAACTATATTTTTACAAAAAACCTCACACTTCTCATAAGTACTTTAAAGCCATAATGCTTTATTTAATTCATGATAATTAATCATCTTCAAATATTGGCGTATCTTTCATTTACTTCTATTAAAGCAATGTCACAGTATATTATAAAAAATACGGGTGTTTTTTGTAAAGTTTTCATGGAAATAATGCAATAAAAATGCAAAAATTTTTGGCTATCTCTGAAAGATTATATTAAAAATCATATAAACAAATTCATAATCATAACTACTCAAATATAAGAATAACTATTCAAATATTTATGGAAATTTACAAACTGCAAGATAGCCAGTCTCAACATAGCTAAAGTAAAATACATTCATAATTAATAATATATAAACTGAAATGTATATATATATTAGGCCTGAATACCATACTTTAACTATGATTTTTCTGGTTAGATATTGAAGATATAAATAGGTGTAGTTTGATTATAATGTATTATATATATATATTAAAACAGATACATTGTTTAACGTATATATTTAGAAGATCCCCCCCCCCCCAATTTAATAGACTAACAACATTTTAAGGAAAACTAGATATTTTAAAGAAAAAGAAGAAGTAATGAAATTTGACCACAATTGAAAATAATGTTTTGGTCAAATTAAAAAGAAAAATCAAACTTTTTTTTTAAAAAAAGAAAAAAAACAAATACGTTTATATTTGCAATTAAAGAAAATATAAACCTTTCTTTATTAAAATTAAATATAAAAAAATCTTCAAACATTAAAACTCAGATTGAAGAAAACTTCTAAGACAGAATAACTCCAGGTGTCAAATCACTGTGCCGCAGGCAATAAAAAATCAAGATTCGAAAACACATGAAGACAGATAATCAAAAATAATCTAATTAAAACTCTGTTCCTGCCAAAGAGAAACTGTCCAATGATCTGGGGTATTAAAAAACGCGGACAAGGATGAAAAAGCTGCTACCAATGGAAGAAAAGGAATCTGTAAGCTGAATCCGTTTGTCAGAGAGAAAAAAATATAAATAGTGTGGAAAATCAGTAGAAGTTATTATTAGTAATATTATAGTTAATTGATTCAGAGAGTACTAAAAAAAGTTGACTAAATGAGACCATCAAACAGTCTAATGAAAAACTCTAATATGACCGTCTGCTAGAGACCACTTGACATCTTTCCATCGGCCCACCATGTGAATTCCAAGCATTGCCTAGAAGTTTTAACCATTCAGCTTCATGAACGACCCCCCAGTTACTTAGTAATGCAGTAGTAAATGAAGACATGAAGTTAGGGGTAAGCAATTAGAAACGATTCAATTACTATAAGATATGAATTAAAATTATAACTATTAATTTTTTTTTATAAAACAAAAGAGAAAATATTTTATATTATTAGTCTTAAGAAAAGTTTTCACAATCAATTAGCAGCTTCAGTCAAAAGTTGACGATAGTTTTGTTTTATCTTTATTTACAATGAAAACAAGAAATGAAAACTATTATTTAATTACAAACACTCACACACATATATATGTGTTATATATTTCATTAGTTAAACGCCAATTATTTCATAAAATTTAAGATATGTTCAAATAATAGAAATACTTCTAATAATAATTGTAATAATTATTTCAAATGAACCAGCCAAATGGAAATGTCAATCAAAGATATGGTAAAAATAATAAAACGCATGTGTATAAATATATATCGATACTGGATTGGATTATAAATGCTCCACAAATATGAAATTGCTGATATTGCCTGTTTACCTACCTGTAATAACTCTTAAAATATAAAAT
Organism: Epiperipatus broadwayi; assembly: GCA_028023455.1. NCBI lineage: Eukaryota > Metazoa > Onychophora > Udeonychophora > Euonychophora > Peripatidae > Epiperipatus > Epiperipatus broadwayi. Next base: position 1,347,815 of record JAQFVV010006259.1, on the reverse strand, counting down.
GCTATATGAATCATAAATGCTTACATGCATATTATTTATATCTGAATAAAATAATAAAACTTATGTGTATAAATATACATCTATACTTGATTGGATTATAAATGCTCCACAAACCTAGAATTGCTGATATTACCTGTTTACCTATCTAAAAGGAATATACAGACCTGGAACCAATAATTAAAAACATTCATGCATTAATGGTATACATATAGTTACTTGAACGTGCTTCTAGACCTCTTCTCACAATTGAACTGAAATCGAATCTTCACATAGATACAAATGAACTATATTAGAAGGACTTGCAAATGAATTATTGTTAAATAAAGTGCTTCTAAATTTCTTCTCATAATTGAACTAAAAATGAATCTTCACATGGATACGAATGATGACAATATTAGAAGGACTTGCAAATGAATTATTGTTAAATAAAGTGCTTCTAAACTTCTCACAATTGAACTGAAAATGAATCTCCACAGGGATACGAATGATGAACTATGTTACAAGGACTTGCAAACGAATTGTTGTTAAATAAAATTGTTGTTATTAAAAATTAATTTTAGTTGTTCAGTTCCATTTTTGCATCACTAGTTATTCATTGCATCTTGCTCACAAGAATATCATGCCTCCTGAGCTATGTTCGGCATAACCAGACAATGATAAGCAAGGTTGTAGTGATATGGAACTCTAGTGGCGCAGTTTGGGAAACAAAAAACATAAATTTCTAGATGCTTCCAGACTCTATGGCACTACATCCTCTGATGAGCAGGAAATATTGTTGTAGGTGGGGTGACGTCTGCATTGGGGAATGCCAATCGATAGTTCCTTCCTGCAATATGCTCACCAGGGAATAAAACCAACCAAGAGTAGGGTTGGGTGTCATCCGGTTAAATATATATATTACAAAGAAATCAAGTCACATGTCACAAGATCTAATTTAACAAGCTTGTATTACAAATGTTATATAGAGCTCACAAATAAGCTCTTAACAAGCTTTTCAGAATATCTCCAACCCAGACCGGTTTCTACTACTGGCTATTTCAGTGAGATGCTAATGCTTGAATATCATAGCACCTCACTGAAGAAGCCAGTAGCAGAAACCGGTCTGGATGTTGGGGATATTCTACAAAGCTTGTTAAGAGCTAATTTGTGAGCTCTATATATAATATATATATATATATATTGTAACGGGCATACATGCTGCTACATTATTATAAGTAAAATTAGAAATTAAAAGTAAAAAGTTCACAAATAAAAATTTGTTTTAAAAATAAGTCATCTAAACTCGTATATATATAAAATCGCACAGATGGAAAAATTGTTAGAAGAAAACTTTATTAAAAAAAGAAAAAGTTTTAAAACTAAATTTAAAAAAAAAAAAACTTTTAAGATATAAAGATAAAAAAATATATATCTTTAAAAATGTACAATAATTTAACTAATGCTATTGTGTAAAATGGAAATGATTATTTTCAATTAGTCAAAGTAAACTAGCCCTTGGCCATCTCAAAATTTATAATTAAAGGTCAGATAGGAGAGAAAAAACAATAGTAACAGAATAGCCAATAAAAGAAATCCCTCAGAAAAAGGACCTCAGCGAAAGAATAATCATCATCATGATGTCATGTTGAGTTAATCCGCAATTTTAATATAAAAAGGAAAAGAAAGGAAATAAATGAATAGGTGTGTTATATGTGTTAGTGCCGGGAGAGCTGAAGGAGAAGGGATTGAAAAGACACACTTTCAATCCCTTTAAGTTTCTCCAAAAGAAAAAATGAAAGATCGTTTTCCTATATTGCGGACCCCAGGACACCAAGACACTGCAATAAAATCCTGCAAACAACCATACCAGCTACAGTAAAGGACCTCCGGATAAATACAAACAGAACAGCAACAGCATACCTGTCTCCTCAGGACATCGTGGGAATTAACGCTGGATCCAAATTATAAGCCAACTAGAAAGTATGGACTTTTTCCTTTTAAAACTGTAAGAACTTTATGAACTCTAATGAACTTTAACTATAAAACTTTCCCAGTATTTAAATAGAAATTCCTATCTGATCAAACTAAATCATTTATTAATAATTATTTTTATTGAATGTATTTTTTTAAAATCATTTCCATTAATTTATTTTTTCCGTTCTTTTAAGTGTTTATTATTTTTTTTTTTTTTATATTAAGCCGGCAATGAATGGCTGCATAGATTCGTAAAGTTATGTTAGTTTAAGGGAGGGTAAATCTTATGTTATTTGTTTCACAGTTAAATTGGATCAATTGATTGGATGTATTGGTATAATTAGTAAATGTAGCATGAAGATCCGCTATGTGCAGGATCACCTTATACACCACACTTGGGCAAAATAAGACCCATTTCTTACTGACCATCGGAAGCAGACAATATTCCCTGCTCCTTGGATCACCCCTTTAGCCTATGGAATGGGATAGTAAGATGGCAAAAAGGATCGCAATCCCTTCCTATAGAGTTTTTCTTTTTTATTGTCCTTCTCACCAGACAGATGAAGTATTCCTGTATTGGATGAGAGACATTTCTTCTCGATAATCGTGCTGTTCAGAAGTATATTTCTGATTGCGGTATTGTGCTGTCGTATTCATGCTGCATTGTATACATCGATATATCAGGTAGATTGGCGTTAGTTTGATTGTGAATGTTTGGCCTAGGGTTAAATAAGAGATATAGAATATTTTCTTTTTCAAGTGCAATCTATGTAGTCTATCCATACTCGACACTCTAATAAAATATTAATAAATTCATCTGTGCGACCGTAGTCATTGAAGAATTACAAAGGTTAGGAAAAATAAAACTATTAGCTGAAATTCAAAATGATTTGAAGATTGAATCTTGGACAAACTGGAGAATAAAAGTTTTCATTCAAAAACCCTTCTCATGGGCATTTCAATCCATTTTAAATTTTGAAAAATATGATATTCAGAAAAGCAAATTTGACATAATTCAAAATATGGAGGAAATGGTCACAGATGTGAAGAACAGATTAAATGAGAAAGGCAGTGATTCACAAACAGACTATTTAATCGAGTATGAAGAATTTAAAGAGTTATTTAAAGATATCAACCAGAAATCATTAAATTTAGTATTACTTCAGCTTCAAAAACAAAAGATTCTTACTATAAAGGACTTATCTGCTGACTGTAAGGTTTTGAAATTTTCAAGGAAAGATGATGCTAAAGTGCCAATCATAAATGATGTTGATATTGGGATTGTAAATTTGAAAAGAACTGAAGTTATTATTCAAAAGAAAGTTGATACTGTGAATGAAAAAATCAACAAGAGTTTGAAAAAAGCAAAATATCATTTAAAATAAAAAAGTTAAAATGTAAATTAAATTCTAAAGTAAATATACTAAAGTAAATAATACTAAATTTTATTTATGTGCAAAATAAATGTTTCTATGTATAGTTAATCTGGCAGTGGCTTATTCTAATTTTTTATTATCTTTCTTTCCTTAAAAATAAAGTATACATTATCTCTGCTGCTTCGCGAGCTAGTGACTGGGGCTAACAGTCTATAATAGAATAAAATTGGATCTTAAGTATCTGCCTACTATATAAATTTTCCAGGTTCGAATGGCCTGGTGGCGCCCTTGTACGGCAGATATGGTAAGACTCCTGACGTTCCCCGACCGTTATAATATATAATGCTAAGTACAATTATTTAAATGCAGCTACTGTAAACATTACGTACTATCACTATAGCACATGACAATAGTGTAATAAGAAAATGAATTATTTTCTTATTGGTTCTCTTTGTATATAAAGGAGAATGTCTTCAATATTTACAAAAACATCAATCTAACCAACTATCTGATTTCTTTTAAATTAATGTTTATTACAAGTTAAAATTAAAAAAATAAGAAGAGATTTTTTTACTTTGTTAATAAAAAAATCAATATGTTAGCACAATATAAAAATAATAAGATAATTGGAGTGATTAATATTCATGCTTCTACCATAAAGAGAACCAATGAGAAATTAATTCATTTTCTTATTACAGAATTGTCATGAATTGTGGTGGAAGTGGTATTGTTTACTGACACAGTAATTAAAATAATTGTATTTAATGTTATATACTGTAACTATTTATATTGTTGGTATACAAATAAGTTTATACCTGGAAGAATTAAAAATGCTGAACTATTATATATAGCTATAACTAACTAAATTATAAATGTGGATAAATAAAATATGACTATATCCGAATGGATTATAATTGTTTATATATCATATACATCTATACCTGAATAAATTATAACTATTTATATTGTTGATACACAGATGTTTATATCTGAAAAAATTACGAGTGCTGAGATATAATATACCTCTATATCTGAATAAATTATAACTATTTATATTGGTGATATACAAATATGTTTATATCTGAAAGAATTACAAATGCTGAGACATAATATACCTCCATATCTGAATGAATTGTAACTATTTATATTGTTGGTATACAAATATTGTTGTAGGGGGCAGGGGGTGACATCTGTATTGGGGAAAGCCAATCGATGGTTCCTTCCTACAATATATTCTATCAGGAAATTGTTACAATCGAGGTAATAAAGGGGTTGTACAGTGGTCCGGTTACAATATATATATATATTTCATATGATGGAATTAAAATCCATTATGTTGCCTTCATAAAATACTTTAATATAAAAATATAAACAAATATTATAGACAACTATATTTGAATTAATAAAAATTAAATTTATTTACATAAATATACTAAGTTAATATAAATCGCGTGACTTTTTGATTTATTCTAATATCTTGAGAAAGTGCATTTTGAATGAAAATCGATTTGATGTAAATTAATTTATTATTTATTAATTCAAATATAGTTGTCTATAATATTTGATTATATTTATATATATATATGGCTGCAGAAAAAAGTTTGCTATTAACTGAAAGGAGACCCTTTGATTCCTCTTAGAGGCCTTAAAGGAACCGAGGAGGGCAAATTTCTAATGTCCACTTCATACGTTCTTGTCTTTGCAGCTGTTATTACTATGTGATTATTCATATAGTATACGAACATGGATGGGCTGCTCCCCAACACGCATTAGCCAGTGTGGTGAGTTTATTGGCTTTTTACCTCCGAGTTTAAGAAAAAATTTTCCAATATATACAATCATGAAAGACAAAAATAAATCTTGGCCCTTATTTCCAGAAGGCTGTAAAGTCACCAACCAAGGCAGCGGTTGGTGGCTGAAGGCGGAGGGTGCTAAGAATCCCCTGATTGTGGACTCAGGCTGCCATCTAATGACAACTTTTTATTTAGGTACTTACAACTGCAGATCACTTACAAGTGAAGGAAGATTGCAAGAGTTAGAAGAAGAACTGACTTATATTAAATGGGACATTATTGGACTTTGTGATGTTAGAAGAAAAGATGAAGAAACAATTGATTTAAAAAGTGGACATATACTCTACTATAAACGCACACATATTGGAAATACAAGTGGAGTAGGATTCATTATAAATAAAAAATGGAAGAATAACATTGTGGAGATAGATGGTGTATCGGACAGAGTGGCAAGATTAGTTTTATAACAGTAATGAAGTTATAGAAGATTATTATATGTATGTACAAAAGGTTTTTGATCAGAGTAAACAACATTTAGAAATTGTTATGGGAGACTTTAATGCTAGAATTGGTAAACAAATGAAAGATGAAAATGCTGTAGGTAATTTTGGTTACGGTAATAGAAATGAGAGAGGACATAGACTTGTGGAGTTTGCAGAAAAAGAAAAAAATTATATTATGAATTCTTTTTTTTGAGAAAAATGTTAAAAGGAAATGGACATGGAAGCATCCAAATGAAGGTACAGCAGAATTGGATTATATTTTGACTAACAGAAAATACATATTTCAAGATTGTAATGTTCTTAATAAATCTAACACAGGAAATGATCATCGATTAGTAAGATGTAAGATACATGTTAATGCAAAACTAGAGAGACAAAAATTATTAAGGAAAACAATATTTACAGTTGATATTCCTAGTCTTCAGAACTATTCTAATGAATTTAAATTAGAACTTACAAATCGGTTTCAAGTATTAGTAGATTTTGAACATGATTCAGATTTGAATGACATTAACAGGAAAATAACTGATACACTTTTAAAAACTGCAACAAAGATAGCTGGTAGAAAAAAGCAGCAATTGACCAATACATTTTTTACTGAGACTAGAGAATTTATGAAGAAAAGAAGAAATACGAGGATATACAACAATGATGTATTAAAAAAAAATTGAATATCTCGAATTTTGTAAAATAATGCGGAAAAGAGTTGAAAATGATATAAGAAAGTATAATTGTAACAAGCAAGGAAAGCTGTAGAAGAGAATAAAAGTCTAAAGAGTGTAAAACAACATTTTGGTATTAGTAGAAAATTTATATCTGCAATAAGAAAAAAAGATGGCATTATTACTAAAAAGAGAGATAACATCATGAAATGTGTAGAAGACTTCTATCAACAATTATATAGTAATAAAGAACAGGTGCCTCCTATACCTATTATATCTTCCGAATTACCCAGAATTTTGAATGAGGAAGTGAGACATGCAATTAAATTTATGAAGAAAGGGAAGGCTCCAGGTAATGATGGAATTATAATTGATATATTAAAAGAAGCAGGTGAAGAAATACAAAATGTCTAAATTATAAAGATGTACCAGATGATTGGAAGAATGCAGTATTAATATTAATATTTAAAAAAGGTGATAAAGAAGATATTAGAAATTACAGACCTATCAGTCTTTTATCAGTTTTATACAAAATTTTACTAAGATAATTACAACTCGTCTACAGAGAACCTTGGATTTCCACCAACCAAGAGAACAGGCTGGATTTAAAAGTGGTTTTAGTATAGTAGATCATATCCAGGTATTGAGAGAAGTTATAGAAAGGACAAATGAATATGAGTTGCCATTAAGCTTAGGATTTGTAGATTATGAAAAGGCATTTGATTCTATAAACATTTCTTCAGTGATTAAAGCACTGAATCATCAAGGTATAGATCCAGGATAATGTCATATTTTAAAGAATATTTATAAAAATGCAACAGCAACAATTAGATTACATAATGATAGTAGGAAAATCAACATTGAAATGGGTGTAAGACAGGGTGACTCCATATCTCCAAAACTTTTTACAGCAGTGTTGCAAAAAGTATTTTGTGGATTAAAATGGGAAGCTAAAGAAGTGAAAGTAAATGGAGATTATTTATGTCATTTAGATTTTGCAGATGATGTAGTTGTTTTTGCAAATAATGCTTTAGAGCTACAGAAAATGTTGCAGGAGTTATCAGATGAAAGTAAGAAAAGAGATAAATATTAAAAAGACTAAAGTAATGTTTAATAGATTTTCTCAAAATATGAAAATAAAAATTGATTATGATGAATTAGAAAAAGTTAACTGTTACAAATATCTTGATCAAATTATTAATACAGATGGAAACGTAATGGATGAAATTAAACTTGGTTGGAGTACTTTTGGTAGAAATAACTTGATACTAAAAGAAAATATGCCTATGTGTTTGAAAAAAAAGTTTTTTAATAAATGTGTTTTGCCAGTTCTTAGTTATGGATCTGAGACTTGGACACTTAATAGAAGAGCAATACAGAGACTTCAGACCACCCAAAGAAGTATAGAAAGATGCATGTTGGGAGTAACAAGAAGAGATCGAAAATGCAATATATGAGTAAGTGAACAAACAGGTGTTACTGACCTCATTGAAAAAATTAAAAGACTGAAGTGGAGTTGGGCTGGCCATATTGCTAGAAGAGATGATAATAGATGGACAATTGAGATCTTAAACTGGAGTCCAAGAGATTGTAAAAGACCCAGAAAGAGACCACATGTGAGATGGATGGATGAAATAAGAAAGTGTGCAGGGGTGATGTGGAGAAGAGAAGCTAAAGATAGGAAAAGATGGATTGAACTTGGAGAGACCTTCATCTTGCAGTGGATTGATAATGGTTGATGATATATATATATATATATTGTACCTATATTGATATAGGCACATATAATTTTATCTAAAATTATATTATTAAAATAATCTTTCGTTAAAGAAAAACATACCAATCTCTTTTCATTCAAGAAAAAATAATGTTAAAACTAATATATGTGCGAGTGTCAACAATAGAATAAATGTTATTATAAATAAATGAAAGTTAAAGAAGATTATCATTAAAAACCACGACAATGGTTATTAATTGATATAAAACGTTTGTGCATGGCTATTGCTAATTAAGCAATCTTTCAAAACACGTTTATCAAATGATTATCACTGGAATTCTACAACAGATCTTTGCCGGGAATATTTCGACAACACGTTGCAGATATAAATAGACTTTTTTTTATCGGACAGTAGTCAGTTCACAAATTTATTGAGTGAGTGCAGTTCAGAAATTAATTGAGCAGTTAACAAACAAAATGCAGTGTTGAGAAGATCTTAGGAACGCACGTTTATCTCCAGCCCAGATGTCCTAGAAAACAGCAGATCTGCCCGTGAAATAATGTCAGCTTAACATCTTAGAAAATCTCCGTCAGTATCTAATTGTCTCCGATAGTAATAGTCGTGAAACTCAGGAAACTCAGCAAGGAAATGTCCCAGCCGGCTGGTAAGCATTCATAATGGAAACATTTTCACCGAAAGCAGCCTCCAAAGAACAAAATTCTACATCAACATTCAAAAGCCTAGGTAAAAACATTTGCTTATTTCATTTATACTGTAATAGCCATTGCATTGCATTAATTCGTACGAATCTTTCAAGAGTCTAATTATATGAACTTTATATCATACATAAATGAACTATTGATATGTGTGATTAAATTTCAAATGCTATGTAATACATTATTATTATTATGTGTGTACATGAGTTAATATGTGCGTGATCATTATATCAATATTTATTAGTTAAATTAGAGTGTTCTGTTATTAAATCTATAGGAATATTTAAACTATTTAGAAATGTTAATTTAAAATATGCATGTGTTTTATTAGAATTATAAAATGTTTAAATTTAGTAAATAAATGTTAGTTAATAAATTATCTGTAAAATTAAACTTTATTTGTTGGTCAATTCTTTTTATCAAATTCTTTTATCAACTCCTTTTACAATTCTTTTATCAAGTCTTTTAACCACTAATTAAGTATAATCTATTAGTGATTACAAACAACTGAGCTAGTCATGGATTTAGGCGTTGAGTTAGTGGCCACTGTTCAAAGTGCGTTGTCTATTCTTTTAGTATTCTTTTAGAATAAGCAGCTGGCGCCGTGGTTATACACAAACAAAAAAGTGCTTTGGACGTGATGTTGAACTCAACAGCCGAGAAGAAGCTATGTCCTGGAAATGTAACGTTAGTTATATACTTTATAGCTATCGTTTGGGCATACATATCCTCCGAGTATGTTCTTCTCTGCCTAAGAGACCGGTGTTTCGAATGCACATATTCGAACTCGGTTCAATATATATATATACACAAACAGAAAAGCATAGCACAGTGCACATATTATTCTAAGAGTATAAAAAACAACATAGGTATTGCACTGAGTGAAGTTTTCTAAAATACTGCACATCAGTATCTATAAAAAATTGCCGACTTAGCTTTTCAAAGGATGTGCATATCTGAAATAAGTTGAACCCATCTAGGAATTTCAGCATAAGAATACATAGCATAAAAAAAACTAATAACAAAAAATGGGGTCTTGTAAAATTTAACAGACTGAATAAGAATGTTAGTAAAGATTGCGACACATGTAACTTATGAAATCCGAACAATTTTAGCAATAAGGTAAGAGATTTTATTATATTCTATAATTAATCAGTTGTGAATATGCAAAAATGCTCAAAATGAAGCCATGAAATATGAAAACCTCCTATTTATATATAAAACTTAAATACAAGTATATTTTCTATAATGAACTTAATATAATTAAAAGAGATTTGAACTAAGACTTTCAAGCTCCCTACAGCTATTCACTCCAATCCTTATACATATATGTAACAGTAACTATGCATAGAGCAGCCAAATGATGCTGCAGATAAGAAAAAATGAAAAGTAAATGATAGTTTTAGAGTAATCTGTCAAATAAATAATTAATTATATAACTGTAAAACTGAAGAGTAGTATTTGGATATTATATATATGTCATCACAATATGGGTATTAACAACCATTTGCTTCTACAACTGCACATTCCAAATTTTGCCCATTGAGGAGCATGTTCTCAGAGCTATGAGTTTTCTTTCTGAGTCATGTGTGTAGCAGTAATGCTGTATAATTGTTAGCATGTGCTACATAAAACAAAATGTATTATGGGAGTGTGCTAATTATTATTATTAAATCGTGCATTTTTAGACAATGGAAACGTATTATAAACCATACTTGCTTCAGTATATGCATAAAATAACAATCAGACAAATTAATAAATAATAATTTATTAATAGGAATAAATAAATCAATAGAATATTATTTGTAAATTCCCTCTTGAATACTTCTCCAGTTGCATATCAGAACAAAAATCCAAATCTTTTATAACTCTAACTGTTCATTATAACTTCTCACATATGTATATGAAAAAAAAATTATTATTCTCGGTGAATTATAACATAGCTTGCTCTATGAATAATTCAAATTTAAAGATATTATTCTCATTCATTCATGAACAAAATATAATGTTTTAATTAACAATCTTAAATTTCAGTTGTCATTCTATATTCTTTTATAGTTCATTATAACTTTTATTTGTCTCGAATATTAAAAAAAAATAAAACATTAAATTTCTTTCCTTTAGACTTTTTATCATTGTGTCTTGAAAATCTTTCTTCTTCCTTTGAATATCTTTCCACTTTTAATTATTATCTCACAAACATTGAATATAGTTACACATAGTGTTAGTATTTTATTTTGTTTGAAACACAAAAAAAAATTTTCTTGGCAATTTATTGGCATGATTCAGTTTCTCTTCCTTCATAGAAACTTCTAATAATTGACAAGGATAACACTGGACAATGTATTGAGAATAAGAGCTGATGTGCTACTTGCTTCAGTTTAGTGCTCAATATTAAAAGAATGTCCAAATATAATGAGTATTTTCATAACTTTTAATAAATCAAGGTACACCTTTACCCCCCTTAGCGATGGCAATTGGTTCCCCAAAACTCATCGTTAAGCAAGAATATCATATACAAAATATGTATTTATAATGGGGGTCTATGGGAAAAAATTGATCGATTGCTAAGGCTAAAAAATTACACTAACTTAGGAATAAAGTACATATTAAAAAAAAATATTTATTAACACCTATTTTAAATGCAATCTGTTTTTCTTTTTAAATTTTTTTCTAATTAAACATTGGCGTTTTAAAATGTTTTTTTTTTTATTTGAAACCACTTAGGTATAAACAACATTTTTAATGAAGTTACAAAATCAATAACTATTTTTACATAATACTGTATCGTATTTATATATTGGACTATTTCATCATCTAATACAAGTGTTAAATGTCTTTAGAAAAATTAAACTTTATTTAAATAATTCAAGTACTGTACATTATATTTAAATAAATTTTAATTTTTCTAAAGACATTCAACACTTATATGTACAGCATATAGTATTATAGATTCATTAATTATATATAATTTAAGACATTATATTTAAATAAAGTTTAATTTTTCTAAAGACATCCAACACTTATATGTACAGTATATAGTACTATAGACTCATTAATTATATATATTTTAAGTTTATACATTCTAAATTTAAAAAAAAAAAAAATTCCCAATCGTTATAGTGAATAATCGATTGTAAATCGAAGTAGTGGGTACAAATTGATGATGATCACTATTGTGAAATATCGCTAAGTAGCCAATTTCTAAGTAAGGTTTAGGTGTAATTAAAAAAAATTGACACTTCTTGTATAATTTTTTAAATTGATAATTAATTCTATTTTCGTCTACTTCTTCAAACAAGAGCAAGAGAAAGAGCCACTTGTCTCTTATACATATTATCAACTTCATTTACATATGAAAATTGTTGCTTTATTTATAAATTTTTGGGGCTGTCTTCTCAACGAATGTATAAATTAATCTGTTTTCTAACAAAGGAAAAATTAATTAAATGAATATAGCAGTGCATATTTACTAAATAAATAAAATCTTTATTCACACAATTATTTTCTGTGTGGATATTTCATTTCACATTTATTTATTTTCATCTTATATACATGTGTAAGTAAGCACACATGATATTTTCCAAAATATAATAACAATATAACTCTGCCATTGTTATGACAATAGGTACAATATTTAAAGTACCTAAATAAAATAACACTATTATAGATTTCATACTAAATTTTCTGCAGATTTATAATACAGTATTTGTTTAATAGTGAGATGGATATGTGTCTCATGGCATACAACAACATAGTAGTGTGTGCACACACACACACACACACACACACATATATATATATATAAAGTTGAAAGGAAAAGTAGAAATAAACTCAAACAAATTTTTTTTGTAGATACTTTCTATATTACCTGAAATAACAGTTAAGGATTAAATAATTTTGACTTTAAATTTTTTTATTATAAATTAAACATTTAAAAATGGTCCAATTAATATTTTATTAATTCTGATTTTGAAATTAAACCTAGCATGTTTTTATGTTACAATAGATATAAACTGGTAATTATAAAATTCTATCATCAATTTTAATTAGATTAAATTTTTTTAAATTAAAGCTTGTGTTAACATATTTTTATCCTACAAAGTTGCTTTGAAATGATTAATGTAAATTGCGAAAGTTATTAACTTTTTTCAATCAAGATAGGAAAAACTTTTTAATTATTGTTTTTTTAAAAATTCCAACCTGATTATAAAAAGGTTGGAAAAAAAATTAAGGGGAGTTTTTGGAGTTTTACAGATTATGACAGCATGATGACTATGAAAATATAACTGAAAGCAAGACAGTGCAAGTCTAATGCTGCTACTAGTTCACAATGGTAGAGTTTGGATTCATGTGGAAAAAAAACCTGACTTTTCTGTGGTTCATTAGCATATATATATTGTGTACTAACTGTTATGCCTGAAGTCTATAAAATTCTAGACTAAATGGAGCACTAAATGAAACTGATTATATGTATGGAAACAGTCACCAAATTATACCTTTCCCGAAGATGACAAGCCAGTACACTATTTTAAAAGAGACTAGCTTACTCAAGGGAGTCCATCAGCTTGCTAAAGAATAAGTTTATACATATACTCTTTTATCTATACGCAGAGAGGCACAGATAAAAGTACTGTGAAATATTATATATAAAGCACAGTTGGTGAGTAGAGTAGTGTTACATATATTGAAAACAAGTTATTTTAAATAATTTCTTTGGTGAAAGTAAATAACTTTATTCAACAAAAAGATGCATTTCCAGTACATTTTATTTAAAAAAAAAAGAAAACTCCAAAAATCTTTCTAGATTAGGAAATAAAAAACCTTGCAGAAAGAAGTTCAAAGACTTTTATATGTTAAAAAGGAAAAAAAAAAACTAATGAAGGACCATCAAATGAGTAAATATTTTTTAAAGAAAACTTTTACTTATCATAAAAATGGTAAATTAATACATTTAATTCATACCATCTATTTTTATATATATACACACACATCATACATGTACATTTATATATTATTAAAAATGAATTGAATTTTTTTATAAGTCTATGGACAATTTGAACATGTTAATTTTTAAATTATACAGCACATCTGAGTGCTTAAATATATGTGTATTTTGTTTTCTGATATCGAATTAATTGTGTATTAAGGAAATATATGGTTTATTTTGTTCATAACCACCAGTGTGTGTACACATTTCCATGCACACACACACTTAAACCATTCATTAATTATATATTATAAAAATGAATTTCATTTATAGGTTTATGACAATTCAAATGTGTTCGTAAATTATTATATCACACATCTGTATGCTTAGTGTTTATGTAAATCTAATGAAACGTATTTATAAATTACAATGTAATAGTGAATTTCTTTTTATATTAATCAAAATCAGAAGGCTTAATTTATATGTATAGCTATATTCTGCAAACCCTAATTTCAATTTTATTGTTATTAATAAATTTATATTTCATTGTTAAAGTTATTCCAGTGAGCTTACTCAATCCTAAAAATTGTAAATGATTATATGTTGTATTATATCTCTTGCTCACAGTAACAGTTATAGAGCTTTTGTTCCTAAGTTAGATTCGTGTATAACGGTCTGTTATATAAAAAAGGGTTTATATTCAGTGTTTATAAACATCCAGTTGATGATAATCCTGGATTGGTGGAAAGGGAATATCCTTTAAAGTCCACACACTATATTCTACTTAGTTTAATATTTATTAGAAATTAAGTTTATAGTTGACCAGTACATTAATGGTGCTAAGTGGCCAGAGCATTGACAATGATCATCATGTTTTAATATCCCAGCATTATTTTATTTTGTTATATTCTTATGGATTAGCACTTAAGTTTGTGCATCCAAATTATTGTTTATATAATCTGCCCTAAGCTGGCAAGGGCTAAATAATTAGCCTGGTCAATAGTAGACCCATTTAAAATCCAGTCACAAGATTGACTTGATTTATTTTTATTGTTGATCATTCTTGATGATGAATGATTATACTTTTGGGTAATGCTGATGAACATATAGTTACTTATAGACTGTGCTAATCTCTCATGCTCCTCATATTCATTATAGCATGATTATTCTTCATATTATTTGTAAATTTAGATTAGTTCATTAACTTGGGGTTAATGATGATGAGTACCATCACCCCAGGTTCATCCCTTGTTACTCTATACTGTTACAATAATAATGACTTTATATTTATTTTACTATTCTTATTACTATTATTTCTGTTGTTAGTTTTTATATAGAAATAATAAAAAATTCATATCATTTATAGTATAAATTTACAATAAGATCATACTAATTTTATCAGTAACCTTTTTTATGTAAGCTAGATTTCTGAAAAAGTTTTATAAAATAGTCAGACTAATAATATTAAAACTTGTTTGAAAGAGTACCTTTTTAGCAGAAATAAACTCTTAATGGATAAGGCTATAATCAAAAAGATTTTTTGCTTCCCTCTAATAAATTTTAAATGCAGATAATAACTTGGATGAGTATGAAAAAAAATTTAATTATCTTGCCATGTGCATTTGTTTTATAAATATTATGTGTGATAATGAACCATCTTTAGTTCTTTCAATTGTAAAATAATATAGGCGCTATTGCACCTGAACGCAAAGCTACTTTTTATACTTAAAACAAAATAAAATTACATTATTCTGCAAGCGCTTTCAATTGATATATTTACTAATGAAAGCTGATTGCTATTGTCTATTTCCATAAAAAAATTTGATATTGTTGCAGAAAACCAAACAACAAATGAATTATTGATATTCTTAGCCATATAAATAATTTTTTTACTCATACATTTAATATGTAATCTCTTAAGTTTTCTACAGGGACCTTAGTAGAAATATTAGTGATTCTATTAGTAAAGTTGATGTTTATTCATACATTTGACCAATGAATATAAAAAAGTCTAATTGACAAATGGTACTCATTTAAATATGCAATGAAATCAATATACTTCTGAAGAATACATCTTTTAAATCATCAAGAAATTTATTACAAAAAAATTATGCTTTACTTAGTTCTATGTGATATATTATTTCATTCGGTAATTTCCATTTATTTTTTAAATTTGTTATATTCGGCAACTGCCTATTGGAGTCTGTGATATGTGTCACAACCTCTGGATATTTAAAGGGATGCATACTGCTGAAGAATTCTCTACTACAACAAGTTGAATTTTTTTAAACATTAATTATTATTAAAATCTTTATGGTTTGCATTCAGAATATTCTCTAAATCATTGTTTAAATAAGCAGAATGACATAGACATAAGCATACTACAAATTTATATTGTATTTTATATATTTATTTCATATAGCCACCTGGATAAAATTGTTAAAACAGTACATATAATAAGATCCACAAGCTATTTTCAGTCTATGAAAAATTAATTTAAAATACTCATTATAAGCAACCAAATGTATCCATTAATCATTCTTGAGCTTTCTGTCAGTGGTTGAAATGGTTTTAAATTCAGGTCCAATCTATTTCGACAATGTTTCCTTTTAATCAAGTCTTTATATAATCATTTTCAGCAAATCAGTCAGGATTCTTTTTTATTTTTTAATGAACCCTAACATAGATTTAGCCAAATTTATAAAAAACTTTTTTAAAAAAATTCTATCTCTCAGTTACATGACAGATTTGAAAAGCTAAATTAGAAATGTTAATGTTTACATCAAATAAAGAATCACATCAAGCAATAATTCACTTAAATTACTTTACTCCAGAGTCATTTTCTATAAAGTTATATAATTAAGTGAAATCCAACAGTAAATCTTATATAATTTGTGACTTAGTGTCACATACATGTAACTACATAAGAAATGCTTTTTGCATTTTAGTCTAATAGTAGAGTGTTAGCCTTAAAAGATAATGTTTTTCTTAACGAAGATTAATATGTCAATTCCAGTGTTAAAATGGTATAAGTTGGATAGCATATAACTGAAATAGGGTACATTGATACAGGGTATATCATGTCTTCATTATATATGAAATAAATAGACTGGTAGTAATAACAAAATAAACTTTATTGTAACGTTGTAATTCAAACCTAACTCGAAAACTTTGCGTAATTTGCATATAATTACTTCACTTAGAGCTATGAAGACGAGAGCACATCTCTTGAAAGAGCTTGCAGAGTAATATATTTTATTTTGTTTTTAAGTAAAAAGTAGCTTTGCGGTCATGTGTAATAGCGCTTATATTATTTTACAAATAAACTTTATTGTAAGTGTTTATTATTTTAGTCCTTTCAAGTTGAATAATTTTTTGGTACAATGAAACCATAATCATGACTTCTAGATATAAATAAAGTTCATCATTATGGTGTATTGCAAACTACTATATATATGTCTATATGCACAGATAATGAAGCTAGTAAATATTGTACCAGTCAAAACATGTTTATCCATCGAACATGAGCTGGAACTCAACGAAATGTACTTCAAACCCAGTCAAGCCCGAGATTTAGGTCAGAGACCAACCTGAATTTGAACCCATTCCCTAAGCCCCACATCAAACACCTAATGAATAACATATAAAATTTATTTTAAATCCAGCCCACTAGCAGAGCGGAGAAGACAATGAGACTCAATATTAACTAAATTAAAACATGCATATTCGTAGTTGTATGGGGGAAGTGGAGAAACAGGAATTTGAACGACTGACATAAGTTTAGACAATAAAAATAGTTTAATATGATAACAAATTATTATATACATTATGAATTAATTGCATACATTAGTATGTGTATGAATGAGCAAGCGGTCTACCAAACGGTATATAATTACATAGTGAAATTCACGCTAATGGTTCTCATATGCTCTTTTATCAATTAAATAAGAGATATACATTAACACATATCTTTGGTGGGTACGATATTAAGATGCCAATCAATTATTAAAAAGACTACATAAAATTGTTATTAATGCTTTGTTTTACAGTTCCGAAATGTGGTGACTAACATTATTTCGGAAAGCGTTCCGAGATTCATTATATATATATAAGAAAATTATTTTCACGCCATTATGGTCATGAAAATAATTAAAACACATTTAAAAACTACATTTAGTTATATGACAAAAATATTTATTGAAAATTCTTTTAATTAACATTTAAAGGACAGAACACTTTATTTTCCCCAAGGGAAATAGATACTTTTAAGATACAGAAATAAATTACGACGATGGGATTGTATAACCAGACTGAAATAACATTATTAATAAAAATAGTGATACTCGGAATTTTATATATATATTTAAGCAGAGCACAATTTTAATATTAGAGCATTAAAACTGGGTCATGAAGCAAAAGAGATCATAAATAGAGAAGTGGCAATACTGACATTGTGGCAAAGAAATAACAGGAAAAGGTCATGCTTCTGGACGAAAATGAAGACCCCCTTCTTGGGCAGTGCTTAAAGAAATGTGAATAAAGTATGCCGTGGACATTACTGACATGCAGAGACCTTTTATACAAAGAAAATGGTCCTGGGTAACTATCCACAGGACAAGGCATGAGAAGAAATCTATGGGTTCGATCTTTCATAACCCCCAGATTAGAAGCACATATATATATAATCACGAAGATAAGGCAGAATGTCAGTACCGCAGTACACAGATAAATGTCACTATCGACATTGAATAAGATTGACTGCTTTAGAAATAAATGACCCGTTTGAATGCCATAATTTAGATAAATAATACACTATGCCATTATTATATACAGGGAAGATTTCATTTAATAAAATATACTTAAGATTTGACCTCCTCCTTTTTTGCTATTTAATATAATTCAATCCCACCTTCATGGATTTTGATAACTAGGATATTTAAACATTTGATATTTTAAGAGTATGAAAAAATAAAGTAAAATTGCAGTTATAGAGAAAACAAGTAATAGGTCACCCTTTCAGAATTTAATAAATAACCATTTTAAAATTTGCCTAAGTTCTGTATTCACCCCGGGTAGAATCCAGAGTTAAACAAAGGTAATCATCTGAAATCCGGGCACGGCAGCTTGGGGCGTTGATGCTATACAAAATCAATCAAACGTAATGTTACCGGGCCGCCACAACTTTTTTTTATAGAACATGATTTTAAATTTTTATTTCATTTATAATATGATTTCTTTTTTATTAAACAAATTTTTATATTCATTTTCATTGTTTTTTTTAACCTGACATTTTTCTTTATTCAACAAATTTTAATAATTTAATTTTGTGTTTATTTTTCTGAATTTTAAAACTTTGGACTGTTTCACAACGAAAAAACTTGTTTTAACCCTGCCGAAAAAATATAATGGTACAATTATTTGGGACTTGTTTCGCCTTTGTTCTACCTTTTTTTTGGTTGACTAAATTGTTTTTCTTATTATTATTAAATCAAAAGTAACTTTTGTGTTGTTGGGGGTTCAAAAATTGTTTTGAAACCCCCACCCCCACCCTCGGATTAATAATTGTAACAAAAAGTCAATAATTTTTCTTTTTTTAAAACAACTTTTTTTCACTTTTTACTTTTATTTATATTTCGTTTGAATTAGCTTTTTTTTTTTTTGGCTTCTACAATAAACAGCTTTTTTTGAGGGCTTTCGTACTGTTATTATTAACAAAAAAGTAAACAATAATAGTCATTTGTTTTAATCCCACTTGTTTTAACCCTGCTGAAAAAATATAATGCAATTATTTGGGAATTGTTTCGAATTTTTTCTACATTTTTTTTTTGGTTGACATTCTTCTTATTAAATCAAAAGTAACTTTTGTGTTTTTTGGGGGTAAAAAATTGTTTTCAAACCCCCACCCCCACACTCGGAAAAATAATTGTAACAAAAAGTCAATAATTTCTTTTTTTTTTTGCAACAACTTTTTCTCACTTTTTACTTTTATTTATATTTCGTTTGAATTACCTTTTTTTTGGGGGGGGCTTCTACAATAAACTGCTTTTTTGGGGGGCTTTCATACTTTGTTATTATTAACAAAAAGTCAACAAAAATAGTCATTTATTTTAACCCCGCTGAAAAAAAATAATCCAAATACTTGTCAATTTCGAATGAAATAAAAAAAAAAAAAAAGTACACAAACTTTGGACTTTTTAAACTTATTTACTATTTTATGGCTGTAATAAAAAGTCTGGTATTTAGGAGGACATTATGTGCCTGAAAAGTCTCTCTCACTTTCTGTACTCGTCAATTCTGAAAAGTTGAAAAATTGCACATTCTTCTCAGACCTTTTATTGACCTCGTATATTTTCAACGCTGAAATGTGACTTAGCATGTGAGTTTTGTCGAAGCGTGTTCGAATATACCCTTTGCCAATTTTTTACATATTAACATTTTTTTAGGGAAGGGTGGGGACCATATGACAATTATTAGTAATTAACAACATTATTTAAATATAAATGACATTACTCTATTATGAAGATTTGAAAAGTTGTACCGACTTGAAATTAAAACACCCTCAAGTGATACGGTAATCAACTATGAATAAAACAAATACGCATAAATAGTTTCGAAGCACAAAACAGGCCGTAATATTTTTGTGCAATGTCATGTAAAGCGGCCTACTAATGGGTTAATACAATATAAATGTTATATTAGCCGTAAGGCCGGCGGCAGAAACGGCATTTTTATGTGTTTTGACACATAAACAACGCCATCAGGCGGCCAGGCCCGGATTAGATGATTACCTAAACAAATACCAAAATTTTATACTAAAACATAAACAAAATGTTGACTCGTAAAAACAATCTGGTGAGCATATTAAGTAATAATGCATCATGCTTTAAAGGACGTTAATAACCTTAATTCAGGAAGGTTTACTTAAAAAAAAGATTTTAGAAATTCAACTGGTCAGATTGCTTGAGATTAGCATATCAATAATAACTAAAACAGACATATAATCAAGTAATAAATACATATAAATAAATGACCGCACCAAAGTTAAAGAAAGTTAGAGCATATGAGAGAGGGAATAAGATTCATAAAATTCTTTGAGAGCAATTTAACATTTACGTTTTAGTAAGATACAAAGTTAATAAATAGTACATTAGGAGAAATCTTAATAGAGTTTCAGATTAGTTTTAGGCAAGCTAGTTTAGTTTCAACGGTGGCAGTTTAAAATAATTTACCTTGGACCATTTTAAGAGTCCATTTTTTTCAAAGTCAGCCCGTGCATAGCGGTTCAGGGATCCATGTTAATTTTTATATGATAGCAAGCTTCTGTTCAGCATTCTAAAGTTCTCCGTCGAGTTTTGACTTCATTTGCATGATGGTACAGTAGTGGAAGAAAATGACCCACAAGGGTCGGAAAGGTGATGAGTTTCCTACTCAATCTTTTTTAAATTTTAAATCGGCGTGGCTTACCTCGAGAACACAGTTCTCTCAATAGTAGCTAATCTGTTGGTATTCAGAATTAACTCATTTTATATTTTTGCCCAGGTATTTAAGGAATGCTTTTAATATCTTATCTCTAGCCTAAACATAATCTTTAATCCAACAGAAATTTTAAGTTTTCTTTGTCCATTGTTTTTGAAAGATGCAATTGTTTGATAACATTCCAAAATATATTCAAATCTATTTCCAGATTGGAAGTAAATTTGACAAAAAATGTTGATACAAAAGTAAAATCTATTAATCCCCATTTTATTTTAAGTAAAAACTTAATTAAAAATTCTTTCCCAAGACTAAAACAATATTGTGTTTCCAACCCTTTAATTATTTTTGGACAATTAACAGTTGCATCTTCCATCTTGGATTTTACAAAATATACAATTTAATAGAAAAAATAATTTAAAAGAAAAAGTTTTATAAACAATGTATAATGAAATATTTTTTAAAAATCAATATTTTGTTAGTATTTTTGCTCCTACAATATATATATATCTGAGCCACACCTATATATTTTTAATGTGAAGAAAAGAATTAATAATAATATTGAAAAGTTAAACTTTATAAATTTTAGGCGAACATCTCAAATATATACATAAAATATATATACATGACTAAAGGAGCGGGATAGGATATAGGGTTTAAACACAGGTTAGTAGATGACATCATGAAGCTCAATCTTAATATTAGGCGAACATCTCAAATATATGCATAAAATATATATACACAACTAAAGGAGTGAGATAGGATATAGGGTTTAAACACAGGTTAGTAGATGACATCATGAAGCAAAGGATCGGGATAGGATATAGGGTTTAAGCACAGGTTAGTAGATGACATCATGAAGCTCAATCTTAAACTAAGATTAACTGCTTCAATATATATAATTAAATGCAAGATATTAATTTACTTTAAATATAAGAATATTGATTTATTTTAACTAAGAGCTTTCAAGAGATTTCTTGTTCTCATACTCATAGCGCTGTTGTTAAAACTGTGTTGTAGAAAATAAAATTTATGCAAAGTGAAGCAAATAATTTATAACTGCCATTTTCGGGACAGGACAAAGCAGGCTTCTCTTCTATTAATAGACCGAAAATGCAATCAACTTAAAAGGCAAAAATAATAAATACTTAGAATAAAGATTTGTGGAAGGAAACTAGCCTTCATACATAAGCTATAGAACTGACATCATTGACTCGACAATTCCATAGCGCATGTGTATTTTGTTCCACAATATTACATATGTATAAAATCACTATATTATTAAATATTATATATATATATTTGTAAACAAAATCAAGTCATACATCACATGACTTATTTTGATAAGCTTTATCGATAAATGCTGTAAGAGAAAGCATTTAAAATCTCTATCTAGAAACTATCCCCATACACAAACTGGTTTTAAGCTACTGGCTATCCTCAGTGAGGTGCTAGGATATTTCAAACACTAGATCCAAAATACCAACTCAAAACCAGCACTTATCTAATACTTAACTATTAAATAGAAAATCTAAAATTTTCAGACACCTATATGTTTTCTAACTTAAATAGCTATATGGGTCTGAAAAATCTTCAGCTATATTATATATTAACAGCCTTAGCAATCTAACATTGTCTAAGACTTAAAAGCAAAACTGTAATGATAAATAAAATCAATCAAGTCATATATCACGTGAAAATTGATGTATGACTTGATTTATTTTACTATTACAGCTTTGTTTTTAAGTCTTAAGCGATGTTATCTAAGGCTATTAATATATGGTTTGACTGAACATTTTTCAGACCTATATAGCTATTTAAGTAAGATAGCTGGTTTTGAAGACACATAGGTGCTTGAAATTTTAAGATTTTATACTTTAGTTCAGTATCCGATAAGTGCTGTTTTTGAGCTGGTATTTTGAATCGTCTGAAATATCTTAATGCCTCATTGAGGATAGCCAATAGCTTGAAACAGTTTGGGGATAGCTTCTAGATAGAGATTTTAAATGCCTTCTCTTGCAGCATTTATCGATAAAGCTTGCTAGAGCTACTAGCATGCTCATTATTTTAATTTATAATTGCAAGCTTATCAAGTTAAGTCACGTGATGTATGACTTGGATTTTGTTTGCTGTTATATTTTTGCTTTTAAGTCTTAAGTGATGTATATTGCTAAGGCTATTAATATAAGGGGTGGCTGAAGATATTTCAGACCCATATAGCTATTTAAGTTTGAAGCGGGATTTGAAGACACATAGGTGTCTAAAATTTTCAGATTTTCTATTTAATAGTTAAGTATCAGATAAGTGCTGGTTTTGAGTTGGTATTTTGGATCTATTGTCTGAAATATCCTAGCGCCTCACTGAGGATAGCCAATAGCTTGAAACTGGTTTGTAGATAATTTCTAGATAGAGATTTTAAATGCCTTCTCTTGTGGCATTTATTGATAAAGTTTGTTAGAGCTATTACCATGCTCATTATTTTAATATAAATTAGTGCATGTTAAGAGTCTTATGGTATAGAGATAGATCTAGGCCAAGTAAAATTCTTTACCAGAGGATAATAATTTTTTCTCAGATAGCTGACCTAAAGTCTATCCAGCTAACCAATCAACATGATTATACATGGGTATGTAGCTAACATAAGGTAAACCAAGGATTAAAAACCACATAAACCCTTATTATCTGGCAAGCCTAGTGAATACTATCTTCTCTTGCACTGCTACACTATCTGAAGCTGTTAAAGAGAATTTTATCATGCGGTGGGCTAATTACTGATGTATAATCATGTATATTAAACAAGGCAAAACTCTCCATACAGTAGTGCCACCCTGTGCCAACCAGAGTAATCAATGGATGCTAGAAGGCTTGTGCATAAAATCCCTATCTAGTGCCTACTCATCCAATATCCCCAGACTAGTTTCTGGCTTGTGGCCTTCGTCAGTGAGGAGCCTTGGATCTGAGAGCACTGCATCTAATATCACCAGACTAGTTTCTGGCTTGTGGCCTTTGTCAGGATCTGAGAGCACTGCACCTAATATCCTCAGACTAGTTTCTGGCTTGTGGCCTTTGTCAGTGAGGAGCCTTGGAACTGAGAGCACTGCAGATAAGTGCAGTGCTCTCAGATCCAAGGTTCCTCACTGACGAAGGCCACAAGCCAGAAACTAGTCTGGGGATATTGGATGAGTAGGCACTAGATAGGGATTTTATGCACAAGCCTTCTGGCATCCATTGATTACTCTGGTTAACACAGGGTGGCACTACTGTATGAAGAGTTTTGCCTTGTTTAATAACAATTTATGTGCTAGTTAGTATAAGAGATGGTGATCATGAGATGTTTAGTGGTTTAAAATCATGTATATTATTATTTTCAATAATATTTCATTTAATTTATAATTATGTGAAACGCTCATTGAAGTTTATAATGTTGACAGAAAAATTGAGTTGGGGGAAACAAATTCAATAATATAGGGATATTGAACAATGGTGAACTATTACCAGAAATATTAAGGATAATCAGTTAGTTATATGCCTATTTAACTCAAAACTTTATTGAGATAAACAATATATAGGCAATTTAATGTTAATTCTTTTTGCATTTTTATTTTTTTATATATATATTTTCCACAATAATTTATTCTGTATTCATTCATTTACACAGGTTAAATATATTTTCATAAAAAACATTCTATATATATATATATAGATCAGCATGGAAAAATATCAAGGCATAAAGTATCAAAGACAAGATTGCATTATATGTGCTATATTTTGTAAAAATATTATATTTACATTAGTATAAGTTTTTGCACTCCAGAAAAAGTAGAAAATATTAGAGAAATATATTTAGATCGCGAATTGATAAGCGGTAAATTTAATTAAATAATTTACATACCTTATATGATAAATTTATTTAAATAATTTACATACCTTATATGGAAATGAATTCCCAAGACACCAATTAATTAGTTATAGACTTAAAATCATTACTGTATAGTAATTGATTGTGTGAGAAATTAAAAACTATAAATAGAGTAAGCAACAAAGTGCGTTGTTCATTTTCCAGTTCATGTTGGTGAAAGATGTGACAGTAGTTTCAGTGAGAGTGCAGCACTCAGTGAAAATATGTTCCGGGCAGCAGCTGAACTGTCCCAAAGACTTTGGAAAACCGAAGCAGGAGGAAACTGTCTGGATAGCTGCAATGTGAAGAGTTGATTTTCCAGCAGATTTCCAATGAGTATACCAAGTGGACTGTTGCCGAAAGATGGAAGTGATTGCAGCTAAAAGAAGCTCATAGTGACAGTTGCAGTGCTCTACGATGAAGCCAGATGTGTTCGCTGCAGCTGAACTGGGACCAAAGTGTTTGGGAAACTGAGGCCAATGGAAACTGTCTTGAAAGCAGCCAATCTTAAAGTTCATCAGGGAAAATAAACCAAAGTTAACTATATGTTATGTGTGTAGCAATACTTCGTCAGGGAAAATTAACCATAGGGAACTATATATATTTGTGTTGCAAATGTAGCAGATTGTTTGCTATTCTTATTATTTTGTTTGCTGGCGAAGTTGTATTTCGAATCTGTGAGTAGCGAATAGGTTTTGAATACACAAGCTTAGCCATATTTGAGAGAAACATGGCAAAAATGAAAATGCCAATTAGTAAAACGCTGGTGCAGTAACCATAGAACCTGTGAGTACACAACATGTGGACAACGGAAGTAAAATTTCTAAAATATTTGCTGCAAGTCTATGTGATTCAATAAGGTGAAAATTGCACAGTCACCATCGGAAATTGAGTCCCATCACACTTGCACAGTCACCAATGAACTGATAAGTGGCAAAGAAGTTTGGCAGCAGTTTGAAATGGGCACTTCTAAAATGAAAGAACAGGAAAAATCAAGTGTTTCTCTAAGATGGGGGAGCACCCAAGTCGGCGAGGGATTGCAACAAGGATTTTCTGAAATGGGGGGAGGTGCTATATTTTGTAAAAATATTACATTTATATTAGTATAAGTTTGTGCACTCCAGAAAAGGTAGAAAATATTATAGAGAAATATATTTAGATCATGAATTGATAAGCGGTAAATTTAATTAAATAATTTATGTTAATTGCAATCGATAAATTCCAAGAAATATTTGCTGATTACAAATATTTCTTGATAAGAGACTAATTAATTAATGGAATAGACTATAAATTACCTTATATGGAAATGAATTCATAAGACACCAATTAATTAGTTATAGACCTAAAAACATTACCGGAGAGTAATTAATTGTGTAATTAAAAAATTAAGCATCAAGGGGTGTTGTTTATTTTCCAGTTCATGTTGGTGAGATATGTGACAGTAGTTTCAGTGAGAGTGCAGCGTTCAGTGAAAATGTGTTCATGGGCAATAGCTGAACTGGTCCAAAGAGTTTGGAAAACCGAAGCCAGAGGAAACCATCTGGATAGCAGCTAGATGTGAAGAGTTGATTTTCCAGCAGATTTCCAATGAGTTTTTACCAAGCGGACTGTTGCCAAGAGATGGAAATGATAGCAGCTAAAAGAAGCTCATAGTGACAGTTGCAGTTGCTCTACGATGAAGCCAAATGTGTTTGCGTGCAGCTGAACTGGGCAGGGGCCAATGGAAACCGTTTTGAAAGCAGCCAGTCTTAAAGTTCGTCAGGGGAAATTAACCAAAGAGAACTATATATATAGATTTGTGTTATGTGTGTAGCAATACCTCATTGGGGAAAGTTATTCAAAGTGAATTATACATGTGTATAGTATGTTATGTGTGTAGCAATATCTCATTGGGGGAAGTCACCATAGGGAAAGATATATATATATATATGTTGTGAGTGTAGCAGACTTTTTGCTATTGTTATTATTTTGTTTGTTGGTATTCGGAATCCTTGCATTTCGAATACACAGTAATATGAAAAGCAATACAAATCTAAAAAATGCAAAATTTTAATAAACATATATGCATATTTTCATTATAAAGTAAAATAAAACTCACTTGCAGTCATCTCTTTTTAATTTTGATTGATCGGAACAGTAATAAAATTTTCCATTAAATAACTGAACTGCAATGACAGCAAAAATAAACTGGAACAGCATATAAACAATCATGATGTTCAATACATTTTTTAAGGAGTTAACCACACAATCAAACACAGCCTATAAGAAAATAAAAACAACATTAATTTTATAATACAAAACAAAACCACAAATAATTATATAATTTTAATCAAATCTTTACAGAAAATAATTTTTTATTGTCTACATTGAGTAGACTTTATTACTTTATTTTTAGGATACAATAAATGATACTTTTTTGATTACTTTAAAGAGTATTTTCTAAAAAAATTTTATATTAAATTTTTAATTCTAAGCAAGTTTGCAAATGGTAGATAAGAAACAGCAGACAGATATGCAGATTAACTGGAGGTGATCAAAATAAGCAATCCTAAAATGAAATGGTATTGTCACAAAATATTAAAAAAATTTCTGGTAGTAAGAGATATATTTTTTAAAAAAGGACAACACAAAATCTATAATAGTATTGTGAATCATCACCATTAAAGTTTTTCTAGTGACATGAGATTCTTTTAGGAAAAAGCATCAGGAAATCTATGATATAGTGAAGTCTCATTATCATTAAATAAGCAAGCGGTCATTTCTAAAATGCAGAAAATCTTGGAATGATGAGACATTCATGAATCAAGACATAATAAAAAAGTAGCCTTTTCATTGGAATTTGAAAGGTATTTGATTTATCTTATCTAAGCCAGAAAAATTAATCTATCAAAACACTAATAAAATAATGATACAGGATTAAAATTTGAAAAATAATTCATTAGCTATCATAGAAATATTTATTAATAGATTTAGACATGTAGTAAAGAAGAGTAATAAATACCTAATAAAAAAATATGAATTAAAACATGTAAGCCAATCTAATTGTGCTTAGTCAATAAAGATGGCACTGGAGAAATCATTTATTATATTATAATAATTAATGTTCTTCTAATAGTTGCTTTATGATTCTTAGATTTATTCTAGTTGGTTTTGTAGTTAATATTTTGATTGGTTTCTTCACATATCTAATGTACATATTAATTTCTGGATTTCTATGATCAATTTGCAATTAGTTTCTGTACTAATGATGTAAAAATCTTTCATCAGTTTAGACAAAGAATGCATCCTTTTCTTGTTTACCTGTATTGATACCATGAAGCCATTTAGTAAAAATAATAGATGAGAAATAGCTTAGCATCAGTGCAAATCTGTTAGCTACATATTGATCTGAAATTTGGATCTTTTCTAGATGCCATCTGTTCTCAAGAGTATCATTAATACTGCATTCTTTAGGTTTTTTAATAAAGGGCAACAGTCTAGATTGATAATCTAACACTTTTATCAATTTGCAAATAAACTAGGATTCCACAGTAACACTAATTTATCATCAAAAACTTCTGAGAATCTTTATTCTAAAACTTGTTGCATTATTGATCTTATTAGTTCAAATTTTGTATACTGCACATTGCTGAACTAATCACAATCAATTAAGCTGAATATTCTTTGATTTAACTACAAAAAGATGAAAGGGTTGTTGTTTTTCATAACTTTCACCATGGCCTCATCAATGTAATTATCGTGGTAATCTTTGATTACATTAAAGCTTAGTGGCAGTTTGTAAGATTGCTAATACAAAATTTAATTTTATTATTATAGAGATAAATTGTTTATCTTCATTTGGCTATTGAAGTCTGAATTAATATTTTTTATATTTTCAACATGATTTAGATGATAAAAAATTCTTTCCTTTATATGACAAAGAACTTATTCTTTTGTGTGTGTGAAACAGAAATGTTTGAACATAAACAAGAATTACTAATATATTCTAATCACTTTTATTGCAGGCAAAAGATATATTTAAAGGCAGAGATTAATCAAAGGTAGATTCAATCAGAAATGCTACAAATAAAATAACTTCTTAAAGTTTCATTCAAGAACTTTTTGAAATCATAGATTAAATGCCAATTTTTGAAGTTTTATAGCATAACTCACTGCTGTTTGTTCATTTGCTTGACTGTTCAGATTATATTAATGTCTTTGTACAGTTTACAAAGGTCTTGAAGAGAAGTAAGATATCACTATCTTTATTATTTGATGAAAAATTAGCAGTGAAAGTTGAGTGGAATGTTTAAAAATTCGAGCTACACACACTCATGAATGTTGGTAGTCTATTTTAAATTTGTTTATGTAATTAACTTTTTTTTAAAAAAAATATTCTATACAGTTACATATATCGATTTTTAAGACAGTCTAGCTCAAATTTTTCAAGCAACCCTATTTTTGACATTTGATAATTTTTTCTTTTTTTAAAAAAAAAATGTTATTTTTTTATCTCTTTAAAAAAAAATCACACTTTTTGATTTTAATTTTTAATTATCCTTTCATCTGCATCAGTTTTCAATAATTAATGGCTCATCAAATATATAATACTAAGAATATAAATCATTCACACAACAAACAAGTTATTAAGATAATTTGCAAGCAAGATTCCTTAAGGATTATTTAAATGAATATGCAAATAATGCCCACCTTTCATTATATCAATGTTAATCTATTTTGGACTTTATTTGCAAGTGTATTTAAATGATTCTTTATGAATCTTGCTTGTGAATTATCTTAGTAACATAACTGGACTTGTATGTTCTGTGCATGGTTTATATTCTTAACATTATATATTCAATAAGTATTAAATTATTTAAGTGCTCATTAAAATCATTTTGAAACCTGTAAGCTGGCTTGACTAATATGAAAACAAAAATGGCTGCTAATAGAAAGTTTTAGCATTTTCGAGTAGCAATGATTGATCTATTTCTAAAAAAACAAATTGTAAGTCTTGTTTTTTTACAAGCATATATAAAATTTATCGATAAAAGTAAATTTGGAATTCCAAACTTTTCACCATCTTTTACACAATATTATAATTTATTTTTACTTTTGCTGCAGCCTAAAAATTTTATTTTTCTTATATTTTTATCAATTTATTTGCTTTTCAATCTCTAAAATCAGTAGAGGCAAGTATTCTCTATAATTCTTACTAGCTATATCCTTGATGAATTACTTTCTTGATTATTCAGCAATACTAATATCATATCAAGTTTTTTATATATATAAGTTAATTATATTAAATTTAAAAATAAAATTTTTTAAAAGTTATTGATTGGAAAAAAAAACCTAATCTGACTCACCTTCAGTTTAGGCACCCTGTTTATGGTTTTAAGTGGTCGTAGTACGCGTAGTACTCTCAGTGACTTGATGGTGTTTAAATTTTTACCAGCACCACCAGCACTGTCACTATTAACAAAATCAAAATATGTTAAAAAATAAATAAATACTTAAGTATACATATTTCCAAAATCTACTTTAAAAAGGAAAGCACTAACATAACATATATTCCCATCAGATTAGGATATATTTACATATTTGATTATTAATTGTGTGTATATATTGTAACCGGTTGGGTTGCATGGCACACAGCAACATAGTTGTGTATGTGCATATATATATATAAAGTAAAGGAAAAGTAGAAATAAACACAGACAAAAATTGTTGTAGATATTTTCTATATTTCCTGGAATAAAAAAATAAATAAAGAGTTAAATAACTCCGAATTTAAAACAGAATTTTATTATAAATTAAATAGCTTAAAAAGGTCTGAATAACTATTAATATTGTATTATTACTCTGATTTTGAATTTAAAAACAAACAAGATTTATTTTTTTATTATTAATGTTTGAATACATTTCTTTATTTTTAAAAATCTTTGTAGATTAAAAATTCCAAAAAAGTGATTTGAAAAGGGTAAAAACATGTAGATCACACCTTTGGAAAAATTTCAAAGTTGCTTTTGAAAGGATTAGTGATTTTTTTGAAAAGATAAGAAAAAAAAACCTTTCCTAACCCAAGACTATAAAAGGATTGGGTAAAGAGATTAGAACAGTCTGGATAGTAGTTTTTGAAAAGAAAGTTGGTTAATATTTTTTGTAAAAGTTAGCTGCAGTTTGTTAGTAACTGTAACAGAGAGTGGCAGCAATTTATCTTGCCAAATTGGCCAGCTATAAGGCTGGTTTATATTTTGAGAAGCAGCTGGATAATAGCTAGCTGCAATAGTTCGTAGCTGTAGCAGAGTAGTTAGCTGCAAACTGGTTTCCAGAGTTATACAGAGCTACAATGAGTAGTTGAAAATAAATCTTAGATATAATAAAATATCTTTATCTAACAACAATATATATATATATATGACAATATCTGTAATATAGTCATATAATCATAACACATAAAAATAATATAAAAAAGCTCTTTCCGGCAAATTTTAAATTTTTGCCCTTTTCAATATGTCGAAATTACAAAAATAACCTATATTGCATACATAGTGGCATCTAATGGCTCTATATAAAATTAACACAAGCCTATAATTACTTAAATATCTTTATAATAACAAATATTATACAACTCTCCGTTCATTTTTCATTATCCAATTATTAGTTAAATTAATTGACGTTTTATAAATGTTCATACAGTTATTTCTGTTATAATTAATGTAATTGGTTTCATATATCTTCCTTCTATTAATTTCTTTAATATAATTTAATGGACTTATATTCTTAACCCAATCTATTCTATGTCCATATTTTAAGTAGTGAACATATAATGCAGATCTGTCATCTCTTCTATTAATAGCATTATTATGTTCTTTAGCCCTTTCTTCTAATTGTTTTGCTGTATGTCCATAATAAACCATACTGCAAACCCCACAAGTAATTTTATATACTATACCCTTTTTATTATCTTTTATTTTATAATTCCCTACCAATATATTATAAAAAATTATAAAATAAAAGATAATATAAAATACAAAAAGGGTATAGTATATAAAATTACTTGTGGGGTTTGCAGTATAGTTTATTATGGACATACAACAAAACAATTAGAAGAAAGAGCTAAAGAACATAATAATGCTATTAATAGAAGAGATGACAGATCTGCATTATATGTTCACTACTTAAAATATAAACATAGAATAGATTGGGTTAAGAATATAAGTCCATTAAATTATATTAAAGAAATTAATAGAAGGAAGATATATGAAACCAATTACATTAATTATAACAGAAATAACTGTATGAACATTTATAAAACGTCAATTAATTTAACTAATAATTGGATAATGAAAAATGAATGGAGAGTTGTATAATATTTGTTATTATAAAGATATTTAAGTAATTATAGGCTTGTGTTAATTTTATATAGAGCCATTAGATGTCACTATGTATGCAATATAGGTTATTTTTGTAATTACGACATATTGAAAAGGGCAAAAATTTAAAATTGGTCGAAAAGAGCTTTTTTATGTTATTTTTATGTGATATGATTATATGACTATATTACAGATATTGTCATATATATATATTGTTGTTAGATAAAGATATTTTATTATATCTAAGATTTATTTTTAATTTGCAAAAGCAACATAAAGGATTTATTCCTTGTATTTTAGATGTTTAAATGAGTAGTTGGTAGCTGTAGCAAAATAGCTAACTGCAGAGCTTGTTTCCAGACTTATACAGAGCTACCATGAGTAGTTGGTAGCTGTAACAGAATAGTTAGCGGCAGAACTGAGTTATAACAGAGCTACCATGAGGATGTAAGAATGCAAGGAATCGACAGTTCAATGGTGGGGTTTGAATTCACATGGAAGAAAATGACCCACTTCTTTGTGTTGATAGTCATAGCTACAAATGTATTCTGAGAAAATAGCTTGCTGGCCCGAAGCTAACCAAATCCTAGTCTAAGTGAAACCAACTGCAGAACAATCCTTACCAGGACCAAAAACTAAGCTTACCAAGAGAAACCCATCAGTTTCTGAAATAATTATACATATGCTGATGTATCTATATGCAGAAAAGCACAGATAAACATATATATAGCGGATGAGTTTGTTTAAAATCCTTAAAGTGACTTTTAAAATTATAACTTAATCACTTAAAGTAAAACAAATCAATAATTTGTATTTTTATATTGGACTGTTTCCATCATCTAATATGAGTATTGAATGTCTTTAGAAAAATTTAACTTTTAAATATTCCAAATACATTCAACTGTTAGTAAAAGCACATCAAACAGGTTAGTATATGCACAACATTTCGAGAAGTATTGTTCTGACCTCTTCTTCAGGTATTGCTGGCCTGAGCAATTACAGTACTAGCATGGGATTCGAATCTGGAGCCTTAGATTCTTGAGTATTGAATTTTAAAGTAACGCAATAACCAAGTGAGCCATCCTAAAGGCAATAGTCAATAGAAATTTCATATTTATATTGTAAGTATTCAGATTAACTGTTGGTCAAAGTATCACAAAAAAAAAAAAATAAAGAAGTTTGTTGATCTTGTTTAGTTTTCTTCTCACTTGGTCCATGGATAATAGATATCTTGAAATACGAAGAACTAGATAACCATGAAAACCTAATGCTTTAAAATAATATTGTTTACTGCTAATTCTAGTTTCAAAATCCTAAATCTGTTGTGATTAATCTCAGAAAAAAATATAAACAGGTAAATAAATAAATAGATTTTGGAAATAGTTAAGTGTATCATAAAAAATTACTTGAATAAAATCAACATTATTAAGTATCACACATTTCAATTTCTGTTATTGCAATGACCATAGCAGCACCTAATACACAATTAAATGTTTATGTATCACATATATTTGTAAATTAATTTGGGGGAAAATTATTATTAAAAAACATATATGTAAAAATATTTATATCCATTAAAATGTATTAGAATTATAATAGAAATTATTTATTTTGGTTTAAAAATGAACAATCATATCGAACTTGCATTTCATTTTAACAGTGTCCAATTCTTTTAAAATCTCCATTTCACTTACTTTGGAGACAAAATTTTGTTGAACAAATTGTTCATCATCAAATTAAATTTGAGTGATTTCCAACAGTTGTTATGATAGCAATAACATCAAGAGTATATTATAAATAGACCGGAGAGACTGTAATTTGAGTTCTTATCATTTTGTTGATGCATAGAACAGATGCGTTTTTCCTCTATCTTTAAAAATTTATTAAATTTTATAGTTTAAGTGGCTAATTGATAAAACTATGAAAGAATAAAAATTTTAACTATCTGCCCATTCAACGGGGTAGCTAGCTGATGAAATTCCAGGGGAAATGACAAAAATATGAAAGAAAAACCCATCAAAATGCATTGTATTGCAGGTCAGCTATATAAATATATTCTGCAGATTAAAAAAATCCAGAATTGCATTCATTTATTTGTGATGATATAAACCCCATTATGTTTCTATGGATATTGTCTTTCGGATCAAGGAAGTATTTATTTAGGATTGATTAACTCAACTTATGTCATAATAAGCAATTTAAACTTCACTTTCGTAAGTCAAAAAAAAAAGGAAAAAAAAGAAGCTAGTATTGATTCTTCACTTGATTATAACTGGATTGTGTTATTAAAAAAATTCTCTTTGCACATTATTGTCAATGAAAAAGGAAATTTAAACCAAGTGATGTGTAATTTTGCATCTGTTGTTTTTGAAAGCTGGATATTTATATACTTAAAAGAAAACATTGGAAATTAAACATGAAAGGAATTGAATTAGAATCTGCGTTAGTTACCACATATGTTTATCTTCTCTACTCAAAGGAAAATCATCTCTACACCTTAGGATTGGAAATAAAAAACCAAAAGCTACAATGGATCAGTGGATAGCGAGTGACACTCTCATTTATGTGTTATGATTTCTACGCATATATTTTTTTGTTAAAGGGAGTATTTACATTCTACTGCAAAAACATAGGTAAATAATTCACGCTATAAAAGGGCCGGAGAGATTCATTTAGTTATTATTTAGGCTCTTATCTGATGATATAAGCTAATACAGCCTGATGTTTTAAAATATTTAAGTTTTTGTATGTCCAAAATTTAACTTGAGAATATCGGATAAAAAAGGGTTTAAATATAAAATTTTTTTTTGTTTGTTTAATTATTTAGAGATTACATTAATGAAGAAATAGAAATCAATTTTTATTTGATCATATTTTTTTTTCACAATCCATCATATTTAAAATCTCAGGAAGATATTAAAAATCTGTCCTTCCGTTTTTATAGATCATATTATTGACTTGAAATATGTTTTTTTTTTTTTTGAGTTCCACACACATAGATTTTATTATTTTTATTGATTTTAGTCTATTGCCAAACAACAATTGATGTTTTGTCATATTTTATTATTACTGTTATCAATTTTTATTATAAACCAATAAATTTAGAGTTGATTTAAAATCCAAAGAATCTGTTTAATTTTTTCCTTTAAATGCGCAATATAATTTTGGTAATTAATATTTGACCCAAGATCAAACCCACCTTGGTAATTGAAATAGAATTAGATATATGTATATTTTCATAAATCATTTTTTTTAAATACTTGTTTACTTATTTAAATCAATATTACTAATAGAAATAATTTCATTAGCGCAGAGTTGATTATTTATTTGCTTATCTTGTCCGGTTACAAAAATCTTAATTGATTGTGTTCTGTCATTAGTTGGAATGATTTATCTTAACTACTTTTTAAATTTCTTTGGAGATCATAAATTTCATTAACTAGCACAATCGAATATTATCTTTGGCTTGATAACTGCCAATTATTGTCATATATAGCTTAATTGCTACAAGGTTCATTTTATATTTGATTGATTGGAGATTTGGGTGATGAATATCAGTGATGGTGGTTCAGTAAATGTCTAATTGAGACCTAGGGTATATTTTATATTATGTGATAGGGTACTGTAAAATGTGAAACTATCTAATGAAACTTATTGATAACATATTCTTGTGGAGTATTTCATTTCAGAATATAACTGAAGCAATAATAGTGTATCGATTTACTGTAGAGCACAAATGAAATGTTTATATTATATTTAATATTTTACTAAAATAGATATAAACTGAGTAAAAGTTATTTTATTTAAGCATTATAAATAGTGTGTAGGTTTATAAAACGTTTTTCAAAATGTAATTATAATTATTTAGAAACTAGTTTATTTAAATAAAACAGAATGTTATTAAATATTAAAATAAATTTGAATTAATTCATAACACATGTCGGAATTTAGTTAGTTATCGATTCAAATTGAGTTTCATTCAATTATCGATTAAATAGATATCTTAAGCATACATCATTATTTAGGGCAATGATATGTGATTTCACTTCTTATTGCAGTTTATTTTGGAATTGTGAATAGATTTGTTGATGCCTGGAGCGATGATCTAGTTTGCTATATTTCGTTTTAAATACTATCTGGATAAATTATATTTTGATAGGGATTATTATTAGTATTTTATGATAGTGTAGTGGACAATCTAAATAATTATGTATGGGAAATATTGTTATTGCCTAGTGTGATCGATAAATGAGCTAAACAATTTTACACAGGTTGTAAGAGAGTTACTTTTTATTAAGGCATGTTTTTTTTGCTATAAAGAATATAAATCTTGAGGGTATTTCTTTATGACAAATGTAGAGAGGTAGTGAGATAGAAAATCCATTATTATTGTGACAAAGTAGCTACCCAATGTTAGCTGATGATGATCATGTACAAGTGGCTATTATTACAAAATGTTAAATCAACTTTAGGGATGTTATAACATGGCATTCCACATTTAGGTTACAACTCTAGTATTATAAATGACATTTCAATTCTTAAACATAGTAAAGTTTATTATATTATCATCCCATATTATAATAAATAGTTCATTACAAAATGGCGACCCCTGATTGAGCTAGATTTTGTTCAAATTAGATTGATCATCTCCC
Organism: Epiperipatus broadwayi; assembly: GCA_028023455.1. NCBI lineage: Eukaryota > Metazoa > Onychophora > Udeonychophora > Euonychophora > Peripatidae > Epiperipatus > Epiperipatus broadwayi. The sequence goes on along the minus strand of JAQFVV010006259.1, from coordinate 1,310,786 downwards.
CAGCATCATCACTTTTTTTATCACGTTACAATATACTAACCTGTTTGATGTGCTATTACTAACAGTTGAATGTATTTAGAATATTTAAATAAAGTTAAATTTTTCTAAAGACATTCAATATTGACGGAAACAGTCCAATATAAAAATACAACCAAAACACTATCATGACAAACCTTCAGGAAATCAATAATTTGCTTAATTTAAACATCTAAAAGAAAAGAGCAGTCCATAGACGATTTTATATATATTATTGAAGAAATTGTTCTTAGTAGTTCCCTAAAAAAAAAAAACATTTTAAAATCCCAGCAAATTGTTTGCTGGTATTAAAAATCTAGGAGTAAAGATTTAATTCACTGACCTTATAATTTTAAAAGAAAAAAAAAAGAAACTTATAAATTGATATTTTTTTTTAAAAAAAGAAAAAAAAAACTGTAAACTATTATGCTTATAATTAATTTATATCATTTATAATTTTATTTATACATGTTATATGCATACATTTATATGAAGAATATATATTTTAATCATATTACTATTGTAACAAATTAAAATAAGTAAACCTAACATAAAGTATTTGTATTATTAAAAATATAAGTTAAAAAGTTTGATCATGTATTATTGTAGGGCAATTTAAATATGTTCAGAAATTACATGCACATACATGTATGTGTGTCTATATATGTCAATTATGTCGGATAGACACATATGTAAAATTTTAATCATTTTTATTATTATTAAATGTCAATTCAAACATGTTCATTTTATATCAAGGCACATGCCTGTATGCTGAATGGGTTTTAAGTAAACCTAATGGAACATATATGTAAACCATAATAGTAACTTGAATTTTGTTTAATAATTTTGTAGATCAAAAATGTGATAATTTTTTTTATTGTACGTTAATCAAAATCAGAAGGCTTTAATATGTATAGCCATATTCTAAAGATCATAATATCATCTCTTGGTTACTCTAAGTTATAGAGCTTATGTTCTCTGAGTTAGATTCGAGTATAACAGCTGAATATATGAATGGGGATGTGTATATTAGTGCTTTTGGGCATCCAGTGATGATCAACCAACATCATCCTGGTTGTGCATAAGATTATATTCTTTAAAACCCATGCACTACATTTTATTTTAGCTTAGTCTTATTAGAAATTAAGTTTATAATGGCCAGTACATTAATAGAATTAAGTGGCCAGAGCACTGATGATGATCAGCATGTTTTAATATCCCAGCATTATTGTTTTGATGATTATGTATTCATATGGATTAGCACTTAAGTTTGTGCATCCAAACTATGGTTTAAATAATTGCCCAAACTGGCAAAAGGTTAGTAGTTAGCCTGGTCTACAAGAGACCCATTTCAAATCCAGTCACAAGATTGACTGTTGATTTATTTTGATTGTGGATCATTCATGAAGATGAATGGTTATCTTGACTATTACTTGTACTGATTTTTACTTTTATAATAATACTGGTTGATGTATAATTAATACTTTATAGTTACTCTAAGAAGTTAATTGATAACTAACTGATCTCAACTGAAAAGTAGCTAGCTGAACTCTCAATGATCTCTCAGAAATCTCATGCTCTCTTGTAATATATAAAATTGCTTACATATTTATTGATATTAGTATCATTACTTTACACTTTTTTGTAAATTTCATTATTTGAAATATTTTAACTTGGGGTTGATGATGATTTTCCATCCCCCAATTCATCTCGATACCCCCAACCCATTACAATATATATATACACACAAACACACCCATGGCAAAATTTCTAACAAAAATGAAATTCAATACAATTTTTATCTAATTTTTATTTATTGACTATAACCATCACATTTAATCATTGTATTTCATTTTTCATATTTTTAAATGAAACAAATAAAATCTTATATAAATAAGATGTGATTAGCAATCTCTAAGTACTTGGCAAAGTTGATAAAGAGGGTTCTGTTGTAACTAATCATATGAATCATATTGTCGTAGTTGACAATTCAGTGATTAGCTATTATGTGTAATTATTATTGCTCTATTACACAATGAAATACATTGATTTATAAATATTAGTTAAACATCCAAATAAAAATGCATAATTTGAAATAATTTGTAATTATTTGCTTTAAATTTATTTAATTAAATTCATTTCCAGTACTTAAGATTTGCCCATATATGAGTATTTGGGTTGGAAAGAATAAGTGGATTCATTTTATTCTTTCATAAATACTATATCTTGTATTGGGAAAGAAAGTATTCATTTATTATTAACACTCGTAAAAAGCGCATGCACAATAGCTTGAGAAGGCTGATCTTTATGTATTAAAATAATTATGTAAAATGCAAACAAAATATTAGAATTTATTAAATATCAACATTATTATTATTATAACCTTTAATATCTTTGTAGATAGTTCACAAGCATGTAAGTAGATATCAAGAATTATTTGCCAAATGTTTTTGATAAACGGATTCTCTTATGACTATTTCTTCTGAAGTCCAATCTATGTCATCTTTTTAAATAATATTATTTGATCAAGATTTAATGATTCTTAAAACTTTTCAATCAATAGGATTAATAGTGAGGTTTTTCAAAAATAATTATAAGATGTCTTTGTATATTATTTCTGTTGTATCTTTTTTTTGGCAAATTCACCAAAAAAGCATTCTATTTAAATACATGATGTCATCCACTTTTCCAATATGTTCCAATATTCATAATATTTTGCTATGAACTATTGCTGTAAGAAATAGGACCAGAATATATAATTGTATTTTCATACTGGTATTTATTATTTTTCAAAAGAAATCTATTTGTCTTTTCTCTTGCCTCGAATATATTGTCTAAGTATATAAGTGCTGAGGCCTAATAAAATCGTAATTGTAAGATTAATTGCTAAACTTAGATTGTTCCATGATGTTTTTTCTAATTTACTAAATATAGTTGGTACTTTCCTATACATGTATTTATTTCTTCTAAAAAAAAAAAAATGTTTGCAATTGTAAAATTGAAGTAAATAAAAGTAGAGGAGTCCAATAATTATGCACTACAGAAAGAGATTAACTTACACAATCTAGTCATGTTATTACACAATGATTGCAGGGTAGAATTATTATGAACAACAAGAGCTATATAAGAGGTTTAAAGAGAATATTAAAACATTTCACAAATCCAGTTTAGGATGTACATGGCCTGATTTGAGGTTTGCAGATTAGTCTATAGTTATTATAAATATGCGACTTTTTCTGCATTCATTAGTGAAGAGAAGAGTGATGCCAAAAGAAAAGTTAAGGAGGCTTTTTACATTGCAAATGATCCCAGTGCCATTAATAGAAGAGAGGCATGCTTTGCTCTCTCTAAACAATGGACTAATTAAATATTCAAACTCATTTGCATATGTGTACAATAAATAACGACAGTATTCATTCACAAAGCTATGAGTAAGAGATTCCAACATTAAATGTGAAAGCGCTAAGCAGACCGCTTACACATTATTTTAAGTATAATTATAGCTTCACTAATGAATACGAAAAAAGTCGCATATTTATAATTACAATTTTCACTAGTGAAGAGAAAAACAATTTATTCTGTAGTTATTACAAAACTTTTTTTTCTGAAATAAGTTTGGCTATATCCATTTTTGAGAGATCGCTAATTCTGCCATATAATTATTGTTTAGCGAAAATACATTTAAAAAATACCTTTACAATGAACCAATTTTAAACTTATATAGTCGAGTTTTCCAATAATAGTATCAATTCAATTACCAAAGATATCCATAGCCATTATTATAATAAAAATTTAGAAAGATAAAATTATTAAGTATCAAGATGAATTTACTGTGTGAGATTTAAAAAAAAGGTCTACAGTGCTGTAAAATATGTAAAAAATTAAGATGCAATACAAATTTTTTATTTTGGACATATTAGCAGACAAAGTAGACTAAGTATCATTTTAGATTCAGAACAAGAGTTGTATAAATAATACATTGATAAGGATAGATTGACGATGACTAGATTAAAAGCATCTCCAATAGTTCTGATAATTATTCAAGAATACAGACCAACAATAATAATGATAATACAGAAAACATGTACAAAAAATTATATTTCCGTGACAGAATAGAGAAAAAATAAAAAAGTTATTAGATTAATGGTTAAAGATAAGAAATATGAGAAATAAAATATTGCCAAATTTTTGTAGACAATATAACGTAATATATAATAATAAATACATAGTTTAAGCTCACAAGAAAGGCATTTTTCATTTTGAGAGTTCTAGATAATAGGAGTATTAGGCCTATGTATTAAATCAAAGTATGTTTAATTCATATACAAAGTTTGGAACTGATAAAAATATGAATAATAATTTAGTAATGATAAAAGTGAGAATATCTTCTAAGAGAATAAAAAAAAATGGCAAGAATGAGATGGGTTAATAAAAACAGAAATGCAATACTATGGAAAATTTCAAATTTTTTTAGGATAAAAAAACTATAGTTAAATAATAAAATTCAAATAAAAGTTGGGAATTATATAAAGATATTTTTTCCTTTTTAATCTATATAAAAAAATGAAATAAACTTTTAACAACTTATGAAAAATTATAAAATGAAAAACAAAAACATTTAAATAAAAAAAAAAAACTTACGTAAAAGCGAAGGCAACAAGTGCACAAATAACTACAGTGGCATCTAATATGTTCCATAAATCCCTACAATAGGCGCCTGGGTGAAGGATCACTCCCAAATTCACAACCTAAAATTACATTTATGGAATATTTATTTTAAACCATTCCAACTAAAATGCGTTTATATAGACATCTTATTTTGCTTAAAAATTAACAATACTTTAAAGACATAAAAATTAGATATGTGTGTGTGTGTGTGTGTATACATCTATAAAATATTTTTCTTCAGGCAAATGAGACTTATAATTTAGCTCTTCTCGAATTGCAAACAATATGATGGCAAAAGCATTAAAAAAGGCAAAACTCTCCATACAGTAGTGCCACCCTGTGCCAACCAGAGTAATCAATGGATGCCAGAAGGCTTGTGCATAAAATCCCCATCTAGTGCCTACTCATCCAATATCCCCAGACTAGTTTCTGGCTTGCGGCCTTCGTCAGTGAGGAGCCTTGGATCTGAGAGCACTGCACCTAGATCTTACGATCTAATGCAACCCTCCAGCAGCCACCTTTTATCTCTACTTAACTACAAAACTATGAGAATGAAATTGAAAACACAATAATATTTTCAATCTAAGCTCAATAGCTTATATAGTCATATGGGTCTGAACTCAGTTCAGCACCCATACATTTTGGTGTCTTTGGCTCTTTAACAACCATAGCCACCACTATCCTATTAGGCATGATTGGTGTTAGACCACTAAACACCACCTCTTTCTTTCTAGTTTCAGAAAAGTTAAGTTTCATTTTTCTATGATAAAATTAAAAATTTTATGATAATTTTTGTGATCAAGTAAATTGAATTTTTTTGTCTTTCTCTCAGTTTTTTCATTTTTAAAAGAATTGGAGTTGCCCTGAAATTTATATTGAAAAAAATACAAGATTTTGCCAATCTGCTTAGTTGAATGAATGTTATTCGGAGCAGGTGGTAAGAGCTTAATTTTATATATTTTTTAATTATTATTTGAATATATTTTTAAATTATTATTTGAATTTATATTTGATAAAAAAATATAGAAAAAAATTATTATTGAAACTAATAGCTCATGATTGTGTAAATTTATATCGTGAATATCTGCATTTTTGGTATGGTATGTCAATTATATGAATTAATTGATATCTGGACTTCTGATATGAGGCAAAGATAAACAGATTTTTTTCTATAATGTCTTGTCTGCATTTTAATAATAAAAATATGCAAATGCTAAAAGTAAAGATTTTGACAGTATATAAACTTAGACCGATTATGGACTACTGCAATGTAAATTTCAAAGCTGCATATCAAATGCAAAGAGAGGTGGCAATTGATGAAACTATTACTAAATTTATAGTTATAATAGCATGAAGCAATATGAGCCCTCAAAACCTATAAAGATAGGATAAATACTACTACATTGCAAGTAACTCTAAACTACTAACTTATGTACCTCAAGCTTAAATCTATAATGAATTTAGTATTTCATTCACTTTTTATTTTATTTTATTATTTTGTATATAATTACAATAGAATGACAGCCTGTTAATAGTAACTATTTTAGTAGTAATTTTTAATAAATTATAAACTACTGAAGTTTTTTATTATAATATTCAAATTATTCTAATTATTGATCAATATTAACTACTTATTATTAGGGATGACATACTCATTGCAAATGCCTGTATGAAAAAACATTTTGAAGGACTACTTGTAAAAATGAAAGATACTAATATCTTTATTCTACGAAGTGTTCAAGTGATGGATTACCTTAGGTAAGTGTTATCATATCCCAATTTATTAGAAATTTAGTGATGAATGCAACTAAGCTACTAACAAAATTATAGTTTTAAAATTTATGCATGATAATTTTGAATTTATAAAATAATATGAAAATAATTATTAGAAACATTAACTTTTATTCTTTTTTTTATTACTTTGGATATCAATGCCTATATTTTTTTCAGCTTAATTACATTCTTTGGTGTTTTATGTTTCAAACAATATATATTATCTCATTTTTGAATAATACAAACTTAAGTTATGATAAAATTTGTGGCTTAACATAATTTTTTAAATATTCAATATAGCTACTTTGCCAGTGAAGAGGATATGCTATATATGTTCAACGCAAAGGGAGGCTCCACTGTAATTCATTTATGCTGTATTTTCAGTTTCTTTATTCCAAAAACATTTCATTTCTACAATAAGATTATTAGTGTGATTTTTTACATAAATATTTAATTTTTATTATATTTGTGATTACATTCCAAAACTATAACCATCAAATAATTTTCCTACCAACATTCCCTGATATCTTTATCGGTAGCTAATTGCAAATTGTAGAGTATAAAGGTAGATATTGTTTAATTGTATTTCTATATTTGTTTTTGATATAAAAGAAGCTCGATGCTCTTGTCATGTATATCTCAAAAAGTGTTAGATATACAACAGCAACTTAAATATTAAAAACATATCTGATTTCAATACAAATTTAGATCTTTGTAAAGTCTTAAAGAACTTTTATAAAAAAAAATATAAAATTAATTAAGCATTTCTTATATTAAAGTATTTACAATAAAATAAAGAAAACATCAATAAATTTACCTTGTACTTTAAAACTTGCTTAATTAATAGTGGAGGAGCAGATATTCTATGTCTGATAATGTTCTCTCATTCATGGAAAATAAAATCAAGTGCTGATAGGAAAGAAATATTTTATGGCAAATTCTTTTAAAATATGATTTTTTTCAATTTGATCACAAATGGAAGCATAACTAAGGATATTTTTTTTAAACCTTGAATTTGACACTTAGTGATATCTTTAGTGAAAGTTTTTCCACAATTATACAATTAATTGAAGATTATAAAAATGAAAATATATCTATCTATAATGTCAGAAACTTTCTCCTATAGACAAAATTTTTGAAGCATGTAAAGAAAAAGGAATTTTGAAGACCAAATAATAATCTTTAACTAAATTTTTAAAAATGATGAGTTAAATCAAAGTAATATTTACAATTATCACAAGTTTTCAATTTATTTAAGGTGTACATCTCTTGTTTGTTTTTATGCAAATAATATCAACATACAAATATATGTCACATGAAAATATAAATCGCTTAAAACTGATAGTTATAAAATTTTACCTTTAATAAAAATTCCATGGTAAAAACACCTGTGAAGGCATAATCAAAAAAATTAAGAAATTTATTTCTCTCTGAATTTTCATCTACAGGATCTTCAGCAGCTAGGGCTATACTACTCATACTAATGACTATCATGATGAACAGATCGAAATAGCGCAAATTGACTATATAGTGTGCGGCACGGCGGATTCTAAAAAATAAATAAATTGGAAGATGATAATTTATATGATTAGTTTTCTTTTTATTTAAAAAATATTTCAAAGTTAAAATTTATTAAAAAATCTACTTTAATTATATAAAAATAATAATACAATATATTTCCACCATTTGTTAGAAACTGATTAGATCCCTTAGAACTAACCTATCTTAGAATAGCATTATTAAAGAAGCTTTTATATAAAAAATTTCATTTTGAAATATTACAGATTAATATTTCTAAAATTTAATAGGAAGAATTAAAAAAAAAATTCCAGAAAACAATAATTATTGATTATATTACTCAATAAATTGTGTTTTATTTATAGAGAAACATACATACATACATATATCAATTAAAGTCTTTTGGATTATGGTTTGCATATGGGGGAAGGAGTAGCACAGAGTTATGAATAAAAAATGCTTAAAAAATTAATGTACTGAAAAAATTAAAAAAAAAAACAACTTATTAAACAAGTATTGCTTGAGATGGTGAATTGTGTTTTTTTTAATTTTTTAAAAAATATTTGTATTCTATATAAATAAGTACAATTAAATCTTGAAAACAATAGTATCTTGATATTTTTGTTACTTTTCAGCAATAACTACATTTGGGCTGGGGGTCAACCTGTCCTAAGAAAATGAAATACCCCTCAGCTTCACTTGTATAAAGAGATAATAATGTCTAGCATCAGTATTTAAGTCAAAACTCAAGTTTATATAGACGCCTTTATTCATATATCTTTTTAGCTAATAAATTTTTTTTTTTTTTTTTTTAAAAAAAAACTACATTTTATATTGGAAATTTTTTTTTTATACTCCTGATATTAACATGATTTTCAACCATAAAATAAAAAGTCCAAATTTATTTCATAAATTCTCTTTTCTACATCACTTCAGAAAACTTCATTATCCAGCTACTTCACATATGATCTCTTTCTAGCTCTATTGAAAATAAGTTAGAATTATAGTCAATCAATTTACTGTCATGACTTCTAATCTCCAATCAAATTGCATTTTAATCTTTTAATTCTTTCAATAAGTGCCATTTGTGGTCATTAGTTATGTAGTCTTGCCTATTAAGCATCCAAATCTCAGATCCATAAGTAAACACTGGTACAATACATGTTATTATAAATTATTTTCAAGCATATAAAATATTTAACTTTTAATATTTGCATTATTTCTATCAGAAGCATTCTATTAAATTTTAATTCTATGGCTAATTGCAACTATTATACTTCTATATGTATTAATAATCTGATTAAGTTTTTTAAAAAAATTGTTAACTTCTAATTTCATTACTATTAATCTTAATTTTATTATTATTTTTATTTAAATACAAGTATATTATATATACTTTTAATCTAAATGTAATTAGAGGGGATTTAAATCCAGACTTTCAAGCTTTCTTAGATCATCTTCTCCACCTTATACAATTAACATGATCACATACATGCGCAAAAAAAAAGATCTCCAATATACATATTTCATACTGAACCAGCACTCATCAGTTAATCCAGATCATCTTCCATAAACTGAGCACTGATTACATATATATGTGTGGGAGATAATGATTTGAACCAAATGATGAGTGCTGGTTCAGCATAAAAAACGTATATTGGAGATCATTTATTTTTTTCGCATTTATATTATTTTATTTGTAAAGTTTATTTCTTTTAGAATTTTTATCTTTATTTTAAATCCTATTTTTTTGGTTTCATTTGAAAGCTCTCTTAACATGTGTAAAAACAATTTTATCATCTTCAGAATTTACATTCTGTTTAAAATAATCATCATTTATTTTTATTCCTTTTGCTTCTTATTTTAATCCATAAACTATTGTAAAAAGGTTGGATAGATGTAATTATCCTATCGCCATATCACTGCTGTTGCATTTTGATAGATAGTATCATAATATGAAAGCATTTCTAGGTCTATGTTTATAATGTTCCAAAGCCTTAATAACATAAAAAATGCTTATAGAATGAAACAATTTTTCATAATTTATAAATTCTATGCGAAATAAATTCACACTTTTTGGTTATTTGTATAATGTTTCTTAATATTTGGATATAATCTTAGTAAGTACTCTATGTAGAACTGATAGGTTATATACTTCTAAAAACTTTAGTTCATAATTACTAATAACTAATTTTTTACCCTTTTCTTGAAATATCTACATCGCTACAATGTTCTCATATTATCGGATATATTCTTATTACTTAGGCAATTGGGAAAATAGCTTTGTAATAATTTTTGTTTCTTCATCTGCTATTTTTAAAACATTTTCAACATTTTAATCATTTCCTGAAGTATTTCTATTCTTTGTAGATTTACTGGCATGGCTCATCTCTTCATTAAAGCACACATTATTGCTGTATAGTTCTTTGTAGAATTCATCCACACACTTCAATACATCTTTTTTTTTAATTGCTGAAATTAGTTTTCTTCTAATACAGAGATATTGATTTGAGACTTTTACTTCTATAGCTTCCCTTGCTATTTCACAATAAATATTTCAAAATTTCTAAATAGACAATTTTAAATATTTCCATATGCTTTATTTTCTGCATGTAATGCCTTGTTTCAGTAAAAAATTTAATCATGAATTAGTGCTTTTTTGTTTTTGCTAGCACTATAGCCATTTTTAGTAAAACATTTCTTCCTGCCGATCTCAAATCTGATTCATTGCAAAAGTTGGCTAATATTACAAATGTTTTAAAACAATTTTTTTTTTTGAAAAAGTAATTCTAATTTTGATTATTATCCTAATTTGAATTCTTTATGGCAAAGTACAGGAACAAAACTGTAAATTCTTAAAATTGCTGCCTTTTTCAAAAAAAAAAAAAAAAAAATGCAAATAGTAATTTTGTTGGCCATTTCAAATTTTTTCCTAATTTTCTGGGATTTTCGGAAAATATTACATGTATACCAATGGGTCATGATCTATGTTTTAAAAAATACTGTTATAGACTAAAGTGAAAGATATAACCTTTAACATGTCTGTTATTGGTGGATAATTATATCACCTCCTCCTAACGAACATAAAAAAATAAATGCAAATTACTGTAAGCAAATAATTCAAATTATGTTGTACTATTAAACTGTCATGGTTTGATTTTGCTTTCTTCTTTCATTTACTGATTTTACTAAAGATATACTGATTAAAAAGTAAATACTTACGGATTTGTTGTACTGAGTATAAAAAATGAGCTGTAGGGTAACATAGGTTTGGGACCATTTGGATTTTTGTCTTCGCCATCGTCACCTTCTTTTTTAGTAGATTCAGTATCTACATAAAGAAAGACAACAAAAATAATAATTATCATAAAAAGGTTTTTTTTCCCACAAAAAAAAAAAAACAAACAAAACAATTAAATGATTCCTTAGTAAAAATTTATTTTTGACAACTATTCTACAGAATTTAAACATTTTGGCTTCTAATATGTATATGCAGTTAGTTAAATGGTTTTTTCAACAATTAGGGGTAATAGTTTTATGAATTAACTGTAGAAAACTGAATAATCCTGATTATTATTGTTAGAGATATTTTTTAAACTTGATTCATTTCATTTCTGATCTTACAAGTGCCAATTTGTAATATAAATCTTCATTATTAATATCTTTATTGTAATATATATTTGATATATTTATATTTAGCTAAATTATACATGCGTGTGTATTTTGATAGTAACACAAATACTGGAGTTTTACTAATATCTTTATTGTTGATATTTGATCTATAAAGTCAAATGATATCCCTATTTTCATTTATCAACTCTAAAATCAATAATATCTCCCCTCTACTGATAACAGTTTTTTTTTCCTCTTCATCTTTAGCTGTTTGTAGTCTCATTTATACATTCTTGTTCTTTGTTTTAATTTTCCTTATAAATATATTTAGATTTTATTTTCATCTGTACTAACATAAATATCAATGCTATTCCTGTTCACCAATCTTGAAGTTACCTTGCTACCATCCAATCCATTGGTATCATTGTAGCAATCATCTTTTTATTTGTTTTTTTATTATCTTCATCGAGCCTTCAGATATTTTTATTCTAAAAATCATAATTTATTTCCATTTTTTGATTACATTTATCTTCTTTATTAATAACTTCATTTCTAATTTTAACAGCAGCTTCATTTTTCCATATCTGTAAATTTCTTTTAAGAATCACATTTTGTCTAGCTTTATCTATTTTAAGCACCTTTTACCTAGTTTTTGTTCTTGAGAATGTGAAGTTTTCATTTTTTTCACTCTATCATTTTAAAAATCATCTTATCTGCTAATATAAAAGTACTTTTTAAATATATAATTCTTACATTTTATTACATTAATCTAAAAAATATACTGATGGCAAAAGTCATTAAATTCATAAAAATCTTTTGCTTCATTTCTGCTTCAAACCATATCCAAATGCATATCTTACTGTTCATTTCTCATTTCTATTTTCCATCCTAACAATCAACTAGTTTTATTTGAGCTTATGCATAAACTTGTCATTCCTTTCTTCATATAAAAAATTCTTTACATAATGATATAAGGTCAAATAATTATTTATTTTTTTAAAATTGTTGTGGCCATTTCATAAGCACTTTCAAAAATTGATGATATTAGAGAAAAATTCCTGATTTATGCTAACAAAAAAAAAAATCAGTATTATAGTTTATATTTTTTATATGATCTTCTAATTTGTTTTTAAACAAGAATTAATTATTAAACCATCATTTTCTAAAGAAAACTTAATAAATCATAATAAATTCTTATATAATTATCAAAAATTTTTGAAAATATATTACAAGATATACAAAGCTAATCCGTAAATATTAAAACTGCTTAAAAGTATATATACAATTAATATTTATATTAAACAATTTACATAGAGTGCCTACCAGAATAATCTCTTTTTTTACTTTCCATAATTTGATATTAAACCATATATAATTATTTTTATTTTCAATAAATTTTGCTTTGCTCATTATCAGAGTTATTATTAATTGAATAAGATAGCACAATGTGCTTTCTAAATAATTTTATTATTTAAATTGATTTTTTGTATACCTTAATATGTATAAATAATTTGTATATACAATTTTGTTATTGTAATATCCGCACTCATGACTGTGCCAAGGTTATAACTGCAAGTCATACTGTGCGGTCAGCAAATAACGTTCTTTCTTAACGCAGCTCTCCAACGAATGCTTCTCTCCGCAACTAATGCCCTTCTCTGCAACTAATGCTCTTCTTGCAACTAATGCTCTTCTTGCAACTAATGCTCTTCTTGCAACTAATGCTCTTCTTGCAACTAATGCTCTTCTCTGCTGCGGTGTCTTTCAGCTACACCCGTGAATTACATTTTCACTGGGTGTGCTAGTCATTTACCGCCAGCACTGATGCGAGATATCTTTGCTGATGTTAAACAGATGTCTCTCCAATACTGCTCGCTGCTCACTACTGCGTGACTGCTCTCTACAGGAGTTGTCCTCTAATTCTGCTAGATGTTACACCGTCTTCTATTCGCTCTCTGACAACTGCAACGATCTCAATCAATGCACTGACCAATAAGGTAACGTCTCTTATCTAGATGCATTTGTAATTAGCAAATACTTCTAGGAATTGTCGCTCGTCAGTACGTCAATGCACTAATTAAATTCCTCAGCTATCAGAGCGCGATCTAAAAACAGCCTTACGAATAAATTCTAGTTTTTCTGGAGTGCAAACACTACAGTTATAATAATGATATTTATGTGTATTTTATAGTTCTAAACATTGTTGCACAGTTGAAACTGTCAGTTCTTTTGTAAGATTGAATATAATAAAATATTGTATTTGCAGTGTGTTAAATGCATAGAAAATTATATTGGTATTATTTGTGCCAATTATTCTAATTTTTTTAATTTGTATAATTTATAATAATCACTAAAAAAACAGTCAAGACTTAGACAAGCCCAGTATCAATAATTTATAATAAGGATACTTCCCAATTGCTTCTCTTTCATAAACAATAAATTATCACAAACAATCTTTAAATTATGTAACCTTTTTTAAAATTATAAATGTTTTAAACAATCATTTTCAGCCTGTACAAAAAAAAAAAAAAGAAAAATAGTTTAATTTAAAATTACTTATTTTTAATTAGAATGAATTGTGATTATCAATTCTACATTTTACTCTATTTAAAAGTTATATATTTATCATTACAAACTTAAGATTTAAATTCCAAACATCCAATTATCTTTCTAAATTTGATTCATGAAATTTTTTAATCCATTTTTTCTTATCTTATTTTTGTTGAACTTAAATCCATGAATAAATATTTTCTTATAACTTTTATTTTTAATGTTATCTTTTAGTGACATTTTTATCCATGAAAGTGGTTATATATTATAACCATGCTGTTCAGATGTACATTTCTGACAGTACGATATTGTGCTATCATATTCATGGTGCATCGAATACATCGATATATCAGATAGATTAGCGTTAGTTTGACTGTGAACTTTTGGCCTAGGGTTAAATAAGGGATATAGAATATTTTCTTTTTCAAGTGCAATCTATGTAGTCTATCCATACTCGACACTCTAATAAAATATTAATGAATTCGTCTGTGCAAACTTCTAAAATAAAAAAAAAGTTAAAATGTAAATTAAGTTCTAAAGTAAAGTTATACAAAAATAAATAACGCTGAATTTTATATATGTGTAAAATAAATGTTTCTGTGTACTATTAATCTGGCAGTGGCTTATTCTTATTTTTTTATTGTCTTTCTTTTTTTATAATAAAATATATATTATCTCTGCTACTCTGCGAGCTAGTGACGGGCATTTTGGTCATATTTATTTAAAAATTGGATCTTACTGTAAGTATCTGCTTACTATATAAATTTTCCAGGTTTGAATGGCCTGGTGGCACCCTTGTACAGCAGATACAGTAAGACTCTAGATTTTCCCTGACCATTATAATTGGTTCCCAACATGAGGCGATATATAATAAACCAAGAGTACCTTGATTAAATTTTTTAAATGAAATATTTTATCAATTATATAAAGCAGTATACTTTAAATCTTATAAAAGCACTGCCAGAAAGAAATAGCACATATATTAAATACGAGAAAGAAAATATATTAATAATTTTAAATTGTAATTTTTTTAAAAAAAAAAGTCAAAAGGTGTGCTATATGTATTAAGTCCAGGAGAGTTGAAGGAGAAGGGATTGAAAAGACGCACTTTCAATCCCTTCAGTTTTTCTAAAACAAGAAATGAAATATTTTCCTATATTGCGGACCCCAGGATCCTGCAATAAAAGCCTGCAAAGAACTATACCAGCTACAGTAAAATACCTCCGGATGAATACCAATAGAATGGCAAACAGCATACCAGTCCTCCCCAGGACATTGTGGGAATTAGAAACAAAGGGATCCAAATTACAAGCAACTAAAAAGTATGGACTTTCTCTTTTAAAACAGTAAGAACTTTATATAACTAATGAACTTTAACTATAAAACTTTCCCAGTATTTAAATAGAAATACCTATCTGACCAAACTAAATCATTTATTAATAATTATTTTTATTGAATGTACTTTTTTTTAAAATCATTTCCATTAATTTTTTTTTTTTTTCCGTTCTTTTAAGTTTTTATTATGATTTTTTTTTCTGTTAAGCTAAACTTTTAATAAATGTTAAATTCAAGTTGGGTGTGAACCGCAGCATAGATTGTAACGTTATATGAGTTTAATTAAAGGGAGGTTTGATCTTAGGTTATATGTTTTGCAGGTAAATTGGGCTAATGGGTTGGATGTATCGGTGTAATTAGTAAATGTAGCATGAAGATCCGCTACGTGCAGGGTCACATTATATGCCGCACTTGGGCAAAATAAACCTATTTCTTATTGACCATCGGAGTCAGATGGTATTCCCTGCTCCTTGGACCACCCCTTTAGCCTATGGAATGAGATCGTAAGTCGGCAAAAAGAACAGTAATCCCTTCCTATGGAGTTTTTTTTTTTGTATTGTTCTTCTCGCCAGACAGACGTAGCATTCCTGAACTAGATGAGGGGCAATTTCTTCTATAACCACGCTGTTCAGATGTATATTTCTGACAGTACGATATTGTGCTGTCATATTCATGTTGCATTGAATACTCGATATATCAGACAGATTAGCGTTAGTTTGACTGTAAACTTTGGCCTAGGTTTAAATAAGGGATGTAGAATATTTTCTTTTTCAAGTGCAATCTATGTAGTCTATCCATACTCGACCCTCTAATAAAATATTAATGAATTCGTCTGTGCGAACTTCTAAAATAAAAAAAAAGTTAAAATGTAAATTAAGTTCTAAAGTAAAGTTATACAAAAATAAATAATGCTGAATTTTATATATGTGTAAAATAAATGTTTCTGTGTATTCTTAATCTGGCAGTGGCTTATTCTTATTTTTTTATTATCTTTCTTTCTTTATAATAAAATATATATTATCTCTGCTACTGGGGCATTTTGGTCATATTTATTTAAAAATTAGATCTTACTGTAAGTATCTGCCTACTTTATAAATTTTCCAGGTTCGAATGGCTCGGTGGCGTCCTTGTGCGGCAGATACAGTAAGACTCTAGATTTTCCCCGACCGTTATAATATATATATTACTGTAGTTAAATAACTAATAAAAAGTCTTGCAGATGCTTTAAATGAAATTTCCTTTAGAATCTTTTTTAAAACTCTGAATCCTTTTACCAATATCTTTATAATAATTTCCATCAAATAAAACAGTTTAAGTTATATGCTTACAAAAGTATTTTATTATGACAAATAGTAATAAAAAAAAAACATACAAAATATATAAAAACTTTTAATTTAATAGTCAAAAAATTTGAAAAAAAAAAAAAAAGTAAACAAATGAATATAATTGAGTATACATTTTAAAATTTTTAAAAAGATAACAAATAATTAAAGAATGAATAAAATATGCATACACATACGAACATTAGCCTATATATGTGTATATACAAAAGTAACTATTTACATAAGAGAATTTAAGAAAAGCAACTAAAAAAATGTGATAAATTATAATAATGTCTAAATCTTTTCTTCCCTATTTTTTTAAAAAATACATATAAACACAACATACTTTTTTTTGTATAACAATTTTCATTCTGCTAGTAAAATCAATTAAAGTCTGAAAATTTGAATGGCCAGATAAATTGTATTAAATATCCATTTTTTTTAAACAAATAATCTTTGGTAAATTCTTTCAATAGTTTATGCTTGTAAGATTAGCTTCTAAAGGCGATTCTATGTTTTTAGTTGTATATATATAAATAATGCATATTAGAAAGAGAAAGGCTTTAACCTTTTTCTATATGTGCCTTAAACATTTGTTTAATAGCCAAACTATGTAGTTTTTGACTATAGAGGGACCTTTCGATAAATAATTAGTATTAAAATAATGCATATATAAATAAAAATAATAAGTATTTTCTTACCAGCATCTGAACCATCAATATTTTCTTTGCTATCTCCATTCATAGGTTTTTTTGTGGCATCTATATCAATTTCAATTTGTTTGTCTCTATTATCTTTCCAATTTTTGTCTAAGTTGGGATCATCTTTGTTTTGATCACTAACACAAATAAATTTATATGAATAAATTTCATAACAAATTTTAAAAATATGATAAAAATAAATTAAAAAATAACAGTACAAGTAACAATACATATATATTAACATTTTTAAAAAAAAAGTAAGATGATATAATCATTATTAAGAATTAATGGAAAACAATTGTAAGCTATTACTTTTAAGATCAAGTTTATTTTGTATTACTTGATGAAAGTGATTTTTTGAAATCATAAAAATAGTCTTCCAGAATTCAGGTGTCTCCAAACTTTATAAATCAGATATATAGTATTATCCTTTGATTTTGATTGTATGAAAAAGCATACACACAATTTTCATCATCAATTTTTCTTTTCTTTTCCCAACCCATGTTAAAAAGTTAAAAAAAAAAAAATTATAAATAATTATGAAATTACTAAAGTTATGTGCTCTTATAAACATATATCTGAATAAGTGAAAACGCACTTTTAAACATAAATTTATGCAGTTATAAATTAAGTATTACACTGCACTACTACACTGAATATTGCAAGAATTCTTGTGGACAATCAGTTATAATGGGTAGCAACAGAGCCAAAATATCTAAAGACTAGCAACGAACATATAGATTCAATTTAAAGATTAATGTCATAATACCAGAGCCATCTACAATGTCATGAATTCATTACTGTTGATAGAGACTGAACAAGAACGAAGAATTACAGTTGCGGTTCAGTATTAAGAAACTTGTGAATAATATTAATAAAATATAGAATACCAATAGATTTTCAATATGGTTTTAATTAATGCATTTGAAATCGATCAACATCCTATGTTTTTTTGCAGATTCTCTTTGGAAAATTAGTTTAATGCCTTGAGTAAAAAACTTCGCTTGCCAATTTTTGAACAGAACTTAGCGAATCTTTCTTTAAATATTCTTCCATGTTTGACATTTTATTTTTACAACTAAACCTTTTTTCTATATATTATACGAACAATTTTAATGTTTTAAGTTTCAAATATAAGCTATCAAGAAATACCAATTCTGAACTTTCATATATATATTTTTAAATATGAAAAAAATATCTAACCGAAGTTCTTACCTATAATAATGGAGCATGCCACAGATACATGTAATTTACCTATTCAAAAAGTTATAAGACCAAAATATTAAATATTTGAATTTTATATTATTAAAAGACATTATATTTAGGATTACTTACCGTCGATGAAAAAAAAAATTTCTAAAAGTTAATAAATTATTTATTGTTTTAAAATTTTAAAGAGTAATCTATTTACTGTTTTGACAAAAGTTATTTTTTTTTTTTTACCAAATAGAAACTTCTGATTGTCATAATAAACTTTCTAAGAGTTGACTTTTTAAAAATAAAGTGTTTTCACAGATAATCTCCTATTAGAGATGCTGTTTTTGGTTTAAAAACAAATCTTTTATAAAAAGATTGCATCATAATCATTAATTTGTAAATTAATATTTTTTCTTTACAAATTTGTAAGATTTAATAATTTGGCCTCAGATTAAAATATTCAGACAATCAGAAATTAGCCACTTTCTTCATAGCTTTATCATAACATATATCGGGTACTGTCAATCATGCAAAAAGATCCATACAATTCGGACATTTTCAGATTTTTTTTTTTTAAAAAATAGTACGTTAAAATTGTAGCATCAGGGAAAAGGGAAGCTGAAATCCACTGCAATCAATAATATAAGATTATAGATAGGCTTAAACAATCTAGAAAAGATAGCAATCGTGGCACCATTACAATGCCTATATGTCAAAATCAAGTGGAGATAACACTTGGTTTTGATTGAACATTTTCCCACAATTCTTTAGCAGGCCAGCTAAAATCATAGTAAGGACTGGATGTGGCCTTCAGGCTGTAGTTTGGAGACATCGATTCTAGATAATCATTTATTATACATCTTTTTTTTTAAAAAAAATGAGTATATAAAAAATAGTTAATATTAATAATATGTATGTAATAATTTGTAATCATGATTCTCATTACACTGCAAACATTTCCATAACAATCTAAATTAAAAGACAAAGTTCAGACAAGGCTGAGAACTTTTAATAAATATATATTAAATATTATATTTTATAATTTACAAATTCTGTAGCAGTTTAACTAAATAATAAAATTAATATAATCTGATTTTTAAATAAATATTTTTTAAAAATTTAATAGCATATCTTTAATATTATGTGACTATTTATGTTTTGGTAAAAACAATAATAAAAACTATTTTTACTACAATATACATATATAATGTAAAGCAAATTACGTAAAAGCCGATGTTTTACGGGTGCCATTATTTTGAGGTGAGGGTGGGCATATGTTAACTTGAGGAGGGTCAATTCCGCCCCCATAATCTTGACCAGCTTCTTCTGCTGCAGCCGCTGCTGCAGCAGCAGCTTCTTCTTCTCGTTTCTTAAAATATAAAATAAAGCAAATTTAAAATATATAATATTTTAAACAAAAATTTTTATACAACATAAATTGATTTCATTAATCATTATGTCTATCTGTGTATACACACACACATTTTGCACCTTAATGATACTGAGCATTTATTAGATTGAAATATAGTCTTAATCTATATGAAGTTTAAAATAATAGCAGCAACATTATAATATTAATGAAAAATATTTTTTTTTTATTATTTTAAAAAAATGTCATTTTTTTAAATCTCATGAATCAATAAGATGTATTGTTGGAAAAAAAAACCCCCCACAATATATGCAGAGAAATTTTGCCAAAACTGAGTTCAATGAAGTAATGGTAATCTATCATTATTTCCATCCCACTATTTATCTATCTATATTGAATGTATTATATAAATGTTTATTAATCCAGTTTTCTTGATTAACAGATTTATTTGGAGTTGTAACACTTATTAATTTTTAAAAATTATAAAATGGAGTAACCTATATATATATTATATATAGTTATATCAATCTAAATTAAACGTTATCATCAAAATCCAAAGGCTAAGGACATTAAAAATTGATTTGTGCAATGGTATCAATGATGATGTCCCAATTCTTAAAAAATATAAGATATGCAATTTTTGTTTCTTTAATCTAAAATTAAACCACTCAATTAACATTTCAAGAATTAAAAAAAAATGATAAAAATTTAAAAACCAACATAACCATCAAAAATGCAAAGGGATGAAGCATTTATAAGTTTGGTGAAAAAGTATCAATTATGTATAAAAAATAATTATAAAAAAATCCCTTATATTCATTTAATCATTTTCTTATTTTTCTATCAAGTCAATAATAAATATTGTCTCCAACCTCAGAAATTTTGAGATTTTTTTATTGAATAATTGAAAAATAAAGGAAAAGTGTTCAAAAAAGTTTAAAATATGGATATGAAAAAGGGGGGGTAAAAAGCATGGGTAAAAAAATAAAAACAAGAGCCCTATTATTATAATAGTTTGATTGGTAATATACTTAGAAAGATTATAAAAGATCTTTAAGTAAAAATTCAGATGGTGATAACAGCAAATTTTGTCAATCTTAGCAAGTTATACTAAAAGAGCAAATCAATCACATAATAGTCTGTATAAAAAAAATGGTTTTCAGATAAAAGACTCACCACATACTAAATTGATCAAAGTATCTATTCATTTCTCTTTTTTAAATGATTTTATCCACATATACCTTCTTTGACATAAACTAAAGAATGTATATCGCTAGATGAAACTCTTAAGAGTAATAGAATACAACCAACTAAAACAGTTGAACCATATACCTGCATTCTATTACTTTTTTAAGATGTAATAAAGAATTATCAAAAAAAAAAAATCATTTAAAATCTAAGATAGTTTATCAAAAATATTCACATAAAAATATTTTATTAATTAAATTAAATTTAATAATAATAAACAACTGTTACCCTTTGTGCTTCAGCTTCGGCTCTCTCTTCTTCTGCTGCCGTTAACTCCTGGGCATTTGCCAAATTGTCAACAGCAATGGCCAAGAACACATTTAATAAAGTATCTTTGATCATTCATTAAAGAAATAATAATAGATGAGAACATAAAACTAATGAATCATATACATATAATTAAATAGCAATATCAATGTAGTTTAAGTATTAGTTAAATAAAAAATAGTTAATTGAAATCTTAGTATTTGATAAAAACCACTTTTATTTAATTTGAGTACTAAAAATCAAAAAACATTTTTTTTCTTGGAGCATAATTTGGGTTGGTATATGTTCATTCTCTATTTTGCTGGAATTAATTAATATATGGAACCCCCATACACTTTTATTTCTAATTGAATATACCAACCAAAATTATAATCCAAAAAAAATAATAATTATTATTTGGTTTTTAATGCAATACTCCCCAAATTAAATGAAAATGTTTTTTATAAAATATTATATATCACATGATCACCATCTCATGCTAGCACATAACTATTAGTAAACTACTATATGGAGAGTTTTTGCCTGTTTAAAATATTATATATATATATATTATGTTCTTTTTTGGATATTCAGATATTTTGCAACAGATTTTTTAAACAATTCCTATTTAAATTTAGAAATTAAGGATATAAACAATATCACCATATTTATAGTTTTTAAAATGAAATTCACATGCATTAAAAATCGTTCACAAGATTTTTTTTGTTTGTGAACAATGTTTTTTTTTTGAAAAAAAAAAGACCTACCAATACTTTAGACTGGATGATTCCCCTAAAATACTTGTGTCATATTGCATTGCCACTGATACCTAATATGTATAAAATTTGAAGATAATCCAGTAGATAAAAGTATTTTAAAAATCAGTTACAAGATTTAACCAAGATAACCAAATAGAATTTCTAAGATAAATAAAAATGTTATTTTTTAAAGTGGAGCTCAAATAAGCAATAAAAAACTTAATTTTATATTTTGTAGAATTAATGTATATTTTTCATTATATAACAGAAATAAATTCTGGTAAAAAAAAGTTTAATTTCTGACTTCTAATATTTAAATTTTATACTCTTGATTGCAACTAAGTCATAAATTCCCATTTATGTAATTAAAATGTTTCAAACATTTTATTCATATTATTTATTTATATGAGTTTTGTAAACAAGTTAAACTTCAGTATAAATAGCTGTAAACACATATGGCTTATAAGTAGTATTTGCATTTAAAATTTCTTGAAAGAGCTATTGGTTTCCATATTTCTTTATTGTACATTTTGAAACTGATCAGAAACTTTCCTATCTAAGTACATAACAAAAGTTTTATAAAAAAATTGCAGGAAAAAAAAGCTGATATTTGAATACAATTTTTATATAAAAGTTTACTTCTTCTACATGCATAATTGCATATCATTTTCATATAAATATTTCTGCTTATATACAAAATTATATATGACATTAGTTATTTTATTTAATATTATATATATTAATAAACTTTTATCTTGATATGACATTGCATCTAAGAATAAATAATGTTTAATCTTAGGATAGTTCACTAAATTTCAGTCTCTTATAGTGATTCAGCTAAAGTATGAGATAGGGATATAAAATTCTAACATATTTAAAAAAAACGATTGCCTTTCACAGCTTATTTTCACTAGTTAAAGGAATTGGTTGGTAATATTACAAATACAGTTATTATTATAGAGTATTAAAAGAAGCTTTTAATATTTTCATATTATCAGTTGTAATATTAAGTAAGGAGGAATCCCTAGGCTAATAATAGTTGGAGCAATTATTGATATATTGCTTTGTAGGTGTATTTCAAGTGTTTGTAACATTTATGATATCAATGATGCAGAAAATGGTGGGGATGCGGTGTTATTGTTCTAGAAAATAATCTGGCATCCTTCTTATTGTATGAATAGGTTGGAATTAAGAAAAAAAAATTTTTTTATTGCAAAGGATAATACAATATTCTGTTTAAATTTTAATTGGATGGACTAATATTTCAACGATTTAGAGAAAATGGACATTAATCCTTGATGATAAGGTTTTTGTAGCTGGCTATGAAAACTTGCATTCTCTGCTGAAAAAATATTTATTTTTGATTGTTAAGTTATATAATAATGGGAAAGTTTACATGTATAAATTTTATGCTATGTTATTAGTGATAGATTTAGCATTATAATCATTGAATGTGATGAGATATTAAAGGTTTGTGAAAGAAATCAAATACTAGTTAAAAAAATTCAAAAGGCATTCAATTGAAAATGTTGGTAAAACTCCATTTAAAAAAAAAAAGATGATTTTAACTTCTCAAATAATGTTCAGTCCAAAGTTTACAGGTATTACAATGTTTAGAATAAAAAAAGTTTTTTGAGAATCCTGGAAAATATTTTTTTTTGTGTGTGTGTGTCTTCTTATGAAAATAGGTCAAATTTCAGGTAATAATAAGATAGGTTTTTTCCTTCTTTCATTGATAGCAAAAACAATTTATTAAATGTTATAATATCATAATATGTTTCTGAAAAAGACTTCTTATCTGATTTAAATAGATAGTAATATACTAGGGTGATATATTTACAGATCACTAACATATAAATAATTAAAGACAATTCTAATACCATTTCATACATGACAAGGATAAACATTAATAACATCAAATACAATATTAATACATTTTCAGTGCTGAGCACTCTTTGATAAGGATGTTCCACACTAAAAATGCATTAAGATTTTATTTTAATAGTGTATGAAGAAGTCTATTAATATTGTTTTTAATTTATTACACTTCAGTTATAAAGTTATCATAATCCTTTACAAGATCATTAACATAATAAAAATACTTTTATAATGACTATATTATTAATTAAATATATAAAGAGTATATTATTTGAAACATCATATTTTAAATATTTTTTAATGTAATGTATGCCTGATAATTTTTGCCCCCTTTTTATAAGAAAAAAAAAAGACTAGCAATTCTAAAATTATCAAATATTCAAATGGCTTTTTTTTCTTGAGAATTCTTAAGAAGTTTGAGTGCAGAAAGTGATAGATTCTAGGAGCCCACATTCCAGAATCGACACTATCACTGAGCATACTTTTCTTAAAAATAATATTAACTATATTATTATTCAACTTATTTTCTGCTAATAAATATTTCCATTTTTTTCTTTTAAATGGCAAGATAAAGAAATAAAAATAATTTGTTTTGAAACTAAGTAAACTGAAATTCCTTCAATAAAAGTCTTTTTTCCCCAACTTTTTCATGTTGAAATTGATTATTCATTTCTGAATAACAACTTTTTCATATTGCTAAATTGATTATTCATTTCTGAATAAAAATACAATAATATAAGTAGAGTAACATTTGAAAAAAAAAAGGCATTGGAAAAATTGTAGAAAAACCTGTTCAAAAGTGTAAATAAAGCCCTTGTAAAGTTTTTATTTTTTCCATAAAGTACCTATATATATAGAAATACCTCATTTAATGTTTGATTCTAAAAAAATACTAGAGTGAAAGAATTATGATGAAGGAGCAAAATACATAGAAATAGTATTAATAATTTTTAACTGGAATCATAGTTTAATAAAATTTCTTATAAACTAATATATAGATAGTATACACACATACATACAGTCTGCACCTTACATTTGTTTTTAATATCAATGATGTTACTAATCTGCTATTTGAAAAAAAAACAGAAAACTAAAAGTTCATAAAATGTGCACACATATATTGTCTATATAATAGCAGTCATTGTCTTTGTCTTACAGTGCTTTCTCTAAATTTCCTAAACTCATTTAGTTATGTTTCTACAAGTATAATGGCAGTTTTTGCTAGATTTAAAAAAAAATTATTATAAATTGATTCAAAACGGAAAATTAATAATGACAGCAACTGTTCATAATATTAAAAAAAAACTCTAAAATGTATTCTTTGTATGAAAAAATGGAAGTGATTGATTTAGTCCAGATGTTGAATTTAGCCAATTATTTAATAGGAATAATCAGCAATTGCAAAATAGTAAAAAAAAAAAAAAATCGTATTAGGATTACTGGTGTTTCTTAAACTTCTAAAATTGTACCTTCAGAATATAACAAGTATTTAACAAATTTTAAAATATCATCTACACAGTTTTTCTTTTCAAAAATAGTTCTTAATTTTCCATATATATATAAATGAATACACCAAACCTCTTCTTTTTAAAATTTATTTTTTATATGACTATTATCAAATAAATAACACACCAACATTTCGTCTCAACTTTTTCAAGGATCACTAAAAAATAAAAATACAAATATATAAGTTTTAAAAAGAATAAATATTTAGTAAAATATGGGAAAGCATTAAAACTGTGGATGAAGAATATGAAAAAAAACGTTTTGGTACACAGTAATGTATTACTACCAGAATGATTTTAGATCAAATGAAAATTTTAGTAGAGTATCCAATGAAAAAATTGATATCAAGTTATTTACAAGTAAGGGATAATTATATAGATTCAGAAATTGATATGAAATTAAAAACTGTGCATCTCTTTTTATATTTTGAGACTACGATCAACATTAATCAAGATTGCTGTGATCATGAAGTGCCATAAAATTTAATGGTTGATGCAATATGGTAAGAGCAGTTATGTTAAACTTATGAATTTAATTTCATTTACACATTGCTTTACATTTTATCAGACAAGAATGAAAAAAAAACAGTTAAGTTTCAATTTTTTTGAGAGAGAATAATCAAGTAAATACATTCACATGCACACAGATTTCTTTATTTTATTTACTATAAATGCATTATTGCTTTTGCCAAATGATGTCTTAATATATATAATTTTAAAATTAGATTGTATTATAGATATGTATTGTGACCCTGTGCTATTGCAGATTGTCTTCATTGAGTACTTTAGCTTAAGAATTTAAGCTATTCTATTCTAAAAAAATAAATAAATAGAGAGAGTTAAGATTATAACTTTATCTTGTGTAAATTAGGTTATCTAACTCTTATGCATTAATATTTTAACTTATTTGGTTCATTATAAGTATCAAATAGATAATATTTAATAATTTAAAATCTGTTATAAAGATATAATTTTAGTATTAAAAGATAATTTATTTATACTTTAGAATAGAGAAAGATAAATAGAGTTAATTTCATAGTTAAAGTTTAAGAATATTAACAGGAAGTTTATGAGTATTAAAATGCAATTATTTGTCTTTATAGTAACTAATCATCTGGTTAAGTTCTTTTATTTGGTAAATTTTTTTAAAAAGGTATCTGATTAAAGCTTATTAATTTATTTAAATATTAAATTGTTTAAACAAATATAAGTTAGTTATTAAGATAGATTTAATTTAGAAAAAATGTAATTTCCTGTGTACGTGTGTGTGAGAAGAATCCATGTGCATGATTTTTGATTTCTTAGTTTTAATTACTAAGATATTTAATTTTAATCATTAAATGTTTAAAAATAAATATTTAGTTAAACCCAGGAGTGAAAGGGTTAAAAAATTTTAAATAAGAAGTTCTGATAAACTTAAATAAAAGGTATTATTTTGTTTTAAAAGAATATTATTTATTGTCTTATTTTATTACTTAATAAAAGACAGTTGAAGTGACCTTTTCTTCAACTTTGGTCATTAAGATAACAGGAATTAAAAAAAAAGAATGTAGAACAAAGTTACATAATTTTTACTAATTAGTTCTGCATCTTAATTGATATGTTGCAGAAGTTATCAGATGAAAGTAGGACTAAAGATAAATGTTAAAAAAGATTAAAGTAATGTTTAATGGATTTTCTCAAAATATGAAAATAAAGATTGATTATGAAGAGTTAGAAGAAGTTAACATCGACAAATATCTTGGTCAGATTATTAATACAGATGGAAACATAATGGATGAAATTAATCATAGAATTAAACTTGACTGGTAGAAATATCTTGATACTAAAAGGAAATATGTCTATGTATTTGAAAAGGAAGGTTTTTAATAAATGTGTTTTACCAGTTCTTACTTATGGATCTGAGACGAACACAACTTAATAGAAGAGTAAATTCAGAGACTTCAGATATGCATGTTGGAAATAACAAGAAGAGATCGAAAACGTAATATATGGATAAAAGAACAAACAGGTGTTATTGACTTCATTGAAAAAATTAAAAAGACTGAACTGGAGATAGGCTGGACATATTGATAAGAGATGGACAATTGAAATCTTATACGGGATTTCAAGAGATTGTAAAAGACCCAGAAAGAGACCACATGTGAGATAAATGGATGAAATAAGAAAGTGTGCAGGGGCGATGTGAGAAGAGACGCTTAAGATCGAAGAAGATGGAATGAACTTGAGACCTTCATCTGCAGAGGATCGATAATAGTTGATGATGATGATGATATTCGTTTGCGTTTATATGTATAATCATGACTAAACAAACCAATTTCGTGCATTTGATAAAATTAAATTTCCCCATGCTTGAAAAAAGTTTTTAAGGAAAATCTTAATCCTGTGGGTTGTTAGATTTTGACATTATTCAGAAAATATTGACCACAAATGTTATCGACATGTCAATAAAACTGTAAAATCAAATGAGAGTAGTTACTCTTTGTAATAAAGCCAGAAACGTCCCAGCGAGTTGTTAGATTTTGTCTTTATCAGAAATTGAGTTACGCAAACAGTAGCTTGTCAAATAAACCTTAAAAGATCATTTCGAGCATGATTTGCATAAATTAAAAAAATTTTTTCTCTCTCACGAAATCCAGCCTAGCCAGAGAATTGGTCAAGCTATAAAAATCACATAATCTTTTATTTATAGGCTAATCAAATCATAAGGCCCAAGTTGCAATTAGTCACGGTTAGGTCAATAATTGGACCCCAGACTTATGAAGTCCTTAAATCACAAACAACATCAGAGATATCGGTGGAAAAACTAGATTTCGACAAGGCATTATCTCTACTAGGAAACTTTTTTATTCTTAAACCCCTAACAATAATGCGAAGAGATTTTGCTGTTAGAATATCTCCATTAGCATTGAAATGACTTATCTGCGGAATGAGCAATCATAATCTTAGGATCAAGCCTAATGGATTCTGACCTAACCTTTGAATCCACTCTGTCTTAAACAACACTGGGAAAATCAACAGCTAGTCAAGCAAAGCCATTGATAAAAATAAATTGTAAAATTTCAAGTAATGAGCAGAACACTGGGTCATTCAAGCAACCAGGTGACAGCTCAAATAAATCAACAATGATTGGAAAGCATTGTTCAGATATAATAAACTGATACACTGCCGACACAGAATGTCCACATTGATGTACAGTGTGTACATATTACAAGCATATTGGCCACACCAAAACTGCTTGTTTTAAAAGGAAACAACAAGCAGTTAGTTGTATTTTTATATTGGATTATTTCCATCATCTATAAAACAACAAGTAGCTAGTTGTATTTTTATATTGGACTATTTCCATCATCTATATGTGTAATGAATGGCTTTGGAGCATTGCCTTAAAATTCAATACTCAAGAATCTAAGGCTCCAGGTTCAAATCCCATGCTAGTACTGTCACTGGTCAGGCCAGCAACACCTTAAAAGGAAAGAAAAATATCTCTCAAAACGTTGGGCATATACTAAAGTATTTAATCTGCCATTACTAACAGTTGACTGTATTTGGATTTTTTAAATAAAATTAAAATTTTTCTAAAGACATTCAATACACATATTATATGATGCAAATAGTCCAATATAAAAATACAACTTGAACACCATCATCACAAACCTTCAGGAAAACAACAAAGTAGCTAATGCCAGAATGGATGAACCCATTCCAAAAGCAAACAAAGTGCCTGCATAAATGATGTGAGAAACAGTGACTGTTTTCAAACAGAATTATTATTACCTGATACATCTGCCATAATGGAACTGGATAAGGAGTCTGCAGTGGCCATAGTGTCAAACAAGACATAGTCTACATTAATAAGAGTAATATATTTCAGCAGCATCCTAGCATCAAAACAATCATTGAATACAATGACCAATAGAACTATCTACCTCTTGTTGTACCTGCTGGTAAGCAGAGCAATTTATTAGCACGTGACTGGTTCACTCACTTAAATTTTATAGTGACTAAAGTAAACCAGCTCTCAACAATAAATTCAATCAAGGTTTGCCCAGAAATAATAAATCCAATGCATGAGACTAAGAGTGCAAAAAAGTGGATAAATACTCACCTCATGTGCTACATGTTTAAGTGAACCAGCAAATGGGTTCCAGCAGTCATGATCAAAGTCAAAAGATGACAAACAGTGGTGGTTGAAACTGATGATGGACAACATCATCATGGTCACAGAAACAAACTTAGGTTAATTTACATATCTTTAGCCTGTTGAAATGAACCTACAGTTCCACATCCAGCCATCAGCAAAGCATCATCAGACGATAAAAAGTGGCAAGCGAACAGTTGATGACAGCTATGTGAACCTACAGTTCTAAGACAGCAATCTCTGAAACTCAAAAGATGAAACACCTTGTAATCTATTAGTGATGAGTTACCAGCCAGCTGTAATGAACTTTCAGTTCCAAAAAATTCAAACTATGATAACAGTGGATCTACTTGAGAATATCATCAAGCCAGAAAAAACAAAACAAAATGAAGATGTCTTCCAATGCATCTGCATGATTACCTTCTCCAGGGCTAATTTTAGCCAGGGGGGAGGGAATGTCATATCATACCATGCCTTCAAAAAATGGACTAGTCCAGATTCATTTCGTATCATGATAGGAC
The DNA here is from genome assembly GCA_028023455.1 of Epiperipatus broadwayi. NCBI lineage: Eukaryota > Metazoa > Onychophora > Udeonychophora > Euonychophora > Peripatidae > Epiperipatus > Epiperipatus broadwayi. The sequence continues at coordinate 1,280,429 of JAQFVV010006259.1, read as the reverse complement.
TGAGCATTCACTGCTGCTAATCAGTGCGTATGTAAAGGAATAACACATAGCCAGTGGCAAGAACAGGCCAATAGGCAATGATGCTCAAATATTTGGATTGAAACCTGAACCATAGTAGCCTGGTTATCCATATTCGGGTGAAGGGAACTTTTGCTAACTGTAGCAGCAGAGCTCATTCTCCAGATTATAACTATCAGAGCTAATGGTTATACAGTGATGCAAGCTGCCGTTACAGTGGGCAGGATCACTGTACCTAAATCTATAAGGATATAACAGTTAACCCTAGAACTGGAACTATACCTCTACAACAGTAGTAGGCAGAGTATATCTATCTATAAATAACAATTGTAAATCAAGGGTATGTTTTGTATCCATATATTACTAATAAATATATTATAAAATGTATGTACCTCATTTGTGTTTATATATGTAATCATGACTAAACACAACAATCTAGATGACTCATATAATCATTTACTTTTAATTTCTTTAGCTTCCCATTTTAATATGCAAAATACTTATAATATTACTGTAAAAAGTTTTGGAGACATGGAATCACCCTGTTATATATTCTTCTCAATATTAATCTTCTTAGTATTACTATATAACCTAATCATTGCTTTTGCATTTTGCTAAATATTTTTTAGATTATGACAATACACTGGGTCTATATTTTTAAAGCATTGCTTTAATCACTAGAGAAATGTTTATAGAATTAAATCCCTTTTCATAATCTATAAAATGGATACTCTTCTCTCAATACTTGGATTTGATTTACTGTGCCCAAAATCACTTTTAAACCTGCTCATTCCTTGGTTGGTTAAAATCCAAAATTATCTATAGATGAGTTGTAATTATTTTGGTAAAAATTTTGTACAGAACTAACAAAAGATCAATAGGTCTCTAATTTCTTACATCTTCTTTATCACTTTTTTAAATATCAATATTACTACTGCATTCTTCCAATCATCTGATATATATCTTTATCATTTAGATGTTTGATATATAATTTTGCCAACAATTTTCCTATTTCTTCACCTGCTTGTTTTAAAATATCGATTATAATTCCATCACTACTTGGAGTTTTTTTTTCTTTTTCATAGATTTAATTGCATGTCTTACTTCTTCATTTAAAATGTTGACCAATTCAGAAGGTGTAGTAAGTGTAGGCAATATTTTTTCTTGCGTTTTATTATTATATAATTCTTTATAGAACTCTTCCACACATTTCATGATGTCATCTTTCTTTTTAGTAATACTGTCACCTTTTAATTCTTATTGCAGAAATAACTTTCCTACAAATATCAAGATATTATCAACTTTTAATTCTTATTGCAGAAATAACTTTCCTACAAATATCAAGATATTGTTTTGTATTTTTGATATCTGGAATCTCTTCTATAGCTGTTCTTATTAACACTTTTTCATACCATTTTATAATTCCAGATTACTGTCAAATGAATGAAAATAGCAAAAATTGTCTATATTTAATGGAACATTGTTGAACTTTGTGAAGTTAAAAGAAAAGACAAAGAGACAATTTAAAAAGTGGATATATGCTATACTCCAAAAGTACAAATATCAGAAGCAGAAGTGGAGTAGAGATTGATAATAATGACAAGATTAGTAATTTAACTTAATGGAAAATACCAAATAAAGAAAATTTAGGTTTACACCCCCAACAAATTCTCACTGAGGATTTTTATATAGATATCTAAAAAGTTTTTGATCAGACCGAACAACATTTTAAAATTATGATGGTAGCAAGACATCATGGTAGGCTTCAATGCTATAATTTGCAAATGACTGAAAGGTGAAAGTACTGTTGGTAAATTTAGTTATGGTATAGAAATGAGAGAGGCTGCAGACTTGTGAGTTCTTAGAAAAAGAGAAACTTTATATTATGAACTCCTTTTTTTTTTTTTTTTGATAAAAAAAGATATAGATATGGAAGCATCCAAATGAAAGTAGAGCACAAACATTTTGACTAACAGAAAATATGTATTTCAAGACTACAATGTTCTTAATAAATTCAATACAGAAAATGATCATTGATAAATGAGATGTAATTTCAGAGATGAAAATTATTAAGAAAAACAATATTCACAGATAATATTCCTAACCTTCAGAAATATTCCAATGAATTTAAATTAAAACTTGCAAATAAATATTAACAGATTTTGAAATTGGCTCACACAAAGATAACTTGGTGCAAAAAAAAAGCAGCAATTAACTAGTAAATTTTCTACTGAGAAAAGATAATGTACGAGGAAAGAAAGAATATGAAAATATATAAAAATGATCCATTAAGAATTAAATATCTAATAAAGATATAAGAAAATATAATTGTCAATTGGCAAGAAAAGTTTATAGTAGAGAATAAAAGGTTCAAAAGTGTTTATAGTACAGAATAAAAGGCTCAAAAGTGTACAATCAATATCTTGAAATTCGAAGAAAAGCTACATAATTATTCCCAAAAAGAGAGATGACGCTATGAAATGTGTGGAAGGATTCTATAGAAAATTATAAACTAATAAAAGAATAAAAAAGCAGGATATCCGTTATAATTACTATATCTTCTGAAAGTCAAGTATTTAAATAAAGAGGTGAGATGTATAATTAAATCTATAAAAAAAAAAAAAAAAACCTCTAGAAAATGATGGAATTCTTATTTATATCTTACAAGAAGTAAACGAAGAAATAAAAAAAATTATTGGCAAAACTATATACCATATGTCTCAATGATAAAAATGTACTAGATGATTAAAAGAATGCAGGAGCAATATCGCCCTTAAATAATAATAATAGCTGAATGGCTTTATTGCTCAGGATTTCATGAGAAGTCAAACACTAGAAGTGTCAAAACTGGAATGGATTTTAGGACTTTACACTTCAGAATCCAACACTCTATCACTGTAATAAACTATTTATGAAGCAGCAATATTGATATTTAAGAAAAGTAATAAAAAAGATATTAAAAATTACAGACTAATCAGTCTTCTATATAAAATTTTTATTAAGATAATTACAACTCAATTAGTGAACTTTGAATTCTAACCGATCAAAAAAAAAAAAACCAAGGTAGATTTAAAAGGGTTTTAGCCTAGAGAATCACATTCAACTATTGAAAGAAGTTATAGAAAATACCAATATGTAAACTTTAAATTAATTATAACTCAATGTATATGACAAAGAGGGTAAATCATCTTTCCCCCAAGCTATGAATTAAAAGCACTCTAAATGTTGAACCAACGATCATGAATAGAACAAATCCACCTATTCTTGGAGCTCTGATGTTTATAAGCATACCTTTGTCAATAATGTTGGTAATTCCAGGTGAAATTAATTTATTCTATCTGGCTAATAAATGAACTGCCAACAATGTTGTCAAAGGTATGCTTATAAACTTCAAAGTTCCAAGAATAGGTTGACTCATTCTATTCTAGATCTTTTGTTCAACATATGTAGTGCTTTTAATTCATAGTCTAGGGGTGAGTGAGTTTAGGCCAATGATTATGAGCTGCCATTATATTTTGGATTTGTATATTGTGAAAGGTATTTAATTCTATATGCATTTCTATCATGATTAAAGTTTTGGATTATCAAGATATAGCCTGGAATATTATCATATTCTGAAGAAGATTGATCAAAATGTAACAGCAATGATTAGATTATATGTTGATACAAAAAAGATTGATAATGAAAATGCTATATGACAGAGTGCTTTCATATCACAAAAACGTTTTACAGAAGTTTTACAATAACTAATTTATGGATTGATAAGCTTGTTGTTTTTACAAATAATGTTCCAATTTTCAAAAAAAAAAACATTGTGAGAATTATCAAATAAAAGTTAAAAGTGTAGAACTAAAAATAAATGCTAAAAAGACTAAAGTAATGTTCAACACATTTTCTCAAAGAAAATAAAGATTGATAAAATCATAAATTGAAAGAAAATAACAATTACAAATATCTTGGCCACATTATTAGTACAGATGGGAACAAATAGAATTAAACTTGAGTAAAATGCTTTTGATAGAAAAGGAAATATACGAATGTGTTTTAAAAAAAAGGTTATTAATGTATGTGTTTTATCTTTTTACTTATTGATGTGGGGCTTGGATACTTAACAAAAAAAAACCAAAAAACAATACAAATACTTGTGAAAAAACAAATAAGTACCATTAACATCACTGAAAGAATTAAAGAAACTGAAATGGAGCTTAATTTAGCATATTTTTAAAAAAGATAACAATAGCTGAACAGTTGGAGTTTTTCATTGGATCCTAAGAGGTTGTATAAGACTTAGAAAAAGACCATATTTAAAATAGATAGATGAAATAGGAAAGTTTGCTGATGTGATGTGGAAAGCTAGAGATCAGAGAAACTGAATTAAACTTGAAGACCCCTTCATCCTGAAATAGATCGATAATAGTTGAAAATGATAATGATGGCATGATTTTAAATGGATACTGTTAAAATGATTTGTTGAATTAATTAGGGTAATCATCTGAAATCCGGGCAAGGCCACTTGGGGCATTGATGCTATACAAAATCAATCAAATGTAATGTTACTGGGCCGCCGCAACTTTTTTTTATATAACATGATTTTTTTTTTTTGATTAAACAAATTTTTATTTCATTTATAACATGATTTCTTTTTTATTAAACAAATTTTTATATTCATTTTCATTGTTTTTTTTTTAACCTGACATTTAATTTTGGTAATTTAATTTTGTGTTTATTTTTCTGAATTTTAAAACTTTGGACTGTTTCACGACGAAAAAATTTGTTTTAACCCCACCGAAAAATTATAATACAATTATTTGGGACTTGTTTCGACTTTGTTCTACCCCCCCCCCCCCCTTTTTTTTTGGTTGACTAAATTGTTTTTCTTCTTATTAAATCAAAAGTAACTTTTGTGTTTCTTGGGGGTAAAAAATTGTTTTCAAACCCCCACCCACACCCTTGGATCAATAATTGTAACAAAAAGTCAATAATTTTCTTTTTTTCCATTTTTTACCTTTATTTATATTTCGTTTGAATTAGCCTTTTTTTTTTTTTGGCTTCTACAATAAATTGCTTTTTTGGGAGGCTTTCATACTTTGTTATTATCAACAAAAATAGTCATTTATTTTAACCCCGCTGAAAAAAATAATCCAAATACTTATCAATTTCTAATGGAAAAAAAAAAGTACACCAACTTTGGACTTTTTTAACTTATTTATTATTTTATTGGTGTAATAAAAACAGTCTGGTATTTGGAAAGACCTTATGCGCCTGAAAAAAGGACACAGTCTCCTCCACTTTCTGTACCTCGGAAATTCTGAAAAGTTTAAAAATTGCACGTTTTTCTCAGACCTTTTATTGGTCTTGTATATTTCCCACGCTGAAACGTGACTTAGCACGTGAGCTTTGTTGAAGCATGTTCGGACATACCCTTTGCCAATTTTTTACAAATTAACATTTTTTTAGGGAAGTGTGGGGACCATATGACAATTATTAGTAATTAACAACATTATTTAAATATAAATGACATTATTGAGATTTGAAAAGTTGTACTGACTTGAAATTCAAAGACCCTCAAGCGATACGGTAATCAGCTATGAATAGAATAAATACGGTTATTTTGAAGCACAAAACAGGCCGTAATATTTTTTTGCAATGTCAAGTAAAGCGGCCTGCAATGGGTTAATACAATATAAATGTTGTATTAGCCGTAAGGCTGGCCGCAGAAATGGCATTTTTATGCGTTTTGACACATAAACAATGCCATCAGGCGGTTGTGCCCAGATTTCAGATGATTACCTTAATTAGTTTAACATTTGATACTTTATATTTATATATATAATTTTAAAATATATATATAAAATAAAAATATTTATGGGCATACTTCTTGTTAAAAAGGATACAATTACCAAAAAGTACTAAAACAATAAAATAAACGCTAAAAACCATTCCTCCATTAATTCCTCCTTGTGATTCTATTCCACTATACATCACTTCATTCCAATCTTCACCTGTTAAGATCTAAAACAATATAATGCTAATAATGAATAATCTTCATATTAATAATATATTATAGAATTACATAGTTATAAAATAATTTTAAATTTTTAAAGAAATAAACTTAGTAGCAATAAAAATTAAGTAACCGTTTCAAGGATTTAAAATGTATCTACAAACTTACCTGAAATACTGTGAGCAATGCTACGGGAAAGGTGTTAAAATTACTTGTTGGGGTGCCCTCTTTAAAATTAAACCTACACAAAAAAAAATAAGTAATTAAATTAAATCAATCTTAATAAGATCTAATATTTACTACAATAATAACAACAACAAAAAAAAATAGGTAGAAAATAAGATAGAACTGTATTTATAATTAAAAAAAACTGTAATTTAAAAATTTTGTCTATCTTCTAATGGATATTTGACAAAATGAATAATAATTCTCACCATCAGATATTGAATTTTAGAATGTCCTATGATCAGATTTTCATAATATGAAAGTGTCTCATTTATAAAGTAACACGTTGACTGATTAACAATTTCATGTTAAATTCACAATTGAAAATAAATAAATAAATGTGATACTAATGCATTTACTAAAATTAAGCCAGTTTTATAATTTCTAAAAGGTCTCCTAAGTTGAAGGAGAGCAGATGATAGTGATTTATCAAGCACTTCATCTGATCTCTATTAGTTTCTAAAGCTTATAGTAAGTTGGCACAGAGATCGTAAAAGCAAAAATATTAATTTATTTCTGTATAAATTTTATCTCAAGACCATGACACATATTTAATCATCATATATATTTGTCATTTGATTATATCTTGTTTAATTATTCCATACAATATTCAAGATCAGAAATGTTGAATTAAATACAAAAACTTTTTAGCTCTTGAGTTTGTTGTAAACAGCACAGAATAATTAAAAATATTGAAGCTTTCAGAAACAAAATTATTAAATGACAGCATCATAAGATGCCAAATTTGCAAAGTAAACTATCGACATAAGGTACATGTAGATATATTGAGTTTCATAGATTGATATATATATATTGTAACGAGCACAGACGTTCGTTACATTGTTGTTTTTTGTTATTTATTAAACATGAAAGTAAATTAAAAAGTTAGCATTTAAAAATTTTCTTTTAGAATTAAAAATTGAAATTAAATATCATCTTAAACTCTTATATATTAAATCGCACAGATAATGAAAAATTATTAAAATAAAACTTTATTAAAGAAAAAGTATTTTAAAACTAAATTTTAAAAAGATTTGGAAATAAAATTATATCTTTAAATTTATCTTTAAATATATCTTTGATTTGGAAAACAGGTTAATTAATCAGAAATGGAAATGATAAATTTAATTAGTCAAATGTAAACCAGCCTTGGGCATTTAAATGTAAAAACATAGGTCAAATAGGAAAACAATAGAAACTTTTAGCAAATGAAATAAATCCATTGGGAAATCGGACCTCAACGAAAAGGATCATCACATCGATGACGTAATGTTAAGTCAATCCTTCGAATACGTATAAAAGGAAAATTTGGAAATTATTAATTAGTGACTAGTTATTGATGATTATTACGATGTAACAGCTAGGTGTTAGTGCTGAGGGGATTGAAAAAGACGCACAGCTTCAATCCCTTCAGTTCTGCTAAGAAAGGAAGAAAAATGAACCATCATTTCTACATTGAGGACCAACTACACTAAAAAAAAATCTCCGGATGGATAAATAAATCGGCCAACAGGATACCAATTTTCAGACGACGTTGGAATTCACGTTCAAACGGCAAGGAATATATGAAGATGAACTATTTAAATAACCGTAAGAACTTTAAAATTTATGAACAGTAAATTAAAAACTTTCCAGATTTAAATGATTGCAATATTATTCTATCTGACTAACATTATTTATTAATTAGTTATAATTTTATTTAATGTATTTATTTTGTAAAATCATTTCCATTTATTTATTTTTTGTTCTTTAAGTTTTATTATGATTTTTGTTTTCCGTTAAATTAATTATAAAAATGTTAAACTTAAGTCGGGCATGAATGGCTGTATATATTTGTAAAGTTATATTAGGGGAGGGTAATCTTAGGTTATTTGTCGTTGTTAGATTGGGTCAATGGATTGGATATATTGATGTAGTTAGTAGATGTAATCGGAGATTCGCTACTGGCAGAATCGTTTATATATACGCCGCACACTTCCGTTTGCCTATGGAAGGAATTATAAGTCGGATACCGCAGTTCCTTTCTATGGAGTTTTTTGTTTTATTGCTCTTCTTTGCAGATAGATGTAATATTCCTATCTCATAAGAGGCAATTTCTTCTCTTAACCTTTTGTGCTGCCGTTGAATACATCGATATATCAGATGAATTGATGCCAGTTTGACTACGAATTTTAGCCTAAGGTTAAATAGGGATAGAATGTTTATTTGCAAAAGCAAATTTATCTGGTCTATTCATACTCGACCCTAAATAAAAATGCATTAAATTTAAGTTGTTTATAGACACTTGCATGGATTGTTTATTGGTTAACTATGTTTTGCGTTTCCATATTTAATCAAAATATATAGACATTCGATAAATAATGATACCTTACGGTGAGTATCTAAAATGTATTTATTCGGATGTCTTTTAAGTTATTGGTGACAATGCAAGTATCTTATGGTGAATACTATTGGGTTAAGTATAAATTTCCCTCCGCAATTGTCAGTAATCAATAATTTTGTATTTTGATCGTTTATGTTTACTTTGAAATGTTTTTGACCGTGAAATCTATGTAACCGATCTATATTCAACATTATAAACAAGCTTTCATAAATTTATCTGTGCGAATTTAATTAAAATGTAAAATTAGAATGTAATAGTAATTAAATGTAAATTAAAGTCAAAAATCAAAGTTAAAAAATAATGTTAAATGTTAAAATGTAAAACTAATACTAAAATAATTTTAAATCTTATATATATGTGCAGAAATAAATGTTTGTATGCTAATTACTGGCAGTGGCTTATTTTATTTATTTTTTAATGTTGAAATCTAATTAGATAAGATAGATGTTATTAAATCTCTGTTACTCCCTGAGCTAGTGACATGGGCTAATGACCGGAACCAAAATATTTAAAAAAAAAAAATTTTTTTTTTTTGACTTACGTATCTGCCTACTTTATAAATTTTTCTAGGTTCAAATGCCTAGATGGCGCCCTGTAGTGCAGTTTGCGTTAAGTCGTTTCTCCGGATCGTTACAATATATATATAGTGACACTTAAACTCCTCTAATTTTTTTTGGTTTTAAATATGATTAATCATTTATAAATGATTGGTAGTGATGATGATGATCTATTTTTCCTACTCCAGAACATATAAACTTGAGTAATCAATAGATGCCAAAATTCCTCACTAATAGAAAGATAGATATTTATTAAGCACTAGCAGGTTTATGTATTGATTATTCAAACTTACTCAAGATGGCAGAATTGGAGTAGACAAAAGAGATCTGCTACTTAAAAATAATTTATAGGCACAGATTATGCAATGTTTTGTTGTTATTATATCTACATATAATCCTACTCATTTATTAATTTTTGAATAAAATAAGAAGGCTTGAAATTTAAAGTCCGTGAAAGATTATCAACTATCACAGCTAATGTATTACTACTAATTTCAACAAACATAATGATTTTTTATGAAATTTCAAATATGACTGTTTGTTTTTTTTGATGTTATTTAAAAGCATAAATGCAATACAAAAATCACTATTTCAGATATTACGATATATGACATTTGTTATTTTTTTAAATTATTAAATATAATGCAATAAATTCGTACAACTATTAAAATTTGATTTTTCATAAAATAGTTTGATATTCTATAATTAAAACACTTCCTCTTTTCTTTTCAAAAACTTTATTTGTTGTATATATATCCACTTGTTATATATATATACAACAAATAAAGTTTTTGAAAAGACAAGAGGAAGTGTTTTATTTATAGAATTATATGGTTATATGTAATGTATTGTAACAAACGGGGTTCGAATACAAGCGTATGTAATATATTACTAATTGCGAGTGTTAATGTTGAGCGACTATATACGAAAAGATATATATGTAAATAGTCATTCGAACCCTGTTACAAATAGTGTGAATGTTAGGTGGGTATGCTTATATAAATATATTTGTATATGTGAGTATAAAATGTGTGTGTGTATTAATGGTGATGGTTCCAAGCAATTATATACGGAGCTGTATAAGTTGTAATTGATTATTCGTATATATTTTATCCGTTAAAATTTTTATTTAAGTCTGGTTAATAATATTGTCGGTAACACGTGTTTTCTTTTGCTAATTAATCTTTTGAACATATGAAGATAGAAATAGAAATAAATCAGTTGCTGTAGGCGGTTTAGTAATAACTGGCGTCAAGAAGTCCGAAAACGGGTCAGGTGGGTATTTTTGGAAAACAATAGAAGAACGGGACAGTGGCATAGGGATATTGGAAGAAAATTTTACAAAGCTAAAGAGTGAAAACAAAAGAACTTTTTTGTGGGCTCGAGAGGAGAAAAAAAAAAAAAAACGCGGCTTGGACTACAGAGTGTGTGGACGTATAAAATTTTCTTAAGAAGTTTATTAATATTTCTCACCCAAAATGTCGGGGTAATTCAATAGAGCTAGTTTCGTTAACCGATCCAGTGGACAGTTGTCGTGGAACCCATCTGAAGTGGACCTACGAATTTCGCTATACAAAAGAATTCTTGTTCATCAAGTGTAATGGCGATGAAAGATCTAGGAAATGTGACCCTTTCATAAAGTGAGTGAATCATCTACTCCACCTCCGGAATAAACTATTCGATATACCATATTGGAAACCCTTGCCATCCGTTATATCAACCAGACCGGTATTCGTGGAGAATTATAAATGCGGACTTGTCTTCGACCGTGTGAACGATCGACGGTACTTAAGGTAATTGACATTTACACTAAATATATGTGCAATGAATGCGTCTTGGTAAAGAAACTAGTGTTACCTCAATATTAATTCCTATAATAAATTTCTTTTAAATTAAATAAAATAACAACTTTAAATAAACAGCTCTGATGTATAATTGCACTATTTTGATGCATATATGAATTATATATATGTGTGTATCAGGGTAAATGAGCTGTGCGCTTGAATATTGATATATTTATATGCGTGGATAAATGAGATTTTATCGATATTAAGTATGGTAATAAATAGAGTAAATGGTATGATAACATTCGGGTTGGGTTATTAGATTTATAACGGATAAATTATCGGACAGAATAGATAGACACATAAGACTTAATTGGGTAGTGTTTAGCTTTGTTCTCTAGTTAGACTATAGTCCCCAAACCCTGAGATTGAGCTGGTAGGGATGCGCTACCATAAATAGAGGTATATTTATATACCTGAACCCTTATTTACGTTTTCGATGAGATAATTCTTATCCATGTGTAAGATTGGCGCATGAGATGGAATCAGACCATGCTCACAAATATCCTCACTCGAAGCTACGGGTAGAAGCATACAAATGGCGATATAAATTATAACGGGTATTATTATAATGGCGCCCAATGTGGGGCTGCGAATGTTAGAGAACGGGAATTTTAAAGGGCATCCTAACGTAACGTAAAAGAGCGTACAAACGAGAGTTGGAGATTTTTTTTAAAAAAAAAGGGAAAAATAAAAGCGATAGTTTGTTATAAATCAGAAAGAGTTTGAATACATATTGGTAATATAGTAGATGGGCATATTTGGCGGTGTGAATTTACGGATAGAAAAGTTCTTGAGTGGTCAAGGGAGAAATAGCGTTGAGGTATGTCCTGTGTATATATATAAAGTCATAGTTTATAAATCGAGGTTGAAGAATTTATCTAACATTGGGATATTATAAAACAATATCGCTCAATATGATAATAAGGAGGGGCAAAGGTCTATCAGGTGGGTCATGCAGTGGACCACTGGAAACCGGAGTGATGAACCTGGCACATTTAGCGTTAATAGTGATATATAAAAAGGAAAGAAAAGGGGCAATGGAATTGAAGATAAGAATATATGGAGGGAGAAAGGAGGAGACACCCGTAGAGCACCTCAAGAGCCTTGAAAGATACTATAAGTACTATGAGATAGCAGATGAACACCAAGTGATCATAGCATACCATCATCTAGAGAAACATGCAGAGACATGGTGGAATTCACTGAGTCAGCAACCTCGAACATTTCTGGAGTATAAAGAAGCATTAACCAATGTATTCTGGAATGAAGAAATACAAGAAAGGGTGAGGGCTCAAGTGGTAGAGCAGGAGTTTCAAGAAGGTAACGGAGAAGCATACATACATTTTTTTAGGCGGCAGGTGGCTACGTTGAGAACTCTAGATGCATGTAAACTATCAGAGGAGCAGATTGTAGCAACGGCATGCAGAAAGTTACCCAGTGAAATTAGATGGATGCTGGGAAAAAGAGGAGAAAGATCAGGGGGGACAATTTATAAAATGTTGAGCCAATTAGAAATAGACACAGAAAGGAGACAGATAGAGGATCATAAGCTTAGGTCCAAAGGGGACACAGATGCGGAAAAGCAGGGGACAAAAAGAATAGGCAATTTAATATGTTCTTGGGAAGACCGGGTTCCCGGATATGCACTTCAGACATGCCCCATCATCCCTATAAAGGTAGGTTCAATGAATGTGGAAGCCCTCATGGATTCAGGCAGTCAGGTATCGGTAGTATCAGAGATTATACCACCAAATTAGAAGGGAACAACCAGATATACCGATTCTCCCTCTAAAAACAGTTCACATAGCAATGGCAGACAACTGGAGAGCTAAAGTAGAGCCAAAGCAGATATGGATGGATCTAAAAATTAATAGAAAGAGCTATTCACATGTGTTCCTTATAATGAAAGGTTTAGTACATGAGGCCCTTTTGGGATCAGATTTTCTAAATAGATACAAATGTAACCTTGACTATGAGAGGGGTCAGGTCACCTGTGAGGGTGAAGTGGTATGTTTTCTGACAGAGGAGCCTCAATGGTCGATAGGGATGTTACATTTAGAGGAGGATGTCCCAGAAAAACTCAAAGATAAGATCGATGGAATGAAAGTAGAAGGGAAAGTTCAAGATAGTTCCTTACAACAAACGTTGACCAAGTATCACCATGTCTTTTCAGACAAGCCGGGGGTTATCCAAGGGTTTGAGCAGAGAATTAGGATGAGAGATGGCCAGACATTCAAAGCTAGATCATACCCATCCCGCATCAATACTGAAAGGCAGTAAAAGAGCAAATAGATCAGATGCTAGAGTGGGGAATTATATCAAAATGCTCATCAGCGTATTGCAACCCGATGGTGGTAGTTAAAAAAAAAAATGGATCCGTTAGATTACGTCTTGACGCTCGACAGTTAAATAAAGTGAATGTACCAGACTGCAATGTACCACCTCCCATGCAAGAATTACTAAGGAAGTTCCAAGGAAAGAGGGTATTTTCGACCTTCGATTTGACTGCCAGTTATTGGCAAATTAAGTTACATCCGGAAGATTGCCAATACACATCGTTCAGATATGAGGGCCACTCATCAATTTAACAGGATGCCTTTTGGTCTAATAAACAGTGGGGCCGGTTTACTCAGGTGCTTGGACCAGGTGCTATCCTCCGAGATAAAGGACATGGTCACAATTTACATGGATGACGTGTTGATAGCCTCAACTGATATCAAGGAACACATACGGGAAGTAGGACTATTTCTAGAGGAATGCGAAAAAAAGGGCATAAAAATAAATATTAAGAAGAGCACACTGTGTCAGAAAGAGGTGGCCTTTCTTGGGCACATGGTGGGAGCCCAGGGACTCAAACCGCACCCGGACAAGATCCCAGCTATTCGTGACTTTCCAACACCTAGATCCAAGAAACAGATCCGATCATTTCTGGGTCTGTGTACATTCTACAACCGCTTTCAAGAACGGTTTGCAGAACGGATGGAGCCATTGGTGAAGTTATTAAAAAAGGGTAGTGAGTGGAGGTGGACGGAAGAACAGAACCAAGCCTTCCAAAGAGTGAAGACGGGTTTCTTGGAACATGTTATGCTGGCCTTTCCTGACTTTTCAAAGCCGTTCATAGTTCAGACAGATAGCAGTGGATATGGTCTCGGGGTGACCTTGGCTCAAGAGCAAGAAGATGGAAGAATGGGTATACTATATTTTCTGAGCAGGCTACTCAAAGGTCCTGAGGTACATTATACAACCACTGAGAAACATTGGCCATTGTTTGGGCCTTTCAGAAGTTTCGAACACTGTTACTGGGCTCGGAGGTCATCGTGGTTACTGACCACAAGAGTCTGGAATTTATCAACCACAGCTACCTCACCAATAGCAGATTAGTACGGTGGAGCCTGTACCTCCAAGAATACAACTATACGGTGAGGTATTGTAAAGGGTCTGACAATGTAGTAGCTGATATTCTGACTCGCAATCCAGTGGACAATCAATCACATCATCTGAGTACTGAGAATTTGTATATAGCAAGCATAGGGTTAAGAACAGATGAAGGTCTTGGAAGCGATTTGAGGTGCCTGGAGTACTTTCAGAGAGAAGACCAACAACTCCAGCCAGTCATTGACCAATTGGAAGGTAAAGAAGCCAAACTGATTGGGGGTTGGGTCGAGCGGACTATTCAAAATTTTAGATTGGAGCAAGGTGTGCTACAATACAGAGTTAAGGAAAATCCAGCAGAATGGAGATCAGTCATCCCGCGGCATATGAAGACTGCCGTGGTGGCAAACATGGGATAATGAAGACTGAGGGATGGATCAGAAGGTGGTTTTACTGGCCAGGCATGCGTGGCAAAGTTGCAGCGGTCATTGGGCAGTGCGAAATTTGCCAGAGGGTTAAGCCCGCAAATAAGAAATATGCAGCTCCAATGTTGTCCATGATTCCCAGAGAACCTAAGAAAATTGTTGCCGTGGATTATTATGGCCCACTACCGGCCTTTAATAAAAAAAAATACCTCCTGGTCGTTTATGATTTATTCTCTAAACTGGTGTCTGCATATCCCATCACACAAGCCAACACGCGGAACACGATACGTGTCCTGGAAAAGGAGCATATTCCATCAGTGGGAAACCTCGAACTATCATATCAGATCATGAAACCCCATTCGTTTCTAGGGAGTGGATGAAATGGACAGAACGGTTGAAGATCGGTCATGTGTTAACCTCGATCCGTAACCCTCAGTCCAATGCGGGAATTGGGTAGGTTGTTCCGTACTTATGTCCAAACCGACCATAGAAGGTGGGTCAAACACCTTCCGGACATTTTAAACTATATGAATTGGGCTGTGAACGAATCTACTGGCTTCACACCAATACATTTGCATTTTGGTAAGCACGCACCTAGGTTGTTCCAGACTGATTTTCCAGGAGAAGAAACTCCCATTGATCTAGAAAAGGATAGGCAGCAGGCCTACCAGTCGATGGTTCACAGGAGCAGACAACGAAAGGAGAGTTTCAAGAGTTCCTCGCACTCCTTTAAGGTGGGGGACCAGGTAATGGTGAGGACGCCCCATGTAAGCGAACCTGTAAAGTTTATTTGCAAAAAATTTTGCAATCTAAATGAGGGCCCATTTACGATAGTAAAAGGTCTGGGAAAACATGCATTTTGGGTGGATACTGGGCAGGAAGTAAAGGGATCATACAACGCCCGGTCACTCAAACCCTTCGCAAACCTAGAGAGGGATAAAGGATAGGAAGAGTCGTTTAAGAAGCCGTTCAAATACACAGAAGGTATTTGAAGGCTATCGCACCAGGGGGGTATGTAACAAACGGGGTTCGAATACAAGCGTATGTAATATATTACTAATTGCGAGTGTTAATGTTGAGCGACTATATACAAAAAGATATATATGTAAATAGTCATTCGAACCCTGTTACAAATAGTGTGAATGTTAGGTGGGAATGCTTATATAAATATATTTGTATATGTGAGTATAAAATGTGTGTGTGTATTAACGGTGATGGTTCCAAGCAATTATATACGGAGCTGTATAAGTTGTAATTGATTATTCGTATATATTTTATCCGTTAAAATTTTTCTTTAAGTCTGGTTAATAATATTGTCAGTAACACGTGTTTTCTTTTGCTAATTAATCTTTTGAACATATGAAGATAGAAATAGAAATAAATCAGTTGCTGTAGGCGGTTTAGTAATAACTGGCGTCAAGAAGTCCGAAAACGGGTCAGGTGGGTATTTTTGGAAAACAATAGAAGAACGGGACAGTGGCGTAGGGATATTGGAAGAAAATTTTACAAAGTTAAAGAGTAAAAACAAAAGAACTTTTTTGTGGGCTCGAGAGAAGAAAAAAAAAAAAACGCGGCTTGGACTACGGAGTGTGTGGACGTATAAAATTTTCTTAAGAAGTTTATTAATATTTCTCACCCAAAATGTCGGGGTAATTCAATAGCGCTAGTTTCATTAACCGATCCAGTGGACAGTTGTCGTGGAACCCATCTGAAGTGGACCTACGAATTTCGCTATACAAAAGAATTCTTGTTCATCAAGTGTAATGGCGACGAAAGATCTAGGAAATGGGACCCTTTCATAAAGTGAGTGAATCATCTACTCCACCTCCGGAATAAACTATTCGATATACCATATTGGAAACCCTTGCCATCCGTTATATCAACCAGACCAGTATTTGTGGAGAATTATAAATGCGGACTTGTCTTCGACCGTGTGAACGATCGACGGTACTTAAGGTAATTGACGCTTACACTAAATATATGTGCAATGAGTGCGTCTTGGTAAAGAAACTAGTGTTACCTCAATATTAATTCCTATAATAAATCTCTTTTAAATTAAATAAAATAACAAATTTAAATAAACAGCTCTGATATATAATTGCACTATTTTGATGCGTATATGAAATATATATATGTGTGTATCAGGGTATATGGGCTGTGCGCTTGAATATTGATATATTTATATGCGTGGATAAATGAGATTTTATCGGTATTAAGTATGGTAATAAATAGAGTAAATGGTATGATAACATTCGGGTTGGGTTATTAGATTTATAACGGATAAATTATCGGACAGAATAGATAGACACATAAGACTTAGTTGGGTAGTGTTTAGCTTTGTTCTCTAGTTAGACTATAGTCCCCAAACCCTGAGATTGAGCTGGTAGAGATGCGCTACCATAAATAGAGGTATATATATACCCGAACCCTTATTTACGTTTTCGATGAGATAATTCTTATCCATGTGTAAGATTGGTGCGTGAGATGGAATCAGACCATGCTCACAAATATCCTCACTCGAAGCTACGGGTAGAAGCGTACAAATGGCGATATAAATTATAACGGGTACTATTATAGTATATTTTTAAAAGAAAAAAGGATTGAGTGGTGGTTAGAAACAGAAGTAAATGGATTTATTTTGATATTCTGTAAAAATAAATTACTTACTCTCCACCAAACAGTTGCATTCCCAATAATGCAAAAATGAGGATGAACAAAAAGAGCAAAAACAACAGACTGACAATGGATCGCATACTGCTGAGGAGGGAGATGACCAAATTTCGCAATGATGACCAATATCTACATATTGAAAAAAAAAAGAAAGTAGATTTTAAAAAACTTATATAATTATTCTATATTTTTACAATAATGACATATCCTAGTTAAAAAAAAAACAAATCCTAGTAATTCTACATATAAAAAATCAATATTAAAAAAAATGACTACAAAATTTAACAGATTATGCTTGAACTATGAACCAGAAATCATAATAACAGACTTAATGTAAAACAAGAAAGTAAAACCCATACATTATAGAACTATTTATAATTGGCATATTGAAAAAATTATGAAAATGAAAGTTTTGTTTTCCCCTTTTCAAATTTGTTTTCTAAGATGCTATACATACAGATAAGTTTTTAGTGCAAAAGTTTTTTCAGTATATACTTATCAATGTTAAAGTATATAGTTTTAAAAAGTTTATAATTTCCAAAAATCGATAATGTCTGGTGTCTATATTATAAATTAAAAACTGGACATTAAATAAATTATTTCCATTGGAATTCTTGTGAACATCTGCATAGAATGTAATTCAGTAAAATAATATATTTTCAAACACCATAAGTATAAATTTGAAAACAATTTCAGGGTTTATTTAAAAACTTATTTTAATAATTAAATATATATATATAATGGAGATGTAAAACTATGC
This sequence comes from Epiperipatus broadwayi, assembly GCA_028023455.1. Classification (NCBI taxonomy): domain Eukaryota; kingdom Metazoa; phylum Onychophora; class Udeonychophora; order Euonychophora; family Peripatidae; genus Epiperipatus; species Epiperipatus broadwayi. The sequence continues at coordinate 1,262,168 of JAQFVV010006259.1, read as the reverse complement.
TATATTTTATTCCATATACCCCTCATGTTCAAAGGAAATAGCATATAATAGATCACCTTTTGTTGATAAACAATGATTAAAATAGAATATGTATTGTTCAGTGAACTGCAAATGTAAATTAATTTACAAAACACACACATTTATATATAACACTGACTTTTTTACTGTGTATATATAAATCAAAATTATAGCATAAACAAAATTAAAATAATAATAATAATAATAACATAATTATTAATAATAAATGAAAGGAATATTTATTTTATATTATAGGGTGTGTCATTCATTTATGCACTTATTGAAACAATAAGAATAAGAAAAAAAAACTAATGCCCTACTACTATTTATCTTAGACATAAAGTAAATAGCAAAATACACTCTGGGAAATAATTTTTATTTTCCAGTAACTTTTTTCTCTTATAGAATAGTAGATTCATCTATTTTTTAAGAAATTGCTATCTCCCCAATTATGTTAGATATTTAATAAATATTCTGAAATCTTGTAAAACTTTTACTTTTAGAAATATTTTATTAAGCAAAATACTAAAAAAATTCTGACAGGAAAACAAAGGTAGATTAAAATATTTGTACTTTCAACACAAACTGACGATATTTTATGTACAGTAATTTGTACCTGTGCTTGGCTCAGAGAAGGAAAAATGGTTACTAAATATAAAAATTTTAATGTTTTTTTTTTTTTGACTATAATTTTTATATTTTTGTTTGTCTGTTTACCCTTTACATAATGGCATAAGATTCTTTTACAATTTTAATTAAAGTTTCATAAGCATTTGAATGCTATCTATTAATATATATATTGTAACATTTTTCTCCGTCTGGCTAGGTCTCTATATGCAATAAACTGTGTGAGTTGATCAAGTTATGAAAAAGAAGAATGTTTCACTCTTATTTCTAAAAACATAACTATATTTCCTGATCAATTCTACCTAGAAATTGTTACGATTACGATTGCCAACCGAATCAGCTTTTAATTTATAAATGAGGGCGCCGGAGTCGTTAGACTCACTGATTCTGTGTCAAACATATCGCAACCTAACAGAAAATGAAGTAAATAATCGGGTTTTTGCTTTCTCAAAACTTAGTTATTTTAAGAAAAAAAAAATTCTTCTTGCACTTAAATAAAAAAAATAAGGATATTGGTAAGGTAAATTATACACTCCAATCCTAATAATTAACATTAATAAACTTAATAATTATCATTAATAATGCACAATGAAAAGTTGATATTAGAAATACATATTTTATTCTAACAAATTAAAATATTTAAAAATAAATTAGTAATAAGTTGGAAAGAATGCACACACGTTAATCCAGACATGAATCCATTAATTAAAAAAAACAGTTAAACAATTACAGTTCACTTCGAATTTCTTCTAGAAAGTTCTTTAAAATGAAAGTCTCCTGAATGATAAAATGAATTTCTCTATCAGGTTTATATTATAAATTTAATTTTAGTCACAGCTTACCGGTAAGTTTAGCGAGAGTTTAAGAAGATTGTTGATTACTATGCATAGTTTTTCATGGGGTAGAATAAGCTCGTGGCCATTGGTTTTAACTTGTTCTTGATCCTGGTTCTAAAGGCTAGTCACAAAATTTTTCTGGGGTCGACATCTTCATGAACTATGTCAAAAGCTTCGGTCTACTCCAGCATGACGAATTATTTCAGCATAGAGTGTTCCTGGATCTTTCATGATCCAGGACCAGCCAAAAGAAAAAACAGACAAGACCCTGATCACACTGGTATTTTTCCTTTTATATTAAGGTCCAGTTTTCAGACTTCTGTGTATATTTACTTTTGTCCTTTTATCAATATTCAAGATAATAATCTTGTACATTCTTTTTTAAATTTAAGTTACAAACTCTTTTTTTTAAAACATAATTCCGCCATCTTCAATCAGACTTAGAAAGATTTTACTAATTGAAATCTGCATGTGGAATTCTTTCTTTTCTTTAGTTTATCTGGATTAGTAATCTGTGTGTCTTTTATTCTTTCCAATTTTAACTTTTATTTTCAATCACATAAAAAAAAATATGAATAAAAAATATAACTTTTATTGTACGTTTTAAAAAAAATTATATAAATTAAAAAAAAATTTAATTGCATCTTTTTAATAAGATCGCTAACTATACTCTTTCCTTTAGCTTTTACCCAAATGCCAATATATTTGTACCATATGTAAATAAACGGTACGGTAGTCATGGAGGGACTGTAGTGCCGCCATCAGATGGCGCTGCGACACCATCAACAACCGGCCCGAAGCCTACAAGTGATAAATTTATATACAAAAGTGGCTCAAAAGTGACAAATAAAAATGCCTGAGGCAATGTATATTCAAGAAATACATCGAAAGTACAAATTATATAAAAAAAAACAAGAAAATGCTATAAAATTCAAGTTAAAAAAAAAAAATTCCATGAAAATACGAGAAAGACCTCACCTCCCCCTAAAATCAAAGAAACATGGTGGACAAAGAGCAGGAAATCTAAAAACATCAAATTATTTACCTTTCAACATAAATACGCATCTACGATCATATTGGAAAGCAATTAATTGTTCTCTGGCTTTCAAATTATTGCATATCTAAATTGAGCAATATTTAAATAATTAAAAAGCAATACAAAAAAAAAATAATTACCAACGTTAAATCCACCCCTATCCCCAAAGTAGCTGAAATTGGCAAACTAAGTAGCTTTCAATATTTGCAAATGATCAGATTTAAAAGCAATGGTTATATAAACTAAAGAGAATATTACATGAGAGAATCTATTTCTCAAATTCATTATTGATTGGTTTGAAATTATGGCACATCATCAAAAATAAGTCAAACGTAAAACATACCCCCTCCCCCAATGAAGAATTTCTATCCAAAAACAACTGAAATGGACAAATTAAACCAAACAAATACTTCTAAAATACAAATTTAAAAAAAAACAACCCCAAAAAACACTATGCTCAAGAATTCGATCAAAAATAATTAATATGGAAATACAGAATTTGGTGTTTTACTAAGGGATAACCCGCCCCCTCCCACATGAAGTTATAGCAAGTTATTCGTTATTCATTAATTAATAATTATATTAAGTTTAAAATAGAGTTTAAAAATAATCATTGATTACAGTTACAGGAAAAAATATTATATTTATTGGCAAGAACGTTACAAGATTTTATTTTAACAAGAATTTAAATAAATAAGAATATTAAAATAGAGTTTTAAAAATATATTTGTAGAAACAAATTAAAAAAAAACAACCCCAAAAAACACTATGCTCAAGAATTCAATCAAAAATAATTAAAATGCAAATACAGAATTTGGTGTTTTACTAAGAGATACCCCCCACATGAAGTTATAGCAAGTTATTCGTTATTAATTAATTAATAATTATATCAAGTTTAAAATAGAGTTTAAAATAATCATTGATTACAGTTACAGGAAAAAATATTATATTTATTGGCAAGAACGTTACAAGATTTTATTTTAACAAGAATTTAAATAAATAAGAATATTAAAATAGAGTTTTAAAAATATATTTGTAGAAATTTTACCAACTTTTTGTTTGAAGTTCCTTAAAATTATAAAATTTACCTTTCTATTCTTAAATTTCTTAAGTTAGCACTTTTATCAAAGGTGATTGATCTCCATGTGAATAATAGCAGATTAAAAAAATACTTTAACAGAAGACCTTGGCAAAACGCTAGCAAAGTTATTTAAAGAAGTTGCTGATTGAAATATAGCATATATAATATGCCAATGCAGTTTCAAATAACAAATGATTCTTCAGCATTTTGACAAAGAGAAAATATTTTCTTTAAAATTTACTTTAGTACCATATTCTGTGCCCACTGGTAATTATATATAAGATGCATATTTCATTACGTTTTATTTAAACAAAGTTGCAAATTGAAATGTGATGAATAGCTCTTTCTTACATTAAAAAATATAGGTGCAAACAATATCCTTCCACAAAATATAACACCACCAATGCAATTCAAAATACAAAATGATTTTTTTAATTAAAATTATCAAATAATAAATGATTCTTCAGCATTTTGAAAAGAGAAATGATTTTCTTTAAAATATACTTTTAAAATATATTTTTTTAATGTAAGAAAGAGCTTTCTATTTGCAACTTTGTTTAAATAAAATGTAATGAAATATGAAACTTATATATAATTACCAGTGGGCACAGAATATGGTACTAAAGTAAATTTTAAAGAAAATATTTTCTCTTTGTCAAAATGCTGAAGAATCATTTGTTATTTGAAACTGCATTGGGATATTACATTTGCTATATTTCAATCAGCAACTTCTTTAAATAACTTTGCTAGTGTTTTGTCGATGTCTTCTGTTAAAGTATTTTTTTAATCTGCTATTATTCAAATGGAGATCAATCACCTTTGATAAAAGTGCTAACTTAAGAAATTTAAGAATAGAACGGTAAATTTTATAATTTTAATTAAAGAAGAGTTGTAAATAAGGACATCGATCAACTCATCATTGTGTAAATGGCGGTGAATTGAACTTCGAACAAAAAGTTGATAAAATTTCTACAAATATATTTTTAAAACTCTATTTTAATATTCTTATTTATTTAAATTCTTGTTAAAATAAAATCTTTTAACGTTCTTGCCGATAAATATAATATTTTTTCCTGTAACTGTAATCAATGATTATTTTAAGCTCTATTTTAAATTTGATATAATTATTAATTAATAAATAATGAATAACTTGCTATAACTTCATGCGAGAGGGGGGGGTATCTCTTAGTAGAACAACAAATTCTGTATTTGCATTTTAATTATTTTTAATAGTTATTTGATTTAATTTGTCCATTTCAGTTGTTTTTGGATAGAAATTCTTCATTGGGGGAGGGGTATGTTTTACGTTTGACTTATTTTTGATGATGTGCAATAATTTCAAACCAGTCAATAATAAATTTGAAAAATAGATTCTCTCATGTAATATTCTCTTTAGTTTATATAACCAGTGCTTTTAAATCTGATCGTTTGCAAATATTGAAAGCTACTTAGTTTGCCAATTTCAGCTACTTTGGGGGTAGGGGTGGAATTATTTTTTTTGTATTGCTTTTTAATTATTTAAATATTATTGCTCAATTTAGATATGCAATAATTTGAAAGCCAGAGAACAATTAATTGCTTTCCAATATGATCGTAGATGCGTATTTATGTTGAAAGGTAAATAATTTGATGTTTTTGGATTTCCCGCTCTTTGTCCGCCATGTTTCTTTGATTTTAGGCGGAGGGGGTAGGTCTTTCTCGTATTTTCATCGATTTATTTTTTTTAAAATTTGAATTTTATAGCATTTTCTTGGGTTTTTTTTTTTATAATTTGTTCTTTCGATGTATTTCTTGGATATATATTGCCTCGAGCATTTTTATTTGTCAATACATAAACATTATAGAAGATAATTTGGTCAATTTTAATTTTGCAGTTGTTTAGATTCTTAAATAATGAAAAAAAAAAAAGTTTCGTACAAGACAGTACTTTCGTCTTAAATATACCGTGACAGGATGTTAAGTTTTCAATTTTTAATATTATACAATATTCTTAAACTACTTCTATAGCATTTTAATAAGAATATATCTTGAATTAATAAACTTAATTTCATGCATTTAGTCTTATAGCTAAAGGCGCCGCTCTATGGCGCCATTTTCACGCTAAAACACATAAAAATGCCGTTTCCGCGACCGACACATTCGAACCCGCATTTTCTATAATACAACTTTTTTGTTGTGCTACAGATTGCAGGCCGCTATGTCGCATCGCAGTACAGCATGTATGTCGCATCGCAGCAAATACATTTTCTGAATTCGCACAGTTTATAAAATGGTTATGGCTTAGTGAGAGGATGTGTTTTTTGAATTGGATGAAAATGTTGTTTTCATTGGATTTTTTTTTATTTTAAAGTATTGAAAGGTTCAGATTTTGTAAAGTAATAATTATCAGACTTTTTACACCGTACTGTATTGAAGTTTTAATTGGGAAAATGTTGACAAGATATATGTGTAAAGTGAGTTGGAATTAGGTAACGTGTCAAGTAAAGTACTGTTTGTAACATTCCACGAGACAAACAAGATTCTACCGTGTGTATATTTTTGAAGTAAAAAAGAGCGGTAACACAAAAATATCCAGTAAGAAAAGTACAATTCTGCACATTTTTTTTGTAAATTTCATAAAAAGCATATATTATAAACAGGATTAATAAGTAAAAAAGACATTTTTGTTGTTGTTTAAAAAAGTTTTACTTTCTTTATTTTCTCTGACTACGGTTATACTTTGTTGAATATAGTTTACGTTTATTGTTAGCATTTATTTTATAGATGTTACTAAAAAAAATATTTACAAAAATACGATTTTGATATTTTTTATTTTAGCATTACAAAGAACAGAACACTAAACCTAAACCTAACCCTAAAAGTAACCCTAAATCTAACCCTAAACCTAACTGTAACAACTTTTACTTTTTGTTGTCATTCTATATAGAGTAAAAATAGCGGTAAAGCCGTAACCCCAGTAAAAAAATATACGATAGAAAATTGATTTTTCTAATAAAGCAAAATAAAAAACACGAATCAAATTGTAATTTGTTTATTTTATTTTACATTTATTATTATCATTTAATTTGTATACGTTAATAAAAAATAATATTTAAAAAAAAAAAGATTTTGTTTTGTTTTTATTTTCACATTACAAAAAAACACATCAAAATGATTGAAATGAACGGCCCGTGAATGTTCATATTTTATAGTTTTAGTGTGAAAACGACGCCATCGAACGGCGTCTTTATCTATAAGACAAGCACCTATGTTAGTAAGGAGTTATTAAATATCAGTAGATTAGAATCCTATGTCAAATAATTATTTAGAAAAAAAAGTAAGAGACAAATTTTTACAACTGTTTTGTTATTATTATGTATGCTACTATATTGCATATTAGCTGATGTTGACAGTATTTTCAGACAGGAAAAATAAATTTAACACAATAGTAAATAAGATTAATAGAGTTTGAAAATAAAATAAATGCATCTAATAAAAGCAATAAAAATAGACTAAAAGAGATAATTTGTGATGATTAATGAATAGAAAGTTACAGATCTCCTATTAAATATAGTGGAGTGAAAAAAGCCAAATTTTATTTCAAGCCCCTCTTGCATTTAAAAAAAAAAAGCATATATTAAGCTCATCTTTTTCTGATAAACAATGATAAGAATAGAATACATATTGTTTATTCTTATTCAAGTGCAAGTCTATAGTACTTTTTAAAGTACACGTATATATATACACATCTGGGTCTCGTTTTACACCATAGATAGGTTCCTCAGAAAACACGTGCAAACGAAATCGCGCAAAAATAGACGTAACTTACATTGAAAAGGGGGGATGCAGTCTGTGATTTTTCAAAATTCGCGTAAAAGCAAAACACCAACGTAAAATTACTTTAAAATTTGCGCAAAAAAAAAAAAAAAAATAAGGAAATAAAATATGACTAATAAAAAATTTCAAATTTGAAAAAAATTGATACAAGACAAACTTTTTTTAACTATAGTATTTAATTTTTTTCAAAATATATTTTTATGCATGATTTACAGTACAGTAATTTACATTTTTTTATACACGTTTTAATTATTAACACTATTTGCCGATAAACAGGTTCGTTTGCAAACTGGTAAAGATTCTTCACAAGAAGAACTATAACTAGTGCCAACTTCACTCTCATGTTGTTGTTTTAATGGTTTTCTAGTGACAACGTAATTAGTTATTAATCTTTGAGACGATGATTTTATTAATTGTTTATGAAGCTCGCGATATCCAGACATACAACCATTTAGCTCTCGTTGGAATTTAAGAGCACATTCGTGATTAGTGTCATTAGTAAGAAAATAATTTGCCAACTGATTAGAAAGTTGAAGACCTTCTCGAATCATTTTGGAAGTGAAAGGAACAGGTTCCACTTCTGTTTCATTATCTTTTTCTACATTTTCTTCTGTATCTAAACTTTTATTTTTGTCTTTAATTTTTTAATTTTCAATTCCGTTTAAAAATTAAATTTCATTTCACTGCTATTACTCACCTTTTAAAAATAAACTTGCGGACACTAAATGATTAATAATTGATTAAACGTTCTTTTTTAAAAAGCAAAAACAGAATGTGATTTAAAATGCAAAATTAACACGCACAATGTTTGAACAAATTTACATTATAATCTTGTAAAATTTAATGTATGCATACATAAAATGTGGAAATCATGATTTTAATTTCATTATTGCATAAAATCTTACTATTATAAAGCACTGAAAATATTGAAATTACTAAGATGAAAGTTGAATTCCAATAATGTGCTATTACTTTCAATATAACGTAAGTGCGCGAAAGTTCGACTTCCGGTGAAACATGAATCGTGTAACTTCAAAATCGTGTTAAATAAGTCGGCGTAAAAAGAGACCCAGGTGTATATATATAACACAGAAGTTTTTTATATGTAAATTATGTTCATAAATAATCTCCAACATATTTGAATGAAAATGTTCTATGTTGTGATTATCAACCTAAATGTTACATATTTAAACAGTAATAAAAGTTATTTGTATGCTGTTGTAATTAGTAATGCATATTATATATATATATATAAATCAAAATTATAGTATAAACAAAATTTAAAAAATAATAATACTATAATTATTAATAATAAATGAAGGGGATATTTATTTTATTTTACAGAGTCTGTGTTCATTCATGCACATATTGAAACAATAAAAAGAAAAAAAAAACTAATTCCTAAAGTATTTTTATCTTTAAAATAAAGTACATGGCAAAATATGCTCTGGGCAATAATCTATTTTTTTTCAGTAACTTTTTCTCTTATTGAACTAGACTTGACTCTTTTTCAAAAAATTACTTTCTCCCCAATTATATTAATGTTTAATGAATATTCTGAAAACTTATAAAACTTTTTAAAAATATTTAAACAAATTATTGTACATCTAATTCAGAAAACAAAGGAAGATTAAAATATATGTGCTCTCAACATAAACTGAAGGTATATTATTAATATATGTAATTTGTACACATTTCTCTCAGAGAAGAAAAAATGGCTGCTGACTATTAAAATTTGCAAATTTTAGTGGAGTTTTTTTTTGTTATTGATTTATTTACATTTTTGTTTGTTTGTTTACATTTTATTTTAGATAATATATAATTGAAATTTTGTAGTTAGATTCAGCAGTTTGTGGTCCACTGTATTTAGAAAGTAGTTAACTAATGATGAAAATGTTGATTAAAAAAAAAAGTTCAATGGTTAATATTTTCATAAGGCTAATAAATTAGTTTTAATAATGCTAGTAAATTATTCTGTGGTTATCAAAGTTAAGATTACAAAAAGACTTATTAACTGTATTGTATGAAATGTTCCTTTAAACAAAGCAAAGATCTAGACAATTAGAAAATATACTTAAAGGAGAATAATGCACATGCGCTTTGTAGATTTAACTATATAAATGAATACTCTGACTTTCCAAACACAAGATAAAGTCTTTGTGAAAACAAACGTTTATGTATGGGCAAATCTTAAGTATTTAGAAATGAGAGAGTGAAGATGCTAATCGATCACTTTAAATTACTTTTTACTATGCCTGAATGAATGACACTTGCGAAATTTCTAGAATTTACGATACGTCATCTTATTAAATTAAACATATGTAAATAAGACATTTATTTTATATAGCACTATGTTTTTATAAACTGTAATATTAATAAGCCAATAAGCTAATGCATAGTAAAAAGTAATTTAAAGTGATTGATTAACATCTTCACACTCTCATTTCCAAATACTTAAGATTTTCCCATACATAAACGTTTGGGTCGAAAAGATAGATGGATTCATTCTATCTTTTCACAAAGACTTTATCTTGTGTTTGGAAAGTGAGAGTATTCATTTATATAGTTAAATCTGCAAAGCGCATGTTCATTAGCTTATTAATATTACAGTTTATAAAAAACATAGAGCTATATAAAATAAATGTCTTTTTAAAGGAGAACAGTAAAAATATGTTAGAAGAATAAACTTAAAAAATACAAAAGTAATGAAAAAAATATGCAGAGATTATTTATTAAAGAAATTAGGAGGAACAGAAATTAGATTGGACGTACTCTTAAAAACAGAAGAATTATGAAAAAAAGATGAGTAGAAAAAAAGTTGACAGATGACATAAAGAAAGGAGATAAATGAACTTGTAAAAGAACAAGTAATAGAGTCTTGAAGATGATGAAATATAAATTTAAGAAGATGATTGATATGTGATATAATACTACATGTATTGTTGAATTTATATTACCTGGTCACTTTAAATATCCTCAAGAGCCTTAGAGCTCTCAAGACTGAAATACCAAATGATTCTTGTTTATAATTAGACCAGATTACTTCAAAAATACTACCGATGATTACCTATTTAAAAAGAAAAAAAAAAAAAAATCTTCAAATAAACACATAGATACATATTTAAAATGAATATATGCATACAATAAATGTCACTATAATATATAATTGCTAATTTAATGCCAGACTTTTATAACTATACAAGTAATTTAGTTTAGTTTTAAACTATAGAGTGTTGAAACTTTTTCATAGGCTTGAATAATATAAATGAAATAAAAATGACATTTGGATGAATATGCAGTTTATGCAAAATCTAAAAACTAGACTGGAATTTGCTTAATTCTATTAAGAGGACTTTTCGTGATTCATACCAGAATATAAAGCTCTAAAATAAACATATGCATCTGTGAATTACAATTAAAATGATATATACAATAACTAAAACGTACAGTGAAGATATAATGTATATTATTGCCAAATTCTTTGATAAGCCAATAGGTGGCGTTTAAAACAAATTTGTAATCAGAGAAATTGCTTGGAGGGATGGGGAAAAAAATTGATAAATGAAGCAAAGAAAAGAAAGAGACTGATAAAGAAATTAATGTTTTCATATAATAAATATGATATAGCAAGATTTGTATGGAAGAGAATGGCAGTAGCGGGGTTAACCTATGGTAATAATGATGTGTTATATCTTAGCAAAGGGGTGTCAGATTGCTTAGAAAAAGTACAAAGAGAAATAGGAAGACATGCATTAGATGTACGTGTGTGAATGGCAAAGGAGGCAATTTAAGAAAAAATTGAATGGTCAAGTTTTTATGCAAGAGATGCAAAAAGTAAAATGAAAATGTTTGGTAGATTGCAATTTATGAATAGTAAGAGATTAGCCAAAAATAGTATTTAATTGGGTTATAAATGAAGGCAGACAACAAGATGGTATGCAGAAGATTTGGATAAAGACTTTATGTCAGTATACTTAAACAAAAGGTGGGATGATTGTGTCAGGAAGGTCGTTGAATGTTATAGTGGCAAAGATTAGGATAGAAGAAATGATGTATTAATAAAAAACAGGAAAGTGGAAAGATGGAGAACTTGCAAGGAGAGGAAAAAGAGCTGAAATATATATAGAAGTAAACAGAATATTGGATGCGAGATAATTTATGATAATAGCAAAGAAAATAGTTTATTATTTAAGGCTCAAACAGAATCGCTAGCAACAAGGAAATATACACATAAATGGAGAAATGTGAGTGATTTAGTCTGCAGGTTAAGTAAGAAAGGCATGGAAAATATTAGGCATTTGCTAATAAAATGTAAATGCTCAAAAGCAGAAAGAGTACAAATAATGAAGTTGTGGGGGAATATATATAGACCAAGTGATTATACAGAAAGTAGGTTATTGATCTTTATGCTGGAGTTGGAAAAAATAAGGGGGATCTAGATACAAAAGATCATGGAGTGGAGAAAGATGATGTTGTGGAAATGAGATAGAGCAGGATAGAGAAGAATATGGGAAAAAATTAGGGTGGGAAATGGAAAGTGCCCTAACAGGTTTTTCTTGGACATATTGGCTGAGAAATTCCTAACTTTGATAAAGGATAGCTAAATCACATCACATCAATTTTTGATCAAATGATAATATTTTGAAAAACACTGTGTACATGCAAAATGAATATTTTTCAAGTGCTATTTCATTTTTTAATGTTTATTATTAAAAAAAAAAAAATCCCAAAAACTAAAAATAAATAATTGTTATGATGATACAAGCAAATCTTAGCCCACTATTAAAGATTTTCATTCTGTTTGTTTACTTATTCTTTTTATTGAAAAAACATTAAATATTTCTGTCTGTAAATTTTCCATTTTTTGTTTTATTAAAATCCACAACAAAGATCCATAAATTAGAATATTTTGCTTAACATGAACACATTTTTCTTTTATCTTTATATTAGACATTTGCTTTAATTATAGTATCCATCAGCAACAAATAATTTTTGCGCTTTCTATGATCTCTCTCATTACTTTTACATATTCAACATTAAGGACTCTTTTACATAAACATATTTTTATGTTGAATGTGTACAAAAACAATTCAGAAGTGAATTATAAAACATATAATATCTTATTTAACAGAAGTTCAAAAAAAGATAATTTACTGTCCTGATTCATAAATATGTTGGTCAAGTAAGATTTTATAATATAAGAAGTAAATAAAAATTTTTTTATAGATAGACAACTTTCATATTTCTCCATTCTTTTTTATTTCATAAATAATTTCATATAAATAAAAATACAATAATCCCCAAAATGCATTTTGTGCTGAATCAGCACTCATCAGTTGGGCCAGGTCATCATCTCTCATATACATCTTTATTACATGAAGAGTATTTATGTAGAGCAAATTGTATGATTTTTATTTTCAAGCATCAATTTACTCCTCTCCCAACTTTTACGTTATCAACTTTTTGATAAACACGTAATGATTATTACTAATATTTATTAAACTAGAGATTAGATAAATGCACTTTACTTCTATGTATTTATAGAAGAATGGAATAAATATGTAGAAAATTATTCATCATCATCAACCATCCATCTTCTCCAATCTTTAGCTTCTCCTCTTCACATCACCCTGCACTTTCTTATTTCATCCATCAATGTCACATGTGGTCTCATTCTGGATCTTTTAGAATCTCTTCGAATCCAGTTTAAGACTTCAATAGTCCATTTATTGTCACCTCTTCTAGAACAGTGTCCAGCCCAACTCCACTTCAGTTTTTTAATGTTTTCAATGAGGTCAGTAACACCTGTTTGTTCTCTTACCAATATATTTCGTTTTCGATCTCTTCTTGTTACTCCCAACATGCATCTCTCCATACTTCTTTGAGTGGTTTGAAGTCTCTGCATTGTTTTCCTATTAAGTGTCCAAGTTTCAGATCCATAAGTAAGAACTTGTAAAAAACACTTATTAAAAACCTTCCTTTTCAAACACATAGGCATATTTCCTTTTAGTATCAAGTTATTTCTACCAAAAGCACTCCAAACAAGTTTAATTCTATGATTAATTTCATGCATTATGTTTCCATCTGTATTAATAATCTGACCAAGATATTTGCAGCTGTTAACTTCTTCTAACTCATCATAATCAATATTTAATTTTCATATTTTGAGAAAATTCAATAAACATTATTTTAGTCTTTTTAACATTTATCTTTAGTCCTACTTTCATCTGATAACTCTTGCAGCATTGTCTTTTTAACATTTACCTTTAGTCTTACTTTCATCTGATAACTCCTGCAGCATTTCCTGCAGCTCTAAAGCATCATTTGCAAAAACAACTACATCATCTGCAAAATCTAAATGACTTAAATAATCTCCATTTACTTTCACTCCTTTAGCTTCCCATTTTAATCCACAAAATACTTCTTGCAGCACTGTTGTAAAAAGTTTTGGAGTTATGGAGTCACCCTGTCTTACATCCTTCTCAATGTTAACTGTCCTAGTATCATTGTGTAATCTAATTATTGCTGCTGCATTTTTATAAATATTATTTAAAATATGACAATATCCTGGATCTATACCTTGAGATGATCCAATGCTTTAATCACTGAAGAAATGTTTATAGAATCAAAGGTCTTTTCATAATCTACAAATCCAAAGCATAATGGCAACTCATATTCATTTATCCTTTCTATAACTTCTCTCAATACTTGGATATGATCTACTATACTAAAACCACTTTTAAATCCAACTTGTTCTCTTGGTTGATGGAAATCCAATGTTCTCTGCAGACGAGTTGTAATTTATCTTTGTAAAAATTTTGTATAAAACTGATAAAAGGCTGATAGGTCTGTACTTTCTAATATCTTCTTTATCACCTTTTTAAATATTAATATTAATACTTCTTCCAATCATTTAGACATTTGGTATATATAAACATTGTTAAAAAAATTTCTATTTCTTCACCTGCTTCTTTAATATATCAATTATAATTCCATCATTATCTGGAACCTTTCCTTTCTTCATAAATTTAATTGCATGTCTCACTTCTTTATTTAAAATTCTGGGCAATTTGGAAGATACAATAGATATAGGAGGTACTTGTTCTTTATTACTATATAATTCTTGATAGAAGACTTCTACCCATTTCATAATGTCATCTCTCTTTTTAGTAATAATTCCATCTTTTTTTCTTATTGTAGATATAAATTTCCTACCAATATCAAAATGTTGTTTTACACTCTTGAGATTTTATTCTCTTCTACAGCTTTCCTTGCTAGTCCACAAATCATTTTCAACTCTTTTCCGCACCATTTTACAAAATTCGAGATATTCAATCCTTTTTAATGCATCATGTTTGTATATCTTCATATTTCCTCATAAATTCTCCAGTCTTAGTAGAAATTTTATTGGTCAATTGCTGCTTTTTTTCTACCAGCTATCTTTGTTGCAGTTTTTAAAAGTATATCAGTTATTTTCATATAATTTCATTCAAATCTGAATCATGTTCAAAATCTACTAATACTTGAAACCGAATTGTAAGTTCTAATTTAAATTCATTAGAATGTTTCTGAAGATTAGGAATATCAACTGTAAATATTGTTTTTCTTAATAATTTTTGTCTCTCTAGTTTTGCATTAACACATATCTTACATCTTACTAATTGATGTTCACATCCTGTGTTAAATTTATTAAGAACAATACAATCTTGAAATATGCTGTATACCTTCATTTGGATGCCTCCATGTCCATTTCCTTTTAACATTTTTCTCAAAAAAAGAATTTATAATATAAAGTTTTTCTTTTTCTGCAAATTCCACAAGTCTATGTCCTCTCTCATTTCTGTTACCATAACCAAAATTACCTACACCACCTTCATCTTTCATTTGTTTACCAATTCTAGCATTAAAGTCTCCCATAACAATTTTAAATTGTTGTTTAGTCTGAACAAAAGTCTTTTGTACATCCATATAAAAATTTCTACTACTTCATCACTATGAGAACTTGTTGGGGCATAAACTTGAATTATCTGCATTTGGTATCTGCTATTAAGTTGTATAACTAATCTTGCCATTCTGTCGGATACACCATCAATCTCCACAATATTGTTCTTCCACTTTTTATTTATAATGAATCCTACTCCACTTGCATTTCCAATATTTGTGCCTTTATAGTAGAACACATGTCCACTTTTTAAATCAATTGTCACTTCACCTTTTCTTCTAACTTCGTCCAATAATGTCCCATTTAATATAACAGTTATTCTTCTAATTCTTGCAATCTTCTTTCACTTGAAAGTGATCTGCAGTTGTAAGTACCTAAATAAAAAGTTGTCATCAAATGGCAGCCTGGGTCCATAATCAAGGGATTCTTAACGCCTTCCGCCTTTAGCCATCAACCACTGCCTTGGTTGATGACTTTACAGCCTCCTGGGTATAAGGGCCGTGATTTATTTTTTGTCTGTCATGGTTATATATATCTATTAGAAAAATATTTATCATTTACACATACTTTCATTCTGCCTTATCAGGCAGCTGAGAAGAAAGACCATGGTGTTTCTTGATCTTAAACTCAGAGGTAAAAAGCCAATAAACTCACCATGCTGGCTAATGCGTGTTGGTGAGCAGCCCATCCATGTTCGTATAATTATATGAATAATCACATAGTAATAACAGCTGCAACGGCAAGAACGTTTGGATTGGTAATTAGGAATTTGCCCTGCTCGGTTCCTTTAAGGCCTCCACGAGGAATCAAAGAGTCTCCTTTCAGTTAATAGCAAACTCCTTTTTGCAGCCAGAAAATTACTACAGATATATAATTATAAAAATGAGAAAAGAGAATTAATAGATAAGTTGGTTAGAGAAAAAAGAAATAATGTTATGGAAAATGAATATGAATAAAAAAAGTTTGAAGTTATATAAAATATGAATGGATGTATGATAAAATTAAAGCCCAAGCTTATTGTTATTTGATGCAAGAACAGAAGTTTAGTACCAGAGAAAATGAGCAAAAATAAAATAAGAATTTGGATTGTAGATGTACTTTATGTAAACACAGAAGAGTATTAAAGACTTATTTTCAGAGTGTAAGGTATTAAAAGAGAATCAGGATAAATTATACGGAGAATGGAAGAAATTTGAAGATAAAGAGAATGAAAGAGATAAAGATTTATGAGTTTTTGTTTAAGTCTTTATAACGAAATTGAGGAATATAAGAATAGAATAATAATGATATAGCTTTTGTTAAAATGGGAATAGGAAAAAAAAACAAAAAAAAACGGAAAAATAATTGGGTAATAAGGAAATAGATCAATTTATTGTGATATATATCAATTTCAGAAAGCAGAAATGTTTAACTTGGTTAACTGACTTCTGAGTGCAAGATCTATGTATGGAACAAAAAAATCCTTTTACACTACATCATATATAAAAACTGTTAAGAGAATTTTAAATACATTATGCAGGCCATTAGAATTAGTTTGGTCAAAGTACACTTCAATAACGTGATCTTTTTATTTTTTATTTACAAATTACTTTTTAATGGTTATCTGTCTTATCTCAATACTATTCATCATTCCATTTTAATTATCACAAAAAATGTGAGAAACATTAATCTTCATTGTATTTTAATCTTAGATATTTACTTTAAAAAAGACTAAGTTAATTATTATATATATTCTAAATGGAAAATATAAAAATTCAAATGAGTGATTTAAAATATTTGAAGTGTATGACATTATTTTGCTAAAATTGTAGAAAAATGTATATAATATATAAATTGTAATAATTTAAATATTTAACTACACAAATACAATATTGATTAATGACAACTATATAACTTACTGCACAATCGAAAATGTTGAAGGAGGATTGGAAGTAGATGCGTGCACCAAGGCCATAAATTTTGATGAGCATCTCTGACATAAACATTGCCAAAAATACAAACTCGGCATGATCTAAAATGGTTAAAAAATATATTAGTCCAATTTATAATTATTTACTTAAAAAAAATATTTAAATAAAAATTTCTAAATGGTATATATATTTACTGAAATAGTTTTAATAAAAGCAAATAATTTTATTATTTAAGCATGTATATTTAAAGCAAATTTACAATAAAATTAAAAAAAATTTGATGCTAATTTAAAATTACTTACATAAAAATTGAGTGAGCCAATATGGCTGACCATAATGCTCTACAGCTACACAAACTGTATTTAAAAAAACTAGTACTATCACAACCCAGTAAAAAGTTTGGGTCTTGACCATGTGACGAACAAAGAACCTAAAACAAAACCATACTATTATTATAGTATTGCATTTATACATATTATCCATGTTTATGTGCATGTATATATATATACTGTGACAGGTATTCTTGGAGTGGCCATGCATAAGGTGGCTAGCTAAAGTTACGACTCACATGTATATAGATTTATATTTTATATTAATCTATGTTTTACATCCATTATGACAATAAATCAAGTACGAATTATAAGTGTACTGTTAGATGAATAATAGTGGTCTATGCATATATTTTTGTATCTACACACAGGCATAAATAAAGTATTAAAAGTTATGATTTATAATTTTTATGTATGATCATATTTTTATTTTTAACTATTGTGAATGTTTCCAATTTGCTTTTCTTTTAAATTGTTTAGGTGTTAGAACATATATATAGAAAATAATAACTAAAATGATTATAAATGTTCTACACATTAATGTTTATCATATATTTATTCTATTAATAAATTAAGGCAAGGGCAGGTTGTAATTGTATGACCAAATGTTAATTTCCACTAATGGATTGAGATGGACATCCTGCATTTTGTATTTTATTTTTAAAAAACAAAAGAAAAATCTAAAGTAGTTTAATGCCAATATTGGCAGAGAAAAATCTAGAATAAATCTATTTTCAAGTTATTTGTTTCACTCTTTTGTAAAAGGGAAAAGTGAAAAACCTTTCCCATTGTCATAAATTTTAGAAAATTGACGTACATGGAACTTCTTGATTAATAAAAGTGGTCTGAGTAAAAATTACAGACAAAAATAAGAGATAAGAAAAAAGATGTACTCAGTGTTCCCATCAATTAGCTAAGAAATTAGAGTTAGTTGTTGCAATAACGACAGGGGGGTGCTGAATTTGTATTGTAATGAATGTGCTATATAAAGTCTTCAAGAGGAGCTAGAGGGAGAGACAGATGGCTTTTCTATTGGTTGTTTTGATCTACTATAAAATATTATACTATTGTAGTTGCTGTGCGATGTTCTTTTAGTCTGCCATACTGGTCCCTTCCACAGAAGTAATTGACTATGGATGTAGGAAGACCGTCTGACTGATATTTGTTAACTATAAGCTGCCAAGGCCGTACTTGAGAATTTATCTAAAGAATTAAAAAGAAGATGCTGATCATCCAATATTAAAGAAATTAGAAAAAAAAGGAACAGAGCCAAGCTTGGCCAAAAATAAAAGTTCCTCAAAAGTTCTGCAAATACTTAGAAGTATGCTGAGGCTGCCATAAAGAAGAAAAATATTAGTGGAAATACCGTCTAAAATAGTCAGTATGATAAAGGTGGAGTAAACTCCCGACATCAGTATAACAGCTGACTCCTATACCACTACCATGTAGTCACCAATACCAGCTGATGATGATGATGAACACCTAAATGCCTACATTCTGCTAAAATGAAGAGAAGTCCTTGCCACCCTGTTATTATGTTTTGTAACACACTCAGAAGTTATAAAATCCAGATGAAGAAACCAGAAAAGGCCGGATGGTATAATTTTTTTATTATTTTATTTTCTTGTCTAGATGCTTTGATAAAAATGAATTTTATTGACATATATATTCTTTGCATTTTAGGTATATTAAGGTGTTTATCCACAAAGCATTGGATTTGTCTATGTTAAATCAGCCTCCCACATTAATTTTAAGAAAAAGCTTAGATGTGTATATGTAGTGGGTGTGTTTATTTTTGTTATTGCTTGTAACACATATATGCATGTAATATAAAAAAATTTAAATTGCACAAAATAATATTATTTTGATTTTGTCTCCGTGTGCGTGATTGGTATATAAAATGCTTGCTTTTGAAAATGTTTAATAAAGAAGTGGGAAGGATGCGTAGATAGACATATATTTATATTTTTTGATATTATCTGAAATAAAAATACTGCCTTATCTGTGTGTGTGGGTAGAAACTCAGACCACATTATTCAAGGGTGTTTAGATCAAAATAGGGAGGGGAGTTCCATAGGTAAATTAGAACAATATTACTCAGATTTTTTTTATTATAACACCTATATTAATTAAATATATTTATTCACGTGTATAAAATGGTGGTGGATTACTTACGGAAAATAAATATTCGTTTTATTTTAAATCATGTGTGTACAAGTGTTTCATCTTATTTCTCTCTCTCTCTCTCTCCAACAAGATTATATAAATTTTCCTATCATAGCACAATCCATTATTTACCTGAGATAGGGAGCTGACTGAGCAAAGCCTATGGGATACTGTTTTATCGGGTTATTAAAAGTTTGTTGTCATGCTGATATCTTTTCTTTATTTATTTGTTTTATATGTTTTATTGGTAGTGGTATATCCTTATCGGGAGGAGTTTCTCTTTCCGAAAATGGCGCTTAAAGGCACAGTTAAATTCTGCCCTTCAAAGATATGCTATGGTTAACATAATGATATTAAGAAGCATGGCAATAGAGTTTTGGTAAGGGAAAGATCAGGAAATATAACCAGCTTTGGTTTGATCCCTCTCATGTAAAAATTCAATTAATTAACTTTAAGTCATTAGTTTTAGAGTTTAATAATTGAGTTTATTAGGATGCTGTATTCTGATGCGCAACAATAACTTCATAGTCAATTCAGTGCACAGGGTATGAATCCACAGGGAGGGCAACAACCGGTAACAATATACATATATATATATACATACTAAACCATAAGTGGTAACTGGATATCATATGCAAATCATATCACTACCAATATTGTAGTATTGCATAGATAACAGATTGATAATATTCTATTGGTTTATTTATGCATGAGAATATGATACAATGTTTAATATATTGTAAGGATAACTTACAGTTAACCCAACAATTATACACTCATTTATAACTATCTTTAACAAAACCATTTATTTATTAAATATATTTAACTATTGTAAAATGCATACATATATATATACTTAACAAAATAAATGATTAATATTTATTTTGATAAGAATAAAGTTAAAACGATACTTAAATGTCAAACTTTTAAATAATCACCAGATTTGAAATTGAAAAAAAAACAAAACAATTATATATATATTTTTAACAATAAATCAAACATTGAAAATTGAAACAAAAACACGCGATTTTAACAATTCATTCTTTTTCTTAACAATAAAGGAGAGGAAAAAAGAAAATGACTTTATCAACAATTATTTTCTTTTAATGGATATTACTGTTCTATACTAGAATCGAATTTCTACTAAATCATAAAAGGATTAACTTTTTCAAATTGAAATATTGATTCATTTATATGGAAATTAAAACCTAAGGATCAAAATAGATTATATGAAAAATAAATTTTTTTCTTTTAAATCTGAAAGAGAATAGTAATATATAAAAAAGAACATCTATTTGAATTTCTAATAACTTCTTTATTTTATTACATTGTTTTTATACGCATAAAAATATATTTAAAATAATTATATATATTTAAAAGTATCTTACAATATGCAGTGAGTAGAACATTATATCGTAAAGGTTTCGAAACCAATTCTCATGCCAATTTAAAATATTAATTGCGTAGAACGTCTAACTGGAAAAATGGAGGTTAAGAACATCGATCTTCGAAGGATGTATTTTATCTTATTATAATAAAACCATTGGATAATGCTAATAATCTATCAACTTGTGATAAATATATAACTACTAAACCAATGGATAAATAAATACACTACGCCAGGAGATCTCCACCAGGATTATTACATATTGACTTAAAGAACCATTCTTACTTAGTTCAGGAAAATAAGTTTTATTTATATATTTTATTATTTATATCATTTTAATATGTTTATTTTATTGATTTTCATTTCAAATTTGGTATCTCATCTTTACAGAAATGGGAACATACAAATTTAATTTTAAAAGGGAAAATTATTAAACTAAATATATATATTTATAACATTAAATAAAATTAAATTTTATAAATTTATTTATAAGTTTGACAGAACTCATCTAAATTAGATGAAGTAAAATTTTGATTATTATTTAACAGATATTAGTTAAACAGAATTATTATTCTTACTAATTAATTTAGTAATCATAATGATATATTTATTCTTATTACAAATACTTATAAAAAAGATTTCACAATTATAAATAAAAGATTCATAATAATAATTATGAAACAAATGAAAAGTGACTAGAAATGTATTAAAGGTCATTTAAATTAGTAATCTTTTGAATTTGTTTACTGAAATTTTATCTTGGGATATGGAATGGGGATATTAGTTATTAATCTTTTAAAATGATAAAAATTCATCGTTATTTTTCATTATTATTTTATTTATCTTTTTATATCACATACATTCATATTTATAAATAAACTACTTAATTATTATATTACATTCACATTTATAAATAAACACACTAATTATTAATAGCTACATAACATTTATTTTTATATATGGGTTAATATTATAAACATTTTAAAAATACATTTTATTGTCATTGCTTATATAAAAGCATAGTAGTAAATGACTTGATTAAATCCATCCCTGAAGTGAGCCAATTGGAATTCTCCATGGACATGAGAGGTGGATGAACTAGTCTAAATTACATCTAAATTTATCTAATTATTGAGCTAGCGTAGTGAAGATAGATGTAATCATGGACTTAGAATTTCATCGCTTCATCTCAAGCATTCTACCTGAAGACCCTAAGTCCAATTGTAGTAAGATGCGTACCCTCTTCTGGTGAAAATCGACGTCCCGTTACAATATATACATTTCTACATCTAAAAATAAGTAAAAAATTGATTTAATCCATCTAATCAGGCTTTCATTCCTTACTAGAACCATAACAAGATGTTTCTTCTTTTATAATCACATGACCAACTACTCTATAGCAACTCCATGCAATGGACATTATTTATTTACATTATACTACAACAAACATAATTAGTAATATATATATATAAAAATGAATTACAAAAAAAAAAAGGATTGTAATAAATTTATAAGTTTATTCATTTTTATATACATATGTATTTTACTAATAATTAATATTGATTGGTCAGAGTTGCTACAGAGTAGTTAGTCATGTGATTATAAAAGAGGAAATATCTTTATAAGTTCCAATAAAAAATGAAAGCCTGGTTAATGTACTAAATACATTTTTATTTATTTTTAGTTGTCTATTTCAATTTTGTTTAAGACTGATTATTTTAAATTTTATAAAAAAGATAATATTATGGACAAATTTTTTAAAATTGAAATTTGATTATTTGAAGTATCTGTACATATATGGAGATACCTCCTAACATACTAGTAATTTTAATCATACCTAAATAACTTTTACTGATAATCAAATTTGTAACATTTATGAATATAAATCCTTCATGGATGCGATTGTTCCATGAAGTATTTAACCACCACACATTTATGTCTTTCATACATGTATATTAAAGTTTATATATACTGTAGTGACAATGTTTTACAGATGGTCCCACAACTGGGACACCATTTGTAACAATGCACATATTAAAGCTGAATTATGAGGATATGGAAAACCATCATCATCCCCATAGACTAATTAAAAGGAATACATATAAAAGAAATGAGCATGCAAGATCAGCAAGAAATAAGAGTAACTACAAGTTCACCCAGCATTAAACAAAAGTAATAATAAAATCATTCATCATTATGAACAATCAACAACAAAAATTAACAGTCAACCTTATGACTGGATTTGAAATGGGTCCACTATAGTCAGGCTGATTATCTAGCCACTGCCAAACTTAGGGGAGATTATATAAACAATTATTTGATGCACAGACTTAAGTGCTAATCCATCAGAATATAACAATAAAAAATAATGTTGAGATACTAAAACATGTGATCATCATTAATGCCCTGGTCATATAGTACTATTACTGTACTGGCCAACTATAACACTTAATTTCTAGTAAAAATAAAGTAAGTTGAAGTGCATGGACTTTAAAGGATATATCTTTGCTCAATCCAGGGTTATCATTTGGAAACCAAATACCAACCTAAACCCATAATCCATATAACTAACTGTTATGCTCTAATCTAGCTCAGGAAGCAAGAACTCTACAAACTGTTACTGTGAGCAGGAGATAAATAAATAAGTAAAATAGTTTATTCTAAATCACTAGAAATAATTCATAAGTTTACCCAACTAGAATTAGTTTTAATCATATAATTTAAAAATCTTAAAACACTAAGCTGTTTTGAAATAGTCATACACACTGTCAATTCATGTAACAAGTAGCTGGATAGAATAAAGACATTAACTCTAAAAAAGATTTTTTAAACAATTATTTAATAACTGATTAACAATAAAGAAAAATTAGAAAAAAATGATATGATAGTATGAAATTTTAAACATTCATTTTTATCAAAAAATAAAATTTAGTTTTATAAAAATTATAATTAACCAGTTGCTTTCTATTCATTAAATTAATTAACTTTTAGTTCATTAAGTCATTTCTTTAAATAAACAAAAGTTAGAAAAACAACATTTTAAAAATCAGAGATAACAATCCTTGACTATGATTAATAAACTCTTTGTTAAGTGGGTATGTGTGTGTCTATAAATGAGTGAAAATAAGATGTTTAAAAAAAATAGTTAAAAAAAAATTTAATTTTCTAAAAAAACTCTATCATAATTTTGAAGAGTAAATTGAATGGATTTTAAAAAAATGTTTCACAATTTGCAAATATTAACTTAATGAAAATATTTAAAACGATCAATTCTTACATTTATAAATTATTATTTTATATATAAAAAAAATTCTTTTTACTTTAAATTAAGACACATTGTGCACACAAAAAATCCCTTTAATCATAGTTTATTCTGTGGAGCCCTTCATCCAGTTATAATTTTCAGTTTTTCCAGGTGAATTTTCATCTTGAAGGCTTCTACACATGTACATGGTTAATTGTCCTTTTCTTGGTGTGCAGTACTTCCAGGTTAACCAACAGCAAATTTTATCCATTTCTTTCCCCTAAAATTTCCAGGTGAGACTACCACATACAGACTCATGTTCTTGGTTGAAGACAAGAATTGTTTCATATTATTGCAGGGGCACCTTCTTTATATTTTATTCCAGTGAAGAAAGGTTACATGGAGTAAGATGATGTTTAGCTTGTAACTGAATTTAGAACATGGTTTTCATTGTAGAAAGTAGTTTTATAACAAACTCATAGTATTATAAAAGCTTGTTTAAAACTTCTGCTGTTCTATACAGCAGCTTGGTCAAGACTTCTGCTATAATATGCAATAGCTTGAAGACTTCTTCTTTTCTCATTATCAGCTGTGTCAGAAACTTCTTTTTTCCTACTGTCTTCTGCAGCAGCTGGATTAAGACTTGACTGTTCTCTTCAACAGCTAGGTTAGGATTGACTTCTTACCAGACACTTAAGTTTTCTGACTTATTCACACCCTCATTACTTTTTAAGAACAATCCTGTTCTCAAGCCAATAATAATCTGTTTCCAACATGGCAATTATTATAACAACCAATTACGTAAATTTTTACAAATACACTTGGTTCAGTTATTTCCCTCCTTAAACATTGACATTGGAAAACAAGTCAAAAAATTTAAAATAGAATCATAAAATTTTTGTCATTTCTTTTTTAATTAAAAAATTTTCTTTCAAAAAAAAAAAACCAACTGACTAATTAAAATAATATTTAACAAAAAGGTCAAAATCTCATTTTTTAAATTTTTTTAAAAAAAATACTATTAAACATAAAACTTTATCTCTCTTTTAAGGTTAAAATTAAAATTTATTAAATAATTTATAAAAAAAGAGAGAATTATTTTCTCTCAGTACATCTTCATAGTTTAAATTAAAACTACTAATTAATTATAATTTCTGAAGAGATTTAAAAAAAAAAACTTCTTTACATTATTTTATAATTTTCTCTCCATTGCACAATCATTTATAACTCTTATTAAAATATTAAATGTATAAAAAAAATTAATGTTTGGGAATTCTCATACCCATTATTACTGTTTATTTTTAATATAGCAATGTAGCCAAATGGTTACAATATATAAAATCACATTACATTTACAAGAACACGCAAATGTATAAGAATAAAAAGAAAAAGTCAAATATAATCCAATAGAAAAATTAGTATATTTATATAAATATATATATAAACTAATATTAGCAGTTAGAGGTGATTAAGAATGACCATTCTAATTCAAGAAAGAAAAAATACAGTGATACAACAATTTAAAAAAAATAAAAAGTTAAAATTAGTTTTGTAAAACAAACTATGAATCAATAAATGTAATCATATTCTCAAAACTTATTGATATTTTAAGATATTTATTTTTTACTGTATCTGTAGCAAATGACTTTATGAAAGACTACTTATGATCTCATCATCATATTTTTAGACATTCTTAAATGAAAGTTTTCCAATGTATTTATATTATGATGACAAAAAGTTCTCATCTGACTTCAATAAATTTGGCAAAATAACATCATCATATACAAATAGTTCAGGGGTTACAACATCAAAATAAAATACTCTATGTTTTAACTTGAAATCTTCAAGATCAAAACAAATTTTCTATTTAAATTGCTACTAAGATATTTAAACAAATCCAGATCATAATTTAAATTTCTTGGTATTTTAAAATTATATTTAACAATCTTAATTTTATACATATATGACCTTTATCATGTTATTAATCTGTGCAAAAAATATTTGAATTAGTTTTTATAGTCCGGTAGGAATTTAAATTTCGTGTTTGATACTTATTTCTTTTGTTTGTTTATTGAGTAGTAGTAGTTTTTTTAATGCTATTTATTTTAAAAATAAACATTACTAATAAATTCTTCTATTCACTTAACATCATAGAAATAATTTTATTACATCTAAAACTATCAAAAACAGCTGATAGTATTGACTGACCAATATTCTTATTCAGAAAATTGTATTTGCATAAAAGAGTGTTTTGGTATCTTTTATATTAGTAATAACATAGCCAATGCAGAAAAGTTATTGAAAGATAAAAAGAATATCTAATATTAAACTAAAATTCAACATAATGCTAAAAAATTATTTGAAAAATTTAATCATCTAAATTCTTCAAAATCTTATAATATGACTATAAGGAAATAAACATTGGTATTTTATTCTAAAGATTTATTTTAATAAAAAATTATTTTTATGATATAAACAGATTTACTTTATAGGCAATTTAAATAATTGCCTTCTATTTATATTATAATAATTATTGCAGGATATTATGAGTTATTATAAAAGTAAAGTTTCTATATTTGGGATAAACAATGTAAAGATTGTACTAATAAAAATATAAAAATAGATCAAACAATTTCATATTAATTCTTCAAATTCTTACCTAGAACGTCTCCCTGCTCGTTGACAAGTGGCATCAATACCCTTGGATTTAGATTTTCCCTTAAAACCAAAGGAAGATCGGGAATTGGGATTACCGGCAGCTACATAATATGATAAAATAATTAAAACATGAATGAGGCAGATGAAGAACTCTACTAACCAAAGCTTGATCATTAATGCAAAATCTAAAATTAAAATGTCCATACACAATACAGTAATATAAAAATTTTGAAGTAATCAAAATCCAATTGAAATTATACTTCTTAAAAAGTTGTCAAATAAAATAATAATTTATAGGTAGCTATTTCAAAACCAATTTTGCACAAACGACTTTTTTTTTACATAAGAAAGGAATTCACAAATGTTCTGAGTATATATAAATGATGTGAGATATATTTTTTCAATGTTATTACAAACTACTGAAATTAATTCAAAAATATATTAGTCATGAAGAAGTTATTCTGTTCTTCATAAATTTAGAAGACAATAGAGGAAATGGATTTAATAAGAATATTACTGGAAGAAAAAAAAGATAAAATTTCAATTGCTATAAACAATATAATAGCATACTGAAAAACATGTTAGATGTTACAGTGAAAATAAGGAAATAATTATTAATTTTCATATTCAAAGGAAATAAATATAAAAATGTCATAAAGGCAACTTAGAAAAATGCCTAACTTATAATTAAGGAAAGATAATATCTGATAAATAACTTAATGGTCTTGAAGTTTATTGTAGATTGTATCAAATCTGGCATTTAAAAAAAATCACTAATTTAATTATACTTATATATTCTTTTTTTAAACATCAAAAAATTATCAAATACAAATTTAAAATTGATTTACTTACAATTAATAATTTCTTATAATTTGCAAAATAAATATAAACCTTAATGAATATATATATATAAAATTTGACATAAATCAACATTTGAAACAATAAATGCCTTCAGTCTAATAATGAATCAGTTGGGCTTTAATTAATAAAATTATTTCAATAAAAAAAATTTTCTAATAAAGCACAAAAGTCAGGAAAGAGTTTAAAAATATAAAAAGTTTTGTAATAAGCAATTTATGCATAAATATTATGAACTCTTCCATAATTAATTTCAAGAAATCTAAATTATGACTATAACAGAAAATTAAAATATATATATATATATAAAAGCAATAAAAATTATAAACCCATTTTGCAAATTTTGGGACATTCTAGACTTATAAATTTATGTAATCTTAATATCCTTTAAATTTGAAAATTAGTATTAAAGATTATTCTCCAAAAGTTAAAATATCTTTTTTAAAATATATATAATTAATAAATTTAAATATGTAACTCATAAAAAACACAACACACAAATCATTATAGACATGTCTACAAAAATTGTGATTAATTTCATCCTATTGAGGATTTACTTCAAATATATAAATTTCTGAAAGATGTTTTACATCCTTTAAATAGCCATTTTTCATTATTTATTTCAAATTTTTTTTTGTCTTCAAGTTCATATATATTTATAAATACATATATTCTCTGATGATTAAAAATTATAGTTTTTAAAAAGATTTAATGTAATTAAGAAAATCTATTTCTGATCACATATCAAAATAATTCTTAAACAAAATATCTAAAATAAAAATAGCATATTTTTAAATGAATTTTGGTGTTTATAATTAATGTATCTTTAATATTTATCATGATCAAAAAAAATGACAATAAAAATTCAAGAAATTGATTAACATTTTTGAAATAATACTGTCCTAAGTTTTGACAATTATTAGAAAGTACAGTATAATAAAACTCAAATCATCATCATCCTGAGTCAAAACTATTTGATCATCATATTACAAAATAAAAAAAATAAGATCTGAAAATAAATATAACAAAATAAAAAAAATATATTGAAGAAGCACAAGAGGATATAATATTGAAGGATGGACAATAGACTGGAAAAAAATGAAGAATATAAATATCTAGGCACAAAAATCACACAAAGGAGAACAACAGATGAAATTATAAGAAGAAATGTATTGGGTAGAAAGATTAATGTGATGATAAAATGGGATGTTGTAGGAACAGAATATATCTAAAGTCAATAAATAATGAAAATTAGCCACAATAATGAAAAATAATATTATGTAAAAGAAGTGAGATTTGGCAGTTGAAGGAAAGAATGACAAGAGAATTGTTGGCTACAGAAATGGAATACTGAAAAAGATCTGCAGGAAGATCAAGAAGAGAGTGCATAAGCAGTAAAAGAATTACAGAAATAACAAATACTGAATACACTATAATAAATGATATTGGAGGAAAATAACTAGAATAGTATGGATATGTTCAGAAGATATCTCAGGAAAGATTAGCCAAATAAATATTAAACTGAATACCACCGGGAAAGAGAAGAAGAATGCTTCCAAAAAGGAAATGAAAAAATAGAAATTTGCAGGAAGATTTATATATGGACAAACAGGCATGGCAACTGGGAATCTGAAGACATCATAAAGCATTTATTATAGACCAGTAAGAAGATAATAAAACATAGTAATTCTTCTCAAATGTTCAGAACTTTTTACAAAATGATAATTAGTAAATACTGTGAGTAATCATTATCAATTAATTAAATTGAATTGTGATTATTACTCCAACCAATAAATAAAATTAAAAATAGTTGGAGCAGTTTATGTGATCAGTTACTTTCAGCCTTAAAAAATATGAATATCAATTCAGTTATTATTGATAATGAAAACTTAAATCCTTTTGATTCTTTATAGAAGAGCAACCTAATTTACTTATTTTATTCATTAAGTCTATTTCTTGAGATTCTGAATACATTATTTGTAGCACTAAGCACTTTCTCTATATAAATTTATATTTTGACAGAAATCTGAATTACAAGTATAAGTACTTTAACTATAAATAATTTGGGAGGCAAACTATATTGTCTATAACAAATTGATATGTATTCACTACACCAACAACAGTTAATTCACTACGATAATTCATTTTATAAATGGCAAATTCATAATAAAGTATTTTTGATGCCTTTTAGAAAGCAGAAATTAGTAAGTATTGCTGTAGTTTAATACAATAACTTAAAAGGATTATCTCTTTTAAAGATATTTTATCTCAAATGTGTGTCGCATTTAAAATATTAATATATATATAAACACAGAATAGTGCATCATAAAAAATATTCAAACTCAAAAAATTTTTTAAAACCATTTAAAAATTAGAAATTTATTCATTATTAAAACATTTATTAAAAAATATTGCAAATGAATTTTTTAAAATCAAAACATTTTAAAAGCAAAATAAAACATTGAAATATGGTGCCTCTCGATCTATTATTTCAATATTTTTATACAATACCACTTCCAAAACCCTAATATAAAATTGATTAAGCTTTGGTATAAATTAATATTTAGTTAAAAAGATCATATAAATGTTTAGTTATTAAATTTTAACAGAAAATAAACTAAAATTTTTTAAAATCAACATTCACTAATTAAAACATTAAAATATCACA
The DNA here is from genome assembly GCA_028023455.1 of Epiperipatus broadwayi. Taxonomy (NCBI): domain Eukaryota; kingdom Metazoa; phylum Onychophora; class Udeonychophora; order Euonychophora; family Peripatidae; genus Epiperipatus; species Epiperipatus broadwayi. The sequence goes on along the minus strand of JAQFVV010006259.1, from coordinate 1,231,592 downwards.
TGATCGCTGTTTCTCATGTTTAAACAAGCTGTTAAAACAGTACAATTCTTTCCATATAATAGTGCCATCCAGTATAAATCATAGTAATCAATAGATGCTAGGTTTGTGCATCAAAATCCCTAATCTAGTATCTATTCCATCCAATATCTTCAGACTAATTTCTAGCTTGTAACCTTCATCAGTGATGTGCCCTGAATATGAGACTACACCTAGATCTTTGAATCTAATGCAACTCTTCAGCCACCATCTTTTTATCTTTTTAATTAACTAGAGCTATGGATCCAAAATAAAAATGCAAAAATGTTTTCAATTGAAACTCACTCACTTATATAATCATACAGATCTGAACCCAGTTTAGTATCTATACATTTTGATGCCTTTGGTTTTTTAATAACCAGTTACCATCATCCTTCAGATAGAATTGCTGATCATGAGATGTTTTAGTAGTTTAACACCAATACTGGCCAAAAGATTATGGTGACTATAGTTATTAAAAAACCAAAGACATCAAAATGTATAGATACTGAAACGGGTTCAAATCTGTATGACTACATAAGCAAAGGAATTTGGATTGAAAACATTATTATGTTTTCATTTTGGATTCACAGTTTTATAGTTAACTAAAAAGTTAAAAGGTAATTTCTGGAGGGTTGCACTAGATCTGAAGATCTAATACTCCTTACTGATGAAGGCTAGAAATTAACCTGGGAATATTAGATGAGTAGACACTAGATAGGGACTTGATACAAAAACCTTCTAGCATCTACTGATTATTATGATTTGTACTGGGTGGCATTATTGTATAGAGAAAATTGCTATTGTTTCATTTGCTAATTAATAACAAAACTTTTTATTTAAATGAACTGCATGTGATTATTTAATTTATAACTGATATCAATATTTCAGTTTTCTAGCAAATGATTTCAGATAGTATAAATCCTCTTCATCATAAATTTTCTTTTAAAAAATAAATAGAATATGCATATTTTTTAACAAATAAATTGTAATGGGATTTAAAAAAAAAAAAAAAGACAAAAAGTTTTATATATATTTTAAAAAAACCCACTGAATATGGTAATTATTATTATTTAAATAAAGTTTAACCATTTAAATACTTATTTATAAAATTAAAAACTTATAAACTGTTTAATAAAAATTACAAATAGAACATTAACTTAAAATTTAGCAAATTATTTAATAAAATACTCTTTAGTAGAAAGCCTATAATTAAAATCTACAAATTGATTAATGAAAATATTAAAAATGATTTTTGCTGGTTTAATTATTGAATATTAACTGGACAGTTTGATAATTATTACAGACTAAATTATTCACAAACTAGATTAAATATGCAATGATATATTGTAAATGTTACCCATACACATATTCTCTATTTCATTATAAAAAAAGTCTTGAATCGATGTTTTTTAAAAAAGGAATATACTATTAGCATAAGAAGATGCATTTTATTCAAACTGTATGTAATTTGTTTTGTTTTTTTGTATATATATATATTAATTAAAATTAAAAATAAATATGATCATCACTAAAATATATATCTAAAAACTATATCTACACACACAATACTGTAAATATAGCAATCTATATTATTTCAAAATAAAAAGCTATAATAAAATTCAACATTTGTCGGTAATTATAAATTTAAAGTTTGGGCAAATTCAATCTTAAAACAGTAATTAACAATAAACAAATTTCAGAAATTAATTTACATGAATTTTATATTTATAAGAGGTGTGAATTGAGAACAAATGCAATTCTGTCCAATCCATTTCAAACATTCTGGATCATTTGATTAAATCTTTTGGTTTTTAATTCAATTTTTGAATGATGTTATAGGTTTATTGATTCAGTGGTTGTTACTCATTTAAAGATTTTCAGAGATCAAAAGAATTACATATTTGTGAAGAATGAATAATCTAAGTGACTGACTTGTGTAATAAATCCATAAATTGGCCCAAAGAATTTGGCATAAGAATAATATTCATATATTATTTTGAGCAATAATAATATTTTTTTTAAAGCTGATTCTGATTAAAAATAAATATGTAATTTGGTAGACAATAATTTTCAAGAATTTTATTGGGCGTTTTACTTGAATCAATTTCCTATATCTTAGTTTTAATATTAATTCGATTGACTAATGAATACATAACCTATAGTATGTTTGCAAAGTTGAGTTGTGTGCTTATAATATATATATATTGTGCCCTTTTCTATAGGTCAGTAATAGTTCATAACAGTCAATTACTAAAAATTTTAAATTTTAGAATATGTTCTTTTAATACATTAATTATAGTTTGTTGATTATATTTTTAAAGTACAATTTAAAGCTAAAGAAAATACGTAGTATATAAAATCATTTAAAAAATAGTTAAGTAAAGTTTAAAATATTGTTTCATATGGTTGTAAAAGCTGGCCATATTAAATAACACAGCTATAAATAATTAAAAGTATATTTAATAAATTCGATTTTAATAGTTTAAAACTTATAGTTAATAAATGCTATGTTTAAATTTATAATCATATTTAATAAGCAAAAATTAATATAGTATATTTTAAAATAAACTTTATGATGGTGAAAATTATATCTAGTTCTATATTTTCTAAATTATTCTTCCAAATTTTTTATAATTATTTTATATAATATAATAAGTGTATCAATTTTATTAATCTGGGCAGAGAAATAGATTGAAAATCATCTGTCAAAGTTATAATCATGTGACTTTTAATGTATACTATCACACATGCGCTTGTTTGAAATAATAACAAAGTTTAAATTATTTTAAAAGTTATATTATAGAATTGAATAGAATTATTGCCTATCATAAAAGTAAATAGTATTAAACATTAAGTTAACTATCGTATGTAATGTTTTAAGTAATGTAATAAAGACGAATACAGATATATAAAAATTAAATATTTTATTTAAATAAAAATAGATAAATTGAATATTAAAAAAATGGAATAGGTTATTAAAGTTATTTTAAAAGATTAAATAATTTTAATACAATAATAATTTATTTTAAAAGTAATATTTTAAATAATATTTTAAGTTCATTACATCATAATTTCTAATTTTGAAATTCAATTCTACTATAAACTAAAAATATGTAAATTTGTTCTCAAGCTAAAGTAAGAATTAACCAATAGGAATAGGTATTCTTACAGACTATAAATATCATCATAACTAAGTTATCGGGGGAGATTAATAATGTATTGAAACCGGAGAAAGGTATATTAGCAGCTCTCAAAGAGATAGTATTTTTTTTTAAAAATTTTTTATTTTAGTCAATTTTTTTTTTTTAGTACTTTCTCATAATTTATTTGCAAAAATTAATTAATATTTTAAAAGTAACTTGCAAAAAAAAAGAGTGTAAACTAAAAAAATATTTTAATAATTTCGTTTAACATGCTTTGTTAAATTTTCTAAAGTTCCTTTATCAGTCGTATTTTATCTAAAAGTTTAACCTAAACTACGCAATAAAAAATGGATATACTACGAAATAAAATGGATATAAATTGTAATACTGAAAAAATATTTGAAATATTTATTGATACAGCTTTATTTATGTATAACTGGAGAACTTTTTTGGTACATAAAAAAAACCACAGCACGGACATCATACGGAGTCTAATGAAAAAATTGGAGACGCATTATTATTTATAAGCCTATCCAAGATTTATTTTAAATGGTAATAAGATAGTTATATATTGCATGAATTATTTTATATAGTATGATATTCAAAGGAATAAAATGTTATATCCTTTCTGAAGGTAACATTTTTTTAAAAATATTTTTCAAGAATTAAATAAAGAACCCAGGAAAATATGTTACAGAAGCGTTTTGGTATTAAAATATCCGTTCTTCGAATTATTTAAAATGTACTTGGAAAAGATTTGTTCAAAAGTACTTGAAGTTTTTATTTTAAAAGAGATTTATAAAAAATACCAAACGAAAGTTTAAATGTATCAAGAAGAAAACATAGATAAAAAGTGAACACATAGATGAATAAAAAAATGGATCCATGGAAATACAAATAGTACTTAAAAATTCATCGAATATTTTTAAAGTTAAATTAGATGGATTGATGCATCGGATACGCAGAGAATATTGGTAGAGAAGATTAAGAAGCTTCACGGGATTAATTAATATTATGATTTAATAATTATCGTCTTAAATTAAAACCAAGGATTATTTTCTAAATTTTACTAAATGGATTAATAATTATTTTTATTTTAAACTTTAACGCACTTAGAGGAGAACATTTTTTAAAACTCTAGAGAAAATGATAAACATTTTGGACTTATCAGGAACTGTCGTCAAGAAAATATGTAACTATAGTTTTGATTCTTTTTATTTTGTTAACCTAGTTTAAATCTAAATTTTTATATAAGATTAGGAAAACATAAAAACATTAATTTATTAATATTAAAATTTTATAATATAACAATCTAATAATTTAGCTAAAAATATTTTAATATAAAGTATATAGGGGTGAATTTTTTTTTATATCTGCAATGCTCAAGTGGATAAAGAAAAGCCTACTGAACACGATGACTAGATAAAGGTTATTGGTAATAATAATAACTATTGATAATTTATAATGTATATATTTTTTGTTTTCTTTAGATCATCCATAAATTGGAAGAATGAAGTGTAAAAGTTTTTTTTATTTATTATAAATGTAAACGCATTTTTATACAACATTTTAAAAAACATTATGATAGGATTGATTTGAAAATATGCATACGACGATTTTTTATTTTTTTTATTTAGTGATATAATCCAACATAACAAATAATTATGTGATTCTTTTAAAATTTTCATGTCATTGGACATTCAAATATTGTCTAAGTAGATTGTATATGATTAAACATACAGAGCAATGAAGTAAGCAACTTTTCTTATGGGATCGTAAGATTGTTTAACTATTAATGAATTTTATTTATTGTTTTGTAAATGCAGAGTTATTTATCGATGTAAGATGTAGAAAAATCTTGAGAAATAATGTTGAGATAGTGGCTTGGAAGTACTATAGTTAGCAGGAAACCAAGATGATGTAGTTTTAAAATAGGATATGATAAGGAATGGGAATAATATTTAGTCTTTATGTGGTTATCAGCATAGTTAACAAAGCCCTATGACTGATACACATTTTATTGGACAGTGTTTATATTTCTTTAAATATTTGATGTTCTAATAAAGCTGAAGAAATAGCTTTAACATCGTCCCTGTACTAGAGGATATTAGGCAGGTAAATGCCATACCTCTTCGCACTGTACCATGATTTTGAGATATGTTAAGAGTAATACTCTAGCTTTCTTCCTTAATCCTATGCATCTGTTTTCGCTATCTTTATTTCATGTAACTGCATCATTCAGTAAGATATGTTTAAGAGAAATGATAAATAATTTAGAACTTAGGTTATGCTATCGTTTTGTATAAGATTAGTTTATTTGCTTATAAGGAGCAGAATATTATAACTTAAAATTGAAGATCCAAAGTATCCTAAGGAAAGAAAAGAATCATAGAATATATTTTAAATTTTATTTCGGAAATGAAATATAAAATTTTTTTTAAATAGGGTATCTAAACAAAGATATTTTCTTTAAAGTGATAATAATTTTAAAGGCTTTAGTATTTTTTTTTTTTTAAAAGAAAAATAAGTATTGCATGTTTTTAAAATACAATAGTACAAAGTAAATTATGTAAACAATATGCATAGTATATTTTTGTTTATTAATTAATAGACATATACTGATGATTACATTTATATCATACTAAAGTAAGGCTTAAAGAAGAATATATTATGATTAGTAAACATTGTGTGATAAGTACTAAAATCTAGTACTGAATTTTGGATAATATTTTGTGTAACATCTTTGACTTTGCAAGATGAAATTTTTTTAATATTTTGAGAAATCCATACTCATTATAAAATTTTGTTTTCTATGGAATGTTTTCTAAGTATGAATTTTTAAAATAAGATAGTTTAATAATATTAAGGATAAAATGCTGTTGCTAATAAAGTAGATAAATATTTGTAATAAGTAAACCATAATGAGAAACCAAATAATAACATTTTTTTTTTTTTTAATTTTGTCCTAAATCTAAATAAAATATAATTGAAATATAATTTTTTTTTTTTTTATAACCCGGTGGATCAAACTGTAAAGTAAAAAAGGTTAAGGATATCCACTGTAAATAATGTAAATAAATTGTTATTTATTTGTTGTTAGTAATAAACTTTGTTAAATTTTGTTATTTAAAAAATTTTGTGTCCGAGTTATTTATTTCTCCACATCGCTGCATGAAAACACGATATATGCATAATAACTGAAACAAATATATAATTTTGCACAAAAATATAAATAGAGAATTATTTAAGAATTTAAATATTTTATTGGTATTCATTATAATTAAATAATCATAATCTTACATTATTTTATTGGTCATAAATCAGTTATCACAATATTATATTAAATTATATGCTACCAGTTGCCACACATATTTTGTTTGTCAGATTATTAAAATGCTACCACATATTTATTATATCATTACATGAAGATATAAGATCATATTATATTATGGTAATAAAATTATAGTAAAAAGAAAAGATATACAGAATTAGTTAAACAATGAAGAATATTATTACTGTTATTTATTATTATTAGTTTCAGTGTAGTAGAATATGACATAAAATCCCTTCTCATATTTTACTACTGTATTTTTAAATTAACTTAGAATAAACTTTATGAACCTGAGATTATTTTATTGAGATAGATTATTAAATAGAAGATTAAGATTTAATTATTAGTTTAATCTTAGTGAGTAGAAGTTATTAAAGTCGTAAGAATACTATGAGTTTGTTATTTGAAATAGTAATAAGGGGGGGAATAGTGTTCTTATGCCATTGAGGTAGTATCCTGTGGGATATTGGCTCAATGTAATCTATCTTGTCACCTGTATTTTCACTTCAAGTCTCATGAAAATATTAAATATTTATTTAATTTATTTTTATAAACTGAACCTTATTCGTATTTTAAATTTGAGCTAGTGAAATATTTTAATTTTAATGCTGAATATTTAGTTATTAATTATTAACTGAGATAGAACCCGTTTTATTTTATATCATATATTATCTGGAAGTGAAGATGCACGAGAGCAAGGTTAGAATATATATATAAAGTCAGTCAATTTAACATTATCAATATATTCTGAAAAATTTGTGCAGACTATTGACAGTGCTCTAAACAACTAATGAGAGAGGTTCTTCCTGAAATATATTCCAGAGTGGTCAGTTATTTACATGGTATTGCAATCTAATAATGCATGTTTCAAATATCATGATTGGAGCTTATATTTATCTAGTGATTAACTGTATACACATTTACAGATTTAATTTAAACTAATAGTCAATCAAGCTTAATTTAGTTTCCAATGTTATTAATTTTAAAAATGATGTATGTCAATCTGGAAAAATAATTATTTATAAACAAAAGGATTAGAAAAAAATAATAAGCAATTACTTATGCATTTAATGTTTGCACTATCTGAACATAATGTAACTGTCTAATATAAAATTTGACTATACTAAAAAAAAAAAAAAGATTTATCAGCATGCAAATTATCAAAGTGACAGTTAATCCAAGCAAGATGCAAAAGAAAATAAACTGACCGTAATTCTTGTTAAATGCAGCAATATAATTGAACTCAGTACTGTTAGAGCATATCCAAGAATTAAAAAGGATTACAAGATTTCATTTCCAAATTTACTAGCAGTTGAATATGTTTCAGGTAAAGGTGACTATATTGAGAGGTCTGCAGGTCTAGTTACAAGCATCAGAATGTGAAAACATTTAGATATAAATAAGAATAGTAACATCATAAAAGTAGCAGTGTATTGTTGTTTAGACATCAATGATTGAGTATGTATGCAAGCAGTGATGATATAGCTTTCAGAAAATATTTCTTTACTAGATATCTTTGATAAGATCACTTATACCAGCATTGCATAATCAGTTGAAACTGTTAGCAATGGGCATCTAAATGATAATATTCTGTATTTCTGGTGCAGCTTATATTCTTGCATGTTATAGACTATAATTCAGAGACTTTTTCCACAGGATAAAATAATGTTACCAGTTGATTGAAATAGTGTCTCTAAATGTTTCACACATTGAGTATGTATAAAACTTTACCAGATGATGCAAAAGAACATCTTATGAATTATAATAATGCCACAAAATATAGTCATGTATACCTCATGGTTTATAACATTACTTTCAACACAAGTGATAGCAAATACTGTAAATGCTACAATGTTATTCTCTTTTTTGGTATAAGATACTGCTAGGAAAATCAAATATTATTATCCCATATCTTATGTAATAATTTGTTTTCATATCGTTCTTTCTGGATAAGTAGTTTTGTTATTAAATAGAATGTAACAAAAAAAACTCCAAACAAACATATTAATGAATTTTTAGCTGTTTCAATGTTCTTCCTCTTAAGAAATAATATTTCAAACAATAGTCAAACTTTTTCTTTTAAATGTTTCTTTTAAATCTTAGTAATAAAAAAAAAAAAATACTAAAAAATCAATTAAATGAACTTGTAAATAATACCACCTTTTGTTACATCAACATTAATCTATTAAGTCAAATAAAAGCTATCTTTTATCTGACATAATAGATTGGTATTGATGTAACAAAAAGTAGATATTATTTACAAGTTCATTTAAATGATTCCTTGGTAATCTTGCTGAGATAATCTTAGTAACATTCTGTGAATAGGTTTATATTTTTAATGTTACATATTTGACTAACTGTAAAATTATTTATGTGCTCATTAAAATCCTTATAATTAATATTTAAGAATCCAAAAAAATAAATTCACAGATAATATATATTTTGAACTATAGTTCAATTTTTCTTTCTGAAAACTAGTAATAATATTTAGGATGTTTATATTTAATTTTATTTATTAGTTAATTAATTATATCAATTTTGTGCAGCTGTATCCATTTTATGTTCTATGGCAAAAACATAACATCATTAACTCCAAAGATATGGCATTATATACAGAAATTAAACAGATAACAACAAATGAATTTATTACGCAACAAATTAAAATACAGGTAAATACATATTAAGCGTATATGTTGGTATACAACATATAACAATCAACAATTAACAAAATTTAATTTTTGCAAAAGTTAAATGATCAAGCTTTAATAGTAAAGATTTAAAATTAACTAATAAATAATATATATATTATTAAAAAAACACATAATAATAATACAAAAATAGAGCAAAGCTAATAAAAAAGTAATTACAAAAGAAAAATTTGGTGCAAAAATATATTAAAACTAAGCCCTAAGTCTAGTAATAGTAGTAGGTAATAGTAGAAGTCAAGTTGAAGTTAGTAAAGATTGCAGACAGAAATAACAAAACATGCAAATGTATTAAATGCTGCCCTAGAATAAAATTAATATAAGCATGTTATATACATATATGACATATGTAAGAGCATACATGCATTTCAAACCATAGATTTAGAGAAACACAAATTTCACTAAGTATAATAAATTAGACATTGATAAAATTCATTTTTATTTCTACAATAAAAAAATATGTAAACAAATAAATAATTCCTATCCATGGATTAAAAAAAATGAAATACATAATAACTTCTCTGTTCATATATATAAAAACAAAGTATTTTATAAATTTGGGTTAAATACTATTAATCGAAATTTTTAGTGCCAGGCTTTTTTGGATTTGTGAATTTGGCAGATTTCAAGAACAAATCTTTCATAGCCCTCACTGTAAATTCAAATTTAGCTAAGAAAGAAAAAAAAAACAGACACTTCATTGCCCTTATGATGATGATTTAGAGTTATTTACTGATTTTTTTTTTCTTCTTAATTTTGAATTTAAATATGTGTACAAACTAATTTATTTATTTAAAAGGTTAAAGATCACCCTTTAAACTTTGTTTGGAGAATAACATTTTGAATGACAGGTATTCAGATTAATAATATTCCACTTGTATAATATATTCAAAAACTTTTATAATAGTATCTTTGCACTGAAATCATCATCACAAAATCTTTATTACTTTCAACTATTAATTTCACTTTAAAATTATAGAAGTTGTATTCTTTGTATTATATAACTGGTTTATATCTCAATGAAAATCTCCAAACAGAAGTAGACTCATCTAATTTGTACCATTTGCATAGTAAAAATGAACAAAATTCACTAAATGATACTTTAATTTTTAAAACAAAACTTCCAATTCTAAACAAGAGTGTATTTATATTAATTCAATTGAGATAGGAAGTAGCTAGTTGCAATCCCATTTTAAAAATTTTTTTAATCATTCAATATTACTTTTTTTCTAATACCAACACAAAAATTGTAATAAATGTATGATTAATTAATAAAAAAATCAGTTATGATAGAGATTTAATGATAAAGTATATTTCATTAATTTATGAACAATTTCTATTTCTCATTTTTTAAAATGACACATATTTTATTATTTTACAATAAAATAATACTAAATATATTTCATTCCAATATCAGCCTTTCAAGCTAATTGAGCACGTGCCTTTTGAGAGTGTTAAATAAATGAATACTCTCCTCGTCAATCCAAGATAGAGGAGAGTATTCATTTATTTAACACTCTCAAAAGGTGCGTGCTCAATTAGCTTGAAAGGCTGATATTGGAATGAAATATAATTCCAAGCACGGCGCTAGATAAAATATTTGCTTATTTAATACTAAATATACTAAAATATTTTGATTTTATTTTTTCATTTCAATTTCATTCTTCATCATTTATTCTATTTTTCTGTTGGAAGTTCATCTTTGTTTTTATAGTACACACACACACACACCAAACAAATTTCTGTTCAATCTTGTAGTCTCCAGAATGATTCTTTCAAATAATACATATTTAACATTTATATTTCTATATTTTAAATATTATTTTTTCTACATAAAAAATTTCAAATTGATGAATCTATAAAGGATATATAAAAAAGAATACCAATCATTTTATGTTCAATTAAATTAACTTTTCTTTTGAATGTTCTTCTAATAATTATTTTTAAACTTCATAGTACATCAAATAAAACAGTAATGATCATGTTATACCACCTTTTGATAATAATAATCAGAAGCATAATTTTTATTTATCTTAATATTGATTTTATTTTATTTTTATCACATTTTAATAACAGTCATACAACACTATGATATGTGGTTAATCTTTTTTATTACTTCAATTCCACATCAGACTTTGTTAGACAATTACAATTCTAGTGGTTGATATATTTTCTAGTGAGATGAAAAATTACATTTTTAAAGGTTTAGAATAAAAAATTCAAAATTGGAATTTTTTTTTGAAAATTTATAATTATTTCTTTGCCAATTAGTATATGGATAAAATAAAATAAAATCCCACTACTGCAAATATTTTTTACAATATTCGTTTCTCAAATTCTAGATATAAACATGGATTTATTATGATGTAATCAATAGTTTTCTACTGTTAAACATATCTCTAGTTATTGAAATAGCAATGAGCTTTACTTTGTTAAATCATAATAAATCCATAAAAGTATTTAATTTAATATATATATGTAAAACTTTAGATAAATATAGTTGTTTGTAAAATACTGACATTTTCCTTATTGATTATTTTTGAACAAATGCAAACTTAGGATCTAGAAACTTCATAAGCAAGATTATTTTTCTTATGCATATTATTTTCAGTTTCTGAAAAATGTTAGTTCCTGATTAAAATATTAAGTTATATACATTCAAGTAAATATTTTTCTTATAGATTTCCTTTTGTTTTTATTTATTATTCACAAATGTAATATTTAAAGTGTTATGATGTGATTAATGTACCTGCACGCTATGTCTATAACATACGACTTACTCAGAACTATATAAAATTTGACAATTTTTTAAATTTCAATCAAGCTTAGAATCCTATTTCAAGTGGTCAGTGCTTACTCAATCTGGCTAATCAGCCTCTATGGTTCAGTAAATAAATTTAGCAAGATGGTAAAACAAGAACAAAAAAATTATTTAAATCGTCACCATCTAGAAAATAGAAAGCTTAGTAAGTAATGCCTTCCTCTAGTTGTTATTTATGGAAAGAAAGTTTTACAGAGGCCTTTGACTTGCAGAGGTATATTTAAAAACTTTTACTTCTTTTGCCTATGCACAATCAACTGTTAGCGAACTAAAACAGCAATATCTTTTTTTCATTGTTGTCTTGTGAAGGAATATTGGCTAGGCAATGGGCTATTTATGGAGATTTCATCTCAGAAAATAATCTAAAAACAATAACAACTAAGTGGATATTATTATGGTGCTGAATTTAGTATCTGAGTAATCTGAAAAAAAAAAAAAAGGTAGAATAAAACAAAAAAAAATATGAATAACTGATTTAAATCTATAACCATTTTCCAGGTTTTATAACAATAAGACATTCATAAAATACTATAATTGCTGAAAGTCAATGATGTAATATATATCTATATTTTAACAAAAAAAAAAAAAAGTCCATAACCTATTCAAACTCTAGCTTTTTAAACCTCCACTATTATTTCAAGCATATATATATAGCTCTTGGGCCTTTAAAATATCTCTATAGCTTCTCTTAGCAATCTCTGGTCATGAAAGGTGTGAATTAAAGAAAATCAACAACATTTGGAAGAAGCTATTGGAAGACAAAATAAATTTTAAAACATATCAAACAATAGAATTTAAGTATGAGGAGAAACAAAAAGATAAAAACGATTTTAAATCTCACATGCATTCCTATGATTTGAGAAAGAGGATGCTATGAGGAAGGTACTTGTTATTGTACTGAAACATCAGCTATTTAGCTATTTTACTACACGGAATATCCCAAAAATAATAATAATATGAAATCATTTTTTAATCATGAAAATATTAGAATTAACATATATATATAAATGAACCCACCTAACATCAATTATTACAGAAATATTATCTATATTAAATAATGTTGGAATTAAATAGTTAGTTGTTTAATTCATGCATAGTTTGATTGACAGTGTTGCTGAAGCAATTAATGTTAGGTGAGTTCATATTTTCTACATTAGATTTTCAGAACAGTATTAGCACTGATTTAATTTTCTATATATGAATATATATATATATGATGTAGATAAAAAATATTTTTGGGTACAAACCGTGTATTATTTTGCATTACAATCCGATATTTCGACGGACTAGCAACTGCCATTATCAAGGTTAACTTTAACGTGACTCAGTGTTAGATGAGAAGTGAGATTCAACTTGAAGTAGTTCAGCATTCACAATATGAGGCTTATCAAAATGTTTATTTCCTCAGTTTTTTCACCTATTAATTTCAAGTTAATATTAGATAAAATAAGAGGTTTCCACATAGCTGGAATACGTTTTGCTTTGTCAGCCCTATTTAAACCAGTAGGTCTCTTTAATATTTCAATTGATTCTCTCATGGTTCTTAAATCATATCTTTCCAAATTAGCAAGTATTTTTGTATTGTCAAAATCAGGTTTGTGACCAATTTCTAAAAAATGGGAAGTAAAAACTGAGGTGCTAATTTTTTGATTAAAAGCATTTCTATGTTCCTTAATTCTGACATTTATTCATTTATTACACCGACCCACATAGCTTCTTGAGCACTGAAAACATGGAATTTCATAAACTCCTTGGTGTTTCAAAAATATTCTTCAATCCTATTTCTAATTACTAAAATATGGCTAGGCAAAATAAATCTATTAAACATTTGATATTAGTAAAACTTATTCTCAAACCTACTTTCAAACTAGACAAGTTATGAGTCTTAGTTACAATCATTACAAAATCACCTACAATTTAAAAACAATCATTTTTATTATTATATTGTGTTTGCCTGAAGATTTGTAATGATGTTGGATTAATGTCTTTAGAAAAATTCAAACTACTTAGATTTTCCAAATATATTCCACTGTTAGTAGTAAGTAGCACCTAGGTTAGTATATAACACAATGTTTTGAGTGATATTTTTCTCCTCCCTTCTTCAGCTGTTGCTGGCTTAATCAGTAGTACCAGCATGGCAATCAAACCGGGACTTTTTAGATTCATGAATACTGAATTTTAAGGTAACACTCTAACTAGCCAAGCTATTCTGCCAAAGGTAACAGTTTGTAAAAATTTCATATATTTATCTATGAGAGTTCTCCTGATTTCTCCACTTGAAGTAATATAGATATAAGTATTAGTAATACTAAGGAATGCATTTTTATGTTAAAATAATTTATAATATATATTGAACACTATATGCTAAAATAATTTTTATCAGATTGGTAGCAAATAATAATAAACTAGATCTGACATTCCCCACATACTTTATTATCAATGATCACAATGTTCTTTGCTAAAAGCTTTTCAGAATCAATACATTTCGCAATAACTGTTTTAACATACAATATCATTATCTTTTTACTTAAAGGAGTATAGTATGCATATATTGTCTATCAGTTGTGAATGATAATTAATTACTCTGAATTTTGCTGTAATATGTTAACTGGTATAATCAAACATTTTTTTAAAAAAGATTTTTTTTTAAAAAATGTTTTAATATATATTTTTAATTAATGATGTCATAACATATAATAAATTTTATTTTGCATTATAATTCTTTTAAATTTAAAATTAAAAGGAAATGAACATCATGCGAGTGCTAATATTTTGTATTGTTATTCATTAGACTAGAGATTATCGACTTAATGAATAATATTTCTGTAGAGTTTTTCATTACACCACTTTCACACAGGTAGAAATTGGTTTCTATTTGCTTTTAACACTTTGTGGAGGGATGTAATCATAAACATGTGACCATAGATATGCGATCATAACTTTTTCATATGTTTTTAGTCATGTTTATGATTACACCCTTCGTCAAGGTAATACCAGTTCCTATCTTGTACGAGAACGGTGTAAAAAAAATTACGCTGAAGAAATATTATTCATTAAGCAGATAATCTCTAGCCTAATGAATGATTAATAAAAATTATTAATATATTTTCATTAAGTGGTTTGTGTCAAAGTTATGAGGGTGATAAATTTGACACTTATCAATTAAACTTTAGTAATTGACTATCTATATATACTGAACAATAATAAAGATATGTGTAAGAGGATTATGATATGGGTCAATTGATGAGTGCTAATTCAGTACGAAATTTGAATCTTCAGAATGATATATCTTTTTCACATATCTTTGGTCATATGTTTATAATTACACCTTTTCACAAGATAGTAGTGTAGTGAAAATTACACTACAGAAATATTAATCACATAAGCGTGTTTGTTATGCACAAATACACAAGACTAAAATTTAAATAGAATATATTTTTCCAAAAAATAAGTGAAAAATTTGCTTTTGAGATAAAACTTTTTGAAAGTACAAATGAACATTCGTCATGTGCAAGTCAAAATCAATAAAAATATTTTTTTTATATAATTTAGTGTAACAAACATTATTTTATATCTTAATTAACAAAATATTTACACATATACATAAAAATATGTACTTTTATTATGTAATAATTTTTTTTTACTTATTGAAATTTAGCATTAATAGAACACACACACACATATAGAAAATTTTGTACATTTAAATATGAACTTTTACATAAAAAAATAACTAATATTAGATTTATTTATTTTTTAAAAATAAAAGGCTAAATATTGAATAAAAAATATTTACCTGAATACAATTAGAATGTTGCTTAAACAAATTCAGTTTTGCAAAAAAAAAAAAGTTATTAGTTCTGTTTTTGGCTTTTAATAGGGAACAAAAATAAAAATCATCATCATGATTTATATGTGCAAAAATTAACATTAAGTCCTTATTATATATTTATTTAAAAAAATTGTTGCAGATATCTTATAAACTGTTAAGTGCAATGAAAAATATTAACATTTCGATAAACTAAATAATTACTTTTAGAATAAACCATTCAGAATTGTAATTTAAATGAGGGATGAAAATGACAAAACAATATTTATAAAGCTTTAAAAACAACAAAAAATACACATTAAATTTATCTTATCAATCTATAATAAATACCTTAAGAATTATACACTATTTTTTCCAAGCTATTAGTTTATTTGACTACAGAAATGAAAAATGATTTCAATCACAAATGATCCTAGTTCTGGAAGCACTTATCTTGTCACCTGTACTAGGTTCATAAGCAGAGAAGCGGTAAAATCATGATATTATGCATTTTTGTCTTATTTTTGATTTTCTAATAATTAATTAGACTAGAATCTTAGAAAGCATTATTAAAAATATTATTTATAAAAAGTTTTTATCTCATCCTGGATCTTTTGCTATGTTTATAGCATATACTATACTTACAATTAACAAAATAAGCAAAGAATTCTTTTACAGTATATTCTTAGAAAACCAGATTAAAAGATCATCATATAATATATAAAATAAATTTAGGGTTTATAAATTTATTGATGAATGATTGTTTGATAATGATGATGATCGTAATTATACACTAATAAATTAAAAATTAATAATAGATGTAACAAAAAGTAATTATAAGATAATATAATTATAAAAGTATGTTGGAAATTTTAAGAATTATATATTAATGATTGAATTTTATTAACTAAATGAAATTGAACTTAAATAACAAAAATATATTTTTATATATATTTATTATTTTAAAAATAACAATAGCAACAACAACAAAAGATCATTCTATAAAATTACTTAAAGGTTTATAATTCTCTCTTTTTAAAAATATTATTACTTAAAAAGCATCATCATCAAAACAACAAAATTATTGGTATAACATGCTGAAGAACAACTCAGTAGAAAGATCATTCTATGAAATTATTTAAAAGATTCTATTTCTCAATTCTTAAATCACCAATTATTTTTGCGTTTAAAACAATATTTCTTTATTATCTGTATCACTTCGAATATAAGATGCCCCCGAAGTTAAGACACAGTAGGATTTTAAGCTCGGAAAATTGGAAAAATAATTTTATTGAAAAATAAAAAACATTTTTATTTACTGAAATAAGAACTAATATAAATATAATAAGCTCACCTAATTTATTGTGAATCTTCTTCAGACATATTTTCACTTTCTATATCTTCACTTTCAGAACTTGAATTTTCATTTTCACTATTCCACCAGGGCACATCATCTTCAGGCCATTTAAATAATTAGCAATGCAACATTTTAAGAAAGATTTTTAAAATAATTTCTTCAGGCATATCTTTCCAAGACAGCAAAATCCACTCAAAATTATATGTTTATTGTTTGCATTACAAAGTTTTTTTCTTTTCCAAAGGAAAAAAAAGACTTTAAAATATGGTAGTCATTTAATGTTATCAGTAAATCTTTTTTTCTTTTGATTAAAAACATTTTCTAAAATGCAAATTAATAATTTGTCAGATTATTAAAGAAACAAGTTTTTTAAAAATAAATTTATCTTTATAATTGGCAAAAATAATCTATAGTGGTCAACATAAAATGTATATTTGTTCATCCGATTACAAATTGCAGCCATACGCCATTGATTTCCTTGTCAATTCATTTTCGTATAAAAAAAAAATTTCTATTAAAATCCAAATCAATCTTCTAAAGAAATTTATATTTTTAAAAATATTTTCTCAAAAAAATATAAATCTGTAAAAAAAAATTTCTAAAACATGTTTTCACTTTAAAATTAAAACAAAGATATCGGAACTATCAAAATCATTAAAAGGCACTCGAGATTGTGTAGAGAACAAGAAACAACCAATTAGAGCAAAGATAGTTTCTTATCATATTATTGTATTGATTTATTAATTGCAAAAAAAATTCTAAAGGTTATTCAGTAGTTTTCTTGATAAAATAATGATAAAATTGGCAAAAGAGTTACAAATGTTTATAAATTTAATCAAAAAATATTAACATTTAATATAATACTATTAAATCTTTTTTCTTTTGATTAAAAAAGATTTAACATGCTACTCTACACAGGTCAACGATTGTAATACTACATGTATGCATAGTATAAAGCAAAGATCCACAGAAATAAGATGTTAAAAATGTTTGTTCCCAATTTAAAATGCACCCCTCTTTTATGGGTCCAAAATCGAGAACAAAAGTGCATCTTATATTCGAAATAATAAAGTGTTTAACAGTTTCAGCTATAAGCCAATATTTTCAGAGAAATTAACATTACATTGCATCATTAATTATTTGAATAATCATTTTAGATATAGACAAAATTTAAACAAATAATGTCCTCTATTTTTACTAAAATTAACATTATAATATATTTATTTTTATACTATTTTTATAAATTATCTTGATAAATCTTTTATTTTTATTCATAATGATTTTATATATATTTCCATCAATTTACTTTTATATATATCATCTATTTCCAATTATTACATTCTAACAGTCACTTTAATATTTTTAAAATTTTTACTTTTTTAAAAATCTTATTTATAGAAAATTAAAAATAGATTTTTATAACTGAATATAAAAACATTATGAATAAAAGTAAAACAATTATCAAGATAATATAAAAGATATCTAAAAATAAATTATATATATTTTTATTATAAATATATAAAATAACATTGCACATTTGTAAAATAACTATTTTATATATTGTTTATTGTATTATATAATTGTTTTGAATATGTGTAAAATGATTATTCACAAAACAGTAGCAAGTCTCTCCATGTAATAATACCATCCAGTGCAAGCTATAGTAGTCAACAGATGCTAAAAGATTTGTGCATCAAAATTCCTATTTAATGGTTACTCATCTAATGACCCTAGACTAGTTTCTAGCTTGTGGCTTTCATCAGTGAGGAGCTTTGGATCTGAAAGAACTGCACTTAGGCCTTTGGAACTAAGGCAATCCTCCAGCTACCATCTTTTATCTTTTTAGTTAACTATAAAACTATGAGCCGAAAATGAGAGCACAAGATTTTCAATCCAAGCTAAAATAATCTTGCAGATTGGAACACACTTCAGTATCTATACATTTTGATATCTTTGATTTTTAATAACCGTAATCACCAACATCCTTTGATTACTAAAACAGCATATGATCACTATTTCTTATGCTTACACAATCTATTTAAACAACAACTCTCTCCATATAGTAGTGCTACCCAGTGCAATAAAATCTCTATGTAGTGCAAACTTATCCAATATCCTCAGACTAGTTTCTAGCACGTGGCTTTCACCAGTGATAATTTTTGGATATGAAAGCACTACATGTAAATCTTTGGATCTAATGCAACCTTCCAGCAGCCAACTTTTACCTTTTTAGTTAATTAGAAATCGATTGGTCCAAAATGAAAACACAATAATGTTTTCAAAATCAAACTAATTCACAAGTATTGTTTCATTTTGGCCTCATAGCTTTATAGTTAACTAAAAAGATAAAAGTTGCTGGAAGGTTGCATTAGATTCAACATCTAGGTCCAGTGCTCTCAAATCCAAGGCTTCTCATTAATAAAAGCCACTAGCTAGAAACTAATCTGAGATATTGGATGAGTAGGCACTATCCATAGGGATTTTGATCACAACCTTCTAGCATCCATTGATTACTATGGCTTGCACTGGATGGCACTATTGTGTGGAGAAAGTTGCTACTGTTTTAGGAGATTGTGTAAGCATAAGAAATAGTGATCATATGATGTTTTAATGAATGAATTCTTTGCAATATTAATAATGCATTGTAATGTTAAATTACAGATCTCTGAAGGAGGTTGTTAGACAACACAAATTTTTAAATAATAAATAAAATATTGTTTTAAAGTGTAAAAATAGTTGGTGATATAAAAATTTACATGAAAACAATAAATAAAACAAGGCAAAACTCTCTATACAGTAGTGCCACCCTGTGCCAATCAGAGTAATCAATGGATGCCAGAAGGCTTATGCATAAAATCCCTATCTAGTGCCTACTCATCCAATATCCCCAGACTAGTTTCTGGCTTGTAGCCTTCATCAGTGAGGAGCCTTGGATCTGAGAGCATTAGATAGGGATGTTATGCATAAGCCTTCTGGCATCATTGATTACTCTGGTTGGCACGGTGACACTACTGTATGGAGTTTTGCCTTGTTTTAATAACAATTATGTGCTAGTATAAGAGATAGTGATCATGTGATGGTTAGTAGTTTAAAACAATAAATAGTGAAAAGTTAAATTAAACATATAAATTTATATTTTTCCTATTTTAATTCACTAACAAATGAAAAGTATTTCATTTTTTCTTCATATTGTTCAAAGTTTTATTGATAATAAAATAATGTAAAATGAAAAAAGATTAAAATAGCCTTTTGAACTAAAGTGACAGATAATGTATTCAATTTTATAAAATTCAATACTATTTTATTCTAAAATAAGCTTTTTAATTTTGAACATTTTAAAATTAATTTAGTTATAGCAGTTTTATTTAGGTTTCAATTTTCAGAAACATCCTAAGTTGTAATAGAAGCATGTGATTGCACTCTTTCTTGGCAAAACAATTTGGTTGCTACTTACAAACAATTTCTTGAATTAGTTTTTTTTTTAACAATACATCATATTCAAAATATAGAAATACTAGAGTAAATTGGGTATCAATCTATGTTTAGTTATCAAGACTATTTGATTCTTATAAGCATGTTTAATTATCAAGACTATTTGCTTTTTATGAGCATTTTGCTGGCTTTAGTTCAGTTAATCATTGTCCTATTATTTCAGAAAGACTAGGAAAAAAAAAGCTAATTAAATAAATTAAGATAAGGAAGCGAAATTGGATTTGATAAAGATACAGTAATAATGGATAAAGTTATTAGCAATTGTAAAAGGAATGGAAAAAGATATAGAAGTAAAAAAAAAAAAAGAACGATTCTTTAAATGGGAATTAATAATAAATTAAGAGCAAAAAAATATGTAAATTTAGATAATATGGTTTAAGATTAGGCTTCTACTATGTGGTGATGCTGAACTGATATCAGACCCATGTAGCTATCTGGCTTGCTATGCTGAGTTCGAAGACATTAACGTGTCTAAAAAATTCACGCTTGCAAGCTAAATAGAAACTGTTTCATAAACGCTCAGAGTTTGTGTTTAGATCTAGTTCTTATTCCTGTCTTTCACTGACAATAGCAAATAGCTTGAAATCATGATCTGAAAGTGGAATTAAAGTTAGAGATAGTGAATGCATTCTCTGACGTTTATGTAAACGAAATATGCTTGACGGTGTTTTTGGTAGAACGCCATCTGTTGCTTTCAATAATTGCTATAAAGTAGATATAATAATACAAATTATTGCAAGGTGATAATTATCAAAATAATGCATTTTTCTCTTCCATCACTCTCATTATTAAACAGCAAATCACTTTTTTTATATACATTATACCAGTGGTCTTCAACCTTTTCACACCTGCGGACCAGCAAAAATAAGGATAAGATTTCACAGACCGGCAGAAATCTACAGATAAATTTTCTCAAAGAATGTAACTGCTAAGCCTTAGATGAGCATAATTGTTATAATTGAACAAAACAACATACTAGTTACTGTGTATTGTAATGGTGTTGCTTACCTTCGCATGCTGAACACTCTTTCTCGAGTTGCACAATCATATTGCTACAGAAAACAGTACTAACAATCGTTCTCATTACTGTGCTTGCATTGCTGCATTTATTATTTCATTGTTAAAACATGCAAGAATAAAATGTTATTCACTTGAACGTTGGGAAATATCACAGCTAATGTAATTACATGACAATGATTATGATAAATGTGATATCTGTATTTAATGTTAAATATACAAGATGAAGTTATATATATATGGAGTTTGTGTAATAAAAAAACTTTTTTTTTAAATTTTGAATTTTTTTAAAAAAATAATAAAAAATTTAATTCTACCCCCCCCCCCAATAAACATCTGTGATAACTAGAAAAACAAATTAATTTATGTATAATTGATTAGATTTTGTTTTTGTTCTGTTTCTTTCTTTTTAATTGTGTAAAAATGAAATGAAAAAATAAATATTGTTTATATTAATTAAAAGTTTAAAATTTTATTATTTTGTTATTACAAACTTTCCTGCCAGTCTAGCGCAGACCGGCAGAAAACTTCTGCGGACCGGCGCTTGGTCCGCGGACCAAGGATTTAAGACCACTGCATTATACTACTCTAAATTAGATTTATTAACTTCTCTTACTTGCAAATATAATTGACCTAATTAAATTTTTATTTTCTTAATATCTTTATATTGTTTTTCATAACAGCCATTGTACTTTCAAATTTTTATTTAGTCATTTTTCTATGCTGCTCAAACATGAAAATCTTTTCTAGAAATTTCTTTCTTTCATGTAACAATGAAACACCAAAAAAAAAAAAAAGATGTTAGCAAATATCTGTCCTCTTTAAAGATTAGACTTTTAATTTCTGTCTCTCTCTTTTTAATTTTCACTATGCTTTTTATGAGCCCCCCCCCAAAAAAAAAATGAGTGTGTAGATTTTATAATTGATTATATTGCTTGTTTAAAAGACAAAAGTCAAAGACATATATACAAAGGAAAAGTTTTAAGTTTTCTTTAGAATGTTTATTATTAAAATGTAAGAAAAAATTAAATAGAGGTAGCAAATTTTTAATAGGTAATATTAATTTATGATATCATTAATATATATATATGCAAAGTAATTTTAAAAACATGATATTAATTCTCTCAAGGATGAAATTGCATCAAAGTTTATTAACACAAATAAAGAAATTAGAAAAAAAATAGTGACTTTTTAAAAATTATTATAGAAAATAGGAGATAGCATTCTTTGTAATTCTAAACATACACTTTTTAATATTTAAAAACGATTTTCTTTTTTAACATTTCAAAATCTTAGCTTGCTTTATTGAAATGAGATTTTTTTAATAAACTAATAATCATCATGAGATTCAAGGCAATTTATGTTTCTACATATTAACCTTGAAATATATATACTGCACAACTTATTTCAATTTATTGTGCAAAATTAGGAATTTATTGCTTTTATTTCATCAGGAAAAAAAAAAAAATGGTTCTTACATATTAGTCTGCCAGTGAGATTTCATATATGTATTAGGTGATAAATGTGAAAAGAAAACAACATTTTGTACAAGGAGAAAATTAGGTATTTGTATTTATAATGCCAACATAAACAAATGTGTAAATAGAGTTCAAATTAAACACATTTACAAGCTTCTAAAAGCAAAAATAATTAATTTTATAAGTGGAAAATAAGCCAACATTTTGACTAATAACTTTCTCCTGATGGATATTGTCTAATATTCACTTTAAATTTATTAAATAAATTTACAATCTTCTAAAAATGAAAACAATTTTTTAAAAAGAATTTTAGATAGTGAACACTAAACATCTCTCTCATGATTGGGATATTATCTAATATTCACGTAAAAAAATAATTTAATTTTTAGAAGATTGTAAATGTGTTTAATTCGGTCTTTATTTACACATTTGTTCATGCCAGTACCAAGGTTTTTCATCACAGTCAGACTAATAAGTAAATATCAAAAAAAAAAAAAACTCTGAAAAGCACAGTTGTTGAAGACAAGTATTGATGTTTTATAAATTCATAAAAGCAACATATATAGATAAAATTTCTTGAAATATTTTTCATATTAATAATTATAGATACATGTTAATATCAAATATGTTTGTATTAAAATTTATCAACATATTATAGTGATGATTAATATATTATAATATAGTTTTGCTTATTTTTCTAAATTATTATAAACACTTGTAATGCTTAATAACAAAAAAAACAACATAAATGCAAAAATAATTCAATCCCATCTAGATTTGAGTTGAAATTGGTAGGTATGGTATATTTATTATATTGTACATTTATATACATCATCAGTTTAAACTATTATTAATCTGCAGCAAGATTCTCCAATCCAGTCTTTCTTCTTTAAATTAATTTCCTCATCTCATTCAACTATCTCACAAGTAATTTCTTTCCAAGACTTTAATAATATTTTGAGATCCAGTTTAGGACTTCAATTAGACCCAAGATACTGACATATTCTGAAGACTATTAAAATGCACTATTCATATCTCCAAAATTTTTTACACTAGTTTTATAAAAAATATTTTGTACTTTAAAATGGAAAACTAAAGAAGTGAAAATAAATGGACATCATTTAAGTTACATAGATTTTTTTTTCTAATGATGGGTTACTTTTACAAATAAAGCTTTAGAATTTCAGGAAATATTATAATAATTATTAGTTGAATGCAAGAAAAAATCTCAATTACACAATTTATAGAAATTAATCTTTAAATTAAATTTAGAGGGAGTGCTTTTGGCAGAAATCATATTGAAAAAAAAATCCTAATATAATAATTATAAAAAGGAAGGTCTTAATAGAAGCATTTTACTTATTTTTACTAATGGATTTGAGACTTAAATACATAACAAAAAACAATATAGACTTCATATCATACAATGAATTAGGAAAGATGTATGTTGATATGAACAGAGGAATCAAAAATAAAATCTATGAGTGAAAGAATAAACTGGTATCAATGATATTATTGAACTACTATTTCATTTTCTTAATTCTTACAATAACATCAATAATATCTATTTGTTTTCTCATGTATTTTGCTTTCAGTCCCTTCTTATTATTCCCAGTATACATATTCCATATATTGTTATGTTGTCTAAAGCCTCTTGTTTTCTGTTAAGCATCTAAGTCTCAGATACATAAATAAAACCTGATAAAACACATTTGCTAAAAAAAACTTTTTTTTCAAGCACAAAATGATATTTCTTTTTAATATTAAATTATTATTACTAAAAGTACTTCATCCAAATTTAATTGTTTAATTTCATTCATCATGCTTCTATCAGTATTTATAATCTTACTAAGATATTTGTATTTGATAACTCCTCAAAACAACAATAAAAAAAAAAACTAATTGAACATTACTTTAGCTTTTAAGTTGTCTTTAATCCTAGTTTTTTGTTTTCATCTGATAACTTTTATAACGTTTTCCGAAGTTTTGAAACATTAATAGAAAAAACAATCAAATCATTTGCAAAATCTATATAATTTGAATTCAATCCATATATTTTTATTCTTATTACTTCCACTTTTAAATCCATAAAATATTTCTCATAAAACTACTGTAATAAGATTTGGAAATATCAAATCACCTCGTGATATATTATTGTCAATGTTAATCTTCTTAATGTCATGTAATCTAACCATTATCACTAGATTCTGATATATATTCTTCAGAGTACATCAGATGTTATGCTCAGACTAAGAAGGATCTACATGTGACAGGATAAAGAAATGACCATCAAATATGAAAGTTATCTGAGTAGCAAATAAATAATACCATATCAAAAATATCTTTTGCTGGTTTGTAGGTTAGCATATTGGTTCATTAAAGGCTAAGTATTGGTTCAGATATAGTCTGTCCTCTGACGTCCCGTTTTTTTCTTAAGTTACATAAGTTAGTGTAGGTCTCAGTCATTGTGAGCATCACATATCATTAGTCATTTCCTTATATTAACCGTGACAATGGGAATGTATATTTGATCCCATTTGCAGCCTTTGATTTCAAACAGCAGTCTGTCTCCAATTCCATTTTTTTTGAGCGGAAGCCCTTGAGAATTATGAAAGCATTGACAGAAGCATGCTTAATAAACAGGAAGTCCTTAGTTGTGACTTTTGCTCAAGGCAATACAATTACTAATGAATGAATTTGGAATTAAATTTAAAAAATAGTTAGACAATTGGCAAAAATTTATGTTGAGGCAGCCCTATTTAGAAATCCATCTGCCTTTCATAGAAGTGAAAAAAAATGGCTTGCCTTCATGCATTCTGGCTATATTGTTTGTGCCTAATGAATTACTCATTAAAGAGATAAAAATAATATCAGTAATAGTGGCAAAACCAAATATTATAACGTTTTTTTTCTAAATATAGATATGGAAAGAGTAAAATTTACTTGAAACAAACTCTTCAAGGAAGACTGCATTAGTATTGAGGTAAGACTGATATAGTTGTTTTTACTGAAACTCATCTTCCAATGAAAAATAATACATGGTGTTGTTTTTGCTGTAAAGTTTAATGTATCTTTTATTAGAAATTTCTTGTTGTATCAATAAAGACTAATGGTATTAAAACTTGTTTATAAAATGGTATTAATGGATATTCTGTTAGTGCATACGCATCAATTTTTCTTTGCTAAATAGCAATATTACAGTAATACCATTAAAAATCAAATGTTCCTTCTCAGAGATTTTAATGCACGTATTGGTAAAAATAGTAAATTTTGGCCAAAAGTTATTGGAAATAAAGACATTGATGCCATAAATTCAAACTTTACTGTTATTAAATTTTGCATAATATTAAGATAGTGACTATCAGAAACACTTTGTTTAGGCAGAAAAATCGCTATAAAAAAAATATGGATGCAACCATGCTCAAAATAATGGTTTTCAATAAAGTACATTATAGTTAGGGATCTAAAAATAAGAAAAATTAATATTACATAAGCACTTACAAGTGCAGATTGTTATTTTATCTAATTTAGTGTGTAAAAATGAGATTTGGGCAGCCAAAGTATTAGAAAAGTTTTGTTTAAGGATGTGACATAAAATTTAAAATTCTTTGGCAAAATCATAAAACCAATCAATATGTTCTTCAGCTAGCATGCTGGATGTGATAAAATCCACATTTATCAAATCACAACTTCATTGGACAGGGCATGTAAAATATATAAATATTATAAGACCTCCTGAAAGAGTGTTTTATGGTGAACTTGGATGTATTTGTGATTCATAGATTGGTTTATATAAGTATTGCAAAATTCATTTTCAATGTAGTTGTTTTTTTTCCTTTTTTCCTCTTCTTGGAATTGGAATGGCTATACTCATTTAGCAATAGCTGCTTAAGATTCTAGTCAAATAATCTGTTAATTTGATTACTGAATACAAACTAATCATTTATATCAGTGCAGCCAATTATGTCTCTCTATGCACGTATTTATCATGATTTGGGAATTCATTCAGATGTTAGCTCTAATCAATACATAGATTTAGTTTTGCAATTTTCAAGAGTTTAGATTATCACTCTAAATGTCATTAAAATTTAAAATATTATACATCCTACATCTCTATATTAGGGGGAACGATTTTAAGTCTCCAGGACCACCTGTATAGCTTCTAATTGAGGGCAATATATCTTTATATAGTAATGAGATAGCTGTCTATTTTTTTTTCTTTGCATTGATGAGTGGAAAGTTTTTATTTGGCAATTAAATTAACTATTTGGTTAAAATCTTTAAAGTTTAGATTTGAAATATATATACAATTTTCAATTATCATCAATGCACTGCAGAATAAAGATCTTTCCAAGTATAAACTAATTTCTCTGATTCATGGTTTCTCTTTTTTGCATATCAACAAACTTATTTCATTCTCTATCTTTAAGGCATCAACTGTCTCTCTACTACCTTTATATCCAGCCCAGCTCCATTTCAAATTTTTCAATGATATCAGTGATAAAATATCTATTTGTTATCCCACTCAATTATCTTTGCTTTCTACCCCTTCTTGTTGTTCCCAATATATATTTTCTATACCTCATTAAGTGGTCTGAAGTTTCTGTATTGCTCTTCTATGATGCATCTAAGTTTCAAATATTAAATAAGAAGTGATAAAGCACATCTGTTAAAAATCTTCAATTTATCAAAAACACTTCATCCAAATTTAATTCTGTGACTAATTTCATCTATTGTTTCCACTCATATCTGACGAAGGTATTTATAGTTGCCAATTTCTAATTCAAGATTATCAATCTTTTCAGTATTTATGTTTAGTACTACTCTCCAAAATCATTACAATTACATCACTTTCAAAATCTAGTAATGACGAATAATATCCATGTATTTATATTCTCTTAGATTATTATTTTAACCCACAAAATACTTCTTGTGAAGATGCTATAAAAAATACTGAATATATGGAATTCCTATGTTATACATTCTTAGCAATGTTAATCTTATAAACACTGCAATTGCACTCTGATAAAGTCTTCAGAATAGTTTATATCTTGATGATTCAATGCTTTAGTCACAGTGGAAATACTTTTAGAATCAAATGTCTTTTCATAATCTACAAGTCTAAAAGATAATGACAACTCATATTCATTGGTTCTTTTTATAATTTTTCTCAATATTTGGATGTAAAACATTTGTTTTCCAGTCACTGTAGATGAGTTATAATTATTTTGATAAATATTTTGTGTAGAAATAACAGAAGACTTATATGTCTTCAATTGCTTTTTTAAGATATTATTAAGAATTTCATTATTTCCTGAAGATTTTCTCTTCTTTGTAGATTTAATTGCTTGAATCAATTTTCATTTAAAATGCTTAACATATCACAAGATATAGTAATTATAGTGATAATTTTTTTTTTTTTTGTTCTATATTACTATATAATTCTTTATAAAACTCTTCCACATATTTTTGATTTCGTATCATCCCTCTTTGTAAAAAAGTTCCATTTTTTTTGTTATTGCTGAAATAACTTTTTCTTTTTTTACAATAAAAGATGTTTTACACTTTTGAAACTGTATTCTCCTCTATAACTTTTCCTTGCCAATTCACAGTTGTGTTTTCTTATCTCATTACTAACACTTTTTGCCTCGCTGTACAGAACTCCAGATATTCAATTCTTCTTAAAGAATTATTATTAAACTTTTTCATATCCTTGTTTTCTTCATATATTGTCTTGCTTTAGTTGAAAATTTACTGGTGAATTGCTGCTTTTTTATACCAGTTATTTTTATTGTAGTCCTTAACAGATTATCAGTTATTGATCTTAGTTAAGTTTGAACCATCTTCAAAGTCCATAAATATTTTAAAATTTTCTAAATTCTTACATCCATTGGATCATCTTTTTTAATAGACTCTCAAGTTTTGCATTAATACATATCTTATAGCTCATTAATTGATGATTACTTCCTGAGAGTTGAGTCTATTAAAAATATTAGTCATTATTGATATAATGAACGTTTAATTTTATTTACATATATAAATAGTCTTCTGTGTTTAAATCCTTATAATAACTTGGGTATAAAGTAAAGCAAGAGTCCTTTTACTTCACTAATATCCTAAACAAAGGAGCTATTGTATAATTTAATAGAGAAAAATTTGTATAGCTTCAGGAATATTAATTAGTAATAGATACTTTCCTGGCAACACTAAAATACAATCAATTTATTTCTATTTTTTATCAATCTAAAAATCCATGAAAATATTTAATTCAACATATATATATAATTAATCAAATATAACCAATTCTGTATACCTTTTCTGGATACATATATATCAAAATTTAAAATGTTAGTCATAAAAAATGGTTATAACAGTAATTGATAATATTTCTGAGTTTTTATATTTGTTAATATGAATATTTACTATCACCACTGATAGTTTATAATTTTATTTATTACTACAATATATATGTTAAATACTTAAAGATAGTAATATATATTTAACTTTTTAATAATTCTATTTATAAAATCTTTTTATAAAAACTTCACAAATTTTTTTGTGGTAAGAAAATAAATATAAAAAAAAATTCTTATAGGATGAGTAATAATCCATTGATTTATTTTTTTTAAAAAATAATTGAATAGTTTATTGCTTAGAGGTCATGTGACATTTGACCACAAAAAAGACAAGTGGAGCTTTGCTTTCAGGAATCTTTAACTTTCACATCTGTTGCACTGTCACTGAAAAAGATCTTTCTGATAATAAAAAGAATTGTTACATCAAATGTAAATAATAGGACCATGTTTTTTATATACAACTAAATCAGTAGATAATAAATGAAGTCTGATTACACTAGAATAAATTTTGATAAAACAAGAAAACAATTTATTAAAACTTCAAATGTATCATGGGCATGTATGCATGTAAGACTTGTGACCCCAGTAGATATAATGATTAAGTAAAACTCCAATATTTAGAAATATGGTGCTGGTATGGAATGATGAAATTCCTATGAATAGTAGAATAGAGCCAATAGCTGAGAAAAATAATGAAGTATTATGAAAAAAATTGAAAGAAGAGTAATAAGTCACAACCTGCTCAGACTGGTTTTAGATTTATTAATGATATTAAAGTAGGAGGAATTTATTAAACAGTTAAAAATTTAGAATTTTAAATCACACAAGTTGAATTATTTTGTGCATCAATTCTTGACTGAAATGAAAAAAAAAATAACTATTTTTCAATGCTAATATTTTATAAAATTCTTCCACACTTTTCATACCATCTCTCTTTATAATAATAGTTTAATTTTTTCTTCTTATTCCAAACATGTTATTTACAATTTTGAGACTTTTATTTTCTTCTATAGTTTTTTTTTTTGTCAATTTATAATTATATATATTTTTATATCATATTCTTTTTAATCCTATTTTCCAAAACTCTTCTTAGTGGATCATTTTCAAAAATTTTCATATTCCTTCTTTTCTTCTCTTGAATCAGAAGAAAATTTACTGACAAATTATAATGTATGAGATATCTTCTTATTCATTTCAGTCAATCTGTTAATAATTTTAAATAATTTGCAAGTTATAATTTAAATTCATTTAAGTGTTCTAAAGTTAAGAATATCAACAGTTAATATTGCATTTTTTAAAAGTTTTCATCTCTCTAATTTTGCACTGGACACATATCTCACATTTTTACTAACCAATGACCATCTCCTGCATTGATACTATTAAGAACATTACAATTTTGAAATACATATATCTTCTATTAGTCAAAATATAATCCAGTTCTATTGTACCTTTATTTGGATGCTTCCATGTTCATTTCAATTTAGCATTTTTCTCATACAAAAAAATTCATAATATATAGTTACTTTTTCTGTGAACTCCACAAATCAGTGGCCCTCTCATTTCTATTACCATAACCAAACTTACAGCACATTTATTTTTCAATTGTTTTACTCTATTCTAACATTACAGATCTCCAGATAATTATAAAATGTTGTCTGAACTGATCAAAAGCATTTTGTACATTCATATAAAAATCCTCTATTTCTTCAATATAAAGAGAACTTGTTAGAGCATACATCTAAATTATCTGCATTTGGTATCTTCCATTAAGCCACTAAACATCACATGATCACTATCTCATACTAGCACAATAATTGTTATTAAACAATTCAAAATACAGCAAAACTCTCCATATAGTAGTGCCATCTTGTGCTAACAAGAGCAATCAATGGATGCCAGAAGGCTTGTGCATAAAATCCCTATCTAGTGCCTACTCATCCAATATCCCCAGACTAGTTTCTGGCTTGTGGCCTTCATCAGTGAGGAGCCTTGGATCTGAGAGCATTGGCATCCATTGATTGCTCTTGTTAGCACAAGATGGCACTACTATATGGAGAGTTTTGCTGTATCTTCCATTAACATGAATAACTAATCTTGATCAGTCTGTGATACACTATAATCCTTTACAATGTTGTTCTTGCACTTGTTATTTGTAATGTATCCTATTCCACTTTTCCTTCCAATACTTGTGCTTTTATAGTAAAGTATATGTCCTAAATCAATTTTCTTTTCAACTTTTCTTCTAATTTCATAAAGTTCAACAATATTCCATTTAATATTAGTCAGTTATTTTTCCAATTCATACAATTTTCTTTCTTAAAAGTAATCTATAGTTGTAAGTACACTGAATGACAGCTTGGGTCCATATCCAGGAAACTCTAAGCATTTTTTTTTTTGCTTTCAGCAACAAACTTCTGTCTTGGCTGGAGACTTATAACCTCCTGGGATTAAGGATATTAATTTTTTTTTTTTTTCTATCAAGATTGTAATTATCTGTTAAAAAAAGAGCAGAGTAGATCATTCACATACATTATTCATTCATCCTGCCTTCAAAAAAAAACCTCAACTCATAATTCAGTTAAATGTCAAATAACTAAGAAAAAAACCATGGCATGTCATAATCTTAAACTCAGAAGTAAAAAGCCAATAAACTCATCACATTAATTGATGTGCGTTGATGAGGCACTCAGCCATATTTGTGTACTATATAAATAATTACACACTGATAACAGCTGCAAAAAAAAAAAAAAAATTATAAAATGGATATTAAGAATTTGCACTGCTTAGTTTCTTTAAGGCTTCAAGAAAAATTAAACAGTTCCTTTTCAATTAATAGCAAACTCTTTTCTGCAGACCATCTATTACAAGATCGAATATATTTTCACAATTAAAGATTTAGATGGGAAAGTATTTATAGTCCTGCTTTTGTAAAACTTTATGTCACAAAATTAAAATAATGTAAACTTTCTGATTTGCCATATGGTTTTTTATTATGCATCTAATGTACTAATTCTTTATGATAAATTGAAAAGGTTTTTCCTATTGTGATTAAGAAAAGTTATTATGGTAAGCTGATACAAGGATTTGGTTTACTGGTTTTTTAATAACATATAACAAAACTTTTAGACAATCTGTGGCTAAATAGTTATACTTTAGCATTCCCAAAGCTAATAGCCATTATCTTGGACAGATTGTTTTTGTTTTATAGTCTAATATATGACTCTATATTAGAAACATCGGAAAGTATAAAAATTTGTTATTCAACACTTTTCATAAATTTCTGAAAAGCATTCTAATCCAATTATAGCATTTATATGATCCTATTTAAACCACTGAACATCACATGATCACCATTTTCTATATGCTTGCTCATAACTGTTATTAAACAGGCAAAACTCTCCATTTAGTAGTGCCACTCAGTGCAAGCCAGAGTAATCAATGGATGCCAGAAGGCTCATGCATAAAATCCCTATCAAGTGCCTACTCATCCAATATCCCCAGACTAGTTTCTGGCATCCATTGATTACTTTGGCTTGCACTGAGTGGCACTACTGTATGTAGAGTTTTGCCTGTTTATGATCCTATTTATTATTTCTTTTGATAAAATCCAATAAATATTCACTGATGTTTTCACCAGATCACATAAATTGACACTATCAGAATTGGAAAAATATTATTTTTTTATGACAAGTTTTTTATTTATTTTTTTGTATTGTTATCAATAGCTATATAGAGAACTGTCCTGTGTAGTCTGAAGTAGTAAATAAACCAGACGACTTGGGATCAGAAGGTCCCAGGATTGATTCTGGTGTTTGCAGGCCTGGCAATCAAACTTCTTATTAACTCCCAGAGAATAAAGACATGTCTTTTATATATATACAGAGAAAGAGAGAGAGTAAGAGAACTGATGTATAGATGTTTATTCTTCAAGGTATTTAAATTTTTTTTAATTGTTCCCATGTATCTATATCTATGTATACTTACTAATAAAAATTAATATTTTAGACAACTTTTATATAATGACAAACAATTGTAGTCAAAGCATAAAGATTCATATATTTTTGCAAATTTTCAAGTCAATAATTTTCTTCAAACAAAGAAATGAATTTATAAATAAATACATCACATAAGCTTAATATAAAGATTGTTGTTTTTTTCACCACAGTTCATCAAATATTAACATTTTGTATAAATCAAAACTTTTCACATCATATAATAAGAGATTCATTGAGCAACAATTTAATCCCAGATAAATATGCAAAAATAAACAGCCATAGCAAAGTCATTTCACATAATTGGCATATAGAAGTTCTTATAGTGAATTGCTTAAGTTAAAGATTTAAAGTTATTAATCTTGTTTTGATTTGACTTAAATTTTATAATAATTTAACAATCCCATCTGTCATTGATTCATTCCTCCCAACATTAATTAAATTTATAATAGACTTTAAAAAAAAACAACAATTTAATTAAAATGTATATTACCACATTTTAAGAAACATTATCTAAAGAATTTAATATTTTTTTTGTTGAAAATTAACAGATTATGCATGGTTGACTTCCTACAAAATAATTCATTAATTTTTAATAATGAAGTAAAATTGCTGCCTGACTGAAATTATTTCAGAGTAATAATTTCCTTTATTGCCCTGTGTGGTTTAAAAGTAATAGAGCTAAAAGTTTCTAAATCAAAGCACAACATCACAAGACCTCTATAAGGTTTACATTCAATTATTTATTTATCAAAATTACAGTAATAACAATCATATGTGAATCATAAAAATATTTTATCGATTAGATTTAACAATTCCTTTAAAACAGAGAAATCACTTCTTTCACATTTTCTTTTTTCCATTAAAGAAATTGTTAATAAATTTGCACAAAAATAACAATTAAATAAATACATTTCATATAAATAATAGATTTTGTTATTTAAAGTAATAATTTAGTTTTCAAGCAGCTATTGCTAATGTAAAATAATATTGTGCATTAAAGACATATTAAATCAATGAAAGGCAATTCCATACTTATACATATATATTTGATAAATTACAATCTTTAGTTTAATTAAATTATCAATTTGTTTATAACTTTATTTTATAATAATTTCACTGCGATCAGAAAATTAAATCTACTACTGTAGTAATTTTAAAAAAAATTTTATTACTCAGTTTTATATACATCTACTTTTAATCAAAAAATAATTAACTAATTTATTATTAATATTATTAATGATAAATTGTTTGTAAACTTAATTTTTAGAACTATGCTTTTGACTAGTATGATTATCTTTGTCAACTATAACTATTGTGGTATGATTTTCTTAATCTACAAAACATTAACATAGAGGTATAATTAGCATGGTGCATCACATGACAATATGCAATATCACCAAAATTATAATTGAAAAAAGTTATAATCATAAAACTAGCCAAAAATATGTTTCTGTAAGTTAAATCTACAAAAACAGATATAAACATTGTTTGTATTGCATGTTTTATTATACATTTATGCATAGTAATAGTACACTTATATATAATAAATTCAATATGTGCATTGTGTGTGTATAAATATATAAAACTAAAACCTGTTAATGCTAAGCTATTTATATAATTAAATCACTCACCGAACAGCATTTATAGTATCTAGCAATGTATCATCAAGATTAAGTTCAAATAAAAAAAATATAATTTCAATTTTACCTATACTTAAGCTTTTAAAAATAGACTGTAAACTGGATAATGATAAATAAACTGGTTGAAATTTCAAATTAATTGAGATGTTAATGAATCTTAACTTTAGGTAATTTAAATTAAACTTTTACTATGCAGAAAACATATTTATTCATTTTTATCATGAGATTTGGCTGAATAATTTGTTTATAAGATTAATAAAATGAATGAATATTATCTCTATACTTTGAAACATTTTATTTAAGCTGAAAAATGGAAGTTTTATTTAACAACACAATTGATTTGAAACCTCAATCTGTTATTTATCATTGTTTAATTTCAAATATGAGAGCCTAGACATAAATAAAAATTGGTTACATTTTTTTATCTACATGAACTTTAATATATGGAAAAGTTAGGTTAGATATATAAACAATGATTAGTTAGTAATTACATATGTATATAATATGTACTGTACATGATTTACCACATTGTTTGTTGTAAAATTAAATATGTTATAGCATAGATTTATAAACTTTAAACTATTATGGCATAACTCTTCTTTTTGCTAATAATTATCATATATTTAAGTCAACTATAACAGTTAAAAGATATTTTTATAAATCAAAATAAAAACGATTATTTAATTAAATGATATGTATGATATAGCTCAGACGCACACATAAAAAGCCATGTGCAATAAGTTAATAATATAGCATTTAAAGTTAACCAAAAATGAAAGGCATTTTTTTACCAAGAAAAAAAAAACAAACAAACTAAAGGCATCTTTAAAAGAACAAGAAAAAAAAATGCAATTAAAGACCTATCAAATGAATGCTAATAAAACTCAACTACAGAAGTGAGGAAAAATAAATAAATAAATAAATAAAAGCCAATGTATCTTCCAAACTGTTTAGCCAAAATGCCATGATTGAATAAAATGAACTTAAAATGAATTAGCCAAAAAAATTTTTTTTTTACGAATAGTGAACTAATTATTGTGATATGAAGATGATTAAATGGTTGAATGATGTGTTCAAATCATGTGTACAAAATTGTACAGAGAATTTTTCAAAGAAGAATGAAAATAGTAAATCTGAGAAGATATTTAAGAATGAAATGAGCATTAATAAAAAATAATAATAATAATAATAATAAGAAAAAAGAAAGCATGTCAGAAGCAGATCAGGCTGGTGAGATTCTGCAGCCGTGCAGGCGATAAAAGTCAGTCTGATCAAGTCATCTTGAAGGTGTTATACCTATGGGTATGTCGTTAAATGGGTCACCTTCTTCGTCGTCCTCTTCATCCTCTTCATCTTCTGTGTCCTTGAAATCCTTCACTTTCTTTGACGCTGCCCTCCTGCGAGCTAGCAAACAGTTAGGAGAAAAAGTCTGAATTTTAACTTGCACCAACCTCATATCACAATGAGGTCTATTCTACAAAGATTCTAATTTTAGGATATTTAATAATCTACTCAAATTCTAAAAAAAAAAAAAGTAATTAAAAACTGCTAATATATAAATATATATAAAAGTGTTGAGAATTCTTTAATATCAAATAGCTGCAAATATCAATTTTAAATAGTCACTGTGAAATTAATTGAATAAGTGTATATATATATATACACCTATTTACTTGAATGAAAGTGAAGTTTAAAATGTTTTCTTTAATAATAATAATTTTCTAATTACTCCTTTAATTCTATATAATATAATTCTACATGTGGTAAGAATAAAAATAAATTTTAAAAATAATGATGATGTAAATTTGTGCAAAAATTAATAAATTATTATTTATCTAGATACAATTAAGTATAAATTATTATGAAATTGATATAATAATGATAATTAATATTTTCAAAAAAGACATCACAAACTTTAATCATTAAAATATGAACTTTTATATATTACTGGATAAAAATGTATCAGACAACCAATCAACTGCTTTCTACACGAAAACGTTTTCAAAAAAATTTTATATTTGTCATGTATAATCAATCATATTCAATTAAGAAAACTTAAAATAGCTATAAATTTTAGTGTGTGTGTGAGTGTACATGTAATGCATTTAGAACAATATATAATTTAAATGAGTTTTGCATCAGTTTAATGATTATATCATTTTTAATTTGAGTTTAAGTTTTAATTCAAATGTTTTTAATTATTATTATAGAAAATATGAGTTTTATGTATAAATAAACTGAAACATACTAAACAGACACACATTAAAACATTTATGTGAATACACACACATATACCAGACACATTCTAAACAATGTAGTTTTTAATGTAAGATTACCAGTCCTAAAATTTCTTTGTAATTTTATAAGAATAGCAATATGAATAGTTTTTGCTAAAAGAAACATCTAGTTGGAGAATCATAACAATGCACTGGCAATTAAATATTAATCATTCTCTCATCTTTCTAATAGTCAAATTCCTATAACAGTATGATACTGTAAAGGTAAAGACAAAATTAAATATAAAGTTTTGTCTGAATGCTTCAAAACTAACACATGTGAGAGTAAATTGAAATATAATTAAAACATTTTATTTTAATGTAAAATTTCAAGTTTAAGTTAAAGCATCTAAAAACAAAACAAAAATACACTATATAGACTAGAATATATTAAATTAATTTTGGTTTTTCTCTTTTTCATTTTTGTAATAACATATTTGGTTAATTTTGTAAATGTTGATTACTTATAAGTACATCAATTGTTTTCTTCATTTATGAGTAAAAAAGCAAATGGAATAAATGTCTCATATTTCTAACATTAATTATAAGATGATAAATACTATGTATTATCTTCTGAATTTTTTTAACTTCAAAATAATTATTTGTCAAGAATGATATGTATAATATGAAGACTATTAAAAATAAATGAATTAAGAAAATGACATTACACAAGTAAATATTCTGTCAAATTATTAATTAATGAGATACAATTAAAAGAATTTACTGTAATTTATAAAACATAATGAGTATTAAATGCAAAGAAAAAAAAGATAAAGAGATATAGCAGAATTTTTTTTATACTCGAATTAAAAATCTGGATTCAAGGGACATTCATTGACTTCATATTATCATTCGTCAATATTTCCAAATAACATAACCTTAATATTGAGTACTTTTTATTAATAATGATGTATTTTTCATCTTATTTCTTTATTCTGTTATTAGAAGATACTAGAGGTTTACAATATTCCAAGTCTGGGTGAAAAAATATTTTTTAGAATTCAGAAGTTTAAGTTTATTTACTTAAGTTTAATGATTTATAAACAATAGTTCTTTTTAGTTTTCTTTAATGATTTAGACTTTTTTTTAATTATTAATATATATATATATATTAATATTTTCTTTGGAAATGCCTAAATTTTATGAAAATTATTTTTGTAGGTCCATTAATATTAATATATAAAATAAATTAAAAAAATATTATAAGATAATTATCAATTAAATTAAACTAAGAAATTAAGAACTCAATAAAGTTTTATAATGAATCTCTAAATATTGACACTAGTATAAATTGTGCTAAATCAATAGCGAATATTTATCAATTACATTCAAGTATTTTTTCTTGGTCATAATATTATGTTGTTCGGCACCCCACCCCCTTTATTTTTACATCAAATCATTTTTTTTATATCAAATATTTTGCATCTTATTCACAAGTTAAATGAACAAATCAATGATATAAAATTATGATTACTGATAAATTTTATATATAAAAAATGATAGTAATAAAAATGCATTAATATGCAAATGAAACTAAAAAATATATTCTTATGAACAAATAGTTAACTGCAAAAAATAATGGGAACATTTTATAGAAAATCATTTTAGTCTTTTATCAAACTGATTCAAAAATACAAACAGTAAAAACACACACAAGTAATGTTCATATAAGTTAAAAATTTAACTACAAACTTTAATAATAATTAGATCAATGGTTTTCTTAGTACTAGTTTTGTCTGCACAAAGTTTCTAAATATGATTTTTAATTTGTGAATTTAAGATTCAGAATTATTATGTAACAATTAATTTATTAATGGATTTAAAATATAATTTATTTGGAAAAAAGATTTGTTCACAAATGTAAGACAAACCAAAAATAATTAAAGTTAATATTGATATTCTTTTTTATTGTTAAAAATTGTTCAGGGAGAATATACAAACATAATTTTATTTGTATGTTTGAAACTTTTTTCAATTTCTTTGAATTTATTATTCCAAATTAAGGAATTTTTAAAATTAATTAATTCCGTTTCAAAGTTATCAAGCACCAGAAAATAAAAAATAGCTCATTGTTCATGTTATTTTATTTTAATTCTCCGGACAATGACAAAGAATCAATAAAATACAATTAATATTAATACATTTTTGTAAATATTAATGGATAAAATAAAAACCAATTGAAAGAAATATCAGGTTATTTTATTTTTGTAAGTTTATTAATAAAAATTATATTTTTCTGGAAAACAATTAGTGGGGCATCGCAAATGCATCATGATTCATAGGTTGCTGACTCCTAATTTAAATAACAATATCTTAAAATATAATTTTTATATATATTTTTATATATATGCTTACTAGATTATTTATTTTGCACAAATGTTTTGTTTGAACATTATATATTAAATGTAAAAAAACTTAGTTAAATTTAAAATATTTCTAAAGAAAAATATAAAAATTTGAAAAAATATATGTATCATATCAAAGAACATTTCTTATAGCATCCTAATCAAGAACTACTAAATCAATTTTATATTGTTTTTTAAGTGTAGTGCTTTGCACATGAATGCTTACATAGATATAACACACACATATATACTATTTACATAAATTCAACTTTTGGGCGTATATAAGCTTTTTGCATTAAAATATTTTTTTCTCTATTTTTTAAATAAATATTAAACCAAATATTTATTTTAAATCAATTGGTTAACCATTTATAATTATTTACTATTTTGTTAAATACTTCAAATTTAAACATAAATAAAATATATATGATTAAAGTAAAAATAAGTGAAATTTAAACTTCAATGGAAAGTTTAATTTTTAGATAATAAACTGTGGGAAATTTTATGCTGTATATTATATATATAGAAATAAAAATATACAATGTATTTCATTCTAACTTTTAATTTACAAAAGCAAACATTTGCAATGCAAAACTCACAATTCAATAGATTATTAAAAATAAATAAGATTACAATGTGCTATCTTTTAAAATATAATACTGTATTTCAATTTGTTTACCTCTTGTTATTTAGTGATCTAAAATATTTTTATAACAAAAAAAAAATGCTAAAAATCTCTTTTGACTATATACTTAACAATCTTAATAATTAGTAAAATTTACTTTATAAAAGTTATTATCAACGGTAATGAAAGAACTATTAATAGCACAAATAGTTAATTAATAATACAAATCGTTAATAAATAATAACAATAATACAAGCTAATAATAATAATAATATAAATTAATCATTATTAATTTTATAATTACAAGCACAATGATTAAAATATTTTTCATAATTTAATTTCAGATAGCATACACATATAATAAAAATATTTATTGAGAAAAAATATATACTGTTTGTATTGTGAATACACAGCCAGTATAAATATACTTTTAGTACAAATGGAAAATCATTTATTAAAGAATCAATTTAGAAAGAATATTCAAATAGTGACAAAATTAATAACAATTGCAGCTACATGTTAGAAAAGAGTGAGTACTTATATTAATAAAAACAGAAAAGTGCAGTTAAAAAGTTAATTGTAAGATAAGAAGAAAGATAAGAAAATATAAATGCATGCTAAAAGAACATACTTTTAAAAACATGGACTAAACATGTATAAAATATAAAGAGAAAATAATGATAAAATGAAGTTTATAAATAGAATGAATGAAAGAATACTTAGAAATGTGAAGTATAATTTTTTAAGGCAGTGAAATGATTGATAGTGTTTTATTGTATTTTTGCAAGTTAATATGTATGCACACACATGTATGTATATGTTTATTATTATAAATACATGTATAACTATATACAAAATAGAAAATCATAACATTATAATATTAGCCAAAACAACAAAATTTTACTAAAATTCTTCCATGATCATGATTTATTTCATCTATTAACAAAAGATCTATTGTTTTCAAGTGAAATTCAGCAAGATATTAAAACATATGTTGTATGTGTTTTATTGAATTTCACTTAAAAAGGTCTATTTGTTAATAGATAAAACCATGTTCATGGAAGAATTTTAGCAAAAAAAATTTTTTTTTTGGGCTAGTATTGTCATGTTATATGATTTTCTATTTTATTTATCATTATTAGTATAGTGGTAGGCAGTATTTAATAATTGTACATGTATGAATATCTAATACAAAATAAGTTTATAAATCTTAGCATATCTTTAAAGAAATGTTTTTACTGACATATGATCAAATTATTAATAAGAAAAGGTCTTAGTTTTTATTACCAATATAAAAGAAAATTATTTTGGAAAAAAAGTTTTAAAAGCACAGTGGAGAAAAAACTAGGAGATCAAAGTTGTTTGCTGTTTCAAATTTTATTCTATTTTTTGAAAAACAATTTGGAAAATATATGATATAATTTTGAAATTTTTCAAAATGTTTTAGTTATTTTTAATAATTTTAAATAAATTCAAAATATTTTAAATTATTCAAAACTATGTCGCCACATTATTTTGATTAAATTAATTCTAACACTAAAATCTGTAAATAAAATTAAATATAATCAAGTTACAATTAGTTATAAAGTCATTGAATTCATAGTGTAAATTACTGTACTATTTCAGATTATGACTAATTTATAAAAATAGTCTGAAAAAAAAATGTACTTATCACATGTTTATAAGCAATGAGCCCACACATTTCAACAATCCTTGAATTTTCTATAAACCAATTAGGGCTGGATCTACACATGATCTCATAATTAAATATGACATTTGTACTTATTAATATTATATATGCATTTTAATGACAGAATGAAACTTAGCAGTTTTAAACTTAAGCTATTTAGGGTTTCCAATCCAAAATTCTAGAGAATTTTTTCAACTTTCATTTCAAGCTCTGAAAAGACTGAAATTTGACAACAAATAAATTCATGCAACACATTAAAGGATGTTATAAACTACTCCAAAATATACATAATCAATCATTGAGTAAAAGCAAAGCAAAAATAATATTGCACAAAATAAATTATGTATACCTAATAATAAAATACCATATATTCATAGGATTATGTTGATTTGAATAGTCTTGTTGAAGATTTCTTCCCTGCCTGAATAGAAAAATATTTGCATATTTATATAGAAACACAACTTATATTAAAGATATTTTTTTTACTGTTTACATAACAGTGGAAATAGAGTCTGATAGCCATATTATTATTATTATTACTTGTGATCATGTGATTGGCATTTCTCTAGAAAGGCCTATCATCAATTTAGTTTTTCTGATATTCAAAATAACATTATTGGTTGTCATTTTTTCACTATCACATTTTTGAGCCGTATATGCAATTTTTTAATGATGTAGATCACACACATCCATCAAATAAGATCATTTCAACCTAGACATCTGTAGTCTGATAAAATATTCACATGTTCATTTTCTTTGCAATTCTGGTACTCTCAAACATTCACCAGCATCATAATTCAAAAGGATTAATATTTTTTCTATTATTATTCTTTAGAGACTGTAACTTCCATATCCAATCCAAAGGGAATCACATAAAACATCACAATTTGTTCTGACCTTCATTTTTATACATACATTTCTTAATAGTTTAAAATCTTTTTTCCAGTGATTGTTTCACTTCTATATTTCTCAGTATCAACTATTTTAGCTATTGCAGTCTCTGTTGTAGATAAATGATCTAAAGCGATTTAAATTTTTAAACACTTTTTTGCCTTCATTATCAGTTTTAAAACTCTAAATATTGATACTGTCATAATAATAAGTTTTTGTATTTATCAGTAATCCTCACTTTTAACTCTGTTCTTTAACTTTCCTAATGAGAATTCTGATATCTTCTTTATAATTTACCCTTGCCTATAAATATGTAGTCATCAACATATCTTAATTTGATATTTCTTCCACATTCCTGAATCACATTGCCTACATTCAATCTAGCCACTAT
The DNA here is from genome assembly GCA_028023455.1 of Epiperipatus broadwayi. Lineage (NCBI taxonomy): Eukaryota > Metazoa > Onychophora > Udeonychophora > Euonychophora > Peripatidae > Epiperipatus > Epiperipatus broadwayi. Next base: position 1,188,216 of record JAQFVV010006259.1, on the reverse strand, counting down.
TATTATATATTCAGAATACTAGTTGAATATGTAGGATATAATATTATCTAATTAACTTCTTTGAGAACATGCATAAATTAAAACTGTCAGACTGAATTAAGACCTTGATATAATTTACTTATTTATTTAGCATATGGAGTTTTTTTTAAAGACGTTTTATTATTAACAAAATATAATAAAAAAAATTATTAAGATTCTAACCAAGAGACAGATTAGATAGTGACATTACATTTGATAATCATTAATTATATGTCTCATGGTTTAAATTTATCTACATTTACTTAAATCAATGGGTATTAAATTTCTTTTATAAAATAAATAGGTATGATGATCATGAGTTGGTTAAAATCTGTTGATTGTAATCCAATGTTTCTAAAAATCAAATTCAGCTTATCTCAGTTGGATCTGGGGAAAAAAATATTTTTTTGGAATGTTATAAATACATTTTTTATATCATAATTCTTTGGTTATAGATTCTTGGTTGGACATTTAAAAAGAAAATCTTGATTTGAAATGTAGGTAGAGAACCTATATCTTGAGTTATTGGAAAATCCAATCTATTTAACAGCTTTTTATACCTTTTCTATGAAGAAACATCTTTTCTGATAAACGGTGACAATATAAAAGGAAACTATTGAAAAGGAGATTTAAATGTAACAATAATATTTATCATGTTAATATTTAATTAAGTACCAGGAGTTTATTATTAGCACTTTTTTTCCAAGCAGGGGAAGAGTATTCACTGATAGAATATATGTCCTAACGAAACAGGCTATAAAGAGCTTGTATTATAACCCCAAGTAATCCCAGTCAACTCTCTACGGAAGTTATTTTTAGAAATTATTTTAAAGCTAACATAAGATAATTGATCTTATAATGATGGAAACAGAAAAACTTCTGATATTTCCTAGTGTTTTCAATTATCCAATATACATGAACAATGGTATCTTTAGTTTCTCAAACTTCTCTGAAACGAGCCTGAACAACTAAATAATCAAAGATCTAATCTGCATTAATTTTCAGGATAATCTTATGTGCATGCAATATAAAAAATAATATTTGTCTAACTGCATTACTCATTGTTAATTATGCATTTAAGAACTGATTCTCTAAAGAAACTGAAGATAAACCAAAGAGAATATCTAAAGTAAAAAAATTTTTAAAATATTTTAGAAATTCTCTGCTATTTTATTTCAAATTTCTGTAGAATGCTGGTTCTTGGCTGAAGTATTAATAGAAATCTATATATATGTAGATAAATGTCCTCTTTACATATATAAATGAGTTGTCTTAAACCATATTTTAATTTTTATCCTTAAAATTTGACTATAAATCTACACATAACCATAAATACATTTTCATGAGTAAAAATCTCATTGTTTTTCCATTTATAAATAATAACAGACTATAGTATATGAATATATATACACCTGGGTTGCATTTTATGTGGATTATTTTAATGTGAATTTGAAGTTATGCGATTCATGTTTCTTCTTCATATTTTTCATATTTCACTATATTAATTAGATATCAAGAAATTTAAATTATTAATAACTTATTTTGACTTGAAATATTTTTTTTTTTTTTCAAAAATATAACTTTATATTAGCAGCTAATGTGAATACGGCCTGAAGCTGCATTTAGAATCTTAGCTTCTATGTAAATAACCTACTTATACTAATGAGTAAATAATAGTAATAGGAAATATCGCAATAAATATTCAAAAATTTTAAACTTTTAAAACGTATTTTGTTAGATATAGCAGAAATAAATAATTTTTTAGATTGTTAAAATAAATAACGAAGATTTTATTGATTTTGTAAACTGAAAAGAATCTTTCTAATGATAATGTATAATCTTTTTGTTTTGATTGCAATCTCATTTTTTAAATATAGAACAGAAACCATTAACACAGTACAAGACTGAAAGTGGCGCTAGTTGTACATCACATCACGAATCTGATTTCTTACCTATTCACAAACGAACTCATATTGTCAAATAGCAGTAATGATTAAAATCTGTATGAAAAAATGTAAAATTAAATACTGTAGTTAATAAAAAAAGTTTGTCTTGTATTAATTTTTTTCAAATATTTGAAATTTTTTATTAGTCATACTTTATTTCTTATTTTTTTAATGTGAATTTTAAAGTAATTTTTCCTTGTTGCTTTGCTTTTATGCGATTTCTGAAAATTACAGAACCTATCCCCCATTTTTCAAGGTAAGTTAAGTCTATTTTTGTGCAATTTCTTTTATAGGCACTTTCTGAGGAACCTATCTACCGCATAAAATGAGATCCAGGTATATATAAATAAAGTGCTATATATTTTTTTAACAAATTTTATTCCTGCTATATATAATTAATATTTTGGCCAAACTGACATTAACATCTTCAGAATTAACTACTATTTATTAATTAAATTATCAACCAATTATAAAATAAATCTAAAATACATATAATATTTGTTCAAATCTTTAGTCAACTTCATAACTATTATTTATCAAATAAATTAATAAACCTTTATAGAATAAATCTAAAAATTGTAATCCTCCTACACATAATCAATGCTTTGTCCAAATATCATTGTCTACTCTTAGAATTAACTATTACTTATGAATTTACTCATCAAGCCATTAAGGTTTATTCTATATATATGGCTTGATAATTAAATTTGACTGAAACAATTATATATAAAAAGAATAAAAATTTTCCATTAAAAAAAAAAGAAACACAGTATTGAATTTATACATATATATTAATGTGACTTATTTAGCTTGTATTTATAAATGTAATAAAAAGAGCATGCTAAAAACTCTAAACAAGCTTTTTTTTTTTATTATTGATAAATGCAGCAAGAGAATGCATTCAAAATCTCTAACTAGACTTATCTCCATCCCCAAACTGGTTTCAAGTTATGGCTCTCATCAGTGAGGAGCTAGGACATCCAGACATCAGATCCAAAATACAAACTCAAGACCAGCATTTATCTAATACTTAACTATCAAGTAGAAAATCTGAAATTTTCAGATATTTATGTCTTCAAATCCAGCTCTCCAACTCAAATAGCCTTATGGGACTTAACTAAATTCAGATACACCATATATTAACATTAGCCTTAGCAATCTAATATAGCCAAAGCCTTAATAGCCAAACTATAATATTAATGAAATCAAGTCATACATCATGTGCTAATAACTCTAAACAAGTTTATTATATATATTATTATCAATAAATGTAATAAAAAAATGCATTCAAAATTTCTATCTAGACTTATCATCATCCCCAAACCAGTTTCGAGCTAGGACATGCAGTCACTAGATCCAAAATACAAACTCAAGACCAGCATTTATCTAATACTTAACTATTAGGTAGAAAATCTGAAATTTTCAGACATCTATATGTCATGCCTTCAAATCCAGTTCTCCAACTCAAATAGCCATATGAAAAGCTGGATTTGAAGACATATAGATATCTGAAATTTCATATTAGATAAATTCTGGGCTTGAGTTTGTATTTTGGATCTGGTGTCTGGATATCCTAGCTCCTCACTGATGAAAGCCGGTTTGGGATGGGGATAAATCTAGATAGAGATTCTGAATGTATTCTCTTGTTGCATTTATCGGTAATAAAAAATTATAAAAATAAAATAAGCTTGTTTAAAGCCATTAGCATGCTCTTTATTGTAACGTTTTCCATGTTTTGATAGATCTGGTAGGCCTTCTTTTACTCACTGTAAATTTAGTGAAAGTTAATCAAGTTATGAATACAAAAAATATAAATATTTCGTTCATATTTCTATAAAACATAACTATATTTCCTGATTAACTAGCCTACCCAATTATTTCGACTTACGCTAATGACAGAATCAGCCTTTTATTTATTTTAATAAGGGCGCCAGGATTCATACAAGAATCTGGAGAAATCCGTTGCATTGCTCATCGTAAATAAAAAAGAAATTGGTTTTAAAAAAAAACTGGGTCATACTTTACTATAACTATAGTTATTTTCTAGATATTATTATTCCTGGAGCTTAGTCAACGAATATTGGCAAAGATAAACTATACTTTCAAATCTTAATAAACTAATATTAATAAATTTAATAATAATCACCAATAACATACAAGGAAAAGTTGGTATTAGAAATAAATATTTTATTCTAATAAATTAAAATGTTTAAAGAGAAATTACTAATTAATTGGAAAGCACTCATACTAATTCAGATATAATTCAATTAAATAAACAATTAAGAGTTCTTAGGTAAACAAATTTCTTCTTGAAAGTTCTTTAAAATGAAAGACTCTTGAATGATAAAATTAATGTCTATCGTGATTATTTTAAACTTATTTTTAAGAATCGTTTGCAAACTTTAATTTTGTCACAATCAGGAATAGTTAATCATAACTTACTGGTAAGCTTAGCAAGTTCACGAAGATTGTAGATTACTATGCATAGTTTTTTTTTTTTTTTTGTGGGAGAATGAGCTCGGCCATCGGTTGTAAGCTGATCTCGGTCTATCCTAATGGTTGGTCACGAAAGCTTTTCTGGAGTCCGTCTTCAGGAATGATGTCAGAAAAAGCCCCAGTCCACTTCAACATGCAGAATTATTTCAGCATAGAATGGTCCTGGATATATTTTTGTTATCTAGGACCAACCAAAAGAAAATCAGACAAGACAAGACCCTGATCAAACTGGTCTCTTCCTTTTTATACTCGTGGTCCAGTTTTCAGACTTCTGCGCATACCTTTTGTTTTTGTCAAAAATACACATTGACAATCCTGTGCATTCTTTTATATTTTTCAGTTAAAAAGTCTTTATTTTTTTAGCATAATTCTGCCATCTTTAATTAGCTAAAAAGATTTTTCTTTTAGCTTATCTGGATTAGTAATTTATGCGTCTTTTGTTCTTTCCAATTTTTACTTTTATTTTTAATTAGATAAAAAAAAATATGGACGGAAAATTTAACTTTCATTGTACGTTTTAAAAAAATAAATTATACAAACTAAAAAAAAATTAATTGCGTCTTTTTAATAAGATCTCTAAATTTACCCTTTCCTAGATTTTACCAAATGCCAATATATTTGTACCACACTGACAGGAATGTGCATCTGACAGCGTGATATTATTTGAAGGACATGATTCTCGTCCAGTACAGGAATGTGCATCTGTCTGGCGAAGGAATCATGTATGTAAAATATTTAAAGAGAAATGCTACGTATGGGGGAGAGCGGTCTGTCTGCCGACTTATAGTCCCTATCCATAGAGCTAAAAGAGGTCAATGATGCAGGAAATACATCTGCATTCATTGCAAGGCAATGACTACACCTTTGGGTCATGCATTCAATTGAACTTTGCCCTGTATGGCAAACACATTTCACATTACATTGATATAAACACCCATATATCCCTCCACCAGCATCGACCTAACTACGAAACAAATAGCCTGAAATTAAAACCTTTTAAAACAAACATAACCAATTAAAATATAAAATTATTAATTGAGAATTGCTGAGGGAAATTTACACTAAAGTAAACCCAATGGCACTCATCATAAGGTGCCGCATTGACAACAATAACTTAAAAGATATACGAATAAATATATTTGGACACTCAGCATGAGGTGTCATATTTATCAAAATATATATTTTAAACATATAAAAAAAAAAAAAATAAACGTTAATGAATCTATGCAGCTATCTACACCCAACTTAAATTAAATACATTTTAATTAATATGTAAAAAAAAAAATGGAAATGATTAATTAAAACATATGCAGAAAAAAAATATTAATAATTGATTTTGAATTCTTTGGGTCAGATGAGAGTTCTTATTTCCAGTTACTCATTGCAAATTTAGAAAAAGTTCCTATTAGATAAGCAAAAAGAGTTTATACTTTCCGGATTCCCACAGATTTAGAAAGTCTATATTGTCCGTCCTGCTTGGAAATGAAGCCGCTTCTTGCCATTCATTTGATCAGGAACTGTCATCATGAGGCATCAGCTGGTTGTCAGGAAATTAAATCTATTGAAAGACTCCTATATCAGGAGTCTGCAATACAGCTACAGCTCATATATAGCTTAATAGTACCCCTAAAACAACAATTATTGCCTTTTATGTTTTTATTAGCCTCTTATCAGCATTTTTCCGGATTCATCGAGCAATACGTCACTAATCTAAGAGTCTCTTTTTTGGTCCGTGCTGTGGCTTGGTGCTTCCATTGGTCAATCTTTAATTTCTTTCCCTTATCTGACCTTTATTACTTAAGTGCCCAAAGAGCCAGTTTGCTTTATATTTAATTAATAAAATAATCATTTCCATTTTAAGATTAAAACATGATTTTTTTTTAATATTGAATCAAATTAACATTTTTCTTTTCATTGCTTTTAAATGAAAAATATTAATCTTTACATCTTTACTTTTTTACAAAAAAAATATTTTCAAATACTTTTTTAAAAAAAAAAAATAGTTTTAAAGTTTTCCATCTGTGCGACAATATATATGTTATTGTAACACTTTTAATTTTGGCTTTTAGTTTTTTTTTTTTACAAAGCAATTTTGAGAATTTGCCCTTTTATTTTAGTTTTAAAATAATGTAATGCATATGTATACCATTACACACACAAAAAGTCCGTTCACAAATATATGAATAGATATAATGTATGTAGATTTATGTTAGAATTTGATAGGACTAACATTCATTTTCAAAATTTTCTCTTATTTTTAACAAACAATAAAAATTTATTATTAAAAATGAGTATAAAATCTTATTACAATTTATAAGTGTCAAATATGAATACTTAATGATCTATATGTATTTTTTGAAAAAATAAAACAAGATCACAGTAATAAAGTATTTTCAAAAAAGATGTATTAAGGGCATGTTGAATAAAGGGGTATACATAGCGTGAAAAAAAACCTGCTTTGAATTCTCTTTTGCCATTTCCATTTCACATAGATGTATATAAAATTGATTTTTAAATACTATAAATATATGGTTACAGTAAAGATTATATTCGATTTTATCATCCTCAACTCTTTTAATAACAAATAATTTTGGTAGTTTTCGTTTGTGCGTACTAAGGCCACTAGGTGATGCTGCAGAACCACCAAGACGCCTGCAAGTGATAAATTTCTATACAAAAATGGTTGAAATCGATGGAAAATTAAAATGCCTAAGGCAAGCGATCAAAAGTAATTAAAAAAATCAAGTAAAAAATTTAGCCTAAGGCAAAACATCAAAAGTAAATAAAAAAATCAAGTGAAATAATACGTAAATTTTAAAAAGGTATACACACAAAATTGATAAAAATACATAAAATAACCATTAAATTAAAATGCCTAAGGCAAGATATCAAAAGTAAAAATCAAAAACAGCAATAAAGCCATTATTTTTTAAGTTAAAAAAATAAGTAAAACACAAATTAAATCAACAAATTAAAATGCGTAAGGCGACGTAAATAAAACAAATCATTCTAAAATACAACCCCCAGGAAAATGCTATAAAATTTGAATTACAAAAACAGAAATCGGTGAAAATTGCTCCGCAAATGAAGAATTTCTATGCAAAAATAGCTGAAATACAGTACGCATAACCGAAAACTACCTTATTTTTACCTTTCACATGCTTATATAACAATTCATGCTCTGAAATGCAGTACGCACAACCGAAAACTATCTTATTTTTACCTTTCACATGATTATATAACAATTCATGCTCCTTTAATCTTTTTTTTAATACTGCACCTTGATTCACCTGTATATAATAGCATAACATTGACTAAAAATTTGATACATATTATTACTTTTCTGCTTGATAAGTATGACACTTTTTTAGAATTATTCACTAATTTATTAACATTATTTGGAACACAGAATGAAACAGTAAACACATTCTTATATATTGTACCGATCGGTTTTGTCTGTTCATATAACAAGATCTAAAATCTAGGCAAAAGTACCTTAAGTCCAATCATGTGTGAGATACACAGGTCAGGAACACTCATGAACTCTGCCCTATTTGCCTATTCTCCAGATCTACCAACTTGTGAGCAACAATCCTGATGATACCAGATCTATTTTCATCTTTTTTGGCTGGCAATGCAAAGTGGAAAAACAAAGAAACTCTATTTAGACATGGACACTACAATGAAGCCTTTAGCATAATAATAATTACAAGTTTTAGCAGATCAAAAAGATTGTGACCCTTCATATTATTTATATATAAGATTAGCGGGATCTCATCTAGTCATAGTAACATAATTTGTTTAATCAGAATATCATATTTATTAAATAAAGGAAACAATGATTCTGAAGGTTTAGTTATATATATATATTTCTAATTTATTAATGTAAACAAAATAAAGTATTAGTAATTTGATTATAATAATTCTCCATTAATTATCATTAGCCTCTTTACATTTATTTATAGCAGGACAGTCTTTTGTGCAATTTAATAAATCGGGTACATATTCATTAGTTTGTTATTTCAGTGCGGGCTGACTGATATGCCAATAACTGATTGATTACATTATGGAAATATGATTTGAATAGCGCTATAACATAAGTAGATTTAGGACTCTTTAATCCACCCCTGGAGAGAAAAGTAGCATTTGACCGAGTTTGCTTAACAAATATTATTTTGAGCTTTATTATAAATTTACAGAATTATTAAACATTAATAAATGAAGGAATTAATCTCAGCTTATGCTGAGGAAGAAATGCGTGTGGGAGGGTTCACTTGGAATAGTATAATTGTGTTGCAGAATGGCACACACATGAGAAGATTAATAAATTATAACTATTTAGTATAATCAGAACACTATGGCTGGTGGATATTCATAGGTTTTATTTGAATGAGTAATAAGAGAGAGGTACATGCATGATGGCGTATTTATGTGATCCAGTCTCAGATCCTAAAAGGTGCTTCAGAATTTTCATTGAAGAAATGGTGATCGATTTCTGTCTGCGTCTTTAGCAGAATCAGCTCACTGAATGAAGAATAATCCGGTGGGAGTTGCTATGGGCCAGGTGTTCCGAAGCGAACACATGCTGAGTTACCTCACATGGTGAAGAATCCCAAGTGGGGTTTATAGCCTTGTTCTTGGATGTAACCAAGTGGGGTTCAGCTTTCCGATACGTCTGGTGGGATGAAGCACAATATATATAAACATAGTGAAGCAATGGATCTGAAGCCCGATCCATGCTTCACATCTTCCTATAAACTTAATTAGTATTGTAGACCTGAATTAAGTTTATAGTTGAATATCAGCAGGGTTTTGCATTAGAGTTAAAAATAATTATGCTTATCAAATGTGTTTTACATTTAAATATTTTGTTTTAAATAAATTTCATTCTATTAATAAAAATTGCTTAACCTATTAGTCAAACATATATATACATCTAGCGTATATATATGAGTTAATGCAAAATTCTGCTGAAATAAAATGCTTATTCTACTATAAAAAAATAATAATATATTGTTGTTCAAATTTTGTTAAAATATTTAGTATGATTTGATTTTGAGATAAGCCCGCCAACATTTTCTAAAAGAATGTATAGTTTTGATTAGTGAGCCATTCAAGTCTAATTAAAAATGGCCTTCTCTTTCTTTCTTTTTAGTTAATAGAATTCAAACTTTAAAGAAAGAAATTTAGAGTAAAAAAGTAAAAGTTATTTTTAGAAAATGTTGCTTTGAAACAAAGGAGCATGGGGAGGCTTATCAAGATCTCAGATCATACAAACAATAGAAGGTAGCTAAGAAAAAAAGTTATAAAAGGGAGAGAACAAAAGAGGAGATTCATTCAGATTTTGCTATTGCAAGGTTGATTCAAGATTTTGCTCTTGCAAGTTTCATTCAGATCTGCTATTGCAAGGTGCATTCAGATTTCTCTTAGGAGAACTCTGTCAGATTTTGTTTGTGATTTTATTCCAAAAGGTCTACAATTATCGTCTACAAATCATGAAGAAGTTTGAACCTGCTCAAGCTAAAAATCGTATAAGTATGATGGATTCTAATATGCTCGGCTAGGCAAATAAATAGCTTTGCCTATCGCCGGGGTTCCTCAATACCAGAAAAATGCCGTAGTATTTACTCAATCGTCATCTGAACTCTGTGCCGTGTCTGGAGGACTTTTTGTGAAACCATGCTACTGATTTCCACTTTCCTTGTCCGGTCGAACACATCTCATCAGACGGATCAAGCTACGCCCGTCGATGGAACATGACCAAGGAATAAGGACGGTAATCATATCTCTCCTCATGAACTATTCATTATGCTACCCTTTTTGTCCATACTTTTTATAATTGCTTTCTTGAATATTTATGAAATGTTTGCTTAATGATATTTATAATGTAACTATTTTTATTAGACTAGTTAGATATATGTATATGTGATCATCTACTTAGATATTTAACCCCTTTTCTTCGCTATTCTTCATTACTCCCATGTGTAAATATTTTAATTTCATTGCGGTTAAGTTTATTAGTTAATTGTTCATATAAAAATCCCTTTCCAGTTTTATTCATACTTGTAAAATTTAGTACGAGTAAGTTTCTTTTTTTTCTGTTTTGTTGTTTGCCAATTTGATCTCCTCTATAACGCTTCTTTTGTTCGCCATTAGCTTCTTACGTATGTCAGATTTAGCGATATACATCTTAAATGGTTTTAAACTCTGTTTTAGTGCAAAGCAATTAGAAACTGCTTTGCGGAAAATTTTTATTATTACACATTATCGAGCAGATTCGAGTTGACAATGTTTAATAAAACTGGGAAGGAAAGATTTAGACCGCAAGTATATTAATCGGATTTTCATTGTCTCATTAGTTATTCAGAAATTTCGGGGAATAGCGAAGGCCATTAAATTATTAATAATATTTCAAATGTCATTTATTAAAGATATTTATTTCACTAAAAAGCTTGCGTTTGCTAGTTATCCTTTAATGCTTTGTTTTACTTTCAAATGATCCAGGCACGCAGAACACATATTTCTAAGTATTTTTGCAATTTAACTATTTAAGCTCCGCAGGTGGTTTTGTCCATGTATCCCGCTGATGCTAAGCTCGTGGCTCGGGAAGAAAATATCTATGCGTGTCTCAGATAGTGTTGTTGGTTCGTGGGTTAGTCTCGAGAATATACGAAGAGGGCAGGGGTCATAGTATTCTTGATTTAATATCTCGCGTATGAGTGGCCCCGAGGTACCTTCGCCTAGTATTCGAACTGGGTTAAGCCAACATACATCATCTGACCGTCACAGTAGATTTTTTTTTCCGCATTCTGGCGTCCATCGTGTGGCTATTCGAAATTTTCCACACCCTGTAGGCAGCGTTTATGTTTTAAATAATAGTATATATGTAGAATTTTTTTTGTCCTCGGATTTGTACGCATATATATAGTGATTGTTTTAGATAACACGAATAATTGTTAGTTATACGTGAATTTTTGCTTCAAGTTGTCGCAGTGGGATGAATGCCATTTTTTTTAAAAAAAAAAATTTTTAGTACCCTGAGAAGTTTGTTTTGGTCTGATATATTTATATATAAAAAAAATATATATATATAATTTTTTCTGAGTCTTGTTTCCTAATGTGAGCAAATGTCATTTTTTAAAAATTAATTAAAAAGTTAAAGGTGTCATAAAGTAAAATTTTTTTTCCGAGTTTGGTATATATATGAAACGAATGTTTTACATTTAGAAAAGTTAACACTCCGTTAGTTTTTTTTTATAGATAGTGAAGATATATATTAATGAGTATAGATATCAGAGTTATAGCAAGATTTTTACCCCTAATGAGTAGTTTTGTCATGGCCAGTTGCCATATTTGTTTCGTATAAAGTAGATAGCTTCGATGAGGCGGAAGTGTCAAATATATACCCACCCGCCCTCCCTTAAATTAGCTTTCGTACTTTAGATTATTTTTAGTATTGCTCAAATATGAGAAGTTTTGATGTAATAATGTTTTTTTTTTCGAAATATAGTGTATATTCGGTTGTGTTAATATTGTAGTAAAAAAAAAAAAAGTACAATTAGATAATAGAATTTTTTCTCCGTTTGTATAAATTTTTGTAAAGATCTTAGATAACATTTTTTTTCCGTTAATTGAAATTTTTTTTTGAAGATCAAAAAGTTTTGATAAGTTCAAATTAACACGTGTCAACGTATGGTGTTAGCAAATATTTTTTTCACTTTCTCTGCGTTTCGTTTCTTTATATTGAATAATTGTCATCATGTAAAATTTTTTTTTTTCTCCTTTTTAAAGATTTTGAAATTACGTTTCCTCGCAAACATATATAAATTAAGTTTTGTTTCAATACTAGCAAACTTAATTTTATCTGATAAGAAAAGTAAATGCGTATGTTCGTTAATAAATATATATATTAAAGATATATTTTGTATAACATATATGTCAGCCACCCTTTAGTTAAGATTTTTTTTTCCATTTCGGATTATGCTATTGAATCATTTATTGAGTAACCGTTAGGTGAAGACCCTTTGAGTAACCGTTAGGTGAAGCCCTTGTTTTTTAGTAACCATGTTTGGTGAAGACCCTTAGAGTAACCGTTTAGGTGATGACCCCTTACATTGTAGAGTTTAGGATTGCTGAGTAGCCTGAAATAATAGGTCTACGTCTGCAATCATTGCTTCCTTGTCATAGTTGCGACCAGCGTTTACTAGCCTGAAATAATAGGAGTATGCGTTGCAATATGACATCTTTCTAATAAATTCATGTACATGATAATAAAAGAAATATTTGTATAGGTATATATGTTTGTATATTTATATGTAGTCATATATATGCTTATTTAATGATGTACATATTCATATATATGGATGCATATGGTATACACTTCGTTATAGTTCGGTAAAACCCGTTTTTATATAAATGTTTTTGAAACAGTTTTGATCTCAATGCGTGATTCTGTAAAATTGCTTGATAATTGTTAATCTATTTCGGGTGTGACCAAAATGGTAGTTGGTTTCGATCCCAGGTTCATAATTCGGAGTGGCAGTTATCATGGGATTTTACTTTTATTTTAATTTTTTTTGTATATATTTTGTTTTGTTAATCGTACTTTAGGCTGTTTAAATTGTTTTTTTGTGTGTCATGACCAAAACGGTAGCGTGGTTTCGAACCCAGGTCAGACATGTTACCTTACTTAGTTGTTATGCGTCTTAGACTGAATTAATATTGTCATTTAAAATACCATTTACTTATTCATGCATAGATTTTTTTTTGAAAGTGAAGTGAAAATCAAAATAAATTGTAATCGCATTAAACTTTATAAACCTTATCAATGTGTGCTTGGATCATTATCCATTAATATGTATATTTGATATGGCCATTGTCTTGTCGACTGGCGCCCTTCTCAAATAAATTTGTCGGCAAGTGCAATCTCTCATATCGGATATCAAATAAACCAAACTATAGTAGATGATCAAAATAACAATGTATGCATAGTGAGCCAAAATAATTTTTAAACATGACTTAAGTATATTTTGCTCACATATTTTTATATATATATACTGGTATTAATGTAAATGCATTTTTTAGTTGTTTCAGGTGTCAGAGAAAGCCAGGTCAAGCTGTAAGTGGATTATTTTAGTTATATTAACATAGCAATGATATTTTAATGAAATATAAATAAAGTAAAGTGAGGAGAATATATGTAGTATAAATATTAAAACAGACACGGCAGGATTTGATATTTTTTTCATGAACAAACAGACACATAGGCATAGGTTTAAGATGGGACCTCGTGAGGTAGGCAAAGTTAATTTCTGAAAACATAAATAAAGAATTTAGAATACTGACTTATTTTTTAAAGAACTAAAATTTTTCTTCACATACAGGATATAGCTCCTAGATACACGTAATACAATATACTTATATAGATTGTTATTAAAATACGTTTTAGAAATAAATTGTTTTATAACAAAATAGCCAATATTAGGCAAAAATGGAGGAACAGAAGAGAGGCGAAGTTTATAGGTCAATATGTACTCATAATGAACAAAAATACAATTTGGAAGATCTCGTCAAAGAAATGAGAGATGAAGATGAAATGATGATGAAAATGTTGCAAGAATTTATGAATATCACATTGCAAAGATTGAACCGTTTAGAGGCACATATGGAACTCCATCAAGAACAGAGTATTGTGACAGAAGCATCACAAGAAGATGATACTCAAAAACAAGACTACACTGATATGAAATCCTATACTGATATGAAATCATCGAGTGATCATGAAACAGGTGAAGCCATTCACCAGTTGGACTTCTCTGAACAAATGAATGAGGATAGTAAAAAAACAGACTATCAACAGCTGTTGAGCCAAATCCAGGTGCAACAAGGCAGTGAAATCTTTACTGCGACAATAATCAATACTATAACTCCTGTGGCAAAGATTAGCAACATAAAATGTTTTAAAGAAGAACCGGGTGGGAACCCTAGACACCACCTTGATAGCTTGAAAATCTGTCTACAAGTCCAGAACATGACTGAGCAACAAAAGAAGGCAAAGGAAAAATTAAGACGTACAACTCGGCATCGCAAGAATCGAAACCGGCAATATAAATGCAGGAAAGGAAAGCAAGCATGGCTAAGAGACCTTAGGCCAAGTAGTAAAGTGTGGAGGAAAGTTAAAAAGTTCTTCCCAATATATAAAGGCCCTCACACATTAAAAAAGAAGTGTGGAATAAGTGTTTTGTTTTGGAAAAATAATCTCAGCCTACAAAGACAGTATAATGCTACAAACATAAAACCTTATCTACCACCAGACCCCGGAAAATATGCAAATTAAAAATAGATACATACCATGTTAGACTAAATACAACACAGACCCGATTTAAGACACAGAAGATTGAATTATGGATAAACCGTGAGATAGAATAAAGTAAAAAAACACCGTAGGTAGTAACAAATTAAATATTACAGCAAATAAAGAGTAGGCTTGAACTCATCTGGCACAAAATTTTGACCTCTGACCTGAAGCAACAGCATTTTTTTTAACATTTTTTTTTTGCTCACTAACTATTGGGAAATGAAGCAATGGATCTGAAGCCCGATCCATGCTTCACATCTTCCTATAAACTTAATTAGTATTGTAGACCTGAATTAAGTTTATAGTTGAATATCAGCAGGGTTTTGCATTAGAGTTAAAAATAATTATGCTTATCAAATGTGTTTTACATTTAAATATTTTGTTTTAAATAAATTTCATTCTATTAATAAAAATTGCTTAACCTATTAGTCAAACATATATATACATCTAGCGTATATATATGAGTTAATGCAAAATTCTGCTGAAATAAAATGCTTATTCTACTATAAAAAAATAATAATATATTGTTGTTCAAATTTTGTTAAAATATTTAGTATGATTTGATTTTGAGATAAGCCCGCCAACATTTTCTAAAAGAATGTATAGTTTTGATTAGTGAGCCATTCAAGTCTAATTAAAAATGGCCTTCTCTTTCTTTCTTTTTAGTTAATAGAATTCAAACTTTAAAGAAAGAAATTTAGAGTAAAAAAGTAAAAGTTATTTTTAGAAAATGTTGCTTTGAAACAAAGGAGCATGGGGAGGCTTATCAAGATCTCAGATCATACAAACAATAGAAGGTAGCTAAGAAAAAAAGTTATAAAAGGGAGAGAACAAAAGAGGAGATTCATTCAGATTTTGCTATTGCAAGGTTGATTCAAGATTTTGCTCTTGCAAGTTTCATTCAGATCTGCTATTGCAAGGTGCATTCAGATTTCTCTTAGGAGAACTCTGTCAGATTTTGTTTGTGATTTTATTCCAAAAAGTCTACAATTATCGTCTACAAATCATGAAGAAGTTTGAACCTGCTCAAGCTAAAAATCGTATAAGTATGATGGATTCTAATATGCTCGGCTAGGCAAATAAATAGCTTTGCCTATCGCCGAGGTTCCTCAATACCAGAAAAATGCCGTAGTATTTACTCAATCGTCATCTGAACTCTGTGCCGTGTCTGGAGGACTTTTTGTGAAACCATGCTACTGATTTCCACTTTCCTTGTCCGGTCGAACACATCTCATCAGACGGATCAAGCTACGCCCGTCGATGGAACATGACCAAGGAATAAGGACGGTAATCATATCTCTCCTCATGAACTATTCATTATGCTACCCTTTTTGTCCATACTTTTTATAATTGCTTTCTTGAATATTTATGAAATGTTTGCTTAATGATATTTATAATGTAACTATTTTTATTAGACTAGTTAGATATATGTATATGTGATCATCTACTTAGATATTTAACCCCTTTTCTTCGCTATTCTTCATTACTCCCATGTGTAAATATTTTAATTTCATTACGGTTAAGTTTATTAGTTAATTGTTCATATAAAAATCCCTTTCCAGTTTTATTCATACTTGTAAAATTTAGTACGAGTAAGTTTCTTTTTTTTGTTTTGTTGTTTGCCAATTTGATCTCCTCGATAACGCTTCTTTTGTTCGCCATTAGCTTCTTACGTATGTCAGATTTAGCGATATACATCTTAAATGGTTTTAAACTCTGTTTTAGTGCAAAGCAATTAGAAACTGCTTTGCGGAAAATTTTTATTATTACACATTATCGAGCAGATTCGAGTTGACAATGTTTAATAAAACTGGGAAGGAAAGATTTAGACCGTAAGTATATTAATCGGATTTTCATTGTCTCATTAGTTATTCAGAAATTTCGGGGAATAGCGAAGGCCATTAAATTATTAATAATATTTCAAATGTCATTTATTAAAGATATTTATTTCACTAAAAAGCTTGCGTTTGCTAGTTATCCTTTAATGCTTTGTTTTACTTTCAAATGATCCAGGCACGCAGAACACATATTTCTAAGTATTTTTGCAATTTAACTATTTAAGCTCCGCAGGTGGTTTTGTCCATGTATCCCGCTGATGCTAAGCTCGTGGCTCGGGAAGAAAATATCTATGCGTGTCTCAGATAGTGTTGTTGGTTCGTGGGTTAGTCTCGAGAATATACGAAGAGGGCAGGGGTCATAGTATTCTTGATTTAATATCTCGCGTATGAGTGGCCCCGAGGTACCTTCGCCTAGTATTCGAACTGGGTTAAGCCAACATACATCATCTGACCGTCACAATAGCGAAGAGGCCTGTATGCATATAATGCTTGGAATAACATATATATAAAAGTTTTAATATCAGAATTATTTAACTAATACCTATGTATTTGGAATATCCAGTGTAATGGTATGATTGAGTTACTAAACAGTGATGGATAACTTAAATTAACTGATATAAATATTAATCTACCTAGAACTGAGAATTCCCCTCCCTTATTACATTTACTTAGATGTTAACATCCCACAAACGTTAAAATAACAGGTGAATACTCAGTCTAAGTGCTTTTATAACATTTTACAAATAATCATATATAAGATTTAGGTGGTGGTGATTAAACTTTACTTTAGATAATAAAATATTTAATTTCAAATGAATAGATTTGAGATTTTAGAATTAGCGCTGTTATTTTCATCATTAAAAAAAAAAAAAACATTTCTTAGAGTTATTTACTTATTATAAAGGCAGATTTTTGCTCTGCTATTTGACTATAATATTAAAATATATCCTTAAAAAATTTCACAAAATAAATGGAATAGATATCCATTTTTTACTATCAATCTTCAACTCCTCTGAACCATTATAATTCTTTTTAAATTGATATACAGTATTGTTAATCTGTTCCATTTTATAATCAACCTCAAGAAATTCCTTGGCAAATATCTCAATATTTTTTAATTTATCATATTGGTAATAACATAATTTTTCATTATGAAACCAAAAAAAAAATCATTGCAAAAAAAGGTGATATATAAATTGTAAATCAAAAGTACCAACTATGCATAAGATGGAAAGTTTTAGATCTTTTTAGTTTCATAAGGAAAAATTATGTCATAACCAGTGTGATAAATTAAAAAATATTGAGGTATTTGCCAAGGAAGTGCTTGAAGTTGGTTATAAGATAGAACAGATTAACAATACTGTATGCCAATTTAAAAGAGTTATAATGGTTTAAAGAGGTTGAAGATATAAAAAATGGATATCTATTCCATTTATTTAAAATGCTCAAATAAAATTTTTTAAGGATATATATAAGAATGTGTTTAATGTTTCATTTTGTGTTCCAAATAATATTAATAAATTAGTGAATAATTCTAAAAATGTCGTTCCTACCTGTCAAGCAGAAAAGTAATGTTGTGTATCAAATTTTTTGTGGGTGTCTGTTATTATATATAGGTGAATTGAGATGCAGTATTGAAAAAAGATTAAAGGAGCATGAATTATTATATAAGCAGGTGAAAAGTAAAAATAATAATGATTTAATGACTGCTTCAGTTTGCTTGAATCATGAAAGGACATGTAAATATAAATTAAGGTTTGATATTGAAAATGTTAAGATTCTTCATGAAAAGAAAAATCATAATAAAAGACATTAAGGAGGCAATTTTAATAAATAGGAATAAAATAAATATAATTAATAAACAAGCTGCTCTGTGGATTGAAAGACTGTATATAATAGTTGATTACTGTTATTTTTATTGTTATACATATAAGTTGTCATAAAATAATTTTTTGGAAACATGCAATCCAATGAAGATGTGTTCTTATAATTTAAATACCGAGTATTTTCATAATTTTGCCATTGTATTTTCAAAATATTGTGATTATCTTTAAATAAAAATTTCTTGGTGCCATTACTGTATAACAATGGGGTATTCTTTCATACAATAAATTTGGCAGACTAAGAACCTTATACACAGATAATTTAATTGTAGTTATTTCTTCAGCATTTAATAATGATGAATAGATCAACAGAATCAAGATTAATTTTTAAAGCATATTTTTGTCTACAGCTCTATATTCAGTTACAATACTAGAAAGGTCAGAGAAAGCATCCTGGAGGGTTCTCTCCCGTAAAATTTTTTATTGACTTCTATCTAGTACAAGACACGTTGATGAAGTGTTACAATTCTTCCCATCATTTCTTAGAAAGCAGGCAATTTTAGAAAACCTCTGTTGGTTCCCATAGCAACATTTTTATTTTTCCTCCAGTTTACTGGTTTCTATAGCAATATTTCTTTTATTTAAAATCGTCAATATTATTTTTGAATTAACAAAATAATACATTTTATCTTTAAACTTATTCTTTTAACTTTTTAAAAACAATAAAATTTATTCTATATACATGACTTTTGATATTTTGTTACACATAATAATGAAAAATATTCGCATTAAAGCAATGCCTGTAAACTCAGATATGAGGGTTACAATATATATATTATTGTTTATGATTATCTGAATGGAAACTCTTGATTAGATAAGATATGTCTGAAAAAAAAAAAAAACCATAGTGTATTCTATTTCTTTGCAGTGCCATGTGAATCTCATAGAAAGCTTTTCCATACATGATAGCAATCAATTAAAAATTTTAGACAAAATTAAATTAGAAAGTAAATAATATCAAAAATAATAAAAATATTATATATAACAGCTATTATAAATATATATATTAATAATTATACATTAAAAACCTTTTTTTCAGCACATGATTTTATGTCTATATCAAACGTTAAAATATCTATTTTAACTGTTAACCTATTACTGCATACAAAGTACAATCTGTGTTCTGCAAAATATTTGCAATCACATGAAAACAATTATTTTCTAATTTATTTATTTTTCTATAAAACTGTTTTATTTAATTACTTACATGTTATTTATTGAAAAAGTTTTCAATCATACTCACTTAGCAGATCAGAAAAATAAGATATTATTTCTTTCTGGCATGTGATAAATGTAATTAAGATAGTTTTAAATCATATACTACATAAAGTTTCCTAGCAAATAATCATAATCATTTTTTATATGTAAAAAATATTATCACACATACATATCTATTCATGAAACAAACAAATCCAAGTATGTTACTAAGATAATTCACAATTAGATTTCCAAAGAATTATTTAAATGGACTTGCGCCCACTTTTTGTTACATTAATGCCAATCTATTTTGTCAGATCGGCATTAATATAATAAAACAAATGATTTTTTGGGAGTCTAGCATGTGAACAATCCTAATAACATATTCAGACTTGTTTGTTCTATGAATAGGTTTATATTCTTTGTGCTATATATAAGATAAGCTGTAAAATTATTTATGTGCTCATTAAAATCATTTTAAATATATATATCATGAACAAATGCTTTAATAATGAATTAACACAGTTCAGTGAATACTTCAAAATATATAATTTTTATTTAATTAAAATAAAATATTTCACAAATGTTTCAACTTATAAATATTAAATATAGTGAAATTATTATTAAGAGCTACTTTTTACATATACATAATTTTTTGAAAAATTAATTTAATCTACTAAACTATTATTATCATAATTAATGGTTTATTTAAAATAGTTCCCCCAAAAAATCAAAGAATGAACTTCTTGCCCAATCAAAAATAAAATTTATATTACAAACTACTATTTATTTATGGAAACAACTCCCTTTCAATTAATATTTTTTCTTAAAGCATTTTCAGCAAGATCTCTGAAGACTGCACTTAAAAAAAAATGATCAAAAACAAATGAATAAGTAAATTGTCAAATGCAATATTACAAAATATATTTTAAATAGTAATCTAAATCAGCTTACTTTTGCTTAACAAAATAGCTCAAGATCTCTGAAAATGCTAACAGCCTTCACATAAAAATAAATTTAGATCATAATTTAAAAAAGTGTAAATTTATGCTTAATAGTGATAATAAAATATATTTAATCTTTAAAAGGAAATTAAAATATTATAAATTATGAAATTTAATATTTATCATGTTTAATGAATAATTATTTAGTGTTTATTTATAGTAATATGATTACCCTTAATAATAGTTAAATATATTAATTAACAAATAAATTTATCCATAATGTTGTTTCCAAATTACTAAAAAAATATTTCAATTCAATTGAAATTAAACAACTAAATAAAAACTAATAAATATTTTATTGAACTGGATTTCATCCAATATTAGGACCTTTCCAAAATATAATTTTCCAATAAATCACATGTGATGCACTGTGACTTCTCCTTTATCGGAGTCAGGAATCTCTGTCAGAATTCCCAGAGAAACTTGTTAGCCACCTTCTCTTCTCCTTCCATTCCCCACCCTTAAGTTTTCCCCATATTCTTTCCTATCCTGCACCATCCCATTCCCACAACATAATCTTTGTCAAACTCTATGGCCTTTATATATAAATCCTCATTATCTGTCCGCAAAATCAGCATAAAAACTAAGAACCCACTTTCTGTATAATCACATGTTTATATTTATTCTCCCACAACTTCATTATTTGTACCCTTTCTGCTTGCAGGCCTATACATTCAATTAACAGATATCTAATATTTTCTATGTCTTCCTTACTTAACTTGCAGACTAACTAACTCATATTTTTCCATTTATGTGTATATTCACTTGTTGCTAAAGATCCTGTTTGAGCCTTAAATAGTAAACTACTTTCCTTGCTATTATCATAAATTAACTCACACTCAATATTCTGTTTACTTTTATATATGCACACAGAGAGCGTACCAATAGCTCAAACAAGCTTTTAATTAATAAGTGCTGTTTTTTTGAGTTGATATTTTAGGTCTAGTGTCCGAATATTCTAGCTCTCCACTGTCGTGAGCCATAAGCTCGAAACCAGTTGGTCTGGAGATGGGAGTGTTCCGGGTAGAGAATTTAAATATTTTCTCATACCGCGCTTATTAATTAAAAGCTTGTTTGAGCTATTGGTATGCTCTCTGTGTGCATTTTTGTAACTACAAGCTTATTGAAAGTAACGTCACGTTATATATGACTTTCTTTTTTAATTATTACTTCTATATATATTTAAACTCTTTTTAATCTCCATACTAGTTTTCCATCTCTCCAACCCTCTATTTTTTATTAATGCATCTATTCTTCTATCCCATTTCTTGCCAGTATAATACTTAACAATTCTCCTTACACAATTATCCCACCTTTTCTTTAAGTATACTGACATAAATTCTTTATCTAAATTTCTGCATACTGTATTACCTTCTTCATCCATCTTGTTACCTGTTCTTTACTCATAAGCCAATTAAATACTATTTTAGCTATTTTCCTATTATCCATAAATTGTAATCTACAGAACATTTTCATTTTGCATCTCTCATATAAAAATTTGACCATCCCATTTCTCCCTGAATTGCCTCCTTTGCCATCCACATATCTGCATCTAATGCATGTCTTCCTATTTCTCTTTGTACTTTTTCTAAGTAATCTAACATCCCTTTACTAACACATAACACCTCAATACCATAAATTAACCCTACTATTGCCACTCCTTTCCATACAATTCTTGATACATCACATTTATTTTATGAAACCACTGTTAATTTCTTTATCAGTCTCTTTCTTTTCTTTGCTTCATTTACCAATTTTTTCTCCCATTCATCCAAGCAATTTCTCTGATTACTTAACTAGATTCCCAAATAGTCATACTTATCCACCACATTTAACTTTATATCCCCCAATAAAAATTATTTAACTTCTCTTTACCTAGTATTTATCATTATTAGTTTTGAATTCTCTTCACTAAATTTAATCCCCATCTCTTTACCCACTCTTGCGCATATTTTCAGCATAACTTCCATATCTTTCCTACTTTCTGTGCACAAGCAAATGTCATCTGCAAATAACAGATCTGATAATGTATATATTTCCTTGCCACCTATTATCAGTACCTCTACTCCTCTTCTTCCTAGTCTTTCTATTGATCTCTCCATTTCTCTCAAATATAACAAAAGCCAAATAAGTGACATAGGGCATCCTTGCCTTAGTCTCATCCCATTTTTAACTTTAACTGATTATATATTCCCTAATTGGTATAATTATTTTCATACAATCTCTTAAAAAGATCCACTAAAGCTCCATTCATTCCCAAATTTACTAAATTTACCCATAATCTATTTTTATTTATTCTATCATATGCCTTCTCTATATCTATAAAAATCATTTATAACTGTCTATCTGTATTCTTACTCACATCTTTCAAGTTGTGTAACTACAAATAAACTATCTCCTATTTGTCTATCAAATCGAAAACCTTCTTGCATTTTTCCCACTATATTATTTTTTTCCACCCACTTTGCGACCCATCCAGCCATCATATATGGAAAAACTTTATATAACACTGACGTTACTGCTTTCGGTCTACAATTGTTTAACTTCCTATGATCCTTACACTTCCCTTTAAATAATAACCTTACTCTTGTATTATTCTAGCCATCTGGAAATTCTCTCTTCTGTATCATCTTATTAAAACATGATAATAGGTTTAATTTTGCCCTATTTCCTAAATTCTTCACTATCTCTATAGCCTATCCATCCAAATCTTTTACCTTTCCACTTTTCAATTTCTTCCCTGCCTCATTCAATTCATTTTTTATAAACCTAATATTCCCATTACTATATGCTTCCACGTTTGTTAATACCCTGTCCTTCACATCTAACATCTTTTCTAAATCCCTTACATACTAATCTAAAATTGTCTCCAATACTTCTCTAGAGCTGTTCTCTATTCCCACATCAGCTAGAAATACTACTTCTTTCTCCTTTACATTCCTTCTTTTAATATATGTCCAAAATTTTTTACTCCCATCTCCTCCACTTTTATTAATATCCTCCAATAATTTATTATTTAATTTCATTCTTTCTATACAATTATCTATTTTAGACAACTTCTTTTTTTTAAATATTTTTCCCATTTAACATTAACATCTTTTTCACCTTCTTTATTTTTAATAGCACACATATTCTCTGCATGCTTTCCCCCTCTCTTTTACACTTTTACTAACACTTAATTTTCTATTCCTTTTATTCTTCTGAATATTCTCACCTAAAACACCATTTGTCACTTTTTCTACTTCACCACACAAGTCCTTATCTTCATCTCCAACAAATTCTTCCATGATTCCTTCTACTTTATTTTATATTCTTCTAACTTATTCTTATCGTTCATTCTCCATCCATATCTTTCACTATCTTTACTACTTTTATTACTATTTTTCATCATATTATTAACCATTTCTATTATAAAAAAATTATGATCACTATTACATACTCTCTCTTCATTATCAAACACTTCAATTTTCCATATTTTATTCATTCACTCTTTCTGTAATAATACATAATCTATGTGCAAAATATATTATTTCTAGATCATGTGTATTGTCCCTCATAAATATTTGATAAATTTCCAATGCTCAAATTCACTCTCTGGCAAAAATTCTTCAAAAACTGCCCATTCTTGTTATCTATGTCATCAATTTCTTCAATATGCCAATTCATATAACTATTACTTTCTTCCCCCCTTTTTTTCTTTTGAAAGTCTGTAGATCCTTAACTAGGCATTCATATATGCTACTATTCCATTCCATTATAGTTTTACTATCTCCAGTGGCTATATACATAACTCTTATACCACGACCCCTTTTTTCTATTTATACCCTACCATATCATGTCTTCTAGTATAGGTTCTTCTTCTTCTCTTAGATGTGTTTCTATTTCTGCTATCTCAAGCTCTTCATTTTTAACTGCTTTGTTTAATTCCAACCATTTTTCCGGTCTCTTACCATTTTGCATATTCAAATATCCTTTTTTTTTCTTTCCTATCTACTCTTTTATAAATTCTTTTGACTCTTTTTTTCTCCATTACATTTGTAGTAACTTGCTTACCACAAATTTTACAGATCAATTCCCTCTCCACATCTACACTTACATCCAAACCAGTTACCCTTTGTTTATTTTTTTACATCTCATCCATTCTTCTTTTTTTTTGACAATACTGCAATTTAAAATCCTATCTCCCTCCACCAAAACTCCCTCTAATGTTCATATTATATAACCATTTTAAATAATCATATAAATAATGTACAACTGTGTATTAGTTTATATATATATAAAATTCTACATTGTGCTAATATATACACACATACATGATAAGATAAATAAATGTTTTTACATTTACAAGCGCTAATAAACAATTACCGTATCTACAAATGATAATTCTATAATATGGAGCGCTCACTTTCAAAGAAGTAGCTGGAATCCGAAAATGTAAATTGTGTAAATTAAGGTAGATTAAATTTTATCATCTCTGATGCCCATGCCATGAATAAAAAAAAACATTTTACGCCATCTCTAGAAAGTGGCAAACCTAGGTCAACGAAAATTTAATCTACCTTAATTTACATAATTTATATCTTCGGATTCCAGCTACTTCTTTGAAAATGAAGACTCTGACCTTCGAAAGTGCTCAGTATTCTAGAATTATCATTTGTAGATACGGTAATTGTTTATTAGCATTTGTAAATATAGAAGCATTATTTATTTATCTTATCATGTATGTGTGTATATATTAACACATAATACAGAATTTTACATAATCATATAAATTATAATGTACATAATATATGTATATAATTGGTTAATGTAGATTTTGTTTATATATATATATAAAAGAAATATATAGGTATACATATGAATACTTTATATCAAAGGTATTCAAATATTTTAGCAGTACGACCCTGCATGGGACATCGAGGTAACATGCCGACCCAAAATAAAAAATAAAAAAAAAATCTAATTCTAATTGCTCAAAAACTAGGATTAGGTAATATTAAAAATTAGGAAGATGTTAATTTATTTTTTATTTCATACAAAATAAACATAAGTGTCAATACAAGTACAATAAACTGAAAATCAACTCTGTAGTTACCAAAATATTAGGTTGAAAAATCGACAGCATTAATCATTTATAACTAGTTAAATAAAAATATGGCGTATAACTCGTAGGAGCTTAAAAAAATTCAGTTTAAAAAAACTACAAAAGGAAAATATTTAATGAGATCTATGAGTCTGTTTCTTGTTTACAAGTAGCAATATTTCGGGCTTTATTTTGTTCAATTTGAGTCTTAAAGGTGGCTGGCTCTATTGCTAATTTGTTTCAGTATTTAGATTTTAGGTAGAGAAATTGGGTAAATCCCATCTCGCACATATAAGATGAGGCGAATGGTAATAATACCTTTAGACAGTTCAGTATATTCATTTCGAACTATAAAAGCCAAAAATTACTCAATTCAAGCTCTTTGAAAACAAATTTTAATTCTCCATCAGATTATAACTCAGTTTTTTGCTTGAATGAAATAATACATTTTTGGGTAATACACACTGAAAGGGATTTCGAATCCATTCAGAGTCAGAAAAACCTGGAAAATAAGTATTAAACTGATATTTAAGATCTGTCAAGTAAGTTGTTATAGATTTAATAACTGATTGAATAACTTTTAGTGTGTTTTCTATAACAAAACTTTCTAAAGTAGGAAACACTGCAAAAATTATTTCCTTGCAGTACGAGCACCACAAATCTATTTTCTTTGTAAAGGCTTTGATTTTATCATTGGCCATAAATATATTTAATTGTTCACTTTGAAGACTTAAATTCAACTCGTTCAATTTGAGAAAAATATCACTTAAGTAAGCTAACCTATATAGCCATTCTTCAGCAGTTAAAAAGTGTATAAATTTTTTTTTATCTTTATTATTTTCATTTAAAAACACAAACACCTCATCTTTCCTAGCGCCTGAGGAGTGCCAATGCATGAAACCGTGGTCAGAGGTTTGGAGGGGTTTCCTGACAGAGATATTTTAAATACTTTCTCTGGCTAAGCATTTATCACAAAGCTTGTTGAGCAATTGGCAATACTCATTGCTTATATCTTACAAGCCTAAGAAAATTGGGTTATGTGATCTATGACTCTTATTTTGACTATCTCATCTTTAAGTTCAAATACTCTCGCTAGGACCCTACTCCTTGAAAGCCAATGTTCACTGCCCATTTCTCTGCATATATGTGAAAAAATTCTTGAGTTCATGAGGACGCGCCTTTATAACATTTATTATTTTAATTCCAGTATCTAAAACAAACTTTAAGTTCGGTGGCATGTTTTTTGATACAAGTGCTTCTCTGAATCATAGTGAGACTTCTTTGATTTGAGATAGAAGTTAATGTGTTTTCCAACCATGGCATGAGCTCCATCACTGCACACCCCCATCCAATTTTCCCAAGAAATATTGTTTCCTGTGATGTAAGAATTTACCACTTTAAATATTTCTTCTCTGTATTCCTTTGTAGTTCCTTGGCAAAAAAAAAAAGGTTTCTTCGACTTCATTTTTGTATTTATATTTTGCAAAACAAATTAGGGGTGCAGCATTTTGGCAATCGATGGATTCATCCAACTGAAGACTGAAAAATTTACTTTTTTGAATTCTAATTATAAGTTCGCTTTCCACATTATCTGCCATTTTGATTATTCTGCGACCAATTGTTGTATTAGAGAGTGGTATTTGATATATCTGTTGCTTTTCCTTCTCGCCGAACATAATGCCTACTATATTAAGCTGCTGATACAATTAACACTTCAGCAATTGTGTACGGCTTGCCAGATTTAGCTATATGATAGCTTACTCGGTAAGAAGCCTTCAATGCTTTTTTGTTAATATCGGTAAAAGTATACATAAAGTTTTGCTTACATGTCAAATGCCCTATTTCTTTCTGAAAACATTCAATGGTTTTATCTTTGAATTCTGGGTGTTTGGTGTGTAGGTGTCTCTGCAATTTATTTGGTTTCAATGACTCGTTTGACAATACTGCCAGGCACATAAGGCATTTAGCCTTTGGTTTATCATCTTCAGTGCATACAAAACCACATTTTATAAACTCATTGTCAAACTTATGAACTCATTTGTTTGCTTTTACTTTTTTATGTCTCGACTCTATAGAAGCAGAAGCTTCCAAACGTATTTGGTCAGTGTCGGAAGTTAAAACAGCCGAAATCGAAGTGCTCTTCTCATCATTTGTTTCTTCATTGTATGTTTTTTCAATTATCCTACCAGTTTTTAGCCACTTATCCATGAGAGTTCATAAAATTTATAACTTTAAAAGCATTCCGTTTATCACAAATACTAAATTAAAAAAGAAATTTTACACTAAAATAATAATTAAACTCACAAATGTGCCAGGATGACAATGTAAATAGAATATGCGCTGTCATCACTTGTTTGCCAAGTCGTGTGATTTTCCAAAAGCAATGATACATGACGTCGTCTGAGACATATTTGAACCTCTATCTCTTTGAAGTCATCATTTTTAAAATAGAGTAATCTTCTAGAATTTAATGAAATTTCACATTTTAAATTATTTGTTTTAAAGCCATTGCTCGCTGGGTTGAGAACTAGTTAAATAATATTTCTATTCTAGGCAGATTATTATTATAATACTGCCATAAGTATATATTTATTGATTATAAATTTAATGTTATTTAAGAACACTATTGCTTAAATTCCAGTTAAGATATTTTAAATAATAACCATTATTTTTTTTAATGTAATAATCATTTATATGTAGCGCCTTTAGCATTATATTATTAAATAATGCTTATTGATTCCAAATGCATGTCGGACCTGTTTAATGAAGGGAAATGTAATCGTATGTCATTAAGACATTCATATAGTTTTATATTTTAATTATTTAATCTGATTTAGTATATAAGTCAGGCCGTTATGCCTGATTAAAACTTTATAATTAGGCCATTAGTTATTTTGACGTCATTAAAGGACATATCATAGTCATATTGTTGCCAGCATGGTCAGCCATCGCCATTATTTGCTCTATCATAATTTAAGGATCATCAGGAACTCTGAATCCTCCACCTTCGCTTACTATGTTTTAGCTGCATCATAAATGCCCTAGGACACCTTCGGAAAGAGTAGCGGAAGCTCTGCATTGATACTCTACACAAACAATTGCATCTCCCTACCTACCTTCTTTTTCTCCAGGTGTGGCCCGCCAGAAGAATGGGTGTACCATTTCTTTTTTCCCACTTAAATGATGGAGCATCTACTCGGTCAAAATGGATCGAATCTTAGATTTTGCTGCCTCATGCTCGCACTGTGATTTCTTATAGTATTTTAGAATTACGCCTAAAACTAATCTGTAAGCAGCAATGCTGTGAAAACCATTTTTGTTTTTTATTATTATATTTATATGTAGAATGTCACGAAAAGCTTACATTAAGCTATTTCCCTTAGACAAGCAACTCTCACATGCATAAATGAATTTTCCTTATTTTATTTAATTCAAGAATTAAAATATAACATTTGTTATATTGAAATTTGTTTTATAACTTTGATGTTTAATATTTAATAAATATAACGGATGTCAGGGACCAATTTACCTGGTATCGCAGTTATATACATGTAGTTTTCTTGTGTGATCGAAGTGGCATCGTTCATAGTTTGTTAAATACCATATATTATAACACAGAAAATATACAATCCCTTTTTCTTTTAAAATATATATGTTCTACAATAACCTCAGCAAATTAAAAATCCTTCTCCTTTTTCTTTTCAAAAACTTTATTTTCTTATATCACCATTGAACATATATATTTATATAATACAAAACTCCAATGTTTCAACTGTCTTTATCATCATACAGTCATTGTCAAGGATCTGCAATAACAATGAAATACATATTTATAAATAAACTTCAATTACATAAATACCTTCATCTTACATTAACATAAACAGTAACAAACATATTAAACATACATAATTATATTTTACTTACATCTCTCTCCCACTGCTATTTTTTATTACACTTTCTTTTACATTATTTAATTATAAAGTTTAAAAAAAAGGGGGGGGGGATATTTGAAATTAGGGTTGGTTTTTAAATTTGTATAAAAAGTTTCTTGGATGATTTTAAGAACAGATTATAATTAAATAATGTAAAAGAAAGTGTAATAAAAAATAGCAGTGGGAGAGAGATGTAAGTAAAATATAATTATGTATGTTTAATATGTTTGTTACTGTTTATGTTAATGTAAGATGAAGGTATTTATGTAATTGAAGTTTATTTATAAATATGTATTTCATTGTTGTTGCAGATCCTTGACAATGACTGTATGATGATAAAGACAGTTGAAACTTTGGAGTTTTGTATTATATAAATATATATATATGTTCAGTGGTGATATAAGAAAATAAAGTTTTTGAAAAGAAAAAGGAGAAGGATTTTTAATTTGCTGATGTTTTTGTTAAATACATGATATTAATTTATTCGAACATTAAAGTGTCACTCGCTGTGAATTCATTTGTTTAGGTCATTATCTAACTGTATGATAAAATAGTGTTTCTCTTCTTAAACCCATTATGAAACTTTTTATTTTTAAACATTGGCATATAAATAAACCACACTATATAATAATCATAGATGTAAGCATCATGAAACTATTCTAGCGTGAACTATATAAATAAGGTACCTTTAGAATAAATTGTTTTTATAATATTAAATTAAAGTATCTTTTAATCCTATCCAGAGTTCGAATCTTTATTTTGGTTAGTTTTTAAATATAAAAAGGTTCTATAATTATGTATTATTATAATTCTTATATCCCAGTCGGGGATTCATCCTCAACAGTCATAATTTGAGTCTCATGTCTTTGTACCGCTGGATGACGTCCGGTATAATATGATTATGTTAATAATGATTTGGGAGTTTTAAAAGTAAAGTTCATAATTTAAATTATCGCTTCTTTTTAAAATTCTCTACTGAACTAAAACAAAATATCTATTGCAATTGAAGTTACAGAATAATATGTTTTTACCTTATAATAATAAAAGACAGCCATTCATAAATGAGTATGGTCATTCTAATTCCAAAAAAAAGAAGAAGATAAAACTGCTCTAAAAGTATGTTTTGTGATGACTATACAAACCAATTTGTGATCACAAATACGTCCATATATAAAATATGCTGGACCACTTTCCAATTTATTTGATAGTTTATAATATTATCTTTCAATTTCTTCAGCAGAAAACTTTTCTTTCTGAAATACTTCAACACTATGTGTAATTCTCCAATGTATTCTATTCTCTGCCCCTACCATATCTTCCCAAAGAAAGGGTAAATGACATTGCACTTCTATAGAAATCTTTAAGATAATCCTTGCAATATAGATGAGGTCTACATCTCCCATGAAAACCACTCAAGTTTACCATAAAATATTATTTTAGAAAGACTTATGCTATTCATTCATTTTAATGCCTAATTCAATTAAAGGTGATTTTACAAGTTACATTCTATAGTATTTACATCAAGCAAGTTGAAGAACATAATGATTTTTTTTATGATCTTGCCACTGTATTTTAAAAATTTTATGGAGCATCATTAAATGAAACTCTTCTAATGCCTTTATATTGTGCAGATAGGATGTTCAAGCCTCACTTCCAAAAAAAAAAAATAGATAAAATGACAAATAACTTAGATATAGTAATTATTTCCCTGTGGTGAAATACTCTAGTTTTTAACTTGTTAAAAGCAGCAGTACCACATTGGAGTCTGTGCTGCAGCTCAATATCTAAATCCACCTTTCTACTTATAAACCTACCAAGGAATTTAAACTGGTTTACATTCTAAAAATAATGAGTATTTTCCTTCCATCATTAGCTGATAAAAAACTTGGCTTTTTTAAACATTAATCAATAAATCATTAAAGTATCTATATGTTACATTCAAAACATTAAGTACATTCTATAAATCTTTTTTTGAACTGGCAAAAACAGCACAATTGTCAGCATTAATCTAAACTTTTTTTAATCATACATGTTAATTAAATATTTAACTTTTTTTTAACATTTGGAAAGCATTTATAAAAAACAAATTAAAAAAAAATGCAATCTTTCAAAATTTTGATAATGACATACATAAATACAATTCTATTGTAAAGTAATTAATTACAAAAATTTATTTATATTTTTAAATAAATTTCAAATGTTATTAACTATCTACTTTTACTTTTTTTTTTTAATAATTTAAAAATGAACAAATAAACAACAAAATATTTGTATTTATATGTTTGGTTAAAACAAATGACTATAAGTTCTTTAAGTATAAGAAGAAATAAAGAATGAGTAAGCTGCAGTATAACTTTGATTGCAATTTTGAGCAATTCAGAAATCTTATGTCAGATCTATTTCAATATAAATTGATATTTTAAAGAGATATTGTGTAAAGTATTAATAACTCATTACTAAGCTAATACTACTATAAGTGTAATAAAAAATATTTGTATAAATATTGGGGCTAAATATCACCAAGAAATGTATATATATAAGCCATAAGTATTAAAACAGGCAAAACTCTCCATTCAGTCGTGCCAACCAGAGTAATCAATGGATGCCAGAAGGCTTGCGCATAAAATCCCCATCTAGTGCCTACTCATTTAATATCCCCAGACTAGTTTCTGGCTTGTGGCCTTCGTCAGTGAGGAGCTTAGATTGAAAATATTGTTGTGTTTTCAATTTCATTCTCATAGTTTTGTAGTTAAGTAGAGATAAAAGGTGGCTGCTGGAGGGTTGCATTAGATCCTAAAATCTAGTTGCAGTGCTCTCAGATCCAAGGCTCCTCACTGACGAAGGCTACATGCCAGAAACTAGTCTGGGGATATTGAATGAGTAGGCATTAGATGGGGATTTTATGCACAAGCCTTCTGGCATCCATTGATTACTCTGGTTGGCACTACTGCATGGAGAGTTTTGCCTGTTTTAATAACAGTTATGTGCTAGCATAAGAAATGGTGACCATGTGATGTTTAACCATAAGTATTAATAACTAACTGATTATTTTATGTAAATTGTTACATTACCACAGTCACCATACTTAAATAAATGAATAGGATATCAAAAATCTATTACCAAAGAAATACTATAATAAGACAGTAAGGGATTTCTATTAACTATCTAATTATAGTATTGCTGTGATAATAGATTTGTGATATTCTATTGGTTTGTTTAAACATGAAGGTTGTGATAAAATAATTTATTTATATATATACACATATAAATACACATAAAACATACACATATGTATGCAAGCAAAAACACAAAACTAGTGATAAGCATTTATAGATATACAAATATATTCAAAACAACTTTTAAAATGTAAATAAACATTTACAATAGAGAATATCTTCAATTTGAAATATAAAAATAAATCATATTCATTTGTATTTAAATTGTGTCAATCTTTATTATTCAAAAATATATAAATCTTATAATTATATGTCTATTTCGATATTAAATATTACTTTATCACAAAAATTATCCTTGAAAATAAACAAAAAATATAATTTTACCAATTTATACTCTATACTTGACAACATTAAAATAAAATATTAATATAAAACTATCATTTTAAACTTTTTAAACAATACTAATAAAACAGGGGTTTAACAATGACCTTTTAAATTTTAATAAGGATCTCTTTAATTCTGTAACAGTAGTTAAATGATAATAAATACAAAATTAATTAATCAATTTTCATATGCTGCTAAGTTTAAAATTTTCATTCTAACCTGCCATTATTGTTATTTCTAATGTAGACAAAATTGATAACTAAATGAAGAAAGTAGACAGAATAAAAATTATAATGTGACATAATTTAAAAAATAATATGCAAAGATTTTCAAAATAATGTATGAACTTAAGACTTATATATAATAAAGTTATTTTTCTTATGTTATATCTAATCATTTATTCTATAAACTTCTAGAATATTTGCCTAAATTCTGTAGTAAGAAAATTGCAAACCACAATGCAGAGTTTACTAATTCATGCCTTTTTTTAAGTCAACAGATAGCTACAGTATCAAAATGAATATATTATTTATTCTCCTTTGAACTGGATCTCTTTTAAAGTATTAGTGTGTATCAGTATAAATTTCAGATTCTAATATAATTTGTAAGTAAACTTCAGAAGCTTTTGGTAGAACTAAAAAAACAATATTCAGAAATGTTTCATATAAATCTTCAATTATCTAGTGATGTCATATAGAGGATATCTGGATGTAGCAATAAGACATAATCAAAAAATCTTGCTCACACAAGCCTGTATTAAAATAAATACAGAGAAAAAATTCAAACATATCTCATCTCAGCAAGTCAAGAGATGATGATTTGACTAAATAACCATTAATACTGTAAGAAAAAAAAACAATCATGGCATTTGCTAAATCAACAATATGATCAACTATTTAACATCATACAATAAGACATTATACCCAAAGAATACAAAATATTGTAAAATAGCTCTCTTTGTATCTCAGTCTTTTTCCCTGGTCAATTTATCAATATATATATATTTTTTTTTGTAAAAATGGCTATGATTCATTTTGACATGTCATATCAAATTAATCATCTATAAATTATTGCTAATAATAGATGGCTTTATATCTTAAGGATTACTTTATCTTACTAATCTATCTTCATAATTTTTCTAAAGAATTTGTTTAATACCAAAGATCAATTCTCAACTGAGTAAAAAATCTTAGTTTGGCCAATTGAATAACTCAAACCAGCCATTGGAGGCTCAAATATTACAACCTTCTGAGTAACTAATCAGACAATTGTTTTGAAGTTTTCTTGAAATTTATATTCAGTGAGAAATAATTACATGCTCTAGTCATGTTGCATAGTAAAAAAGTTTCAAAAATAATATACAAGAGCCGCATCATTAATAAAGAGGTTCTTGATCTGTTGATGTTTTGTCATTAAATTGTGTCATGCTGAAGAGAGAGCCAGAAAAGCTAGAGTGAACAAAACCATTGTTATTGGTGACTGTAAATGCACATTGCAAAATGATAACAAAAGATTCCATAGAGGATGAAACAATTTATATCCAATTACAGTAGTTATTTATTTATATTTTCAAATTTCTTTACTAGATCAACAAAAGCAACAGAGGAGTGATTTATTTTATTCCTCCTTGGGAAGAAAACATCTTGTAATTATCAAAATAACTTTTGTATTTTGTTACGTGTAACTATGTTAGAGTCACATACAAACTCTCTGCTGTCATTTTCATTGAAAATTCAGAATAAGAAATGCACAAAATAGTCAAAAATATTTCTTGAGAAACTTTGAGAATTTCTATAAAAGTATCATATTTATCTGATGCCCAATCATTTGAGATTGTCAATAGCATTAAAAAGTTTTGATTTGTCCACAAAATACAATTTCCAATAGTGTTAAAACCATCACTCAAGCTGTTTCCTTCTATCAATAATTGGCTTATAAATATTTTATGGGAACCAATCTTATTTTTAGAGACAATGTATAAGCATCTTCTATATTAGTTGCTCTATGAATTGCAAAGTACAAACAGTTTTATAGATATTTACATATTTATTATATTCATGCTGAATACTGATTTCACATACATAAAAATTCTTAGAGATTTGTGACGGATTTAATTTGCTATTCAATTGTAATCTTATTTTCATTTTAATAATCAAATATATTGCATTAAGTTCGAACCAATTTTTATCAAGAATTTTATTAGATCAAAGAAAGACTTACACAATAATGAAGAAATACTTTTACAACTAAATAAATACTGACTTAATTTTAAAACTTACTATACTTTCATCTTCAGTATCTTTCTTATGTTGTCACACTTAAGTGACATGTTAAAACACGCATAATTTAAAAAAAATATTTAATTTTAAAAATTTATTGAACAAATGGCTAGTCTTTTTTTAAAATTTATGATTAATATAAGAAATAATTTTATATAAAATATACCTCAAGATGAAACTATATCTAAGTTTTGAAACTTGGCAAAGATACATTTTAAAATTATGTTTATAGCAATTGATATAATACGAAATAATAATAATTTTTATACATTTATTTTAAAATCATTAAAGAAATCTAACAGTTTAATTTTTGTTACTTCATAAATAACTTTATCATCAATCTCTATCTATCTAAACATATACATTAGTAAATAATAAGTTTCATTATAATATCACGAATGACATCAAACAGTTAAAAAAACCACAACCATTTTGTTACAAATTCGAAGTCTCATAAAAAGATATTTGGAGCCAATAAATTATTTTAACAAAAAGGTAATTAAAAAATACATTAAAAAAAACAGGTATTTTTTTGTTTTCCATCTTTACTAAAAAAAAGATCATAATGATCATTTTTAAATTACTTCTTTCTTAATACTTTAACATTGTTAATAATTATGTTCTATATGTTAAACTTTCTTACTTGTAATTTTCTTTTTTTTTTTGTACTTCCTATTTTTGAGAATATATTGTATTATTTATAAATACTCAAGTATTTATAAATAAATATTTTCATCTAAGAATAACTTATTTGTACAATGTATGCAGATAAATATGTGTACATATTTGATTCATGTAAATATACATTATTAAATTGATTCGTGTTCAACTACCATTATCAAAGTAACATTTTCAATAGACATATAGGTTTTCTAATTCTATCTTTACCATTTAAATTGATGCAATATGTATAGATTAATCTTTAATATCTTTTTATTACCCAAAATGAAGGGAAAATTTTATTTTTATGTAATTTTTATCATTTTATTATTTGTATAAATAATTTAAGTTTTATGTAGCTTAAACAATTTTAAATACAATATTAATTTCATTCTTTTATTATTTCAATTATTATCAGATACATATTAAAAAAGAATATGTAAATATGAAGAAAATAATGTGTTCTTTAAACTGATTATTTTAATTATTCAAAAATAAGATGTTTGTAGTTGTATCTGTAGAAAAATAAAAAATAAACTTATAAAAAAATAATATACTTATATATTTAATTCTCACAACAGATGATTAAATTATAAACAAATTTGAATTAACATAAAATGGGGTGAAGGGAGAATAATCACATGTTAAGGCTAATCATCTTTCTTAAACAAAAATTGTCTTGTTATTGTTAAAAACCATTAGTAATGAAAAATGAAAATGAATAAATAATAAAATATGAATAATGCCTAAAAATAATGAAGGACAAACAAAAAAAAAAAATACACAAAGGAATAAGCATGCAAATAGAATGCTGGTGCTTTTATAAAACTAATATGTAAATTGACTTACCTTCTATAATTTGCATTTTTTCTTCATCTGTTGTCCTTTCTTCTTGTAGAATTACCTCTTCTGCAGATGAAAAATGCAGAAAGATATGTAAGTGCAATAATTATTAGTATATAAAGCAAAATAATGTATTTAATAAATAATACTATAACATCTATAAAATTAAATAAGATATAACAAGATACTATCTATAGTATAAAAAATAGGAAATAATATTATAAATTAAGGCCAATCCTCACATTTGGATCTCATTTTAATGATTGATCAGAGAAGTTAGGAAATATTAATTTGTTATATTATTTTATTTACTTATATACATCAAGGCAAACATTAAAAAAAACAAAACATTGTTATTCCTATGTTAGGGAACTTTTTTAAATTGTTTTCAATAAGTAATGGTAAAGAGAAAATGTAATTGAGTGATGAGAAATTTATAAATTAATAAATAAATTGAATAGTTTTATAGCTTGGGAGTTCATAAGAAATTTGAGTGCTGGAAGCGATAGAAATGGAATCAATCACAAGATCTTATATTTCAGAATATGATACTTATCACTGACCTACACCATGAATAAAAAATGCTCCAGTATTTCATTCTGCCTATGACAAGTAGCAAATTGGATCTATATTCGCATAGGACCACTTGACTACCAAGAGTCTTGGTGGATAAAGCTTGAAAATTTATCTTTATTAAAAAATCTAGATATTTTCTCTCAAAATACTATTTGAATTGTTTAATGATGAGCCTGTTATTAATTTTAAGAATGAATGAGGAGGAGGGGAGGTAATTCTTGATATCTATGTGTTTTTTTTAATTGTTCCCTAATGTTTGATTTTTTTTTCCCAAAAAAAAATATAATTAGCCTGAATATATGTACAGATTAGAACAAATAAGTTATTAGGTGATGATCTGTAGGTGTCATAACAACATAACTTTTAATATTAAGAAAACAAATAAAGAATTTATTTAATATACTGATTATTCTCTGAA
Organism: Epiperipatus broadwayi; assembly: GCA_028023455.1. Taxonomy (NCBI): domain Eukaryota; kingdom Metazoa; phylum Onychophora; class Udeonychophora; order Euonychophora; family Peripatidae; genus Epiperipatus; species Epiperipatus broadwayi. The sequence continues at coordinate 1,150,126 of JAQFVV010006259.1, read as the reverse complement.
AATAAAACTGACTTGGAATGCAAAAAAAGTTTGTATATTTCTGAATATTTTGGATGTTTATAGCCAATGCCTTTTCCCACCACTTAATTTAGTATGGGGCCAGGGAGTGTATTTCTTTTGTGAAAAAGCTGGTAAAAAAAAGTTTGCATAGTTTATTACTCTAGGAAATATTATAATGTTAATAAGAGAGGACTTTTTATAAGGAGAGATAAACTTTAGATAGGCAACATATGGTGCTTTCTATTGAGATAATAAGTTAATTCTGTATTGTCATAGAAACCAAGTAACTTTTGGAGAAGAGTACTGTAAAAAAGAAGGAATTTGTTTTCCACTAAGTATACTCCTTGTTTCTATTAAAAATGAGAGAAGAAATCATAGGAATGGTTAACTAATATGAAATAAAATTAAGAAAGATTTTTTTTTCATGAAAAATATAATATGAAAATTATCCTTTTAAAGAAATGTGGCTGACAGATCTGTTAATAGATTTATTGATATGCCTGGCAATTTTCTTTCAATTTAGGAGTGAAATGATATAAGTGATAAAAAAAAAAAAAAATCTGATGCAATTACAAAATTAGTCAAAGTTTATAAAATTTTATTATTTAGTATAACTTAAAATTATTTATTGTAATGCTGCAAAATATTTCACACTTGTGAATCTTAAATTACTATATAAATACATATATGTGTGATTATTTATTAAAAAATTAAATATTCATATAGAAAATAAATTATAATTAAATTAATATAAAATTATTAAAATTAGTAATGTAAAAATGTTTACCTGCTTTGCATATCCATTCCAAATAACCATTTAATTCTCGTTCAATTTGTTGTTGTCTTCTCAATTTTAAAAAAGCCCTACGATTTTCGACTCTTTCTCTTTCTTTAGCAAACTCACTATATATATATATAAAAGTTTATATCAATATATTACAGTTATAGATGTGTAATTATATTAATTTTTGTTTTCTATTACTATATGAAACTTAATTATTTGGTATATGGAATTTTGTTTTAAGAAACTAGCCATTCATAAACATTACAAAAATATCTATAGAGTATCCAACCAAAAGATAAATTCACTAATGGTTTTATTAAGTCCTTCAATTCTGATGTTATGTACAGATTAATATATTATTAATTGTGCAGTTGATTATGTTTGTCTCAAGTGATATAAGCTAGAAGCTATTAAATTCCATTCCTGAAGCTGATAAACACAGCTATAATTGAAGTGACTAATGAATCTACCATTTATATCTAAAATGATTTAATCCACCTGCTCTTATTATTAGATATGGGGGAAAAAATTTGAGAATTTGTAAGAAATCCATTTCTTATACCATAATGCTTTGGATATTTGAATAAGTTTTAAATTGATCAAAGAGAAAAAAAATCTTAATTTGAGATATGTCATTAATAATTTCTGAGCTACTTAATAACTTTTTATATATTTTCTGTGACACTTCTTGTCTCCTGATATCTAATAGATTAATATGCAAACGAATGGGAAGCTACTTAGAAAAGGACTCAATTTGAATGTGCTAATATTTCTCATAGTAATTTTTAATTACATATTCATAAGTTTTTTATATGATAATTTTTTATTTAAACAGACACAAAATTTAGCAGTAAAATACTTTAGAAAAAAAGAAGAAGCTATTTTAAGAGTAATGGCTTTCTGAATGCTGAATTATTATATATATTTAAATTTAATAAATGGGAACTCCACTATATAAATGAAGTTAAACCCAGAGCCAAGATGTACTGAGGTACAATAATTAATCAGACTAGTTCTGCTGGTTAAAAGAAAACAATAGCAAATCTGTCCAAACTACTATTGATAAAAAAATGGTCTAGATGACTTCTTTTGATCAGTTACTCACATTGTTATGTATGAGCCAGTAGCTGGACATTACAGCTATACGAATTCCAGCTAAAAGAGTTGAGATACAATGTTTAGTAACATTTCTTACATCCCAAATAAAATCAACTCTCAATTCTTATAGCTGCAATGTCCAGGTACTATCGGTAACTGATCAAAAGAGAATCACCTAGGTCTACCTTTTGATCAATAGTAGCTTGAATAGGTTTACTATTGTTCTCTGATCAGCAAACAGAACTGATCTGATATGCCTTGGATATAGATTTAACTTCATTTATATAACAGAGTTCCCATTTATTAAATAATTTAAATCTATATTAAGCCAGAAAAAATATTAAATTTAAATATGTGACTAGCTGATGGGAGTCTTAATTTCAGTTAAAATGTAAGAAATGTTACAATACATTGTATTTCAACACTTACAGCTTTGACATCCAGCTACTAGCTCATACATAACAATGTAACTGATCAAAAGAGGCCACCTTTTGATCAATAAATAGTAGCTTGTGTTTTCTTTCAGTCAGCAGAATTGGTCTGATTCGTTCTCCAATACACCTTGGCTGTAAATTTAATTTCATTTATGTAATGCATATGCACACATCCACACTGCATGGAATTTTTGGTAATTTTCTCATCCCTGGTGTTCGCCGCGGGATGGCGTTGATGCTAATCAAAAACATATACATATAACAATTCCGGGCCGGACCTGTGTGATTGATTTGATATAAAAAAGATCTGATTTATTAGATTTGTAATAAAATATTCTAGTAACTAATACTATTATATGATGTTAGTCTTTCATTTTTGTAAGTGTTTATTAATCTTATATTGTTTTTTAGTTTGTGTGTGTGTCTTTAAAGTTACGGCATTTTTCTACTTTTTTTTTTGACTTTATGTGTGTCTTTTTCTAATTTTTTTTTTGACTTTAGGTGTGTCTTTTTAAAGTTACGGGATTTTTTGTCAAGAGTCAATCAATAATTTTATTAAAAAGCAATATGTAATTATAAATCTATAAAAAGTAATGTAATTTAGACAACATTTACTATTATGATTTTGTGTGTGTTTTAATGATACACATACATCACTACAAATGGAAAATAATTCACAGCAACAACTCAAAAGGAAAATAAACCCTCCCAAATATTTAATTAAATGATTCTATGTTAAGTTCGAAGAGTAACAAATAATCTTCGAACTTGGGGGAAGTATTGTTATGTAGGTGTATAATTAAAATAGACACAAAATAATAATAGTAAATGTTATAAATGGGGATTTAATATTGAATCGTATGTACATGTATCAATTGTCGCATATACATACGCAAGTTATATATATATATTGTGCCCTTTTGTATGGGTCTCCATACAAATTGTTATATCAATTTGTTAAAAAAATTTTAAATTTAAGATATATTATAGCTATATGATGTTGATTTTATTTATAATAATCTTTCAAAAGTTTAACTAAAGTAAACTATGAATATTTGATATGTGAAATTGTGCTAATATTTGAGGGAGACGTTTCAATAAAAAAAAAAATGATAATATTATATGGTTGGGAAAACTGGCCATGATTAATACTGCATTGATAAGTTTTGTAAATAAATGTTTAAAGCTAAAAGTTTTAAAAAAAAAAAAAACAAGTTAAAATTAAATGCATATATATTTATTATTGATAAAGATTAATATTTAGTAAGTGAATATAAATATTATGTTATTAATAGTATATAAGAGAAGATTAATATTTGATTTTATAATATCGAATTATTATTTTAAAGTTGTTATAGTATATTATTTGTTTTAAAAAAATATTTATTTTATAAAATTGAATTGTTAGTTTATTTTTAGATAATTACAAGCGTTTATATCTGTGTTGTAAATCAGGTGACAGATAGACATATGTACACATATGCTTGTAAGTTTTTTTTAGTAAAGTTGCAAAACTGTTTTAAAATTCTATTATAAAATTTATAAATATTATATTGGCTATCACGAGATAAAATAAAAATAATTGGTGGGAAATATTAAATCTGATTTTTAAAATACTGTTTAAAAAATATAATGAATAAAAATAGACTTAGTTTGTTTAGAAAAATAGTCTTATAAAAGTTAAAAGTGAAATAAAGTAAAACATATCTTTTTAAAAAATGTTTAATGGATTTAAATAAATGATAAAAATTAATTTAAGAATTAAGTAATGTAATAAATAATAAATATTAAATAAGTCAATATTTATTTTTAATTTTGTATTGTTGGTAAGATATGTAAATAGGCTAGCAAGGTGATTGTTTAATTTACCAATCAAGTGGGTAATTTCTTCCGGTATAAAAACCGAGGTTCAATTGTTCAGGGTGATTGTAATTTCTTTTAAGTGAAGTGTGCTATTAAATATAGCTAAGTAAAAATTATAGACGCTCTCGTAATAGTTTCTTAATTTATAAGAGAGTAGTTTTAAATAATTTTATAAAAAGTTTACCGTTTAATATGCAGTGCTAATTTATTTATAGTTCCCTATTGATCGTCTCTATCAAGGCTCAATTTTACTATCAGATAATCATGAAAATATCGTATAATGATAAAATATGTTGGAAACCTTATATTACAAATATATTGAACGCTGGATTAACTAAGAGAATTACTAGTTGGATAAAAATAATATATTGGACATTATATGAATTTAAAAGTTGATTATAATTAATTTTTTATAAACAAATATTTTAAAGAAAGATAAATACTTCTTTATGAAGAAAGTATTTTTTAAAATTATATATTTTAATATATCTTTTGGTAAAGATATGGAAGTTTATAATAATTGCAGAAATACTTGCCTTATTAAGTCTTTATTGTTTAAAAGACTAGATTTCGATAATTTTAAAAGGCAGATAAATCGGAAATTTAATTGGTAAACAAATACCTGTAAAAAGAAAAAATATTCTATAGTAAAGTCTGGACGCTGGTCGTACAGAAGAATTTGGAGATTGATTTTACCTAAATATTTGTTAAAGAATGCGCAAATAAGTATACGTGGATATCCAAGTCAATTTTTTATAAAACTTAGATTAAACATTTAAATATTGATTAATCCTAGGAAGATAATAACTTTTAAATAAATCCGGATCCTATAAACTGTTTTAATTATTATTTTGTTTCTTTATGGTGGAACTTATTTTATCTTATTTTTTTTTAAAAAAAAAAAAAAAACATTTTTCATTTATTTCATAAGAACTGTTTAAACACGTGATGTACCGGAAAAAGGAAGTGGTGTTGGTAAAATGTTGTGCCTAGGAAAAAAAGAACAATTGTGGGTGGAAAGAAGACACCGTTGGATTTTATGTAACATATTTTGTTTTCTTAACTAACATAGATATTTAATTATTTATTGATCTATTAAAGATAAGAGAGGTACATTTTAAAAGTAATTACACATTAATATAACACTTAATTTCATAAAGTTTATTTTTTATCTAATTTTATAACACGTAATATTTTAAGAATAATTGTTGAGTATAAATGTGATATTATTTTTGTAAAACTATAATCCTGGAGGACATCGTTTGGCTGATTATAAATTGGAGTATCATTTATGGTAATAATTATAGAATATTAATAATTTAATGTATTTTTACTTTGTTTTCTTTAGATAAACCAAGTATTATTTGATTGTTGAGTGAATGGATAAATATTTAAAGGACATACACGCATAATATTATCAATAATAGTTTTATTTTAATATGCATACTTTATTTTACAATATAAATTTATTACAACGTAATAAGAGTTATCCAGAAATAATTATATGATTCTTTTATGAATACACTTTAATGTTTTCTGTTACAATATTAGGAATTTGATTTATTATATTAGTATGAGTCATTTATATTTATTTTCAAGTTAGTAAGAAGTAAAAAAAAAAAAAAATATATATCTATATATTTTTTTTTTTATATTTTTTTTTATTAGACAAGTTAAATTAATTTTATATAGAAATTTATATTTTGTTTGAAGGGTTTATCAGATATAGATGATGAGATATAATAGAGTTTGGATAGTCATTTTTTTTTTAAAAAATTGGTAAGCTGATACTAAAGTTAAATAAGATTAGAATGATATTTGAAGATAGGGTTTTATTAAGAGGGAATAGGAATAACAAGTAGAGAAGAATAATAGTTTAAATGGAAAAGAATCATAGAATTTTATTTTAATATAATAACTTTATAAATTGGTAATTTATAAATAAAAATTTCGTCTTCACAAAATTGTTGAATAATTTTAAAAATATTTTTTTTTTAAGAAAAGAACATATAGGTATTGCATATTTTGGTAAGACATATATTATGAAATTACATCAGAATGAAGTAAATAATTATGTAATCAATAAAAGTCACATAATATTACAAAGTTATATCAATCTATACATTAGTTGATATTTAGTTAATGCTAATAATAAATGTAATACATAATATTTACATTATAATAGAAATAGCTAGAATACTTAAATGGAGTAGCATTTTAATTATTAAAGTTTGTTTATTTTACATGTGCTATATAAGTGTTATTTTACATAAAAGCCTTCTATTGTACTAAGTGATTATAAATGATATCTAGTAAAATATAAGTTCATAGACTCAATTACATGTTACTAATAAAACATTTAAGAAATGTATGGATTATTTATTTTGGATTATAGAAATAACAACAATGTAAGAATCTTGTATTATTATTATTTTTCTTATTTTATTTTTCTTGATTTCCACTTATAATATAAATAATGTATATAAGTTGTTTATTAAAGTTGATGTAAATAAATTTGTTTAAGTTGTTTTAAAAGTGTGTCGAATTCATTATTTTGCACCACAGCATTTGACAACAGATAATTTGAATAAAACATAATATTTGCACAATATGAATTAAATTATTATTATTTTTTTTTTTAAAAAAGAAATACAGTATTTTCTTAATATAATTTATAGAAATTCATTGATATTAACATATTATGTTATTATGGTCATGAAATAGTTATAATGCATAATATAAAAGTATAATATTATTTATTGCCACATATTATTAGATTATAAGATTTTATTATATTCTTAATTAAGATACTATATGAAGATGAAAGACATGTAGATGATTTACTTGTTTTCTTAATGATTGGTAGTATAATAAAATAGATAAGGTTAACTTATACATTGGAGATTGTTACTATTAGTTATTTATTATCATTATAAGTTAGGTGTAGTTAGGTTTGATATTAAATCCCTTATCATGCCTATCTGCAAGAAGTATTATTACTTTAAGATAATTAAAAGAACCTGAGATTATTTAGTTATATTTCTTTGATAAAAGATTGAGATTTATTTATTACTGTTATTGAAGTTAGTTAATTTTTATAAAAGACATAGGAGTGCTATAGATGTATTAATGAGATAATAAAGAGGTGATAGTATTCTTATGCCATTGAGATAATGTCTTCGAAGACATAGGCTCAATGTAAATTCATATTACCACTTGTAACTTCACTTCATAGTCTCATGATTTAATAAATACTTATTTAATTAGTACATGATATTGAACTATATTAATTTTCTGTTAGTTGTACTAAATCTGATAAGATATAGTATTATAAAAATATATTAATAATAGTTATACATATTTTAGTCGAGCATAACAATTTAATTGAGCTAGTCATATTTTAAGTTATATTATATTTCTGGAAGTGAGGGTACAATATATATATATATACGTGAAGATAAAAAAAAAATACTTCATTAATTTAAAATCATCTTAGACTTTAATAGTTGTGTTATTTTGTAAAACAGCAAAAAAAAAAAAAAACAAATCCTTTGAGATACGAAGGTTAATTAACCAAGGAACTTTGCAGATCAACAAGATGAATAATTAATTAAAAAAGTAATCGGGCTGCAAAAGGGGTAATCAATCAAAGTAAAAGGTAAGTCTAAATCTGCTTCTGCAAGTAAACTGGGAGGGGTTGATCCGACCAGGACGGACAAGAGATCAGAAATATTCAGAACTGGCGAAATGAGTGCAAGTGTAAAGCATCGGCAAACTGGGAGTTCTACCCGATGCAGATGAACTGTGAAAGGCGCTGAACGTCGCTTACTTAGCACGGTAGTGAACTGCTGGCCTCCGAACGTCCAAGAGTCAGTATAATAGGGACTATAAAGTAGGTCGCATAGATCTTTATTCTTCTTATTTTGGTATACCTTCGGGTTTTGTTGATCTAAATGTATAATGATTGTTTTAATGTATTCGTGTAAATATGTAGATATTAGAATATTGTAATTAAATCTGCTTTTCTTATTCTACCAGCGTTAGTCTCAGGGATTATGATTCTTGTATGCATATATAGGCAGGGCAAGGTTGGCTTACTGCATAGATTGTTCGCCAGCGAGTATTATATAGAACTGGCGGACATAACAGATCTTTATTAGAATGAATTCGCTTTTCCTCACCACAAGACACTTTTTCTGTTTCAACAGGATATTTTTATTTTTGCAAATACGCCACAGCGCTGGGCTTCAGTTGATGGCAATTGCCACAGCTTTAAATACTCCCGAGTTAGAGGCAGCAGCGGCCATCTTACTTGTTCTTGAACGAATTCTCACGAGAACATTATTTGTCGTGTGATTGTCAAATAAATGCTGGCGTGTACCCTTTCAAATAACTTTTTGAGGGTTACACATTCCTCATGGAAGCTTCAGGTCATTATTAATAAATTTACAACACTGAAGTAAGTTACATCACATTAAAAAAAAAATATGTCTAATCAAATTTAAAAAAACTACGACTGGCTCAAATACACACACTCTCACATGAAACTACAGAGATAATAGATATTCGAAGATTACGAGAAAATGAATAACAAAATCAACTACGGCAGCCAATAAAGGCATTTCTCTTTGCTTTTAGCATAAAAAAAAGCCATAACCGGCAACCGTCGTCGGGAATTCTTTCTGTGTTTTATCATAGAAAGAAGTCTCTTTGTGTTGGCTTCTGTCACCGCCCAACATAATGTGAGGAGTCTTTTTCTGTGTTTATAGCATAGAAGATTTCCTCTTTTGTTGGGTGAATGCCAGTGAAACGGTATATTTCTAGGAATTGACCTAGAAATAGCGACATCTCGAGGCGAACACCAGGGATGAGAAAACAACCAAATTTTTTAATACCATGATTATACTAATATTAATTAATAATACTAAGACAGTTGTCAATTTCTATATGTATACCATACAAATGAAACAAAATCATCAAGTGATCAAATACAAATAATAATTATTCAGATTTGTCACTTTTCAAATGAAATTTAGAAACATTAATGAGTAATTACTATATAACTCTAGTCACCATATTTCTTTAACAATTTTTTTTTGTCTATACTACAATGACTAAGGCTGTATACTCACTATTCACTCATAACCCTAAAATTTCAACAAACCTTGTTGATTTATGTGATATATACAGTATTAAAGATTAATACTTGTTATTTTACATCTCTATTTGTTATTATATATTTTAATAATTTAAAATATATAAGGTTTTGAACCTAGATCAATTTTCCATGCCTACAATTTAATATATATAAATATATGGTTTTTAAAGCTCTATCTATCTATCTGAATATTATATATACACTTGATTAAAGTACATTACTAATTTTGATATATTGTGCCACTATATCATTATTCTTATTAAGTTGTTAATGTTAGATTGTGAAGAGACAAGAAGATATCTAATTTAGAGCAAAATAATTAAACATAATAAAATATTAGATGTTTAAATTTTTAAGTGAAAGGTTATTTTTTTATGTGTGTATATATATTAAACATATGTACAAGTTAAAATGGTATTTGAATAAAAAATTGTGTGTTTATCGTCAAAATTTATTTGAACTAGTAGTATGAATCTTCTTTAGATTTACCAATTACTGTATCATGATTAAAATATAAAGTAATCACTTTGAATATTAATTATTTATTACATTATTTACATAAGAATATTATCATGTACTTAGATGGAAAAGTCTGTAATCAGCTTTAAAATCCATAGTGAAAAAATAAGGCAGACTAACATCTCTTTTATAAAAAAGTTTTAAATATAGCCAGTGTTAGTAATACAAATAGTTTCCAGTCAAAACAGAGTTTTATATTAAAAAATTATATACAACTATCATTATCTATTAAATATATACATTTAAACTCAATATATGTAATTAATTTAAATTATGATAATTATGACTACAATTTAAATAATCAAAAGCACTGCATTGAAATAATATAACATGTTATTATTATTTTTTTATTCTATTAACATAATTTAAATTACACATGTATATTTATATATAAAATAAAAATTAATTTAACATTACAATACTAGCCAAAAAAACTAAACTTTATTTCAATTCTTCCACAATCATGGTTTCAACTATTAATAAATAGATCTTCTTTTCAAGTGAAATATTTATGTGAAATGTTTAGTTGAATTTCACTTGAAAAGATCTATCTGTTAATAGATGAAATCCTGGTTGTGGAAGAATTTTAATAAAATGTAGTTTTTTTTTGATTAGTATTGCAATGTTAAATGAATTTTTATTTCATTTATTACTATTATAGCATTAGGCAATATTTAATTAATATTATAGATACACAATAAAGAAACAACTTACCCGCTAAGGACGCCAAGAACTAAATTGAGCATAAAAAAAGATCCTAAAACTATAAGTGGTACAAAATAGATCCAATTGAATGCATTGCCTAATGCATCATTTGTCTGCAATAAAAATCATTAAAAATGATATATAAATAAGAAAATGTAAGATGAAAATTTAACATTTTTAAATTTATAAATATTTGTATGTGTTCACATATAATTTTTAAAAAACTTACCCAATATAAAACAGTTGTCCAACCTTCCATTGTGATGCATTGGAAAACTGTAAGCATAGCGTAACCTATATTATCAAAGCTTGTAATGCCGTAATTAGGGCCGCGCCATGGACCCTTACAACGAGCTATCGATTTGTTGCAAGGGTAGGATCCGGCCGATCCATCATTTGCGCAAGGTGTTGGATTAGCTCCTTCGGAGACAATATCATCTATAAATATTTAAAAAAGAACATTTTGCATTGATAGAACAGTTGAGTACAAAAAAACTAATTTTTTTTTTTTACCTATAAAACATAAAAACTGCTATATTATATTTAAAATAAATTTAATCTTTTTCCATTTGTTCCATATACTAATAAAAACACAATACTACAAATCGATGTCTGTATTTCTTCAAAATAATATATGTAAACTTCTAAATAAATGTTAGAAAATACAGTAATTAAAATTTTTAAAAATATATATATATATAAATGTCACTTAGGAGCACTTTCAACTATCCTCGTAGTCTTTGTTAACTAATACAAAGGTCAACTTTCCCATAATTCCGTGATCTTAACATTTGCTGCCAGCCTATTGATTAAGTCTTGCTTGTATTTATATATTAACATAGCTTCCTTGATTTTTCTTTTATTATTATTTCTTTCAGTTTGCAATATTATTATGTTATTATAATTGAAATCAAAACTATATATACATGATTTATTATGGTCATAAAAAACAGAAGCTGATAAATTATCATTATCTTTAGAATTTTGTTTATGTGTAGGTCTGGTAGCGGATATATAGGGGTGTCGAGATGCACATTGGAGAAAAGAACAAAAGCGCACTTGTTATTAAAAAGAGTTCAAAATACGAAACAAAATTCTAAAGATAATGATAATTTATCAGCTTCTGTTTTTTATGACAATAATAAATAATGTATATATGATTTTGATTTGCAAACAGAAAGAAATAATAATAAAAGAAAAATCAAGGAAGCTATATTAATATATAAATAAAGCAAGACTTAATCAATAAGTAGGCAGCAAATGTTAAGATCATGGAATTATGGGAAAGTTGACCTTTCAAAGTATTAGTTGACAAAGATTACGAGGATAGTTGAAAACGCTCCTAAGTGACATTTATATTTTTTATTCTTTTTAAAAAATTTGTCATTACTGTATTTTCTAATATTTATTTATAAGTTTATGTATAATAAAAACATTTATTCTTTTAACAATATGCATTTCAATTTATTTTAAAATTTCCAATAATGAATAATATGCTTAGTCAAAATTCCAAATATAAAACATGAACAAATTATTTTCAAGTGATATTCAAATAAAGAAATAAGTGATTGTTTTATGAATTTTGTTTAAGAAATATGAAAAAAATGATTCAAGTATATTAATTTTGATGAATAAAATGGGTAGAAAAAACAAAAAATACAACAAACGTAACAGTCATTAATATGACATCTTTACACTAATTATATAAAAAAGTTCTATAAATTAATGTAAACTGTTTGCCAAAAAAAAAAAGTTATAATTGATGCAATTGAACCAAATTGAGCCAGAAAGTATTCAAAACAATATAAAATATTCAACAAAATGATTTGATTTTAATCAAAACTAAAAAGTACAGGAAAGCTTCATCCATAACACTGATGTAGCTAAGTTTTCAGATCCTTAGCAAAAATCAGTTTGGAACACATAGAAATACTTTCTTTATAGACAATAAAAAAACACAGACTCTCATTTACTAGGACCCCTAAAATTTTCTTACTTTTGCCATATGATAACTATGCTTTTACATTTATAAGATTTTATAGGAAATTCAGTAACTACAAAATCTTTTTCCCATCACTTTACTTCTAAACCAAGTGCTAATTGATTTTAGAATATATATCTGCAAAATATGAAGATTATTAATTAGTGCTTTCTGAAATTTGAAACATCATAATATTGATAAATATAATCAAAACAGTCTGGGGACATTATAGCACTATATCAAACAGAGTCCATTGATTATTCAAGCTTACAATAGATAATTCTATTACATTCAAATATCAGCCTTTAAAGCTAATTGAGCACGCGCCTTTTGAGAGTGTTAAATAAATGAATACTTTCCTCTTCAATCCAAGATATAGTATTTATGCAGGAATAAAAACGATCCTCTTATTCCTACGACTCAAATTCTTTTATATGAGCAAATCTGAAGTACTGTTGAGGAGAGTGTGAGTAGAATTCTCACTTTAAATTACTATTTAGAAAAGAATGAAGAAAACTGCTTTTAGAAATATACGAGAGTCATGTGATACTTCCAGTAATTAACTTTGAAGAATTATCAATAAATTTGTCTACAAAATAAATAAAGTTCATAAAACAGAGATTTTATTATCTAAAATAACAATGCCTATTACCAAAAGCATGATATTAAATTTTAAATAATATAAAAATCTATCTCAACACATCTTAATTCACAAAGCAAAAAAAAAAAAATGGTATTTGGAAGGCAATTTCATCAGTTATTATCTTTTTAGCTGTACAATATTTGTACCAACATAATCAGGCATCTACATTCAAATTTTTTTTTAGTTTATGCTTTTAAACACTGCGAGGAGTTAATGACACCATACTGAGATAACTAGTTGATAAAATTAAGATTCATTGTATTTTATATATGTAAATATTTTTAAAAAATACAACAAAAAAATAAAATATAAAAATAAAATATTTTTTTTGCACATTACATTAAATACTTTTTTACTTTTTACAAATTAAATTAAAAATAAACTTGGCATACTTCATTTATAGCATTACAATATTTTTTTACTTTTTACAAACAAATCTAAAAATAAACCTTGTGTTGTTCATTCATTTTACTACTAATAATCAAAACAAAAAATATTTTTATTTTAAATTTCTTTTTATTTGCTGTTTCTTACAGAGCCAATTCATTTTTATTGTAATTTGCATTGAAAAAAATTTATTTTTATGAAAAATAAAAAATTTGTAGCTGACAATTATTTTGATCTTTATAATTGACAATATTTCTTTTCTGATTTTTCAAAATCAAATAAAAAATTTAAAAGACAAATAAAAGCTGGAAATAAATATGTCAATTACAAGTAATAAGAGGTTTGGAACTATACATTTAATTGATAATTAATTTGAAAATCAGTGCTATGTACTATTATGATAAATAACTATTCAAAGTTAAAAAAAATTCAATTTATCAATGAATTATCCAAATATGGTTTCATTAACTCCAGGCAGTGGCTAAAAATGTAAAATCAAATGTAGAACCCTGACTATATTGCTATCATTACCTATTTGCCTTTAAGGCTTTTTTCATGACCTTTCTCCCCAAACATTTTATAAATAAGTAATAAAAAATTGGCTACAAAAACTTTTATTGAAAAACAATTACTTAAAATTCATTTAAACTGGAACGATTTCAACAATGAAAATAGATATTCAGAAAAGTGCATAAATACATATCATTTCTTTAAACAATGGTTATAAATTACCTGTAATTAAATCAAAGCAGGTTTCATGGAAAGCACCACTATAAAATTCTAAACCAATGATTGCAAAAATGACAATGGCAAACAGCACCAATAAGCCAATCTGTAGTAAGGGAGCCATGGCTTTCAAAATTGATTTTAATACAACCTGGAGACCTAAAAAAAAAAAATTATATGTATATGAAAAAAATTATCGTTAAGGGTGATAGAAATGAAAGTGGTGGGAAATGAAAAAAACTGAGATAGATGATGAAATTGTTATTCAATGCTTGAGCTTATAATATAAATATGCTTTCAAATTTAATTATGAGATAAAAATATTAATGGGTACTATGAAATAATTGAAATTTAATCATTACTGTTTGAATGTTTTTTTAAAAAAATAGAAGTAAAAAAAAAAGAATGGGCATTTCAATCAAGGTATAATTCTTCAGGTTTTAAATATTAACAATTATCTCATAAAATAAATGATCACTTTTGTATAGTAGGTGTTTTTTAAATTCCTATGATTTTTTTGTTTTTCTAATTCTCATGTTGATTTAGCACATCTGTACAATACATTTATATATTGATTAATTGTATTATATATAGATTTATATAATAAAAAACTTTAGTTTGATCATGCTGTAACTATTAACATTATTCCTATAAAAAATTTAGCATTTATTAACTGATTCAATATTCAATCTTTTTTCTGAAACCAATTGTCTATAAGGACAGAGATAGATAGATTAATTGATATGTCAATGTTTTGTTTGATACGAAAGACTTATTTTTATTTCTTTTAGAACATGATATGTCAATGTTTTGTTTGTTATAAAAGACATTTTTATTTCTTTTTTGAACTTTACTTGTAAAACATTTGACATTTTTAATCCATGATATATTTGTGAATGTATGTATATATTTTAATTAATTAACTTCTTTTAACCTTCTTGTTGTTAATTTTTGATTGCCTCTGCCTCAATATAATTGTTAATTCTATGTGATTATTGTTTTATTTTTTATGATATATACTCTTTCCTGTTTCTGTTTTATTTATTCATTCACTGCAGTTCTTTATTAGTACTTTTTATATAATAAACACCAACATTTCAAACTTTTTAAAACTAGGTTTATGACCCTAATAATTACATAGAATTATTGTTTTTTATTATATAAAAGCATATACTTAAAAAAAACTTGAGTCAATAACTAAATAAAAATAAAAACTACTTTAAAAAAAATAAAATTACATAAACATATATGTACATGCAAACAAAATAATTTTGTTACATTAATGCAAAAGAAAATATTTCATAAATCTTTTAACTTACTTGGTATACCGGAAACTAATTTTAAAGGACGTAATACTCTTACAGCTCGCAGAGTTCTTAAATCTAACGAATTACCAGCAAATATGGTTACAAAACTGAAATTAAAAAAAAAAAAATTGAATGAAAGCTAAAACTGATAAATAGTCATAATAATGTATGTATTTGTGGTATATGGATATGGAGAGTTCTTATTTATACACTAGAATTAACCAATTATATGTGTTTGCTACATGTATGCTTAACATGTTTATGTATTATAACGATCGGAAATTAAAGTCTCTCCGTATCTGCACTACAGAGCACCACTAGGTTACATGAACCTAGAAAATTTATAGAGTAGGCAGATAGTGCTGTTAAAGATCCAATCTTTATTTATTATTTAGACCGTTAGCCCCAGTCACTAGCTCAGTGGAGAAGCAGAGATAATAATATATAACTTTGTTTAATTTGTATCTTAAATATAAAAAAATAAAAGCCACTGCCAGTAATTAACACACAAAACATTTATTTACGTACATATATAATCATTTAGAATTTGAGGAATAAACATTTATTATTTTAGGTTGGTTATTACATTTTTAAATTGAAATTTTTTAGTTTGAACAATCTGCACAGATTTGTTTAATAATATTTTTAAGAGTGTCGAGTATGAATAAACTACATAGATTGCATTTGAAAAGAAAATATTCTATCCCTGATTCAACCCTAGGCCAAACGTTCGCAGCCAAACCAACGCCAATCCATCTGATATATCGATTATTCAAAGCAGTATGAATACGACAGCACAAAATATACTGTCAGGAATGTACATCTGAACAGTATGATTAAGAAGACATTGACTCTCATCCAGACAGAAATGCTACATCTGTCTGGCAAGAAGAACAATAAAAAAAAAAACTCCATAGGAAGGGACTGTGTTTTCCGTCTTACTATCCCCTTCCATAGGCAAAAAGGGGGTGGGCGTCGTATAATGCGATCCTGCATGTAGCGAATCTCATACTACATCTACTAATTACACCAATATATCCAATCCATTGACCCAATTTAACTATGAAACAAATAACCTAAGATTAACCCTCCCTTAATTAATTAATATAACTTTACAAATCTATATAACCATTCATGCCCAACTTAAATTTAACATTTATATAATTGCGCACAGATGAATTTTATAATAGTTTGTTTTTTTAATGTTAAGTACAGATCGGCTACATAGATAACATGGTTAAAAACATTTCAAAATAAACATAAACGATCAAAATATAAAGTCATTGATGGAATTGCTTTGGCATTCATCATAAGATGCCGCATTGACACCAATAACTCTAAAAGACATCCGAATAAATACATTTTAGATACTCACCATAAGGTATCATTATTTACCGAATGTCTATATATTCTAATCAAATATGAAAACAAAAACATAATTAAACGTTAATGAATCTATGCAAGCGTCTGTACCCAACTTAAATTTAATGCATTTAAATGATTTATACAATAAATGTTAATAAAAAATAAAAAAATGGAAATGATTTTTAGCAAACTCACATGTATAAAATTAAACATTAATAATTAATTTGAAAACTTAAGTCAGATAAAAGTTCATTTTAAAATTTAGGTTAGCTGAATATTAAAAGCTTGTCAAATTTTAACGAAAGTTCTTAATTACTTTTAAATTTTACAGTTCATGTCTTACAGTAGAAGAATCACGGTTCCTGGTGCCAATTCCCGCGATGTCTCTATTTGAAGTCCGGTCTGTTGTTCTGGAGATGGCCTTAGCTGGTTCAATCCTGATATTAGTCATTTTATTTGAAATAAGTGAGAGAGAGTGTCAAGTGCGTCTTATCGCCCTTCTCACGAAATCAAGCTGGAACTGTTTTAATTTGAATATTTTTTTCTTTTATAGTACTCCTTCAGATTCATTGAACATCGTTTCCTGTTCCAATAATTTCCATTAAGGTCCGAGCAATTGGTTACTGCTTCTATTGGACATTCTAATTTTTTTAATTCTCTTATCTATATTTTATCTGACTTTTTTATATAATTAATAAACACAACATTTCCATTTACAAAAATATTTTATCCTTAGATCTTGTACTTTTTAATAAAAAAGTACATTCAAATATTTTTTTTTTAAAAAAAATAATTTTTAAAGTTTTGCATCTGTGCAAATATATATATATACATACATTGATCAACTCTTTAATTTTAGCTTTTAGTTTTTTATTTACGAACTTAAAAAAGTTTTTATTCCAATTTTAAATTAATGTAACAGCATATACCATTACAATATATAAATTTTATTATCAACATAAATACTTACTAATGATTATAGTAAAAGTATATTTTAACTTAACACAGAATACATTTTAATTTAAACCAAATTAAATTTCACTGCAAGTTTTTTTAATTGACATTAACATATGTTGAAATTTAGATATATGGATTCAAGATCCATCTCACTATTATAGTTCATTATAAACAAAGATTACCTGCCAATAAATAATACAGATATATGCTTAATTAAACTGTGATTATACATTTTTTTACATCTTTTTCAAACCAGTGTAACTGGAAATTACCACAATATGTTGCATTTAGATAACAGATAATAGGACATAGAATATAAATTCAAATACTGTATTTGGATTAAATAAGTTTGAGCTTGCACAAAAAAGATAAAATCTGAATTATTTTCACAAATAACTGCAATAAATCAAATTATTTTAAAAATAATTTATTATAATGTTTTCCTTGGTTTCTATAGACTTCATGCTCAAATAAACTATACCAATAATCTGGACTGGCAACATGGCAATTTATCTTTAACACATTTCAAATTAGCAAATATAATATATTTTTAGGTAAGCATTTGAGTTAATGAACCAAAATATTTAAATAGCCTAAGATTTTGAAGTACAACTATCAAATTATATAATTTACTTTAATATGGTTTGGTAAATTAGTAACCAATATATAATGTTTTTAATTATTATAACAGTACATACATATATCTCATTCCTGAAGGTTGGAAAAAATATTCAATAACATTATTAATGAAAAAGTTATTCCAAAATTTTGGTATGAAAGTAATATTATAGCAATCTTAAAATTAAATAAATCTAACAATAAACAAATATATATATATATTGTGCCCTTTTGTATGGGTCTCTATACAATTGTTATATCAATTTGTTAAAAAAAATTTTAAATTTAAGATATATTATAGCTATATGATGTTGATTTTATTTATAATAATCTTTCAAAAGTTTAACTAAAGTAAACTATGAATATTTGATATGTGAAGTTGTGCTAATATTTGAGAGAGACGTTTCAGTAAAAAAAAATGATAATATTATATGGTTGGGAAAACTGGCCATGATCAATACTGCATTAGTAAGTTTTGTAAATAAATGTTTGAAGCTAAAAGTTTTTTAAAAAAAGACAAGTTAAAATTAAATGCATATGTATTTATTGTTGATAAAGATTAATATTTAGTAAGTGAATATAAATATTTTTGTTATTAAAAGTATATAATAGAAGAAGAATATTTGATTTTATAATATCGAATAATTATTTTAAAGTTGTTATAGTATATTATTTGTTTTAAAAAAATATTTATTTTATAAAATTGAATTGTTAGTTTATTTTTAGATAATTACAAGCGTTTATATCTGTGTTGTAAATCAGGTGACAGATAGACATATGTACACCTATGCTTGTAAGTTTTTTTTAGTAAAGTTGCAAAACTGTTTTAAAATTCTATTATAAAATTTATAAATATTATATTGGCTATCATGAGATAAAAATAAAAAATAATTAGCGTGAAATATTAAATCTGATTTTTAAAATACTGTTTAAAAAATATAATGAATAAAAATAGACTTAGTTTGTTTAGAAAAATAGTCTTATAAAAGTTAAAAGTGAAATAAAGTAAAACATATCTTTTAAAAAAATGTTTAATGGATTTAAATAAATGATAAAAATTAATTTAAGAATTAAGTAATGTAATAAATAATTAAATAAGTCATTATTTATTTTTAATTTCGTATTGTTGGTAAGATATGTAAATAGGCTAGCAAGGTGATTGTTTAATTTACCAATCAAGTGGGTAATTTCTTCCGGTATAAAAACCGAGGTTCAATTGTTCAGAGGGTGATTGTAATTTCTTTTAAGTGAAGTGTGCTATTAAATATAGCTAAGTAAAAAATTATAGACGCTCTCGTAATAGTTTCTTAATTTATAAGAGAGTAGTTTTAAATAATTTTATAAAAAGTTTACCGTTTAATATGCAGTGCTAACTTATTTATAGTTCCCTATTGATCGTCTCTATCAAGGCTCAATTTTACTATCAAATAATCATGAAAATATCGTATAATGATAAAATATGTTGGAAACCTTATATTACAAATATAGTGAACGCTGGATTAACTAAGAGAATTACTAGTTGGATAAAAATAATATATTGGACATTATATGAATTTAAAAGTTGATTATAATTAATGGTAGTCACGTATTTCTAACTGGTCAGCACAAAATAGGATAGACATTAATTCTCTGGACCAACAATATATAAAATGGAGAGCCGTTATGAAGGATATTCTGGAGCCTTCAAACCATGTGCCTTTTCTTATGGGAGTTTTTTTTCAGAAAATCCGGAAAATTAATAAAATATAAAATACATCCACTTAATATCATAGAAGAAATAACATGTAAATTACTTACAATTGTTGAGAAAGTAATGATTTCTTTTTTAAAAATGGTAAAAAAATTGCTGAACTATTAAAACACTGAAAATGAACGTTCTGGAGCCTTCAAACCACGTGCCTTTTCTTATGGGAGTTTTTTTTCAGAAAATCCGGAAAATTAATAAAATATAAAATACATCCACTTAATATCATAGAAGAAATAACATGTAAATTACTTACAATTGTTGAGAAAGTAATGATTTCTTTTTTTAAAATGGTAAAAAAAATTGCTGAACTATTAAAACACTGAAAATGAACGTTCTGGAGCCTTCAAACCACGTGCCTTTTCTTATGGGAGTTTTTTTTCAGAAAATCCGGAAAATTAATAAAATATAAAATACATCCACTTAATATCATAGAAGAAATAACATGTAAATTACTTACAATTGTTGAGGAAGTAATGATTTATTAAAAAAGTTTTCTGAAATCACTGAAAATTAAAGCTCTGAAAATGGTATGCAAAAAAACGCTGCTGCACTCAATAATACGATGCAACAAATAGGAAAAAATACACTTTTAAATCTCGCGGGTCAAGACAAAAAAAAAATCTCGTAAATTCGGATAATTACAGCGGTATGCCTTCAGGCTTATGACGTAATAGTAATGTAACAAAAAATAAAATGTCTAGAATTAGTCATGTCAGTGTCTTCGTTGCCATGACAACGTTGATGTGTTCTTCCGACGACGCAAATATCGGATAATTACAGTGGTGAGCCTTCAGGCGAAATACGTCATTGCAAGGTAAATACTTGATTTCCTAATTAATTTTTTATAAACAAATATTTTAAAGAAAGATAAATACTTCTTTATGAAGAAAGTATTTTTTTAAAATTATATATTTTAATATATCTTTTGGTAAAGATATGGAAGTTAATAATAATTGCAGAAATACTTGCCTTATTAAGTCTTTATTGTTTAAAAGACTAGATTTCGATAATTTTAAAAGGCAGATAAATCGGAAATTTAATTGGTAAACAAATACCTGTAAAAGAAAAAAAAAAATTATATAGTAAAGTCTGGACGCTGGTCGTACAGAAGAATTTGGAGATTGATTTTACCTAAATATTTGTTAAAGAATGCGCAAATAAGTATACGTGGATATCCAAGTCAATTTTTTATAAAACTTAGATTAAACATTTAAATATTGATTAATCCTAGGAAGATAATAACTTTTAAATAAATCCGGATCCTATAAACTGTTTTTAATTATTATTTTGTTTCTTTATGGTGGAACTTATTTTATCTTATTTTTTTAAAAAAAAAAACGTTTTCAATTATTTCATAAAAACTGTTTAAACACGTGATGTACCGGAAAAGGAAGCGATGTTGATAAAATGTTGTGCCTAGGAAAAAAAGAACAATTGTGGGTGGAAAGAAGACACCGTTGGATTTTATGTAACATATTTTGTTTTCTTAACTAACATAGATATTTAATTATTTATTGATCTATTAAAGATAAGAGAGGTACATTTTAAAAGTAATTACACATTAATATAACACTCAATTTCATAAAGTTTATTTTCATATAATTTTATAACACGTAATATTTTAAGAATAATTGTTGAGTATAAATGTGATATTATTTTTGTAAAACTATAATCCTGGAGGACATCGTTTGGCTGATTATAAATTGGAGTATCATTTATGGTAATAATTATATAATATTAATAATTTAATGTATTTTTGCTTTGTTTTTCTTTAGATAAACCAAGTATTATTTGATTGTTGAGTGAATGGATAAATATTTAAAGAATATACATGCATAATACTATCAATAATAGTTTTATTTTAATATGCATACTTTATTTTACAATATAAATTTATTACAACGTAATAAGAGTTATCCAGAAATAATTATATGATTCTTTTATGAATACACTTTAATGTTTTCTGTTACAATATTAGGAATTTTGATTTATTATATTAGTATGAGTCATTTATATTTATTTTCAAGTTAGTAAGAAGTAGAAGGGAATATATCTATATTTTTTTTATTTTTTATTAGACAAGTTAAATTAATTTTATATAGAAAGTTATGTTTTGTTTGAAGGGTTTATCAGATATAGATGATGAGATATAATAGAGTTTGGATAGTCATTTTTTTTAAAAATTGGTAAGCTGATACTGAAGTTAAATAAGATTAGAATGATATTTGAAGATAGGGTTTTATTAAGAGGGAATAGGAATAACAAGTAGAGAAGAATAATAGTTTAGATGGAAAAGAATCATAGAATTTTATTTTAATATAATAACTTTATAAATTGGTAATTTATAAATAAAAATTTCATCTTCACAAAATTGTTGAATAATTTTAAAAATATTTTTTAAGAAAAGAACATATATGTATTGCATATTTTGGTAAGACATATATTATGAAATTACATCAGAATGAAGTAAATAGTTATGTAATCAATAAAAGTCACATAATATTACAAAGTTATATCAATCTATATATTAGTTGATATTTAGTTAATGCTAATAATAAATGTAATACATAATAGTTACATTATAATAGAAATAGCTAGAATACTTAAACGGAGTAGCATTTTAATTATTAAAGTTTGATTATTTTACATATGCTACATAAGTGATATTTTACATAAAAGCCTTCTATTGTACTAAGTGATTATAAATGATATCTAGTAAAATATAAGTTCATAGACTCAATTACATGTTACTAATAAAACATTTAAGAAATGTATGGATTATTTATTTTGGATTATAGAAATAACAACAATGTAAGAATCTTGTATTATTATTATTTTTTTTCTTATTTTATTTTTTTTTTTGATTTCCACTTATAATGTAAATAATGTATATAAGTTGTTTATTAAAGTTGATGTAAATAAATTTGTTTAAGTTGTTTTAAAAGTGTGTCGAATTCATTATTTTGCACCACAGCATTTGACAACAGATAATTTGAATAAAACATAATATTTGCACAATATGAATTAAATTATTATTATTATTATTTTTTTAAAAAAAGAAATACAGTATTTTCTTAATATAATTTATAGAAATTCATTGATATTAACATATTATGTTATTATGGTCATGAAATAGTTATAATGCATAATATAAAAGTATAATATTATTTATTGCCACATATTATTAGATTATAAGATTTTATTAGATTCTTAATTAAGATACTATATGAAGATGAAAGACATGTAGATGATTTACTTGTTTTCTTAATGATTAGTAGTATAATAAAATAGATAAGGTTAACTTATACACTGGAGATTGTTATTATTAATTATTTATTATCATTATAAGTTAGGTGTAGTTAGGTTTGATATTAAATCCCTTATCATGCCTATCTGCAAGAAGTATTATTACTTTAAGATAATTAAAAGAACCTGAGATTATTTAATTATATTTCTTTGATAAAAGATTGAGATTTATTTATTGCTATTATTGAAGTTAGTTAATTTTATAAAAGACATAGGAGTGCTATAGATGTATTAGTGAGATAATAAAGAGGTGATAGTATTCTTATGCCATTGAGATAATGTCTTAGAAGACATAGGCTCAATGTAAATTCATATTGCCACTTGTAACTTCACTTCATAGTCTCATGATTTAATAAATACTTATTTAATTAGTACATGATATTGAACTATATTAATTTTCTGTTAGTTGTACTAAATTTGATAAGATATAGTATTATAAAAATATATTAATAATAGTTATACATATTTTAGTCGAGCATAACAATTTAATTGAGCTAGTCATATTTTAAGTTATATTATATTTCTGGAAGTGAGGGTACAATATATATTGCTCTATATCATTATCATGAATTCCTAACAAGCTTTTTGAAATAATCATATTAATTAAAAATTATATCAATAATTGAGTTAAATAAATTTTATCTTCAACAAATCAAAATAAAAAGAACTTTCAAAATAAATTAACAACTGACACTATTTATATTGATCTAATGTCATCTTATGATTCTATTCAGAAAAACAATCTTCTAAAAGTTTTAAAATTTTTTAAATATTAGAAAAATCATTAATTTACGTAACAAAATGCTCTTTTATAGAAAAATTCAAGTGAGATTAAATAAAGTAGACAAATATTTTTTTACAAAACTATTCCCCACAGCATTCTGTTCTTTCATTAACCTTTCAGAGAAAGAAAATACAGATAATTTCATTTATGCTGATGACATTGCTTTGTTTCATAAATGAGATCCTTTCCAGAAAAATGAAAAACTTAATAACGATATGAAGTTTGGACATCTTTTTTCAAAGACTGGGATCTTAATCCTAATCCAATAAAGACAGAACGTTCAATTTTTTATCTAAATAACTAAGATTTAAGCTCAATTGTATCCATACTATTTAGGAATAATCTTGGATCATAACATAACTTATTTTCCTCATTTATCTAAGATTAGATTAAAATTAACTTCCACGAATAACCTCTTTGGAAAGCTGACTGGCCCTCCTTTTCAGATAACTTCCTTAGTATTGACATTTTTTGTTGCTGAATACTGTGTTCCTTGGAAAAAAGTTATGACCCTAAATTTCTGGATATTCAATTAAGTATTAATATGAAAAATATTTCTAACATAAAGAAATCCATTTCTTAGCCATCTCTTGCTATTTTTTCACATATTTCTCACCAGATATATATATAAAAAAAAATTGCTTTACAGAAAATATATAAAAAACTGTTAAATAGATCGATTTTATAAATAATTCAATGTAGTTTTCCACCTAAGGCTCCCCTCAAATCAAGATCCCTTTTTTGATTTTTAATCAAGAATATCTTCAAATCAAATAACCAAAGAATTATAGCATTAAAAATTGACTTTTTACGAGGTTCAAAACAACTTTCTTTTATTAGTCCAACAATAAAATGCAGGTAAAATTGATTTTTCTAGACATTACATGTGTTTCAAAGATTAAGATTCATCTATAGGCATTGTACTAATGTTTCACACTTATGATCTATGTAAGTATGATCAAACACAATCATAAAACAAATCTATGGGTACAGTGGCAAAATTCCAAGATGGAATCTCTAGATTCTTTTATGAAGTTGGTTAAACAATAACATATTTAAAAAAAAAAAAAATCTACATACTAAATAAATAAAAATCCCTCAAGATAAATCAAGTAGACAGAAATAGATAGGGCTAAACTGCAATCTCATTACTAGCTGAAATGTGGTATTGTAAACTGTAAACAATTATCCTGGAAGAGCTGATTGGCTGGTTATTTTAACATAATGTCAAAGTTGGTAAGAGTGTATAACCAGTGAATTGATTAGCTGATTTGTTTCAACTTTATTAGGGAATAATTAGCTTATATATATTCTAATGGGATTTATTAGTGAACTCGAATCTAAAAACGATGATGAACATACTGAGGGCTTTATCAGTTAATAAGTCTATGGCTAATAAGTCTGCTTAGCATCAGTAATATTTCCAGCTCATTGTTGTTCATGTGAAAATATGCACCTACCACATATATCAGTACATATATATTGTTTAGTGCTAATTAAAAGACCGGCGTCAACTGGGCATGGTCCATTTTTTCGGACTGGAGTAATTAATCAAGATCTCTTCAGGTAATATCTTACGATTTCTCTGAGAAATGTCCCGGAACCCAGGTTTAAATTCTTATTCTTTAAATGTTAATAATCCCAATCAGCACCAAGCAATAGCTTGCAGATACACTAGACTTAAATGTGATATTGCACAACCTAATTAACTATCTAAATTATTTATTCATTTGAAGCATACAAAAATGGGAATTGAGAAGAGGCCAGATTTAAAACATTATTAAAGCTTTGCTCTAATAATTACAATCAACAGTCATTTATAAAAAAATATATGTAATCAATACTCTGCATTATGCAATTTACTTTCTAATTTTTAAATAAAGTCTATCATCAAGGACACATTCAATTTTATGATTTCTAATATATCTATTGTATTTCATCTCTCAACAATTTAAATTAGAGTTATTACTTTCCACCCTTCTCTTCAGACACTTCAAAATAATCAAAATAATTTTCCTAAAAAAATTTATATACAATATTATACTTCAGTCAAAAGAAATATATATAAATACACATTTTTTTAAAAAAATAAAATAATAATACATTATTATAGTAATAATCATAATTAAATAAAAAATATTACACTTAATTTAAGGTCTTATGATAGATTAAACAAACTTACCAATTGTCTTATTAATGTAATTGCTTATGAGTATAACAATTTATAGTTAGAAGTTCTTAATTTCCTATATATTTTTTATATGCAATCCTAAGACGATTTAATTATAATTAATATCACTTGGTTGATCCACCTTCAGGTTTATTAATCAATATTTCTGGCTGATTATTAATAGCAGGTTTCATCACTTTTACTTCTTCTTAGGTCGGCCTGGCATTAGTATCTTTCTTACAGGCTACTTATTATTATTTTAAGTAAATTTGGAAAAAAATCAGCAACTATCAGATAAATCTGTGGGCAAGAAAAAACATCTTTTCAATGATGATGAGCATTAATTCATTTTTTTTTTTCATATTCAGGCTAGACTTAGTAACTTATTTCTTCATACAAATGAACATATATTGAAATAAATTAGCTACTAATGTAAAAGAAATATAAACCCTTTGTTTCTTAACAAAAAATAAGTCCTAGCATGATTTTTCAGGATGCTTATAAATTAAGCCTTAGTTAAGATCGTCTACCACATTGAATTATAAAGTAATGAATGTATAAATAAATAATATTATTGACATTAATGCTTTAAATAAATATAAGTTATATGGTTCTACTTGTATAAATAACAATTTATTTACCATTAAGTCAATATATCAGAAAATTTATAATTTCATTTATATATATTTTAGGTACTTATTTTATTTATTACTTAGATTTAGAATGTTTGATTTAGTTTTAAAACTTCATCATAATCACTTTTAAATATTCAAGATAAAAGTAAAATTAGTTTCATTTTTTAAAAAAATTTTCCCTCTCCTACAAGATTTTGTTAAAATGATAGAAGTGATTTTAATAAAGTTTAGCTTAAGTGAAATCATCAATCATTCTCCTAAAGATATGCCGTATGTTATAATAGATGAACTTGATATGCATGTATGAAATACATAAATATTTTCTGAATTTTTGTGCTTGCATTTTTTGTGTGGACAAACCATTCTTAACTGTAATTATTTTTGTCATCACTCCTGTCTCACTGGCCTTTAATTAACACTTGATTTATTAGTAAATTTAAATGGAATAATATTCTGATTGCTAGATAAGATGAATGCAAAAAGAAAGAGCTATTCTGGCAAGTACAAGAAAGGAATTGTAGCGGGTTCTCAGAGTAAGAATCTGAACGCTTTCTGTAAAGAGTAGTACTTGAATAAATATATATTTTTATACATGAAAAAAATAAGACATCCCCTGAAAATAAGCCCTACGGTGTCTTTTGGAGCAAAAATTAATAAGACCGGGTCTTACTTTAGGGGAAGTAGGGTATGTAAGTTTGCAGCTAAATATTAGTTATACTATGCTTTTCCTTGCAGTATCAAGATTTGCTCTAAGCTTTTACATTTATTTTGCTAGTCAAGCATGTTCTAACCTAAATTAATTATCCAACATCCTTTTATAACTTCATTATCACTGTTTTTTTTTAAAAATACTTTTCAAAAAATGTTTATTCTTAACCTCAAGCTAATTACTTACAAAATTACCTTATTTCTTGATTAATCAATCTTTTAAATATATATATACTCCTTTTTAATCTATTTAATTACAGTTTAATTATTTAGGTTTTTTTTTTAAAAAAAATAATTTCTTTTTAAAAGACAAGAAAAAGGTATAGTCTTTAAAAATTTGAATTCATCTTTTAAAAACAGATCTTTAATATTAAACATTAAGTTAATAACTTTATTTAAAAATTAGCTTTACTAACTTTTATTTCTCCCCCTTTAAAATATGTTAACTCTATTTCTCTTTAATACAATCAGAATATCTTTTAAAATTAATTGATTGTTAATTATTACAATTAGATTTTTACTTTTACAAAAGAAAATAGTTAAAAGCTATATTTTTTTCAAATACACTTATTATAGGCCTATCACTTAGAATTAAATTTACTTTTTCTCTACCTCAACCTATATTCTTTATTGTTGCCCTGTTTCTTATTTGTAGCTATCTACAATAGGCTGCTACACATATGACTAATTTTTAAATTACTTCTAAATTCACTTAAAAAGAACAGGATTTATTTAAATTCTCATATAAATTTCTCTTTTTTATAATATTAATATGACAATTAGGCAATTAAAAATATTTTCTATTTGTGTAATTTTCTATTTTCTATTATTTTGTTATTCAAGCACGAGTGCGGCGCAACTGTTCCCAAAAGCTATTAATACAAAATAGCTAACTAAAAATAATAAACTAGCTGAGCACTTTCAAATGATCTTGCCTTCATAATCATAGCTTGCTAATACATTTAATGATATGCAAATATGCTAATTCCATTTTTTTGATAAAGCATAACACGTGTCCTTCCTATTTATGGCATCATTGTCTCGTGAGATGAATAAAGCCTCTTTGATTTTTTTTTTTAAGGTCATATCTCTCTCTACACACGATTGTGGGATTGTCCGGAATGCACTCATGGTGACTTGTGCTCTGGTGCTGATAGAAAACTGAATAGGTAGAAAGATCGTTGGGAGCTCTATTGTATGAATATTTATGTTGTGCTAATCGTGTGGCCAAAGACGCTCTACTTTCCCCATATGTGCCTTTACAATTATTGTTGGAACATGCAATATTATATACTGTGTGGGGGGTCTGTAAAAGTGGAGTTTGGTCTTTAGTGTTATTAATTAAATTATGAAAACAAAACTATGATTATGAAGGCAAGAACCTTTGAAAGCGTTCAGCTAGTTTATTATTTTTGGTTAGCTATTTTGTATTAATAGCTTTTGGGAACAGTTGCGCCGTATACGCATTCGTGCTTGAATACATATATTTCCCAAAAGTAAAAAATTATTTGACTTAATCGTATTATTTTGTTATATTTTATTTTTTAACATTTTGTAATAATTATAATCTGAAAATAGAAAATGATGCTCAAAGCTAATATTTTACCTTACAATTTAGCTAGTAGAGCATAATGTTAAAACAAATGGCAAAGATTATAAGTTTCAATGCATCATATTTCAAACATGTTTTTTTCTCTTTTATGATCAGTATAATGATAGTCATTTGATAGATCCAAAACTGATCTACAAGTTCCAAAAGAGTTTAATATTCATTCACCAATGAGTGGCTACATACAGCTATCTAAAAAAATTGTTAATTTGTTTAAAAATGAATTTCTTGTGTGTCTATAAAATCTTCAAGTTCCACTTAGATTTGAAACAAAGTCATGAACAGGATAGCCTAATGAACTAATTGACAATAATCCTTCAAATTAAATTAAAACATTAATATATATATATATATATATATTGAACTGGGTCCACTGAAAGAGATATTATTTACTTGGGTTTAAATCCCCTCTTTTATAATAATTTAAAAAAAAACGGACTGGCCCTTCAAGCAGAGGGGAGAATACCATTGATAGCACAGTCATCAACGATACCCACAGTCAAATTGAGCTATGCAAAGCAAAACATAATAACATTTCCAGACTGTGGAACACCTCGACTGCTGGGTTCAAATCCCTGCCATCCAAAACATTTTGTTTTGAGGATCAACCTCAGGCGCCAGCCAACCATAGATTACATAGTCAGCATGCTTTGGACAACAGGCACACAATCCAGCACTTGAAATATCTCACACTCTGACTCAGGGTACAGTGCATTTACTTAAAACATAAAAATAACTCTACACTAATTTACCGGTGATGCAGTGACAAGAGAGAGAGAAAAAATAGACAAAATAACAATTAAGCAAACATCAATGTTTATTTAAACACACACATTTATAATATAACATAATATTCAAATTTACATATAAAAAAAAAAAACATATAAGTAATTACTCAGGCTAAATTTTATAGTCCTTCGTTAATTAAAGTTCATTTCATTTAAAATATAGTGTCTATAGACAGTGATCAAAGTATATTTAGTTATTTAAAATATTTTTACCTAAGTTTTCATGATTGTCAGTTTCCGACTGGTTGGCTTTTTGATTACATCGATAGTTCCATGGTTTTCCTTTCAGTTTTCTGTTGAACAATGGGAGAGAGAAAGAGTTTGCGGCAGCTTCTACTTCACAATCTCGGCATTGGTTCCAGGTATTGATTCAGGTAGGACAATTGATGGCTGAGGGCTTGGGGCATGAAGCCCTGCAGATTATTCCGAAGGCTTATGCAGTTTCTGCATTATAGAAATCACAGTAGTTAGTAGTGATTGGGCTGGTACGGCATTTAAAGTTCTCTAAAATTCTAAATCTGCATTCTGTATAGCTGGACTCCGAATTGAATGAATAATACAAGCCAGACTGTATGGCAATAACACTAATAGCAATCCCGATTTGAACTGAACCAAATTGAATTACAGATTGAAGAGTGGAATGATCTAGTAGATTGCAGCCCCGACTGAAGAATAATAACCAAGATGTAACTTTTATATTTTTTCCTCTCTCTTTGTTTTCCATAGTTTTTAATGTTTATCATACTTAAATCTATTTTTAATTAAGATCGTATCATACATCCATTTTTTTTTCTTAAATAAATTTGATCATTTATTCTTAAATGATAATATATGTAATGTAAAATATGTGTTTTAAACATATATATTCGCTACCGGCACATCATATTAAAAAAAGATATTTATTACTTATATTAAACAGTAAATTACTTATATATTAAATACATATAATATTGAATATGTAGATACTTTAACAGAATTTATACTTTTGATAATTTAATATTCTCTATTATAATGTTACAATACATATAATAACAAAAATTCAGTTTTAGATTCATAACACATGCACACGGTTGCTTATAATTACTAGTACAACACTAATCTTTTTTGGTCAGAATCTTAATTGCAATCATCTGAGTAAGACAGGTAAAAGTTGTTGCTAGAAATATAAGATAAAAAAGGCTCATAATTTGGTCACATGATTTGGTGGTTATTTCATCCAATATAAAATTTAAAAAAAAAGTGGTGATGGGTAATTAATTTGACAATTGTTTTGCTTTTATGTAATGTTTAATAATAATCAGGTCTTTTAAGAATTTCAAAAGTAGTCAATGATGCTCTGTTTACATGTTTTACATTCAAATTATAATTTTGGTAGAATAGCTTACATTCAAAATATAGAGTGAATGTAAATGATAATGATGCATTCTTTTTGAAATTGTACCTATATATAAATATAAAAACAATATCCACAACTTTCACCCTTAAATTTTTTTTAGATCAACATACACATATATAAACATAAAATACACAATTAAAAAAAAAGAAGGTAAAACTGCTTTTATAATAAGTAGCAAACTACAGAGCAAATGCCTTTCCAACATCTCATAAAGGAATAGTGATAAAGAAATCAGTATTTATCATGCTTATCAAATGCCAGGAGAAGAAGATTTGAGCAATTTTCCATTTTTGTTTTACTTTCTGATTCAGACAGCTACCCGAGAAAAAAAAATCAATCCTATGGATTTTTGAAAAGAATTTCACTTGGCTAGATTCAAATCCCACACTGTAGGCACAAGGTGAATGAGCTACTTCTGCATTATAAAATCCTTCACGTAATTACAATTTCAGTGAATAAATAATTTTACAATACAGTATACATATATAAAAAATATATCAAGCAATAAATCTTTAAACATCTAATTTTAATTATAATAATGATTAATCTTATATATTGTAGATAAAGAAGTTGAACAAAATAAATAGATTTATAAGACCCTTATATGTTATAGAGGCATCATTTAATCAACATCTGATATTCTATGAAAGACAGAAATATATAACATTTAAACAAATGTATCTAAACAATATTAAGTTTTTCCTCATGGAGAAGTCTCAAGTCCTTTGAGATATTGAGGAATATTAATCCCTCCATTCAGAAATTAAGAATGTTCATAGAAATTCAATATTTGAAACAGATGGTTAGAAAAGTTAAGGAAAATGTATAACATCATATTCTTCAATCCAATGCTTATTAATCAATGGATGCAGTATAAATTGAAATATTATTGTCCTTAGGAGTCGGTGAGCTGTCTGTAAATAATGTTTGCATCCTGGAAAAAAAAGTTATAAAATGTTCAATTAATCTGCAATTACAACACATACCTGCAGAATAATAACTGAATAAAGAATAGCATGAATCACAATAGATCTATACTATATTTCAAAATTGGAAGTAACCTGATAATTGATCTTTTTTTTGGCAATTTCCAGATAATTCCTTTCCAATGATCAAGAAAAGTATAAAAAAATGATAAATCTGACAAAAAGACATTTTCAATTACAATTTGGCATTCTATCTGAATTTACAATAAGTGTGTTCAGATATATATTGATCTCTGGAGTAAATTTATGTTTTTTTCACAATGAAGCTTTGTAATATCTTTCTTACTAAACACTCATTTCTGATTACAGCAGGTGTATTATTCCATTTTTCAGCGAGTACAATCACCTTCAAAATCTTAACCATTAAGTAAATCAGCAGTTTGCAAAAGTGATTTTCCAGCCCATCCCACATCAATAATTTGGCTTTTTAAAAACATCAAATAAGATGTTTATGAAACTACTGACTGTTGTCAACTACTTGCGAGATATTTTTTGATAACTCCTTAAGATTATATATGGCAAAAATAAATTAGTATTTACTTAACTCTTATTATAGTAATATGGAAAATAGTTTAATGTAATAGTCTCAATTATTTTGTCCAACTCTGTACACTATTTATTAAATTAAAAAATTGTGCTGCAAAAGAAACTTACCCTGTAACCACTACTACAAAATCCATTATGTTCCAAACATTCCTCAGATATGAACCTTTATGGAGTGCAAAACCTAATGCCACTATTTTTAGGCTAGCCTCTACACAGAAGATTCCTAAAAAGTATACTTCTGTTTCTTCCTGAAAATAAAAAATACAAGCACTTTAGATGAATTATCAGATTTCAGTAGTCTTATATATTCATATGTTAAAATAGAAATTTAATTATATAACAAAATTTAATCAGTAACAAACTGTATGGAAAAATACAGATTATGTAGAAAATTTTTACTTATAAAGTGCACAGCTTAATTCATTACAAAAGGATTAGATAAGGCTAATACATCACATCCTACAGCAACACGATTTGCATATTTTATTTTCCCTAAACTTTTATCATCGTGTAAACTTTAGTAATGTATATATATATATATGTTAGAGCAAAAATATAATGTTCAAAAAAATCCCCTAGAGATAAAAGCCATAAGCTAGAAATTAGTCTAGAGATATTTGGATAAAACAGCACTGGATAAGCATTTAATAAATACTACTATCTAGCATATATTGATTACGGTAGCAAAACCTACATAAGATAGCAGAAGGGTAGAGAGAATAAAAGAATTCGCTAATGAATACAAGAGAATATAATGGTCTTAAGTCATATACAGGTATTAATTTTCGGTCATCATAATTCAAGCTCAATAAGGCACAATATAAACACAAATAATGTTTGCATTATGAGATGGTTTAATTAGATAGGATCTAATAGATGCATAAAAATCCATTGGGTTCATTGCTACTTAAAAATGTTTGTTATTTCAGAAAAGCACCTGCACAATAAAAAAACTTACCATAAATTCATTGAAAACTATCCCGGAAACTAATATTTACGATTTCGATAAATCACCGAATCAAGTTTTAGTTTATCAATTAAATACAATATAAAAAGTTTCAGTTTCAAAAGAAATATCGCGGTGAAAACACCATTTTACAAAATCGTTCGCATGATTCATTTTTTTCAAAGAAAAAATGAATAAAATTAAAAAACAAATGAACAAAAATTCAAATTACGAATAAAATTAAAGCTTTCCCACTTAATACCATGATTTTGAAATGAAATTACACTTTTAATTGTAAAATTAAAAATTATAAAAATGCGGGAAGCATCTTCCAATATTGCTGATGATAATATAATTTAGCGCCACCTAGACATTTTTGGACAAATTAATTGAAGAAGCTAGCATTTTAGTTTTTCACGATATCTCCCTTCTGATTAGCATTTTAGTTTTTCCCGATATCTCCCTTCTGATACTTTTAAAAAATATTTAAATGTCAAATTCGAGGAAATAAGCTTTCAAAAGATTTGCTTTATGATAGTAATTTTCCTCAAGCCAATTCTATCCTTACCAAAACTAGATTTACTAAGCAATACACATAAATAAATATAACACACGTGACAAACTGGAAATATATAACTATCTTGTCTTCATCATTTTCAACCAATTACCATATCAATCCATTGCAAAATAAACTTCTCTCACAGTTTTTAATCGAGTTTCTTTGATGTATAGTTTATCTTCACATCCCCTCAGAAAACTTCTTTACCCATCTCATATGCAGTCTCTTTTAAAATCTTTTACAATATTTTGATATCCAATTTAAAATGCCAACTTGTCATCTATTATCTCTTCTAGCAATGTGTCCAACCCAGTTCCATTTTATCCTCTTAAATCTTTTCAATAACACTGATAATTGTTTATTTTTTCACTCATATATTTTGCTTTCGATATGTCTTTATTATTTCCAACATATGTCTATATTTCATTATGTGGCCTGAGGTTTCTGTAATTGATTTACTGTTAAACATATATATCTTGGGTTATGTATATGTACCGATAAAACATATTTAAAAAATTTCTTTCAAATACATAGTAGTATATATAAGTGCTTTAACACGCTTTAGAAGAAGCTGTCAGTAGTAACAAAAACAATTAAATTAATCTAGACCTAGCACTTTCGAGTTTTTCCCCTCGTATTCATGGCCAAAATAGATTATAAACCATTCAAATACATAGACATACTTCTTTTTGATACTAGATTATTTCTACCAAAAGCATTGGATCCAAGTGTAATTTTATAATTCTTTTCTTGCATTAAGCTTCCTAACATCTGTATAAATAATTTGACCCCTACATTTTAATTGCTACACTTTTTTTAAATTCACGATTATCATCATTTATTAACATTGATAATTACTTGAGTTTTTTTTTTTAATACTTATCTTTAATCCTTTTTTTTTTTTTTGCCTGAAGGATTATTTGTAAAAACAATCACATCATATGATAAATTTAATTTTAACTTGTTTCTTTATTGCATTGCCTTAATTAATTAATCAATCCTTTCTTATAAAATCTTTAATTTTTTGTACAATGCTTAACATTCATCAACATCGACAGTTTCGATTGCCCCTGCAATCTTCTTCAGAACTATAAATATATACACATATATATAAATATAAATTACACAACTATATATAAATTATATACAAATTATATAAATCCTATAAAATCTATATATATATATTCATAAAAATATACAAAAATATTTATCACCTGTATATCCCCTCAAATACATGAACATTAATAAAATAATTGAAATCTTTTAACACCTTAATTTTAATCTTTTTTTATTATATATATTTAATATACTTTCATGCTATTATTTTATATTTTTCAAATATATTTATTTCAATTATTTTTATATCAACTTATCTTTATAACTTTATCTTCTATTTCCATAATTTATATTTAATTATTACTTTTATATGTTAACATTATCATATTTATTTATATACCCATTCTTATTTACTCCATTTTTTTATCTTATATCCTCTTAAATTTTTTATTTTTATTTTGTATATCCCTATATATATCTCATATTTCTAAAACTTAACCTTTAAACTTTTTATCATATTTTATAATTTAAAATCTATTACATAAACTATTCTGAAATTATTATAAACAGAAAAACATGTTTAATTCCTATTTATTTTATTTTTTATATTAATAATCTTAATTAATTCTAACATTTAATTTTTAATTTTACCTTTTAAACTTCTTTATCTTTTTACGTTTTCTGCTCTATTTCAGTTAAACCGTTTTTTATTTTTTTATATATTTTTCATACATTAGCTCCCTCTATTGCATTTTTTACCTATTAATTTTTTATCTTTATTTTAATTTTATTCTTTTATTTTTATTATATTAACTTTTATATTAAAATTCTCCTCAATCCGAAATCATTGTTCATTTTTGGTTTTATACTATTTATATAAATAGCTTCTTTAATCTTTCTTTCCCTCCTACTTTCTGTAAAATGTAACATTCTAATACATTCTTTATTAAACTCATGTCCTGTCTCCAATCTGTGCATATATATTGGTGAATTTTTATCATATTTATGCTGTATCAATCTCCTATAAATTGAGTTCTTAGTTTCTCCAACATAATTCATTACCTCTTTATTTTTAATTTTACAATCTCTACAATTAATTTCATAAACTCCATTAACTTTATTATATTCTGTTTTATTTAAACACTCATATTTATTCTCTAATATTCCTATTATATTTTTCTTTTTTTATTAACTATTTTTAGTTTTAATACTTCATTAAACTTTTTTATTAATTTTGTTTATAATTTTATTTAAATTCTTAACTATATAATTATTTCCTGTTTTTAAACCTATATAAGCTGTTTCTTTTTTAGTTATCTCTTTATCTCTATCTCTTTCTTTATATTTATCCTTCATCTTTTTTTCTATCTTTTTAATATTATTATCCACAAACTTTTCTGGATATTCATAATTCCTTAATTCTTCTTTAATTAACTTTTTTTGTTTATTATATTCATCTTCATCTGAACAATAATTTATTGCTCTATAAATTCTAGAATATATTGTACTTCTTTTATATTTTATATCTATATTTGAAAACCAATTAGCAATATTATATTTATTATTCTTCTTATATATTGATGTCTCTACCTTACAATTTCCTTCCTTATAATATTTCTTTAATTCTATATCTAAATATACTATTCTATTATTTTCTTCCTTTTCCACAGTAAATTTAATTCCTTCATCTATTTTATTGACTTCTTCAATAAATAAATCTATTTGCCTCTGTGACTTGTTAAATATTAATAAGTAATCATCAACGTATCTTCTAATAAATATTGGTGCATTACCACTTCTTAACATTATCTTTTCTAATTCTTCCATATAAATTGTACTTAAAACCCCACTTAAGGCTCCCCCTATTAACAAACCTTTCTTCTGCTTATAAAATTCTTTTTTATAATTAAATGTTATTTCCTTACAACATATTTCTATAATTTGTTTTAATTTTTCTATTGGTATTTCCACACTCTTATTATTATCTCTTTCATATCTATCAGTTAATATTTTTATTGCTTTTTTTACGTTAATGTTCGTATACATAGATATTACATCCATCTTAACAAAAGTTAACCTATACCTATTATATTTATCTACAACCTTTTTTATATCACCTATTAAAATCTTATTATTTTTTATAAATGAACTGCTCTCTTTATTTATATACTTTTTCAATACTTTATTTGCCATCCATTTAGAAACCTTATTAAAATATGATCCTTTACCATTTATAACTGGTCTCAATGGTATTCCTTCTTTTAATATTTTGGGTGCCCCATAAATTTTAGCCACATTACAATCTTTTACTCCTAAAAAATCACATGTATTATAATCAATTATTTTTTCTTTATATAATTGTCTTATCAACCCGTAAACTTTTTCATTTAATAATTTAGTATCATCTTTAATTATCTTTTCAAATATGTTATCTTTTAACATAATATCCATCTTCTCTATATAATTTTTTCTATCCATCATTACTAATTTATTCCCTTTATCCGATTTTATAAATATAATTTTTTCTTTATATTTATTTTTTATCTCTTTTACTTCTCTCACTTTTATTATATTTTTCTTATCTAGTTTATTATTTCTTTTATTATTATTATTTCTTATTTTATAAATCATATTATTTACTTCATTATTAAATTCTTCCATCCATATTTTATCTTTATTTTTAACAATTTTATTAATTTCCACATTTTGATAATAATATATATTATACTTTTCCTCTAAAAATTTTTGTGCTATTTTTTCTTTAATTGCTTTCAATTCTATAATGTCATTATTTTTATTATACCCATATGGTACATATTTAATTCCTTTGTTTATTATATTTTTTTTTTTTCTTCATCTGTTAACTCTATAGACGCCATATTAAAAATTGCATTTTCATTTTTATTCACTCTTTCCTTATATCTTCCACTCTCTTTTTCATTCTTTAAACTTAAAATTTTTTTATCATGTCTTAATTTTGTATTAATATTAATAATATTCTTCTTTCTATCACATAATCTTCTGAATTTTTCTTCTTCTTCTCTAGTTACTTTTTTTGTTAATTCCTTTTCCATTTTCTTTATATCTTCATATAACCTTCTTTTATTCCCATAGCAGTTATCAATATATATGTTTAATAACTGCTTTTCAATGATTTCTACAGATTTTTTCTTCTTTAATAACAATTTTCTATGATTATTAATTCTGATAAACCTAGGAATTATGTCCATCATTTTACATTTTTTAAAAAACTTATATCATTATTAACATTATTCAATTTTAACACCAATTTCCATCTTCTATTCAAATAGTTCTTTACTTGTTCATCTTCTTTATCCCTTATATAATCCAACAAATTTTTAATATTCTTTATATTTTCCATGTATCCCATGACATATACAATCCGCACATATATATGTATATTATTCTTTCTATATCTAAAAAGTAGTAACTTCTTATCTTCTTCAATGAATTATTTAATTTTAATTTGTTTCTTTATTGCATTGCCTTAATTAATTAATCAATCCTTTCTTATAAAATCTTTAATTTTTTGTACAATGCTTAACATTCATCAACATCGACAGTTTCGATTGCCCCTGCAATCTTCTTCAGAACTATAAATATATACACATATATATAAATATAAATTACACAACTATATATAAATTATATACAAATTATATAAATCCTATAAAATCTATATATATATATATATATTCATAAAAATATACAAAATATTTATCACCTGTATATCCCCTCAAATACATGAACATTAATAAAATAATTGAAATCTTTTAACACGTTAATTTTAATCTTTTTTTATTATATATATTTAATATACTTTCATGCTATTATTTTATATTTTTCAAATATATTTATTTCAATTATTTTTATATCAACTTATCTTTATAACTTTATCTTCTATTTCCATAATTTATATTTAATTATTACTTTTATATGTTAACATTATCATATTTATTTATATACCCATTCTTATTTACTCCATTTTTTTATCTTATATCCTCTTAAATTTTTTATTTTTATTTTGTATATCCCTATATATATCTCATATTTCTAAAACTTAACCTTTAAACTTTTTATCATATTTTATAATTTAAAATCTATTACATAAACTATTCTGAAATTATTATAAACAGAAAAACATGTTTAATTCCTATTTATTTTATTTTTTATATTAATAATCTTAATTAATTCTAACATTTAATTCTTAATTTTACCTTTTAAACTTCTTTATCTTTTACGTTTTCTGCTCTATTTCAGTTAAACCGTTTTTTATTTTTTTATATATTTTTCATACATTAGCTCCCTCTATTGCATTTTTTACCTATTAATTTTTTATCTTTATTTTAATTTTATTCTTTTTTTTTTTATTATATTAACTTTTATATTAAAATTCTCCTCAATCCGAAATCATTGTTCATTTTTGGTTTTATACTATTTATATAAATAGCTTCTTTAATCTTTCTTTCCCTCCTACTTTCTGTAAAATGTAACATTCTAATACATTCTTTATTAAACTCATGTCCTGTCTCCAATCTGTGCATATATATTGGTGAATTTTTATCATATTTATGCTGTATCAATCTCCTATAAATTGAGTTCTTAGTTTCTCCAACATAATTCATTACCTCTTTATTTTTAATTTTACAATCTCTACAATTAATTTCATAAACTCCATTAACTTTATTATATTCTGTTTTATTTAAACACTCATATTTATTCTCTAATATTCCTATTATATTTTTTCTTTTTTTATTAACTATTTTTAGTTTTAATACTTCATTAAACTTTTTATTAATTTTGTTTATAATTTTATTTAAATTCTTAACTATATAATTATTTCCTGTTTTTAAACCTATATAAGCTGTTTCTTCCGAGTTATCTCTTTATCTCTATCTCTTTCTTTATATTTATCCTTCATCTTTTTTTCTATCTTTTTAATATTATTATCCACAAACTTTTCTGGATATTCATAATTCCTTAATTCTTCTTTAATTAACTTTTTTTGTTTATTATATTCATCTTCATCTGAACAATAATTTATTGCTCTATAAATTCTAGAATATATTGTACTTCTTTTATATTTTATATCTATATTTGAAAACCAATTAGCAATATTATATTTATTATTCTTCTTATATATTGATGTCTCTACCTTACAATTTCCTTCCTTATAATATTTCTTTAATTCTATATCTAAATATACTATTCTATTATTTTCTTCCTTTTCCACAGTAAATTTAATTCCTTCATCTATTTTATTGACTTCTTCAATAAATAAATCTATTTGCCTCTGTGACTTGTTAAATATTAATAAGTAATCATCAACGTATCTTCTAATAAATATTGGTGCATTACCACTTCTTAACATTATCTTTTCTAATTCTTCCATATAAATTGTACTTAAAACCCCACTTAAGGCTCCCCTATTAACAAACCTTTCTTCTGCTTATAAAATTCTTTTTTATAATTAAATGTTATTTCCTTACAACATATTTCTATAATTTGTTTTAATTTTTCTATTGGTATTTCCACACTCTTATTATTATCTCTTTCATATCTATCAGTTAATATTTTTATTGCTTTTTTTACGTTAATGTTCGTATACATAGATATTACATCCATCTTAACAAAAGTTAACCTATACCTATTATATTTATCTACAACCTTTTTTATATCACCTATTAAAATCTTATTATTTTTTATAAATGAACTGCTCTCTTTATTTATATACTTTTTCAATACTTTATTTGCCATCCATTTAGAAACCTTATTAAAATATGATCCTTTACCATTTATAACTGGTCTCAATGGTATTCCTTCTTTTAATATTTTGGGTGCCCCATAAATTTTAGCCACATTACAATCTTTTACTCCTAAAAAATCACATGTATTATAATCAATTATTTTTTCTTTATATAATTGTCTTATCAACCCGTAAACTTTTTCATTTAATAATTTAGTATCATCTTTAATTATCTTTTCAAATATGTTATCTTTTAACATAATATCCATCTTCTCTATATAATTTTTTCTATCCATCATTACTAATTTATTCCCTTTATCCGATTTTATAAATATAATTTTTTCTTTATATTTATTTTTTATCTCTTTTACTTCTCTCACTTTTATTATATTTTTCTTATCTAGTTTATTATTTCTTTTTTTATTATTATTATTTCTTATTTTATAAATCATATTATTTACTTCATTATTAAATTCTTCCATCCATATTTTATCTTTATTTTTAACAATTTTATTAATTTCCACATTTTGATAATAATATATATTATACTTTTCCTCTAAAAATTTTTGTGCTATTTTTTCTTTAATTGCTTTCAATTCTATAATGTCATTATTTTTATTATACCCATATGGTACATATGATAAATCTAGATAATTCAACAATCATCAATTACTTGGATTCTCTTAGCTTCCCATGGAATCACTCTGTCATATTTTTTCCCCAACATCTTTGTAATCTAATCACTGCTATTATATTTTAGTAAATATCCTTCATTTTTTGGGGTCTATAGTTTGATAGTTCAAAACTTAATCATTGTGGAAATGTTTATACAATTAAATGCCTTTTCATAATCTATAAATCCAAAGCATAATGGCAACCCCTATACACTGGTACTTTCTATAACTTCTCTTAATATTTAGATGTTGTTTATTGTGTAATAATAATAAACAGCCACTCATTAAGTAAATATGACCATTCCAACTCCTCTAGAAATAAGTTTTGAAATGACTATACAAATCAATCTGTGTACCACAAAAATGTCCACACATAAAACACATGTTGACCTATTTTTCTGTTTTTTGATCTTTTATGATGTCTTTTAGTTTCCTCAACAGAAAACTTTTCTTTCTGAAATACTTCAATATCATCTGTAACAATTATAGCTTTCCAATGTATTCT
The DNA here is from genome assembly GCA_028023455.1 of Epiperipatus broadwayi. Taxonomy (NCBI): domain Eukaryota; kingdom Metazoa; phylum Onychophora; class Udeonychophora; order Euonychophora; family Peripatidae; genus Epiperipatus; species Epiperipatus broadwayi. Next base: position 1,107,399 of record JAQFVV010006259.1, on the reverse strand, counting down.
ATTCTCTGCCATACCCTTCCATGGAAATGATTGAAATTATATTTCTTTAGAATGTTTTTGAGATAATCCTTAAAAAATAGATGGGGTCTACCTTCCCAAAAAACCCATGCTCAAATTCATCAGATAACATTCTTTTAGGAAAACTTCCATTGTTCATTCATTTTGCATATCCAATCCAACAAAAATGTAATCCAATAGTATCATGTCCAGAAAAATGAAAAACATATTGAATTGTTTTATGATCTTGCCATTATGTTTTTAAAGTTTTACAAAGTATCCTTAAATGAAACTTTTCTAATGCCTTTATATTGTGCTGATACAATTTCCATGTTTCATAACCATACAATAAGTAATGTAAAATAACAGTTTTATATAAATCTAACTTAATTGCAATAGTTATTTTCTTATGATGAAATAATCTCTTTTAACTTCAACTATTGCATAATATTATCTTATTCATCTTTAATATCTATCAGTTGTGTAAAATCATTTAAAATTGCAAATATTTTCAAACTCAATTAGAAATTTTCTAGTAGTCATTTTTTTTTATAATCCACGTTTTTCCTTTTTGAAATATCGAATTAAATAACATAATCCACTCTATCACATCTTTTCATGTCAACAAAATGACAATTGATCTCATTTCTTTTTATTTCTCAATAATAATAACACTTTAATTGCATTTCTTGTCTTTCTATCTTTTCTAAATATTGGGCATTTTGAATTGAGTTTAAATTTGGATGAGATTGATAACTAATTGAAGGGAAAAGGCCTTACAAGGAGTATTAAAGAATGCATAATAGGCTAGAAATAGGTAACTTCTTTAACTCACACAACATTAAACAGCCGATCTATTATTATAATTAATGTAGTGACTTAAATGACTTATTTCCTATCTGATGTCATAGTCAGTAAAGAAATGTCATTATTGACTTTGGTAAAAACAAATATATTTGTTAATAAAACCAACTATATTTCAAAGTGATGTGTTGTTGAGTACAATATAATTGCATTGTATAAAATTCAAAGCCCATGAGTTATGGCCAGTTCTGCCATTTCCAGTACTTTAACATGTTAAAGAATTTGACATTTCTTGTTAAAATCTCACATGACTTCAGCTTACTCAGTGTTATTCCAGCAGTATACTTTTTCTCATCATATCTAGGTCACTTACTGTAAGTTTTACTAACTGACAGATGCAGATAATAATGCTTAATAAATTCGTATTCAGCACTATCTTTATTCAAAGTCCTCAGACCAACACTGTCTTATCCAATATTCCCAGATAAGTCTGATCTGGGAATATGGACAGTACTGGATAAAGATTTATTAAGCACTATCATCTGCATCTGTCGATTCCTACAATCAGTGGCATAGATGTGATGATAAAAAAACTATGCCGAAACTATTTTTTAATTGTGACAAAATAGAACATGTAAATAAGGTTCAATATTTGGAGGTTCAGTTGGATCAAAATTTATCATGATATGATCATATGGCTTTCTTACAGATTTTCTAGAGTTATCAGAACTACTTATTTTTTTGTATGTATTCATTTTTACAAAGGTATGTTGTTTTAGATATATGCAAATCATATTTTATTGATTGCATGATTTATTTCCTTTCTATACGGGGAAATGCATATGATTAATTTAAAATCTGCATATATTGCAAAATTTATGCTCTGTGCATCATTTTTGGTCATTAAAAAGGACAATCTTTTAGGGATATTTTTAATAAGTATAGTTTGTTTACTGTATGACAGTATTTAGGATATTATTTAATCTAGAAGTTTTTATTGATTAAGGTAAATTTAATCAAGTTAGAGCTAATTATGGTACAAGATATTCCTCTTTATATATACTGGACTATCAAGCAGAAAACAAAGACGATATAATGGTTAGATCTAATACATTTGTTTCTGATAAGTTGGAACATATTTTTTTAAAAAATCTCTATATAATTGGATATATTTATATGTGTTTACTTTATATATTTTTATATATTATTTACAAATTTCCAAATCATATTCATGTCCGAAAACTTCAGAATTTCTGCTTAAATATTACGTATAAAATAAGTGATGGGTTTTGAGTTGCTGATCTAGTGTCTGAATATTCTAGCTTCTCAGTGATGTGAGCCATAAGCTCGAAACCAATTGGTCTGGGGATAAGAATATTTCAGATAGAGATTTTAAATATTTTCTCTTACTGCACTTATCAATTAAGAGCTTGTTTGAGCTATTGGTATGCTCTCTGTATTTCATTTTTGCAAATACAAGCTTATAAAAGCAATGTCACATTATATATGACCTGCTTTATTGATAATTATATATACTTAATATGTATATAGTTTTTTTTAAATTCATATTTTACATAAATGTGATTTAAGATAATGTATACTGGTGTATTTTACCTGTTCAATCACGAATACTGTTGGTAGAGAACATGGCAATGTCTGTCACCTATTTCAATGTGTGTATTAAATAAATGAATAAATGATGATGATAACAACAATAACAACAACAACATTTTAAACAATAACTTGCTTTAGGTAGGTTTTCACAGAAAGGAACCATTTAGATCGGAGAGCAATTAAGGATTTAAGCACTACCACTTAGCACCAATCATTTACTAAACTTTGCACTAGATGGCATAAGAGTAGGGAGAATAAAAGAATTTGCTAATAAATAATGATGTTTAAACTGGATCAGGTTATGTATTGTTGGTCACATCAAATAAACAAATAGCTTGAAGTTATATAAAAATAGTATAAAATATGAATGATATTTGATATCAAATAGAGCTTAGTATTCTTTAGAATACTGCAAGAGCTTTTTGATACCAAGGAAAAAAGAAAAAATGGACTAATTTGAACTATAGGTATAATTTATGTTCAGATAAAAAAGAAAGAGAGAGCAACAAACAGTTATTTTTGAATATGAAATGTTAAAAAAGGATCAGGATAAACAGTATGGAAAATGGAAGAAATTTAAAGGTAAAGAGAGCAATAGTGCTAGAAATTTTATGATTTTTTGTTAAGTCTGTATGATTTGGTGCAGTAATAGAGGGTCAGTCAATGGAATATAAGGTCCTCAAGTCAATTCCAATTCTGGTAGTTCCAATAGTTGAACTCCATATCAACTTGTGAGATGTAAACCCATTCAATTTATTATTATTCCTTTTAATGAAAAAAAAAATGAATCAGAGATGGAAAATAATTGGGTAATAAGAAATAAATAAGTTTATTATAATATGTAAAAGGTTTGGAAGGAAAAAATATTTAACTGTGCTAACAGGTTTTCTGGATATATAAATTATGCAATAAATATCTGATTTCGTTTAAGGAGAAATCATTTTACATCACATTACATAAACTTGAACATTGCATAAAGAAGACAAAAATGTGATTAGAATGTGGATTGTAAATGGAATGTACCATGTTGAAAGAGGATAAAAACACTTGTATGAAGAGCAGGAGAAACATAAAAGTAAAGGAAGTGAAAGAGATAAACATATCTTGTTTATGTCTTATAATAAGAACAGGTCAATAAATATAGGAATTAACAAAAAAAGATTTTAGAAAATTAAAACAATATATATAAATGACATAAAGATTAAAGATTGATGATTAGTAATATTGAGAAACATGAGAAGTAGATAAGTTAACAATTATATATGATTTCAAAAGTGGGAAGAGATACAATATGGATATAGAGTTTCTGGCATATACAAAAACTTTTAATTCTATCTAAGGGAGACATTTTACATCACATTATTATTAATAATAAGACTTATACACTATCTTTTTTAAATTTAATAATAAAATATTGTAACACAATGCACAGTAATAGATAAAAGCAAAAATAAACTTATAAATAAATAAACAATAACTCACCAGTTTAACCGCGAGCACCGTCTTGTCATCATTAGGTAAGTGCTCTTCTAAGGCGAGAACGACGCAATTCGCAATAATCGTACACAGGACCATCCACTCGAATGGCGTGAAGGAGATGTTAAGGATTATCAAAACAGTTTCAATTATAACTACTAAACTTATTTTATAAAATAATAATTTTAAATAATGACTTATATTATAGAAATAGATTATTGCATCTTTCCATTGAAATCAAACATCATAAAAAAAAAGTTTAATATACTAAAAGACATTGCTAAAAATAATATAAAAGACAAACTTAAATAAACATTACCTGATTATAATTTTGCAATTCATGAAAACTGATTGTTTTTGTAAACATATACAGAAATGTTTTTTTGTTTTTTTTAAAAAAAGTGTATTGAGAATCAAAAATTTAAAATAAAGCCAGAATAATGCTGTATTCATCAGAGTGAAAAGATCTGGAATTCGTTTGGTTTTAGGAAAATATGGCAAAAAATAAAAACTCATCGATAGACGGAAGCCATGTCTCTTTTCAGCAGCAACTCATATTTTGATCTTCATCACAAAACAAAATTTAGAAGAAAACAAAGAAATAACCACTAACTTTTAATATTTGATGTTTTCTTGATGATCATTAATTACCAGACCTATAAATGTGTGGTTTGACATACTGGTAGAGCGCCATATTTGAAGGCTTAAGCCATTGATCATATCCAGTTCAATCGCTACTTGAACTTGAATTTAACTCTCAAGCAACAAGTCATTGCATTATTTATTTATTTAATAATTAGCAAAAGTCAGAAAATATCCAGGTGAGATATAATTTTTAAAAAGGACATCTTTTTTTTTATGAGTATTTTCATTTTAAACATATAGTAATTTTTCTCTAGAAAAAAAAATTGTTTCAAAAACAATCCCTTTTTAATAATAAATTGGACATTGTAATATTTCAAAAATGTAGGTTAAAAGAAATCATTGTTGTCAAGCATTGTTAGCCGAGAGGTCAGCGCAGCCACCTTGCAAGCAAGCAGTTGGTTGCAGACGGTTGTTGCAGGTTCACCTCCCGGCAGATGCTATGACATATGAAAAAAAAAAAAGAAATCATTGTTCCTCTAATCCTTTTTTTATTGTTGGTCACCCCCCCCAAGTTCCAACCAAAACAGGTCTTATTTTATTGTTTTCAAATCTCTTATGCAGTGAAGTTTTAAATATTATTATAAAGGAATGAATTTTACATCTTTAAAATTAATTAATATATATAAATAAGAACTTTTACTGTGACTGTGTAATTACTTGAAGTAGTATTGAATTTTCATGTGCCATATTCTACTTGTTACTTATTTAAAAAAAAACAAGATCCACATCACATATGCTTTGGATTCCACCATCGTCAAGTGTCTTAGAAATAATTAATGATACATCAATTATGGTGAGATTATTACATATATTCGCTATACAACATAGTGCTTTCATCAGGCATCTTAGAAATTGTTGACGATCTGCCAATATGGTGTCTTAATTCCTATTTAAATATCATTATAATCCTTTAATTGCAATTCAAGTAATCTAAGCAGCAAATTTGTGATGATATCCTATTTGTAATGCCTTTATGATCGGAGCAATGTAAAACTTAAATTTTCACACTAACCATAACAAAAACACACAGTCTTTCGAAATCTGCACTGTATGGGTTTTAGACTCTGACCCCATCAAATATCTTAGATTTTATCAATAATTTATTAACATATTAATATTTACATTTACACATTGCTATAATGCTCTAATTTTAGTGTTCAATTTTGACTACCAAAATATTTAGCTTTGTTTAAACAGGAATAACATTATTATGTTGATTGGTTGTTGATTACTTCTAAGAAGCACAAATAAAGCAGAGTTTGAAATACATGTTATGTAGAGATTGATGATTTTTTTAATTTTTAAATAATATTTCCAAATTTTAAAAATTCTGCAGATAGTGCATGAAGATTAAGTGAATCCATTTACTGGCTATTTGTACTGTTGCCTTGACAACAGAATGCAGATATTTTATTGGCTTATTTAAGTAGGATGGCTGTGAATTAATTCATATATATATATAAAATTTATGGTTAGTATGCTAGCCTGCTTTGTCTAGAATTTGGGTTTCAAATTTGTGAGCCAAGTGCAAAATATTTTTTCCAAGCAATCAGATAATCAGTCCATGGTCAACTCAGCTGGCCATTTAATAATGGTTAGACAGCAGTTATCAATTTAATTTTACTTGGGAGAATAAAATAAAAGAGAAAAGAGAACTATAAAATAGAAATTGAATAGTCTGACGTGTACGCCCAGCCCCTTGAGATTTTTTCAGTGCTTGCTGAAAGATGCAGGCTAGTTATTGTAGTGGCTTCTAATTTATTTTTTCTTTTATATATACACCTATTTAAACATAACTGTGGATTAACAGTTGTCAACACCATGTTTGTGTCCAAATTGATAATATGTGAGGCTTCTTCCAAAGACAACCTAAAAAAGAAAAAAATACACATTTATAAAAAAAAAAAAAAGTTATTTTATTCATTAGATCACATAATTAAACAGTAGTGACATCTATTTTCTAACTTCAGAAGTGAATATTTAAATAACTTTAAAGTCAGAAGAAATTAAAAAGTAGAGAAGACAGTCTTTTAGAACTGTTTCTTGTTTTTTTGACTAATTTACATTTTCAGGCAAGTTAGCATTAATAGTCTTCTGCTGGAGTTAGAACATAATTATTATTACTACATAATAAATAAATAAATAAATGGTGATGTGGCCAGTTGTTCTGGCAATTACGTGATATTGAAGTTCATTTGATCTGAAATTTTTTTTCTTTACTTGTGAGATTGAATCAGGAACTTTTTGATTTTGAGGCCATCACTCTGCATAAGGCACTACACAGACATAATATACAGTACGAAGGCTTAAGATATTGAAATATAATTTGTAAATAGCAAGAGCACATACTAAAGCAATTTTTTTTTTAATTTTCTGATTCACCTGATTTGAAAAGTCTTCATCAAAGATCTGGTCAACATCTTATATATAGAAGACTACATATAATACATTGATAGGATTTCTGATGAAGGTTGTAAGACAGCCGAAACATTATGAAAAATTTTAAATGGAATAAAAATTGCTTTAATAAAGTACAGTAGAGAGTGGCCCATTTTATTATATCATATGGATTTAGACAATTAGTAGAAATGAAGACATTAGTTATAAAGAATATCTATTATGGGATAGAAAAACACAAAAGATTAATTATGAAAGGAGGTTGATAAACTAATTATAGTAATTGGAAATGATTAAAAAAGATCATGATTAATTTATTAAAATACTAAATATATCTGTGACTTTGCTGATATCAGTAGAATAATAAAAATAAACATATAAAAAGAATATAATGTAGATGATCATTAAAATATTTCAAATTTATATATATGAAGGATAGACTGATTATGAGCAGCAGAAATGTGTTTTATTATCTAAATTTCATTTTCGATTTTTGATATCATCATCATTTTCAACCACTATTGATTCACTGCAGAATGGTTTCTCCAATTTCAATCCATCTTCTCTGATTTCTGGTCTCTCTTACCCACTTCACACCAGCATATTTCCTTATTTTATCTGTTCATCTCTCATGTGGTCTCTTTCTAGGTCTTTTACAATCTCTTGGAATGCAGTTTAAGATTTGAACTGTCTATCTATTATCACCTCTTCTAGAAATATACCCAACCCAATTCCATTTCAGTCTCTTAATTCTTTCAATGATATCAGTAATACCTGTTCATTCTCTCATCCATGTATTTTGTTTTTGATCTCTTCTTGTTACTCCTAATATACATATCCATATTTCATTGAGTAGTCTGAAATCTCTGCATTGATTTTCTGTTAAGTATCTAAATCTCAGATTCATAAGTAAGAACTGGTAACCCATATTTATTAAAAATGTTCCTTTTCAAACATAGAGGCATACTTCCTTTTAATAATAAATTATTTTTACCAAAAGCATTTCAACCAAGGTTAATTCTAAGATTAATTTCATCCATTGTTTCCATCTGTAGTAATAATCTGACCAAGGTATTTGTAATTGTTAATTTTTTGTAACTCCTGATTATCAAACTTTATTTTCCTCTTTTGAAAAAATCCATTATAGTCTTTTTAACATTTGCCTTTAATCCTCTTTATCTTTTTCATCTGATAACTCTTGCAACATTTCCTAAAGCTCTAAAACATTTTATGAAAAACCAAGTACATCATCTTCAAAATTTAGATGATATAAATAATCTCATTTGCTTTTATTCCCTTTGCTTCTCACTTTAATCCATAAAATGCTTCTTACCAAACTGCTGTAAAAAGTTTTCAAGATATGGAGTCATCCTAAAAAATAAAAAAAATTGAGTCATATATCACATGATCCCATTTCTTTTAAGCTTGTAAGAAAAGACATGGGGTCATCTGCCATATGACTCTATTTTTTATTGACTATTTATAGTCTTTGATTTAAGTCTTAAGTGATGTTATATTGCTAAGACTACTAATATATGGTTTGGCGGAAGATCTCTCAGCCCCATATAGCTATTTGAGTTAGATAGCTGGGTTCGAAGACATTTAAATGCCTGAAAATTTCAGATTTTCTACTAAATAGTTAACTCTTAGATAAATGCTGGCTTTGGGTTGATATTTTTAGGTTTAGTGTCTGAAACTACCCAGCATCTCTCTGAGGAGTGCCAAAGCATCAAACCATTGCTCAGGGGTTTGGAGGGGGAGGGGTTCCTGACAGAGATATTTTAAATGCTTTCTCTGGTTAAGCATTTATCACAAAGCTTGTTAAGAAATTATCAAAGCTCTTTGTTTATGGAGTCATCCTGTCTTACACCCTTTTCAATGTCAACCTCTCTAGTATCATTATGTAATCTAATTGTTGCTGTTGCATTTTTAAAAATATTTTTCAGAATATGACAATATCCTGGATCTATACTTTAATGATCCAATGCTTTAATCACTGAAGAAATGCTTATAGAATCAATAATGGTGACTTATATTCATTGATCTTTTCTATAACTTCTCTCAATACTTGGATATAATCCACTGTACTAAAACTATTTTTAAATCCAGCTTGTTCTTTTGGTTGGGTAAAATCCAAAGTTCGCTATAGATGAGTTGTGATTATAATGATAAAATTTTTGTATAGAACTGATAAGAGACTGGTGGGTCTGTAATTTCTAATATCTTCATTACCTTTTTAAAATATTAATATTTATACATCATTCTTCCAAACATCTGGTACATCTTTATTATTTAAACATTTGGTATGTAACTGCCAAAATTTGTTCTATTTTTTCACTTCCTTCTAAGATATCGATTATAATTCCATCATTATCTGGAGCTTTTCCCTTCTTCATAAATTTAATTACATATCTCACTTTTTCATTTAAAATCTATGGCAATTCATAAGATATAGTAGCTATAGGAGATACTTTTCCTTGTTTTTTTATTGCTATATAATTCTTGATAGAACTATTCTACATATTTCATGATGTCATCTCTTTTTTTTTTAGTAATAGTTCCATCTTTTTTTTTCTTATTGCAGAAATAAGTTTTCTACCAATACCAAGAAGTTATTTTACATCTCTTGAGACTTTTATTCTCTTCTATAGCTTTCCTTGATAGTTCACAATTATACTTTCTTATAATATTATCAACTGTTTTCCACACTACTTTACAGAATTTGAGATATCCAGTCCTTCTTAATGCATCATTTTTATGTATTTTCATATTCATTCTCTTCTTCATAAATTGTCTTATCTCAGTAGAAATTTTACTGGTCAATTGTTGCTTTTTTGTACTAATTATTTTTGTTGTACTCATCTCCCTCTTGATTTCATTCAAATTTGAATCATGTTCAAAATCTGTCAATATTTGAAAACGATTTGCAAGTTCTAATTTAAATTCATCGGAATGTTTCTGAAGATTAGAAATATCAGTTGTGAATACTGTTTTTCCTAATATTTTTTTTCTCTAGTTTTGCATTAACATGTAACTTACTAATCAAAGATCATTTCCTATGTTCAATTTATTAAGGACTTTACAATCTTTTCTGTTAGTGAAAACATAATTCAATTCTGCTGCACTTTCATTTGGTGTACCCATGTTCATTTCTGTTTAATTTTTTTTTTTTTTTTTTTAAATCCTAGTATAAAGTTTTACCTTTCCTTCAAAGTCTTAAAATCTATGACCACTCTCATTTCTGTCACCATAACCAAATTTACTTACAACACTTTCATCTTTTAATTATTTACCAATTCTGGCATTAAAGTCTCCCATGACAATTTTAAAATGTTTTTTTGTCTGATCAAAAGCTTTTTGTTTATCCATATAAAGGTCCTCTACTTCGTTATCACAATGGGAACTTGTCAGGACATAAACCTGAATTATCTGTATTTCATATCTGGTATTAAGTTGATACCAAATACAATTTTCCTTCATCAAATTTTATCAGTTTCTCTAGCTGTATCCTTAGTTAGTAGAAGGTTTGATAATTAAATGTATTTAGCCATTATCTAAATTCTATTTCAGTGTACTGAATGAATATCAAGTAAATTTTCCCCTCACTTTTCCAAAAACTATAATTCTCCCCATTTCTCTAGCTGTATTCTTGCATTAGTGGACAGTTTGATAATTACAAAATGAAATAATTATCAACAGTAGTATCACAAATGTGTATATAATTTTTAAAGTGGCTATAAAATTTTAACATCAAGTGAGGAATTAAATAAGTTGTCCAAACAAAATTTAATTAAAATATATTTACACAACAAATTTTTACTTAATTACCAAAAGTTACAATTCTCTGCATTTCTCCACTATGTATTTCAACACATAGGTCACAACATTTTCTAAAGTCTGATGACAATGTGATGTGATGTGATGTATTGTAGCTTCTTAAACAAAGTCAAAAATCTGTCAGCAATTATACCAAGAAAAACTAGTTAGCTATTTAAATCTAAGTTTTCCCATATTCTGCTCCATCCCATTTCCACAACATAATCTTTGTCAACTCTACGGCCTTTATATCTAAATCCCCCTTATCTTTTTCAAAACCTAGCATAAAAAACAATAATCTACTTTCTGAATAATCACTTTTTTCATATTTATTTTTTCATAACTTCATTCAATGTGTCCTTTCTGTTTTCAAGCATTTACATTCAAGTAACAAATGCTTAATATTTGCTATTCCTTCCTTACATAATTTACAGACTAAATCACCCATATTTTTCCATTTACATGTATATTCTTTTGTTGCTAAAGATCCTGTTCGAGCCTTAAACAATAAATTACTTTCCTTACTATTATCATATATTAACTCATACCTAATATTCTGTTTATTTCTATATATATTTAAACTCTTTTTATTCTCCATACTAGTTCTCCATCTCTCTAACTCCCTATTCTTTATTAATAAATCTATTCTTTTATCCCATTCCTTACCACTATAACACTCAACAATCCTCCTAACACAATCATCCCATCTTTTGTACAAAATATAAATTCTTTATCCAAATCTTTTGCATACCGTATTACCTTTCTCACGCATCTTGTTGCCTGCTCTTTACTCATAACCCAATTAAATACTATTTTAGCTATTCTTTTATTATCCATAAACTGCCAATTTATTAATCAATGCTGCCCTCTTTTTGCATTTTTATGACATCATTAAAAACGATTATTATTCTAATGCATTTTTATATTGTAAATTACTAAAGTTTTTAAAACAAGTATCATAAAGCAAAAATTCATAGCCTATAAAATTCTCCACAAAAAAAAAAAGAAAAGAAAAAAAATTGCGCAAGATGTATCATGTTTGATACAATATTTGTTGAGTTATAAAGTAAATAAACAAAGAAACATTTACATTTATATAATAATATAGATTAAGAACAATATACTGAAAAGATTCAAATTAGAATAGAATCGACAAGCAAGTTTTACAATAAATATATACTCTGAGTCAAGATTATAATTAAGCTAAATTTGGATCTTATTTAGAGTTGAGTAATATAAGAATATGAAACATGAACATGTAAAAGAAAATGATCTGATTTGGAAACATTTAAAATTTGGTATTGCAATGAACTCATCAATTAATGTTTTATATGTATGCATGTACACCCTTCACCTCAGACTGAATTTGCACATTTTACACTTTAAAAGAATTGTAGATTAACCATTTGGAGGAAGATTCAATAGATTGAATGATCAACCAATGCCAAATAATATATGAATAATTTACCAATTCAATAGCAAATTATTTTTTTTCTCACCATATTTTTGCCCCCTAGAGTTCAATAGATGCAGATGGTAAAGCTTATTAAATCTCTACACAATGCCCGTCCCATCCAAAATCCCAGACTGCTTTCTAGTTTATCTTTCATCAGTGAGGTGCGTTTGGATCTCAGAATTGTGCACCCGATTCTTTTGTATTTCACCATCAGCTATCTTTTACTTTTTACATTGTGGCAAAAATGTAATGGAAAAAATGTTGTAAGCAAGGGTTAGGTTGTCTTATTGGTTATCTTACTAATTGGAAGCTGGTCAACAATAAAATTAGATAGGAATTCCAAGATTCTTGTGTGATACAAGTCACAAAAAGTCCATGCTAAAACTAAAAAAAATTATTTGCTTAGGTTGGCAATGAAGGTCATTGTAACCACTTAAAACTTAATGTAAATATTTCTTTGTCATAATAGTTTTTTCCTAACTAGTTTAAGCAGTCCATTCATAAATTCTGAACTTACACAGAGGCAAAACTCTCCATACAATAGCATCACTCAGTACAAATCAGAATAATCAATGGATGCAGGAAGATTTGTGCATAAAATTCCTATCTACCTACTCATCCAATATCCAGATCCGGATGAGTAGGCACTAGGTAGGAATTTTATGCATAAACCTTCCTGCATCCATTGATTACTCTGTCTTGCACTGAGTGGAGCTACTGTATGGAGAGTTTTGCTTCTGTGTAAAGAACTTGTATATGCATAAGAAATGGAAATCATATGATGTTTAGTGGTTTAACTCTGACCTTAGATAGTTATATATATTACGAAAGAACTAACAATTGTGTAAATGCTTGTCATTGATTTATGTCACATGGCTAACTTGCACTATATTGTATGCAATATTTAAAATCTGTCTCTTTAATATATTAAGACACCAGAGAGTTGGGAAATACTAAATAATTACCATTACTCAAAATGCCATGATCATGCAAAGATATAGATTTAATTTGAGGAATCACGAGGTAAATAAATCATCCATAAATTATAAAACCAAGCGCAGGAATTTAGTTCTGATATGTAATTTTAAACTACTCTTAGACAGGTTTTTGCATAAGATGAAAGACCATAATTAATGAATGAAATATGAATGAAATTTTGATAATCTTTGATTAGTACACTCATGGGCATTTTAAAATCAAAATACTGTCAGTTACAAAGTAATATCAAAGCAAAAGTTATTACTTAAATGCAGAAATCATAAAGTATTAAACTAAAGACATGAAGACCATGCCCAAATAGGAATAAAAATGATTATGATTGAAATAAAAACCATGCACCAACATAATATCCACATATTTGTACAGCTTACTGCTATTGAAACTAAAAGAGATATGTAGAAGTTGTTTATCTAAAAAGATGTAGTTAAATCTCCAATCCATGGTTAAGAGGAGGAAAGTTATTAACAACAGATTTGATTGAATAATCTATTGCGTGTGAAGGGAGAAAGAATTTCAAAAGCCATATGGATTGAAATTCAAGGTTAGGAACATGATAGAGAAATGTGTTAATCACTATACCAAAATGTCATATATATTTGCAAAATGGAATATTTTGGTTGAAGTGATATATACATGTAGATGGTTAAATAATAATCCCAATGGTGATCATAATTATCATCATCATAAAATAAATAAATGGAAAATGGAGTAAGTATTTCCATTGATTGATCGGCAAATACATACATAGTATATGCATACTTTGCACAAAAAACCTTGAATGCTAATAGTTACACTACACTTTAAGCTATGCACTAGTGATTATGTGAATCCCCAGAAAACACACAATACTCTTATCAAAGCAATATAATTTTCTTCTTCTTCCTTTTCTTATGTAATGATTTCTATGTTTACATATCATACCATTTCCACCTTTCTTATACACTTCAACAATACTATTTTTTATATCAAAACTTTATTCTTACAGTTTCAATTGTCCTGCAGTCATCATCAGAGCTACAATATCCAAATATATAATCATGCAATTAATACACATATTTATATACATAATCAAACATACAACTTAACCTGACCATTATAAATAATTATTTTCTATTTTATTATTCTATTCTTAACTAATTTTATTTACATTTATTTATATTATTTTATTCTTAATTATTTTAAATCTATTTATTATAATCTTAAAATAGTTAATTAAAAATATATAATAAAATAAAAATAAGGTCAGAAGTAATTAAAAAATATAAGTAAAAGAATAATAATAAAATAATTTGTATTAAATAGTAGAATTTAAAAGTTAAAGTTAAAAAATTAAAATTATAAGATTATAATAAATGGATTTAAAATAATTAAAAATAAAATAAAATAAATAAATGAAAATAAAATTAGTTAAGAGTACAATAATACAATAAAAATGATTTTTTATAATGGTCAGGTTAAGATGTATGTTTGATTGTAATCATAATAAAAATAATAAATTTAATGGTAATAAGCTATATAAACAGTCTTTAAACATGCAGAAGTGCTTTTGGTTAATTTCTAAAACTTGCCTCAACTGCCTTTAAATTAAAAAAAATGTGTATTAATTATATGATTATATATTTGGATATTGTAGATCTGATGATGACTGCAGGACAGTCGAAACTGTAAGAGTAAAGTTTGATATAAAAAATAACATTGATGAAGTGTATAAGAAAGTTGGGAATGGTATATATTACTCTTATTCAAGAGGCATTAGCCAGAAAAGCCTCAACTATTTGCTGTTCATAGAATAAAATACTCAATATAATATACAAGGTTTAATAAAGAACAGAAATCCAAAAGAAATGATTCACAAATAACATAATAATAATAAAGAGATTAATAATAATTCAGACAATATAATTATTTAAAATAATAATACAAACATATTTATATTATAAACAAATAATTTTGACAAGTTTTAAGCATGCATAATATTCTCTGCTTTTATCTTTATTCTTTTCTTTAAAGTAATTAAAAGCAAAATGTTTTCTTTTTAAAATTCTTCTACGTGCACACCTGGGTGAAACTAAAGCAGTGACATAAGCATTAAACTATAATATAAAAAATTATTAAAAATAAAAGTTAATTTTTTTAAAAAAGAAAGTTAATGATTTGTCTATGCATGCGTATGTTAATTGTCCAAATGTATTCAACATACAAAAATGTGTAACAGGAAAATAATAAAATTAGAATGCAATTTCTAGAAATATTACCAAAATTACCCTTTTTTTATTTTGCTGCAATATATAAATACAATTTATTCAAACCACTTTGAACACTTTTCAGCAAAACCCTTTATTTGTACATATATACATACACCTATGTTTCGACTGTCCTGCAATCTTCTTCAGGACAGTCAAAATGTAGGTGTATGTATATATGTACAAATAAAGGGTTTTGCTAATTTCTAGAAGTTAAATATTCTTTTTAAATATCAGAATGGCTTAATTAAATGTACATATAATTGTAAATATTGCAATGGCTAATTAACCAGAATAAATTGAAAATACCCTTTTTAAAAAGTCTATATAAATATGGGTTTATTTCTAATGTATATTTTCTTAATATCATTTTTATTTGGCATGGTTGTTTGCTGGTAAGAATTTAATAAATTTTTTTGTGCAAGGAGTTAGTAATCCATAATTTTAGCTAATAGTGCTTTAAGAATCCCTTTTTCAATGCAAGTTATGCTAATCCTGAGCAAAAGCATCATGATAATTTGATAGTTATTCTTCCAGGGCATGGGCTATAGCCCAAGTCTTTTGAATATTCTAACCTTGTATGGCTTTGTATAACGATCCATTCAGAAGGGCTTAATTTATTTATTCTCATAAACTATTTTTTATTAAGTAAAAGAACATCTGACATTAATTAGAAAACACAATTACAGTAACTGAAAATATCTATTTTTTATAATTTCTCCTTAAAACAGATTTTACTCTGCCAAACAAAAATGTTTTTCTTCAAATAGTTATTTTGTATTTTGCAAATTCACTAATTAGTTCATCTGTATTCTGCCTTATCTGTTAATACAAGCATACAATTTTCATTTTAATTAAACTGAAAACATTTAACAAAATATGCATTTAATAAAATATTTAAAAACAGTTTGCCTTTTTTGTCAAGTTAGAATTATTTAATTTATATTATTTAAACAAAATATCTATTACAAAGTTTAACTAAAAGCAAAAAAAAATGTTTCTTGATTTTGCCAAAACTTCAATCAGAAATTTTTTGAACTATTATTGTTTTTTCTTTTTTAAACACACACACACACACAAGGATTGATATATTATAACATTTGTAACACAAAATGGTGAATTAATTCAGAATAGTTGTTTAAAAAATCACATGACAATAGATAAGGATTTGTTAAACTACTATCTAGCATTTATTGTTTACTAAATCTTACACTAGAGGGCATAAAAGTAGTAAAATATTATTAATTTCTATATATTCTAAACTCAAATCCTCAATTTACAATTAACAAATTTCAGCTTTCACGAATGCAATTGTGAAAATGAGTCAGATATATATGAAAGCCGGATTAGTTGATTATAAAATGACAGTTTATCTCGAATTATTTATTTAACCCTGATAAAAAAAATTGCAGTGGAGATCATGGCTATATTTGTTACAACAATGTATTAAAATGAGAATTAAAAAATTAACATATTGCAAATTTGCATTTATTATATTTATATAATACATATTTTTTTTTATTTCTTTTCAATTACAATCTAAAAATTAGTTTTAAATTAACTTTATTAGCTTTATTATATACATTGCTTAGTGAAACAAAAGAGATTTCAAGTAGAAAAGCAATAAGATAGCTGTTCATATAATTGAGCAATAATCAATAAATATCTAATGCAAGTTAATTAGTATATTCAATAACCAAATTACTGAGTTGTTGTTCATGAGCTCAGATTCCATGTAGCTGCAAAAATATCAGCTGAAGCAAGGGTTTGATCTCGGGTCTTAATGTTAATTTTTTTAGAAAGAGTGATTTAGTATTGTGAAATGTGGGATTAAAGCTCAGATAACATCTTACAAACCAGAATATGAAAAGAATGAATGTAGTAATTCTTATATTGGGAAAATGACCACTTTGTATATTTTTTGAGGTTATTGATTGATAATGAGTTGGAATGAGTCATGTTAGTAATAAGAGTACGACAAGGGAGAAGTGAGGAACAATACACAAGAAAGTGTTTTAATGTTTCATTTTTAAGTGAGAGGGCACATAATGGAACTATATTTGTAAAGTATCACTTGTAGAAGAGAAAATAATTGGCATGAAGAGCTTTGACATTTATTTTTATTACGAAGTCCAGATATTTGGATTCCATGTGCCAATATCTGAACTTTTTTATAATGTATTTGTTACTACATTGACTATTATTTGATATACTATTATTATTTTTAATTTCATATGTTTGCCAATAGTTAATTTTATTTAGAAATAGATTAGGTGAGAGAATATATGTACTTATGAGAATTATTAAGGTTTGATAAAATTATTGTTAATGGGTGATGGAGTGTAGTAGGGTTAACAGGAATTACACTATTAACACTTGGGAAAAAACTAATTAGTTTAGTCCTTTATTAATGGCAATCTAGAAATTATTAAATAAGAAAACAAAAATATAAACAAAAAAATTTCAAGTAATAAAACATGCATACTGCTATAAATATATATATAACCAAAAATTCTCTTTAACGTGAATTAATTAGAATCTTCAATAGTTGGCTTTGCAAAATGTTTTGAACACTCATCACAAACAATATCGCTAAGCTCGAGATATAAATAGTTTCACAATTAGATGAACACAAATTTTGAAGTTCATGATTTCTCACAGATACATTTTATGATTGAACATCACACACCTTACAAAACACTTGTTATAACCAAATTGATGAATTAACCTTAATCGTTGGTGGCTGAGTGGTTAGCACAGCTGCCTTCCCGGGTTCACTTCCCGGCCAATGCTTTGACATATGAAAAAAAAAGCAATTGAGTAGCATTTGGTGGAGTGTTAGACTATTGCGGTATGGAATCTAATATCGTTGGTTTGGTTTCAGTTTTAATAATTTGGCACTTAAACTTCCTATGACCTACAGAACAATAAAGTTATTCCATTATTTTTTACATTGAAGATGTAGCTCACATAGTAGAGTGCTCACTTAGCATGCAAGAAGTATAAGGTGTTTACTTTGTCCTATTATGGAATAGTTCAGCGGTATAGTGTCAGATTCTGGAGCATAAGATCCTCAAATTATTCCAGTTTTGGTATTTCTAATGTTCAAACTTCTTATGAACAAAGAACAATAAATCTATTCAGTGATTATATTATTTTACAACTTGTTAAAAGTCCCTATGTATCTGATATATGTAACAATATTAAAAAAAGTGTTTCTATTTCTTAGAGTAGTTTGACACCCACAAACATTTTACTGGTATTAATATCCTTTGTATATAGGTAGAACACCATTAGCCCAAAGTCCTTGGTTTGGTTCCAAGACTTTTTTTGGCTTTCAACAATAAACCTACCCCTCAAATAATCTATTTTTTCTATCTACAGTTTGTCTATAGTGAAAACCTATTGCATACAGTATGAATATATGTTATTAATAACAATAATTGCAAGGTAATCAAGTCATACATCATGTGATTTAATTTAATAAGCTTGTATTACAAAAGTTTAAATATTTAAGTTAGATAGCTGGATTGAAGACATGTGGATGTCTGAAAATTTCAGATTTTTGACTTAATAGTTAACCATTAGCTAAAGTGATGAGCTTGACCTGGTATTTTAAATCTAATGCTTGAATATCCTAGCATCTCACTGATGAAAGCCAGAGCTAGAAACTGGTCTGAGGATAGGGATATTCCGAAAAGCTTGTTAAGAGCTATAATGTTATTAATAACAGCATAACATTTTAAAATGCGCATATGCTTATATTTATAATAGCACAAAAATAATGTATAGCACTAATTAAATAAATAAATAAAAGAAATATTTTGTAATTTTGACCAGAATATTAGGAACCTGAACAGACTGCTGATATTCTATTGGTTGATTAAGTTGATGTGATTTACATATGACAACTAATTAGCTATGTGTACTTATGGTTTAATATATATATGCACAGAGAAGGGATGGGATGTACTGAGAAGCAAGTTCATTATCGTGTCTTCCAATCAGTAAGAAAACATTGTAATGAACCATTTCATAGACTTTTAATATAGAAATGCAAGGCAAGGATATAAAAAACAAGAAAGGGGAAAGATTGATACTTTTGAAATAAAATGTTATGCAAAAAAGTTGAGATAACTTGAAAAGTTAAGAAAACTAGTAAATGGATTTTAGACAAAAAATATACCCAAAAACAACTATCTGAAATGGTAAAATAAGGAAAGTTTAATAAAATCAATACTTCATTAATTATTCCATTATTAATAAGTATTCCACCATTTTCTTTCCAAATATGGCCTTTTAATTTCAATATACATAAAACAAATTAATTTCATATATTTTTTCTTTTTAAAACTTTTTTTTTTATGAATCATTTTTCATTTCAATTTTAGTTTCAACTATACTATGTGGTTATTGTTCAGAATTATTCCTATAAATATACATATATTTATTATACATAATCAACAAATATATGTTTACAAAGAATTTACAAAAACAATATAATAAAATATTTTTACATAAATTGTAAAAAATTTTTACTTACGTTTTACTTAGTTTTATGTTTATTTTTAACTTTTTAATTTCTATTTTTTTTTCAAAAAAAACAACAACCCCCAAATGTAACAAGTAAGTAAAAAAAAAAAAAAAGTTATGTGAAAATATGTCATTATATTGTTATTGTAAATTATTCATAAACATATATTAAATATATATATATATATTACAGGAATAATCCTTCTCAATGACTATATAATATGATTGAATATATAGAGCTCACAAAACAAACTCTTAACAAGCTTTGTAGAATACCCACCACCTCAAACCGGTTTCTGTTACTGGTGTCCTTAGTGAGGTGCTAGATATTCAATCATTAGATTAAAAATACTAGGACATGCCCAACCCTTTATCTAATGTATAACTATTAAGTAGAAACTCTGAAATTTTCAGACATCCATGTCTTCCAATCCAGCTATATAACTTAAATAGCCATATGGGACAGAACTAAGTTAAGATACACCATATATTAATAGCATAACAATATAAAATCACCAAAGCCATCATAGCAAAAAAAAAATAATAATAATAAAAAAGTCAGATGTCACATGACTTAATTTAATAAGCTTGTGTTTACAAATGTTATATATAGAGCTCGCAAAACAAACTCTTAACAAGCTTTGTAGAATACCATTAACTTCAGATCAGTTTCTGCTACTGGCATCCTCAGTGAGGTTCTATGAAATTCAATTATTAGATTAAAAATTTTAATTAATTTGTTTTTTATATAAAAAAATATTTTTTGTACAATGCTTACATAACACTTTTTAATGTCAACAGTTTTGATTGCCCCTGCAATCTTCTTCAGAACTATAAAATATATATACACATATACATAAATATACAAATTATATAAATATACAAATTATATGAAAAAACCCCAATACATATATAAATATATATATTCATAAAAATACATAAACATATACTTCTATATCCTGTTAAATACATGAATACAAATAAAATAAATCCCTTACACATTTTAATTATAATCTTTAATCTTTTTCCTTCTCTTTCTCTTTAAAATTTTTCTATAAATTATATATATATATTTTAAAGATTAAAGAAGCTATTTATATAAATAGTATTACACCCAAAATGAATAAAGATTTGTGATTGAGGAAAATTTTACTATAAGTTATTATAATAAAAGTATAAGAATAAAATTAAAGTTAAGCTAAAAAATTAATTAGTAAAAAAAGTAATAGAGGGAGCTAAAGTATGGAAGCTATAGATTTAAATATAAAATAAATTGAAAAATGATTTAACTGTAAAAGAAAATGGAAGGTGGAAAATAAAGAAGATTAAAAAAGGTAAAATTAAAAATTAGTGTTAGATTTAATTAATATTATTATTATAATAATAAAATAAAGGAGATAAATAGGAATTAAACATGGTTTTACAGGGAGTGGTTTTATATAATAGATTTTAAGTGTAGAATATTTTGAAGAGTTTAAAGATTAGGTTTTTATGTATATGAGATGTATAGGAAATATATAAAGTAAATAAAATAAAGGTTTTAAGTAAATATAAAATATAAAATAAAAAATAGAAGTAAAAAGGAATGAAATAAGTAAGAATTGGTGCATAAATAAGATAGTATTAATATATTATAAATGTATTTAATTATAAATTATCGGAATAGGATATAAGGTTATAAAGATGAATTACAAAGAAGAAATAAAATAAAGGATAAGGGTAACAAAAGAAAAATAATTGAAATAAATATAATATTTGAAGCATATAAAATGATAGCATGAGAATACAGTAAAAATATATATGGGAAAAATAAAAAATAATAACTAAATATATATAAATGTATAAAAAATTTGAAAGAATTTTAATAAAAGAGAAAAGATTAAAGATTACAATTAAAATGTTTAAAGGATTTATTTTATTTGTATTCACGTATTTAAAAGGATATATAAGTATATGTTTGTGTATTTTTATGAATATATATGTGTATACGTTTTTTAAAAAGATAATTTGTATGTTTATATAATTTGTATACTTATGTATATGTGTATATATATTTTATAGTTCTGAAGAAGATTGCAGGGGCAATTGAAACTGCTGATGTTGAAGGGTGTTATATAAGCATTGTACAAAAAATAATTTTTTAAATAAAAAATGGATTAATTAATTAATTATTTAAGGCAATGCAAAAAAGAAAAAAATAAGATTAAATAATTCATTAGATTACAAATACTAGGACAAGCCTAGCACTTTATCTAATGTATAACTATTAAGTAGAAATTCTAAAATTAACAGACATCCATGTCTTCCAATCCAGCTATCTAACTTAAATAGCCATATGAAACTGAAATAAGTTCAGATACACCATATATCAATAGCTTTAGCAATATAAAATCACCAAAGCCATCATAGAAAAAAAAAAAAATTACAAAAAAATCAAATCAGATGTCACATGACTTAATTTAATAAGCTTGTGTTTACAAATGTTATATATAGAGCTCACAAAACAAACTTTTAACCAGATTTGTAGAATACCCTCAACCTCAGACCAGTTTCTGCTACTGGCATCCCCAGTGAAGTGCTAGGATATTCAATTGTTAGATTAAACATACTAGAACAAGCCCAGCACTTTATCTAATGTATAACTATTAAGTAAAAACTCTGAAATTTTCAGACATCCATATGTCTTCCAATCCACCTATCTAACTTAAACAGACATATGGAACGCAACTAAGTTCAGATACACCATATATTAATAGCTTTAGTAATATAACATTGCCAAAGCCATCATAGCAAAAAATAAAATTACAAAAAAAAAATAATCCAATGACACATGACTTAATTTAATAAGCTTGTGTTTACAAATGTTATATATAGAGCTCACAAAACAAACTCTTTACAAGCTTTGTAGAATACCCCCAATCTTAGATCAGTTTCTGCTACTGGCATCCTCAGTGAGGTGCTAGGATATTCAATCATTAATGATTGAATATCCTAGCACCTCACTGAGGATGCCAGTAGCAGAAACAATGATTCAATATCCTAACACCTCACTGAGGATGCCAGTAACAGAAACCAGTCTGAGGTTGGGGATATTCTACAAAGCTTGTTAAGAGTTTGTTTTGTAAGCTTTATATATAACATTTGTAAACACAAGCTTATTAAATTAAGTCATGTGACATCTGACTTAATATTTGTGCAATTTCAGATTATAATACAGTTAAAAATTCTATTAATTTTAACAACATTGTAAATATATACTGACTATCACATATAGGATTGTTTTATAATATGCACATGTAAAAATTATTTAGAAATATTATATATTCTCAGATCTATATATGGTAAGAATTTAAAATGTTCAGGATATTAACCTTTCCAAAATGCAGTCTAATGCCTTTTAAGGCAAGATTGTAGCAGAAATAAGAATTATAAAAAGATTAGTGTATTTTGCATTATCCGTTTATTTTAAACTGATTTATTTCTGATTTATACATATGTAATGGGTAAAACGGCTCTTAAAAGCTATTATGTAATAAAAACATTTCTATCATTTTTCTATAAAGAAAAAGAAAATACAGCATAGTACCAGGCTAATTTAATTGTTGGTTGAAATAGATTTTTTAGGAGTTGTCCTCTAGCTAAGATTAAACTAAATACTATTTAATAGAGTAACAATGGAATGATTAAATGGATTATCTATAGTTCTGATAATTTAAAAAATGTCTAAACTTGCTTGAAAATTAACTACATGGAAAATAATAGCAAATGCCATATAGATTTAAATTCCAGGTTAGAAGTTTGAATAGTGAAGCATGAGTCATCTAATATATAAAAAAATAAAGAATAGAAATGAGGAGATAATATCCATGTAAATAGAAATAACCTTTGATGATCCATTTTACTTCAACAAAAAACTCAAACAAAAGAGCTATTATAGGTTCAATGAAAAAACTTATTTCTGCCAGGAATTGTCAATTAATAATAATTGATAATTTCTTGGTAACATCAAAGGTTATTTCTATTTACATGGATATTATTTCCTCATTTCTATTCTTTATTATAATTATAAATTTTATTAAATGCACATTATTATATTAAGTAATATTTACTAAGGCAGTAACCTTTAGAAATAAGCGTCTTAAAAATTCGAAGGTATGTCTCTCTTTTCTTCATAGCGAAAGCTTGTGACTAAGACCTGTAGAGGTCCCTACCTTCGAATTTTTAAGATGCTTATTCCTAAAGGTTACTGCCTTAGTAAATATTACTTAATATAATAATGTGCATTTAATAAAATTTATAATTACAACTTTAAATTATCGTAATACATTTCTTACTATAAGATCTTTCCATTAACTTGTTGTAAATTGTAAGATTTGGCGAGTACTAATGTATAATAAGAATTGTGGACTTAATTAGTGAAGTATTGAATAGCTTCACACTCTTAGATCTAATCACTTCAGCTTCACCTATTCATATATAAAAGTAGGTTGAAGTAAAGAAGGTTTCCCTCTTTTCTTCATAGCGAAAGCTTGTGACTAAGACCTGTAGAGGTCCCTACCTTCGAATTTTTAAGATGCTTATTCCTAAAGGATACTGCCTTAGTAAATATTGTTCTTTATTATAATAACAATTTATGAAAATATATAATTCAATATATACTTTTTTAAAAAAAATGAATCTATATATATTCAAATTTAGATCTTTTTAATTTGGAATTTTAATAATATCTCTGTTAAATTAAATTTCATAATTATTTCTGACTCCTTAATATCAATAATAAGTTCCAATGAGGTGGGATAATCTTTTTCTCAATTACTAAGCAATAACAATTATATGCTGTTGTAAATGAATTTAAAGGTTTTATAGATATGTGGCTGGGATTTTTCTTTACAGATGTACATTTGCAATGGATGAACATCTTGTAGCCGATCAGCAGCAGATCATTTTTCACTGAATAATAAAATAATAAGGTAGATTTGGAATGTAAAAACAATATCATAATAAGAAAAATTATTAATTGTGATAGTAGAAATAAAAAAACAAAATGGATATATGAGCTTAATGATATTGGAAGGAATAAATAACTAAACATCACATGATCACTATCTCATTCAATGTTGCTGCAAGTTATAACATCGAAAAACTACTGCATAGTAAATCGAAAGATTTCACACTGTATGTTTATAATTTGAACTCAGTGAATTGAGTGTGATGATATTTAAGATTCACGTTTTCAGATCTAAATACTTTGGACTGGCTTGGATATATAGAAAGACAAGTAAAGAAGAGGGTGGAACCACCCTTTTCTTGTTAAATTCTCTGTCCCACTGCTTAAGATCTGATTGGCTGCTGATAGTCATAAGTGCTTGAAGAGTAATAAGAAGAAATCAAAAACAAAATCAAGTGAGAGAATAACAGTATCACTGACATCTTTGAATTATTCAAAGATTGAGCTGGCTGGACATATTTTTAGAAGAGATGATAAAGATGCACAATTGAAATCTTAAACTAGATTCCAATAGATTGTAAAAAATCTAACAAAAGACTGACCACATATTAGATGGATGGATGAAATAAGGAAATTTATTGTGTGACGTGGAGAAGAGAGGCTATAGATTGGAAAAACTAGATTAAACTTGGAATGATCTTTATTCTGTAGTTGATCAATATTTTTTTAAAAATGATGATGATAATTATAAACTAATGAAAGTTTCTCATATTCTGAAAATTCAAATGAACTTACTAAGACTGATAACAATATGCTATTATTCAGCTATGCACTTCCTCAAAATATCAAGATTAAACTAATGATTTTTACAATTCGATTTAAAAGTGTCAACTTTTCTGTACTCATAACTTTGACACCATTCACTTCAGATAATGTGTTACTTTCAACTATTATTAATCCCTCGCAGAATAATTCAATTTCTCTAATCTTAACTCTCTTCTCCACAACCCATCAGTAAAACTTTCTTATTTCATCTATCAATCTCGCATTAGGTCTTCTACAAACTCTTGAAATTGGATTTAAAACTCCAGTTATTCATCTTTAATCATGTCTTTTAACAATATATGTCTGGTCCAGTTTCTTAATTCTTTCAATGATGACAGCAATCTTTTATCTATATATTTCATTTTCAATCTTTTTTTGTTACCTCTAATATATTTCTCTCCATACTTCATTGAGTGGTCTGAAATTTCTACAATCCTCTTCTGTTATGTGTGTAACACAGATACATAATAAAATACATCTATTATAAATCATTTTTTAAAGACAATTTCTTTTTAATATTAAGATATTTCTTTCAAAAGCATTTCTATCCAAATTTAATTCTATGATTAATTTCATCTCTTATGTTTCTATATACTCTTTTAGGGAGTTTTATACTCTTTTCGCAAATAATCCAAAAATTCTCCTTTGCATTATTTTGTACTCTTAAAAATATAAAAACTATAATGATTATTATATGCAATCTTTTATACATTCGTGTGCATAAAGTTGTCTATGATACATGCGTATGTGACTGTGTGCACACTGTAACATAGGATTGTCTAAATAATCGTATACTGGATGCATTAAATATGGATACTTTGAAATCAAATGCTGCAGTTTTAATGGTTAAAACCAACACGGGGGTTGGGGTGCAAGTTGTTCTGATGTGTGTACACTATTGAAAGAAAATTCAGAATTATCCAAAAAAATTCATACAACACAAAAATATGATTTCAAGAATTAAAAGTTTTATAAATTTAAAATATTAGTATTAATTTTTATATTATTTTAAAAATATATAGTCGAATGGAAAAGACTCAGTTCTTTTTTCTACAAACCCAATCACCATATCCAATGAAATTGCATTCGTACTCCTTTCGTACAAAAAATAGTTGGTCACCTTATTCTATGCATTAGTAATTAGACCACATTCATAATTATAAATCATTATTTTCTTGTTGTGAGAAATAAATGAAATAATTATTTTAATTTCACTTTTTTTCTTATGTATAATGTTCGAAAGAAATAAAATATATGCAAGAGATTGTAACCTATGAAATGCCAATTTTGAAGGTCATTTGTTTTTTTTCAGATGTCTTTATTTATATGTTCCACGAATGTATAATGGAGTAAAGGTGTTTTAAATATATGTAAACAATTTAAATCCATTATTTAAAATCTCGTCAAAAATCTCAAAAAAATTTAAAATAGGGGAAAGAGAATTGAAACTAATCTCGATTGGATTAATTGTCAGAAAACTTCATAAAATAGCAGATTATTATAAAATACTATAATTTGCTAATGATTATTATTTGAACATCGAAATGTTGAAGAGTTTAAGCGGTATTAGTTTAATTTATTCTAATTATATATTCAAGCACAGAATTACTGCTAATTATGCTTTTTAAAATCCTTGAAAGATTAAAAATCTACCGAAGATCTAATCAGATAAATATATATCTGTAATTCGTATTTTTATTTTGTCTATTCTTTACTTATATGCCCATGCTATATTTATATTTAATATAAATATACACGCATCAATTAATTTTAATTACTAACCGTTTAAGAATTTTTATCGCGCATGCGCAGTCTTGTGATGTCATGCAAAATGCTTGAACAGGTTGGCGCCGTTAATGGCAGGATCATTTGTTAAGAAAGTCATCATTACTGCTTATCAACTTGTTTTAATGTATAAAATATTTTAGAGATGAAAACTGAACATATAACCCAATTTTAGAAAAAAATTGAAAAGGAAAAAAATATTAGAAATTATCATTAAAATATTTCGATGATAATTTCTAATTTCCCCCACTAGATGGCAGAATAATTTGCAACAAAATCAATTTTTTTTGCAAAGCTAATGCATTAAAATACCATTTTAATGCTATTAAAAAAATGGTATCTGATAAAAAGAAGGAAGAGACCAGATGGAAACCTAAATTCATATCTTGCAGCAAATACTAAGTTAATAATTTATCAGATATATTTAAAAAAAAAAAAGAAATAGGAAGGAGGACTCGATGTATTTTAGAATTAAAAAAGAATCAAATTAAAATCCAATTTTTTCGAGTTTTTGAAAAAGGGGGAAATAAATAATTCAAGATAATTTTTAGCTATTTAGAAACGAAACCTTCTTTAATCGAATAAAACTCCTCCCTTTTAAAATGTCTAATAACATAATATTTTTTACTTAAATTTGCAATATTACTGAACATCGATATTTTTTTCTTTCGTTTTCACTGCGTGTTTTGCTCAATAAACGATTTATGATTTATATATACGCTACTGAATTTTAATATTTACGGCTTCTTATGCATTTTTATCTTAAATATAAAAAGTGGAAATAATGAAAGACAAAGCAGTACTTTTTGTTCAAAATGTAACACACAAATATGCTGGAAGTTCATAAACCAATTTCATGGAGAATGCATATTTTAAATCTATAATATACACCATAGCAAGGAAAAATAAATTCAAATAATTCTAGTCGTGAGAAATCATACAAAATTCGCTTCGAAAACTAATCAGATACTATCAAAATTGCAGGTACAAAGAATTGTACTAATAGATTAATAGGATACAGATCCTGTATATGATCAAGTAAATCAGAATATTAATTAGTAACAATTATTGTTTTTCTGTTTTATTGCAGAGCACCAAAATTAATCTTTCATCTGAGTGACTATTTCCCAAATAGGTGCAATTAAAAAGAGCATTCATTAACTTTAGCTTCTAGAGCGGTTGAGCAATATAAAATTTCGCAGATACATGAAGAAAAAAACTCAAGTGTGTTGAATACATCCATTAACACATTATTGAGGAATGTAATACCATGACTCCAAAACTTATTAATCACGTGACTGGATTTATTCATTAATGAATAATAGTAGACCTATTAAGTATGTCCTGTTTGAAAAACATTTGCTTTTCATACGCTATTGATTTTGTGGGACACCTTGAATACAGTGAAACATTGTATTATTATAAAGCTTGAATCAAGCGATAACAATTTTGTTTAAAAGTAATTGAAAACATGCACCAAATTTTTTAATAAATGTGTTTTACCAGTTCTTAC
This sequence comes from Epiperipatus broadwayi, assembly GCA_028023455.1. Lineage (NCBI taxonomy): Eukaryota > Metazoa > Onychophora > Udeonychophora > Euonychophora > Peripatidae > Epiperipatus > Epiperipatus broadwayi. The sequence continues at coordinate 1,078,348 of JAQFVV010006259.1, read as the reverse complement.
TTATGTATCTAAGACTTGGACACTTAATAGAAGAGCAATACAGAGACTTCAGACCACTCAAAGAAATATGAAGAGATGCATGTTGGGAGTAACAAGAAGAGATCGAAAACGCAATATGGGTAAGAGAACAAACAGGTGTTACTGACCTCATTGAAAAAATTAAAACACTGAAGTGGAGTTGGGATGGACATATTGCTAGAAGAGATGATAATAGATGGATAATTGAAATCTTAAAATGAATTCCAAGAGATTGTAAAAGACCCAGAAAGAGACTACATGTGAGATGGGTGGATGAAATAAGAAAGTGTGCAAGGGTGTATGGAGAAGAGAAGCTAAAGATCAGAGAAGATGGATTGAATTTGGAGAGACCTTCATCTTGTAGTGGACTGATAATGGTTGATGATGATGACCAATCTTGTAATTTTCTTTCTTAAAAATCATCTACTATCCAATTTTAGTAATATCCAAAGGCCACATTAAAAAAAAGATCTAAGAACCACATCTAAACTAAGAAGTACAGGACATACATTAAATTAATTTTCTTTTATTAGGCATAGTTATTTGACAATATGCTGTAACAAAATTTATTAAATAGAAGCAGATTATTGAAGATAATACAAAAATAATTACAATACACATTTGAATAACAGTAACACAACTTTAATAACTGAATAGACGAAGTATGGCTGAACAAAACTATTTGTGCACTAATCATGCACACATTCTCCATGAACACTCTTAAGCATGCATGTTTGATCAAAATATTACAAGTTGTGATGGAACTACCAAACTGCAAAGAAAGGCACTGCCTGTAAGCCCGCACAGTCCAAAGGCCCATAAACTTAAATATCTATAGCAAGGCAATTAAAATATATTCACATAAAAACAATTATTAATTATATCTCATAAATTGTCGTTATTATAATGATATAAGAAATTGTAAAATTATTTTGAACATATATAAGGCCATCGATCATTGCTTTAAATTACTCTATTTGATTCTTCTTAAAATTCACATTGGTTACATTACCATCCTATATTTTCTAAATCTAAGAAAATTATCAAATGCAGCAGACACTCGTGTGTTGGGAAATTGCTCAAATCATAGTAATAAGTACCCAGAACTTTTTTTTCGCAACATCTTGCTAAAATAATAAATTCAAGTGAGCTCGACTGCCTTGCACTTGCAGGCAGTTGCCCGGATCGCGGGTTCGCGTCCCGGCCGATGCTATGACTCTTAATAAAAAAAAAAGACGATCTTAAAGAAAAAATGACGATTAAGAATTTCTCAGATTTATTAATTAGTAATTACAGTTGTTTGGAAAATGAATTTAGTGAAAAATATATCATTTTCTGGTATTTTTTTACACTTCCGGTAACCGTAGCTAGCGTTGAAAGGTTTTTTAGTAAACCAAAAATAATAAAAGATTATAAAAGAAATTCAATTGGCCAAACCATGCTTAAAGATCTTGCAATGTTAGCTATTGAACAAAAGGAAGCATCTAAAACGGACTTAAAAGAACTAATTAATGATTTTGTAAATGTTTTTAGAGCGAATACCTTTATTAAATTACCATATATGATATTTATAATATAAAATAAATAATTAAAAATATGTGAATACATGAAAAATCAAAATTCCAAATTTTAAAACGGAACCCTTTTTGAATTTCTGCTTTCGAGCACAATTTTTCTGGTTACGCCACTGATTACAAGGTCACTTCTTTGACACATATTTCAAAAATATTTAGATATACAGAGATGTAAAAACACTAGATAATGATATCAACGCCAATATTAATAATGAGTGATAGAATTAAAATATCTAATAAGCATTCGCTTAACAAAATCAAAATTGCTAGGTGGGTTGCACAAACCCTCATTATGAGTCATATGCAACCCACAGGCCATGTTGGCTGTAATTTGTGTAAGATTGGTAAACAAGGGCTCAATTCTTATGGAAATGTGCCACTCCTCCCCAATTATAACTATTTATAAACAAAAGTAAACATGGTATACATTCATACACATTCTATGTAATTTATATTTATACATAAATATGTCTGTCTGTATTTTTGGTTTATAATAGTTTTTGAGAGTGTAATTTATATTTATACATAAATATGTCTGTATTTTTGGTTTATAATAGTTTTTGTTTTGTGTGTGTGTTTAACACCCATTACAGATTAATAATAATAATAAATTAAACTATTAAGTTCTATGAGTAAATATTGATACTAATAATTATAATAAATTCAATAAACATTTAAAAATTTCCAGAAGTGAATGTCATCAAGTGACATCCAATATTCATGAATATTTGTTCCTAGCCTATTAAAGATTTCCTACTTTTATTTAGGAAAATTGTCTCTTTGATTTTCCTTTTATAATAGTTTCTTTTCTCATTAAGAATTCTATTATCACCTGGATGAAAAGTTAAGTTAAGCGTGGTGACAAAACTAACTGAAAGTACTTATAAATATTTATAATTGTTACTATTAATATTTGCAGTTAATATTTAATAGTTATAAATATAAATACATACACACAGTAATTGAGTTATTTTTAGCATGTTAAAAGTACAGAATGCTAAATTGTGCTAAGGAATCAATGTACAAGTTGGACATAGCAATTTACAAGTCACAGTTTTCTTCCAATATCAGATACCATAATATAAGCAATAAATCAAATCAATAGTTAATATATGGCAACACAAACAAAGTTTCTATCATCTATTTTTAGTTACTTATATTCTTCAAGTAACAGCTGCCAAATTTGATTTTTTCTTATATTGCTATTCTTATCCATGAATTTAAAATTCAAATATTCTAATGTTTTGAACTTAAGCTTAATATCTTGTACTGCTAATAGGTCTGACAGCTCAGATATAAAATATCTGCAGCCATCTTTGATTTTTTTTGGTGAGATTATGATAGGAGTTAATAAGCATGCATTGACTTTCTGGCTCACGTCAACAGACAATAGTGTCATCTCTTTCAATTCTATAAGCCATATTATCAACAGTCAGTATATTAAAATACATGCTGCTATTATGTAGGCTATTAATTTGGATTTAAATATAGGTGTTTGAATTTTAAATATTTTGGTTTGAAGAGCAAAATAAGAACAGTATAAATCTAATATCACTTATTATAGAAGACTAATAAAGGAGAAGGTGGTCTACTGACTCTGACAGCACTGACACTTAGTGTCCATTGATCTCAGCCATGTAGAATAATTCAGCTTTTAGAAATGGAAGACACTCATTAGTATCAGTTTATGTATGAAAGGAAATTAAACATTTATTGATTTTTACAGCAATACAATACTATTTTTATTTTAAGTTCAATCTTTCCAATTAAATATCTATTTTTAGACTAAATTGCTTTACATTTATGGCTATTTTATAGCTACTGTTAATAAATTAAAAAAGTATTTCATCATTATGCAAATAAATTAGTTATATATTGAATGGTTATTTTATTCAAATTTATTATATGGAAGTGAGACTTGGTCAACCTATTGACATAACATAAAAGCATTAGAAAGCTTTATTTAAGAATGCTTCATAACATTTTTTTTTAAAATGCAATGTCAAGACCATAAAAACAATTACTGCGTTCTTCCACATGCTGAATAAGTTACTGTCGAATCCATTAATGTAGAATTACTTCCATGAAATGAATGAACAATAGAAGATATCTTGAAAGAATGTTTTAAGATGAATTTGAGCATGGTGGCCTCCATTTTTATTATAAGGATTATGTCAAAGTCATTCTAAGAAAATGCAGCATTGATTGTTTTTATTGATATGGCAGAGAATAGAATACATCGGAGAGTTACAACTAAAAATAAAGTTAAAGTACTTTAGAAAGAAATGTTTTCTGTTAAGAATTAAAAACAATAAAAAAATCAGATAAACAGAAAAATGGGACAACATATTCTATATGTAAATGTATTTGAGGTTTACAGATTACGTTGTATAAACTCATTTGTACAATCAAACCTTTTTTCTATACCATGTATTAATAATCTTTACATTATTTATTATATATACAGTATTATGGACATTCTAAAAGTTAATATTTGATATTTTCAAAATAGAAAAAGAAATTACTAAATGGAGTTTAATTATAGCAATGTCACTTTTTATGATTAAACATAATGTCATTTATTTATTAAGATTGTAGAATGAAATTTCATTTTTAAAATAGAAATGAATTTTAATTTATGCATTGTTAAAGAATTAAAATATGTCTTAAAATTCAAAATTACATTTATTATTATTAAAATATTGAAAGAAATTTCTTTACCCATGTTCATAAAATCCATTTATGTTAGCTAGTAAGAATTGCTTCTCCTTTTCTATAAATAAATTTTTAAAGACTTGTTATAAACAAATATTTTCAAATAAAATCCAATTCTAGTCATGAAGTTTTTTGATTTAAACTAAATATTATACAAATATATTGCATAAGTAGGCTTAAATATGTAAACAAATTACTGAAAATTACAATTTTTCTTTTGGGAAAAGACATATTCAAAAATTACCTACAATCCACCAATCAGAAATGAATATTCTAATTTTTTAGAGATCATATGATACTGACATCTTCATTTCTTTTTAATTAATATATTTAATAATTATTTATACATACACACAAAAAACACCTAAAAATGATAATGTTATACATAACTACAAAAAGTGAAGAAAAGCTAAAAGCGACAGCAGTACTACTGTAATACTCAAAACATGCAAAATAAGCAATTTTGTAGCTAATAAATCAGAACACATTAAATGAAGCTTTGTTTACATCTAGAATGGGTTTAAATTTAAGTCTGAATGAAATCACTTGCCGAGAGTTAGCCTCTTTAAAATCTGGCATTTCCAATAATAAACTATTGTTTTAATTTTGCTTCTGACTAAAAGGGTAGTAAAATGATATTGACCTATCTTACATTTAATTTGAAAGTGCTGTATTTTTTTTAATCTAAAAAGTAATTGTATTAAGAAATATGCATAAACAAATTGTAACTACTTGAAACATTCATTATTTCATTGCCACACTTAATGAGTAGAGCAATTGTTTTGCAATATATGCAAATTTCGAAAACAACTTTTCTCAGCTGCATAAAATGCTACCAATTTATGTATATATTTACAATATTTTTAACAAATATTTAGATGGAAATCTTGAATATGTGGAGTTATCCATTTGTATTAACTTAATTAGAAAACACTTAACCTAGAACAACTGCTTCAGGCCAAGAGTCAAAGTAAACTGACAGTCTGATGCACCCAAAAGGAGGATGGATCAATATGTCAGTTCACTTTGACTCTTGGCCTGGGGCAGTTGTTCTAGTTTGAGAGTTTTCTAATTAAGTCTGTCCATTTATTTTGACTCTTGGCCTGGAGCAATTGTTCTAAAGTGTTTTCTAATTAAGTTGATTTAAATGGATAACTCCACACATTCAAAATTTTCATATATACTGTAAGTTGTGGTCTTACATCCTTCCATTACCATTAAAAACACCCTTTGCCTAATTTGAATCCAAGACCCAATAAATGAAAATGAATTAAAATTCATTTCAATAAAAAAAAAGAAATTAATCACAAGCATTATAACTAGGAAACCATTAATTTCTTTCTCCAGTTAAACACTTAACTTAAATCTTATGACACATCTTAATTAAATCACAAAACATATACATGAACACTTAACCTGGTTAAAAACATTTTGCCAACTGTGGTGTAACTCCTATAAATTATAATATGAGGAAAATATGATCAGATACATTAGATGCAAGTAAGAAATGAAAACTTATTTAAAGGAAATAAATAAATAAATTTTTTATTGTTATTAATGTTATATATATATATATATATAGTACTAATAATGACATAAATAATTAATCTAAATCATAACTACGAACCTGCTAGTTCAAGTCATCAAAAATCATATTATATAGAACATCCTCATTTTGGTAATTAGAGAAATGTAAAAATCAAGGAGTTTCTTCTAAAAGATGAGATAAAAAATCTCATCGGCTGAACAACCTGCATAAAGTTTAAGTGGAGAAATCAAACTTTTAGTTTGAATAGAGGATTCAGCTGCCATTGAAGTGAAGTATTAATGGAAACAACCGTTTGGATATTCAGTAAAAAAATAAAAGACATACAGATTCAAATTTAGCCAACTGAGAGATTATAAAGTGAAATCTTCAGAATTAAATTCAAATTATTCAATATTTCCAAAGTGTGTCTAACTTTAAGCCACAGATCAAATTAACTTTAATTCAGGATATTTAATAGTAAAAATATTGCTTTTACTTCACTCAAGATATTCTACTAAATATATATAAATAACAATACAGACAAGCATGTATTTCTAATCACAAAGTGATATCATCATCATGGGGCTTTAATTGCCAAAACAAATGAAATCAACCTAGCATTTACCATGTATGCTATGAAATATCGAATTTACTATAGAGAAATGAATCGCCCAACTTCACATCTCAAAGCAGGCATTCTAAGGAGAGAAATTATAAGTGGCGTAACAATTAAAAATAAATGTTAAAAAGACTAAAGTAATGTTCAATGGATTTTTTCAAAAGAAAAAAAATAAAGATTGATAATGAAGTTGACAATTACAAATACCTTGGTTAGATTATTACTACTGATAGAAACATAATGGATGAAATTAATCATAGAATTAAACTTAGTTGGAATACTTTTGGTGGAAATAATATTAAAAGGAAATTACCCATGTATTAAAAAGGAAGGATTTAACAAATGTTTTACCAGTTCTTACTTATGAATTTGAGACTTGGACATTTAACAGAAAAGCAATAATGAGACTAAAGACTACTCAATGAAGTATGGAGAGATGCATATTAGGAGTAACAAGAATGGGTAAGAGAACAAACAGGTGTTATTGACATCATTGAAAAAAGATTGAAGTGGAATTGGGATTTACATATTGCTAGAAGAGATAGTAGATGGGCAATTGAAATCTTAAACTGGATTCTAAGAGATTGTTAAAGACCTAAAAAAAGACTATATGTGACATAGATGGATGAAATAAGCAAGTGTAATGGGGTGATGCAGAGAAGAGATGTTAGAGTTTGGAGATGGATTGAATTTGGAGAGACCCACCTTCAGTCGATCAAAATGATTGAAATTGAATGAATGATTACTAACATTAATGCCAACTTATATCCTAAAAATTTCCATGATTTATGATGAAAAGATAAAAATTGTTTTGAAAATTGGTTTTAACAGTAGCAAGTCTCACCATACAATAACGGTTTGTGCATCAAAATTCTTGTCTAATGCCAACTCACTCAATATCCCCCGACTAGTTTCTAGCTTCTGGCTTTCATCAGTTAAGAGCCTTGATCTGATAGTATTGCACCTAAATCTTCGAATCTAACGCAACCTGCCATCAACTAGCTACCTTTTATCTTTTTAGTTAACTATATAGCTATGAGTTCAAATGAAAATACAATAATGTTTTCAATCCAAGTTCATTCGCCTGTATAGTCATACAGATTAAACTCAGTTCACTATATATCTATTTTTATCATCTTGTGCAGTAATAAGAAATGGTAATCATATGATGAATATTGGGTTTCTTCACATTTATTTTTAGACTGATTGCCTTTTCTAATCAAACGTTACCGCCTGAAAGATCATAGAAAGTTTTTATAGATAGTCTATATTAAAATGAATATTAACGACATTATAGTTTACAAAAGGTTGTTAGAATGACATTCGCCCTCTAGTGGGTATTTAAAAGTAAGTTTAACTTTCTTTAAAATCTTTTTTACTTTAAATGTACTACTTATATATATATTGAGAGAAATCAGATATAAAAATAGACAACTAATCTAAGCCCCAGTTCATTCGAAGATAATTTATTTTTGCGACAACACCTGACGAATTACAATCAGTAATTTGTAAATTAAATTCAAGGGATTCGAAGATTGGTTTTGTTCAAATTTATTTCCAAAGTTAAGTAATGTTTTTCAAGTTTGTTTTCCCTAAAGACGGTGGAATAAATAAAAACAGAAAAGAAGTAATCGATCAGTGTAGTTGGTTTAGGCCAGATGATGTATTACTTTAATAAAAGTATTTGTGTCGCATTTGTAAAGCTTAGTATCTTATTAAGAAATGCAGAGGCGGTTATGAACATGGGGAAAATAAAAAAAGATTTAACCATTAATAATCTTATAGGAAAAATATATATTAATGAAAATGATATCATAAGAAGAAAGACGATAATATAAGGTATCAAAAATCTGAGACAAGCTTTGAGAAAAACTTAACTTTAAATTTTTAAAAAAAGTCTGTTGGTTCAGAAATATGTTTGGAAGTAATGACTTCACAAGACTAAGCAATATATACTTAATAGTTAAATTTTAACGATAAAATAATCGCTTGGTTATATAATGTGGTTTGGTGCGCGAAAAGGGGACTAATTCTGGAGCTCAAAGCTCATGTGTTGAGAACCAGCTCTGTCAGTTTCAATGTTTGAACTTTTATTTACTCATGCGCATTAAACCGTTTAATAATTTATTTTTATACATAGTTTGTATGTGAATTTTAATGAGAAAGTGAATAGCTATATATATACAGTCTTATGTAGTTTGAGCTAGCTGTAGAGTAACAAGCTGAAACTCATATTCAAACATCATTGCTTAGCTCTGTTCTTTTCAGTGCTCAAACTACTTACAAACTCTAGTGCCACCAAGTGCAAGCCTTTGTAATCAATGGATGCAGGAAGGTTTGTGAATAAAATCCCTATCTACTGCCTACTCATCCAATATCCTCAGACTAGTTTCTAGCTTGTTTTCTTCATCAGTGAGGAGCCTTGGTTTTGAGAGCACTGCACCCAGATCTTAGGATCTAATGCAGCCAAATTTTACCTATTTGGTTAACCATAAAGCTAGGAGCCCAAGATGAAAACTCTATAACGTTTTTAGTCATAGTTTATTTGCTTGAATAATCATATAGACTGAACTCATCGATATATTTTGGTGTCTTTGGTTTTCCAAAAACTACAGTTACCATTATCCTATGGGCAGGATAGGTATCAAAACATCATTCATAAGCTTACACATGCTGTTAATGAGAGTAGCGACCCCAAATGCAAGCAAAAGGTGATCATGTGATGTTTCAATGGGTTTGTTCTTATCCTGCCCATAGGATAATAGTGACTGTGGTTTTTCAAACCAATGACTCCAAAGTATATAGATGCTGAACTGAGTTCAGAACTATATGACTATACAAGTAAATAGGTTTGGGTTGAAAACATTATGGTGTTTCATCTTGGACTCCTTGTTTTATAGTTAACCAAGTAGATAAAAGGTGGTTGCTGAAATCTAGGTGCAGTGCTCTCAAATCCATGGTTCCTCACTAATGAAAGCCACAAGCTAAAAACTCATCTGGGAATATTAGATGAATAGGTACTAGATAGGGATTTTAAGCATTAACCTTCCTGCATCCATTGATTACAAAGGCTTGCACTTGATGGCACTACTGTATGGAGAGTTTGATACTCTTATTTACAGCATGTGTGACCATATGAAATTTGTGATCATATAATGTTTTGATGGTTTTATACATATGAACTCCTGAGCAATAATCATTCAGGTATATATATATATATATATATATAGTTGGAATTTGTATTTTAATGACCAAATATGATATCAAATGGTAATAACACTTTTAAGATTCGGGACAGTGGTAGAATGGCAAACTCTGAAATTCAAGGTTTTATGTTACGTTTCAGTTTTTTTACTTCTGATGCTCAGTTTTTATTAACTCACAGAGGCAATACTCTTCATAGAGTAGTATCAGTCAGTGCAAGTCAGAGTAATCTATGAATGTATGAAGGTTTGTGCATAAAATTCCTATCTAGCACCTACTCATCCAAGATCCTCAGACTAGTTTTTACCTTGTGGCTTTTACCAGTAAGTAGTCTTAGATCTGAGAGCGCTGCACCTAGATCTTGGGATCTAATGCAATCCTTTAGCAGCCACGTTTTGCTTTTTTTTTTTTTTTTTTAGCTAAGTATAAAGCTTTAAATCCAAAATGACAATAAGGTTTTGAAGCTAAGCTCATTAACTTGTATAGTTGTATAGATCTGAACTCAATACCGCATCCATACTTTTTGGTGTCACCATAATCCTATTCAGTGAAGAACAGCTTATGTAAGCATAAAGAATGATCATGTGATGTTTTTAATGGTTATCATGTGATATTTTTATGAACTCCTGAGCAATAAACCATTTGATTACTTACATAGTTCATCATTTTATTTTAATAACACAAACACACACACATATATATTTGTTTGAACATTGGTGATAACGGTATTTTAATAATAATTATATTTGTGCTACTTTCATCATCTGATATTGTTAATTACTTTTTAGAAAAATCCAAACTTTACATCTACTTTTAAAATGTATTCAAGTGTCAGTAATAACACACAGTTTGATATATTACATAACTTTTCAAATAGTATTCTTCTTCTCTCATCTTCCGGTGGTGTTGGTCTGACTCGTCAAAGTACTAGCATGTGAATCGAATCTGATTCTTTACATTAATTAATATTGAATTTAAAAATGACTCTTTAACCAATTAGTCTGTTTTATAAAAAGCAGCCTAATTGATTTTACCATCACTTTTTTAATATTCATAAATCTAAACCTCCAGATTTGATGCTCATGCTATTGTGAAAACAGGAAAATAATACAACTCAAAACGTTGTGTATACCCACCACAGCCAGTGCCATTTGCTCTGAAACAAACGACATCAAACGTAAACTCAGGGAAGCTTAATACATTGTAAGTGACCTTTCAGCAATCAACAGAAGAGAGGCTTGCTTTTCTCTATCTCGAAAATGGTCCACGTAACATCTGCATATGAATTTGCATAAAATTTGCATTAATATTATAGTTATTAATCAAATACAAGTCACCATGAATATGGGACTATAAACTGTCCCGAAAGCGCTTGGCTGTAAATTTTATAATTTCACATACAATTAATAACTTCATTATCTGTGCGCAGAGCATATATATATTAATTTATTTCAAACGCTAATGAAGTAAAATCTTAACTATATATTAACATGTGTTATTACTAAGAGTTGAATGTATTTGAAAAGTTTAAATAAAGTTTGAATTTTTTAACATTGGAAGACTTATATATATATGCATATATTGTCCTATGTGATGTAATACCATGGAGCTCAAGGTTTATGGATGTAGCTAATAATCGCATTTCTAGTGCTGAGACTTCTACCGAAAACAATATTAAACCATTTGATTATTTATTTATTTTATAATTATTGTTGATAGCTGCATTTTAGTAACAAAATAATCGTGAATATATAATAGAATACCTCGTCCTTCATTTATATAACATTTGAGATTATGACTCATATCACTGTACAATAAATATTTAAAATACTCTCTAACCCAGCACAAGACAATAATTGAACAAGAATAGAGCAGCCACCTATTTCTAGTCCTTCATTTATATAACATTTGAGATTAAGACTCATATCACTGTACAATAAATATTTTAAAATACTCTCTAACCCAGCACAAGGCAATAATTAAACGAATAGAGCAGCCACCTATTTCTAGTCCTTCATTTATATAACCATTGATATTAAGACTCATATCATCATCATCATCATCATTATCAACCATTATCAATCCACTGCAGGATGAAGGTCTCTCCAAGTTTAATCCATCTTCTCCGATCTTTAGCTTCTCTTCTCCACATCACCCCTACACATTTTCTTATTTCATCCATCCATCTTACATGTGGTCTCCTTCTGGGTCTTTTACAATCTCTTGGAATCCAGTTTAAAATTTCAATTGTCCATCTATTATCATCTCTTCTAGCAATATGTCCAGCCCAACTCCACTTCAATCTTTTAATTTTTTCAATGAGGTCAGTAACACCTGTTTGTTCTCTTACCCATACATTGCATTTTCGATCTCTTCTTGTTACTCCCAACATACATCTCTCCATACTTCTTTGAGTGGTCTGAAGTCTCTGTATTGATTTTCTATTAAGTGTCCAAGTCTCAGATCCATAAGTAAGAACTGGTAAAACACATTTGTTAAAAACCTTTCTTTTCAAACACATAGGCATATTTCCTTTTAATAATATCAAGTTATTTCTACCAAAAGCACTCCAACCAAGTTTAATTCTATGATTAATTTCCTCTATTATGTTTCCATCTGTATTAATAATCTGACCAAGGTATTTGTAACTCTTAACTTCTTCTAATTCATCATAATCAATCTTTATTTTCATATTTTGAGCAAATTGATTAAACATTACTTTAGTCTTTTTAACATTTATCTTTAGTCCTACTTTCCTACTTTCATCTGATAACTCCTGCAACATTTCCTGCAGCTCAGAAGCATTATTTGCAAAAACAACTACATCATCTGCGAAATCTAAATGACTTAAATAATCTCCATTTACTTTCACTCCTTTAGTTTCCCATTTTAATCCACAAAATACTTCTTGCAGCTTTGCTGTAAAAAGTTTTGGAGATATGGAGTCACCTTGTCTTACACCTTTCTCAATGTTGACTTTCCCAGTATCATTATGTAATCTAATTGTTGCTGTTGCATTTTTATAAATATTCTTTAAAATATGACAATATCCTGGATCTATACGTTGATGATCCAATGCTTTAATCACTGAAGAAATGTTTATAGAATCAAATGCCTTTTCATAATCTACAAATCCAAAACATAATGACAACTCATATTCATTTGTCCTTTCTATAACTTCTCTCAATACTTGAATATGATCTACTGTACTAAAACCACTTTTAAATCCAGCTTGTTCTCTTGGTTGGTGAAAATCCAAGGTTCTCTGTAGATGAGTTGTAATTATCGTGGTAAAATTTTTATATAAAACTGATAAAAGGCTGATAGGTCTGTAATTCTAATATCTTCTTTATCACCTTTTTTAAATATTAATATTATTACTGCATTCTTCCAATCATCCGGTACATCTTTATCATTTAGACATTTGGTATATAACTTTGCTAATATTTTTTCTGTTTCTTCACCTGCTTCTTTTAATATATCAATTATAATTCCATCATTACCTGGAGCCTTTCCTTTTTTCATACATTTAATTGCATTTCTCACTTCTTCATTTAAAATTCTGGGCAATTCGGAAGATGTAATAGATATAGGAGGTACTTGTTCTTTATTACTATATAATTCTTGATAAAAATCTTCTACCAATTTCATAATGTCATCCCTCTTTTTAGTAATAATTCCATCTTTTTCCTTATTGCAAATATAAATTTCCTACCAATACCAAAATGTTGTTTTACATTCTTAAGACTTTTATTTTCTTCTACAGCTTTTCTTGCTAGTTCACAGTTATACTTTCTTATATCATTTTCAACTCTTTTCCGCACCATTTTACAAAATTCGAGATATTCAATTCTTTTTAATGCATCATTCTTGCATATCTTCATATTCCTTCTTTTCTTCATAAGTTCTCTAGTCTCAGTAGAAATTTTATTAGTCAATTGCTGCTTTTTTCTACCAGCTATCTTTGTTGCAGTTTTTAAAAGTGTATCAGTTATTTTCATATTAATTTCATTCAAATCTGAATCATGTTCAAAATCTACTAATATTTGAAACCGATTTGTAAGTTCTAATTTAAATTCATTAGAATGTTTCTGAAGATTAGGAATATCAACTGTAAATATTGTTTTTCTTAATAATTTTTGTCTCTCTAGTTTTACATTAACATGTATCTTACCCCTTACTAATCGATGATCACTTCCTGTGTTAAATTTATTAAGAACATTACAATCTTGAAATATGTATTTCCTGTTAGTCAAAATATAATCCAATTCTGCTGTACCTTCATTTGGATGCTTCCATGTCCATTTCCTTCTAACATTTTTCTCAAAAAAAAGAATTCATAATATAAAGTTTTCCTTCTCTGCAAACTCCACAAGTCTATGTCCTCTCTCATTTCTATTACCATAACCAAAATTACCTATAACACTTTCATCTTTCATTTGTTTACCAATTCTAGCATTAAAATCTCCCATAACAATTTTAAAATGTTGTTTACTCTGATCAAAAGCCTTTTGTACATCTATATAAAAATCTTCTACTACTTCATCACTGTGAGAACTTGTTGGGGCATAAACCTGAATTATCTGCATTTGATATCTGCTATTAAGTTCTATAACTAATCTTGCCACTCTGTCTGATACACCATCAATCTCCACAATATTGTTCTTCCACTTTTTATTTATAATGAATCCTACTCCACTTGTATTTCCAATATTTGTGCCTTTATAATAGAGCATATGTCCACTTTTTAAATCAATTGTCTCTTCACCTTTTCTTCTAACTTCACAAAGTCCAATAATATCCCATTTAATATAAGAGAGTTCTTCTTCTAATTCTTGCAATCTTCCTTCACTTGAAAGTGATATGCAGTTGTAAGTACCTAAATAAAAAGTCGTCATCAAGTGGCAGCCTGGGTCCGCCTCCAGGATATTCTTAGCACCCTCCACCTTCGGCCACCAACCGCTGCCTTGGTTGGTGACTTTACAGCCTCCTGGGATTAAGGGCCATGCTTTATTTTTGTCTGTCATAATTGTATAATTGGGAAAAATCTTTATCATTTACACAAACATTCATTCTGCCTTATCAGGCACTGAGAAGAAAGACCATGGTGTTTCTTGATCTTAAACTCAGAGGTAAAAAGCCAATAAACTCACCACACTGGCTAATGCGTGTTGGTGAGCAGCCCATCCATGTTCGTATACTATATGAATAAACATATAGTAATAGCAGCTGCAACGACAAGAACGTATGGAGTGGACATTAGGAATTTGCCCTGCTCGGTTCCTTTAAGGCCTCCAAGAGGAATCAAAGGGTCTCCTTTCAGTTAATAGCAAACTCCTTTCTGCAGCCAGACTCATATCATTGTACAATAAATATTTTAAAATACTCTCTAACCCAGCACAAGACAATAATTGAACAAGAATAGAGCAGCCACCTATTTCTAGTCCTTCATTTATATAACATTTGAGATTAAGACTCATATCACTGTACAATAAATATTTTAAAATACTCTCTAACCCAGCACAAGACAATAATTAAACAAGAATAGAGCAGCCACCTATCTCATTTATTAATGTCGAAATAAATTAATTTAAAACATATTTAGATACCTTGCATAATTGATTTAAATATTCATTCGTTCTAACTTAGATGTTTGAAACAATCTCTATACTAACAAATGAGGCACTAGAATAAATGGATGTTCTATTCTTGTTAATTATTGTCTTATTGTAGGTTGGAGAGTATTTTAAAAATATTTTTGTACAGTGATATGAGTCTTTATCTCAAATATTATACATATAGGCCACTTTTTGAAGTTCTAGGTCCATGGATTGTGGCCAGATCTAGTACTTCTGATGCTCAAACTTATTATAGAATACTGAGTCATAAACCAAATAATATTTATATAGTTGCATTTAAATGACAAAAAAATTGGATGGTAATGTGAACACATAGCCTTGCAAAATTTGATAACAAAAAAATGAGTGTTAATGTATACATATAGCCTTGCATGATTTGGTAAAAGTAGTAGAGAAACAGAATTTTGGATCTCAAGGTCTATAGAGTGTGATTCAGGTCCGTCCCTTCTGGTATTCAAATTTCTTAGAAATTCATGTGCAACAAACCATTTAATTACTTATTTATATACATATAATCATCTATTGCATTGCAATGACAATTAAATGGTAAGAAGGGATTTGGACTCAGATTTTCAAGCATCCTACATGTATCCACTTCATTCTAAACAAATGATACACATGACTACATGTACATGTGAAAAAAATAAATGATATCCAATATGTATATTAAATGCTGAACCAGCACTCACCAGTTGGTTCAGATCATCATTTCCCACACACACAAGATCAGTGCTCAGTTTATACTGATACAAATCTTCAATGGACAGGCTTCAATCTTCCATTCTCTAACTCTTCAGCCATTCACATCATTGAAAGTCTGATAATAGAATGCTCAAAGCCCTTGTTGATGCCAATACTATTGTCATACCCATGTTCATCATTAGATTTGCAATGATATAGATGGCTGAAGAATTGGAGGGTGGAGAAGATTTTCTACCTTAATATAAACTGAACACTGATTATATATATATAGTAGACAATATCTGGACCAACTAATCTGGTTCAGTATGAAATATATATAGTGAAGATTATTTATCTTTTACCCATGTATCTGGTTCAGTATGAAATATATATAGTGATTATTTATCTTTTACACATGTATCTGGTATTATGTATTGGTTGTATAAGATGGTTCAGTATGAAATATATATAGTGATTATTTATCTTTACACATGTATCTGGTATTATGTATTGGTTGTATAAGATGGAGTAAATAGCTGTAGGGTGCATGAAAGTCCTAGTTCAAATCCTTCTATATTACATTAACTTCAGTATAGACAATATACATGTATTTAAATTATGTATATATCCCTATGTTGGTGAAATCATAAATGGCAGATTCTGACGCTCATGATTCATGGATCACAGTTCACCCTCTTCTTCCTGAGCAATAAATATATCATTAAATGATTTATTTATGTCATTGGAACTTGTATCTTAATGACATTAAATGATTAATCATTAACAGTCATGATATTTGAGCATGGGGTTCAAATTAAAGAACATTTATTAATTCCACCACTGCTCCAAATTGTAGAGTGCATATAAATTTTGTAACAAACTCATTACAATTTATAATGTCTCTATCAGATAGTTTATTGTTTGAGAGTTATATAAAAAGTTCAAACACAGGAAATGCTAGAGCTATGCCATGATCCATGGACCTTGAAGTTCAGAGCCTGTCACTGCACCAAACAAAACAGAGAGACTTCTAACACTGAGATGCTATAATAAATTACATTTGAAGAAGTAGCAAGCAATGAAATATACGACTAATGATGATGCAATTGTTATTGTTCAGCCATTTTACTTTATTGCCTAGTTAACTTCACCAGCATTTGGATAAAGAACTTAACATAAATACATAGTCACATGACTATCAAAACACCACCTGACCTTAGTTTACACATTGTTACTCATTAGCAAATTCTTTCATTTTCTCTGCTCTTTTGTTATCTTACATAAGTGTTATTAAATAGATACTAGAAGATAATTCAAAACCATACAAAACCTCCTCACTGATAAAGTCATAAGCTAAAAACCAGTCTGTAGATGCTTGGACAAGACAGCACTGGAAAGATTATTAAGCACCACCATTTGGCATCCATTGATCATTAAAGTTTAACACAAGATTGCAAATGGGTGGGGAGAATAAAAGAATATGTAATGGGCCCAATAAAATAGTAACCAATTCTATATTTAAGCTGGGCAGTGCCATCTGTTATTCAATGTATGCTTTACATACCAACATAGGTTAGTTATTGATTACAAAAATTTTAAAGCACTAGCAAGTCAGGATCATGAACTATGTCATGAAATAGAGCAATGTGTTTCAGATTTAATGCATGATGGAATTATGCACTAACATTAAATTTTATTTTTAAGAAAAATTGATACTGAAATATTTGAAATGATTCAAACTGTATCTACAGCAGTGAAACCACGATAAGATGTGAAAAACTATCACATATCATGGTCAAGATTCATGATTAAGATTTTCTAGGGTTGCAGTTTGGTGAGAAAATCAGTCATACTTTCATGGAACACATTGTATATACAAACGTATTGTTCACTGATACTTATTAACTGTAATTTCAAGTTCGTGAGACCCACAACTTATGAACAATGAAGATAGTAAATGTTGTATGTATGATGATACTGTTCACTGACATTTACCCTTATTAGTTATAATTTCGAATTCATGAGAATCATAACTTATAAACAGTGATTATAGTACATATGAATTAATCCCTATTTAAATAAAAATAAATTAATACTCTAACAAATAATTTATTGTTACAAAATTGATTTACAGAACAATTAATTATCAGTAATTTTATAAAAGTGTTCAGGTTGCCAAACAATTAATTATCAAATCAAAGTAAACAAGATAAATGAAAACAGAAAATTAATTTCTATCTCATAAATATATCATTGACCTTGAGAATATAAGACCTATCTGCAGCATTATCTTAAGTAATATATACGAATTACTATGTGTGCATAATAACAACAAATTATACACCCTGCTTAAACATTATAAGACATAAATTCTTCGCATTACTGCCACCTAGTGTAAGCTTGAATAATCAATGATTACCAGATTCACACAATATCACCATTTTAGTACTGAAACCCTTATTCTCAGACCAGTTTGTGTTTTTTTTAATGAGATCCAGAATTCAAAATTTGGAAGGAAAACATACATTCATCTCTGAACAATCTTTAATTCGACTTTATCTGTGAAGCTAAAATTTTAAAATTCAAATCAGCGTAAGGATTTGAATCCAAATCATCCTGCTTGAACGATTATATATACCTAAAATCAGTTCAGTAAACAATATGTATATATATTATTTTCACTGTTTTATTAAATATAAACACTTTATTCCTTTGATTGAAAATGATAAAAGCAAAAGTCAAAATCCTATGTGAAAATGAGGATTCAAATACTAAGAAGGCATTTTGTGGGTATCTGGTAATCACAGATTACTTAAGCTTACCCCAGATGGCAGTAAAGTTAAGAATTTTTGCCTTGTAATGTTTAAGCAGAGAGTATGATGATTTTAAGTGCATTTGGTAAAACAATTAGGTGGCATTGCCTTGTAATGTTTAAGCAGAGTGTATGATGATTTTGAGTGCATTTGGTAAAACAACTAGGTTGCAGTAAAATTAAAAACTTTTATCTATGTGTGTGTGCATATTTAACAAATAGTTATCAACTTTAAGGCATTCTATCTTGGAAACATATAGTAGGCATGTATGTATACTCATGAAACATAAATAGTAAGGCCAGTGTGATCTCAGAATACTTTCTGGCTATTGACCATCACCATTAAGACCTTATGGATTACAAATATCCATCTCGCAATCACTTTGAATTCATTATACTTGTCAAGTTAATGACTTAAAATATTCAAATACCTTGAAAGTTTTTTAACATAACCAAACCTGCTCATATAATTACAAAGATTTGACACTAGAGGGAACAACTGTATATTTGAGTAGAGAACCAGGATGTAATAGAATTGATTAAAATGTGGCATATGTATAATTATTTGGAAAGGAATGGTGGTGCCTGCATTAACATCTGAAACAATGCATTTTGGGGAGCAAGAACTTAGAAGTTTTAGATAGAATATAAACAATAATAGGAAGGTGAATTATAGATGGAAAATGAAGATATTCAAGGTAAAATGAGATGGGCTTCTTATTTATACATTTTAATTTAACTTTGTCTATTTTTCATCTGTCTGTCTGGATTTAATATTGTACTCAATTTTTATCTCTTTTTTAATTTCCAGTCTAATTGAAACTTTGTGCACATATGTATTCCTGATACTAATACCTTTTTAAAAAAATTTACAGATAACATTAACAAAAAATTTAAATGTTATATATAGCAATATCTAGTGGCACTGTAATAATTAAAATCAAATGATTAGTTGAAAATGAATTTTGATTTCACTTTTACATATAGAAAAATAGAAGTATAAAATTTTTTTTCTTCAGCTTACACCAATAAAAGCTCGGAGAAATCATGTTTAGAAATAGAAATGTTAAGTGCAGTAAATCACAAGCCAGATTCCAAAGAGCCATTTAAATAAACTTAAATTAATGCTAATCTATTTGCCAGATTAAAAAAAAAATCTTTTTAAACTAATGATCAGATGGGCAATGATACAAGAAAGTGAATCATTAACAATAGTATTATGCTCAGAGAGTTGTCACATCACCAATATCATCCATATTTTCAATCCATTCTTTTCATTGTCCAGCTCTTCAATTTCATGTAATGCTTCTCATCTCTTATATCATTCACAATGTTAATCTCTTCTGTCCTTTCTTTTTGTTTCCATGTACCATCCCCTTCAAAACCTTTTTCATTATGCTGTACTTTCTTTTTAATATATAGCTAAATCCGTTTCTATTTCTAACTTCCACAATCAATCTTTTTTCATTTACTCTTTCAAAACTTCGTTTATTTTATTCATCCACCTGATTTTTTATATTCTTCTCCATGACCATATTTCAAAGGCTTCCAATCTTGTCTGGACAATTTTATTACTCACTGTCCACATTTCACAACCATACAATAGTAAAGAAAGTAGATGTTATTCATAAATTTAGTTCAATGATTCCTTGGAAATCTGGCTTGTGAATTATTGGAGATTATTTACGGACTTGTTAAAACCATTAAAATCTAATTTTTATTTATATAAATTATAACTAATAATATTTCTTAAGCACTGACCTTTATTTGTGAAAGCTAAAAAATATTTGCATTTTATTTTTTAGTGCATTTGCATGAGCAAAAATATTTCTTTAAAATTTTTTTAAATATTTTTCTAAAATAAAAAATATCGTAAATAAAGTAAATATGTATGAAAATAGTATTATTAGTGTTTTAATCAGATTATATACAGAAGACAGCAAACACATTGTTTTAATCAGATTATATTCAGAAGACAGCAAACACATTGTGTAAGAAAGGTTTTACAATACATAGTTTAGTTAGACATTTATTTCCATGTATTTATATAAGTTGTGTAATAACAGATGTGTAATTCTGAGAGGTGGTAAATGGTGATAGGTAAGTTGATTAGAGTAATGCAAAGTGAGTATGAATAATTAACTTTTAATAAATTATTTAAAATAAAGTAAATTATGCTTAATATAAAATAGATTCTATCCTATTTTGATCTATAGCTGGAGCTTTAACACAGCTGATGAAAGTAGTTTTTTGAAACTAGAGCTGTGAGGCTTTGTATTGTCATAGTTTATAGTTCAGAATTTTATTATTATAAATGACATCTTACATTTTGTGTTTACAAAGAGCTAATAGAGGGGTTTTAACAGTGCTCCTACAGCAGCATAATTGTAAGGGGTAGAAAAGGAGAATAGGTAAATTGATTAGAAAAAGAATTAGAATTGTGAAAAATGAATACGAATAAAAATAGTTTGGAATTATATAAGAATAAAAATTATATGAAATATAAAAGAATGTAAGATATTATTGAAGAGAGTTCACTGTTATTAGGTATAGGAGCAGGAGCTTTAGGTATGAGGTAAAAAAAGGCAAAAATGGAATAAGGATTTGGATCATAGATTATATGGAAATGAAAGTATTAAATGCCTTTTTTTGACAGTATAAGATATTGAAAGAGGACTGGAATACATTGTATAAATAGTGGTCGGTGGTAGAAATTTTATGATTTTTTTCTTGAGGTTTTTATAATAAAATTGGGGATATGAAGATAGAATAGTGAACCTATCAAAATAGCTTTCATTAAAATGGAATAAGAGGAAAATAAATTGATGCTGGAAAAATATATGAATAATGAGTAAGAAATAGATCAATTTATTGTGATGTATAAGAATTTTTGTGAGAAAAATTGACTTAAATAAAAGGTTTTCTGGGCATATAAAATATGCATAAAACTTATGTTTTATTTAATATGCCATTTTACAACATGTCACACCAATTATGAATGAACTACAAATACGTTTGATAAAAGAATGGCATAAACCAAACCAAAGCAAGACATTTAACATCTGATACATTGATGGTATAAACAATTTTATATAAGTTTATTCTAGTTATTTACATAATCATGAATAATCAATGAACATTAGATGGCAGAACCAACCAGATCTCTAGATTAGTTTGCAATTACATACTTTCATTAATGCAAATCATTGTATTGTTAATGTTCATCATGAAGCCATCTTGTCTGACTTTTTAGTAAATGCTTAATAATCAGTTGATATATGATTACATGTTTATGGGATCTCAGTCACTCAAAAATTCATAAAGCCATTTCAACTGTGAGAGATCCAAGTGAAAAGATGACTGTTTTTACTCCACACTACCTGCAATTCCGTCTTTAAATCAACATACATTACATAGTACATGCACCTCATCTATAGCATATCTAGTTATGATACAAGATGTGATTTTAAGCCATGCAGTAACAATATGCTAACAATAAATTTTGTTTTAAATTGGAAACACTGCTATGGAAATATTTGAAATGATTCTTTGCATGACAATGAAACCACAAATGTCAAGAATGTTTTTCAGTAGTTTTCAAAGGTTTCACAATGGCAGGGAAAGCATTGAAGACAATCTATGAAGGTACAACATACACTGTCACATGTCGATCATAATTTGTGATCCGCAAAATAGTAGCTTAAAATTTTTGTGGTAAATAGCTAAACTCTTCATACAGTAGCGCCACTCAGTGCAAGCCAGAGTAATCAATGGATGCAAAAAGGTTTGTGCATAAAATTCCTATCTGGTGCCTACTCATGTAATATCTCCAGACTAATTTCTAGTAGGCACTAGATAGGGATTTTATGCACAAATCTTCTTGCATCAATTGATTTCTCTGGATTGCACTGAATGGTGATACTGTATGTTTAGCCTCTGCAGAACCAGCTTGTGTAAAGCATAAAGAATGGTGATCTTACTGAATCACAAATACATTGGCATATGAAATATGCTGGTTGATCATTCATCTTAAATGATATTCTTCAATACTGTCCTTTTACTTCTTTTGCAGACCTTTTTTTTCTGAAAGATTTTAACAACCATGTTTAATTGTAGCTACCTATTGTACAGAAAAAGAATCGGAATTAAAACCAATTCTTTTTTTATGTTGCACTTCAAGTATACAATAGTCAAATATGTTTAAAAATATATATATATATACAAGCAACAAAGATTACAAATTATAAAATTATCATAAAAAAGCCTTTTTCGGCCAATTATGTTTTTTGACCTTTTCAATATGTCTCCACGATTTAAAGCACATACAGTGACATCTATATCAATACATGAGAGAAGACAGTTAAACAAATGGATATCTGACACAATCTATTATGTGATCTTTTTCTCAATTCTACTTCAAAATTACTCTGTTATATATTATAACCCACCGATATATCTATAAAACCGCCATTGTTGGCATTAACCCGAAGCTTCGAATAAAGATATTTGTGAGCATGGTTTGATCCCATCTCACGCGCCAATCTTACCCGTAGATAAGAATTATCTCCTCGAAAACGTACATAAGGGTTCTGGTATGTATATCTGATATGGTAGCGCACCGAGCCAGCTCAATCTCAGGGTTTGGGGATGATAGTCTAACTAGAGAACAAAGCTACAACCAAACTAACGATGTCTTACATGTATATTATTATATGCGATAGCCTATTGGATAAAATCCATTAATCTAACCCGGATCTTATCAGGGTTTATTCTATTCAACCATACCCATTACCAATAAATCCCATTTGTACCTGCATATAAATATTACTATTCAAGTACCCAGCTCATTTATTCTGATCCACACACATATATATATATCATTCATACACGCATCAAAATAGTGCAAATATATATATCAGAGCTGTTTATTTAATGTTATCATATATTTAAATTTTAAAAGAGACTTAATATAGCAATTAACATTGAGGTAACACTAGTTTCTTTATTAAGATACATTCACTGAACACATATTTTGTGTCACGTCACTTTACCTTAGTTCACGCGATCAAAGACAAGTCCACATTTATACCTTGCCAAGAAACTGGTCTGATGGATATAAAGGATGGCAAACAGTTCCCATGTGTTAGGTCGAGTAGCATATCTCAGAGGTGGAGTAGTTAATTCACTCTCTTTGCAAAAAGGTCCAAATCTTCAAAGATCTTTCGTCACCATTTCTTCGATGAAACAAAATTTCTTTATTTATCAATGCAGTTCGTAAGTCCGCTTCAGGTGAGTTTCACGACGAGTGTCCACTGGGCCGATTAACGAAACCCGCACAATAAAATTACCCCGACATTTTGGAAAGAAAAAATATTAAAACTTCTTAAGAAATATTTTAAGCGTCCTCCTAATCTGGAGTTCAAGCCGCGTCTCCTTTCTTTTTTTATATATCCACTCGAGCACAACAAAAAGTTCTTTTGTTTTCACCTTTAACTTTTCAAAAATCTCTCTGCGTATCCGTACGCCACTGACCAGTTCTTCCATTGTTCTTCAAAAAAATACCCACCTGACCAGCTTTCAGACTTCCCGACGCCAGTTATTAACTAAACTGCCTACAGCAATTAACTCATTTCTATTTCGGTCCTCATATGTTCAAGGGATTACTCAACAAAAGAAAACACGTGTTACCGACCATATTAATAAAACTCAAAAAAACTTACGGATAAAATATCTACGAATAATTAATTACGCTTTATACAGCTCTACATATATAATTGACTATAACCATCACCGATACTACATATGTATATTGTACACTCGCACATACACTATATTTACCTATACCTACACACATAACTTTCGCACTCCTTGTAACAGGGTTCGAATGACCATTTACATATATATTTTTTTTATTTTTGTTTATACATAGTCGCTCCACATTAACACTAGCAATTAGTCATATATCACATACGCGCGTATTCGAACCCGTTTGTTACATACTCCCCTGGTGCGGTAGCCTTCAAGTACCTTCTGTGTATTTGAACGGCTTCTTAAACGACTCTTCTTTCTATCCTTTACTTTCCCCGGGATCACCTTTCTGTTTTGGTGCCCACGGTCCCTTTTCTTGGACGAACTTTGGCTTATCCGGCGGACGTCGAGCTTCCGGTTCGTATGGCCATCTCGGTCTGTGACTATCATCACCACTCTTTCTATGCATGGCATTCCCGCTGGTGTGTCCTTCTTCTATCCCACATTGAATATTTGGCATATCTTTAACTTGCTTCCATCGCTCCAACGGTGTGTTATGGTCATATATACTCATATCCAGAGCGTTAAGCAGCTCTGCCATTTCTCCGATGGATGCCTTCCTCATCCCCAACATCATTCTTTCCACGTTCATAGGCATATTGTGCCTTACAATTCGAATGATGTGGCTTTCAGACAGGTGACACGCGTCCAGTGTCCTTAGTCTCGCCACTTGGCGATGAAAAAATTGAGAAAAATTTTCTTCCTTTCCTTCCTCATATTTCTCTCGCATCACTTGGTACTGCACGAGTTCCTGGCGGTCTTCCGACCAGAAGGTCTCTCGTATCATCCTCTGATACTCCTCGAAGGTTGTGGGCTGTTGGGACAATGAGTCCCACCACTCTTGGGCATTCCCACTTAGATGGCTGCACGCTACCACCAATTTACCTTCCTCTGGCATGGGATTCATGCCAAAGTATCTTCGTAGGCTCCGTAGATGTTCCACGGGAGCTTCCCCCATTTGGCCTTCAAACGGTCGTACCTTTAAAAAATGGTTCACGTGGTTGTGTACCGCCACATCCTTACATTTTCCCATATGCTCCGGTCTTTCCGTCTCGCTAGACCTCGGTCCCTGTTTTATATCCCTCTCCCCTTCATCTAAACTTCCTTTTACTTCTTTATCGTCAGGTTTCCCCGCCCTTTCCTTGCTTTCTATCCCTAGTCTCCGTTCTATCTCCTGAAATCGGAGTTCAAGACCTTCTAATCTTTCTAAAATCCTCTCCGATATATTTATTTCCTTCTCTTCCGTCGCCTTCTGCTTTTCCCCATTCTGTTTATTTTTTGGCTTCATTTTTTTATATATATCACTATTAAGGTTACGTGCCAGGTTCGTCACCCCGGCTTCCAGTGGTCCCTGCATGACCCACCTGATAGACCTTTGTCCCTTCTTCTTATCCTATTGAACGATATCGTTCTATAATATCTCAATGTTAGATAAATTCTTAACCTCTATTTTCTAACCCATGACTTTATATATATATCACGACATACATCAACGCTATTTCCCCTTTGACCATTTGCGAACCTTTCCATCCGCACATTCACCACGCAAAATATGCCCATCTACTATCTTTCAATTATGTGTTCAAACTCTTTCCGATTTATAACCAAACTATCGCTTTTATTTTTCCCTTTTCTTTTCCTTTTTTTTTTTTTTTTTATATAAAAAAAAAATCCACTCTCGTTTGTGAGCTCTTTTACGTTACGTTAGGATGCCCCTTAAATGCCCGTTCTCTAACATTCGCAGCCCCGTTAGTTGGGACGCCATTATAACACCCACCGATATATCTATAAAACCGCCATTGTTGGCATTAACCCGAAGCTTCGAATAAAGATATTTGTGAGCATGGTTTGATCCCATCTCACGCGCCAATCTTACCCGTAGATAAGAATTATCTCCTCGAAAACGTACATAAGGGTTCTGGTATGTATATCTGATATGGTAGCGCACCGAGCCAGCTCAATCTCAGGGTTTGGGGACGATAGTCTAACTAGAGAACAAAGCTACAACCAAACTAACGATGTCTTACATGTATATTATTATATGCGATAGCCTATTGGATAAAATCCATTAATCTAACCCGGATCTTATCAGGGTTTATTCTATTCAACCATACCCATTACCAATAAATCCCATTTGTACCTGCATATAAATATTACTATTCAAGTACCCAGCTCATTTATTCTGATCCACACACATATATATATATCATTCATACACGCATCAAAATAGTGCAAATATATATATCAGAGCTGTTTATTTAATGTTATCATATATTTAAATTTTAAAAGAGACTTAATATAGCAATTAACATTGAGGTAACACTAGTTTCTTTATTAAGATACATTCACTGAACACATATTTTGTGCCACGTCACTTTACCTTAGTTCACGCGATCAAAGACAAGTCCGCATTTATACCTTGCCAAGAAACTGGTCTGATGGATATAAAGGATGGCAAACAGTTCCCATGTGTTAGGTCGAGTAGCATATCTCAGAGGTGGGGCAGTTAATTCACTCTCTTTGCAAAAAGGTCCAAATCTTCAAAGATCTTTCGTCACCATTTCTTCGATGAAACAAAATTTCTTTATTTATCAATGCAGTTCGTAAGTCCGCTTCAGGTGAGTTTCACGACGAGTGTCCACTGGGCCGATTAACGAAACCCGCACAATAAAATTACCCCGACATTTTGGAAAGAAAAAAATATTAAAACTTCTTAAGAAATATTTTACACGTCCTCCTAATCTGGAGTTCAAGCCGCGTCTCTTTCTTTTTTTTATATATCCACTCGAGCACAACAAAAAGTTCTTTTGTTTTCACCTTTAACTTTTCAAAAATCTCTCTGCGTATCCGTACGCCACTGACCAGTTCTTCCATTGTTCTTCAAAAAAAATACCCACCTGACCAGCTTTCAGACTTCCCGACGCCAGTTATTAACTAAACTGCCTACAGCAATTAACTCATTTCTATTTCGGTCCTCATATGTTCAAGGGATTACTCAACAAAAGAAAACACGTGTTACCGACAATATTAATAAAACTCAAAAAAAAACTTACGGATAAAATATCTACGAATAATTAATTACGCTTTATACAGCTCTACATATATAATTGATTATAACCATCACCGATACTACATATGTATATTGTACACTCGCACATACACTATATTTACATATACCTACACACATAACTTTCGCACTCCTTGTAACAGGGTTCGAATGACCATTTACATATATATTTTTTTTATTTTTGTTTATACATAGTCGCTCCACATTAACACTAGCAATTAGTCATATATCACATACGCGCATATTCGAACCCGTTTGTTACAATATATTGAATGGATATATATCCACATATATTAATTAATTAACTATCCATTCTTTATCCATTAACTACTTATTATTTAACTTAATGGATGTTTTGTATATATTCATACAATTGTTTTTATTATACATGATATAGTTTGTTTCATATATTTTATGTCTATTAACATTTTTAATATAATCAAGAACACTTATATTATCAATACAATTTATTTTAAGTCCGTACTTCAAATAATGAACATATAATGCAGATCTATCATCTTTCCTAGCAATAGCATCATTGTGTTCTTTAGCTCTTTCTTCCAATTGCTTTGACATCTGGCCATAGTAAACCATATTACAAAATTTACATATAATTTTATAAACCATTCCTCTCTTATATTTTATATCATCTTTCATCCTACAATTAGTTATATAATATATTAAATAAAAAAAGTAAAAATTATATAGATAAAAACATTAATGTGGGATGGGCTAATAGCAAAAGATAAATTGATAACTAACTGTAGGATGAAAGATGATATAAAATATAAGAGAGGAATGGTTTATAAAATTATATGTAAATTTTGTAATATGGTTTACTTTGGCCAGACGTCAAAGCAATTGGAAGAAAGAGCTAAAGAGCACAATGATGCTATTGCTAGGAAAGATAATAGATCTGCATTATATGTTCATTATTTGCAGTATGGACATAAAATAAATTGTATTGATAATATAAGTGTTTTTGATTATATTGAAAATGTTAATAGACATAAAATATATGAAAAAACTATATCATGTATAATAAAAACAACTGTATGAATATATACAAAACATCCATTAAGTTAAATAATAAGTGGTTAATGGATAAAGAATGGATAGTTAATTAATTAATATATGTGGATATATATCCATTCAATATATATAACAGAGTAATTTTGTAGTAGAATTGAGAAAAAAAAACACATAATAGATCGTGTCAGATATCCATTTGTTATCTGTCTTCTCTCATGTATTGATATAGATGTCACTGTATGTGCTTTAAATCGTGTAGACATATTAAAAAGGTCAAAAAACATAATTTGCCGAAAAAGGCTTTTTTATGATAATTTTATAATTTGTAATCTTTGTTGCTTGTATATATGTATTTTTAAACATATTTGATTATTAGATACCTATTGTGTTATATCCTCTAACAGATATTTGCAACAAAGACAACCAATTATACACTGCTTCAGAGTGACTGTCAGTTAATCTTTTAAGTTTCACCAGAAAATACTTTTTTCAAAGGTCTTTTATTGTTCATTAATTTCATATGCCCAATTTGCAATAGTAGATTCTATAATGTCACATTCAGAAAACTGAAGAACCTATTGACTGACTATATAATCTTATTGCAATATTTTTAGAATTGTATAGAACATCCTTAAGTGAAATTTGTTTAATGCCTCTGTGACACTTTGATAGCAAGTTGGAGTCTCAGTTCCATTGAATTAATTAGGTAAAATAGTAGATCTATGTACAATCAATATGTCATTTTCAACTATTATAAATATTAACTGTAAAAATTCTATTCATTTCATATTCACAATACTCTAAAAACTTTCTTATTCATTCATGTTGCATGTGATCACTTTCTGGGTCTTTTAAAATCTTTTGAGATACACATTTATATTGCGACTATTCATATATTGGTATCTTTTTTAGATAAATATACAGTGCAGCCCCAATTCAGATTAACTTTTTCATTGATATTAGTGACTTTAGTTTGATGTCTTATCAACGCATTTGTTTTTATTCCTTTCTCATTATTTCCAACATCAAGTCATTTCTGTGTGTTCTGAAGTCTTTGATGTGTTGTGTTGCCAATCAAAGAAATCTGCAGAATCAATAAATAAAAACATAACCAAGTCATGTTCATGGTCACATTCACTGTTAGCTCATGCATCTTTGAATATATTAGAAGAAAGACATAGGTCACAATCTATGTGATGCAGTATGGCTTCTTTTTTCTTGGAGTCAGGAATCTCTCAGCCACTATGGCCAGAGAAACCCGTTAGATCTCCAGAAACCTGCCACCTAGTTTAGGTTTTAATAACTAATGGATGCCAGATGATAACACCAATAATCCCTACCCAAAGCTGCTTTATTTAATAACGCCACCTAGCACCAGATGATATCATAAAAAATCCCTATCTAATGCTGTCCTATCCCAAACCACTACTTGATTTATGGCTTTTAACAGTGAGGCACATTAGATCTTGTAACAGTGTACTGGAAACTTTAGGACCTAATGCATTGTTTTCTAGCAGCCATTACTTACCTCTCTGCAATGCTATCAAGCTAACAGCCCAAACTATAAAATATATTAATGGTTTCAGTCTAAGCCAACTTACTAGTATAGTTATAGAGTTCAGTATTACAGATCCTTAGTTGTTTAACAACTATGTTCAGGATTAGTAGAAAACCAATAAAATATCACATGACTTCATCATATGATTTCAACTTCAACAATGTGTAAGTTGGAGTCATGTGATATTTTTTATTGGTTTCGTTTGATCTCCAGAGTCTGGCACAGTAAGAACATGAAAATATATAGGGAGTAATGAGCAACACTAAAGAATAAAGCATTAATCATCCAAGATTATGAAACAGCTGTCTGTTAATAAAAAAAACAGCTATAAAAATAAAGGAAGACAATAAAGATAAAAAAAAAAGGATATTTTATAAAGGATCGTTAAAAAAAGAGGGGGGAGCTTAGTTGGGTGCAGTGGCAGAATATCATATTCTAGAACATAAGGACACTATATCAATTCCAGTTTTGGCACTTCTAGTGTTCAAACCTCTTGTAAACTCCCTAGTAAAGAAGCTATACTAATCTGTGTGCTGTTTATCAACATTTGAATATATTTGGAAAGTTTAAACAAAGTTTGAATTTTTCTAGACATTTGACAATAATATTAGATGATGAAAATAGTTCAACATATAATTACTGATATAATACCATTATCAAACATTTATATATATATATTTTATAATCCTAATGTCCTTTTTTTCATATCTCAAATGGGCTGACCAGGAAGCAAACCCGGGCCAGCTGCTTGAAAGGCAGCTATGCTAACCACTAGGTCACCAATGCTTGACAATACTGTTTGTTTAATTTGTAATTCAAAATTTGCAAAAACATTTTAACATCTGCATAACAAAAAGGTTTTTTTACTTTTTTCTTTGATGATATGAAAATTATAGGTACATTCCCTTTACAATCCAGAACACCTTTGGACCATAAGCTAGTTGATCTCAAAGGATTCCTCAAAAGAAATCTGATTCTTTGTAAATATGAGGCAGATAGAAAAAAACATTGCAGACTAAATTCAAGATCTATGTAATATCGGCTTCAACAAAACTATTTTGTAAAAAGACAACCTGTAAACCCTAAGTCAAAAGTAAACTATGGGTTAGCATGCCTCATATTCTTAAATTAACAAGGAAAATAAAAAAGATTTGTACACCAACATTCAATGTTAGTATTTGTGCTCTTCCTAATCTTAATACATTAGTCAATAATACCAAAGATAAATTACGAAGAAGCACCATTGACTGTATATAGATTTTCTTGCAACAACCCAAAATGCACTACTGCTTTCTATGTGGAATCTAAAGCTAATATCTTTACTAGATTAGCCCAGCATAAATACTTATTATATAAGCATGCTAAAAATCAACCCTAACTACAAGTCCATATTTGGGGACCATGAACAGCAACACAACTGCATTTTTAATCTGAAGACTGCCAATCTCGTGTGTCGAGTAGAAAAAAAATCAGAAAGGCATGATTTATCACCAATAACAAAGATGTCATCAACAGCAAACAGTTATCTAATAAGTGGAATATTTAAATAACTAATTTGAATAAAATGCATACATTATCATTTATATGTATAAATCAAGCAACACACATTATTTTTTCCATGAGAACCATGATTTTGGTGAACTTTACTGAAAGTGCATTCAACTATTTCTGTCATCAAAGAAAAAAGAAAAAACTTTTTCATTTTAAAACATTTTTGAAAATTTTGATATAGATATAATTTGAACCCTTTGAGTTTATGCAATTTTATGTGGAGTTTATGGAACCTCTTATGTGGGTACAAACATTCATCTCATTAGTAATAGGGGAGATGAACATGTTTACGAAATTAAACAACATTCATCATTAGCAGCATTCTCATTCCATGTGTGGAATTGATTTCTCTAACACCAGAATCCTATCCAGATGTGATATTCTCCACCAATGTAGATCAGAAAAAATATTGACATCCTTAAGAAAAACAGATTATAGCAACAAACATGGCAATACATATAAATTATCTTCAATTATTTTCCATTTGGAAGAATGCTTCTGGCTTTATCTATTATCATTCCTC
Organism: Epiperipatus broadwayi; assembly: GCA_028023455.1. NCBI lineage: Eukaryota > Metazoa > Onychophora > Udeonychophora > Euonychophora > Peripatidae > Epiperipatus > Epiperipatus broadwayi. Next base: position 1,046,019 of record JAQFVV010006259.1, on the reverse strand, counting down.
CCACATTATTTTAAATTTTTTGTTCTTGTTTTCTATTAGTCAAACCTTTAATCTTGTTATACGTCAATAATTACATTGCATTTGTAATGGTTTTTTTTATAATAACATTCACTATCCAGCCAAAATGTCAGTAAATTAATACTATGAATCATATACGGATGAACCTGGATATGTCATTTATATATATAATCTTTGTTTTTAAAAGGTTGCCTTGACAACGGTTTGAAATGATTGATTAATATTGATATTGTCTAAGTATTGGCTGGCTTTTAATGATATATATATATATTAGAAAGAAAAATGAAATTCAGTATATATATATTTCAATATAAGAAATGTAAATAATTGATGAAAGACAGTATCGCAAAATATGAAATAAAAAGAATAAAGGATCAGCAGGTTTTACGAATGGATATATTTGTGGTTCACAGTTTCGCATCGCAATGGATATATTTGTGGTTCACAGTTTCGCATCGCAAAATTAATCTCTAGTATATTATTTGCTATTGTTATATTTTCTTATCTTTTTTTTTTCTACTTAGAATTGAAGTGACATGTCGCTGATAAATTAATAAATAAAAAAATTTGTCCAACAATGGCATCTTGAATTTTTTTTTTTCATATGTCAAATGCGTTGACCGAGAAGCGAACCCGGGCAGTTGCTTGGAAAACAGCTATGTTAACCGCTAGGCCACCAATGCTTGACATCTTGTGTTTTTTTTTTTTTAAGTTCAAATTCTTTAATCGTGAACCTACAGATATAATAATTGAGCTTTATTTTAGCGCAAATTATTTTCAGTATAATTTTGATCGAGAAATGAAGTTCGAAATTCTTAATTTTTATTTTACAATTTTCTTTCGAGATTCTTTTCAATCCTTTTTCCTTACCAAATATCCACGTATGTGTATATAATTTAAACAATATTAGTTTTAATATATCAGTTCATAGACCTAATTTTTTTTTTTTAAATCTAAAAGCAATGAAGTTCTCTTTTTGTAAAGTTTAATGACCTATCACTGAGCAAGACGTAAAATTTTATTCTGTTTTCCATTTTAATTTAGCGACTCTCCAGGAATTGGAATCTATTAAAATATTTAAACTCATTAATTACAACTTTTTACATTAAAACGTAATTCCTTGCAGATTACTAACTTTGTTGCATTATATATATATGTATATTTATATGTATACACTCCTGACTGAAAAGAGTCATAGCTCGAAACTGGTCTGGGGATGGGAACAATCATAAATAAAGATAAAATAAATAATAAAATAAGCTTGTTTAGAAATATATGCTCTTTATTATATATATATGTAAAGGGTTTTACTGTACAAAATAAAGTATGATACTGATGAATTAGAAGAAATTAACAACTGCAAATATCTTGATCAGATTATTGATACAAATGGAAACAATGAATGAAATTAATCATAGAGTTAAACTTGAGTGAAGTGCTTTTGATAGAAACAATTTAGTATTAATGGAAAACAGGTTTATATATTTGAAAATGAACATTTTTAATACAAGTGTTTTAACAGTTCTTATTTATGGATATGAGAATTGAATATATAACAGAAGAATAATACAGAAATTTCAGACTACTCAACAAAATATGAAAAGATGTATGCTAGAAGTAACAAGAAGAGATTGAAAGTAAAGTACGTAAATGAAAGAACAAATAGGTATCACTAACAACAATGAATGAATTAAGAATGGAACTGATCTGAGTATACTGCTAGAAGAAATGAACTTACTTTTAAAAGGAAATATGCCTATGTTCTTATTTATGGATCTGAAGATGCATACTTAACAGAATATCAATACAGAGACTTCAGACCACTCATGGTGAGATATATATGCTGGAAGTAATAAGAAAAGATTGAAAATGAAATACATGGGTGAGAGACAAACAGGTATCATTAACAAAATTTAAAGAATTAAGAGACTGAAGTAGAACTGGACTGGACATATTGCTAGAAGAAATGGATAATATATAGATTGTTGAAGTTTTAAACCGGTTTACATGAGATTGCAAAAGAACATGAATGGATAAAAATAACAAAGTTTGCTGGTATGATGTGGAGAAAAGTGGCCATAAATAAAAAAAAATGGTTACATTTGGAAAGACCTTTATCCTGTATTAGATTGATAATGGTTAAAAATGATAAAGATAGTGCAACAACAATTACCTCCCTGTAATGCTTATGAACTTGGTTTGAATCTGGAATGAGTAAATTTGAAATTTTTTTTCAGCAAGCTAAAGTAGATAATTGTCCCATAGCCAATACAGTTTTTCACCCAATATTGATCAGTAAATGGATATTTAATTATTATTAGAGGCTAAAAAAAAGAACAGAAACTGGTTCAAATTGACAAGCTTGGTGAGGACTGACTTTATCCTTCATTGTTGGGACAATTGGGGGTGTCTCTTTTTGCCTTTTTTGGCACTATATATATATAAAACAGAAATTACTATATGCCCACATGAGCTATGTATAAATGAATACAAATCCATCAATAAATTAAAAAGAATATAGATCTGCCTGTTCTTGAGCTCAAAATGTTATTTAATGATTCAATTTAAGGAAATGTTATAAAACGAGCATGAAATCTGTTTGTTAAACTGATTACAGTATGATTAAAATCATTCTGAAACTATTATAAACATGTCAATAAATTGAATGCTTAAAAATCATATGAGCTAAAGAATAGATGGATTTATTCTGCTCTTGGTCATTTATTGATGGTTTTGTATTAGGTTCTATATAGCTCACTGGGAATTTATAGTAATTTCTGCTTTAATTTTATTTATGTTTGGTTATGATTATTTATATTTACATTTATAACCTGATGTTTCATTTAATGTTCAGGGGTTATTAAAAATGAGGTGCAGCCTTTATCCTTTGATTGTTTTTAGCAAGAACTGGTGTACTGAAATCATGTTTATATACAGATTTCATACTCTATTAACATGTCAATAAATTAAATGCCAAGGTAAAGAACAGATGAATCCACTCTATCTTTTTCCATTTATTGATGAGTTTATATTCATTTACACATGGTTCTCTAGGAGTTTACAATAATTTCCATTTTAGTTTTATTCACATTTGGCTAGAATTATCTATACAGACGTTCTGTAGCTTTTATCAGATATCCCATCATTCATTGCCCTTCCATAATTTTTTGCAATTCTAGAGTGGCAGTCTCAAAAGATGAATGTCACAGATTCAAAGCTTGGTTCTGTCACTTTCTGTGCTTGAAAGCTATATGTCTTCTTGAATTGCAAATCTTTCAATCATTATTTTATATTTAATTCACTGAAGATTCAAATTTATTTTTTTAAATACTGACTTAATAAGTAAAACGAATATAATTTTTCTTCCGTTCTTCATTATATTAGATAGTAAGGTATCAGCTGTATCTTTGAATTACAGTTATGAATGCATCTTGATTTATAATAGGGTAGATACCCATTAGCTTAATTGTAAGTCTATTTGGCCATAAGTTTAATCCAGTGTGTTTATTTTTGTTCTAAAGAAAGATTGTTTCTGGTAATAATAATCAAATGGTTTTAATGCTTGGGAATTTGTAAGAAGTTCAACTTCCAGAAGCATGTGAACTGGAATCAATCAAAGGACTCTTACATTCCAGTCTGACCCCCTACTACTGCACTCAACCCAGGGGCATTATCATCAGTTATAAAATCACCACAAGATTTTTCATAAGCTTATTTTGATGCTTCTAAGAACTGTTCTCTCTATTCTATCTCCAGCACCACTACTGCAAGATTGAGGAATCAGTGGATACTGAATAATATAGTACTGCAATATCTACATTACAAGACAGATTTTTGGCATTTATCTTCATCAGTGAGGACTAGGATTCAAAGCTGGAATTCAAGCATTTATGCATCTAATAGTCATGTTTTATTTCTTTATACTTTTTAAACTAATGGTCTGAGGTTTTGAACCTTAGCCATGATACAAGATCAGTTCCTATCTTTTGTGTAGGATGTTCTTAGACAAAAGATAGAAGACAGCACACTATAGGCATGAAACTAAGATTCTAAAATGCATACCGACTAATCTGGTGCCTGATCTGTAAGTGAATTGATTTGGAGGTCAAGTTTTTGGGTTCTTTTGTACATTCTTTGATTATACAAAAATCTTTTTTTAATTTCAATAACTTTTATTTAGCTATGCTTTTTTTAAGAAATAATTTTTAGTAATCTCATCTAATTTGGAATTGAAAATAATTTTTTAAAGTTAAATATTTCTTAAAGACTCTATACATTTTAATAATACACTAATGCATTGAAGGTAAAACTATTCTACATAACAATTCATTTAGGCTGAGCGCTTTTAGAGTTTCGTTACTCCATAATCATAGCCTTGTAGATTGTCAATGTAATTTTGTGTAAATATATGCAAAAATATTTTTTTATATTATCCATTTTCTGGAAATGGCAAAGCAAGTGTCTTTTAATTTATAGAGTTGGTGTCACTGGTAATAAAAGAAGCTTCCTTGATCTTTTTCTTGATGCCATTCCTCACTGCACATAATATATCAGCTTTGGAGAGCTCAAATCTATGGTTAAGCCACAGAACTGCCTTCTGTCTTCTTTTTTGGTTATTGATCATGTGTATGTGTATCTGTGTTGAGCCAATCTATTGCCAATTGTGGCACAAGTCTCACAATAGTAAACAGCATTACATCCCATGTGAGGGCATGCAATTCTATACACTACTTGGGCATTGCTTCAATGTTTCTTTTGTCTTTAGTACTATTGATGAACCTATTGGTGTTTGGAGGGGTTCTAAATTGCATAGTAGTTTTATATGATTTTATAGTATGTGATCCCAATTAAATGTTACTCAGATTTATTATATTTCTTATTTGAAATAAAGGCTGCAGAAAGAAATTTGCCATTATTGAAAGAAGACTCTTTGATTCCTCTGAGACTTCAAAGAAACCAAGCAAGTCAAATTTCTATTGTCCACTCATATGTTATCATTGCATCTGATGTTACTATATGATTATTCATATAGTAAACAAACATGGATGAGTTAATCACTAACATGCATCAATTAGCATGATGAGTTTATTGACTTTTCCCCTCTGTGTTGCCTAATAGTTGACTGAAGTGTCAGTTAAGTTGTTTTAAAGACAGGATGAATATTTGCATGAATGAACTTTTTTACAATAGACATTTATAATTAAGATCTGCAGGAAGAATAACTGGTACAAAACAGCAGCAATTTTATCACTAAATTCTCTATTGAGACAAGTTAATTTTATGAAAAAAAGAAGGAATAAGCATTGGTGGCCTAGCGATTAGCGTAGCTGCCTTCCAAGCAGCCAGTCCGAGTTCGCTTCCTGGTCAACGCTTTGACATATAAAAAAAAGAAAAAATGTGAAAATATTTAAAAATTATCTATTAAGAAGAATTGAATTTCTAATGTTTTGTAAAATGATACAAAAAAGAGTTAACAGTGATATAAAAAAATATAATTGTGAATTGACAAGAAAACTATAGAAGAGAATTAAAGAATCAAAAGAAGAAAACAACATCTTGATAATGGTAGAAAAATTATTTATGAAAAAAAGGTGAAAAAATGGAACTATTATTAAAAAGAGAGATATGAAATTGTATTTACTATTTCCATCATGTAATATGAGTATTGAATGTTTTTAGAAGAATTTATATTTCCATTTGAATGTTTTTAGAAGAATTTATATTCCAAATACATGTACCTGCCAGTAATAGCACACAGGTTAGTATATGCACAACATTTTGATAAATGCTGGCCTGACCATGACAATACTAACATGGGAAGGGAACCTGGATCCTTAGATTCTTGAGTATTGAATTTTAAGGTAATGTTCTAACCAACTGAACCATCCTGCCAAAGTGTTACCTTAAAATTCAATACTCAAGAATCTAAGTATCTAGGTTTGATTCCCATGCTAATTCTATCACTGGTCAGGCCAGCAATACTTGAAGAAGAGGGAAGAATAATATCTCTTGAAATGTTGTGCATATACTAACCTGTGTGCTATTACTAACAATAGCATGTACAGTATATGGAATATTTAAATAAAGTTAAATTTTTCTCAACATAATCAATACTCATATTAGATGATGGAAATAGCCCAACATATAAATACAACTAAAACACCATTATCATAAACCTTTAGAAAAAGACATCATGAAATATGTGGAAAAGTTCTATAAAGAATTATATAGTAATAAAGAAAACAATCTATTCCTTACAATTATTACGTTTTCTGAATTGACCTCCATTTTGAATGAAAAAGTGAAACATACAATGAAATCTATGATGAAAAAAAAAGCTCCAGGTAATGATGGAATTATAATTGATATTAAAAGAAGCAGGTGAAGAAATAGAACAAATTTTCACAAAGTTATATACCACCTACCTAAATAATAAAGGTGTACCAGAATATTGGAAGAATGCAACCTTAGTACTGATATTTAAGAAAGATGACAAAGCAGATATTAGAAATTACAGACATCTGCTTTTCATCAGTTCTATACAAAATCTTTTGCAAGGTAATTGCAAATTCATACACTGCAATACAGATGGACTACCAATAATTTAAAGCATCATTAAATTCAACAACTTATAATACCCACATAAAATTTATAAATTATTTTTGGTTCCAAGTGGCTTATTGCAGTGGTAGACATTTAGAAACTGAACATAAGGTTCTCAGATCAGTTCCAGTTCTGATGATCAAACTTCTTATGAACTCTGAGCCTCAAAGCCATTTACTTATTATCTCTTTTATTACCTATATGGTCTATAGTAGCATTAGAATGTCAGAACCAAATTTAAAGGTTCTCAAATTGATTTAAGTTCCAACAGTTCCAGTGCTCAAACTTTTTATGAACCCCCAAGCAATAAAGTTATTCGATATGCTATGTGTGGTTTAGTGCAGATTATCTATTTATTTAAATATTGTTTAAATTTATTTTAATTACTACTGCATAAAAATTTCATGCTAACACAAGCATGTTCTGTGTTCTAAAGCAAAGATTACAAAAAGTATCTCAATATATATATTAAGTATAGATAGTAAAATTAATGTATATTTAAATTTCTGCAGAATTTAGGGAAGGGGGTTAGTAATCAAATCTGAAAAATTCTCAAATCCAAAAAAGTATTTTTTATTAATAATGGTTTATGGTATGATTATCATCATCAATAGTAATCTCCTATAGATAGACCCAGAGAGCAGTCATGCAGCAAATTTATTAATTTCTCCAGCCATTTTCTTTATTGCCCAGATCTTCAATTCCACATAACACTTTCCTTCTTTTATATCATCCAGCAAGGTCAATCTTTTCTATCCTTAATTCACATGATTACCATTTCTTATGCTTGCTCAAGCTGTTAAAACAGGCAAAACTCTCTATACAGTAGTGCAATGCTCTCAGATCCAAGGGTTCTCACTGATGAAGGCCACAAGTTAGAAACTAGTCTGGGGATATTGGATGAGTATGCATTAGATAGGGATTTTACACACAAACCTTCTTGCATCCAATGATTACTCTGGCTTGCACTAAGTGGCACTCCTGTATGGAGAGTTTTGCCATTCTTTCTTCTGGTTTATATCCACCAATTCCTTCCAAAATATCTTTCATTAAACTATTATTCCTTAAAATTAATGCCAAATCCAACCAATATAGTAAATCTATATGATTTAGGGCAGTGTTGAAGTGATAGAATCTAGAACTGAATAAAGGCCCCTGAATCGCTACTAAAATTCTGCCTTTCCCAGTGCTCTAATAGAATCGTAATTTCCTTTATTCATATTACTGATGTATTAGAATAGAGATTAGCAAGATTAAACATAAATTTAATTTTACTTTGTTAATAAGTGACCCGAAAAAATATATTATGATTTATATACGTTTGTTACTCAGAAGAAAAATGAAATAAATAGCTTTTTTCAAGTTGTCAACCAACGGCCGACAACACAAGTTAAATGCTGTTTACTAATGAAAGAACCGATCACTTCTGACAGAAAATATTAATTACATTCACAGTTAGATGAATGATATCAATTTTAAATTATTTAATGAAACATTTAATTAGAAAACTTCACTAATTGCTAGACAGATGTTTATTAATGTTGAAAAGCTTAATAGTTTAACTGCTTCTGTAAATGGTTTTGAAACCACACAGTAATGTCAAAGTTGTTCCAAACTTATTCATTACTTTATTACAAAAACACACACTCATCTATACATAATACAGGTAGACAACTGTAGGATAAAAATTATAAAGTATTGTTTTGGTTTAGTTTTAATTTCTGTTACGTAAAATTTTTTACACTGATATAATCATATTTTATATTTTATTATTAATTCTAAGGCAGTATGTAATTTGCTTATACTTAATGTTTCTTATATATGTAAATGGAGGGGTTTGAACTCGGGATTTTCCCGTCCATCCATTCTCCATCCGATCTTAACGACCAAACAAATGCGAAAAAGATACGACCACCAATAAACATATTTCATGCAGTTGGGCCAGATCATATAATCGCTCATATATATGTGCAACCGGCACTCACTTTACATAAACAGCGTAATTCCTCAAACTTTAATGGGAAGGCTTCAATCTTCTCACCCTTCCAACTATTTAACTGTCCATTTCATTGAAAAACACAATGGAACCCTCAAAACCTTTATTGAATTTGATATTGTTTTTTAATGAAATGAATGGCGAATAGTTTGGAAGGGTGAAAAGATTGAAGCATGTCCATTAAAGTTTGAGAAATTGCTATCTTAATATAAACTGAGCAGTGGTTGTATATATGTGTGGGAGATTATAATCTGGCCAAAATGACGAGTGCTGGTTCTGCACAAAATACATATATTGGGGAATATATATCTTTTTCATTTGTGTGTGGTCATGTGTATTGGTTGTTTGAGATGGAGTGGAGAATGAGTGGACTAAAAATTCCTGAGTTCAAATACCTTTAATAAAATAAATTGATGAAAAAAGTAATGTCAAGAAATTCTTGCTCTGTGTCATAACACATCAATAAATTGAATGTTTATGTCTGACCCAAGTTAATGTAAGCTGATTTATTGGGTACTTTTTCATTATTTATGAAGTAGCATTAGTTTACATATAGTTTACTTGGGGTTTAGTTCGCTTGGGGTTTTCAGTGCATTCTGCATAAATTTAATCTAAATTTGAACTATCGCAAATACTATTTACATCTATTAACTGTTGATTCATTTACTATTCAGGGATTGTTAAATATGAGACACTGCCTTTTCTTTTGATTGTTTATTCTGATTTCAGAATAGCTTAAAGTTACCCTGAAATTACATTATTATATAGAATTCACACTTTCCGTTTAACACAGCAATAAACTGAATACTTATGTCCATTCCAAATTAAAGTACAGATGGCTCAAAGATAACTTTTTCATTTATTAGTTTACATATGTTTTCAGTAAGTAACTTCTGCATAAATTTAAACCATATATAGTAATGCTTTTTAAATTTTTTCGACAGAGTTTGACATCCAGGAATTTCACACCAATGGCAGTCTATCTGTATTATCATTAGGACATTAACTATACCCCCCTGAATGGTTTGGTGCATTGGTTGGGTAAATTTTGGAGCTCACAATCCACGAATCATGGCTCAGTTTTGTAACATCTGGTGCTTAAATGTCTTAGTCATAAGCCATTCAATTATTATTATTATTACTTATACCACCCTATGAAGTTTAATTCAAGAGTAGAGTGACAGATTGTGGATTTCAAGATTGATATACCACAGTTCACTTTGTCACTTGCGATGCTTGAAATTCTTATGAACATATGAGTAATGAATCATTCAATTATAATATATTACTTATATTATTCTGGGTGATTTAATGCAATGGTAGTTTAACAGGCTGAGGAGTTCAAGATCTATGAATTGCAGCCCAGTTCTCCCAGAATGCTTTGCTACAATGGCAAAATGGTAGATTTGTGAACTTAAGGTCCATGAATCATAGCCCAGCTCTGTCACTTCTGATACTTGAACTTCTTATGAACTCGTGACTATTACACCATTTGATTATTATTATATTTCTTATGTAGTTTTAAGACAAACTTAATTTTTAACTTTGTGGGTTTGGTTAATATTTCTGTAATTAAATATTAGCATTATAAACACATAAACCCAAAGTTAATATTTAATATCTTATTAAACCATAATCTGAGCCCTTTTGAGAGTCATAGCTCTCGTAATCATAGCTCATTGTGAAGTAACTGATTGTCTAATGTTATGCAAATCTATGCAAAGTTCAATTATTCCATTTTCTGGATATAGAATAACATGATTTCTTTTCGTTGATGGCATTGCTGTCAATTGTGATAAAGCAGGCCTCTTTTTATCTTTCTTCTCAAGTTGTTTCCCTCTCTGCAGACTAAGCTGATTAATTGTGGTTCACATGGATGTCCTGCAAGTTTTTGGTGCTGTGTGAAAATAGAATTGCGTGCCATACATACCGAACATGTACAAAAAATTTTGTTCAATGTTCAATAGAAACTTTCAATTGTGTTTTCACACCCCTCCTAATTCCAAGAGACAAATCAATAATACAAAATACTGATAACTCTTACTCAAACTCCACAGCAGTATATAATATCTCATGCTCTGACAAAAATTGTAAAGCCTCATATTATGGGGAAACCAAAGCAGCACTGGAAATGAGATTATCTTAACATAAATATTCGGATACTAAAGCACAATCAGATCCAGCATACAATTCCCTTTTCACACAGCACCAAAAGATTGCAGAACATCCATGTGAACACAAATAATCAGCTTAGTCTTCAAAGAGGGAAATGACTTGAGAAGATAAAAAAGGCATGCTTTATTGCAATTGACAGCAACACCATCAACAAAAAGAAAACATGTTATTCTATATACAGGAAATGGAATTCTTGAACTTTGCATAGATTTGCATAACATTAGACAATCAGTTACTTCACAATGAGCTATGATTATGAGAGCCATGACTCTTGAAAGCACTCAGTTTATGGTTTAATAACATATTAAATATTAGCTTATGTTTATGCGTTTATAGCGTTAGTATTGAATTACAGAATATTATGTGGGTTTAGTATAGTAGTAGAGTAGTATATCTTAGAGTTAAAAAGTCCTTTGATCTCTAAGTACTTGAACTTCTTATGAACTCCTTGCACAAAATTAAATTATTTACTTACTGACCATATCAATAAAATGGGTGGGGGTGGATGGGATGGAATTGATAAAAAATATCTATTAATGACAGTATTAATGAGTGAATTCCCCCAAAAAATTAGTAAAATTAATTTCTTAAAATAAATAAACATTCTCAAGGATTTATCACTTTTCTTGTACTATTTGTAATGTATATAGAAATGTTTTGAATGCTTACGCAGAAAAGCTAAATTTTTATTCAAAAGTTTTACTACCTGAGCATGCTTTCTGCTACACCAATCAGACTCATAGTACTTGTAATTTGCAGAACACAGATGCAGTGTTTAAATAAGGTCAAAATTATGTAAATAGCTAATTTACATATTCCATTTTTTTGACAAGGCAATGCTGGTATCTTTTTTATTAATTGTGTGAGGGTTGGTGGAGGTAAATCACATCTTCTTAGTTTTGCACTTGCAATTATCACGCCAAGAGCGTACAACATTTACATTTACAGGGATGAAGATGTGGCCATATTCAAATTGATGCTCCGGAAAAACAAACCTGCAGTCAGATAATCATGCTAAGAGTAGCTCTGAGTACAAGTCAGTTTTTCTGAAGCATGAATTGGAATATGATTACATCTTCAACCACTTAAATGAGGATGCTGTATGCTCCACATGCAATGATTACAAGTATAAAATTAAGGAGGTGGTGTTTATTTCCAACAACCCTCACACTCTGGGAAATGGAATATGTAAATTAGCTATTTACATGATCTTACACCTTATTTAAATGCTAATCTACCTTCTGCTCAACTAGTAAAACTTTTGAATAGAATTTAGTTCTTCTGCCTAAGCATTCAAAACAATTTATATACACCTTATAATAAATAATGACGTAAATTAAATATTTTGTAAATTATTTTAAACATGTGCTAAAGTGGTAGACTATTACGATGCTGTTGTGATGATAATATATGGCTTCTTTGTAACTGGATTTGAATTCTGATCAAATTTTTTTTTTCCATGTTTCAAATAGAATTTTCTTTTAGGAATATTGGCTATAAATGGATTCTTAAGGAAGAGAAAGAAAAAAATCATCAACCCCTCATTTCTTGGTGATTGGCATATTCCTAATGAGTCTGCTTTCTTCTTTACCTATTCCTTTGTCAGAGATCTTTGAAGAAATCTTTCTTATAGAGATTTAATTTAAAGGCTGTTTTATACACCTTATCTATTCTACAAATATACATAAGGTAGAATTATGTATATAGCGATAGGCAGTAAGTTTATTTCTTATAGATATAAAATGTTGGAGATCATCATTTAATACTTGTTGTAGTAATTGATATACTCTCCAGCTTTAGTTTTTTTCTCATTGGGTCATATTGTGTATCCATTATAGGAAAACAGGTGGTGATTAAACAGCCTTAATTATTTCCCTGCAAGACAAAGGCATCATTATCCTTCCCTCTTTTCACAGAGGAACAGTGCAGAATAGTATACGATTGCTCAAGTATTAATTGGTAGAAGTATTCATGCTCTTTCTTCTTTTAATCTAAACTAAAATTAGTTAAATACCAATTTACCAACCATATTAGATAGCCAACTAACCTGACTAGGTAAGGATTTTCTACTTAAAAAAAAAAATTAAGATTATTTCTTGGATATTTTCATCTATCTGAAATACGGCCCAAATTTCATCAGGAATTAAATCTCATTTACGGGCAATGCACCCAGATGAACTAGTATATGCAAAGTCTTTATTGAAATCAAGTATTAATTATATAAACAGAATTAGCATGACCCACCACTCTCCACTCGATCTCATAGCACTGATACACTTGAACACATATATGTTGAAAAGATAAATAGTCGCCAATAGACGTATTTCATGCTAAACCAGCAATCATCAGTTGGTCCAGATTACAATCTCTACACATATATGCTATAAGTGCTCAGATATATATTAAGATAGCCAATCCTCATACTTTAATGGACAGGCTTCAATCTACTCCACACTCCAACTCTTCAACCGCCCATCCAATTGAAAATCTGATGATGGAATGGGTGGCCTTTGAGCATTCCACTATCAGATTTTCAATTGGATAGACGGTTGAAGAGTTGGAGTGTGGAGTAGATTAAAGCCTGTCTATTAAAGTATGAGGATTGGCTATCTTAATATATATTTGAGCACTTATAGCATATATGTGTAGAGGTGGTAATCTGGACCAACTGATGATTGCTGGTTTAGCATGAAATACGTATATTGGCGATTATTTATCTTTTCGACATATATGTATTCAAGTGTATCAGTGCTATGAGATAGAGTGGAGAGTGGTGGGTCGTGTGAAAGTCTATGCTTATATACTCTATATATTACATATATAGACACAGGTATATAATAAGCCTCTGTTTCTGTTATAAACAGAATTAAGTAAAAGTACATAAGGCATATATTTATAAGCTTTTATCAGATATTATAAGCAATTTAAAAAACTGATAAGAGCTTTTAGTGCAATAAAAAATTTGTTTGTTTGCTTAACAAATTTTATTTACAATGATGTTAGCTTTTAAAAACATTTTACATTTTTTAGAATTGCCTATTTGTGAATATGTTATAAAAAGATTGAAAATTTTATTAAACGAATATTAAGAAATAAACGTAATAAACTAATAATGATGTAAGGGTCCGTTTCGTCATTTTATTAAATAATAAATACGTGAAGAATAATTTTATTAAATAACGCAAATTAGAGTTGTTAATTCAGCTTTGACTAAAGTATGTTAAAATTAAATAATTGTTTTAAAAAACAATTTAAGTAGCAAGTGATACAAAATATTATCTCTTTGATTATAGAACCTAATTTATATGCATATTAAGAAATAAAGACAGTAAAGCAAAAATGATATAAGGGGTGAACCAATAATGATGTAAGGATCAATTTTTTTATAAAGTAAAAAAAAAAGTTTTAAATCCAGCTTTAACTAAAAGAGAGAAGTAAATTGTCATTTTAAAAAGTGACACGTGATACAAAATATTAACGCTTTGATTGTAGAACACCTAAAACGTACTTTCCCACATGCAGAAAAATATTTTATTTTATTGATTAGTTAAATTTGATCTACAAATGTCAAATTTATGGCACCTAATCATTTGACACTATCCACTTTTGATAAGTAAGTTAATTATTACTAGTCACTTATAGGTTAGAGATTATATCATTTTAAGCTCAGATATAAACTTCAAACTTAATTAAAGATTAATATAACTTATTTTTACTAAACACAACAACAATTAAATTCAACTTTTGCCATTCCCCCCTATATTTATTAGACACTCCCACTAGTATACTATCTCAAGAGTAGGCATTTCTATGATCCATAGAACAATAACATATGTTATTCACAATCCAATTAATACTACTGTTGTAGAAAGTTGGATGAATTATTTCCATGTATCTGAGATTCTTTATATAAACTATAAATATATAACTGCTCTGTTAAGTGCTTCATGAATAAAGCACTATACAACTTCATTAACCTCCATTTAATATGGGGATTGATAATCATAATCTGGTTTATATTAGTTCTCCAAAGCCACCTATGTATACATGAATGTGAACAAATGATGAAAGTAGTCAATTTTAACGTTAGCCTTTGATGGGAAATTCTGGATTGCAATTAGCATATATATTCTATTTTATAAATTTTCATCAACCTCATTCTATAGATACCACTTTATGCCCTCTGAAATAAATATGAAGATGTTTAGGACTGAAAAAATTCAAGAAGTTGTATGATTTGATTTTTATGAATTATTACCAAGTCCTAATTTGGAGGATATACCGTGAAGATAATTTGAAGTGGAAAAACATTTTTGTATCCACATTAATTCAAAACTTTACTTAATTAATTATAAAACAGAAATACAAATCAGATCGGAAATAGATGCTAATTTATTTACCTAATTCAGATACCAGGTTAGTATTCAATTAAAGCTCACAAAAATGCTTTTATTTAGATGATTTAAAGTATTAATTCAACTCACAAATGTCATCATATAGGGAATATACAATAATAATGAAAGTGTCACAAAACAACATTATATACTATGAATTTTTTTATCTAATTTACATTGTTAAATTTTATCATTTAAAACATACATAACTTTCTTAAATATGAAATAATTAAATTTGTTAAGGCCAAGTAGATCAAACCTATTAGTAAGTCTACAACAATTAAAAAAAACTACACAACAACAAGAAACCAGAAAAAAAAAAAAACTTAGTGAGTTTGGATATTAATAACTTTTATTAGTCATTCATTAGACTAGAGATTACTCACTTAATGAATAATATTTCTGTAGTATAATTTTCATGACACTACTCTCACAAAAAGCAGGGGCTGGTTTCTATCTGCTTTTAACATCTTGTAAAGGGGTATAATCATAAACATGACCAAAGACATGGAAAATATGTAATCCCCAAGATGCACCTTTTGTTTTTAATCAGCACTCATCAGTTAACCCAGACCATAATCTCTTACACATATACTTTCTGGAAGGTTTGAGATGATGGTATTTTAGTTGTAATTATATATTGGACTATTACCACAATCTAATATAAGTATGGAATGTCTTTAGAAAGATTTAACTTTATTTAAATATTTCAAGTACATTCAAGTTAAAAACTCTTGAATGTATTTGGATTATTTAAATAAATGTATTTGGATTATTTAAATAAAGTTAAATTTTTCTAAAGACATTCAGTACTTATATTAAATGATGGACTAAATACAACCTTACGTACATTTGTAACATTGTTCAGTAAATATAGATAGGGAATTACTACAGTTTAATTTATAAGGGTCAAATTTGCTGCCCTTACAACTTTGACACAAAATCCTTGATGGAAGAATATTAATAATTTCTATTAATCATTCATTAGACTAGAGATTATCCATTTAATGAATAATAATATTTCTGTCATTTTCATTACATCACTCTTATACAAGGTAGGGACTGGTTTCTATCTGCTTATGGAGAGTGATGTAATGAAAATTACTCTACATAAATATTATTCATTAAGTAGTGAGTTTGGGTGTTTTTGATGCTAATGTTTTTATCAGAGTTTTTTTTAAAAATCAATTCCATATTTTAAATTTTTGTAATTTTAAACTACATTTAAAACATTATTTTCTCTCATAAGTATTAAATAATTAAAGTTTTTTTTAAGTTGAGTAAACAAACATACCTATTTATAAGTCTGTAACAAAAATATTGCATATGGATCCCTGGTTTTAAATATACAATAATATCATCTCTAGGAACTCAACTGCTGATTAACATGGAATGCTGATAATATCATAATATATTATTTAATAAATAATACCATCTATTACACACATGCACTAAATACTGTTACATATGTATGCTTTATACAAATTTTATTATGAACAAATTAACTCAACAATTATGTTTAAGTTTTACATATTTCATTTTTTGGAGAGTTGGATGGTGTGGCTGCTATTACTAATAAGTTACACTCCTTTTAAGTTTTCTATCAGCTCATTCAGTACAGATAATTTTCACATTTATCAGATCAAAAATGTGGCCGAAAAGTTGTCTCCCAATGTAAATACTTGTACAAGCATGCTAAAAATAACCCCAGAACATAAATCTATTTTCTTGGAGCATAATCAACTTTCTGGCCATATTTTAAATCTGATAAATGTGAAAATTGAATGTATTAAGTAAGATGAGAGAAAACATGCCCATTAATAAAAAAGAAAACAAGTGTACAACTTTCCAAAAAATGGAATATGTAAATCATTAATTTAAATAAATTAGTCTTTGCATTTTACCACAGTATATACATACACCCATGAATGCTATAATTATGGTTTCACAGGCTAAAAGTGCACTCCCTTACAATTAACAAACTCAACTGAATAAACCTTTATTTAGCCAACGTTTGAAACTTTATTATTTAATTAAAATAGAAAGAAAAAAAAGTGAAGAATGAAATCTTAATTTCTCTTGATTGTTGAACTAAAACCTGTTTTGTATTTTCCCGAAGATTTGTGATGATGGTGTTTTAGTTGTATTTATTGTTTGGACTATCTCCATAATCTGCGTATTGAATGTCTTTAGAAAAATTTAACTTTATTCAACTGTTAGTGATAGCACATCAAACAGGTTAGTATATGCACAATGTTTCAGGAGGTATTATTTTCTCTTCTTCAGGTGTTTCTGGCCTGACTAGTGATTGTACTAGCATGGGAACCAACGGATCCTTAGATTCTTGAGCATTGAATTTTAAGGTATACTCAAAAATCTAAGGGCTCAGGTTTGATTCCCATGCTAGTACTGTCACTGGTCAGGCAGCAATGCCTAAAAAAGAGGGGAGAATAATACCTCTCAAAACATTGTGCATATACTAACCTGTTTGATACGCTATTATTAACAGTTGAATGTATTTGAAATATTTAAATAAAGTTAAATTTTTCTAAAGACATTCAATACTCATATTAGATGCTGGAAGTAGTCCAAACAATAAATACAACTAAAACTTGCGTTTTTGAAAAATGCTACTTCATAAAGAAAAAATCTTGGAAAGAATTTTTAATGTGCACAAATTTCATTTCAAACACTGTAAATATGTAACATTGAGTTTTTAAATATGAAAATGAACAGCTACAAAAACTTTATTCAAAATCTCTGAATACTAAAAAAATAATATACATATATAAAATATTTTATAAATAATGTTTTTGTAATTATAGAGGATTTGAACACAGACTTTCAGGCTCCTTTTTCATCTCATACCACCAATACACATTACCACACACATGATGTATTTTGTGCTGAATCAGCACTCATCAGTTGGTTCAGATCATAATTTCCTAGCACTGATTTTATATATATATGTGTGGGAGATGATGATCTGGACCAACTGATGAGTGCTGGTTCAGTACGAAATACATATAGTGGTGATCATTTATTTTTTCACATGTGTGTGTTCATATGTATTGGTGGTAAGAGATAACTGAAGGGAACTTGAAAGTCTGTGTTCAAATCTCCTATAATTACAATTAAACTCCAGGAACATGAAGTATGCCTATATTTCAAATAATGTTTTTATTTATGAGTAAGACATTAAAAACTGAAAAATTCAATCACAGTTATTATATTCAATTTGAAATAAAAGGGTACTCTAACCCGACATGCTATGTGGCCGCTAGAGGCGCTGTTTCTGTGTTAGCATACAGAACATACAGGGTAAGGGCCTCAAAAGCAGATGACGCTTTTTCCTGCCGCTAGGTGGCGCTGTTCACCATGCGTACGCACAGGAACCTTCCACAAGCTAGCTGGCAGCTTACATCATCTGTTATAGAGTACCCATAAATCTAAAAGGGTGAGGCAAATAATGCTAAACTATTGATGATGATGGGGATATATATTGTAACGAGCACAGACGTTCGTTACATTGTTGTTGTTTTTTTTTTTTATTAAACATGAAAGTAAATTAAAAAGTTCGCATTTAAAAATTTTCTTTTAGAATTAAAAATTGAAATTAAATATCATCTTAAACTCTTATATATTAAATCGCACAGATAATGAAAAATTATTAAAATAAAAATTTATTAAAGAAAAAAGTATTTTAAAACTAAATTTTAAAAAGATTTGGAGATAAAATTATATCTTTAAATTTATCTTTAAACATATTTTTGATTTGGAAAACAGGTTAATTAATCAGAAATGGAAATGATTGTTAATTAGTTAAATGTAAACCAGCCTTCGGCATTTAAATGTAAAAACACCGGTCAGATAAGAAAACAATAGAAACTGTTAGCAAATAAGAAGAAATCCCTATGGAATCGTACCGCAGCGAAAGGACCATCGCATCGGTGACGTAATGTAAATTCAATCCTTCACATTAATATAAAAGGAAAATTTGGAAGTTATTAATCAGTGACTGGAAATTGATTATTACGATGTGACTATATGTAGTAGTCCGGAGTTGGAGGAATTGACAGACGCACGGTCAATTCTTTCAGATGTTAAAGAAGGGAGAAATGAACTATCGTTTCCTACATTGAGGACCAACTAAAAAAAAATCTCGGATGGATAAATAAATCGGCCAACAGGATACCAATCTTCGGACGACGTGGGAATTCACGTTCAAACGGCAAGGAATATATGAAGATGAACTATTTAAATAACCGTAAGAACTTTAAAATTTATGAACAGTAAATTAAAACTTTTCAGATTTAAATAATTGCAATATTATTCTATCTGACCGATACTATTTATTAATTAGTTATAATTTTATTTAATGTATTTATTTTGTAAAATCATTTCCATTTATTTATTTTTTGTTCTTTTAAGTTTTATTATGATTTTTGGTTTCCGTTAAATTAATTATAAAAATGTTAAACTTAAGTCGGGCGTGAATGGCTGTATAGATTCGTAAAGTTATATTAGGGGAGGGTAATCTTAGGTTATTTATGTCGTTGTTAGATTGGGTCAATGGATTGGATATATTGATGTAGTTAGTAAATGTAATCGGAGATTCGCTACGGGCAGAATCGTTTATATATACGCCACACTCACCCGTTTGCCTATGGAAGGAATTATAAGACGGAGAACGCAGTTCCTTTCTATGGAGTTTTTTTTTTATTGTTCTTCTCGTTAGATAGATGTAATATTCCTATCTGATTGAGAGTCAATGTCTTTTCTTAATTCTTTTGGTGCTGCCGTATTTCGTATTACATTGAATACATCGATGTATCAGATGGATTGATGCCAGTTTGACTGCGAATTTTAGCCTAAGGTTAAATAGGATAGAATATTTTAATTTCAATGCAAATCTATGTAGTATTCATGCTCGACCCTAAATAAAAATGCATTAAATTTAAGTTGTTTATAGACGCTTGCATGGATTGTTTATCGGTTAACTATGTTTTGCGTTTTCATATTTGATCAAAATATATAGACATTCGATAAATAATGATACCTTACGGTGAGTATCTAAAATGTATTTATTCGGATGTCTTTTAAGTTATTGGTGACAATGCAAGTATCTTATGGTGAATACTATTGGGTTACATATAAATTTCCCTCCGCAATTGTCAGTAATCAATAATTTTATATTTTGATCGCTTATGTTTACTTTGGAATGTTTTGAGAAATGAACTATCGTTTCCTACATTGAGGACCAACTAAATTAAAAAACCTCCGAATGAATAAATAAAACAACGGCTAAATGGATACCAATTTTAGGACGGCGTGGGAATTTACGTTCATGGCAAGCAACGGATAAAGTTGGACGTTTTAAAAATCGTAAGAACTTATATATTCACTTGAAACAATAAGAACTCTAAATTTTAAAACTTTTTAGTAAATAATGCAATAGAATCCTATCTGACCAAACTAAATTCTTCATTAATAATGTTATTTGATGTATTTTTTTTCTTATTTATTTTGTAAAATCATTTCCATTTATTTATTTTTTGTTCTTTAAGTTTTATTATGATTGTTGTTTTCCGTTAAATTAATTATATAAATGTTAAACTTAAGTCGGGCATGAATGGCTGTATAGATTTGTAAAGTTATATTAGGGGAGGGTAATCTTGGGTTATTTGTTTCGTGGTTAAATTGGGTCAATGGATTGGATATATTGGTGTGATTAGTAGATGTAATATTGATTCGCTACGGGCAGAATCGCTTCATACGCCGCACACTTCCGTTTGCCTATGGAAGGAATTATAAGTCGGATACCGCAGTTCCTTTCTATGGAGTTTTTTGTTTTATTGCTCTTCTTTAGAGATAGATGTAATATTCCTATCTCATAAGAGGCAATTTCTTCTTTTAACCTTTTGTGCTGTCGTATTTTATTACATTGAATACATCGATATATCAGATGAATTGATGCCAGTTTGACTACGAATTTTAGCCTAAGGTTAAATAGGGATAGAATGTTTATTTTCAAAAGCAAATTTATGTGGTCTATTCATACTCGATCCTAAATAAAAATGCATTAAATTTAAGTTGTTTATAAACGCTTGCATGGATTGTTTATTGGTTAACTATGTTTTGCGTTTCCATATTTGATCAAAATATATAGACATTCGATAAATAATGATACCTTACAGTGAGTATCTAAAATGTATTTATTCGGATGTCTTTTAAGTTATTGGTGACAATGCAAGTATCTTATGGTGAATACTATTGGGTTACATATAAATTTCCCTCCGCAATTGTCAGTAATCAATAATTTTATATTTTGGTCGCTTATGTTTACTTTGGAATGTTTTAACCGTGTAATCTATGTAACCGATCTATAGCAACTTATTATAACAAGCTTTTATAATCCCATCTGTGCGAACTTAATTAAAATGTAAAATTAGAATATAATAGTAATTAAAGGTAAATTAAAATCAAAATCAAAGTTAAAAATAATGTTAAATGTTAAAATGTAAACTAATACTAAAATAATTTTAAATCTTATATATATGTGAAATAAATAAATGTTTGTGTGTTAATTACTGGCAGTGGCTTATTTTATTCTTTTTTTTATATATATGCTCTTAGATTATCTTATTAAATCTCTGCTATTCCACTGAGCTAGTGACATGGGCTAACGACCGGAACCAAAATATTTAAAAAAGGCAAAAAAAAAATTTTTTTTTTTTTGACTTACGTATCTGCCTACTTTATAAATTTTTCTAGGTTCAAATGCCTAGATGGCGGCCTGTAATGTAGATTTACGTTAAGTCGCTTTCTCCGGATCGTTACAACTGGCTTTCCCAATCTGGGGCCGATCTTTAATAAACCACAAATACCCTGAGCAAATTTTGTCAAAATGAAATATTTTTATCTGTTTACATAAAGTCGTATACTTTAAATCTGATAAAAGCACTGCCAGAAAGAAATAGCACA
Organism: Epiperipatus broadwayi; assembly: GCA_028023455.1. Lineage (NCBI taxonomy): Eukaryota > Metazoa > Onychophora > Udeonychophora > Euonychophora > Peripatidae > Epiperipatus > Epiperipatus broadwayi. The sequence goes on along the minus strand of JAQFVV010006259.1, from coordinate 1,023,849 downwards.
TATATTAAACACGAGAAAGTATAAATAATTCTAAACTGTATTTCGTTAAAAAGAAAGTCAAAAGGTTGCGATTGATATGTTTTTTTTGTTGTTGTAATATAAATTATACTTTAATGTGTATAGGTGCGCACAGCCACATAAGTTTATGATCGAAATGTGGTGCCTTACGATGAGTACCTTTGGGAATTACTTCAGTGTAACCCTATGTATGCATTTTAATCAGTCATAAATAAGTTGGTGGTGTTTATAATTGTGCGGCAAATAGACACGTTTAAACCCATTATTTCTTAAAACATATTTATCTCAATGCAACCTTATTTAAATAAATAATTTATAAAATTTGCTTGTCATGCCGTGTGTAAAAATAAAATGGATTAAAAAAAAAAAAAAAGTTAGAACTCTGGTCGGGAGGAGGTGAACGTAAATGGTCCTTGGAAAACGATAGTAAACATTTTTCTTTTTGTATATAGTCTTTTTGTAAAATTATTAACCGGATGTTTTGTAAATGTCTTTGTCAATCGTGTACCGTAATTACTAACCCTAAGTAAAATTTTTTTTTTTTTTTTGATCATTTTTTTTTTTAAGTAACTTTACTGATATGTAACGAGCACAGACGTTCGTTACATTGTTGTTGTTTTTTTTTTTATTAAACATGAAAGTAAATTAAAAAGTTCGCATTTAAAAATTTTCTTTTAGAATTAAAAATTGAAATTAAATATCATCTTAAACTCTTATATATTAAATCGCACAGATAATGAAAAATTATTAAAATAAAAATTTATTAAAGAAAAAAGTATTTTAAAACTAAATTTTAAAAAGATTTGGAGATAAAATTATATCTTTAAATTTATCTTTAAACATATTTTTGATTTGGAAAACAGGTTAATTAATCAGAAATGGAAATGATTGTTAATTAGTTAAATGTAAACCAGCCTTCGGCATTTAAATGTAAAAACACCGGTCAGATAAGAAAACAATAGAAACTGTTAGCAAATAAGAAGAAATCCCTATGGAATCGGACCGCAGCGAAAGGACCATCGCATCGGTGACGTAATGTAAATTCAATCCTTCACATTAATATAAAAGGAAAATTTGGAAATTATTAATCAGTGACTGGAAATTGATTATTACGATGTGACTATATGTAGTAGTCCGGAGTTGGAGGAATTGACAGACGCATGGTCAATTCTTTCAGATGTTAAAGAAGGGAGAAATGAACTATCGTTTCCTACATTGAGGACCAACTAAATTAAAAAACCTCCGAATGAATAAATAAAACAACGGCTAAATGGATGCCAATTTTAGGACGGCGTGGGAATTTACGTTCATGGCAAGCAACGGATAAAGTTGGACGTTTTAAAAATCGTAAGAACTTATATATTCACTTGAAACAATAAGAACTCTAAATTTTAAAACTTTTTAGTAAATAATGCAATAGAATCCTATCTGACCAAACTAAATTCTTCATTAATAATGTTATTTGATGTATTTTTTTTTTTATTTATTTTGTAAAATCATTTCCATTTATTTATTTTTTGTTCTTTAAGTTTTATTATGATTGTTGTTTTCCATTAAATTAATTATATAAATGTTAAACTTAAGTCGGGCGTGAATGGCTGTATAGATTTGTAAAGTTATATTAGGGGAGGGTAATCTTGGGTTATTTGTTTCGTGGTTAAATTGGGTCAATGGATTGGATATATTGGTGTGATTAGTAGATGTAATATTGATTCGCTACGGGCAGAATCGCTTCATACGCCGCACACTTCCGTTTGCCTATGGAAGGAATTATAAGTCGGATACCGCAGTTCCTTTCTATGGAGTTTTTTTGTTTTATTGCTCTTCTTTAGAGATAGATGTAATATTCCTATCTCATAAGAGGCAATTTCTTCTTTTAACCTTTTGTGCTGTCGTATTTTATTACATTGAATACATCGATATATCAGATGAATTGATGCCAGTTTGACTACGAATTTTAGCCTAAGGTTAAATAGGGATAGAATGTTTATTTTCAAAAGCAAATTTATGTGGTCTATTCATACTCGATCCTAAATAAAAATGCATTAAATTTAAGTTGTTTATAGACGCTTGCATGGATTGTTTATTGGTTAACTATGTTTTGCGTTTCCATATTTGATCAAAATATATAGACATTCGATAAATAATGATACCTTACGGTGAGTATCTAAAATGTATTTATTCGGATGTCTTTTAAGTTATTGGTGACAATGCAAGTATCTTATGGTGAATACTATTGGGTTACATATAAATTTCCCTCCGCAATTGTCAGTAATCAATAATTTTATATTTTGGTCGCTTATGTTTACTTTGGAATGTTTTTAACCGTGTAATCTATGTAACCGATCTATAGCAACTTATTATAACAAGCTTTTATAATCCCATCTGTGCGAACTTAATTAAAAATGTAAAATTAGAATATAATAGTAATAAAATGTAAGTTAAAATCTAAGGTAAAGTTAAAAATAATGTTAAATTTTAAAATGTAAACTAATATTAAAATAATTTTAAATCTTATATATATGTGCATAAATAAATGTTTGTATGTTAATTACTGGCAGTGGCTTATAAATTTTATTTTTTAATATTGAAATATAATTAGATAAGATATTATATTATTTAATCTCTGCTATTCCACTGAGCTAGCGACATGGGCTAACGACCGGAATCAAAATAAAAAAAAAAATTTTTTTTTTCTTACGTATCTGCCTACTTTATAAATTTTTCTAGGTTCAAATGCCTAGATGGCGCCCTGTAGTGCAGTTTACGTTAAGTCGCTTTCTCCGGATCGTTACAATATATATTACCATTTGGTAGTTTAGTAGGCAAATAACACTAAACTATTGATGATGATGGGAAAAATATCACTATTTGGTAGTTTACTATACCTGCATTTAGATAAAAAGCTTAACAATTTGAATCACAAGAACAAAAATATTTATTTTCCTAAATAATAGATTAACTAATTAATAATCATCAAACTCCCATCTTCCACAATATAAGACAAAAGCTCCTTTCCACTCCAGTGCCATCTAGTGTAAGCTTTGATTAATCAATGATTATAAGATGCATATAAAATCAATACCTTAGTATTTAAATCCCCATTCTCAGAATAGTTTCTAATTTTTGCCTTTAGCAGTGAGATGTGGATTTCAAACTCAGAAGAAATGCAACCAAATATCCAAAATTACCTTAATTTCATTTTACAATTCGAACAAAAAAAAACTTGAAATTCATATCAGTCAAAAATAGATAATTACTGAACTGAACTCAGATTCATTTATCAGCTTCACACAGGTTGACCTACATTCAAAACTTTAGGCTGATTTAGATGTCAAGTCTCATCTCATTGTAAAAGAGTTACAGGTGGTCACTGAGTGAAGTCTGCATTCTTTTTAAGGCCCAAGTTTCATTAATAAAGGCAAAACCTATAATCTGATATAAGGTGGAAATTTAAATATTATTTATTTATCTGGTAATCACAAATTACTCAAGCTTGTGATAACTATTAGCCATTATTAAACTCCCATTTTAAACATTATGTTAAGACAAAAGCTACTTTCCATTCCAGCACCACCCTAGTGTAAGCTTTGACTAATCAAAGATTATAAGATGCACACAAAAGACTTTAACCTTAGTATTTAAATCCCCATACTCAGACCAGTTTCTATTTTTCACCTTTATCAGTGAAGTTTGGGTTTCAAGGTCAGAAGAAATGCAGACAAACATTCAAAACCAATTTAACTCCATTTTACAATTCAAACAAAAAAACTTTAATTCAAATCAACCAAATATATATAATTAATGAACTCAATTTAAATTCATATATCAGTTCAAATAGAGTGATCCTGCATTCAAAACTTTAAGCTGATTTTTTTTTTTTTTACAATCGCTGATTTAGATGTCAAGTTTTAGTTTGTCAGATAAAATAATTACAGGTAGTCACTAGGAGCAGTTTGCATTCCTTTCAACTTGAAGTCCCAAATGTCACTGCTAAAGGCAAAAAACCAGAGTGAGTATGGGAATCTAAATATTATATATATATATCTAGTAATCTGAAATTATTCAAGCTTGTGATAGATGGCGCTCAAACAGAATCTTTGGCAACAAGAGAATATACATGTAAAGGGGAAAATATGGGTGATTTAGTTTGTAAATTATGTAAGGAAGGAATAGAAAATATTAGACATTTGTTAATTGAATGTAAATGCTTGAAAACAGAAAGGGCACATATAATGAAGTTATGGAAAAATAAATATGAAAAAAGTGATTATACAGAAAGTAGATTATTGGTTTTTATGCTGGGTTTGGAAAAAGATAAGAGGGATTTAGATATAAAAGCTATAGAGTTGACAAAGATTATGTTGTGGAAATGGGATGGAGCAGAATATGGGAAAACTTAGACTGGAGAATGTAAAATTAAGTAGCTAACAAGTTTCTCTTGGTATAATTGCTGAGAGATTTTTGACTTCCTTTAACTATTAGCATATATTAAATATTAAAGTAAGGTTTAAATATAGAATTTCCAGGTTATATTTTTTTTTTAAAGTTCTAATCATAAAATCTGTTACCAAGTAATAATATAAAATGAACTTAAATTCTATTTGATCAAGTGGAAGAAAGTGAACTTTTTTTTTTTATTAATGGGAGTTGGCAGTTTTTTATTATTATTATATATTAAATGATATCAGTATAGTTATATTTCAATAATTAACACAATTATTTAATCTCACAAATCACTATTTTACAACATTTCATACAGAAGACAAGTTGAAAACTACTTACAGAATGTAGGACTCTCTAAAAGTTATTCCAATTAAAGTAATCCATAAAGAGAAGAATTCAGGCTATATTGTCATTAAAGGTGGAAAACTTGATGTATCATGAAAGACACTAATCCATACTGTACAGACATCTAAAAATATAAAGAAAAATATGAGCTTTATTATTATTAAATATTATCATATTCTCATATGTTTTTAAGATATCTCTTCATGCTACTCTAGAGCCACCTATTATTAGTTTGAGTAATCAGTGGAAAACAAATATTATATTGCTAAAGTAGGCCAATCTCCAGACTGCTTTGTGCCTTTTCCCTTTGTCAATAAAGACTAGGATTCAAATCTAAAAACAATGTACTTTACATCTAACAGTCCCCTTTATTATGAGGCGGAGAACCCCGAAAGCACTAAGCCATAACTAAATGATTGATTATTTTCGTTTTATAACTTCTGCTAACTGTGTATTGTATGCGCTTTGTAAATTACTATTCAGTCTAATAACCTGAAATTAATAAGTTATTGAATTCAAGCTAAACTTGCTCACATAGTTGTATAAAACTGACTCCAAGTCAGCTTGGGTTCAAAACCTTAGGCTTTCTTTTACATTTTAAACTACTAACTACAATAATATAAATAAAAGATAGTTTCTAGGTGAATAAATACATTAGTGCCAGCTTTGAATCGATCTGAAATTGATGAAGGTAAAAAACCAGAAATCAATCAGGAGATAATGACATTATAGCACTATACCATCTAGGGTCCAATGATTACTTAAGTTAATATTAGATGTCTCTAAACATGTGAAGATAACTAACTACTCTTATTAAATAATAATCAATAACACATCACATGACCAAAATATCACAAAATCTTACATATTGCTATCCTTTAGAGTGAGAATAAAAGAATTTGCTAATTTATATTATTAAGAGCAACATTAAATCAAATAAAAAAACAGTTATTAAAATGATAAAACTTTACATGCAATGAAATGTCTGTCACTCAGTATTACATTGCAATAATATAATTATTAAAACACATTATTTTAAGTATATCTTAGTAATAAGCAAAATATATGAATTACAAAAATATTGGATTAAGCTGTCACTGTTATATAACAATTTGTTTTATTAGTTTTTCGAAATTCGAATATTTCTGTTTAGAAAAGTTATTTATAGAAACAAATTCATTTATCTTACTGCATGTTCTAACTTTTGTTGAATTTGATTTGGTTCTTTTCTGAGGAATTTTGTTATAATCTATTCTAAATAATATATATTAAGGCTATAACCTTAAGACTATGTGCGTAGATGAGACAGCAGGGACCTCTACAAATCTTGACACAAGATTGACTACTTTAAAAGACAAGAGCGGTCTCTTATCTTTGACCTACTTTTTAATTATATAGGTGAATCTAAAGCATTTTGATTTGGGAGCGTGAAGCTATTATCTATTCTAAAATAAAAATAACTACTACATATGTTGAGATTATATATATATTTAATGAAATGCTTTTATTCATATAAATAAATTCTATTTTTTTAAAGAAATGATTTTATTCACATACATAAATGCAGTATGAAATATTGGTAGCAAAAAAAAAAAAGAGTTAAGGTTAAAATTAAAATAATCTAAAGTTAAAAATAAAATATTCTAGAATTAAAAGTAAAATAAAAACAAAAAATTAATTAAGCAGAATTAAAAATAAACTTAATCAGCATTGAAATAACAACAGAACTTATTTATTTTATAGAAGCCAGATTAAATTGAATAAGGCCAGATAATCAGCTTAAAATATCAGCATATACTCTGAAGAATAGAATACTCCAACAAGAATAAGAATAGATATAGGAATGGTCACAAAGAAATAATCATAATGTCCTGCATTAGAGAACTGTGGTTTTGAAGCATGGAAACATTCAAAGAGAAACAACTTTTTTTAGAGTCAGTCCTCAATAGATCAGAAAGCTGAACAGGGAATTGCTTAGATCTTCATTATTTGTTAAGCCTCAATGGCTGATGGACTTCTAAAGTTAATTACATTTTGAATTAGAAGTGTCAAATTAACTCAGCCCACATCTTTGACAACATCCACTTTAAATATATATATAGTAATGACTATTATTAATCATTTACTAAATTAGAGATTGTCTATAACACAGATATAAACTTCAAACTCAATTAAAAATTAATATATCTGATTTTTTAAAATTAAACACACAAGCACATGGAGTTATTCACATTTCTTTTTCCCCACATGCAATAGCGCGAAATGCATCTTGGGAGTCATTTGCCTTTTATTGTATCTTTATTTATATGAATTTAAAAGAATATTTGGTAATATTGAGGTTATTTAAAGTTAATATGGAATTATAATACTAATTTGTATGCATTCAAGAATAGATTATCAAATTAATATGGGAAATAATTCTAGCTATAGAGATTTGGATAATAGAATTAACAAATCCTATGATTAAAAAAGGACGTCTTTATATAATTTAATTGCATTCTGTATACATTAATTATTAGCAATTTACTTTTTTGCTTATTAGACTGTCTCTTAGAATATATTTTTCTTAATAGGGAATCAGATCAAAAATAACTTACTAAAAATAAAAGTAATTTTTCTTTGGCTTTCACAAATAAAAGTATGGGGGCGCTCATGTTTAAAAATAATCTTAAACTCACTGCACAAATAGAAATTAGATTCTAACAATTTGAACAAGCCTGTAAATAAACAACAATAATTCACATGTTAGATTCCCAAACAATCATTTAAATTAACTAGCAAATAATTTCCATTTTGTTATATTATTACTAATCTATTTGTCAAGTAGAAGCAATCACTGGCACGGACACAAAATATGGCCATTGCATTGCAAGTTTATTTAAAAGAATTTTTGGGAATGTGATATGTGAGGTATCATAGTAATATTTTTGAATTAGATGTCGAGCAAATAGTCTATGGAAATTAAATATATTTCTTTCATATATGTAGTAACAAAACTATATGTATACGAATATTATACATTTTTCGTATATATATGTAAATGTAATAATTGAAATAGTTTATTGCTCTGAATTTAGAAAAAGTTTGAGTTCTAGAAATGACAGAGACTGAGCTACTTCCATAGACCTCAAGCGTTAGAACCTGCCAATCTACCACTTCAACAAATTATGCAGGGTTATATATTGATCTAACATAATAAATAGGCAATCCATTGCACAGGTGACATGTTACATGAGTATGCCCTATATGGATTAATACTGTGACAGAGGGGCAGCCTCTGAAACTTAAGGTCTATAGATAACGATTTGGTTTTGAAACTTTTTACAAACTCCTGAGCTCAATTATTTTATCCTGCGTGGTTTTGTTAGGTGGCTGAATTACAAACTCAGAAGGTCAAAGACCATAGATCATAACCCAAAGACAGTAGTGTCACCCTGTGCCAAACAATTATGTGCTAGTAAAGAGATGATCATGTGATGTTTAGTGGTAGATCATAACCCAACTAGATGACATCTAATGTTCAAATATCTTATAAACTACTGAGTGATAAATGATTCGATTATGGCAATTAATTATTACTTATCACAATGTGAGAAAAAATTCTAAATATACTTAATAAATTGATTTAAAAATGAAGGTATGCTAATATATAATACAATATAACATTAGAAATATTAATTCTTTGACCAGTAGTGATATTTGAACAATAGAAATGACAGGTTGAATATGCTATTACATCACCATGGTGCTAATTCACACAATTCAACATATGAATATTACAGTATAAAAGCTAGAAAAAGGAATTTATGAAATAGTTTTTTGAATTTCTTTTTAGAATTTATTGAATCAAGATACCAGAAATATTCATGCAATACCAGAAATATTCATACAAATTGAATCAAGATGTCAGAAATATACATCCAACATAAAGTTAAATAAATTTCAATTAGTAGTGATTCACTGAAGATAAAAAACTTCTCCAAATTTAATTCAATTTTTTTGATTTGTAGAACCGTATCTGTACATTATTCCAACAAATTTCCTTATCATATCTGTCTCACATATGATATCTTCCTAAGTTATCTACAATTTCTTGGTACCAAAACTTCAAAGTAATATTTTCATTAATGAATGCCCTTTATGGTTTAGTAGAGTGGTAGAGGAATAAACTCTGAAACTTGAGATCCATGGATCACAACGCAGATCTACAACTTCTGAATTTTTATGAACTCCCAAACAACAAACTAATTGATTATTTATTAATAAATTTCCAAGATGTAATTTTTAAATGGCAAAATAAAGAGGAATGAATACTTCTACATTTAATATAAGTAAATAAACAATTTTCTCTAAACATTTTAAAATATAAAATCTTGAGCTTTATTATTATTTGATAACAGTTTCGATCATTCAGTAGTCTTTATCAGAGCTGATATGTACATACATATGAATATGCTTAGTTCAGCAGTAGAGTATCAGACTCATGAGTGGAAGGCTCTCGGATTCCAATTCTGGCATTTATACTGCTCAAACTTCTTACAAAATCCTGAACAATAACGTTATTTGATTATAATTATTAATGCAAATATAAATGACAATATTACCAAATTCACCACTTCCTCTATTTTGCTGTAATATCTTATATAAATGCAATTTTCCCATTGTATTTTAAACACTTTTTAGCAAAAACCTTTTATTACACATATATGCATACACTATGTTTTGACTGTGAAGAAGACTGCAGGACAATCAAAATGTAAGATTGTGTATGCATATCAGTTCAATCTATCTTCTCCTATCTCCAGCATCTCTTAATCCACATCACCCTGCACAATTTTTTATTTCATCCATCCATCTCACATGTAGTCTCTTTCTGGATCTTTTACAATCTCTTGGAATCCAGCTTAAGATTTCAATTGTCCATCTATTATCATCTTTTCTAGCAATATGTCCAGCCCAACTCCACTTCAGTCTTTTAATTTTTTCAATGAGGTCAGTAACACCTGTTTGTTCTCTTACCCATATTGCATTTTCAATCTCTTCTTATTACTCCCAACATGCATCTCTCCTTACTTCTTTGAATGGTCTGAAGTTTCTGTATTGCTTTTCTATTGAGTGTCCAATATCTCAGATCCATAAGTAAGAACTGGTAAAACACATTTATCAAAAACCTTCCTTTTCAAACATATAGGCATATTTCCTTTTAGTATCAAGTTATTTCTACCAAAATCACTCCAACCAAGATTAATTCTATGATTAATTTCATCCATTATGTTTCCATATGTATTAATAATTTGACCAAGGTATTTGTAACTGTTAACTTTTAACTCATCATATTCAATCTTTATTTTCATATTTTGAGAAAATCCATTAAACATTACTTTAGTCTTTTTAACATTTATCTTTAGTCCTACTTTCATCTGATAACTCTTGCAACATTTCCTGCAACTCTAAAGTAGTATTTTCAAAAACAACTACATCATCTGCAAAATCTAAATGACTTAAATAATCTCCATTAAGCTTTCCATTTTAATCCACAAAATACAGTACTTCTTGCAGCACTGCTGTAAAAAGTTTTGGAGATATGGAGTCATCCTGTCTCACACCATTCACAAGTGTTGACTTTCCTAGAATCATTATGTAATCTAGTTGTTGCTGTTGCATGTTTATAAATATTCTTTACAATATGACAATATTCTGGATTTATACCTTGATGATCCAATGCTTTAATCACTGAAGAAATGTTTATAGAATCAAATGCCTTTTCATAATCTACAAATCCAAAGCATAATGACAACTCATATTCATTTCCCCTTTCCATAACTTCTCTCAATACCTGGATATGCTCTACTATATTAAAACCACGTTTAAAAACAGCTTGTTCTCTTGGTTGGTGAAAATCCAATGTTCTCTGTAGACGAGTTGTAATTATCTTGATAAAAATTTTGTATAAAACTGATGAAAGGCTGATAGGTCTGTAATTTCTAATACTTTCTTCACCTTTTTAAATATTAATATTAAGACTGGATTCTTCCAATCATCTGGTACATCTTATCATTTAGACATTTGGTATATAACTTTGCTAAAAAAAAAATCTATTTCTTCACCTGCTTCTTTTAATATATCAATTATAATTCCATCATTACCTGAAGCTTTTCCTTTCTTCATAAATTTAATAGCATGTCTCACTTCATTTAAAATTTGTGGGCAATTTGGAAGATATAATAGATATAGGAGGTACTTGTTCTTTATTACTATATAATTCTTGATAGAAGTCTTCTACCCATTTCATGATGTCATCTCTTTTTTTTTTATGGCAGATATAAATTTCCTACCTATATCACAATGTTGTTTTACACTGTTAAGACTTTTATTCTCTTCTACAGCTTTCCTTGCTAGTTCACAATTATATTTTCTTATATCAGTTTCAACTCTTTTCTGCACCATTTTACAAAATTCAGAGATATTCAATCTTTTCTGATGCATCATTTTTGTATATCTTCATATTCCTTATTTTCTTCATAAATTCTCTAGTTTCAGTATAAATCTTATTGGTCAATTGCTGCTTTTTTTCTACCAGCTATCTTTGTTGCTGTTTTTAAGTATATCAGTTATTTTCATATTAATTCCATTCAAATCTGAATCATGTTCAAAATATACTAATACTGGAAACTGATTTGTAAGTTCTAATTTGAATTCATTAGAATGTTTGTGAAGAGAGGAATATCAACTGTAAATATTGTTTTTCTTAATAATTTTTGACTCTCTAGTTTTGCATTAACATGTATCTTATATCTTGCTAATTAATGATCACTTACTGTGTTAAATTTATTAAGAACATTACAATCTTGAAATATGTATTTTCTGTTAGTCAAAATATAATCTAATCCTGCCGTACCTTCATTTGGATGCTTCCATGTCCATTTCCTTTTAATATTTTTCTCAAAAAAAGAATTCATTATATAAAGTTTTTTCTTTTTCTGCAAACTCCACAAGTCTGCGTCCTCCCTCATTTCTATTACCATAACCAAAATTACCAACAGCACTTTCAATCTTTTATTTGTTACCAATTCTAGCATTAAAGTCTCCCATAACAATTTTAATATGTTGTTTACTCCGATAAAAAGCCTTTTATACATACATATAAAAACCTGCTATTTCATCATTATGAGAACTTGTTGAGGCATAAACCTGAATTATTTGCATTTGGTATTTGCTATTGTATAATTAATCTTGCCACTTATTCTTCCATTTTTTATTTATAATGAATCCTACTCCACTTGTATTTCCAATATTTGTGCCTTTATAGTAGAGTACATGTCTACTTTTTAAATCAATTTCCTCTTCACCTTTTCTTTTAACTTCACAAAGTCCAATAATATCCCATTTAATATAAGACAGTTCTTCTAATTCTTGCAATCTTCCTTCACTTGAAAGTGATCTGCAGTTGTAAGTACCTAAATAAAAAATCATCAAATGGCAGCCTGGGTCCACAATCAGGGGATTCTTAGCACTCTCCACCTTCAGCCACCAATCTGCCTTGGTTGGTGACTTTACAGCCTCCTGGGAATAAGGGACATGATTTATTTTTGTCTGCCATGATTGTATATATCTATGGAAAAAATATTTACCATTTACACATACATTCAGTCTGCCCTATCAGGCAACTGAGAAGAAAGACCATGCTGTTACTTGTTCTTAAACACAGAGTTAAAAAGCCAATAAACTCACCATGCTTGCTAATGAGTATTGGTGAGCAGCCCATACATGACCGTATCCTATATGAATAATCACATAGTAATAACAGCTGCAACAACAAGAACGTATGGAGTGGACATTAGGAATTTTCCCTGCTCAGTTCCTTTAACGCCTCCAAGAGAAATCAAAGGTTCTCCTTTCAGTTAATAGCAAACTTCTTTCTACAGCCGTATGCATATATGTACAGTAAAATGTTTTTTTTAATTAAAAAGTGTTTAAGGTACAGTGGATAAATTGCATTTATATAAATGACAATATCGTATAATTCTGTAGCTTGGCTTACAATTTTATTTTTAACGCGTCTTATAAAAATACTTCAAGGCTATATTTTAATTATGGTCATTTTATATATCTTATAAATTTAGACTTAGTCCATAGATTTAAAACATTAATTTTTTTTATACATTTCCGTTTTTCTATAATAATCTATTATTTTTATTTTTTCAATGCTTTGATATGTTTTTACAATTGCAATTAAATTAGAAATAAAAGCTTGTTTGGAAATACAAGAAATCTTTGAACTGTTTTCTTTCTCCATATTTTCAAATAAAGATTTTAAGCCTATTTTCTGAAAATGAATTTTAATTTGGGGTGTTGCTTTGAAATAGTTTTTCAAATTACAGCAAATAGCATTAAAAAAATCAGAAAAAACATCTAGATAAGGTATAGAAACTGAAAGTTAATTAAATGAAAAGTTAAACTGATGATGTCTTTACTAGATGCAACCATTATGGAATATTTAAAGGGGTTATAACTGATAGGAGAACCAAAGATGATAAAAAAATTTTAAAAAATGGTTATGCATATCTCAGTTGCTTCGAATGGTTGCACGAGAATAAAAGTACTTATATCAAAGGTCAAAAAATACTAACAACGTTTAACAAGATTATCGTATCCCGCCCACCCACATCTCCCTATGCAGTGAAGTGTGTGGGTGTGCACGCAAAGGTAGTCTACAAATTGAAAACGTTTTAAATGAGTGTTTACATTTGCATTTATAAACTAAGCAGATATATTAAGATTTTTGTTTTATCACGGCTATGAAATGTTTTGTAATTTGAGTCATTATTAATAATATTAAACGCGTTAGATTTACTTAATTTTAATTTCACATTAAAAATGTTTTCTGCGGCAATTAGTTGCCAAGCTAGCAGCTCCCTCTAGCGTTCGGAGAATATTAGTTTTTATCTAAATGTTTTCGAATGAAAACCTTATTAAGAATTCGATTTATTGAACAATTATTACTAATTGATTTTTCTCACTGTTTCGTAGCATATATTCTTCAAATAAAAATATATATTTCAAAGAGATGAAAAAACTAACATGGCAGCAGTGCAGTTTATTACGTCATAGATACTGCAGGTTGCGGACGTTACTCATTAGAAAAAGGGGGTAATAGTGTATTATTAAGTTATTTATAAAGCTCGAACTAGTTAAAATAGTCCCTGCTAGGTAATTGCGTTACTGATACATTTTGATATTAATAAATGATATTAGGAAATAATTTACAAAATAAAAACCTGTGTCGCAAACTACAGATTAATTATGACATTAATTGTGTATGAGGGCGTATTTTTTTTTATTAAATAAAAACTTATTTTCTACAGCACATCTGTCATTCATACACCGTAGAAATACGTTCTTTAAGAGCCGGAACCTACTACTGATTTACCCGAGTTTGATCCTGTACAAGTAAATATTGAAATGACAGTTATGTGCGTGCTTAAAATAAATGTTGCAACTATAAACATTAAATTATATTTAATGTAACAGATACAATTGCATTAAAAAGATGTTAAGCAGTAATATAAATTTCTGCCAACCACAACCGAAATTATTACTGGCTCATGGTAGAGCTCTTATAAATAGAATGCTAGAATTGTTTTCAAATATACGGCAAGCTTAAAAATCACCACACATTTATATATGGAAGACAAAAACGGAAGTCATGGTTTTTTCAATTATTATCTATCACTCAGGATGACGATTTCTCCAAGTTTAAATCGTTTCTTGGATCCGTAGACTTTTTTCACATCACACCAACAATTTTATTCATCCATCTCACATGCAGCCTCTTTCTAGGTCTTTTATAATCTCTCGGGATCCAATTTAAATTTTCAACTATCTATCTTTTCTAACAATATTTTAAACCCAGTTCCAATTAATTTTGTCAATGATACTATTGATGCCTGGTTGTTTTCTAACCCATGTATATTTTTTTTCAATCTCTTTTTTGTTACTACTAACAGACATTTCTCTATAATTGTATTTATATATTGGTCTGATCAAGAATCTAAGGCTTCAGGTTTGATTCCCATGCTAGTACTGTTATTGATCAGACCAGCTACACCTGAAAAAGAGAGAATAATAATATCTCTCAAAACGTTGTGCATATACTAACCTCCCTGCGTGCTATTACTAACAGTTGAATGTGTTTGGAATATTTAAATAACATTTTTTTAGACATTTAATACTTATATTAGATGATGGAAATAGTCCCAATATATAAATACAACTACAATACCATCATCACACACCTTGGGGAAACATTTCTCAATACTTTGTTGAGAGTATGGAAGTTATTGTAGTGATCTTCTGTTAAGATATAGAAGTAAAAACACACAGTTGTAGACGATCTACCAAGAGAAAGTGCAATAATCTTATGACAAAGGCAAGAGAATATAATATGGTCAGGATAGATATGACATCAATTTCCGAATGTCAGATTGTGCGCATTATGATAACAATCTTTTTTCTTGTCTTCCTGACTCTGTTATTTCTACTCTTGAAATACGCTTAACTACTCATCTTAAAATTAATAATCAAATTCTTTCTTCTCCCTCTCTCTGCTCATATTACTTTCTATAATATATTCTAATGATTTTGTATCTGCCAACATATGAAATAAAGTATTTATTGAGACACACACAGTGTATAAAATAATTTTTGTCAAAAAGAGGAGGAAAGGTAGAAGAAGATCAAACACAAAATAAATGAAATAGTTTATAAGAGGATTTTGGCTAAGTTTACGAAAATTTATAATCAACTTATGGTTTATCAGCTCATGAAGCTTCGAATAATAATGCTTTCCTTAGGTTGGTGGTAATCTATTCAACACTCACCAATGTATTAAGAAACTGCCAAAAATTATTTGAAATGAGTAGATGACTCTGAACAAATCTGATAGTTTCTGGGCCAAAACATCTTATAATCATATCTTAAAATAAGTAGCAACTCTCTCCATACAATAGTGCCATCCAGTGCAAGCTATAATAATCAATGGATGCTAGAAAGTTTGTACATCTAAATCCCTATTTAATGCCTATTTATCTAATATTCCCAGGCTAACTTGTGGCTTTCATCAGTGAGTTGCCTTGTATCCGAGAGCACTGTACTTCTCCAGCACTCACCATTAACCTTTTTAGTTAACTATAAAGCTGTGAGTTTAAAAAAAAAAATCAATGTTCTCAATCCAAACTCATTTGCTTACATTGTTATACAGATATGAATCCAGTTCAATATCCATTCATTTTAGTATCTTTTTTTTTAATAACCATAATCACCATCATCTTTTGCCCAGAATTGGAATTAAACAACTAAAACATCACATGATCATCAATTCTTATGCATACACAAACTGTCAAAATAGTAGCATCTTTACATACAGTAGTGCCACCCAATGCAAGCCATAGCAATCAATGCTAAAAAAAAATGTATCAAAATACCTACATAGTGCTTACTCAGCCAATATCCCCAGACTAATTTCTATCTTGAGGTCTTTATCAGTGAGGAGCCTTGGATCTGAGAGCATTGTGCCTAGATTTTTGGATCTAAGGCAATCCTCCAGCAGTCAAATTTTTTTATAGTTAATTATAAACTATGAAACCAAAATGAAATCACAATGTTTGGTATTTACACAAGCTAGAAACTAGTCTGGGGATTGAATGAGTAGGCATTAGATAGGGATTTTGATGCACAAACCTTTTAACATCCATTAATTACTCTGGCTTACACTAGGTGGCACTACCACTTGGAGAAAGTTGTTTCTGTTTTAAATTTGTATAAGCATAAAAAGTGATGATCATGTGATGTTTTAGTGGCCTAAAATTAAGTCCTGCTATTAAGCAACCATCATTTGAATGTCTGTCACACAACTAGTCACAAGGTCAGTATCCCCATGCTTCACAAATTTATTTTAAGGTTTGCCTTAAAGACAGCCTAACAATGAAAAAGAAAAACCAAGATAGGGAGTCTCCTCTATTAGAATTTTAGTCAATCAAATAAATGATCCTCTGCGGGTTACATCAGAACTGCTGTTAGAGCAAGCATAGACTTAAACTTATTTAAGATTCAAATAGTCTAGTAATCAGAACTCATGCTTTGTGTGATTATCAAGCAGCAAAAAGTTCTCCCAGATTCACATTGAAATATGAAAATTGATAGAAAGATTTAGTTCCTGATATGATGTGAACTTTTTCCAATTACATAGTATATTCCAATGAAAAGATGACTAATTAATTTCTTCAAACTGTTTGAAGTCCATCTCTATTCATATTTTAGATACTAGTGTATCTATATTTTGAATTACAACATGAAGTATGGCTGATATGTTTTGTATCTTTGTAAATCATTCTCAGTGCTTTTCTTGCTATTATAACATCTTACAAACCACTTAATAACATTCCTGCAACTCATAACTTTACTGCCATACACAGTTTTAATCACTTCAGATGTTTGGAAGCAGTTTTTCCCAATTTAAAATAAAAATTCAATATTAGCACATTCTTCCAATATGGGTTAAAGTATAAAACAACATTTTATAATCCAGACACATTGGCATCTTAAATATTTTGTGTTGAATAACAAAACTGTTGCTATGTAGCACATATGCCATTTGGAGATGATATTGCAAGAAGCTTGAAGAGAGAATGAATTACCAGTCATCTTTTCAATGGCATACACTGTGTATGTTAAACTTATGTAATCATATGTTTGCATAAACATATTTAATCCTTTAACCCAAAATTTTTATCATCATCATCATCAATAATAATAATAATAATAATAATAATAATAATAATAATAATAATAATAATAATAATAATAATAATAATAATAATAATAATAATAATAATAATAATAATAATAATAATAATAATAATAATAATAATAATAATAATAATAATAATAATAATAATAATAATAATAATAATAATAATAATAATAATAATAATAATAATAATAATAATAATAATAATAATAATAATAATAATAATAATAATAATAATAATAATAATAATAATAATAATAATAATAATAATAATAATAATAATAATAATAATAATAATAATAATAATAATAATAATAATAATAATAATAATAATAATAATAATAATATGTTTGAAAGCAGTTTTTTCCAATTTAAAATAAAAATTCAATATTAGCACATTCTTCCAATATGGGTTAAAGTATAAAACAACATTTTATGATCCAGACACATTGGCATCTTAAATATTTTGTGTTGAATAACAGAACTATGTTGCTATGTAGCACATATGCCATTTGGAGATGATATTGCAAGAAGCTTGAAGAGAGAACGAATTACCAGTCATCTTTTCAATGGGATACACTGTGTATGTTAAACTTATGTAATCATATGTTTGCATAAACATATTTAATCCTTTAACCCAAAATTTTTATCATCATCATCATCAATAATAATAATAATAATAATAATAATAATAATTAACCTCTCTTAAAAAAATTCTTTACCATTATTAGAAGCCATTATATATAACCAATACTTGAATATTATTATATCATTCTGTTTTCAAGATTCATCTAAACTGCTATAAGTTGTTTATTAAAATAAATAATTATAGGTCGAGTTTCTTGGTTTGTTATGTGAAGTTTAAACAGCTCATATCATTTTTTTTCAGCATAAATTGATTCCAAAAATTCATCAACAGTAGTGAAACTTGTTTAGTAAAATAAGTAATCATAGGTTGAGTTGCTTGATAGGTCATGTGAAATTTAGCAGCATAAATTAAATTTTATTTTAATTTTATTTTCAGCATAAACTGATCCCAAAAATTCATTACCTAGTTTAATAAAGTAAACAATTATAGGTTGATTTGCTTGATAGGTCATGTGAAGTTCAAATAACCCAAATCAAATTTCTTTTTTTTATTTTCAGTATAAATTAATTCCAAAAATTTTAGTTTTGAATATGCCACTACAGATGTATAAAACTTGATTTTTCTCATCTAAATGTCCTGCCTGGATCACTATAGTGGTAGAATTGGAAAACTTTAGAATTTAAGGACAATAGATTGTGGCACAGCTCTGTTACTTACGGTGTCTAAATCCTTAAGAATTGAGTGATAAAACCATTTGATGATAATTATTTATATAAGTGAATAATAATAATGATGACAGAATAAATAATATATGGAAGAGAGTGGGTAGTTAAGTGGTGGTAAACCTACACTGATAATAGTCAAACATTATTGCTTGATTTTTATACATTCTTGCTTAGACCCTAAATCAGTCTTGACCTGAAATACCCAAACATACAAATACAATGTAGGATTTAGTATTTCTATTCTTATTTAAGTTGATTTAAAGATTAAAATTAAAATAGTTGAATGGTTGGTTACTTCAGAGTTCATGATATTTGAATCTCATAAATGATAGGCTGACTCTCAATTCAGAAAACTTTAGCTCATTCGATTATTACTCAACCACCAAGGAAACACAGAGGAATAAAATAGTTGAATGATTAATCACACATGAAGTCTTCATTGTATTATTGTGACTATATTCTGAAACTGAAATCAATTCTATTATTGTTATCTACTCTTTCCATGCTATGAACTCCACAGGGTTTATACAATTGCAGAGTCTGATTTATCATATTGAAGGGTTTCTAAATTAAAAATCTTATTCTGGTCGCATGATTTGCGTTTCTTCAATTTTGTTAATATTATCACTTCCCAATGTTTTTCTTTTCAATTTTATTCATTTTACTTAACCTCTCTGTCAGTTATAATTCTTGATGACATTAATGTATGCATTACCTGTCTCAAATATTCAAGTTATATTTCTGGAAAATGTCTGAAGAGATAGCTGTCCCACATAACTTAAATGAGAATACCCAAAGATATTGTAAAAGATCTAGAAAGAGTAAGACGGTTTGATAAAATAAAAAGTTTGTCAGTCTGATATAGAGAATCAGATAAATTAGATTAAGTAGTTTTCATTCTACAGTAATCCAGAATGCTTAAAATGATAATCCTTAATAAAACTTTCATTCTGCTGATGTTCTTGATATTTTTTTTTTTTATTACCTGAAAGATATTCTACTTTTCTGGGTGATTGAGAAGTGTTCTCTTTGGACTTGGACTTAAAAAAAAAAGTTTTTAATTATGTTGTTCTAAATGTACTTTACAAATGAGATATCCACATGATTACCAAAATCTCATAGGACCATTGCTTATGCATTATTATTCATTAGCAAATTCTATTCTTGTTACTTTTATGCCATCAAAAATTTCCCAAAGCTCCTCACTGATAATAGCCATAGGGAGAAACTAGTCTAAAAATATTTGGATAAGACAATTACTGGATAAAAATTTATAAAGCACTACTATTTGGCATTTATTGATTACTAAAGTGCACACTAGATGGCAAAAAGTAGTGAAACTAGAAGAATTTGTTAAATGTGTACTAAGCTTTTAAATATTTATAATTTTTAATTTATATATTCTTCTAATTCCATATATATTGACATTATATTAATGGGTATAGGGCATCCTAGCTGAATCATCTGACTACAAACCAGATTTGAACTTTGATTTAATAAACAGCACTCTGATGATGTTTTTATGAAAAAAATAATTTTTAACAAAAATAAATTCTACATCTTTATTCTCCCACTATAAGTATATCAAATATATAAATATACAGATAAATAGTCTATACTGACAAAGGCCAGTAACCTAAACTAGCTTAAAAACTTAATTAGTTCTATAAATTAACTATGCCAGAATAAAAGAAAAATAATAGGGGGTGGTGTGTAGTATTTTTAATTGCTGTATGCTTTCAAATAGCTAAATTTCTTTCTTGAGCTTTAAAAAAAATAATTGTTTAATATTTATGAGAAAAAAAATATTTAAATTTGATTTAAAATTATTAAAATGTCAAATTCATAAAAAATGTATACGGTGGTATTTTTTTTTAAACAAGTTCTATTGATAGATGTGGAAAATCCTATGTAAAACTGCCAATGTAAAAAACAGGGCTCTGTTAGGTGAACGCACGGTTATAAAATGGTAGCTATTACAGTTCATCCTCTGCTACGTCTAGCTGATTTAGGAGTGTATTTCCCACAAACAGTTAATATTTAAGTAATTCTTTCCTTACGATTCTTAATAGTGTTTAATTATTTACATATATATAATCATTTACATTATAAAGCCCAAGGCATACACAAATGATAGTGTCCTAGCTGACTGATCTCATGTTTGTATGTCAGTTCTCTGCACTTGAAGTGACTGTGGCATGGGAGACGATCTGCTCCAACATATATGTTCGTGTGCACAGATTAAACTCCAAGGATTAAGCGTTTCTCTTCTTTTTCTATCGATTAGTACTAAAGGCAGTTCATTGTCTCTGAATCCCTGCAAATAATTGGTTAGTCCTCTGCCTATCTGATCAGGTAATTCTTCCTTTCCATGTTCCATTGGAATTTTTCGTAGATGGTTGTTATCTTAAAAAGGAATCTAAGTCGAATTCCTCAATTTGTTTCATTTGAATAATGATTTATTCTACTCTTATTAATTAGTCTATTGTTCATTTTACAAATTATTCTTTGTCTAATCTAAAGACTATAATTTTTAATTTCTACTTTAAAAGAATAAATCTTTTCAAGTTCTGTAATATTTTTAACTTATTACTTCTTTCTCCATTATATCTAAATAAGAATATACATTTAAGCATACACATAAATATTATTACTTCCTCCAAGTTCAGAGATGAGGTTTTAATTTCTGAACTTCATACATAATCCTTAAAATATGTGGGTCTCTTTATTTTTCATTTAGCCTGTGGTTGTTTCTGCTCCACTTCACCTGATGTTTTCTCTCTATGTAACTGGTTGTCAGTATCCATTGCATTGAGTAGGTCAAATATTATCTCCTCACTCTCATCTTTATGCAGCTGGTTGATATGTTTGCAAAGTATTTCTCCATTCTTCATTCGAACTGTAATTACTTATGTTATTTTTTACTCATACTTTTTTCTGTGGTTTAAATTTGTAAACTTTATAGGTATCAGCTTTCTAATTATCTTTATCCACAATTGGCAATATTTGTTAATGTTGTGCACAACTTTCTGCCTAGATATATTTCAGCTGGTGATTTCACAGATTTGGCACTAGAGGTCACAAGATTATGGAGGAGTGCAGTCAGCACTGCTTCATGTATTTTAACTTTTCCCAATTTATTGATGGACTTTAGGATTTGTACTGCCTTATTGGCTGAACTATTAGATTGAGGATGGTGGGGAGGGGGAGTAAGTGTGTGTTTAACCCCCCATTCTTGCATAGCTTCTTCAAATTTTTCTGAAGTAAAACCAGTTCCATTATCAGATACAAGCATTTTCAGAAAACCATGATGTGCAAAAATTTCATATAGCTTGCTAAATGTCATGTCTGTACTGGTGCTATTAACTATTTTATATTCAGTCCAACCTGAAAAGGCATTGACCACTGTTAAAAACAGATGACCTTTAAATGGGCCAAGGTGGTTGATGTGTATACATTGCCATGGCCATAGTTCAAACTTAGCTGGAATCACTTTAGTGAATGTTTGGCAATTTTTTTTAAATTTTTAAATATTTTTTCTATTATTATTATTAATGCCGGCCACCAGACATAACTACAAGCTAATGCTTTTGACCTAATGATACCTGGATAGCCCTCATGCAACAACTCCAGGATTTGATTCCTCCTTTTTAGTGGGTTAACCCAATCACCCCTCAGAATGCATTCCTTGCATACAGTTAACCCCTCCCAGGCATTCCATAAATTTTTAGGCAGGAAAGTAGGTTGTTTTTCAGTTATCCTTTACTGATTTGCTTTACTACCCGCTTGTAGCCATTGTCTTTAGTTGTCCATGCAGACACTTGTGCTGTTGAAGGTTTGACTCTTCCAGGCATCCATGTAAATAATTTATAACTCTTTTATATCTTTCAGTTTGATCAGGCATACATGATGAAGCATCAGTATGCTGTATTTGTTTTCCTTTTTTATATTCTAAGGTATAATCATACCCTGCCAATATGTTTAGCCAATGCAACATGTGAGGACGTGATGTTCAGAGATTTGCTTAATTTCCAATATTCTTAATAGGGATTTGTGATAGGTTACTATCGTAAATCTGTGTCATATGGAACTTTTTGATGCCCAATAAAATTGCCAGGGTCTCTTTATCCAACTGACTATAGTTTTTTTCTGCTTTGGACAATGTATGTGAAGCATAAGCAATGGGTCATTTACCTTCCTGAGCCAGGTGATACAATACTGCTCTGACACCAAATTCTGATGCATCCATGGTCAGCATTACTTCCAATTCACTGTTGTAGTGGACAAATAATTTATTTGAAGCAAGCAGTGATTTTGTGCATAGAAAAGCTTTTTCTTGTTCTTCCCATTTCCATTTTCTGGTTATTTTTGAGTTCATCTAATCGTCTGGCTACATAGATTTTCCCACTAACAAATTTTTAAAGTAGTTAACTAAGCTATGAGGCTTGCAGTTTTTTTACATTACTTGGTCACTGTTCTCCTGTCACCATTTTTAACTTTTTCAGAGATCTGAGATGAGCCATTTTTAGATATAATGTGACCTGAAAACTTAATTTCCTCACTTTCCATATGCATTTTTGGCTATTACGTTTAGCCCCAAATTTCATCCAGTTTTTTGCATACTTTCTGTAGATGCATTCTAAGTTTGTTTTCCATCATAGCCATGATAAGAATGTTGTCAAAATAGGAATAACACTCTCCAATCCATTAAGGAGGGTTTTAATTTTTAACTGAAAAATACTAGGGGCTGATGTTATTCCAAATGGCAGCCTCCTGCACCTAAATAGCTCTCATGATGGTAAGTGTTAATATTTCATCTGTCTAATAATGTAACTGGTATTTGATGTTGTGGCATTAAGATCTAATTTAGCGAAAATTTTTGATCTCTAGAGTGATGCTATTATTTCCCTGGCATTTGGGATTGGATATGCACTTTTAAAGATTGCCTTGTTTACTGATATCCTATAATCACAGCATAACCAAATCTACCTGTTGGGTTTAGTAATAATTACCAATGATGTAGCCAAATCAGAATTCTCAGTTGATTATAATACCCCTTTCTTAACTAAGTCGATTTTTTTTTGGCTTTCTGTTTTTGCATGGACAGAACTTTTCATGGTGTACATACTATGGGGAGTGTATCTGTGCTTAACTCTATTGATACTGGGGTCGTTTTAATAATCCCAGGTTCCCATTAAGTTAAGAAATTTGATTCACATTTCATTTTCCAATTTGACCACTTTCACAATTGTAAATTTAATCCCCAATTTTTTAAACCATTGATGCCCGATAAAGGGGGTTTATTGGAGCACAGACTATATATAATGGTAACTATTATTTTTCTGTCTATTCAGCTTAGAGGGGCCTGAACAACACCTTTTTAATTTTGACTGCATTGCCATTTATGTCTTGTGCTTTGAGGTCAGTTTTCTCTAATTTGGGTTTTTTATTACACTTGGATGTAACAGTATACCAATCGCAGACTCATATCAAAGCTATGCTGATACCATTGTCCACTTCCATAGATATAGGTTGGTCACACAGCTTTAGATGTAATATAATCTTGTCATCAGTAGTGGACATTTTTTTCACCTTTGTATTCTGACTTCCCTGGTTTTACTGGGTGCATTTATAACTATTACTTTTCTCTTTACACTTTTTTTCCAAGTACCTTTCTTTTCTTACACTTATTACAGTGGTCTCTTTTATAATAGCAATTGCTGGCTTTGTGGCCCCTTTTCCCACAGCAGAAACATATAAACTGTGTTTTGCTGTTAGCATTCTTTTCATTATTTTTCAACAAATCTTTGCTGAGTCTACAAACATCTGCTTGTGATTTGCTGTTACTTTTGAACTCAGCAAATTTACAAGATTGTTCAATCAAGATTCATAAGCTAGTTCACATTTTATAGCTTCAGTGTAATCTAAATCACTTACAGCCAACAGTTGTTATAAATTATCATTGCACAGGGCTTCATCTAGGAAAGATCCATAGCTGCAATTCTTTGTAAATTACATAGAGCACTATCGTAATTTTTTATACTTTCATGACAATCTTGGTTCCTGGCTTAGAATTGCAGTCCAGGGACATGCCTGAAGGGTTGGGGGTTAAAATCGTTTGCCCAACACTCTTTAACCTGATTGTAGGTACAATCTTCAGGAATGAGTTAGAGGTTCAGTGAGCCTGTTGACTATCTCAATAACTCCTTTCCCAGAAAAGCATAATAATGAAGCAAACTTATACTTATCATCTTTAACTTTATTAATGAATAAGTATTTTCTATATGTTGGACATACAGGGGGCAACTACTTGCCTTGCTGACATCAAATTCCCTGATTGCTCCTTGCATTGCCTAGTCTTTTACCCAATATCTAGCTGATTTAAGAGTGTACGTCCCACAAATACAAATCAATACAATATTTAAGTAATTCTTTCCTTACTATCCTTAATATATATTTCATCATTTATTTATATTATAAATCCTGAAGGCATATTCAAATAATAATTAAGATCAATATGATCTTTAAATGTCCTAGCTGACTGTTCTCACATTCAGAGGTTAGCTCTCCACACTTGAAATGTGCCATGGGGGACGATCTGTTCCAACATATATGTCCATGTGCACAGATGAAGCTCCAAAGATTAAGTGTCTCTCTTTTTACAATTAGTACTAAAGGCAGTTCATTGTCTTCGAATCCCTGTAAATGATTGGTTAGTCCTCTGCCTATCCAATCAGGTGATTCTTCCTTTCCATGTTCCATTGAAATTTTAGTATTATCTTTCCACTTTTTTTAATAAATCAGTTATTTGTAGATTGTAGTTATCTTAAAAAGGATAAGTCAAATTCCTTAATTTGTTTCATTTGAATAATGACTTATTCTACTCTTATTAATTAGTCTATTGTTCATTTTAGAAATTAATCTTTTTCTAGTCTAAAGACTATAATTTTTAATTTCTACTTCAAAAGAATAAATCTTTTCAAGTTCTGTAATATTTTTAACTTATTACTTTTTTCTCCATAAGTTTTTACAATTATATATATCTATATGTGCATTTAAACATATATATACATCTCATGCTCCAATGAATGTTTTATTAATGAAATCATGTTTTTTAATTAACACTCAATATAAAAGTATTTATATCCACCCACAACAACTATATAAAAGCATTTTTATTAATCTAAATTGAGTGTTGATTTTAAAATGGCACCCATAGTTAAAAGTTGATCATTATTGAGATTGTTTATTAAATCCTCTTCATAATCTACTACAGGGGTGGGCAATTGTTTTGGTTTGGCAGCCACAGAGGTTACTGCTTTATTCCCTGTATTACCAAATAAATATTTGTTTGTCCATTTTTCATTAAACACATGACATTTATCACCGATTTTACATTTTTCAGAGCGTTCATGGTTTCACTAAAGTTGGAAATGTACATATTTGCTAATGCAAAGACAAAATTGAAATTAACCAGATCAACTGGAAAAGCACTGCATATCATATCTACACTGCGCATGTGTATTGATGTGGCATCCTAGTGGAAAATGTGTTCGGTCGTGTACAGGAAGGAAATCTCAGTTCAAGTGGGATTTTTCTGACTGTCTTAGTGGGCTGCATGTGGCCCTCGGGCCGTGTTATTTGTCCATCCCTGATCTACTATATCTTACAAATTAGGAACCAGTAACTCCTCATATAAGTCAGTCTGCTACTTTTTGAATTTCTTTGATTTTAAATATATTTACATTTATTTCAGAGTAAATACTTTAATAGAACAATCACGTCAGAATGATCAGCAATAAAAATAATGTATGCGCAATTAAAGTTATTATTATTTCGCTGAGGGGAAAAAATATACAATAGAATATAAAAAATCATATAAATATTAGCAAAATTATAAAATTTTCTTCACATCATGGTTTTGCATATTAAACAAATAGAGCTATTCTATGATCTATGCACCTTGAGCTTCAGGGGGTTTCACTTGCGATTGTAAGAAGAATACTGGAAGAGGCAGAGCTGGTATTAATATACAGAACTGAGATCCAAAGTCTGATCCTCGAAGAGGCAGAGCTGGTATTAATATACAGAATTGAGATCCAAAGTCTGATCCTCCATCATCGCACCAAACCACATGAAGGGCATTCCAAGTTATGAAAAAATATGTTTCCTAATTTATTTATGCTTTGAAGAATCTTTGAATTAATGTAATTTAAAATAATAGACAAAAGATTATCTATTGGTAATCTTTTGTTTCAGCTGTTGAGGTGTTTAAGCAGATGCTCTGGATGTTTTCAGGGCTTTAGCTTGATTCGGTCAAAAGAGTACTTTTTGTTAAGCTTCCTTCATAAAAATTTCTACACAAATTCGGAAAATAAATATCTTGCTCCTGATTTTTTTAAACTTTTTTCTGTTTAAATTATGGACTGTGACATTTTATCTAACATTTTCCTTAGTAATTTTAGCGCTTCTGTAGATACTCTATCAGGCACATTTATCAGGATATATTTATAGCCCTATTCCAAAGCCAAATACCATTCTCAGAAATGCATAATTTTCTCTCAACAATATTGTCATAATTTTTAAAACATCAGATGATATAGACCTTGTGGCAAGCAGAAATAAAATTTAATGTAATTTTAATATCAAAATACATGTAACAAAATATATTGTGAAGGTAAAAATGAAAGTGAATAAGAGTTTAATATATATAAAAATAAAACGCCCCCTTTTCATATGAGAAGATACATAATATTGTATATCACATTTTAATGTAATTATAAAATTAAGCAACTTTCCTTAGACGAATGTAAATTAATATAAAAATAACATCGAAGGTAAGCACTTTTGAGGGTGCTAAATATTCTCATGGTCATAGCATTAGAATGTTTGTAATTGTACAGGTGTAGATATATAGATAGATTATTCATACTGTATGTAAATTAGAGAGTCTGACTATGAGGACATTTAACGCTCTCAAAAGCACTTAGCTTCCATGTATATTTATATTAATTTTTATTCAATTTATAGCTTTTCTTGTCAGCGCATATAACTTTAATCACATTTTAATTTTCAGTTTAACAAATCAACACATACCAGATTAATCTAGGATCATCACTCTACAGCTAAGAAAGGTGAGAACATATTTTCTGATCTTTATTTGATATTAATAGATGAGTTTTATCAGTTCTTATTTGTGGATCTGAGACATTGGACACTTAATGGAAAAGTAATTCAGACTTCAGATCACTCAATAAAGTATAGAGAAATGTAGATATATATAAAAAAAGAGATCAAAAGTGAAATACATGGTTAAAAAAACAAACAGGTGTCACTTTCACTGAAAGTGTTAAGAGACTGAAATGGAGTCCGAGATGGATATAATGCATTAAACAATAACGGTGATAAAATGGTTAATCACTTGGATCATATGAAATTAAAATCACAGCAGTGGTAAGTTGAGAATCACTCCATGAACCTTTATGAGTCAGTTATTTTAACATTGTACTAAATTATTTGGGACTGAATTATTATGTATTCTAAGCCTCACTATAGCTAAAACCATTTTCTTAAATATGAATCTTAAGTAAGCTTTACTGAAAATATAGTAATAATTTTTATTAGTCACTCATTAGATTAGAGATTATCCATTTAACGAATAATATTTCTATAATGTAATTTTCACTACACCACTTTCATGCAAGGTAATTGATTCTATCAGTTTTTAACAATTTGTGGAGGATGTAATCATAAACATATGATCAAAGACGTGGAAAAGATGTATACTCCTAACATGCATATTTCATGCTGAACCAGCATTCATCAGTTGACCAGATTACAATCTCTTATATCTTTATTATTGTTCAATATATATAGATAGTACAGTTTAAATGATAAATATCAAACTTATTGCTCTCGCAACTTTGATACAAATCCCTTAGATGGAAATAAAATATTTTCTTATTAGTTACTCGTTAGGTGGCGTAGTGAAAATTACACTACAGAAATATTATTCATTAGGGTTTACTGGAATTTGATATGAGGACACTAGCATATGAAGAAGATTTCAGATTAAAGCGGAATATTCAAGCCTGAACATCCCCCCCCCCCCATCTAATTATTAGTATTATTTTAAATAGAACCCAGAACAGATTTAATATTTACACTAAGCATATATTGATGAAGAATTGTTTTAAAAATATTTGTTTATTTGATTTTTTTCCCCATGTTTCCACAATCTCTCGGATGAGCGAGAAAAGTAAATCAGGCGACGAACACATTTATAATTCTCATAATGCAAACGTCAATCCGTAATGTCAGATAAGCTTTTAAATGTCAAAGTTTTGCAAAATATATCTTAATCCCCTGTTTGATTAGTCACATGACATGAACTGCTAGTAATCTTTATATAATATTTTAAATGTTTTTATTTTAGTAGGAAGGACTTTTTATTAAAATTTCAGCCTAAAGGATTTCAGTAGAAGTTGTTGCACATCGTAACACTCACAGTGGGCAGTTTCAACAAGTACACGCTTAAATGATTTTCTTTATATAAAAAATAAAAGATGAGGCTCAATAAAGTATATGTAAACATTTTTATAAAATAAATATTCAATAAAGGTATTATATATATGAAAGTAACGACTCGATAATAATTTACAGCAGGTTAAAATATATCATAATAAATGAATTTTCATACTCAGAAGAGACGCGAAACAAAAAAACACCTGAATATCTTTATTCTAAAAGAATACGTTTTGAGTTACGAGTATTTTATAAAGTATATATTAATATATAAGGGATTCGAACTCAGACTTTCAACTCTCCATGCCATCACATATTGCTGAACCACCTGGCCTCACACATGTTGAAAAAATAAATAATCACCAATATAAGTATTTTATGCTAAACCAGCAATCATCAGTTGGTCTAGATTACCATCTCCACATATATATACAATCAATGCTCAGCTTTATATTAAGATAGACGATCTTCACACTTTAATCGATAGGCTTCAAACTACTCCAACCCACAATTCTTCAGCCGTCCATTTCATTGAAAATCTGATGATGGAACGTTTAAAGCTACGTTAGTGCCAAGGTTGTCAGTAGTTTGAAGCCTGTCCATTAAAGTATGGAGATTGGCTATCTTATTGTAAAGCTGAGCACTGATTGTATATACATGTGGAGATGGTAATCTGTACCAACTGATGATTGCTGGTTTAGCATGAAATACTTATATTGGTGATTATTTATCTTTTCAACATGTGTGTGATCAGGTGGGACAGCAATATGAGATGACATGGAGAGTTGAGAGTCGGGTGAAAGTCTGGGTTCGAATCCCTTATATATTACATATTATATATGCAGGTGTGTGTTAGCCTGTACAGTGTACTAAAGTATATAGTAGTAAATTATTTTAATCTATCAAGAACATGGATGTGGTTTAATGAGTAGAAATGAAACCTGGAGAAGATATCAATATTCAGGAGAGAGAAATGTTGCAAATCTATTCATTTTATATTAGTTATGTTATTCATTTAACATCTCTTTAAGGATGCAATATTTATTACTATTTAATTAATTAGAAGTGATTTGAACTCAAACTTTCAAGCTCCCCACAGCTCTACACTCCATCCTATACTATGGATACATATGATCACATACATGTGACAATATACTTGCATTTAAATATTAAACACACTTGTATTTAAATATTACTATTTAATTAATAAATAATCAATTTTTCCTCTTTTCCTCCTGTGTGCATGGATCTATGTTTAATAAACCACTGGTGATTATGGTTATTAAAAAACCAAGGAAATCAAAATTTTTTGATCCTGAACTGGGTTCAGCTCTGTTTGACTATGCAAACAAATTAATTTGGTCAGAAAACCTTATTGTGTTTTCATTTTGGGCTCATAGCTTTATAGTTAACAAAATAAATCTTGACTGCTGGAGGGTTTCATTGGATCCAAAGATCTAGGTGCAGTGCTCCCAAATCCAAGGCTTCTCTCTGATGAAAGCCACAAGCTAGATATTGGATGAATAGACATTAAATAGAAATTTTAATAAACAAACCTCCTAGCAATCATTGATCACTATGGCTTGCACTGAGTAGCACTACTGTATGGAGAGTTTGACATTGTTTTTAACAGATATTGCAAGCATAATGAACAGTGGTCATGTGATGTTTTAGTGTTATAACACCAATACTAAACAAAGGATGTTAATGACTATGGCTAGTAAAAAGCCAAAGACACCAAAATATATAGATATTGAAAGTGGGTTCAGTTATGCCTAGCAAATTAGTTTAGACTGAAAACATATTTTCATTTTAGGATCATAGCTTTATAGTTAACTAAATAGGTAAAAGATTATTGGAGGTAGCATTAGATCCAAAGGTCTAGATGCTGTGCTCCCACATTCAAAGCTTCTCATTGATGAAAGCTACAAGCTAGAAACTAGTCTGGAAATATTGGATGAGTAGGCACTAGATAGGGATTTTGATTTATAATCTTGTAACATTCATTGGTTACTATGTTGTTTACTAAGTATCACTACTATATGGAGTGTTTTAATGACTATTAAACAGAAATTATAAATACACCCATAAAGATAGTAATTTATTTGAAGGAGCTCTCACAAAAAGTGAATAATGAGCTCTTAAAAAAGGATATTGGAAGATTAAGTGATGTTTGTCATCAAATGGGTATCTCAATTCTGTTAAAAAAAGCTCAAATGGCTTTACAATTTGAGAATTGATATATTCAAGCACTGGAAGTACCAGTACTGGAATCAATCTGGGATTTTACCAGAGTATGACAATATCACTGCACTGAAATATGCAAAGCACAAACGTAATCGAATGGCTTTATTTCTTGAGAATTCATAGGAAGTTTGAGCATACCATTGACCAAACTAATACTTTTTCTTCTCAGATGAGAATTAATCCAGAAACTCTTACAATCTCTTTTTCTCATCATTGCTCTGCACTATGTAAATTGGTGCAATGATAGAATGACTGATTCTGAAGTTTAAAATCATGGAGTGCTCCAGATCTCTGTCCATTCAAGCACTTATAAACTAACAAACAGCAAATTATTTGATTTAAACCAATAAACATCGCATGATCACTCTGGCTTGCACTGAGTGACAATATGTATAGAGAGTTTTGCCTGTTTTAATATAAGTTATTTGATTACTATTAGTTCTGTGTTGACAGTAATACATTTTGTTTGCTTATTTTAAAAAATAAACTATGATAAGTCTATCATTAAAATTCAAATCAATTACATCAATGCTTTTTAAACAAAAAAAAAAAATCAAGGACATTGAACATAACCTTAATGTATTTGATAACAAGGTTCCACACTGAAAACACATTAAGATTATATTTAATGTTCTTGATATTTTCTCCTTGTAAAAAGCATTGATATTCTGTCTTCTCCTTTATGTTCTTAATATTTTCTCCTTGTAAAAAGCATTGATATTCTGTCTTCTCCTTTATCTTCCATGCATTAATTGTTAACATATATAATTAATAATACCTTTTTACACTTTGTACAATGTAAACATTATTTTTTCCAAATTATTTTATTTCATTTCTTATAGTTTCGACTATCCAATAATCTTCTTCAGAGCTTCTATTGGATAGTGATATTTGCAATTAATAGAGCAGTTGAAACTGTAAGAAGTGAAATAAAATGATTTGGAGAAATAATATGTTTGCACTATATAAACTGTAAAAAGTATTATTAATTATAAGAACCCAATAGCATAATTGCATCTAGATTATTTAAAAAATATATTTTAAAAGTTTTTAAAAAAGGTGGATAGATAAAAAAATTTGGTATTTTTGTAATATATTGTTATCTATTTACTGAAACCACATAATTCATAACAATGCTCCATGCAGTTTGGTATAGCAGTACAGTGTTAAATTCTAGAGCTCAAAGTCCATAGATTGCAGTCCAACTTTGCTAGGCCTTTGAATTTCTTAAGAACTCTTAAACAATAAACTATTTATTAGTTTTAATAATTATATTTATGAAGCACATATATTAAGGCTCTTGTCTTTTAAATAAATCTTGTGTTAAAGATTTACAGGTCTCCACTGTCATTTTTTCAGGCTCATAGTTTTAAGGTTGTAGCCTTAAAATATATATTATTTATTAGTTTATTTATTCATTATATACTAATGACTAAACGAAAAACTATAATTGATAAAAAAATAAAATATATGTATTTGTTCTTGAATATACAGTGACAAGAGGATATTAAATTAAAATCCAAGAATATACTTCAATGAAAGTAATATATTTACCAAATAATATAATTTATTTAACCATTAAAACATTACATGTTCACTTTTTCTTTATGCTTATATAAGATGTTATAACAGTAGCAAATTTTTTTCCACAATTTTCTTAATTGAATGTTAGCTAAATCCATATGTTAATTTTGTTAACTGTAGCCGAGTGTGCTTTTGACAGACTCAGAACATTCATGAGGTAGCTGGGTATACTGTATATTATGGGATGTCAAGGATAAATATAACCACTAGTCTTTCAACATAAATATTTGCATAAAAATAACTCAAAATATCCATTTTCTAGAAGCATAAGCAAAACTCTGGCCATATTTTCGATCCAATGGTTTCATGAGAGAGGTAGATTCCATTTCCTTTATAAGAATAATCTCACAGACATTACAAAAAAGTGCAGTATTGATTGTTTTCATTGGAAAAATATGGTGAAGGATAAAATATACTGGAGATCTACATTTGTATGTGTTGCTGAAGTATTTCAAAAAAAGAGATTTGCTTTGGAAGTTAGAAAAACAGCATCATAAAACCTGAAATAAACAGAATAAACATGTTCTATCCATGGGTGTATTTGTGTATCACAGATTAGTTTGTGTTAGTTTATTATTATTATTTTTTTTCTCTTGGAGGTAGAATAACCATATTCATTTGCAAATTGCTATTACTGATGTCACAAATACCCCTTCTCAAAAAATCAAATAAATTTTAATGGTATGTGATGTACTGTGGCTTCTCCTTTATCGAAGTCAAGAATCTCTCAGCCACTATACCCAGATAAACTGTTAGCCACCTTACTTTCCCTTTTCATTCCCCATCCTACATTTTTTCCACATTCTTCCCTATCCTGCTCCATCCCATTTCCACAACAAAATCTTTGTCAACTCCATGGTCTTTATATCTAAATCCCCTTTATCTTTTCCCAAACTAATCATCTTGCTTTTGTCAACTCCATGGTCTTTATATCTAAATCCCCTTTATCTTTTCCCAAACCAATCATCTTGCTTATATTTATTCTTCCACAACTTCATTAATTGCACCATTTCTGCTTGCAAGGATTTACATTCAATTAACAAATGTCCCAATATTTTTTACGCCTTCCTTACACAACTTGCAGACTAAATCACCCACATTTTTCCATTTATTTGTATATTCTCTTGTTGCTAAAGATCCCATTCAAGCCTTATACAGTAAACTAATTTCCTTGCTATTATCATAAATTAACTCACACCCAATATTCTGGTTACTTCTATATACATTTAAACTCATTTTATTCTCCATACTAGTTCATCTTTCCAACTCCCTATGTTTTACTAATGCATCTATCCTTCTATCCCATTCCTTGCCACTATAACACTCAATAATTCTCCTAACACAATCACCCCACATTTTGTATAAGTATACTGACATAGTAAATTCTCCATACAGTAGCGCCACCAGTGCAAGCTTTAATAATCAAGGAATGCAAAAATATTTGTGCATAAATTCCATATCTAGTATCTACTTATACAATATTCCCAGACTAGTTTCTGGCTTGTGGCTTTCATTGGTGAAAAACCTTGGATCTGAGAGCACGGCACTTAGATCACATGATCTAATGCAAACCCTTCAACATCTAAACTTTTATATATTTAGTTAACTATAATGCTAAGAGCCTAACATTAAAACAATGATGTTTCCAATCCAGGTTAATTCACTTGTATAGTTATATAGACCCAAACCCAGTACAGTATCTATACATTTTAATGTCATTGGTTTTTTAAAAAACCACAGTCACCAGAATCCAATGGGAAGGATCGGTATAAAATCACCAAAACATCACATGATCATCATTTCATATGCTTGCACAAGCTGTTTAAACAGTAGCAAATTCTCCATACAATAATTCAATCTGGTGCTAGCTTTAGTAATCAATGGAATCAAAAAGGTTTGTGCATAAAATCCGTATTTGTTGCATACTCATCCAATATCCCCAGACTAGTTTCTAGATTGTGATGAGCTTTATATCTGAGAGCCCTGAAACTAGCCTGGGAATATTGAATAAGTAGGCACTAGAAACCTTTTTGCATTGCATTGATTACTAAGACTTGCATTAGGTAATATTATTGTATGAAAAGTTTGCTACTGTTTAAATAGCTTGTGTAAGCATGTGAAATGATGATCATGTGATGTTTTGGTGTTTTTAAATCTTGTTTTCTTTGCAAATCGATGATTATGAAAACGATAAAATTGTCATTAATTTAATTTTTCCAATTTGATGTATTTAAATTATTTTAACAAATGAACATTGTCTAATCATAGGGATTACAAATTATTTAGAATGTGAAACACATACTGAATAAATATATAGTATATGAACCTTTCTGCAGTTTTATTTTAAATTAATATAAATATTATAATGACATTATTATTCATTATTAAATAATTTATTGGGCAATATATCGTGTGTATGTGGGGGGTGGGGAGCATTATAATAACATATATGTTTTTATTTGTAAGGTTGGCTTTAGTATGATATAAATATCTATGTAAGTAGAATTTGATAGTTTTGAAGTTGGAAGAAGCTCACACATATACTTTGCTATGGGCACAGTAAAGGAATTTGTGAAGAAATTCCTTATACGACTGAAAGTATTAATTTAATCTGTTTTGTAATAAACTGTATTCATTATATTATGACTCTCTATCTTTGTCAGATATATTTTTTACTTTCTAAAATACTGAGACAAGTATTATTTGCTTATACATGTTTGTCTGGTAAGTATGATTAAAGAGTTTAATTCTAAAGATTGGATTGAATAACAAGGAATGTATTTTATAGTTGTTACAAATAATAATAAAGACCTTCTACAAGGAATAATAGTGATATTCTTATATAGTGATTAAAGCTATATTCAAAAGAAATAAAAGCTGGATTTCATTATAAAATCCTTTCTGTACATCTACATAATAGTGTACCTGAATTGTGCATCATGAAAATTAATTACCAACATCACCATTTTTTACATATATGGATAGTGATCTTAATATGCCCCACCACATAATCATATATGGAGAGGGTTATTTCACTCTAACTTTATTTTAACACATAAATTGTCATATACATGTGCGACCAAGCATATAATGAAATAACTTCAACTCCCCAAACTTTTGAGATTTGTAATATATATATATTGTAATGATCTGATTTCCAGCAGAAGAGGAGGAACACATCTGACTACAGTTGGCCCTAGGGTCTTCGGATAGGATTCTGTGAATGATGCAATGAAGTAACTAACCAATGATTATATACACTTCCAATGGGCTAGCTCTAAGTTTACTCATTAAATATAGATATAATTTAGGCCAGTTCATCCATACCTCACCCCTCTTTCGGATTCCATTACACCTTTGGCTCTCTTCAGGGGTGAATTTACTTTATGTAGCAACTAAGTTTTTACTGACTAAAGATACTTCCAACTCTATGGTGGTATATATTATAATAATATGTGGGTATATGCATGTATATATAATCAATTAAATTAATGAGGGAGTGAACAAGTTTGATAAACTAGAGCTCAATTTGATTCAAAACACATTAACAATTTTTATTTATAATAGAGAAAAATACAAGTGCTATTAACATAGCAAAAAAAAGTGATTATATGTCTTCCATATGCATCTCTACCATATCAATGACTAAAATTATTTGTTACTCCAACCCATACTCATGGTAGATATGCATCAATAGACACTCCCTATTTAGAAAACCAATAAGATTAGCTAAAGCAAAAAAGAAAAATATTATTTCATTGTCATGATGATCGTGAAGCTTACAAGATTATATTACTGTATGTCCAATAGCTCCATTATTCAATTTCAACTGGAGAGGTTCCACCTTCTTTGGGGACCCCCCTCCCTTTAACTATGAACAAGTTTTCTAAAGTGGATAGAAAAAGACTTTCACACAAGAATATTAATCATTCATACTGAATAAACTAAAGATAATGATTATTAGTTAAACATAAACAAATACCGTAAACTTTGTCCTGTACTAGTGCATGTAAATTAATATGATGATGGTCGAATATCTAGTCACTATGGAGGAAATCAACCTAAATTTTATTTACAAAAAAAAAAAATTTCTAGCTTAAAAAACCTTCCCCCCTGTTCTACATTGCTTCTAATAGAATGAATTCTCCCGATTGCAAATATGCTGAAACTTCCAAGTTTGAGAATAATAAAAGTACAATTTTACAAAGTATAAAGTAAAAAACAAGTAACACATAATTTTGTTCAAATCTTCCTGATTAAAGTCTATGATTTAAACATTAATGTCTTTCATGGATACAGTCCATTTGGATAACTCCTCCATCATTCCTCAGATTCTCTGGTAATGCACTTGGATGTGGTTGTTTCCATTTTTGGACGTCAATCTCTTCCAGGAACCGCAGACATTTCAGGCAAGGCATTAGGCATTTTCTAGGCTTTATTTATAAGAGTGAGTTAATTCATCATGCTTTATGGCAATTAAGATGGCACCCTGGCCCTATGACATGTTTATCTAGCCAGTATATATTGTTTGGTAATAAAAAAAAAATTCCTTCAGTTTATTATTTGGTGTTTAGTAAATTTATGCAAAGGAAAGTTTTACTTCATCATTTATCAATATGTGCTGGCTATATAACATTTCTTTTTCTTCTTGTTCGATTGGTAGTGCAGTCTTTTGTCTTCGATTATTGATGTAAAATTATTTTAGTTCTTTTATTACACTGCTGAAGTTCATTAGATGTTGATTATGATTTGATTCAACTTTTAATTACTTTAAAATTTTATACAAAAATAGATAGTATTTTCGAACACATTGTCCATTTTATCTTTTGTTCTAATGTTCGAAATTAAGCTATTTACTGCTGCAGTTGTTATATCACTTGATAAAACATGAAAGAAAAAGGAAATGAATTGGGTTTGTTTTTATAGAGGGCTTAACATCTGTTGTACAGCAAACTTGCATTTTCAATTTCCTTTTCTATTGTTATAGGTGCCTATTGTTGCACAAATTAATTGCTGTTATTGAAATTACATAATAAAATTATAATAAGGTATTTATTTATATAGCACTGTTAATAAATTGTAATTGTAAATTAGTGATCAGGCTAATGCACATGCACTTTACAGATTTTAAACTATACGTAAATAAATACTCTCATTCTCAAACACAAGATAAAAGTATGGGCCAATCTTAAGTGTTTGGAGAGGAGAGCGTGAAGATATTAAGCAGTCAGTTTTAATTACTTTATTATGCTTGAGTGAATGACATTGGCGAAATTATTTAAAATTTACTATATGTCATTCTTAGCTGAAGTTAAACACATATATAATAAGGTATTTATTTATATAGTGCTATGATAATAAATTGTAACTGTAAATTAGCAATCAGGCTAATGCACATGTGCTTTACAGATTTTAAACTATAAATGAATACTCTCATTCTCAGACACAAGATAAAGTCTTTACGAAAAGATAGAATAAATCCATCTATCTTTTCAACCCAAATGTTTAATTATGTAATAAATTACATAGTAAAATTTTATTGTAAATTCCATTCTCATTTTCCAACACTTAGTTGCTTAGATATTGACTTGACTTCAGGTCATCATCATATCTAATAAGTTACTGTCTTACATCGTGAATTTACACATTAACAAACAAGTCATTATTAGTATATATATATATGAAAGGTTTCTAAGATTAAGCTTATTTTCCATTAAAAAGAAGCATTTACTTCATTTCAATACTATTTTGGTTTGCTACTTATTAAAACAAACTTCAAGGGTGTATGTATTTATATGTCTGTTTGCATATAAACAAATCATATCACATATCTAACCAATTATCTAATCTTATGTTTTTTTCATGGGTTTAGTTTAATACTGTGGAGATATAAGGGTGGGTTTGAACTGAATTGTAAGCTATCCTTACAATATATATATAAAATAAATTCTACAAGAGTACGTAGATAATTATCAAATATTATGGTAATAAATTTAAAACAATATTTATTCTTTACTAAACCAGGCTTTAAATACGGTGTATCTTGGTCAAAGCATGACTAAAGTGAATATTGGCAAATATATTAGCATATCCTCATGCATATAAACACACATTAAACTAGTCACTAATTATTTTCAGTATATACATATAATTTATTCTTATATAGTAATATTTTTCATGTTTTTATAGGCCTTTAATTACACATTAGAATGTGAGAGTTATGAAGAAGAAAAATATTTCATTTATATTCCAAAAAAAAAAACATAGCTATATTTCCTGATTAACTCAGCCTAAGATTACTTACTAGTATGTTTGGAATTGCTGACAAAGTTAGTTTTAATTTATAAGAGGGCGCCATAGTCAATAGACTCATAACTTCCTCATATCCCATAATTTTGATGCAAGTAACTAAAAAGACTGGGATTATGATTTCCTGTAACTTTATTTTCAGAGAATATTTCTCATGGGCATAATTAATAAATAAGCATATTGGCAAAGATAATTTACACATTTATCACGCAATTAACTAATACTAATAAATTTAATAACTAACATTAATAATGCACAATGAAAAGTTGCTATTAGAAATATTTTATTCTAACAAATTAAAATATTTAAAAAATAACCTGTTAAATAAAATTGGAAAACCCATACATGCTAATCCAGATAGTTAGGTAAAATAATTAAAACAATTTAACAATCAATGTTCACTTCTTAAGTTTCTTCTAGAAGGCTGTAACTGAAAGACCCTTAAATAATAAGAATAGTGAATGTCTATATGGGTGTTAGAAGCTTCATATTTAAAGTTAATGTTTCTATCAGTATTATAAGTTTATAACTAACGTTAGTCGAAAACATTCTTTTGGTCACAAATTAGGATATGAATAATCTTACCAGTAAGCTTAGCAAGTTTATGTAGATTGTGGATTACCATGCATGGTTTGTCATGAGAAGTAATATGATCTTGTGGCCATTGTTTTTAACTTGTTTTTGGTCTGTTCTAAGGCCAGTCATGAAAGCTTTTCTGGGGTTGATGTCTTCATGATGAACAATGTTGGCAAAAGCTTCAGTCTACTCCTGCATGATGAATTATTTCAGCATGGAGTGGTCCTGGATCTTTCGTGATCCAGGATTTGCCAAAAGAAAAAGAAGACAAGACCCTGATCACACTGGTATTCTTTTTTTTAAAATCTAGGTCCTGTTTTCAGACTTCTGCACATATTTTTATCTTTGTTTTATCATAAAATACAAATTGATAATCTTGTACATTTATTTTGTATTTTCCAACTACAAAGTTCTTTTTTTTTTATATAAATTCTTTCCAGCACCTTTAATTATTCTTTAAAACTTTGATTGTAATCTGCATGTGGAATTCTCTTTCTTTTAGTTTATCTGTATTAGCAATCTGCATGTCTTTTATTTTTTCCAATTTTAATCTTAATTTAATTACATAAATAAATATGAACCAAAAATTTAACTTTCATTGTATGTTTAAAAAAAAAAAATTACACTAATTAAAAAAAAATTTCAATTGCGACTTTTAAAGATTTTAAAATTTTACTTTTTTTTAAAAAAATATTTTACCAAATGCCAATATATTTGTACCAGATATAAATAAATGGTACAATATATATATATTAATTCTAATATTCTCATGGATAAATGAATTCATAGTATTATTTCTAAGAGTTTCCATGTACTTCCTCAGAGTTTCTTCTTTCTCAAATCGTAAGATTTAAAATTATTTTTTTCTTTTGTTATTTTTTCCTCATTCTTAAATTCTACTGGTTGAGAAGTTTTAAAAATATTTTATCCTCCAATAGCTTTTTTTAAATATTATTAATTTTCTCTAATTCACATTTTTCATTTATGCTCTAAGCCTTTTAAAATTCTTTATAGCTTCTCTTAGCAGTCTCTGGTCATATTGTTTAATTTTTGGCAGAATATGTTTTATTAATATTGATGTCATGGCTTGTTAATTTAATGTGAATTAATGGCTAATGAATTATATTTTTCTCTGACTGCCTAAATACATTTTTCCTTCCTTATGTTTATTCTACAATTGGCCTGTCTAATGTATGAATGTAAACAAACTCCACATGGAATTTCATATACACCATGAGAGTCCAAAGTAATTATATCTTTAGGACATGGAAATACCTCATTAATTTTTTTAAATGTAGTATAAATTATGTGGATATTTTTTTAAAAAACATTACCAATTTTATCAATTATTCCCATTATATATGGCAGAAGTCTTAATTTTTGAAGTAGCAAAATCTTTTTTCTTATTATATAAAAAAACATATTAATAATCATGTGATCAAAACCATTATAAAGAAGCATTTTTTTAAGTAGCATAGATATTTTGGTGAAAATGGTTGTCATCAGAAAGTCTCTTAGTTCTATAAAATTTGTTTGGAGTCTCATGGTGTATATGAAATTCCATATGGAGTTTGTTTATATTCATACATTGGACAGACTAATCATAGAATAAGCATAAGAAAAGAAGAACATATTTTGGCAGTTAGAGAAAAATCTAATTCATCAGTCATTTATTCACATATTAAATTACATCGGTGCTTGTCTTATAGATAAAGATGCCGTTGGATGGCACCGTTTTCACGCTAAAACTATAAAATATGACCATTCCCGGGCCGTTGATTATAATAATTTTTCTGTGCTTTTTTGTAACGCGAAAATAAAAACAAAACAAAATCGTCTTTTATAAATATTATTTTTTATTAACGTATACAATTTAAATGATAATAATAAATGTAAAATAAAATCAACAAATTACAATTTGATTCGTGTTTTTCTATCGTATATTTTTTTAATTGTGTTATGGCTTTTTTTTATCAATTTTCTATCGGATATTTTTTTACTTGTGTTACGGCTTTTTTTTTATCAATTTTCTATCGGATATTTTTTTTTACTTGTGTTACAACTATTTTTTTTGTTGTTGTTTAAGTAAAAAGAGATATTGCGGATACTTTTTACTTCAAATAGAATGACAATAAAAACTAAAAGTTGTTACGGTTAGGTTTAGGGTTAGTTTTAGGGTTAATATTTTGTTGTTTGTAATGCTAAAATAAAAAATTCAAAATCGTAACCATACTCGGACAAAATAAAGAAACTCAAACTTTTTTAAACAACAACAAACACATATAAATGTCTTCTTTACTTATTAAACATGTTTATAATATTTGCTTTTTATGAAATTTATAAAAAATCGTGTATATTTGTAC
The DNA here is from genome assembly GCA_028023455.1 of Epiperipatus broadwayi. NCBI lineage: Eukaryota > Metazoa > Onychophora > Udeonychophora > Euonychophora > Peripatidae > Epiperipatus > Epiperipatus broadwayi. The sequence continues at coordinate 981,315 of JAQFVV010006259.1, read as the reverse complement.
TTTTCTTACTGTATATTTTTTTGGTGCTGCTCTTCTTGGTCTCATGGAATGTTACGAACAGTACGTTACTTGATGTGTTACCTAATTGCAACTCACTAAAAACATAGATATTTAACATTTTTCCAATTAAAACTTCAATACAGTATATTGTAAAAAGTCTTAGAATTATTACTTTAAAAAATCTGAACATTTCAATACTTTAAAATAAAAAAAAATCCAATGAAAACAACATTTCCATCCAATTCAAATACAAATTCTCTCATCAAGCCGTAACTATTTTATAAACTGTGTGAATTCGGAAAATGTAATTGCTGTGATGCGACATACATGCTGTACTGTGACGTGACATAGCGGCCTGCAACAAAAATTTGTATTATAGAAAATGCGGGTTCGAACGTGTCGGCTGCAGAAACAGCATTTTTATGGGTTTTGGCACAAAAACCACACCATAGAATGGCATCTTTAGCTATAAGATGAGTACCATTACATCAATTTAAATAAAACACATATTCTGGCAAAAATTGAACAATATGACCAGAGATTGCTAAGGGAAATTATAGAGATTTATAAAAGGCCTAACAGCATAAATGAAAAGTGTGAATTAAGAAAAATTAACAATATTTGGAAAAAGTTATTGAAGAATAAAATATTTTTTAAAACTTCTCAACCACTAGAATTTAAGAATGAGAAGAAAATAATAAAAGAAAAAAATGACGATTTTAAAACTCACCACACACATTCTTATGATCTGAGAAAGAAGTTCTGAGATAAATATTTGCTATTGCACCAAAACATCAGCTATTTAGCTATTATATTTTTATTACATGGAAGCTTTCAGAAATAATGTTATGAATATTAATTAAAAAACTATTGCAATAACAATAAAAATAATAAATATAATGGAAATTAACTATTGAAAAGATTGTATATAATAGTTAATTACTGTTATATTTACTATTTTATTGTTATTATATATATATATATATACCGATAATCAATACCCTAAATCTTTTTATAATCATAACATATACATACTGATGATTAATGTACCTTAGATTTACCAATGTAGATTATACACTATCAACTATTTCTTGACAAATTTTGCACATCAAGAAGGTGTGATGTAAACATTTTCTTATTTTTAAGATATATTTATTAACCCTGACACCCTATCTATTATATATTAAATGCTTTACATAAGATTAGAATATGAGGTAGGGGATCAGAGTTAACAAAACATATTATAGAGAAGAAAATGCATATACAAGAATTCTGTAATTCGTTCTATATATCAATACATCTGTTAATAATTGTATATATTTAACGACAACTCTTAAAAAAATATTGAATTTTACAATATCTAATATCAAAATTATGATGTGATTTGTTGTTTTAAATAAAATACTGTTTTGTAAGTACTTCTGAACGTTTGAAAGGGGATAAGGTTCTAGACGACATATTTCAAAATCCAGGATATTACTATAATTATAAAAATATAATACTTTAATATGAAAGGATAATCTACGAGTTATATGTGTGAATATCAATTATTAGAGTACTCTAAAAACTGTGTTATATACAAATAGAATTATGGAATTTTTATATTATTGTTTTCTTTTTATTTTAAACTTTAATATTTAGTTTTGGGATTCAAGTCAGCAGCTGCAATCTTTATTCTTAAATCATTTTGTATTCTAAGCCAAGCTTATTGCATTTATCATACATATTTGTGATTATACTATCCTGAATCCAAACTCTTACACTGAGCAAGAATCTGAGATTATGATTACAAAAACTGAGCGATTACAGAATAAAAATAAAGTAACATAAGACATTTTAAATAACCATTTAGATTATTTTTGAATTACGTGAAAGATAAAATAATTCAAAATAATTTAATATCTAACATATATATACCTGTACAAACAATTAATATATAGGGTATTTTGAGCTCAGACTTTCACACGACTCTCAACTCTCCACATTATCTCACACTACTGATACACTTGACCACAGATATGTCTAAAAGATAAATAATCACCAATATCCATATTTCATGTTAAACCAGCACTTGTTAGTTGGTCCAGATTATCATCTCTACACATATAAATCTGAGCACTTATTGTATATATATGTAGAGATGATAATCTGGGCCAACTGATGAGTGCTGGTTTAGCACAAAATATATATATTGGTGATTATTTATCTTTTAGACATATATGTGATCAAGGGTATCAATGGTATGAAATAGCGTGGAGAGTTGAGAGTCGTGTGAAATCTGAGCTCAAAATCATTTAGTAAATTTTCTTAAAGAATGAATCAGAGAGTGACCAATATTTTGTGGATAATTGATGCACCTAAGCATTTTCTTGTCAGTGATATATTTCAATGACTGTGAACTCATGCCTAATATAATATCTATATGTGTGTGTGTATATATTTCAAATATACATCCCCATAAAGTTGAATTAATGTACAAATTAACTTATTCAAACTATATTCAACTAACCAGCCAATAAAATCACTTGTAACAATTCCTTATAGATTTTGACTTATTAAAATAGCCAACCAAACAGCTTTTTCAAAACAATTGTTTCATGACTTCAACATCATTCATGAATTGGAAATCAGCTACCTACTAGTGTATTTCAAAATAACGCTTGAAAGTCATAATATAATTGTCTCAGGTTTATGATTAGAGTCATACAAAGTTAAACATTTAAATATAAATTGGCAACACAACATAAATTAACTAACTCAAACAATGTTCATTTAAATAGTCAATCAAATCACCAATCAAATCAATGATAATATTTACTTTCAACCGTTGATATCAAATTAAATTAACCAGTTCAGTTCTTCCAAGATGATTGTTTCATGATTCCAACATCAATCATCGATTGGCAATGAGCTAACTGCTTTACAAATAAAATGTAAAATAATTACAAAGTAATTGTTTTAGAAGAGCTGATTGGCTGGTTGTTTTAGCATTATGTCAGAGGAAGTAAGGAATTATTACCAGTGATTTGATTGGCTAATCAGACAAATGTTAGTTAATTCAAGTATTAATTGCAGTTTAGCACTGTGCCTATGTGGATTATGATATAGAGGATTAATTAACATTAAAGGTATTAAAATATGTAGTTGATTTCAATTTTGCTTTATGCTATTTCATTGTAATAATTAAACATTTGCAAGACTGTGCCATGATTATTTTATGCTTTAAGAATGGAGCTCTATAACTGCCCAAGTAGGTTGGCTTGAGTTCAAAATCGTAGGCCAATTTGAATTTCAGGTTATTTAAGTTAAATAGCAAAATGAAGTTTAAAGGTGACTGATGGACACTTGACTGCATTGCTTCCAACTTTGTATCCCAAAACCTCATTGATAAGAACAAAAGCCAGAAATGGCCTGAGGATTTAAATGGAACAAATTGTCTGGTAATCAGTAATTACTCACATTTACAATAGATGGCAGTGTAATAGGGAGCTGCCCTTGTTTTACTATATTGTGTAAGCTGGAAAATAACGAGATTTGCTGCTAAGAGGCAAAAAGAAAACCATGCTAATACATTATCAAGTGAGTGTTAAGAGTCCATAAAGATCCACAGATTTAATTACCAGACAGTTACTTTATAATCTCATTAAATGAGTCTTATTTCTCTGGAAAAGAAGGGAAGCAGTTGCAAAGTGCAACCACTGTTGGAAGTAAACTTCCCTTATCACCTTCAATTCCATTTTTCTCTAATCTGCATGTAACCTACATTTGAACAATAGTGGTATCAACATCCTATAACAATATATTCATGTCATTATCATTAGCAGACAGTGGCCATCTTATAAAACACAGACAACTCTAAGTGCATTCAATAAAATATTAAGAAATTATAACTTTCTAATAGTTTTAAGAAGTCAACCAAATCAAGAAAGCATAATATCAATAAATTCCAGATAAGCCAACAAGCACTTAAAGAATCCTAATATTTGTAAACAGTTTTGATATTCTGTAAAAATTGTCATGCAATAAATTTTCAATGGTAACTTATTTTTTTCTGAGCCAAGTTTATTTACCTTAGGCTAAACATTGAAATTGATATTTTGGCATCAGTAATCTGTTTTTTGCACTCTTTTCCTATGTACAAGAAACAGATAATAGTACCATCATGTGATACCATCTAGAAGAAATCATGCAATACTTAGTCATGCATAAATTAATACAGTGAAGTAGTAGAGTGTCAGATTATGGATTGTGAGATCCTTGGATTGATTCCAGTGCCAGAATTTTTTGTACTCAACCTTCTCATGAAATGTTGAGCAATGAAGCTATTGGATTATTTATTTATTTCTCAGTGCACACACATTTCCTTAATTTTAAATAACGATTTAATTGCTTCACTATTCCTTTACTGCTTAATTAATGCAATAACAATGCATCTCTTGAATGCTTTGTCAAGCAGTAAATTCACTTTTGTTCTAATTACAACTTTAAATTATCTAATAGATTTCTAACTATAAGATCTTTCCATTGACTCATTGTAAATCGAAAGATTTCGTGAGTATTAACCTGTAATAAGAAATGTGGACTTAATCAGTGAAGTATTGAATATCTTCACACTATCAGATCTAACTGCTTCAGCTTCACCTATTTAAATAGAAAGTAGGTTGAAATAAAGAAGGGTTCCCCTCTTTTCTTCCAATGCGTAAGCTTGTAGTTAAGACCTGTAGAGGTCCCTAACTTCGCATTTTCAACTGCACATGCTTTAGGTTTATTGCCTTAGTAAATATTAAAAATAATTAAAATAAAAACATCAGTTTTATTTTTGTTTCTCATCACAGAAGCAAATCTCTTCATCAGAAATCTGTTTAATTTTTTACATACCAATCCAAAGAACAAACAATTCCAAATATGTTACTAAGATAATCTTTTATCTGACAAAATGGATTGACATTAATATATATAAAAAAAGTGGGCAGTGTTTACAAGACCTTTTAAAAAAGGATTCTTTAGAAATCTAGTTTGTGAATTATCTTGGTAATATGTTTGTACTTGTTTGTTCCAGGAAATGGGTTTACATTCTTAGCAGTACATATTTGATAAGCCTTAAAACTACTTATGTGCTCATTAAAAATCATTAGAATCTTTTATATAGATAATCATCTATATAAAAAAAGTTAACAGATCTTGGATGAAAGCAGATTTGTTTGAAACAGAAAATAAAATCGCTCAATAAAAAAGATCATACAGATCTCTGACAAAAGCCATACATTCAGCCTAGACAAAATAAAATAAAATTGTGCCATATAAAAAATTAAACAGATCTTTGATGAAGACCAAAACAGTTAGCTAAAATAGTTTTTAAAAAAAAAGCAAATATAATTAAACAGATCGCTGACAAAAGCTGTAGAATCAGGTGATGCAGAAGATAATAAAATAAATATATATATAATGAATCAGATCTCTGATAAAGCCATATAATCAGCTTCACAGATAAAAGGGAAACAAATATAGTTAAACAGATCTCTGAAGTAAGCTAAGCTGAAACGGAAAGAAAAGAAAATTACTCTTTACAGAATGTTCAATGGAACCCAGTGTTCCATACAAGATCAATAAGTGTTCCATGAAAAAATATGAAATTATGATAAATTAGTTGCCTTGCATGATTTTAAACACTGCATTAAGTTGTGTTTTAACTGTGTGAATTGTTTTGATCTGTAAAATAATGCGCTAGTGTTGAGGAATTCGCGAATCAGTTATCAATTTCAAAGTATGCTGACATAGAGCTTTGTAAGGAATTCACTACATAGCAATACCTTATTTATCAAAAATTGCAACATCATTTTACATCACATGATCAAATACTGCACACCACTATCACTTGATATGTATAACAGTATTATTTTGTTTAATTGTATAAATTTATTATTGCTTTTATTTATTCTTTCACTTTATTATAAGTGGTTGAAACATATTTTTACAAATTTTGTGTATGGACGTATTTTTATAAAAAGGAAAATTATAAATTATTTATTATTATAATAACATTTAATATTTATTTTGGCATTAAAGGAATTTGTAATTCAAAGACCCTAAAAGATCCATGTCGTTATTGATTATTTATTTATTATTTTCAGGAGTTCTGTTTTGTATAACTAAAATTTTGGAATAAATGTTTATTTTGTTTTTTAATCTCTTGTACTTATTTACATTATTTGTTATTAAAATCGAAAAATCCAAACCCGTCTTTCTATTACAAAAAAGAAAAATGTTTCGTTAAAGTTTTAGGATTTGTAAAGTATTCCACGATAGAATAAGTTTGGAAAACACTGCTATAAAAGATTAATCATATTTCTGATGAAGACTTCACAACAGAAACAAGAAGTATATAGAATTACTCTGTATAAATGATTAAACAGAACTCTAATGAAGGCCATAGGGGAAAATAAATTTGATAAAAGATTGAACAGATACCTCTGATTAAGGTTGCGAGTTCTGCTGAAACAGCTAAAAAAAAAAATTAAACAGATTTCTTATAAAGGAAAAAAAAAATTGCTTGAAAATATGCATTGAAAGTGAATTTTTTGTCTTTCATTATTAAAGAGTAAAGCAATTTATTATATAAAATTGCTGTAACTATTCTTAAAATGTTAGTGTTATAATATTATAAATTTTAAAAAGCTAAATCCACTATATGTAAAATTAGTTAAGAAAAATAAAATATTGAGAAATAAATATTTAAACACTGCTTTCATTTTAAAAATAATACTTCATAATCTTCTATAGTTAGCTTTTTTATAATGATCTAACATAAGTTAAATGAACAGAAGAGCAATACCGATGCTTTAAACCACTCACTGAAGTTAGGAGAGATGTATGTTGGGAGTACTAAGAAGTGATCAAATATCATTAACATTGTTGAAAGATATATTTCTAGAAAAAATGATAATACTTGAATAATTGGACTTAAAATGAATCCAAAGAGAGTGTTAAAGACCTAGAAAGAGACCACATGTAAGATAGAAAGATAAAATAAGAAAGTCTTGGTGTGATGAATGGAAGAGAATCTATGATCAGAGAATGGTTGAAAATAATGATCTGAGTTAATCTCCAGGAATTGGACAAAAGCACAAAAATCTCTATTAAATTTATTACTGATGTGATAGCATCTCAAATGGCTTCCATTTCAATTAGAAGTACATTATCTAATGCAGCAATTGAATGCTTTATTGTCTTAGCCATAATTTCATACTAAAAGTTGCTGGTGAAACATTAAAAATTATATTGATAAAAAATACCCCTGGTTTTTAAAAAAAATATGCATTATTACTGCCTAGCATGCTCTCAATACCACATACATGTCATATCAAAAGCATGCTAGGCAGTAATGAAGCTGAATATTTAAAAAAAAAACTACCTTTTCTGGATATGTTTTTATTAACAGTCATTTGCTATGTTAGCTCAGAAGAGAATGAAATTATTTATAGTTATATATCACACATATAATAAATAAATTGCACATTCATATTTATTTTGGGTATATAAATCTTTGAAAGATTGTCTAAATTCTTGATTGATTTTGAATTTTCCATTCCACATATCATTTTTTATACCATACCAGTGTAATAAAGAGGAACATCAATCCACTTTTCATGGAGAAATAAATTATTTACTGAAAAATATACAACTACCACTATTTACTCGTAAATGGTCAGTGGAGGTTGAATAATAATAAATTAGATCAATTGAATAATCATGGAGATGGTATTATCTTTATATTCTTTGACTCAATATTTTCAAGACTATATGAAATAGAAATATTATTATCTTTGAAAAGATCTGGAAACAATGTTTTGCCCTTTGGATAAAACTAACCAAAGCATTCAAATATTCTAAAATTGTGATACATTCATAGAAACCAATGGGTAATGCTAACAAAAAAGGCTTTCCAATGATGGCTACTTGGCAACATTTGAGAGAAGGAAGTATAGTCAGTAGAACTTTTTTTTTGGATTTTGCTATAATTATTCACATGATCATGTGACATGCTTTTATTTATCCATTACCAAGTACTTATGCTTATGAAACTATCGTTTCTATATGGTAGTATTCATTTCAGAATCCAGTAGATTTGAAATGCTAGTTTGGTAAACATTTTGTGAGCTCATAATGAGCTGATTTGGTCAATATGTTCTGTGAGGATATGTGTGTATGTCTGCTGGGAGGTCATGGTTTAAAGCATGTTGACATCTACAATAATATTATTTGGTTAACATTCTTTAAAATGTCCACTGATTCTTTCTGACTATAGACAACTCTAATTAAATTTTTATTTTCATCTTTAATGAATAATTTACTCCGCCAATTGATTGTACTATTTACAATACACTTTAAACGTATATAGGTGAAGTTAATAAAATTTTTACAAATACCATTTAGCTTAGCGCTTTCAGAGTATATTCTGAAAGTGCTAAGCTAAAAGTTGTTATTTGTGAAAATATTATTAACTTCACCTATATACGTTTAAAGCATATTATAAGTATTTTCACCTTTAGTAAATATGGTCATTATTCTTAAAATCTTAAGAATGTCTTTTTACTCTACTGCCATCTATAGTAAGCTTGAGTAATCAGTGAGACAATGCATTCAAATCTTCAGTTCCAGACCAGTTACTGCCTTTGTCATTAAGGTTTAGGATTCAAAATTGGAAGTATAACAGTTATGTATATAATTAATTTTAAATTGATTCCTTATGTATTTATTTGATTTATTTAAAAACAAAATTCAATTTACTTCTGCAATCATATTTATTCAATCCCTATTAAACAATAAATCACCAAACTTCTAACATAAACAGAACAGCTTCTCTACATGCTATCTAGCATAAATTTAGAGTAATCAGTGTTTACCAGATACATAAAAAAATCCATAAGTAACTCACCATAATTGAGGATTAGTGATTTTATATATTTGTGTGATAATCATCAATTACCAAACTTATGCTAAATGTCATTAGAGTAGTGAATTTTAGCTTTCAAATATTCATTAGGTGCAGTCACTTGTGAAAAATGCATGTCATTCCCAATATGGAATACTATAAATTTATTACATTAGGTATTGCTAATATAATATATTCTCTCTACTCATTCATCTTTTATAAGACTATATATTATTAATGTTCTAATAAATTCACTTCTATAAAAATTTAGGCTGCAGACAAAAGAGGATATCATTGTTCTTTGCTGAGCAATATAGACATTGAGAGTAAGGCTTGGACATCATTAATATATGGTGTTACAAGAGAAAAGTGTTCTGAATATACAGTGTCTCAGTGAAAAGGTGATTGGTTTTCTCCCCAAACTGCCTCTAGCACCATCTCTAAGTAAAACTATATGTTAAGTAGAGACATAGTTTAGTTAGTATTGACAAAATTTTTAAGTCTGTAGTGTGTGTGATTTACAAATTATAGCATGAAATGTGATGTTTTGTAATTTCATAGATCATTTTCAATGCTCTTCCTATTGTCACAAAATCTTGGAAACCACTTGAAATCCTTTTTGCGATTTAACAGATTTTTGCCATACACCATGTGAATAATGCCAAATGTTTCAGCAACAGTTTTGCTCAATTTTGAACAAAATTTAATATCAGTGCATTGTTCCTGCATGGGTTAAGATACAAAATACCCTGTAACATATCATAATTCATGATTCTAATATATTAGCACCTTAAAATTCTAGTGGCGAATAGCTAAACTATTTATTATGCAATACATGTGTTGTTTCAGAGATAATACTACAAACAGTTTGGGGAAAGAACTATTCACCATTTATCTTTTCATTGGCAACACATTGTTATATTAATTCAATCGTATAGTTATAGATAGAAAAAATATACACAATTTCCCAAATGCATTTTAATATATATCATGTCAGATAGTCAAATTAACATGCATTTAAATGTTCATTGTCATATTTTTCTATTTGCCTAATATAATTCAACTGAAATATATTGTGGATCTCTGAAGAGAGAATTAGAGAAAATATTAATTAAATGCTATGGATGGAATGTACTATTATATGGTTATGAAACATGGGTAATGAGTAATAAAATTAGAAAAAGATTGGAAACTTTTGAAATGTGATCATGTAAAAAAAGATCAGTTAGATAAATAATATAACAAATAAAGTAGTAATTTTGAAAACAATAAATAAAAAAAGAAGATTGATTGAGGAAATTAGAAATGGAAAAGAGAAACTGGATTGGACATATATTAAAAAGAAAGTATAGTTTAATGAAAGATGTTTTGGAGAGACTGGCAAGTGGAAACAAAGAAAGGATGGAAAAGATTAGCATTGCTGGATGATATAAGAGATGGGAAGAGTTATATGGAATTGAAGAGCTGGTCAATGAAGACAGCAAAGTAGAAAAATAAATGAATTGATGATATGACTGCTTTGTGGATCTATCCATAGGACAGAATACTATTGGCTGATTGAATTCAATTGAAAAGTGTTTATTGTCACACATTCTTAGATAATTGCTGTCTTTAAATACTTTTATTACCGATTTTAAAGTTCATAGTCATAATTTTTTATTTAACTAATAATAATTCAATTGAAAAGTATCGTTTTATGACCGCAAATTTTCAGATAATTGCTGCCTTTAAACAATTTTATTACTGAAAACTAACATTCAGTTTTTGAAGTCAGAAATTATGATATTTCTTGCACACAGATTTACAGTTTAATGTTACATTTAATATTAAACATATCTAATTCCATATACTTCCTAAATAATGATACAAACATTTTTTTAATTAATACGTTACAAACCCAGAAAAATGCAAATGGCTTCCAATATCTGTTTTAAAATATAAATGGAAATAGCGTAATTATCGTCAGATAAACAGAGAACAAATGAACACTGGGATATGTTATGACTAGTATCAACATGGTTCACATCCAAATGCATCCGGGGAATGTTTTCACTTTACTATGTCTGCAAGTATGTATTTAAAAAAAAACATGAACATTTATACTATTATTTAAGAAATATACAAAATGAGAGCATAAGTAAAAGGAAAGTTAAAATATAGATTAAAAATCGTCATACCAACAATACCATCACGTGACCTTTACATGCTTCCAAAAAACAGTTATCATCATTTTAAGGCCATAAACAGTAAGTATAAGTAATCCTCATTGAGGATAGAATAAAGATAATTGCACTTGGAAGCATATAAGTAAAAAATCATGTGATTGTGTTCTTGGTATTAATTTTCCTAGGCAAAGAGTAGAAGGGGCCTATATATATATCCTAGAAGTGAAATATCTAAAATATATAGAAATTAATCTAGTATTAGATGTAATTACACAAGTGAGTTAAACTGGGTTTAAAACTTTAGGATTTTCTTGAACATCAAAATATTAGCTTGAATAATATAAAAGTGTAAAAGGTGGTTTTGAGATGCATAGGTGCACTAATTAGTATTTCAAATCCTAGTCCAATGATTACTCAAGCTTACATCACATCACATAAGGGGGATTTAGATATAAAGGCTATAGAATTGACAAAGATTATGTTGTAGAAATGGGATGGAGCAGAATATGGGAAAACTTAGACTGGGGAATGTAACATTAAGTAGCTAACAGGTTTCTCTGGGCATAATTGCTGAGAGATTCTTGACTTCGTTTAAGAAGAAGCTTCAGTACATCACATCACATTGCTCTTGGAAAAAATTGTCATGCATTAATAAACGTCAGTAGATATAACTAATCTTTAATGTAACATTAAAGTTTGTTTCGTGAGTGAAAAAAATATAGTTTATAACTTAAAAAAAAAAAGATTATTAATATAACAGCAAAGTTGTTGAAAGACAATAATTATCTACGAATGCGTGTTAATAAAATCAATTTGTAAATTGACGAAAATTTATGAACTATACTTACTATGATAACATATAAAAGCTTTCCTAATGTAATATTTGGTAGTAAAATAATAAATTATGATTAAACTAACAGATTTGTTCGAGGCAGTAACAAACCACGCTTAATTCCGGCTATAAACAATTGTTCAGAATTACAAAAAGATTAAATAGTATTCCAAATAGTCCCATAATACGTTTATTTAACAGGTACAAAAGCTTACAAATAAATTACAGGTATAAATATAATAACATGGAAAATAAAGACCAACCAATTCCTGAATATATTACTATAATTTATAATCAGACATGTGAGTTACAATAACATATTTGGACATAGTTGGATCGTAAATAATTTCACCTTTAAAAGTAAAATAAATGTCGGCAAGATATCTCTTCACCAGGTTAATCAAACTGCCAGATTATGATAATTTTTTGGTCCTGCTATTGTTTAATTTTTAGGTAAAAATGACTAGTTAAATATTTACTGCCCTGTAACTTGAGGGCTAGTTAGGAATGGTTATAAAAAATTTTAAATTTCCTTGAATATATTCAATTAACAAAATAACATTTTTGTGCTTCCGAAAACTCCGAGGTATATATAGTCATGTTATTTAAGCGTGCTAATCCTTATACTAATAAGAAAATGGTGAAATACTTATTACTAATAAGTCTCTCCACCTCCATATATAAACGTACATAGATAAATACATGTAGACATGATTTATGCACGTGTTTATATATATTTACATACACACGCACGCACATATAGGTTACACTTAATTAAGGAAGTAAAATCATGCTATATTTAGAGTTGGCTACTTTCATAATCACACCATTAATAAATAAATATTGAAAATTGAAATAGACATTTAGAACTGTAAAATGACTAATTATTAAACCGCAGTTGCAAAATTTTATTATAATTGCTAACTACCTTCAGAGCAAGGTGTGAAAGACTGCTCTTATCAGATAAAATAATACCACATAAATAAAATAAATATCTAATTGGCGTCATGAACTCTATGAATAGAGAAAAAGAGCTGTTTTCCATCTTGTTGAAAAAAATAAAAATAGTCTTATTGCAGTCAAAGATCTCTCCAATAGATCCTCATAGAAAGGCGGTGAAGGACAAGGTAGTATTCACCAGACTGCCAATTGTTGATTGGTGAGGATTTGAACGGTTCCCAACGCTCTTTTACCCTCTAGCTAAATATCTAGATACACATTTTTTGACAAATCCTTGGATGATTTAATATAAATTCAGTTATCAGATATAGACCAAACAAAATAGAAAATATTTGTTAATATATATTATTACCATCCATTTATTTTTTATTTTAAAAATATTTGATTCGAGTAAGTTTGGAAGTTGCGATTCCATTAAAAATCTTGGTTAACTTTTAAAAAAAATTGTTACATTAATTTTAAATTTTTATATGAATATCTTCTTCAGACAGGGTGGATAAAAAACTGAAGACATTTTATTATCTTTTTTTTTTCTCATTCGTTTATATTGATTGCAATTATCAGTAGAAAAGATCATAGTTTTCTCTTTAGAACAAAGAGGAGTTTTATATTAAAATGATACTTGTTGCAAATATTTTTTTAAAATTGTATTTCATGGTTTTTTAAAATATTTTAATTAAAATAAAATGTACTATTCTTCTCATCATTATGTTCTATCATTGTAGTTTATATACTGCAGTTTAAAAGTCTCTCAAGTTTAACCCTATTTTCCCATATCTAGCCTCTTTCCTTTATCTTACTCTAGCAAACTTCCTTATCTCTGAAACCTCTTTCACATGTGGTCACCTTCTAGGCTTTTTTCAATCTCTTGGAATTCAGTTTAAGATTTCAACAGATCATTTTTGTCATCTTTTCTATCAATATGTCCAACCTCTTAAATTTTTCAATGATGTCAACAATACCTACTTGTTTTTCACCCAGATATTTGACTTTTAATTCCTTCTTGTAACCTCGAACATCATAGTTAGCTTTTGATTTCTCCTTGTTATCCCTAACATATATTATTCCACTTATAACTATGCAATTTAAAAACCTTTGCATTATTGTCTTATATTAAGGGTTTAAATCTCACATCCTTTTCAAACATATATGCATATTTTTTTTCTAAATTATGACTACCAAAATATTCTACCAAGTTTAATTCTATGTTTAACATAATTCACAATATTTTTTGGATATACTTAAAACTTTATTTTCATCACACATTTTTAAATCATATGAATTAAGAATCTGAAAATGCCAAAAGATGTCCATGATGGGTTTTTGTGTGGATCTAGCAGTTTTCAGTTGGCCCAGGTCAACATATAACCCCAGTTTAATAAATGATTATTTATTTAAAACAGTGTCAAAGATGGGAATGCAAAAAATTTGATACTTGTAGATAAAATTATAATAATTTCATTCATTATGTTTCAAACAGTATTAGTATTTAGTTCATTTAATCTTTAGATGACAACCATTCTAACAATTTAAATATCTTGGTAATAGCTACAACAACTAAGTTAGTTGTATATAAAACTATTATTTTTACCTAATTTACTGCATGGATGTGAAACTTGGTCACATTATTAATGCAATATATAATCATAATAAAAGTTTCACTTAAGGATACTCTATAAAATTTTAAAAATGGCAAGATTATAAAGTCAATTATTGGTTGTGAGACTATAGAGTGCACTGTCGTAAAATCATACCTTCATGGAAGTGGCCATGTAAAATGAATGAGCAATGCAAGACTTTCTTCAATGATATTTTATGATGAAGTTGTGCATGATTTTTATGGGAAAGATTTACCTTATAAGGTTTATCTCAAACTCATTTTAAAGAAGTGTGATATTGATTGTTTTCATTGGGAGGATATGGCAGAGAATAAAATACACAGGACATTTACAATTAGAAGATATAATTTGAAGTATTTCAGAAAGAAAAGTTTTCTGCTGAAGAAGTTAAAAGACAGCACAACAAAATATTGAACAAATAGAAAAATGGACCAGTATGTTCTATGCCTTATATGTGGATAAATTTGTGGTTCAAAGGTTTGTTTGTGTAGTAATGCAAAACTCATTTCTAGAATAGTTTCTTTCTTTCTTTGAAGTTGGAATGACCATATTTGTAAAAGCAAGGTTGACAAATCTTTGTCTTAAGTAATTTCCCTTTGTTTTTTCTCTTAGCTTTCATTTAAATGAGAAGTGGGAAACATTTTCTCTGCAACAACAACCATTTAGATATTTATAAATTTCATTTACAGGCTACACAAAATTATCAACTTAGAAATAGTTTATTATATTTATCAAAATTTTAATTAATTTATCTCTAATAATTAAGGATGGGCAATCTTTTTAACTGGAAGCCCGATTTCAACTTCCCCCTTTTAAATGAAGAGCTATACTTTTTTGTGAATTAAAAATAAAGTAATATCATTATTATTAATAATTGTTCCACATTTAATGACAATTTTTCCAATTCACCATGGACCTATCTTTGGACATATATTCTCAATTTTTTTTAATGTTCTGAACAGGTTAAATGCAGTCTATACATTTGTCTGTAAAAATCACTATATAGATAATTTGTTGAAATATTGCACCTCTGATAGAATAAAATAAGATAGAAAGAGAAGAAAATATAATTGAAAAAATAAATATTTTCTTTTATTTAACTCTTAATTCAATATTTGCATGTACATTATTTGCACTGCACTATGTGTGTTTAAATAGAAGTTCTACATGATCCATTTTATATATTGAGACAATTATGTGACATGCCATCAGTCACATAATTATATATATATAAAGTTAAAAGAAAAACTAGAAATAAACACAAATAAATTTTTTGTAGATATTTTCTGTATCACACTGAAATAAGAGTTAAGGATTAAATAATAATTTTAAATCAAAAAAAATTATTATAAACTGTAGTTTTAAATCAAGCATTTAAAAAGATCTGTTTAATATTTTATTAATTCTGATTTTGAAATCTCAAACAAGCTTGTTTTATGTTTCAATAGATAAACTGATAGTTATAAAATTTATCTATTTTAATTAGATTAAGAAAGTTTTTTTAAAATTAAAGCTTGTATAATATATTTTGATAAAATTTGATATAATATGCTCTGATATTGTTTAAAGAATTAAAAAAATACTTTTAGATAAAAATGTGGTATTTAATTAAAGTAAATAAAAAAAAATCATTAACTTTCTTTTTTAAATCAAGATAAAAAAAACTTGCTTTTAATTACTGGTTTTTTTTAAATTTCACAATACATTATAAAAAGGTGAATTTAAAAAGATTACAACAATATACACATGATCATTATGAAGTTATATCTTAAGGTGTAAAATATAAATCAGCTGTTGCTGCTAGTGTCATGATAGTAGAGCTTGAATTCTTATGGAGGCAGGTTCCAGCTTTTATGTGATTCTTAGCTCATATGAGTACTGGATGGCTTGCCTGAAGCCTATTAAATTATAGAGACTAAATGGAGCTGAGTGAATGTCAACAGTTATTTGATTTATACCTTCCCTGAAAATGTGAATAGGATATTATACTACTCTACTATGGACATGATTATAATGGACCAGCTTACCAAAAAAGTTCCATTAATAATTGGCTTGCTGTAAAATTGCCATGTTATGTTATATGCTGATTAATCTATATTCAGAGATGCACAAACATAATTCCTGCCTGTCGTTAATATATATACAATGTGGACATTTGATGAGTAAAATAATTATTGAAATAACTTTTGTCTAAATCATTCAACTAAAACTAAGATACATTTCTAGTTTTATTTTAAAAAAACACTCCAAAAATCTTTCAATACTGGAGAAAAAAAAACTTTTATGAAGGATTGTCAAAGAAGTAATATATATATATTTTAAAAAGAACTTTTACTTATCATTAGAAATAATGAATTAATTAATAACTTTGATTTGTAGGGTGATAATAATAATGCACACATGTGTGCATTGGTTTTATGTCTACATATATTTTTAACATGGAATTAATTTTTTTGTTAAAAATATAACCTCATCAAGGGTGGCCTAGTGGTTAGCATAGCTGCCTTTCAAGCACCTGGCCTGGGTTCACTTCCTGGCCAACACTTTGACATATATATATATATAACTTTAATAAGTTTATTTTTAACTAATGAAATATCAGTGTGCACAAACATTTGAATGTGTATCATGTAGACCCATATATATATTAAAATCAGTCATCAATCACATGTATGTTAAAATGAATTATTATGTATTATACAAATTAATTTTTATTATTGGTTTATGACAATTCAAAAATGATTTTAAATTATTATACAGCACATCTGAGTGCTTACATAGATGTGTGTCATGTAAACATCTAGAAATATATGCAATGTGATAGCATATATTTTTGTAACAATGTAATAGCATATTTTTTGCATTATTCTAATCAAAATCAGATTGCTGAATTTATAGCATACTCAATAGACCTTAATTTAATTTTATTGTTATTAATAAATTTATATTTCATTGAGTTATTCTAGTGAATTAATTTAATCCTATACTAAGTTTAAAACATTGTTAGTATTATCTCTTGTTTGCAGTAACAATTATAAAGCTCTTGGTCTCTGAGCGGGATTCATGCATAAGTCAGTTATATAAACTGGGGTTTGTGTTTAGTGTTATGGATATCCAGATGATGATGATGATGGTCCTGGTTGATGTAAAGAGATAGTTCATACACTAAATCTTATTTTAGTACTAATTAGAAATTAAGTTTACAGTTGGCCAATACATTAGTAATTAACCAGAGGACATTGATGATGATCAGCATGTTTTAGTATCCCAGCATTATTTTTTTGTTATATTCTGATGGATTAGGACCTGAGTCTGTGCATTCAAATTATTGTGTTGTACTGCTGCCCTAAGTTTGGCAGTGGCTAAACAATTATCCTGGTCTAAAGTAGACCCATTTCAAATCCAATCACAAAGTTGACTGTTGATTTTATTTTTTTGATCATTCATGATGACAAATAATTCTTATTCTCTGTTGTAAAACTGGTAAATTTATAGTTAATCTTTGTTTTTGTTGATCTGTCCGGCTCATATTTATTATATTCATTATCATTCCTTTGACATTTAATTTTACATTTTGTTTATTTGGGGATAATGATGGTTTCCATCACTCCAGATTCACCCTTTTTTCTCCATAATATGTTTGTGAAAGCATCTGGAGGTTGGATTGAGAGCTTTTGAGGGCTGAAGGTCCCTAACCTGATTTAAATTCAGAAAATACTTTGTAAAACTGCTGTAAAAAGTTTCATATGGATCAATTCTTCCCATGAACACTTATCAATATTAATTACACCTTATGTAATTTAGGGCAGGGGTAGAGTGGTGGATTTTAGAGGTTAAGACACATGGATCACAGTTCTTTCAGTGCTTAAACAATAAACACATTGAATTAATTTTTAACATTGATATACTCATGTCATTATGTAATCTAATCACACCTTTCTAATTCGAAATTTTCATTACTGCAAAAATGCTTCTTAAAATGAAATGGCTTTTCATGATCCATAAATACAAAGCAAAACATCAACTCATTTGCTGAATATTTCCTAACTTTTTTCTTCAAACTAAATCTTTTCTTAACATTCCAATCAAACTACACATAATCTTAGCATAAGTCTGTGGTTTGATGGTTGTAAAATCTTATGCAATATAAAACCAAATTATATAGCACAGACCAAAAAAATAATACTTTTAAAATTTTTTAAATACATGAAAATATTATTTTTTATTTAAAGTAATAATAAAAATTGGTAATTTTCTATTCTATCATGACAGCCACATGATGGTGCTATTTCTAGGCAAATTCCTAATTAGCCGACATGATAGAATAGAAAAGTACCCCAAAATTTTACAATGACAAATGTTCTACCATGAATGGTTTATTTATTTTGTTATCTTACTGCCAGAGTACGGAACCAATGACAACACTTTTTGTTATGAATCATGGTCCCAATGCAGTTAGTTAATTAATTTTGCACTATGATTCTGGAAAGAATTTGCCGAAAGTTAACTCAGTGCTATGAAGTGCGAATATATCTATATGGTTATATGTTTTCATAGCGGCTTGACTCGGCTCACATTTTTTTGGGAATATCTCTTTTCTGAACTCACAACTGTATTACTTCTTTTGAAAATTTAAATAATAAATCTAACAAAGATTGAAATAAACAACTAATGATAACTGTATTTTAATATTTAGCGAATTGTCCTTCATTTCCATTGAGACCTCAAGATATTTAATTATGCAAATCACATGATGATTAAAATAAACAACTATTGATAACTATATTTTAATATTTATAAAACTGGTCTTCATTTCCATTGAGACATTCTCAATTAAATCACCTGATCAATCAATTATAATTGATATGATTGATTGATCATGTGATTTGTATAATTAAATATCTTGAGGTCTCAATGGAGATGCAAGCCAGTTTGGTAAATATTAAAATATAGTTATCATTAGTTGTTTATTTCAATCTTTGTTAGATTGGCAACATTGTGGACAAATAAATTATTTTGAATATTTGACCATTAGAGTTACTTCTTTTAAGATCATAAATTTTACTTTTTACTTGGCTCAATTATGCAGTCCGTTTCACAGAACTTTTTGTTTTATTAAAATGATTTGAGAACTTCCCAACAGACTAAACAAGATTTTGCAATAAGTTACTTTTGTGTAATAACTAGTGTAGCAGTGACAAATAAAAGGGATGATTGTCAGTAGGAATATGATCCATTCATCCATCAATAGTTGATATTACATCATATTACAATTTTTATACAATAAGAAGATTCACATTCATCTGATTAAAGCCTTTAAGTAACAAATAGATACCCATTTACTGATCAATATTGGATGCCTAATTGTATTAGTTAAAGAATCTAAAAAAGTATTATATGTCATTAGGGTACTACAATTTTCCACTGGTGTGGTGTAAATTATTAAGTATATTCTTGGAAAATCTCCACTTTACCACATCTGTTTGAGACATTAAAGTAAAAACATCTGGAAAAAGAAAATGATTACCAAGATATTACAAATGGAAAAAAGATAGATTGAGTTGGAATAAGATAGCCATATTATTGTTTATAATGAAAATAAAATCTATTAATCTTTAATTAAGTTTAAAGTTTATGTCTGGGCTAAAATTGTCATGATAATATCTAGCTTTCTGAATGATTAATAATAATCATTAATATATTTAGCTAAAATGTATGAAGTCAAAGATAAGAGAGCACAAAGTTTGACATGTATAAATCAAATTGCAGTTATTTAATAAATTTAATAATGATAGAGTGGAACTACACTGTAATAACCTTCCATTATTTACATTTGCTTTATTTAGTCTGCATAATACAGGAAAGCATTTTTCAAACATATTTGGACTCATCTGGATATAGATTACAATAGCAACGAATGTAGCTGAGTTAATCTCCACCAAATCAAAAAGAAGGTCATTAATGACTACTCCCTTACAAACCCAAGAATCCACAGCCCTGCAAAAATCACTGCCATTTTATTCATTTTTCTCTTTACATGGCTCACAATATTGCCTCAAACAAAATAAGTCCTCTGTGAAAGCCAAGGGTGTATATATATACTATACTATAGTGATGAATGCCTAGAGCATTTGGATTGACTGTACAACTATGTATGGCTTAATGCCCTAATGGATTGTTTATTTACTAAAGAATTCAATAGATGCTTTGTTGTTGTATGGAATCGTATACGGGTGAGAGAATGACTTTATTTTATTTAAGTAAGCAGGATGGGTTCATTTACTGTTTAGATTATTCAAACTGTTCACTACTTAAGTAAAAAAATGAGAAAAACTATCTCCAGTTTAATCTACAGAGTTGAAATTGTTTGTTACTCGGGTTATTGACATTCAAACATCATATCACCCTAGAGCAACTAATTATTATTAATATATTACATTTTTTCACTTAAAATATACAAAATGTCATTAATTGTCAATCATATAACTATATTAAAAATATCGATATTTTTATAGTGTAAAATGATTACATTTTGTACAACTCTCAGTTTCTTTTAATGAATTAAATCTCTAGTTGGTTTAAATTACTTCTCAAGCAGTCTGTGTCGGACTTCAGAATCTCTTCAAGTGCTTTTTTACCTAGATAGGAATGATGAAACAAAATATCTCAAGTGAAAAGAAATGAATTAACGCTTGTTGATTGCGTCTTTTTATCTTTAGAAGCTGTTTTTCTTTTGTCTGGTGACCTTTGGAATAGATAGATCTTAGTCATGTTAAAAATTATTTATTTTATAAATGAATGGGGAAATCTGACGAATTAAATTGCTTACAAACTTAATACTGTATTTTATTCATTAGCTGTAAGAAATCTAAGCCAGGAAGATTAACAGAACCGTCTTAAAGATATATAATACTAAGCTGCGTTATTTTGACGACTAATCTGATCTAGTTTATTACGTGATAGACAAAATATAAGCGTAATAATGTTAGCAAATCGACAGATGACTTGATAAAATGGTAGGATGAAATAGAATATACTGAAAATTGTGCCAAAGTGCTTAAGATTTAATTGAAAACCAACATCTGATTCATTCATGTTTTAATTAAAATAACTGATTACTACAGTAGGCCAATGTGTGCGTGCGTGCACGAATCTGGTCATTCTAACTACAAAAAAGAAAAAAGAGAGGAAGGGAGAAGAGAAAACTAGTCCAGAAATGAATTTTGTTACAACTACACAGACCAATCTGTAAAACACAAATTTGTAAAGCATAAAGAAATGGTTGATATTTTACAATGCTGTCTTAATTTCTTCAACAGAAAACTTTTATTTCTGTTTATATAATGTATGCACAAATTATATATATATATATCCGTACAACATAGGGTAATATCCCATCGAAAACACTGACAACATGAAAAGAATTAAGAGATAATTAAGTGGACATATTGATATAAAAGATAACAGATAGTCAGTTGAAGTTTTGAACTGGATTCTAAGAGAATATAGAAGATTATAAGGAGACCATATGTGAGATGCATTGACGAAACAAGAATGTTTAATTAATGTGGGGAAGAATGGATTGGAAAATCTGGATTAAAGTCAAGAGAGAGTTTTATCTGGCTGTGGATTGTATAATGATCAAACATGATTATATGTGGGTTAGACAAAACAATAAAATCATCTGTAATAGTATTAAATATGTGAGTTAGACAGGATAATAAAATCATCTGTAATAGCATTAACATGTTCACATCATGTGGCTTAAAAATAAATTTAATTTGTAATAATTCTGTTTTATAGACAGAAAACTTATAGAAAGTTATAAGTTTCACAAACCTTGAAAAGAAACATATTAGTTTAAAAGAATGGTATGAAATTAGTGGGTGTTTTGATGCCCATTACTTCTGAACAATTTTATTAAGATCCATGATAGAATGCCCAAAGGATAGGAAAACAAAACATTTTATATCCTATGAACAAAAATCAAATCTTATTGAGAAAAAATGATAACAATGGATTGTGTCAAAAAATGCAAGACATTATAGAAAGGTATCTCCAAATACTCGAGTGGTTAAATTGTTGTATGGGAATTTTTAAATCAGTTGATTTTTATCAGTTCACCTATCACTTCAACTCCACTGCATCAAAATTATCCATCTGCACAAAAACCTCAGGTCATCCCCTCACTACGTATGCATTTCAATAATAAATTGCATTCTTCAGTTGAAGTAGTATCAATCAATTGAACTTCTGTATCTATGATGATTGCTTGATATTTTTAAATGCTTTCATTTAATTTAGAAATTCTGTTTGTTTGCCTGTTTACTTGTGCCAAATCTTGTAACTGTTTTAGAACACTTCCATTGAGTGGATTTTCTTCATTATCAATAACAACAATAACTAAAAGTATTTGAAGATTAAATTTCAAACTGTGGAGATATTGATTTAGTGATTTTTCAGTGCTAGATGGCAGTATATTTTTCTAAAATACAATTTCATTACTAATTTATTAGCCTGTTAACAATTTGACATTTTCTTTTATTTCACCTGGTGAGAGTTTTTGAAAATGTTCAAAATCTTTATTTTATACTAAAACAATTGGACTTAATTTCTTTGTAATTTAATTTTATAAATGAATAATATTTTTAAAAAATCATAGTTGATATTTTTAAATATTTAAAAAACTATTTTGCAAATCAAACAATGTTCCATAAATATTATCAACCAAATTAATTTTCTTTCGGAAAATGAATGAAATGTTTTTTTATTTAACAATTTTTTAAAATGTAAATGAACAACGGCAAACCTATGTTAGATCTATCAAGATTCTTCTTTAAAATCTGATATTTTCTTTATAATAATTACAATATTGTAAAGATTTTAATACCATGTCAATTCTGACAGATAATGA
The DNA here is from genome assembly GCA_028023455.1 of Epiperipatus broadwayi. Taxonomy (NCBI): domain Eukaryota; kingdom Metazoa; phylum Onychophora; class Udeonychophora; order Euonychophora; family Peripatidae; genus Epiperipatus; species Epiperipatus broadwayi. The sequence goes on along the minus strand of JAQFVV010006259.1, from coordinate 957,893 downwards.
TGTAATAGATGCTGTCATTCTCTTTTTTATATTACTGTCAAGTTTATTAACTTTTATTTCTAAAAATAAAAGATAAATGAATAAATTAAAAATTTATAAATGTATTTCTTTTTGTTTTAAATAATATTCAACCAATTAGGGTAAAAATAATCAAAACTATTTTATAAACAAGCAAAAAATTATACTATATTTGCACTAAAATATTTGTGTAAAAAAGCTTGGCCAGAAAGAAAGAAACAGTCATAAGATATTTTCTACTATGTTAAACAATGTGATATACCTTAAATCTAAGCTCTCTGTCTCTTGGATATAAGTCAACTATCCATAACATACTGACCATTGCAGATATTTTTTCAAATAAACATCAATAAAAGTATTATGGGGAAAATTATAAAAAAAGCCAGGTCATTATCATCATAATAAAGTTAATACAGCAATTTAAAACTGTGAAACAACAACATTATTTAGAACTAAATAAGGAATGTTTTGTAACAACTGGGAATGCAAGTTCATTAACTAAAACTTTTTTTTAAAATGCATCCTTCATAAACAAGATTTTTAACACATGCAAATTTCATTTCAAATATTTCTCAGTTTTTACATTAGAATATGAATAGTTACAAAAAGCTCAATGCAAAATATCTGACTATAAAAAATATTTGATAAATGTTTTTAATTTGATAAGTAATATATTAAAAAAAACTCAAAATAATTTCTTTCTTACCACAATTTTCATTGTTATATTTAATTTAAAATAAAAGCACAGGGTATCAATAAACTAATTCAATTACTAATTAATTAGTGATTGAATAGCAACCAGGTTATTTTTTGTTTTTTAGTGATTACTTTTACATAAAATATTTCATATATATATATTATTTCTTTTATAATAATTATTAATAAAGCAAGTCATATATAACATGACATTACTTTTATGAGCTTGTAATTACAAAAATGCACATAGAGAGCGTACCAATAGCTCTAGCAAGCTCGTAAATTAACAAGTGCGGTTATGAGAAATATTTAAAATCTCTATCCAGAACACTCTTATCTCCAGACCATGGTTTCGGGCTCATGGCCCACGTCAGTGGAGAGCTAGAATATTCGGACACTAGACCTAAAATATCAACTCAAACCATGGTCTGGAGATAAGAGTGTTCTGGATAGAGATTTTAAATATTTCTCATAACCGCACTTGTTAATTTACGAGCTTGCTAGAGCTATTGGTACGCTCTCTATGTGCATTTTTGTAATTACAAGCTCATAAAAGTAATGTCATGTTATATATGACTTGCTTTATTAATTATTATAATTTTACCTTTAAGGCTTTGGCTATGCTGAGCCTATTAGAATATGGTAGATCTGAATATACTTCAGTCCCATATAGCTATTTAAGTTAGATAGCTGGATTTAAAGACATTTTCATGTCCGAAAATTCAGAGTTTCTTCTTAAATATACGTTTGAAATAAGTGCTGGTTTTTTGAGTTGATATTTTAGGTCTAGTGTCCGAATATTCTAGCTCTCCACTGACGTGGGCCATGAGCCCAAACCATGGTCTGGAGATAAGAGTGTTCTGGATAGAGATTTTAAATATTTCTCATAACCGCACTTGTTAATTTACGAGCTTGCTAGAGCTATTGGTACGCTCTCTATGTGCATTTTTGTAATTACAAGCTCATAAAAGTAATGTCATGTTATATATGACTTGCTTTATTAATTATTATAATTTTACCTTTAAGGCTTTGGCTATGCTGAGCCTATTAGAATATGGTAGATCTGAATATACTTCAGTCCCATATAGCTATTTAAGTTAGATAGCTGGATTTAAAGACATTTTCATGTCCGAAAAATTCAGAGTTTCTTCTTAAATATACGTTTGAAATAAGTGCTGGTTTTTTGAGTTGATATTTTAGGTCTAGTGTCCGAATATTCTAGCTCTCCACTGACGTGGGCCATGAGCCCGAAACCATGGTCTGGAGATAAGAGTGTTCTGGATAGAGATTTTAAATATTTCTCATAACCGCACTTGTTAATTTACGAGCTTGCTAGAGCTATTGGTACGCTCTCTATGTGCATTATTTCTTTTATAATTGTTTTGCAAGAGAGAAACTCATTTTTACCCATTTTTAATTTCTCGTGCAAGGGTGAACCATTTTTGCACTATAAATATGTATTTTCAAATTTTTTTCCTTTTTTTAATCAGTGCCTTTCTCATTTCAATACTCCCATATAACAATAATACATCAGTATAAAAATCAGACCCCTATATACTTTAATGAGAGAAAAGTTTCAAATAATTGGAATAATACAAAAGAAAGATTTTTATTTTAAAAGATAAAGACGATAGGAAGATAATCAAAATATGTATACAACAAACCACACACAAATTGGAATAATACAAAAGAAAGATATTTATCTAAAGACGATGGGAAGATAATCAAAATATGTATACAACAAACCACACACAAACTTTTATAAATCTTGATTTATTATCATATGAACAATATTAAAATGTATAATAATATACTCCAACATTTCAACTATATAGTATTATTTTATTGACATGTTGCAGTAACTTCAATATTCTCTGAATATTTGTGTATGTGGTAATTAGAGAAATAATTAACTGAATAGAAAAGAATAACATAATTCTGGGAAGATGATTTAGATCTGATTAACTGGTGATCGCTAATTTATAATTATACAACTTATAGAAATGAGTAAGAAATTAAGCAAGAGTTTACACAATTATTATTTAGATAGAAAATGTTTGTAGAAGAATGAGTAGAAAAAAAAGTAAACCAGTTTTCTCAATATGGGAATGAATGAAGAAGTCAAAGTAAAGGTAATGTAGAGTTCAGACAATACTGTTCTATATCTCCTATACTGTTTCTATTTTATATTTAAAACAAACAGGCTGAAAATAGTTTAAAAAGAGATCTTAAAATACATTTAATGGATGATAAAATTCATGTACTTTATTATTTTTTATTTAGAAGTATTATTCTTATATCTTCTCCTTTACTTTTTTGCATTTCTTCATATATTCATATGTATTACTTTTTTTCTAAAACTCCTTATATACACTCTAATGAAATATTTATAATTTCATTTATTTTTAGTTTTGACTGTCCTGATGAAGACTGCAGAACAGTTGAAACTGTTAGAAAAGTAAGGGATGAATACTAAAAATTGCATTAGAGTGTATATGAGGAGTTTTAAAAAAAGTAATATTATCTTTTATTTGCTGCTGATGTATATAATCTTATAAGGAAAAAATAAGCAAGATATAAATGTACTTTCGGAAATATGTGCAATGGTGGATAAGAAAATGAAGTTTGAATTTAATGATTTATTATCATTATTTTATAAGAAATAGAAAAGAAAAAAGTGCTTTTATTTAACTTATTGCTTTTTTTTATATGTTTGGATTAAATCTTATAAATAGAGGGGATTTGAATATAGATTTTCAAGTACCCTTCAACTATCCACACATACCACTAATACACATGACCACACACATGTAGAAAAGATAATCAATCACCAATATACATACTTCATGCTGAACCAACACTCATCAGTTGGTCCAGATTATCATCCCCCACACACATATATATAATCAGTGCTCAGTTTGTATTAAGATAGCAAAGCTTCATACTTTAATGAACATGTTTCATTCTACTCCAACCTCCAACTCTTCAGCCATCTATATCATTGAAAATCTGATGATGGAAAGCCCAAATCCTATGCCAATATTATTGCCATGCCCATGTTGACCTCAAGGCACTCTGATCCCTCATATACAGGACTGTAACCATTTAAATAAATAGAAGAGGTATGGACAAGATGCAGGCTTAATGTGTGAGATTTAAAATACAGGCACTCTACATATACCTGGAGCTTAATTGTAAATATAGAGAATTTGAACAGTCTGTCAAGCATCCTTCAACTATCCACACTATCTCATACCACTGATACACATGATAAGTTTTGGTATCCTAATATAAACTGAGCACTGATTATATATGTGTGTGAGAGATGATAATCTGGACCAAGTGATGAGTGCTGTTTCAGCATAAAATACGAATATTGATGATTATTTATCTTTTCTACATGCACATGATCATGTGTATCAGTGGTATGAGATAGTGTGGATAGTTGAAGGGTGCTTGAAAATCTGTGTTCAAATCCCCTATATTTACAATTAAGTGCCAGGTATATAAAGAACGCCTGTATTTCAAATCTTATTAAATCTTATAAGTAAATTTTCATCTTCTTCCTATTTTTCAATCTAATTGAAACTTTGCATACATATTCAGTCCTGCTGACAATATATTTTTAAAGTTTACAAACAATTTTCAAAATTTTATAATATAACATTAATGTTAGCGATGTTTAGTGACATTCCTTATAATTTAGAACTAAATGATTTTAATAATTCAATGTTACAAATATAAAACTAAAAGGTAGAAAATAAAAAATAGAAAAAAAAACCATTTTTATTCATATAAATGCAATAAAAAATGACAAATTTTCTTCAGCTTTCACAAAAAATACCATGGTTCACTCATGTTTAGAAATAAACATGTGATGATAATTCACAAATCATATTGCTCCAAGCTATGAAACATATATGAATACACAAATACTTAATCATTAAAGGGGATTTGAACCCAGATTTGTAAGCTCCCTTTAGCCATTCTCTATATCTTATATAACAGATACACATGACCAACATATATGTGAAAAAGATAAATGATCTCCAATATAGGTATTTCATGCTGAAGCAGCACTCATCAGTTGGTCTGGATCATCATCTTCCACAGACATATAATCCATTTTAATTACATCCAGCTTAAGTATATATACTATATTTGTATTCAAATATTAAATACTTAATTTTTCAAACATACCACATTATATCTACTTATAAAGGGCCCATTTTTTTATACATATACATTATTACTTATACGCATGGTAATATTAATTGATATAGAATAATTAATAGATATTAAGAAGTTACTGATTTGACTTCAGTAATAATAAGATGACATAGATATAGTATAAGTTTGGAGTGGATTAGTTTGTGTATATGTGTATAAGGTATATAAATGCAATTTATCATCCATTGTACTTTGAACACTTTTCAGCAAAAAAACTTTTTATTGTTCATATATGTTCACACAGTCTTATCTTTCGACAATCCTGAAGTCTTTTTCAGAGCTATAATATAATAAAACAAAATAAAACACACAACTATATAAATAATATAAAAATTGTAAACAATAAAATTTAATAAAATAAAAAACATAAAATATAACAAAACATAATATAACTGAAATAAATATAAATATTATTATTTTATTAATTTTATTGTTTACATTTTTTATGGTATTATTTATATAGTTATGTATTTTATTTTGTTCATTATATCATAGCTCTGAAGAAGACTGCAGGATGGTCGAAATGTAAGATTGTGTGTACATATATATACAATAAAAAGTTATTTTGCTAAAGTGTTCAAAGTAGAGCATTTATATAAAATATTACAGCAAAATGAAGGAAATGGTAAATTTGGTAATATTTATAAGTATATATGTGTATAAATTTGGTATAGATATATTGAAGGTGATATTTATGTATGTATTGTATATAAGTAGGGATAATATATGTATATGTAGTAGGGATAATATATATATTGTACCAGGTTCGAATATGATAGGTTCGACACACCGACCTCTTAGGCAGAGAAGAACATACTCAGAGAGTATGTATGTCCAAACGATAGCTATAAAATATATAACTAGCATTACATTTCCAGGACATAACTTCTTCTTGACTGTTAAATTCAACACCAAGTTCAAAGCACTTTTTTTGTTTGTATAAACACGGGCACCAGTTATTTATTTAGAAGAATAAACAATGCACTTTGAACCATGGCCACTAATTCAATGCCTAAGTTATACCCATAGACTAGCTCAGCTACTTGTAATGACTAACAGATTATACAAAATTAGTGGTGAAAAAGAATTGATGGAAGAATTGATGGAAAGATTAGTAAAAGGAATTGATGAAAAGGATTGTAAAAAAAATTAATAAAAAGAATTTCCATTTATTTAATTAACACTTAATAACTAAATTTAAATATTCTTGTAAATTTTAATAACAGAACACTGGTATTTATCTAATGATCACGCACATATTAACTCATACACTCACATATATATAATAATAATAAAGCATTAAATAGTATTTGACATTTAGAACACACAAATTAATATTTGATATTTAGAACACACAAATTAATAGTTCATTTTTATGTGCTATAGAGTTCATATAATTTGGCCCTTGGAGGATTCACGAATGCGATGGATACTTAGGAAGGAATATAAGAAAAAATGTTATTTACCTAGGATTTTGAATCTTACTGTTTGCTGCTTCTAATGAAATATTTCTAACCGGTTAGATTTGAAGTTTTCTCGTGGAGATTTGATACTGATTATTCCAAGGCATTTCTTTAAGACAATTAGATATTGAGCAGCTTCAGGTTGTGCGCAGGCATCACTTAAGATTGGGTATATTAGCTGTTTTCATCGGACTTCAGGCTGGAGAAAGACGTATGTTTTCCGAGGTTTTAACACTAAATTCTTGATTCTGATATAACTCACTGATAGATTGTACTGAACTGTTATCTCAAATGCAACTGTAATGCAACTCTGATGCAATTAACTCGACTGACTGTCCGATAACAATTGGCTATTTATATATGAGACGTGTTTTTGTTTTCATGTCCGCTGGCAATATCTGTTGTCGAAATTCCTTTGATATAAGCTTATAATTCTGTTGTTGGAGATATTAATTAGCAGCCATCACAAACGTGTTGTTTTTTCCTTTGTTTTTAATTAGTAGCCATCTCTGTGCTTTTTAAATATAATTTTCATTTATTTCATTTTAATATTTATTACACATACATTATTTCTATTTACAAACACACATATATATTTTACTAACTCAACACTAGTTTTAAGATTACTTTCCTTTTCTTAACTCGAATGAAAAGAGATTGATATTTTTAAACTTGAAAATCAACTTTTAATTTCTTCCCTTTTTCTAATCAATCACTTATAACTTTCATGAATAATATTTTCTTTAACTAACAACAATAATAAAAGAATTATTTACTTATTTGAAAACCAACTTCCTTTAATTTGACGTTTTAAAGCGAACCCCCTTCCCACTTTTAATTATTTCAAAAACACTTAGACTTTTAGCTTTTTTTGAAAAAAACTGTAATAAAACTCTTAAACTTTTACATATTATTTCTTTTAACGAAAGATTTTGTTTTGCTAATTTTTTTTTAGATAAAATTATTATGTACCAACTTCGATCTCAGTACAATATATATATATATATATTGAAATGATAACTTTCCAAGCCCCTATCGTTTCACCATCAAACCTAATGACACTCTCATCTGTGCTAAGTTCGAACCTATTTAAATGTTAATAAATCTAAAATTCGCTCATGTCTGTATAAACAGTATTATATATTTACGTGCGAACCAACGCTATAATTAGATAGGATTAGTAAAATTATAGCGTACTAAAGTTATTTAATATTTCTAAAAATGTTTATTATATTATTTAAGTTAAGAGTAAATTATTAATTTTGTTGTTTAATATTGTAATTTCGTATGTGGATATATAATCTGTGCTATATAGAAGAAAGACATGATTTAAAATATGTAAAAGCCATTATCTAAAAATACTATTAAATGTTTCTTTAAAAATTGTTAAAAGATTTCTTATTTTAAACATATTTCAGGGAAAAGTTTCTCAAAATATATTTAAAAGCTATATCAAAATATGTTTGTAAATTATTTTAAATAAATATGTTAAAAATGTTTTCGTTTTAAAAAAATGTTAAAAGGTTGTTTTTAAATAGAAAGAGTTTCTATTATATGTAAGATTAAAAATAAAAGCTGGTCAAGTAATTAAAAAGATTTTTGATTGTAAACAAGTGTCATTAACGACCACACCTGGAATTCGTAAAAAGTAAAACTAGTTCAAAATTTACTAATTAAAATCTCCTTAGATAAGATTTAAGTTATTTTAAAATCTAAATTGGACAATTGTTTGCAACGAAAAATCTTAATTATAATAATAGCTTATGGAATGTTTCTAACATAAGTTATCTAAGATCTGGATTATAAATTGAAAAATATTTAATTAAATTCCTGAGTTTAGTGAGTCTTGAGGCGGGAGATTCCGATAAGGAAAACATATAAATACTCTGTATTTTTTAACAAGGGATAGAGAGCCATATTGTTAGAGATAGACAGCCATATTGTTAGTGAGAATTGCAGCCAGTCTTCACAATTGTTAATGTTTAACATGTCCGGCTAAAAGCGGGCATCTTGTTGCTGTTACTCCGCGGGAGAACGGGGTTTCTCTCGTCGAAATGCCTAAACCACCATCATGCCGATAGAAGAGACGAGCCTAACATAATGGGAAAGATGATGCCATCAGCCGCCCAGTAAAACTCATCAAAACTACAGCCAAGAACTTGCAGTCCAGATAAAATACCGGTACCATTTTATTTTTCAAACCGCAGAGCTCTGTGTAATTCTGTGTAATTGTAAATGTAAATATATCTATATAAGTTAGCTAACTTTCTTTTTAAAATAATGATAAAGCTAAAATGTAATCAAAACTTAAAATCCATTTAATATTTTAAATATGTCACTTGCTATCAAAATTTAATGTGTTAAAGTTTAAATAATCTGACTTATTTATATTTTCCTTTCATTTAAAGTACATTATAAGTGTCTAATTTAAAGTTATATCACTGCGGTTGTGTCTATATTTCTTTGCTTTATTTTAAATGCTTATTATATTTTATATGCCAATATTTCGAAACAGTGAGCACTTAATTTCATGTATATTTTAAGAAGATATTATTTGAAAATCTTCGCGTAATTTGTTTATAGCATCAACTTTCTGCGCTGTTTCGAAATCCTATTTTTTTTTATTATTTAAATGATTTAATATGTGAAATGTGGCTCTTTTATAATCAACCATTTAAAAACTTAACCTTATAAGTTTATTTAGAATTAAATTTAGCCTTGATCGTATTTATAAGTATATTTGACATTTAAATTCTTAAGTCCATAGAAATATACTTTCCCTCCTTAAATATTTATTATCTATAAGTAACTTAATAGATCGAACATGTCAAAGTACAGATGTAATAATATTCCCTTTAGTAGCATAGACATTTATTATCAGGCTACACAAGAGTTGGTCCCAATTTGATAGAGCTAATATGCTATTAACTCGTATTTCATAGTATGAAATATACTATTCTTTGCTTGGCGGATGTGATATTATTTTATAAAAATATTCTCGTTTTGCTGCTATACGTAATATACGTATCTCAAGATGGAGCCACGGCGTTGCCAGCACATCTTCTCTTATAGGGTAGAGCAGTAGCGAAGCCTGAGCCAAGGCCAGGTTAGCACGTAAGTCCCCCGCCATTCCTGAACACAATGTTCCTTTTCACGCAGCATTGCGATCGGTTACAGGGTACCGGCGTTTGTCGCAAGAACCCTGAAGTTATTTCATCCATCCGCAGAGCGACTTTTCCTATTATTGTTTACCTGTGCCATAGCGCATTGGTAAAATCTTATTTCAGCCAACTCTCCCACCTTAACATAACGCTTTCAGCATTCTGAAATTTTCTCTCGAAAGCCATGTTCGATCGATCATTACTTGAGCTGGTTTATGCGCTCGTTATTAAATTATATTGTATATTTTAGTAAATGAATTCATGATCAAAGTTTAATATAATTATTTATATACCAGCCACAAATGTAATAGGATTTGGCTTATCGAGATTTATAGACATAACGTAGTGATTAATTATGTATCAATTGTAAACAATTCATAAGATGGGCATATGTTAAACCCCTCTATGAAATTTAATGATTACTTATGTAAAGTGATTTTGAATTGTATATAAAAAGAGAATGTGTTCTCTTATCCACCCAATGTTTGTACATTCGACGCTGAAATGTGTAAAACTTATCAATTTCATGCCAATTGTAAATAAATATATAATTAATTTAATGTATTTCGTTCTCTGTTTCGTTATTGATCTAATTCAATCCAATTCTAATTATTATTTATAGCCTATATATGTGAAAACTATGCATTAAGTTAAATTAAATTTAGTGATATTTTAGTCAATTAAGAACCTCTCTTTTAATTATCAGAGTCTTATTGCTTCTCCGTGACCTATGTCGGCCGTGTGGAAAGAGGTATACTACGTGTAATTTCAAGGTGGTCATTCGTAGGGTCTTGAGTCTTGGAATCCTGGCTTACGAGTTGGAAGTGTGGTTGGACTCGGGATGTCACAGTCCTAGTCTGGTCAGCTTCAGTCTCTTTTGCTTGGATTCTGAATTCAGTTACGCGAATGTACAAACTTGACTGTTACAATATATATATTGATGATATACATATATATTAATGTAGGTAATAATATATTATATAAAAAAGTGAGTCATTTATAAGTAGATATAATGTTGTATATTTGTATATTCATATATTGTACCAATATTGAAATTGGCACATAATAATTTATTTAAAAAAATTATTAGAAATAAAAATCCTTCATTAAAAAAGAAATAATAGGTAAAAGTTTAAGAGTTTTATTGCAGTTTGTTTTTGTGAAAATAAAATCGAAGAGTTCTTGAAATAAAACTTACAATTAATTAATTAAAAGGGGGGGAGGGGGAGTTCACATCAGAAAAGTCAAAATAAAAGTTTTATAAAAAAAAAAAAGCAAAGAGTTTATTATTATTAGTTGAAAGATAATTTAAAAAGTTTAAAATATCAATCTCTTTTTATTTAAGCTAGAGAAAAAAAGTAATCTTAAAACTAGTTTTGATTTTAGAATAAAATTATATATGTGCGTGCAAATGTAATAAGTATATGTGTATTAAATGTTAAAAATAAATGTTGAAATGAACTAAATAAAAATCATATTGAAAAACATGAAAATACATATTAAAATGAAATATATTTAAAAACACTGCGGTGGCTACTAATTAAAATTATAAAAACAACACGTTTGTAATGGCTGCTAATTGAAATACCCAACAACAAGATTAAAAAGGATTAGCTACTAAAGGAATTTCGACAACATATATTGCCAGCGGACATTAAAACAAAAACACTTCGCATATATAAATAGCCAGATTTTTATCGGACGTTCAGTTTTCAGTCTAGTTTTTAGTCTAGTTTCAGTCTAGAGATAACAGTGCAGTTTATATTATGTATCCAGAAACAGAAATGCAGTGCTGAGCAGCTTTTGGGAACATACACTCTTACTTTAGCCCTAGTCCAGTGAAACAGCGAAACCTGCCCATGAAATAATGTCTACTTAACAGCTCAGAAATCCTCCAATCAATGTTCAACTGTCTCCAAGAATAATACCAGTGGATTAGCCTCAAATCTCCTTAAGAAACTTCAAATCTAACCGGTTAGATATACCTCATCAGAAGCAGCTAACATCAAGCAATATCCATGTTCCAAAAATCCTAGGTAAAACATTTTCTTATTCTCATTAATTTATAGTAGCCACCACATTAATTCATAAAGCCTCCAGAGACAAGTAATTTGAACTCTATAAGCATGCATAAAATGAACTATTGATGTGCGTGTTTGTGAATGCTATATGATTTATAAACGTCAAATGTTATTTATGCTTTCTCATAAGATATATTATAGTGTGTTAAATTAAAATGTGCATGTGTGATATTAGATTTAAAAAAAATGTTTTAAATTAGTATAATTAATGTTAATAAATTGTCTCTAAATTTAAACCTTATTTTGTCGGTCAATTCTTTTTACCAATTCTTTACTAATCTTTTATCAATTCTATCACCACTAATTAAACTATATTTTATTATTGGTTAAAATTAGACTGGGCTAGTTTTGGGATTGTTTCGAGCGCTGGATTATGAGCCTACTGTCCAAATATGTTAGTCTTAAACTAGCTGGCACCCGGGGTTTACTCTGAAACAAATAAAGTGTTCAGATAGTAGGGGTTTGAATCTAGCAGCCGAGGTGGGCCATGATCTGATCGTGGGTATTGTTGATAGTTAAAGCTATCAATAATATTTCCCATTTTGCTCGAATGTGCCGATTCATTTATGTAACATTTATAATTAAATAAGATTATAAATGTATTATGAAGAAGTTTGAAACAGCCAAAACATTTACAGTGTAAGTAGATCACTCTGTGGATTGATCCGGCACAATATTTATATACATTTTGTAGCTCTGAAAAAGATTGCTAGACATTCGAAACATTAATTTGAATAAAATAAGTATTGAAAAAATAATAAGAAATGCAGATTTGTTTGATTTTTTATAATTTTATCAATGCATAAAGACGGATAAGTTGATAATATACTTCATGAAATCAGATTACCAAAGAATCATTTAAGCAAGTTTGTAATTAACATTTGTTTTCTTATATTAGCGCCAAACTATCTGATGAATAGATTGGGATCGATGTATAAATTTAGACATTATTTAAAATTTTATTTAAATGATTATTTGGAAATATGACTTGTGAATTATTAGAAATAATTTATTGGCTTATTAAAGTTGATAGAATTTAATTTCCATTTGCGTAAAGTTTGTTTGAGAATATTTTTAAAGATCAGTGCCCCCATACTTTTATTTGTCAAAGCTGAATCAAATTTTATTTTTACTCTTTAGCACATGTATGTGAATAAAAAAGTTACTTTAAATTTTTTCTTTTGTATTTTTTAGTTAGAGGAAATAAATACAATGTGGGTAAATACACAATTATTTAACAATCATTTGGAGTTAAATAAAATAATAATTCTGAAACTAGGAAATGAATTTGATAAATGATCCAAAAAGAAAAAAAAACTAATAAAGAAATCAATATTGTTTTCACATAATAGATATAACATAGCAAGAATGGAATAGAAAGAGAATCTTGCATTGTGGGTTGTAAATTAATATAAGATATTTTGTAGTTGATCCAAAGAGAAGACACATGTTTTGAATGCAAATAGATGAGCAGCATATGAGCCAATTCAAGGAGTGATAGGATGATCAAGGTGTGATGTAAGAAATACAAAAGACAAATTGCAAATCTTTCATAGAGGGAAATAGATAATAATAGACTATCTAAAATAAAAACTAGCCAATCAAAGTAAGGAGAAAGACAGTAGAATATACAGAAAAGTTAGAAATAGATATTAATTTATTTGCATAAGAATGAGATAAATATTAAGAGTATGAAATATACTTTAATATACATAGAAATCAAGTCATTATATAATAATACTAAGAAAAAATAATTTACTTTTAAAAGTCTGAAAGGGAATACCAATAACAAAAGACTATACTTATAAATGGAATAACTTGGGAAATTTATTTTATAATCTAGTTTAAAAAATGTGGAAAATATTAGCTATTTAAAGTGAAGATGCATACAAAGAGAAAGATAAAATCTATAAATTTATAAAAAAAAAATATATGGGTTAAAAATATGTACAAAAAGTGAGTTTTGAGCATTAAGATGGGATCGAACAATGATAAGAATGACTTAAAAACTAAAGGTTACTGAATGGGAGAAAATAAAACCCTTTTATTCTTCATACTATCTGTTATAGATGTATTTAATAATAACATCAACTCCACTATATAATCTTGAAGTACATGAATAAAGATATAAAAGATAATGTTGAACCAGAATTCACCAATCACAATCCTTCATATATATCTTTATCATATTTTCAGTAATTATCAATAGTAAATTGCTACATTTTGATTTACAAAAGTTAAACTTACTCCACCTACAACTTTGATATGCTTCACTCTAGATAGAAACAATAATGATTATTACTAATCATTTACTAAACTAGAGATTATCTCTAGATCAGATATAAACTTTAAACTGCAGTTAAAGACCAATATATCTGTTTTTAATTAAATGCACACATGGAATACTTCAATTTCATTTCTCTTTTTTCATGTGTAATCTCATTTATAGTTGTTAATAATAATCTCCACTCCACCATATACTCTTAAAACACATGCATTAAGACATTCTAAAAAACAAATGATACCTAGAATGTATTTCATATTGAATCAGCTGTCATCAATTAGCCTAGAACCCAACCTTTCACTTATATCTTTATCATATGTTCAGTATTTTTCAATAGTAAATTGCTACATTTTGATTTACAAGTGATAAATTTACTTCATCTACAACTTTGATATAATACACTCTATCCAATTATCATGTCATCTAATGTTAGTTTAACAATTAGTAGATGTCAGATGATATTTATTGATTACAAAAATTTACACCAAATGGCATAAGAGTAAGGAATAAAAGAGTTTGCAATGTGTAAGCTGAGACCAGGTAGTTTATTGTTGATCATGTGATAAAAATAAAGTAATAAAATGTGTTATAATGCAATTACATTTAACATTTTTAAAGGTTAAGTAGATCAGAGAATAATGATGGAAAACAGGTTGTTTTGGATTTCTGGATTGAAGATTCTAGATTTGGATATAGCATTGGGCGGTAGTTCAATTATAAACTTCACAATTCTGAACATTTATGTTTGAGTTACTCTTTTAATGACAGTGTTATGGTGCAAAAATAGTGATATTAGATCTACAATTTGGATAGTGGTCAAAGAGATACAAATTAAGAGCAAGCAGGTAAACTTTTCCAAACCATTAAAAATATATCTAACAAACAAAAAAAACAACAAATCTTACTAACTTTGAAAGAAAAGAAAAATGGAGATTTTATTTTTACTTTAAAGATACAGTAATTAAATAGTTAATTGTAAGAGTAATGGGTTGTGCTTTGATATAGGAAGTTTCAGCTTTTGAGTTCACATCACTCTTCTGCAGTCCCAAACCTTCCAAGAAAAATAATTAATAAGATTGATAGCCTCAGAATCAAGAAATCTTCTTGATTCTGAGGCTATCAATCTTATGAAGACTTCTTTTGATATTAAGGGAAGATGGAGTTTGAAATGAATTATGGGAAGGTTTGTTTGTTTGTATATATATGTTATTTCCTTTAGTTTGATTTTCACTTGAGAAGGTCTATTTGCAGTAGATGAAACCATGATTGTGTAAGGATTTTGGTAAAATTTTGGATTTAATCTAGTATTGTATTGTTTTATGGTTTTGCATATATATATATTATTTTAAACACGCTATAGAGATTTCTGCTAGGGTTATGCCTTGTTTCTCTTTATATTCAACATATACAATTCTCTGGAGAAGTTTAAATATTATTTGCAGAATGACAAAAAAAGATGCTATTCTTTCACATTCCCACGTCTATGAAAATAGCTTTCTGGATTTAAATCCATATAAGAAATTAGGTTTGAAGTAAAAGAGAACCTCATTTATTTCAATTGTCAGTTAATAGTAATTGTTAGTTTCTTGGCAACATCAAAGGTTAAAGGTTATCTCTATTTATTATCTGGATATTATCTCCTCATTTCTATTTTTTATTATAATAAGAATATATGGAAATATTTAATTCAATATATATATATATTGAAAAACATATAAATGCATATATATTAGAAATAGAATGCCAGAAATTATTATCTTTTGAAATTAATTACTATATATAAATGAATATTATATGCAATTATTCAAATTAGAAATGCATGGTTCTGATCAGTAGAATAAAAATTAATAATAATCAAACTTTAAAAATGTATATTTAAATATATTATAACTTGTAAATATCATGCAAGAAATTCCACAAAACTAATTATTATTTACAAATAATTATTATTTGCAATTAATCAACTTTGTTATACATTTTTGTATTTTTATATGTTTTGGATAAATCACATATGTATCAGAATGTATGCTTAATAATTAATAATATTAATTAGTTTACCATGTGAGAAATATCTTTAAAATAAAATCCTAAAAGTTGATTAGTCAATAGTATAACCCATTGTAAAAAAATAATTTTTTTGTGATATTGCCGTTGGGTAACTCATGTATTATTTTATTTAAATAATATGCAAATGTAGAAATTGCAGAAACAGTTATATATTGCATTATATCATTGTATTCTACTAATGTGAGTAAAATCGTGGGTACAGCTAATCTCTAATAAATCCAACCACTTCTATTTTTTTGTCCTTTCTAATAAATTTTAACAAACTTTAACATTAACAAATAAAATCAAATCTAAAAATATCTGACAAATTATTATAATATTACTAAATACAGTACATCTGAAATCTTGGAATGAATGACTAAAATACGCACATACTAAAATACTCTTTAGAAAATTATTCTCATAGTACTCCTTCCCCAAATCTCTCCCATTTCTATAGATAGTTCTACCTACAGAGAATATTACCAATATGAATAAAGATTTATTTAGAATGATGAATAGAGAGAAAAAGTTACAAAAAATAAATTCAAAGGAGCTACTCACATAACAATGGTAAATAACACCATAAATCAACCTAATGTGACTATACATAATGTATGAAAATAACTAATCAACTTTGCCCTTAAGCTAAAGTGGAGAAATCAGGAGGAATCTCATAGATAAATATATGTAATTTCTATTGACTGTTGCCTTTGACAGGATGGCTCAGTTGGTTAGAGCGTTACCTTACATATTCAAGAATCTAAGTATCCAGGTTTGATTCCCATGCTAGCACTTTCATTGGTTAGGCCAGAAACACCTGAAGAGAAGAATAATACCCCTCAAAATGTTGTGCATATGCTAACCTGTGTACTATTACTAACAGCTGAATGTACTTTGAAAATTTAAATAAAGTTAATTTTTATAAAGACATTCAATACTCAATGCTAGATTATGGAAATAGTCCTATATATAAGTAGAATTATTTAGAATGAGTCTTGAAATTAGATAATGAATCTGCTATAGTCCTATATATAAGTAGAATTATTTAGAATGAGTCTTGAAATTAAATAATGAATCTGCTACACCCCAAATCTTGTCTGAATTTGGATAAAGTGAAACTTGGAATTGGAAGCTTGTTATTGATCAAAAATTAGATATTATTCATTAACAAAAAGTCCATGTTATTGTTGGTTGATAGATAAAAGTCCATGTACTATTATAAAATAAGACATATCTTATGATGCTGATTATGAAATAAGACATATCTTATGATGCTGATTATGAAGCCTCATCAACAAAATAAGATGGGATCACATTTCTATAGACTTTGAATCTATGGTTATGCTTATGTTTCATTTACTTTTATGAATTAATTACTTTAAAAAAGTTTATACAGACACATGCTTAGTAGATAGATTGTAATTCACTTTGATGTTAGAAATATCACATTATTTCTCTAACTACTAACCATACATTCATATTTCTTTTATAAAACGACTGAGAAATTCATATGATTTTCAAATTTTAGGGAATATACGTTTTATCTCTTGCTTTATTTTAATTTTCTATTATTTTTTGTCAAGACATTTATGGCAAAGTGCATTCATTCCCTGTAAAAAAGATAAGGATACATTATGATTACAGTATTTTCTATGCGATCACTCTGAATGACCCACAGACTGATATTCACTTACTGACCATTATTAAGATAGGTATAAGCCTGCTTTCTGAAAAATTTCCAATCTTCTGAGGAAAACTTCAACTATCAATAAAAAAAGTTAAATTTATGATACAGATTGAAATATTTATTATATTTTAGCAAATATGTCTAAAATATTTGTATACATTCCAATGGAAAAAATTAAAAGAATGATGTAGAGCTGGGCTGGATATGTTTCCAGAAGAGATAATAATAGATGGACAGGTGAATCTTAAACTTGATTACAAGAGACTATAAAAGACCTAAAAAGATGGATGGATAAAATGAGAAATTTTGTTGGTATAATGTGAAGAGAAAAATCTGGAAATAAAAGCGAAACTGAATTAAATTTGGAGAGATATATAAAAGCGAAACTGAATTAAATTTGGAGAGGTATTCATTCTGAGGTAGTTTGATTATCGTAGAAATAAAAAATGATATATAAATTTACCTATAATCAAATATCCACACATGTATATGTATACAAACACACATTTAATCATTCATCTAACTTCCAAGTATTTACACATATACATGCATCCAAACGCACACACACACACAGAGATTTGTCTTTTTCAGACGCCTTTGTTCATATGCTTTAGGTAAGTAAGGAAAATTGCAGATTTAAATTTATTAATATATATATATATACGAAGTTAAGTTTAAATGTATTTAAAAAATATATTGAATTTTCTTTATTCCATGTGTTTATGTTTAGCTTACCTCAAAAACGAAAAGATTCCAAAATGCATGCATAGTGGGATAGTGGCCTGACTTTCTATGCAGACAGACTGTTGCAATATGACAGAGATGAGATGAATGAAGCATTGATAAAAGCCAAAAAACTTGAAAATATGCGCACACATGCACCTGTGTGCAAGTATTCTACATATACAGGTATGCAAACACACACATACATCGATATATATATATATTCGTTTGCAAATGAATAAAAGATATTTTACATAACATAAATTCCTAATTTTAATTCAAAATTGAAATTTATTTATTTTTTTAATTAAAAATTATTTTTATAAATTATTTTTTAAACTTTTTTTTATGTGTGGTTAAGGCCAGAAGACTGTTCACTTCAGCGTGCAATTTGTTTTAAAATCATAATTAATATAATTAATATTTCATTTTAAAAATAATGAATAACAGTTTTAATCCCAATTTTAATAGAATATTTTTATCAACGACACTTTTTTTTAAGTTGAAATTATTTTTATAAATCATTCACCCGAACTTTGTCATGGGCAAAGCATTTTGTGTATGTGTGGGCATATAAATACATACTGATGATAAAAGGTTAAACAATCTTAAGTTAGTATAATGATTGAGCAGCTCTCTCTACTCTAGCGCCATCTACAGCGAGGTTGAGTAATCAGTGATTTAATAATTTCATTGAAGAATGCATGAGCTAGAAATTAATCTGAGAAAGGGAATTTAAATGCATTATTGTTTTAAAAGGACTGATTACTCCAACTTACTATAGATGGCGTTAGATTGGAAACTGCTCTTGCTTTATGAAATGTTTCATACCAGGGAATAAAGGTTTCTAGAATTAATAAAAAAATGAAGATATTAAAATAGTGTACGATCTGGAATCATATCTATATAACTATTTAAGCAATTATCTTGCGTTCAAAACCTTACAGGTCATTTGAATTTCTAAGCTTTTAGCTTGTATAGTAAAATGGATATAAAGATGGCTGTTGGATGTAAAAATGCATTACTTCCAGCAAACTGTTTTGAAATGGGGGATTTGTTTGCATTATCATGCAATCACCACTGATTACTTAATTCTTCCTATAGGTGGCACTAGCATGGAAAGCCAATTTTGGTTAATACTGTGGAAAGAGAATATGTAGGATTTTTATTGGAAGATATTAAGTTAAGGGTGGTGAATAGATATAGTTATTTGGGAATTATTTTAAGTAATCAGAAAAATTATTTGGATGAATGGGAGAAAAAATTGATAAATGAAGTAAAGAAAAGAAAGGGATTGATAAAGAAATTAACAGTGTTTTCATATAATAAATATGATGTAGCTAGAATTATTATATGGAAAGGAGTTGCAGCAGCAGGGTTAACATATGGTAATGATGCATTATGTGTTAGTAAAGTGGTATTAAATTACCTAGAAAAAGTTCAAAGGGAATTAGGAAGACATGTGTTGGATGCAGATGTATGGACAGCAAGGGAGGCAATTCAAGGAGAAATAAGATGGTCAAGTTTTCATATGAGAGATACAAAAAGTAAAATAAAAATGTTTGGTAGATTGCAGTTTATGGATAATAAAAGAAGAGCCAAAATAGTATATAATTGGGTTATGAGTAAAGGGCAGGTAACAAGATGGGTGAGAAAAGTAATGCGTTATGCAAAAGATTTGGATAGAGAATTTATATCAGTATATTTGTACAAAAGATGAGATGATTGTGTTAGGAGGATTGTTGAGTATTATAGTAGTAAGGAATGGGATAAAAGAATAGACTTATTAATAAAGAATAGAGAGTTAGAAAGATGGAGAACTAGTATTGAGAGTAAAAAGAGTTTAAATATATATAGAAATAAACAGAATATTAGGTGCGAGTTAATATTTGATAATAGTAAGGAAAGTAGTTTATTGTTTAAGGCTCAAATGGGATCTTTAGCAACAAGAGAATATACATGTAAGTGGAAAAATATGGGATGATTTAGTCTGTAAATTAGGAAGGAAGGAATAGAAAATATTAGGCATCTGTTAATAGAATGTAAATGCTTGATAACAGAAAGAGCACATATAATGAAGTTATGGAAGAATAAATATGAAAAAAGTGATTATACAGAAAGTGGATTATTGGTTTTTATTCTGGGTTTGGGAAAGAATAAGGGGGATTTAAATATAAAGGCCATAGAGTTGACAAAGATTATGTTGTGGAAATGGGATGGAGCAGAATGTGGGAAAACTTAGACTGGAGAATGGAAATTAAAGTGGCTAACAGGTTTCTCTGGGCATAATTGTTGAGAGATTCTTGACTCCATGTAAGGAGAAGCTACAGTACATCATATCACATCACATGCTTTATATTTGCTAAAAAAATAAGTGATTATTCATACTCAATTAGCTCACTAAGATAAAAGTAATGGAATAGCTTCATTGTTTGGGAGTTTAGAAGAAATTAAAGTGATGGAATTTTTAGAACTGGAGTTGATCTGAGGACTTTATGCTCAAGAGTCTGATATTCTACCACTGTACGAAACCATGCAGGGCTGTATTAAATTATGCAGGGGAAAAAGCCCTGCATAGTTTAGAGTAGTGATAGAGTGTCCAAACCCTGGAGCATAAATTCCCTGGATTAATTTTAGTTCTGGTACTTAGCATGATTATATTGATATGTATGGGATGTTACTCTAGTTCAAATATTTGTCCATGACCCCCCATAGTAAACTGTATTGCATCAATTGATCATATGTATGATATGTAAGGTCTGTTCTGGGAGTTGCCTGTCCTTGGTGTTGTTTATGAGTTGATTTAGGTCCTGAAACTAACATTTTATGTGTCTGAGTGAATATTATACAGACTATGAGATAACTTTGGAATGTAGGGTAGGATAATATAGGGTCTTGTATCAGGCTGTAATGGTCTGTGGTTAATATTATAATAAAACTTCTTGACAGCATTGATGAGAAATTTATGTCAGTATCCTATTTCACACAAGCCTTTAATGTTCTGTTTGTTTTATGCTCGACTTCATATTTACATAACATGAAATTTCTATGTAGTAAGCCCATCAAAATGCATCACTTTATATGCAGTAGGGGTTAGCTATTGAGGGTGAATTGCACTTCTAATCTATAAGAGTTTTACTATCATTTTATATTTAAGATGATAATTATCTCTTTGCACATATAGGTCTAGAAATTTTACACCTTTCAGTGCGTCTTCCTGTTAAATAGTCAAATTTAATCATGGATAATTGTGTGAGCTCTTATTGAATCTGTCTCGATAATTTTAAAAGACTCTCCAAATGGGTGACTGCATATATATATATACACTTTATTAGTAACAAAATATTTACAAGAATCCAAATGGGTGACTGCATATATATATATATACACTTTATTAGTAACAAAATATTTACAAGAATTAGTACATTTACATTAAGAGCTTTTTACTTTTTTTTTTGTAAATTTTTTTTACATTGCTTAGGAGGTTTTTAGAATACAGTGAGTTGGAATGAGATGATTTCTGTTATTGCATTAATGAGCAGCTAAGGAATATATTGCTTTGCCATAATTTTTTTGTGACATTACTGGGTATATATTTTTGAGCATATAGATATATGTTATGCCATTCTTTGCTAATTTTTTTTTAGTACATTGTATTTTTTATTGTCAAAGATTACAGCACAACGGGCAAGCCATATTGTTTTGAGAGTGTGAATGGTTAGAAAGGCATTGAATGTTTTTAATTTTTTTATATTGTTTTGAGCATATATTTTAAATTAATTGTGTCTTTGTGGAATACATAATGATGTAAGGGTGAAAAGTATGACATGTCTCAAAGATATGGGATGTATTTTCCGGGAGTGCATTGCATAGTGTGCAAGTAGGATTACTATTTAAGGATTTTTTTTTGCTTATCTTTTTTTCAGAGATTTGATCCTGGCCAGTGGCAGTATTAGCATGGGAATTCTCTTAACCCATGAATATTAAATTTACAGTATTGATCTAACCAATTAGGCTATTCTGTAAGTATCATCTTAAATTCAATATTCATCAATCTAAAGGATCCAGGTAAGATTGTCATTAGTCAGCATCATCTAAAGAGGAGAAAATATTATAACTATTCAAAATGTTGTGTTGTATACTAATTTGTGTGCTATTACTAACAGTTTAATGTATTTGATAAATTTAAATAAAGTTTGAATTTTTAAAAGACATTTAATAATTAATTCTAGATGATGGAAATAGTCAATAGCAAATATAAACAGTTCTTTCTCTCTCTCTCTCTGTGTATATATATATATGTATAACAACACGAATCAAAAAGTAGATTAAATTTTAGGCAAAATATGTTTTAATATTTTAAAGAGAGTAGCAAACTTACTATAGTTTACAATGTGAGGTGATGTGATGTCACGCCATCTTCAGGCATTATTTATACTACATTATTTTATGAAATCAATTTAATAATTGCTTCAGTAAGGTAAAAAAAACACATAAGTTATCAGTATTTTTGAATTACCCTTATGCCATGGTGATAAATAATAGCTTATACTATATGGATTTGATTGAGTTAGTTGCTTGCTTGAGACAAAAAGTCCTTACGGTATGAGAAAATACTATCATAGCACAGAAATTTCCAATGCAGCAGTTATATAACATTCAAAATAAGTAAATGCTGGGTGTTTCCGTTTTTATATAAAAGTATTTACATATACTTTATTTTATTTTTTAAAAGTAAAAAATTGGAAAATGTCATAAAATACTATAAATGTAAAAATGCTGCATAAAAAGCTGCAATTATTGAATGAAACTAATGTTTTCCTTACACATATGAGAACACACACCATGATTTGAATATATATTTATATTGACTAAGTAAGTCTATGTCTTTGAAAAAGGAAGTTTTTAATAATTGTATTTCACCAGTTTCTTACTTATGGATCTGAGACTTGGACACATAATAGAAGAGCAATATAAAGACTTTAGACCACTCCACAAAATATTGGGAGATACATGTTAGAAATAACAAAAATTTGAAAATGAAATACATGGGTGAAAGAACAAACAGGTGTTACTAACATCATTGAAAGAAATTAAGAGACTGAAGTGGAGCTGGGCTGGACATAATGCTAGAAGAGATAGATAATAGATAGATAGTTGAAATCTTCAACTAGATTCCAAAAGATTGTAAAAGACTCAGAAAAAGATTACATGTGAGATGGATGGATAAAATAAAAAAATGTGTTGGCATAATGTGGAGAAGAGAATCTAGAGATCGGAGAAGATGAATTGAAATTGGAGAGACAATTGAAAATAACGACGACGATAATGAACAACTAAGGAAGGCTTTGTATTTTCGGTTTTATATTTTTCACGTTATCTATTCTAAATCCCATTATCATCTTTGGGAGGAGTTTAAATTTTTAAAAAGTTTTCTAAGTATGTTTAAAGATTTTTACCTGTAAGTCACTGATGTATTTTTAGAATGTTGGTCATTGCCTTTAGATAAAGCTTGCATGGACTGAATTCACTATAATTTGCTTATCTTAACATTAATTATTTTGATATCAGGCAGAATTACTCCAAGTTTCATTGATGATAAAAATTCGTGTTTTCAGAGTTTCTTTAATTATTATTTGCTGCTCAATCTAGCTAATCAATCATGGCCTTGATTTCTGAAAACATTTTAAGTATTAAACATTTGGACGTACTTTTTTTTTTTTAAAAAAAAAAAAAAATGTTTAATATTGTTATAAAAATTCCGGTACTAACAAATTTTTATTAGCATTATTTATCTAGTTCTTAATTTATCAGATTTATAATTTCAGTATTACTTATATATATATATAAATTCTAATGATTTTAATGAGCATATAAATAATTTTACGATTTATCAAATAGAATGATAAGAATATAAACCTATTCAGATAACAAATATGTCGTAGGACATTATTAAAATAATTCATAAACCAGATTTCTAATGAATCAATTAAGTGAACTTGTAAATAATTCCCACCCATAATCACATAAAATAAATTGCCATTCATATAACAAAAGGTGAGAGCTATTTACAACTTCATTTAAATAATTCTTTAGGAATCTTGCTTGTGAATTATCTTAATAATGTGTTTGAACTTATTTATTCCATGAATAAGTTTATATTTAGACTTGCATAACAATATATTTATACATAGAGTTGTGTTTAAGTTCAAAAATCATTAATGTTTTTTATATCAGTTTGTTACTTTACTATTCATTTAGCTTTCTTTATATATATATAACTAACCCTAGTGCATAACGCTATACTGAAATAAATGTCCAAATATCAAATCACCGCACATGTGATATGATATGATGTATTTTGGCTTCTCCTTAAACGAAGTCAAGAATATCTCAGCAATTATGCCTAGATAAAGCTGTTAGCCACTTTATTTTCCATCCCCCACTCTAAGTCTTCCCATATTCTGCCCCATCCTATTTCCACAACATAATCTTCGTCAACTCTATGGCCTTTATATCTAAATCCCCCTTATCTTTTCGCAACCCCAGCATAAAAACCAATAACTCACTTTCTGTATAATCACTTTGTTCATATCTATTCTCCCATAACTTCAGCACCGCCTTCTGTGAAATAATTACTTAAATATATTAGAGTCTGTATAGCTCTTTGTTTGAATTAATTAATATTTTAATATTTAAGATCTAATAGCATACAGTTTCAAAAAGATACCTTTATGAACTGACTATTTTGAAATACGAACTCTTAATATATTTATTTCACAGAGGACGGTGAAGAATATATTTATTTCACAGAGGACGGTGAAGAATTTCTTAACATGAATATTGATCTTTCTCGCATGTATGCGATCATGTGTATCAGTTGTATAGGATGGAGAAAATTACTAAAATGAGTTTGAAAGTCTGGGTTCAAATACTCTCTAATTCAATATGTGTAGTGATTTAACTATATATATATATATGAGCTGGTCTTCAACGAAATACTGTAAATTCAGCTTGGATGATATTAAATGAAGGCAAGTGCAAGAGAGGTTGAGTCTGTAATAATCCACAATACTTCATTTATTTAAGGATAGGATGCATTTTCTTGAAAATATGCTGGAGGATTTCCTAGTGCTACATATATTAAATTTAATAAAACATGTTGCATGATGTAATCATTCAACTTTCTTAAACAGACAAAACAGACAAAAATTGAACTATTCCTAATCTGCTTTTTGAGATTTTATTAGGAAAGTATGAACAATAAGATTTTCAAGTTTCCACATTAATTTTGTGGAGATATTTTTACAGTTTGATTCAAATCGGCCATTACAATAATATGCCAAATTCAATAAGTAATATATATTAAGGCTATAACCTTAAAAACATGTGCCTGAAAAATGACAGTAGCGACCTCTACAAATCTTAACACAAGATTTATTTAAAAGACAAGAGTGGCCACTCTTATCTTCAACCTATTTTTTTTAAATATATAGGAGAATCTAAAGTATTTTGATTTGAGAGCTTAAGACTATTAAATACCTCACTGATTAAATCCACAATTTCTATTACACACTAAGATTCACAAAATCTTTTGATTTACAATGAGTCAGTGTATATTTAGAAAATCTTTTAAGACAATATATATGTAATATTACAACTTTATATTGTCTTAAAATATTTCTAAACATAAGATCTCAACACTGACTCACTGTAAATCGAAAGATTTTGCAAATGTTAATGTGTAATAGAAATTGTGGACTTAATCAGTGAGGTATTTAATAACCTTATGCTCTCAAATCAAAATGCTTTAGATTCTCCTACATAATTAGAAAGTAGGTTGAAGATAAGAGGCTGCTCTTGTCTTTGAAATAAATCTTGTGTTAAGATTTGTAGAGGTCCCTACTGCCATTTTTCAGGTGCATGTTCTTAAGATTATAACCTTAATATATATTACTTTATGTAATGAGTATGTGTTTAACAAATTTAATTATTACAAATTCAATAAGACTAATTCCATTTTGTTATAATAGGGAAAACAAACTAATGCCAATATAATTTTTTTTTATATTATGTTTTGAGTGTATACACACCCAATTTATTTTCATTGGCCAACATGTTTCAGCTTCATATTAAGTTCAAACCAACAAAGTATACAATAAACTTTATTTAATAGAATGCTTAATTGCTTCAGAGGTCAAGTGACATTCAAACATTGAAGGGGAAGTTGAGTATTGATTTACATTCCTTTCACTCTCCTATTCACTACTCTTACACTGTGCCATCTGCACATATTCATATTTATAATATTTAAATGCCAAGATATAAATAATAAATGAATGTTAATATTTTTTTCATCATATGTAGTATAAAACTAAATTTATAATTCAAGTTGAGAAAATCCCAACACATTTCAGCTAATATATAAGGGATTTGAACTCAGACTTTCACACGACCCTCATCTCTCCATGCCATCTCATATTGCTGATCCACCTGATCACACACATGTTGAAAAGATAAATAATCACCAATATACATATTTCATGCTAAACTAGCAATCATCAGTTAGTCCAGATTACCATCCCCACACATATATACAATCAGTGCTCAGCTTTATATTAAGATAGCTAATCTTCATACTTTAATAGACAGGCTTCAAGCTACTCCAACCCACAACTCTTCAGCTATCCATTTCATTGAAAATCTGATGATGAAATGTTCAAAGCCCATGTTAGTGCCAAGGTTGTCATCCTACCCATGTTGATGTTAATCATTTTACCCCTCATGTCCCGGAGAATAATCCATTTTACATACATATGCAAGAGATGGGCAGACCTTTCATGCACTATGTTTCAATATGCAATTTAAGACACTGTACAGGCTTGCACACACTTGCACATATAATGTAATATATAAAGGATTTGAATTCAGATTTTCATATGATCCTCAATTTCAGATGTTATATAAATTTTACCTGTAAAACCAAAATGTTCAGGTGTTTTAGAGTCCAACATTAATAATATAATGAGAACTCAAAGATGCTAACATATAAGCAAATTAAATTGCAAAGAAATCAACTCATATGTCACATGACATATTAAGCATTCAATATTTGAACTGAGTGTGTATATATATATATCCTAATTAAACTCAGGACAAAAGAGCTATTATAAGTTAATAGACAAAACTCATTTAGCCTCAGGACTTCCAATTAATAATTGGTTTCCTAGCAACATCAAAAATAAAGTTACCTGAATATAATGTCCTAATTTCTTATCATATTAAATGAAAATATTTAACATATACATCTTCAGAATGTCATTGGAAGATATGAGTCTTTTATATTCTCATACCTATATAAAATAGTTGTATGTGTTTAAATTCTTACAACAAATTAAATTAGAAATACAAGGATCTCATTTTACTTCTATTTAAACTTAGGACAAAAAACTATTATGGATTTATAGAGAAGACTTATTTAACTGTAGGACTGAGAGTTTTTAGTAATTGGTGATTTACTGGCAATATGAATGATAATGTTATCTTTGATTGTTTAAATGGATATAAATTCCTTAATTTCCATTTTTTTTACATTATAATAAATCCATGAAAATATTTTATTATTTTTTGCCTTTAAAATTTAAAATGTATTGCCATATTCTGACACTAGAGGCCACTTTAATTTATTTAAACAATTACAATGAATTAATCTCAAAACTTTATATATATATAGCAATCGAGACAACAACCTTCAAGCATAGTTAATTTACAACTTGCATGTTATGCGAATAAGTGAAGCTCAATATCAAAAGAATTATCAGGCTGAGCACTTTCAAGTCTATCTTGGGAGTGTCAGTTTGAGTTGTGATTTTAAACAACTGGGTAGTAATTTATATAAATTTATTCAATGTTTTCATGTAGTCCACTTTCTAGAGATAGAACAGCATGCTTCTTTCTGGTTTATTGCATTTTTGTCATTTGCAATGAAGCACACTTCTTTTATTTTGGGTTTAGTATCATTGCGTTCTGTGCACATTGCATTTGCTACTGTGGGTTTGAATATATGGCCCATGGATCTTTGTTGTGAGAGGAATATAGATTTACTTACAGTGTTGTTTAGTGCTCTCATATATAAGGAGTTATTCTGAGAAGTTCTGCTAGTGATGTTGGCATAGGTCTCTCCACAGTATGTTGCTTTACATCTGTTGCTGGGGCATGAAATTTTGTAGACAACTTGTTCTATTTGATCGGAGGATATTTGATCTTTGGTATTATTTATTAGTGTGTTCATTGAAGGTTGTATATGGAATCCTAATTCGAAGGACTCAGCAAATATTTATAACATTTTTTGGAAATTAAAGGTATGTAAGGTAGCAATATTCTTGGTTCGTTGTTTGTAACAGTATTGGTTCTTAAGTTTATTATGAAATTTGTGTAATCCTTTTGTTGATAGTGTTCTGTGACAATCCAACATTCTTTAGTTCTTTTGTATAGTTTGTGAGGTTCTTTTTGCAGTCTGATTCAAATTTGCATGGTCTGTGATTTCTGTGCAGGAAGGATGTAAATCCAGCTAATTTGTGCATATAGGGTGAGTTTGACTATCCTCAAATTTCCAATGGCTCGACTATCATGGTGTATGTGAGTTGGTCAAGGTCTCTATGAACTTGAATGTCCAGGTACTTAATGTTGTGCAGGAGTTCTTTTGCTGTGCTGTAAATTGTTAAATTAGCTAATTTATGAGTCTTATTGTTCCACCCTGGATGACTGCCAGGCCATGGTTAAATTAAGTGTCTGTGTAAGTTGAAAAGTGTCATCCATAGGGTATTAGATCGTTGAGCAGAGGTGAAAGGATTGAATGTTGGTCGGATTCTGGATCCCAGCATCCGGATTCGATCGGCTTTAGTGTATTTTGCCTGTGTTCTAGATTTTGTTGCATGGAGGGACAATTCTTACCATTACATAGCTATGATCTTGTAATTGAACTACCCCCTACTTATTAAAATTCAAGCAAATTTTAACAATAAATGTGGCAACTTCTTACTGTATATTTAATATTTTATAAAAAAATGCTTTCTTAAATTACAACTTCCAGATAATAATCAGTCTTCAACATGTGCTGTTTAGTCATTTTACTAACTCACTAATATTATAATGAGTATGTAGGACACTCTCAAACCCAATTGCAAGTTAGAGACTTTAAAAAATTAGAATGGATATCTTATCTTTATGCTAAATGCAATTACATAGGCCAATCTAAAGCATTTCAGAATGAGAGCATGAAGATTTAATCTTTGCAACTTTACATCCATTATATTACCAATTTATAGTTAAACCCAGTAACATTTTCAAATGTATGGCTCGTAAAATATTAGATGATGTTAGAATCAATTTAATAATGACATAATTTGCAACTGCAGTTTTCATTTGTAATTCTTAATCAGAAGGTAATCAATCAGTCTTTGACATGAGCTGTTTAGTCATGTTACTTACTCATCACTGTTATAATGAGTATGCAGGACACTCTCAAACCCAAATAAAAGACACAGCCTTTTGAAAGATATGTCTATCTTGTGTTTAGGTTTGAGAATAACCTCCATACTCACTATAAAATCAGTCACTTAGTAGCTTGACTAAACAGTACATGTTGAAGGCTGATTACTTTCTGATTAAGAATTACTAATGAAAACTGCGGTTGTAAATTATGTTATTATTAAATTGATTCTAACATCCAGATGAGTAAATGATCTAATTTGCTGAAATATTTAAGGCAATTTGAATTTAGTTGACTGGATTAATGCTTGCTTCCATGTCTGATCTGATTTAAAAATACTTTACTAATGATATTTTAGATACACGATAAGAAGTGACCATTTTCTTACTATTAAAAGTTAATTAAATTATAGCATCTAGAAAGCAGCTTTTGTACAAATAGGCCTTTGGTACTCATCACTTCAACTGACATCTATATTTAAGCATTCTAATGATCTATTTTATGCTTTCTATAAATTTAAAAATCAGTTCATTCAAATCAAATTGCCCTAAATATCACAGCTGATTTAATATCTGCTTCTCTGATTGTTATGATTCAAAAAGCAATGAACTTCTTACTGTAAAAAATAAATTAAGTTATGCCAGCTAGAAGGCAGCTCAAATTTTTATAGTGCTTAAAGTTTGTTGCCTCAATTGTTACATATATAGACAAATCAAACATTATAATTATCTATCATTATATAGTCAATGCAAAACATTCATTTGCAGAGTTTTAAAAATGAGTAGAAATAGTTCTGCTCAGGAAATCTAAATATGTCAATTCAAATTAAATTGCCTTAAATATCACTGTTGATTTATCATTCACTCATCTGACATAGTTTAACAAATCTTTTCTTATATAATATTGGATGCATAATAAGTAGACATTTTCTTAATGTAAAAAGGTGATTCAATTATGCCATCTAGAGGACATCTCAATTATTCAGACTAATAGTATTTGAAGTTTGTTGCTTTGACTGTTGCACATATTTGGCATTGCAATGATATATTATTATATACATTTACCTAAAAGAATAGTTGGAAGGATGAAAAGATTGAAGCCTAACCATTAAAGTTTGAGGAATTGCTATGGTAATATAAATCGAGCAGCAATTGTATACATGTGATGGAGATTATGATCTGGTCCAACTAATAAGTGCTGGTTCTGCACAAAATACATCTTTTTCACATGTCTGGGGTCATATGTATTGGTTGCTTGAGATGAAGTGGAGGATGAATAGAGTGAAAAAGCCCAAGTTCAAATGCCTCTAATTACATATATAAGAAACATTCAATATAAGCAAATTGCATACTATTTTAGAATTATAAATTGCTTGGAAAGTAGATTATATGTTAGCAATAAGTTCAGACTATCCTCCTATTAATATATTTGGATATTTAATGGGCCAATAATATAAAGTGTTAGATTGACAATGTCTACATAATTATAACTATAATATTAAAAACAATAAGGGATTTGAGTATTTCATCATCAGTTTTTCAATGAAATGGATGGTTGAATAATTGGAAGGGTGAGAAGATTGAAGCCTGCCTATTAAAGTTTGAGGAATTGCTATTTTAATATAAACCAAGCACTGATTGTATATATGTGTGGGGGATTATGATCTGGCCCAATTGAGGAGTACTGGTTTTGCATGAAATATCAGGATCATATACCTTTTATGCATGTGTGTGGTCCATGTGTTTCAGTTGCTTAAGATGGATTGGAGGGTGAATAGCTAAAAAATCCTGAGTTCAAATTCCTCTATTTACATGTATAAGAAACAGTATAAGCAAATTTATGTACTGTCTTAGAATTACATAATAGAATTACATAATGCTAAATAATATACAATATTTTGGAGTGACATAATTACATAACATTATCTATTAAAGTCACATCAGCATTTTATAATATCAAAAGTTTATTCCCCTCTTTTCTTCCATAGTGTAAGCTTGTGGTTAAACACCTGTAGAGGTCCCTATTATCCCATTTTACATGCATATGCTTGAGGTCATAGCCTCAGTAAATATTACTGCGTTTAATAAATTTATAATTACATACTGGATGAAAAATGAATCTATTTTGTTTGACACTATATGGAAAGAAGATTAAAACAATAACTGCAAGACTAAATATGCAACTCATGGAAATGTTGAATAGACTTCATTGCTAATGTTGAATGACTGTAATATAGACAGCACTTGAAAGTTCATTCCTCCAAAATATTACATATCATTAAATGCAATAAATTATTTTTTTCTCAACACAATTATGCCCCCTAGGGTAAGTTTAGTAATCAATAAATGCAGATATCAGTGCATAATAAATTCTTATCCAATGATGTCATCCAATATTATGCTGACTAATACAAGTTTTAGTAATCAACAGATATCACATGGTAATGCATAATAAATACATATTCATCCAACAGTGGATAGGACACATCACCAGATAGGGATTTATTAAGCACCATAATCTGACCTCTATTGATTACTGAAACTTGCTGTAGGTAGCATAATCGTGGTAAAAAAAAAGAGTTTGCTGCTGAATAACATTGAGAAAGCATTATCTAAGATAGGGTTTTATTGATGTTATTTAATTCCAATAATCTACATTCATAATAAAATTCAGTTGTTTACAAAGTTATTAAATTGTTACATTTTGATTTACATGTATCAAACTTATTCCACCCACAACTTTGACACCATCCACTCTAGAAAAATACAGTAATAATTCATTCACATGATGTGAAAAAAATGTAAGGTAGTGTGGAGGTTAATACATTTATAGAAGTTTTTAAAATCAGCACTTAGTGACTCTATCTATTAAATATGAATTACACATGACATGTTTGACTAAGATACATAAGCCATAAATTGGATGTTTTCTTCTGTAGTTATCATTGTTTAAATCCACTTTTCATATAAGATCGCGGTTCACAAATGGAAATGGGTTTATTTCATCATACACTTTACAGATAAACTTTGATACTATAAGACATTGAATTTAATCTAATGTAGATAGAGGTTAAAAAGTTCATCACTTCTTTAAACTATATTTTCTATCAGGCTAAAGAGGAATATAAAAGAGACAGAAATCACATTAATAGAAAAATTAGAAATACAAAGGAATAATGGATAGAAGATTCGGTCTTGTAGAAAGAAAATAGGGATCACAGAAAAACATATAATGATACTAGAAGACAGCTTTGGGTTAGAAAAAGTTATTGAGTATAATTAAAATCAAAGACGATGAAGTGTTGGTTGATCAAAATGAAATTAAGGAATAATGCTATGGGTTTATAGAATTATATGGAGGAAATAAATAACTAACATTTTGAAAATATAGATTAAATAAAAAAATCAGAGTAAAATTGAAACCCATTTATTAAAAAAAAAGTGTAATGTTATCTTGGACTCCAGAGGAGAGAAGCATCGAAGACTTACGTGAGGTCAGGGATATTTTGAAGATATATAATATTAAAAGAAAAATATTTCACTTTATATATTTTTCAATTAAATGTGTTATCTTCAGTTTATCTTCTGCCATTGATCAAATATTAAAAAGCTTTGTTAATTGTAGCTCATTTAATTAATTTATTACCTTTATTAATATACACATCAGATTTATTAAAATTCCTAAGTAAAGTTAATTAAGTCAAAGCTATAAAGACCTTTTGTTTTTAAACAAAGAATAAAATTAACTTAGCATACGTTAGATAAGAAAACTAGGCCAATATTGATGGTTTTTATCTATATTAAATAGACGACTAAGATAAGACTTGTAGAAATCAACTCTAATTGTATACTTCAGTTTAAGACAGCCGCAATTTTCAGCTTTAGCGACATCTAGTGTAAACGTGAGTAATCAATGATTACAAGATGCATCTAAAATATGCATCCTTAATATTTATATTCACATTCATGTATGCTTAATATTTATATGCCCATTCTCATAGTGATTTCAGATTTTTGCCTTTACCAATGAGGTTCAGGATTCAGTCAGAAAAAATGCAGCCAGTGACATCGTTAATTCCATTTTGTCTGTGAAGCTAAAACTTGAAATTCAAATCAAACTCAAGTTGTGAACTCAAATTAACATGCTTGGATAGTTTTAGCAATCTAAATCCAGTTCAGCAACTATATGATTTAATACTTCAGTTCTTTACTACTATAGGTATCTTATCTCCCTGGCTGGAAATATTATTAAGAACAAACCATCACCCCCCTCCTCATTTAAATAAATTAATAAGACAAGAGCAGATCTTCATTCATGTAACTACAGTTAATGAAGAATTGAAGATATTAAAATTTATAATTGTTCAGATCTTATTTCACTCTTTCAAGCAGGTTGAAGGATTCAACAACCTTAGTGCTAATTTCAGTTTTTAGGGTGACAGTTAAAATAAACTCAAAGGTGATTACTGGATGCATGGCTGCGTTTTTCTCACTTTGAATCTTAAGACCCAGTGATAAAAAGCAAAATACAAAACCAAACTGAGATTTGGAATTTAAATACTAAAGATAAGGATTTTTGGTACTTATGAGTTTTCAAGTAAACCAAGATGGCATCCTGTATTTTTGATAAATATACAGTTTTGAGGAGTGTTAGTTGTTAAATTAAACAAAATTAATAAGTCAACTGTTAAATTTAAAAAAAGGAATAAATTTTAATAAATTTCATTAAGTAACTTTATTTCAATTTTTTTTAAACTTATATCATAGGAAGTGATGAGACACTCTTAACATTGATGTAATTTGGTTCAATTCAGCATGTTTCTTTTTATCAGCAATATTTTTTGGTAAATTGTCATAATGATAAAAAGTTGATCTTTCTGTCACAGAATATGATGCATTGGACTATTTCCAAAGGTATGGGATCCTGCCCACTCAAAAAGTCTATGTTAATGGTCACGATATGATTGCACACTGCCGGCATGAACAAAGTGTAAAAATTATATTTATATTTTTTTCCATTTTTCTGTTAATAAGTTAATCCAAAAAAAAAAAAAAAGAAAATAAACTATAAATATTGTAATTATTTTTTTCACAATTTTTTTTTAAAAATAACATTAATAAAAAATAAAATGTAATTATTAAATAAGACATTTCCTATGCGGGCATTTTTTGTAAACATATTTTGGAGGCCCCTGAAACTGTATATTTACAAAAATATGAGCTGTCATCTTAGTTTACTTGCAAGCTCTCAAATACCAAATTTTTACATCTGATAATCATTAATTACTCAAGCTTACACCAGATGATGTTAAGAGTGAAGAAATGTTCTTGTATTATTACATTGTTAGCTAAACAATTGTTATTACATCTTCTTTTCATATAATTTTAATTGGTCATTACCATAGTTATTTTATTAATAGAACTATTAATATTTTGTATGAATGCTCTCTGTTTAAAGCTAGAGTAAGTAAACAACAGAGATCTTGTATAGTAAGGTCTGCCATTCAATCACAGCACCAAATCCATTGGGCATGCTGACTGATGGATGAGTATATCAAATAAAGTAGATAAGAAAACTAAATGCTGAGGAGGAGCATATTGGAAAAATTTGTATTTACTATAATTATTATTAAAACATTCAGCTTTTCTAATGAATAGTATTTGGTCAAATATGGCAGTTTTTACACCTAAATTTTTTTTAGAGAAGTTCATTTTTCCAAATAGAATCATAAGCGGGCATTAGAACAATAAAGATAGCCCAGTCTTTAGTTCATT
The DNA here is from genome assembly GCA_028023455.1 of Epiperipatus broadwayi. Lineage (NCBI taxonomy): Eukaryota > Metazoa > Onychophora > Udeonychophora > Euonychophora > Peripatidae > Epiperipatus > Epiperipatus broadwayi. Next base: position 922,236 of record JAQFVV010006259.1, on the reverse strand, counting down.
TTGAAAGCTTTTTTCACTTTGAGCAATCAGAGAGAGAGTATGTTCACAGTAACTTCATTCTGGTCTACATTTGGTCTGCTCTAAAGATAGATAGTTCTCTTCTCAATTAAGTCATAATTATTGCTAATGATTGTTTTTCGATAAATACACGAACTAGTTTTGCACAATGTTGTTTGTAAGACTGCTTTAATTTGGTTTTCATGGCAATCTTTTGGAAATAGTTTTGATATGAATAATATTAATAAACAATTTTGCCAACCATAGAGTGGATTTAGATCTTCAAATTTATTAATGCTCTGGAAGCATGTCATTTGCTTCTAGGCCTTTTCTGTTTTAAGACAAGTCCTGAGTTTACTAATATCTACTGGTTTTATTTGAAGAGTCAGATGAAAGTAAGAAAGGAGGCCTAAAAGCAAATGTTAAAAGGACTAAAGTAATGTTCAATGGATTTTCTCATAAGAAGAAAATAAAGATTGATAGTGATGAGTTAGAAGAAGTTAACAACAACAAATACCTTGATCAGATTATTACTACAAATGGAAACATAATGGCTGAAATTAATCATAGAATGAAACTATGTGTTTAAAAAGGAAGGGTTTTAATAAATGTATTTTCTCAGTTCTTACTTACAAATCTGAGACTTGAGGACATAATAGAAGAGCAATACCCAGACCGCAGACCACTCAATGAAGTACAAGGAGATGTTAAGAGTAACAAGAAGAGATTAAAAATGAAATACATGGGTGAGAGAACAAACAGGTGTTATGGATGTCATTGAAAAAATTAAAAGTCTGAAGTAGAATTGGTTTTCAGAAATGAATATTACTCCAGTGCTGCAATCTGGTAGACATTTGAGTAATCAATAAATGTAGTAGTAGCAGAATTGAAGTAATTATGGACATGATTTTGCTCCTTACAGCATTTTATAACCTGGAGAAGGGTGGGGGTGATGAGATGATTATTTGGTTTATCTATGAATTTCATTAGATTTAAATTATGAAAACACAGTGAACTAAATGCTACTCTGTCTGATTCTGACAATCTCAGACTTCAAAGTTACAAAACTAATCTGAACTCATTGGCAATGATTAAGATAGTTTTAGTTTTTTGAGATCCTTGTAAAAATTTGGTCTGAAATTTGTAAACTTTGATTCTTTCATGGAGATTTATAAATATGTCAGAATTTTTGGATTGTTAGAACACAAACATTAATTCATTATCTAAAGCATTCTGCTATATCCCAAAATAAAATGGTTCCATTGATTGAGTATCAAAAGCATTGTGATACAACCCAAAATAAAAGGGTTTGCAATTTTTAAAATTTCTATGCCAAATGTGTTGTAATATAACAAAGTGAGCATGACCTACTCCTCTTTTCGTCCAAGCGTAAGCTTGTGGCTAAGACCTGTAGAGGTCCCTACCTTCGAATTTTTCAGACACTTATTCCTAAGGTTACAGCCTTAGTAAATATTACATAAAGACTATTGAAAGTATTTTATTTACAAATATATTGCTGTAAATTAGTATCAGATATATATATTAAGTTACGAAATTAGTCTAGATCCATTAGGCAATGATTAAGATAGTTTTGGTTTTTGAAACTCTTGTAGAAAAAAACATGCTTTGGTCTTGAACTTGGGCATTTATATATATGTCAGAAATTTTGATCATTAGAACACAAATATTGACTGATTATCAAAAGCACTGTGTTACAACCTGAAATAAAATGCTTTTCAATTTTTTAAAATTGTTAATATAGAAAACATATGCCATTAAAAGCATTTTATTTGTAAACATACTGCTTTGAATATAATAACAACAGATATTCATTTCTGAATTCAGTCATGTGATGCAATGCACTATGACCTCCTTTTTCGGAGTCAGGAATCTCTTAGCCATTATGCCCAGAGAAATCCTGTTAGCCACTTTACCTTACCTTTCCATTCCCTGCCATAAGTTTTCCCTATATCCTTCTCTATCCTGTTCCATTCCATTTCCACAACATAATCTTTGTCAAGTCCATGACCTTTATATCTAAATCCCCCTTATCTTTTCCAAAACCCAGTATAAAAATAAAGAATCCACTTTCTGTATAATCGCTTTGTTTATATTTATTCTTGCACAACTTTATTATTTTTATTCTTTATGCTAGCAGGCATTTACATCAAATTAACAAATGCCTAATAGCAATCTCTGCATAGAGTAATGCCACCCAGTGCAAGCCAGAGTAATCAATAAATTCAAGAAGCCACAGCCAGAAACTAGTCTGGGGATATTGAATGAGTAAGCATTAGATAGGGATTTTATGCAAAAATCTTCTTGCATCCATTGATTATTATGGGCTTGCACTAACTAGATGGCGTTACTATATGAAGTTTTCTACTTTTTTCATATCTTGACTAAGCATAGAAAATGGTAATCATGTGGTGTTTATTGATTTAATTTCTGAATTCTTATATACATTGCTATAACGCTAGACTGGTAATCTCAGAGGTTCTCAGCCATGGATTACAGAGTAGATATAATTTATAGGATTGTTATTCTGCAAGTGGGGCATTATAAACTTAAAAATATTAAACTCCAGAGCAGTTATATTTTTATTATTTCTAAATTATTAGATTTATTATTTCCATAATTTTCTATTCTAATTTACTGTTTAAATATAATTTAGTAAAATTTGAGAACAGATTTAAAGAATGCTTAATTCGATCAAATTTTCAAAATTTCACTGAATTCAAACCCAGTCATGGCTATGGTAGTTGAATCCACTAACAAGTATTTTACAAGAGTACTTCATTTTATCTTGAGTATATTAAACATTAATTACTCAATAACTGTATTTATGTATCCACCATTTTCTATTTTATTACTATTTAAATATAATTTAACTAAATAGGAGAACTATTTAAATAACGATTATTTTGTAATAATTTTATAATAGTCAAAAGCTTTTCAAACAATTTTTGTCTCAATAAATTTTTTATATTTCTTTAATATTAAATTAATAATATTTCAAATAAAATAATATTTATTTGAGTAGGTAGTCAGAAAATGTAACATTTAATAATGTATTCTATTTTAGCATTGAATAAAAAAGGGAGAGGGAAACTATGACGTCGATATTCTCGAGAAAACTGCAGTTGCGCAGTTCATTTTACTTGAAACAAACTGCAAGAAATGGAAAAAAAAATATCCGCAAGGTAACGAAAGCGCCTACGTCACGAAGAGAGAAACAGAATCAGCAGCTCTGGAGAGAATTAGAGACTACACTATTAAGATGACTATTTCCTGAAAAATATCTTTCTTCCTCCAATTAATTTCCAAAACGTTTTTTCAGTTTTATATTTCTAGGAATAAATGCTCGATTTTTAAAATAAATAAAAATATATACAAAATAATCATTTTCTTTTTTTATTATTAATATGTTTCATAAATGTAAATTTTACTTTTTAATTAATGAACAAGCAAATTTATAAATTAATTAAAATCAGATTTTATTATATATTACAACTGATATTAATAAATTGCATATTTATTAAACTTACGTATGTTTAAAATTAAATTCTTCAATTGGTAATTAAGTGACGAAACAATTTAATTTGAATTTTTATTAATAAAGTATTATGCTAATTAAATTAAGCAATTACGAAGACGATTGAATTGATTTCTTTACATATTTGTTTATATGTACTGTATTGACGCAATAGCTTCCAATTAAAGCATTTTGAAAATGTTTTTTTTTAAAAAAGTGTTTATTATATATATATATTATAGTTTGTTTTACAAGTGTCAAATTTTCTCTGTTCACATCTTCTTCACCTTTTACTTCAAATAAACATATTAATGATTACTACTAATTATTTATTAGGCTAGAAATTATTATAGCATTTCTAATTCATATATAATTAAACTTAAACATTTAATCTAATTTAATGATTAGTACTAACCATTAATGTAATTATTCGAAATGGATGGTATCAAACTTGTGAATACAAAGGGATTACACTTGTAAATCAAAGTGTAGTAATTTGGTTTTATACATTCTGAACATATGATGAAGATATGTCTTTCACATTGTGAGCTGGGCCAAATGAAGAGTATTAGTTCAGAATGAAATGCATCTTGGAAATAATTTTCAGATACCTTTATTCACATTTCAAGAATGTGTTCATGAAATGGAAGTTTTAAATATTCTTAATAATAACTACACAAAAAGGAATATAAAGTATATTAATTTCTGAGTTGTAAAAATTGTATCTTATCTAGGAATGATGTGATAATCTCTAATTTAATAAGTGATTGGTAATTATAATTATTGCATATATCTGAAGTGGATGGTGTCAAAGATGTGAATACAGCCAGCTTAAACCCTGTAAATCAAATTATAATATAATGTTAATAAATATTGAACAAATAATCAAAATATATGTAAGAGATGATGGATTAACTGATGAGTTCAGGTTCAGCATGAAATGCATCTGGAGATCATTTGTCTTTTTCAGATACCTTTGTTCAAATGTTTCTAAAAATGTATAGTATAGAGGAAGTTTTAAGTATATCTAAATATGTGGGTGCAGCAAAAATTATCTGCACTTTGGGGGCCAGTAGGAAGAAGATTCAGCAAGCACTGTTGCTCATTACAATAGGATTTTCTTTGAAGAGCTGCAGTCCAAAATCCAAACAAAAAGCAGAAGACTGCTATCCAAGGGCATTATGTTGCGGTGAGTCAAAAATTATCTTCATTATAGTGAACAGTATTAGAACAATACCAGCAAAAAGATTCAACAATCAATAGTTCTTATTACAATGAGATGTTCACTAATGAGCTGAAGCCTAAAATTCAGCCAAAATGCTGAGGACTGTTATCCAAAAAGATTTTGTGTTGTTGCATAACAATGCATGTCTAACACTGCTGTCTAAAATGTCAGCACTCTTTAAAATATTTATTTTGGAACACAGGAGCACCTGGTCTTGTCCCATACAGACTATCACCTGTTTGATTTTTTGAAAACCCCCCTATGACAATAAAAATACACATCTGATGAATAGATGAAGACAATTGTATATTTGTGATTGACAGTTCGATCTAAAATATGTTTTACTGAGGGAATATGAAATCTTGTTTGATAGATGAACAAAGTGTATTGAAAAGCAAAGACATTATGTCAAATACGATATGTCATCTTTCTGAAAGTTGATTAAAATAGATTTTACCAGCTGGAGTGTGAATAATTTTTGATCCACTCTTGTAAATATTACTTTTCATCAAAAAAATGCACTTATAAATTTAAAAAAGTATGAATTTATTTGTTATACTTTTTTTTTTCATATGTCATAGCATGGGCTGGGAAAACCGCAACAACCATCTGCAACCAACTGCTTGCTTGCAAGGCAGCTGTGCTGACCTCTTGGCTAACAATGCTTGACTATTTGTTATACTTATGGTCATAAATTATTAAAATTTACTTTAAAGATGCTGCACCCACGACTATGATATTCCCCTTTGTGTGAGAATATTGTGATCAGAGCAAACAGAAGAATACTGTTTTGTTCTGAAATGTATCTTGGAGGATATTTATCTTTGTCAGGGATATTTTGTTTTTATTCATGTAATTAAAGCATACATGGTGAAATTTAAACATTATAAGTATATTTATTATTATCAGAATTATTGTCAATAATCACTTATGATGAGCATGACCATTTTAATTTAGAATAATAAAGAGAAAGTGAGGGAGAGATGGAGAAAGACAGAGGGATGGAGAGAAAGAAGAAGAGAGATAGAGAGAAAGAGGTGATGGAGAGAGGGGAAGAGGAGGAGGAAAGAGACTAAAAACAAGTTAAAGGTATCCAATCTAAACTGTGAAACCCATATCACATGATGGCTCTTTGATATGTTAATTTAATCATATTGTTATACTATTTTAAACTTCACTGCACAAAGTTTTCTTTCTAAAAAACTTCAACCTGCTGCCTGAATATCTTCAATATATTTTACTAGTAAAATTTAAAAAAATATTTCTCTTAAAAATTTCTAAAATTTTTAAATTCTGAAAAATTATTAATTTGCTTGAAAAAGTGCTCTAAAGATACAAGATTTTACCGAACAAACTACCATGTTTTATTTTGTCTCATCTATTATACTTAATATATTTATCAGTGATCCAGCGATGGAATAGAGGAAATTTATTTATAACTAATGATATTGCTTTGACTTCTCAAGATTCTTCCCTAAGATAGGTGAATCTCCAAATAATATGAAAAAATTGGAAATATTTTGCAACAACTGGGGTCTTATTCTTAAAACAATAGTAGGCAATAATCATGTAATCTAAATGTAATTTTTCACAATAATAGACTGAAACACTATCTTGCTGAAATACGATCTTTGTTCTGCTCCATGCGATTTAGAAGCAACTGCATTGTAGCCTAATTTATTTTTCTTATTTATTTAAGGTTAGATCAAAATTAATTTCTAGAAATAAACTGCTTGAGAAGCTAGTTAGCACTACTCGAGGTTGTGCTGCAAATACTTTACAGGTAGCTTTCTTAGCACTATGGTACTTTACTGGAAAATACTGAACCCTTGTTTGTAGAAAAAAACAGCTACACTGAACTTCTGGATACCGATATAAATATTATCATGAAAAATATTACTGGTACACTCAAGTCTACTCATTTGCAATGGCTATATGTCACTGGATGTCAAAAGAGAAATTGCTTCACAGAAAATGAATAAAAAGTTATTAGGCATACCAGACTTTCAAATAATACAAGATATAGTTCCACCACCCAAGATTCAACTCACATTCAGATCCTCTTTTTGGAGGTTCAATTAGAATCTACAATCAACTAATTATGGTATTAAAAAATGGAATTCTTATGATGTTCCAAACAAATTTAAATTTCCAAATTTAATAATAACACCAGTTGGATTGGATTTTCTTCATCCTACCTGTGATATCATCACCAGCCTTTTGATATATCAGTGCCAATCTATTTTGATAAACCATAAAATTATACATTCTATTAAATTCATTAGCATTTATCTGAACTACCATTAATAGAAGTGTTAACCTGTTTGGGTGTTAATGCTGGATTTATTACTATATGGCAAAAGAAGGTCAGATAGAAATGATAATCTTTTATATGACAAAATAGATTGGCATTGATATATCAAAAAATGAATGTAAATTTGCGAATTCATTTAAATAATTCTTTAGGAATCTTGCTTGCGAATTATCTTAGTAATGTACTTGGACTTGATTTTTCTGTGAATGAGTTCATTTTTTTAGCATTTTCATATTTAATAAGCAGCAAAATTATTTATGTGTTCATTAAAATTATTAAAATTTCATCAAAGTTAAGATTTGAAACTGTAAGTTGGCTTGATTAATATATAAAAAAGTTACCACTAATAGAAAGTTTCAGCCTTTTCAAAAAAAATTCTTGATTTATTACTATATAATAGACTGAAGGTTTATTATATAGTAATTATATTGCAAGTTCTGTGATTCTTTAGAAATCTTGCTCATGAGTTATTTTAGTATTTGGACTTGTTTGTTCCATGAATAGGGATAGTATAGTTTTTATATTATTTAAGTATATACTTATTTATTCATAAAATTATACATAACATAAAAATTAGGAATCAGTTATATATTTACTATATCAATTATTAGTGGAGTCTAATCTTTCTGGTGCACAAATTTCTTATGAACTCCCAAGCAATCTTGGTTCTATAAATAGACTACCTACCTGAAATAATCCTAACCCTAAATAAAAGTTAATTTATTTTTCTCTGAATTTACCTGAATTAACACCTGGACACACATAAATCTAGATAATTATAGTTTTAATGTATATAAAATTGAAACAAAAATGTATAACTTCCTGTGTGTTAGGGATAAATGAAAAAATAGAATAATGACTATCTATTCCTTCAGCTATGATGGTATTTAAGGATATATTTATTTATGTGTTCTAATACAGAGTGTAAACTTTGTCTATTAATCTGATTTAAATAGGGTGTCATCTATTCTGAAACCAACATTAAACATTAGTAGGATAAAGACAGAGCCTCATTTTTAACAACTCTTAAATACCAAATAAAATGTCAGTTCCATAAATGTAGTTTGGAATGATTTTAACTTAACATGTACACAATTAAAATGTAAGTTAATGATAAATTCCAAATTAAATTAAAATGTAAGTTTCAATTAAGTAAATACATGAAAGCAGGCAACACTTAAACAATATCAATAACAATTAATAATCTTAGTCTGTTGCTAAGGCAACCTCCATTTAACAATAAAGGTGGAAATCCACCTTTATCTACGGTCTAATATGTTTATATAAATGCTAAAGATTAATTTTTATTAACAAATTAAAGAATTTTCTTATTTTTATTTTAACTTCATAATAAATATTAAATGGTATGTATATGTAGTAAAGTAATTCACAACATGAATATATATAACATTAGTTAGAATCACTTTAAATGCTGCCACAGTAAATAATACACCCTCCCATCTCAATATATTATGACAATACTGTAATAATAAACTATAGCAGCAAACAATATTCTTAAAATATGTGAATAAATAATTTAGCAATGTATATAATTGTAATCCTGTGTAAGAAAGTCAATCATTACACATGTGTTAACAGATTGGCATCAAATTTACATGCACACACCCTTCAACAAGTGTTTTAAAAGCATAGGCACTAGGCATAAGTGATTCACTTATGCTTTTAAAACACTTGTTTATGGGTGAATGCATTTAAATTTAATCCCAATGTGATAGCGCATGTGTGAAGATTGATTTTGTTTCACAAAATTAAAATTATATATATATATATATGTTTTTGTGATAACTCTTAAATAATAGAATATTTGCTATGCTGGTATTTAATCAAGTGAGATTATGTCATGTATATTTTTAATGATATGAAGAAATATGGAGAAAAAAAATTTAATTATTATAAAAGATTCTACATTACTGGACACTGTCAAAGCTTAATCAATATTAAAATTGTAAAATTAGGTATGCATGCTATTTCTATTATGTAGCTCATGTATAAATGTAAAAACAATGGTTTTTCATAAGGCTAAAATAATTATCTAATAGCTGTCCTCACTGAAGGTACTGAAGAAGGCATTGTTCTGCTCGTTAACGTCAATATTAATTTTTACTATGTCAGAAATATGAAAAGACAAATTAATATGACTTTACAACAGCATTTTTAATTTGAAGAAAATTAGCAAGATGAAATACAATTTAAAATAGTTTGAAAATGAAATTTATAAGTGAACTATCTAACATATTAGATTGAGATATTTAACATGTCTATTATGTGGACAGTTGACTTAATATAAATAGTAGTGTTGGTGATAGTCAATATTTATTTAAATTTTTCCATCTCTAAATTTTCAGCTATTTAAGAAATTCATCATGCTAAAATTGCAAATTGCAAAGTCATAGATAAAAGTAGGAATACAAAAGAGAATAATTAACCAATATTTGCAAGTTAAAATTAAAGTTGCTGACAAGGTAGTTAATTGCTACAATAGACAAGATTGAAAGTACTATTATTATTTATCTGTATCCTTAAAATTACAACATCCATTAAGGAAGTAGATAAATATATCAATATGATTGGCTAAGACACTATGAGGATTGCTATCTTTCTTCCAGCCACAAGAGTCCTACATGAAGTATAAAATCAGAACATTCAGCTAAACTTTCTAATGTGTAAGAAAGAAAATGTCATTGATGGCCACAAAATAGTGAACACAAATGAAATCAGAAAATCTAAAAATAAATATTAAAAGCATCCACAGTAAAAGATTTTGATAGCTTGAAAAGTATATACTACATTTAAAAACTCTGACAAAATCATGAAGTATACAAACTACTAATATAAACCATAGATGAAAATTCAGCCTTTACACAAATTAAAATTATACATTTTTATAAATCCTTAATTAATCTCTAAATAGCATACTTATTTCTTTCACCACAGTAATTCCACCTAGTGTAAGCCTTAGTAATTAATAGATGTAAGTGCTTAATAAATCTTTATCCAATACTGCCTATACAATATCTCCAGATAGCTCATGACTTTCAGCAGTGAAAAGCTCTGGATCTTGGAACAGTTAGGACAGAACTGGATAGGGATTTTATTAAACCACTACTATCTGGCATCTATTAATTTTTAAAGCTTACACTAGATGGCATGACCATGGTGAAAGAAAAAGAGTCTGCTGCCTGAACTTTATATAAGCTAAAATCATGTAATAATGATGAAATTTGTAAATAATATTTTTTAATATTTATAATTACTTTTTGGCTTAAAATGTAATATTTGTCATATTCTGAAATATTCTTATGGTAATTTAATGTCTATCATATTAAAATAAATAGCATATTGTTAATTATTACTCTTTGCCAAATAAATCCTTGGACAAGGCAATGGATGTGATGTTATATTATTATCATCATAATTTGAAATCATTATCAGTTCATTGCAGAATAAAGGTCTCTCCAAGTTTAAGCCACTTTATTCAATCTCTAGTCTGTCTTCGCTACATTATCCCAACAATTCTTCCTTATTTTATCTATTTCATTATGTGGTCTTTTTCTAGATCCTTTATAGTCTCTTGAAATTCAATTTAAAATTTCAACTGTCAAACTATTATTATATTTTCTAGCAATATGTTGAGCCCATCTCCATTACAGTCTTAATTTTTTCAATAATCTCATCCAAATATTTTACTTTCAATTCCTTCTTGTTATTCCTCTTATATTTCTCTATACTTTCACCGAGTGTTCCTAAGTCTTATATAGCTTTCCTATTAAAGGATCCAAGTCTCAGATCCATAAGTAGTATCTGATAAAATATATATATTAAAAATCTTTTTTGAAACATATAGGTGTATTTCTTTTTAATACTAAGTTATGTCTACTAAAAGTGTTTCATACAATTATAATTCTACGATTAATTTTATCCATTTTCATCTATATTAATAATGGGTCCAAGAAATTTGTAGCTGGTAACTTTTTCCAAGTCTTCATTATCAAACTTTACTTTTTTCTTTTGAAAAAATCAATTAAACATTGCTTTAGCCTTTTTTTAGCATTTATCTTTAATCATATTTTCTTACTTTTATCTGATAATTTTTGCAGCATTTCCAGAAGCTGAGGAGTATTATTTGCAAAAAACAGCCTCATCATCTTCAAAATCTTTATGACTTAAATTATCTCCATTTATGCTTATATCTTTAGCTTTCCATTTTAATCCATAAAAATCTTTTAAAACTGCTGTAAAATTTTTTGGAAATATGGAATAATCCTACCGTACATTCTTCTCAATGTTCATTTTCCTAGTATCATTATGCAATCTAATTGTCACTGTTCCATTTTGATAAATTCAGAATATTACAGTAACACAGGTTTACATCTTGATTATTCAAGCCTTTAATCATTGCAAAAATGCTTATAAAATCAAATGACTTCAAAATCTATAAACCCAGAGCAAAATGGCTTCTCATATTCACTGGACTTTTCAATAACTCCTCTCAAATATATAGATGTGATCCACAATGCTAAAACCACTTTTAAATCCAGTTTTGGGTTGGTTAGAATCTGAAATTCCCTTTAGATTATTTGTAAATATCTTAATAAAGATTTTGTTTAGATATGATAGAAGATTATTCTGTCATCTTTAGTGTCGTCTTTGTCCCTCTTTCCAAATATTACTATTATTACTACATTCTTTCAATCAACTACCAATATATCTTTATCATTTAAACATTTGGTATATAACTTTGCCAACAATTTTTTTTTATTTTATCTGCTTTTTTAAAAATATCAATATTAATTCCACGATTTTTTTCTTTTTCTTATATCTCCGCTTTTCATTTAAAATATTTGGCAGTTCAGAAGATATAGTAATTGTAAGGAATACTTTGTTTTCTTGACTAAAAGTAGAGGGTGTTGAGTAAGAAGTCTTACCACGAATGCTGTTGACAATAACTGTTCTTTCAGAAGCAGGCCAATGGACAGTCTATAAACAGGCACATCTGTGGTGCAATAATCATTGTGCGGAATAGCTTTTCATCCATTAATGTATTTTTGTGTACAATGGAGACAAATATATGACATATTTTTTGATGTTAGCTCTCTCTTTAATAATAGTTTCATTTTTTCTTTTTGTTACGGAAACAACTTTCATTTCAATACCAACTTTTGAGACTTTTATTTTGTTTTGTAATTTTCCTTGCAAATTCACAATTATATATTTTTTTATGTCTTTATTAAGCCTTTTTGGAACCTTTTACAAACTTTAAATATAAATATCTGTGTAATTATATTTTAATCTTCATTATGGAATCAAGGTATAGCACACACACACACACACACATCTCATTACAGCCAGATAATAAAGTAAATTAATAAAATATTTATTTTTATTTATCTAATAATTTGTTCAGAAGTCTAAGGTATTTGTGTAGGTTTCCATTAGTAATAATAAATTTATTTGTTTTCTGGCGAATCATATTTCTGTTTTACAATATTAAATTTTTCTTAAAATAAAGTTCTGCATCAGATATAATTTTTATTCTCTAAAATATATTCTACACTAGATCATTTATATATATAAGACATATTTTGCAAGTTCATCCGTGTTAAATTTTTTTTTAAATATTGATATGCTAACGTTTCGACTTGATCACATAAGTCATTCACAAAATATGTCTTTTATACATGCAACCTGTGAAAATCTTCATATCAACACACACACACACATATATATATATATATAACATTAAATTACCTCAAATGTTAAAAAAATTTCAACTACACTCTCTGTGAAATAAACGTTTAGAGCCTGCATTTTAAAACAGCTAACTCAAAATAGTACAGATATCTTTTTGAACTAGCTGTTTTGAGATACAGGCTTTAAACATTTATTTCACAGAGGGCATAGTTGAAAATTTCTTAACATTTGAGGTGATTTGATATTTGGTATTTATTTCAGATATGCACTGCAAATAAGTTCATATATATATGTAATGAATTATAGAAATATATTTTATAAATAATTATAATAAACGACAGAAGTATTTTCAGTTAATTTCTTAACCTTCTTCTGTTGAAAACTATTTAAATTCAAATTTAATGGAAATAAACGTCATCATGTCATGTCCCAAGACTTGTTTATTAATTAAATATATCTATTTCTTTTTATTAAAATTGTCTCCTTAATTTTTGTTTTATTATTATTTTTTTTCATGAGGAGAGAAACCATAATAAAAGAAAAATTAAGGAGACAATTTTAATAAATAGAAATAGAATATTTTTAATTAATAGACAATATGCTAATGTTAAAATTCATGAATCTTGGGATATGATATGATGTTATTTACATTTGCTAAATCTGAATTTAAATGTTTTTCAGTTGAAGAAGGTTAAGAAATTAACTGAAAGTACTTCTGTGGCTTATTATGGTTATCTATAAAATATATTATCATTGTTTTAATTATTATTTTTATTATAATTTTATTACAATAATTATTCTATAGTGAACATTATGTGTACATTTAAAAAAAAATCAAGTCAGATGTCACATGACCTAATTTAAACAAGCTTGTATTACAAATGTTTATATATATGTTTTACTAGAAATTGTAAACAATTATCAATTATTAAGGTAATAAATTCTTGGTGCAAAATAGTATTTGTTACTTTGCTGGGCCAGACTTTCACTACTGCATATCTTTGTTGAAGCATCAAAGCATGATTCTAAGCTTGATTGACCAAAATAACAAATATTGCTTTGTACCAATAATTTATTATCATAGTACACCTGGATCTCATTTTATGCAATAGATAGGTTCCTCAGAAAACATGCGCAAATGAAATCATGCAAAAATAGATGTAACTGACCTTGAAAAGGGGGGATACGGACTGTGATTTTTCAAAAATCGTGTAAAAGCAAAAAATAAGGAAATAAAATATGACTAATAAAAAATTTCTAATTTGAAAAAAATTGATACAAGACAAAACTTTTTTTAACTATAATATTTAATTTTATTCAAAACAATATATTTTTATGCATAATTTACAGTAATTTACATTTTTTTTATACACGTTTTAATTATTATCACTATTTGCCAATAAACAGGTTCGTTTGCAAACTGGTAAAAAATCAGATTCTTCACAAGAGGAAATACAACTAGCGCCAACATCACTCTCACATTGTGTTAATGGTTTTCTGGTGACAACATAATTAGTAATTAATCTAACAACTAAAAATTAAATTCTCATTTTTGTCTTTAATTTTTTAATTTTCAATTTTAATTGTGCCCACTGCTATTACTCACCTTTTAAAAATAAACTTGCGGACACTAAATGATTAATAATTGATTACGTTCTTTTTTAAAAAGCAAAAACGGAATGTGATTTAAAATGCAAAATTAACACGCACAATGTTTGAACAAATTTACATTATAATCTTGTAAAATTTAATGTGTGTATACATAAAATGTGGAAATCATGATTTTAATTTCATTATTGCATAAAATCTTACAATTATAAAGCACTGAAAATATTGAAATTACTAAGATGAAAGTCGAATTCCAATAATGTGCTATTACTTTCAATATACGCGAAATTTATTATTTAAAGTAATAGCGCATTACCGGAGTTCGACTTCCGGAGAAATGTGAATCGCGTAACTTCAAAATCATGTTAAATAAATCCGCATAAAAAGAGACCCAGGTGTGGTTGATAATTGTCAACATACTCTGGTAGAATATATTTTATTATATATTACCTATGATATATACATATAATATAGTTTATTCATATAAGAAATATTTTAATACATGGGCAACTCCATTTTTAAGACTCAAAATATAACCAAAGACCTCTTATTTCAGTTCATAGTGAGACAATGTAATTATACAGCAATGAGAATTAAAGAATGGCAAAGTTCTCTTAATTCTCATTTTCTGAAATAAAGATCTGCCATAGTGAGTCAAGTATGACAATTCGATACTTTTCAACCAATTAATGGAGCTGAACATTTTTTAATAAATAGGGAATCTGCAACCATAAAGTATTTCAATTGAAACAAGTAGTTGCATAGGTTCAAATAACAATACACTAAATTTTCAAGCTATAAATGTAATTAAAGTGTTACAAGCATTCAAGATCTTAAGTTTTTCAGTGATACCATGTACGTGTGTGCTTGTCTGGGACATTATAATCAAAGAGTTATACCTTAAAAGACTGTGACAGATGGTCAGAAAATGCTAGAAATAGATGACATTGACAAATAGCCAGAAATAATGAAGATAGCCCATCTATGAAATGAAAGTTGTGACCCCTTACACAGTGGCACTTAAACTGTTCTTAAAAGAAATAAAGGCAGGATTTCATCGTATAATTTTTTCTATGCACATGTATAAATCATGTATTCCCATAAAGAAAGTATATGTCTATATGTCATGTGTCCCATGAATATGTGGACACCTGGAATTCTCACCAACTATCATTTATCAGATATGATTTCAATTTTATTCAGGTACATAAAATGGCATACCGACATGTGAATAAGCATATAGTTGAAAACATTTGGTCTTATAAAATGATAAAGCAAAATGTGTGTGGATAACCAGAAGATGCCCACTTGTTTCCAATAAGTTTAGTCACATAAATTGATAATAAATAAATCCATTAAATTACTTTTCATTTATACCAGTATATAATTTGGCTCCCACATGGAAAGGCTGAATATATATATATATATATTATGAAGACCATCTCATAATTGCTGTAAAATATATATATATTTATTTACTACTGTTTAATTAAATAAATAAAATCATCTACTACAAATATGAACCAAGAAAAGAGTCACATGAGAAAATAAATAATGATAACCATGAAGTAAAAATAATTAATGAAAATAAATAGTAACATATGTAGGAACAATGTGGAATGAGAGAATAAAAAAGTGTCAATAGTTAAGAAATAGAAGATTTAAGTAGATTAGGAATGATAAATTCAAATTAGGTTAAATAAAATGACAGGATAGGAAGAAGTTAAAAAAGGGAAAGTCCTGGATGCTCAGAGAAAGAAAAGAGATTGAAAGAGGAGATAAGGTGGTGATCAAAATTTAATAAAATATATAAAAAAAGAAGCTAAGGAAAAATTTTGATTAGAAATAATGTGAGAACAAGCAAAATAACTAATGATTAAAGCAATCGCTATAAATGCATAAGATTAAAGTAAAGATGAAATAACAACTGATAGAAATACAGCTAGAAGAAACAACAAAAGAACCAGAAACTCAAGAAAAATAAAAATTATAATGAAAAAAATCAGAAAGAACAAAACTGCAGGAAGTAAAATAAAAACCAGAAGGAGTATACAGTTTTATGTATACTAATTAATTATAAGAAGAATGACAAAGATGAATGGAATCAAAAGAAAATTAGAAGAATGGATAAAATGTTTCAGAAGGAGATAGAAACTAATGGAGCTTATAAATGTTATTGAGAAACCTACAAGATATATATAATTGTATTTATATGTTAGACTATTTCCATCATCTAATATTAAGTATTAAACATCTTTAGAAAAAAATAACTTTATTTAAATTTTCCAATTATAGTCAACTCTTAATAATAGCACACAGATTAGTATATGCAGAACGTTTCGAGTGGTATTAATCCCCTCTCTTCTTCAAGTGTTGCTCACCTGACAAATGACAGTACTAGCATGGGAATCGAACCTGGACTTTTAGATTCTTGAATATTGAATTTTAAGGTAACACTCTAACCAAATAGCAGGCATAAAAATCAAACATGAATCTTTAGGTTATTGAATATTGAATTTTAAGTTCATGTTCGATTTCTCATGCTACTTGATTAGAGCATTACCTTAAAATTCAATATTTAAAAATCTAAAAATCGAGGTTCGATTCCAATGCTAGTACTGTCATTGGTTAGGCCAGCAATACCCGAAGAGGAGAAGGGAATAATACCACTTGAAGTGTTGACATATACTAACCTGTGTACTATTATTAAGAGTTGAATATAATTGAAATATTTAAATAAAGTTAAATTTTTCTAAAGACGATCAATACTTAACA
This sequence comes from Epiperipatus broadwayi, assembly GCA_028023455.1. NCBI lineage: Eukaryota > Metazoa > Onychophora > Udeonychophora > Euonychophora > Peripatidae > Epiperipatus > Epiperipatus broadwayi. The sequence continues at coordinate 905,070 of JAQFVV010006259.1, read as the reverse complement.
TTGGATGATGGAAATAGTCGAACATATAAATACAATTAAAATACCATCGTCCCAAATTTTTCAGGAATATATATATACAAGTTTTAGAAGATTTTACAATCGATGTAAAAATTATGATTAGTTGTAAACAAAAGATAAATTCCTTTTTGTTCACAGTACTTTTCTTGAATTTGATTGCCACCAAAAAACCTCCATGTTTTTAGTGTTTTTTGATTCTTTAAAACCATAATGAATCTCTACTACTTGTATCATTTGAAATTTCCTGCCTATTTGGAAGCAATTGCTAAGCAATTCAAACCATCCAATAAGTATGTAGTGTGAATTCGAGGGAGGTTTTAATTCTATAATAATTTTTTAAATATCTGTTAACTAATTTAATGCACGAATGCTGTTCTATTTATAAAATGTATGTTTATATTTAAAGGATAATATATATAAACTAAATTTTGATATTGTATACAAAATGTTTTGAGTGTTTGTATATGTTTTCTTATATATACAGTATATTTTGTAAAATCAAATATGAATTGTAATCGATATTATTTTCATCTTGAGTTTTACATTCAAATCTATAAACTGTTCTTCTTAAGAAAGTGAAAATATTGATTTAACTTTCATTTTCAATTCAGCTAGAAATTTTTTAGATGGAAAATCTATAGATCTATATAGAAAAAGAAAAATCTAATTATTGAAAAAAAAAATTAGAAAATCTATAGAACTATAAAAAAATATCCCTAATTAAAAAAAAGTGTTTTGTTAAAAGCAATAAAAATTGTTAAAGTATGACGAACAAACGTTTATCAAAAGCGATTATTAAGGTACAATTTCGAAAGTCTAATGGATTTTCATTTTACTTAAGTTATTTTTTTAAAAAGAAACTAAATGCAAACATTTTTTCCATAAGCAAATCATTTAAATAAATATCTACTAAGGCAATAAATCCAAAGCATGTGCGGTGAAAATGCGAAGGTAGAGACCTCTACAAGTCTTAACCACAAGCTTACGCATTGGAAAAAGACCTGTAGAGGTCCCTACCATCGCATTTTCAATCGCACATGCTTTGGATTTATTGCCTTAGTAAATATTACTTACGTAATCAATGTGCGTTAAATAAATTTATAATTAAATAAATATCCTAATGGCTTTATTGCTTGAGAGTTCATAAAACGTTTGTATGCCGGAAGTGCCATAACTGGCCTCGATCCTTAAAACCCAACATTCCAGAATCTGCCAAACATTATAGAAACTTTCCAAATATATTTATCTGCCAGTAAATATAATACACTGATCAGTGTATAACACAAACATTTTTATTGGTATTCTTCTCTTTTCTACATGTGCGCTGGCCTGATCAATGGCAACACTGACCTAGGAATCAAACCTGGTTACTTTTAGATTAATGAATATTGAATTTAAGACAACAATCTAACCAATTAGGAAATTCTATCAAACATCAACAGAAATTTCATATATTTATCTAAGAGAATCCCTTTATGAATTATTAGATTGTTGATCATTATCATGTGAGCAGTTTCTTTAAATTTTCTTCTTTGTGTTTTTTCATCTCTGTCTAATATTTTTGTATTTTCCCAATCTAGTATGTTCATTGGTACATAGGCGATTTGCTTCTTTAAATATGTTATTTTTTTCATTTCTAATCATCAGTTTGTGATCTTTCAACTGCTTTTCAGTGGAGTGGCTGGTTTCATTAATATACATCCTTCCACATTCACGTGGTAGTTTATTTGCTAGAAATAGTCCAGTATATAATTATAACTACAATATCAACATCACAAAATTTCAAAGAATCAAAAAAATTAAATGTTTTATATATTTTATCAAAATCTTTACTTAATCTATACATTCAGTATACTGAATGTTTGCTGTAATAAATAGGGGTTTGAACATAGGATTTTCAATATACATTCATCCCCCACTCCATATCAAGCTGTCAGGATTGATTGTGTATATGCGTGAGAGATTGTGATCTGGCCTAACTGACGAGAGCAGATTTTGCAGGAAATATTTATCTTAGTTGTTTGTGATGGAGTGGAAGCTGAATATACTGAAAATCCTAAGAAATATTTACTAATTTTTTATTTGTTAAGAACAATTGTATTCTATTAGTTTTTTATTTTTATTTTTCATATTAATGAGAAAAAGTTACGGCCTGATATATTATGAATTTCATAAGCAAAATATCTGTTGTGTTTATATATGACTGTAATAAACACAGACTTGTATAAATACGATTAAATATTTTTTTTTCATATGCCAAAGCATGATCAGGAAGCGAATCTGGGCCAGCTGCTTGGAAGACAGCTATGCTAACCACTAGATCACCAACGCTTGACAAATACGATTAAATATTTTATTAATGAATATATGCAATATATTAAAAATATATATACAATATTACTTGCCATATCATATGTCTGATATGTTGCTACAGTTATTGTGCAACTATAAACTTAAGGGACTTCAGGTGTCCTAAGTTTACTTAATACTTTCAGCTGTATTGTGACAGCCAGCCTCATGTGTCGATATGGTGACACTTCCAAATGATCGAAGATATCTTGCCTCATGTCTGGTTTATGATCTGGTAGCTTCCAGTTCTAGCATGAATTTGCTCACTGCTTTAACTATATAGTGGGCAATATGCATACTAACATTCAGCTCTGACAGTAATTTGTTATTCTCTTTGCTTCTAACTCAACTACCTATGCATAGCAACATCCCCATCCACAATGAGAGCAATCTGATGCACTAAGTATCATCACCCATTGTTCTACTTCTGCTATTGGATATAGCTGATCTAATTATATATCTGAATGCTCAATCTAATCAAGATAAAATGGAATCTGGACTAGTTCATTAGCTGAAGGTAAGTTAGGATATAAAATATCTATTGTACCATCTATATATAGATATGTTTTATATATGGTTTTATCTTTATATAGATAGTTCCAAGTGTATTGGCATTTTGTAATATTTAAAAAAGCTAAAAAAAAAATTAAAGATCGTTCAAAAGACGCAATTTGTTTGTTTCATTTATTATGATTTATTCTTTGAAACATACAATGAAAGTTATTTTTGTTTCACATTTGTCTATTTAGTTAAAATTGTAAAGAATGTAAATCCATACAGATTGTTTATCCACATAAATAAAAGAAAGATATTATACTAATTAAAGATGGTGGAAATATTTTACAAAAAAGAGACTTTGTAACTAAAAAGTAATAATAAATGTACAAGATTGCCAACTTGTATTCCAATAATAAAAAAAGATAAAAGTCTGTGCGCAACCAACGCTATACAAAGAACAGAAAAATTTTGAACAGGGTTTTGTTGTCTTGTTCTTTCAGCTGGCTGTTACTGTGAGGGTCCTGGGTAGTGAAATGCATCTGACCAGGACTATTACTCACCTGCTGAATGAAGTCTTCATGCAGGAGTGGAAATGAAGCATTGTGGACACTGTCTTTCATAGTAAAAAAAATCACCCTAAAAATCTTTCAAGATCTAGCCTTAGGATAGACCAGGAACAGTTTAAAATCAATATCTCACAGTTCAATCTACATCCTAAGAAAAACCGTGTATGGTATAATCAACAATCTACCTAACCTCACTAAGCTTACAGGTAAGATTATCCATACCCCAATTTGTGACTAAATTAAATGTTTGCAAACTAACCTAAACTATAAGCTTATAAAATACTACTGATAGAAACTTTTGCAGATTTGTTATTCAAGAGACTATTTCATTTATAGCCTAAGAAGATTGTAATAAGAGTTGTTTTAATTATTTAACATTAGTGTTTGTATGTGCTTCCAATTTATTATTAATTTACAATTTATTGTTTAAACATTTTAATTTGTAATAAAATATTTATCTTTAATATCAACTTTTGATTGTGCATTATTAGTTATAAGTTTGCTAGATTTTATTATTACAAAAAATTAGTTTAAGAAATATAGAATTACCTTTGCCAACATGCTTGTTTAAGCCTAGGAAAAATTCACATAAAAATTTAAAATGACAAAAAACATAATCCTGATCTTACTTTTAGTTATTAGTTATGAATTGATGATGCTTCAGGCAGAATCAGTGAGTCTAGTGACTCTGGTGCCCTCTGAAATAAATAAGAAACTGATTCTACCAGCAATTTAAATCATAAATAATATTAGTCTGTTAATCAGGAAATATAACTATGTTCTTGAAATATTCAAACTTATAAATAAACTGAAGATTCTTTTTCATAGTTTGATTGACTTGCACTTTAGGTGTGTAAAAGAAGACCTAAATCCAACCCTAAAATGTAAAAAATGGTACACTATATTAAATTGGATATTTTTTATAAGATATAATAAAAACAACAATTATCTTCTGCATTACATGATTTGGTACAGTGGTAGAACTATAAACTCTGCCAACTTAAGGTCTAAGAATTGCAACAAAAGCAATAAACGTTCTTTTATTTTTGACTTGGATAGTTTTGTGCAGTGACAATATATCAGACTGTGGACCTCAAGATCCATGGCTCATAGGCCAGCCCTGTCACTTTGTAGTACCGAAGCTTCTCATAAATTCCCACACAATACATTTATTTTTGCCTGACTGGTTTAATACAGAGATAGAGTGACAGATTCCAGAGCTCAAGGTCCATAATCATGGCCCATCTGTCATTTCCAGTGCTTGAAATTTTTATGAACTTTCAAGTAATGTCATTTAATTAACAATAACTCCACTCAACTAGATGAGAGTTATTCCATTCACTCCTCACAAAGAAAACGGATTATTACTAAGGATGCTAACTGTTGGATGATGAAAAGTTAGGTATTTCTTAACTCTGTTTTATCCCTTAGTTGAAAATAGCTCAATACCTATTTTCTTATCATTATCAAATGGTTTTTTGAATTGGCTAAAGTCTGGTCATCTAAAAATAATTCTAAATCTGAGTATAACTTAAAACAATTTCACATTTAATCCACTTGGGATTAGAATCCATCTCATGTTAATAATAGACAGATAAACTACCATGATACCATGCCATAAGGATATTCTGATTGTGTGTATATATATATATATAATAAAACAAGTTATAAATTTCATAACTTGCTTTTAAGCTTGCATTTAAATGATCACTAGATGGAGCTTACCAATAGCTCAAACAAGCTTTATTTTTACAAGTGCCAACAGAGAAAGAATTCAAAATCTCTATCATTAACCCTACCTCCAGACCAATTGGTTTTGAGCTTATGGCTCACCTCAGTGAAGGGGTGGGTCTATAGAAACTAGATCTAAAATACTAACTGAAAAGTCAGAACCTATAAAACATGTTTCTATCAATTTGAAAGTCTGAAATTATCAGACATGTAAATGTCTTCAAATCCAGCTTTGCAAATCAGATAGCTATATGAGTCTGAATTCAGCTGTTTTACCATATAATAATAAATAGCCTCTGCAATATAGCATCACAAAAACCATCAAAGGTACACTTATAATAATTAATAAAACAAGTTTCACCATATTTTAGATCTAGTTTCTATAGACCCATCCCTTTACTGAGGTGAGCCATAAGCTCAAAACCAATTGGTCTGGAGGTAGGGTTAACAATAGAGAATTTTGAATTCTTTCTGTCAGCACTTATAAAATAAAGCTTGTTTGAGCTATTGGTAAGCTCCATCTAGTGATCATATATATACTTATAATAACAGTAAAAATATATTAACACATACTTTTCTCAGATATACTTTTGATAATTTAAGCCATTATCATTATCAACTGAAATGATGTAAATGAAAACAGGTATCAGTGCTTTTCCAAGAACTACATATTTTAATATTAGTTATTTATTATAGTGTTTACATTTTTTGTTTATAATATTTAAATACAAGTATATTGTCTACAATGAACTTAATGTAATTAGAAGGATTTGAACTCAGACTTTACTCCCTACAGCTATCCACTTCATCTTACAGAACCAATACACATGATTATATACATGTGAATAAGATAAATAATCTCCATGTATTTAATGCTGGACCCGCAACTGATGAGTGCTAGTTTAGCATGAAATATGTATACTGAAGATCATTTATCTTTTTCACATGTATATGATCATGTGTATTGGTTGTATAAGATGGAGTGAATAGCCATAGGGAGATTGAAAGTCTGATTTCAAATCCCTTCTAATTTTTTATTTATAAAAATTGCCTTTTTATTTATTTTTATTTGTATGGTGTATTTTGTAATGTATTACTACTAATACAGCTGAAATGAAGTTAAAGTTGTAAAACTTTTCATGACCTAAAAACCTGAAGCAGACTAATTGGCACAGTTAGTACAGCATCTGACATAGAATCGAGTGATCCCAGAATTGATTTGGACCCTGCTATTCTGGCACTTGAAGTTCTTATGAACTCACTGAGCAATAAAACCATAAGCAATTTTTTCCTGCTTTATGTGATATATTTTTTGCAAGATTATAGAGTAATTGGCATTCATTTAATCTTTTACTAAATAATATATTGACTCACAAATAGATATTTTTTTGTTTTATGTATATTGTGATGAATATTTAAATACAAGTATATTGTCTATACTGAACTTAATGTAATTATAAGGAATATGAATTCAAACTTTTAGGTCCACTATAGGTATTCACTCCATTCTATACAGCCAATACACATGATCACATACTTATATATAGAGCTGGCAAAATAAGCTTTTAATAAGCTTTGAGAATATCCCCAATCCCAGACCGGTTTCTGCTACTGGCTTCATCAGTGAAGTGCTAAGATATTCAAGAATTAGATTAAAAATACCAGGACAAGCCCAGCACTTTATCTAATGTATAATTATTTTGCAAGCTCTATATATAACATTTATAAATACAAGCTTATTAAATTAAGTCATGTGACATCTGATTTGATTGTTTTTGTAATAATCACATACATATGAAAAAGATAAATGTTCTCCAATATATGTATTTTATGCTGAATCAATACTAATCAGGTGGGTTTTTTTCTGATTTTTAAGTATCATGATTTTGGAATTAATAATTAATTTGTTTATGTTCGGAGAAACATAAAATGCAATGTCATATATATTTTTGCATATTTTTTAAATAAATTTAAATAATTATTTAAAAATAGTATAAATAATCATTTTTTTATTATTTGCAATAATGGTATAAGATATATTATTAAAGCTGTTTAATAAATTGTAGAATTTGACTTATACTATTTTTTGCTTTATAATTTTTTGAGAAAAACAATCCAATAATTTTTTGGGTTAATAATTGCTTTTATTTTTTGCACCAGATGTACCCGTCCTAAATAGGCCATGTTTTTTTTATTTGATTGCTTTAACAATTTTTGTGTTAAGATTTAAGGTAAATTAAACAATAGATTTTAATATTATATAAATAAATCCTGAGAAATGTACACTGGTCTTAAAAGATAAGAATTGTACACTGAGCTGAAAAGGTAGTCATTTCGACTTCAATCATATATTAACCAAAACGAAATGTGAATACTGGTACTATACTAACTATTTCCCCCCTCGCTAAACATCACATTTTAAACATAAATTTATGTATTGTAATCACATTTTTTCCATGAGTTAAATACTGTACCTCTGTAGTTAAAAATACATGTATTGATTTTTTATCTGAGTGTTTTTTTTTAAAACAGGCAAAACTCTCCATACAGTAGTGCCACTCAGTGCAATCCAGAGTAATCAATGGATGCCAGAAGGCTTGTGCATAAAATCCTTGTCTAGTGCCTAATCATCCAATATCCCCAGACTAGTTTATCGGTACTGATCTCACAAGCTAATGAGCTTGGATTGAAAATATTATTGTGTTTTCAAATTTTATTCTCATAGTTTTGTAGATAAGTTGCAATAAAAGGTGGCTGCTAGAGGGTTGCATTAGATCCTAAGATCTAGCCAAGGCTCCTTGCTGATGAAAGCCATGGATGAGTAGGCACTAGATAGGGATTTTATGCACAAGCCTTCTGGCATCCACTGATTACTCTGGTTGCACTGAGTAACACTACTGTATGGAGAGATTTTCCTGTTTTAATAACGTTTATGAACAAGCACAAGAAATGGTGGTCATGTGATGTTTAGCATTTTTTATTAATGGCAACTTCACAATAATATGCTAAGCAAAACTAAAATTAAACAAAGTACTACAGCTATTATTTTTTTTCCTCTCACGAAATATTACATTTCGAACCTGAACTTATTTATTATAATCACATTTTCTTCGATTTAAATACTATATCTCTGTAATTAAAAAAAACATTACTGTTTTTTTTTTTTTGCATAAATGTAATATACATTTTTAATTGGTTGTGAATTTGACACATGACAGCTTTATGGAGAGACATCTATATATTTACTAATTAGAAAACAGAGAAAATAAGTATTTTACATATAAGATAGCTTTTTTCATCATAGTACACAGAAGATCTTAAAATAGCTATTTTATATATCATTCACATATGTTATTTAGAAACTTCAGACTACTTGCAAAGTATAAAGAGATGTATGTTAGGAATAACAAGAAGATATTGAAAATAGAATACATGAAAAGAGATAATAAAATATTGCTATAAGAGATAATAGGTAACCAGTCAAAGTCTTAATCTGGATTCCAATAAATTTTAAAAGATGTACAAAGAGACTGCACCTGAGATACATGGACGAAATAAAGAAATTTGCAAGTGTTTTGAAGAGAAGAGAGGTTAGAGATTAAAAAAAACTGGATTAATTTTGGAGAGATCTTTTCTATAGTGGATGGATAATGATTAAAGTGATATATATATATATAACAACTGAATATGATATTTATATAAAAGACATACTATTTATGATTTAATTTTTTTATAAAAATTACTCTAAAAAAGATTGAACATTAATAAATTTCTCCAGAATATATCTGAGGGGAGTACGCAAAGGAGGATCACACTCACATAAGATGCTGAAGATTTGTAAAAAAAAACAACCAGTCTTCAAGACAAAAAATTAACTGTCAGAACACAAGACATCAGTCAAATAAACAAGGATCAGCATGTGATATACAGTTTGACTTTCACATATTGGTAAGCATAAAACAAAAATTACCTTTACCATTGTTCTCTTTCTCTTGCTTTCCCTCTGATTTGATTCCTGTCAATTACCAGGATTTCTGATGACAAAGTAAATGCATACAGAGCAACTCAATCATAAAAGGTGAAGACTGCAGTATATTCTATTAATGCTTTTTAATAATTTGGGTATCAATATTCAACTGACTGGCTTTAATCTCCAGTTAAAATATCTAGATACTTATTAATTGATTAAAATTGGATGAGTAGCCTTTGTTTGTTTAATTTTTTATTATTTTACTGCTGTTTCCTTTTCTTTTCTTTGTTTTGTTCATTTTTTTAAATTTTTGTTATTAATTTATAAGTAAATCATATATCACAACCCTCATGCTTTAATAAACCAATAGAATATTAGCAACCTGTTGTCAAGGCAACACTACAATTAGATAGTTAATGGACTGGTTTTCATTTACTAGCTAATTGTAGTGTTGTCTTGACACCAGATTAATTTTATTTTGTTGGTATATTTATATATGAAAGCTATGATATGTGATTTACACATGATTACTAGATTGATTATGATGAATTAGAAGAAGTTAAGAGTTAAAAATACCTTGGTCAGATTATTAATACAGATGGAAACATAATAGAGGAAATTAATCATAGAATTAAACTTGGTTGGAGTGCTTTTGGTAGAAATAACTTGATATTAAAAGGAAATATGCCTATGTGTTTGAAAAGGAAGGTTTTTAACAAATGTGTTTTACCAGTTCTTACTTATGGATCTGAGACTTGGACACTTAATAGAAGATCAATACAGAGACTTCAGACCACTCAAAGAAGTATGGAGAGATGTATGTTGGGAGTAACAAGAAGAGATCGAAAACACAATGTATGGGTAAGAGAACAAACAGGTGTTACTGACCTCATTGAAAAAATTAAAAGATTGAAGTGGAGTTGGGCTGGACATATTGCTAGAAGAGATGATAATAGATGAACAATTGAAATTTTAAACTGGATTCCAAGAGATTGTAAAAGACCCAGAAGGAGACCACATGTAAGATGGATGGATGAAATAAGAAAATGTGTAGGGGTGATGTGGAGAAGAGAAGCTAAAGATCAGAGAAGATGGATTAAACTTGGAGAGACCTTCATCCTGCAGTGGATTGATAATGGTTGATAATGATGATGATGATGACTAGGCAAATGTTGACACAGCTTAAAATGTATATTATTGTAATCATTTTCAACCATCATCAATACATTGTAGGATGTAGAGATCTCCATGTTTAACCCTCTGTCTTTGATTTAGGGCTTATCTTCTTTACACCACATCAGTAAGCTTACTTATTTCATCTAATTATTTCATAATGATCTTTTTCTAGGTTTTTTTACAATCTCTTGGAATCCAGTTTAGGTCTTCAATTGTCTCCCTATTATCATCTTTTTTAGCAATATGTACATCCCAGCTCCATTTCCACTTCCAAAATTATTCAATTATATCTGGCTGTTCTATCACACAAGTATTTCATTTTTGATCCCTTCTTGTTACTTAAAATCTGTCTCTCCATATTTCAATGGATAACCCAAAGTCTGTTTGCTCTTCTAAGTCTCAAATCCAAAAGGATTGATAAAATACCTGTATTAATAACCTTCCTTTTCAAATTCAAAGATATGTTTCCTTTTGATGTTCTTTTATCAAAATATCCCATTCAAGTTTAATTTTATGATTAATTTCACCCATTACTTTCTATCTGTATAAATAATTTGACCAAGGTATTTGTAGTTATTAATTTCTAATTCACAATTATCTATTCCTAATATCTTCTTTTGAAAAACAATCATTCAATATTTTAGCATTTATCTTTATTTCTACTTTCTTACGAAAGATGATACATGTATATGGAAGGAAGTTGGCTGATGTGATATGGAGAAGAGGCTAGAGATCAGAGAAATTGAACTTTTTTTTTTTAAACAAACAATTCTTATTAGGTAAAAAAAAAGATGATTTGAAATTCAAGAGGATATTTTAATTTATCATCAAAGAACAGACAAATACAATGGTGTATAAATTCAAAAGATATGTTTTGTAAATACATAGAAAAGGCATTTAAAAGTAAAAAAAAAAGGAATTATCTACTTATAATAGTGGATCGGAAGAGAGACTAGGCCCCATGTAACATTAACAATATCTGGAGGAGCAAGCACCCTGTCTCTATCTCTAATTTTTGAAAATTTCTTGTAAAACAATGATTGTAATTTCTTAGATGTAGGGTTGAAGCAAAAATGGCATCTTAGGAAATAAAGGGTAAACAAAAGAAAAATAGTCATAATTGAAGAGTAGAAATATAAGTATGTGATATGGTAATTGACTCAATGAATCCTGTAGTGGGTCAATAATGTTTGAAAATGATGATGTTGATAGCCGTAATAGTTTAGGATGATTTTGTGGCAAATTTATTACAGTCGTGTCAACAACAATACATCATTATGAACTGTATGGAGCAAGTAATCGTAAGTTCTTTTTATATGCTAAGTTAAAAAAAATCATGAATTATATAAAAAAAAGTCCATTTATGTGATTAACAGAAATGGTGATTTGACACTATCTAAGGGGGAGGGGGGGATGACTTAAATTTCCTTTGAAGAAATCCTCAGCTATTTAAAATAGTTTCAAACTTAATCAACATTTGAACCTCAGATTATAATCTAGTAGATGTATACATGATGTATAAAATTTAAAAAAAAAAAACAACTAACATTTTCTTTTATATATTCCATTGAAGAGCTAATGCTTTTCCAACACCACATCACTGAATAACAGTGAGCATCTGCCATCAGGCTTCTGGGTAATGAAGTTTTAAATGGTTTTCTACAATGAAGTTTGTTAGTAAGAACAGACACAGATCCAGTTGCTGGCTATATTGGATGGTCAGTTGACTTGATTATAGACTGATTACCTAAAAAAAAGTCTTAAGATGAATTGAATATTGAAACAAAAGTTTCAAGTATCATTTGGCTAAGATTCAAATCTAGATTGTGGCTATAGTGGATATATGTATTACCTTTGCATTATGAGACCCCTTCCAATAACTGATTTTTTTTAGCAAATTTAAAAAGTATCTAACGATAGGTAAGCATTTTATGGTTTATTGTTTAAGATTAAAAATAAATAAAATTTAATCTGCTCTCTATAAAAGTTACAGAAACAGATCTAGCAGAGTCTTATTTGGCAGAGTCACATTTAGTAATCCATGTGAAGAGAAATTATAAACAGTATTTATAAGATAATATTAATGGATGAAAACCTTTTGAGATTGATGGAAATAAATAAACACAGATGAATTATCACTAATGGTCATTCTATGGATTCAGAAGATAAGACACTAATAATATATTCTCCAAAATGATCATTTTAAGTCAAAACCAACCAAAAATCATGTTTATAGATCTGATCACCAAACAACACCATATTGTTATCAGTAACTGAACGATTTATCAACAGATCTGTTTTACTACAAAATCGTTTTTGTCAACAGCTTTGATGTAAACAAAAATGATAGAAAGTTAACAAATTGTGAAATCAGTTGACACATTTTATATAAGAGTATTAGGGCTTAAATATGTATGTGTGTGTGCATGTGTCCTAGTGAAAAGATGACTTGTTTCTCTAAGTCGCCTGCAGTACCATATTTAAATCAATAAATGTGTTAGGTAGTGACTTAGTTTAGCTACTCATCCCAAACATTTTAAGATGTTAGTGTGTCAGCTCACCAATTATGACATAAAATGTGAATGACCATGTTTTGTACCTTTCTTGAATCATCTTTAATGCTTTCCCTGCTTTACAAATCATAAAAACTATTTGATTACTGTAAAACATGGCTTTACAGCTAAATAGTTGAATCATTTTAAACATTTCACTAACAACTTTGCCCAATTTAACACATAAAATGTAATGTTAGTGTGTTGTTCCATAAGATACAAAACATACTGTCACATTTCACTTCTGATATATGATCCAGATATGTGAACACCTTAACATTTTTGTGGTGAATAGCTTAACTATGTCACTACATAGCTCATGATTGATTCAGAGCTGTCACCGCAGGCAGCTCAAAAAATACAGCCTGTCATTAATAATTTTTGCATTGGGACACAGTATGTATAGAGTATGTGATTAAATCCATTGTTAATTAGTTGGCTATTGTAAGAGATTGGATTGAGATTTAAAAGGGACTGGTTTGAGATTATGCACTTCTGAAAACTACAAATAAGCTTTCTTTATATTCATTTAGAACTATTAATATCTTATTAAGTAAGGTGTTGCTTATTTGTTTTTTTTGTACAATAGGAAGACTAAAGATTCATTCATGCCATACTTTTAGAACAATTTAAAACTACTTTAAACATTAGTGAGAACTGTAAGTTCAGTACTCAGAGGTGTATGCCTTTGGGTTCGTGCAAATTTTATCATATCACAGTTATTATTATTTTTTTTTTAGCATTTTAATTTATAAAACATTGGTAATAATTCTATAAATAACCTTTCATTTTTTTTTGTAAAATAGATTGTTTCTTTCCTGATTATTTATTTCTTTTCTAGCTGCAAATTCTGCTTCTTGTTGATTGGCTTGTTTTTGAGGTTGTTCACCATTTTGTTTTGTTTGAGCATGTGAAGATGTTAATTCTTCTAATGATAATGCATCATAGAAAATGTCATTCTCAGAATCATCTTTTTATTGCTGTGATTTTCTCCTTTCTTTTTCAACTAGTATATTTTGTACAACTTCTCTTTGTATAACAACATCTTCATCATTTTTTCTTCCTCTTTAAATTCGTTGGCTCTAAACGTTCAGTTATTTTGTCTCTTTTTGCTTTTGTTGCTAATTCTTTTAAATCTTGCTTATCTTTATTCACTTCCACATACTATTTGTTCAAATGGTTCTTGTGTAATTTGAACTACATTATTTTCTTTATCAACACGAATATCAACTCATTTATTATAATTAGAATAATAATTATATTTTATATTTACTCAATTAGGATATCAATAATTATCTGACTAATCCAGATTGCCTACAATTTCCTTAACTCCCCCAACTAAGATTGTTTGTCTGAATAATTTAACTATATATGTGTGTGTTAAGTTCTCTAAGGGCTGGTTGATTAACACGATAAGAGAGTACTGCTATCATGTACCAACGCTCGATCACTATCAGCTATAGACTAACAGCCCTGCCAATTGAAAACACCCCAAGGCTCAGAAAGGTCAGAGTCCAAACTAGCAGACGACAACCTCATTATTAATTTGTTTTTGTTTTTTTTAAGATAAACTTTGGATAGCTTTTTTTTTTCTCATATGTCATAGCATCGGCCGGGACGCGAACCCACAACCGTCTGCAACCAACTACTTGCTTGCAAGGTGGCTGCGATGACTTCTCGGCTAACAACGCTTGACTGGATAGCTTTTTTCTCAGTTGATTTTATAAAACAATCTCATGATTTTATCTTTATAAATATTTATAGTACCCATTTTAAACACTTAATCAATCTTAATCGATTCCCATTTAGAGAATTAAAAAAGATGGATTTTAATTGCTATCGCGTAAATCAAGAGCAAATAAAATGATTCACAGCCTTTCTTATCTTCGTTAGATATTTATTATTCTTAAATTAGAATTGATGCACTTATTAGAGAGGAGACGCTAATTATGATAACAATTAATAATTCGATACTAACTTTCAATACTTTATTTTTCTACGATAAAAATTAACTTTCAATACTTGGCTATCTTTTGTACACAAAAAAAAAAAACGATAATTATTTTGTCTTCATATAATATTTATCAAGCTTAAATTTTTCATATATTTTTGTATAATAATTAAATATTTATAGATATCAATCAATAAACCAATTCATTTTGTATATTACTAAAAAAATTAAATATCAAACGTTACATATATAAGCCTATATATACAATAGAAGCAATTGAATACCGATTATAGATAGTGTGTGGGTACATATATAAATCGAATAGTTTATTGCTCAGAAATTCATAAAAAGATTGAGTACCGGAAGTGCTAAAACTAGGACCGCTGTCCATATATCTACAACTCCAGAATCTGTCACTCTGTCACTACACTAAACATCTAATAAGAAATTCGAACACCGGAAGAGGCAAACTACAGCCGCAATCTATGGACTTGCCATCTTAACATCTCACCAATGTATCAAACCACTGACATATACATTAATTGCATAATCAATTACATTTGTTGGAAATATTTTAGAAAGTCCAAATTTATTGCTGGAGAGTTCATAAGAAATAGGAGTACCGGAAATAAGCTAAACCATAATCCATGGACCCCAAGTTTTATAGTCCATTATTGTACCACTATTTTACACCACTCACGACGTACATCTTCATTTTACAAACAGATATATTTGGAGCAACAACTTAGAAAAGAGGAAATTTAAACACCTCTGTAATTAAAAAGTATTACACTTTAATTTAGCCCTTATCATATATATAAATTCAACTGCATAGTATAATAAAATATATATATCTTAAACATAGATTTAAAAACGATAATCAGCCGTTATTATTACGTCAACAGGCTAATCAATTGCTAAGTTAATTAAAATCTGCGGATTTTTTTTTTTTTTTGCTTTACACCTTACTTATAAATAAATAAATCCCCAATTACTAACCATTAATTAGATGGTCAACTGCGGGCTATATACTGTAGTCATAACGTATAAAATATTATTTTTATTATTATTTAATTATAGTGAAATTTAAAATTTATTACACAAATTTGTAAAAATTTATGGCAAAATTTCCTAATATGTTTATATATTGTAAAAATTGGCTCCCTACACATTATGTGCATAATTTTGTTTTAAACGCATACTAATTCCAACAACTGAAACTTACATATATATATTAGAATGAATAGACTGATTGAGAAAAACAGTTTAAATTAAAAAAAATGGAGGAAACAAGGTGTGAAATTAAAGTTAGGGAAAATATTGATGAGAAAAAGGAAGTTAAGTTAAAACAATATGTTGATTTTGAAAGAGCATTTGATAAAGTAAAACGAATTATTTTAAAAAGTATTCAGAATTGGGGGGGGGGGGTAAATTGCTGGAGAGAAAAGGCTTATTATAATGTTAATTATCATCATCAGAATTCACTGCAAATGAATAAAGACATTTAATTTATGAAGAAAAAAAGATTAAAAAATAACATTAGCAACAACAACAATAATAATATACTGGATAAGTTTTAGATGACTAATTATGTGAATCATAATAACTAATCTTTCTATTGCATTGCCAAATGTATATCATATAATACTAAATCATTCATGCACTTTACTATTGTTATACAATGCTTTATTTACTATCCTCTTTTACAGTTTACAGTTTCGATTGCCTCAGCAATCTTCTTCAGAACTTTTATAGCTCCTAACTTCAACTGTAGTTGTCGAAACTGTAAAAGAGTGTGGAAATAAAGCATTTTGTAATAGTAGTAAAGTGCATAGATGATTTAGTAACATGTGAATCATAGTTTGTGTTTATCCACATTTAAAAAGATCACTGGGTACGAAATTATGGAACAGATGAGCTAAACAACCACGATTGCCCTGAATCTGTTGATGAGACTCTAGTAAGGTCTAGAATCTGAGAAAATTGTTTGGAACTTCTTAAAAAGTCAACTTTTTATATCACAATTCTTTATAGGGAATCATGATTGGACATGAGTTTTATGTGGAGTAACTGGAAAATCTAATCTATTTATCATGTTTTTACACATTTTCTGCAAGACAACTTTTCTTTTAATATATAATAGAAGAATATATGAAAAAACAAATAATTGTTAGAAGAGTGTCATCTTGAATGCATCAGTAATATTTCTCATGGCAATATCTAATTAAATATTTTTTCTCCAAACTGAGGCATAATATTCACTGGTAAAAATATGCTAGTGCTAATAATAATTATATCATAGAGAAGCCTCAAAACTTAAATAGAAGGTAGTTCTTCAATAAATACAATCCATAAGAAGCCAAGAGTAGATATTGAGTTGTTAACACTAGATAATAATATTAATGCTAATAATGTTTTATTAGTATTATTTTATATTTCTTCCACTTCTTG
The DNA here is from genome assembly GCA_028023455.1 of Epiperipatus broadwayi. Lineage (NCBI taxonomy): Eukaryota > Metazoa > Onychophora > Udeonychophora > Euonychophora > Peripatidae > Epiperipatus > Epiperipatus broadwayi. The sequence continues at coordinate 887,808 of JAQFVV010006259.1, read as the reverse complement.
ACAGCAAGTATATAATGATGATGATAAAAAATTATGAAAGTAATTTTTTTGGGGAGAGGAGGTGTCTATGAAGTAGACTGTCACTTTTTCCCTATAGTAAAATGATAACTTTAATATTTATTGTAGTAAATAATTTATATAAACTACTGTCACTTTCAAATATTATTTTTACAATAAACATCAGTTTTTTTTTTTAATTTAAAGGCTGGTGCAGTTTAGTTTAGTGGTATTGTACCACACACAAGAGCATAAGGTCCTTGGATGGATTTCAACTCTGTTACTTTTGGTGGTTGAATTTCTTATGATATTTAAATAGGGGCACTCAATTAATTTAAGCATCTGTTTAACTAACCATTGTAAAAAGTTTATGTAACAAAAAAAAAAAGAGTAATAAATAAATACTAATACAAAAAGTATGCAATCTCTCCAGTAAAAGGTAAATAATTAAAGTCAGTTTTAACTTTACAAAAATATATGCATCTTTAGATTTTTTTTAAAAATTTGCTATTAGTAGATAAAAGCTATTCACTTGTGGATTTAAAATTATGTGACTAAGTATATAATCTAAAATTATATATTACAACTTTTTTATTTAAGTTGAATTCTTAAACCTGATCACAACAGATTGTAAAAGATCTAGAAAGAAATCACATGTAAGATGATTGGATCAAACAAGAAAGATTTTGGTGTGATGTAGTGTAAAAAGAGTATGAATCATAAAAACTAAATTAAATTAAGAGAGTTCTTAAATCTATAGTAAATTGATAGAGATTGAAAATGATGATGATAATAAAGATGATTTGCATAAACATATTTATAAATATGGAAATACTTCTATAGAATAGATTTTGTTTTTAAATGCTTTTATTTAAATGAGAATCTCTGTTTATTTGTTTCAATTAAACAAGGTAGAATCTTTATTTCACTTGGATAAAATTTAAAAATCAAGATTTAATATATTTATATTCAATAAAATTTGTTGAAAATTTTGTGCATTTATTATAAATCATTGACTATATGGGCTTAAAATATTTTAGGTGGGTTTCCTAATTTCTTAAATCCACAAGCGATGGCAGATGAAAATTTAAATATTCTGACATCGAATTTCAAAGTCATTAATATCATTTGAAAAGTTTTCAGTAATGCCCACAGCAGGGCAATATAGATATATTTTAAAAGAGCTTAAATCAAAAAGGGTTTTAGCAATCATTTAAAATTAAAACAAACACAAATCTTAATTTTATGTTTCCTTTTTTAAAAAGTAAAATATTTTTTTTCTTTTGTTTGTAAAACTTGATTTTTTTCTTTCTTTCCAAGCCAATAAAATTACATTGTAAATTATCATTAATAGCATGATGTTACTTTGAAATATTAAATTGATGTTTCAAATAATTGCAAAAAATATCGAATGCTAAAGTCTTAAAAATAATATATATAATTTTTTTTAATAAGAAACAATTTTATTTACTGGGGACTAAAACTCTAAAAATAGCTGTTTCTTCAACCACAATTGGGGTTTTCCTATGAATAACATTAATACATTAATACAAGATTACATTCTATTAGATAATTAAATAAATAAATTGCTGAGCATAGCTTCTAACCTGGGGTGGTGGGGTGGGGTGGTAGTGCCATAATCATAACACTTCAGTTTGTCAGTAAAGGGTGGGGGGAGTCCAGAAATAAATTAATTCTGATCATACATTTTATAATAAAGAATTGAATTAATTAATTTTTGTCCCCTCGTCACTTTTATTTCAATCTAAATATAAAAAACTCCAATTATAGCTGAAGAAATAATTATTGTTAGACCACTAAACATCACATGAACACCATCTCTTATGCTAGCACATAACTGTTATTAAACAGGAAAAACTATCCATACAGTAATGCCACCCTGTGCCAACCACAATAATCAATGGATGCCCAGAAGGCTTGTGCATAAAATTCCCATGGATGAGTAGGCACTAGATGGGGATTTTATGCACAAGCCTTCTGGCATCCATTGACTACTCTGGTTGGTGCAGGGTGGCACTACTGTATGGAGAGTTTTGCCTGTTTAATTATTGTTAGAGTTTTTAGTCCCCAATAAATAAAAGTATTTGTTATAAAAACTTTTTATATATTTTATTTAAAAAAAAAAATTCATAAAATCTTAACAAAGAGCTGGAGTTTCTAAAATTATTTCAAAAACCATTAAAATGACATTAAAAAACTTCATTATATATGAAAAATGTTTATAAAACCAAAAATCAATAATCAGATTTTTAGCGTATTAAGTGATGTTCGAGCATCAAAATGGGCTACTGACCATAACAGTTTTATTTAGTTAATCAAACTATGATGTTTTTTTAAAAACTTTGCTGGGAATTACATGAAAAACATTAATCCTCAAATTCCCCATAGTCATTCCTATTATAAATTTACATTTATTTCACCCAAATAAAACCACCATCTTTGGATTATGTAATTCTAAAGGAGTATGTAACTTGCTTATACTAAATGTTTTATATATGTAAGTAGAGGGATTTAACTCAAAATTTTTCAGCCTATTCATCCTCCACTCTATCTCAAGCAACCAATATACACGACCACACACATGTGGAAAAGATACCCGATCCCCAATATATATATATTTCATGCAGAACCAGTACTTACCAGTAGGGCCAGATCATAATCTCCCACACATATATACAACCAATGCTTGATTTATATTAAGATAACAATTCTTCAAATATTAATGGATAGGCTTCAATCTTCTCACCTTCACAACTATTCAATCATCTATTTGATTGAAAAATCAATAATGGAAAATCACTTCAGTTGTCAGTCAAGCGCTAACTCAAATTATGTACAGGTAGAATACCATTAATCCAAATATCTGTTATTCAAAAACTTTTATCTAAATAAAAATTCAAAGATGGTCTTTAACTTTTACAATAAATAAACAAGTTTGGGTGCACATTTACAAACAAATTAAAAAAGTAAATCATTAATAAGAACTGCATTGATCTCACACAAGGCATTTTTCTAAGTCTTTTACAATCTTTTATTAGGCAATGATATTCTTATTTTTCTCCTTTTACTTTCTTTGCATATATTCATATATATTGCTTATAATAACCCCTTTATATACACTTTAATTCAAAAAACTTTTTTTAATGATTTCTTTATTTTCCTGACAGTTTCAACTGTCTTGCAGTCTTCATCAGAACAATCTTAAATTCTTCTACCTTTTAAAATAAGGTAGAGGAATTTAAGATTGCTCTGATGAAGACTGCAGGACAGTCAAAACTGTCAGAAAAATAAAGGAATCATTAAAAAAAAATTTTGCATTAGCAATATATATGAATATAAGGCAATGATAATGGCTGAAGATATATACAAGCATATATTATTATAACTGACCATAATGTTTATAAATTTCTTTAAAAAGCACAAACAATATATAAAGAGATAAAGATGTAAAAAAATATTTAATTTTTCAAGTCTGAAAAATTCACAGATTTGAAAAAAGTCATGGAACAAGGGATTTTGTATTAATGGTGTTGTTCCCAAATTTTTACCATTGAGTTCTGACCCTATGGCTTATATAAGTCTTGCACTAAGATAATTATAATTTTTTTAATCTATAATTTTCTTCTTAAAACTTGTTTTATTTTACTGAATTAATAAAAACATTTTATAAAATATCAACATATCAGCTATTTTTATACACCATTAAAAGAAATCATCAAATAACTTCATTACTCATGAATTTACCAAAAAGTTTAAGTACCATAAATACCACAATTGAAAATGAGCACAAAACCTTGCACTCCAAAAACTGACCCTCCAGCACAATATATTGAGTATATAGTTATTATCAAAAGTATCCTCTTTATATGAAAAATGAAAACATTAAACCAATGAAAATTCTGCACTATATCTTCCATTAAAAATCTTTTGACTGCTTGACTTGTCAAAAAACGAGAAGATTTGTCGTCACTCTAAAGCGGCTACTACTTTTTATCCCACGTATACATATTATATGTCATTCGAAAGAAAATCAAAAGTTCTGTAAGATGGTGCCCTCTTCAGAATTATTTTACAAGTAAAAAATCAATAAAAATGACCATATATGTCAAACAAAACCAAAGCACCGCCTCCTCACCACCTTTTCTTGAATCTTATTGGCTGTACAACTTCTGTCAGAAAGGGAAATGGCTGCCAAAAAGTAAAAAGTTACGTTCGTTTTGATTTTTATTAGGAAAATGATAAACGAATGTTTACAACATTTTAAACAATATTTGAATTGAATTACAAATTATTATTGATAAAATAATACTAAAAATCAAATTATTTTAGAAAAATAGTTAAGATATTACCAAGAATTATTTATTTATTGCTACATATTTATCATAACGTTAAAGTGAAAAAAAAAAGATTGCGTCAGCAATCTTTTTTGGTTAGTTGAATAGCAGTTACTTTTATTTCACCGCAATTGAATATTTTTTAAATTATAAATCAAATTTTATTTTTGAAAAGACTTTCGTTTACTTTCGTAATCTGACAATTTAGTAATATACTTTTTACAAACGAAACTAACGTATTTATATTATTAAAAGTGATCTATTTTAACAATAGATTTTGTTAAAGTTGTGAGTTGGCCAATTAAAAGTTTTGATTTTTAACTCATTTGGCCAATTAAATAATAATCGTTGAAAGGGTTAAGTGAAAAAATAAATATTTTTTGTATAAATGATATAAATTGGATATAAAGATGTCAAGCATTGGTAGCTGAAAGATCAGTAAAGCTGCCTTGCAGACAGTTGTCATGGGTTCGCTTCCCAGCCGATGCTTTGACATATGGAAAAAAGATATAAATAAGAATTTACATTTAAAAATGTAAATTGAAATGCTTTTATTTAATTTATAAAGGGTTCATTAGTTTATTTGAATCAATTTTCAAAATTTGGTACATGCTCCATATCTTGGACAATTCAATATGATAATTAAGTATTTCAGGACTGTCCAGCTGGTTGTCCAGCCTAACAATTCTGAAAGCAAAATTTCAAACATGTTAATACCAGTTTTTATAAATTTTGAGAGGTGGACCCTAAATGGCAGTATATTTTTTAGAAATATTCCTGCATTGAATTTCATGACTAATTCATTAAAAAGCATTTACAATTAATTAAAATAGAAAGGAAAAAAAAATGAAATTTTAATTTCTCTTGATTGTTTTCTAAGTTATTTGAAAAGACTGCCTTCATGTACAAAAGATCATGCAAATGATTTTTAATACCATCAAAGATTAGAAATATACTGACATTGCTTATACTTTTAGTTTTTAAATGTGAAAAGGAATAGTTAAAATAGTCTATGCAAAATATTAAGATTAAAAAATAACAATATATATATAATATTTTATAAAAAAATGCTTTTATTTAATATGAACAATAATACATTTTTAGAAAAATATTGTGTAGAATTTTCATTCATCATATTTTTATTTTTTATATATTGAAAGTACTTTGACAATAGCCACTTAAAAAATATTCAAAACATTGTTAATTTATGCATTTTTTTACAAATTTAAAACATGCTTTGAAGAGATAATTATAGAATAATAATAATCATCATCATCAACAATTATCAATCCACTGCATAATGAAAGTCTGTCTCTCCAGTTCAATCCATCTATTCCGATCTTTAACTTCTCTTCTCCACATCACTCCAGCACACCTTCTTATTCTATCCATCCATCTCACATGTGGTCTCATTCTGGGTCTTTCACAATCTCTTGGAATCCAATTTAAGATTTTAATTGTCCATCTATTATCATCTTTTCTAGCAATATGTCCAGCCCCACTCCATTTCAGTCTTTTAAATTTTTTCAATGAGGTTAGTAACCCTTGTTTGTTCTCTTACCCATATATTGTGCTTTCGATCTCTTCTTGTTACTCCTAACATGCATCTCTCCATACTTTTTTGAGTGGTCTGAAGTCTCTGTATTGCTCTTCTATTAAGTGTTCAAATCTTAGATCCATAAGTCAGAACTGGTAAAACACATTTATTAAAAAATCTTCCTTTTCAAACACATAGGCATAATTCCTTTTAGTATCAAGTTATTTATATTAAAAGCACTTCAGTTTAATTCTATTATTAATTTCATCCATTATGCTTCTATCTGTATTAATAATCTAACCAGCTGTTAACTTCTAACTTATCAAAATCAATCTTTATTTTTCATATTTTGAAAAAATCCATTAAATATTACTTTAGTCTTTTTAACATTTATCTTTAGTCCTATTTTCATTTTATAACTCCAGAAACATTATTTCATGCAGCTTGAAAGCATTATTTGCAAAAACAACTACATCATCTGCAAAAAATATAAATGACTTACATAATATCCATTTACTTTCCCTCCTTTAGCTTCCCATTTTCATCCACAAAATACTTCTTGCAGCACTGCTGTAAAAAGTTTTGGAGATATAGAGTCACCCTATCTTACACCCTTCTCAATGTTGACTTTCCTAGTATTATTATGTAATCCAATTGTTGCTGTTGCATTTTTATAAATATTCTTTAAAATATGATAATATCTTGGATGTATAACTTGATGATCCAATGCTTTAATCACTGAATAAATGTTTATAGAATCAAATGCCTTTTCATAATCTACAAATCCAAAACATAATGGCAACTCATATTCATTTGACCTTTCTATAACTTCTCTCAATACCTGGATATGATAATAAGTGGCAAAAGAATAATAAGTGACATTATTGTATGCTTTTACAAATTTACATGCATTAGTCTGTTAGCATTGGTTTGAAAAGCATAAGTGCATGCTTATGCTATGCTTAGAGCTTATCTATATGCAAGCCAATCCCTGCTTACCATGTTGCAATCAGGGTTTCAATATATTGTGTGCCTGAGATATAAATTATTAATTGAATTGTGCAAACCTATTCGTTCGGTAGTAGGAGAGACATAATATCTCATTTTTAACAACCTGCGATTAAATATACATGCATTTAAAACCCATGCTCATGGATGAGTGCATTAAATTTGTAAAACACATGACTAGAGATTTGTTCCTTCTTTATAATATCACATACACAGTCTGCGCTATATAAATAATAGACTATTTATTGCAATAAAAAGTAGCAGTATTTTTAAATAACTGAATCACATTTGGAAAGAAAATAGAATGGATGGGTGGTTGGAAACCTAAATTTGGGTTCTAAAATGTAAATATTTACTTCTTATCTATAATAAAGATATAAGCTCAAAATAAGTATTAAATTTAAATTGCGCAAGATGTAAAACGTATTTCTAGTTTATAACAATAAATTTATTACAATCACAGTAAGGAAAGTTTAATAATATTTACTTCTACAAATTTTCATAATTTTTTTGTTTTCGAAAGCAGTCCGTCTTTAATGAATTTAAAAAACAGTAACTTTCAAATGTGTTAGCTCTAAGATTTAATTTATTTGATCACAATTATATAGAGATACTTTGTATTTACTAATAATATTCATTACACAAAATTTCTAACCAATACAATACTTTTATATGAAAAAAAAAAAAACAATTTATTTTATTCCAGTTCCACCAACTATATATAATTTAAAGACAATAATCTATGGTTTAAAAGCAAAAAAAAAAAACAAAAAACAAATAGTGTTCGTGCTCGGAAGTTCATAAAAAGTTCGAGCACCGGAAATAATAGAATTGGGCTCGATCCGAAAATTTTATATTTTCAGAAGTTATTGAAGAGTGTGCGTGTATGTATATGAATTTAAAAATGTTCTTTACGTTTTGGTTTTTCAAGAATCTATTGACAAAAAACAAAAAAGATTGTAAAAGGAATTCATAGCGTGAGATAAATGATGGCGCCATTTTTTTTTTTTTTTACATTCTTATTAGATAATCCACTTAAATATTAAAGTAGCTTCTCTGTCTTATTAACAGAAAGAACTGCAGAAATTGATATTTCGATTTTCAGTGGTCGACAAAGTAAAAACTGCACGCAAAATAAAATAAAAATCATTCGTTTAAACACCTAATTTTATAGAAATGTTTAGGAGTTTTATCATTTTATGTTGGCGAATTAAAGTTTATGACGTACATTCAAAATATAAATATAGACGAGCATAACGCAATCTCATAATTATTTTCAACAATTATCGATTCATTGCTTGATGAAGGTCTTTCTAAATTTAATCCAATTTTTTTAATCTATAGAATCTTTTCTCCATATCATACCAATAATTTTGCTTATTTCATCTATCTATCTCACATGTGGTCTATTTCTAGGTCTTTTACAATCTCTTGAAATCCACTTAAAGACTTCAGTTGTCTACCTATTATTATCACTACTAACACTACGTCCAGATCATTTCATTTTAGCTTCTTGATTCTTTTTATGATGTCAATGATATATCCATGCATTTCACTTACAATCATTTTTTGTTATTCCCAAACATATTTCTGCATTTCACAAAGTAATATGAAGTCTTTATATTGGTTTTTTGATTAATGATATATACATATTAATGCAAAAATTAGAGAGATAATTATTAAGTATTAATCGTTGTTATTAATAACCCTCAGAAATCAATGAATTTTAATTAGAATTTGCAAATCGTTTCAAAATATTTAGACTTTGAAGAATGACTATACGAAGGTTAAAATATCCAAATCTACCTACCTACCTACTTAAAATCCACCCACCATATCTGACTGTGTGTCCGTCCGTCCGTCCGTCCGTCCGTCCGTCCATCCATCTATCTATCTATCTATCTATCTATCTATCTATCTATCTATCTATCTATCTATCTATCTATCTATCTATCTATCTATCTATCTATCTATCTATCTATCTATCTATCTATCTATCTATCTATCTATCTATCTATCTATCTATCTATCTATCTATCTATCTATCTATCTATCTATCTATCTATCTATCTATCTATCTATCTATCTATCTATCTATCTATCTATCTATCTATCTATCTATCTATCTATCTATCTATCTATCTATCTATCTATCTATCTATCTATCTATCTATCTATCTATCTATCTATCTATCTATCTATCTATCTATCTATCTATCTATCTATCTATCTATCTATCTATCTATCTATCTATCTATCTATCTATCTATCTATCTATCTATCTATCTATCTATCTATCTATCTATCTATCTATCTATCTATCTATCTATCTATCTATCTATCTATCTATCTATCTATCTATCTATCTATCTATCTATCTATCTATCTATCTATCTATCTATCTATCTATCTATCTATCTATGAATTGAGATCCTATAGGAATATAATCTCCCTTCATGGGCAATAAAAAACAATATTGAAAGCATATCCTTTGAGACTACAATTAGCATTTTCATTCTCACCTTACCAATACAATCTGAAATCTTTATCCTCTAATTAATAATAGCTAGATATCTATTTACAACCAATATTGGATAGCTAACTGGATTATTTAATTGTATCCTTAAAAAATTGATAAATCTGGATTTGAATCTAATTCTTGATTATGTTAAACATATAACACAATCATTATGCTTGGAATCTTGTGTCATGTATAAAAAAAATCTTATAGACTTTGAAAATGTTGGAGAAGGGTCCGGTCCTATAGCATTATTTATTTTAAAAATTCAATGGATATGAATATCACATTTGTTGTTTTACCTGTGTTTAAAAACTATGATGTTATTACATGAAATATGCCAAATTTGTTTAACATCAGGTGTGCCACTGCTTTTAACATGCTAAAAGATATTTCATCATAATGACTTAACTTCTGCAATAACATTAGTTGTATATAGAGAATGCTTTTTGATAAAAATAACTTAAAGGAAATATGTCTATGCTTTTGAAAAGGAGTTTTTAATAAGTGTGTTTTATAAGTTCTTATTTATGGATATAAGACTTGGATACTTTGCAGAAGATCAATACAGTGCTTTAGACTACTCAATAAAGTATGGAGAGCTATATGTTGAAGTACAAGAAGAGATGGAAAACAAAATATATGGGTGAAAGAACAAACACCATTGAGAATTAAATGATTGAAATGGAGCTGGGCTGGACATAGAACTAGAAGAGATGATAATAAATAGATAGTTGAAGATTTAAATAGGATTCCAAAAGATTTCAAAAGACATAAAAAGAGATCACATTTGAGATGTTTAGATGAAATATGAAAATTTACTGGTATGATGTGGGGAAGAAAAGCTATGGATTAAAAAAAACTGGATTAAATTTGGGAAGGCTTTATGCTACAGTGGATTGACAATAGTTTAAAATGATGAAATTTTGATATTTTAGATAATTTATTGTATGGAAGGTGCAACATGGATGTTATGGTATTAAAATCTTTTAAAAATGCCTCTAAAATGCGAAAAATATGATTTAGAATCATTAGACTAATCAATATATTCTACTATTGTGAAACAATATAAAATTTTCTAAGTCAATATGTTATTATGAACTAAGCATAATCTTGAATCAGACTCCATCTAACTAACAACAGTCTTGAAGCAGGATCCATTTATCTTATAAAGAGAATTTCAAATACGTTAGAAAAAAGTACTATATTTATTACTTTTATTTGGAAGTTATGGATAATGAGAGAATACAATGTGAGTTACAGTTAAATTAACTGCTGAAGACTTTTAGTATAAGAAGTTTCTTGCACAAGAAATACATCACAAAATAATGGCAAGTATGTTCTATATGTAGATGTATTTGTGGTTCAGGGATTGGTTGTATAGTCATGAGAAACTCATTCCTGATGTGAATTTTTTCTTTTTATAATTCTACCTATTTTTTCTTCTCGAAGTTGGAATGGACATATTTATTTGTAAATAACAGATGTTGGTGATACATAAATATTATTCAAATTTTTTTTATAGATTTTTTCTTAGTATGAACAGGAAGATCATTCATGCAGAGAAACATCTATCACATGTACAAATATTATAATTAGATATGTGATCAAAAATCACTAATGTTTTAATGATGTTAGTTATTTTACTCAGGGCATTAGTGATTTGGATTCAAAAGAAATCTGGCTATAAGTTTACGGTTCCAATTACACACACACATATATATATAAGTCATGGTTGAAAGTATATCTCTTAATTAACATACGCAATTTATAAATCATAAAATGCCCCCAAAAATTACAGGATCCAGACTATGGCATAAATCTTAATAGCTACACACGTTTGAATCGATAATCATCCACAATACGCCAATGACGAAAGTCTTATGTGTAAATATATTGATTAAATACCACATAACTATGTAATCTATTAATTTTTTTAAATTACATTCTCCACAGAAATTTATAGAAACTTATAATCAATGTTTGATGAAAAAACCAAACTTCTGCAGGAAATGTGCTCTGTCAATCAGCTGCATGGAAGACCATTGAAATCCCATCAAATATAGAAAATACAATTTCCATTTAAATAGACTCATGAAGCTCAATTTGATATTAAAGTTTAAAAGTGAATTTTAATGGTAATTCTCCCTCTCTATTTATATATATATATAATGATAGAAAATTATGGTGCCAATTTGATGGAACGGATGAAGAGATATATTTTAAGCCTGAGGGTATAAGTAACTGAATTGTCTCTAACTTTTGACAGTAAAAAGATGGTTGTTTCTTATTGCATATTCACAACTTTATATGGAAAAAATTCTTGAATATATATATATATTTTTCTCTACTATATATATATAATGGACTGATAATATGAGGTGTTACATTGACATAATGTCTACATGGGTATGACTAAAATATCAAATCCAATAAGGGCTTTGAGCATTCCAATATTGGTTTTTCAATGAAATGGATGGTTGAATAGTTGGCAGAGTGAGAAGAATGAAGCCTGTCCATTAAAGTTTGAGGAATTGTTATCTTAATATAAACTGAGCACTGATTGTATATATATATGTGGGTGTTTATGATCTGGCCCAACTGATGAATGCTGGTTCTGCACAAAATATGTATTGTGGGAATCATGTATCTTTTTCACACATATGTGATCATGTTTGCTTGACATGCATTGGAGGATGAATAGAATAAAAAATTCTGAGTTCAAATCTCTCTAGTTGCATATATACATATTTGTATGTCTATCTAATAATAGAAATATATGACTCAAAATATTAAGTATATTTGGTGAAGGTGATTGTTCACTCTGTTGAGCAAAGTTAAAATTTTACAGAAACTCATTTATTATATTGTCAAATAAACAAAATGAAATTCTTTGTCTGCAGTCACTAAGAATTTATATGGAAGACAAATTTAGACAACATTAATGGAAAGAATAAAATTTTACTGCTTGAAAATGTAAATGAAGCTCATCTTAACATTTCCAAAGTAGAATCACTAACTATTCATTTTAATAACCTTGTGACCAGTTAACATCTTTTCAAATGTGTAATGTTACAAATATAAGATGTGAAATACTATGTACATTTGTTGAAGGTAAGATCTCTCCAATCACCACTCAAACAATATAAAATTATAAAAACTCACATCTGTATATCAAGCAATATGAGGAATACAGTCTAAATTATATGAAAGCGAGTTTAGTCAATGCTAATTGTAAAAATGAAATTTTACTCTGTAAATACTTCAAAATAGAGAATAAGACTTTATTTACATAATATATTTCAAACTGCTTTGACCACTTTGGTGCTATGACAGAGCATCAGATTTTTGATTTTAAGATCTTTGGATTGATTTCACTTGATATTTCTGGTGGTCAAACTTTTTATGAATTTCTGAGCAATAAAGACATCCAATTATTTTATTTTTTATTTATATTTCAAACAGTGTACTTCTTTGTGCATTCCAAAACTATTAAAAAGAATACTTAATGATTCTATCTTGTGAATACTAAATTGAGTGATCAATAATAAGAATTTATGGCACTGATGAATTCAGGTATCAACATTCAATTTTAACTTTCTTGCTTCTTTAAATATAGCATCTACATCATTAACAATTCTAGATAAGTAATTGATAAATTTAAAATTGTTTTTCATTTGGCAAAGTGATTTTCATAATAGTAAATAATACTAGTGACTTACAAATTATTTTATAAATTCAATGTGTAATTTAAAACTTCTCTTATTACTTGTCATCGACGGGTTTAATTCAAATTTTTAGAATTGTGTCATTTCAATTTCTTATTCAGGGTTGAAATAAGGAAAGAACAAAATAGGGTCAATTGTAAGTTTTAATAATTTTAATTTAGAGATTATCCACTTAATGAATAATATTTCAGTAGTGTAATTTTCACTACACCACTCTCACACAGGTAGGAACTAGTTTCTATTCTCTTTTAACACCCTTGTGGGGAATATATGATCAAAGACATAAAAAAGATCTATGATTTCCAAGATGCTCATTTCATGCTGAACTAGCACTCATCAGGTGGCCCAGATTATAATCTCTTACACATATCTTTATCATTGTTCAGTATATATATATGAGATTGTCATCTGGGTCAATTGATGAGTGCTGGTTCAACATGAAATGTGCATCTTGGGGATCATACTTTTTTCATATTTTTTGGGTTATGTGTTTATGATTACACCTCTCCAGAAGGTGGTGTAGTGAAAATTATGCTATAAAAAATATTATTCATTAGTTCTAAGTTTTCTTTTAAAAATTGATTTCTATGAATAGTGCCTATTATTTAAATACAAATTAATTTGTAAATGTATAATTTCAAACAAACTCTTAATACTTGTAATTGACAGGTTTGTTTGAAATTTTTATTATGATTATTTGTATTTTTAAATTTCTTATTTGGGTTTTAAAAAGTGATCTCAAAAATACAATCAATTATAAGTATCAGGCCCCAATAATTGTCAGTTAAAAACTTTTTATTTTTCATCTAAGAATTTTTTTTTTATTCAATACAAATTTCAATAAAACAAAACAATTCAAATAAAAATGAATTGGTTTTGAAACAATAACAAATCAAAAGAAAGTTAAACAATGCCAAATTTAATTTCCTTTTCAAAGCATTTTTCTTTCCTTTCTACATCATAGCCACTAATCCACATTAGAAACAAGGTGGTTCGCCTTTGATATCTTAAAGATCATTGTGCTCTAAAAAATACCAATGCAGGTTTTTTCACTAGTAATAACTTTATTATAGAAATCTTTAAAAAACAGAACTATTTTAGACAACAACATATAAAACACAGCTTATTGATAAAAAAAAAAAAAAGAGGATTGCCAATTCCTCAACAAGTTTTATGATAAATGCTTAGCCAGAGAAAGCATTTAAAATATCTCTGTCAGGAACCCCTCCCCAAACCCCTGACCATGGTTTCTTGCTTTGGCACTCCTCAGAGAGGTGTCAGGGTAGGTTCAGACACTAGATCTAAAAATACCAACCCAAAGCCAGCACTTAACTAAAAGTTATCTATTGAGTGGAAAATCTGAAATTTTCAGACACTACATGTTTTCAAACCCAGCTATCCAACTGAAATAGCTATATGGGGCTAATAGATCTTCAGCCATACCATATATTAGTAGTCTTAGCAATATAACATTGCATAAGACTTAAGGCAGAGACTATAAATAGTCAAAATAAGAGTCATAGATCACATGATCCTATTCTTTTAAGCTTGTAAGTTATTGATAACTTTTGTGGGATCCCAAATGGGTAATATTCTGAGATCATGAAGTCTAAATAAAAACCACAAGGTTTATTTTTATATATATATAAAAAACACATTCTAACAATATAAATGAAGAACATAAAGTGTATTTTAAGATTAATTTTTTTTAATGTATTTACTGTAAGGTATGAAAATGTTTCATTTTCATCTTTTATTTTCTATTCTACTTTTGTAACTATTTCTATTCCTATATTTGATGTATGTAAAGTACACCCAGTCTTTAATTTATCCATTAATTATCCCAATATTATTTGATGATGTCAACTTACAGTGTTTTACAAAATAAAATAAACTTAAACTGGAATATAGATACCCAGGTCCATCAGTACTGACTTTATATATATATACAATGAGGAAAATTTAATTATCTCTGTTAGTATTGACTAAAATTGTTTTCCATATAAGTACATGGTGCCTTCAGACAAAGATAAAACTCATTTTATTTGAATGGCAGTTAAACATACACATCTTTATGAGATAACATTGTTTGGGCAATAATTGGAATAACCTTCACCTTCAACAAATTTGTATATCATAAAAATTTTAATTGTTTCATTAACTAAAAGAATATTTTTATTTAAAAAATCAATAAATTTCAAGTGAACTGGATAAAGAAAAAAGTACACAGAAGCTTATTTAAATATATGTGAGAATATGTATGTGTATGTTTTATACATTTCTGGGTAATCTTAAGTATAAGAAAAATGAATTAATATTAACTACTAATTTTAACAAGTAAACTAAATAAATTTTGTCTATGAAACATGTATAAATTTCATATACAAAATAAGTGTAAATATGCACAAAAATAAACTATCAATTAAATTTAGTGTATAAGCAAACTAATTAATGTAAAAATGTAAGTTCTTATATTTAGATTATTCCATGTGAGTAATATTTACTAAGGCTGTAACCTCAAGAATATGCGTGTAAAAATGCGATAGTAGGGACCTCTACAGGTCTTAACCACAAGCTTACGTTTTGGAAGAAAAGAGGGGAAGCATAAGTGATTTTTAATTTGAAGATTAAAAAAAATAAATTTCTCTCTCTCTTGTGGAAGAAACGTTTTGTTAAATGATCATTCTTAAATAAACAATTCTGCTTATTAAGTAAATTAAAGTTTTTAAGTATTTATCTATCTTCATTTTTATATAGATGTGACACTGGTGGTTAATAAAAAAAAATCATAAATAAAGCCTTAAGCCCTAACTCAAAATAATGATAAAAAAGTATAGAAAATCCCCCCAATAGGCAGTTAGAATTTATGTTCCTTATATAAAAGGAACTACACAGACACTTTTGAAATGCTATAATATAAAAACTACTCTATTACAAATAAATAAATAATCAAATGGATTTATTGTTTGGAAGTTCATAAGTTCAAGTGCTCGAAATACCAAAACTGGAAACAATCCAAGTACCCTATGCTGCAGAATCTGGTGCTCTACCATGGCATTAAACCATGCGGGGCAAAGGAATTAAATCATTGTAATGCACTAAATCTTTATCAAAAAATATTTAATTCCACTCTAGTCCAACCTAAGAACTTGATTCTTCTTGAAGTCTAGCAAATTTCTAAGATTTGATTGTGGAACCTTTTATGTGGGTATAAGTAATTATCACATCAATTCTAGAAGAGATGAATATACTAACACTATTCACCAATATTTTTTTGATTCCATATTATAGATATTGATCACAAAATAATTTTTCTAACATCAAGATTCTATTTAGATTATACACATAAAAAATCAGAAACACCACTGAGATTTGTAAGAACATGATGACATTAATGTAGATGACATATCTAAATTATTTACTATTTGATAGAATTTCTTAAATTTTTAACTGTCCTACAATACTGCCAATTGATTGTTTCTAGTTCTGATGTCTTCCATTGTTTGTATGAATATTCATGATTGCTTTTTATATAATATTAATGTAATATTCATTTTTTAGAAGAATAATATGATTATATTTAGATTTTATTCAAAAAATTTTATTTGTAGGAAAGACAAGTAAAAGAAATCAATAATTGACAGAATAAGAACATGTTCATTAACACATTCATATTCACTTAAATAGAATTTCATTAGCTTTAAATAGCCCATACCATAATTAGTTTGATATTTTAAAAACTGAGTTAATCTATTATAATTTAGTCACTACAAAATTGCTATTTTTTGATTATTTATAACTGATTTACTAATTCAAATTTGTGTGCAGAAATCAGAACTAAAATTATTAGTTTAAAAAAATCTAAAGATGTCAGTATCATACAGACTTAAAGTCAACAATGCCCTGATTGGTTGTATGTATTACAAAGAAACTGTCAGCATCAATGATTGCTAGATTATTTGATGTAAGACAATTCTGGGAGTACTTTTAGTTTTAATATTTCAAAAAATTTCATATTTATTTACTTATGCAACATATTTATAAAATATTTATTTACCCCCCCTCCCCTCAGTACTTGATTACAATTAGATTTTATTAGAAAATGTTTGTCTTTAAGAAGACTATCATAAAAATGTAGTTACTATAAAGCTATTTTAGCTGGCTAACAAGAATTGTTTTCATAAATGAAGGGGGGAAAAAATTTGTGAAATTTTAATAATAATAAGATTAATTTTGATTTTAAGACATATTTTTATTTTTTATAACACCTCAATTAAAATTCATTTCTATTTTAAAAACGAAATTCAAATAAGATATATTTTGTTTAATAATTTTTACAAAGTCAAGATTACGATCTACTATGAAAAGAGCAAATTTGAACAAGATTGTCACTAGGATCTTTCAAATAAGAATGGAAAGATTGGACTTGAGATGAGTTAAAACAAGTCTAATTTTTTTATAATTAATATTTTTATCAGCAATTGCAGTAACCAAACATTAAGAGTTTTTTTTTAATTATAAATATTACTATATATTTCAGTTTTTTTCTATATTTGCAAAGTTAAAATATTTTTACGAACGATATTCATTTGTAATATATTTTGCAGAGGCAAAACTCTCCATAAAGTAATACCACTCAGTGCAAGCCAGAGTAATTAATAGATGCAGGAAGGTTTGGGCATAAAATCCAATATCCCAGACTAGTTTCTAGCTTATGGTTTTCATCATTGAGGAGCCTTGGATCTGAGAGCACTACACTTAGTTCTTATGATCTCCTCACTGATGAAAGCCACAAGCTAAAAACTAGTCTGGGGATATTGGATGAATAAACACTAGATAGGAATTTTATGCACAAACCTTCCTGCATCTATTAATTATTCTGGTTTGCACTGGTGCTACTGTATGGAGAGTTTTGCTTTTGTGAAAAACAGCTTGTGTAAGCACAAAGAATGGTGATCATATGATGTTTTATGGTTTGTAATATAACATTGTTTATGTTTTATGCTTGATTAGGCTTTATTTTTACATACTATAAAGTGAAAGTTAATCAAACTATTAAAGGAAAATATGCTCCGATCATTTACGAGTCCGGATATTTCAAAAACATAGTTATATTTCCTGATTAACAAACCTAATATTATTTATGATTTTAAATTGCAGGAAGAATCAGTTTTTTTATTTATATAGAGGGTGCCAGAGTCAGTAGACCCATTGATTCTGTGTGAAGCACATCATAACTTACAAAGCAAATACTTACAAAGATCGGGATTACAATTTCCCATCACTTAATTCTAAAAAAAATATTTTTCTCAGGGATTAATTAATAAAGCAAGGTGATGTACTCACTTCTTTACAATGTATTAACAACATCTATAAACTTAAAATTAACAATGAAACTAACTAAAATTAAGCACATACATTGAATGGTTTATATTAGTAGTAAAAGTTTTATTACAAACATTAAACATTTAAAACACTTATAATAAATTTTTTTTATAATATTGGAAAGAATACACATAATCAGATAATTATATTCCACATTTAACTCAAATAGTTCATTTTTAAGGGTACAATAGTAGATGTTTCTTTCTTTTGACTAAATTAGAAATTTAGCACTTTAAAGTTAGTACGCAAATCCTTCTAATTTAAAGTTGAATTAGAGTATGGCTATTAACTTACTGGTAAGCTTCTAATGTTTACATAGATGATCAATTATCATAGCAGTCTGGTTCCTTTTGATGAATAGTCCGTAGTATTGATTTATGGTTTTATTCTGGTATTACTTCCATATCTTTGATCCATATTTAGGTAAGGCCAGACAAAGCTTTTGGTGACTTTTCTGAGAGCAGGTGCCAGCAAACAATCTGATTCTATTCACACATGGAGAATAGATTCAGTTTAGTAATTCTAAGTGATAGCATTTTATTATTACTTCAAAAAATGCTATACACGAGAAACTGCCCAATACACACTCAGGAAAAAGACCAATACCAAACTTGTCTGTTTCTTTTATACCCAAGATCATTTTTGAGATGTCCTGCACATATCTTCTTTTGTTTTATTATCATTCTATAATCTTCTATATTCCTCGCTAGTTTTTAATTACAAAGTCTTTTCTTTACACTTATTTCTACCATCTTTAATCAGAGCATAAAAGGTTTCTCTCTGATTGTAATCTTTTGCGTTTATAACTTTTTTATCTGAAGAACTAATCTGTATGCACTTACATTCTTTTCAACATTAACATTATTTTGATTAAATAAATTCTAAACACAAATAACTTTCATTGTACGCACACACACAAAAAAATTACACTAACTGATATAAAAAAACTAAATCACGTTCATTAATGATTTTTATATTATACTTCTTTTAACTCTTACTCAATACCAACATACTTGGAATATGCAAATGGTTCAGTAATATATTTCTAATAAACAATTCGACATTTCTAAAAATATAATAAAGAATAAAAATAAATTTGATTAAGTAAAAAGTTGTAAATCTAATCCAATTTTTGCTGTGGATTTTTAAAAAAAAATATGAACAAGTAAAGGAAAATAAAGTCTATTAATTAAAATATATGCTAATTTTATATTACATTAATCACATTTATCTTCACATTAAAACATTTTTTGTTTGGACAGACATTTAATATAGGTTTGCATATTATTTATGGAATTACTACAATGTTTTTTTTAAAATAACAATCCTTTATCAGGTAGTTGCAGATATGAGCCAAAAAAGCAAAACTACAATTAATTACATATTTTCAATGTCTGTTAGCCATGAAAATCTTTTTTTACCATAAGCAAATGTCAAAAATTAAATGAATCAATATAATAAACTATAGGCAAATATTTATAATTAAATAATTAGCCAAATTGATTACCAATGCCTTGATACTGGATAGTAATTTAATTGTAATTTGATATCTTCCACCATCATTTCCAACTACTACTGACACACTGCAAGATGATCTCTCCAAGTTTAATCCAGTTAATCTGATGCATAGCCTCTCCTCTCCAACATATCAGTATATATTTTAGTCCATCCATCCCATATATGGTCTCTTTCTAGGCTTTTTAAATTTCTTGGAATCCAGTTTAAGACTTCACTTGACCATCTAATATCATCTTTTCTAACAATATTTTCAACCCAGTAACATTTCAGTTTTTAATTCTTTCAATAATCTTAGTAATATCTGTTTGTTCTCTCATCCATGTATTTTGTTTTTGATCTCATCTTATTATGTTTACATATGTCTCTTCATACTTTATTGAATGGTCTGAAGTCTCTGTATTACTCTTTTGTTTAAGTGTCCAAGTCATGTTTAAAAACATTATTATTTCAAGTTATGATGGATGAAATGAATAATAAACTTCTTACTGCGCACAAATCTTATCAATTGTTATTAAATTATAAAAGATAACTGTCAGGACTTAAGTGTAGTTGATGAGATGTTTACCATTAAAATTGGAGTGATGAAAATCTTATCATTGTTCAAAATTCTATACAGCTAAATGTTTAAATTGATAAAGCAAATATCTGGTAGACTAAAAGCTTCCCCATAGAAATTTCTTAGTTTTAGCATTGCTTCTTCTCCAGCAGCCATGAGAAAAGAACTTGAAAATTCATTAATTTTAAAGATTGAAAAGACTGTTAATTCACTACCTAAAATTTATTTTTCTCTGTTTGGAAAGGTTGCACTCCTCAATTCTGTGATTTTACCAAAAATTATTTATTATCTAGCTGGTTTTTCACCAACAATTTGCTTCATCTGCAAGGTTGAATCTCTATGCAGAAAGCTGTGCTGGGGAAGGAAGACACCAGCAATAAGTCTTAATATTTTGCAAAAACCAAGATATCTTAATGGTTTAGGACTGCACTCAATTAAAAAAATTTTCTGATACAGAGGACTTACAATGTCCTTGTTAAAATTTTCAAAGGCAATGCAAACATAGAAAGTCCCATACCTTTTGAAAAAATAATCCCCATTGATCGCCCACCCCCTCATAAAAGAAATATCTAGATGCAACAACAATTAACTATTGTCTTTAATAGCATCAAAAGCTCTATCTCCATGTTTGATGAAAAAATATCATACTGGAGTTCTTATCAATTAGTTCACTCTAATAAATCTAGGACAGAGAATCTTCTCCCAGTTGCAATCCTTCGTCTCATAAGGTTGACTAAGTTCCTGAAATTGGAACCAAAGTTTGTGGATTTTTTGGTTAAGGTCAACCTTGGAGCCTTGCCTACTGGGATGTTTCTTTGTAATCAGAGGGGACACAACATTGATACAATATGTACTCTTTGTAGATGATTTGATGAGTCCATTGAACACGTACTCTATCAATGTGAATGGTGGACTCAGTTACGGAATATTGCCCTACAGAGGATTACAGGATACAAATCTTCAAATGTCTACCTTAATGATGCATCCGCCTGGCCACTTTCATAAATTTTATCATATGGAAGATTAGATGTAAGGTATTATTTGATAGAGAGTTGGCTGGTCCTATTGAAGACATTTTCATAAAGTTATTATATAAAGCTAAAGAAAGTGATCTAAGAGCATGCCTGCCTAGCCTTGCTGAGCAAACATGGAGTCAATTAAATATTTAGTAATGGCCATGTATATTATTTATTCATGATACTCAAACTTTGCACGCCATGGGATTTATATGCCAAATTAGAGCACCCCTGATAAGTAACATAACATAAAATTTTATTTTTAATCCTGTACTCATCATCTAATTTAATAACTAATTAGTTTTTAATGTGTCAGACATGACTGTAAACATGAACTCTATATTACAACGTATATTTTACTTTTTGTGCAAATAAAGATTATTTTGAAAAAAAAAAAAAGAAAATTAAATGCAAAGAAATACACATTTATTGCATGTAGTATTTTCCACTATCTCTCATTGGATGCCTTTCATTTGCAGTAGTCTATTTAAAAGCTGTTTTATTTTATACACATACATATATATTAATGCTTTATGTTATAATAATGATTACTAGTGGAAGTTGTTGTGCAACAATTTGTCACGTGATAATTAAAAAGAGACATGAAAACTAATTTGTTGCTCTAAATAACATTTTATTTTATCTTAAATTGTTTATTATCAATATGATTAAAAATTGATCAATATTTTATATATATAATAAATAAAAACTGAAACTAAAATAAATTAAATTAAAAAATATATAGATTTTAGTGTCCTCAATTATAATATTATTTTTCCCTTTGTTTGATTATGTAATTCTTTTGCATACATTAGTCCATATGCATAATAAAATGGTTTTAAGATAATAAAATATCCAATATAAAAAAAGATTTGTCTTTGCACATTATACATGTGTTTGGGTTCAACACATTATGATAGTATGATATCATGATATACTACTTATCTTAAAGTGATCTTGATTATTTTCAATGTGTAAATATATTGTTACATACCTACCATATATCCAAATTGTGTTTATATCAGTAAAGTGTCAAGCATTGTTAGCTGAGAGGACAGTGCAGCTTCCTTGCAAGCAAGCAGTTGGTTGTTGTGGGTTTGCTTTCCGGCCGATGCTATGACATATGGAAAAAAGAAAAGGAAGAGATAATTGTCTCATTTATAATCTTACAAAAATGAATATTCAGCAGCAAATTCCTTTTTCCTAGTCTGGGGACATTGGATAAGACAGTACTGGTTAAATAAGTATTACCATCTGCCACCTATTAATTACTAAAGCTCACACTAGGTGGAA
This sequence comes from Epiperipatus broadwayi, assembly GCA_028023455.1. Taxonomy (NCBI): domain Eukaryota; kingdom Metazoa; phylum Onychophora; class Udeonychophora; order Euonychophora; family Peripatidae; genus Epiperipatus; species Epiperipatus broadwayi. The sequence goes on along the minus strand of JAQFVV010006259.1, from coordinate 864,897 downwards.
ACCAAAGTGCGAAACAAGGAGTCATACAGTATTTTATAAAAAAATCAATATTAATTCATGTAATACTGCAAATGATATCATAATTGCAAGATACATTAAATGTTAAATTATCAATAAAAAGTTTGTGTGTGTGTGTATACATACAGATAATTAATTACCACTTAACTATGTAACATCAAAAATGAAAATTAATGAAATCTATTATGCTGTTCTTTCATATAAATTATAATGAATAAAAATCATAAACAGTTATATATCACATGATCACCATCTCTTATACTAGCACATAATTGTTTATAAACAAGGCAAAACTCTCCATACAATAGTGCCACACTGTGCTACCCAGAGTAATCAATGGATAACCAGAAGGCTTGTGCATAAAATCCCTATCTAATGCCTATTCATCCAATATCCCCAGACTAGTTTCTGGCTTGTGGCCTTCATCAGTGAGGAGCTTTGGATCTGAGAGCACTGGTTGGTACAGTGTGGCATTACTGTATGGAGAGTTTTGCCTTGTTTATAAACAGTTATATATATAAATACTAATAAAAAAAAGCACACAATTCTCTATAAAGCTGCTTTAATATTTCAACCAGAAAGCACAGCAAAATAGCTATTTCCAGAATTTAATTCTAATAATAATTGCACATAAAAAGCTTTTTCCAGTCCACATCCTTTTCAAATGTTAATAATCTATTGTAATGTTAACTAATTACTGCAGTGTTGTTTTATAATTAGTTAATGTTCAAATAGATGCATGACATTTGAAGAGGGCATGAAACCATGCACCAAAAAGGCTTTTAGGTGTATTTATTACTAATATATATATATATAGTTGCTGTATTTTTATTATTTATTATAACAATGTAACAATATTGAAAAACATAAATTTAACTTGTATCTCTATAAAAAAATTTATGATCCACCATAAGAAAAAATAAACCAATCTCTGCTGAATATCTTTTTGTCATAACTTACATTATCAGCAGCCTATAATTATAAACCAGTTGACAATCTATAAAACATGGCATCACAATTTTTACTTAAATGATTTCACAACATTTGATTTAATATTGAAGTTTGAATACAATTTAGCAATAATTTAACTAAAGTCTCCATTGTAATTATTAGTATCAAACAGTCAGTTGAAAAATCATAAAATTTTTACAGCTGGCGCAATTAAACTAACATTACTCAATATTATAACAGTATTATATGGCTTTTAATTAGTTATTTACATATTTAAAAGTTTATTTGACAGCAAGTTTATTCGAAAATGATTTTAATTACAATTTTTTTTCTTGCCTATTAACATTAAGCCAATACAAAGGAGGTTTTAATTAAATTACTACTAAAATTACAGTCAAGCTTTAATACCAAATTGAATGATGTGAAGATGTTTAAATACAGACTACATTACTGTAATTGATAAGGTGGCAATTGCTTTTTTGGAGACAAGTGATATTGCTAAGATTGCTTGATTTTTTCATCATATCTTACTGCTGAAAGATTGCAAAATTTATATAGATAGCATACTAAATGTTATTTATTATACATGTAATTTAGATAGAAAAAAAATTACGCTTTCACCCCATGTGCTATGAATAGACAATCAGCAGTCACATCAGTAAATGTTTAAAAGCCTAGTGCATGTATAGAAATATATTTTTTTCTGTCTAAATTACATATATTTTTAACATTATGCTATTTAATAATTGCATTTATATAAACTAATATGGTTCAATATTATGGGTCCATAAAAATGTGATGCTTTCTTTACCCTGGGGCATATAATTCAAACCTTTACAAGTAAAAAGCTGATTAAAAATATGGCTTTAAATTACATCACATTCTACTTTCAGCACTGGTAATGATAGTTGGTTAATTTTAATAAATGGACTTAAAGAAGGAATAACTGCCCATTCTTTTAAACATTTACTGATGAAGAATTATAACGTTATCTTTCTTATCGCATTCCAGACCCATATAATATTAATATCATTTATGTTTTTTATCACTTCGACTTACATTTGAAAATATAAGGAGAAGTTCTGAAGAAGATTGCTGGGGTAATTGAAACTGTCAATAGTGGGTTGTATTTTAAAAGCATTGTAAAAAGTAATAAAGAACACAAATGATATTAATATTACATTTACTGTTGAGGAGTGCTGATTATTCATAGCCCATGGGTGAAAGTATAGTTTTCTTCTATATAAATTTCTAATCCTATGCTATTTAGTAATATCTTTATAGTCAAGCATATCAGTTATACTTTGAAAATAAATACAATCATTTTAAGCCATTTATATACAAAGCTTTGATTACTTTTATAAAATATTTGGCAGGATTTCAAGCTTCTAGATATCTGCATTAGAAATTACAATGATAAAACTTTAAAATAGTTATTTATTAAATCTGTAAAAATATCAAAATAAACTCAACAAGTGTTAATATATAATTTTTTTTTTTGTTTTGCAATATCTAACAAATAAAAAGATGGTACTCACTGTGTTAGTCCAGTGGTAATGAAAATCGTCGGCACAAGCAAATGTGTTAAATAAAGATCGAATTAAACACATTTACAAACCTCTAAAAAGGACATGAATTAATTTTGTAAGCGAATACTAGATAATATTCCGATAAGGAGAAAGTTTTGGGGCAAAATGTTGGTTTTGCTGCTAATTTTACGTCAAACAATGACGGTGTAGCCATTTATAGCGGAACATGGTTCGGTAAGAAAGTTCGGTCCACAGTTATGATGCTAAGAAACAACATTTTGTAAATGGACTGAATTATTTTTTTTTTGGTTTAGTTACCACTTGTAATAAATTTGGATAGTTAAAAGTTTACTTGTTGGAAGATCATTTCTCGCAAGAAATGTAAATGTGTGTTTGTTTCCGTTTGTATCATTTTCAGTAAATAAAATAATAGGTCAGTTTTCAAAATGAATATTGCCGGACTAATACCTATGTGAAATCTAACACCGGACTAATACGAAAGTACCAAAAAGAATAAACAATTAACATTATTATAAAGGACTACCAATATTATTCAGATTTTTACTAATACTAATCATTTTAATTTAGATTATAAATAATTTTGTAAATTCTTACATTGAAATGTTATTGTTGATTAATTTAAATTTATTTTGTTTATATATTTTTTCACTTTTTTTGTTTTGTTATATGCATTATGGTTATTTCCTTTACTAATTTAATGTGCAATCTCTAATTGGATACATGCTGTTGTTTAGCACTTAAATAAATGGATTGAATGAATTGAATATTATTCTTAAATTATTATGATTATAGTAATAAAAAGATTTATAATAATAAAAGCAAATCAACATATACTTTAAAATAGTCCGCTTTTATATTAAATGACTAAATTTTACTTTGACAACTCATATACATACATACCTATACACCGTTTTACGACTACTACTATTATTATTGGTACTTATATATCATTCCTTTGCTCACTTCGCCAGGTGTTTTTTGGTTAATTATTCATTTTCAGGGGTGTCGAAGTATTTGTTTTTTCTCAAAATTATTTTATCGAACATGTGTTATTTGTTAAGTTTAAAAAATATTAAGAAATCGAATCTAAATTCATGTTAATTTTAAAAAATATATATATATTTTTTTTATAAATGCCATTCGCGACATTTAATGAATTATTATTTTTTTCCCGTATATATTAACACGTTACAGTAATTTTTTTACTTTCCGTAGCATCGTTGAAGTTGTTGGTTAATTATTTTTCCTAACCTGTGGCAAGAATGATTAAAATTTGGGAATCTGCCCATGACAAAAGAAGACGCAGTCAAATATTTTCAAAATTATGGAATGGTGCCTGCGCGTGAAAACTGTGTGCTAATGGGCACGATATGAAACTTAATGTGCGAATGAAAACAATGGCAGTGTACTCTCAAAACGTTTTTCGAAGTGAATATTTTTTCATGTTTTTTATTTTGTTTATTACAGTTATATTAAATTTTATTTAATTACAATAATTTGGAGTTTTCTGTAATTTATTGTGTTGTTGTAATCATCTTAAAAAAAAAATTAAAAAAAATTCAAGGAAATGTTTAATACGTCACTTACCCCCCCCCCCCTCAATAGCCATATTATTAAAACATGATGCCCCTAAAAATGAATAATTAATTAAAAAAGATCAGGCAAAAAGAGCGAAGGAATGTTATTAAGTATCCCTATTATTATTATATGCACACAGCAATAAATATGAGTTGCCATTATTCTTCAGATTTGTAGATTATGAAAAACCATTTGACTCTATATGAGTATTTCTACGTGATCAAGATTTAGTATTTATCAAGATATAAATCGGAGATATTGTCATATTCTGAAAAAAAAGTCTATCAAAATTTAATAACATGATTAGATTACATGGTGGTACTAAGAAGATTAACATTTAAAAAAAGTCTATGACAGAGTGTGGATTAAAATGAGAAGCTAAAGTTATAAAAATTCATGAAGATTATTTAAGAAGCTAGATTTTGCAGATAATTGGGGGAGAGGGGACGTTGTGCTTCAGAGTTTTAGAAAATATTGCAGGAGTTATCAGTTGAAAATAGGAAAGTAGGAGTAAAAATAAATATTAAAAAAACTAATGTTTATTGGTATTTTTCTCAGAAAAAAGAAAATAAAGATTGTTAATCATGAATGAGAAATTAATAACTACGATTATTAATAAAAATGAAAACATAATGGATGAAATTAATCATAAGATTAAACTTGGATGGATGAACTGCTTTTAACAGAAGCTAATACTAATAGAAAATATGCAAATGTAATGATATAAAATCCGAGACATGGACATTTAAGAGAAGAGCAATTCAGAGACTTTAGACCACTTAATAAGTATGAGGAGATGTATGTTGTAAATAACAAGGAATGAGAGAAAGCTATATACTTGGGTGAGTGAACAAATAGGTATCATTGGATTCACTGAAAGAATTTGAAACTGAAATAGATCTGAGATGGACAGATTGCTAGAAGAGATTAATAGTAGATGGTCAGTTGAAGATTTAAACTGCATCCCAAATGATGTAAAAACATAAAAATAAATCATGTATCATGTGTACCATTGAAATAAGGAAGTTTATTTGTAGGACATGAAGAATGAATTAAACTTGGATAAATCTTCATCCCCCAGTAGAATGATAATGGATGAAAATGAAGATATTTTATATATTTGTATATACATATAAAACATCCTTCAAATTAAAATGAAATCAATATTTTATTTACTATATCAATTAGATGTAAAATAATTTAAACAATTTTATGTCCATCAATTCTAAACTTAAATATAATTTCTTCTTTATGAAATATTTTATAAAAAAATCTTTTATATATATATCAGAATATCATAGATATATCCAACTATACAGATATAATTATAATTTTGGACTTAAAAAAAAATTACCATTTGTATTGCAAATGGTTACCCAAATAAACCCAGTTTTTTGTGTCATACAACAGTGATATCACTTGATTTCAAGACTTCACACCAATACTGAATATTATAAATAATAGTGAATGCTATTTAATATATATTTTAAATACACATGTATACTCTCTCACACAGATACAAACTAGAGGTTTCAAATATGCTTATATATATATATATATTTATTCACAATTTAATTTAAAAATTATATTTATTAAAACATTAATATAAATAATCAGCAAAAATTTAAAACAATACAATTATAAAAATGACTGTGGATTAATAAATTGTATGTGGGTAGGTGTGGGAGATAGCATATTTACCTATGTATTTCTTGTACTCAAAATTCGGTCGGTATGTATATCAGCTAAAGTATTCACTTAATTACTCTTTCTCTCTCAAATAAAAATAACATTTTTTTATTTGTCTTATGATGCAAATTGGTAATGATGATGATCATCATCATGAAATGCAAAAAAAAATATTGTCTATATATTGTTCAACTAATTTTATGTATAGAAACTCATACAGAAAACTTTAGTTATTGTCTCATGATTATTTTGTGATCACAGTATCACCAAATTTATACCACAAGTTAAAACATTAAAATTTTATTTAAAATGGATTCCAAAGAGTGAAGTTAGATTATAACTTCATAAGTCTAAGAGATGTTTCTTCTACTGACTTCTAAACTATATAATCATTTGTCAATTATTAAACACATTGATGTTATTCTTTTCAATGGATTCTTTGCTAAAATCTTTAACAGTGTGCATAATGAATATTGCAGTGAAAAGATAGCCGATTTTCTTTCCAAGCTGACTGTAGAGCCATCTTAGAATCAATGCATGTATTACATAGTGACATAATTTAATTATTCACCACAAATGTCTTAAGGCATTAATATGTTTGGATCATGATTTATGGCATTACATGTTATAATGTGTTTCATATCTTCACAGACCATCTTCAACATTCTCACTGCCATTACATAATCTTGAAAACCACTTGAAAACATTATAACAACTTGTGGCTTCATTACCATGATCATTTAAAACATTTAAATAGTAGTTTTTTCTTATTTAAAATAAAATTTACTATCAACACATTGTTCCATTGTGGATTAAATTATAAAACACACTGTCACATTGCATGTTGTAACTCACAATCTAACCAAAATCATAAATCTTTGTGATGAATAGCTAAACTCTATTGCTATGGAATAATGGAATATATGCATTAATTCAGAGATGTTGCTTCAGAAAGCACAGAGAGAAAATAAGCCATCAGTTTTTATGTAGTACCTACTGCCACATTTTTTTTTTGTTCTTATACTTCACCTAAAAATTTATGCTTTTTAAGTCTTCATTAAAAATGTGTAAATATTGTGAATTAGCAACATCAGAAGCATGAATAATTTTAATATAAATTTATATTATTTTAGGAAGAATTGATAATTTGTTTTTATTGAGTATCCACTGACTTCAAAACAATTTATTTTCTTTTAAAGCCAAATTGAGTAGTTTCATTTTATCATATAAACAATACTTTGAAATATATTTAATATTTTCACAATTATATGATAAAAATAGTCTTATTTAGGTTATATGTATATTATTTTTGCTTTAATTTTTAATATTTCAATGGAATGACATTTGTCATTGTCAAGGTCAAGATCTTAATGAAAAACTTTTATGCTTTAAGTAATAATAAGATTGAATGTGAGGTAAATAACAAGTACTCTTATAAACATTTGATGGTTGATTATTCAGAATAGATGAATTAGTAAAAATGTTTTACTTCTTTCTGTTTTACAATTAATTGTTTCTAAGTTGGTTTTAAGAGAAAGACCACTAAACAGGAGCCACAAGCCAGAAACTAGTCTAGGGATATTGAATGAGTAGACACTATATAGGGATTTTATGCACAAGCCCTTCTGGCATCCATTGATTATTCTGGCTTGCACTGAGTGACACTACTGTATGAAGAGTTTTGCCTGTTTTAAAAGAAAGAGATAAAATAAATGGCCTCTGCCAATCAAAAATATGTTGTGCTTCTTTAGATTTGTTTAAACCACCCAGTCTTTTTAATATTTCAATAGATTCTTTCATAATTCTCAAATCAAACTTTTTTAAATTAGTTAATATTTTGATATTATCAAAGACAGACATTATGAAGGTCATCTATTCTAAATGATCAACTAACAAATATATATCATAATGATTGTTCTTTACTTCACATCCAATCTTGTTATTACTTGGAACATGACAGTTCTTCACTAAGATATTGACAAAGATAAATGTTATTTCACTGAAACATTGGATATTAAAACAAAAAATGCACAGTATAACTTTGAGGGTTTCTATAAATGTAGCAGTATGGTTCCTATTAGTAGCTTTATACTTTGATAGCACTTAAAATCAAATTTCTTTAGTGATAACAGTATCATGAATGCAAACACTTGTGCTGCAAAACATCATTCACTTACTGTGTAAGACCAAGGATGTAAGATACAAAATAGCTGCTTCTATGCAAGCAAGTAAAATAAATATACAAGAAATTTAGGTTTTTTTCTAGGACATCTCACCTCAATTTCATCACTTTATAACCATACACAAGAATAGAAAGTAAATTCACCCTCTCATTATATATGCATCTTATTAAACAATCTTCATCCACCACAGTTGGGTTAGAGCTAGCAAATACCTTGTTTTTATTGCCTCTATCAACTGCTTGATCTTTTACCTTTACACTACAGTGCAGAGACTGGTTTCTATCATTTTTAAAATATTGTGAAGGCTAGTGCACTTCGGAGATTTTTCAAATTTTTATCAGTGCTCTTATCCCAACCACCCAACAGTGTAAAAACACAAACCACCTTCTCTTACTCTGCACAAATTTCAGAAATAAATTCACTCATCAAGTGACTATATCTTCATCTCTAAGTCTGTATTGACAACCTATATATTTTTATTTTGTCACTCAAGTAGGGACTGGCTTCTATTCATTTTCAATCTCCTTGTGGAAAAGTAAATATATAAAATTATAGCAATTTATTTAAATCCTCGGTTTCATTTTTATTTCTATTTAAGTTTTATAATTCTAAATTAAATAAATTGGCTTTAACTGAATTTATTTTAAAGCAACTTAATGTATTTTAATTCTTTTAACTATTGTTATTATTATCATGAGACGCCATCAAGTCATCACCGACGGTTAGTGACCGCCTAAATAACATCTAGTTATTTATACATAGTCCTTGTAGTATACAGAAATAGTTTATGATTATTTTCTTTCAAGCGATTTTGAAACGATTCTACAGTTGTTAATGCGACTTAGCTAAGACGTCACCCACAATAACCTACATAGCTGTTAGCTAATATAGATATTTGTAATAAAATAAATAAATAAAAGAAAGCAAATTAAGATATAAATAAATAAAATGAAAACAAAACCAAAAAACCCCCTTATTTTAATTCTTAATAATAAAGATGCAGACTCTTATAAAGATTGTTACGGAAAAGAAGTGAACACTTCCATTATTAATTGATTATTGTAATTTTTTTTTTTTTAAATATTCTTGAGATCATTTCTACGCTAACTGTTCACAACTTTTTCAAATAGTAAAAAATAGGTTTTTTTATTTTTTAGATATTTTTTTTTTTTTAAAAGATAGGTTAAAAAAGCATCTATATCAGCAGTTATAATAAAAAACGAACTACATTTCCATAAGAAAATGTTAAAATAATCAAGTATCATTTTTTTTTTTTTAAATAATCAAGTAGTTAGTCAATAGGAAGATTATGATATGCAAATACCGGAAGTGACGGACTAACTTAAGACCTCACGTGACTGAAGTATTATTCTTCACCATTTGTAGTAAACAAATGTTTAGGCATTTCACTTATGTTTTTATTTACATATGAAATTGATATTTTCCAGCTGATAAATCAATGAGATATATCTAAAGTAATATCAAAACATAAAAAAAATTTAATCAAACAGATTTATTACTTATTCTAAAAAGTTTTGAGTGTGGTGTGGACAATGTGCATTAATGTATGTCGTGAATTACATTTTGGAATTTGTCATTAATCATTGTCTACTCACCTCTCTAATGGACCTTACTTTTATAGCCAGTTTCCCTATCTTACTGTGAACAATAAAATTTATTAACTTCATCATGTGATTATCCTAAATGTGCAATTGGATATTTATTTACACATTGTTGTTTTATTGATTATCTGTAATTATTGCCTTACTTTGCATAAGTTTATTATTAGAGGAAAAACTCTGAACTAGAGCACTCTTAAGCTTGGACAAACCCATTATTGAGAATAAATTGTCATATAAAGAGCTAAATAGTTTGGATATGTTCATTAGTAAGTATAAAGTTTAGTCTAACTGTATAATTTGGACAATTCCAATACTGAAGGCACACTTTGATAAGAGCTCTATAGTTTAGGGGGCAATCTTAAGATGAATCAATAATAATTTGCCAAATCTTAAACACATCAATGTTTCAGTAAGCATGAAAGAATGTTCATGATCTACAATGATTTTGAAGTAGGTGTACTCTCTTTCATCTATTAATTATATCTTTCATAGTAGAATCTATACTAAGCTTTACTTATTTTCTTGAAAATCCATCTTACTATTTCTTGTCTTGCTTTCTTATATTTTTTTTAATCTTTATATTTTACTATTATTATCTATATTACATTGTATAATACACTGTAGATGATAATTGATCATAGATATTTCACTAAAAAAACATAAGTTCAAAGAGAGCAGACAAGCACAACCATAAACTACAAGATCTTGCATATCACAATGAAAAGATTATAAATAGTGGGAGTCAGATATAGATTTGATAATCATAATTGTAAGAGTAATATTAAAAAGATACCTTCAAATATTTAGACTCTCAAGGTATTAAAAAATTAAAAGCCTACAGATAAAAGTGAATAAACATGAAGCTAAAACTGATTTTAAATGCACACACACACATATATATATATAGCATTATAAATACAGTGTTATTTTAACTATATGCAATCTTTTATCGTATCTAATGAAACATAATCCTATTAAAACAGGCAAACCTCTCCATACAGTTGGAGTACATAAATACTTTAACTGTTATATGTAATCATCAGTATTTAATACATTAAAAAATATTAATACATTTACTACATGTTTTGTAAGAGAATGGTGAATTTTGGGACTTGATGGGATTATGTCCAAGCTCTATCTTTTCTGGTTCACAAATATTATATGAACTCCTGAGCAATAAATCATTTGATTATTTTAGATCTGCATCGTTTAACATAAAATGGCAGATTCTGAAGCTCAATGAATCATGGTCAAGCTCTATCATTTCTGTTCTTCAACTTCTTATGAGCCCTTGAACAATTAGTTATTGTCATTATCATCATCATCATTAACTAAATTTATATATAATGTTATATATAAAAGATGTGATACACATATATTGATTATGATCTGTGGTGGTCTCGGAAATGAATAAACAAATGAAGTTTAGAAAGACAGAAATACATTTTGAAGCCTTACCTTTTTCTTCCATTGTTCATTTACCTGCTGTTTATTGTTGGGTGTGGTTATGCTTGTACTTTTTATAAAGCTTCTAAAATAATAATCAGCATTAAGCTAATGCACATGCACTTTGTGGATTTTAACAATAAATGAATACTCTCACTTTCCAAACACAAGATAAAGTCTTCGTGAAAAGAATGAATGAATCCATCTATCCTTTCAACCCAAAAGTTTAAGTATGGGCAAATCTTAAGGATTTGGAAATGAGAGCGTGAAGATATTAAACAATCCCTTTAAATTATCTTTACTATGCCTAAATGAATGATGCTTGCGAAATTTACTAGAATTTATGGTATGTAAATTTATTAAATATTTTAAAGCAATATTTAAATTAATTTTGATATTATCATCATTAGGCTATACCAAGATAATATTGACTCCTAATATTCAATGACATTTATGTAGAGTGACTTATTTCCTTGTTTGGCTTTTAGTCTCTTCAATGCTAAAATAATATTGTGTTCAAAGAGTCTATTCACATCATTATTGATTTTTTATTTCTATTTTCATTATCAACTTCTCCAAGGATTATATACTTTCCTTAATGACATATTTCCTCATTTATATATTTAGAGTATAGAGAAATGCTTTCAGATCACATCATAAATATTCTGCATGGTTTAGCGAAGTGGTAGAATTGTGGATTCTGCCATTCATGATCCATGGATTAAAGCTAAGATCTGCTACTTCCACCTTAAACTTCTTTTGAACTATTGAAAAATATAAATAGCAGTAGATTGAATGATGGAACACTTCATCCTTATTCAGTTGGTTAAATTAGTATGTTTTTAAAACTATTTTTAACTGTAATTGACCTGAGAATGTTTTGTTGTTGAAACTATTAGTCACATGACTGGCTAAATTGCACAGAGAAGATCACTCATAGTATAACTAGGGTGACTAGGTATCCCAATTTTTCAGGAATGTCCCTATTTTTGATTAGATGTCCCAGTGTCCCCAAAATGCCTTTTCAGGACCGTTGTATGTCCTGATTTTCAAATACTCATAATTATTATTTGTCTTACATAAATAATCCATTGCAAAAATGATAGTTTCTTGGCCCTCTCTGTCCATTTCAAAAAACTTCAGATAAATTGCAACACCAAAACAAAAATCACTATTATGTTATATGGCCAGAGTTTCAAGCTGGATGTGTTCTCGTGTCCAAACTCGCCTTGATGCATGCATAGTTGGATTTTTGTAGGCTAAAATTCAAACTGCACTTGCACCTGATCTGATTGACAGTGTAGTTTTACTAATTCTTTGGTGATATTAATTTTCTACAGTGATAAAATTAATAAGAATATTAATAACTCTAAACAATAGGCAACATGCCAAAGAGAAAGTGCTATCTACAATGACGAATATACACAGGAATGGAGTTTTATATATAAAAAAGGACACAATGCTGCAAAAATGATTGGTCATTATGGCCTGATTTTTGAATGAACCAGTCTGGTCACCCTAAGTATAACACAATTATATTTAATCTTGAACTCTGTGCAAGGCAAACAAATTCAGATATAATCTGATAGAATATTAACTGAGTGGAGCAGGTGACAGTATTTTTAAAAAGTCTATGACAGAAACATAATTTAAAAACTACAGCATATTTTTTATCTTTATATAAAAAAATATCAGAAAAGGCCAAAATTTGATTAATTCTAATCTTCAGAAATTTTGTTAAAATGCTTTATATAGATAAACATTATTTCAAGATTTTTTATTGCAACTCTGCTTAGTATGAGTACATGGTAAATTACTATAATTTGATCAGCAAGTGTTAAAATATCCCAAACTCATACCCCTGACCCTTTCATTTTAGATAAATACATTAATAATTATAATTGTTTTTTTTTTATTAAGTTGAAGATTATCACATCATTCCTAAACCAGATATAAACTTTAATCTCACTTAAAGATTAATTTATTGAAATAGTTTCATTGTCGGGCACTTGGAGTAAACGGAATTAACGGATAGTTAAAATATAGTTATTTTTGTCAGTTTAGAATCAAAGCACATTTAAAATAGATACAAAATATTATTTGTATAAATAAACTATTAACCGGGTACATCCACACATAATTTAGTGAAAATATATACGGAGGTACCGGATATTTTATTTGTATCTGTAGCCTGTGAAACTATTCGATTTAATAAAATACTATTTATGTATGTATATGTGAGTATATGTGCATGAATGCTATTTTGTATACATATATTGACTTTTTAACAAAAAAAAGATAAACCATGCTGCACTTATTTCATTTTTTTTTTCATATGTCATAGCATCGGCCAGGAGGCGAACCCACAACCGTCTGCAAACAAGTACTTGCTTGCAAGGCGGCTGCGATAACCTCTCGGCTAACAACGCTTGACACATTTCCATTTTTATCAGCTTAATATGAAAAAACAACAATTAAAAGTATTTTATGTATATATAAAGTTATTTTTAGATTAGATAGATTATTTTGGATTATACAATAATTATTGTAATTAAAGGTTAATCTTGTAAGTATACATGAATATTGGATTAAATGAAAATTCCTTTTTAGTTATTTTTAGTTTAATTAATTAAAAAATTATACTTGGTTAATCAATTAAAAAAAATAAAAGTTGATCTAAGGTGTAAAATAAATCAGATAGTTTTGTAATTGATAAAAATGAGAGCACATCACTAGAAAATAAGAAAGAGGTAGTTAATAAAAAAAAATTTAGTTGGAAAGTTAGCTTGTGTTCTTCTTGTCTCAATAAAGTGTACCAGTTTTATTTTTTTTATTCAAATGATGAATGTAAAACTTCATGCTAGCAGTAGTCTATTCTATACAAAAGAGTAAAAAAATCTTTGATTTATCCCAAATTCCTAAAGAGTATTATAGTTAATATCTGAGTGCCAAAGTTAACACAATGCAGAATAAAAAGTCAAATTACACCATATGGATGCCAAATACAATACTATTTAACAAATGTGTCAAACTAAAAGATGATTAATACCACAATAAAATGTTGTGATAAAACGAGTCTAGAAATGATTCTTTTTTCATATAATATAATGAAGTTTCATTAATAGGCAAGAAAGAAAAAAAAAACATCAAGAAAGTTGCTAGAAATCAACTACATTTACACATAAAGAGCTTGGAAATAATGTCAGGTATTTTATTTCATGTTAAAACAGTGGTAGCTTTCTCTATATGAACTAAAGTAGTTAAATATTCTCAAAAAATCAAGACTAAAATACTGTTTTTTATTAAAATTATATGTTATAAGGATATTCACTTTATATGTATGTAAATATATAATTATTTTGGTGAAAATTACTGACAAGACTATGAACTATTAATCAAATGTCTTTCAAGTTGATTGAGAATTGTTGCTGTTTTCTTCACAAAAACATGGTAGTTTCATTGTCTTAGATCACTGTTTTACCATTATCATAACTTGTATTAATGTAGAATTATTTATAATGTCGATTCTGTAATACTGCTGTTATTTTTTTTATTGAAAAAAATATATGAAGAAATCAGTATATTATGAACAGTTGGCAAATATCAATAATTTTTTCTCTATTGTTTTTGAAGAAAAGATTTTTTTAAGAGTATTACTTTTCACTTAACATTTTTGAATAAAAAATACAATTTTTTCTTGTTTATTAAATATTTCTGATTAGTGTATGCATTTAATTTAATTATATCCATTTATGCTTTATTTTATAAATAAAAGTTAATAAACTTGACTGTAATGAAAATAACAGCGTAAGTTTGACCATGCTTTATGTGAAACATATCACATAATGTCATCACCTATCAAAATTGATAAGGTGTTAAATTTTTTTAAATATTTTAATAATTACAAAGCAAATATCAGATTTTAAATTAGAATTTGATAGACTTATCACAGATCCACATTTGTTCATTTGCATTAAAAAAATCTTAAAATAAAAAATTCATTCATTTTCTGAAAGAGTGCTTACACTAAAATTGTCAGTGACATTTATGTCCATTGTTCTTATTTATAACTCAGTTTTAAAAACATTAAAATAAAAAAGAATTCATTCATTTTCTAAAAGAGTGCTGACATTAAAATTGTCAGTAATATTTATGTCCATTGTTCTTACTTACAACTCAGTTTTTAAATATTTATGAAGTTCAAATATGATTCATTAGGATATTATTTGTTTACAAATATGAAATAACAATAATTCAAGTCCAATTTATTGAGTTTTAGTACAAAAAATTAAATTTTTATGCAGAAATGAAAGATTGAGCATTTTCAAAAATGTCCACCAGGTGTAACAATAAAAATATCAGAATTTGAAAAGATAAACTTGCTTGGGAAATAGGTAAAATGGCACTCTGAATAGGAATTAATAAGCACTACTGTATTTTATAACTTGAATAGATATATTAATTACTCAAGTTTACATCAGGTAGCAAAATTATTGTAATATAAAATGAAAATGACCTTTAAGAGGCATTCTGACTCAATCAATCTCTTCAGTTATGCATCACAAAGTTTATCCCAATATCTTCATACAGTTTCTAGTTGATCATTAATTTTAAACATTATTTTGCAAACTTTTCCTATCAATTCAATCTTCTAATATAAATATTTTTACACATTGTCAAAAATAACTAAAATTTTATTTGGTCATTTGAGTTTCAGATGAAAGTTTAAATCTGATTGACTATGATTTAATTCATTTACTCTGTTTTTGCCATTTACAGTGCAGTGGTAAAAAATCGGTTACTGGAAGGAACTCAAAGTCCATGGATTGTGGTTCCAAGTATTACTTCTGATGCTCAAACTTCTGAAGATCTCTGAATAATAAATTATTTATTATTTTATTTATAGTGCAATATGTACAAAATAAATAATTAAATCGTTATATACTCAGGAGGTCACTAGAAGTGAGAGATTGAGCTTTGATTCAGGGAGTTATAGCTCTTGATCCACTATGCCATAATACTTTAAATCACATTGGGACCTGGTATAATTATGAGTCTTTTATCATCATTTTTAAAGATTTCTTACGACACTTGTTTACTAGTTAATTTCCACATCCACAAATATTTAATCTAAACAGCTTCTGACATCTGTTGTTGAAAAACAAAGGCAGTAGCTTGTTTAGATTTCATGAATAATATCATAAAAGGACAGAATTTTCAATATTGAAGACTGTATTCAGGCTGATGTTTTCTCAACAATAAGACTATCATGCAGAACTATTCACTGTGGATTCTTAGGTGTAATGTCATGTTTGGTAGAAATTTCAGGGAATCTACTTAGTGATTTGTTCAGTATTATTAAAACATTGAAAGCAAGGAACTGCAAAGTTTTCTATGCTAAACTCCATGAGGACACATGGAAGCTATTAAATATTTCTGTATTTCAACCAATCACAGCAAATTTGTAAAATCATCATTCTATAATAATTATATGTTCTTATTAATTTTTTTCAGATGTCCTAATACCAATTGTATTGGTCATATCGGTCACCTAAGTTGCAAGTTATAATGTACCTATTTATTTATTTTTGGATGAATAAAGTTCATCATTGAATAAAAAAAAGAATTATTGCTAGATTGTGTGTTATATGACCACTGACTATTTTTAAAATGATGATGTTTAGTTCAAAAAAGGGAGAGAGAATTTTCCAGCTTCTATATGTTAAACAAATCATAATTAAAAACATTTCATGAAAAGTATTAACAGGGAAAACTGACAAACTACATCTATAATTTTTTGTAAAAAAGAATAATAAATTAGCTATTAGGCTCAATTTTACACTTTGAACTTTAGATCAGTACTAATATGAACAAACAATACTAAATACCTTTCTATTGCAAATTCAATATATCCAAACTTCCAAAAATAGCTGACAGTTATAACTGTCCTATAATCTTCTTCAAAACATTTCCCTCTAATCTATGCATTTTACATAATACAAATATTTTATTATTGCCAAACTTTCATATGTAGATGACAGTTTTGACTGTTCAATAGACTTCTTAAGAACTATTTCCATTAATATAAGCATCAATGCAAACACAATATTTTATTATCTCCAAATTTTCAAAAATAGCTGAAAGTTTTGACTATCCAACAGACTTCTTCAGAACTCTTTCCCTGAATACACATGTTTAACTCTATGCAAACACAATATTTTATTATATTCAAATTCTGAAACTAGCTGTCCAAAGATCTTCTAAATTCTTTCCACTAATCTGTGCATTTAAACAATACAAACATAAAATTATATTATAACCAAAATTCTAAAACTAGCTGACAGTTTCAATTACCTACCATATCCCACTACATAAAAAAATTAGATAGGCTATGGCTGACAGAGGTATATAAAATTGGTGAAAAAAATTCAAATAAAATTATTTTTAAAGGTTTAACTAAATAGATTTTAAAAAAGACAAAAAATTGAGCAAAAGAATTACCGAAAGAAGTAAAAGATGAAGGAGTTGGATCAATTTAAAATAGAATCTGGTAAGTGATTAAACTGAGCTTGCATTTAACAAAATGTTGAATATTATATAAAAGTAATAAAAATTTGAATTCTTTACATTACACTGTAAATGATAAAACAAGAGCCTCTCCACTCTAGTGCCATCCATATTTAGACTGAATAATCAGTGATTATCTGATGATAGTGCACTGAAATCCCCATTACCAGATTGGATTCTGATTTTTATCAATGTGGTTTGGGATTCAGTGCTTGAAGTAATGTAGTTTTTAAACATCTAGCAAACATATTTAACTGAATTTCATGTTCCTGCTTCAAATAATAAAATGGAGGTAAAAGTGATTTATAGAGGTATAACTCGATTATTTCCAGATAAGAATCCCAAGATGTACTGATAAATGAAACACAAAAATGCACTATTAATCAATAATTACTCAATCTTATTTGTAGATTATATTAGATTGGTTGATTTATATAAAATTAAATCCAATCAACAAATATTTAAATCTTTATTTTTTCACAATTAATTAATGGAGATAAAGAGTACAATTTTTAAATAGTTCACTCTAAAATGTCACCTCACAAAAGCATAGAGAATAAGGTAGTACCCAGAAAGGTTTCTAATTGTTGGATGGGAAAGTATTGAGCAACCATTCATCTTTGCTTTACTTTGAAGCTGAGAATAACAAGATGATCTTCCACTAATGATTATTTGGTCAGCTACAAGTTTTATCCAACCTTGATTCCAAAACAAGTTATAAGCAGATCAGACAAATGCAATACCATTAATATGTGGGATCTTTTTGTTGCATAATCAGATTATTTTAAGAAATTATCATATTTTGAATATGTAATGAAAAGTAGTTCACCAAAAAAACTATCAATGTTTTGTAAGACTGAAGTCAAGAGAAAGCTAAACTAAAAGTAATCAAATGGCTTTATCATTCAGGAATTTGTAAAAAGCAACAGAGCTGTGTTTTATCGGTAATCATTAAATTTCCAGAGTCTGCTACTTTAAAACCACACTAAATCTCAGACAACAAAAATATATACAATAATACATCCAATAAAAGAAAGCTAGAATGACTAACAGGAGATGAATGGTATATTGGAGGTTAAAGCACTAAACATCACAAGATCACCATCTCATGCTAGCACATAACTGTTAGTAAACAGGCAAAAATTCCCCATATAGTAGGGCCACCTTGTGCTAACCAGAGTAATCAATGGATGCCAGAAGGCTTGTGCATAAAATCCCTATCTAGTGCCTACTCATCCAATATGCCCAGACTAGTTTCTGGCTTGTGGCTTTCATCAGTGAGGAGTCTTGGATCTGAGAGCCAGAAACTAGTCTGGGGATATTGGATGAGTAGGCACTAGATGGGGATTTTATGCACAAGCCTTCTGGCATCCATTGATTCCTCTGGTTAGCACAAGATGGCACTACTATATGGGGAATTTTTGCCTGTTTACTAACAGTTTTGTGCTAGCATAAGATGGTGATCATGTGATGTTTAGTGGGTTAACACCAATCCTGCCTATTAGGATAATGGTCGCTATGGTTGTTAAAGAGCCAAAGTCACCAAAATGTATGGGTGCTGAATTGAATTCAGACCCATATGACTATATAAGCTATTGAACTTAGATTGAAAATATTATTGTGTTTTCAATTTCATTCTCATAGTTTTGTAGTGAAGTAGAGATAAAAGGTGGCTTCTGGAAGGTTGCATTAGATCCTAAGATCTAGGTGCAGTGCTCTCAGGTCCAAGGCTCCTCACTGATGAAGGCCACAAGCCAGAAACTAGTCTGGGGATATTGGATGAGTAGGCACTAGATAGGGATTTTATGCACAAGCCTTCTGGCATCCATTGATTACTCTGGTTAGCACAAGGTGGCACTACTATATGGGGAATTTTTGCCTGTTCATATTGGAGGTTCACAAACATGAACTGCAAAAGTTTTATCACATGTCAGAAATAAAAAAAAGATCTCTTATGCACAGAGCTAACTGTAGTTGTAAGGGCTGATGGAACACAACAATAGAAAATAGAAAGCAGACTATCAGTTTATGAATATGTTAATAATGTATAGGGTTATGCCAAATTTCTAAGGGATTGTAATTCTAAATATTAGACACTAAGTCACATGTGTTAAAAACAGGCAAAACTCTCCATACATATTGCCACTCAGTGCAAGCCAGAGTAATCAATGGATTCCAGAAGGCTTGTGCATAAAATCCCCATCTAGTGCCTACTCATCCAATATCACCAGACTAGTTTGGATGAGTAGGCACTAGATGGGGATTTTATGCACAAGCCTTCTGGCATCCATTGATTACTCTGGCTTGCACTGAGTGGCAGTACATATGGAGAGTTTTACTCTGGCTTGCACTGAGTGGCAATACATATGGAGAGTTTTGCCTGTTTTAATAACAGTTATAAGCAAGCATAAAAATGGTGATCATGTGATGTTTATTATGTTAAGTCACATGTGTTAAAAAGGAGCAAGTAGTATCAAATTACCATCATAGAAATTTAAAGATCTGCATGGATTGAAGCTCTTCTTTACTTTTTGACATACAATATTTCTGAATGTCAAGCTATTGGGTTGTTGTTGTTATTATTGTTGTTGTTATTATTATTAAATAGAGTAATTTGAACTTAGGATTTTCAGTCTATATTCATCCACTACTCCATATTAAACAACAGGTGCACATGACTACATACATGTGATAAAGATCAACGATTCCCAATATACTTATTTTGTGCAGAAACAACACTCATCAGTTGGGCCAGATCATAATCTCCCCCCCCCCACATATATATATACACAATCAGTTCTCAGCTTATATTAAGATAGCAATTTATTAAAATTGAATGGACAGGATTCAATCTTTTCACCCTTCCAACAACTCAATCATCAATTTCATTGAAAAACCAATGATGTAATGCTCAATGCTCTTGGTGGATTTGATATTGAGCATTCTATCATTAGTTTTCAATGAATGGATGGTTGAATAGTTGGAAGGGCGAGAAGATGGAAGAATGTCCATTAAAATTCAAGTAATTGCTATCTTAATATAAACTGAGCACTGATTATATGTGGGAGATTATAATCTGCCTAAATGATGAGTTCTGGTTCTGCATGAAATATGTATATTGGGGATTATGTATCTTTTTCGTGTGTGTGATCATGTCACTGCGAATATAATCTCTAGCTGATGAATTTTCCATGGGTTAAGACTTTCATATAGTTAGCATCAGTACCAGTCATTTAAAAATAAATGATCATTTTAACAATTACTACAACAGCAGCAACAACTATAATATATATATATTAAAACACTTCAACAGAGAATAAAAAATAAATTCTAATAAATAAACCAAATATACTTATAATACATTGGCGTCATAGTCATAGTTACTCATCACCCTCCCCTCCCCCATATTTTATCATTAATTTTTTTAAAAAACCCTCCATTTTTATTTATTTGAATGCTATTGGCTTTCTGATTCTTTAGATGTTTATTTTGCACAATAGACCAAGCCTCTTTAATTTTTCACGTTCTATCATCTTTTCTTATAAATTATCTTAATGATGTCAGGATCAAAGCCTGCTTTTATGACTACAAAACACAGCCACTTTTGTTAAATCACTTCTGACTTTTTTATACATTAATGAATGTTGCATCATAAACATCTTCAAATTTGCTTTCATTTCACCATAGTATATATAAGGTCAATCTGATTGACTATAATCCACTGTATGCATGACATTAGATCAGTCCAATGCATCTTTTTATCATTCATTTATCAACTTATTCAAATTAACAGGCATTCTAAATCCAACATTAAATTTACTTGTGCAAATCGATCCAATTTTATTCCCCAACACTCGGTACATATAGTAGTGCTATCCAATTTTGATCATTTCTAACTTTTTCATTTCCAAGCATAGCATATCTTTTAAAGCATTCAACATATCTATGTTTACCAGTTGCATTAAAACTCAATTTTATCATATCAGAAATATTGGCATGATTATGGCAGTAATGCTTCGAAAGTTTACTTGGTTTATTTATTAGATTTTATTTTTTAATCTCTGTTGCAGGGTTTTAATATTATATATGCATATATGTGCCAAAGTTGTACATATATATGATAATATTGTACCACTCGAAAAACCCAACAACCTAAACCGTGTCAGATCCAAACTCAGCTGAACCAAAACTGAATTCAAACCCAACTCAACAGCTTAGATTAGTAGAAATCTAAATTGATGGCACAGTGCTATGCGCCAAGGAACTAGCTCAAGAGTTGGTGAGGATCAGAGACCCCTGAACTGACATTAATATCTGATAATAAACTAACTAAAAATAATTTTAAATCGAATCATATGTATATGTTCGGGTTGCCAATACAGACAGCGAGTTTTAACATTAAAATAATTATGAAAGAATTAAGAACTAGGAAACCAAGTGTGTTTAGAAAATATTTAATAATAGTAATTTGTTTGGTTTGAATTTTAAATAAAGATTAAATGAATTAATTCTAGTCCTTAAACAAAGTTTATAATTATAATATGAGTGGCGGTCCTTATTATATGCCAATGAATATTACGCAATATTTGAAAATCTATGCCCCCAACAAGAAAATAAAGGCAGATAAAGGTATTCATTAGTAAGGGAAATTATTACTCTAATTTTTTTACGAAAGAATGTGATATTTATTTTCCCATTCGCAAATCCATTCATGAGGAGCAAGATACGTATTTTAGGGCATAACTTTAATCCTTATTGGAAAACTTATTTAATTAAATATAACTGAGAATTTGTTCGACTTTAATTGAAATCACTTCATCACGACTTACGAGCATCAGAGCGGGCTTTACTGGAACAGAGAGGTAACGGTGCTGACGAATTATGAGCTATAAAATGAAATTGAAAGATAATAGCTAGTCGATAATCGAAGTCCTATGGCGGCTTGCATCTGACAAGTTTTATGCCCTTTGACTAATATGAACAGGAGAGGAAGTGCTTTCTTCCTCGATAATTTAAAATAACAGAAATATGATCACCGACCAGCCTAACGGAGCGGAAGATTGCCCTACGTCAGCAACGTTTGAAGATGATGACTTGATAGTCATCGTTTGAATACTAAAACCCATATAGAATGCTCTACGTGATGACTTGATCAATTAATTAAAGTCAAACGAGCTTTTAATGAAAACTATTTTAAAGTATTTGTAAATCATATTAATTATGCCCCAATCATCGTGCCCTTCCTGAATCTTAAATAATAAAGTTGAATTAGAATATATTTGATCCTTTATCGGCCCTTTAGCAATAAAAACATTTTAAGATTTAGATATGAATAAATACATATTGGTGAATACAAAAAATAGCTGGGGCATAGATTAAAAACGGAGCTAATAATTTATTATTAGCCAATTATAAAAATAACACACACATTTAATAATCTCTTTCGACTCAATAATTGATAGAATGGTAAATCTAGTTCTAATGGGTGAGAATTACTATTAGAATTAATATATTATTATTTGCACAAGGCAACGGAAACAAAGGAGATCATCGAGTTGAAAGATTATTGGCATATAATTAAAAATAAATGACATTAATAAATCACACGATAAATATATATATATATAATATAGTAAATGAACCGCCAAGTAAGAAAAGAGAAAGTTTAAAGACTAGAGGTTGAGAGAACTACGATATAAATTTACAGTAGCATGAATAAAAGGTTTTATAAAGATTGTTACATTAAAGAATAAAAGAGCTCTAAAAGGGAGTGTAAAGTTCGAAACTGGCCAGAAAGTTTAAGGTACATTATGAAAACATATTACCCATTCCTTCAGGGGCTGGTTCTTAGGTTACACATCCGAGTTGGTAAAAAAACATAGGCACACATTTAGTTGATTACTTGAACAGCATTTCAGTGGCTTTTCATAATTTTAGCAGCATGATTGGTCCGGAAAAGATTCAGCAGCTCCATTGAAGATTTTCAGGGGACTTCAGGAACCGATAGCCAGATACCTGACATTTAGCCCCTTACCATGATCGAAACACTATTTAAAACGCACAGAGTTTACTGCACTTCTCTATAACAAAGATGGCTTTTCCAAACTTTTCAGAGCTGTATATGTGTATTTGATGCCTTCAGGCTAGCGCTTCTTTTATTATCAATGTTTTTAGATTTACTGGTTGTTTTTAAATACATTCCTTTGATAAGGCTTTCAAACTCATTAACTTGAATTCATTTTCTAATTAGAAAATGAATTCTTGAAATCAGAAATGATTTTAATTAGGAAATCCTTATCTTTTTTTCTAATTAATAAAACTTTAACTGTTGTTTTTGGAAAGGGAAAATCTGAAAGCTTATCGAAAGAATGTAGCTTTTAATCAATAAAACTTTAACAAATTATTTAAAAATAAAATCAAACATTCCCAATGCAATGAAACTTTTAAACAATTATATATATTTAAATTTTTACAAATATATACGCACAATTCACGCAGTTATAATATATAAATTCATGAATAATTCTATCATGAATTTATTAATAGAACTGATCAATTTAAATCTGAAACTAATTAATTTTAATAAGCATTTATGAAATAAGTTATTCTTTATAGAAATTAGCATGGATTGAACGTATAAAGCCCTATTGCATCGGAAATTTAAGGTTAGTACTAGGATTTGAAGTGGGCTTATGGCTAGATGTCATGAAGCTAGGATCGAACTCAGATCTGACTGCTTCAATATGCTTCATGAAATATATGTTGTTTGAAACTTGAGTTTAATGCATTTTTGGTTCCGAGCATCATAATTATAACTATTCTTACTAAATCTTTACTAAATCTGGAGGTTGCTATATAATTGCTGTTATTAATATGCAAAACACACTAATTTACATATTCCAATAAGTTAAAGTTGGATATTGTTTGAGTTTTTATTAATGGTAATCAGCATGGTATGAAGCAACAAGAAAAAAAATCTGCTGTTATTAATATACACACCTTAATTTACATATTCAAATGGGTTGAAGGTTGGATGCTGTTTTATCTTTTATTAATGATGATCAGCATGGTATGAGTCAATAGGAAAAGAAAAAAAATCAAAGAAATATGGTTTATCATAAATGATAACAGCATCAGCATAATCTTCATAGCATGAGATTTCAGAAAAAAGAAAAATTAAAGAGGCATGATTTATGATAAACAAACATCATCGTTAATAAAAAAATCAAATAACATCCAACTTTCAAACTATTGGAATATGTATACCAGGGCACATACAGCAGTTATATAGCTGCCTCCAGATTTAGTAAGACTAGCTACAATTATGGTTCTCACACCAAAAATACATTAAACTTAACAAATATCTGGAAATGCTATTAACTTTAAAACATTGTATACTTTGTAAAGCATATTCACATATATGCACAACTTTGTTAAATATAATTTAATGCTTTGGATTGAGAATATTTCACATGCTCAATGTAATAATATAAATCAATGTCTATATTTCTTCAAAGCAATATATGGAATCTTATAATTAAATATTAGTAAATACAGTAATCAAAAATTTTTGAAAAGTAAAAAAATATATTCATCACTTAGGAGTGCTTTTGACTATCCTCATAGTTTTTGTCAACTAATACTTTGAAAGGTTAATCTTCCCATAATTCTGTGATATTAACATTTGCTGCCAGCCTATTGATTAAGTCCTGCTTGTATTTATATATTAGCATAGCTTCCTTTATTTTCCTTTTATTGTTATTTCTCTCAACTTGCAATATTTTTACATTATTATAATTGAAATTAAAACCATATAGACATGATTTATTATTGTCATAAAAAACGGAAGCTGATACATTATTATTATCTTTACAATTTTGTTTCATATTTTGAACCCTCTTTAATAAAAGCAAGTGCTCTTTAGTTCTTTTCTCCAATGTACAACTCAATTCCAAATGTTAAGATCATGGAATTATGGGAAGGTTAACCTTTCAAAGTATTAGTTGACAAAGACTACAAGGATAGTCAAAAGTGCTCCTAAGAGAAGATTATATATTTTTTACTTTTCAAAAATTTTTGAATACCGTATTTACTAATATTTAATTATAAGATTCCATATATATATTCGATATATTTTGTGATGACTATAAACCAAATTCGACCACATACAGTGACATTTCTTAACTTCTGTAGGAAACTTTTTTTTAAATACATCAACACCATATTCATTTGTAATTTTTCAATTCATTTTATCATCTGCCATATTTTCCTAATGAAAACAAGTGACTCTTATACTTTTTTAGAATAACCTTGAAATAACCTTTATAATATAAATTATATAACTACATATTATTTTTTAAAGTTAAAGTTCTTACTTTGTTTTTTAAACAATTTCAATTAAAAATTTCATCATCAATCTTGTATTATAATACCCCTTGATCAATGATTTATTAAGCTATCATTATCACCATCATTATTTTTGACCAGTAGAAATCCATTACAGGATGAAAGTCTCTTCAAGTTTAATGCACTTTCTCTGATCCCTAGCCTGGTTTTTGAATAGCTCACCAGCAAATGTTTTTATTTCATCAACTCTTTTCACATATCATGTCTTCCTAGTTTTTTTTCAATCTCTTGACAACCACTTTTAAACTTCAGTTGCCCATCTATTATCATCTCTTTTGAAGTTCATATTCATTTCAGTCTTTCAATTCTTTCAATAATGTCAGTTATACCTATTTGTTTTCTTATCCATGCATTCAATTTTAGACCTTTTCTTATTTGTTCTAACATACAAGTTTTAATTTAAATTCATTGGTTGCTTCTGAAGATTAGCATAATACTGTTTTTCTTAATTCCATCTCTCTAGTTTTGTTTTTAACATGTATACTAATTGAAGATCATTTCCACTGTTGAACCTATTAAGAACACATTATAATCTTGAAATATATATTTTCTGTTAATCAAAATATAATTCATTTCTGATGTACATTCATTTGGATGCTTCTATGTTCATTTCAGTTTAGCATTTTTCTCAAAAAACGCCTAATATGGTATATAGGTTTGCTTTTCTTCTTTTTTTTTGCGACTCCACAAGTCTGTATCCTTGCTTATCTATATCACCATACCCAATTAACTCACAGAACTTTCATCTTTCAAGTGTTTATCAATTTTAAAATGTGGTTTGGTCTGATCAAAAGCATTTTGTACTTTATATAAAAATCCTTTACTTCTTCATCACAATGAGAATTTCTTGTGCATAAACCATTTGGTATCCTCCATTATTTGAATAACTAATCTTGTCATTCTGTCTGATATACAATCAATCTCCACATATTGTTTTTCCAGTATTTATTTATAAAGAAAATCCAATTCCAATTGTCCTTCTAGTGTTTATGTCTTTGTAATAAAATATAAATCTACTAACTTCACCAAATCCATCAATGACCCATTTAATAATTAGTAATTTTTTTTTCAATTGACACAATTTTATTTCACTTGAAAGTTATCTGCAATTATACAAACCTAAATAAAAGCTCATTATTGAATGACAGCTTAAATCCAAGATCAGACATTTTTTTAGCACTTTCTGCCTTTAGCAGCCAACTGCTGTCTTGGCTGGTGACTTTATAAATTCTTAGGAGTAAAGGTTATAATTTAGTTTTATCTGTCATAATTGTAAATATGTATAAGGGAAAAAAGTTCATCCACACACATGTTCATCCTGGTTTTAAAAAAAACTCAACTTATAATCCAAATGGAAACTATTAGGCTACTGAGAAAAAAAATCACAGTGTTTTTTGATCTTAAAATCAGATGTAAAAAACCATAAATTCACCACATTGGCTAATGCATGTTGGTGAGCAGTCTATATATATTTGTATACTATATGAATAAGTATATAGTAATAATAGCTGCAATGACAAGAACATGAAGTGATATTAGGAATTTGCCCTGCTCACTTCTTTTAAGACCTCAAAAAGAAATCGAAAGATCTAACAATAAATTCCTTTTAAATAACAGCCAACTATAAACAGTTCCAAAATTTATAATCCTGAGAATCGAAAATGTATGTTGGTGCAAGAATACATCATCATTTTTAACACCACTTTTCATTTTAAAAGCCTTATATTTTCCACCTGTAATAATAATGCTTCATCTCATTTCTATCACATTAATATGAATAGATTTATTTACGATCACGTGTCAATTCAATTATAAAACTGTTTTTCTATTTCTAACAATCCTAGCCTTTTGAGTGTCATCAACATGTGACAATGGATTAAAAAAAATTATAAACAAAAGTTAATTAACTTCGAAGTTACATATTCAAGAAAAAAAAAGAGTAATACAGTACTTATAAACTAAATAATATTCAAAACATGAAGGAAAAAAGATAAGTAGCGGCATATTTTTAAAAAAGACACGAAATGGATTGAAAAGTATTTTCTAATCGCCTTAAAGATTAATTAAAATTATACGAAAAAAGTATTTATTCCTTACTTAAACAATAAAAAAAAGTACGTAAAATTTTAATTGTTTTTATATAATTAATCTTTGATGATTCATTTGATTAAAAATAAATAATATAGAAACTTCAGAATTAGTTAAACAGTTTAAAAATAAAATTACTAAATATAAAATTAAATCCATAATGTATATTTTTAACCAATACAGAATAATTTTAAATTATTTAATAAATATTGGAATGAACACACTAGTATACGCGATGATATATGCGCGGAGATAACTGATGAAAGCAAGAAAAGATTAAAGTATCGTTCAATGTATTTGCTCAGAATAATAAAGAAAAGATTGATTACCGTTAATTAGACGAATTTAACCATTACAAATATCTTGGTTAGATTATTAATATAGATGGAAGCATAATACATAAAATTAATCATATAATTAAACTTGAATGAAGTGCTTTTGGTAGAAATAACTTAGTATTATAAGAAAATAAATCTGTGTTTAAAAATATTTTTTTAATAGATATAAATCGAGATACTGCAAATCTCTAGCGCTCGTTACAATACATAACTGACAGCCAATCAGATGTCAAGGATAGCTGTCTAAAATGACGTCAAACCTAAACACACAACAAAGATTTTACGAGAAAAGGGCAGTTTTCAACTATCGGCGCTTCGCAAATTAAAATATTTTTTAATAGATGTACATTACTAGTTCTTATTTATGGACCTCAGATTTGGACACTTCACTCAAGAACAATTCAGAAACCTCAAACCACCAAATGAAGTATTGAGAGATGTATGTTAGTAGTAACAAGAAGAGATTAAAAACAAAATATATGAGTGAGAGAACAAAGCTGGGCTGGACATGTTGCTAAAAGAGAGAATAATAGATAGGCAGTCAAAGTTTTAAATTGGATTCCAAAAGATTGTAAAATACCTAGAAATAGATCACATGTGAGATAAAAAAATAAAATAATTTGCTGTTTTTATATCCAAAAAATAAGCTATGGATGGAAGAAATTGGATTAAACTTGGAAATATCCTGCAGTAAATAAATGATAGTTGAAAATTATGAAGATGTAAGGAGGATTAGAGGTGAATTACCTTTAATCTGATCCACCTTATATTATCTGAACAAATCTTACAAGTATTGTCTTGATTTGTAATTATGATTACAATATTTGTGTTAATAAAAATATGAGCATATTTTGTATTTCAAAGTGTTATATTCTATTAATAAAATGATACAGTTTACAAACACACACACATATACTATAGTTAATTGTAAAGATTTCGCAAAGTGTCATTCGTTCAAACTTAATAAATGTAATTTAAAGTGATCATGTAACATCTCACACTCTTATTTCCAAACACTTAAGATTTGCCCATACATAAACGTTTGGGTCTGAAAGAATGGGTGGATTCATTCCATTCTTTCTAAAATACTATATCTCGTGTCTGGAAAATTGAGTATTCATTTATATAATCTCTTTAAAGCGCATGTGCATTGGCTTAATCGCTAATACTATTACATAAATAAACATTCGCGCTATATAAAATAACATCTCATTATATAGTTAATAGAATTAATGTTAGTCTAAATTTTCAGCAGGAGTTGGTTTGTTTTGAGCAGGGAAAAGGGTTATTGTTGAAATTCAAAAAAATCACTAATCCAAATAAGACTTGAATCAGGGATCCCAGATTAATGATAGTAACTGTACAAAAATATCTCACACACCATCTGCTAACTGGCCTATTGTTCTCTTCACTATTCATCAGAGAGGGACGTGAAAAACCTTTGCTCTGAAATATACTAATTAAGACTGAAATTATTAAAGCCGAAGTCAACCTCTGATAATGCGCTATTTCTTCAATATTAAAAATCTCTGTGCACTTCCGCTTTAATAATTTCAAATTTTTCAGCGCTATATAATAATAGATTTATAATTAAGACTGTATTTTTAATATATATGTATGAGACAATCAACAGTATATGAATATCACAAACCGTCAGAAAAATACTATTTACTGTATATACAGCTTTTACATTCATCCCACTATAATTAGACACATTATAATGTTTCAACAATGAAAAATAAGTACATAGAATTATGTAAATATGCATATTTATATAGATTCACAAACATTTGCATATGTATGTGTGATTGATTATATTCTTGCAAAAAAACACATACCTAAATATATCATTGAGATACCATAATAAAATGTGTTAAAGCAAACACCAAGTAAAGATAAATTGAAACAGGCAAAACTAATTTTTTTATTTCTGAGTCTAAAATTAAAAAAACATCATGGTCTTTTTTTTCCAGGTGCTTTTTTTTTTTTTTTTACTGAATTATCAAATGAATTTTCTTGAAGGCAGAATAAAATGTACAGTATATGAATATGCTTTTATTGATATTTACAACTATGGTTCTTATTCCCAGAATGCTATAAATTCACCAGCTGAGGGAATGATTGGGGGCTAAAGACAAAAAGTGTCAAGATCCCCTGATTGCAGACCCAAGCTGTCATTTGATGACAATTCTTAATTCAGATACCTAAATGCACAAATTGGAAGTGGGCATGTGCTTTATTATAATGGACAAATGTTGGAAGTATAAATGGAGTGATATTTATCATAAATAAAACATTTGAAGAACAACACTGCAGAGATTGATAATATATCAGACAGAGTGGCAAGATTAGTTATTTAACTTAATGGTAAATCCCAAATGCAGATAATTCAGATTTATGCCCCAAAAAGTATAGAGAGTTTTGCCTGTTTTAATAACAAGTTCTCATTGTGAAGAAAAAGGTGAGAATTTTTATATGAAGGTATAAAATTCTTTTGATCAGGTCAAACAACATTTTAAATTGATCATGGAAGATTTTAAGGCTAGAATTGATAAAAGATGATATGGCTGTGGTTACATTTAGTTACAGTGAGAGAAATAAGAGAGAACAGACACTAGTATTCACATGAAAAAGAAAACCTATAAATTAAAAAAAAATGTTAAATGAAAATGAACAGGTAAAACAGAATTGGATTATAGTTTGGTTAATGGAAAATATGTATTTCAAGATTATAATGTTCTTAACAGATTCAGTATAGTAAATGATCATTGATCAGAAAAGATGTAATATACATGTTAATGCAGAGCTGAACACATAAAAACTATTATGAAACATAGTATTACTAGTTGATATTTCTAATCTTCAGAAACATTCCAATGAACTCGTAAATTATTTTAAAATATTAACAAACTTTGAAGATGGTTCATATTTGACCGAAATCAATGAGAAGAAAGTTGATATTATATTAAAAACTACAAAAATATAATTAGAAAATAAAATAGCAAATTCACCAAGTAAAGTTTTATTGAACAAGACAATGCATGAAGAAAATAAGAAATATAATTTTTTTTAAAAATAATCCATTGAGAATAATTGAATAACTAGAATTTTATAAAATAGTATGAAAAAGAATTAATAATAATATGAACAAATATAATAACTTTATTTTTCTTATTGCATTGCCAAATTCATATAATATTAATATCATTTATGTTCTTTATTACTTTTTACAATGCTTTTTTACAACTCACTATTGACAGTTTCGATTGCCTCAGCAATTTTTTTCAAAACTTCATATAAGTAGAAGTTCTGAAGAAGATTTCTGGGAGAATCGAAACTATCAATAGTGGGTTGTAAAAAAGCATTGTAAAAAGTAATAAAGAACATAGATGATATTATTATTATATGAACAAATATAATTATGAATTGGAAAAAAAGGCACAGAAGAAAATCAAAAATCTCAAAAGTGTAAAACAATATAATATCTTGGTATTGAAAAAAAAATTCTTTCATCAATAAGAAGATGCAACTATTTCTAAAAAGAGAGATGATATGAAATATATGGAAGAGTTTTAAAAAGAATTGCATAGTAATAAGGACTAAAATACAAAGAATTTGCTATAATTGCAATATCTTCTTAATTGCGAAGTATCTTAAATAAAAAGGAGAGATTTATGAAGAAAGAAAAAGCTCCAGAAAATGCTGGACTTATTCATCATCATCAACCATTATCAATCCACTGCAGGATGAAGGTCTCTCAAAGTTCAATCCATCTTCTATGATCTTTAGCCTCTCTTACCACATCACCCCACCACACTTTCTTATTTCATCCATCCATCTTACACGTGGTCTCTTTCTGGGTCTTTTAAATCTCTTGGAATCCAGTTTAAGATTCCAATTGCCTATCTATTATCATCTCTTCTAGAAATATGTCCAGCCCTACTCCACTTCAGTCTTTTAATTTTTCCAATGAGGTCAGAAACACCTGTTTGTTCTCTTACCCATATATTGCATTTTCGATCTCTTCTTGTTACTCCTAATATGCACCTCTCCATACTTCTTTGAATGGTCTGAAGTCTCTGTATTGCTCTTCTATTAAGCATCGGAGTCTCAGATCTATAAGTAAGAACTGGTAAAACATATTTATTAAAAACCTTTCTTTTCAAACATGTAGGTGAAGAAATAGAAAAATTGTTCACGAAGGTATATACCAACTAATTGAATGATAAATAAGTACCAAATGATTATAAGAATGTATATGGATATTTAAAAAAGAGGATAAAGATATTTCTACAAGCACTGAAAAATATATAATTGTGCAGAAGGAAATTAACTTTTGATTTTGTAGTTTTCATAACTATTATCAATCTCTATGCACTCACCCATCAATAAAAGCTTTAATTCACTTAAGCTTCTATAGAGAATATTCATATATACACCAACTCTTACCGATCATACTTATATCAGGTCTTGAATTTATTGCAAGCCCGATATATAATTGACAAGTGAATTGTACAAATTTAGTTAACCTATCACAGGAGAAAGATTGAGCCTCATTTTTAATCTCCTGTTATTACACACACATGCACACACACAATAATTATGGTGAATGTAAACCTATATTCTACTATTAAGCACTAAAAAATCTGTAATTGAGCAGAAGCACAATCAATAATAATTGCTGTATATATGAATACTCTCTAAGCTTAAATGATTCACTTAAGATTTTAGAACTCTTACTGATGTGTGAGATCATGGAGATTTATAATAATTACAAAACCAGTGCATGATGAGAGGTTAATTTTCCTCATCACAATTAAGGAAGATATTAGAAATTACAGACCTATAGGTCTTCTAACAGTTCTATTTAAATTCTTTACCAAAATAATTATAACTTTTCTGAAGTGAATTTTGGATTCTAACCAACCAAAAGAAAAAGCTGGATTTAAAAGTGTTTTAGCACAGTAAATCACATCCAAATATTGCAATAAGTTATACAAAAACTATCAAATATGAGTTGCTAATATGCTTTGGATTTCCAGATTATGAAAATACACTTGATTCAATAAGTATTTTCATAGTGATTAAAGATTTGAGTATCAAGATGTACATTTAGGATATTTTTATAATCTAAATAATATTAACCAAAATGCAATAGCAATGACTAGATTACATGGTAATATCAAAATGATTAAAATTGAGAAAGATAACCAATAAAGTAATTCCATATCTTCTAAATTTTTTACATCAGTTTTATAAGAAGTATTTTATGGATTAAAATGGGAAGCTAAGAAAATAAAAGTAAATGGAAATTATTTAAATCAATTAGATTTGCAGATACTGTGAATATTATTGCAAATAATGCTTCAGAGCTTCACAAAATGTTGCAAGAGTTATGGATAAAATTAAAAAACTAACACGAAATGCTAAAAATACTGAAGTAACATCGAATGGACTTTCTCAGCAGAAGAAATAAAGACTGATAATCCATTCGATGTTACTTCAGTCTTTTTAGCATTTCGTGTTAATTTTTTAGTTTTATCCATAACTCTTGCAAAAGTTAACAACTACAAATACATATAGAAATATGATGGCCAAAATTAATCATAGTATTAAACTTGGATAGAGTGCTTTTGGTAAAAATAATATTAAAAGAAAATATGGTGGGTGTCTATGTGCTTGGAAAATATTTTTTAATATATGTGTTTTACCAGTTCTTACTTACGGATCTGATACTTGGACACTGAACAAAGGAGCAAAATAGAGACTCCAGATCTTTCAATAAAGTATGAAGAGGTTGTATGTTAGGAGTTTCAAAAAAAGATAGAAAATACAATACATGGATGATAGAACAAGTATCACTGACATAATTAGAAGAATTAATAGACTAAAATGAATTTGGACTGGATATATTTCTGGAAGAAATAATAATAGATATACCATTTAAATTGAATTCCAAGAGATTAAAAAAAGACCATAGTGTGAAAGATCGATAAGAAAAGAAAATTTACTAGTGTGATGTGGAGTAGAGCTGTGAATCAGAGAAACCGAATCAAATCTTGGGTAGTAGTTGAAAATAATGATATATATATATATATATATATAGGTAAAATCGTTTCTATGTAGCTTATTGCAGGAAAGTCTTTTTAAAAGCTCTTTATATATATATTTGTCAAGATAAAACAACTTTTAAATATCCTACTGCAAGGCAATAACTTTTTTAGTATTCCTACAAAGGGGACCAACAATAGAATGGATATCATGTGATCCTGAAAAACGGGGGATGGTGAAAAATTTAAAAAAATTTCTATCTTAATTTTACCCTTTAACTAAAATATTCTACTGCAAGGCAAAGGAGACCAACAATAGAATGGGGATCACGTGATCCTGAGAAATGGAGGATGTTGAAAATTTTAAAGATTTTTCTATCTTAATTTTACCCTTTAGCTAAGACTAAATCGAGATTCCTTATTAACTAACTTTGCTTAGCACAACTTTCCATTCTCAGATTCAATTCCAGAAAATGGCATGGTGGGGTATGTACCATTTATAATTATTTAATTATAAATTTCATATAAGATAAAAATCATTTTAGCTAAAATCACCATATCCCTAAAAACATCGACTTAATACATCTTCTCTACATTTTTTTTGTAGGCATACGTTAATTTAAAACAAAATGGTCACAAAATTCTCCATAAAATAATCCCAATAGTCACAGGCAATTATTGTTTGTCTGTGACAATATTAAAATTAACTATATAAAGCACTCCTAAGTGGATAAAATTTTTAAAGTTATCATCATCATCATCATCAATCATTATCAATCCACTGCAGGATGAAGGTCTCTCCAAGTTTAATCCATCTTCTCCAATCTTTAGCTTCTCTTTTCCACAACACCCCTGCACATTTTCTTATTTCATCCATCCATCTCACATGTGATCTCTTTCTGGGTCTTTTACAATCTCTTGGAATCCAGTTTAAAATTTCAATTGTCCATCTATTATCATTTCTTCTAGAAATATGTCCAGCCCAACTCCATTTCAATCTTTTAATTTTTTCAATAAGGTCAGTAACATCTGTTTGTTGTCTTACCCATACATTGCGTTTTTGATCTCTTCTTGTTACTCCAAAAATACATCTCTCCATACTCCTTTGAGTGGTCTGAAGTCTCTGTATTGCTCTTCTATTAAGTGTCCAAGTCTCACATCCATAAGTAAGAACTGGTAAAACACATTTGTTAAAAACCATTCTTTTCAAACACATAGGCATATTTCCTTTTAGTATCAAGTTATTTCTACCAAAAGCACTCCAAACAAGTTTAATTCTATGATTAATTTCCTCCATTATGTTTCCATCTGTATTAATAATCTGACCAAGGTATTTGTAACTGTTAACTTCTTCTAATTCTTCATAATCAATCTTTATTTTCATATTTTGAGCAAATCGATTAAACATTACTTTAGTCTTTTTAACATTTATCTTTAGTCCTACTTTTCTACTTTCATCTGCTAACTCCTGCAACATTTCCTGCAGCTCTGAAGCATTATTTGCAAAAATAACTACATCATCTGCAAAATCTAAATGACTTAAATACTCTCCATTTAATTTCATTCCTTTAGTTTCTCATTTTAATCCACAAAATACTTCTTGCAGCACTGCTGTAAAAAGTTTTGGAGATATGGAGTCACCTTGCCTTACACCTTTCTCAATGTTGATTTTTCCAGTATCATTATGTAATCTAATTGTTGCTGTTACATTTTTATAAATATTCTTTAAAATATGGCAATATCCTGGATCTATACCTTGATGATCCAATGCTTTAATCACTGAAGAAATGTGTATAGAATCGAATGCCTTTTCATAATCTACAAATCCAAAACATAATGACAACTCATACTCATTTGTCCTTTCTATGACTTCTCTCAATACCTGGATATGATCTATTGTACTAAAACCACTTTTAAATCCAACTTGTTCTCTTGGTTGGTGGAAATCCAAAGTTCTCTGTAGACGAGTTGTAATTATCTTGGTAAAATTTTTATATAAAACTGATAAAAGGCTGATAGGTCTGTAATTTCTAATATCTTCTTTATCACCTTTTTAAAATATTAATATTATTACTGCATTCTTCCAATCTTCCGGTACATCTTTATCATTTAGACATTTGGTATATAACTTTGCTAAAATTGTTTCTATTTCTTCACCTCCTTCTTTTAATACATCAATTATAATTCCATCATTTCCTAGAGCCTTTCCTTTCTTCATACATTTAATTGCATGTCTCACTTCTTCATTTAAAATTCTGGGCAATTCAGAAGATGTAATAGATATAGGAGGTACTTGTTCTTTATTACTATATAATTCTTGATAAAAATCTTCTACCAATTTCATGATGTCATCTCTCTTTTTAGTAATAATTCCATCTTTTTTTCTTATTGCAGATATAAATTTCCTACCAATACCAAAATGTTGTTTAACATTTTTGAGACTTTTATTTTCTTTTACAGCTTTCCTTGCTATTTCACAGTTATACTTTCTTATATCATTTTCAACTCTTTTCTGTACCATTTTACAAAATTCGAGATATTCAATTCTTTTTAATACATCATTTTTGTATATCTTCATATTCCTTCTTTTCTTCATAAATTCTCTAGTCTCAGTAGAAATTTTATTATTCAATTGCTGCTTTTTTCTACCAGCTATCTTTGTTGCAGTTTTTAAAAGTGTATCAGTTATTTTCATATTAATTTCATTCAAATCTGAATCATGTTCAAAATCTCCTAACACTTGAAACCTATTTGTAAGTTCTAATTTAAATTTAAATTGTAAGTTCTAATTTAAATTTAAAGTTATACTTTACATATATCTAATTACTGTATTTATAAATATTCAATTATAAGATTATGTATATTGATTTGATGAAATACAGACATCGAATTATAATATTATTACATATATATATATATAACATATAGGCTATATATATATATACCTGTACAAACAATGTAATATATAGATTATCAATAAGATGGATGGCTGAAGAATTGGAGGGTGGAGTGGATTGAAGCATGTCCATTTAAGTATGAAGATTGACTATTTTAATATAAATCTGAGCAATTATTGTATATGTGTGCAGAGATGATAATCTGGATCAACTGATGAGTGCTGGTTTAGCACTAAGTATGTATATTGGTGATTATTTATCTTTTAGACATATATGTGAGCAAGTGTATCAGTGGTATGAGATAGTGCAGAGTTGAGGGTCATATGAAAGTCTGAGCTACCAAACCGTTTAAATACATTAAATGCAATTAAATAAGATGCGCTATATAAAATAAATATCTTATTTATATACGTTTAATTTCATTTAAGAATGACTTATCTTAAATTCTAGTCAATTTCACAGGCGTCATTCATTCAGACATAGTAAAAGTAATTTAAAGTGATTGTTTAATATCTTCACACTTTCATTTTCAGTTACTTAAGATTTGCCACTTAAGCGTTTGGGTTGAAAGAATAGGTGGATTCATTCTATTCTTTCACAAAGACTTTATCTTGGATTTGAAAAATGAGAGTATTCATTTATTGTTAAGATCTACAAAGCGCATGTGCATTAGCTTAATGCTAATTATTATTAAATGCAATTAATTAAACTCTACTCAGGTGTTTTTATCTTATTATTAATAATGACAGAGTATCAAGATATCTTTATATATATATAATACAAATAAAATGTCTTAATTAAAAACTATTGTAATAACAATAAAAATAATAAATGTAATGGTAATTATTTATTATATACCAGTCTTTCAATCTGCAGAAATACTTTCGATTAATTCCTTAACCCTCCTCAACTGCCATTAAATTCAAAAACCATAATGGAAGCAAACATCATCAACTCAAATCCCATGCTTGTCTATCAATTATATTCATTTTATTTTTATTTATTAAAATTGCCTTCTTAATTTTTCTTTTATTATGGTTTCTTTCTTCATGAAGAATCTTAACTCTTTCAATATTAAACTTAAATTTATATTTATACGTCCTTTCATGATCCAAGAAAATGGAAGCAGTTATTAAATCTCTATTATGTTTTCTTTTCACATGCTTGTATAACAATTTATGCTCCTTCAGTATTGTAAAAATATTAAGGGAGCATGAATTGTTCTCCAAGTGTGTAAATAGTAAAAATAATAGTGATTTAATGACTGCTTCAGTTTTAATTGGATAATGAAAGGACATGTAAATATAAATTTAAATTTGATATTGAAAGTATTAAGATTCTTCATGAAGAGAGAAACCATAATAAAAGAAAAAATAAGGAGGCAATTTTATTAAATAAAAATAAAATGAATATAATTAATAGACCAGCTGCTAATGTTAAAATTTAAATTGATGATGTTTGCTTTCATTATGCTTTTTGAATTTTATGACAATTGAGGAGGCTTAAGAAATTAACCAAAAGTACTTTTGAAGATTGAAACATTGTATAAAATAGTTAATTATCATTATATTATTATTTTTATTGTTTGAATATGTAGATAATTATCACTATTACGATAATAAATCTTTGATACAAAACAATATTTATTACTTTGCTGAGCCAGGCTTTTGATATAGCAGGCCTTTGCTCAAAACACAAATACAAGTGACATTAGCAA
This sequence comes from Epiperipatus broadwayi, assembly GCA_028023455.1. Taxonomy (NCBI): domain Eukaryota; kingdom Metazoa; phylum Onychophora; class Udeonychophora; order Euonychophora; family Peripatidae; genus Epiperipatus; species Epiperipatus broadwayi. The sequence continues at coordinate 825,797 of JAQFVV010006259.1, read as the reverse complement.
ATACATTAACATATGTTGTATTGAAAGCCTGGCTCAGCAAAGTAACAAATATTATTTTGTACCAAAGATTTATTACTGTAATCGTTGATAATTGTCTACATACTCTGGTAGAATATATTTTCATATATATGTGTTACATGTTTTTCTAGTCTTAAAATGTGAAAATCGAAGTTATAATTTATTTTGTGTAATTGATTGAGTGAGGATAGAACACATAAAGAGGACATGTCAAGAAAAATATCACTGTAAAAGCAGGCATTTATTTAAAAAAAATAAAATATTTTGTGGACCTTTAAAAAGAGATTTAAAGAAAAGATTAATTAAACTTCATTGTATCGTATGGTTGTGAAACACGGACAAGTAGTAAAAAAAGTTAGAAACAGATTAGGAGCTTTTGAGCCTGGGTCATAGGGAAATGGAAAAAATTAGCAGGTTGAATAAAATGATAAAGGTTTGAAATGATTTAAATGAAAAAAAAGAGGATTGACTGAGGAAATTAGAGCTAGAAAGAGAAACTGGATTTGAATTTTGAGTGGAAACAAGAAAAAAGGATAGAAAAGAATGATTTTGCTGGATGATATGAAAGATGGAAAGAAATACATCAATTTGAAGAGTTGGGCAATGAAGAGATCAGAATGGAGAAAAAAGATGAATTTGTGATGGGATTGCTCTCAATCTGTTCCTAGGGTAGAATACTATTGATTGATTGACACAGAAAACTCTAATATATATGTTGGACTATTTTCATCATATAGAATTAATTGTTAATCTCTTTTAAAAATCTCAACTTCATTAAAATTTTTAATTATATTCCATTATCAGTAATTGCACACATGTTAGTATGTAACACAATATTTTGGATGATGTTATTGTCCTATATTCTTCAGGTGTTGTTGGCCTAATCAATGACAGTACTAGCATGGAAGGTAAATCTGGGATCATTAATTTGTGAATATGCATATCAGCATGATAGGTTATTTAAATTTAGTATTGGCTAGTCTAATGATCCCAGGTTTAATTTCAATATTAATACTATCACTGGCTATATCAACAACACCTGAAGAAGGTTAGAGTGTATTACTTGAAACATTGTGCCATATACTAACATGTGTTTAATATTAATAGTTTAATGTATTTGAAAAATTCAAATAAAAGATTAAATTTTTTTTAGAAACATTTAACAATTTTAGATAATAGAAATCGTATAACATATAATTACAAGTAAACTCCCACCAATACAAACTCTCAGACAAAGCATTTATATATATTCATGGATCAACAAAATAAAAATACATTAATAATATAATTCACAAGCTAGATCCCCAAAGAATCATTTAAACAAACATGTAAATAACACTCACCTTTTGTTACACCACTGTCAATCATCTTTTATCAGACAAATAGATTAGCATTGTTATAATAAAAATAGTCTTATTTACAAGTTCTTCTAAAGGATTCAGACTTGTTTGTTCCATGAATAGGTATCTTAGATCATAAAATTATTTATATGCTCATTAAAATTATTAGATCTTCATATAGAAGGACCCCAAAATAATGGAAATCAATTTCTGGTTTGCACACCTGTTATAGTATATATGCTTCTGCTATTACATATTTCTTTCAGGAACACTTCTGCATTGATCTACCAAATGACATACATCATGAGAAATTGTGATGTCACATAACATACTTTTTTTGTAAAGTGCATTTAGTGTATTTGTCAATTTTTTTATAAAGGCTGAAAAGTTTGAATAATATGAAATTCTGTTTTCATTTACAGAAAACAGGAAAATAGTTGTAATGCCTGGAACATATTACAAGCAAGCTGATCTTGTAAAAACACAAGTTTATGAGTGGTTTAATTGAAATATTAAATTTGCCATGTCCCTAAAATTATAAATTTATTTAATGCACATTAATTCTGTAAGTAATATTTACTAAGGCAATAAACCTAAAGCAAGTGCAGTTAAAAATGTGAAGGTTGGGACCTCTACAGGTCTTAACCACAAGCTTACGCATTGGAATGTGAAATTCAAAGTCAAAACAATACTGATTTTTTTTTGATGCAAACATTTTTTTTTCATAGTTCATAATGATCAGATATTTTATCCACAAGTTCTGAAACATTTACATGATGTGGTAAAATGTAAATATTCCATTTTGTGGCAAAGAGAAATGTGCAAGCTTCACACTGACATAATGTCATCTCTCAAAGCATTGAGCGTGAAACACTTAATTAAATTCAGAATGAACCAGTTTATTTTCCAGCCATATTCACTCAATCTCACTTTGTGTAATTTTTTTTAAATTTCTCAAATGAAAAAAAATCTCTCTCTCTCTTTTTTGTGGACTTAGAACTTGGGGGGAAATGATGGAGATGTTAAAACACATCACTTTGCAAGTGTTTCAGAACTGAAATGCAAAACATATTTAGATCAATGCATTGTATTAAATAGACTATACTTTTTAAGTGATTCAGTTTGCAATGCCTAAAAATAAAGATACAGTATTTTATTACAAAATTTTAATTATTTTTAGGTTGTCCCCCCTAGGATATAGATAATGAACAAAATAGGGGGAAAGCTATATTACACAATAGTTTTGACACATATCCAAGAGGGGGGGATATCAGATAAATATATATATGTAAAGATTCTTAACAAGTGGTAAGAAGCTAAAACAATCAAAACATCACATGATAACTCTTTCATATATGTACACATGCTATTAATTAGAATACCAAATTCTCCATATGAATAGTGCTATCAAGTGCAAGCCTTTGTAATCAATGAATAAAGGAAGGTTTGTGCATAAAATCACTGTCTAATGCCTACTCATCCAATATCCCCAGACAAGTTTCTAGCTTGTGACTTTCATCAGTGAGGAATCTTGGATTTGAAAGGATGAATAGACATTAGATAGAAATTTTATGCACAAACCTTCCTTTATTCATTGATTACAAAGGCTTGCACTTGATAGCACTATTCATATGGAGACAAGTTTCTAGCTTGTGACTTTCATCAGTTTGGTACTCTAATGGTAAGAAGTTATGTGTGAAAAAGACATGGAATACCAATTTTATAAATATGTTTGCAGTAATACTAAAATCACCACAGTTAAAAAAAATTCAACTGTTGAGGCAGTGATACTTAAAACTACTGAAGTGTTTAATGTTGCAAGAATGAAAGTCCCAAAATTAATAATATTATTCAGTCAGAATAGGAAAGAGCAATCAAATACAAATTTTAGATGGTAAGAAATTGAGATAAGGTTTATAAATATTACTTAGGACTCAGCCTACAAAAATAGAGCAGAAAAAAAGAAAGTTTTATAACATTTATTGCTAAGCTGTAATTGTGATTTAAAACTCATTACGAGTTCATGAGCATTCAATGACTAGGAGGATAGAAGAATCAGATGAACCATCATTTACATTTTCAATTCTAATGATGCCAATGATCTTTAAATAAAGTCTACCCACAAGCTATGCTCTTATTACTACCAATAGTAATAGCTGTGATTAATTCATATCCTGCTATGTCTTTCATGAGTTTGCACAAAAAGTTGTGTAGCCTTTTATAAATTTGTTGGTTTAAAACTATTTTATGTAGAGAGTAAAATAGAGTTACAAGACTCAATTCATCATCAGATAGTATTTCACAAATATTTACTGCTTTTTTATGGATGTTATTGGAAGGCCTTGCCTCTATAATGGGTTATCTAATACCTGTTCTACCTCTATTCATACATGTAATCTTTTAAATTTTTAATTAATTAATAAAAATTAAAGTTGCATTTTTAATTAATGAAATGGCTTTTGCATAAATGAACTGTCATAGATTTATGACTTTCATTTTACTGCATTTCTTCCTCCATAAATTGCTTTTTATGGAGATTCTTTCAAAAACTTAGCCCACAGATATCAGCCATCACTAAGAAAAAAGAAGCACCACTGAAATGATCTAAATGTTCATTTCATACATGAAACATTTTTCACAGAGGCAAAACTCTCCGTACAGTAGTACCACTCAGTGCAAGACAGGGTAATCAATGAATGCAGGAAAGTTTGTGCATAAAATCCCTATTTAGTGACTACTCATGCACAAACCTTCCTGCATCCATTGATTATTCTGGTTTGGAGCGAGTGGCATTACTGTATGGAGAGTTTTGCCTCTGTGAGAACAGCTTATATGTGCATAAAGAATGGTGATCATGTGATGTTTGATGGTTTGAAACATTTTTATTTGCTATGAATGTGAATTCAAACCTCTCTCTTTTTTATCAAGTACGTTTGCTATGGATCATTAACTCAAAATTCATATAGTTAAATCTTTTACAATAGATTAATATTATAAATCATCAAATATCATTGAATAATCTTTAGTTAAATCATAAAGCATTTATTTTATAATGATACTATTAAATTAAAACTTAACTGGTTTACTTGAAGCCTTTTTATGTTAATCTTATTTAGCAATGACTGACTAGAATATAATTTATAAAGTACAGTTGCAATGTTTTCCTGAAGGTTTGTGATGATGGTATTTTAGTTGTATTTATATATTGGACTATTTCCATCATCTAATATAAGTATCGAATGTGTGTAGAAAATTTTAACTTTATTCAAATATTCCAAATACATTCATCTATTAGGTAGAGCACACAGGTTAGTATATGGACAATGTTTCAAGAGGTATTATATTCTCTTCTTCAGGTTTTGATGACTAGTGACAATATTAGTATGGGAATTGAACCTGGACTCTTAGATTCTTGAATACCGAATTTTAAAGTATTTGGAATATTTAAATAAAGTTAAACTCTTCTAAAGATATTCAATATTTTATATTAGATGATAGAAATAGTCCAATGTATAAATGCAACCACAGTTGTAATCCCATTTTAAACATTATGCCAATGCTGTTTTATTATTTATCTTTTATATTTCGACCATCTAAGAGTCTTTGTCAGGTCTATAAACACAAACACATGGATTTTTTAATGCTCCAATCAAGACAACTGCAACAAAGGCTTCTACAATGAACAAATTACACAATGACCATTTTTTGACATCAAATTAAGATCGATACAAGACATGAAAATATTCTAATAAATGCTAGAATAGTAATTATTTTTGTTATATTTTAGTTTATTTATCATTTAATAAATAATAATATAATGATTTATATACATGTAATCTTATGGAAGGAGCTTATTCTTAAATAAATATTTATCATGTGAAATATCTTGTTCATAATAAGATCAAGTCTTAATTTAAGCATGGTCAGTAAGGATTGGTTTATTTAGGAATAGGCTCAAATCATAAATGAACCATTTATACTTTTCCAATTTCTTGTTGATGGGTGAGTGCATGTCAATTTAATAGTGCATGTGTGAAGAGTAATTCTCTTCCATAAAGTTATTACTTATTACAATATATTCAAACTGATATTACTCAAAATCACAGGTAGATAAAATGAGAAACTTTCTCTTCCCTGTGATATATAAATTAGACTGATAGTAATAATTTATCAATTGAAATATGAGGCTCATAAGTTCAAGCCCTGATTTAAGCATGACCAATAAGGGTTGGTTTATTTAAGAATGGGATCCAAGCATAAGTGGACCACTTATGCTTTTAAAACCCTTGACAGGTGAGTACATGCCAATTTAATAGCATCCATATGTGGGAATAGTAATTTCCTTCCACAAGACTATCTGTTTATTTGTATTTTTCTTTCTTACATATCATAGCATCAGTCAGGACAACTTCTTCTAAAGCAGCTGTCACTAACCTCTCGACCACCAATACTTGACTGTTTATTTGTACTTTTTAACACTAAAAATAGTGCATTTTTAAAAAATATTATGCTGAAGTATGAATGTAATAGTTTTATTTATACAGTTAAAAATCAGTCACAGAAAGCTTATTGTTGTCAAAAAAATTTCCAAATAAAAAAGCAATATAACTATCAATGAACACAAATGCAATAATGAATAACAATGGTTGACACAGCACTTGTGTGTGAAAGACTTTTCAGAATCATCAGACATGTTTGTCATATTTTTATGCATACTTAATTTAGTTTATCATCATTTCATTGTCAGCATACATTTTTAAAATCGAGTAGATAAATTAATGATTTATAAACTTATTTCTTTGTAAGCTGCAAGTTTGTTTATGCTTTTAAATGGTCAACTTTAGTTTTAGCTATGAACCAGACAATCAAATTTAGTAGTATGAAAAAAGAAATGACTTCCAATTGGAGTAAGTTTATTTATGCCTGTAAAAGTTCACTATCACATGCTTTATAATAATGTAAATAATAAAATGAATCATTGTTTGAGAGTTCATATGAAGTTCAAACAAGTGCCAGAGTTAAGCCATGATCCATGGACCTTGAGCTTCAGGGTCTCCCATTTTATCATTGCACCAAACCATATATGATGCAGTACAATGTTTAACCTAACTATGTCCATATTATATTGAATTATAACTTTAGGTGGAGATCTCAAACAGACTGGACCTCTAAATACATGATTGCATTGAGAATAAACAGATTGTATAACAACAAACTTTTAGAACAAAATTATATTTTAATGAAGGAGATACTCTGGATATCATAAAAAATAATAGAGATTATTGTCTATAACCCTGAAGGAGACTACTGGATGGTAGATAAAGGTTGGTTATTTGAGAGATTATATGATGTTTAAACATCAAATTTAACTGGAAGAGATTTGATTTAAGAGATGAATAAAGTATTTCTGATTTCTAACACTATTGATGATTTTGCAGTGTTGTGTGGTTTACTGTGAATATTCCATTATAAGTTTCTTCTGTTATTAGCTTTGTACACTTTGACTTTATTTAATGTAACATTGTTACTTTGATTTGATATGTATATGAAAATTGTTTTTTCCCTATTCTACTTTAAAAAGCTTCAAAGCATAGCAAATGAAACATCTGACATCTATGCCCATGATTGGCAGTTCAATAAACATAAGCATTGAAATGCAACAGTCAATCACTAATTTAGGGTATTGTTTGATAGTTTAAAATGGATATTGTTAATGCAGATTTAAATGTATTTTGGTGGAGGAGAGATATCCTGTGATATTTTATTTTGGTTTACATGATCTATTATTATGTGATTATGTTTTTTACTTATTTAGTTATAGACACAGGTATATAATAAGCCTGTGTTTCAGTTATTACATTGTAGAGATGTCTGCCCATCCTTGCATATGTATTATATGAATTATGTCCTGTACATGTGGGGTTCAGATTGACTTTAGGTCAACATGGGTGTGACAAGAATTTCAGCCTCAGGGTGGCCTTTGAACATTCCATCATCAGATTTTCAATTGGATGGACGGTTGAAGAGTTGGAGTGTGGAGTAGATTGAAGCCTGTCCATTAAAGTATAAAGTTTGGCTATCTTAATATATATCTGAGCACTTATAGCATTTATGTGTAGAGATGGTAGTCTGGACCAACTGATGATTGCTGATTTAGCATGAAATACGTATATTGGTGATTATTTATCTTTTCAGCATATATGTGCTTGAGGGTATCGTATTATTAGATAGAGTGGAGAGTGGTGGGTCATGTGAAAGTCTATGCTCATATACCCTATATATTATTTAGTTATTATTTTAATTGTAAATGAGTTTTTACGATAATAACTGACTTATTTTTAGCAAAGGTCTTCCTGTCAGTATATAGCTATCTATCTTAATTCCTTCATCTAACATAGTTTAAACCTATATTATCATTAAATAGTCTTTTTAAGATAAAAAAAACGAGCATTTTTTTTTACCATAATGCCAACATTTGTAAGTTAAGTGATTAGTAATTAGCTGGATAACAGCACATTTAAATATTCATTTCCAAACAAGTTTCTAAATTTTGTCTTCATTAACAATGCTTGGGTTTAAAGCTGGAAGTCATGAAATTGTGCATCCAGCCACTACCTTTCATTTTATTATTCAAGCTAAAAGCTTGAAATTCAACATGCTCTATGATTTTAAATCCAGGCCAACATACTCGAATCATTTTGAAGATCTGACCTTAGACCAGAAACTACATATTCTAATACACTCAGGTCTTTATTAACTGTAGATACCCCCCCTAATAAAATGTTAATAATAAGAAAACCTTTAATCCTTTAGCTTAATGAATGTATGATAAAACAAGAGCAGACATCTACTTTAGTGCCACCTAGAGCAAGCTTGAATCATTAGCGATTACCAGATATAATTACTGCATCATTTCTAGTGTTTAATCCCAAGATTTATTAATAAAGACAAAATCCTGAAACTGATTTAGGTATGGGGATTTAGATGCATTAATTAATCAAGCTGACTATATATGACACTCAAGTGAGAATGAGTTCTTGATTTTTAAAATATTATGTGAACTAAACAATTAAGTGATTTATTAATATTTACCATTTAAACTATATGGTTTGGCACACTGATATGAATGTCTGAATCAACACTCAATCTGCCACTTATGTTGTTTAAATGCCATGTCCTCCTAAGTATTTAATTATTTGATTACCATTCAGTTAAACTTTTTAAATCAATTGTGACATGTTGAATGACTGATGTTTGATGATTTCTAAATACCAACAATATCACATGATTTTCCTACATGCTTATTTATAGTTTTTGCAAGCTTGAGTAATTAATAGGCACTGGATAATATGAGATTATAATATCCACGTTATAATCTCATCTATGGCTTTTGCCTTTGTCAATAATTATTTACAATTCAATACTTGATTTAATGCATTTATATTTCTAGACATATATGTATGGGTAAGAGAACAAACAGGTGTTACTGACCTCATTGAAAAAATTAAAAGATTGAAGTGGAGTTGGGCTGGAAATATTGCTAGAAGAGATGATAGTAGATGGACAATTGAAATCTTAAACTGGATTCCAAGAGATTGTAAAAGACCCAGAAAGTGACCACATGTGAGATGGATGGATGAAAGAAAAAAGTGTGCAGGGGTGATATGGAGAAGAAAAGCTAAAGATCAGAGAATATGGATTGAACTTGGAAAGACCTTCATCCTGCAGTAGATTGATAATGGTTGATGATGGTGGTAATGATATCTCTAGACATATTATTCAAATTCATAGAAACGCTAAAATTTAAAATCAAGCCAATTACTTGAATTGTATCTGACATATTAATTTCATATATATTTTAGACATCTCAAATTTTAAGTCATGTATAAGTTCCTTCAATTCTTTGGATAAAAAGACAAGTACCAACAACAGCACATGATTTATTCACTATTGCAAGCCGGAAGTTGCTTTCTTCACAGTTCTTTTTAAAAAAGATATTGAAGACAAACTTTATTTACAGTGGCCTTTTTAAAGGCATCTGGTTTACAACATTGTCTCATTTAATTAAATTACTTATTCAGGATTTTTATCTCAAACATCACAACAAAACAAAAATATTGGTATAATCTCTTTTGTTATATGTTTCAATGATAGTTTTAATGTCCATAGCATCACATAAAGTTTAAATAAAATAACTGTCACAAAGTTATTATAAATGACCAGTACTGCATGGTCAACTGCAGCAGTAAGGTAACAGATTTTGGAGCCTAAGATTCATGGACAGTGGTTAAACTCTATTTCTTACAGTGCTCAGACTTCTTACAAACTTCTGAACTCTCTCTTTCTCAAATGCTGAAAATTAAATGACTTAATATTATAAATTAAGTACACCAGTTCATCACATGATCAACATTCCCTATGCTTATATAAGCTGTCATAACAAAGGCAAAACTCTTCGTACAGTACTGCCACCCAGTGCAAACCAGAAATAATTGATGCAAGAAGATTTGTGCATAAAATCTCTCTCTAGTGTCTACTTATTCAATATCCCCAGACTAGTTTTTAGTTTGTAGTTTTCATCATGAAAAGCCTTGGATTTAAGAGCACTGCACCTAGATCTTAGGATCTAATGCAACTTTCTAAAGCCACAAATTACCTTTTTAGTTAACTATAAAGCTAAGAGGCCAAAATAAACACAGATAATATTTTCAATACAAACTAATTTGCCTGTATTGTCATATAGATCAGAACTCTATTTAGTATCTGGGTTCAGATTTATATGATTATAGAAGTGAATGAGTTTGATTTGAAAACATTATTGTATTTTTATTTTGGACCCATAGCTTTATTGTTAACTAAAAAGGTAAAAAGTGGCTGCCAAAGGGTTGCCTTAGATCCTATAATCTAGATACAGGGCTCTCAGATGCAAGGCTCCCCACTGACTAGTCTGGGGATATTGTTTGAATCAGTATTAGATAGGGATTTTATACACAAAGCTTCTTGCTTTCATTTATTATTCTGGCTTGAGGACTGAGAGGCATTACAGTTTTGCCTCTTATACTAATTCACAATGAAGTTAGCTGCCAAAATTATAAAAATCCATTAGCAATAACTTTGCTGCCATAACAAGCTTCTTAAATGCAAAGAAGTACAACATAAAAAACATATACCATCTTACCTTTCTATAATTCCAATTCACATTTCAATTACTTTTAATATAAAAAAACATTTTAAAATAAGTTAATAACTTCAGAATTAAAATAAATAAATAAATAAACAATACTTCTGTATATAATATAAAAATATACAAAATTCATCTTGTGCTATGAATTCAAAATTAACCAGCTTTCCGATTAGTTGTTCCTGGCCAATACAATGAAATGTTAAATTCATCACCTAGGAGAAAATAGAATTTTTTACACTGCCTTGATAGGGACTCGTAAGAGTTGAAAGCACTTGGAAATATTATTTGTTATTATTTTATTTATTTATATTAAACTCTGTATTAACAATTGACAGAAATTGTTATTTTATATTATTTTTAACTTCAGAATTATACATTTTTATTAAAAGAGAATATTTGATTTTCCTTTTCTTTTTATTCATTTAAAAGAAGACAATCTTAGCTTGCTCAACATAATCAAATAGCCCATATGAATATATAATGCAGAATTAATATATATTTTTAATTCTATTTTTATGAACTTTCACTCTTTTCTTTAAGCTCATACTATTTTGATTTATATATAATTTCTTACAAAAACAATAAATAATATAAATAATTTTAGAAATTGTATTCCTATCAATTTTACTCTTTGTTTAATCTGTAAATGATTACAATATCATAATTTTTTCATGTAATTTCTTATTGATTCTTCTATAAAATATATTTTATAAGAAATGGGATTGAAGTTTGTTCAATTAAAGTTTTATATTTATTAGTGATAAGAGATTTAAACATTAATTATTTGTTATGTAGTCATTAGATAACCTGTTAGGAGGTTTACATTTTTTATTGTTGGCCCTGGTGGCATTTTTTTGTCAACATTCAACATTTGATTGTATTTATATAATGGATTATTTCCATCATCTAATATTAAATAATGACAATCTTTAGAAAAGTTTAACTTCATTTAAATTTTCTAATTACATTCAACTATTAGTAATAGCAAATATAATGTTATTGGAAAATTTAAATAAAGTTACATTTGTCTAAAGATATTCAACATTTAATATTATATGATGGAAATAGTCTAATATATAAATACAACTAAAATACCATCATTACAAACAATCAGAAAAACATTCAACATTTGATTTTATTGTTAAAACTTTATTCTATATTAGAATTTAATAAATTGAGATTGACTTGTTAGAAATATAAATTTACAAATGAAATACATTCTAAAAAAATCATACTTGAAGTTTAAAAATATGAACAGAAGAATAATAAATTGGATACATAATAAGAACAATGGTCTTTTACCTCAGTAGAAAAGCAATCAAACTAGTGATTCTGAAAAAGTAACAAAATTTTTGTTGTCTAAATTTTTTTTTTAAAACAAGCATGGATAAATGTGAAGCCATCGAAAATCTATTGAATTATCTTCTAAATTTTAAATTTGCACTTATAATTTTTAAAATATCTTAAAAGCTCATAACATACCAGTGATGAAAGTATTACCAATATCTTTCAAAATGCATTACAATGTTACTAATCATTAAGTTTTTGTTGGAATTATGACCAAAGTTATTTACTTCTATTTTTAAAAATAAAATATATACAAATAAAACCATAGTGTATACATGTATTTTTTTCAGTTAAAATAATTCTTAATTTTTTAATAAATTAAGCAAAAAATATACTTTTTTTGCTATATCAATAATCTTTTTAAAGTAATCTCATAACTGACCTTGAAACTAGGGAGCAATAAATTAGAGCTCATGGAGGCTAGACTAAATTATTTTGATATTACTGACCATTGAAAATTGCTTACCTTTTCAGATTTTTAAAAAAAAATAATATATCAAAATTACACCAATTTCATTTTATAGTGTCAAATGACCATGAAAACTGGAAAAATAATGTTCAAGGTTGTATAGAAGAGCAGTTTAAAGTTGAACTATCAATACTACCCCTAAAACAATCTCATAGTACAACAAATCTCAAAATTAACCATATTAAAAGCAATGACTTAATACATAACTTCAAACCCGATAGCTATAAGATTGTCACTTATAAAGTAAGTGCTTTAAGGAGTTTTTGTCATAGAAATGACAAATCAAATAATTTTAAAAATATAGCTTTCTTTTAAAAAATGAATTTTATAAGGATTAGATTAGTATATACTATTCTGATAAATCGATTAGTTTAATAAAAATTATAATAATGATAATTTTAAAATGCTCATATAAATGTAAAATATAATTTTATTTCTTTGCCTTTTAAATTGTCTTTTTATAAGATTTTAAGGTGGAATCATAACATGTCTAGTAATGAAAAAATAGCACGAAGGAAAGATAATATTCTAAATAATATTTTAATAATGCAAAAAAAAACACTGATAGAAATACAATTCTTGGAGTTCTTTATATTATGTTTTATTTTTATAAAAAATTATAACAAATTATAACAAAATTTGAACTCAAAAGAAAGAGTGAAAATTCATATGAATAAAAAAAAAAATCTTAATACTGCATTATATATTCATGAAAGAAGTACAGGCCATAAGATTATGTTCAAGTAGGCTGAGATTGCCTTCCTTGAAAAGAATGAAAAGAAGAGAAAAATTAAAGAATGCCCTTTAATAGTGATTTATGATTTTGAAGCTATTAACTTTTTTTAAAAAAAATTGTTGACATTAAAGGTAATTAGAATGTGAGTTAGAATCATGGCAACATAGAATATATTTAGTCAAAATAAGAGTCATAGATCATATGACCCAATTCTCTTATGTTTGTAAGATATAATCAATGAGGATTGCCAATTCCTCAACAAGCTTTGTGATAAATGCTTAGCCAGAGCCAGCATTTAAAATATCTGTCATGACCCACCCACTCCAAACCTCTGACTATGGTTTTGTGCTTTGGCACTCTTCAGAGAGGTGCTAGGGTAGGTTCAGACATGGTCAGAGGTTTGGGGGGGGGGTCCTGACAAAGATATTTTAAATGCTGGCTCTGGCTATGCATTTATTACAAAGCTTGTTGAGGAATTGGCAATTCTCATTGATTATAGAATATATTTGTTTGTATTCTATTACTTTACACTTGAAAAAACTGCTTTGGTGAAACTATTGGTAGTGAACTTTTAACTTAATTTGATTAGTAATTTAATGTGAAGTGATATACTTAATTTAATATATATGTTCACAAAAAAATCAAAAGGCAGTAAAAATAATATTTAAGATAAATGGACTTTTTTTTTTTTTTTTTAAAAAAAGTGAAAAAATTCGCCATAGCTTTTTGATTTTTTTTTTTTTTAAATGTATGTATGCAAATATATGTCAAACAAGTTAACATAATTCAAATATTTAAGAGCGGGGATATTTTTAAAGATGGATATATATATATAATTTCAATATGCATATATATTAAGATTCTGAACACCTATATATAAAGAAGTTAAAACATTAGAAATTTAAAGATGAAAACTTACAACATAAAACTCAGTATTTTTCATATCAGAAACAGAAAAGTGTAGCAAAAATAATATTATGTAAATGTTATACATTAATGAGAATCAACAAATTACTTTAAAATGTAAACAATTTGATCTACAGGCTATAACTAGTTTATACTTCATAAACAAAACTTTTTGAACATAAAAAAATATTACAAATATATAACATAAAAATCAAAAGATAAATTATACTATTAAAAGAATCATATATAAATTATTCTATTGCATATTAAATATCATAAAATCTTAATACTTACATTATAAATAAATACTCACATAAAGTAATAAACTGCCACAAACTTTCTATATGCAATTACTGCAAGCACATATACAAGCACACAATATATACATGCAATATTTAAAAACTAATTTCAGAATATTTAAATTAAAATAACAAACTTCTGAAAGCCATTTGAAATGATTAAAATCTATCAATTTACTATTTTTAGTTTACTATTACATAAAAAAGAGAATATATTTATGAAATATATATCAAACATTATTCCAATTATTTTTAAATTAATATAAGAATAAATCAAAACAATAATAAGTACTTACCCTCAAGTTTGGTCATCTTCCAGATGTATCCAAGAGGAGCAAAACCCAATGTTTTCTTATTTGTCATTTCAGTTACAGTTTTATTAATCCAATGTTAAAAACAGTCTTCAGGTAAAATTCATTTCAAATAAGCAACACATGTTGATTAATTAATAGTTCAAAAGTTAATTAGACTTTTTCTTTATTATAGTCCTTAGATGTTTTTTTTTCCTTTTGACAATCAAATTAAGAACGAGTTGCAGTACTTTTTAAAACTAAAACGAAGGCATATAATTTTATTATTTTAAACGTAAATAGAAAAGCCGCATAGCTTACTTAGAAGACGTTTTTTTTACTATCGTTGCTAGGAAACAACATCCGGCACTTTAACGCGCATGGCGATTTGTTATATTCCATTAATAAACCACTATATACGTGTTAAAAACAAAATCAAACAATTTTCCTTTGTACAGATATGATTAACTTTAATAGTCTCTGTTTCTTCTTTTATAAGCAGTTAACACTATTTTTTGTCAAATTAAAACAAACATTATTTCACAGTTTTTCCACCATTTGAAACTGGTAGGCGTTGGCTTCCAATCCGTTAATTCTTCCAAAGACTAGAGTTCCTCCATTTTAGTTGTAATCATAACTAGGATGCAACCTGCAATCTCTGAAAAATAGAAAAAAAAAAAGAGACCCAACACAAACAATAATGTTTTCATTTAATAAATAGCATTATAATTATTTCCATATCAGTTGAAACTTTTTCTTTTGGGAGGGAAGGGAATGATTAATTAATTATAAACCGTGTACAAACGCGCATATATATCATTATATTTACACATAAATATGCATGTAGGCTATACATGCATTAAAAATAAATTTCAACATATTCATTAGGTGTGTAAAAATAAATATGCACGCACACGCGGTCATAAATCCTTTTATGTCAACTAAATGATTTAAAGAAACAAAAAATCGATATCAAGGTGTTATTTTTAACTATTCAACTCTTATGTAATTCTCATTTTGCTTAAAAATTATTGAATTTTATATTAAAAACAGATAAAATACTTATAGAGATGATAATAACAGAAAAGAATGTAATTAATTAATTTAAAAGCAGAATTTGATTTGCGAGATGAATATTTAAAAATCATTTTTATTTAAAGTTATTAAAAAAATGCATAAGGAGAGACTGGGGAAAAGAAAGCGGCAAGAAAAATAGACTAAAAATATTTTATAAATATATATAAAAATATAGAAATTTAAAGTGAATGAAACATTTTAATCCGCCATTTTGCAAATAAATTTGAAAAGTTAAAGGAAAGATGCGTAAGGGGGATTTGAAAATAAATTGAAAAATAAGTTTTGCAAATTTAAAAATTTGATCTATTTATAGAAAACATTAAAAATATTAATGATTTTTTTTTTTTCACTATATAAAATTATATAAATCTTTAACTTAATTTTTTTAAACATAAAACAATATAGACACTACTTGTAAAAAAAGGATATCCCCACTCAATAATGAGTTTAGCATATTTTCTGATGAAGTTATCCTCACTGAAAATGAATAAAGAAGTGGTTTTGGGTCCTTGGATACCTGGAAGCCCAGCCGCTGCTTTCTTTGCCACGTTACTCAAGTCGGTGATCCCGCCATTTTGCCCACCGTCATCCCCATTTCCACTGCCCGCGTCCGCCGCTGCCGCCACGGCACTCAGCGTCGCCATTCTGGCCACCGAATCCATGATGAAAAAGTAGAATTAGTTCATGAAATGACAGCCAAAGCAACATTGGGTCCCGATACGTTTCTCATGAACGCATGGCTATCGGATTCATTGATAGACTCAGTTCGATACTCTTTTTTTTTTTTTTTAAATTATCCCGTAAAACGGAGTAGATTACATTGCGTTACACC
This sequence comes from Epiperipatus broadwayi, assembly GCA_028023455.1. Classification (NCBI taxonomy): domain Eukaryota; kingdom Metazoa; phylum Onychophora; class Udeonychophora; order Euonychophora; family Peripatidae; genus Epiperipatus; species Epiperipatus broadwayi. The sequence goes on along the minus strand of JAQFVV010006259.1, from coordinate 809,299 downwards.
GTTTGACTTCCCTACTTTAACCGTTATCCATAAATAATGCTCTAAATTACATATTAAATATATTTTTCTGTATTTTCAATGCCAGGTTGCCGAAAAATTTCAGAACAGATCATGATAATGTTATATTCGTTATGGTTTTCTTATGTATGAGAAATTTACATATGCATGACGTCACACCCGCCTAGCTTAAGGCTTCATATTGAAAGGAGTGTCTTTTTTTTTTTTTTTTTTATGGATAATGGTTGAAATTGGAAATTTTTTTAAATTAGGTTGCTGAATGAAAAAAATGTAAATTTAATAAAATGAAATATTTTTAATAAAAAAAAATCATGCAGAAAGTGTGATGAAATATATATATATATAATAGCCAACATGCTAAAAAAATTTGAAAAGTATGCGTTTCATGAGAAAAGTATTAGGGGATAAAAGAGAATAAAAATATTGGAAATAAATGAAAAAAGAAATAGAAGATATATAAAATTTGAAATAAATGAATATAAGTAAAAAAAAAAAAGTAGGAAAATTTTGAATGGAAATATGCAAGATGGCTTCACTGCTAAAGCACACGCCTACCCTAAGTGAAAATCATTCTGAGTTTATATAAATTCAATTTGAAATTGAATTTGCACTTTCTTACAGTGCAACATTTGGACTATTAATAACTAATACATGTAGAAGACAGAGAAAAGTTTCATGGTTGCTTCTTCAAATGGCGGATGTGCCGAGCTGGTATTTTATACATCAGTACAGATCTGTGCCACCGTTACTATGACAACCAGCCGCAGGTAGGAATTGATAATTCATAGGAGCATAAGAATGTAAAAGGAAAAAAACAGGGAACTTAAAACTATTATTTTACTTTTAATAAAAGTAATTAATGTTATATTAAAAATTAAATTTTAGACTTAATAAAAATTATAATCTAGAAGCATAAGAGAAGCTGAATATCACGTGACTGATTAAACACCAATTCATTTAGAGTTGAAATTAAATATGCAAATATATCTACATTATGATTACTATTTATAAAAATTACAGCAATACTTATAAAAATATTTAGGTTAATTATTATATTATAAGTAATAAATTCTTTATTAATAATACTTAGTATTTGATGGGAAATATTATTAAGTAAAATAATAGTTAAAAATTATTCTTAATAATGTAATTGATGGAAATTATTGTAATTATACATTCACTGTTCATAATAATAATTATATTTAAAATAATGATTGCAAAATAAGTTCTAAAATTATATTGTTATATGATGTAATTTTTTTAATTGTTTTGTCCAATAGAGTGAGACCTTTTTCGTTTATTTTTTGTTTTAATTAATGAATTGATTTTTCAGATAGAGTAATAGATAAATATGATTCATTAAAATAAAAGTTTATATATATTTCAATATTATTATTAATAATGTTTTATTTTTCTTCTGATAATATTCTGATATTCTTAAAGAAAATAGGGACCCCCCCACTAGGGAACGCCACTTCCCTATTAAAGAATTAAATAGTTCCTCAATCAATAAATATTTGTCAAATGTCAAATAGCAGCAGCGAACATATAATGCAAATATTTTAAAATATTTATATACATACACTGTAAGACAATAGAAAACTGTATATAAAATACAGTAAAGATTTTAATATTTATGCAAATAAATAGTTCTCATATAGATAACAGCTGATAAATGAATTTAATGAAGTAATAATGAAAAATAATTTACTTCCGCAATAATTAAGGGGATTGCATTATATGTATTCTTTTTTACGGTTAGCGTACGAGCAACCATTTGATCAATCCAGATATTAGAAACTTTACCATTCAATTAAAAATAGCTTGATATTTTCTGATGGGTATTGAACGGTTAGCTAAGTTTGTGACCCACCATTTGTAAAAACCTAGTTCATTTGAGAAATCTTCAGTTCCTTGAAAAAGTTTCTAAGGAATGTGAAGATTTGAATCTTGCTTCATAAGCGTATCAGGAGACTGCATTAATAACAATGCAATGAAATCTTATTGAATACTGACTCCATAAAAATAAAATTGTTTAAAATGATGCAGACAAGGCTTTGAAATAATAACCAGTCAATCATTGATCAGCAAATGGGTGTCTGGTTTTTCATAGATGGAAAGTAAAGCAATATTGGGAAGCAATTAAAACCATCACAACACAACAGTTGAAAGCCTCAATGTAACTGTTTCTCTTTGGAATTGTTGGAGGATCTGCAGTTTATATAAATATATACAGGCCACCCACTCTTTCTTTCTCTTTGCATATAAATATATTATTAAAATTAGTCAACACTTACATAATTCCAATATCAATAACAATCAACAACCTCAACTTGTTGTCAAGGCAATCTTCCTTTAACAATATATATATATATATATTACAAGCATAAAGCTAAACTAGTCAATATAAAATCAAAACTACCCCAAATCCAAAATTAAACCAGACCAGCATAAAAATAATATTAAAACACAACCTAAGGTTTCACTGCTACAAGCAGACTTCTAAAGTGTAAAGAACTACAAAAACTACACAATATATATAATATTAAAAACTACCCACAAGTCCATCCACTTCCCATCCACCCTTAATATTAAAAGAACTCTTAAATAAGTTAATTGCTTCAGAATAATAAATTTTCAATAATAAAGACTCTTTAATTCTTCTTTTGATTTCATTTCTCTCAAAGAAGACAACCTTAGCTTCATCAAAATCAATAGTGTGTCCTGTATCTTTTTTATGGACATACAAAGCAGAACTAAGATATCTATTTTTAACTCTACTTTTATGAACCTTTATTCTTTCATTTAAACTCAAACTACTCTAACCTATGTAAATCTTCTTACAAAATAAACAAGAAATAAAATATACTACACCAGGAATAGTCTTTCTATCAAAAACTTCTTTTGTATTATTTAATAAATTATTCAATGTAACACCCCTTTTCCAAGCAATTTTCTTATTTCCAAACAACTTACTATTTCTACACACAATTTTATAAAAAGATAATTTAAATGGCAAAGAAATAAAATCATATTTTTCTTTAACCTTTACATCCTTACAAATATTACTATTAAATAAAATACTTTTAACAAATTTATCAGAGTATCCAACACTCAAGTAATCTTTATAAAATTGATATTTCTGAAACAAAGCAACACCACTAGAATTATTTAATTTAATATTTCTATGACAATAATTCCTTAAAGCAGCTACTTTATGAGATACAGACTGATAACTAATTGTTTATTGTGCAGTCATTTAGTTAAAAGTAAAAGATCTATAATTAAGACTGATAACTAATTGTTTATTGTGCAGTCATTTAGTTAAAAGTAAAAGATCTATAATTAAACCTGATAGCTATCAATCTGTATCTCATAAAGTAGCTGCTTTAAGGAATTATTGTCATAGAAATATTAAATTAAATAATTCTAGTGGTGTTGCTTTGTTTCAGAAATATCAATTTTATAAAGATTATTTGAGTGTTGGATACTCTGATAAATTTGTTAAAAGTATTTTATTTAATAGTAATATTTGTAAGGATGTAAAGGTTAAAGAAAAATATGATTTTATTTCTTTGCCATTTAAATTGTCTTCTTATAAAATTGTGTGTAGAAATAGTAAATTGTTTGGAAATAAGAAAATTGCTTGGAAAAGGGGTGTTACATTGAATAATTTATTAAACAATACAAAAGAAGTTTTTGATAGAAAGACTAATCCTGGTGTAGTATATTTCATTCCTTGTTTATTTTGTAAGAAGATTTACATAGGTCAGAGTAGTTTGAGTTTAAATGAAAGAATAAAGGTTCATAAAAGTAGAGATAAAATAGATATCTTAGTTCTGCTTTGTATGTCCATGAAAAAGATACAGGACACACTATTGATTTTGATGAAGCTAAGGTTGTCTTTTTTGAAAGAAATGAAATCAAAAGAAGAATCAAAGAGTCTTTATTATTAAAAATTTATTATTCTGAAGCAATTAACTTATTTGAGAGTTCTTTTAATATTAAGGGTGGATGGGAAGTGAATGGATTTGTGGGTAATTTTTAATATTATATATATTGTGTAGTTTTTGTAGTTCTTTAAACTTGAGAAGTCTGCTTGTAGCAGTGAAACCGTAGGTTGTGTTTTAATATTATTTTTATGCTGGTCTGGTTTAATTTTGGATTTGGGGTAGTTTTGATTTGATATATATATATTGTAACGATATATAAATATGCCGTTACATTAATTTAAAATAAAATCTTAAAGTTCGCAAATAAAAATAAATGTATTAAAAAAAAAAAACTAAACGCTAAAATTAAAATGTTTGTTAAACATATATATTCGCACAGATTCAAAACTTTAAAAATATTTTTTTTTTATAAATAAAAAAGGTATTAGAACGTACTTTTTTGATAAAAAAATACAAGATTTAAATATAAAAATATTTTAATAAAGAAATAACGTAAGTTAAAATAAAAACAGGTATTAATTAATTCCTGTAATCTGTAAATGGAAATGATTGTTTATTAATTGAAAAGCAAGCTAGCCTTGGGCTCTTGTGTAATTAAAAAGTCAGATGAAAATTAGATAAGGAATAAAGAATTAGCTTGTCCAATATAAAAGCAGCAAATAAAGGCCTGGACCATAATGAAAAAATGGAAAAGTGACGTTTTTGTTCGTGGAATCCATAGGAGGATTATAAAAAGAGAAATATTCAGTTTCCTGACAGTTTTCAAACTTGATTTGGTGAGATGAACGATAAGATACACTTGTCATTCTCTTCCACTTATTAAAAAAAAATGAACTGACTGTGATCCCAAAATGAACCAGATAGTGCTACCTCCGGAACATTTGACTGGGTTTTCAAATAAAGACTCCGTGGAAATTTACATCAAGAGCAGTGATTCTTCTACTGTAAGCTATTGACATGAACTCTAAAATTTAAAAATAATTAAGAACTTTCGTTCAAACTTATGAACTTCTATCTGACTTTTAAGTTTAAAATCAATTGGTAATGTTTAATTTTATATGTTTTGCTTTTGATAAAAATCATTTTCATTTTTTTTTATTGTATAAATTATTTAAATGCATGAAATTTAAGTTGGGTATAGACGTTGCATGGATTCGTTAGCGGTTAATTGTGTTGCTGTTTCATATTCAATTGGAATATATAGGTCATTAGTGTCATTGCAGCATCTTATGTTGAATGCTACTGGGCCTCTGGTATTCCCTCTGCAATTGACATTATCGATGACTTTGTATTTTGATCGGTTATGCTTATTCTGGAATGTTTTAACCGTGGAATCTATGCAGCCAATCTATACCCAACATTATAAAACAAATTGTATAAAATTCATCTGTGCAAACATATCTAAATGTTAAATTTAAGTCAGCATGAATGGCTATATAGATTTGTAAAGTTCTATATATAGTTTAAGGGAGGATAATCTTAGGTTATTCGTTTTGTAGTTGAATTAGCTCAATGAATTGGATATATTTGTGTAATTAGTAGATGTAGTATGAGATCCGCTATGGGCAGGATTGTATATATATGCCACACACCTTCTGTTTGCCTATGGATGGGTTTGTAAGTCGGCAAAGGACTGCAGTCCATTCCTATGGAGTTTTTTGTTTATTGTTCTACTCGCCAACAGATGTAGCATTCTTGTTGGTAGAGAGACAATGTCTTCTCTAACTCTACTTACTGTTCAGATGTACATTCCTGACAGTATAGTATTTTGTGTTGTCGTATTTTCATGCTACATTGAATACATAAATGTATCAGATGGATTGGAGCTGGTTTGACTGCGAACTTTTGGCCTAAGGTTAAATAAGGATAGAATATTTTCTTTCAAATGCAAATCAATGTAGTCTATTCATACTTGACTCACTAAATAAATATTAAACTCATTGCAATCTTTTTAAATATAAAATTAAAGATTATTATAAAAATCTAAAATGTTAAACTTATTCCTCAAATTTAGAATGATTTTATATGTGCATAAGTAAATATTTTTATGTGTTAATTTCTGGCAGTGGCTTTTATTTATTTATATTTAAAATATAAATTAAAGTTATATTTTATCATCTCTGCTACTCCCTGAGCTAGTGACTTGGGCTAACGATATGAATATTTAAATAAAGTGGAATCTTAACAGCGTGTATCTGCCTACTTTATAAATTTTTCCAGGCTCAAATGCCTAGATGGCGCCTGTGTAGTGCAGATTGCGGTTAGATTCGAACTTAACTTTCTTTTCGATCATTATAATATATATATAAAGTAATTAGATAATTAAAAATTTTATCCACTTAGGAGTGCTTTTGATTATCCTAGTAATCTTTGTCAACTAACACTTTGAAAGGCTAACCTTCCCACAATTCCATGATCTTAATGTTTGCTGACCTTATTTGAAGAATAAGATGATTATAGATTTTATAACCTATTATAAAACATCAATGCTGCACTGCAATAGAATATTTATATATATTTAATAATTAACAGAGCATTAGAGTGATATAATGAAAGTTATAGAGCTATCAATATAGACTTGGATATTTAGAGGGTTTGATATTCCTAGATCACTTGATGAGTAAAGGTTGTTCACAAAATGCATGCATAAGTAGAAAGGGTGATCTGAATCTCTGTATTGTGGACGGTTGTGATAGGATGCAGTTTGAAATGAGGAATACACTGATAAAAATGAGTATGATGTACAAACTGTTGATTTAAAACACAAACATATAATTATGATAATTAAATCAATATATAGATAATATATTTCCAAGAAGAGGGAATAAATAAGAGATAAAATGTATTGAGAAGAGGGGGGGTAAATAAGAGATAAAATAGACTTAAGTAATCCACTGTATAGTAAAACCATTGCGATCATTTCTTTATAGAAACACAGTTAAGAAAAACACACAACACACTGGAGAAGACAGTTAACCCTGGCTAAGAATTTTAAGTTTTCTTTCCTGTTTTAATCTCTAAAAATAACCAAATTCTCATTTTAGGTGGTTAGATGGAGTTTATAAACCTGCAAGCTAAGAAAAAAATTCTAAGCTTGCCTGAAATTTTTTAAAAGTTTTACCTGAGCTCAGATTCAGATTCTCAGTCAAGATCTGATTTGGAAACACTTGTAACTACATAGTAAGATCATTCTCATATATAACTTCGTGATCAAGTGTAATTTTTTAGACACACTAACCTTACTCATTTCACTTCTTGATCCTTTATGCATTAAAGGTATTATAGTTAAAATATTAAATTGTTGTTTATTTATATTTGTAACATATGAACAATTTTGTTGGCCCTGCATGGTTTAATGCAGGATAGAAGACTGTAAGCCTTGTAAAAGTAATAAGGAACACAGATGATATTAATATTATATCTCAATTTTCATGGGTAACAATTCTACTCTGTACTTTTCATGCATAAACTTTTAATAAACTCTGACAAGTAAAACGATTGATTATTTATATATTTAAAGAAATTATAAATTTGCAATCTAATTCACATTTTAAAAATATATAATTTTATTATGTATATATAAAATAATCGAGTGATTTATTTCTCAAGAGTTTAAAAATTCGAATACTGAAAGTGACAGAGATTGAGAAATGATCCCTGAATTCTGATCTCCAGAATCTGCCACTCTACCTTTGCACAAACAGGGCTGACAAAATGCATTAATTTCACATTTAAATACAAGTATATTATATCTCATTTACACAAACATTTATTCCGCCTTATCATGCAACTGAGAAGAAAAATCATGATGTTTTTTGATTTTAAACTCAAAGGTAAAAAGCCAATAAACTCACCATGATGTCTAATGTGTGTTGGTAAGCAGCCCATCCATGTTCATATACTATATAAAAAATCACATAGTAATAACAGCTGCAATGACAAAAAAGTATGGAGTGGACATTTGGAATTTGCCCTGCTCAGTTCCTTTAAAGCCTCCAAGAGGAATCAAAGGGTCTCCTTTCAGTTAATAGAAAACTTCTTTTTGCAGATGGATTGAACTTGGAGAGATCTTCATCCTGTAGTGGATTGATAGTGGTGATGATGATGATGAATTAGAACGAATTTGATTCAAGACTTTTAAGCTTCTTTTAATCATCCTTTTCATCTTAAACAACTGATATGCATGACCACATATATGTGAAAAAGATAAATGAAACCCAATATATGTATTTCATGCAGAAGCAGCACTCATCAGTTGGACCAGATCATAATCTCCCATGTATATTAATCAGTGCTCGGCTTTTACTAAGATGGCAATTCCTTAAACTTTAATGATCAGGCTTTAATCTTCTCATTTTTTTAACAATTCGACCATCCATTTCATTGAAACCTTGATGATGGCATGTTCAAAGCCCCTGTTTGCCAATTTTGTTGTCATACCCATGTAGACTATAAGTCATTCTGACCATTCATAAGTAAAATCTTAAGACCATTTATGTATGCAGGAGGGATGGGCAGAATATAGGTTGAATGTGATATTTAAATAAAAATTTAGTATATATATTTAAGGTAGATGTAATTAGAGTGGATTTGAATATAACCCAAGCACTGATTATATATATATTGTAACGAGCACAGACGTTCATTACATTGTTGTTTTTTTATTTTTATTTATTAAACATGAAAGTAAATTAAAAAGTTCGCATTTAAAAATTTTCTTTAAGAATTAAAAATTGAAATTAAATATCAACTTAAACTCTTATATATTAAATCGCACAGATAATGAAAAATTATTAAAATAAAAATTTATTAAAGAAAAAGTATTTTAAAACTAAATTTTAAAAAGATTTGGAGATAAAATTATATCTTTAAATTTATCTTTAAACATATTTTTGATTTGGAAAACAGGTTAATTAATCAGAAATGGAAATGATTGTTAATTAGTTAAATGTAAACCAGCCTTGGCATTTAAATGTAAAAACACCGGTCAGATAAGAAAACAATAGAAACTTTCAGCAAATGAAGTAAATCCATTTGGAAATCGGACCTCAACGAAAAGGATCATCTCATTGATGACGTAATGTTAAGTCAATCCTTCGAATACGTATAAAAGGAAAAATTTTGGAAATTATTAATTAGTGACTAGTTATTGATGATTATTACGATGTAACAGCTAGGTGTTAGTGCTGAGGGGATTGAAAAAGACGCACAGCTTCAATCCCTTCAGTTCTGCTAAGAAAGGAAGAAAAATGAACCATCGTTTCTACATTGAGGACCAACTACACTAAAAAATCTCTGGATGGATAAATAAATCGGCCAACAGGATACCAATCTTCGGACGACGTGGGAATTCACGTTCAAACGGCAAGGAATATATGAAGATGAACTATTTAAATAACCGTAAGAACTTTAAAATTTATGAACAGTAAATTAAAAACTTTCCAGATTTAAATAATTGCAATATTATTCTATCTGACCAACATTATTTATTAATTAGTTATAATTTTATTTAATGTATTTATTTTGTAAAATCATTTCCATTTATTTATTTTTTGTTCTTTAAGTTTTATTATGATTTTTGTTTTCCGTTAAGTTAAATTATATAAATGTTAAACTTAAGTCGGGCGTGAATGGCTGTATAGATTTGTAAAGTTATATTAGGGGAGGGTAATCTTAGGTTATTTGTTTCGTGGTTAAACTGGGTCAATGGATTGGATATATTGGTGTGATTAGTAGATGTAATATTGATTCGCCACGGGCAGAATCGCTTCATACGCCGCACACTTCCGTTTGCCTATGGAAGGAATTATAAGTCGGATACTGCCGTTCCTTTCTATGGAGTTTTTTTGTTTTATTGCTCTTCTTTAGAGATAGATGTAATATTCCTATCTCATAAGAGGCAATTTCTTCTTTTAACCTTTTGTGCTGTCGTATTTTATTACATTGAATACATCGATATATCAGATGAATTGATGCCAGTTTGACTACGAATTTTAGCCTAAGGTTAAATAGGGATAGAATATTTTAATTTCAATGCAAATCTATGTAGTATTCATGCTCGACCCTAAATAAAAATGCATTAAATTTAAGTTGTTTATAGATGCTTGCATGGATTGTTTATCGATTAACTATGTTTTGCGTTTTCATATTTGATCAAAATATATAGACATTCGATAAATAATGATACCTTACGGTGAGTATCTAAAATGTATTTATTCGGATGTCTTTTAAGTTATTGGTGACAATGCAAGTATCTTATGGTGAATACTATTGGGTTACATATAAATTTCCCTCCGCAATTGTCAGTAATCAATAATTTTATATTTTGATCGCTTATGTTTACTTTGGAATGTTTTTAACCATGTAATCTATGTAACCGATCTATAGCAACTTATTATAACAAGCTTTTATAATCCCATCTGTGCGAACTTAATTAAAATGTAAACTTATAATATAATAGAAATTAAAATGTAAATTAAAATCTAAGGTAAAGTTAAAAATAATGTTAAAATGTAAAACTAATACTAAAATAATTTTAAATCTTATATATATGTGCATAAATAAATGTTTGTATGTTAATTACTGGCAGTGGCTTATTTTATTCCTTTTTTTATATATACTCTTAGATTATCTTATTAAATCTCTGCTATTCCACTGAGCTAGTGACATGGGCTAACGACCGGAATCAAAATTTAAAAAAAAAAAAAAAATTTTTTTTTTTTGACTTACGTATCTGCCTACTTTATAAATTTTTCTAGGTTCAAATGCCTAGATGGCGCCCCGTAGTGCAGTTTACGTAAGTATCATTCTCCGGATCGTTACAATATATATATTGTAACGGAATAGCGTTACATGGGATTTGAACCCAGGCATATGAGGTGATATTAAATTATAATCAATTGACGAAATGAATGAGAGGAACAAAACTTTTAAAAAAGCGGTCTTGCTTTAATAATAAACGAGAAACAGCCATTTCTAAAGCAGATCGCAGCTATATAAGAGTACCTGTCAAATTCATTGAAAAAAAAAAGTAAAAGAGTTTTTTTTTATTATTTTGTGTTTGTTTATTAAGAATAAATCTAGAATTATTAGTTGTAGTTTTTTTTGCATTTTTAATTAAGTAAAGAGAGAGGAATGATTGAGTGCAAGTTTAACTTTTATTAAATCATTGGAATCATTTTTTTACAAAAGGAGAAAATGAATAAATTAATTTGCGATAGGTTCTGAAATTCCAAGCGATCTAAAATTATTTTAAATAGGGGTAATTAGCAAATGTAAAATTAGAGAAATTGAAACAATAAGCAGGATATGTGCTGGTACGCCTAGATAAAATAAGCCAAATTTAGAAACAGAGGTGAGAAAAAGTGTACACTGCTATTGTATAACTCAGACTTCTGTCTCCAGCGAAACAATACCTAAAAAAAATGGTTAAATTCCAAAGTGATGTAAGTGCTCCCAGAAATCACGGAATTGAGTTGACACTCGATGGACTTATAAAATGAAGGGACTCACAGGTGCATGGGAGTGATTGGGTGAGAAAAATTCAAGGTGTGAGGGTGGGAAGAGAGAGATCAAAAAGGCCGGACAGCACTTTTCAGAGGAGATTAGATTATTATTTTTAGACTATTATTGATTGTTATTAGACTAGTGAAATCAAACGGAGATGTGTTGCTGAACATAAAATTCACGGCTTGACCGCCGGACCTCCACCTCCAGCCCAGCTGATTGCCAACAGGATGCTCGTAACACCGGAGAACTTCACATAAGGATCACACATGCTTTTGAGACCATGCAAATTACCGGAATGCTTCGTTAAAGAAGAAACCATCGCTCAGGATCCCATTACAGTCTTTCTACGTTCCACAGGTAGCTATCTTTAAATTGTCGTATTCACGTATGCACCAAAATAAAATAACTTTAATAACCAGAACTATTAAAAAACATTAAGCTAAAATGATAAAGTTACTCTTGACCATTAATGAACAATTCGAGAATCTAACCAAATAAGTTTGCCTACAGTTTAATATTCTTAAAAAGATATGCGAAGTCACCTTGAAATCTATATTTAAATTATGTCGGCTTGCCGATCATATACCTGCATTTATTGTTAGTAAACAGATTAAATAAAACATTTATTTAACTAGTATTTTTTGTTATTAATTGCTTGGAATTTCAACATAAATTTATATAATAGGAATGAGTGCTAGAGTGATCAAATTTGTTGTATATGAATGAATGCATTTGAAATTTTTGGTGTTGGGATTTTATTTTATTTATGCTTATGTTTGTTATGCTCTCTTAGATTAAATTAAGTTTGATTAATGTATTCTGTGGGATATAGGGTGGGCCCTCATGTAATAAGTCTAATTGATTGTGAGTGAACGCTCACAGAGACGAGGTAATTTGAAGGGTAATATTGGCTGTGTTGGTTTCTTGCTTCCGACTGGAGTGATGCATGGGCATGTTTTGTGATATAGTTGAGTGAGCTTATGCACATACGTGGCGGACTCTTATAAAAGTTCTCCTGGCGCCTATTACTTGGATTCAATCCGAATTTACGTACAAAATAAATAAAGCGTACGTGTATATGTCTTTGAAATTATCTTCAAAGAACATTATGTTATCCCTCGGACGCAAGAACACAGCAGAGTCGTAATAGGGACATATTGAGAGTGAGCGGTAGTGCGTCTGAGTACACCAGGCGGATACAATATATATATATAGTGTGTGTGTGGAAGAAGTTGATCCAAAACAATTGATAAGTGATGGTTCAGCATGAAACACATATATTGGAATCATTTATCTTTTTCACATATATGTGGCCATGTGGAGTGGATGACTAAAGAGAGCTTGAAAATCTGGGGTTAAATCCCCTCTAATTATATGTTCATATTTGTATCAGAATTCAAATTTAGAATCCCTATAAATAATGGCATGTGTCAAATTAAAAATATATTTTTTGAATGTCCATCAAAAAAGCCTCTCAAATAAATATTTGTAATACATGTGCCCCAGTGAAAAGATGATCAGTGATTAGTTTTTTTTCAAAGCTGCCTGCAGTTCCACCTCTTAATATATCCATGTGTTGCACAGTGATATGATCTAGCTATTCACCACAAAAGTGTTAAATTTTAAGGCACTGGCTTTTCTGAATTATTAGTTATGACATGAAATATGTCAGTCTGTTTTGTAACAATGTGATAACACATTTTGTTTTAAATTGGGCCATATTGCTGCAGAACTTAAAGTGATTCAGACTATGTATGGCAGTGAAGGCATGAATTGAAATAATTTTTATAATTGGTCTATTAGATTTTCTTATTGTGGAGAGAGCATAGAAGATGACCCACAAAGATACAAAACACAGTATTATATTTCATGTAATAATTATGATCCAGACACAGTAATGCTCTAAAAATTTTGTGATGAAGTAGTTAAGCTACCTTACTTCATAACACATCCATTGATTTAAATATGCTTAGAGAAAAACAATTACTTTTGCATTGGGTCACACTGTATAATTATTAAGTTTATTATTAGGTCACATGCATTGTTTTCATATCCATCAATATTAAATCTTTTTAGATCTTATTACAACCTCATCAAACAATCTTAGTAAAACATGTGATTATTTGTTTCTGAAATCAAATATTGAAGCCAATGATTTATATGGGTGTGGACAAACACAACCATGAATTACATTGTTAATGGAAGTTCAATCTATACACAGAATACCAAAATTAATGACTTAATATAACCTCAAGAGCAGTAATCTTTATCTCTACACCCACATGCATCATGTTAGCTGCTGACAGTAAGATATGTTATAACCAAAATATTTTTAAAACATTGCATTTATTAAAATGATAACATCCTGATGATTCTTCAAGAATAGTTCTAATTATAAAGCACTTGTTAAGGATAAGTTCTGTGAAAATTTGCGTTGACTCTTCAGTATAAGTTTAAACCTGATTTGTCTTATTCACATTAATTTTTAATTTGTCAAATATTCTTGTATAAAAACATTCAAATTATTTGAAAGTAATATGAGATTGAGTTAAAAATTACCCAAGTTATAGTTAAGTTAAACTTCTGTTGGTTACACTGTCTTATTATTAAGAAACAATGGTCGCTCCACTTAGGATTTGCACACTCAAAAAACAGCATGCAGAAATTTGTTTTTGCAGTCTGAGAGTGTGCTTGGTATTATCAAAGATTTTGTGCACAGTAAAAAGAAAGGTATTTTGGGGTGAAGAGATATGTATGGATAGTTAAGAAAATTCAAGGAAGATCACATAAGAGGCAGCCGTAAAGAAAAAGCCAATCACCCATGTTGAGATGTTGGAGCACTTAGTCCCTTGAAGACAACAGTACGTCCATGACTCACAGCTCAACTTAAAACAGTTTTAATGGGGTATACAAGTGTTTGTTGTTATGTTGATAAAGTGTTTTGAAAAACAGAAAGATTATATTGAATATGATTTATTTGTCTTTTCTGAATGTTGATTAAATTCTACAACGAGAGAGCAGGTAGTTTTTGTCTCACCTTTGAATATTTGTTAGATCTGAGACTTCAACACTTATTCAAAGAAGTATGGAGCGATGCATATTAGGAATAACATACAAAAATGAAATACATGGGTGAAACAACGATCAGGCATCACTAACATCACTGAAAGAATTAAGAGAATTAAATAGAGCTAGGTTTGACATATTTCTAAAAGTGATGATAGAAAATGAATAATAGAAGTGTTAAATTAATTCCAAAAAAATTAAAAGTTATAGAAAGATGCCAGATATAAGATGAATGGATGAAATAAAATTTATTGGTGTGATGTGGAGAAGAGAAGCAAGGAGCTGAATTAAATTTTGAGATGCCTTCATCCTGCCGTGAGTTGGTAATGATTGAAAATGAAAATGGTTTTGAAATTGTAACTGGGCACATTATTATGTCTTCACTAAAATTTTTCTTGCAAAACCAAATGGTGCTTCCTGTATGATATGTATGTGCTCCATAATAGAAATGTGAGAGGATGCTGCATTAAAAAATCTATCTTCTGATTAGGTCCCCTTCAGATTCCTTTATGTTTGGCTAAAACATTCATACACTAAGTAAATATAAAGTGCAGTGTGCTTGTAAGTTACATCCTAAATTTAAGTTGCTAAAGTAATTATATTTAAACAATGATTCAGATATTCTTCACATCACATTAAAGTTAGAAATCTGATTATGTTAAATTAGACAATTTTCGAGGAAGATAAACTGAGACAATTTTTAGTGTCAGTGCAATAATTTATTGGTATTAATGAAGGTAATATTATGCTTCTGAACTAAATTGTTTACAACCATTATAGTAACTTTCACATTGATGAATCTTCATAAACTGTTTTGAAGATCAGAGAACAAAAACTTCAACTGTTTAATTATATTGTAAAATTAATTGATGACTGGACACTAAAGTTCCATTTTTGGTACCACACAAGAGGCAAACAAAAAGTATTTACAAAAATATGTTAGAATTAAGCCCCAGATAAAAGTTTTAATAGATTCCTAGATAAAACTTGTTTAGCATTAGGACTGTCAATTAGTAATTGATTGATTTTTTAAAATAACATCAAAGGTGAAGATATCTCTGGTTGTTTGCATGAATATATTTCCTTAATTTTCATTGTTTTTATATATAAACCGAAAAATATACAAAGCTAAATTAGTTTAATATATAATTAAAATACATAAAAACCATACATGTTTATAGATTACTAATTCATATTTAATTAACCTGCAGACATAGATGCATTACAATCCATCTTTTTTATTTTGTCATATTGTAACTACAACTGCAAGTTAATAAAAAAATTATAGATGATTTAGAAAAACAAGAAAAGTTGTGTTGTATTTTAATAATAAAAGTAAAGGATTGCTAAATAATTATATGGAGACAGCTTAAGCTTATTCAGCTTTACAACAAAGTTGAATAAAGTGGGGAAGTAGAGAGATATAGTTGAAAAAGCATTATACACATATAGATGTTGAGACCAGAATTTCTTTCAATGAAGAGATGAAAGTTAAATCTAAAAGAAGATTAAATATTTTACCATAGAACCAAAGTTTCACTAGGATCACCCATACATAAATAAAAGTGGAGACATTATTCAACTGTCTTATCATCTTTTTATTAGTGAAATTTAACTGTGAGTAATTGATAATCCAACCAAAAGTGAATTCCCTATAAATAAGATGTTAAATCATCAAAGACTAGCTACTTTTTCTAATAATCCAGTCTTTCCAATCTTTTACTAGTAATAACTCCTCATATGCTTTTTAGCATACTCTCTTCTATTCTTTAGATTAATCTTCCTGGTAATCATCATCTCTTTTGTTTAGCATCTTCCTCATTAAATGCAGCAATAAAATTGTCTGTTTGGCAACTACATTTACTTTCTTTAATTTCAGTCATATCAATTCTGACTCCAAATTTTTCCTGTTGTTTCTAAGCATCATGAACATGTAAACATGTAAAGGAATTAACAATGAGAAATAGCAATAGAAAATTTACCAGTGTAATAGTTTTTGTATGTGATTTTGCAGTAAGGCAGTAGAACCAGTAATGAACATCTTTATAACTGCTAACACACAACTTGATCACCATTTCCTATGCTTACACAAGCTATTAGAACAATAGAGAACTCTCCATAAAATACTGATATCCAGTGCAAGCCTTAGATATCAATGGATGCAAGAAGGTTTGTGCATAAAACATTTATCTAGTGCCTTCTCATCCAATATCTGAAATGAGAATATTGCACAAGCTAGAAACTAGTCTGGGAATAATGGATGAAAAGGCATTAGATAGGGATTTTATGCACAGACCTTTTTGCATCCATTGATAACTAAATGGGTGGTACTACTATATGGAGAGTTTTCTACTGTTTTAACTATATACATGTTTGAAATAAGAAGTTTCACTGTGAAATTTGAATTCTTGAGCTGTTTTATTTAGGAATCTTCCTATCTTCCACAAAAGTTAGAAAAATCTCAAAAGTAATGTAAAATTGCTGTGATCCTGGTAGCAGTAATGATGTCAATGTACAACATAGTGGAAGATTATTAATTTAGCACATAGATTATTAAACAGCTTAACTAATAACAAAATATCATAAAGGAAACTTGTGGGGGTTCAAGCCTGATGATGGATCACCAATGAGTTTACTGAAACCTATAATCCTGCTATTTGGTTTCATTCAGATTAATTCTGTGGTTCATGATTTGTTTTTATATAATTACACTCAGATCTGTGAGTGATAATTTTCATTTATGAAGCATATGAACATAATGCCTATGGGTTGTCTGGAAACTCTTGATGAGATTTCCATTGTATCTGGATGATCAATCTAATTACTGTTGGATTTAGGGGAAAAAATGTTTGTAACCTCATATAAATTCCATTTTTTATGCTATAGTTCTTAAATTTGTAAATTCTACAATGAATGTTCAAATAGGATCTTGATTTAATTTAGTAAATCTATATCTTGAAATTGATGAGTCCACTTATTTTCTGTGAGACAACTATTCTTCTGATATCTGAAGCAGGAATATGTGAAGAAACAGGAAACCATTGCAAAGGAGCAGAATTGAATTTTCTAGTAATATCTGTCATGGGAACTATTTTTTCAGATAGGAATTTTCTAGTAATATCTGTCATGGGAACTATTTTTTCAGATAGGAACAACGTTTTCACTATCAGAATATGCAGAGCAAGGGTAAACAGTCCATACAGTCCTTGCATCACAACTCCATCTTTCCAAGAAAAATAGTACTAGAAATTCGTTTTGATCTAACTTTAGATATGAATCAAAATAAATAAATAATCAAATGCAGGAAGTCATAAGAAATTCAAGTGGCGGACATGCCAGGACTACACCCCCGTGTCTGACACTCTACCACTGTACTAAATGTTGGGCATTAGATATAAATGAAAAAGTAGGGAAAAATCAAGAATTATTTCAATTTTTTACAATTGGTTATATGAAAGGAATAAAAAAACGAAATTTTTTAGATTTCATGGACAAGTTGAACATAGGTTGTATTTGTATATAAAATTATGTTAAAGTTACTCTAAAAAGGGAGATATTGGCTCTAGAAAGATATGGTTAAATATAGAATATAATGAAGATCTCTAGTTAGATAAAGTTTATTAGAAATCAAGTATTTCAAGTTGACAAATTGTAAAAATTATTTGTTGTTCATATATTGAAAATAATTTTTTTAAAAAAAAAAAAGGAATATGGGCTATTCCTCCAGAGGGACAGAATCATCCTTGAACCTCCAAATCTCAAGCCGGACATTATATACCGACTACACCAAACAGCACAGAGAATACCAAAAGTAAATAAAAATAATCAAATGGTCTATTACTAGGGAGTTCTTAAAAAGTTTGATCACCGTTTCAGTCGGATACTGGACTACCGCACTAAACCACGTATGCCACTTATTTTTGCCAAACCAAAATTTATCTTTAACTTGTAATATTCTGTCTTTTTTTTTCTTTTTCTGGAGATAGAACGGCAGGATATTCGTTTATAATATTAATTCATGAGTGAATATTAAAAATAATTGTAATTAATAATTTGTAAAGCCATACTCATTACGTAAGTAATATATATTAAGGCTATAACTTTAAGACTATGCGCCTAAAGTGCGACTGTAGAGATCTACTCTCGCATTTTAGGCGCATAGTGTAATTAAAAATAATTGTAAGTGAAAATATCTACAATATATATATATATCAGTTTTCATCTATGAATAGTAAGTAATTCATAGAAATCTTATAAGTTGTAAACATTTTTTTGTTTTCAATGAAATCCGAATAAAATTGAATTGTAAATGAATTAAGACTCGGCGTAATCAAATCATATTCTAACAAAGAGCTCTGTTGGAAATTAACTTGCAATTAATTAATCTACTCATTAAAAGGAGAAGTGTAATAAAGAAAATAATATTAGCTTCTCTCGTAAAGAAGCTCTTTGAAAAGATACAATTTCTTAAGCCAAGAACATTCCTTGAAAGAAGGTCAAGAGTTGTTTTCTGAGAATATTAATATCAAAAGAAAAGATACTCATCTGTTTTATAAATAAGTTTCTACAAGATTGTAGATCTAGAGATCAATTATATTAGTTTTCATTGATAAACTGTTTGTAAAAAATAAAATAAAAAATTAATAATAGGCGGTTCGGAGAAATTCGAAATTAAAAATTCAAGACGCTAAACTGAATAGTTTAAGATTTTTCTAGTACACGTATACAGTGTTCTGATTTTCTGTAATAGGAGATAGGCCAAAAGTTTTTGTTATATTTTCAAAGTGTTATATAACGACGCAGTGCATAACATTAATGAGAAACTAACGCAAAAAATAATACATCATTTGAAAGACAGCATATATAATAATAATAATAATAATAATAATAATAATAATAATAATAATAATAATAATAATAATAATAATAATAATAATAATAATAATAATAATAATAATAATAATAATAATAATAATAATAATAATAATAATACCCCCCCACGTCCGAGGTTTGAACTTTACAAAAAAAAATACAATAAATTAATAAATGGAGACAGACAATGCAACCTAGCATATTGGGTTTACTAGAAAAAAAATATAACGGATCCCAAATCAACCCAGCTAGATATATGAATAAACTTGATTTTTGCACACGCTCGAGAGACACATTAGCACCATCAAGTGTGACAAGTATATTTATCAGACAAGAATGCCCTTTCTCATCATTTAAGATAAATTTTCATAGACTTCAATCTCCTGATAACTACTTTAATCACAGAAACTTTTTAATTAACATTATATTTGCATATATTCTCCCGATCCTATTGTAATTACAGAATAATTTTAATCATTAATTCCCTTTTAGCGTCCAATCCCTACACCACTATACTTGCAGGGGATTTTAATATGAGCTACTAAAAGTTTGTTGCAAAATGGATAAATCAACTTGCAATACCACTTATGAGCTGCGAGGATTTTCTCCCACCGAACTCTTTTTATAACAATCGCCACGACACGCTCACAGATCTAATGTTCTATTCTTCAATATTACATTATTCAATCGAAATAAGTCTCTCTCCCTACCCGTTTTCTGATCACTAGGCACAAATAATAAAATTGAATTTAAACACATACCACAACAGGGTCACTAACATACAAAAGAGAATACAGATAAATCTTACCAGACAACACCCCAGAGTTCCTCTACTCCGAAACATACATCATGATAAATAAGCTTAATCAGTTACAACTTGACCCAATTTCCAAATACATAGCATATATATACACTCTCTTATTTAATATGAATAATATTATTCCAAAAATCAACCCTCCCACTCTAAACTAATTACGTTAGCAGTTGAACTACACAAAAGAATTGTCAAGCAAATATAATAAAGCCGACACAGCTATATAATCAAACATGCAATAAACTAAAGCAATATCCAGCAACTAAAAAAGAACTTGTCTAACACAGCAAAGCAACCCCCATGAACCTGTGGATACATCCAATGGGCATTGGGCCAGCCAGCCATGAATAGAGTCCCTACTGCACTAGAATGGGGTGGTAAAGTCACAGCGGGACTTATATATCAGCATTTCAAAGAAAAATTAACAAAGCATAACCCATTTACCCCCCCCCCTCCATGGTTTTTGGAAAACCAGAAGCAGACACACTTTTTGGAATCTCAGATTTTGCACTCATACTAACATCAATCCCCAAGTACATACCACCAGGACAACCATTGGATTGTCACATCTCAGCCGATTTACAAACACATTCCTATGTTAGCTTGCAAATCACAAAGGCAATACAATATACAAGGGCTATATCCGGTTTCAATGGTCCCCTTCATTACAAAACAAGCAACCATTGCAACAGTTTCTAATTTGCCACCAATCTCAATGGGACTTTTGGGAATAAAAATTCTGGAAAAAGTTTTAAAAGAAAAAAAAAAGTGTAATACCACTATTATCACAACATCAGTATGCAAAAAAGGACTCATCAACAAGTCAAGCAGCACGAACAAACAAAACAATCATTAACTCAATAATTAAAAGAAAAATATTCCCCAATTGCCATGCAATTAGATTTTTAAAAATGCACTTGATTCAATGCCAATCAAAACACTGTTAATTGAATTTAAAAAAAGCATAAATATCTCACACAATCATATATACAATTGCCAATCTGCTTCTAATCAGAGTAATTCACATCACACTCAATGGGAGATCTTCCCACAAGGATCTCCACTCAGTACACTTTTATTTACATTTCATTTAAAATCCTTGCTAGAGCAAATTAAAAAAAAATGCAAGGAATTACAATTCCACACACAAACACATACATGCCATGTGTAGCTTACATAGATTATGTCACAGCATTTCTACAACAAAGAAGCAATTACCTACACCTCAGGAAATCATAAAAGATTATATAGCAAAGTTCAGGCTAAAAATCAAAACCAATAAATCAGCTGCATGGGCAATATTCACTGGTAAATTACACACACAGATATATCAAGGAAAAGCTAGGATGTTTCAGGGTTTCTCTTTCCACTTGGACATGAATACAAAAATGAGAAATGAATTACAAAACAAACTTAAACAGAAGTAGAAAGAATCACTGAATCACTCTCCAAATCCTTTCTCTTAATCTACTCACAAGTATCATTATACAATCAACTTAGTATGACAAAAATCACTTACTATCTGCCAATAATAAAATTCACATAATCATTTACTACAGCAATTAACCCCCTATGCATCAAGATACTATGGAAAAAAATAAATAGTAGCCATCTCAGAAAAACAACTAAACCACTCTACAAAATAGAATGGTCTTGGACTACATACAGTATCAGTGTTTCATACCCCAAAGCAGTAAACCTGCTTATAGCCATATTTAGATGTTTTCCAGAGATGCAGGTAATAATAGAAATTATACCCAATGATCAGTCTTCCTTCACATATAACTCCATATCTATCCTGCTTGAGATATGTGGACTCATAAGGAACAATATAATACTAATAAACACAAATAAATACACAGGATTGGCAAATACAAAATCTACTGTTTCCAGACCAAGCAGTGAATAACTAACCCACAGTACTGTGAATAAATAATGGCCAACTGTTAAACAAGTTCAAAAGATGGTACTTGGAACCAAAATTTTTTGGTTTTATTGTCAAACTTAACTTGAATGCCTTACCAACAACGCACTTTATTCAGCACAAAAGATTTTACACAAATATTGATTCACTATGTATGTTATGTCACAGAGAGGAATAAACATAAACCCACTTCCTACATATTGTCTAGCCCTAGAAAAGGTGTGACCAATGATGCAGAACTACTATAGACAAAATATTACTACAATAAGTAACATACTAGATGCATACAAAAACCAGCAATACCAATAATAAGTGCAGCCATCTTCAGCTTATATGCATGCTGGTGCACCCCTGCACATTCATATTTGGGAACAATCGAAGAAGATACCCCGATACTTACTACAACAAGCTAAAAATAGAGACAGTATTCTTGCACCACAGGGCGTTTTTGTGGCAACATAGTCTCTCTTCAAAACATGCTCAGCATTATGGCAAGGAGTGGAATTAGTACTCACAAAAAATAAATTTAAAAAATGAGATCAGCTAACACAACCTCATTGATGGGCAATCATCATAACAATAAATGTTTTTTACTTGGTTGAACAAGGTATTTTTTAGAATACAAGAATTAAGCCAATATTAAAAAGAATTTTTCATATAAGTATGTGTAACCCTAGTGTAAACTTATTTGATGTAACCCATTGATACTCAATAAAGTTTGCTTTGAAACATAATAATAATAATAATAATAATAATAATAAATGATGATGATGATGATAATAATAAATGATGATGATGATAATAATAACAACAACAACAACAACAACAACAATAATAATAATAATAATAATAATAATAATAATAATAATAATAATAATAATAATAATAATAATAATAATAATAATAATAATAATAATAATAATAATAATAATAATAATAATAATAATAATAATAATAATAATAATAATAATAATAATAATAATAATAATAATAATAATAATAATAATAATAATAATAATAATAATAATAATAATAATAATAATACATTCTGGAATAAATTAGTAACAATCAAAGCAAGAGATAGGAAGATAACTCTGGAAAGTACATTTCATGCCATTTGGTCTCTTTTAAAACCGAATATAAGGCCTCAGCTTGATACCCCTAGTTCTGAATGATAGAAGAGCAGAAAAAATTAGAATGTTTGATTATGTGTTTTCGTTTTTTTCCCAATAAATATATGTTCAATTGGAAAAACACAAAAATATTGGATAAAAAAGAAAAGCTACAAAAAAGAAAATTTAAAGAAGCCACTTATAAGATACTGGCAAACAATTCCACAAGTCAATCTAGTATATACATAATGTATGAAAACCACCAGTCTACTTTGCTCTTAAGAAGAAAAAGTGGACAAATCAGGAGGAACCTCATAGATAAGAATATGAAACTTCTATTGACTATTGTCTTTGGCAGAATGATTCAGATGGTTAGAGCATTATTTTAAAATTCAATACTGAAGAATCTACATGTCCAGGTTCGATTCCTATGCTAGTACTGTCACTAATCAGGCCAGAAACACCTGAAGAAGAGGAGAGAATAATACCCCTCATAACATTGTGCATATACTAATCCATTTGATGTGCTATTCCTAACAGTTGAATATATTTGGAATATTTAAATAAAGTTAAATTTTTCTAAAGGACATTCAATATTCATATTAAATGATGGAAGTCATCCAAACAATAAATCCAAGTATTACATGTTGAATATCAAGTATCAGACTAACTCAACCCATATCTTTGACATGATCCACTGTAGATAAATACAGCCATATGTTTTTTATTGCATCTTTATTTATATGAATTTAAAAGAATATGTTGTAGTGTGGAGGTTATTTAATATATTTATAAATACATACATCCAATGGCAATAGGTAATGATGCATTATGGATGAAATCTATCCTTAAATAATCAATCCATTTGGAGATAAAGTCAGACAATAACTGTCAATACTGAACAGAAGTATATAGTTCCACTATATAGATGAGCAATGAGCCAACTTCACTGTAGAACTAAAAGTTGTTAGATGTAAATCAGATATGAGACAAACTGTCATAGTATAGCTGAATGTGTTATCACATCTACTCATGAGGCAAGCTTTCATGGTACAGCTGGAAATGGTAGTTAAAACTTATAAAGGTACCTGAAGTCCCTTTTTTCTAATAGTTGTATAGCAATTAACACTATACCAAGCAAACAATATTAGGCAAAGCTATAAGATTGTATATATATATTGTAAATACACATTTTTATATTTGTTTAATAAATAAATATTAATCATATTTAATGAGTTTGTGTTCATATATAAATCCCATTAAACTGAGAATCTAAAATGGGTAAAAAGGGGTAACTGTATACATCCTAAAATTAGATATAAACTTAAAAACATTATAACAGCTAGAAAGAGCATAGTCCATTGATAATGAGAAGTTATTGAAGAAAAAGAATATTGTCCAGGTTGTTTAATAGTGATGAATGTTTGAGACTTTGCTATTTATTTTATTTTAAAAAACTAAAGATATAGTAGAGTATTTTTTTTTTTCATATGTCAAAGCATCGGCCAGGAAAAGAACCCAGGACAACTGCTTGAGGCAGCTGTGCTAACCACTTTACCACCAATGCTCGACTAGTACAGTATGTTTTTTTTTTATTATTGGAGCGAATGTGAATGAGTGAACTCACACTTGGCAAATAAAGGTAGTGCTTTAATTTATTACTAATAACTACTATTTTTTTCAAATGTTGTTTATACCATAAATTTAATTTATATAATCCTGATAAACACATAGTGAAATGTCTGTATTAATGCTGTATATATATAATTAATACTATAGTAATTTATACGGATATAAAATATTGCTGGGAAAAACTATTCTTGATACATGAGCTATAAAATGGACATGCATTCTCCTGTTAATAAATGTTTAGAAACATAGGTTGCCCACTTAAGCTTAGACATTATTTTTTCAATAAATCAGGGTGTAATCTTATTGATGGTAAAGCTGTGTCTGTTTTATAGCACATGTTCATAAATGTATAAATTGCTATATTATTAATTATTTTATATATATCAATTAATAAGATTCAGTGCTACAGGTAGCTAAAATTGAGAATCTTTCTTCTTCATTGTGATATATAATCTGAACTTGTGTAAGTAATATGCTGATTTAAAAATCACACAAGATCAAGCCTTAAATTCAAGCATGGTCAACAAATATTGGTTTATTTAAAAAAGAAACTCTAAAGCATAGGCACAACACCTATATTTTTAAAACGTTTATTGATGAGAAAGGGCATGTCTATTTTGAAGGAAATGTGATGAATAGTGATCGTCCACAATATTTCACATATACATATATGTGTGTGTGCATGTTGAAAAGTACTATATGTTTGCAATTCAGTAAACAATTTATAATTATAAATTTATTTAAACGCACATTCATTATGTAAATAATATTTACTAAGGCTGTAAACCTCAAGAATATGCGCATGAAAATGTGAAGGTAGGGACCTCTACAGGTCTTAACCACAAGCTTACGCTTTGGAGTAAATATTACTTAAACAATTTATATTTTATTTTCATCAAAGCTTTTTAATAAAATGTGAGATATCACTGTGTTTCCCCAAAAATAAGATAGAATTTTATATTAATTTTTGCCCCAAAAGATGGCTCAGAGTTTATTTTTAAATGTCTTATTTTTTCATGTACAATAATATACATTTATTCAAGTATAAAAAAAATCTATTTTATTCAAATACAATTATCTACATTTCTTCAATAATAGTAATTTTAACAGTGCATAAATAATTTTTACTCTTGCTTGAAATGTAACAATATTATAATCGTATCCAAAATATTCTCGTTCAATACGAGAATATTAAATTATTTATGTTTTGTTAAATTAGTAATATCTAATTAAAAATAACATATGAAACGTTATGCTGGCTTAATTAATTTGTGAACTAAGATTGTTGTTAATAATAAGTTTCAGTCTCCCTCCCACCATGTGTCATAGCATCAGCCAGGAAGCAAACCCGCTAACCCGGGACAGCTGCTTGTAAAGCAGCTGTCACTGACCTCTCGACCACCAATGCTTGACAAGTTTCAGTCTTTTTGGATATGAATGTTGATTTATTTACAATATATACAGTTGGAGACCAGACGAAAGAGGAATTCTTATAGACTGAATTAATGGGCAATGATAAATGAAAAGTGAAATTATATTCACAAGTTTATTAAAATGATTAGTTATGAATCTGTCTGCAAAATAATTCTGGTAATATTTATTCAAGTACAAAAATCTACATTTATGTCTGTTTATATATTCATTACTGTATAATTTAAGACCTTCATCATGTTTCAACAAGCTGACAATCTTGACTAGGGTTTTTATTTGGGGATAGAGCTTATATTATTAACATCCTGAAAAATCAGGCTATGGCTTATTTTCTGGTTAGGTTTTATTTTGAGGGAAACATAGTATATTCTATGTACATGAGGGATGCTTGGTATAAAATATAGCAGATATTGTAGTTAAACAAACACTAATTCAGGATTAATGTTTCTGAGATTAAGGCAAGCATAACTTCTGAAAAAGTCTTAACTTTCTATTTTAACTCTAGTTAACCATCTAGGAACAGTTGTAAATGTTTAAATAATACAGCTATAGAATAGCAGACCAAATAATAATTTTTTAAATTAAAATTGGTGATGGTTGGCTATTTTCTGTCAATTTACGAATGTGATTTATTACAACATCACCAGCAATTACTCACAAAATGAATATGACTATTCCAAGTCCAAGAAAACAAAGATAGATAAAGTAATAATAAAATAATCATAATAATCATAATGATAGTTTAAATATCAATAGTTATACACTTTTCATAAAATTATTTATAGAATTACATAATGATAATAATACTAATGGTAAAGATGATGATAATAATAACAGCAATGATGATGATGATAATAGTGAAGATAATAGTGTTGATAATAATGATAATAATAATATGCCAGAAATGAGTTTTGCTATGACTACACAAACCACTGTGCGAAATACAAATATATCCAATTAAAGAAGATAGTATCCATTATTCTGCTTATATGGTATTTGTTATACTATCTTTTGTAAACTCACCATACTCAATACCCTTTTTGTAGCAAATTAGGTGTCAATACATTTAATTGACACTCTCCCTTATATTTTATCATTAGTTATATTTTCCCAATGAATCTGGATCTTAAGTTAACAATACAATATACTTTAGGAAATCTCCTATTGTTCACTCTTTCACCTGTCCAATCTAATGAAGTTAGATCTTTATAATAGTAGACTCTATAGGGTCACTGTCACAAAACTGAAAAAATATATCTCTTAATCTTGTGATCTTTTCATGCTCTTTACAAAATTTTGCAGAGTATCCTTAAAGGAAATTTTCTAATTATATGAGATAAGGGTTCAAATTTTATGGCAGTACAATAAATTATGTTAAATAAATAGCACTGTATGCATTTGATTTAGGTACAGTAGTTACATTATTATAATGGAATATCCTTTAAATTGTTAAAAGCAGCATCAGTACAATGGATTCT
The DNA here is from genome assembly GCA_028023455.1 of Epiperipatus broadwayi. Lineage (NCBI taxonomy): Eukaryota > Metazoa > Onychophora > Udeonychophora > Euonychophora > Peripatidae > Epiperipatus > Epiperipatus broadwayi. Next base: position 781,490 of record JAQFVV010006259.1, on the reverse strand, counting down.
GTGCTCTATCTTAACTGCAAAGTCTGCTTGTTTTCTTAAAAATCTCAAGGTATTTAAATTGGTTTGCATTTTCAAATTGACAACCATTGAAACTAAAAGTTACTGAAATTTATATTAAAAGTGATATCAGCTATATCGAATAGTTTTATGCAAATAAAACCTTCATCATTGTTTAAGCCTTTTATAAATAAATATGGCTAGAGATATACTTAATAACCATCATTTCAAACACCCATTCTTGAAAAAATGAATAAAGCCACTTTAAAAGCTAAATGCCACTTTAAAATCCAAATGATACCCAAGATGCATTTCACGCTGAACCAGAACTTATCGATTAGTCCAGACCACAATCTCTCATGCACAAAACATTCTGGAATAAATTATTCCAAAGTTTTTTATTATATTTATTTTATTAATTTTATATAACTTGGGCAAACTGATGAGTGCTGGTTCATCATGAAATGCATCTTGGGGATTTATTTGTCTTTTAAGGTGTCTTTATTTCATATGTTTTAAGAATATGTGGTGGAGTGAAAATTATTAAATACATCTATAAAAATATATTGTTCAATGAAAAAGAGAAATGAAGTTGAATTACTCCGTGTGTGTGTGTTTAATTAAAAAAGATATATTAATGTTTAATTAAGATTTAAAGTTTATATTTGGACTAAGGATAATCTCTAGTTTAATGAATAATTTGGGTTAATCATTAATGTATTTTTCATTGTGGATAGTGTCAAAGTTATGGGTTAAGTAAGTTTGACACCTGTAAATTAAAATGCAACAATTAAATATGGCTATATTAACTTCATAAAAGCACTGGATAATTTAGTCCAGTGTCAAAGTATCAAACTGGAGCTTAAGGTTCAAATAATTATTATTTTGCTTCAAAAATAAAATAAATATATTTTGTGATTAACATATTGTGAATATAGTTATGCAAATAAAAATTAAATCTTATAGAGATGTATAAATAATTTATAATTATTTAAATATATGTCTAATTTTTAAAAGCTTAGTTTAATGGAAAATATTCTTACTTCAAAGCATTCTTACTTAACAAATTATCCATTATAGGATTATAAATAAACTATTTATGAGTTCTATTTACAACCCAGCGTCGTATTTGTCTTACTGATATTAGATGTAGATAAATATAATTGAATATATAATTTAAAACAATATATTTTTTTTGTTAAATCTCTTTTTTGCAAAAACTTCTGTTATTTCCTTTCATAAATATATATTCTCTTACCAACCAATAAATTCACATATAACAAATTTTGACCAATTTTGACATCATACCAAAACAACTAACAAAAGAACTCCTCAATCACTTTATGTCTAAGAACACCATTTCCTAACTATGTGCAGAGTGCTCTGGTGGATAACATGCGAAGTTCTTTTACTTATAATACAAACTTAACCTTATATTTTACAGCATAAAATGATGAAGTCTTGGTAAATTAACCTGTCAGAAGTGACACAGTTACATATTATCTTGAGCATTAATTATTATTAATTAATAATCTGGCAATGCACAAAGCAAATTACTTCTCAGCAAAGTTTCAATCAGCCAACCAATAAATGTGTAAATACTCAGCCAAGTTTAAATGTATACAAGAAAGACAAGGGCTTTTTAAAGAATTCTTTACAAGGATTAAGATTTTCTTTTATTTAGCTGGTAGCCAATTCAATCAAACATCTAATATTGGCTCGCAGTTGTGTATATTAGTTAGAGGGTAAAACAAAAATGGAAATCTCCACACTCATTATCTAGAAATCAGCAAATCTGGTGAGCCTTTTCCTTAACCATTCTGGCTTTCGGAAAGATTTTTGTTCTGAAGTGGACCATTTCAAGCCTGTTCATCTTACATCTGTATGATCCCCACTTCATTTAGGATAGAGGAATGTGGAGAATTTAAGAGTATCACTTTTATTTAAAATTTTATTAAAAGAAAACATCTTTAGCAATAGATGATGATGATGATGATTATGATGATGATGATGATGATGATGGTGATGATGATGATTATTATTATTATTATTACAACTCATCATATCAAATTGGTTAGTAAGAATAGAAAACCTTTAATTTAATCACAATGAATGCACAAATCACACTACTCACACCAGTTAATGATGATTGCTTATTGATTATGCTACACAAGCATTTTTAAAGGAGAAAGTACAATTGAATGAGTGATTTTTTTTACATTCTTTACATTAAAAAAAAACATTAAAAAAAATGAAAATATAAAGTTAAAGATATGAAAAATGGAAGATCATGTCATATATACATAAAAAAATATTAAATGATGATAGTTTAAGTATTGTACTTAGAAAATTTATAAAGAAAAAAAGGCATAGTAAATCCTTGTAATGCAATTCGAGTACATTTAATGGAAAACTAAGGAAATATAAATTCTTTATTGGCACATCTTTTTCAATTTTTTATTAAAAATTTAGAATATATATATATAAACAATTTTAACTTCCTCTAATCATGTAAGAAAATAGTAAAAGATTATTATGGTTTTTAAGTAATCAGTGACAGTTTTGACAAGTAATCACAACCTTTCAATATTTGGTGTAAAAGCCAGCAATACATCAAATGTTCACAAGAGGGTGCATAAAATTTCAGTCAGAGTAAGAGGAGAGAAAAAAAAGCTAACCAATCCTTTGCTTTAAGTAGTCAGAGAAGGTGGAAATAGACCTATTTTTATGTAATCATTGAGGACTTCTAATAATGCATCTTTGGTTAGTTCAGGCTTTAGGTATTTGAATCCTATTTCCTCTATTTTACTGCCATCCATATAAATATTTTTATTAAACAGAAGTTCTTGATCTAAATAAGGATTAAATAGTGTGTTGACAATAGCGTCCTCAAGGCAAACTTCTGCCCATGGAGCCATGTGCTTATCATTTAAACCTTTCATGATAGAACTCATGTTAAGCTTGCCAAAATTACTCACCAGTGCACCCATGTAATCATGATTAATGTTGAAAATTTCCGAGAAAAAAAATCCGTTACTTGTCCTTGAGTTGTATCTCCTTTATCAACCAGATTATATCTCCTCATTTTCCATGTAGGCAAAGATACCATAAGCCTCTACATACATCCAGAATATGTATCTTTAGTCCACAAGAGCTTCATTTTTTATTGTAGATGTTTATATACACCAGCAACAACCAATTTTGGAGTTAACCCTGTTTTGTCTGCAATGCCATAAACTATGGCTGGTCATGCAATGATGTAATTTAAACCCATGATGTTTTTCAGTTTTTCTTCAACTTGAATTTTAAATTTGGCAATGTTTGTCCAAGGATCTGTTTTAGTATCTTCTTTCATTGGACTTTTCTCTGCAGAGTAGATCTGACCTGTGGAGACCTCTATGTAACAGTTGACATTTCTTTTTGCTGCTTCCTTTGCACAGGTAAGACAGAGTTTTACGATTCCTTTGTAAACTGCAATGCTATTTAGTGTCCACACATTAAAAAATTCTTCCAAAAGTCTGTGGAGGAAGTGATGTTATTAAAGCACTCTTTTTACACTTTCAAAACAAAAAAGCACTCTTTTTCCCAAGACAATAAGACATTCTTTTTTAATGTAAAGCACTTTTTTCAACACAATACTTTATTTAGTAGTGCAAAATAACATGAAATCAAACAAAATATGACTTTAAAGGAGTATGTAACTACATATATATGAACTTTGTTTTCCAGCTTATATTAATTTATTTTGTCAATACTTTATTTACTGAGGCAATAAACATAAAACACATGCAGTTGAAAATGCAAAGGTAGAGACCTCTACAGGTTTTAACCACAAGCTTACGCATTGGAAGAAAAGAGGGAAACCCTTCTTTACTTCAACCTACTTTCTATATAAATAGGTGAAGCTGAAGCGATTAGATCTGAGAGTGTGAAGCTATTCAATACTTCACTGATTAAGTTCACAATTCCTATTATACATTAGTACTTGTGAAATCTTTCGATTTACAATGAATCAATGGAAAGATCTTATAGTTAGAAATCTATTACGATAATTTAAAGTTGTAATTATAAATTTATTTAACGCACATGCTTTAGGTTTATTGCCTTAGTAAATATTATTTATGTAATCAAAGTGATTTAAATAAATTTATAATTACAACTTTAAATTATCGTAATACATTTTTAACTATAAGATCTTTCCATTGACTGATATCGTAAATCAAAAGTTTTCACGAGTATTAATATATAATAGGATTTGTGGACTTAATCAGTAAAGTATTGAATAGCTTCACACTCTCAGATCTAACTGCTTCAGCTTTATCTATTTATATAGAAAGTAGGTTGAAGTAAAGAAGGGTTCCCCTCTTTTCTTCCAATGTGTAAGCTTGTGATTAAGGTCTATAGAGGTCCCTACCTTCGCATTTTCAACCACACATGCTTTAGGTTTGTTGCCTTAGCAAATATTACTTACATAATCAATGTGCATTAAATAAATTTATAATTATAATAATTTATTTTCAACTGCAGGAATTATAGCAAAATTAGCAGAGTCAATGAGTGGTTGTGAAGCCACATTTCTTATTTTGTGAAATAACAAGATTTTTTGTGACAAAAAAAGGGGATCTTTATTGTTCTGTAATAAACATCTTTTCTAAATTTTGAAGACAAAGTCAATCATACACAGGTGTCAATATGAGCTTTATCAAATATATATTAGAAACCAGTTAACACTTAAACAATTCCAATATAGATAACAATCAATTTCAAACTGCTGTTATGGCAACTGCCCTTTGAGAATAAAGGTATATCTATAATTTCAATGTCTCCAGTGAAGTTGCAATCTTTAGTGTCTATATAAATATATGAGACCATAAATAAAGGTAAGATTCCACCTTTATTGCTAAAAAGATGTTGTCTTGACAATTTTTGAATGTTATCTGCACTGGGATTATTTAAGTGTTGACTGGTTTCTAATGGTTATATATGTATCACATGATAATATTTCAAGCTTATCAACAACAATAATTTTCAATCTGTTGTCAAGGCAACCTCTATGACTAAAAGCGAAGATTTCCATACGATTTATATCTGTGAATCATCTAGCTTTATGAAAAATCAAGTTTAATATAAATATTTGTGAATAAATTATTTGCCACTAATCCTAATTGAAAGAAATCTTTTGACACTTTTCTACTGATCAAATGGCAAATGCCCTACCCTGCATAGTTTAGTGCAGTAGTATAATGGAAGCCCCTGAAATTCAAGAATCATAATCATAGTTCTCAATTCCAATGTTCAAACTTTTTATGAACTCCGAGTAATAAACCGTTTCATTTTTTTTATATTAAGGGTATAATAATTCCAACATTTCAACACACACACACACACATATATATATATATATATATTCGTAAATGTCTCTGGTGATAACTTTTATTATGATGGTTATTTCTTTTTAATATAAACTTTTCTTTACCATTCTCTCACTATATAATAAACCTGCTCTGAATAGAATAAATTATATAAATGATATTTTTTAAATAAAGAATAAATTTTTGTATATAAAGGTATTGTTTTTAAGTACTTACTTAAGAGATATAAAAAAGAAAGGAAAATATATTTGTGATTAATTAAAAAAAGAAAAGAAATGTATAAGTAAAAGGAAAAAGTTTGAAGAGGAAAGAAACAAGTAAGTGTAGTGTATACAAATGATATTTTTTAAGTAAAGAATAAATTTTTGTATATAAAGATATTGTTTTTAAGTAATTACTTAAGAGATATAAAAAAGAAAGGAAAATATATTTGTGATTAATTAAAAAAAGAAAAGAAATGTATAAGTAAAAGGAAAAAGTTTGAAGAGGAAAGAAACAAGTAAGTGTAGTGTATACATAATGTAGGATATATTTAAAAAAAGGTATGGATAAATGAAAGGAAAATGTTGTTTTTTATGATAGGGATAGATACATTTTTGTGTTATTTTATTTTTAATTGTATAGATAATTATAAAAATATAGTATGTATTTTATAGATGTTTAAAAATGACTACAAATAAGGTGTTCGAAACGTTGGCTGTGGCAAACAAGTAAATATGTATATATATATATGGTGGATAATAAAAGAAAGTTTTGGAAAGAAAAAAGAACATTATATATTTTAGAGATTAAGATGTTTGATATTTATGGATCACGTGATGAGAGATTGTTAATGAAATGAGCGCGCGAGGGTGGGGATGGGATGAGGATGGTCTAAATTTTTACATTGAGGATGTTTGCGATGCTGAAATTGTTGTGGGATGCGCGAATAAAAGAAAATTAAATATATATTTACTATGCAATGGTTGTTCATCTTTCCAAAAGATGTTAAAAGTGGAAATAAATAAATTCCTTCTATCATGTGTGAGATGATGTAATGAAAATCTTTGAGCTATCAGTGTGCGTGAAGAGATTCATTGTCCGATACCATTCTCATTTGAAGATTGTTCATGAAATCCGTGCTCACGAAGAAAGAGTGGTAAATACCCAAGAAACGTGAAATATATATACACGCTTCATTTTTTAAAGAAAACTTTATTAAAAAAAACATCTAAATGAAAAGATGTAATAATCAATAAAAATGGAAAATCTTATAACATTGTAAAATATATATTTTGTTTAAACTAAGATTTTTTTTTTCATTTCAAAAGAAAATTTTAATATAAACTTGTATTAAACTAATAAAAAAATAATAGAGTCGATTTACATTCTTTTGTCCGCGAATATTTTATAAATACTATATATAGTTCTTATAAATCTCTCGAATTCAATGAATAAATTTCTATTGTACAGATAGCTTATAACGATTATTAGTTTTTCATGGTTTAATGACCATACTAAATTAAAATTAGATAAAATCTTTAACATTTAAAAACAATGTTTAGTGGGGGAAAAACCCACTAAGGACAAATAACAGCCACTCTGCCCACAGAGAAACGGTAAAAGAAAAGGCATTACACTATTCACAAAATTTACTAAATGGACGAATTATCCAGATTTCTATTCTTGGTTTATCTTCTAGTTAAGAATAGCTGACACCCATTTATCAACCGTTATTAGTGATTACCTAGATCGATAATAGGCTAGTTATCTGAAAAAAATATGCAATAACCAATTCATCATCTTCATCATCATCAACCATTATCAATCCACTGTAGAATGAAGGGTCTCTTCAAGTTCAATCCATCTTCTCCGATCTTTAGCGTCTCTTCTCCACATCACCCCTGCAAACTTTCTTATTTCAACCATCCATCTCACATGTGGTCTCTTTCTGGGTCTTTTACAATCTCTTGGAATCCAGTTTAAGATTTCAATTGCCCATCTATTATCATCTCTTCAAGTAATATGCCCAGCCCAACTCCACTTCAGTCTTTTAATTTTTTCAATGAGGTCAGTAACACCTGTTTGTTTTCTTACCCATATATTGCATTTTTCAATCTCTTTTGTTACTACCAACCTGCATCTCTCCATATTTCTTTGAGTGGTCTCAAGTCTCTGTATTGCTCTTCTATTAAGTATCCAAGTCTCAGATCCATAAGTAAGAACTGATAAAACAGATTTATTAAAAACCTTCCTTTTCAAACACATAGGCATATTTCCTTTTAGTATCAATTACAACCTGCAAAAAATTTCAACTTCACTTGACCCATATAAGGATGAGATTTATGGTCATAAGATATGAAAGATAAATGAGCTTCCATAGCACCAGCATTGAGGAATACTTCAAATTTAAAATATTTTGATTGGTTACAATATTTTTTTCCATATGTCAAAGCATTGGCCAGGAAGCAAACCCATGACAACTGTCTGCAAGCAACTACTTGCTTGCAAGACTCTGCTCTGACCTCTCGGTTACCAACGCAGTTGAAATTCATTCACTTTACAGACACTTGTGTAGATGTTTAGAACTGACTGAAATTCTAGAAAGCATGAAACCAAATGAAAATTATTACATGTTTATGACTTTTGCATTTGGTGACTGTGCAATAAATTTGACCAGTGTTTAAACTTATGTGATGACGTTTAATTTATTTTTACATATGAGTTATTATAATGAATAGCATTTGACTCTGCCTTTTTAAACGTGATTAGAAGTCAATTTGAGCGAGGCTGCATCCACTTCTGCTGATCTAAATTTCCAATTCACTAATATTATGGCCTGACCTAAACGTCAATATAAGTATTTAAAATATGAATAAAAACCAATTACTTTTGATTTGCAACAACTATAATTTTGGTACTGGGGGGGGGGGCGCATTAAATTTGATCAACACTTTGAAGTTAGAAATTTATCTCTCTGATAACATTATACACATGTTGTATACTGTAAACACAATCTATCTATTAGTATTTTCTTTCGCACTTCTCTTTTGCCCTATGTTATATATGCTTTTGAACACAATCGAATGCCATGTGGAAGGGGGGTGGTAGTATTTATTTACTGTGACATGATTTTCAAGTTCAAGTCTACACTAGAGCTGAAAGAATTTCACTGATTGGCTTAATATTATTTAAGCAAATCCAGAAATTTTCCAGGTATTCAGCACAAGATCAATTTAGCTAGCCATTCAATATTTGGTCAGTAAATGAACATTTTAAAATTTTTTACTTGAAAAATCAACAAGGGATCTCATACTAAATATAAATTCAAATTATATCTTTACTATGTATACATATATATTGTTAAATTTTAACTGACATCCTCTATAGAAATTTTCCACATAACTTTCAAACAGCAATGTCTGATAAACAAATCAACCAATCTCTGAATGGACACTCAGTAACCCAGAACCAGTTGACACTTCATCAAAAACAACTCAAACCAATCTCTATTTAAACACCATCATAGTTTGAACATAAAAGTAGCAGTAATTTAACCTAAGTCTCTTTTGTATTGGTTTAATGTTAATAGGAAAGACCGAACTTTTAATCAAACTCATTTTAATTCGATCTTCTTTTCAAATAAATCTTTGAATATATGAATAATTAATTCAACACTTGGAGTGATTGCCTAAATTTTAAAAAAGGAAGATAATCAACACCACATTTTATTTTAGATAGTTAACTGAAAGGTTGCTAGTCTTTCACATGTGCCTATTGTCTCTCAGACAGCCAATCAGATTTTAACAGCTGTCTTAAGAACGATCAGACCTTGACACATGACAGAGATTATGATAAGAAAAGAATGATACCAACCTTTTCTCTACTTAACTTTTTATATATATAAGCCAGTTTTAAGAAAAGGTTGGTATCATCCTTTTCTTATCAAAATCTCTGTCACATGTCAAGGCGTGATCATTCTTAAGACAGTTGTTTAAAATCTGATTGGCTGTCTGAGAGACAACGGTGGGTGCATGTGAAAGACTAGCAACCTTTCAATTATTACTAATTTAATAACAACATGCAATTTAGATAAATGTTAGATAGTTAACATAAAAGAAATACATTTTTCACATACATAACTACTGCAGGCAATAATCAGTTATTCACAATTGAGATTATGTAGATAGGCATTTGCTGATGAATAGATCAGATGACAGATGCACAGTGATTAAAAATGCATGCTGCACAATGAAAAGAAAGAGGCCAGAAGCACTCAATACATTCAGTCACTTGCGAAGTCAATAACTATGCCTTCAGTTATGATAAGGCATCATGTTTTTAATTAGGGGTATAATGTCATAAACAATAGCAAAGAAAGATATACAATTTTAATACAGAATGGGAAGAGCAGTTTTTCTTCAAAATGATAAATATGGAAGGTTGGATGTTTTATATGTCTTACAAGTGTATTACTTCCTAAAAACATGGCATGTTAAAAGACACTTTAAAACCATGCATGTAATACATAAATGGTGGTCCATAGTTCTTGTCCTGAAAAAGTGTGTTCACACCTGTTCTAAGAAATAAAAGTAGCAAATACAAAGATGACTTTAGTAGATTACCATTAAATTTAACATTGAAACAATATCAAATTGAATTAAATAAGGATTGAGTTGACAAATATGATGTGGATGTCAATTAGATTCCCCAAGTGGATGATGACTTCAGTGGTAACCCAAATATGTCCATCAAATTGTTTTTAATATTATTAAATATTACTGCTTGAGAAATTGAAAAATACTACTAATATTATTACATATATATGCAGTAATATTTGAAATACTAGTATGCTTCATATACCTGGAGCTTATTTGTAAATATAGGGGATTTAAACATAGACTTTCAAGCACCCTTCAACTATTCACACCATCTCATATCACTGACTCATATCACTGATACATATGTCCACACACATAATTGTTTACTCACACACATGCAAATATATATGTAATTTAAGCTATGAGTAAATAATCCTCCCTTAAGAAAGAGCCAGAAATAGATTGGATTTATTCTTTAAACTTTTTGATACTCTTCCAGTGATCTCAAAATATCAGCCAAATAAAATCTTGGTATTAATAATGATTAAATCAATAGTCATTTATACAAAAAGGGAGACTAAGACTTACTTTTAGTAGCCATGTTTTAATAATCAAAAGAGAAGTTACTAATTAATACATATGTTACCAGCAAAGTGGAAAAAACTTTGGGCAAAGTTTTTACATACTTTCTCTAGACATTGTATAGAATACCTAGCTATTCTTAAGAATACCAAATAGTTGTTTGGAAAGGTATGAAGAAAGCTTTTATTGAAAAGATCATGGAAAAATGCAAAAAATGCAAATATGGAATTTTTTATATTTAACTTTCAGAAAATACTAAAATGAAAGAGTTTTGTTTTTCCACTTTTAATAGATAACAAACATTTACCTATATGTTGCATTTCTAATGTTACAATGGAGTTCATAAAAACCCTTTGATGAGAAAACATAATACTAACATGTTAGTATGTGAATGAGAATACCAAACTCTGTATACAGTAGTGCCCTCAAGTGCAAGCCTTTGTAATGAATGGATGTAGGAAGGGTTTGCATAAAATCCCTATCTAGTGCCACTTGTCCAACATCCCCAGACTAGTTTCTAGTTTGTGAGTTGCCTTAGATTTGAGAGCAATGTACTTAAATCTTAGGATGTAATGCAACCCTCTAGCAGTCAGCTTTTACTTATTTGGTTAATTATAAAGCAAAAAGCCCAAATAATGTTTCAACATTATTATGTTTCCAACCCAAGCTCACTTGCTTGTGTAATCATATAGATCTAAACTCACTTCAGCATTTAAACATTTTGGTGCCTTTGGTTTTTCAAAAAACACAATCACCATTATCCTTTAGGCAGGATAGGTATAAAATTATCAAAGCATCACATGATCACCATTTCATATTTAACCAAATGAGTAAAAGGTGGGTTCTGGAAGGTTGCATTAGATCCTAAAATCTAGGTAGTATTCTGAAATCCCTCACCGATTAAAGCCACAGCTAGATACTAGTTTGGGGATTTGGATGAGTAGGCATCAGATAGGAATTTTATGCACAACCCTTCCTGCATCCATTGATTACAAAGACTTTCACTTAATGGCACTACTGTATGGAGAGTTTGGTACTCTTATTAATAGTATGTGTAAGCATGTGAATGGTGATCATGTGATGTTTTGATGGTTTTATATCTATCCTGCCTATAGGATAATGGTGATGCATAGATGCTGAACTGACAAGTGAATGAGCTTGAGTTGGAAACATTATGGTGTTTTTATCTTGTGCTCCTAGCTTTATAGTTAAAGATGACTGCTGGAAGGTTGCATTAAATCCTAAGATCTAAGTTCAGTGCTCTCAAATCCAAGACTCATCAATGATGAAGCTAAAAACTAGTCTGGGGATATTGGATGAGTAGGCACTAGATAGGGATTTTATGCACAAATCTTCCTGAATCCATTTATTACAAAGGTTTGCCTTTGACAACACTATTGTATGGAGAGTTTGGTATTCTTATTAACAGCATGTATAAGCATATGAATGATCATGTGAAATTAGCAGGTGGTGATGGTAGTAAAATGCTGAATTTTAGGCAAGCATCAAACAAGCCAGGAAATATATAATAGCATTTCACTATTATTTAGCTCCAAGAGTGAAGAATTTTAAAATTGTATAAATCTTCAGGGTAATTATCTTTGTATTTTCATTATAAGATGTACAGGTGAGATTTGCTAATAATTTCAATCATCAAGTATTAAACATGTAAATGTTAACATTAATGTCATCTTTGTGACATCACATGTTCTTGCTGGAAGTATTTTACTTTGCTGATTTTCCTTTTGGCATTTTATAGAATGCTTAGCAAATATTCCACTTTTGGTATGGTACAAAATTCCTATGCATTTTTTTTTTTACAAGAAACATATATATACATATTAAAGATTCTTATCTGATTTGAATTTCATCTTGAATTCCACCTTAAATCAGATAATTAAACTTAACAACACTTCTGTAGTAACAATAATGTTTTTAAATTTTTACAGTTTCTGACAAAAAGAAAATGGCGTTTACATTTACGTTGACAGCACATAGAAAAGCTGTCTGTTTCCATTTACATTATACATATTAAAATGAATATTTTCATAGGCAAAATATGTTTTATAAATCATGTTTTTAAAACCCAGCCATGATTAATAAAATAAAATTCTGACATTTTGACAGGATCACAAACGCCTTCAATTGGATAAAGTAATAATCACATGATTATTACAGAGATAATAATTGTGCCATTGTTTTTTGGAAATGCTTGACTTAAATTTGGGCATTTTCTTTCATTTAAGAGAGGAAACGCTTTTATATGGATGGTAATTTTATCTTTTTATCATGTTTCTTAATACAATTATTTAAAAAAATTACTATAGCCATCCCTAATTATCCTTTGATGATAATTGTTAGATATGGATATGGCTTTAGTATTTTAAGAAATTTATGCAATGGCCAATGTTAATTTCTTCTAGCATTATGAATGCGTAATTGCTTCTTCCTATGTATGTGATTTGGCACATGCGACATGGGGATCTCATATATATATATGATTGGGTCTGTGTTTATTATGTATACAATATTTGTTTGCATTTTAGAAGGTTAAATGAGACATTAAAATGTTGAATATTAAGACGCGAGATATTCAGTTTGTATCTTAATGATGTGAGACTTATTAAAGTTCGTGATGTATTTTTAAAATTGAGATCATAGAATAAAGAGGATGGCAAACAAAGGCAAGCTTCCATTGATTAACGTCAAGTGTTATTATTAAATCATAGCATACTGTTACCTATGGAGTCAATCTACTTTCATATAAGGAACATGGATTTTAAATTTGAAGTTATGCCAAGTAATAACCCATTACTACTAATAATACTATTTAGTGTTATCCCATTTTAGTATATTATTTCCTAATAACATCAACTAGCCCTCAAGTCGAGAACATATACATACAATGAATATTTGATAACTGACAACCACACATATTTATAAATCATCATTTTAAATTTTTACCAATCCAATGCCGTATGAAAGCCATTCTTTTTATATCACACCGACAACATTATTTTATCCATACATTTCATAAGTGGCTTCATTCTGGGTCTATACCAGAAGAAAAAAGAAGCGAAGAAGGAGCAAAAAAGAAAGAAAGAAAGAAAGAGATAGAACGAAAGAAAAAAAAAGCGAAGAAGGAGCAAAAAAAAAAAAGAAAGAAAGAAAGAGATAGAACGAAAGAAAAAAAAGACGGAGGGGGGGGGGAGGGGGAGATTTCAAGTCTGTTTGTTTATTAAAAAAAAAAAAAAAAAATAAATAAATTTAAAAGTAGATTTATATATACAGCTTTTATGCAAATCTACTTTTAAATTTCACTATTTTTAAGTGAACAAAAAACATTTCATTATTTTTCAGACGGTAAGATGAAACTCGTTTTAGAGTATCAATTTAATTGAAATGAAAATAGTTAACAAGCCGTGAGAAAAATTAAATTTCTAAAACAAATATTAATAATTTAAAAAAAATTATTTAATATAAAATGTATTAAAATATTTATCTTCTAAATGAATCTCTTCATCATATTTTTTATCATTATTAATTTTTCGTTTACTCATCTATTCATTAAATCCGCTCTTTGTTAAACGTTATAAATAAAACATGTGACGGCAGACTTAACCGCTTCGGTAGTTTAGCTCTGGAGAAAATGCGGTCAATGACCAAAAGTTGAGATATTTAAAATGGAATGTCAACATATCTAATAAATCCTCTTTAATAAGAGTAACCTGCAAAAGGTAATCTGCTTTAAAACAAATCAGATGAGTTTTATTATTTCTGTGGAAATTTAAAACTGTTTTTTTTTTTGTTTAGTTTTATATTCTCAATGAATAGACCAAAGTTTAAAAATGTATATTTGTTGTGTAAATGTATATATAACGCTAACAAATGTTTTGCTGTATATTTACATTGTTTATTTATTTATCTAGCTATTAAACATAAATCATCTGCTTTGAAGTATAATTCGCACTCTTTTAAAAACTCCTCTACACTACATCAGAACAAGAAGAGATTGACTGGAGATTATGTGATTATTTTTAGTGCCCCAGTATAACAGAATAGTTTCTAAAATAAGCCTGTTTCTCTAATTACAACATATCAAAGCAACTGTGAAAAATATTAAACAAAATGATTTGCATTTTTTTAATGCAGTCGTGTAACGGTGGAGCGTGGAATTCAAGTCCCATGGATGGTGGCGTTAGTGCTGAAGCCTTTTATTAACAATCAATCAATAGACCATTTGATTTTTCTGTGTGGTTTAGGGCAGTAGTAAAATGTCAGATATTGTAGGTCAAGATCTAAGGATTATACCTTCTGTGGACACTTCCAGTATTCAAACTTCAATAAAATCAAAGTATTCTTCTATATTTTCCTTATTAAGCAAAAGCACTATATAATTTTTTCAATTTACATTTAATATCTGCTTTAAGACTACTAATCAGATCTATAACTTCAGCAAAAGTTTATCAATTGTAAGTATGAATAATCAACGGCCACCAGAATGCGGTATGCAAAAGATTTGGATAAAGAATTTATATCAGTAAGGTGGGATGATTGTGTTAGGAGGATTTTTGAGTGTTATAGTGGTAAGGAATGGGATAAAAGAATAGATGCATTAATAAAGAATAGGAAGTTGGAGAGATGGAGAACAAGTATGGAGAGAAAGAGTTTAAATATATATAGAAGTAAACAGAACCTTGGGTGCCAATTAATTTATGATAATAGCAAGAAAAGTAGTTTATTGTTCAAGGCTTGAATGGAATCTTTAGCAACAAGGGAATGCACATGTAAATGGAAAAATATAGGTGATTTAGTCTGCAAATTGTGTAAAGAAGGCATAGAAAATATTAGGGCACCTGTTAATTGAAAATAAATGTTTGAAAGCAGAAAGGGTACAAATAGTGAAGTTATGAAAGAATAAATATGAACAATGTGATGATACAGAAAGAGGGTTATTGGTTTTTATGCTGGTTTGGGAAAAGATAAGAGGGATTTGGACATGAAGGCCATAGAGTAGACAAATATTATGTTGTGGAAATGGTATGCAGCAGATTATGGGAAAACTTAGGGTGGGGAATGGAAAGGGAAAGTAAAGTGGCTAACAGGTTTCTCTTCATAATTGCTGAGAGATTCCTGACTCTGTTTAAAGAGAAGTTACAGTGCATCAGACCACTAAGGCAAGGATGCCTATGTCACCTATTTTGTTTTTGTTGTATTTGAGTGAAATGGAGGAGAGCAATAGAAATACTAGGAAGAGGAATAGAGATACCATTAATAGGTGGCAAGGAAATATACAATTTGTAGGAACTTTTTTGTGGATGATGTCTTTTTGTGTGCAGAAAAAAAAGAAGATATGGAAGATATGCTGAGGACATGTACAAGGATGGGTAAAGAGATGGGGATTAAATTTAGGGAAGAAAGATCAAATATAAGGCTGGTTAATACTAGGGAAAGAGAAGACGGATATTTTTTTCTGAGGAATATAAAGTTAAGTGTGGTGAATAGATATAACTATTTGGGAATCATCTTAAGCAATCAGAGAAATTGCTTGAATAAATGGGAGAAAAAATTGATAAATGAAGCAAAGAAAAAAAAGGGATTGATAAAGAAATTAACAGTGTTCTTGTATAAGAAATATGATATAGCTAGAATTGTATGGAAGGGAGTGGTGCAGGGTTGACATATGGTAATGATGCATTATGTGTTAGTAAAGTGATATTAGATTACTTAGAAAAAGTACAAAATAAGTAGGAAGACATGCATTATATACAGAAGTGTGGATGGCAAAGGAGGCAATTCAAGGAGAAATGGGATGGTCAAGTTTTTATATGAGAGATGGCAGGCAACAAGATGAGTGAGAAAGGTAATGTGATATGCAGAAGATTTAGATAAATAATTTTTGTCAGTACACTTATACAAAAGGTGGAATGATTGTATTAGAAGAATTGTTGACTGTTAAGGAATGGGTTAGAAGAATAGATGCCTTAATAAAGAATAGGAGTTGTAGAGATGGAGAGCTAGTACGGAGAGTAAAAAAAGTTTAAATATTTATAGAAGTAAACAGAATATTGGGTGCGAGTTAACAGAATATTGGGTGCGAGTTAATTTATGATAATAGCAAGGAAAGTAGTTTACTGTTCAACGCTCGAATGGGATCTTTAGCAACAAGGGAATATACACATAAATGAAAAAAATATGAGTAATTTAGTCTGCAAGTTGTGTAAGAAAGGTATAGAAAATATTAGGCATATGTTAATTGAATATAAATGTCTGAAAGTAGAAAGGGTACAAACAATGAAGTTGTGGAAGAATAAATATGAACAAAGTGATTATATAGAAAGTGGCTTATTGGTTTTTATGCTGTGTTTGGGAAAAGATAAAGGGGTTTTAGATATAAAGGCCATGGAGTTGACAAAGATTATATTGTGGAAATTGGATGGAGCAGGATAGAGAATATGAAAAAACTTGAGGTGGGGAATGGAAAGGGAAGGCAAAGTGGCTAGCAAGTTTCTCTGTGCATAGTTGCTGAGAGATTCTTGACTCCATATAAGGAGAAGTCACAGTGCATCACATCACATCATCTGAGATAATCAATACAAAGATTGTTTATTTGTAGTATGAAAGTGAGAGAAAATTGTGATTATGAGAAATAGATATAATTGAATTTGGAAAGATTGGGAATTGTTAATGTTTAGAAAGTGTTTGTTCGCCATTTTAAATATAGAAGTTAAAAAATTATTTTGTTGAATGTGTGTTAATGTAAATATATTTTATAACTAAGTTTATTTAAGATTAGTTGATTTTTTTTGTAAGCTTGTTACTAAAATTTCTTTTTTAGTAATTTAAGAAAGGGAGTGAATTTTTTGAGGAAAAAGATAATGTTTTGGAGGCCTCCAGTCAGAAAACTTGTTATCGATTGATCATTATTGAAAGAAAGTAAAATTTTTATTCTTCCATAAAAAGAGGTTGAAGAGAAGGATAGGAAGTATAAAGTCAAATATAAAATAAGTCACTTAGAAAATAAGGAATATGGATTGTATTTATATTCAACAATGCATGTATAATGGTCAGAAAGAAATTAGGCATGCTGTGGTAGAGTGTACTGTATATGATGAGGTGTAAACTGTATGTGATGAGGTTTTTCACTTGAAATGTTTAAATAAGACTAAGAAGAATATAATAGGTTTATGGTTATAAAAAGAGGTAAAAAAGTGGTTTCTAATTTAAGGAGAAAGTCAGGAGAAATGGAGCAAAATGTAATTGAGAGAGATAGGAAAGAGTATGGTTGTAGTGGGATGACAGGAGATATGACTGAAAAAATTAGTAGTCAAATGGAGATGGTTAGCCAAAGTCTAAGTAAGACAGAGGAAGAGGTAAAGGATGTAGAAGTAAATTAAAATCATTAGAGACAAAGTGTGAGTAGATAAAGGAATTATTGAGTAGTAATGATAAGAAAGAAGTAGATAAACAAGCCCAGAAGGTGGTAAAGAATGTTATGGATGAAGCAGAGAAAGGTGGTAAAGAATGTTATGGATGAAGCAGAGAAAGTAGACTATGAGACAGTATTGATAGGGGATTCATTAATTAGAAAAAGTGGAGACATAATTGCAAGGAAAAATAGAAACAGATGTATAAGATTTGTGTGCCTGGAGCTATAATTAAGAATATTACAGATAAAGTAAAGAGCAAGGGAGTAGAGATGTGAATATTATAATAGGGACTAATAATTTGTCAAAACCATCAGAGAGAGTGATAGATAAATACATAGAATTGATTAGGAATTTGAATAAGATTAAAGGAAGAGTAGGAATAGTTGGATTATTACCAAGATTTGACAAGAAGTACATGTTCTATAAATGATTAAAAAATATATGAGAGAAATGATGTCATGTTTGTGGATGTGTGGGATTTTTTTTATTGGAAAGAAGGACTTATATAGTAAAGATAGATTGCACTTAGAAAAACAAGGAAGTGATGTTTTAGGGAGTTTGATTTCTAAAAAATAGAGTTCGGGGAAACTTATACAGGGGGAGGGATTAAGTGGTAGGATTATCAGAAAGATGAATGGACAGAATTTAAGTAGTAATCAAAGGGTAGTTGATTTATATATAAATGTAGATGTGGATAGGGAATGGGTCTGGAAAATTAATGGTAAGCAAGTTATTTATAAATGTAATGGAGAAGAAAGAATCAAAAAAATTAAAAAAAAAAAAAAGTAGTTAGGAAAGAAGAAATGATTAAAATTAGGTATGTGATAAGGTGGTAGGAGACCAGAAAAGTGGCCAGAATTAAACAAAGAAATTAAAAATTAAATGCTTAATATTAGCAGTAGTGGAGCCTCATCTAAAAGAAGAAGAAAAACCTATTCTGTAAGACTTGGTATGGCAGATTATAAATAGAAAAAAAAATAAAAAATGGGTGGTGGGAAAGAAGTTATGTCAAAAATATTTAAATACTGTTAAATGTCAAGAACATTTGTTGTTTGAGATAAGGTTAAAAAGACAAGAATGAATGGTGGCTATAGGATATATAGTCACAGAAACTATAATGGAGTGGAGCAGTAGCATATATGAATGCTTAGTTAAGGATATAAAGAGTTTAAAAAAAAAGGAAGAGAATAATAGTTATAGGGGATATGAATGAACGTACTGAAGTAATTGATGGATAGCTTTAAAAAAGTTTTTGTCAGAGAGAGAATTTAACCACTGAAAATTTATTGAATATTAATGAGGGACATTACACATGATCTAGAAATAATATATTGCCCACAACAGATTATGTATTAATAGAGAAAAAAGGAATGATCAAAGTATAGAAAATTAAGATGCTTGATAATGAAGAGAAAGTATGTAATAGTGATTACAACTTGTTTACAATAGAAATGGTTAGGAATGTGATTAAAAATAGTAATAAAAGTAGAAAGGATAGTGAAAGATGTGGATGTAGAGTGAATAATAAGAATAGGTTAGAGGATTGTAAAATAAAAGTTGGAAGAAATCATGGAAGAGTTGGTTGGGGATGAGTATAAGGACTGATGTTGTGAAGTAGACAAAATGGTAAATAAGGTTTTAGATGAGAATATTCAGAAGAACAAAAGTAATAGGAAAGTGAGCATTAGGAAAAGTATAAAAGGGAGGAAAAAAGCATGCAGAGAATATAAAATGTTCTATTAAAAACAAAGAAAGGAAAAATATGTTAAAACTAAATGGGAAAAGTACTTAGAAAAAAAGAAGTTGGCTAAAATAGAATGAAATTGAATAGTAAACTGTTGGAAGATATTAATAAAAGTGGAAGAGATGGGAGTAAAAAAATTTGAAAATACATTAAAAGAAGGAATGTAGGGGAGAGAGAATTAGTATTACTAGATGATGAGGGAATAGAATGTAGTGCTAGAGAAGAATGAGAGATAGTCTTAAACAAGTATGTAATGGATATAGAAAAGATGTTAGATGTGAAGGACAGAGTGATAGCAAACATGAGAGTATATAGTAATGGGAATATATGATTTACAGAAAAATGAACTGAATGAGGCAAGTAAAAAATTGAAAGATGGAAAGGCAAGAGGTTTGGATGGCTGGGCAGTAAAGATGGTAATGAATGTAAGGCAGAAGCCAAAATTAAAACTATTATCATGTTTTAATAAGATGGCACAGAAGAGAGTTTTTCCAGCTAGTTGGAATAATACAAGAGCTATTTAAAGGAAAGGGTAAGGATCATAGAAAGTTAAACAATCATAAACCAATAGCAGTAACATCAATTTTGTATAAAATTTTCTCGTATATGATGATTGGAAGAGTTGCAAAATGGATGGAAGAAAATAATATAGTAGAAGAAATGCAAAGGGTTTTTCGATCGAATAGGCATAGAGATAGATTATTTGTAGTTACACAACTTATAGATGTGAGTAGATATACAGGTAGATAGTTATATATGTTTTTTATAGATAGAAAGAAGGCATAAAGAAGGCATATGATAGAGTAAATAGAAATAGATTATGGGTAAATTTAGTAAATTTTGGGAATGGATAGAGCTTTAGTAGATATTATTAAGAAATTATATGAAAAAAATTACTATACATATCAATTAGGGAATATAGAATCAGTTAAAGTTAAAAATGGGGTGGAACTAAGGCAAGGATAAACTGTCACCTATTGTTTTTGTTGTATTTGAGAGAAATGGAGAGAGCAATAGAAAGATTAGGAAGAGGAATAGAGATACCATTAATTGGTGGCATGAGAATACATACATTATCTGGTCTTTTATTTTCAGATGATGTCTTTTTGTGTGTAGAAAAAGGGAAGATACGGAAGTTATGCTGAAGACATATGCAAGGGTGGGTAAAGAGATGGGGATTATATTTAGTAAAGAAAAATCCCAAAGTTATGATGCTTAATACTGGGAAAAGACAAAGAAATTTTTATTGGGGAATTCAAAGTTAAGTGTGGTGAATAGATATAACTATTTGGGAATTGTCTTAAGTAACCAGAGAAATTACTTGGATAAATGGGAGAAAAAATGTAATAAATCAAAGAAAAAAAGGCTTTATAAAGAAATTAAGTGTTTTCATATAATAAATATGATGTAGTTAGAATTGTATGGAATGGAGTGGTGGTAGCAGGGTCAACATATGGTAATGATGCTTTATGCATTAGTAAAAGGGTATTAATTACTTGGGAAAAAGTAAAAAGAGAAGTAGGAAGACATGCATTAGATCACAAATGTGTGGATGGCAAAGAAGGCAATTCAAGAAGAAATGGGATGGTCAAGTTTTTATATGAGGAATGCAAAAAGCAAAGTGAAAATGTTTGTTAGATTGCAGTTTATGGATAATAAAATAATAGCCAAAATTGTATTTAATTAGGTTATGAATAAAGGGCAGGTAACAAGATGGGTGAGGAAGGTGACATGAAATGCAGAAAATTTGGATAAAGAATTTATGTCAGTATACTTGTATAAAAGGTGGGATAATTATGTTAGGAGAATTGTTGAGTGTTATAGTGATAAGAAATGGGATAGAAGAATAGATGCATTAGTAAAAAATAGGGAGTTGGAGAGATGAAGAACTAGTATGGAGAGTAAAAAGGGTTTTACTATATATAGAAGTAAATGGAATATTAGGTGCGGGTTAATTTGTGATAATAGCAAGGAAAGTAGTTTACTGTCTAATGCTTGAATGGGAACTTTAGCAACAGGGGATTATACACATAAATGAAAAAAAACATGGATGATTTAGTCTGCAAGTTGTGTAAGGAAGGCATAGAAAATATTAGGCATCTGTTAATTGAATGTAAATGCTTGAAATCAAAAAGGATACAAATAATAAAATTGTGGAGGAATAAATATAAGGAAAGTGATTATACAGAAGGTGGGTTATTGATTTTTATGTTGGATTTGGGTAAAGATAAGAGGGAGTTAGATAAAGTTGTGTAAGGAAGGCATAGAAAATATTAGGCACCTGTTAATTGAATGTAAATGCTTGAAATCAAAAAGGATACAAATAATAAAATTGTGGAGAAATAAATATAAGAGAAAGTGATTATACAGAAAATGGGTTATTGATTTTTATGCTGGTTTTGGGAAAAGATAAGGGGGAGTTAGATATAAAGGCCATGGAGTTGACAAAGATTATTGTAGAAATGGGATGCAGCAGGATATGGGAAAACATAGGGTTGAGAATAAAAAGGGAAGGTATAGTGACTAATAGGTTTCTCTGGAGATTGTTGCTAAGAGATTCCTGACCGTGTATACAGGGAAGTCACAGTGCATCAAATCACATCACTCTCATATGCATGAAGATTGTTGTAGCATAATTGGATTTTTAAACATAGAGAAGAGTTACAATTATAGGATCTCTAATAAATTGCAGATATATTCAATATTTTTTATGCTTCTGGCTCATAAACAAATCAATGTTATTCAAATATTGATTATGAAACATTGATTTTTATTATGGGTTCAGTTGCTTTAGCTATTTGAACATATTACTTTAAGTCAGGGATGGGGAGCCTCCAGTTTATAAGCCAAGACCAGCCCCCAAAAGCACTCAACCCCTCCAGACATTTTCATAAATATATAAAAATGGATCTGTATAAAACTTCTGTTTAAACAGGCATGAAATACTGAATTAAGAATTAAGTCAAATAATTTTTTCAAATACATTTTTTTTCTCTCCAACCTAGAGGTACAATATTATAACAAATTATCTATATTGTGTGGTCAATCTGACTATAGATTTAATCTATGATTCTGAGAACATTTTCTTTGTTTTTATAGTGATTTTCACAGAGAAATGTTTAGCTAGAAAAAATAAATCTCAAATTTTACTTCATTTTACTATTATTATTTTGCATTTAATTTAATTATTTATTAGAATGACTTCATGAGTAGCATAAAAAAATTGTCACAGGGACTACAATAAAATTATTGGGGGAAAAGCAATATTAAAATAGAAAATTTGAAAAGGAGTACAAACAAGCTGAAAATTTTGTGAGAGCAAGTTATTTTTTTAAAAAGAAAAACAAAAAATAGAAAATTTGAAACCATTTTCTAAAGGGGAGATCATAGAAGACTGTAATCTAACTGCTGAAGAATTAACCTGTCCAGAACATATGTCATGAAAACAGATTCAAGGTGAATTGGAAAAAGTGCAATTAGTTGTGGAACAATCATTAATAATAATAATGTAACTTTAGTTTTAATTCACACACACACACACACACAAATTATGGCTCTAATTTAAATGGGGGAAAGTTGAAATTAGTCTGCCAGTTGAAATGATTGCCCAGCATGAATGATTACAGGTGAGTTAATTAAATTTTTGATCAAATACAATAGGTTAATTTTTATCTAGATGAGATTATAAATATTCAAATGGCCCTTGGCTCCCCCCCCCCACTCCTACTTCAGTGTTTGTAATCTGAGTGCAATTGTTTCTTCCACCATCTTCATAATTTGAGTACTGGAGACTAGTAATTGGGTAAACTGGTCATCATTTTCAATCCTTATTAACTTACTGTAGAATAAAAGCTTTTTAAAATATAACCCAATTTTTCTAACCATAGCGCATACCTCATTATTTAAACAAATTTTTTATCTTATTGATCTATTTCATAAGTGGCCTTTTTTTAGGTCTTTTATAATTTTTTGAAAATCTTGTATAAAATTTTATTTTCTAATGACATGATCATTTCATTCTGCTAATAATTCTAATGATGTCATTCCCTGTTTGTTTACTCACATATAATTGCTTTCAATTTCTTATATTACTTTCAAAAACACCTCTCTTCACACATCACTATGTAATTTGAAATATCTACACTGTTTTTTATTAAGTACTCAGTTATTAGATCCATATGCAAACATTAATAAAACATATTCATTAGCTTTCTTTTAACTTATTTATACCAAAAGCTTTCAAATAAATATAATTCTGTAATTTTATCTATTACATTTGCATTTTTAAAAATTAAATATTTGGAAGTATATGAACTTGAAAACAAAAGCAATAAATACATTAAATAACAGCCAAATTTTTATTATTCAACAACAAGTATATAATAAGAAAGTTAAATATAGATATCTTGAACTGAAGCATCTGGATCTAATTTCAAAGCTTTTTCCACAAATACTTTTCTTTGTTTACTAATTTAGATCCACGATGTTTCCTATGTCATAGAGATCAAAGATCAAGGAGTACTTTGTATCTGCCTCTCTGCCAATCACACCACTATGTAAATAGAAACCAGCCTTGTTGTTAGAATACACAGAGGCCCTTTTCCCAATATAAAAATCACAATTTTTGCATTTGGTTTATAAGATACCACTTAGTCTTCAAACATACCACACTCTTGTCATTGATATTACTCAAATTACACAAATGATAACCAGTTCTATTGATTGTATAAGCATTGTATCATTTCCCCAATATGGTTCTTTTCAAATTCTGGTACATATCTGGTTCACAAGATGCTACCACATTTTTAACCTCACATCACATAAATGTAAATCACTTTTTTAGACAGATTAAGTAGTAATAAAATAAAAGACCAAATCCCTACATCAGCAGATGTTTTCATGATTTTAGTTGGATCTCATTCCTATTACCACTAAAAACTTGGCTTTATCATGTTTTTATAAACTTTGAAAATAATTTTAAAAAAATACAATAGGGTCTGTTTTTTTTAGGGTATGGCTAAGAATTGAATGCAACGAAAAGCAAAAATTAGGTAAAAGTTTGACGTGTTTTTTAAAATAAAAATTCACCAAAAAAAATTTTTAATATGATTTAGAGGTTCATGTCAAATAAACAACCCTATGTGGTTTAGTGCAGTGGAAGGGTGTTAGAACTCTGGAGTAGAAGGTTATGGGATCAATTTAAGTGCTAACCCTTCTGGCACTCAAAACTTTTGAGCTTTCACCCTGCGTAGTTTAACGCAATGGTAAAGTGTCAGACTTGGGGAAGGTTAAAGTCCGTGGGTCGATTTGAGTGCTGCCCAGTGCTCCAATATCTTATGAACTCTAGAACAATAAAGTCATTTGATTATCTTTAATAGATTAAAAAATAAAGTCTGTCACATGTCTACAAATTTATTATTCTGCATTAGTGTCTAGAATCATCAGAAAACTCATTTTTAATAATTTTTATTAGTCATTCATTAGACTAAAGATTACCAACTTAATGAATGATATTTCTGTAGTGTAATTTTCTCTATACCACTCTCATGCAAAGTAGGGACTGTTTTCTATCTGCTTTTAACATCTTGTGGATGGATGTAATCATATATATGACCAAAGATGTGGAAAAAAAAGTATGATGCCAAAAATTCACATTTTATGTTGAACCAACACTAATCAGTTGACCCAGACCACAATCACTTAAGCAGACCATTATCACTATATATGTTGCCATACACAGCAAGCTAGAGTAATCAATGGATGCCAGAAGGCTTGTGCATAAAATCCCCATCTAGTGCCTACTCATCCAATATCCCCAGACTAGTACTTCAGTGAGGAGCCTTAGATATGAGAGCCTTGGATCACTGGTGAAGGCCATAAGCCAGAAACTAGTCTGGGAATATTGGATGAGTAGGCACTAGATGGGGATTTTATGCACAAGCTTTCTGGCATCCATTGATTACTCTAGCTTGCTGGGTGTGGCAATATATATAGTGAGTTTTGCCTGTTTTAACAACAGTTATACACACGCATAAGAGGAGATGGTCATGTGATATTCATTGGCATACCATTATCATCATTCAATATATATAGAGATAGTAAATTGCTATAGTTTAAATGATAATTGTCAAACTTAGTGTGCCCTCACAACTTTGACACAAACCATTTGATGAAAGTATAGTAATAAGTTTTGTTAGTCATTTATTAGACTAAAGATTATCCGTTTAATGAATAATATTTTGGCAGTGTAAATTTCACTATACCACTCTCATACAAGCGATGGTACATCCCTCCACACCTTCACTCTCAAGCAAGGTAGGGACTGGGTTTCTATCCACTTTTAATATCTTGTGTGGATGGAAATCAATCTCTATCTTGCATGAGAGTGGTGTAGTAAAATTGCACTATAGAAATATTATTCACTAGAAACCTCATCTTTAACATTTCGCCTATTTACCACCCCCTCTTCTGGAGTTTATAAATGGGTTCTGATAGTGATGAAGATGATGAAGCCAAATATTACACCTGCTTTTATGATATGAACTTTAAGATAAAGGGTCTGAAAGTCTTGAAAATTAATTGTTTTCCACATGTTGTTTGGATTTTTTTTGAATAAGTAATTTTTTTAAAAATGTTTTTAATCTGGAATTAAAAAAATATTTTTAACTTTCCAAGGTCACCATTTCTAATTAGACGATCGTCATCGCGATATGATCAATTTTATATTCTGTCGTTAATTACGAAACTTCAAAAACGAGCTTTGTAATTTGAAAGCTGTATTACTCTTTTTACAATCGAATGTTAAATAAGATTTTGCGATAAGATGCGTTTTACAAAAGAAAATTGAGAAGCGAACATATTGAACGGATCATTCCATTATTAAAATGGGAAATGGTGTACGTAAAAGAAACAAGCGATCACGCAATTTGATTGCTGAGATATCTGAAGAAAAAAGTAGAAAAAAATGTGCCTATTTTTTAAACACCAGCTTCACATTTGATGGCAAGGAGCAATTTTTTTTTTTAAGAAATAGTCCCATAGAGAAGCAATACGATTCAAAAGAAAAAAATATAGCCTTCTGGGAGATATTTTTCGTTCTCATTTATTAGTATTTAATAAAAAAAGGCAGGGCTATAACTGATAGTTGGATTGTACTAAAGCGAGAGTAATTCCAAATTGAATTTTGTGCTTACTAAATAAATAGTTTGAGAATAGTATTTGCGAATAATAAATTTTATAAATATGGCAGATTATAAAGTGTACATGTATATAGTTCTAAAAACAGAAAATGTCAAAAACTAAAACCTAAATTAACCAATAAAAATAAACAAATTACTAAATTCAGAATTAAAAAAAACTAGCCAATATTCATCAAATTCGTTTTATTGCCAAAGGAGACTTCTCAAATGTAAAGGAGCCCAAATACAATACTAAAATATATTAAAATAAATTTCTCATAATTTTCAATTACATTCCAATTATCTTTAATATTAAATTAGCTCTTACATAAGTTAATAGCTTTAATATAAGAAAATTTTAATAATATAGATTCCTTAATTTTTCTCTTTATCTCATTTAGTTTTAAAGAAAACAAACGTAATCTTATGGCCTGTGTTTCTTTCATGACTATATAAATATCTTACATAATTCTGCATTATATATCCATAAAAGAAACACAGACCATAAGATTATGTTTGTGCAGGCTACTGTCTGTGTTTGCAATGCAGAATGCCATATCTTTCTCGAGTGGGTGGGTGTGGGTGTTTGTGATGACAAAATGCCATAGTTGCGACTTTTTAATATGGCATTTGTCATTACAAAGACCCTCTCTCCACATTTGAGGAAGGTGCGGCATTTTGCCATTGCAAACATGAGTAGCAGGGCTGGTTGTTTTCTTTGAAAATAATTTCTATTTTTTAAAAAAGTTATCATACCGAATCTATTAACTTATTTAAGAGTTCTTTTAATATTAAAGGCAATTGGAATGTAATTGAAAATTATGGGAGATTTATTTACTAAATATTTGTGGTAAGTTACTAATCTTTTGCACTTGAGAAGTTTTCCAAGGCAATAAAACCAATTGGTTGTAAAATTTTAGTTTTTAAATTTTTGCTAGTGCCAAGGGATATGCATATTTGACTATTAGTAAAAGGGATAGAAACAATCTCTGGCTTTGTAAAAAATATTATAAATATGAATTGCAGAAGTCATGAAAAAGATGTAAGATCTGTCTGAAAGTTCTTTTCTTGACAGACTAAGATGTCTTGGAGTGTTACTAAACAGCCTAATGATATGTAAATGGTAAATAAAAGAGTACTTATGTAATATGCCTACCAGAAGCTTGTCATCCATTTTTATTTTAAATAATCCGTATTCAGGGGCTTCCAACACATGGTATAAACAATATGGCTGACTTTGTGTTATTTATTATAATGATAAAGAAACACAAAAGTTCAAAGGGTTGTAATTAAAAAGCTTTTTTAAATGTAAATATAGTAAAGAAAATAAAAATAAAACATGATTAAGCAAACTATAACAAATGTGGTTATCATGTTGGCAGATGGACATCACTTTTCAGGTGAGCTCTATCCCTTAATTTTGAAAATATTTTGTTGCATTTTGTTCTGTCTATGTAAAATTCAAATTTTAATCAGACTTCCAAAAGTGAGAAAGCAAAAAAAGAATGTTAAAAAATAGTGATAATTTTAGCCACATCTTGATTGTTTGCCACATGTTATGGGTTCATCGTGCATTAATGTTTGAACTTTATGTTGTGAATGGAATTTTATTTAAAAATTTATTCAAATTTTTTAAAATTAACATTCAATTTAAAATACGTAAGCATTGTATTTTAAATAATCCATTTTCAGAGTCTAAGTATTTGTTTACATTTATTTCTTCTTGAAATTATTTTCACAGATATGTATAGCTTGTTAACTTTAAAATGTATTTAAATTGAATGTTAATTTTAAAAAATTTGAATGCATTTTTGAATAAATTCCATTCACAACATAACATTCAAATGTTAACACATGATGATTAATTAATGCATGACTAAAATTATTATGATTATTTAAACATCGTTAATTGAAATTATCATTATCTTTTTAACATTCCCTTTTTTGCCTTATTATGTGTGGAAGTAGGATTTGAATTTGGAATCTTCCATCAACAGAACAAAAAGTGATGTCCGTCAACTGACATTAATAATTACATTTCTTATAGTTTTCTTAATCATGTTTTATTTTCTTTATTGCATATACATTAAAATTTTTTTTAATAACAACCCTTTAGACTTTTGTGGTTTTTTTTTTTACCATTTTAATAAATAAAAAAACAGTAAATATTGAATACAATAATTTAGAGTCAGACCTGTTGTTTATACCAGGTATTGGAAGTACCTAAAAATAATTTATTTAAAATAAAACCATAGCAAGCTTCCAGCATGCATACTACATAAGTACCAGTAAAATAATAAAAACTAAGAAATTGATTGAGAAAAACATGGAGGATAATAGTAGGAAAGATTTAAAGAAATAAGAATAAAAAATGAAAAAAAGATTATACAATTGAGAGAGAAATGAAAAAAAGATATGTTTAATCCCAAAAAAATAATTGGATAAAGTAGAAGATACACAGAGAGGCCCAAAAATTTCAGAGATAGTTTATGATATTAAATCACAAATACTGACCTCATTGAAAAAATTAAAAGACTGAAGTGGAGTTGGGCTGGACATATTGCTAGACAAGATGATAATAGATGAACAATTAAACTCTTAAACTGGATTCCAAGAGATTGTAAAAGACCCAGAAAGAGACCACATGTGAGATGGATGGATGAAATAAGAAAGTGTGCATATGTAATGTGGAGAAAAGAAGCTAAAAATCGAAGGAGATGGATTGAACTTGGAGAGACCATCCTGCAGTGGATGGATAATAGTTGTTGATGATGTTGATGAGGAAGTGGTTATTATATCTAAATTACATCACTACAATGCTTAAATAAACTAATAGAACATTAATACTCTGTCATCAAAGCAACACTACAATTAGATAGTAAATGAAACCCATTTATTGTCTAATTGTAGTGTTGCCTTGGTGACAATTATTGATATTTTATTGATTGCTTTAAACACAACGGGTATGGTGATGTAATTCAGACCTCCACATATATAGAAATGCTAAATAATACTTCATACTAAAATATATAAATTCAGGTAAAAATTACCAAGTACTATTAATTAATAATTGAACTGCATTTCTCTGTCATGTTCAGTAGCTATTTATAGTAGGAAAATGACTAATCTTCAGCTGCATTTTTGATCTTTTTATACTGAGTTATCTAAAACTATTATAGCCAGAAGAGTGATCTCAAATTAGTTTTTATATTTCAATAAAAATCGACCTTGGAATGGATAACATAATAAGGTCCGTAGCACCATCTAAATACAGATGTTTTAGCAAAATAATAATTTTGCAATCATTAAGATTCTCATAACAGTCATATTTAATAGAATCTAAGAGAAGAAACTTAAAGAAGGACATTCGTATTAACAAGATCAGTCAAACAATTGGAAAATAATGAACCTGCAAAAATCAGAGAAACACTGACCGAATTTATTGAATTTAAAGCCATTGCAAAGTTGAGAGAAGTGATTCTTTATATGATATTATTTTTTAAAACTTGATTTAATTTGTTTTATTTTTTAAACTTTATTTAAGTTTTGCTGTAAATGGTTTAGTGATGAAGCAACAAACCTTGGAGCTCAAGATATTACAGTTCTGAAGAAGACTGTTGGTTAGTTGAAACTGTCAGTTGTTTTTTAGTGTCTAATAATAAAGTATTGCATTTGTATTCTGTAAAGTGCATAGAAAATGTGTTATTATTATTTACTTATATTAGTATTAATCAAAATAATTTAAAAAAAATCTAATTAACTTTTTATAATACCTTAACAAAAAATTATTAATATTTGATATCCTATTCCAAATCCTTCCTTATATAGACAACAATTTTTATACTGCTGCTCTATTAAGTATCTATGTTTTACATTTATAAATTGGGTAATATAGTTTTTTTTATTAAAATACTTCCTCTTTAAGATATATATATAATATCTTGAGTATGTGCAAAATAGCATTGTTTGCTTTCGATAAAAGATTGATTGAATTTGCAGCATTAGAGAACAGTTCAATTGTTAAAATTGACAGTGCCAATAATTTATCTCTCTGCCTGATACACACACACACACATAAACCAACTAAAATATTGTAGACTGATTATTGTAATTATACTAAATAAAACTAAAGTACACATAGTGGCAATAAATGTTCATAATAACAATTATAAAAACCCAGAAGTATTTTTATTTATTTCCGGAAAATTTAAAATGTTGGCAATTGAAAATGGTTATGAAAATAATTGAAAGTACTTCTATGTTTTTATAATTATTATTATAATATTTGTTGCTGCTGATGCTGTTGCTGTTGTTATTATTATTATTATTATTATTATTATTATTATTATTATTATTATTATTATTATTATTATTATTATTATTATTATTATTATTATTATTATTATTATTATTATTATTATTATTATTATTATTATTATTATTATTATTATTATTATTATTATTATTATTATTATTATTATTATTATTATTATTATTATTATTATTATTATTATTATTATTATTATTATTATTATTATTATTATTATTATTATTATTATTATTATTATTATTATTATTATTATTATTATTATTATTATTATTATTATTATTATTATTATTATTATTATTATTATTATTATTATTATTATTATTATTATTATTATTATTATTATTATTATTATTATTATGTTAGAACTTGAATTAGTTCAAAATAATATAAAAATATTGATTAGAGAATTTAATGAAATGAAAGAAAAAGTAAAAGCACAAGATTCTTTGTTATGCAATTTGCAAAAAGAAGTTTTTTATTTAAAGCAGCAAAGATTAGAAAACAATATTGAAATTGTTGGTGTTGAATATGCTAATGATGAAAATTTATTTAATATTGTTGAAAATATAGCTAAAAAATTAGAATTGTCAGATTTTAATAAAAATTATATTAATTCTATTTATAGATTAAAATATGGAGGTAGTTTTAGGCCTGTAATAAAAGTTAATTTTGTTAGTAAAATGGTAAGAGATTTATTCTTGTCAGGAGGTAAAAGAATTAAATTATATCTATCTGATGTTTTGCCTATTGCTACAGCTGATAAGCGTATATATTGAATGAAGATTTGTTGCCTGAAAATAGAAAATTATTTTGGAAAGTTCATTCAATGGCTAAAGAAAATAAGTATAGGTTTGTTTGGATTAAAAATGGGAAAATTTGGTTGAGGAAAGATACTGGGGATAGGGCTATTAGGATTGGTTCTGAATCGGATTTGTCTAATTTATGACATGGATTATCTTTTAAAAATATTGTTACAGAAAAAGATAATTTGGCTATTGAAAATTTTAACATTTTTCATATAAATATTCGTAGTGTGAGGAAACACTTTGATGAGTTGTTAATTCTTTTACATTCACTTGATTATTCATTTGATATTATAATTTTGTCTGAGATCTGGATTAAGGAATGTGAAAAAGGACTGTATGAGTTAGAGGGATATACATCAATTATTAATTCTAGAATTAATAATAGGTCAGGTGGAGTTTTAGTTTATTATAAATCAGTGCTTTGTGTGACTTCTATTGATGCAGTTTTTGATTCTTCTGAATGTCTTGTTTTAAATTTCATTTTAGGTTCAGACAAATTAACACTTATTGCTCTGTAAGGTCTTGCAGTCATACACTTGAAAGCCTTAGTGATGAACTTGGTGATTTGCTTACTAAATTAAATGATAAATTCATTATTCTTGTTGGTGACTTAAATATTGATATTTCTGGTGAAATTTCTGTTGCTGCTCAACATTATTTAAATATGCTGTCACTTTTTGGATTTATTCAATATTTATTTCATCCTACATGTGTTACATCTTCATCATCTTCACTTACTGATCACGTCTTTGCTAGATGTCCTGAAAATATTCTAACATCTTTTTTGGATTGGTGTCTTATAGATCACAGAGGAATTGTTGTTACTTTTAAAAATAATTTTTCTCATAGTAAAAAGTGTTTTAAACTTTTATCTCATGATCGTTTGCAATCCTTAATTACTAAATATGATTGGAATTTAATCTTTGAGTTGAATTATGTAAATTGTGCATTTTCATTCTTTGTTGACAAGATGAAGGAGTTTATAGATTATTGTTCTTTTATAAAATATATAAAGAAAAAAGATCTGAAGAGACATGATTGGATTACAAATGAGTTAATATCAAAAGATAACAGAAAGAATAAATTGTACAAGCTTTTCAAAAGGTTTCCTGCTAATGAAGAATTTAAAGTTCAGCTAAAGGTTTTTGATAAAGAAATAAAGAAAGATATAGTCAAAGCTAAATTGATTTTCTATTCTACTCAAATTGATTCTTTAAAATCAACTAAATTAAGCAATTTTTGGACTGTTGTTAAAAAATTTATTTTTAAAGAAGGATTTTCACAAATTTCTAGACTAAAGATTAATGAAATATCTATTGATGTTTTAAATAATTCAAAACTAATAGCTGATCATTTCAATCAATATTTTGTACATAGTGTGGAATTGTTAATGAATAGTTTTGACAATAATTGCAGTTCTCATGTTTTTCAATATGAGAAATCTATCCTGAATTCTTTTGTTTTTAAAGAGATTGAAGATTGTGAAATTTTAGATTCTCTTTATAAAATGAGACATAAGAAATGTATTGGTTTGGATTGTATTTCTGTAAAAATATTAATTGAAAATGTTTCCATTCTTTTACCAATTTTATCTTTTTTACTTAATTCTTCTATTGATTCAGGTATATTTGCAGATTGTTTAAAATCTGCTGTTGTTACACCTATTTTTAAGAGCAGAGATAGGGAATGTTTGGAAAACTACAGGCCAATTTTTATTTTATCAACATTATCTCAAATTTTGGAAATGTGTGTAAAAAACAGAATTGTTTTGTTTTTTCAAAAATATAATTTATTTTCAAACAATCAATTTGGGTTTTTGCCAGGAAGATCTACAGAACTGGCTTTATCTGAACATGTTTCAGTCATCACTGAATCTTTAGAAAAATGTTACAAAATTATAGGCATTTATTTAGATTTGCGGAAAGCATTTGACTGTGTTCCACATGATATATTAATAATTAAGTTACACCATTGTTTAAATCTTATTTAAGTAATAGAAGCCAATTTGTGAAAATTAATAATTTTTTGAGTGATTCTGAAATAATTAGATATGGAGTTCCTCAAGGCTCAGTCCTGGGTCCATTGTTATTTACTGTTTATATTAATGATCTGCTTGATCTTTCTCTTCATTCTAATATTTTTTGTTTTGCAGATGATACTGCTTTGGTTACTTCAGCAGTTTCATATAGTTTACTTGAGAAACTTGTGAATGAAGATTTATTTAAAATTACACAATGGATGAACAATAATAGATTATTGCTAAATATTAATAAATGTAATTACATAATATATTCTCTTAAAAATATTCCAGCAAAAGACTTGATTATTCAATTGCCTGAGGTGAATCAAACATCTTGTCAGAAAATTGCCAGGACATCAACAATTTCTTACCTTGGCTTGGTTTTGGATGAGTATTTACATTGGGATAAACATATTTTTTGGCTTCAAGTAAAATTAAAAAAACTTAATTTTCTTTTTTACAGATTAAGAGATTGTTTGAATAAATCTGTTGTTTTAAGTATATATAAACAAATTTTCTTAAGCAGACTTTGTTATGGTTTAACATTATGGGGTGGCACTGCAGCATATTTTTTGAAGTCTTTGCAAACACTACAAAATTTTACATTAAGAATTATTTTGTTTAAACCTTTGGATTTGCCAAGATTTGAATTATATAAGTGTGCTGGAGTTTTAACCATTAATCAATTATTTTTAGTGAATATTTTGTGTTATTATATTAAATACAAAGGAATGAATAAAAATAATTCTTCATCAATAATGGTGACTAGATCAAGTGATTTTGATTTATTATTTGAACCAGCATACTTTAAAACTCATTGTAGATATCAGAAATGTTATCTTGGTCCAAGATTTCACAATATTTTTATAAGGAACATTGGATTTAATGTTAATGACCTATCAAAAAAAACTTTGAGAAAATTTATTATGGACTGGATTATAATTGATGATAATGAAAAACTTTTCACTTCTATTTAATTATTTTATTATATATTAATGTTTTTTTAAATTTTATTTGCACATGTACTTTTGTTAAGCTCCATGCGTGATTTTTTATCACAAGGAGATTATATGTTTATTAAATTAAATTAAATTATTATTATTATTATTATTATTATTATTATTATTATTATTATTATTATTATTATTATTATTATTATTATTATTATTATTATTATTATTATTATTATTATTATTATTATTATTATTATTATTATTATTATTATTATTATTATTATTATTATTATTATTATTATTATTATTATTATTATTTATCTAATACAATTTCTACTGTTATAATTATATCTCATGTGCATGATACTCGGTCTGTTTCTGTTTGTTACATTAAAACTTGTCATTCCAATGTTTTTAGATTTTCTCCTTTGTTTAGGCTACCATCTTTATATAATCAGATTTGTAGTAATATTAATTACTTCAATTTAGATTATAATCAATTTTGTAATGTTATTAAATTTAAATGTCAGATTTGATTGGTTTAACTTGATTTTGTTTATATATATATTAAATTGTTTTTTTATTTTTAATTTGTTATGAGCTTTATATTTATCCCTTTTATTTATTTGTTACTATTAATGTCTTAATAATAATTGTTTATATGCTGATATTTAATTTTACTTTAGATTTTTAAATGTGTTAATTATCTTTTATTGAAATATGGCACATAATTATATTAATAATTTGTCATTTAAACTCATTTATGTATTTATATATTTGTTATGGTGCAATACTGTAATTGGCTTTATGCTGTAGTTTTGTACGGTAAATAAATGAATTGAATTGAATTATTATTATTATTATTATTATTATTATTAT
Organism: Epiperipatus broadwayi; assembly: GCA_028023455.1. Lineage (NCBI taxonomy): Eukaryota > Metazoa > Onychophora > Udeonychophora > Euonychophora > Peripatidae > Epiperipatus > Epiperipatus broadwayi. The sequence continues at coordinate 745,619 of JAQFVV010006259.1, read as the reverse complement.
TATTATTATTATTATTATTATTATTATTATTATTATTATTATTATTATTATTATTATTATTATTATTATTATTATTATTATTATTATTATTATTATTATTATTATTATTATTATTATTTAAGATTTAATATGCTTGATGTATATAGTGACATTAAATACATAAAAAATTATACTAATATTTCTTAAGGTTAAGCGCTTTCAGAGAATTCGACTCCATATTCATAGCCTCCAAACCTAATAATTTATGCAAATCTATGCCAGCTCATTGATATTGTCCATCTGATATAGAAAAGCATGTATCCTTCCTGTTTATTATTATTATTATTATTATTATTATTATTATTATTATTATTATTATTATTATTATTATTATTATTATTATTATTATTATTATTATTATTATTATTATTATTATTATTATTATTATTATTATTATTATAAGAGATTCAAACTCTGACTCTCACATGACCTTCAACTCTCCATGCCATCTCATATTGCAGACCCACTTGATTACACACCTATTGAAATGATAAATAATCACCAATATACATATTTCATGCTAAACTAGCAATCATCAGTTGGTCCAGATTACTATCTCCACACATATATGCAATCAGTGCTCAGTTTTATATAAGAACAGCCAGTCTTCATTCTTTAATGAACAGGCTTCAGACTACTTCAACCCACAACTATTTAGCCATCCATTTCATTGAAAATCTGATGATGGAATGTTCAAAGCCCATGTTAGTGCCAAGGTTGTCATCCTACCCATGTTGACGTTAGTCATTCTGACTCTTCATGTATTGGAGAATAATTCATTTACATACATATGCAAGGGATGGGCAGACCTTTACCACACTATGTTTCAATTATTTTACTTGATAATTGACAGATTAAAAAAATAATGCATAAAGTTAGAAAAATAATCCAAATGGCCTTATTGCTCAGGAATTCATAAAAGGTTTGAGTGAAGTACCAGCAATGGAGTTAACCCAAAGACCTATAGAATCTGACTTTATACCATTGCACTAAACTACATCAGATCATAAAGTTAGCAATGTTTGTATAAGCTACCAAACAGAATAATTTTATTATTTTATATATGATTACTACATTACCAATGAAGTCTGTCCAATCTTAATATAAGCTCAGCTATGAATGTATATGTGTATGGAGATGATAATCTGGACCAACTGACGAGTGCTGGTTTAGCATGAAATGCATATCTTTTCGACATGTGTGTAATGAAGTGTATCAGTGGTATGAGAGAGCATGGATGGTTGAGGGTCATGTGAAAGCCTGAATTCAAACCCCCTATATATTACATATAGAAGGGTAGGTATAAAAAAAGCCTGTACTGTAGAAAAAAAAATCATATTTCAATAATTCATTTAATATCTATTGAAGCTTTGAGTTATGTGAATTATACAATATCTGCGCATATTAGCTGCGTAACAAAAGTTATGAAATGAATTCCATCTCAACATATATATATATATATAATTCAAATATGCAATGAGTCAACTTACTTGGATGAAGTTGAATAAAACAGCCAAACAAACCACAGGTAATATTTTTGCTTACAAACATTGACATCTTGTTAAGGTAACTAGACAATCAGCTATTTCAAGGCAATTATTTTGTGATTTAACAATAAGCTAATACTCAGTTTATTCCACCAAATTTCAATACTGTTTCAGTAGAGAAATATTAACAATGCAATACATTGATTTAAAAAAAAAAATTCTTAAACTCGGAGTATGGAGAGATGCATGTTGGGAGTAACAAGAAGAAATCGAAAACGCAATGTGTGGGTAAGAGAACAAACAGGTGTTACTGACCTCATTGAAAAAATTAAAAGACTGAAGTGGAGTTAGGCTGGACATATTGCTAGAAGAGATGATAATAGATGGACAATTGAGATTTTAAACTGGACTCCAAGAGATTGTAAAAGACCCAGAAAGAGACCACATCTGAGATGGATAGATGAAATAAGAAAGTGTGTGGTGTGGAGAAGAGAAGCTAAAGATAGGAAAAGATGGATTGAACTAGGAGAAACCTTCATTCTGCAGTGGATTGATAATGGTTTATGATGATGATGATGACATTGATTTAAGTATTTATTTCAGTTCAGTGATACATGCTATGTATGAATTCAGTGATTTATTCTATGCATGATGCAGTGGTATGCAAATTGCAAGTCATGACCCCTCAAGGGGTCAAAGAAAAATTGTTGGAGGTCATGAAAATTTTCATGTTGGATAATATATTCTTAATTGAAAAAACAAAAACCAAAATACTGTTTCAAATACATGAAAACTGCTCTACTTTATTAATGTATGTGACCACTTTTGTGTTTGAACACTTCATTCTTTATATTTCAATCCACTTTGTATAAATAGCACATCATAATGCCACTTTGCTTATATTGTTCTCATTTCTCTTATTTACTCTCAGAGTTTGTTTTTCATGCTAGTATCCTCCTAATGTTGATTTCTTGAATGTACACATTTTCTAAATCAGGTTAAAGAAGTTGCAATTGCTACAGATCTACTAAGAACCAATTATTATTAAACATTTTTTGTTAATAAGCAGTTTTTTCAAAGATCGTATATCAAATCGTATATACTGAAATATAATGTAAAGATATGTATTTGTATACGGTAAAAATACTTTTTTGTTATTACTATCCATTTATATGCTTATAATAGGATGAAAATAACATATAATGGATTGCATAAAATTTCAGCCTGAGTATGAGAGTTGCAAATGCAAAAAGATTGTGCACCAGTGCATGATGGACTAATCTTCATGTATGACTGAGATTCATTTCTGGGTTAATTTCACATACACAGAATAGCGAGAGAGTAGAAAAGGATGAACTGATTCAACAAATTATAAGACATAAATTTTAATAATAAATAATAACAAATATATTCTAAACAAATGAATATTATGATATACCCAAATACATATTATACATAGTTATTTCTACATATAATAATTACAATAAGTAATTCAATGATTTACAAAAAATAAAGTAAAGATTTGTATGACCTGTAAATTGCTTCCCTCATTCACTTGGGAACTTTCAAGAGGTTGATAAATCTAGAATATGACCTATTTTTTCCTATTGTGCTAACTGATGAGCACATAAATCTATAAGGCCATGATTAATTCATCCACTTGGGCTATACAATGATTAAAGTGAACCAGCTCACAAATATAACAAACTTAAAAAGGGGCTACCCAGGTAGATATGATAGTCCTACTTTAGGACAAATTTATCATCAGTCCTGAAGCCTATTCAATATGGTCATAAAAACAAAAATAAAATTACTGAAATGCAGATAGATCCTCAAATTCTATTCTGTATGTTTAAAGGGACCACAAGATGGTCTCCAGAAACTATCATAAACATAAAAGGATTGAAACAATTGTTGTCGAGACTATTGATGGACAACACCACCACAAATATCAAGATCAACTCTAAAAGTATTGAAACAAATGTTGTCCAGACTGTTGATGGACACCACCACCACAAATATCAAGATGCAACTAAAACCAGAACATGAAACATTGTGCAACAATGAAGAGTTCACCAGACCAGATAAAGTTAATGCAGACCAGATAAAGAAACAAGACCTAAGAATGCTGAAACTAGCCAAAAGAGAAAACAAGGGGATCTAGATACTCACCTAGCTAACTTAAGGACTATATATTTCAAAGCTAATTATTACCAGGGTAGGAAATGTTGTGAACTCATTCTAATCCTTACCCTTGAATAATGGATTTATTCTCACTATAATGTTATTAAAAATGGATTTAATTTACAATAGCCTGACCAACAATGCAACAATAAAAGGATATACAGGCCAAATGAAAAATTATATCAGTGAATCCAATTGTTTCCATTAAAGTGGTAATATTGATATATATTGAGATCAATTTGAGAGGGGAAACAGACAACTTTTAAATGTTTAGACAATATCAGACATTGAACAGCAGTACATATATTGTTCACAATGTAGTAGAACACAGTGAAGCATATTCAAGCCTAGATCAGAAAACTGTTAGCTATAGTCATCATTATAACAGTACATCAGGCAAGCCATTTACAGGTTCAAAGTATGAGGGTTCAAAAGAAAAGTCTTCTCCAAACATTAACTGTACCAACAACAACTAATCTTGCATAGTTTGCTAATTGTGATGCAGGCAAACTATTACACTTATACTCTGTAAATATGTTAATAAATATTTTTATATTTACTTATAGTGTGTCTGTGTTGTTCTTGAAAAACAAAGAATATTACTTACAGCTGTACTACACAACAACTCTCTCTTAAATTTTTAGTAAAGGGTTTAAAATGTCTGTACATATGAAAAAATTTTTTTATAATACCTAATTAGCAATAGTAATTAATATAGGTTGCTTTTATAAAAACAACCTCAGTTAATCTTTTAATTACTAACATCTTTGTAGAATGAAACTAACATAATTCCATAATTTTTCTAATTATCAATGTCTATTTCAAGGCCCTTTTATCATTAAAAAGGCCATAAAATAATCTTGCAAGAAGTATTTTGTGAATTAAAATGAAAAGCTAAGGAGATAAAAGTAAATGGAGATTATTTAAGTCATCTATATTTTGAGGATGATGTAATTGTTTTTGAAAATAATGCTTTAGGGCTTTAGGAATGTTGAAAGAGATATCAAATGAAAGTAAGAAAGTAGGACTAGTGATCAATGTTAGAAAGACTAAAGTAATGTTCAATGGATTTTCTCAAAAGGAAAAAAATGAAGATTGATGATAAGTCAGAAAGTATCAATTACAAAATTTGGTCAGAGTATTATTACAGTTGGAAGCATAATGAATGAAATTAGTCATAGAATTAAATTTGGTTGGAGTGCTTTTGGTTAAAAAAACTTAATATTAAAAGGAAATATGCCTATATATTTGAAAAGGACTTGGACACTTATCAGAAGAGCAATACAGAGTTCAGACCTCTCAACAAAATATGGAAAGATGCTTGTTAAGAATAACAAGAAGAGATTGAAAATGAAGTACCCTGGATGAGAGAACAAACCAGTGTTACTGACATCATTGAAAGAATTAAAAGACTGAAATGGAGTTGGGCTGGACATATTGTTAGAAAAGATGATAATAATGGACAGTTGAAATCTTAAACTGAATTCCAAGAGATTATAAATGACCAAGAAATAGACCATTTGTGAGATGGATGGGTGAAATAAGGAAATGTGCTGTAGTGATGCAGAGGAGAGAAATGACAGATCGGAGAGGGATTGAAGTTGCAGAGACCTTCAGCCTGCAGTGTATCAATCCTTTAAAATGATGATTTTAAGGCTTAATACACAAACATTCTAAATTACTTAAAAATTATATATATATATAATTTTAAAATAATTTAATATGCATCCAGAAAAATATTAATTTTTACAATACATTGCAATATACATAGTTGGATTCTGATATCATGGACTAATTTATTAATTTTTAATATGTATTAATTTGTAACTAATTTCAACTCTGCATTAATAGGATATTTGATGGTATCAGTTTCTGACATGATTATTTTGTGGTCAAAACAGTCTTTCTATTTATTCAGTTTATTGAAGTATACTTATTACCAAATGCTGAGAGATGTTGAGGATACAAAACAAATCTCTTAGAAATTTTGATTAGCTGGTTGTTTTAATGTGATATCAATTAATGTGAATGTTTTGTTAAACTTTGTGGAAAAAAGTTCATTCATACACACACACACACACACACATATATATATATATATATTAGAGCTCTTATATAATCTATTATAATAAATTAAAGCAGTACCATTTTAAATTTAAAAATATGTCAATGTTATTAGATAAGATGGTTGCAGCATCAATTTTTAATTGGTACATTATCTGATTACATCATAACTGAAATTTATCTAGAAATGAGTAGATAAATCATGTTATATATATAATTTTAGATTGATTTACAAATTTCACATTTTCTGCATTCATAACTTACCCACTAACCACTTTAAAAAAATATATTAATGATTATTATAAATCATTTATAAAAATAAAGATTATCTTTAGTCCAAATATAAACTTTAAATCTTAATTAAAGATTAATACAATATTACCTCATTTACAAGACACTCCTAAATTTAATATGCAATATAATTTTAAGCCTGAAAAATTAAGGGATAAAATTTACCACTGAATTTAAGATACAATAAGCTCACCTAATTGATTACAAATCTTCTTTTGATATATGGTACTTTCACTTTCTACATTTTCACTTTCAGAAATTGAATTATCATCTTTACTATTCTACCAGGGTACACCATCTTCAGGCAACATTATAATTTCTTTGTCAATTTGCTTTCATACAAAAGTTCATTTTTCTATTAAAACCTGAATCATTCTTCTAAAATGATTTATATTTTTACAAATATTTTCTTTAAAAAATTATAAATGTATAAAAAAGATTTTAAAACATATGTTTTCACTTTCATAATCAAAATGAAGATATTGAAAGAATCAAAATTTTCACAGATGTTCTCTTGTGCAGAGCACAAGAAACAACCAATCAGAGAAAAGACAGATTCTAATCTCATTGTTGTATTGATTTATTAGTTGTAAAAAAATTCTAAAGGTTTTCAGTACTGTTTTTTTGATAAAATAATGGTAAAATAAAATTAAAAGTAATGGGTTGAGAGAGAGTTAAAGTCATTTACAAAATTAATGCAAAAAATATTGATTAAAAGAATTTAATATGCAATTCTACACAGGTAACAATCATAATAGTATTACATGTATAGTTAAAGCAAAGATCCACAGAAATAAGCTGTTAAAAATTTGTTTCCAATTTAAGATGCACTCTTTTTTATGAGTCCAAAATTTGAAAAAAAAAGTGCCTTTTACATTTGTGGTAAGACGGTATATGTTTTTCAATAGTATATAAACACATGGGATAACTCAATTTCAGATTTATTTTTTATGTTTGTATTATTCTGGCCTATTAATAATTTCTGGTTGCATTTTGGGAGACATTTCTCTTTTTCATCTGACTTTATCATATGTCTTAAGAATGTATGGTGGAGTGGAGGTTTAAAATATATATATATATATAATATAATGTTTTTAAGGTTATATGATGTAGATAAATTATAACTTTTTGGGCTGTACCGTGTATTATTATCCATTAAACACTGATATTTCGATGGACTAGCAACCGCCATTATCAAGGTTAACAGTCACATTATTTTTTAAGATCTAACGGTTTTTTTTTCAAAAGTTAATCTTGATAATGGTGGTTGCTAGTCCATCAAAATATCAGTGTTTAATGAAAAATAATACACAGTACAGCCCCAAAACTTATAATTTATATATATATATATGCATATAATGCTTGGAATTTAAATGCAAGTAAAATAATTTTTACAGGATTTAAAAGAGCTTAAAATTTATCTTTTAGATAACCAATCTACGGACATCTAATTATTGATCAGTTCATGGGTATTTAAACTATTTTTAATAACATAATAAAAGGCAAAAAAAGTGTTACTAATCCTTTATTACTGATACTTGACTAACACAATAAATATTGACTTTTTTTCATTAATTCTTTGTATAGAGAAGCTAGGCGACAACTTGATCTTGTAATTGGTTTCAAACACATCATTTTATATTCAAAATAAAGCCAAGGACTCCAGTTAACCCTGTTTCTGTTTCCCCATTTCATTCCCTGTTTCCTAGTTTAGGAAATTAATTTTCTCTAAAACTATCCCTATTAAAAAAAAGGAGTTTCTTAGTTCTCTTTTTATATACAAGTTATGTCAACAATGTAACCACAAGTAAGAATAATTTCAACTTTTATAAAAACGCTATGAAATTACATAAAATTTGTACATAGATTTACCTTTCAATAAAATTTTTTATTTCATTTAATTTTGTTGAATGAATGAGAGAGTCTGGTTGTTGTGAGAGCCCCCAGGGGACTAACTCCTAGTTCTTTTGAGAAAGGTGGCTGGGAAAAGGGTGCTGTGGTTGTCATTACCAATGTTGGGTTTTCCCATTCTCAAGATAGGGAAAATAACATTATTTGTGGTGATTTTTTAATGTTATCATCATAAATGATTTTATCCATGTATTAGTGCAAAATTAAGTTACAGTTTGGCCTAATGATTCTAATTGCAAGTGATTCACCTTATTTAATTTTATTATTTCCAATGTTGTTATTGACAAGGCTGATCTTTTGTTGTTCATGTGATTTTCATGATGGATTAGAATGGTTTTCAACAGAGACATTTTGAAGCTTGGATTTTTACCCCTTGTTCTCCTTAGTTTTTCCATAAATTTTTCAAAGTATTCAGGATTGCTCTTTTGTGAGGATATTCAAAGCCATTTGGAGAAACTGAACAGTAGATTTATTTAGTCCATATTTTATGTTATCTCCAAGCGTTTAATTATTTCTCATCTTACCTACCATAAATTGGACTTTTCAATATTGTACTTCTAAAACACTATTCATATTTGAACTCTAGACTTTACAAATAATTTCTAATTGTACCATTTAATTAAAATTTTTCATTAACTAAAATCTTCAAAATAACCCAAATTTTATCCAAACTGAGTTTCAAACAAGACTTAACTAAAAACATCATCACCAAAGAACTTATTTCCAAGTATATAACTACTTATCTACAAAAGATAAAAATCAGCCTGTTGCATCTAAGCATAACTCAGAAATCTCATCCATCCCTGAAACCTCTAAAGACTTAACACATAGTTATTCCTCCAAAATTCAGGTAACATATGAATTCTCCTATCAATCCATCAGGGCAACCAAGCCTATCAACATTGCACCTTACCAAAGTCTCTATTTTCCTGGATTATGCACCCTTTTCCATATTCCTTTCCCATTTCATATGTATTCCCAAGTCCTTCACCATATTGTACTTGAATTTCATATTGCCATGTAATTATCCCTTTGTAAATTGTTGTGTATGAATAAAAGCTTCCATCACTGTCAGCCGAGAAGTCATCGCACCTGCCTTGCAAGCAAGTAGTTGGTTGCAGACGGGTGTGGGTTTGCATCCCGGCCGATGCTATGACATATGAAAAAAGACAAAAAAGAAAAAAAAAGCTTTCATCACTGAGGAAAAAAAGGATTGTGCTTTAATTTTTAGTTTGTATTATCAATCTGTCAGATAAAGAACATACCCATGTATGACATTTTTTTCAAAATCGATATATATATATATTTTAATAATTACAAATTTTACTTAAGTTTTTAAATCATAGAAATAAAGTAATGTGAAATTACAGTAATATTTATTATTTGAAAATTAATAGTACTTGATAAACAATTCAGATTTTTTTTTTTTTAAAAAAAAAAAGGATTTCAAACAATTTTTGGTACATACAAATTAGTCCTAATTTATAAAATGGAAATGAGACATGAATACTTATCCTATTGATGGAATACAATGGCATCAATAAAAAAAAATTAAAGATGCTTAGCAAAATCTTAAAAACACAATGACACTAACATAAGATTAATGAATATGTTTTTCAACTTTGCATTGTAAGATCATATCTTCACTAGATTTGGACATATCAAATGAATAAACAGTACAATACTTACCAAAAAAGATGTTTTATGACCACTAGAGCACAGTTTTAATGTGAGAGACAGATCATGTTTATTTCACGGATATTTTTTTAAAAAAAAAGTGTAACATTGATTGTTGTCATTGGAAAGATATGTCAGAGAATCTTCTTATTATTTTTATCTTTTTTTTTTTTTAATCTTGGAGATAGAATGTTTATTTTCGTTTGCGGTTCTGATTGTCGTATTTTTAATGCTACATAATTTATATATTTTTCTGTATTATCATTATCTTTACTTAAATGTGAAGTAAACTAATTACAAAATTGATTTTAATTTCATGTTGTTTCCCCGAGGTCATAAAAGATGTTTTAGTTTCTGGCATTTCATTTTGTTTATTTTAAAATTATTTTAAGATTTCAGAAAAAGAAAAAAATTTCTTTATGTTTTTCTTTCTTTTTTTAAAAAAAAAAAAAAAAATTCATATTTCATACGTGATGTGATGTGATGTATTATGGCCTCTCCTTAAACGAAGTCAAAGAATATCTCAGCAATTATGCCCAGATAAACCTGTTAGCCACTTTATTTTACATTCCCCACTCTAAATTTACCCATAATCTGCTCTAACCCATTTCCACAACATAATCTTTGTCAACTCTATAACATTTATATCTAAATCCCTCGTATCTTTTCCCAAACCCAGCATAAAAACTAATAATTCACTTTCTGTATAATCACTCTTTTCATATTTATTTTTCCACAACTTCATTATATGTACTCTTTCTGTTTTCAAACATTTACATTCAATTAACAAATGCCTAACATTTTTTATTCCTTCCTTACATAATTTACAAAATAAATCACCCATATTTTTCCATTTACATGTATGTTCTTTTGTAGCTAAAGATCCTGTTCGAGCCTTAAACAATAAACTACTTTCCTTACTATTATCATATATTAACTCACACCTAATATTCTATTTATTTCTATATATATTTAAACTCTTTTTACTCTCCATACGATATCTCCATCTCTCTAACTCCCTAATCTTTATTAATAAATTTATTCTTTTATCCCATTCCTTACTATTATAACACTCAATAATCTTCTTAACACAATCATCCCATCTTTTGCACAAATATACGGATATAAATTCTTTATCCAAATCTTTTGCATACCACATTACCTTTCTCACCCATCTTGTTACCTGCCCTTTTCTCATAACCCAATTAAATACTATTTTAGCTATTCTTTTATTATCCATAAACTGCAATCTAACAAACATTTTCATTTTACTTTTTGCATCTCTCATATGAAAACTTGACCATCCCATTTCTTCTTGAATTGCCTCCCTTGCTGTCCATTCTTCTGCATCCAATGCATGTCTTCCTACTTCCCTTTGAGCTTTTTTTAAGTAATCTAATATCTTTTTACTAACATATAATGCATCATTACCATATGTTAACCCTGCTACTACAACTCCTTTCCATTTAATTCTAGCTACATCATATTTATTATATGAAAACACTGTTAATTTCTTTATCAATCCCTTTCTTTTCTTTGCTTCATTTATCAATTTTTTCTCCCATTCATCCAAATAATTTTTCTGATTACTTAAAATAATTCCCAAATAACTATATCTATTTACCACACTTAACTTAATATCTCCCAATAAAAATTCTACATCTTCTCTTTCCCCAGTATTAACCATCATTATAGTTGATTTTTCTTCACTAAATTTAATCCCCATTTCTTTACCCATCCTTGTACATGTCCTCAACATAACTTCCATATCTTCTGTTTTTTCTGCACACAAAAATATATCATCTGCAAAAAAAAAAAGACCTGACAAAATATAAACTCTCTTACTACCTATTAACGGTATCTTTATCCCTCTTCCTAATATTTCTATTGCACTCTGGCTGTAGAATTTAATTTAATCAACTTTCGGAAAAGATGAATATATCATTTTTGGACATAATCTCATTGCTTTTCAATACACTTTTATCCTTTCTGTCAACAAGCCTTCATATTTTTTCATTAAGCCAAATGTAAACCAATAATGCAGTTGTCTTCAGGAAATCAACGAGATAATCCGATGGGGCAAGATCAGGATTATAGGGAAGATGCTTCTATACCTCAAAATAAGTGTTCAACTTCTTCATGGCTGATGCAATCTTCCTTCAATTTTCTCTATTTATTCATTCTTCATAACAAAACACTTTCTCCACATTATGCAGAAAGTCTTTGATAAATATCGGCACTAGTTACACTCAGGTCACACGAATCACGGAACACTACTCTTCTTTCTGCATATAAATAATTATTTTTTGATGATAAGATAGTATGATCATCAAACGTTTTAATATAGTTGGAGTGCAGGTAACTTTTGACTTAACCTCTTATTATGTATTTTTCAATTTCCAAAATTTTCACATTATGATAAAACTCAAAACCTTTATTATATTCTATACGGATGAAAACTTTTATTTTAACACACACGTATAATTAATTTAGATTGCTAAATTGAATCCCAAGAAATTGTAAAAGATCTAGAATGAAACTGCATATGAAATGGATGAATGATATAAAGATGTTTACTGGTATGATGGGGAGAAAAGAGGCTATGGATGTAGAAACTGAACTATACTTGGAGAGACCTTCATGGTGCAGGAAATCGATAATGGTTAAAGTGATGATGGTGGTGGTAACTCCTTTTATCATATTAACTATTGAAAAGTTAAAATGACACATGTATAGCTAAGGCAATGATTTTTTAAAGCTTAACCTTATCAGTTGCAGTATAATTAAGCTCTCAAACTCAAATCTTGTGATTCAATATATAAAAAAATATCATTGAATGGGAGCTAATTAAAAAAAAAACATCAACCAAATAAATGTGGTGAATACAATACAAATATATAGCAGAAAACAATCAATTAAGTAAAATATATACTTAGAATAATGCATTATTGATTATGATTAGGCCAAGTTGATTTCAAAATAAGTAAATATGAAAGGAGAGAAAAAGAGAACACTTTGGAATGCCATCACATCAAGTAGTGCTTGTCTTAAGGTTTGTGATAAAGGCATTAAGAAAAACACAGAGGTGAAGCTCTCTGTACAGTAACCCCACTCAATACAAGACAGAATAATCAATGGATGCAAGAAGATTTGTGCTCAAAGCTTTATAGTTTGCTAATATGGTAAAAAGTGGCTGCTGAAGAGCTGCATTAGATCCTAAGATCTATGTGCAGTGTTCTTAGATCCAAGGCTCCTCACTGACGAAAGCCTCAAGCTAGAAACTAATCTGGGCATACTGGATGAATAGGCACTAGGTAGGGACTTTGTGCATAAACCTACTTTCATCCACTGACTACCCTGGCTTGCACCAAGTATAACTACTGTATGATGAGTTTAGCCTCTGTGTAAACGGTTTGTGTAAGAACAAAGAGTGTTGATCATGTAACGCTAAAAAAAAGTGGAGAAATCAGATCCCTCATAAATATGAAATTACTACTATAACAGGGCTGGGTTCAAACCCTGTTCTAAGGCATAGGACGATACCAGCGAGCATATATATATATATACTCAATCAAAAGTAATATTAAGTTAAATTATTTTTTTTCCGTTGTTGTTTTGTATGCGTGTGTGTATATATTTTAAACAGAATAAAAATAGATTGAAACATAAGAGGGACAGGGGGTTAAATGGTTTGTGCTCTTATATTTTGTTTATTGGCACGTGTATTTATATTGCTGCATGGGTGAATAAATGTAATAGATTCATAAAAAAAAATTGATTCCAAGATGGACGACTAAGGAAGGAATTTACAAAAAAAAGATAAGTTAATTGTAAAGAAAGAACCAGAAGAGTTATAGATCGCTATCTCAAAGAATAAAGCTATTTTAATTTAAAAAAAAATTGATTCCAAGATGGACGATGAAAGGCATAAATTCCAAAAGATATGTTAATTGAAAATAATGAATTCAAAAATGTGTAGATCGCTATCTCGAGACAAAGCCGTTTTAATTAAAAAAGAAAATGTTATAAATAAAAATGAAAATGTTATAAATGAAAGAAAATGTTATAAATAAAAGACAATGAATGTGGATCTCAAGGTGTAATTGAAATTCCTGAACATATAGAAAGAAAAAAAGAAAAGTTATTGAAAGGTTTTCTGTGGGCAAACCACGTGGTTTCATTAAAAAGAAGAGAACAATAGCATTTTTAATTAGAGGTTTTGAAAGCTGAACTTTGAAGGGGAATTCTAGAACTCTGACTGCCATGAGCAGGATCAAAGAAAAAATAGTTAAAAATTATATATCTTGGTCAACCATGAACAGGCTGGGGTAAAGGACAAGAACGGACTGGGCTCTGCCATCCACCCTGCAGAGGTACTACGGTTGCTGTCCATGTAGGAGCGAAGCCCTTCCTAAATTACAGAAAGAACAACATTCACCGAACACCATTGATTGTGCCTTACGGAATCCATGGAAGACTACAAAAAGAAAGAAATCACTTATTCACTACATCGCAGCACGAAGCCAGTGAAAATTACCCTTTATCTACACCTGGGTGAGATAAAGTAAGGTAACTCAAATATTTTCATAAATACCAGTCACCTCTTGAATGAGAACATATTTCAGTAAAATAATAATGCGTAAGGGCTAAAAGTAAATAAAGAGACATCTGAAATAATGCCCTATATAACTATATGAATGAATAGACCGGATAATGACTGATTGCATTTACTTTATATGCTATGATATATATGTTTTTGTTACATTTATGAACTTATGCGAGTGTGTATTTGCATGTGTATCATTCAAGTATTCGTGCACAAACCAATATCCAATTACGGGATTCTATTTTGTTTTATTATTTTTTTTATTAATAAATATTAAGTTAGTGTTTTAAGTATAATTGTGTGTGTTCAATGTTAATTTCTTAAAAAGCCTAGATTACATTGTACAATTAAAGAGTAGTATTAAGAATAAAAGTAAGAAAGTAAAACGAATCATTTATGCACTCCGTGCGCACTTGATCTGTTCTCCCACCTCTTTCCCACGGTCAATGACCACTATCCCTGAGTGAGCTAGCCAGAGGTATAAGCTCTGTCCATTAGAAATAGATACTCGTTCTCTCCCAGCATAATTCTTATTTACTCATAAATAGGATTGGTGCTTGGAGTCAAATTGACGTCCATAAATATGCTGGGCGAGTGATAAGAGTACATTGCAGAACTAACTATATATGTATGTTCACATCATAATTTTCGTTTAAATAAAAAAAGAGCAGAAACTTAGAGTTTTAAATATGTAATAAACGTATACCACCTATATACGTGTTACGCACAGGTAGCAAACTGTTACAATGTCGACCCAATGAAGGAGCTTTCGAAGAGTGGAAAGTAGGGGAGGGGGATAGAATATAAGTTCAATAAAACAGCTAGAACAGTTTACTATGGAGTTTTGCTTTATATAGTTTTATAAACACAAAAAAATACTGTATAAGAGCTATAAAATATAGCTTTTGTAGATGTATTATTGCTGGCAATTTTACTTTATATTGAAATTACTCAGGATAAAAGCACATTCGGATTAATATGTTGGTGTATATGTTTATGTATTGAACATTCCGTGATTTTAGTGTCTTGATTCACAGTGAAATAATATTATATATTCGAGTTATATTTTCTGTTTAAGGTTTTTCTTATTATATTAAATATTTAACTGCTTTTGACATTTACAAGTGAAAAGGTGAATAAATAAAACTTTTATAATTTTTAATTTGATATAATAGAGAGTGATTGGCTTTGGAAAACACTGTATTGACTACTTGTTACATGAACTCTGATATATATACATCTAAACAATACATCTGAATTTTTTTTTTTTTTTTGTTGATCTGTTTTATATATGTGTATGCGATTATGAGGTTAATATTTGTTGAACAGTTTTACCCATGAAAGGGCATATTATAATATACAGCTAGTGCTAGAAATCTGTGGATTCATTTTGAATAAGTTACTATTTTATTTTAATAGGCAAATTAACATAAAATACTAATCATCTCGGTAAAATATAGGGTTGAAAGGGGCTAGATAGAGAAATTAGACAGAGGACACAGTACTTCAGGGATGGAAAGCAGGTCCAGTGAGCCTGATATAGAAATAATAATATAAAATTGTTATAATTAATCATTATTAGAAATAGTGATAGATATCTAAAAATAGAGTAAAATAAAGTGAATGATAACAAGATCAAAGAAAAAATGGATCAGCAGAAGGAAGAAAAGGAGAGAGAATTGATCATGATCAAAATTATTATGGAAAGAATAGAAAGAAGATTTCAGGAAATCAAGGAATCAAAAGATTTCAAGAGCTAGAACGAAAAATAGAAGGGAAAGCAAATAAGTGTATAAGGAAAGAGAGTGAGGAAGAGCCAGTAGAGGAAGAAATTATAGATAAAGATGAGAAGTCTAGTGAAAAGAGAGTAGAAGAAAATCAGAGTGAGTACGAAGGAGAAAAAAAGCAGGGAGATAAAATAAAGATAGTATAAGTGCGAGAAGCCGCGATAAAGAACTCATCGACCCAGATTGAAGTAAAAAAATTTTTCAATGATGGGATATTTGCTAGTCAGATGTCGGAAGCTCTAGTTGAGCATATAAAAAATTTACGAGAATATTTTGTAGCAATCCGATGTCTGAAATAAAAAAAATAGCTCTCGTAAGCAAATTAGTTGTGGGAGAAATAATAAGACTCAATGGAAAGGAGAGTAGCCGAAATAGAAAATTAAAGAATCTTGGAGAACAAGATTATGAAATAGTTTAGAAATGGCATTATGGAAATGAAAAATGGTGACAGTTGTATAGGTTGACCCATGATCGGGGAAAAGGTTGAGCTGTCCAATGTTAAAAGACGGACATGAAATTAATCAACTTCACGTAAATGAACACTGATTCTGGAAAGTTTTTTTTTTATATATAGTATTATTACTAGGAGGTGGGTTAATATTTATAGTATTTATTATATGGGATTTTATATGAAATTGAGTAAAAGAGAAAAGTAGAATTCTTTTTATTTCTTTTGTTTTGTGCATGTAAGCTTAGAGAGTTAGATAAGCGGTCTCGCAATTCTGTCAGTGGATGGTGAGTTTGGCTGCTGGATCGATCACATTGTGTTTTGCACGCTGTGTGTGGCTGCTGCTATTTCTGACATGGTCGATCTATATAATGTAGGATGCAGATGCTAGTCTGTTAATTCAAGCTGACAAGACTCCAAAGTGAGGATGGCATTCACATACAGTCCCACCTGTAAGACTCCAGAAGTGAGCAAGGTCTAGATCAACCTATACTGAACCTGAAGGCTCAAAATAAGAGCCAGGTATCATTCTAACTATCTTCACTCCTAAGACTCGGAAGCAGCAGAGTGTAGTTAGAAAAGTCCTTTTAAAAAAAAAAATATATGTTTTTTTTTTATATGTAATTTTTTTTTGGGGGGGTCGCATAATCGAATCCCGTCAGAATGGGGGTTAGCTATATGTTGTGTGTCGCAGGCAGTGTGCGTGGCGGTCAGATTCATTATGTATCGTTGGGTTTTTGGTCATTTTACTCTTTGGTTCTAAAGTTCCAGGGGGGAAAGGCAAAGCAAATCGATTCAAGAAGATGCATATTTTTTTTTTTATTATTTTATTTATGTGTGTGTGTTTTCTTTCGGGTTACTCGCTATTCAGAATTATTTTGTGGTTTAAGAGTAAGCCATTTAAATACTAAAACAGTATTTAAAGGCTTTCAAAGAGGGATAACAGGCTGGGTTCAAACCCTGTTCTAAGGCATAGGATGATACAGCAAGCATATATATATATATACTCAATCAAAAGTAATATTAAGTTAAATTATTTTTTTTTTCGTTGTTGTTTTATATGCGTCTGTGTATATATTTTAATCAGGTAAATAAAAATAGATTGAAACATAAGAGGGACAGGGGGTTAAGTGGTTTGTGCTCTTATATTTTGTTTATTGGTGCATGTATTTATATTGCTGCATGGGTGAATAAATGTAATAGATTCATAAAAAGAAATTGATTCCAAGATGGACAACTAAGGAAAAAATTTACAAAAAAAGATAAGTTAATTGTAAAGAAAGAACCAGAAAAGTTATAGATCGCTATCTCAAGGAATAAAGCTATTTTAATTTAAAAAGAAATTCATTCCAAGATGGACGATGAAAGGCATAAATTCAAAAAGATATGTTAATTGAAAATAATGAATTAAAAAATGTGTAGATCGCTATCTTGAGACAAAGCCATTTTAATTAAAAACGAAAATGTTATAAATAAAAATGAAAATGTTATAAATGAAAGAAAATGTTATAAATAAAAGATAATGAATGTGGATCTCAAGGTGTAATTGAAATTCCTGAACATATAGAAAGAAAAAAGAAAAGTTATTGAAAGGTTTTCTGTGGGCAAACCATGTGGTTTCATTAAAAAGAAGAGAACAAACAATAGCATTTTTAATTAGAGGTTTTGAAAGCTGAACTTTGAAGGGGAGTTCTAGAACTGTGATTGCCACGAGCAGGATTGAAGAAAAAATAGTTAAAAATTATATATCTTGGTCAACCATGAACAGGCTGGGGTAAAGGACAAGAATGAACCGAGCTCTGCCATCCATCCTGCGGAGGTACTACGGTTGCTGTCCATGTAGGAGTGAAGCCCTTCCTAAATTACAGAAAGAACAACATTCACTGAACGCCATTGATTGTGCCTTATGGAATCCATGGAAGACTACAAAAAGAAAGAAATCACTTATTCACTACATCGCAGCATGAAGCCAGTGAAAATTACCCTTCATCTATGCTCGGGTGAGATAAAGAAAGGTAACTCAAATATTTTCATAAATACCAGTCACCTCTTGAATGAGAACATATTTCAGTAAAATAATAATGTGTAAGGGCTAAAAGTAAATAAAGAGACATCTGAAATAATGCCCTATATAGCTATATTAATGAATAGACCGGATAATGACTGATTGCATTTACTTTATATGCTATGATATATATGTTTTTGTTACATTTATGAACTTATGCAAGTGTGTATTTGCATGCGTATCATTCAAGTATTCGAGCACAAACCAATATCCAATTATGGGATTCTACTTTGTTTTGTTATTTTTTTTATTAATAAATATTAAGTTAGTGTTTTAAGTATAATTGTGTGTGTCAATGTTAATTTCTTAAAAAGCCTAGATTACATTGTACAATTAAAGAGTAGTATTAAGAATAAAAGTAAGAAAGTAAAATGAATGGTCAATGACCACTACCCTTGAGTGAGCTAGCCAGAGGTATACGCTATATCCATTAGAATTAGATACTCGTTCTCTCCCAGCATAATTCTTATTTACTCATAAATAGGATCGGCGCTTGGAGTCAAATTGACGTCCATAAATATGCTGGGCGAGTGATAAGAGTACATTGCAGAACTAACTATATATGTATGTTCGTATCATAATTTTCGTTTAAATAAAAAAAAAGAGCATAAACATAGATTTTTAAATATGTAATAAACATATACCACCTATATACATGTTACGCACAGGTAGCAAACTGCTACACTACTGATTGATGCATTGGGCAAATTAATTCAGCTGATTAGAGGATTACCTAAATATTCAAGAATCTAAAGGCCCAGATTCAATTTACATGCTAGTACCATCACTGATCAAGCCAGAAATATCTGGAGAAGCGATGAGAATAATACTATTCAAAACATTGTGTTAAATAAGAATCGGTGTGCCATTACTAATAGTTGAATGTATTTAAAAATTTTAAATAAAGTTTAAATTTTTCTAAAGTCATTCAGTTCTTAATGTCAGATGATATATCAGGTAATGATTTAAAATAAGATATATCCCCATATACTCCAGTAAAAAGGTAACTCACTCCGTGAGTTGTTAATGAATAATATTTTTGTAGTGTAATTTTCACTATAACATTCTCACTATAGAAACATTATTCATTAAGTGGATAATTTCCAGTCTATGAATGACTAATAAACATTATTAATATACTTACATGAAATGGTTTGTGTCAAAATTGTGTGAGCACCAAGTTTGACATTTGACAATTAAACTGTAGTAACTTATTACATATATATAATGAGCAATGATAGAGATATCTGTTAGAGATTGTGATCTGGGCCAACTGATGAGTGCTAGTTCAGCATGAAATGTGCATCTTGGAGGTCATACATTTTTTCCACGTGTCTTTGATCACATGTTTATAATTACATCTCTCCACAAAATATTAAAAGTGAACAGGAACCAGTCCCCACCTTGTGTGAGAGTGATGTAGTAAAAAGTACACTGCAGAAACATTAATCATTAAGTGGATAATCTCTAGTCTATGAATGACTTAATAAAAATTATTAATATACTTTCAGTGAGTTATTCTCTTGCCAAAATTTCCAGCAGCACATTTCTGCACCACTGCATTTATTACATAGACACAGTTTAACTAAAAAGTTTAAGGTACAACATGTCTGGACCAAGAGTTACGATATAAAATGAGACAGTGTGTTTTGCACCTCAACCCACAATTGAACAGCATACTGACATTGAATATTTTGTTTTGAATTGAGAAAATCTGCTATTGAAATGTTTGAAATGATTCAAACTGATAGGATAGCTAAAAGTGACCAGGATGTTTTTAAGTCACTTGCAGGGTTTCATGATGACTGAAGGAGCATTGAAAGTAGTCTATGAAGGTACACAATATGTGTTGTAATTCATTATCCAATCATGCTAGTGATTTTGGGGAAGGGTTGAAAACAAGTTCCAAAGGTATAGAGGACTTGCTGTCATTCACGATCCAATAATGAAAGCACCTTGAACTTTTTATAATGATTAGTTAAATTATGCTGCTGTGTAATGATTGTTTTACAGGTGGCATGTAGAGCTTAGAAAGAGAATTACTTAACATTTTGCTGGGAGACACTGCTGAATATTATTATAACAATTTTTAAGAATAAGATCATTTTTAAGACTGGGTAGAGCATGTTTTCACAGAAGAACGAGAATGATGAGCAAATAAGAAGGAATAAACTTTTTTGTTGGAATGTTCATGAACATGGTTAAATTATCACCCATCACTCTCAATTGAGTATAGTCATTTCAAATGCAAGGAAAATAAAGGCAAAGAGAAGTAAATAAATATTGCAAATACCAGAAAATGATCATATATAGAGCAAGCTGTTTCATTAATCTGTTTACAGTGTATCTGACATTTTATGATTTTGCATTTTAACTTTGTTTGCAGCCAATTTTCCTTTTTGAAAGTCTTCAACACCAGGTCTCAGTGTTCCCCAATATATTCAATCCTCAGCTGTGTTTCCCCAATGAAATCAATCAATACTTGTATTTTGCCTTTTCTCTTTATAACGTACATAATGTCTGCTTTTTTGTTAACACATGCCCAAGTTCACTATAAAATATATGTTTTAAAAAATCTTATCATTCATTCGTTTTGCATATCTAATCCAAGGAAGATATGATTTTAGAATAGTGGTCTGTATAGAGTCAAAGTGAATAATATATTGACTGGTGTCATGCTCTTGCCATTGTATTTTGAATTAGCCTTAAATGAAAATATTCTAAGGGTTTTTTGTTACATAGATAGAGTTCAAGTCTCACTTTCATATAATCATAATTATTTTCAACCCTTATCAATCCAATGCAAGGCCAATCTTCTCTAATTCCTAGCTCTCTTGTCTATAACTCATCTAAAAATGTCTTTATTACACTCATCCATCTCACATATGGTCTATCTCTAGGTCTTTTGAAATCTCTTGAGATCCAGTTTAAGCGTAGACCCATCTATTGTCATGTCTTTTAGCAATATGGCAAACCCGGTGCCATTTCAGTTTCTTAATTATTTTGGCGATGTCAGTGATATTTATTTGTGATGCCAACATGATGGCTCATAGTTTGAAATCTTTTCAAATCCAAGCAGTTCATGTCTACAACTCATATAGCGCCACATTGCAGATTTTTAGATATTTATATGCTTTCCTCTAACAATATAAAACAAAACTTTCCAGCAAATTTGTCAATCTTTTTTAAATGCAACTTGTTTTCCTAAAACATTAGTTGAATGTTTTTGTTTTTACGACGCAAGCAACCATCTGTTTACAAAAGACTTTAATCTCGTTTTGATAATTACCAGATGAATTTTAATAAGATATTCATTACTTTCTTTTTTAAAAAAAGTTTTTGCCGTTCACATTATCTTTCATTTGACAGCCTTGATAAAAAAATTTATGCTGTTTGAAATAAAATAAAAATCATTTTTATTATAAATGCAAAAAAAAATGTATAGTAATTGTTCTTTAATTGATTAATTGCTCGGGAATTCTTAAGAAGTCCGTAGCGCCGGAAGTGCCGGTATTTATATTGATCACGTCTGCATACTTCAGAGTTTGACATTTAATCATTGCGCTAGTAAACGCAGGCCATTCATTGTCCTTTCATTTAATGTTGTATTAAAGAAACTATCAACCCAATTTAACTAATAATTTTTATTAGTTATTCATTAAACTAGAGATTATCCGCTTAATGACTAATATTTCTGTAATTTTCACTATACCACCTTCACACAAGGTATGGGACTGGTTTCTATCGGCTTTTAATATTTTATAAAAGGTTTATGACCAAAAACATGTGAAAAAGATTTATGATCCCCAAGATGCATATTTATTTTGTGCTGAAGCAGCACTTCATCAGATGGCCCATTCAATATACATAGATAGTCAATTATTACTGTTTAATTGATAAATGTTAAACTTATGCCATCACAACTTTGATACCAACCACTTAATGGAACTTTTTTATAATTTTTATTAGTTAGTCATTAGATTAGGGATTATCTACTTAGTGAATAATTCTGTAGTGTATAGAACTGATAGCCTTTAAGTAACCCAATGCAAAGTCATCAATCTATCCATTATTCCCCAAAAAGAAAATAGTGAAAGAAAAATTAATACTGACCAGGCTTGTCAATTGCAGAATGGCAAGGTTTTGAACAGGTTCAGTTTTTGTCTTAATCTCTAGCTAAAGATAGCTAAATGCCTATTTACTGACTGATATTACATGGTTAACTTGATTGTCTATGAGATGGCTAGGCAAAGAAAAAATCCAAGGATGTTGAAAAAAAAATCACATTTACTTATCTCAGGTTTAAACTCAGATAATAGATATGGAATATGCACACACAACCTTTGCACCATGATATCTTTCAATATATCTATATGTGCCACAAACAACTTTATCTATTTAAAAGTGAAACTGAAATACTGTCAGGAGAAAATATTCAGAAAAAAAATTATTTGGTGAGAGGGGATTAAACTAATTATTTGTTTGTTTGTCTAAAAATTTGTTTTGACCATATTTTACATATACTTATATATTTGACTATTTCCATCATCTAGAACTAACTGTATAGAAAAATTCTAACTCTAGTTAAATTTTTTAAATACATTCTCCTTTCTTCTTCAAGTAATGCTGCGTGACAAGTGACAATATTATCATGGAAATCGAACTCGGCCTTTTAGATTCTGAAGTGATATTCTAAATAAAACATCCTATTTATACAGAATGACATCTTCATGAATTCAAAGGCCCCAGAATAGATTCCTATGTTAGTACTGTTCACTGGTTAGGCCAGCAACATGAAAAATTTATCTACTTGATTAGAGTATCACCTTAAATTAATTTTATTCACGAATCTAAAGATTTAGGTTTAATTCCTATGCTGGTACTGTTACTAGTCGGACCAGTAATATCTGAAGAAGAGAGGAGAAAATACTACTATACATAATGTTGTATAGTAATTTGTGTGCTATTACCAACAGTTGACTATTTGAAAGGTTTAAATGAAGTTTGAATTTTTCTAAAGACAATTCATAAATTGAAATAGTTCAAATTATAAGTACTGTAATTATTGTTTAATAAAAGCAATATTGGTTGTGTAAGAGTTATTATAATTATTTCCTAATTACAAATACCAAAAACTAATAAATATTATGAGATTAAAAGAATAAGAATAAAATTATACCATTAAAATTATTCAATCTTTATTAATTAATCAAAAAAAAAATATCTATTCAGATTTTTTTAAAAATAATCCTTCAATGATAAATATTATATAAAAAATCATTTTTTCAATTTTTAAAATTTGTATTTATTGGATAAAAATCGTATTATGTAATATTTAATTTTATTTACTCGAGCAGAGATATGTTGTAATGAAGCAGTAAGAATTTTTCATCCTATCTTTTCAAAAGTCTCTATCTTGGATCTTAGTTCTAGAGTTTCCTCAATATTCGACAAACATCAATGAGATATTATAAAAATCACTATGGTGCATGTGTTAGGATGACAAATCTTTATTGCTTAAAAATCATATTAATAAAAAAAAACTATTGACAACTTTACTGTGCAGCAAACCAACAACAAAATGAGCATTACTCTGACTACACAACTCTATTTTCAAATCAGTAAGAAGTTGACATATATCACATGCTAGTGTGATATGTTATGAGACTGTCTTTTAACTTCATTTGTAGCAAACTTTTCTTTCTGAAATACTCAATGTGTGTAATTATAGCTATCCAAAGTTTACTGTTCTCTGCCAGGCCTTCCTAATGAAAACAGTTGACATTGCGCTTTCTTTAGTGTATTTTTTAAAATAGTCCTCTTAACATAAAAGGGTCTCCTCTTGCATAAAACAATGCTTATGTTCACTGTAGAACCTTTTAGGAACTCTTGTATTATTCATTGCCAATATCCAATCGTAACGGAGTGATTTTTAATAGTGGACACTATAGTATTATGTCTAATAAGCTGAAGAATATATTAAAATGTCTTATAATCCTGGCATTATATTTTTAGAAATTTTATTGAGCATTCTTGAACAATTTTTTAATGCCTTTATGTTACGTTGATAAGAGAATCCAAGCTTCCCAATCATGCAATAAAATAGATAAAATCATAGCTCTATATACAATTAAATTAAGTACAATACTCACATTCGTATGATGATATACTATATATTTTAACTTAAGCCAATAAACATCACATGATCCCATTTCTTATGCTTGCTTATAACTGTTATTAAAACAGGCAAAACTTACTATATGTATTGCCATTCACAGCAAGCTAGAGTAATCAATGGATGCCAGAAGTCTTGTGCATAAAATCCCCATTTAATGCCTACTCATCCAATATTCCCAGACTAGTTTCTGGCTTGTGGTCTTCGTCAGTGAGGAGCCTTGGGTCTGAGAGCACTGCACCTAGATCTTAGGATCTAATGCAACCTTCCAGCAGCCACCTTTTATCTCTACTTAACTACAAAACTATGAGTCTTAAATTGAAAACACCTAAACATTTTCAATTCAAGCTCATCAGCTTAAATATAATCATATAGATCTGAACTCAGTTCAGTATCCATACATTTTGGGGTCTTAGGTTTATTAATAACCATAGCCAGCAATATCATATTAGGCAGGATTGGTTCTAAGCCAATAAATATCACATGATCACCATTTCTTAAAACCAATCCTGCCTAATAGGGTATTGATAGCTATGGTTATTAAATAACCAAAGACATGAAAATATATGGGTACTGAAATGAGTTCAGACCTATATGACTATATAAGCTGATGAACTTGGATTAAAAATGTTTAGGTGTTTTCAATTTAAGACTCATAGTTTTATAAAGTATACATAAAAGATGACTGCTGGAGGGTTGCCACAGATCCTAAGATCTAGGTGCAGTGCTCTCAGATCCAAGGCTCCTCACTGGTGAAGGTTACAAGCCAGAAACTAGTCTGGGAATATTGGATGAGTAGGCACTAGATGGGGATTTTATGCACAAGCCTTCTGGCATCCATTGATTACTCAAACTTGCTGTGAGTGACAATACATATAGTGAGTTTTCCCTGTTTTGGAATCTATATTTCAAGCATATGATTAAAATTCACCAATCATCCATTTTTCAATCTTTTCACAAAGGACATTTGTATTTACATATTAATATTTTGTTATTCATTCTTTTTATATCTCTTTTATGCATTAATTAATTTTATAAAATAAATTCGGTAATCATGTTTACAGTAGAGCACCTTACAGTTTTGACTGACCAGCAACCTTCCTCAGAACTAAAATGCTAATCAGTCAAAACTATAAGATTGGTCAAATAAAGTTGTCTAGATAATCTATGTTAATATATTCATGAGAATAATAGAAAAAGATAAAAGAAAATAATAGGTTTTTAATTAAAAGTTTTTATTTGATATATATAGAATTTTAAAAAGGAATTAGTTGTGTTTAAATTGTGATTGTAATAGGAAAGGGGAGTGAGATAAGGTAAAAAAAAGAAAATTTTGGTTATGGATATATTTTATATTTTGTAATTTTTAATTAATTTTTTTTTTTTTTTGAATATGTGATATTTATTGTGTATATATATTTTATTTTAGTGTGCCTTGAAAAAGATTATAAAAAATAGTCGAAACGTCGGAATTCTTTTTCATGATTATAGTCATAATAAATCAAGTTTTAAAAAGGAGTTAGTTTGTTTTATTTCTATATTATATTCATGAGCACTTATATTTTATCTCTGAAGAAGATGTTTGGTCAGTTAACTGGAAGATTGATCAAATAAAAAATAAAATAAAGAAATGAGAATTTATTTATTTGTTTTATTTATATATTAGATAAGAGACTGTCATAGTAATTATTTTTTTACTATACTTATTCGATTAAAATATTTTTAAAATTAAGTATTGAAGATGATAAAAGATTAAAAGAAACAGTGGGGTAGGAAATTTTAGAATAAAATAAAGCTTACTACCCATGCAAATGTTTGATGATGTAAAGAATAATGGTGTCAGAATAAAAATTACAATGGTTGGATATGTTAAGTATTTTGCTGCCAATTAAAATTCAAATAAAAATAAAAAGTTGCTATTTAAAATGAGGTTTCATGAAAGGAAACATTATGAGTATAAATAAAAAATTGAAGGCGAAGTAAAAACTGATGTGCAAGAAGGATGTATACTTTCTCGAACAATAATTTAGATATTTAGGACAGTGATTTTTTGGACTTAATGAAACAAATAAAAATGTGATACAGGTTTGATTACGGAAATTTTAATTTAAATTTACTAAAAGCAAAAACTTCACCAATATGACTTTTGAATCACTTATGGTGATGATAGTTCTGTCCTTTCCAGTTGAAAAGGGGATTTACAAAATATACTTAATGTTTTTTATGCAACATACAAAAATTGTTCCAATGATGAACAGTCAAAAAATTTATGTTTATCATTCAATAATAGTAAAAAATATTCAGCAACTTTTAGCTCAAATGATTATCAATTTGATTAATGTGAGTCAATATCAATATATTAGTAGCTTTTTAAATAGAAAGATAAACTTGGTTTTGAGATGCAGTTGCTCCAATGTGCTGTTGCTGCTTTTTATGAATAAAATATTTTATAATATGCAAATAACTGATGCAATTAAATTAACTGCATATAGTAAATAATTGTTAAAATGTATAAATGTCTTTATTTCTCCAGTAATCTGTTCTATAAATTAGCAATGCATGTGATTTGATTTTAACATGGCATGGTGCTTTAAGGGATTGGTATCTTATCCCAATAAGAATTTAAATTAAGGTAGATTAAGAATATACATTTATATTTTCTTTTGTTCACTTTCATAGTTCCTAGTGTCTTTTGATCCTCAGTTAGATCTAGAGCAATAATAGTTAATTTACTTAAATGTAGGTATTTGTATTTGCATTTGGACATTCAGATAGTTCACGGGATGATGCAAAGGTAAACATCATCTTTAAAGTTCAACTACTGCATTTTATTTAAAGAGATTATAAATTAGTTTATAGATGGTCAGTACATTTATTGGGCCATATGGCAAGAGAATAAACAGCATATATCAGAACTTCAGCACTTTTTATTATGATAAATATTTTAGTACTTAAGTCAGATGGTTGTTTTATATTATGCCCTAAGCTTGGCATTGGCCTGTTTTTATAATGTATCTCATTTAGATCTAGTCACAATGGATATCTGTTGATTAATCCTGTTAATGCTGGTGATGTAACTTACATGTCTATAATGATTATTAATATAATAATGATTTACATTATTCCAGTGCTGATTCTCTGCTCATAGTCACTGTATTCATTTTATTATGGGATGATGATATTTGTCCTTATTTCATACTATTCTTTTTATTTTTCTATTCCATTATATTAGAACTGTTATTTTAATTAATTTATTGTATGGATGACAGACATGGGTCTCTATTGATGTAATGTAATGGTATTAGAAAAGTATCATTTAAAGATGCTCTGCAAAATTTTAAAATTACAGTGATAAGGTAATTAGACTAATTAATATGTTCTTTAATTTGAGGGTCATGATATTAGAATCTACCATTGTAAAATTACAACTTCTGTACTTTGAAAATACAAAATGAAAAAACAATATAAGACATCATAATAGAATATTTTATGATAAACTAGATCAAAATTTTTATGGAAAAGGCAGAGTATGTTAAAAATTATCTCAAAGACTTTCCAAGAATGTGCAATGTTGATTGTTTTTCTTGGAAAGTTATAGCAGAAAATAGAATGGATTGGAGAGCTTTACTTAGACAAGGTGTTTAATTATTAAAAAAAAGTTTGCTGCAGAAAAAGTTAATGACAGCATCATAAAATCTCAAATAAACAAAATAATGAATGGAACAGGTATGACTCACAGATTAGCTTATATAGTCATTTCTAAACTTATCTCTAGTGTTGTACTACTACTACTACTACTACTACTACTACAATACTATTATTATTATTATTAGTATTGTTGTTGTTATTATTACTATTACTATTACTTCTTCTTCTACTACTACTACTACTACTACTACTACTATTATTATTATTATTATTATTATTATTATTATTATTATTATTATTATTATTATTATTATCTTTCAAAGAACATGTTGTTGTTGTTATTATTATTATTATCATTATTATTATTATTATCATCATCATCATTATTATTATTATTATTATTAATTTTAAAAAATAATTCAGAAGATAATGTTAATAATTACAGACCTATTCCAGTGTTTATATAATTGCACACATATTCAAAAAATAAAACAACTGAGTTCAGACTTATGTGATTATACAAGCAAACTAGTTTAGATTGAAAACATTATTGTGTTTTCATCTTAAGTTCATAGCTTCATAGTTAACTAAATACATAAAAGATGACTTCTGGAAGGTTGCATCAGAACTTTATACTTAACTAAATAAGTAAAAGATGGTTGCTTGAGGGTTGCATTACATCCTAAGATCTACACACAGTGTTCTCAGAACCAAGGTTCCTCACTGATGAAAGCTGCAAGATAGAACTTAGTCCAGGGATATTGGATGAGTAGGCAGTAGATAGGAATTTTATGCACAAATCTTCTTACATCCATTGATTGCAAGACTTCCACTAGGTAGCACTACTGTATGGAGAGCTTGCTACTGTTTTATATTTAAAAGATGTATTTATAAAAATTATTTAATAATATAAAGTTTTAACTCCAATGCAATATGTTTTTTGTCTAATAGATCAATCTGTTCTTACAATATTTCATCATAGTGCTAATGCCTTTGAGAATCAATGCCATTTACAATGTCATATATTTTGATCCATCTAAAGCATTTGATAAAGTGGATCATACTATATTGCTTTTTAAAATGTACAAATTAGATTGCCCACCAAATTTGATTAAATGGGTTGAATCTTTTACTAAGGAAAGAATGGTTTATGTAGAATTTAATAATTTCTAATATTTATTAATATAATCTAGAAGTATCTCAAAGCAGTATCATAGTGCAATTATTATTTAGCATTTATATAGATGATTTGGGAGAAATTTGGAAAATTTCACAACTATTCTGCTATCACATGATTGTAAAGTATTTAAAAATATTACCTCATTTATTGATTTCATTCTTTTCCAAAAAGATATTAACAATTTTGTGAAATGGTATAAAAATAATGAGGGATATTAATATGGAAAAATGTTCAACCATTTCTTACTCCAAATAATTTCTTTTAAAAACTTTCATTATTATATTGAAAGCGATAAAATCATTTTGGCAGGTATACATAAAAACCTCTGGATTATAAGTGCTAACAATGATTTTTTTAACCATCACATTGAAATAACGGTAAATAAGACTATAAAAATTATGGGCATAGTTCTAAGACATTGAGCACAGTTTAATACCTTTACAAAGCATTATTAAGTTAAATTACCATAATCCATTCCTATCAATTAGAAAAAAGATCAGAGATCTTAAATTTTTATATAACCTTGTTACTTGGGAAATTATTTTAACAAATAAAATCTCAAATATTACTTTTAAAAATTGTTTATATGAAACACAAATATTTAATCTATTTTATATAAACACAAATATTTATTTAATCTATTTTATATTAAGGATTGTCACTCTAAAATATCCAAGTCTTCTCCTTTGTTTCACTTACCTAATATTTATAATCAAGATTTTACTAATAACAAAAATTTCTGAACTAGGTTTTAAAACTTTTATTTCTAATCGTATAAAGCAAAAAAGACTAATGGGTCGGGAGTTCCTAAAAAGTTCTAGTGTCAGAACTGGCATGCTGCAGAATTGATCCCAGGACTTCCTGATCCTTGGGAGTTCATAAGAAGTTTGAATGCCAGAAATGGCAATCCAGAATTGATCCCGGAACCTCTTGTATACTCTACCAACTATGCCAAAATATGCTGGATACTAATGTTACAATACACAATTTGATATATATATACACTGGCTTATTTATATTATTATATATGAATTATGGTGCAATTCTGTATTGGGATTAATGCTGTAGTTTTGTACTGTAACTAAATTGAAATGAACTATTATTGTTATTATTATTATTATTAATACTTATATATATATATATTTGGAATGGGAATGGCCACATTCATTTTCTAGTGGTTGCCATGGCTGATAACATATTTGATTTATTAAAATGAAATTCGAAAATATGAATTATAGGCTTTTCAATTATATATTTGATAACAAATGAAAAAGTTACAAATATTTGCAATACTGAAATAATGAATAGAATTATTTGAGTGGGAAGTAGGCAGACTGGGAAAAAATTATATAAAAAAATAATTATTAGAAGAATCTCCGGAGAATAAGAAAAAGAATGATATATTTATTTAATAATTTGTAAGAGTAAAATAATTATAAATATATATAACATCAAATGGCTTTCTTTTACTTTACTCTAGAGCCACCTACAGTGGGCTTGAGTAGTTAGTAATTGAAGAAATTAGGGCATGTAAATTCCCATCTCGTCTCTGAATTTTGCTTTTATTAATGAGATTTGGAATTCACAGTTGGAAATAACATAGTTATGCATTTAGCAACAACCTTTAAGTCTATCCTAATATTCAAGTTTGAAACTTGATACAGAGTAGGGGCACATCTTGATTTGAACCCCAAACATAACTGATATAGGCAAATGCCAGAAATATAGTTTCATGATAGGGACTTAAATACAGTCACATCTAGAAATTGCTAATTAATAAAGTTTACCATAGATGGCGCTAGAGTAAAAAACAGCTCTCATTAATAATATTTAATGTTTCAATGGTTAGAACAGTTTCACGGAAGTGCAGGGTTAATCTGCAAAGCTTCCCTGTTTGGAATATGGTGCTATATACGTTGCAAATTTTTATATGACATTTTTTAGTTATTAAAATAAACTTACTATATGAATTACTATTTTATGCCATTTATTGTAGAATAGTAACATATACAAAAGGATCCATGGTATGCTAATTCATTCATTGAATTGCTAATTGTCATTGATAATGGCATTGTTTAAGTGTTAACTGCTCTCAATGAATTTACACACACATATATATATATATGTAAAATAAATAAAATATCCGTTAATTAAAAACAATATTGTAATTATAATTGAAATAATATTTTTAACGGTTTACAATTACAAACAATCTTTAAATCCGCAGAAGTACTTTC
The DNA here is from genome assembly GCA_028023455.1 of Epiperipatus broadwayi. Lineage (NCBI taxonomy): Eukaryota > Metazoa > Onychophora > Udeonychophora > Euonychophora > Peripatidae > Epiperipatus > Epiperipatus broadwayi. The sequence goes on along the minus strand of JAQFVV010006259.1, from coordinate 713,820 downwards.
GGTTACTTTCTAACCTGCCTCAACTAATGGCAGTTGAGGCAGGTTAGAAGGTAACTGAAAGTACTTCTGCGGATTTAAAGATTGTTAGTAATTGTTTGTAAACCGTTAAAAATATTATTTCAATTATAATTATATATATATAGATATAACATATAGGGTATATGAGCACAGACTTTCACATGACCCACCACTCTCCACTCTATCTAATAACACTGATACACTCAAGCACACATATGCTGAAAAGATAAACAATCACCAATATACGTATTTCATGCTAAACCAGCAATCATCAGTTGGTCCAGATTATCATTCCCCACACATATATACTATAAGTGCTCAGATATATATTAAGATAGACAATCTTCATACTCTAATGGACAGGCTCCAATCTACTACACACTCTAACATTTCAAACGTCCATCCAATTGAAAATCTGATGATGGAATGCTCGAAGGCCACCCTGAGGCCGAGATTCTTGTCACACCCATGTTGACCTAGTATCAGTGTTATTAGATAGAGTGGAGAGGGATGGGTCGTGTGAAAGTCTGTGCTCATATACCCTATATGTTACAAATATAGACACAGGTATATAATATACCTGTGTTTCAGTTATATATATATATATTATTCAATGACAGTCATTTCCTATTTGCTGAATCCAAATGACGAGTTCATTTATTTTAAAGGTGAACATACAATAGCACAGAATATGAAAGTATCTTTTACAAATCAAAATAAATAATGCAGTATATTACAAGAGATGTTCACATAGTGGGAGATCAAGAAGGACTAAGGGTTGTGTGGATTAAACATCACGATTTGCATATGCTTTTTCTCTTTATACAAATCAGGAATATTTGCCTAAGTCGGGATTTATTTAATTTGGGTTTATGTTATTGGAAGATTGTTCGTAATAATATTTCTCAATACTTTAAAATAATTCTAATAAGAAAACAATTCATATTAATTTTTTTATTAAATCATGACAATTTGTTTCAGATTAAAATAATATATTGATTACATTTAAATACAACTATACTATATATATATACTTTAAACTAGATTTAATTAAAGAGGATTAGCTAAAGGAAGCTTGAAAGTTTGCTTTAAATATTGCTTAAGAATTATTTTAAAGCAGTTTTTCCTATCATTTAAATATTTATGATTTCCTATCAGATTGTACCTGAAATAACTTAACAGGATAGTCTGCTGCAAAAAAGTTAAAAAACACTATACAAAGTATCAAATAAGCAAAATAATGATTCAGCCAGGGCCACCACGTGCAGATGTGAAAGTGTGTGGAGAAAAAACTTTCTTCCTTACAGCGATGCCAAAATTCCAATATGATCACTTAATTGTTGGAGATACATTCTGTTTGTAAATAATTTTTACTTAAATATAAGAGGAATATTTCTTTTCTTAGACTTGTGATAATTGCTTGAGTCCTGAAATAAACTACATATGTACTCTACCTTTGCACAAAACTGAACAGGCCTATGCTCTTTTGTCACTATAATTAATAAAATTTATATAGAAATGAAAATGTTTGGATTTCCCAATCACTTACGTATGCTAATTTATATAAAATGTAACAGATTACTATTAATGATTTATTTGAAAATAAAACATAATAAAAAATATAAGTCTAGTAATTCTGCGTGTGATGAAATTATTTTTATCAATGATATATTACAGACTCTGGATTGTGGGATCCTAGTCCGTTGCTGTCTTGTGCAAAATATCTCGAAAAATGATATTATCTTTCTTTTTTATTATGTTGTATCATCAATTTAAATAGCCTTTCCTATTTTTGATAATACTATTTTTTTTTACATGTTTTATTAAACCCTTTTTCCTTGAATGTGAATTTATGTTTGTTTTCTAGCTAAACATTCATAATTGATCCATAATTCAAACTACAGTCCAAATTGAAGAAAAATAGAATGAGTAAAAAACATAGTTTTTAAAAGGATGTTATTGCATGCCAAAATATTCTTAACAAATTTCATGAAAATGATATTATTTAATGCAAATCTCTTGATTGTAATAAAATCTCTACATGATTGCACTATTGACAAATGTCTAAAAATGCATCTAATGCAATAAACCAAGGGTTTGATTTTTTTTATAATTATCCAACATAACCTATGAATAAATAAAATAAAGTACAAAGCATTCTAATGGTGTCTAAAAATTTATGAGTAAACAGTCTAACTACAAAAATTTAAATTTTTTTCTTTTAAATAAATCCTGGCTGAATCACTAATTGTCAAACTATATAATAAAGTATATATATATAATATGACTTAGTTATTAATAAATGTTAAAAAAGTAAATAATAAAGTAATGTAAATATTTTATTATTGAACAAAAACAAGAGAAGCTATTTTCATTAATAGAAAATGTCAACAAGTTATGTGTTAGAAGTTCTGAATTAAAAGTAACTTACAGATTTTTAACAAATTGATGCTAATAGAATGAAAGAGTTATATTAACTATGTTATTTAAAGATGACTTAGTTTGGAGGTTCTAATTAAGTATAAAATTTATGTTAATAAACACTGTCAATAAACAATGTAAATATGAAAACCTAAAACACAAACTATATATATAATAAAATATAATTACAAATAATTTTCAATGAGATCAGTAACTGATCTCATTGAAAAAATTAAAAGACTGAAGTGGAGTTGGGCTGGACATATTGCTAGAAGAGATGATAATAGATGGACAATTGAAATCTTAAACCGTATTCCAAGAGATTATAAAAGACCCAAAAAGAGACCACATGTGAGATGGATGGATGAAATAAGAAAGTCTGCAGGGGTGATGTGGAGAAGCAAAGCTAAAGATCGAAGAAGATGTATTGAACTTGGAGAGGCCTTCATCCTGCAGTGGATTGATAATGGTTGTTGATGATGATGAATTACTAATAAATAAATAACATGCACCTAAAAATTAATAATAGTGTAAAATATTTTATTATTGAAAGAATATAATTTTGTTAATAAAAAATGTAAATAAGTGTATACATGAAAGATTTTGAATATATTTCAAACAAATAAAAATCATGTTTGATTATTTTTAATGAATTATTGAAATGCCAATTAAAGTTGATCTGAATATTGGTAAAGATGTCTAAAAGTTGCATCAGCTTTTACAACTATTGTACTTCAGTAAGGATAATGAAAACAAACCAGACTCTCTTTTCTCTTCGCTATACAGGGCAGAGTGTAAAGATGAAGCATCCCCCAAAAAATTACTTATATAAAAGCAGAGCCAGCCCAAGAGGGGGAAGGGGGCATTGTAATGTTTTTATATATTGATCATAGTCATAGGGCTGTCTTTTAAATATGATAAAATACTTAAATATCTTATTTGCAGATATTTCCTATCTCCACTAGAAAATTTGCAGGATTATCCAAAAAATCATCTTTAAGGAGAAAAAAATTAAAATTTCAAATTCAATACATTTTCATTTACATTACTAAATAAATATTTTTGTTTTAAACATTAATTTATTTTATTTTAATATGTATTTTAATCTCTGGGGTTATTTAATAGTAATAAATGAATAAAACATGTATTTCCCCGAACATGTTAAATGACTAAAGTCTTATTTTCAAGTTTTTTTTCCGAAAATGCTAGGGAAAAATGTCTGTCAGTTTATAAATTTTATTTTATAGAATTGGAGGAGGGTGCTAAAATTTACCTTGCACAAAGGTGCTTTTTACATATGTGGTGGTACTGGATTCACTGTATGGATATCTTGTTAAAAAATGTGATACATTTCCAATCATTTACATATTAAATAAATAATCAAATGGCTTTTTTGCTTAGGAGTCAAACCACTAAAGATCACATGATCACCATTTCTTATGCTTGTTCATAACTATTATTAAAACAGGCAAAATCCTCCATACAGCAGTGCCACTCAGTGCAAGCCAGAGTAATCAAAATGGGTACTGAACTGAGTTTATACCTATATGACTATATAAACTAATGAGCTTAGATTGAAAATATTATTGTGTTTTTCAATTTTAGACTTATAGTTTTGTAGTTAAGTAGAGATAAAAAACTGCTGAAGAGTTGCATTAGATCCTTAAGATCTAGGTGCAGTGCTCTCAGATCCAAGGTTCCTCACTGATGAAAGCCACAAGCTGGAAACTAGTCTGGGGATATTGGATCAGTAGGCACTAGAAAGAGATTTTATGCATAAGCCTTTTGCCATCCATTGATTACTCTGGCTTGCACTGAATGGCACTGCTTGATGGAGAGTTTTACCTGTTTTTGCTTAGGCGTTCATCAAAATTTGAGTGCAGGAAAGGACAGAACTGGAATTGATCTGAGGATTTCCATTTCAGAGTCTGAAACTCTATCACTGCACCAAACTATGCAGATATCTACATATTCATACTGGTCAGATAAAGTTTATCACAGAAGTTAAAAGACAGGATCACAAAATAGCATGTAAACACAATAGTAGTTTAGCATATGTGAACATACTTGTGGTTCAAGGATCTATTTATATAGTTATCACAAAAACCATATCTAGTGTTTTATTGTTTTGGCTATCTTTTACCTTTTCTGGGATTTGAATGGCCATACTCATTTTTTGAATGGCAGAAAGAGACCACATGTGATATGGATGAATGAAATAAGAAAGTATGCAGGTGTAATGTGGAGAAGAGAAGCTAAAGATTGGAGAAGATGGATTGAACTTGGAAAGACCCCCCCTCCTGCAGTGGATTGATAATGGTTAATAATGATTATGATGAAGTGCTGATTGTTATGAGTGCTTATTATATGGTCTAACATGAAGAGTTATAGAGTGTCAGACTCAAGAATTAAAAGTTTGGGAATAAATTTGAACTGTGTTGAAGCATAAATATATATCTAATTTAGTTTCGACATTTAAATAGAAGTATAACTCTTAGATGCTTGATCAGCACGCGACTGATCAAGTAACTAGATATTGTTTTTATATATATAAGCATTGTTAAATTGAATTGGAGAAAATGGTGTAGCTCTAGAATTGAGATTTCTAGAATGAATTATATTAAGAATTTGACAAGTGGTAGTAGTAGGTTACTGTCGATGACGATCAAGGTTATCGTTTGGTCGAAGTAATTAACTTATAACTTAGAATATTAGAAAACATATATATAGATGTACACACGCATACATTTGCAATAAAATGTCCAAACCATTAAACCATTTAACTGCAAAATGTTTGAATTTATAACAAAAATAAAAAAGTATGAATTTAATACAAAAATAAAAAAAATAAAAGTTGTTTCTAAAAATAGATTATATCGATCCTACATTGAGATCACGTGACTTTGCAAGCGTACGGAGGAGTTTTTAAGAAAATCTATTTTCTAATATATAAATGAATTTAAAAAAGAAAAAGAAAAAATCATTTCTTTCGAAGCAGTTATTTTGCTTTCAAATAAAAAGTGGAAGAATTTTAATTGATAATTTTTCATTAATCCTGTTGTTTCAGTTGGATGAAATTTATGGTTTCTAACCCTTAGTTTACTGACAGACATGTTGAAAACGTCAGGAAAGATTTTAAAAGATGAGTTAAAAAGCGAAGCTTTTTGTTGAAAGATTAAAAGAATTCTCAAATGCGACAAGAAGTGTAAATATTTTACATGTAATAATTTACTTGTAATTGAAATGACGATATGAAGGTTAAAAGGTTTCTTTTCATTTTTATGAAATCTTAAAAATATAAAATTTAAAATAATGTGTAAATAATTATCATTAAGAATGGGCTAGAACAATGGCGAGCAACCATACATATACTTTTTTAATAGCTTGATTACATTGCGTTTGTTAAAGACTTTTTGTTGATATAAAATCTGTTTTTTAGCAAATAATTTAACACATCTATGTATATATACATAAATCACATTAACACAGCACTCATATTTACATAAACTAATAGATTATAAGCAATTTGTTGTCAAGGCAACTCTACAATTACTATCTAATTGTAGTGTCGTTTTGTTAGTAGATTATTGATATTTTATTGGTTTATGAGGACTGTGATAATACGATTTAGATATGATAATTATATATTGTTGGTATTTATGGTTTAATGTATATAATTATACCAGTTTAATAAAGAGCCCATGCAAGATAAAGCCATATCCCTCACAAAAGTTCAATGCAAAAGTAATTATCAGACTTGGATAATTCCCAGGGGTTGAAGTTTTGAGCTGTGTTCTATTCTTGTTTTATCTCTAGTTAAGGATAGCTAGATACCCAATTGCTGACCAATATTAGATGGATATCTGGGCGACTATTGGTCAGCTAAATGAGAGGAAAATCCCAAGGCTATTGAAAGAATTTAATTTGACCCATATTCCTGCTCTGTATATATAAAAAGAGTGATAAGGGCATAATAGGGTAATGTTTAATCCATCTTTTGCTATGGCCATGACATGAGGTTTAAACATAAATGAAGTTTTAAAAAATATTTCAAATAAGTTAAACAAAAATAATTTTATTACTTCATTTTTGTGATTTTCTTGCTATATTTTAAATTTTTTTTAATACATTATTTCAATACATATTGTAAATAATGCTTATAATAACATATTCCTATGATTGGTATGAGATACCACTTGTTGTCAGAACATGTCTAAATTGCAGGTTAAAACTGTAAAATAAATTATTTAATTAAAAGTGTCAAAATATCCACATTATCATTAAATGTTTCTTGATGCTGTTAAAATGATTTTGATGGCTATTCTATCCTAGAAGCTGCTAAGTCAGATAACTGGTATATTTCAACAAGTGCAAAATTAATTGTCAATATGAATTATATGATAGTACTAAGCTTATTTGCTGCAGATATGAGAATTATATATATATATTGTACCAAGATCATATTCATACATATAATAATTTTGTCTAAAAATTATTAAAACAAAATACAGTTCCTTAAAAGAAAATAGTATGTAAAAGTTTAAAGAGTTTTTTATTGCAGTTTGTTTTCGAAATGTAAGAATAAAAGTCTAAAGAGTTTTTTTTTCTATTATTAGTAGTCGAAATAAAAGTTACAATTAATTAATTAAAAGGGTGGAGGGGGTTTGCTTTAGAAATGTCAAATTAAAAGAAGTTGATTTTCAAATAAGTAAAAAATCTCTCTCTTGAGTTAAAGAAAGAAAAAGTAATCTTAAAACTAATATTGGGTTTATTAACATGCAAATATATATTGTGTTAATAGCACATGTTAATAAAGAGAAATGCTCATAAATAAACAGTTCAAATAAAAAAACAATAAAATCAATTAAATAAATAAGTATAATATATCTGTAGAAAACAATAAATGAAGTAGCGTAATAAAATAAAAGTTGGTTTTGAATACATGTAAGTTAATAAAAGGAAATGAATAAATTAATTAAAGTAATCAAGTTAAATAAATAAATAAAATATCCATAATACAATAATAAAGAATGAATCGTAATAAAGTAAAATAGTTTTTTCTGAATACACGCACGTTAATAAAGAACTTAAATAAATGGTTAAAAATAATACTGTAATATAAATAAATATGTAAAATAATGTTCGTAATGGTTTAAAAAATAATATTGTAAAATTAATATAAATAAACGGCTTAAGATAATGTTCATATGAATTTAAAAATAATATTGTAAGGTTAATAAATAAAATATGAAGTCAATCTAAGTTATATTAGGCATGTATAAGGGTTTAAAATTAAAGGGAATGAGGGTAGTATTGAAATAAATTTTAGATAAGAATAAGTTAAAGCTGTTGGCTGGATAAAATTTAGCACCCACAATGGACTTATCAGGGATGATTCCTCTTTTAAAATGTGCACTGGGAACAACCAGCATAAGCTGCAGATTCTCAGGGAAAATCCCCATACTCCTTATAAATGCACACTGGGAACAACCAGCGTAAGCCGTGAATTACTTCTTCGGGGGAGAGTCCCCACATTTCACATTTTGTTTACAAAGTGTAAGTCAAATTGGACAGTAGAGGAATCCTGCCATTCGCAGTGATCCTTTTTTTTCAAGTCTGGGAGAAAAACCATAAATGAAGCTTCGTTTCAAATATGAGTAAGTTGGCATAAGCCAGCAACTCTGCATCCATGTCGTTCAAAATCCTTATGTCACAAAAAAGGGCTGTTGCAGTGGTCATTATCCAGTAATAAGATCATTGTAAGCAATGTTGCCAGCATCGAAAAAAGAAAAGTATAATTGAAGATTACCCTTAGCATGTAAAGTGTTAGATATTAGAAAATAAACTTAGAAAAAATCATAAATAATTTAAGATTTAATAAAGAATTAAAATTATCAGAGATAAAATGGATAAAAATGATGTATTTTACTCTCAAATGGAGGGCGGTGTAATGTACCAAGATCGTATTGGTACATATAATAATTTTGTCTAAAAATTATTAAAACAAAATACAGTTCGTCAAAAGAAAATAGTATGTAAAAGTTTAAAGAGTTTTTTTATTGCAGTTTGTTTTCAAAACGTAAGAATAAAAGTCTAAAGAGTTTTTTTTTCTATTATTAGTAGTGAAAATAAAAGTTACAATTAATTAATTAAAAGTGGGGAGGGGGTTTGCTTTAGAAACGTCAAATTAAAAGAAGTTGATTTTCAAATAAGGAAAAAAATATCTCTCTTGAGTTAAAGAAAGAAAAAGTAATCTTAAAACTAATATTGAGTTTATTAAAAGGCAAATATATATTGTATTAATTGCGAATGATTGTAAGTATAAGGAATAGTAAAACAAATATGTGCATGTTGATAAAATAAATATGTGCGGATTAAATATTAAAAAATGATACAGAAGTTAAAATGTAAAACAAAACATGCAATGGCTACTAAGTTAAAAATCTACAAAACAACAAGTGTGATGGCTATGAATTAAACAAAAATCAACAACAATAAGTTTGCAATGGCTGCTAATTAAAAGATCTCCAACAACACGTCATTAAAATCTTATCTAGAGGAATGTAATCAAAAACAAGGAAGGAACTTTGACAACAGATATTGCTAGTGGACATCAAAATGACAACAAGTCTTATGAATAAATAGTCCAGTTTTTCATCAGACAATTAGTTGAGTTCAATCTATCAGTGAGTTCTATCAGACAGTTTATTACGTATCCAGAATCAAAAATGCAGTAGTTGGTGTTGGAATCATGCGACTTTCTCTACCTGAGTCCAATGAAACATTCAATCTTCCCAGAAAAGGATAATGCTTACATAACAACTTGAAATATGCTGTCAATATTTAACTGTCTCCAAGAACAGTGCCACTGAATATTAAGCCTCCTCAGGAAAATGTCATATCCAGCTGGCTGGAAATATTCTCACTTGAAGCAGCAACCAGAAGAAAACAAAACCCTATTAAAATAAAGTTCACAGCAAACAGCAAAAAGCTCACGTTCTAAATTCCTAGGTAATAACATTTTTCTTATTCTCATTTCTAAAGTAGCCATAGCATAGTTTGAAGCCTCCAGAGTCAAATAATAATGAACTCTATAAGCATGCATAAATGAACTATTGATATGTGTGTGTGAAATGTATATGTTAATGCTTTAATATATCTTATATTAATTACATATATTTAGTTAAACACCTTATATTATTTAATATCCTTTGTTACATGATATTGCTATTATATTCAAATATCAGCCTTTCAAGCTAATTGCTATTATATATGTGTGGCCTTTACAGGTCATCATCATTGTATAATTTAATTAAGTCTCTATAGAGAATAGTTAATTTTAGAATAATAATATTTAATTAAATAAATTATCTTGAAACTTAAAGCTTAATTTTGTCAGTCAATTTCTTTTTACCATTAATAATTGAAATAATTTGTTATTGAATAAAAAAAATAGACTGAGATAGTTAAGGGATTTTCCAAGCGCTGTATTATGGGCCTACTGTCCAAACATGTTAGTTTTAAAAACTAGCTGGTGCCGGGGTTTACTCTGAAACAAATAAAGTGTTTGGATAGTAGGGGTTTAAATCTAGCAATCGAGATGGGCCACAGTCCAGAAATGTGATCAGTTTATGCATTGCATAGCTTGGTCTGACTGCGGGCATTGTTGATGACCCTGCCATCAATAGTATTCTCCCCTCTTCTCAAAGTGCCAATCTGTTCATGAAATAAGGTTTAAACCCAGCTAAACCTAGCAAGTAGAGCATGTTGGATCTTATACAGTTCGAACCTGGCACAATATATATATATATATATATTTAAATAGTAGCAAATTCTCCATACAGTAGTGTCCCAAGTGCAAACCATGGTAATCAGTGGATTCTAGAAGATTTGTGCATAAAATCTATCTAATGCCCACTCATCCAATATCCCCAGATTATTTTCTAACTTGTGGCCTTCATCAGTGAGAAACCTTGAATCTGAGAGAACTCACCTAGATCTTTGGATCTAATTCAACTCTACAGCAGCCACCTCTTACATATTTAGTTAACTATGAAGCTATGAGTTCAAAATGAAAACACTAAAGTGTTTTCAATTCAAGCAAATTTACTTATATAGCCATACAGATCTGAACGTAGTTCAATATCTATACATTTTGGTGTCTTTGGCTTTTTAATAACCATAGTCATCATCTTCCTATGGGTAGGATTTGTATCAAACCACTAATTTGCAGGATTGGAATCAAACCACTAAAACATCATATGATCACTATTTCCAATGCTCACACAAGCTATTCAAACAGTAATGATTGATGATTTCCCTAGCAACATCAGTGGTAAAACTCGATTTCTTAATATTTACATAGTATTATCCTACACTTTTCTTGGTATTCATCATAATAAATTCATGAAAACATTTGATCTAACATATACACACTCTTTTGGAAATATGAATGTTGAGAAAGTCCTTATGCTTGCAAAATCAAACTGTCTAACTTTAAATCTTTATAGCAACTTGGATTAGAAATAAAAGATGATCCCTCTTTAAGACAAAAAAGCTACTCTTATACCTTAGAATAAAAAAGTTGGTAATAAGTGGTGATCGATAGATTCTATGGCAATGTCATTACTAAAATACTTTCAAACTCATTTTCATGAAAAAGATTCTCCATTTTATTTTGTTTATATGTGCACACACAATTATTCACAGACCAATTAATATTTTTCATCTCAGATTCCTAAAGATTGATTTTAATAAACTTGCCAATGATTACCCACTTTTTTCATATTAATATCAATTTCCTAAATTTTTAAATGGTAAATGAACTAACTATTAATACTTTAAAAATGTGAAACTTTTACACTAACAATGATTATTATAATTACTAATCAAACTATCCGATTATAAACAGGATGAAATTTTAATTATCAACATTTAAGCTATCAACAATCTCAACCAATAGTCAAGGCAACCTCCTTTAACCTTTATTGTTAAAGAAGGTTGCCTTGACTACAGTTGAGATTGTTGATAGCTTAAGGGTTGATTGTTATCATCTACATTTATAAACCTATCAAAGCCTTGAATAATTGGCTTTATCATCTTAGATGAAATTTTAAATAATTTTAATAAACCCATGACTGTTAAATATGTTATGTTTAGAATATAAAAACATTTATTTCCCAATTAAATATGAATATGTTACTATAGTTCACAAATTGGATTCCTAAAAAATATTTTAACAAGCTTGCAAACAATTCTCATATTTTATATTAATATCATAGAAAAGTGGCCATCTTTTATTTGATCAATAAATTCATATTAGCATGAGAAAAAGTTTCTTAAAATGATTCTTCAGGAATATGACATAGATTATCTTAAGTTATCTGGACTTAATTGTTACATGAATAAGTTTATATATTCTGGACATAACATACTTAATAGTTATGATTTATTTATGGATTTATTAAAATTATTAGAATATATAGTTTGAGATAGATTACCTCATGAACATAACACAACAGATGTGTAACCATAATACTGTATGTGGATATACATTAAAGGTTTATAAAGAAAAAGAAGAAATAAACACAGACAAAAATTGCTTATATAAAAATTACTTATATAAATATTAAAAGGAAATCTAGAATGACATATTAATTCAATGAGTAATAATGTTTTAAAATAAATTATTTAAAAATAAATAAAAATATATTTCTCATACAAATATATTAATTCATTTCTTATTATGAGAACAATCTAAATTTTCAATGTAACTAAAAAAAAAAAAAAAACTTTTTTTTTGTTTAAACAGAAATATTTATTTTAATGATCATGTAATTATAAAAATAGATTTCAATATATTTATACTTAAAAGATTGAGAAAAAGAATCTTAATTAAGAAATTATTTTTGAATTATATGAAAATAAGAAGGAACCTGCAAAAATAAGATTACTCACGCCTTCATCACTGAAACCCAATAAAGCAAAAGTCATTATTCAATTGGTTAATTAAAACCCTATATGGGAAAGTTGTTATGGTTTTCTTGTTTCATCATTCTCTATTTATAAAACCTTTTGCAATTTTTTTATTCCATATCTATAATCAAACTCCAAATAATAGTGGTAGGTGTGCTAGCTGTACTACCATAAGACACACACACATACATATATATTGAACCAGGTAGTGATCTCCAGCTGCACTTTCACTATGGCAGCAGACTGGCCCTTCAAGCAGAGAAGTCAAATACTGAAGAATGAGACCAATGGCACCTATAACCAGACCATGTCTATACAAAGTATAACCCGCGGCAACATTTCCAGGCTATAGAACTCCTCAGTTGTTTAATTCAAATTCCTGCTATCCAAAGCATTTTTATTTGTTTTGAGGTAAAACCTCAGGCACAAGCTAATCATAGGTTATATAATCAGCATGCTCAGATGACAGGTATACAATTTAGCACTTGATATATCCCAAGCTAGCTCTTTTATTTAATTGTGGGAAAACAAAAATTTAATCCCCTTGCCAAATACTTATACTTAACTAGTAGCGCAATTGTGAAAAGAGAATTGACCAAACACTAATTAAGCAAACAATTTATTTAAACACACTTCTAATTAAAACTTTTGGTAATAGTATGAATACTAAACCCTACCATCTAATGACACTGTTTTTCACAAAACGCACATCAATATATCATTTTAGTGGCCTTAACTTATGGCTGACAGTACAAGAGATGTTTTTTGAGCCATAACAGGCCACCTGAGGGTGATGTATTCTACGATTACATAACAAAATACGATGCTCATTGCATTGTGACAGTATTCGTCAAATGAGTGCTCTTGAACTCTCACTACAGTCTGATTTGATGGTGGCCATATTTGAAAGAGATGAAACTCTGCAAAAATTCATTGTCGGAAATTTTTTACAAAGAATAGTGGAATTACTATTCCATATTAATAATTTTATTAGTCATTCATTAGACTAGAGATTATTCACTTAATGAATAATATTTCTGTAGTGTAATTTTCTCTATAACATTCTGACCCAAGGTAGGCATTTTTTTTTTTTCTTTTTTTTTTTTTTTTAAAAAAAAAAGAGATCCACCCTCCATATTTCATACTAAATACAAAACAAAAAATCAACAATCCAACCAACCACACCATCACCCATTCTTTTTTTTTTTTTTGTTAATTAAAAATATATATATATATATATATATATATATATATATATATATATATATATATATATATTAAATTTTAATTGAAAAATGAAAATTTTTTAAAAAAAAAAAAAACCAATAAAACTTATTAACATATTTCCATCAAGTGGTTTGTGACAAAGTTGTGATGGCAGTAAGTTTGATATTTATCAATTAAGTTGTAATAATTGGCTAACTACATATACTGATCAATGATTAAAGATATGTGTAAGAGATTTGTGATCTAGGCCAACTGATGAGTGCTGGTGTAGCATGAAATGTGAATATTGGAGAACATACATTTTTTCACATATCTTTGTCATATGGTTATGATTATTCACCTCTACAAGATGTTAAAAGTGGATAGAAATAAGTCCCTAATTTTGTGTGAGAATAATGTAGTGAAAATTACACTATGGAAAAATTATTCATTAAATGATATTTTATGTTTGGAAGAATAATAAAATTAAAAGGGAAATTTCATAATAAATATGATTATCTAAATGTAGATGTTCAATGACTGACAATAAGACTTAAAAAATGACTGGTGGATTAAAACTGCCAAAGAAGATACAGATATTTGCTGATCATAGTCACTAGAAATTTTTTGATGCAGTGAAAGTAACAAATGGACCTAACTATAGTATCACAATCCTATTAAATACAGCAATAGTACCCTATTAGTAGGATGGCAATGATATTTTGAATAAGTGGAAGGATTATTCTGATCATCTCTTGAATAATGATACAAAAATTGAGATGACAACTTTTAATGATATATCCATTTCATCTACTCATTTAGATTTGGACTGAGATATCTAGATTAGTGAAATCAAAGCACCTCTTTGTAATCTTAAAAATGGAAAGATTGTAGGTCCTGATGAGGTACCTAAAGAAGTTTTAAAATATAATGGTGTTATATTATTTCAAAAATATAAACCCATGAAGTTTTATCATTTGCTTTTAAGGATGTCTCTATTATTGCAATTTTTTTAAATAAAAGAAATAGATAAGTTTGCAATAATTGTCATGGAATATCATTATTTATGACAGCAAAATTTTTTAATGATTTTGTTAAAAGATTACTCCCTGTCATAGACAAATGGTTACCAGAGATTCAGTGTGTTTAGAAAATTAAAAAGCACTATAGACATAATTTTTTGTTACCAAGTGAATGCAAAAACGATGTCACATTAAAAGAGTGATTTATGATTGCTCTTTTTCATTTCATCAAGGTATTTCACTTAGTTAATTGAATAAGGCTATGACACTTTGAAATTAGTTAGATCTACACCAAAATTTATTTGTATTATACAACTTTTATATGATGGATTGAAAGGAAGGACAACAACAACAATAACAACAACAACAACAACAACAACAATAATAATAATAATAATAATAATAATAATTCAATTTATTTATCATACAAAACAACAGCATTAAGCCAATTATAGAATTACACCATGACAACTATAATATACGTAAATAATATACATAAATGAGTAAAAATGACAAATTATTAATATAATTATATGCCATATTTTTTATAAAATAAGTAACAAATTTTTTAAAGCCTAAAGTAACAATATTTTCATTAGTAAAATCATGATTATAGGTATTAGGCAAACGAAACAAAGGTGAAAATTTTAATATGTTAGAGTGACAAACCTTAATATAAAATAAAGAAAATGTACTTATTTTATGTAAACAATTATTAATATGTTAGAGTGACAAACCTTAATATAAAATAAAGAAAATGTACTTATTTTATGTAAACAATTATTAAAAGTAATATTTGAAATTTTGTTAGTTAATATAATTTTCTGATTGACAAGGTTATATAAAATTTTAAATCTCTCATTTTTCTTCTAATGAATGGGGATAGATAATGGTCATTTAACTTAATATATTTGGAAAATTTATCATAAACCAATTGAATTTTAACAGTATCTCATTTGGAACTGGGATTCCAAACAACAGATCCATATTCTAAAATAGGCAAAACCAAAGAGAGAAATAATTTATATTTTGTAAAACTACTAAATTGTCTACCATGCCCTTAAATTGCACCCATAATTTTAAAAGCCTTATTTACATTTTCAATATGTTGATAAAATGATCCATTGCTTGCAAAAATAATACCAAGGTCTTTCTGAATATCAACCAATTTTATATTATGATTTTCAATATAATAATGACAAATTATCATTTCAGATTTTTGATAATACTCATAATAATAATAGTAATAATAATAATAGTAAATAATAATAATAAAACAAAGTAGAAGAAGATTAAGAAGAATAAGAATAAGAAGAAAAATAATAATAATAATAAAAAAGAAGAAAATAAGGTTGAGGAGGAGAATAAAAGAAATTAAAAAAATAGAATAAGAAGAAAGAATAAGAATGTACAGGTGAAAAATCTGATGCAATTGAAATGAAAGTTAATATTAAACAAGACTGTGTGATTGCTACATAGTTTCAATTTTTATAACAATGACCGTTGGAACTGTTTGTAGGCAACTTGGATTCTGTTGATAATTGTACTATTTTTGTGCCAGTTCAAAAGATGATTTACAAAGTATATTTCATATTTTGAGTGCAACATATAAAGACTTGGCTTAATAATTAATATTAAAAAACAGATTCTTTATTAGCCAATGGGAGAAGAAAAAAAATTCTCAGCAATTTTTAGTATAAATGATTATTGATTTGACAATATAAATCAATCAAAATAACTTGATAACACGGACTCCAATGTAGGGCTGCTATTTTTAACAAATTTAAAAATAGCGTATTTTCATCACAGGGGAATAATTACAGCAACCCAGTTATCTACTATTTGAAAGTGAGACTTGGATACGTGATTGATAAAATATAAAGGTATTAGAAAACTTCTGTTTGAAGATGTTCTGTAAAATTTTAAGTACAATAACATGATCATAAAACCAATCAGTTTGTTCTTCAACTTACAGGATTTCATACTATAAAGTTCACTATTATAAAATCACACTTTTATTGGATTATATATGTAAATGAATAAACAACTTGAGAAGGGTTTTCATGGGAGAGGTAAACCCTATTTACATTACAAGAATTAACTTAAAAGCATGCTAAAGAAGTACAAGGTTGATTGTTTTTGCAGAGAAGATATGGCATAGAATAGAATATTAGAGTATTTCAGAAAGAAAAGTTTTTTGCTGATAAAATTAAAAGAGATCATCACAAAATATTATATAAACTGGAAAGTGGACAAGTGTGTTTTATATGTGGAAGTATTTATGGTTCACAGATTGGTTCATATAGTCATTACAAAACTCATTTCTAGAACAAAACCATATTCATTTACAAAAGCTGCACATGTATGTAAATATATTACATATGTATTAGCATGGGGGAGAGCAGAAATACTACCTGGCTATTAGGTCTTCTCTTATAAACCTACTGCACATCAATTATTTATCCAACATTGACAGCATATTGAGATAAAAGACACAGGGAATGAATTTCACACTTTGTTATAGGCAGACAATGGAACTAATAACTATGAGCCAGAATGGAAGCCAGCCCTCACTAAAATGATCTGTCCCAGAGTTGTTTTTATGGTGTCCAATTAATTCATTCTAGGGATAAACCCAATATTCTTGTTTTGCCATATCCAAACCAATGGATTGTGTTATGTAGCAACATAGTTTTGCTATTAATCACAAAAGTTTTAAGGCACTAGGGTGTTTGAATTACATGGCAAGTTACTTCATGACATTTGACACTGAGTTTAGCATCATCAAGGATCACTTTCAATGCTTTTTCTGCCATTATGACAAACTAAGAGGACATTAATGTGACTCATATATTTATTATCATATATATAATTTGAATCATTTCAAATGTTTCAATAATAGTTTTTCATAAATTTAGAACAAAATTTAATGTTAGCATGTTACTGCAGTATGGTTTAAGTTATGAAACACACCATGGTTTCGGGACAAGAAACATCACATTTCATGCTGTAATTCATGATCCAGACATGCTAATGTTTACGTATTTTTGTAGTGAATAGTTAACTATGTCATTACATATAACAAATGAATTGGTTCAGACATAAAGCATGGAGAGAAAAGTTGTCACATATCATTTTTACTGTGGCACACTGGGCTCAAATCCCTATATTACATCTAGACTCCAGGTAATTAAAATATACTTGTCCTTAAAATATTATATATATATATAAACTCAGAGAAATGATGAGAAGAAATAGATAACTACTTTTTATACTTTTATTTCAAAGCTTGTACTAATTCTGTCTTGTAAAGTTGATTTTATCTCTTCAAAACCAGACAGTAAACCAGCGACTGATTTTCAATTTGAACAACTTGTTTCAACATCGAATGTAGTGGCAACTGAATAGTTGTCAAAATATAGATGTGTTGAATAAATAATCAGTTAGCTTGTAGAGCTTTCAGTGAGCACTCCGATTTTTAATTTTTTTTCTTTATGCTCTGATGTGATTTAAATGCTATTTGAGAATTTCTATTCCCATTCTTTCCGTTTGTGATTACACTGAAAATGAGATTCTTCATATTTACGCTTGCATATCTATTTATGCCCACACTATTAGTATCTTTCTTGCCAACCTGTACAGACCTGTGAACATGCACTTACACACACTCTTTTTCATACACATATATGGATAAGCTACTCATTCTAGCAAATACACAGATTTTATGACACTATTGTTATATTTTTTGCACTTTTATTACTCTTCCTGACTATATCTGAGTGATTTATACACAGACACATAGATTTATAGATAAACTGTCGAAAAGTTTTAAGTTAATTGCAAATTTCTATACTGTTCTATCGTGTAAGTTAAATTTTATATTCTAAGGGATGGTTAACTAACTAGACAGCAGAATATTATAAATGATTGTTGTCAATGGGCATTTATGATTACTGGTTACACCCCTAAAACTTTAAGCTTAAATGAGATTTTTAGATCATGTGATATTTAATGCATCTATATTATTATTTTTTTATTAAAGTTTTATCAGTAACATATACACATATGAATATATATATGTACATTAAAGTATGGGCAAATAAACATGCTTGTGGATATATATATACTAGAGTTGATTTTGCACAAGGCTATATGGTTTTACAAATGTAAATCACATGATAAGAGCCAATGTTTATCGACACCAGGAATGTTCAATCTGATATCAAATTAACCTCTATGAATAAAAGGTAAGTTTCTAATAAAAAACTAGTGGATTCTACCTTCACTCTGGTCTAAGATTTTAATAAAAGCAAGAGAATTGTCAGTTTGACTGTAACAGATTAAGATTTTAAATTCAAAGTTTAAATAGACCTTATCAAAGAGCCAATCCATCTTTTATTTATAATAGTTGCCTTGACAACATACTAAAGATTCCTGGTGCTGATGAGCTTTGGCTATTATTATGTATATACATTTATTGTGTCAGAAAAAAAAGCAAATTTTGATAAGTGCACAATGGTGGTAAGTACATATATCTACACACACATGCATTTCTATATATAGAAGCACATATATGTATAACACCTATTTATAAAATCTTAATCACATAATAATACCTACAATCCAATTAAACTTCGAGTTTGTTTATAATTGTTTAGCAATGACTAAAATAAGATGGTTTCATTCTTTCTAGCAAGTCTAAGATTGTGTAAAGACAATGTATATATATATTCCTTAGTTAGTTCGTATATTATTTTCATATATATAAACACAACCATAAAAAATATATATCACATGATCACCATTTCTTATGCTTGCTTATAACTGTTATTAAAACAGGCAAAAATCTCTATATGTATTGCCACTGGCATCCATTGATTACTCTGGCTTGCACTGAGTGGCAATATGTATAAAGAGTTTTGCCTGTTTTAAAAAAATATATTAACTAAAATATTAAAATCCTATTTAAAGATTTTTTGCTTAACAATTGATTATTTAAATGTTGTTTTATTTATCTCATACAAGTTACTTAAATATTAGATATTCTCTATTGTCAAACGATGTCATTTTTCATGTTGACATAAATGAGTGTCTTGGGTCGAGTGCCAATAATGGATGAGTTCAGACTTTATAATCCAGAAAGATAATTGTCTTAATTTATATGCAGTTATAGAAATATAATAATGATAATACACCAATTGTTATTTATAGCTATGAGAAAGAGTGCTAGAAAGATAAATTGTGGGAAAAAGAAACAATACAAATGGTACATTAATTAATATTAAACAAATATTCAAGTCAAGACTAAAAATTTCTTTTCATTTTAATTGATTCAACTTAATACTTGATAACCAAATGTAAATAGCATTTTGATGGTTTTTTTATGAAGTCATATATAAACAATTTCAAGGACCACTGTTGTAAAACAGAAAACAAAATAGAAATGAATACATATCCCTCTTTCATTTCAAATTAATACTTCATAAACAATCTTCCAAAACAGCATATTTAATTCCAAATTAGATTTTAATGAACCAAATGCCTTTATTAAATCAGTAAAAGCAATATATATGTACAGTGAAACCAGGACTAACACTGTATTAATACATGACTTCAATTATACACTATCAAAAATATATAACTAACAAACAAAATATCATAAATAAACAACCCCCAAAATATTTTGTAATACATGTGCAGCCATTTTTTTTATCTCTGAATGCTGTATGTAGTCATGTTTAAAAAAAATTAAAATTTCAAAGAATTTTATAATATCCCAGCAGTCACTTAGTTTTTATTGGAGCTTCATATATGATTATGTTTATTGATAAAATTTCCTTGGTATGTGTTGACAGAACTTATATTTCCTTCTTTCTTTATTATTGTTCTCAATTTGATGTGCAGTATATCATGCAATGCAAGCTTAATGTTAAAATATTTGTAAAATTTAAGGACATACTTAAAGTTAATACTAACTTAAAAACATCAAAACAGAGAGATCATAGATTCTTGATAACAAGACTACTGTTTGTTATATTTCTATAAAAGAAAAAGTTATTGGAAAAAAGAGAAGAATATCACCCATTGTAAATTTAATTATAATTAAAATTGACATTTTGCTATTCATTTTATTTAAAATATTTTTTAAAAAAAGGTATAGTATGTTGTTTTAAATTTTATTTTTTCAGCGAATAAAGAAGTGCATACATATATGAATCTATTATAATATCAGAATTTTTAGAGTTATTTTAATTAACTTTCAAATAACATCCACTGGTATCAATGCAATCCATTAATTAGATGAAAAATGAACCCAATTTTATTGAATCTCCAAGATGTCATGTGGGTAGCAAATTGATCATTGATATTTTGTAGGGATAAAATGTTGTATTTGTAATGATCTTAATATTAATGTAACTAGTGTCAAAATTTTTCTATATCTAATGTTGACATTATCTGCTTCAGATAAATGATTATTAATAATTAATAATATAGTGATTTATATATCTGTAATATTGTGGAAACAACCACTCTTCATACATGCACTAAAACTGACACCCACTCTCCCACCAATAATTATTTTAAATCCACCACAGTAATTTTAAAACAATTATTAATGGGAGAGTGTGGGTCAGTTTTAGTGCATGTGTGAAGAGTGGTTACTTCCACAATATTAAAAATAATTATTAATAATTATATATTAGGATAGAAACTATCACACTATTCTTAGCAAAGGATATAAACTTTAAATTCAGCTAAAGGTTAATATATATTATATTATATTGGTAGTAGCATATTATTGTCTGAGCTTGTTAGGTGGTTGCTTTTTGCTTTGAAAGATTGTGGCTATAGATTTGAACTACATTTAAAAATGGAATCTCCATTTAATATTTTCACATCTATAACATCCATTAAAAATATTAAATTACAACATGACTCACCATAGGGTGATCTTAATTACAAAATGAGAACTGGGAGAAGTTTGTTATATTACAATAGTCCCAAACTTACATAGCTGTAGTGCTATGTACTAATTTGAGTCCCTCAATCACCGTCAAAAGAGAGTAACCCTTTTGACAACATCATATCACTGGCTTCATTGTTGTCTCAGCCTGCCATATTTGATTTTTAATTGGTTGTTGCTTTAAAAGATCATTATTGCAGATTTTAAATTATTGTGTGATATATGGATATAAACTATATTATAATCAATAAAGCAAGTCATATATCACATGACTTGTTTTAAGTTTGTATTACAGATATGTAATATAGGAAGTATACCAATAGCTTGTATAAGCTCTTATTGATAATTGCATCAGGAAAAAGCATTTAAAATGTCTATCTAGAATAATCCTTATCCCCAGACCAGTTTTGAGCTTTTGGTTCAGCTCAGTGAGGCACTAGAACATTCAGACACTAGATCCAAAATATCACATGATCACATTTCTTATACTAGCACATTAATTGTTGATAAACAGAGCAAAACTCTCCATACAGTATTGCCACCTGTGCTAAACAGAGTAATCGATGGATGCCAGAAGGCTTGTGCATAAAATCCCTATTGGATGACTATGTAGGCATTAGATAGGGATTTTATGCACAAGCCTTCTGGCATCCATTGATTACTCTGTTTAGCACAGGTGGCAATACTGTATGGAGAGTTTTGCTCTGTTTAGATCCAAAATACCCAACTCAAAACCAGCACTTATCTAATACATAACTATTAAGTAGAAAATCTGAAAATTTCAGACATGTAAATGTCTTTAAATACAGCTATTTATTGATTATTATAATTTTCCCCTTGAGGCTTTGGCAATGTTATATTGTTGAAGCTATTAATATATGGTTAGGCTGAAGTGTTTTCAGATCCATAGAGCTATTTAAGTTAGATAACTGCATTTGAAGAAATTCATGTGACTGAAAATTTCAGATTTTCTACTTAATAGTTACATATTAGATAAATGCTGACTTTGAGTTGGGTATTTTGTATCTAGTGACCAAATGTCCTAACTCCTCACTGAGGTGAGCCAAAATCTCAAAACTGGTCTGTGGATAGGAATTATTCTAAATAGAGATATTGAATGCTTTTTTTTTTGGAGCACTCATCAATAAAAGCTTGTTAGAGCTATTAATATACTCTCTATATTACATAAACTTTATTATATGTATACATCATAGATAATTTGTAATAAAATATATTCTACCCAAATATGCAGACAATTATCAAATTTTGCTAAGCCAGTTCTTTGATACAGTGTATCTTTGTCAAAGCATGAATATTGGTCATAAAACAGAGTGTGAGAAGAATATTAAAGTTATAAAACAAGTTAAAGATTATCAAAAAAGGATGTGTTATGAAACTATACATTCAGAAAAATTTTGATAGATATGTAAATATAGTTAAAGGTCCAGAAAAATCAGGTGAAAAATGGGCATTATTAGTTAATTGGAAGATTTAAAAATTATGGTAGAATTGTGAATGAGAATTTATAAAAAGAGGGGATGGAGTAGAATATTATTTACATAGGTATATATATAAAGAAATCAAATCATATGTCACATGATCTAATTTAACAAGCTGTATTATATATCCTAGCACCTCACTGAGAATGCCAGTAGCAAAAATTGGTTTGGAGTTGGGGATATTCTGCAAAGCTTGTTAAGAGCTTATTTGTGAGCTCTTTATATAACATATAAATATATATATAGGTAGGTATCTATATAGTTTAAAAAATTTTTTTAATGTATTTTCAATTTGTCATTTATTTATACGTATAATGTTAATTAAATTGTTGAAGGTAAAATAATGTCCAAATAGATGGAGTAAATGTAATTAATAGATCATGTTTATGTATAAAACTTTTATATCTTGAAAAGGTCTCAATAAGAGATGAAAACCAGGTTGATAATTAAATAATTGTAAATAAAATTAATTATTCATTTCAATTTTATTTATATTGACTATTGTATTAAGTCTATATTTATAACAACATTGTGGACAAATAATTTTTATATTGCATATTTGACCATTGTATATACATGAAAACAATATTTGTATTATGCCAAAGATTTATTATCATAATAGTTGATAATTGGCTATGTTCTCTGGTAAAGTACATTTTATTACACACAAGGAAATACATACATATATATATAATCCCAGTGCATAATGCTAAACTGAAATAAATATACAAATATTAAGCATTAAAACAGCCCTCATGGTTAAAAAATCCAGTACCGCCCTCTGTGAACTAATATATAAATACATTAGAGTTCATATTTATATATTAGTTCACAGAGGGCGGTACTGGATTTCTTAATCATGTGGGGTGATTTAATGCTTAATATTTATATATTGTAATGGTAACTATGCACAGAACAACTAACTGGTTCTGCAGATAAGCAAACATGAAAAGCAAATGATAGTTTTAGAGTAATCTGTTAAATAAATAATCAACAATTATATAGTGTTAAAAGTGATATATATATAAATTACCACAATAAACATATTAATGACTATTTGCTTCTACAATTGCACATTCCAAACTTTTCACATTGGGGAGCATGTTATCAGCATTATGGTTTCTTTTCTGCAGGTCATGTTTATAGCCCTAAATGCTGTATAATTATTAGCATGTATTACATAAAACAAAAGGTATCACAACTATATGCTAATTAGTTATTATTGACTCATATATTTTTAAGAAATGGAAACGTATTATAAACTATACTTACTTTAGTATGCGCACAAAATAACAATCAGACAAATTAATAAATAATAAAAATAATTTATGAATGGAAAAATAAATCAATAGAATATTATTTGCAGATCCTTCTTGAATATTTCTCCAATTGTACTCACAATAAAAGTTCAAATCTTTTATATCTCTAACTGTTGATTATAACTTCTCCCGTATGTATATGAAAAAGGAATTGTTTCATCAATATAGTTTCATTCATGAACAAAATATACTATTCTACTTGACAATCCCAAATTTCATTTTTCATTCTATATTTTTTTATAGTTCATTATATATTTTATTTATTTATCTTGAATATTAAAAAAAATAAAACATTATATTTCTTTCCTTTAAACTATCTTAACATTGTCTCTTGAAAGTCTTTCTTTTTCCTTTGAATATTTTTCTACTTTTAATTATTATCACAGAAATATTGAATATAGTTACATGTATTTTATTTTTCATCTATGTTCTTTATTACTTTTACAATGCTTTTTTTACAACCTAATATGACAGTTTTGATTGCTGGGGCAATGCAATAGGAAAGATAATGTTATAATACGTTATTCTGCTTGAAACCAAAAAATAGTTTGGTAATTTATCTGCAAGGTTCTGTTTCTTTTCCTCTTTAGCAGCTTCTAATAGCAGACAGAAAAAACACTGGACAATATACTGAGGATAAGAGCTGATGTGTGATTTGCTTTGGTTTAATGCTCAATATTAAAATAACATCCAGAGATAATGAGTATTTTTATAACATTTAATAAATCAAAATAATTAAAATAAAACTTGACACCCCTTATATAATTTTTAACCTAATAGTTAATTTGTTTTTTTCTTTTTTTTCTTTCAACAAGAGAGAGAGCCATTTATCTCTTTTGCATATAATTGACTTCATTTATATGCAAAATCTTTTTTCTTTATTTATGAATTTTAGGGATTGTCTCCACAATGAATTTATAAAATAATCTGTTTTCTAATCAAGGGGAAATTAATTAAATGAATATATCAGTGCATATTTGCTAAATAAATAAAATATTTATTCACACAATTATTTTCTGCACATGGGTTTTAATGATTTCATATTGTATGTATATATGTGCATAAGTAAGCACACACATTATTTTCCAAAATATAATCATATAATTTTGACATCGCTATGACAATAGCTACAATACATATGTTTTTCTTGTTGAACACAAAAAATGGTAAACTTAATCCAACTTAATCTCTCTTTTTAGTATATATATTTTGGAGATTAGTTAAAATTGGATTAATTCATTTTCATCTCATTAACATATAACATTATTGCAAGAGAACATTATTTGTAAGTTTATTAAAGTGTCTCAAGAAATTCTGGCTGAGAAAGGATTTTTATAGTATACATATTTGACGATCATTACTTCATAAATATTATTATATAATCTCAGAATTATGTAAAAACCATTGTTTATTTATAGATTTGTTAAAATTAATAAACATTATAATGAAATACAACTTATTATATAGAACAACAATACATTAGAATACATATTGCATGCACACACCCTT
Organism: Epiperipatus broadwayi; assembly: GCA_028023455.1. Classification (NCBI taxonomy): domain Eukaryota; kingdom Metazoa; phylum Onychophora; class Udeonychophora; order Euonychophora; family Peripatidae; genus Epiperipatus; species Epiperipatus broadwayi. The sequence goes on along the minus strand of JAQFVV010006259.1, from coordinate 687,887 downwards.
TATTCAAACACTTAATGTTTTATGTTATATTACAAACTTTGATATCTCCTTTATATTATTATAATTTTTTAAAAAAAATTCTCATAATAAAACTTTATCATAAAATCAGATTTATAGCAGCATTCTTATCACCATCTTTTGAAAGATCAATGTAAAATTAAAATAGGCAAAACTCAATATACGTATTGCTACACACAGCTAGCTAGAGTAATCAATGGATGCCAGAAGGCTTGTGCATCTAGTGCCTACTCATCCAATATTTTCAGACTAGTTTTCTGGCTTGTGACCTTCATCAGTGAGGAGCCTTGGATCTGAGAGCCCTGCACCTAGATCTTAGGATCTAATGCAACCCTTCAGCAGCCACCTTTTATCTCCACTTAACTACAAAACTATGAGTCTTAAACTGAAAATACCTTAATGTTTTAAATCCAAGCCCATTAGCCTATATAGTCATATGGGCCACTACTATCCTATTAGGCAGGATTGGTTTTAAGCCAATAAACATCACATGGCCACCACTTCTTATGCTTGTGTATAACTATTATTAAAACAGGCAAAACTCACTATACATATTGCCACACACAGCTAATTAGAGTAATCAATGGATGCCAGAAGGCTATCTCACTGTGTGTGGCAATATGTATAGTGAGTTTTGCCTGTTTTAACAACAGTTATACACAAGCATAAGAAGTGGTGGTCATGTGATGTTTATTGGCTTAAAGTTAAAATAAAGGAATATAAACCAATGTCTAATCAAATGATACAAAATGTAATCCTTTTTCGCCTTAACTATTTGTAGCAGACATTTTCAAATGAATTAGATATTTCAATTCCAAAAAAGGAAAGAAGATAGAGAGACAAAAAAACAAATGATGTATTAGAGATGAGTTTGCAATGATAACGCAAACTAATTTGTGAATCACAAACACATTCACAACATATCCGTTCATTATTATGTTTATTTGAAATTTTACAATGCTACCATGTAACTTCTTCCTAAATACATTAAATGACCACACATTCCTTTTCCAAAACATATGAATAAAGATACAACTGAGAACAAATGATTCCCAAGATGCATTATGTGCTCAATTGACACTCATCAGTTGGCCTAGGTCACCATCTCTCCTACATATCTTTATTATATGTATTGTAATTATCAATAATAAATTGTTAAATCCAATTTACACATATCAAATTTACTCCATCCACAACTTTGACACAATCCACTCTAGATAAATACAGCAATAATTATCAATAATCATTTATTAAACTATAGATGCTCTTTAGCCCCATATATAAACTTTAAACCTCTGTTAAAGATTAATATATCTGATTTATAAATTAAACATGTGCACAACTGGTGTTATTTATATGTTTTAAAAAGGTATGGTGATGTGGATGGCATTTAATACATTTATAAAAGATTTTACATAAGGCAAAGAGAAATATAAATAACTCTACGTATATGTGTTCAATTAAAAAAATCTGATATATTAATCTTTAACTGAGGTTTAAAGTTTATATCTGGACTAGAGACAATCACTAATTTAATAAATAATTAGTGATAATTATTACTGTATTTATTTAGAGTGGATGGTGCCAAAGTTGTCGGTGAAATAAGTTTGACATCTGTAAATCAAAATGTAAAAACGTTTTTCTAAAAAACTTCAACACCATGCCTAATGGTAAGCAAGCAACATGGCTCTTCTTCAGAGTATCAGATAATAATTTATTACATAAGTAAAGTCTATTACTATGAATCTTATGGTTAAGTTTACTATAATTGAAAGAAAGATAGAAGACTTATTGCAAAAATAAAGCTTCTATATTAATCTAATGAACATACAACTTTTAAATAATATATTCCATTAAATATTACATCCTGATCTTATGATTGCCATCACATTGAGAGAATTTTTGGAGAATTCTCAAATGAAATTCTTCTAATGCATTTATAGAGTCAAAGTCTTACTTCTATATAATAAATTAGGTAAAATGCCAGTTTCATATAAAGCAAATTTAATTGCACTTGGTATATCACTGTGATGAAGTACCCTATCTTTTAACTTGTTAATAGCAGAAGTATCATACTGGAGTCTGTGCCCGTTCTCAACTTCCAACCCTATTTCTCTAATTATAAAACTATTAAGATATTTATCTCACATTCTTAAGTTGATAACTATCCAAACTAAACATTGCTGAAGATCTTTCTTCCACCATTTCTTGATAAAAAACTTTAATTTTTTTAAACATGAATTACCAAATCAAAGTGTGTATATATCGCATTCAAAACGCTAAGTACATTCTGCAGATAATCTTTTTTAATTTGTAAGGTTAGAGAACTAGATAGATAGATAGATCTATTATCATTATTGCCAAATAAAAATATACACAATTTAGAATGTGGCGTGGTTCAGCAAATGGTTGATCTTCTACTGAATCAGGCAAATATAACATACAGCTAACAGCATTCAGGATTATCAAGCAATTACATAACCTAATACTAATTGAACTAACGCTGCTTGACATTATGATCAGATTTGAAGTGGTTGTTTCATATAAGTACACAATCATTAGATACTATAAATCTAAAAGCCAAAACTATGCAATTCTACTTTTAGATTTTAAATTTTATTTAGCCTGAATGGTTTAGTGCAGTGGTTAAAATCTAGTTCTGGAGTGTAAGATTTTCAGATTGACTCCAATACTGGTACTTTAGGCATTCAAACTTCTTATGAACCCTTGAGCAACAAAGCCATTTCATTATTATCAAAATTATGTTTATTACAGTTGTATTAAAAATAAGCTAGTAGAAGTAGAAAAACAAGAAAATGGGTTTTTTTGGAGGTCATGTGACATTTGAACATTGGAAATACCAATTTGAGCTTTTTTCAAGGTCCTCTAGTTTTCAAATTCATTTGATTACTGGAAGTGATAGTTTAAGCTTTTATTCAAGGTCAATTGATTCTTATGTTCATCTCTCTATTAAAAGGAAAGGAGGTTTAAAACCCAGAAAAGACAAGATTTGAGCCTGAAACATTCAATTGAATTAGAATGGTAGGTTTGAAAATTAAAGATTTTTGATAGAAGCTTAAGCTATAACTTCTGATTTTTGAATATCATTTTCCAAAGAACTAAGTATTTGATTATTTTATATATTAAAAAAAAAAGAAAATCACTTTGTTTTTTGTTGTAATAGGATATTAACAGACACACAAAAATTCCAAAAATTTGACCAACCTTATCACATTTTGGTTTTGCCTAACATTAAAAATTTAAAAAAAAAAACCCTTTTCAGTGTGGTATTCATTATATGAAAAATATTCCAGGTTAAAAATACCAGAGGAAATTAACTAGAAGATGAAAATGTGACCTTATATAATCCATATCGTAATAGAATGAGGTCTATAATTAAATGATACTAGATGAAGCTGTAATCATCAGTTTTAATTTTTGTAGGCTTACAAATAAGTTTCTTTATTCAATTTAAAACACAAATAATGATTTAATCTTTATGAGAGCTGCTGCTCTATATATGAATGTAATGAACACAGACTCGTATAAATACAATTAAATATTTTATTCATGTATATTTACAATTTATTTACTCTATTTGTTGCTATACTACACATCTGATATGTTGTATCAGTATGGCATTTAGTTGCTATGCAACTATTGAAGAAGAGGACTTGTGCACCCTTCTAGGCTCATCTAACACTTCCAGGTATACAATGAGAGTTTTCCTCATGTGTAGATATAATAACATTTCCAGCTGTCCTGTGATAGCTTGCTTTGTGTCTGGTTTATGATTTAGTAGCTTCCAGTTCTAGCATGAACTTGCCTCATTGCTTGAGCCATATAATAGACATGCATACTTCCATTCAGTTTTTATGATAATTTGTTGTTATCCCATTTACTTCCAATTCAACTACTTATTTGTAATCAGACCCTATCCATAATGATAGCAATCATATTTACTGATCATCATTACCCATTGACCTGTTTCTGCTATTGGATATATCTTATCTATTCATATATCCATTGGTCTGTAATGATGAATCCTTAATCCAATCAAGATAAGATAGGAACTGGACTAATCCATTAATTGAAGGTAAGTTGAAATATAACAATAATGAATGATATTAATGAGATTTTCTAAAGAAAAAAACCCCTCTTGGTAGTTAAAAACTATATACATCTTAAATGAACACTTCACAATGCAATTTAGAAAATAAAACATTCCGTCTTGCTTACTGTTCAGCAAACACCATCAGAATAATAACAATAATCAGTAACAATTTGAAAATACGATGATCTCAAAGCATACAAATGGCCAAGAACCTGAAACACATGGTGAAATAAATACCACGAAAAATATCACAGCTATTCAATTAGTACATTTCTGAATAATATTACTGGGACAATAAAACATGAAAAAAATTAATAACACTCTTTTTATATCGCATGTTTTTTTTTAAATGTTAATGCATGATTTAATGGGCTGGGTTTGAAGCTCAATGCCCAAGAATTGCAGTTCTTAGTTTATCACTTCTTGTGGTCAAACTTATTGTGAACTGCTGAGTAGTAAATAAATTAGTTCTGCATGATTTGGTTCAGTAGGAGAGTGCGGCTCTGACATTCAAATCCATGGACTGTAGTTCAGGTTTTTATCACTTCCGGTGCTCGATCTCTTATGAATTCCTGAGCGTAAATCATGTGATTATTCTTACTATGATTTTTTTTTCTTGTGTCATAGCATCAGTCAGGAAGCCAACCCGCTAACCTGGGACAACTACTTGTAAAGCGGCTGTCGCTCTCGACCACCAATGTTTGACATTATTCTTACTATGATTTGAATAAAAAAAATTGCTCATTAAAAACAGAAAATAGTAGATAATAAAAAATAATTTTTTTATACCCTTTAAGACTCCAATCTCTTAACATTCTAATAAATAAAACCATGTCTGTTCTCAACTAGAGAAAAAGTATATTGACAAGTGGTAATACTTAGATGGTTATCGGTTATAGTTTTGCGAAGGCTTAATATCTCTTTAACTATATTAAATTAATTATATTTTACAACAACTTTAAATTTTACTGTCAAGCATTGGTGGTCGAGAGGTCAGCGACGGCTGCTTTACAAACAGTAAAGCAGTTGTCCCGGATTAGCGGGTTCGCTTCCCGGCTGATGCTATGACACATGAGAAAAAAAAAAAACTTTAAATTTTACTTAAAAAATGATAATATTTAAATATCAGAAGTTGAGAAAGAAGGCAAATTAAGATTTTAAAGCCTTGCGGTTATTTCTGCTTTTGTTTAAGTAACATTAGCTTTTCAATTTTATTTTTTATATTCTTGAATTAATAATGGCATTTGTCATTTTTTGTCTTATTTTTAAAGCAAACATATATTGCCGAAGAGGAAAGTTAATAAATAATAATAAAAAAAGAAGAAACAAATACATATTTTTAGAAAATATATTTTGTTTACGTTTTGGAATTACATTATCAACTATTAATGTTATTAATTTTTATTTGTATAATAAATATACAGTATATAGAATATTAAAGTATAAAAGGTAAAAGACAATGTTTGATTAATAAAATGATACCGGAACTTTTTTTTTATTCTGGTGTGGGTGGATAGTTGAGTAATAATTCTTGGAAACATTAATTTATGGCGTTGGCGGCTTAGCAACGCGAGGAAGAAAGGGTTAAAGTAACAATCAATTTAAATGCAGAAAAGCGCTTTGCATAGAATATTTTAGACGGTTGGTAGAATTTCAGATTAACAAGTTCGATTTTAGAGATTCAGTGTATCTTTATAAAAGAGGATTTATGCAATAAAATATTTTGATGATTATTTTAGTTCAGTTGTCTTTTCTGTGAGTTTGGTACATATATTTACGTTAAAAACATACCAATATGCGGACGGATTACTGTATATCTTTAAAGATTTTCGACGCCTACCACTGAGGAAAGAGTACGTGTTAATTCTAGTTTAAAAATTTTTTAATTTGAAGTCCCCTCTTCTTTCCCATTTTTACCTTTCAAAAAAAAAAAAAACATTCATTACTTTATTTATGGATATTTTACAAATTTGCAAATATTTATAAAGGAAGAATTGTTTTTTTCGCTTTTTCTGTAGATGATATATCACGTGACTACACAATTTTAAAATTTCGGAAACACTTTTTATTATCAAAATTCAGTTCAGTAATACTAGATTAACGATTAATTTTAAAAACAATTTATGTACTACAATATTCTGTCCAGCTTCGAAACTTTTAATGTAGCGAGCATGCATTTTCAGAATCAACATTTCAAGAATTGAATTAGATCTTTTTATTCATGTTTGTTTACATAGATATTTCTAAATATACATGAAGTAAAAGTATATGACGAGTTATATATTTATTTATAAATACATAATGCTTTTCTCTCCATGTACGTCTCTTTTTAAGGTCAACATATTAGCATTTGTCTAAATGACAAACTAACTGGACATCCATTTAATGACCATAATTCATAACCATAAGTTAAAACAGATTGGATGTGATACAATGGCAGCTTGTACATAAACACTGCGATACAGCGGCACCCCTCCATAAAAATATGAAAATTAATTACTAAATTTGTGCTCGAAAATAGCAATTATATAGCAGACATTCCATATTTTTAATTATTATTATGAAAATACAACTAATAAACCATTTTTAAAAAAAAAAATTTTAACCAATGTTAAGATTCTATTAAAAAATTCTGCTAATTTTAGTGGTGTCAGAAATATATTTGTTTAATTCCGGCATGTTTTGCCAAGATTCATTTGTTCTTATGAATGCGTGTGACAAATGCCATCGGAGTTGTTTGCTAGGTGTTGTCAGTAATTATTTGAGTGATATGTTTATCTATTCTGGATTTTCTCCAGAATGAATACATTTTTAGTCTTTATTGAGAATAATATTTTTATTACTTTCACTGAGGATAAACAATAATAGGCTGCCACTGATATAATGATTTAAGAAAGCAATTTTTATGCAACGCAACAAATTATAAGTGTTCATAAAAAGATTCATAAAAATCTAAATCAGGTGATACATTTATTTATTGCTTCTTAAAAAGTTTCATAGCTGTTATTGGATAATTATTCTTTACAGCATATGGTTTATGTTTGCCTACTGCACAGTTATAATCATTTACCAAAATTGAAATAGGTTAGGAAAAATAGTGTTTTGATTGGTTTATGTGGTCAGAATAACAAACATATGACTTTAAAAAGTATTACAATAAGTAAAATTAAAATAATATTTTTGGAAAAAAAATCACTCTTCGAACATGCACTATTTTAATATAAATTGTCAAGCACTTACTCATAAGCAAAGATTTAAAAAAAAAAACAAGTAAATTACTTGCCATTCAAGCTTATCTATATATAAAAAAACTCTTTCTTCCAGTGAATATATTCAGGGCTTGAGTCTATTATATGCCTGATTTTTTAAACAATTTTCAAATTGTGCAAACATAGTACAAATATTACAGGAAAGATAATTTATACATTAATTATAGGTGGTTAAAAATGAGATAAATTCTCATCCCTGTAATATTTGAATGATGTTTATACAATTTGAAAATCATTTAAAAACAGGCATATAATAGATTCAGGCCCTGAATAATGCATGGCAAGCAACTGATGACTAAGGACAAGTGATTCACTTGTTAAACCATTAAACATCACATGATCACCATCTCTTCTGGTACTACTGTTTTGATTCACTGTTCTTTTAAATGCTTCTGGGTGAGTGAGCTTCAATTTATATTAAAACAGCTCATGTGTGAAGTCTGATTTACTTCCAAATATATTACAATAGATACTGTGTTGCCCAAATCTCACATTCATACAATTAATTAAGTAAAATAAAAGCTTTAGCTAATTTAGTTGGTGAAGCTATTTCCTCTTGATGAATTACCTTATCTTTTAACTTATTAAAAGAAGCAGCATATTGTAGTTTATACTACATGAAAAAATTGGCAAATTGCTCTACACTGTATATGCATTTCAGAATTTTGTTGCATCATCAGTTGTCTTAGAACATAGTCATCAATCCATGTAATTATAACAGCTTCAATACTTATAATAATATTGTAATGGGGACCAACAGTGGCAACTGGTCCATAAGCACTGCAGCACCCCCAGAAAAAAATAATTATTAAATTTGTTAATAAACGTCACATGATCACTATTTCTTATGCTTGCTCTTAACTGTTATTAAAACAGGCAAAACTCTCTATACATATTGCCACTCAGTGCAAGCCAGAGTAAGCTGATGAGCTTGGATTGGAAATATTATAGTGTTTTCAATTTAAGTCTCATAGTTTTGTAGTTGAGTAGAGATAAAAGGTGGCTGCTGGAGGGTTGCATTAGATTCTAAGATCTAGCTGCAGTGCTCTCAGATCCAAGGTTCCTCACTGACAAAGGCCATAAGCCAGAAACTAGTCTGGGGATATTGGATGAGTAGGCACTAGATGGGGATTTTATGCACAAGCTTTCTAGCATCCATTGATTACTCTGGTTTGCATTAAGTGGCAATACGTATAGAGAGTTTTGCCTGTTTTAATATTAAATTTGTATTTGAAAATATCAATAATAATTATTCGATATTTTGTATAATGATTATAAATTTATTAAATGCACATTGATTATGTAAGTAATATTTACTGAGGCTATAACCTCGAGAATATACATGTAAAATGCGATAGTAGGGACCTCTACAGGTGTTTAACCACAAGTTTACGCTATGTAACTCCAACTAAAGAATTATTTTAAGCGAGGCTTGAGATTCTATTCAAAGATGCTACTAATTAGGGCAGTGGTTTTCAGCAAGTCATGAGATTTGTTTGCTTTTATCAATTATCATACAACCAACTGTTATTTGAGCACGATATATTTATCTATTCTGGTTTATCTGCAGAGCAAATAAATTTTTATAGCTTTTATTTACGATTAGCAATAAAATATTCTATTTTTTCTTGTATAACAAAATAATAAAAAGAAATATTTTAAATATTAATCATGATGGATATTAGGGTTGAATATATAAAATAAATTACATTTTCCCAATTGACATTACATGAAAAAATTGAAATAAAAAGTAAAAGTCATCCTATTTCAGGTATTATTATTTGTCAAATAGCAATTAGTAAAAACAAAACAATAGATTAGATCGTCGAACAATGATTGGTTTGGAAAAATAAAATAAGTCACGTGGTGACGAAATTAAAAACACTCTGTTTTGTTTCTTTACTTATATTTTGATGATGATAATGTAATAAAGCAGCCCTGTTTAAATATTTCATGGATCATCATTGGGGAGCAATTTAATGTCAAAGCATAAATATTTCATGCTATAATCACTTTCTATAAATTAGCATAATTTATCAGATTATATATATTCGAGGCAGATTTTGACACTAAGTCAATCACTATTACAAAAAGTAATAAAAGTCAGACAACTATTGGACAAAGATTTGACATAGCTGACAAAGCAAGCCATTCCTGAGATAAATATGTTCTGCAACATGATTTGTCAATTTCTTAATGGAATATAGTTGTCATAGTAAAAATGTATTATGCATGATGATTGGATGTAATATCTATTCAAATTTTTTTAAAAGTAATCCGAGACGCTTAGTCTATTTATTAAATAAGTAAAGTTAATAGTTAGAGAATTTTATTTCTATAAACTTGTATAAAAATGTGTTAAGAATACAACACAGTTGTATAATTATGAGAGATATAAAAATAGTTAGAGAAAAAGTAGTCATGAAAAATAAAGATGAATATAAAATAATTTAGAACTATATACACATACATAAACAAACATGTAATTTTGAGATAATTTCTTAGATTGATTTTTTTATAATTAATAATCCCATATTTAGATTTGGCTTAAATGCCAGTGCCATATGAAATGTAACACTGTTAGCAAACTACATTTAATGCCACGGAAAACACAAAGAATAAAACACCACTCCATTCGTTGTATAGTTAGATGATATAAAGATAATGCAAAACCAATAAAATGTCACATGACTAATAAGACAGCATATAACCTTAACTCACACATTGTGATTCATTACCAAGTTCTTCTATTCTCATTACTTTTATGCCATCTAGAGTAAGCTTTGGTAATCAATAGGTGCCAGACGGTAATGCTTTATAAATCCTTATCCAGTGCTATTCTATCCAAATATTTACAGACTAGTTTCCAGATTATAGTTTCTTCAATGTGTAAGCGAAGGTCCAAGAAACTTCTCACTGATCAATCATCTTTAGATAGAAACAAGTCTAGAAATATTTGGATAGGACAGTGCTGGTTAGGGATTTGTTAAGCACTCTCATTTGGCATTAGTTATTACTAAACTTTACACTAAATAGCATAAAAGTAATGAGAAAAGAAGACTTTGATAATGATAAAAATAGTATATTTATTTAATTATTACATAGCTGAGGCAGTTTAGTCCACTTCAGTTTGGTTTATATACATTCCTGTTGTGTAAATTTAATGCTGAATATTTATCTATAAAATTGGCTCATTATAGACTATCAATGTAAAAGTTGTTTAAAATAAGACACATTTTATTTTTTATTTAAATTGATTATTATTTTAATGTACCTAGGGCCAAGCAGTCTGTTGGCAGCTGGATAATTATATTTAAAATAAAAGACAGCAATAAAGTTTAATTAAATTTCAAGTTTGTTTACTCTGAATAATAATAATAGTAAAATATTAATAATTCAACTCACTATTTGCCAGTTGAGAACAAGATTACATAAATCTCTTCAAAAGTGCATATCTCCTTAAATGTTTAATATCTATAAAGTCTCTTTAATTCTGAGGGATGACAATTCTATAATTCTGTAAGCAACTAATGCTCACACAGATAGTCCAATTAGATTCTTGATTAGAACTCTTTATTAATTTCCAGAAAACTTCACTTTCGATAGTTTATCTTTCCACTAGTTTACTTTTCATTTCTTTCCTCATGTAATTCTTCTGTAAATTTTTGTATCAGCCTATCTAATTTGCATAAAGTAACTTTTTTTTGCATGGAAATTAGTCTGTTGAATTTTCCAGTAATTAGTGTCTTTTTCTGTAAAATTAATTATTTATTTTATTTCTGGAGAATTCTATCATTAACATTAAAAGCTTGTACTCACACACCCTTATTTATTCTTTAATAAAATAATATATATATGTGTATGTACACAGAATATTTCATAAGCAATAGTATCATATTTAGATATAGGCTTCACCTTGAAATTTCAACACTGTTAGCAAACTAAGTTTAATATCACTGAAAATACAAAGAATCAACTGCCAAGCTTATATATAAATAGAACAAAAGAATGTAGAATAATACTAAAGAAACATCATTTTTTGGTGCAGAGGTATTGAATATCACGGGTGAAGGTCAAAATAAAAAAAGAATTTGAACTGTAATTATAATTTTTGTAAAGTTTGAGGGTGTTTTGAATTTGTATTTTTGGAGTGTAAAGATGTTGAAAAGGGTTAAGAAAAATTATAAGAAGCCAAGGGGATGGGAATATAAAATAAAGGGTAGGGATGCAATAGACATTTTTTTCTTCTATGAGTTAATCTTTATGAATAAACGAAGAGTATGAGTCAATCATTTGGAATTATCAAACAGGTTTTATTAAAATATGATGAGAAAAACATGAAAAAAATAAATGTCTCAGTGCTAAGCGTTTGATTTTGTAGCAAAGAGGAATAATAGGAGTTAGCAGTAGATAATTTTTTGTGATATGTAATAATTTGAATGAGTAAGAATGTTTAATTTGGTTAACAGAATTTCTGGGCATATGATGTATGCAAACAATTTCAGACTTTGTTTCGAGATGCCACTTTTACATCATGTAACATCACATAAAATCTAATGAGAAAATCTATAACATGAAATTGGGCTGAAGTAGTAGCCATGTAATATAATTGAGATTTAAAAATTGGGAAAACCCTATAAAAAGAGGTATTTTGCGATTAGCGCTAATGTGATGTAATCGTTCAGCCATAATTATTCTAACTTTGTGAATATACATCTAATTCTCTTTTTACATGGCATATTGATTCCTGAAAATTACATGTAAAATAAATTCATGTAAAAAATACATTGCATATTTAAAAACCAAGGAGATTAGTTCCAGACTTAAGAAATCAATGAAAATAATTAAATAAATCATATGAAAAATTTTGTTAGAATGTTATATTTTTTGTATGCTATCAAATTTTACTTCATATACATTGAACATAAATAAAAAATTAGTTATAGGAACATAAATTTCATTTGAAAAATAAAAAAAAAAACTTGAAAGTGATAACGCTTAAAGTGATAATGGTTACAATGAAGCACTCATTGGTTTCTCTACGTAAGCCATCGAAAACTTTAAAGTTCAGAGTGTATCACCACTTCCATATTATAAGTAAAAAAAATGAAATAAAGATTGTTAATGTAATTTATTGAAATTTGTTACTTTTATTTTATTTAACATTTTTTTTTTAATTTAACAACTAATATCTTTGAAAAGAGAAATCGTAGTTCCCTGGAATTATACATTTATCAAAAATGTGGGTAACATCTTGCTTATTCATAAAATATAAAAGTACCCAAGATTTTAATCACTGTCACTGTCTGACAATAAACACATATGTTTGTACATGATTGGAATACCATTGCTATCACTAAAACTTGCAATATATAACTTACCGTCTATTGATTTGTGACAAAAATAATAAATATAAATTTAAACAAATTGAATTTTTAACATTGATACCGATAAGGAATTTTTTTTAAAAAACCAAATATCAAAATGTAAACAAAGCACCAATACCAAAAAGGTACTTCCTTTTCAAAACAAAACATCGAAAACATTACAATGCAAAGAAACCAATTTCTCTATTTGCAGGAATATTGCCAAAAAAAAAAAAAAAAACAAACCAAGAGATTTTAAAATAATGAGAAACAAAAAGATGAAATTTTTTTTTAAAAAATTAGATGATAATAACAGACATATTTTTTTTTAGTTTTGAGACAGTTGTGACAAACTTGACATTAGAAACAAATCTGTAAAAAATATTGAATTAAAAATGTTTATAATCTTATAAAAAAGAAAATAAATTATTTTATATTACTTACATAAAATTATTTAGAATTGAAAAATTGTATAGTGACAACTTAAGTTAATCTATTGATTACTTTGAGAATGTAAGGTGATTTTTAAACCTTCCAGATAATAACGTTTGTTTCTTTATTTCAATCATGAATATGTCACAGCAGCTCTAACCCCAATCATGTTACTTTAAATCAAGTCATATAGAAAAAGAAATACATATTTTTTAAACTCATGTTATTTCAAAATTCTGCAAAAAAGTTGTGTCAAAAGAGAGTTAGAGGTAGTTTATTGCGTTTAGCAAATGCTATATTTAAAAAATGAGTTTATTAATTCAAATTAATTAAAAAAAATATTATAAATATGATATAAATAAAAGACATGAATTAAATAAATGTAACATTGAAAATTGCTTTTATTTAGTAATTATTTTTTTATTCAAAAATGTTTTACATGTATTCATAATAATTTTTAAATGCTTTTATTGATTTTGGAAAATCTGTTTGTTTGTTAACTTGTGCTCTTTTCAAGTTTTTTTCTCATGTGACATAGCATCAGCTGGGAAGTGCACCTGCAAACCGGTACAACTGCTCGTAAAGCAGCTGTCGCTGACTTCTCGACCACCAATACTTGACTGCTCTTTTCAAGTTAGAATGAAATTTTAAAATTGAGGTTTACTATATTCAAATTCAATAGAATTATTTGAAAATTGATCTATAACTAAGTTATATCACACTAATCCATTTGAAACACTTATCTTTTCAGTATGTTAACTAGTTTAATAGATCTAGAACAGAGATGGGGGGGGGATATAAAAATATTCAATAACTTTGCATATTGTACTTAACAATGATCCTTAGAATATTTATTTGGTTTAAATAGTGGTCACAAGAGGACAGTTTAAATTTTTGTCTTTTAATTTAATAATATTTTTTAAACTATTTTAAACTCTTAATGTATATACATATTTAGTATGTGTATATAATTATATATGTATAATAGATCAGTAACTAAGTTTGCTATTTAAAATTGTTATATAGTTTTTATTTTAAAACAATTGTTTTTTTTTTTTAAAAAAAAAACAGATTAAATAGAAAATTGCATTATTTAAAACTGTCTGAAAAAGTTAAAAAAGAAAACTCATCATAATTTTTTAAAACAGTGATCGTTAATTTTTTTTTGTTTTTAAAAACAACTATGTTAAAATAGAAATGAAAACTGTCAAATAATTTTCAATATATTTATTTACTAATTTATTATATATCTTCAATAATGAACACATACTATATTGTATGTAAATATTTTTGTATATAAAGTATTAGATATTTCTTATGCCCAGAAATTAATTAAGTCAGCCCTATTTTCATAACAAGTTCTAGTGATATATATCAACTATGTGTCTAAAACAGGCAAAACTCACTATACGTATTGCCATACACAGCAAGCTAGAGTAATCAATGGATGCCAGAAGGCTTGTGCATAAAATCCCTATCTAGTGCCTACTCATCCAATAGCCACAGACTAGTTTTTGGCTTGTGGATTTTATGCACAAGCCTTCTAGCATCCATTGATTACTCTAGATTGCTGTGTGTGGCAATACATATAGTGAGTTTTGCCTGTTTTAGTAACAGCTATAAGCAAGCATAAGAAATGGTGATCCAGTGATGTTTATTGGCTTTTAACTATAAGTGTCCAGTCAATTTAAAGTACAATGTAGTTTTACATTTTCATTTAATGTACCAATACTAAAACTTAAAAATAACAGAGATAAAAAAGTTTTGTTTTATATTAAATATTTTTATTGATTGTGCACTAAAAATAATAAAATAATTGTTTCTTCAATCACAATTGGAGTTTTTAGATTTAATTTGAAATAAAAGCATGGGGGAGGGAGTCCAGAATTAATTAAGTCAATCTTTATTTTTTATAACAAGGAATTAACTTAATTAATTTTGCCCCCACCCCACATGCTTTTCTTTCATGTTAAATCTAAAAACTCCAATTGTGGTTTAGAAAACAATTATTTTATTTCTTAAAGAAGGCAAAACTCTCTATATAGTAGTGCCACCCTGTGCCAACCAGAGTAATCAATGGATGCCAGAAGGCTTGTGCATAAAATCTCTATCTAGTGCCTACTCATCCAATATTCTCAGACTAGTTTCTGGCTTGTGGCCTTCATCAGTGCAAAATCAATAAAAGCATTTAATATATATATAATTATCTTTATTATTTAAAATTAACTTGAATTCAAATTTTTTAAATAGAAAATGCATATTCATAATAATTTTTTAAAATTTATTTGAATTCAAAAACTCATTTTTTTTTAAATATAAAATTTGCTAATCTTTAAAAAAAATAAGCATAAAGTGCTAGAATAATTCTGACCAGAGAATTATGGCACGGCTGTGCTAATTCCAAAGTAACAAAAAAAAAAAAAGGAATAGTAGAAAAACTGTTTGTTATTAATGTTGTAGTTGTTGTTATTATTATTATAAATTGAATTATGTTTTGATAGCAATATCTATTCATTGCAATCATATGAATAGAAGTTCGCCTGAGTAACTTATCATTTGTCTATTACTTTAGATTCTTTAATAGACCATTCATTATTACATATTAAATTAATCCTTCTAAAATTATGACTCATAAATAATAAGTGTTAGTGAAAATATTTATATGAATTTGATGATCTGGACTGAATGTCAAAACCATTTTAATAGAATTGCATCCTGGGAAACATTTTTTTCTGGCATTTTAACTCTTTTGTTTGAAAAAGAATAATGTTAATCCGATTTTAAAGTATATACATAATTAAATTTATTTAATAGAATTGTGAAATATAAATCTGCTTTGTTTTTCTCTCCATTTTAGTAACTATAATGGCATTTCTCTGAAAAATAATGTAGCAAAATCTCAATTTTCTGTTCAAATAAATAATAATTAGATAGTTTATTGGTGGGTATTCATAGGAAGTTTGAATATCAGAAAAAAAAAAACACCTAGATTGTGGTCAATAGTCCATGAGTTCTAGTGCCTTCCCATCTTTTACTGTTCAAACTATGCAGGGCATATAAATAAGTGACACCCTTCTTATGCAAAAAAACAATAAAACAATACTTGCTATATTTTAAGACAATTATTTAGATAGCACCCCAGACACCTCCTAAAACAACATTACATGTACCCAAATGTTTTTCTCTTTCTGAACTTAATTAATAAATACACATTAAAGATAAAATGCTAAAGGTAAAAAATATCATGGTAAAGTCAACAATATTATATGATCTAGTTCAGTAGTACAATGATAAACCTAAGAGCAGAAGGTTTTGGTATTGAAGATTATCCTCTCACTGCTAATGAACTTCAATTGTTTTTTTTATTATTTTATTAATAAACTTTCATTTTCAAGCACTTAAGATTTGCCCATCCATATACATTTGGGTCGAAAAGATAGATGGATTCATTCTATCTTTTCCCAAAGACTTTATCTTGTGTTTGAAAAAGTGGGAGTATTCATTTATATAGTGACATCTACAAAGCACATGTGCATTAGCTTATTGGCTTATTGGTATTACAGTTTATAAAAACATCGCGCTATATAAAATGTCTTGTTTACATATGTTTAATTTAATAAGAATGACGTATCGTTACAATATTTATATGATATTTAAAAATGTGTATATGGTTTCTACTTAATGTAATTATTAGGGACTTGAACTTAGATTTTCAAGCTTCCTACAGTCCATCTTATAAAACTGACACACATGACCACATATATGTGAAAAATATAATTGATCTCCAATATCACATATTTCATGCTGGACCAGAAATCATCAGTTGGTCCAGATCACTATCTCTCACACATATACATGCAGTGCTCAGTTTATATTAAGATAGCAAGTCTTTAAACTTTATAATGGACAAGGATCAATCTTTGCCACTGTCCAACTCTTCAGCCATCCATATCAATGAAAATCTGAAGAAGGAATGTTTATAGCCCTTATTGATACCAATAATATTTCCATATCCATATTAACCTTAAGTCAAGGTCAACATGGGTAATGACAATAATATTGCCATCAACAAGGGCTATGAGCATTCGATCCTCAAAATTTTTATTGATATGGATGGCTGAAGAATTGGCCAATGGTGAAGATTGAAGCTTGTCCATTTTAAAGTTTGAAGATTTGCTATTTTAGTATACAGTGAGCACTGATTATATATATGTGTGTGAGAGATGGTGATCCAGATCAACTGATGAGTGCTGGTTTAGCATGAAATATATATACTGGTGTTCATTTATCTTTTTCATATGCATGTGGTCATGTGTATTACTTGTATAAGATGAATTGGATAGTTGTAGGGAAATCCAGTTTAAATTGGATTCCAGAAAATTATAAAAGATTTAGAAAGAGACTATGGATGGATGAAATAAGGAAATGTTTCTGGGGTGATAAATGGTTGAAAATGATGATGATGATGAATAGTAATAACCTTTCCATAATTTATTATATATATATATATAACAAAAGAGCCCCTAAAATCGCCTATACACCATTGTATAGATTCAAATCTCACCCTTTTCTGCCCATAATATATAAATAAACCCACCATTATATCATCAGCTCTTCTATATGTGAATATAGAATATATATGTATAATATCAGTAATACATATTTTATTTGCAATGGATTGTAAATAAAAGATTTTTCAGTTAATATTATTTAATGGAGACACATTTCAAAATCAATAATTGGAATTTCAAGTAAATTCCTATTAATAACCATAAAATCAATTATTGATTCAAATTTCGTTTATAATGTACATCTGATAAAGTTTTTATTCAAAAACATTAACACTATTAGTTTTGTATCTGTTTATTTTACGATATTCGTCATTTAATGATTAGAGCGTCCTATATGCCACGTCTATGATCTTGGATTTGAAATAGGATAAAAATTGATTTTTTCCTCTCAGGTAGATGAGATTTTTGAATAAGCTTAACATTTTTTTTTCAGGTACATTGATGATATACGCTCCATTTACTTATCAATTAATGGAAAATAAATGAGTGACTTTATTATTTTTTTATTATTATTATTATTATCATCATCATCATCATCATCATCAATCATCATCATCATTATCATCATCATCAGCTTTCAAAAGGACTTTATTGAATATAACAAGAAAAAGGTTACATTTATAACTATTTTATCACATGCAGATGAATTGAAGTTAATATAAATAAGTTGAAAATTGTAATTGGGGGTGGGGGGCAACAAAGGCAAAGGATATGCATGTGGTTTACAAATTTGAGTTTACATTTTTTTTAAATATATACACATCCATTCAGTTTTGTGCACTCATAAGGCTCTTAGTTCTGTTTTTTATTAGTCTTTTTTTTCATCTATAATTTAGAGTGCTGTTGTAATATAGACCAAGTGGCTGTGTACATCTTTAGGGATACAATTTTTTTATCCCTTAAGCGGAGCTGTTCCATTTTGTTCCAGAATGTGTTTGGATGTCTTTTTGGATTATTGTTGTACATGAAGGAGCATCTTGTACACCATAGTAAAAACAATATAAAAGTACTTGCTCGAATATGTGGGTAGCTACCCTTAACAAATGATTGTAAAAGTGTTTGAATGTCACAATTTCTTTGTTTGTACAATGATGGTATGGATGAGTGAATATTATCAAATTCAGGGCAGGAAAAAGAAAATGTTCTTGTGTCTCAGTTTCTCTATGACATAACCAGCATATGTCTTCTGTATTTATGTAATGCTTTCTATATCTACAAAAGTGTAATGTTGGCAGTGCTTCAAGATTTAATTTGAGTAGAAAATCATAATATTTGGGTTCTAGTGACCAGAATTTAAATTTTCAGGTTAGTTGTCTATTGTTAATGTTTAGAATTGGTCTTTTATCATTTAGGGGAGAGCAAATTATCTGGTAAGCATCCCAATATTTAAATTTATCTTGAGGTGGTGAATAAGTAGTGTTTGGAATGTTAAGAATTAGTGTAAGCAAGGTTTTACACTATCCACTGGCTGGTGGTGCTTTATCTGTTGGGGTAATCTTGAAGAACACTTTCATGTATGGAAATAAATAAGCACATGCAGAAATAAGATTTAATGTCTTTTGAATGTTAAAAATATGTATTGAATGTAGTCCTAAATCATTTTGTATTAGAGGAGCTTGAATACGTTTTAGTGAAATTGAAACAATCTTTTTTCCCCACAGTGACTTTCTACATAATGAGTTTATTTTGTTAGTAAAAGATTTAGTGTATAGTATTATTGGACAATAGTATGTTGCTTGAGTCATAATTAATAGATTAAACAGGGGTTCTTTTGAGTACAACAATAGGTAAGATTTTGAAAGTGAATCAATTATGTTTTCAATTTTATTTTTAATTTTGTCTTGTATTTGTCGATGCATTTCTAGGTTGTTCAAATGGAAGGGGAATCCCACAAAAGAGCTGAGTTTTCCTTTAAAATGTTGTGTGTGAAATTGTCCTGCATATATTGACCATGCAAAGGATTTATCCATGTTAAACTCCAGATTGTATTTGTTAGTGTATGTCTTAAGAATTTTCAATATAGTTGGGATGTTTTTTAGAAGTTAAAAAAAATTGAGACATCATCCATGTATGCCTGATAATTCTTTTTCTATCATATTCAGTAAGGGATTGATATAGAAAGTAGAAAAAAGAGCATTTATTGGTGAACTTTGTGGAATTGAACAGTAAGGTACAAAAGCGGGGGAATTCTTACCATTAAGTGTAATATGTATTTCTCTACCTAATAAAATATTGGTGATTAAATTTATTATTATTATTATTATTATTATTATTATTATTATTATTATTATTATTATTATTATTATTATTATTATTATTATTATTATTATTATTATTATTATTATTATTATTATTATTATTATTATTATTATTATTATTATTATTATTATTATTATTATTATTATTATTATTATTATTATTATTATTATTATTATTATTATTATTATTATTATTATTATTATGATGATGATGATGTTTCAAAAGGCCTTTATTGTCTCAAAAGAATACAGTGCTAGTGGTTACATAGTAAATTCACTGCTACAAGTTGATTACAAATTTTAGCATTTACATTGTCATTTTTGTTAGAGTTCTTTCTGGATTTACATGAGTTTAATTCCTAGTTCTTGTCTACATATAATATCCAGATTGTCCATTCTGTTCTAGGTCAACAGTCCAAATGTTATAACACAATTTTCATTTTATTTTATGACTGAAATGGGTCAAGATATAATTTATCATTTGAACCCCATTAGCAAATCAATCACTTATAGCAGAAGGGGAATATTGTTGCTAAATTGTCCTTGTTGCTAATTTGACATGCTTATCCTTTTAAGTTTTCTTTATAGTGTTTTATTTTTCCAAATTACAATGTTCAAACTGGCATTACAAAGATCTTATTAGATCTAATTCCCAAGTTTTGGTCCTATGTAAATGTGTCCTGTTCCCAGAATTCACTGAGGTTTCAAGATTTCAGGTTTTCAAAAAAAAAAACCCACACTATACTGGTTCCTAAGAGTTTTACCATTTTTGCCACTATAACATTGATTTAATCAGGTGGCTGCATAAATGTCAGGTCTGGCCATTGTCTTATCCCTTTTCTGTATCATTGCAAGTTTATTTGAAAAAGTAGCTGGATGCCTTCTGGAATTGTTACCAATTAGGAAAGTGCATTTAGTACACCAATATGCATAGAGCACAAAGGTTCCTGCCCTGACACTTGGTGTTAATCACTCTCTAAATGCAAAAATTAATTGATGCATTGTTACATTAGACTTCCTGTAATTGCTAGTTATCAGATTTCTGATCTTCCTATGTCCCTCACAGTGATATATCAGATGTGATAGTTTCCTCAGCTTGATGGCAAACCCAGAAAAGGGATAAATTGATGTATACAATCTTTTATGGCAAAGAAAATATGTGATAGGTAATGCCGATAAGTTAAGTTTTATCAGAAAATTGAAAAACTTTAGTATACCTTTTAACCAGTTGTTTATTACTAATTCCCAGTATTGGTTCCAAAGCAATTGTGTTATTATCTTCATTTATTAGTTCATAAATTTTCCAGTATTGTACTTATTAATAAATTGCTCTGGGATTTTTAATTTTGTTTTACAATGATATATTAATTGTGCAAAATATGATAAATTTTTTTTGGTGGTAGTTTATCAGTTGGAATGACCTCTATGAGCTGCTTAATTTTAGGAATTGTTTAACAATATCAATTATATTGTTTCTCATTCTCTGTTTGTCAAAAATACTGATATCATGTAAACCCAAACCATTTTTATTCAGTGGTTGACATAGTTTTGCCATTGACTTTCCTTGACCATAGTAACTGATCGCAAATGGTCTTAATTTTAGAGATAAAAGCCTTTGAGAACCAACCACTGGCATAAAGTAAACTATCTTAGTCATCATCAAACTCTTAATTAATTGAATCTTAGAATATTCTGACATATAGGTATTGGCTAGAGAGTCTGCTACTTGCTGGATTTAATTTTTCAATTTGTTCTGCAAATGACATCTCATGCCAGTAGTCCCCAGATGGAACGGAAACCCAAGGAATGAGCCTGGTTTTGCCTGAAAGATGGATGTACATGGTCTTCCCATGAAAAGCGTATATGCTGCTGTTTTTTCTGGATTGAAACTTGATTTAAATTCCTTTGAGTATTCTTCTAAAATCATCTGTAGTTTTGGTATCTGCTTTTTTAATATCAGAAAAACCATAATATCATCCATGTATGCAATGCAGGTCAATTTTTGACCCGTACCCAGGATCTCCATTCCTTCAAATGCCTGTTGTAGCTGAACAAGAAGAGGATTTATATATAAAATGAATAAGATGGCACTAAGTGTGGACCCCTGTGAAAGTGATTTAGTTGGTGTGAAAGCTGGTGAATTATTATTATTATTATTATTATTATTATTATTATTATTAGTAGTAGTAGTAGTAGTAGTAGTATTACTACTACTACTACTACTACTAATCATCATCATTATTATTATTATTATTACTCTATGACTACTACTACTACTACTACTACTACTACTACTACTACTACTACTACTACTACTACTACTACTACTACTACTACTACTACTACTACTACTTAGTATTCTAAAAGGTTATACAAGTTACATTTGACAACATAGTTCTTATATATAAATTGGTTTCGCAAAACTACATATTTACAATGATTTGATCAGTGATTGTATGCGTTATCAAACTAGAAGTATTTAAGAAAAAAAAACAGTTCAACAAAGTCAATGATGATCACTCAATCATACAATTATATACAATTAGATATACTTCAATTAAATTAAAGCAGGAATGCATCTAATTTGTGTCAGTTGACTTTAGAACTGGCACAAGGATCCATGTTAGATATAGTTTTTTTGTTAGTGCTTTTATATAAATTTTTGTATATTCCAGGTGTCAATGTACTTAGATTGATCTGTAATCTTCATGTCTCTTTCACGTATGGTTTGCAGCTTATTTCTGAATGTGTTTGGATGTCTTCTGGGGTTATAATTGTATATGAAATTACACCTTGTACAGCATAAGGCATAGAGTAAAAATGTGCAGATTCTTATTTCAGCAAAGATACCCCTTTTAAAAGAGTCAAAAAGGGTTTTCATATTGATTTTTTATTATTATTATTATTATTATTATTATTATTATTATTATTATTATTATTATTATTATTATTATTATTATTATTATTATTATTATTATTATTATTATTATTATTATTATTATTATTATTATTATTATTATTATTATTATTATTATTATTATTATTATTATTATTATTATTATTATTATTATTATTATTATTATTATTATTATTATTTCTCTTTCAGAAGTATTTATGAGAGACAATTCATTTACCCATCTAATTAATAGTCAGTGAGTCTCCATTACTACTGGTAAATCAAAAAAGGAAACTACAAACTTCTCACATAGCAATTGATTGGCTTTCTGTTGAAGAATCTACTCAGATCTTTGCTTAGCATTGGTTCATTTAAAAATATTTGCCATTTATAAATGTTTGTCTTTTTGTAAATCTATATATTTGTCTGGTGGTCAATGGATGTATAGTATTACAGTAGTTAGACAAAAATAACAAAAATATCTATAAAATATAACATTATATTTGTAACATCACACAACATAGAATTTATCAAATTAAATTTTAATACCCTACCACTTTATTTTTTCTAAAATATAGACAATCTTTAATAAACATAGATGTAATAGGCTTATTGATTTGCCACAGATATGAAATGATGGCAACATACTATTATTTGCTGAACTTTTATCTATATATTTTTTGTCATTCATCTTCACTTCATTTTTTTCTCTGGTGGATTAGATGTGGCCAAAGTTCATAAAATTAACTAAACATATTATCAATGATCTTAAGTCAAAGTTATGACCAAAAATTATTCTCTATTAGACTAAATGGTGCTGGGAAACATTATAAATAGCTCTCTGAATAATATTCTCCCATCCCTACCAAAACATACTTTACTATTTTGTCGATGTATCCTTATTGAATGTACATAACAGTTACCCAAAAGGGTCTCCCTTTTTCAGACACTTAAATGATAACTATTACCTTTCCTTTACTTTTAAGAAAATACTTTTCCATATTGTCTATGTATTTTTTTATTGATTTGAGGAGTATGCAAAAGTTATATGGTCTCATTTCCCTTACTATCTACGATAATAAATCTTTATAAAGTTCAATAAAGATACTGTTGAAAGATAAAATAGCATTTTTTGTAGATAAAGTGGTAAGAAGGATCAATAAATAGAAGACACAGATTTTATAAACTTAATGAAAATAAATATTTGACTAATGCAAAAATCAAATTATTGACACTTAATCAACTAAAACACAGATGTTTAAAACTGCTGATGTTTTAAAAGCAACAATCGAAAGAAATCAAAGGTAGAACAATTAAATATTTTAGAATTATGATATAGTCAAAAATTAACCATAATCATAAAAACGTAAAAACATTATGGAATATTTGAAATTATATGTTGTAGGATTTTCATAATCTAGAGTTAATGGTTAAATGTCTTTAGCAAAATTCAAACTTTAAACTTTCAAATGCATTCGATTGTCTGTAATAGTATGTAACACAGTATCTTATTATTTCCCTCTCTTTTTTAGGTATTGCTGGCCTGTGTAGTGGCATTATAAGCATAGGAATCAAACCTGGGATCTTTAGATTCATGAATACTAAATTTAAAGTGATTCTCTACCCACCTAAACTATTCTACTAAAGACAACAGTTAATATAAATTTCTTTACTGATCTACAAGGGTCCTCTTGATTTCACACTTTTTCTTAAGGGCAAGATTAATGAGTGGTTTCCAACCACTATAGATTATCACACTAGATTAATTTCATGGGAATGCTTGTCATCATTATGTGAGTAGATGCCTTATGTCTTTTTATTTGTTCCTCACTGTCCAATATTCATGTCATTTCTCAAGCAAATAATTAATTATAGATGATTAAAATGGTCCAAAGTATAATTACAAACAAAATGCCATCAGGACAGACTTTAATGCAAACATTATGAAAGGTTGCAATCCCCCTCCATAAACACATCAGAACATTTTATTGCAGGAAACATATGAGCAATACAAAACAATCCTTCTTTAGGACTTCAAAAATAAGACCTTTTAAACCAATCTTTTATTTCAAAGCCAGTGTTTTCTGATAAGAATGCAGAAGTGGTAGAGTTAGAATCATAGAGTATTGGATACCATGAGGTTTTCTGTGGCTCTTACATTTTACTCAACAACTGAAAGATTTACATCTATTGTGCTCCCTCCCTCCAAACTTTATTAATTAGACAACATTTCTCTAATTGTAAAACTTGAAGATGAAACAATGGTAATGTGAACAGACATATCATGCTATTTGCTTGATATAATCATTAATGTATAGAAATACATTGAAACAACAGTCATCTTGAATTAGCAGGTTTACCACAAGGATGCAAACACATTTTGCTCTTTTAAGATATGACTTTTTTTTGTTCAGCCATAGCAACCGAATATTAGTTTGACAGATATGGGATATAATGTTGTCCATCTTTTGTGACATCGTCCCTCAGTTAGACATTAAAAAATAAAATAAGTAATCAGATGGTTGGGGTTCTGGAAGTGCCAGAACTGGAATGAATCTAAGGACCTTATGCTTCAGAATCTGGTACTCATCACTGCACTAAGTCATACCTCCATATACACCAATTGTACTATGAGACATTGAGGTTTTTCCCATCTGAAACAGTTTAATATTTCTTAACTTAGTCTACCTAAAATACAAACAGTTCTTTATTCATGTATTAATCTATATCACAATAATAAAATACCAATGAATGTATTCATTATTTTGTCTTAAAGTACTACAGTTTTGGCTAACTATTTTATCATATTATCACTTTACCAAACTGAATGTAAATATTAAACACTCAGTCTGCCACTAGAGGGCTCTAACATCACACGATTTCTTGTTTTGAGGATACATTTTTTTGTTGTTGTTGATCATACTCTATTTGCTAAGAGATGTTTGAAATTAGTAATTATGATTTCTAAATGATCAATCAACATTTTTGCAATAAACATAACATTTGTCATGTTAATGGATTATTATTTATTAAATTCATCAGTTTTAATATGCATTTGCTACATTCTGAGTGTATTACGAAAGAGCTAGGAGTGCAGTACTTATTTACTTATTGACCAAGATCACAATGGCATTTGAACCCAGGCACAATTTTGAAATTTTTTCAAATAGTTTAGAATTTAAAAAAAATCTTTGCAAAAAATACCACATTTATATTTTAATTTAATTTATGCCAGTTTTGACTAGCAATCAGCCTTCTTCAAATAATCATCAACCTCTTTTCCAAGTTTAGAATTTCCATCAAATCTTTCTGGCAATTGGTTCAGCAATTATCTGATTTAAACATAAATATATATTTCCAGTAATATTTGTTCATGTAAGTAGTTTTTAAACTATTAATTTACATTACTTTAAATAAATGTTAACTATAAATATTAGGACATTTAATCCAGAAAAGGTAGACATAAGTATAAAATATTAGCTATTATTCATGCTGAGCAAACTTTCAATACATTAAGTATCATAATCATAACTCTTTTAAGTTTATTATAGTTTGTAATTATATGTACTTGCCAGCTAATTATGAAATTTAAATTACTTTAAATTTATTGATTGTTATACAAATTTATGTAAAGATTCCTCAGAGAGTCCACTTTTTTGAAGACGGATACTGGTTTCTTTTTTGTTTATATCATATTCATCCTTTGTTATTGTCCAGACCTCCTTGATCTTTTTTTCTATCCCCTCTTTCAGTGCAAATGACATCGGCTTTGGGGAGATCAAATTTATGGCCTGATTGTTCTTCATGCTTTAAGAATATCGATGAGTTCTCATTATTTCATCTGGCCCTGTTATTTAAGTAGATGTGTTGGTCCAGCCTTGTGGACAGATTTATCATTGCCTCTTCATAATATGCATATTTATAGTTGATTTTGTTGCACTTGGATTTTATAAATTATTTGATGTGCTGATGTTTCCTTAGTCAGTTTATCTTTAAAATTATTCAGCAGTTTATTTACAGAAGGAGGGGAACGAAAATGTATATTTCCGTGAAGAAATGTTTTTTTAATTTTTGAGCCATCTTTGGTACATATGGGACGCTAACAAATTTTATATTCTCGCTAAAAATAGGTTGTATTGGGTTATTTATTTTGCAAAAAAATCTAGCGTATTGTTAATTTTCTTGATGTTATATCACATGTTTTTTAAATCTCTGGTGTATGCATCGATTTTGTTTTTCTGATCTATTTAAAATTTATAGAATTATAAATTTCAGTATAGAAGTAAGACTGGCATATTTATGGGTCATAAATATCCTAACATTTACATTTGAAATTACAATTGCACACAAAAGAGAAAAGAATTATAGTTATCGAATCACTTTAAATAAAATAAATAATCAAATGCTTTGTTGCTCGGGAGTGCACATGAAATTTGAATACCCACAGTTACAGAGCAAGGCCTCGATCTATGGATGTGGAGCTCTAGATTCTCCACTCTACTACTATGCTAGACATACACAGTGCTTTACGTCACCATCTGCAAAATAATAATGACCTAATAATCTATATCAAAGATTTTCAAAATTCTGATTGCTTATTAATTTTAACTACAATATGCCCCCCCTCCCCCAAAAGAATGGTTAGTTACGGAAACAGTCATGTAATATTAAAACATTAAAAAGTGCTAGGGCAAAGTTTGATCAGGAACTTTTACCTCTCTTTTGCATTATTTTAAAACTATATTGAACAAAATATAACATATTGCTAGAAGAAATGATAATAGATGGACAATTGAAGTCTTAAACTGAATTCCAAGAGATTATAAAAGATTCAGAAAGAGACTACATGTGAGATGGATGGATGAGATGAGAAAGTATGCAGGGGTGATGTGGAGAAGAAAAGTTAAATATCGGAGAAGATGGATTGAACTTGGAGAGACCTTCATCCTGAAGTGGATTGATAATGGTTGATAATGATGATGATAACATTATAACACAGTTTATAAACTGAAATATCTAAAAATAATATTCACCCCCTTAGAATGAGATGAGTCTTCTAAAAATAAAATATCAACCTCAGGGTGGTCTTTGAGCGTTCCACCATAAGATTTTCAATTGGATGGACGGTTGGGGTGGAGTGGATTGAAGCCTGTCATTAAACTATGGAGATTGACTATCTTAATATATATCTGAGCACTTATTGCATATATGTGTGGAGATGATAATCTGGACCAGCTGATGATTGCTGGATTAGCATGAAATACGAATATTGGTGATTATTTATCTTTTCGACAAATATGTGTTCAATCATATTAGTGTTATGAGATAAAGTGGAGAGTGGTGGGTCATGTGAAAGTCTGTGCTCATATATCCTATATATTACATATATAGATACAGGTATATATTAAGTCTGTATTTCAGTTATTAAAAATAAAAAGAATATAATTAATTATATAGCTTGGAATTTTTTATTCATCTTTTATATTGTTATCAAAATGAAGAACAAAACAACATATTTGCATACAACTTGCACTATGAGAAAAAAAATAGCATGTGGCTGGAAAGCCATTGCTAATTCTAATAACAGTTAAATGCCCGTTCTTGGTACAATAATAATGTGACAAATTCTCAACTCAAAATCCGCGGAGTCACACCCATCTGTATCATTTTTATTGCGTGAACTTCTTCGCTCTTCCCGAGCAATAAATTTACCATTCGTTTATTTTTTTCATTTATAGCAATTGAATGACTATTTAAATCGGCAATTTTAAAAAAATCAGCAATTTTTCGAAAGACGTTCAATTCTCCCGAATAAAATTACCAAATGACAACCGAATTCGAATCCAGTCGTAGATTCGTATAGTAAGCTAGATCACAAACGCTACAGCAGAAGGCACATATAATTATAAAATATTAAACTAGATCTATTAGCTGGTCTATTCAGTAAAAAAAAAAAGAATTCTGTTTAGATGATTATTATTCATGTATAAGAATTTTATTTCCAAATCAATAATCCTGTGTAAAAACACGTACATATTTATAATTATATGGTAAGAGTGTGCGTGTAGTAAATAATTCATTTATGAACTAATACGTGATCATCCTTTAACTACTGAATTATTGGTTAGCTATGTGATTATGTGCATTTCTTCAAAGTACATTATTTTAGCCAACCATTTTCAAATATTAATGAAATTTTTATTATTCTAGCAGTTTTATTCTATTTTTGATAGATGGCTTTTCAGCGAGCGCCCTTGGATACGCTATGACGTCATTGCAACCACCTGTCATGCGTACTCTTTTCCGGAATTCATGCAAATATATATACATTCTAATACCATGTATAAAAACAAATGGCACTTTGCAGTCATTGAATATAATTAAGTTTATTTAATTAATATAAATTATAAGAAACCATTTTTTTTTAAAAAATAAAGTTTATTAGAAGACATATTTTTTTTTAAATATAGCATCAGGGCAGCGGATTACGGACTTTACTAACAGTAAAACGATTAACCTGACACCTATAGGGCAAAAAAATTTTTTTCAATCACGATATTATCATAAGTAATTACGTAACTAAACATTAGTTTGATATCTAAACAGAAAAATTAAAAATAAATTAATGATTGTAATTCAAACTCAATTTTATCTAATTAATAAATATCAAGCAATTAAAATAATTGTCCAGATATTTTTTTTTCCATTAAGGTAATCTCTTCGAAAAGAAAAAGTTATTTTTAGTAACAATTGATTGTCGCTTTCCATTTGAGTCGCACCGAGGTATAGAGTGTTTACATCACGAGATATATTTGAAAATAAATAGTGGAAATAATTTATTCTTAAAAATATAAAATAAAAAGGTTGAAAACAGCAAATATTATATTTTATATTTAGAAACAGTATAATCCAAACGATTTAACTAGATGAATTACTTAACACACTCGCGAGACACGTACATAATATATACAATATATATATATACTGTCGATTTTTGTAAATCCAAATCTATACATATTATTATTATGTTGCCTGCAAATAAATGTATCGGGAATCAATAAAAGATTTGAGGAATTAAAGGATATTACTTCATAACGGGAATTTTTTCCGTGTAATTTATTATCAAAGCTCTTTCAAAATATGATTTTCATAAATTATACCAGATCTTTTTTTAAACTAGTGAATTTTTTTCTATCGCCCCCCTCCTTATTGACTTATTAAACTTAAGAAAAATAACTAGATAAATAGATAAATAAATTGATAGATATAGAGTTATGAGATAGATAATTAGATAAAGCTAGGCAGATAAATTGATAGTAGGTAGATAGGTAAGTAGGTAGGCAGACAGATAGATAGGTAAGTAGGTTGATAAATAGATAGACAGATAGATAGATTATATGGATATATAGATGCATAGATTAGATAGATTGATAGATGAATCAATCGATTGATAAATCAATAGATAGTGTGATAAAAAGATAGATGTTAGATAGATACTGTAACAGTTTGGAGTATGTTGCCATACATTGATGGACAAAATGTAATGAATAATCTAAAAAGGAGATAAACTAATCTCGAGCAATTAAGTATAACAATATGCACAGTTGACTTGACAGAGAAATAAATGAGTACACCTGGGTCTCTTTTTACACGGACTTATTTAACACGATTTTGAAGTTACACGATTCATGTTTCACCGGAAGTAGAACTCCGATAATGCGCTATTACTTTAAATAATAAATTTCACGCACTTACGTTATATTGAAAGTAATAGCACATGGAATTCGACTTTCATCTTAGTAATTTCAATATTTTCAGTGCTTTATAATAGTAAGATTTTATGCAATAATGAAATTAAAATCATGATTTCCACATTTTATGTATAATTTTACAAGATTATAATGTAAATTTGTTCAAACATTGTGCGTGTTATTTTTGCATTTTAAATCACATTCTGTTTTTTCTTTTTAAAAAAGAACATAATCAATTATTAATCATTTAGTGTCCACAAGTTTATTTTTAAAAGGTGAGTAATAGCAGTGGGCACAATTAAATTTGACAATTAAAATCTGATTTTTAATTGTAATTAACAATTTAAAAATTATTTACGGCGACTTGAAATTAATGTGATGTGAAATTTGATTTTTAAATGGAATTGAAAATTAAAAATTAAAGACAAAAATAAGAATTTAATTTTTAGTTGTTAGTTTCATAAACAATTAATAAAATCATCGTCGCAAAGATTAATTACTAATTACGTTGTCACCAGAAAACCATTGACACAAACGAACGTGTTTTTCGCCAAATAGCGATAATAATTAAAACGTGTATAAAAAAATGTAAATTACTGTACTGTAAATTATGCATAAAAATATATTATTTTGAATAAAATTAAATATTATAGTTAAAAAAAGTTTGTCTTGGATCAATTTTTTTCAAATTTGAAATTTTTTATTAGTCATATTTTATTTCCTTATTTTTTTTTTTGCGCGAATTTTAAAGTAATTTTACGTTGGTGCTTTGCTTTTATGCAAATTTTGAAAAATCACAGACCGCACCCCCCCTTTTTCAATGTAAGTTACGTCTATTTTTGTGCGATTTAGTTTGCGTGTGTTTTCTGAGGAACCTATCTATCGCGTAAAACGAGACCCAGGTGTACTGCACTTTATAATTACCAGAATTGTTATCTGAGATGCATATGCCTAAATAACAAATACATAACTCTTCAATTACACCTTCTATTACAGCATCT
Source organism: Epiperipatus broadwayi (assembly GCA_028023455.1). Taxonomy (NCBI): domain Eukaryota; kingdom Metazoa; phylum Onychophora; class Udeonychophora; order Euonychophora; family Peripatidae; genus Epiperipatus; species Epiperipatus broadwayi. Next base: position 656,211 of record JAQFVV010006259.1, on the reverse strand, counting down.
CTTTATTAGTGAGTGATTTTGGGAATAATGTGATAATAATGGCTTGCATTTACAGATGATGATGATATGCGAAAGCCACATCCAATCTAAATTATAGAGTCATGATTATCACATAATGCTAACTTTATCATATACTAAATTTTTTTAAAAAAAGCAAAAAACTTCATATCTGATTATCAAATATATAACACAACATTGTATAACTCAACTAGTGTGATCAGAATACAGAATCAGTATATTGATTTTATAAATTAAATAATAATCTATTTATTAATATTAATTTTAAATTTAATATATATATATATTGTAACCATTCGCTTGCCCTCTCAACTACCTATCGTGCCGAACAAGTTGCGGCACTCAAAATTGTAACCGTAAATTGTGTGGTCCCAACTACATAACGTAAGTGCGCTAAGAATCTTAACCTCGATCACTAATCAATTCCCGCTGCACATTGTCAGCTATTAAGAGCTGTATCCAAAAGCATATCATGCTATCTATTTTATGCACCAAAGACCACAACCAACATCTGGAGCAACTTACCACAGACCAAACTAATGATCTAACATAAACTTTTTATGATTTAATTTGATCGCAGCCAGGGTGTACCGCGAAGAACTATCATAGTAGTATGATAATTTACATTAAACAAATTATAAGTGTAATGTTATTATTTTTCAAACCTTAATTTGCGATTTTATTGTATGAGACCCGATGGCCGACCATGTACAAGATGGCATAATTTGTGGAATTACATAAGATTATGAAATTTTAAACCATCTATATGATTTTTAATACAAATGCTAGTCCAGGTAAAGCTTTGCAATAAATAAACATAAATACTTGGGTTCTTTTTTTTTATAGTTTACTATATCACTGAGACTCTTATCATACTGACAAATGACAATTTAAAAACGTTAAGTAAATATATTCAATCATGTCATTATTTGGTAAATCTGTTTACAAGTTTAATAATTAATTTATATTGTATACTAGAATCAACTACGCAAAGCCAAAATGATGGAAAAGGTAAATGGGATTTTATTGTACCTTACACATCATAAACTACCAAAGACGAAAAGCATCCAAATGTTTTCTCAAAATATCAGTAAATTCTTATATCATGTAGACAATAGTATGTACTTCAATGTATGCTCTATCCAAGGTTTATGATTTCTGATTTTATGAATGACACATAGCAACGGCACAGTAAGTTTAATTATAAATCAACATTTATTTACAAATTTATGAATAATAAGTAATTAATTCCAATGTTATAATTAAAGACATAAATAAACAAATAAAATAAATAAATTATAATTCCATCGACTTTCTTCAATAACATCTCATAGGTACAGTTTTTAAAAACCTAATCATACCTTATATTTCAATTTGATATAATGAATATTGAAAAAATTATACTAAATTCAGCATCAACTCATGAAATATTTAACGTCATTTCCAGATTCAAGAAATCCATACCGTAAACTTATAATAATATAATAAATAATATTATATCTGTAGGATTTAGCTATAATGCAATCATTGAATAAAGTGAAAATTTAAACTTACATTCCGGTAAATAATAATCAACCAACAGTTAATTATTATGAAGTAACTTGAATAGAATGTCCTGCTGCAATTTGACGATCTAACTTATAAATTATACTTACAAATGAAAGAAGATGATTTAGCAGATTAACTAAAATACTTTGCCCAACTTATATCTATGAAGTAAAACATATTCCTGTGGATGTATTCATCTACACGTAGGAATTAAATAACACTAAACGCTTTGTGTATTTATACACCATCATAAAGCAATAAGTACAAGTACACCATTCCGCGGATTAACCACCAGCGCAGGAATGAGTGTAAAATACAAAAAATGGCAATTAAGTAATCTGCGGATTAACCACCAGCACAGATTAATGCCTTTTAACATTCTAAAACAACATTACTATTTACTTCACATTAAAGTGCAAAATCATCCTCCTCAGTTATTCTGACCATTCAGAAAAACACTAACACTTTAGCAAATGTAGGTTCTTGCATAATAAAATGTTACGCTAATCAGGACAACTAATGTACTAACTTATCTTGCTTAAAATAAAACATATGTAATATAGTATAAGTAATATTAGTATAGGAATATAAATCTGGAAAGACTCGCAAAATACCTCATAAAGATTGATACATCTCATGAATTCATTTATTACTTTTCAAGCTTTTCGCAAGCGCTATTCTCTTGAATAAATATTTTATTCAACCCCTATTAATTCAAACTTAATAAAATATAACTTATGAACTTCACATGCAAGTTCATATAACGATAAAATTAAAGTAATGCATTATTCATCAAATACATAAAATTTAACAGGTGTGTGTGTATGATATAAATTAAATGTATAGCATTTTATAGTTCAATACATGAATTATAGCAGGTGTGTGTATCACAAATTGGATTGTATAGCATTTTCTAACTCCAAATATGATCCGTGGAATCCATGTACGATGTGTCGAACAATAAGGATACGAAGCAATAGCTATAATTATAGTTAAATTCCATACATGCAATTTTATCCATTTGTATTAGTTATTATAATCACTATTAGATTAACGATTTTACATGGCTCCATAAACATGAAACAATTTCAAAACATGACACGCAGAATTTAAATGAAAATGTTTTTCATAAGTTATTAATCTCTACATTTCTCTATTAAAAATGTTCCAAGTTTATCACATCCATGCTAATATTTATTTATCCACAGTTAAATCTAGGAATACTAATTATAGCAATTAATTCAATCATTCCAAACTGATGATAAAATTAGAAAATAGCTTTGATTAATTATTTGAAGACTATTTATTATCCAAATGTTAAACAAATTAACTAGCAAATATATTACTGGCATTGTAAAGTTAAATATCAATCAATACTTTTATTAGAATTAGAAACGGAAATATTAAACTATGTTGATAACTTTAACATTTTACTTTAATTTAAACTTCTTCTTTTTTAAAAAGCAAATTTTCATATTCATAAAACTTCTGTAATTAAAATACTTATTTAATTTTTCCAAATTGTAGAATAATAAACATTTTAAAACATACCAAACTCTTGCAATTAATTCTTTTAAACTGGGAAACTCCGACATTTTAAAAATATAATATTGGAAAATTTTTACCGGTGATTTGATCCACCTGGCCAGCCGACTTGAACAGACTTTTAAATTTAGCAATTCATCTTATAATTAAATACCACTATGTTATTTTACGTTTATAGCAAACTTTGTGGTAATCCGTTTACTTATTAACTATTTTAAAATAAGCTTATCAAATTTACACCATTTGCCTTTTACCATTTTCTTTTCTTTCTCCCTCCAAAAGCAAACTAACAGACGATCTTCTCCTAAATTCACGCTCTTTTCTTTTATTACATTGAGACGCATACGTAATTACTGTATTTATTTTTAATAATTAATTTTAATTGAACAAATGGTTTTTAATTCAATAGAAATAATTTTTAAGATCATTTTAAACAAATAAAAACAAAATAGTATTATTGTAATAATATTTTACCAAATTTTAATGTGTTGTCAAATTTTTAAAAAGTTAAACGTTTTGATATGAGTTAGTATACGGAACGAAGCAAATTTAAATTTATTAAAATAATATAAGAGAGTAATCTGTTCAAAGTGCAAATCAAGCCAATCAAATCACCAAAAGAAGAAAGAGAAATTTTTTATACCAGTTACATCAATTATTATGTTTTTTACTAAAATATATGGTTACAATATATATTATAACAAAACCCATACCCCTCATTAGATAGAGTACACTACCGACTATATATCTATGATATAGCAAACATAGTGCCTGCATATTTATATTTAATTAAAATGGGTTCGAACCCAGTCACAAATAATATTACTAATCGGTATTTAAACATATATGTAGATGTAGATATATAATATTTAATTTTTATTATATGGTGGAGCTTACAAATACACAAACGCGGGAGAGAAACTCTGTCATTTTGAAATGATGTATAGGTGGGTGTGACAAATGTGTGTATGAATGGATTAAGTAGTTGAAAAGAGAGAAACAAGATTTGTGTTTTACATTAAAAAAAAAACTAGAAGTTTCCCACAGAAATGAGATTTCACTTTCTTTTACGTACAATAAAAGCTATGATAAAATTTTTCATTCATCAACCAGATGTGGTTGATCAGCTTTGAAAACAGGAAGTGAAATCAAAAAGAAACTTCTAGAACAAATGGAGGGGGCTATAAAAGAGAGTCACCCACAATGCATTTTGTCTTGGCCCTGCAGAGTTACAGCCGTGAACAGTAAATTGTTAAATCCAGAATATTAAAAAGTTTTAATATTTTTTTTATGTAATGGCGGATCCAAAAAAAATGATGGGGTAAGAACATCCCATGTCAGATTCAAACCCCTAATTCCAACCAACTGTAGCTGCCTCACCCAATAATATCAAGATGCCTTGGAATAAAATATAATTCACAACGTGAAACTAAGCTGAACCTCGTCGGCCAACGGACATGAATATCAGGAACCTTCGCATTGAATTACCTATGATGAACGGAACTCTTTAAAATAAGTAAATCTGCTTCCACTAATTCCCTGGGGAAAATTCAGGTAAAGAACTTTACTGTATTATTTCTTTTCCTTTATGAGAAAGAAATTTGTATCGTTTATAATAAGTGAAGGTGACAATCTAAGTTAATTTGATGAAATTTTCTTAAAGTCTTGTTTAATTGTGGACATAAATAACGTAATTATTCTCGGAGGTCACATGAAATAAACTTTTTTTAGTATCGACCTTCACTACTTGATTTATGTGTGATAAATCTATTGGAAAGAATGGCATATGTGTGCGTATCGAAATGACAGAGTAATAATTACATTTTTTTTATAATATTAAATACAGAAAGAAAAGTAGCGTGTTGAATTATTTATTTATTTATTTTTTATCTAAAAGATCAAAGAATAATGTTGATCTTTATAAGTCTTTAATAAAAACTGATTTGATAATGAAACTCAAACAAATCTTATTGTGATAATTATTTGCAGATCCGTTTTTTTATGTGTGTTTAAAAAAAGAACTCTTAACCCCATTCGTAACTACTCCCAGCTATGACGCCACCTGACCATGAGACTGAGCTAACTGATGGTCAAAACCCCTCTCACATTATGTAAGATAGTGTTCTTGTTGGTAATATATTCACTTCACATAATTTTTATATTCGTATAAGATTGGCACTTGGAGTCTTTCGGATGACCATAAATACACGTTGGGAATATATTACAAGTATGAGAATGAATCCAGAAGTTTTGGATAACAATATTTAAGTCAAAAACATTTTAATTAAATATAAATACATAGGCACATATGTTTGCTATATCATAGATATATACTCGGTAGTGTACTCTATCTAGTGAGAGGTATGGGCTTTGTTATAATGGCATCCCAACTAAAGGGCTTTAAAGAGAGGTAGGGGGAATGGGGAAAGTTAAGAGATTTCAGAGATACATTAACAAAGTGATTAGAATGGAGAATAATATCTAAATGTTTGTCACCATATTGTAACCCTCTAGTGGTGGTTAAGAAGAAGAGTGGGGCCATTAGATTATGTCTGGATGCAAGACAATTGAACCAGGCAACAATTCCAGACTGTAACATTCCACCTCCGATACACGAGTTATTGGGAGGATTCAAGGGTAAGTGGGTATCTCAACCTTTGACCTGATGGCCAGTTACTGGCAGATCTAGTTCCACCCAGAGGACTGGCAATATACGACTTTTTGGTATGGAGGATACTCCTACCAATTTAACAGAATGCCATTTGGGCTCATAAATAGTGAGGCAGGATTGTTAAGGTGCCTGGACCAAGTGTTGGCAGATGATATCAAGAAACACATAACTATATACATTGATGGTGTATTGTTAGCCTCATCTAGTATTGAGGAGCATCAAAAAGATGTTGAGATGTTTCTTCGGGAATGTCAGAATAAGGGCATCAAAATCAATTTTTAAAAAAGTACCATGACGAAAGATGAAGTGACATTCTTGGGTCACTTGGTGGTAGCTCAGGGGATGAAACCTCACCCGGACAAGGTATCACTCATCAAGGAGTTTCCTAAGTCGAAATCTCAAAAGCAGATCCGGTAATTCTTGGGTCTTTGTAACTTCTACAACAGATTCCATGAACAACTGGATAAATGGACAGATCCTTTGGTTAGATTATTGAGAAAAGGTACACCCTGGAAATGGAATCAAGAAATGGAGAGGGCTCTCAAAGACATAAAGGAGGGATTTACTAGACAAGTTATGCTTTCTTTTCTGGATTTTACCAAACCGTTTGTGGTACAAACAGATAGCAGTGGGTATGGTTTGGGCTACACTGTCCCAAATACAGGAGGGAAATCAAATGGGAGTGCTGTATTTTATTAGCATATTACTAAAGGGGAAAAGGAAGTGCTGGCAATCATCTGGGCATTCCAGAAGTTTCGTCCATTTTTTTTAGGGTCAGAAGTCATTGTAATGACTAATTATAAGAGTCTGGAATTTATAAATCGTAGCTACCTCACCAACATCCAGCTGATTCATTGGAGCTTCCTGTTGCAGGAATATAATTATACCGTTCAATATTGTAAGGGACCGGAGAATATTGTAGCTGATATTTTGAGCCGGAATCCATCTGGTCATCATTCTGATTATCCGGGTGTGGAGAACTTGTATATTGCCAGTATGAATATAGAAAGAAACAAGAAGGTAGAAGAGGACCTGGCTCATTTGGAAAATTGGCAGCATCAAGATGAACAATTAAAGAAGATAATCAAATGAATGGGAAAGTGAACAAATGATGAGAGCTCAAAGAAGACAGGAAAGGAAACCAGGTACTGGCTTCATAAAAATATTTCACAGTTCTGGACACATGATGATCCAGGGCAGTGGAAACCAGTTATACCTCTTACATTGTGGAAAGAGGTGACAAACTATGTACACCAACTATACGGCCATTATGGTGCTTTAAAAATGGAGCATTTGGTTTGAAAGTTGTTTTACTGGCCTAACATCCATGCATCAGTCATAAACATGTTGAGGTAACTTCTAGAACAAATGGAGGGGGCTATAAAAGAGAGTCACCCACAATGCATTTTGTCTTGGCCTGCAGAGTTACAGCCGTGAACAGTAAATCGTAAATCCAGAATATTAAAAGTTTTAATATTTTTCTTACATAATGGTGGATCCAAAAGAAATGACGGGGTAAGAACATACTGTGTCAGATTCAAACACCTAATTCCAACCAACTGTAGCTGCCTTGCCCAATAATATCAAGATGTCTTGGAATAAAATATAATTCCCAACATGAAACTAAGCTGAACCTCTTCGGCCAACGGACATGAAGATCAGGAACCTTTACATTGAATTACCTGTGATGAACAGAACTCTTTAAAATAAATAAATCTGAAAACCCATACTTCTCACTAAATAGATTACACTACTGACTATATATCTACAATATAGCAAACATATGTTCCTACGTATTTATAATTAATTAAAATGGTTTTGATTTAAGTATTGTTATCCAAAACTTCTGGATTCATTCTCATACTTGTAATATATTCCCAATACGTATTTATGGTCATCTGAAGGACTCCAATCTTATACAAATATAAGAATTACACAAAGTGAATATATTACCAACAAGAATACTATGTTATGTAACGTGAGAGGGGTTTTGACCATCAGCTAGCTCAGTTTCATGGTCGGGTGGCATCACAGCCGGGAGTAGTTTCGAATGGGGTTAAGAGTTCTTTTTTTAAACACACATAAAAAAAATGGATCTGCAAATAATTATCACAATAAGATTTGTTTGAGTTTCATTATCAAATCAGTTTTTATTAAAGACTTATAAAGATCAATATTATTCTTTGATCTTTTAGATAAAAAATAAATAAATAAATAATTCAACACTCTACTTTTCTTTCTGTATTTAATATTATAAAAAAAATGTAATTATTACTCTGTCATTTCGATACGCACACATATGCCATTCTTTCCAATAGATTTATCACACATAAATCAAGTAGTGAAGGTCGATACTAAGAAAAGTTTATTTCATGTGACCTCCGAGAATAATTACATTATTTATGTCCACAATTAAACAAGACTTTAAGAAAATTTCATCAAATTAACTTAGATTGTCACCTTCACTTATTATAAATGATACAAATTTCTTTCTCATAAAGGAAAAGAAATAATCAGTACTTAAAGTTCTTTACCTGAATTTTTCCCAGGGAATTAGTGGAAGCAGATTTATTTATTTTAAAGAGTTCTGTTCATCACAGGTAATAACAGGTAATTCAATGCGAAAGTTCCTGATATTCATGTCCATTGGCTGACGAGGTTCAGCTTAGTTTCACGTTGGGAATTATATTTTATTCCAAGGCATCTTGATATTATTGGGTGAGGCAGCTACAGTCGGTTGGAATTAGGGGTTTGAATCCTACATGGGATGTTCTTATCTCATCATTTCTTTTGGATCCGCCATTACATAAAAAAATATTAAAACTTTTAATATTCTGGATTTATGATTTACTGTTCATGGCTGTAACTCTGCAGGGCCAAGACAAAATGCATTGTAGGTGACTCTCTTTTATAGCTCCCTCCATTTGTTCTAGAAGTTTCTTTTTGATTTCACTTCCTGTTTTCAAAGCTGATCAACCAGATCTGGTTGATGTGTCAAAACTTTTATCATAGCTTTTATTGTACATAAAAGAAAGTGAAATCTCATTTCTGCAGGAAAGTTTTTTTTTAAACGTGAAACAAAAATCTCATTTCTCTCTTTTCAACTACTTAATCCATTCATACACACATTTGTCACACACACCTATATATCATTTCAAAATGACAGAGTCCCTCTCCCATGTTTGTGTATTCGTAACCACAACCATGTAATAAAAATTAAATATTATATATCTTCATCTACATATAAGTTTAAATACCGATTAGTAATATTATTTGTGACTGGGTAAAAACCCATTCTGTCACAATATTTATATATATATATAATACATATTTTGCGGGTTCATCTGTGTTAAAAACTTTTAATATCAATATAATGACGTTTCGACTTGGTCACACAAGCCATCCACAGAGTTATAAAAAGGTAGAAAGACGGTTGTAGAGGTGCTACAACCGTCTTTCTACCTTTTTATAACTCTGTGGATGGCTTGTGTGACCAAGTCGAAACGTCAGTATATTGATATTAAAAGTTTTTAACACGGATGAACCCGCAAAATATGTATTTTATATATTTAACCTGTGCAAATCTTCGTTTTAACATATATATATATATATGAATTGTAACCCTTAACTGCAGATTGGAGTTTGTGGTTAACTGAAAAAAAAATCATTTGATTCCTCTTAGAAGTATTAAAGAAATCAAGTAAGGTAAATTCTTAATGTTCATTCCACATGTTTCTAATATTGGCATTGTTGAAGGGCTGCTTACCAACAGACATAAGTCAGGATTATGAGTTTGCAGGCTTTTTACTTCTGAATTGAGGACCAAGAAACATTGTGGTCTTTCTGCTCAGTACTTGATAGTTCTAAAGGGCAATATCAATCCAGTTTTATTAAAGACAGAATAAATGTCAGTGTAGATATTCATTTTTAAATTAGATATTCACAATCATGACAAGCAAAACTGAATTATAACCCTCATTTTCAGGAGCCTGTAAAGCCACCAGCCAAAGTAGCGATTCTTAATCAAAGGCACAGAGTTCTAAGAATTCCATGACAGTTGATTCTGACTTCATTTGATAACCTTTTATTTAGCTATTTACAACTGCTATAGATTACTGTCAAGTAAAGGAAGATAGCATAAATTGGAAGGTCTCATCATCACCATCATCAACCATTATCAATCCACTGCAGGATGGTTTCTCCAAGATCAATCCATCTTCTCTGATCTTTAGCTTCTCTTCTTGATATCACCCCTGCACCCTTTCTTATTTCATCCAACTATCTCACATGTGGTCTCTTTCTGGGTCTTTTACAATCTCTTGGAATCCAGTTTAAGATTTCAATTGTCCATCTATTATCATCTCTTCTAACAATATATTCAGTCCAACTCCACTTCAGTCTTTTAATTTTTTCAATGAGGTTAGTAACACCTGTTTGTTCTCTTACACATATATTGGAAGATCTATAATATTAAATGGGATATTGTTGGATTTTGGTTAATTATGGATAAAAGGTGAAGTGAGAGATGATTTAAAAAATGAATATATATATATAAAATTGCAAGAATTGGAGATACAAATGGAATGAGATTCATTATAAACAAAAGGTGGGAAAAAATATTATGGAAATTGATGGTAGATTAATTATTAAAACAGCAGAAATTTTTTCCACACAATACTGTCACCTATTGCAAGCTCTAGTAACCAATAGATGCTAAACAGTTATGAATTATAATCCCTATTCACTGCTTTCTTATCTGTATCCCCAAACGAATTTCTAGCTTATAGCTTTCATCAGTGCAGTGTAGAGCCTGGAATTTTGGACCAATGCACATGGATCTTTGAATCTAATGCACCTTTCCAGTAACCACATTTTATCTTTCTGATTAATTATAAAACTATCAGTTCAAGCAAAAAACACAATAATGTTTTCAATCAACACTATTTTGATTGTATATTCATACAGATCTGAATCCAGTTCAGAATGTATATATTTTGGTATCTTGCAGTTTTTTGAATAACCATAGTCATCATTAAAACTGCATATGGTTTTATTGATCAGGATTTCATAAGAAGTTTGAGTGCCAGATCTGCGAGATCCAGTATTGATCCTGGGACCTCCCAATCCCTAGTCAGTTGCTGCATCCTACTGTTCCAAATGATGCAGCATAATAGTCACCATAATCTTTTAGCACAAGCTGTTAAAACAGTTGTAATTTTTTCCACACAATACTACTATCTAGCGCAAGCTGGCACTAGATGGCAGTATTGTGTGGAAAAATTTGCTACTGTTTTAACAGTTTCTGTACCCCTAAACAAAAGTGATCATGTGATAAACAATGAGGATTGTCAATTCCTCAACAAGCTTTGTGATAAATGCTTAGCCAGAGCCAGCACTTATAATATCTCTGTCAGGAACCCCCCAAACCCCTGACCATGGTTTCATGCTTTGGCACTCCTCAGAGAGGTACTAGGGTAGGTTCAGTCACTAGATCTAAGAACACTAACCCAAAGCCAGCATTAAATGCTTTCTCTAGCTAAGCATTTATCACAAAGCTTGTTGAGGAATTGACAATCCTCACTGTTTATAACTTACAAGCTTAAGAGTATAGGATCATGTGATGTTTTAAATATTAGTTACTTATGTTAATGTAAGATATCAAATGCAAATAATTCTGGTTTATGCAACAGGTTATCATTGTGATGAAGAAGGAGAAGATTTTTATAAAGGTGTACAAAATGATTTAGACTGCACTAAACATTTAAAAATTTTTCATGAGGATTTTAGTTCTAGAATAGGAAAATAATTTAAAATTGAAAAACTGTGGATAAATCTGATTATGGTGACAGAAACAAGAGAGGAAGAAAACTGTGGATAAATCTGATTATGGCAGCAGAAACAAGAGAGGATGAAAGCCTGTCTAATTTGCAAAAAAAAAAACACAAAACAACCCTGCATGTTAAACATTCTTTCTTTGAGAAAGATTCTAAACACAATATATATAAACTCTATCATGCTAAGGTAATAAATCATGCAAATACAATATTTTATTATTCCAAATTTCTAAAAATGTTTCGACTGTCCATCAGTCTTCTTCAGAAACACATATAATATATAAGAACTTTATCATAATGAAATGCAAGTATATATTTTTTTTCAAACTTTTAAAAATAGCTGTCAGTTTTGACTATTTAACATCCTTCTTCAGAGCTATATTATATAGATAAGGGTATGATAATAATACAATGATATATATGCCTCACATTTTAGGGATGAATTCTAAAGCTTTCTTTACACCATTAACATATTATATAATTTTGAGACTTATGACCAAATCTTGTCTAGATGCCATGACCTTTTTTGAAACTGTGCAGATTATTTATATCTCCTTTGCATCATATGCTACAAGTTGGACTATTTGTAAAAATACGTGCGAGGTTTAACAATAAAGTCTCTCTCTCAAAGATAATGGAAATTATTAAAATGAAAATGTCAAAGCTGTAACTCCTGAGGTTTGTGAGGCAGAAATCACTGGTAATGATCAAGCAAAAAACAACAATGATGAATCATTAGTCAATCAAATAAGAGATCATAAGTTTTTAGCTCAGTCTTTGGTACTTCATAAGAGTTCAGGTGATTTTTTAAAAGAAATTTTAGAGTAAATAAAAGGTTTCTTCATTTTAAAACTTTACATATAATTATAAAAAGACGAATTTTTTTTGACAAGCCATATCAATAAACTTACTAAATACTTATGTGTTGAGTCTTGACTTAACTTTCTGGGTAAATGTGTATATACAAAAGGGAAGAAAGAAAATTGATAGATTACAAAAAATTCAAAATGGCAAATACTAAATAAAATAAATAAACAAATAATTGCTTAGGAGACCACATGATTAACTAGTCACTATATTATATTTGCTTATAACTTGCTATTCATTAGCATGATTTGATGTGATGTGATGCACTGTGACTTCTCCTTAAACAGAGTCAGGAATCTCTCAGCAACTATGCCCAGAGAAACCTGTTAGCCACTTTACCTTCCCTTTCCATTCCCCACCCTAAATTTTCCTGTAATCTGCTCCATACCATTTTGACATCATAATCTTTGTCAACTCTATGGCCATTATATCTAAATCCCCCTTATCTTTCCCCAAATCCAGCATAAAAACCAATAACCCACTTTCTGTATAATCACTTTTTTCATATTTATTCTTTCATAACTTCATTATTTGTACCCTTTCTGTTTTCAAGCATGTACATAACTACATTATTTGTACCCTTTCTGTTTTCAAGCATGTACATTCAATTAACAGATGCCTAATATTTTCTATTCATTTCTTACACAATTTACAAACTAAATCACCCATATTTTTCCATATGTGATGTGATGTGATGCACTGTGACTTTTCCTTATACAGAGTCAGGAATCTCTCAGCAACTATGCCCAGAGAAATCTGTTAGCCACTTTACCTTTCTTTTCCATTGTCCATCCTAAGTTTTCCCATAATCTGCTCCATACCATTTCCACAACATAATCTTTGTCAACTCCATGGCCTTCATATCTAAATTCCCTTTATCTTTTCCCAAACCCAGCAAAAAAACCAATAACTCACTTTCTGTATAATCACGTTGTTCATATATAACTTCCATTATTCGTACCCTTTCTGCTTCCAGCATTTACATTGAAGTAACAGACGCCTAATATTTTCTATGTCTTCCTTACCCAACTTGCAGACTAAATCATCCACATTTTTTCATTTATGTGTATATTCCCTTGTCACTATAGATCCTATTTGAACCTTAAACAATAAATTACTTTCCTTACTGACACCCAATGTTCCATTTACTTCTATATATATCTAAACTTGTTTTACTCTCCATACTAGTTCTCCATCTCTCCAACTCCCTATTTTTTATTAATACATCTATTCTTCTATTCCACTCCTTACCACTGGAACACTCAACAATTCTCTTAACACAACCATCCCACCTTTTGTACAAGTATACTGACATAAATTCTTTATCCAAATCTTCTGCATTACCTTTCTCACCCATCTTGTTGCCTGTCCTTTACTTGTAACCCAATTAAATACTATTTGGGCTATTCTTTTATTATCCATAAACTGCAATCTACTGAAAATTTTCATTTTGCTTTTTGCATCTCTCATATAAAAACTTGACCATCCCATTTCTCCTTGAATTGCCTCCTTTGCTGTCCACACCTCTGCATCTACTTCCCTTTGTACTTAGTAATCGAATACCCTTTGCTAACACATAACCCATCATTGCCATAGGTTAACCCTGCTACTGCCACTCCCATACAATTCTAGCTACATCATATTTATTATATGAAAATACTGTTAATTTCTTTATCAATCCCTTTCTTTTCTTTGCTTTATTATTATTATGATTTTTATGCCATCTATTGTAAGCTTTAGTAATATAAAAATGAGGAGAATAAAAAAATATCCTAATGAGTTCATAAGTTTGAGCACTTGAAATGCCACAATTGGAATCAATATCAACCATTTTATTCTCCAGAATCTGATACGCTACCACTAAACCAAATCATGTAGATTATTGAAAATACGACAACCATAATTTGAATGACTAAAAATTGCATTATAAAGTACATGGATTTTTGTTCAATTTTCAGGACCTGACAAGAAGACCATAAGAAAAGGAACAGAATATCTGAAAGTAGCATTCTCAGATGCCAGAAAGAGAACAAATTAGAAACACAAAAGTGACTGATATTGATGACGGCATACTTTATGAGAAATGGAAGTCATTTAAAGTAATTGTGCCAAGAGAAACTCAAAAGTCATTTGCAACATCATCAATTTAGCTATCATTCTTTAGATTTTGTCTTTGACAATTCTAGCAACTATGGAATGAAATTTTTTTCAAAACTAAACCTGATCAAAACATTTGAAATCATCAATTCAGCAGTAGTACTCAAACAATTTGACAATTATGTCTATTATATCTAAAATTGCCAACTAGGTTAAGCTTAGATAAAATATAAAAAGATTTTGCAAATATAATTTTTTTATAATAAAAAATAATAATAACATTTCATATTTATTATGGATAAAGTTAATTATGGAATTAAATTTGTATGGAATACTTTTGGCAAAAATAACTGACTTCGTATTACAAAGAAGTATCCTAGTCATTTGGGCGGAAATGTTTATTAATATACATGGTCTATCTCCTTCTTACTTATGGATTTGAAATTTGGGCACTTAACAAGAAAAACAATACAGAGACTTCAGATTACTCAGTGAAGTATGGAGAGATATGCCTTAGGAGTAACAAGAAGGGATCGCAAATGAAACACATGGGGTGAGAGGAAACAAATATCTCCGATATTATTGAACAAATTAAGAGATTAAAATGAAGTTGGGCAGGGCATATTGCTAAAAGTAATGTTGATAGATAGTTAGTTGACGGGAAAGAGATAGTAAAAAGGCTATAGTGAAACCACATGGGAGAGAGATAGATGATTTATGAATAAGATGTGGTATGTTGGAATATTTCCATCATTTATGAGTGAATGTTGAATGTATAGAATATTTTAAACTTTATTTAAACTTTGCAAATACAAATAACTTGTTAGTAATAACACACAGATAGACAACTAACAAGCTGTTTGTATTTGAAAAGTTTAAGTAAAGTTTAAAATTTTCTATACATTCAACATTCACTCATAAATGATGGAAATAGTCCAACATATCACATCTTATAATATACTATCATTACAAATCTTCAGACAAATACTAAATGATTTATGAATGTTTGTTCTAACATGGTGTAGAAAAGTGTTTTGTGCAGTGGACAAATATAATAACAAAATAATAATTATTTATAATTAATTTGCGCTAATGATTTTTAACACCCCCCCTCCCAAAAGCACGATTTCTTCTCAACATTGTTTTATAAGTATATCTATATGGTAAAAGGAGGTTGCCACGACAACAGTTTGAGATTGTTATTGATATTGGGTTTATCTACATGTTGACTGGTTTTTAATGATATATATATATTATAAACAAAAACTAAATTTTTTATATTTAGCAAATAATTTCATAAGTGATTTTATAATTATTTATTTTTAACAAATTTTCTACAGATTTTGTTTGTTTATTATTTATTAAGTAAATCGACTGGTTTTATTGTTCTGAAGTTCATAAGAATCCAGAATACTAAATAATGGAGTTGGATGTAATTCTGTGTATCTCACATTCCAGAGCCTTTATTAGGTTTATATATATATATATGTGGGTGTGTGTAAAATTTGTTTACATTCATTTGGTTCATTAACTCACATCAGATTTTAATAGCTCGTTTTAATTACTCACCATTCTAATTTATTTATATCTCTAAGATTTGACAGGTCTTAATTGTTATCCTGAGGTCCTGAAAAAATATTCTCAACTCTATTAAAGTAACTTTTATGGTTAGGCCTGGAGGTGCTTATAAAAGTGCTCTCCTACTTAGGAATAGCTAGAATTAGTCAATAAAACTATTTAGCTTAACCATCTGCTATCAGTTAATTCCTCATGTTACATAATAATGAATAATTAATAGGATGCTTAAGTAAAAATTGTGAAACCTGTTTGTTTGAAGAGACATCTAGTGTTGATTGACTTAATCAATGCTTAATAGCTGATTATAATAAAAATCACCATTATTCAATATATATTAAGTATATGGAGATTATTTAACTTTAAAAATATAAAAAATCTATCTGTTAAAATCCTGTATCAGCTCTCTTTGTCTACATTAATATCTTAGCCCAGAACGAAAGGTCGAATTAACCATTTACTTATAGAGATTGTCTTAATAACACATTTAAGATTCCTGGTATAAATAAGTTATATCTTGTTATCATGATTTACGTTTATGAAAGATCTAGTTTTGTACAAATCCAGATTTTTTTTAAACAATAAAAAATAGCAATGGAGCTTGAAAGTTTTAAAAGTGATTATTATTAATCTTCTTTCAAAAACAGGTTATATTTCCATGTTTAATGGGGATTATTTAAACTTCTAGGAATATAAAAATCTTAATATATTAAGGTTTTCTAAAAGGTAGAATCCATCTTTTTACTTTTAGAAGTTGCCTTGACAACAGATTAAAAACTTAGATAAGCTTAGACAGTATCATATATATATATATATATATATATATATATATATATATATATATATATATATATATATTGTGTATTATAGGAGAAAAATAATTTGAAGCAACAAAATACACTCTCTGTAGCTATTATTTTAATTTGTTAATTACAGACCATTTCTATTATATTAACAATAGCAAAATAAACATGAGCTATTCATTAAAACCTCTCTCTATTCCATTTCATTCGTTTGAAATATATGTATAAAGACTCTTGAAAGAAATACATCGTTAAAGTACTTATCTAAAGTGGGTGGTATTAAATGTATGAGTGCAAGAAATTTGACATTTGTAAATCAAATAGTAGCAATAATATTATATCATATTAACTTAAATAATTATTATAAAAGAATTATAGATAGCTCAAAAATTTCCACATGTAAATCCAAGGTATCAATAGAATTATATTAAGATTGAAAACTTAGTTATTATAAATAGAATTTAACAATTATTGGATAATTCGTTCATAACACTTTCTTAGAACTTTATTTTTTGTCTTTAATTACAAACTGACTTGCAAACATATTATGCAACCACATGATTAATTCTAGACATGAAGAGATTCCTCAATGACGTCTACCTTCATTCATTGCAATTATATACATATTGATTTAGCAAAGAGCTGACAACATTTTAAAATGTTTCATCTTTTTTAACAGTAAATAAAAAAAACACTTATATCCTACAATTATTTTGATAATTTTAAAAACGGATATAGAGTAATGTTAGGGTCAGGATAGTCTACGATTTTTTTAACTGTCTGCTATTGAATGCATTGGTTTTACCTAACAGATGATTAATTGGTTTATTGCTTGACAGTTTTAAAAAGTACGACTACTGGAAGGGACAAATGTGGTTACAGTGCATAGACATTGAAGCTCTATGGTCTGCTATGCTGTGCAAAATATGCAGGCCATATACATAATGTTCAGTTAATAGACATAGGAGTAGAGACTTACATCTAACAAAACATTAGAAAAGGTTGGTTCTCCTATCTTTATTTGAAGAATATATTCCAGTGGTGGACCAGAATTTATACAGAATTGCAAAAAAGTTCTTTTTTAATATTTATAATATGTTCATGTTATTAGTTTTATTATCATCTTTTAATTTAATGTTCAACAAACAAAAAGATTCCAAGATCCAAAGTCCATATACATGGTCTCAATTTACTTCATGATAGTTACCTCATTGATGTGAATGGACTTTGCAGTCATTCACTAATAATAATCAAAAATGGCCACTTAAAAATGAATATATGCCATTCCAACTCAAAGGGGGCGGGGACTACTCCAAAAATGAGTTTTGTGATGACTTAATAAATCAATATGTTAATCAAAAATATACATACATGTATTTCATTCCAATATCAGCCTTTCAAGCTAATTGAGCATGCACCTTTGAGAGTGTTAAATAAATGAATACTCTCTTCTTCAATCCAAGATATAGCATTTATGCAGGAATAAAAAGAATCCCTCTTATTCCTATGACTCAAATTCTTTTATATGAGAAAATCTGAAGAACTTCTGAAGAGAGCGTGAGTAGATTCTCTCTTTAAATTACTATATACGATGTTTTTTGACTGAATGACGCCGGTGTAATTACTTAGAATTTACTAGACGTCATTCTTACTGAAACTTAATTATGAGTAAATAAGCAAATATTTTATCTAGCGCCATGCTTGCAATTATATTTCATTCCAATATCAGCCTTTCAAGCTAATTGAGCATGCGCCTTTGAGAGTGTTAAATAAATGAATGCTCTCTTCTTCAATCCAAGGAATAAAAAGAATCCCTCTTATTCCTATGACTCAAATTCTTTTATATGAGAAAATCTGAAGAACTTCTGAAGAGAGCGTGAGTAGATTCTCTCTTTAAATTACTATTTACGATGTTTTTTGACTGAATGACGCCGGTGTAATTACTTAGAATTTACTAGACGTCATTCTTACTGAAACTTAATTATGAGTAAATAAGCAAATATTTTATCTAGCGCCATGCTTGCAATTATATTTCATTCCAATATCAGCCTTTCAAGCTAATTGAGCATGCGCCTTTGAGAGTGTTAAATAAATGAATGCTCTCTTCTTCAATCCAAGATATAGCATTTATGCAGGAATAAAAAGAATCCCTCTTATTCCTACGACTCAAATTCTTTTATATGAGCAAATCTGAAGAACTTCTGAAGAGAGCATGAGTAGATTCTCACTTTAAATTACTATTTACGATGTTTTTTGACTGAATGATGCCGGTGTAATTACTTAGAATTTACTAGACGTCATTCTTACTGAAACTTAATTATGAGTAAATAAGCAAATATTTTATCTAGCGCCATGCTTGCAATTATATTTCATTCCAATATCAGCCTTTCAAGCTAATTGAGCATGCGCCTTTGAGAGTGTTAAATAAATGAATGCTCTCTTCTTCAATCCAAGATATAGCATTTATGCAGGAATAAAAAGAATCCCTCTTATTCCTACGACTCAAAGTCTTTTATATGAGCAAATCTGAAGAACTTCTGAAGAGAGCATGAGTAGATTCTCACTTTAAATTACTATTTACGATGTTTTTTGACTGAATGATGCCGGTGTAATTACTTAGAATTTACTAGTCATCATTCTTACTGAAACTTAATTATGAGTAAATAAGCAAATATTTTATCTAGCGCCGTGCTTGCAATTATATTTCTTTTTATTCCTGCATAAATGATATATCTTGGATTGAAGAAGAGAGTAATCATTTATTTAACACTCTCAAAGGCGCATGCTCAATTAGCTTGAAAGGCTGATATTGGAATGAAATATAATTGCAAGCACGGTGCTAGATAAAATATTTGCTTATATACCTACATGTAGAAAATGCTAGTCCATTTTTCTGGTTACAAAAAAGGAAAGAAAAAGAGGTGGAAATGGTGTTGCATAAATACACAACCCCATTGACAGTTATTATAAAAAGATGTCCACTACCACTACCATGACTTAAGTGAATGGAGAATAAAACAGGAAGACAGAAAAGGCTATTTGTATTAGAAACATTACCTAGCCTTTGATGAACCAACAACCTATCATACAAAGCAGCAGTGGATCTTAGTTGGACAGCTTTATTTGATATTTACAATTGGCCTTCATAACTAAAGGCCACTCTATTATCCAATACTTGGGAGCTCATCATAGCTTGAGTACAGCACCCAATGGTTATTCACAAATTTCAAATTAATTCATGCAAAACCTGAAAGTATTTTAATGTGCCCCATTTTGGTGTTTTGATTAATGAAAATTGAATGAATGAAACTGTAATTTTTTAATCAGTACTGGAATAATTAGTCTTTTTTCAGGTCCATCATCATCACCTACATTTTATAAACTATGTAACATAATTATCATCACCATTTTTGATTCTTATTGAGCCACTGCAGAATAAAAGTGTATCCAACTTTAGTTCAGTTTTTCTATTCAATAACCCTTTTCCTCCCATTTTATCAACAAACTTCCTTATTTCTTCCATCCATCTCATATATGGTCTTTTTCTAGGTCTTTTACAATAACTTGACATTCCGTTTAAAACTTCAAATGTATATATTATCTTTTAGCAATATGTTTAGTACAGTCCCATTTCAGTCTTTTAATTCTTTGAAGAATCATTGTTTTTGTCGATTTCACTGAATGATGGTTGAGATCTAGGGAATATAATTGGAGATAAAGTCTGGAAACTTTCTAACTTGTAAAGTAACTTATAGAATTTTTTTAATTTATATTTTTATCATTAACAAATGCAATGGGAAAAAAAGCAATAGTTAAATTAATTATAAATAAGGTTATTATTCTATTAATTTATTATAAAAATGAGATGCAGACCTCTGCAAATGTAATATATTGAACTTCTAATGCAGCAACAAATCTTTTTTGGAAAGATCATTGGCTGTGAATTAAGAATATCAGAATCTGGGAAAAATATTTTTGAATAAAATTAAGCATAGTTTTTAACTTTGCTGAGGTCATGGTTAAAAAAGTTGCAGTGTAGGTCACGTGTTTTTGAGAGACACATTTGTTATATAATTTACACTGAAAATTTAAAAAAAAAAATCTAAGAAGACTAAATTTGCCTTTATTATATTTATATGAGCAAAGAATTTTTATTTACTTTTCGTTACAAATGAGAAATTATTTTCATAACTACGTAAACACTGAAATCAGAGATTGTGATCTCGGATACAATTTATTTTTGAATATCACATACCCTTATGAAACACATGTTATAACTAAATTGGCAGCTTAAATACCTAATCATTACCTTGAACATATGCATCTAATATATGTAACAATATCCTGCATGGTTTGGTGTGGTTGTTAGAGCATCTGATTTGGGTTCAGGAACTCCCAGAATCGATTCTGGTGATCACATGTTTGGCACTTAAACTTGCAATGAAGTCATATGACTTTTTTATATGTAACAATATTTAAGAAAGTGTTTGAATCTTTTCATATCAGCTGTGATCTCTTTAAGATTAATAAAACCTGGCCTTGCATTGATGGACTTATATTCGAGTAGTGATCTAAACAGCTAAAAATCCTTGGATCTCATGAGCTCTACATTGCCCCACCTGCTGAGATATTTTATTACTATCCACACAAAGAACATTTTGGTTATTTAATAGGGAAGGCAAATAAAGATTAGCCCTAAGTCATTCTAAAAAGATACAGTACTATTTACGTTCTCTGGGAAAGCATGGCAGAACAGAACACAATGGAAGTATACAGTTAGGTAAGGAATTAAAGTTTGTCAAAAAGAAATATGTGCTACAGGAACAGATTAAACTGCCACATTATAAGATGTCAAATAAACAAACTAAAAGGCAGTCATGTGATATATATGGATGCATTTGTAATTCACAGAGCAGTTTACGTGAACAACATAAAATTTGTCTTTGCATTTTAGTTTTATTTATGAATTTTAATATTGGTTTCAAAGATAAGAGTATTTTTAGTGACATCTGGTGCTTGCATAAACAAATAAAAATAATCACTTAAGAGTTTATAAAAAGTAAATATTAAATATTCTTTTTTCCCACTGTTTTCTGCATTATATTAGTAATAATATAGCTAATTACTACTAAGACATTCTTCTATGAATTAACACAATGCAAATGGAATATTTTATGATATCCAAGTCTTCCCTAAGCACTTAATTTTGAAAATAGATGACAATTTTAACTATTCAACAGACTTCTTCAGAACTCTTTCACTAGATAACAAAATAATTTAAAACATTTCCCCCATCATTTTTGTCTACTATTTAAAAATGTTTAGAGTTTGAAGATTTGCTATCTTTGTATAAATCAAGCACTGATTATATATAGTGTGTGGAGGATGATGATCTGGACCAACTGATGAGTTCTAGTTCAGCACAGAATACATATATTAGTGATCATTTACCTTTTTCACATGCATGTGGTCATGTGTACCAATTATATAAGATGGAATGGATGACTAAAGGGAGCTTTAAAGTCCGAGTTCAAATCCCCTCTAATTACATCTAAAGCTCAAGTATATACTTTATATTTATGTTCAAATATTATATATTCAGTCTGTATTTCTGCTCATCCCTCTTCTATGTATTTAAAGGAACCTATTAGAGTCCTACATATAAGAGGTCAGATTGACTTAAAGTCAACATGGGTATGACTATAATATTGGCATCAACAAGAACTTTGAGCATTCCATCATCAGATTTTCAATGATATGGATGGCTGAAGAATTAGAGAGGGAGAAGATTGAAGCCATTAAAGTGTGAAAAGTTGCTATCTTAATATAAACTAAGCATAATATATATATATATGTGTGTGTGTGTGTGTGTGTGTCTGAGATGATCTGGACCAACTGATGAGTGCTGGTTTAGCATGAAATATGTATATTGGAGATTACATTATATGGCTGTGTATTGGTTATGTAAGATAAGAGTGGATGATTGAAGGGAGCTTGAAAGTTTGTGTTCCAATCCCCTTTAATTAAATCCAAAGCTTAAGTATATATATTATATTTGTATTCAAATATTAAAACATTTTTTAAATAGTAGAAGAGCTCTGAAGAAGTCTGTTGAATAGTCAAAACTGCCAGCTATTTTTGAAATTTTGCATGTAATAAAATATTGTATTTGCATTGTGTCAGGTGCATACATGTGAGCAGGTATTGTTGGTTTATAATAGAGTTTATAAGAAGCTCAGCAACTGAAGTGACAGCGCAAGGCCATGCCACAGTCCTTGAGCTCCAGAGTCTGCCACTATGCTACTGCCCCAAATCACATTGGAATATAAATAACGATCTGTTTAATCACTTAACTTAATAGTGTGATTCACAATCTATAAAACATTTACCATAATAAAAATGTGCAGTATTCACAAATTCATTGTAATGCCATTAATTAATTAACAATTTACATCATAAAATAATGTTACATTTAAATTAGTCATTAAATGGAATAGTATATTTAGCCCATGAGGATTATGTATCAAAGTGCATGAATTCCTATGACTAAAATGCCTTTATTTAGGCTATTCATGCACTACATCAGTTGTTGCATAAATAATAATATGCTATAAAATTTCAACAGTGAATACAAATATGTACTAAATCACGTGATTCAGAAATGTTTAAAATAAACCAATAGAATATCATCAATTTGTTATCAAGGCAACACTCAGATAATAAATAGAAATCCTACTGCCTTGATAACAGAATGATAAAATTCTATTGGTTTATTTTAAGCATGGGTTGAAGTCATGTGATTTATATTTGATCATTAATTAGCTCAGTGCATCTATGGTTATACACACTAGAATTTGTTTGCAAATAGTTTTTGATGTTTCTAGTCTTAGCATTGTGCAATATTAAAAAGTAATTGATACGAAAATAAAGTGTGTGAATTTATTCTTGAATTTATAATAACAAGCATATATTAAATAAATTTTAAAAAAACTGCAATCATAAATGTATATTAAATAAATCAAAACAAAAGATTGATGTATAATAAATGTTTGTAGCTGTAAATTTACTAATATATGCACTTATTTTATTTTCTATTGACTGCAGTTTTTAGTGATTATTATTATTTTGTGTTTGTAGAAACGTAATTTAATTTAATGCTTTTACTTGATATATTTATATGAAATAAACTTTAAATAAACAAGAAACTTAGCCCATGGCAAATTTTAAATGAAGGCATTCAATAGTAAATCAAACGACATGTGAGACCAGATGAAATTCTAAAAATAAAACCATTCATGTAGCGATTCTAACAAAGAAAAGCATTAAATTAAATTATGTTTCAACAAAAGAAAAACATTTTCAGTTAAATAGGAAATCGACATTTTAAAATTGGAATCAGTAAAATATAAAATGTCTACATTTACATAGTGTGTGACAGTGAAATGGTTTTCGCTCCAAATTGCCTGCACCACCACATCTGAATTAATGCATGTCATACAGTCATATGTAGTAATATAGTTATACTATTCTCCATAAAACATTTTAGTGCTAGTGTGTCTGCATTATGCTTTTGTGGCATAAAAATATGGCAGTATCGTTCATATCTTAATTCATAATGGAATAATGTGCTAATATTAAATTTTATTTTAAATTGTACAAAACAGTTGACACATTTGTCCATGGCTTGCAAGATTTTGTAATGACAGGATAGAATGTGAAAGATGATCTTCAGAGATATAAACATATTCTCACACTTCATGTCATAACATGTGATCCAGAGATGCTAATGCCTTAAGCTTTTTATTGTGAGTATACTAAACTACATCAAATTTATTGCCAAAATAAATATTAAATATTAATGTTTTGCTCATTTTTTAATATTTTTTGCATATTTTATGCATGGACTCTTTTTTTCTATTTTAAAAATAAATTTCTTTTATTTTTTATGGATTACGTTTTTATTCACTCAATCAAAAGCAGTCAGTTAAGCAGGTAGACTATATTCTACAGAAACACCTATTTTTTGCATAGTTTATTAACTACTAAGAAAAAAACAATCCAAGACCTTGTTTTATGGATGCATTCATCTTCAGAAAAGACCAAGTTCTCCATGTCATAGTACCCATTTATAAATTTGAATATGATGCATGGTTCTCGTGTATTTTCAAAATTTGAATATATATGCTGAATTAAGACTGCATAATAAGGATATTACAATGTTAATTTTTAATTGGTAATTGTACAGTGTGTTCCAGTGAAAAGGTAACTGGCACTTCCTTCAAGTTTCCTGCAGTGCCATCTCTAAATCAATGCATGATTTACATAAATATATAATTTATCTACTCATCCAAATTGTTTTTAAGGCACTCACATGTTTAGATCATTACATAAAATGTGAAAATCATTTTGTACCTTCACAGATTGTTTTCAGTGTTTCCCCTGCCACCATGAACTCTTGAAAACCACTTGAAAACATATTGGGACTGTTTTACTACCATAAATAATTGGAATTATTTCAAACATTTCAATAATAGCGTACCCAGTTTAAAACAAAATTTAATGTTAACACGTTATTCCTAATAATCTAGACAAGTTAGCACCATACATTTGTGTAGTGAATAGCTAAATTATGATGCTATATAATACATGCATTGATTCAAAGATAAAGTGGCTATCTGTAATTTTAATTTGTCTGTTTTTCATTTCCCCAGTGGAAAAAACTGGAACTAATATATAAATTTTGATTTATTAGATTAAAAATATACATATTTTAGTATTGTACAGAAAACCTAATACAAATGAGATAACAATGCCTTTGATTGGTAGATTTTTCAAGCATCAAGAGTGCTTGTGAGAGTATTTTCAAGCACTTTTGTGTTACTTCAGTAAAAAAAAAAAAGGTATATTTTTCATAAGTCATTTATATATCTATGATTATTTTTCCAAAATATTTTACAAATATTAATTTTAAGACAAAAATACTTAAGACAAACTCAGAGTTTATTCAGAAAGATCTGATTTGCAACAAAACCAGTCAAGAGAATTTTAATAATGTAGAACACTGAGTTATGGTTAACTGAAGAAGAATCACTTATATTATGATTGTAATATATAGGGTATATGAGCACAGACTTTCATACAACCCACCACTCTCCACTCTATCTCATAACACTGATACACTTGAACACATATATGTTGAAAAGATAAATAATCACCAATATACATATTTCATGCTAAACCAGCAATCATCAGTTGGTCCAAATTACCATCTCTACACATATATGCCATAAGTACTAGATATATATTATGATTGTAGTAGTTTTTTGTGATATTTTAATAATTAGCATATTAATTTTTTCCTTCATTTGTAATTCAAATTTGCAAATGTTAGCTCATCTGCAAGTCAAAATAATTTCTTTTTTCTTTATAACTTTATAACCTAATGATAAGAGCACTTTTGATGAAAATCATGATAATCATACATCTCTATGATGATGGTAAACTTCACCAAAAGTGCACTTAGCATTAGATTATAAAGAAGAAAGAAACCCCTTTGATATGCAGATGAATAAATGTTTGCAAGTAGGAATTTAAAATTTTAGAACAGAATATTATTGCTTTATGATGTCATAACTATAATTAACTCAGATTTTAAAAATGGAATTCAAACAAATAATATTTCATTAAAAATACATTTTCATCGGCAATAGCAGAGGGACAAAGCAATATTGTTCTATTTGCAAAGTTGAAATATTTTAAAGAATATTTTTTATGTGTAAACTTATATTTGTAATAAATAAATTAAAAATTATGGAAATACAATACAGAATAATGATTTAATTGTTAAAATAATATGCTGTAAATATATATATATCAAACAACCACTAGGGATTGTCAAAAGGTGCTTTTTAGAAACTTATTAGTGAAAACCTTACAATTATGAATTCTGACTTTTATGTTTAATTTCAAAAAGTAAATTGTTAATATTTCATTTTTTGTGGTGGGGGGGGGGGGCCCCGAGCCGCGCGGGAAGGGGGGGGGGGGGGGGGGGGGGGGGGGGGGCCGCGGCCGGCCGGAGGTTGGAGGAGAGAAAAAAAAAAAAACGTTTATAATTTTAGATATTAAGAAGACTCTTGTCAGAAAAATAATGCTCACTTTAAATTTTTGGAATCATGAATATCATGAAAAATATTACAGAATAATTAAGTTTAAATAAATTCTTAATTTGTCGCATATTTCTCCACCAGGTCTCAAAAGACAAACTTCTTTGTGGAAAATGTAATAAAAGCTGTTAAGTAGATTATAAAACTTAAACAGAAGTAATAAATTTCCAAAAGAATTATGTAAGAAAGTAACAGTCAAATGGTATCAGAGATAAAAGAATGGGTAACCATTCCATTCTTTTAATAATTTGTTGATGTTAGAATATTATTTTTTTATATAATTCGTTGAGAGTTAGTTACTTTCACTTCAGTTTCATATCATTAAGCTAACGTTGTCTACAAATAGTCTAGCGCTCCACTGACATAAGCCATAAGCTCAAAACCAGTTGGTCTGGAGATGGGAGTGTTCTGGATAGAGATTTTGAATATTTTCTCATACCGCACTTATTAATTAAGAGCTTGTTTGAGCTATTGGTACGCTCTCTGTATTGCATTTTTGTAAATACAAGCTTATATAAAATTAATGTCACGTTATATATGACTTGCTTTTTTAATTATTATAAATAGGTTATATTAATTCAAGATAGATGTTCACTGCCTGAGACAGATTTCAAATCAAAATATTCTTTTTCAATGCTTTCTCAAGAATCTCTTCAAATAACCAGAAAATTATAATGTAAAGAAATGGAATTCTTGTGGAACTCTAAATAAATTTCTGCTTTTGATTCAATTATAGAATCTACTGGATTTAATATTCCAAGATTACTGATCTTATCGGCTTCAGAAATAGAATTGAACTGCATTTGATTAAATATAACCCGAGAATCACATAATTAACATATAACGTCAAAATCGAAGGTCTTAATAGAGAATCTGTTTCCTAGTTGGAAGGTCCACTGGTTCATTTATAATGTTTGTGAATATTTAGCTGCCTAAAAATATCTATACTAAATAAATAAATAAGCAGACCTAGTTTTTTTTTCCAACTTATAATAATTTTTTGCTCTTGATTGATAATAAATTTGCAAGTGATTTTAATAATTTATTTATCAACTGCTAAATCAATTTAACATTTCATTATTTTATATATATAAAAAATTTATTATTTTTGCAAAATATATTTTTATCTAGTTTGTACATTTTTTTTTTTATAAAAAAAGTTTATATATATATTTTTAACTACTTTTGAAAAAATGATTTACTTTTTTTTTTACTTAAGCACTTTAAATATTTCAAAGTTAGTCATAAAGATATGTCTGGTTACTTTTAAGTTTTGTTTAAAGTGTTAAAAGTTGATAAAAACCAGTCCCTATTTTATTTTGGAAGTCTCACTTCTTAATTCTTTAGGTGTTAATTATATATATAATATCACTTAATACAGTTGCTATAGTTAACATTTTAGACTGCATTAATTTTTATTTATTTTTTGACAATATTTTATAACAGTTTTTACTGGCCAGCACTCTTCATTAGAAACAGCCCGAATTTTGTTTTGGAAATAACACAATTTCTCTTCACTCCTTAATTCTTTACTCATTGATTGTATATATAATACCATTTATTACAGTTTGTGAAATTACCATTTTAGAGTGCATTAATTTTTAATTCTTGACACTATTTTCTAACAATTTTGACTAGCCAGAAGTCTTTGCCAGGACTTTGCTATCTTTGAAAGCTCTGATGAAGACTGCTGGCTAGACAAAACTGTTAGAAAATATTATCAAGAAATAAATATTAATTAAAGAATTGTAAAAAAAATTGAAAGTGTATTAAATGGTATTATAAAATCCATATCTTGTGTGAGATTGATATAATGAAAAAATATCAAAATGCCAATATAAATATAGAGATTTAAATGCAGCTATAGATCATGTAATGAATTAAGGTTGTTCATGAAATACATGCATAATGAGAAAAGATGATTTGTCTTTCTATGCTGGTGAATGGATGGTTGCAATATAGTAGAGATGTGAGAGATAAATAAAAAAAAATATGTTTGCTAAATACATTAGTTATTTTTTTAATATATTAAATTTGAAAGTATTAAAAATTTTAAAATAATCATTAGATTATTATAGCAGAGTTGATTTGAAATATACCTGAGAAGTTATGGCTGAGTTTGATAGGGAAAGCAAATGGCAAACTAAATAAATTATTACAATTTGATCTATGAGTGTCAAATTTTCTGTGCTTACATCTTTGATTCCATCCATTTTAGATAAATTCCTTAATGATTACTACCAATCATTTATTATGCTAAAGATTATCAAATCATTCCTAGCCCAGATATAAACTTTAAACCCAGGTAAAGGTTAATATATCAATTTTTTTGTATATTAAACAAAAACACTTGGTATAATTAAACTAATCAAATCTTTCTTTTTATATTTGTAATACCTTTTTATGATATGCATTTATTTAACTTAGAAATTTTATTCAATTCCTTGTCCATGTTAAACCTTGTTAAGCCAATAAACATCACATGACCACCACCTCTTATGCTTGTGTATAACTGTTGTTAAAACAGGCAAAACTCACTATACATATTGCCACACTTAGCAAGCTAGAGTTAAATGGAGATAAAGGGTGGTTGCTGGAGGGTTGCATTGAGATCTAGGTGAAGTGCTCTCAGATCCAAGGCTCATTACTGATGAAGGCCACAAGCCAGAAACTAGTCTGGGGATATTGGATGAGTAGGCACTAGATGGAAATTTTATGCACAAGCCTTCTGGCATCCATTTATTACTCTAGCTTGCTGTATGTGTGGCAATACATATAGTGAATTTTGCCTGTTTTAAACCCTTGTTACTGAATTTTAACATACTTCTATCAAATTATTTCTTTCAAATTTTGTTCACATGTTAGGTATTGATGATAATGCAGTGTAAACTGAAGTATTTCACGATTGACAGACCAAATTCCAAAATGTGTGATGTGAGTTTGTAAGCTTTCAGTAATGCATAGATGGTAGTACACCTGGGTCTCTTTTTACGTGGAATTATTTAACACGATTTTGAAGTTACACGATTCATATTTCACCAGAAGTCGAACTCTGATAATGTGCTATTACTTTAAATAATAAATTTCACACACTTACATTATATTGAAAGTAATAGCACATGGAATTCTACTTTCATCTTAGTAATTTCAATATTTTCAGTGCTTTATAATAGTAAAATTTTATGCGATAATGAAATTAAAATCATGATTTCCACATTTTATGTATACACACATTAAATTTTACAAGATTATAATGTAAATTGTGCATGTTAATTTTGCATTTTAAATCACATTCTGTTTTTGCTTTTTAAAAAAGAACGTAATCAATTATTAATCATTTAGTATCTGCAAGTTTATTTTTAAAAGGTGAGTAATAGCAGTGGGCACAATTAAATTTGACAATTAAAAATTAAAATCTGATTTTTAATTGTAATTAACAATTTAAAAATTACTTACGGTGATTTGAAATTAATGTGATGTAAAACAAAATTTGATTTTTAAACGGAATTGAAAATTAAAAAATTAAAGACAAAAATAAGAATTTAATTTTTAGTTGTTAGTTTTAATTAAATTTTTCCCAGAAGTGGTGAATAAATGACTTTTTATTATCATAAGTCTAAGTTCATAAACAATTAATAAAATCATCATCTCAAAGATTAATTACTAATTACGTTGTCAACAGAAAACCATTAACACAACATGAGAGTGCACTTGGCGTAAATGAACGTGTTTTTCAGCAAATAGCGATAATAATTAAAACGTGTATAAAAAAATGTAAATTACTGTACTGTAAATTATGCATAAAAATATACTATTTTGAATAAAATTAAATATTATAGTTAAAAAAAGTTTATCTTGTATCAATTTTTTTCAAATTTGAAATTTTTTATTAGTCATATTTTATTTCCTTATTTTTTTTTGTGCGAATTTTAAAGTAAATTTAGGTTGGTGCTTTGCTTTTACGTGAATTTTGAAAAATCACAGACCGCATCCCTTTTTTTCAATGTAAGTTACATCTATTTTTGCGTGATTTCGTTTGCGCGTGTTTTCTGAGGAACCTATCTATCACGTAAAATGAGACCCAGGTGTATATTTTAAAAAATATACTACAATCAAATATTCACTAAAAGCATCAATAGTTAATTAAAATAGAAAGAAAACAAATGAAGGATAAAATCTAAATTTTTTTTTTACTTTTAAAGTAAAACTTGCATTTTTTTTAAAACATTGCAGTCATAAACAAAAAATCTCATAAACAATTTTTAATGGGTGTGAATTTCATTTGAAAAACTAGAAATGTGGTGGCATTGCTTAAATTTTTAGTTTGTAAATTTAAATATGAATCGTTAGAAAAAATCTGTGGCAAAACATCCCATAACTAAAAAAATATTTTATAAAAAATGATTTTATTTAATTTGAAGAGTAAATACAGTATACTAAAAACCAAGATATATATGTTCACAATTTGGATTAGAATATTTAGCTTGAAATAAGAGTAGCAGGGAGGTATTCACAAATTAATTAATTCAATTACAATTTTTAAAGTTAATGATTGATTTAATTAATTTATAAATGCTCCCTCTCTCATATTTTGAGTTAAATATGCCAACCCAAATTATAGTCCAAGAAAAAATATTTTTGAGTTTTTTTTTAAAGTGTCATAGCATCGGCCGGGACGCGAACCCGCAACCCGGGCAACTGCCTGCAAGTGCAAGGCAGTCGCACTGACCTCTCGACCACCAATGCAAGACTATTTTTGAGTTTTTAGTGAATTTCTCTTTAAATTATGTAAAAGTTTTTTTTGTAAAATATTTTTTATATATACTATTTTTAAATGTAATCATTTTCTTTTTCAGATGCCTTTGTCCATAAGACTCAAGAATTTGTGATAGAGAGTATATTGTAAGCATATCTAAAATCTAACCAGAAGTAATTTTCCCTGAATGATTTATTAGTATCATATCCATATATATATAAACAATCAAATGTCCAGTTTCTGTGGAGTTCATGTGACATTTGAAAGCTAGAAATGATATTGATTTGCTTCAGTGACTTCCTTAGCTTGCCTCTACCACTTTAACCTTGCATTAAACTAAACAGCTAACATAAGAACAAGTTAATATCCTGCAAAATAGATACCAATAATGTTAGACTATGAATAATTAAAAGATGATCAAAAAATTACTTTGTGAGATGAGATGTGGGGAAAAGAAGCTTTATTGTGAAAGTAGAAGAGATATAATAAATAGAGATAGATACAAAAATTAAAGTTCATTTTATAAGCAGTACAATATTATAAATGATAAATTATTAATGATTAGGCTAAAAACAATTTAAACCATCCATTGATGTATATGCTAGATAATGATAATAATAAATCAGAAAGAAAGCATGAAAATATAAATAAACAGAATATATATACACATAGAAGAATAATGATGATAGGATATTGTAGAACAAAAATATGTATGAAAAAAAAATTTTTGTAAAGAAAATAATATGGAAATAATGAAAATATTGTTAAAAAATTTCAAGAAAGAGGTGATTATATATAAAAAATTTAATACAAAACAATAAACTTCAGTTGGTTTATCTTGTCTTGATTTGGTTCATATATATCCATCAACATTATTTTCAACCATTACTGATATAGAGAAAAATGAAGGTCTCTCCAAACTTAATCCAGTTGCTCTAATTCATAGTTTCTTTTCTCCACATAGCATCTTAAAACTTCCTTATTTCATTTGTTCATCTTATATATGGTCTTTTTCTAGGCATTTTACAATATTTTTGAGATTGAATTTAAGATTTCAACTGCCCATTTATTAATATTTATTATAGAAATATATCCAGTCCAGTTCCATTTTATACTCTAAAAAAATGAAGGTGTCTCCAAACGTAATCTGGTTTCTCTGATTCATAGTCTCTCTTTTCCATATTACTCCAGGAAAATTCCTTATTTCATTCATTCATCTCACATATGGTCTATTTGTAGGTCTTTTACAATATTTTTGAGATTCAGTTTAAGATTTTAAGTGTCCATTTATTATCATTTGTTCTAGCAATATATTTAGTCCAGTTCCATTTTGATATCTTAATTCTTCCACTAATGTTAATGATACCTATTTGTTTCCTAATGCAGCTTCTCAATCCTTCTTGTTACTTTTATGTGCAGCTCCATATTTCATTAAGGGTCTGAAATCTTTATATTGATTATCTGTTAGTATCAAAATCTCAGATCTATAAATAAGAATTGGTAAAATGCATCTATAAAAAAAAATCCATTTTCCAGCAGATCATACATATTTTCTTTTAATATCGAGTTATTTTTACCAAAAAAAGTCCATCTTAGTTTAATTTCCTGATTAATTTAATCTATTGTCGATCCATATTTTGAAGCAATTTGGTAGTTATAAATTAAAAAATGATTTTTAGGACCATGAATTAAAAAATTCTAAATAGTAGAATTAATTCAAAACAAAAGGAATTATTAAAAAAAAAAAAATTAGAATATTACAATGTTCTTAAAAAATTTTGAATCCTGCAATTTATTTAATAAATTGTTTTTCTCTTCACTAGTGAAAATTGTAAAATGCGACTTTTTTCGCATTCGTTAGTGAAGCAATAATTATACTTAAAATAATGTGTAATCGGTCTGCTTAGCGCTTTCGAGATTTAATGTTGGAATCTCATAGCTTTGTGAATGAATACTGTTGTTATTTATTGTACATATATACAAATGATTTTTGAATAATTAATTAGTCCATTGTTTAGAGAGAGCATCAATCAGCTACAGGCCATGTATTTGAACCTAGTTCTGCCCAAATAGTTTGTACAGAGAAGAGTGATGCCAAAAGAAAAGTTAAAGAGGCTTTTTCGCTAGCAAATGATCCCAGTGCCATTAATAGAAGAGATGCATGCTTTGGTCTCTCTAAACAATGGACTAATTAATTATTCAAACTCATTTGCATATGTGTACATTAAATAACAACAGTATTCATTCACAAAGCTATGAGTATGAGATTCCAACATTAAATCTCGAAAGCGCTAAGCAGACCGATTACACATTATTTTAAGTATAATTATAGCTTCACTAACGAATGTGAAAAAGTTGCATATTTATAATTACAATTTATTTAATTGGTTACTTCTAATGAATATTTTAAATATTTATTTTTACCTAAAAATTGAACAAATAATGTCACTCATTAAAATCTATAAACAACTTGTTTCAGCTCTTCTGTCCATCTAGCTTTGCTTCAAACATCTAACTTCTTTCTGCTTAATATTATTTTTCTTATTTTCTTTATTTCTATGTGCACCATTGAATCAATTATATTTTGTTTATTTTTTTAATAAATAATCATTTTTATTTATTCTTTATAATATTACTGTATTATTTTTTTAATGTATCATTTCCATTCATTTTCAATCTCACATCTTTATAACTTCCGATCTTTACTTATTATTCTTTCCAATTCTCCAAGATCCTTACTAATCAAGTATGTATAGCTTCAAATTAACTATTTCTTTTTATTAAATATTAAGCTACGAATAAATAACATTCCACTGCCAAAGA
This sequence comes from Epiperipatus broadwayi, assembly GCA_028023455.1. Lineage (NCBI taxonomy): Eukaryota > Metazoa > Onychophora > Udeonychophora > Euonychophora > Peripatidae > Epiperipatus > Epiperipatus broadwayi. Next base: position 621,511 of record JAQFVV010006259.1, on the reverse strand, counting down.
TTCAAGAATAGAATCAATCCTCCTATTCTTTAAACTATTTGTAAAATCCTTGCCAACACTGATGAAAATATAGTAAACTCAACATGGTATATCAGCCAGGTGAAAACATGATATTAATAATTATTAAACTAATTATCATTAAGCAAAGATAGAGACTGAATCTCATTTTTAATGATTGTCTTATAATGATCAAACAGATGATCATTAAAAGGGAAGTTCAGTCTCCATCTTTGTATAATTTGTCCATGAATTTAATAAATAGTAATGCCATATTTTCATCTGGTTGATATATTAAATTCTTCTATACTTTCATCAATATTGCCAATAATAAAATTATAAATATCAAAAGCTTAAAAAATATGTGGATCATTCTATTCTTGACCTTTTGTAATAGAGAACTATTTTTTTATAGTCTGAGGGGAGAGTTATTTATTCCATTAATTACATGTATATAGAGCTATGCTAATTTAATGTTTGGTATAATTTTTCTGTACTAATTAAAAATCTCTTCTTTTTTGTATTACATCATTAGTTAATTTCTCAATATCTAAAACAAATTATATATTCCAAGATATATTACTGCTATCAATATTAGTCGTATATATATTTTCCCATCCATCTCTATTTGTTTTAATTTTAATTACATTTACTTTTATGTCTACCTTTCTATACACTCTATCAATATTTCATTCATTCTTATTATTATCATTGGAAAAGGTTTTTCTAATACATTAAAGGCATGAGGAGGGTTAAGCAATTAATCAAAAGTACTTCTGCAGATTGAACAACCGTATATAATAGTTAATTACCATTATATTTATTATTTTTATCGTTATTACAATAATTTTTAATCAATGAACATTTTATTTCTTTTATACATATATATATACTGTTGGGCAACATTTTATAAATGACATGGAAAGATAATGACAAAATAACCTTTATTATTGCCCTTAAAGTTAGGGTTCCTTTTGTAACAGATCAGATATGACAAGGCCATGATAGAGTGATCCCATTTAATTATACTCTGTGAATTGCAGCACCATTTGTAACAGAATAAATATACATATATGCTAACCTCTGTTATGGTCCCAGTGATTTAGGTGGCATTTGTAACAGATCAAAAATATGCAATGGGAAATAATAACTCTAATATAGCCTGAATAAAATCTAGCCCAGTTGTTGGTCACCCTGTGTAACAGAATGAAAATGGGCTATGAATTTGGACATCGTTTGTTAACTGAATAAAATATAAATCAAAGAAAAATAATACTAAATTTTATAATGCCTGTAAGTAATGGTATATTATAACAGAATAAATATAATACATTAAGCCAACAAATGCTAATCAATAAATAACCATTAAAATAAACCTTTATCTAACCATGTATTTGACAGTTAACTATATTAAAAAAAAACAGTGATGATAATGTTTATTATAGCATTATGAGTTAAAACAGCATTTGGAATAAACAAAAAATAAACAGAATTATTATTTCAGATACCATAAACATAATCCTTACTTAAGATAGATTAAAATAAAGCAATGAAATCAAATATCATCATCCCAAAGCAATGGTATATACTATAATGGTCAGGGTGGGGTGAATTGGAAGTTGTAGTCTTAGCATATCTGCCATACAAGGGTGCCGCCAAGCCATTTGAACCTGGAAAACTTATATAGTAGGCATATACTTACTGTTAAGATCCAACTTTGTTTTATATTGATTGTTAGCCCATGCCACTAGCTCAAGGAGACACAGAGATTTATAATACATAACTTCTTAAAAATATATTTTCAATATTAAAAAAAATAAATAAAGCCACTGCCAGAAATAACACACACAACAAGATTTATTGATGCACTGCCAGAAATAACACACACAAAAAGATTTATTGACGCATATATAAATTTTTAAAAATTGATGAAAAAAGATGATCTTAAATTTGTTATTATTTTTATATTTAAAATTTAAATTTTAGAAATTTGCACAGATGGATTTTAATAATTTATTAGAGTGTCGAGTATGGATAGACTACATAGATTGCACTTGAAAAAGAAAATATTCTATAGCCCTTATTAAACCCTAGGCCAAAAGTTTGCAGTCAAACCAACACCAATCTAGCTGATATATTGATGTATTCAATGCAGCATGAATACAATGGCGCAGTACCATACTGTCAGGAATACACATCTGAACAGCATGGTTATATAGAAGAAATTGTCTCTTGTTCAGTACAGGAATGTTACATCTGTCTGCTGAGAAGAACAATAAAATAAATAAATAGAACTCCATAGGAAGGGATTGTGGTCTTTTTTGCTGACTTATCCCATTCCATAGGCTAAAGAGTTGATCCAAGGAGCAGTAAATACATCTGCTTCTGATGGTTAATAAGAATGGGATTACTTTTTCGAGTTTGGTGTAAAGGTGATCCTGCACATAGTGGATCTTCATACTACATTTACTAATTACACCAATATTTCCAATACATTAACCCAATTTAACTGCAAAACAACTAACCCAATATTAACCTTCCCTTAAACTAACATAAACTTAATGAATCTATATAGCCATCCACACCCAACTTAAATTTAAATACATTCAAATAATTTAATTAATACGAAATTATTAAAAAAGAAAAATGGAAATGATTATTAATTTAACTAATTTATACATAAAATTAATCTAGAAATTTTCTTTGTCAGATAAATTTTTTTAAAGTTAAGTGTAACTTATTTTGCTTATAGAAAATATATTGAAACATTATATAATGACAAAAGTCATACTTTCCACGGTAGATTGCCTGGAGTCTGTTTTGTCCATTTTCGTGATCACTCTTGTAGACTGTTTGTTCTTTGAAATGGAGCCGCTACTTGCCATTCAGTTGGTCAAGAACCGTCTTCTGGAGACATCAGCTAGTTGTCTGGAAATTAAGTCTACTGCAGGCTCCTACATCATGAAGCCAGCAATACAGCTACAGTTTATAAATAGATTAATAGTCCACTTGCATATTAATAGTCTGCTTCTACAACAACAGTAACAATAATAATCCACTGAATTCCAATATTTGGGATTTTATATTTTTTATTAGCACTCTTATCAGCATTTTTCCAGATCAATCAAACATGGGGTCACTGGCATTCATGTTCCATTTGTGTGACAATATATATGTTAAATATAACTTAATTTTCAGTTTTTAAGTTAAGTTTCCCAACTAAAGGGCTTTGAAGAGAAGTAGAGGGGGATGGAGAATGAGAGGGAGAAATACAGAGATAATTTCAGGGTGGAACGGGATCACAAAACATATAGTTTCTAAATCAGCTGTTGTGTTTTAGAAGAAAGAACATGTACCAATGTCAAATCTTTGAATTATAAAGTCAGTGTTACTCATTAACAGAATTCAATTACATATATGTGAAGGCAGAAACGCGTTTAGATTCGGATAGAGGGGAATCTATTTTAGGGAGGTTTCAAGAATCAAATAAAGGTGGAAATGAAAGCATACATGGGAAGGCTAGTGTGGGGATGGGGGAGTGGAGTCTGAGGCATTTAATCATAAAATAAAACAAAAAGAAAAGAAAAGTTTATGAAAACAAGGTCACAAAAGAAAATGGACCAAAAAAAAAGAGAATCAGGAAAACATTTTGGAATGGATTTTGGGGAAACTAGAAAGTCTGGACGATAGATTCAGAGAAATAGAAATAGAATGAGTAGGTTAGAACAGAAAGTAGGAATTAAAAATGAAAATGATTTGGGGGAATAGAAAGATGAAAGCACAGAAGACTCAGATATGGAGAGCAGGGGTGAAGCATAGAAGACTCAAGATATGGAGAGTGGGGGTGAACAGAAGCATGGCACTCAATTAAACCCTATGGGAATGAGAACCAATTCCCAAAAATTCAGCCATTTTCAGATAGGATGGAGGAGGCACCTGTAGAGCATATACACAGTTTGAGGAGATACTTTAGTGTGAACCCCATGGCGGAGGAAAGTAAAGTAATTATTGCATGTGGCAACCTCACAGACAATGCTCAATAGTGGTGGGACATGCTGTTTCAACAGCCGGCTACTTTTGAAGATTACCAAAAAGAAGTGAGAGAGGCCTTTTGGTCCAAGGATAGGCAGGAGTTGACACACTATCAAATCATGCAAGAGAAGTTCAAGGAAGGTTGCGACAATAGCTATTCACAGTTTTTTCATAGGCAGGTGGCTAGACTGTGGACATTGGATGCATGAAATCTGACATTGTAAGACACAGTATACCCATAAGAGTGGAACAGATGATCTTGGGAGCAGGAAAAGCATCCATAGGAAAGATTGCTGAGTTGCTCAGTGCCATTGATATGAGCTTGTATGACTATGACGTCATCATGAAATGGTAAAAGAAGATGAAAGAGTGCAGAGAATGGGAATGGAGACTCTTTCAAAATGGAGAGAGATACCAGAAGGAAAAAGACCACCTGAGAAGCCAAACTTCAGACCAGAATGAGAAGGAGAGGGACACATGAGGTGAAATAGATAAATGTTGTAAAAAGGAGCCTTCAAAATACGCAGAACATATTTAAAGGCTTTTGGAGGAGGGGGTATTGTGACAGAATGGGTTCGAACCCAGTCACAACTAATATCATAGGTGATGGTCATTGCACATATATGTAGATGGTATACATATATATATATATATAATTTTATTACATGGTGGTGGCTACATAAATACACAGAATGAGGGAGGAGGTGCTCTGTCATTTTGAAACAATATATATGTGCATTACAAATGTGTGTGTGAATGGGTTTGGTGGTTGAACAGATAAAAATGAGGTTTTATTTCATGTTATAAAAGCCTAGAAATTTCCAGCAGAAATGAATTTTTGCTTTTTTTTGTTTATAAGAAAAGCAGGAGGTGATAAAAGCTTTTCACACTTCAACTAAAATCTGGTTAGGCAGCAATTGGAAACAGGAAGTGAGATCAAGAAAACCTAAAATGAATGGAGAGGACTATAAAAGAAAGACCCAAAATGCTTCTGGTCTTGTCCCTGCAGAGCTTGAATCATTGACAGCCAAATCGTTAATTCAATTTCAAAATTTTTTATTTATTTTAAATTTACATAATGGCGAACAAAAAGGAAATGTTGGGGTAAAAGCCTAATGTATCATGCTTAAACCCCTGATTCCCACTAGCTGCAGCTGCTACATTCAACAATAACAAGATGCCTTTGGATTAAAACAACTACCAACATCATAACTACAAAGCAGAGCTTCATCAAACGAAGACTGTAAAAAAAAAAAAAAGAATGGGAAACCTCACAATGAATTCTATATTAATTACCTGCGATGATTGGAACTCTTAGAAGTAAACAAAAATATTCTCCCACAAATTCCCCAGGGATGTGCAGGTAAAGAACTTTATGTATTGATTTTAATAAGAAAGAAATTGTTAACCAGTTCCTTAGGTGTGCATGAGAATCCAATTAACGAACAAAAAGAAAACTTTTGTTAAATTCTTACTTGCAGACATTAATATTGCAATCAGTATTGAGGTCATATGGGAAATCTCTTTCTATCAACCTTCACTACCTGACTTATTTATAATAATAAATATTGGAAAGAATGTTGCGTGTGTATGAATCAAAATGGCAGAGTTTTAATTATAGTTAAGTTCAAAGGTTAAGGGTTAAATTATATATATATTTGTTTTTTTTCTTATGGGATCAAAATAATAATAATTGTGTTTTGAAGTAGTTTAAATAAATCTGATTTGATAATGAAACTGTATCTAGAAATCTTATTGTGATATTTTCTTTATGTGTATACAAGCCAGAAACTAGTATGTAGATATTGGATGAGTAGGCACTAGATGGGGATTTTATATACAAGCCTTCTGGCATCCATTGATAATTCTAGCTTGCACTGAGTGGCAATACTGTATGGTGAGTTTTCCTGTTTTAATAACAGTTATAAGCAAGCATAAGAAATGGTGATCATGTGATGTTTATTGGTTCAAATTCTAATATACATAATGAATCAAACATTGCTTATAATAATATAAACTTATACTAAAATTTAATAATGTTCATTTCTAAATAAAATAATTTATGCATGATTGAAATAACAGCTTTAATATGCCCTATAAGTTTACAATATTCATAATATCTAAATAAATATATAAACCAATAATTAGTTTTAAATCCTAGTTTAAAAATATGATAAATAATACTAACTCAGCCATGCTATACTCATATATTAATGTACTATTATTTCACACTATTTATCACAAGATAAAACACTTAATAATGATGTAATATCAATAAATCTATAAGATAATCTTGAATCTATAATATCCAATCATATCAGTATATAAAAGAAACAGTAGATTTCTATTTGGAATTTACTTAAGTGCAATTAACTAATCATATCAATTTATTTTAAACTTCCTGTAATTAAATTATTAAAACTGTATATTTTATTAATCAAAACATATAAAAAGAATTATTAGCACTTATTTATAATTAAGCATGAATATTAAAATTTAAAATTTAATTGGATTCATAATCCACATCAACTGAAATTTAAATATAATTAAAGCAAATCAATCTGACTCATAACAGAACAAAATATAATACTATCCACTTTATAATTAAATAAGATTAAGATCTTATTAACCAATATGAACTTAAAACAGTATTTATCCAATCAATAATAATTAAATAAAACACAGATATTTGACTCTGATTATTATATAAAGGTTATACACAGTCAGATTATAACTATTGAATTCAATACAAAAAAATAATATCACCAATACTGGGATTTGATTTCTGGACTATGTGATATAATTATTTCAAATAAATTTTATGATATAGTCAGTTTGTATTGTCTCATTGACTATTATTAATCAATGAATCTAGGTGCACAACTGAACAATAATCAGTTTATTCAATTTAAGTTAAATTAAAATTTTTATTAATACATGAATATCAATTATATAATTAAAAATACATATATGATGATAAATAGGTTGTAAACAATCAATAAGTACACCTATAATCAACTTGCATATACAATACACATCAATTGACATTAATTCAATATCTAAATATGTGATTGCCTACTAATCTTTAATTATTTAATATCAAGTATGAAATACATATGTCTATGTAACATAGCTATGTTGCTGGATATTTTTCCTTTTCAAAATACAAAAGAGTTTAATACATACATCTTATATATTGTAATGGGAGAAAGATCTTTGTGATTCACATATACTGACCCCGGGAGCGCCACTAGTCTGAAAATAGGAACTAAACATTTATTTTAGGGTGGACAGGATATGTGAATCAAAAGGCACCGAACTACACTCAGGGAGGAACAAGATATCTTAAATATTATTTAGACAGTTGAGAAATCAAAGCACAAAGACAAACATCAGCCAAATTAAGTTTAAACAATTTATTAATTTTATTAAAAGTTGTGCAATAGAGTGAAGACATCTAGCCATGAATATAAAAGTGACTTATGTTAACATATGCATATTTACCAGAGAGTGCACAAGAGTACGACAAACATGAAGGCATAAAACATTTTGGTAGCAAAATTATCTCACTTAAAATAGAAAAAATAGCTAGGAAAATATCTTCTTGCTGGCCAGTTGTAAAATTTACAAAACAAACAACAACTTTAGCTTCCTGAATCAGGGATAATAAAACAGTTACTGTCCTGTCGGAAATCGACGTAACCAGCGCGGACGTCCGAGCAGTAATATTCTAATTACTATCGTTAAAACACCGCAGGACTGCTGCATGTAATACTACATTCAAAGTAAACGTGGTTGATCTCACCTACAAGACAGCAACAGATATTTGATTACGATCTTATGTAATCCAGAAAGAAATAGACTATTTTCAGACAACCCGAAGAAATAACTTGACAAATAGCCAGCAAAAAGATTTTGATGTTTTCATAAATGGCGCAAACGAAACATGTTTAAAGATTCTTTATTGTACAACTAAGGGCAGGTAAATAAATAAAGATTATGAAAACTGCCAATGTGTTTTGTAATAGTTAATGAAATAATCAGGTATATATTAAACATATAAAATACAATCACCTTATGCACCCTCTGATAAACGAAAATTGCAAACAAACTTGGAATCTTAAAACTAAGAATCCAAGACACACTTTAAATACTAGAAAAGAGTACATACAGATAATAAATAATTAAAAAAAACAATTAATACCATTTTAAAACATATTTATCATTAGATTGAGCGGAGATTTAATTAAACACAATTTATTTACCCTGGCTAGAATAGGAAAAAGTTTAGCTTACGGTAAGGCAGAGTTCTAGTGATTTAGTGACGAGTGCACACTTTTGATAATAGTTTATCTTTCAGGTCCTTTGACAGCAGCAAGGTAGAGGCAGTGTTTATTTTAGAGGCTCATGGCATGACTGAAGGAGAGCTGGTAGTCATGGGTCCGTCCTTTGTTTAAATTAGTAAGACATTCTAATGATGGCAAAATCCATAGCGGTAGATTTTGACATCTTGCACAGCAACGAAGTTTGTCAATAATTATTTAAGTTTTTAGCAGGCAATTAAACGTCCGAACAGCTACTCACAATGTTATCTCTTTGCAGGCCATAATCCAAGTGTGTATCTAATAATGAATCTCGTCTCTCTCTCAAAAATTGGCGGGCTATCCTTGCCTTGCTACATTTCCCACGCAAAACTTTCATTAGTGATCCATTCTATATTCCAGGCAGGGCAAATATTAATTTTCCACTCAATCTAATTTAAGACTTCCAACCAGGGATAATTGAAACAAAAATGACAAATACAAAACTAAATCTCCGCTTTTTTTTTTAGAATTAACTTTAAAAATATGACTAAAATAAAAGCAACAGGAATATATAATTAGCAAGCTTGTCTGTTTTTAATCAAATTGATTAAAACAGGTGGTGAAAGTAAACTATTTTAAAATCAATTTTATAAACATTAAATAATCTATTTTAAAATATAAATGCTATGTGTTTTAAAGAATAATAAAAAATTGAGCATTAGATATTTAATGAAAATGAAGTTGTTTTCCCTTTTTAATTTTAGCAATAAAATCATTGAATCGGAAATCAAACCGGCTCAATATATATACACACACAAAGATAAATCTAGTTATTTGTTAGTAAAAAATTTAAACAACAAAATAAGATGAATATTTATTGTGATAAGATCTTTTTTTTAACTTCTACTATAAGTGATATACCTAAAATTAATTTTCAAATCAATAAATTAAAAAAAAAAGAATATTTTTAAATATTAAAATGATAATTGCTATGCTACAAATATAAGTTTAAACTTAGAAAAATGTAAGTTTTTGCTATTTGGGTAAATAAATAGACTACTAATTAACTTAAAAATTATATATTATTTGTCAATAAATACCTTACATTTTTAAATGAAGAGAAACAAAGAAATATATATCAATAATAATGACAAATGTAAACAAATGAAATGAATGAGTCTTTAAATATTGTATTTCCAGAATGGCATCACAGTTCTGATGTCTATTTCAAACTATAAATCATTTGTATGTCTGTGTTTCAGAGAAGATATAATATATTTGTGAAAACTTTTAAATCCAGAGTACATTTTATTGATTCTGATGTTTTATGTATATATTCAAATTATTCTTTCAAATAATAATTATTTGGTTTATATGACATTACACACATAAGTACTAGTTTATATTCATGTTGATATGAAGAGAGATTCTTTCATGAACAAATATTATTTTAAAATATTACAAATGAATAGATGTTAGCTTTATCTAGGATATGATCGGAAATTAAACTGATTCATATCTTAGAAAAATTTGATTACTCGATCTAATAACATTACATAGGCAAGTAGATATGACTCTTGTACCCCTTCTGATGTTTGTATTATATTTTTAAAATATAGGTAACATCTATTTTAAAAGAAAAAAATATTCTGATGATTCATGATGTTATGAAGCAAATTCGATGATCTTTTTATAATAAATTGTCATTTTCTCATAAAATTTTCTTGATATGCTGCCGAGTTCATGGGCAGATAATGTTGTTTCTTACCCCTCCATTTATCAGTAAACTATATACTTTAAAGGAAATAAGAATGAAAATCACCTAAACAAATTTATTCATGCAAAGCAAAACAAGAAACAGAATGAATTCAAACTATTCAGTTCTATTTATAAGATTTTTTCATTGATATTAATGCAACTATAGCGTGTCTTTATATTCACTTTTTAAGCAATTTCCGATAGCATTCCATAAATAAAAAACTCTTCTTACACAATAATGATAAATAAAAATATAAATTTGTTAAACAATTTACACTACATTTTCAATGTATTGCACTGGAAATATATTTTTATACTTATTTTCTCAGTATATTATACAAATACAAAGAACAAATATATTTGAAATATTAAACATTTACTTGTATTGTTTATAATTTACTATCGTGAATGCAGTAACAAAAACAAAACATATAACAAAAGAATAATGATTTTATTCAAACTATATGCTTTATTATTTACATCTAAAATACAAGGAACAAATCCTTTATGTTGCTTTTGCAAATTAAAAATAAATCCTAAATATGATATAGAATAAATATCTTTATCTAACAACAAAATAATATATGACAATAGCTGTGATATAATCATATAATTATAACTTAAAAAGGCTCTTTTCGACAATTTTTAAATTTTTAGATGACAGATTTGCATTATATGTTCACTACTTAAAATATGAGCATAGAATAGACTGTGTTAAGAATATAAGCCCATTAAATTATATTAAAGAAATTAATAGAAAGAAGATATATGAAACTAATTACTTTAATTATAACAGAAATAATTGTATGAACATTTATAAAATGTCAATTAATTTAACTAATAATTGTATAATGAAAAATGAATGGAGGGTTATATAATATGTGTTATTATCAAGATATTAAAGCATAAATTATAGGCTTGTGTTAACTTTATATAGAGCTGGTAGATATCACTATGTATCCAATATAGGTTATTTTTATAGTTAAAACATATTGAAAAGGGCAAAAATTTAAAAATTACCGAAAAGAGTGTTTTTATGTTATAATTATATGATTATATTACAGCTATTGTCATATATTATTTTGTTGTTAGATAAAGATATTTATTCTATATCATATCTAGGATTTATTTTTTATTATTTACAATATTCATTTTCTTTTTTAACTGAATAAAATTGACTTACAATATAATTAATGATAAACAATTTTAAATCAATATTATCATTGTCACAACAACACAGTTCAATACTTTGTAAATTAACAATTCACCATCCAAAAATAAAAAAAGAAGATCATAAAAAAATGATGACTGACATCTTACCACATACTGGAATATATCTCAAATTTCAATAGGTACAATAAGAGGACTGTTCCTGGTGTAGTATATTTTATCCCTTGTTTTTTTTTGTAAGAAGGTGTACATAGGTCAGAGTAGTTTGAGTTTAAATGAAAGAATAAAAGTTCATAAAGGAAGAGCTAGAAATAGATATCTTAATTCTGCCTTGTATGTCCATGAAAAAGATACAGGCCAAACTATTAATTTTGATGGAGCTAAGGTTGCCTTCTTTGAGAGAAATGAAATCAAAAGAAGAATTAAAGAATCTTTATTATTGAAAATTTATTATTCTGAAGCAATTAACTTATTTAAGAGTTATTTTAATATTAAGGGTGGATGGGAAGTAAATGGATTTGTGGATAATGTTTAATATTATATATATTGTGTAGTAGAAGTCTGCTTGTAGCAGTGAAATCTTTGGTTGTGTTTTATTATTATTTTTTGCTGGTCTGGTTGAATTTTGGATTTGGGGTAATTTTAATTATATATATATGTTGATACAAAGATTTTCACAGGTTGCATATATAAAAGGCATATTTTGCAGGTTCATCCATGTTAAAAAATGTAAATATTGATATACCGACATTTCAACTTGATCACACAAGTCATCCACTGGGTGATGTCTTGTGTGATCAAGTCAAAACATCGGTATATCAATATTTAAATTTTTTAACATGGATGAACCTGTAAAATATGTCTTTTATATATATATTATTCAGAGTTTCATTAAGGAAATGTTGCAAGATTTATCAAATGAAACGAAGAAAATAAAACTAAAGGTTAATACTAAAAGGACTAAGGTAATGTTTAATGGATTTTCTCAGAAGAAGAAAATAAGGATTGACAATGATGAATTAGAAGTTAACAAGTACAAATACCTTCATAAGATTATTAATACATATGGAAAAATGATGGATGAAATTAATCATAGAATTAAACTTGAATGGGGTGCTTTTGATAAAAATAATATTAAAAGGAAATACGCCTATTTGTTTAAAAAAAATTGTTTTACCAATTCTTACTTAAGAATATAAGACTTTGACCCTTAATAGAAGAGCAATACAGAAATTTCAGATAAACCAAATATATGGGTAAGAGAACAACCAGGTATTATTGACATCACTGAAAGAATTAAGGGGCTGAAATAGAATTGGGCCGAATATACTGCTAAAAAGATGACAATAGTAGGCAGTTGGAGTCTAAAACAGGCTCCCAAGAGATTTATAAGATTAAGAAAGAGATCACCTATGGACTAGCAAAATGAAGAAGTTTGCTGGCGTGATGTGGAGAAGACAGGTTAGAGATTGGAGAAACTGCATTAAACTTAGAGAGAAATGATACTGATGATTAATATATTACAATGAAATGATGATGATGATTAATATATTTTTAGTGAAAACATTGAAAATATTCAATACAACTTTAATGTATTTTCAGTGCCGAACACAATTTTCAAAGACAACTGTTATATAGTGGTTGCCTTTGTCAATTGCAATCAGCATCACTTTTAATTTTTTACATTTTGGTATGACTTTTACTGTGGATCTTTATTATTCCTATGTTAGTATCGAAAGAACACTCATTCTTCACCTTGACAGATAAATATTAGGCAAAATCATCATCAGCAGCATAATTTTAACCATTATCAATCCACTTTAGGTTGGTTGTCCCAAATTTAATCCAGCTTCTCCCAACTCTTTGACTCTCTTTTCCACATTTTACCAGAAAGCTCCCTCATTTCATTCATCCATCTCATATGTGATTTCTTGCTATGCCTTTTATAATCTCTTGAGATCCAGTTCAAGCCATTAACTGTCCACCTGATATCATCTTTTCCAGCAATATGTTAAGTCTTGTTTCATTCACTCATTCAATTTTTTCACTAACGTTAATAATAACTGACTATCCTTTTTCCCAAGTATTTTATTTTGGTTCTTTTTTTTTCTTACTTCCATCACACATTTCTCTATACTTCATTGAGTGGCCTGAAACCTTTGAATTGCTCCTGTTAACTGACAAGTCTCAGATCTATAAGTAAGAAAAACTGATAAAACATTTATATTAAAAAAAGCTTCCTTTTCAAATACATATGCTTATTGAGTTCTGTTCTTTTAGCAATATAATACTCAGTAACTCCATTTCAGTTAAGATTGTGTCAATGGTGATACCCATTTGGTCTCTCACCCATATATTTCATTTTCAGTCATTCCTTGTTACTCCTAGCATACACTCCCCATACTTTGTTGATAGGTTTGAAGTCTTTGCATTGTTATTCTGCTAAATGTCCAAGTTCCAGAACCATATGTAAGAACTGGTAAAATAAATTGAGTAAAAAAAATCTTGTTTTTCAAACACATAGCAATTTTCTTTCAGTTTTAAGTTCTTTCTGCTAAAGATTCGGCTTTCAAATTTAATTTTATACATAACTGTAAACTTAAGTATTTATAGATATTAACTTCATCTAATTCTTCCTTTGAGCATGACTTAGTCTAAGCACATTATGGATTTAATACTTCTTCCTATATATTTATTAAATTTGTACTCATGTCTTTAGAATAGTGGCAGAGTGGTGAACATAATGCTAAAGTCTTCAGAGTCAATTCAAAACCTCACTTCAGATCCCTCAATCAAATTGTTAAAAGATCAAATTGTTAGTAGGGTTTTCAATTATGTGATCTCTAGTGTAACTAATTGTATTATTTGGCCTATGTGTGCTAGCAATAAAGGGACAGATGAAAGATTATGTCTTCTGAATCAAAAATCAATTTGCCACTTCAAATGCTTGAATGCCACATGACTCCTGAATAACTAATCATTTATTAGTACATATTTGCAGTTTAGCTTTGTAGTGAAAGGTATAAATTCGAAAACTAAAAGTTTTTGGATTAAATCTCAACTTATGGCATCTGTTGCTTAAATGCCAGATGACCCAATGAGTAATCTATTTAGTTTGGCTTTGTGGTGAAGGGGGATAAATTCAGTAATTACATTTTTCTGAAATAAAGCTCAGAGCTCAATCTGATACTTCTGGTATTTGAATGTCACATGACCTTCTTAATAACTAACTGCACAATTATTATTTAGGGAAGTGCAGTTTAATTCTGTGATGGGGAGAGATAAATGGAGTCAAGAACTAAAAGTTTTTGGATTTCTCAACGCATAACTTTGGTGCTTGAATACCACATGACCTCTTGAGTAACTAATTGTCTCATTTGTGGCTGATGTTAATGATATTAATTCAAACAAAATTTCTTTCTCCTACAAATTCAAAAGGTTACTTCTGACATAACAACATTAAAAATAAACATGATTTTTAATAGAGATAGTTTATTCGATTATTTTTTACTTATATATTGAAACTTTATAATTTAATAAGTTTATAACATTCTGTCTGGTACAAACAAAAAAATGTAAAATTATTACAAATTATTACATCCTTAAAGGGTTAACCATTAATGCAAAAGAATTTCATTAGATGGCAGCACCTGATAATTTGGGCCCATTTTCGATTTACTGTTTATCTTGTTTCTAATCTCGCTTTTTATAAAAATATTTATATTTTCAGCAGTAATAACAATATTAATATAATCTTTCAAATTTAAATTTTGTAAATAAACAACGGCACATTAAGCTTAAATACAAAGAATTTTTAGTAAGACAGAAAAATGATAGATTTGTAGTATAGTCAGAAACCAGAGATTCTTCTATACATAGATAGCATAATTGTACGCGGATAAAAATTGATAAATTATAAAAATTGAATGTCTTCTCTATATTTATCCAATATCCTAGTGCCTTGCGGGATATAGCACAGTAGATCAGTGGTAGATTCTGGAGATTAAGATCTTAGCGCGCGCAGCCCAACTCAGACTTTCGAGGGAGGCTCAAAATTTTTATGAAGTCCCAAGTAGTAAATCGCCTTTCCAGATTAATTATTTTATGACTTTTTTAGTTATAACAAATAAATCGTATGGCCAGTTGATTGGACGTCATACAATACGCAACATCAACTCAGGACTGGACAGTACCATCCATTAAGTGATATTTTTTCTTACTTCAATTACTTTCAACCAATAAAATATCTCTTGAAATAACAACTATCTTCCTAAGTAAAACTGCTTAGAGCAGGTAGAATAGTTGCAGGACAATTGCTCAGCTCAACTGTTCCGTTTAATAAATAGACAGTGAATTGCGTCTATTGCTAAATTGTTCTTAAACCATACTAAATATAGCAGAGGTGGAAATACAATTCATGGCCTTTGAGTTCCAGAGACTGCCACTCTATATACCAAATCATGGAGCTGTAGTTCCATTTAATGGACCCAACTAATATTTTTTCATTATTCTTGTTTAGAAATCATTACCATTTCAGTCGGCCATTTTCCACTACCTTACAAATCATAGTTGACCATACAAGTATATGCTAAGGCAACATGACTTAACTCTTTAGAAAATATAATGAAATAATATCTTTTGAGTCAATCATCTTCCAGCACATTTTCACAGAATACACTTAAACAAACAAATATGCAGATAAGGCGATATGGTAATGAACCATTACCCTTTAAATACATCATCTTCCTGCTATATTCCTGGGGTATGATTTACAATGCCATCCAGGTAGCATTAACACATTTTTAATGAAAAAGACATAAACACAAATAAAACTTAAGAGTTTATTCACTCTTAACAAACTAATATATATAAGTAAGTGAAAATTAAAGCATTTAATATTTTTAGAAAATAAGATCTCTAACTGTAGACTTATGTTCAAATAATGTGATTAGTAATTCTTTACACACATGTTTAATAAACATTGTCTGTAGTTATGTCTGTTATCTTTACTAACAATTTTAAAACACACCCACACAGTCTTTTATAAATAATCTGCCATTTAAATATCAGTCCAGTTTCTGTAATAATCTGAAAATTTTAGCATACATTAATCTTTTGAAGTCCAATACATGCTTATTACATGTTAATTTTCTAGAGGGTGATTAATTAGGGGTAAATTTATTCATATGTTGTCTGACTATAATTACATTAAATGTAGAAACTTTATTTACAATTCAATAAGTATATACATATACGCATATTGAATTGAATATTTTCCATGGATTGTTATTCTAATAAAGAACAAAAGTAAGGAAATTTTATCCATGTAAACAGAGATAATCTTTGTCTTTGATGTTGCTAGCAGACTATCAATACTACTAATTGACAATCCTTGAGGTTAAATAAGTTTTCTCCATTAATCTGTAATAGCTCTTTTGGTGGAGTTTACTGTTGAAATAAAAGCAGGAAGATCATACATACTGGATTATAGCTTTTACAGACAGTCCATATCCACTAACTTTTCAAAAATTCATCTGACTATATAAGTGCATGAATAAGACAATGTGACTTTACATAAAGTAATGATACATTGTTTTTAGAGTCTGAAATCTTCCACGATATTTTCACAGAACACACCTGATCATATAAGGAGGTGGGTAAGTTGGTATGATCTTTAGAAAATATACTATAAATTTAGGAACTTTAATTAAAAATCACATTGTTCCTGCATCTTATAAAGAGCTAATGATGGTGATAAGTGATGAAGACTTGCTGATGATCATAAACTATTACTGTTTGCTTTTGTATTGCATTTCCTCTTTACTACCATTGGCTTTGATTTAAAAAACTTAACATACATACATATTATGTTTTTAATTGAAAGAGATAGTGCAAGATCATATTTTAATAATTTCTGATAAATACATTTTGGGACAACCTCCCTATTCAGTAGTGGGTGGCACTACTATATGGGAAATTTGTCACTGTTTTAACAACATGTGTAAAGCAAAGGAAATAGTTATCATGTGATGTTTAGTGATTTAATACTATTTCAGCCAATGGGATGATGGTGACTATGGTTGTTAAAAAACCAAAGATGCTAAAATGTATAGATACTATGACTATACAACCAAATAAGTTTGGATTAAAAACAACCATTTTTATTTGGGACTCATAGCCTTATATTTAACTAAAAAGATAAAAGATGACTGCTGGAGGGTTGCATTGGATTCAAATATATAGATGCAAAGCTCTCATATCCAAGACTCCTCATTGATGTAAGCAACAAGATAGAAACTAGTCTGGGAATATTGGATGAGTTGGTATTAGATAGGGATTTTATGTATAAACTTTCTTGCATCTATTGATTACTAAGGCTTGCACTAGGTAGCACTGCTGTATGGCAAGCTTGCTACTGTTATTAAAGCTCGCATAAGCATAGGAAATGGTGATCATATGATATTTAGTAGTTAAATACATTTAGTGGTTTATTCCATATTTAATTATACACATTGCTGAAAATTATTTTGAATAAATATATTTTATAATTTTAATAATTAAAGTTAAGGTTATGGTTAGTATTCAAATGACCATTAGGGTTAGTATTCAAATGACCATCCAAAGTCACTAGTTCATGGGTAAGAATAACTTTGAGTATGTAATAGTTTCAAATTCAAAAGATTCTACATTGCATGATTTAACACAATAGTTGTGTTGATTCAAAAAATAATAATCTAAAGATTTTAGCTCAATAGGTCACTTCCAATATTCAAACATTATATAGCATTTTGAGTATCAATTATTTGAATATTGCTATTTTTTATTTCTAAAAATTAAAAAAAAAACACCACTGAATTCAAACTCAAGCTAATGGTACTATTCTAGAATCATTTTAACTTTATATAAAGTTTTTAATATTTTTATAAGTATAATAATTAACTAGTAAGAGAATATTTCCATCAGCCTGTTAAAGTAGGCCATGAAAAATAGAGAGAACATCTAAAACACAAATCTTGCACAATATGTTAATATAATTCTAATGATTTTAATAAAGTTGTAAAAATAAATTTAATTATCAAATATATAATGCTGATATTATAGAGAGAACATCTAAAACACAAATCTTGCACAATATGTTAATATAATTCTAATGATTTTAATATAGTTGTAAAAATAAATTTAATTATCAAATATATAATGCTGATATTATAAATATGTTCATGGACTTAGTTGTTTTGTGAATAGGTATATATATATAAATACAACATTTCCAAATCACCCTCCCAAACATTATACTTCAGCAGTGCCCTCTTTGTGAATAAATATAAAATATGAACTAACAACCAACTCAAAAGTATATACTCTTAATCATTTATTGCAATGATGTTTTATATTGAAATTCAGATCTATTCAAACAAAGGTTGTGAAATTAAATTGGCATGCTTAAATTACTGCTTATGATTCAAGAGATTGTCCTGTTGACTTGGCTGTTTAAAGTTCAAACATTGTATTAATTCATGAAGGGCATTGTTGAAATATCATAACATTTGGGGGATGGGTTAATTTAAGTATGTTCTATTTAATTTTCAGCTAGCAATATGCTCTGGAAGTAGTTGTTGCATTGTGCTGCTTTCTAGACCACGACTGATAAAATGCTGAGGCCAAGGCTGATGTGAATTGCTACATAATGGCTATGACTGTTAAATTATTGCTCTACATAGTTTTTACACAGTGTCAGACTGTCAGATATGGAATTTAAACTCCTCAGATTGTTTATAATAAAACAAACAATTTAATTTTTATTTTTTGCCTTTTCTAGTTTGGTGCAATGGTAATATAAAAGAATATGGATTCAAGGCACGTGAATTGTGGCCCAACAGAATGTCTTCCTACTCTTGAACTCATTATGAACTTTCAAGCCAATCCTGTGTGATTTGGTGCAGTGGTAGAATGCTAGGCAATAGATTTGGAAGTCAAGGAGATGAGCTTCCAAGAAAATCCTGTGCATGGTATAATGTCAGATATGGAGATGGAGTCTATGTATCATGGTCCAACTCTGTCATTTCCAATTCTTGAACTTCTTACGAATCCCCCACACAATAGGCTTAGACATATTACTGTCTATAGTTTCTAAGCCATTATAACATCACATGATCACCTTATCTTATGTTCACATGAGCTTGGATTGAAAACATTATTGTATTTTTAAAGTTTGGGCTAATAGTTTTATAGTTAAGCAAAATGGTAAAAAGTGGGTGCCAAAGGGGAGCATTAGATCCAGGTGCACTGCTCCCACCCAAGCATCGTCATTGATGAAAGCCATAAATTAAAAGTAGTCTGGAGATATTGGATAGCTAGGCACTATCTAGGGATTATAAAGCACAATCTCATAGCATCTGTTAGTTACTAGAGCTTACACTAGGTGGCACTAGAGTATGGCAAATTTATTATTGTTTGTATGTAGTTTCTGTAATAGATAGCCAATGTAGAAATGGAGTTTTTTAAACAGTATTCAGATTAATATAGTAAAAAGTAATCAGATGGTTTCACTGCTCAAGAGTTTATAAGAAGTTCAAGGTCTGGAAGTGTGCTTGGACCACTGCACCAAACTATGTGGGCAAAAAATAATTGAATGGCTTTATTGCCTGGGAGTTCATGATAAGTTTTAATGCCAGAAGTTCCTGAATTGGAATCAATTTGAGATCCTTCTGCTCCAGAGTCGGACTCACTACCATTGCACTGAACTATGCAGAATAAAACAGCCAAATGGCTTTAATGCTTACATTAGCATATTCTTCATGTAAACTTTAATAATCAATAGATGCACAATAGTAGTGCTTGATAAATCCTTATCCAGGGTTGGTGTGAAACCATGAAGACATAACATGATCACATGATCAACATATCATCACATGACCTTTGCTAACACATTGATATTCATTGGCGTGCTTTTCTATTCCTATTACTTTTCTTTCATTTAATTTAAGCTTTAGTAATCAATAAATGCCAGATCTCAACAAGTTTTTCCAATTTGGGCTGGTAGCTTGATATTATGATGAAAAGTTAAAAATGGCTGCTAGAGGAAAGATGCATTAATCCTGAAGATCCAAATGCACTGCTCAAACAATTCAAAAGCTTCTCATTGGTAAAAGTCATACACTAGTTTGGACATCGTTGGATAACCCAACAGTTGATAATGATTTATTAAGCACTACAATCTGGCATCTATTGATAATTAAAGCTTACACTAAATAATATAAAAGCAGTATTTATAATTTACACTAGATGTAATTATCTATTTATAGTTATGCTGGATTTGGGAACAGATAAGGGGGATTTAGATATGAAGGCCATGGAATTGACAAAAATTATGTTGTGGAAATGGGATCGAACAGATATGTGGAAATTTAGGGTGGCAAATGGAAAGGGAAGGTAAAGTGGCTAACAGGTTTCTCTGGGCATAGTTGTTGAGATAGTTCTGACTCCATTTAAGGAGAAGTCAGTGTATCACATCACAATTTCATTGACTGCTTTGCTGTGCTGATGTGGATGATTTTTGCTCTGCAAGATAAGTTAAAAGGTTTACATATTTTTAATAACATCTAGATAAAATTCTCTGTTGCTGGAGAGTATTTGTTTGGAGAGTGGATAATAAAAGAGAGTTTTAGTGCAGAGAGATAGAATGAAGTGGTCTTGGAAAGCTGTTTGGAAAGCGATCTGATACACTGACATTATATATATATATATATATATATAAATTATGTGTGTTTATTGTAATAAGGGCTTAAAACTAAGGCATGTGTAAGATTAATTAGAATTTAGGAGGTTTGCTATTAAACTTTTTTTTTCAGTTTAAGTAAGAGAGTGATTTATTTAAAAAAGAGGGTAATGTTCAGGTGTGAGTTTAGGGGAACATGTGTTTATCAGTCACCATTATAAAAAAAGGAAATTTTTTTATTTCTTTTGTATAAAGAGGTTTGGAGAGTAGTAGAAAAATCATATATTTAAATATAGAGTAGGGGAATTGGAAAAATATGGATTGCATTTGTATCCCACAATATATGTTTGATAGTCAGAAGGAAACTAAGAGTGCTGTGCTAGTGTGTATAGTATATAATAAGGTTTTCAATCTGAAATGCTTAAATAAGACTAGGAAAGATATAAAAGATATATGATTGTGTACATTATGTATAAATGTGATAAAAGAGGTGAAAAAATGGTTTTTAGCTGTGGATAATTTAAAGAGAAAGTCAAGAAAAATGGAAAAAAATGTAGATAAGGATGATAGAATGGAGTATATATTTAGTGGAATGACAAGAGATATGGATGACAAAATAAGTAGTGCTATGGGGATAATTAGGCAAAGAATAAGTAAGCTAGATGAAGAGGTAAAGAATGTAGAAGTAAAATTAAAAGTATTAGACACGAAATGTGAACAAATCAAGGAATTATTAAATGAAAATGATAAGGAAGAAGTAGATAAGGAAATCCAGAAGGTAGAAGAGAATGTTATAGATGAAATAGAAAAATAAGCTATGATCCAGTCTTGATAGGAGATTCACTAATGAGAGGATGTGGAGATGTAATTACAAGGGAAAACAGAAATAGGTATGTAGTAGTATGTTTTCCTGGAGCTAAAATCAGGGATGTTACTGATAAGAGAAAAAAAGAGTAGAGATGTTTATGTTATGGTAAAGTCAAATAATTTGTTGGCTTGAAGCTATCAGAGAGAATAATAGATGAGTACAAAGAAGTGATTAGTAGTTTGATAAGGTTAAAGGAAGATTATGAGTAGTTGAATTACTACCAAGATTTCACAATAGGTATATGTTAGATAGAGCATGCTCTATAAATAAGAGACAGAAATAACGTTATGAGAGACAGAAATAATGTTATGTTTGTGGATGTGTGGGATCATTTTTATTAGTAAGAGGGAGTTCTACATTACAAACAGATTGAACTTAGCAAAACAAGGAAATGAAGCATTAGGGAGTTTGATTTATAAAAAAATATTATAGTTTGGGGAAAACTTCTAAAGGGAAGTAGGGTTTTAAATTACAGCATTTACGACTGGATGGAATATAGGAAGTAAACAAAGGGTAACTGATCCAGATATAAATGTAAATATGGATAGGGAATGAGTCTGTAAAACTAATGATAAACAAACTAATTAGAAATGTAATAGAGAAGAAAGAGTAAAAAGAATTTATAAAAGGTAGTAAGAAATAAAGAAATTGTTAAAATTGGATATTTAAATATGCAAGGTGGTAGGAGACCAGAAACGTGGTTGGAAACAAACAAAATAGATAAAAATGAAGAACTTGAGGTATTATCAGTAGTGGAAACACATCTAAGAGAAGAATAAGAACCTACACTGAAAAATTTGGTATGGCAGAGTATAAATAGAAAAGAATAAGAAAAAAAGGCATGGAGTATAGGAGTTATATTAAAAAAATATTTAAATACTGTAAAGTGTCAATAACATTTGTGTTTTAAAATAAGGTTAGAAAGACAGGAATGAATGGTGGCTATAATGAATATGGGTCACTGGAGATAGTCAAACAATAATGGAATAGACAATAGCATATATAAATGCCTAGTTAAGGATATACAGAATTTCGCAAAAAAAGGGGAAGAAAATAATGATTATAATGGATATGAATGGGCATATGGAAGAAATTGATGACATGGATAACAAGAATGGACAGCTTTTGAAACCTTTTTGTCAGAGAGTGAATTTGAGTATTGGAAATTTATTAAATAATTATGAGGGACAATACATTTTATCTAGAAATAATATATTTCACACAATTAGGTTATGTATTAGTAGAAAAAAAGGGAATGAATAAAGTACAGAAAATTAAAGTGTTAATAAAGAGAGTAATAGTAATATAATTTCTTTATAATAAATAATAATAAAAAAAGAATGAATAGTGAAAGATGTGGATGGAGAGTAAATTATAAGAATAAGTTAAAAGAATATAAAATAAAAATGGAAGAATTCATGATTTCTTTATAATAAATAATAATAAAAGTAGAAAGTATAGTGAAAGTTGTGGATGGAGAGTAAATTATAAGAATAAGTTAGAAAAATATAAAATAAAAGTGGAAGAAATTATGAAAGAGTTTATTGGGGATGAATATAAGGACTTGTATGGTGAACTAGAAAAAGTGGCAAATAGGGTTTTAGGTGAGAATATTCGGAAGAATATAAGTAATAGAAAAGTGAGAATTAGTAAAAATATAAAAGAGAGATGCAGAGAATATAATGTGCTATTAAAAACAAAGAAAGTAAAAAAGATGTTAATATTAAATGTGAACATTATTTTTTAAAGAAGAAGTTGGCTAAAATAAATAATTATATCAAGAAAATAAAATTAAATAATTAAAAATAAATTATTGAAGGATATTAATAAAAGTGGAAGGAGTAAAAAATTTGGGAAATATATTAAAAGAAGGAATGTAGGAGAGAGAGAGAAATAGTATTACTAGATGATGAGGAAAAAGAATGTAACTCTAGAGGAGAATTAGAGAAATCTTAAATAAGTACGTAATGGATATAGAAAATATGTTAGATGTGAAGTACAGAGTGATAACAAACAGAAAAATACAGCAATGGAAGTATTAGTTTTACAGAAAATGAATTGAATGAGACAGGGAAGAAGTTAAAATAGGAAAGAAGGATGGGTAGCAGAGATGGTGATGAATTTGGGAAATAAGGAAAAATTAAATTCATTATATTTTAATTAAATGGAACAGAAATGAGAATTTCCAGATAGCTGGAATAATACAAGAGTAAGGTATTATTTAAAGAAAGATAAACAATTATAGACCAATAGTGGAAACATCGGTGTTATATAAAGTTTTTGCATATATGATGGCTGGAAGTGTGGCAAAATAGATAGGAGAAAATAATATAATGGGAGAAATGCAAGAAAGTATTAAAATGGATAGGTCTATAGAAGATAGTTTCTTTATAATCACACAACTTATAGATATGAGTAGGAATATAGGTAGGCAGTTAAATATGGTCTTTATAGATATAGGAAAAGCATATGATAAAATAAATAGAAATAGATTATGGGTAAGTTTAATAAATTTGGGAATGAATGGAGATTAGTAGAACTTATTAAGAGATTATATGAAAATAATTATTATACATATCAACTATGAAATTTAAAATCAGAGATAAAAATGAGATGGGACTAAAGCAAAATGCCCTGCATCACTTATTTTGTTTTTGTTATATTTGAAAAAAGTGATAGATCAATAAAAAGACTAGAAAGAGGGGTAGAGATACCATTAATAGATGGCGAATTATAAACTATCAGATATTTTATTTGCTGATGCTATCTTTTTGTGCACAGAAAGTAGGGAAGATGTGGAAGTTATGCTAAAGACCTTAACAAGGATGAATAAAGAGATGAGGATTAAATTTAGTGAAAAAAATCAAAAGTAATGATGATAAATGCTGGAGAAAGAGAAGGAATTTTTATTGGAGGATATAAAGTTAATTGTGGTGAATAGATATTACTATTTGGAATCATTTTAAGTGATCAGAGGAGTTGCTTGGATGAATGGGAGAAAAAAATGATAAATGAAGTAAAGAAAAGAAAGGGGCTGATAAAAGAAATTAACAGTGTTTTCATATAACAAACATGATAATAGAAAGAATTATATGGGAGTATCAGTAGCAGAGTTAACTTATGGTAATGATGTGTTATTTGTTAGTAAGGGGATGTTAGATTACTTAGAAAAATCACAAAGAGAAGGAAGATATGCATTAGATGCAGATGTGTGAATGACAAAAAAGGCAATTCAAGAAGAAATGGAATAGTCATGTTTTTATATAAGAGATGCAAAAAGTAAAATAAAAATTTCCAGTAGATTGCAATTTATGGATAGTAAAAGAATAGCCAAAATAGTATTCAAATGGATTATGAGTAAAGGACAGGGAACAAGATGGGTGAGAAAGGTAGTACATTATGCAAAAGATTTGGACAAAGACTTTATGTCAATATATTTGTACAAAAGGTGTGATGATTATGTTAGGCGGATTGCTGAGTGTTATAGTGGCAAAAAATGGGATAGAAGAATAGATGCATTAATAAAAAAAATAGGCAGCTGGAGTGATGGAGTAGTATAGAGAACAAATAGACTTTAAATATATGTAGAAGTAAATAGAATATTGGGTGTGAATTAATTTACGATAATAACAAGGAAAATAGTTTACTGTTTAAGGCTTGAACAGGATTGTAGTAACAAGGGAATATACACATAAATGGAGAAATATAAATAATTTAGTCTTCAAGTTATGGAAGGAAAGCAATGAAAATATTAGGTATCTGCTAATTGAATGTAAATGCTTACAAGCAGAAAGGGTACAAATAAAGAAGATGTTGGAGAATAAATATAATCAAAGTAATTATACAGAAAGTGAATTCTTGATTTTTATGCTGGATTTGAAAAAAGATAAGGGGGATCTAGATACAAAAGCCATAGAGTGAACAAAGATAATATTGTAGAAATGGGATAGATATGAGAAAAACTTAGGGTTGGGAATGGAAAGTAAGGAGGCTTACAAGTTTCTCTAGGCATAGAGACTGAGAGATTTCTGACTTCAATAATGAAGTAGCCATATCACATCACATCACATCACATAAAGCTTACACTTGATGACATAAAAATAGTATTGGTAACTAAATCTTACACTAGATGGCATAAAAGTAGTATTGATAATTAAAGTTTCCACTAGATGGTATAAAAGTAATATTGCTAACTAAAGCTAACCCTAGATGGCATAAAAATAGTGAGAATAAAAAACCTTAATAGTAATGTGCAAGAAAAAGGTCATATGATGATTTATGGGTCATGTGGTGTCTTAATGGCTTTACTGCTCAGAAATTCATAAGAAAGTCCTAAGTGATAGAAATGCCAGAATTAGAATCAATTTGAGTAGCTTATGCTCCCAGAAGTGATAGTCTTACTATTGCACCAAAGCACACAGGACAATATATTAATGAATAATACATTCACTATGTGGATTAAGAGAATCAAAAACTCTATAATATATCTCTCGTTCACTAAAAGTGATCTTAATATTGAATATTTATGAAAATTACTTTTTATTTTTTTTTGAAATATTAAATAACTAAAGAATCAAATTGTTATTTTTTAGTAGGTTATTTGATATATGAGCATTGGAAATGATATTATGAATATTAATCCAGAAACCTTTAGCTCATACATTTCATTTCTTCACAACTGGGTTCACTGCACAGGGCATTCAAAAGATTAATTTACAGCTAATGCTGAGATTTGAAATACAGGCATTCTTCTACCTGGAACTTAAATTTGTAATTATTGGGGATTTGAACTCAGACTTTCAAGCAACCTTCAACAATCCACACTATCTCATATTACTGATATACATGACCACAGACATGTAGAAAAGATAAATACAGTAATCATCAATATACGTATTTCATGCTGAGACAGCACTCATCAGTTGGTCCAAATTTATCATCTCCCACACATATATAATCAGTGCTCAGTCTATATAAAGATAGCAAATCTTTATACTTTAATGGACAGGCTTCAATATACTCCACCACCCAATGCTAATGCTAAGCAAACTAAAATTTTTTTTCCAGTAGTATTCAAAAATGTCTTTTAAGGAAGAGTAAATTTTCTTTCTCTCATCTCTATTACCCCACCTAATGCAAACTTGATTAATAAAATAGGGCTAGATAGTAGTGCTTAATAAATTACTAACTAATGTTATCATGAAGCATTTATTGATTACTCAAGTTTACACTAGGTGGCGCAACTAGTTTAAGAAAAAGAGAATTTGCTGCTGGCTGCATTATGTAAGCTGGAGTATGATGGTATTTGAAAGACCTTTACTGCTTCCACCAGATTTTATTACATTCTTTTTTTCAGAAGTGTATGCAAAATGCAAATGGTGGATTTATACTGTTTGGAAAAGCAAAAAACAAAAAGGGAAAGATAATTGGCAATTGTCACAGGATTACTGCAAAGATGACGTCATGAATCATTTGAGCAGTGGCAGAGTTGCAGGCTGTAGTTCAAGATTCAGTGGTTGTGACCAGCTCTGTCCCTTCAAAATTTTCAAAACCTGTATGAATTCCAGACAGATCATTACTTTTAGCAGCTAGAAAAATAAATAATATATACCTAAACATAAGTAAATATCCTGAATTCAGTGTAAATTTATAACGAA
This sequence comes from Epiperipatus broadwayi, assembly GCA_028023455.1. NCBI lineage: Eukaryota > Metazoa > Onychophora > Udeonychophora > Euonychophora > Peripatidae > Epiperipatus > Epiperipatus broadwayi. Next base: position 594,007 of record JAQFVV010006259.1, on the reverse strand, counting down.
ATAATTCATTTGCTTTGGGGACGACCAGCTTTCGCCCAATTGCCTAAGATTTGATTTTAATTGAATCAACAAACTATAGTTTTTGAATCCGTTATTATTATCTCTACTGGTCAGAGTTGTACAAGATATATGAACACACAAACGTATTAATACTTAATGAAAACAAATTAGATGAAATAAAGTCTAATGAGGTTACGAAAAAACAAACATACAAATTTTAACTTATGAATTTTTAATTTTTATTAACTATTTAAAAAAAAATTGTTATCCTTTCCGACGTCATAAGTTTTTTATTTTTGCAATATATATATATTACTTCCTACAATATTTTAAATAAATTTTTATTAATAGTTCCTTAGTTTGTCACTAGATGCCATTAGTATGAACTTTAATAATAATGTTGCAAATAGGGTTTCAGGTGAGAATATTCAAAAGAATAAAAGTAATAAAAAAGTGAGAATTAATAAAAGTGTAAAAGAGAGTAAAAAAAAAACATGCAGAGAATATAAATGTGCTATTAAAAACAACGAAAGTGAAAAAGATGTTAATATTAAATGGAAAAACTATTTAAAAGAAAAAGATTGGCTAAAACAGATAATTATATAGAGAGAATGAAATTAAATAGTAAATTGTGGGAGGATATTAAAAAAAGTGGAAGAGATGGGAGCAAAAATTTTTGGAAATATATTAAAATAAGGGATATAGGGGAGAGAGAAATAGTATTACTGGATGATGAGGAAAAAGAATGTAGCTGTAGAGAAGAATTAGAGAAAATCTTAAATAAGTATGTAATGGATATAGAAAAGATGTTAGATATGAAGGACAGAGTGATAACAAACATAAAAGCACATAGTAATGAAAACAATTACAGAAAATGAATTGAATGAGACAGGTAAGAAATTGAAAAGTGGAAAGGCAAGAGGTTTAGATGATGAATTTAGGAAATAGGACAAAATTAAATCTATTATCATATTTTAATATGATGGCACAGAAAAGTGAATTTCCAGATACCTGGAATAAAACAAGAGTAAAGTAACTATTTAAAGAAAAAAAGGATCATAGAAAGTTAAACAATTATAGACTGATAGCGATTCATCAGTGTTACATAAAGGTTTTGCATATATGGTGGCTAAAAGAGTGGCAAAACGAGTGGAAAAAAATAATATAGTAGTAGAAATGCAAGGAGATTTTCGATTGAATAAGTGTATAGGAGATAGTTTATTTTATAGAGAAGGCATATGATCGGTAAATAGAAATAGATTATGGGTAAGTTTAGTAAATTTAGGAATGAATGGTACATAGATCTTATTAAGAGATTGTATTTAAATAATTACTATACGTATCAATTAAGAAATATGGAATCAGTTAGAGTTAAAAGTGAGTGGGACTAAGACAAATATGTGCTGTCCTACCTATTTTGTTCTTGCTATATTTGAGAAGAATGGAGAGAGCAATAGTAAGACTAGGAAAAGGAATAGAGATACCATTAATAGATGTCAAAGGAGTGTATATATTATCATGTCCTTTATTTGCTGATGATATGTTCTTGTGCACAGAAAATAGGTAAGATATGAAAGTTATGCTCAAGATGTGTGCAAGGGTGGGTAAAGAGATGGTGATTAAATTTAGTGAAGTAAAATCAAAAGTAATGATGATAAATTCTGGAAAAAAAGAAGAGAAAGAATTTTTATTTGTGGATACAGAATTAAAAGATGTGAATATATATAACTATTTGGGAATTGTCTTAAGTAATCAGAGAAATTTCTTGGAGAGAAAAAATTGATAAATGAAGCAAAGGAAAAAAAGGGAATGATAAAGAAATTAATAATGCTTTCATATAATAAATATGATGTAGCAAGAATTGTATAAAATGGAGTGGCAGTAGTGGGGTTAATCTATGGTAATGATGTCTCATGTGTTAACAAATATGAGTTAGATTACTTAAAAAACAGTACAAATAGAAGTAAGAAAACATGCATTTGATGCAGATGTGTGGATAGCAAAGGGGGCAATTCAAGGAGAAATGGGATGGTCAAAGTTTTTATATGAGATATGCAAAAAGTAAAATGAAAATGTTTGATAGATTGCAATTTATGGATAGTAAAAGAATAGCCAAAATAGTATTTAATAGGCTATGAGTAAAGGACAAGTAACAAGATGGTTGAGAAAGGTAATATGGTATGCAGAAGATTTGGATAAAGAATTTATGCCAGTATACTTATACAAAAGGTGGGATGATTGGGTTAGGAGAATTGTTGAGTGTTATAGTGGCAAGGAATGGGATAGAAAAATAGATACATTAATAAAAAATAGGGAGTTGGAGAGATGGAGAATTAATATGGAGAGTTAAAAGAGTTTAAATATATGTAGAAGTAGAGGGAATATTGGGTGCAAGTTAATTTATGATACTAGCAAGGAAAGTAGTTTACTCTTTAAGGCTGGAATATGATCTTTAGCAACAAGGGAATATACACATAAATGGAGAAGTGTGGATGATTTAGTGTGCAAGTTATGGAAGGAAGGCATGGAAAATATTAGGCATCTGCTAATTGAATGTAAATGCCTACAAGCAGATAGAGTACAAATAATGAATCTATGGGAGAATAAATATAAACTAAATATTTATGCAGAAAGTGGGTTCTCAGTCTTTATGCAGAGCTTGGAAAAACATAAGGGGGATTTAGATATAAAGGTCATGGAATGGACAAAGATGATATTGTAGAAATGGAATAGAACAGAATAGAGAAGAATATGGGAAAAACTTAGGTTGGGGAATGGAAAGGGAGAGTAAGGTATCTAACAGGTTTTTCTGGGCATATTGGCTAAGAGATTTCTGACTTAGATAAAGGAGTAGCCATATCACAAACATCTCTTACTTTAGGCAATCAAAGCTTATGTTTAACAAATATGCTTAATTCCAAATTTTTTTATCATGTTAGAATCAGGATGGCACTTATCTAACTTAAATCAATTTTATTTTGCCAATTAAAAAAATTTGTTGTCTGGGGGTGGGGGTAAATCAAGATTCAGTAAATAGAACTAACTTTTATAGCATATATAAACAATAATTTTGCATCTTTTATCAAATCAACTCAAACAACCTTAGACAAAAAACCTGTCACAGGTAACAAATTGAAATAAACATTAAAGAGAGCACTATATTTGAGTATATATATTATACTGCTGTTCAGCATTACATGCTTAATAATTTTTTAAGAAAAAATTAAATTATAAGTGGTTTAATTTAAAGATTTTTTTTTTACATAAAAATTTAAAAAGTAAAAATACTGCATTATACCTTCGCGGAAAGAGGGGGGGGGGTGTATTTCAGTTATTAAAATAGAACCAGAAAATAGATTTAAAACTTTTTTCTCTCTACCACTGTAAAGAAAACTTTTATAATGTGTAAAATAAGCAAATGTGAAATCAGATTAAAAATTAGTCTGTAAAAAAATGTTTGTAAAACTTTGAAAAATGTATGTATTTAGTTTAAAAGATTTCAGATTGATAATAAAATTAAAATCAATAGTTGAATTAATTAAAAAACTATAAAGTGTCTTATTGAGATTGTTTAGATGAATCTGAGCAAAGGATTAAGATAATCAGAAATGTAAAATTAATTAAAAGACATTTGAAGTTAAGATCAAAATTAAAATAATGATAAAATAAAATTAAAACAATAGGAGAGAAAAAGTATATAAAGCCACTCTATCTACTGTTCTTCAGTCTGGTTTGTGATAGACAGTTTGGTCTGCAATTTGTGATCAAGTTACTTCAGTCATCAATTTGTTATTAGACCAGAATTCGGATTTTGTCTAAAGAATGCAGAATATTCAGAATTGAAAATGCAGTAATGAACCAATCATTACTGCTGCAGTCAGCATTAATGGAGAGGCTTCATGAGCCATAGAAGTGTCCAACAGGACTTCATGCCCAAGCCTTCAGCCATCAACTGTGCTTGCCTGAACCAATGCCCAGAACAGTGCCTAGATTGTAAGCAAATGTGCCCATAACTTTATCTCCCATTGTCAACCCAGAGAATGGAAAACAAGCCCTGGAACCATCTATGGAGACCAAAAAGTCAACCAGTTGAAAATTGCCATCATGAAAACCTAGTTAAAGATATTTTAAAATATATTCTGATCACAGTCTAGACTCTTTATTTTAAATGAATGAACTTTAATTAATGGACTATTATAACTATAGCTTAAAGTCATTTATAGTTTTCTTATGTAAAATTTATTGTTATTTTATATTATTTTAAATATATATGTATATAAATAATTAAACATTAATGTTTGCTTTAGTTTTTATTTTGTCTATTTTCTCTTTCTTGTCACCGTATCACCAGTAAATTAATGTAGAATTATGTTATATATTAAGTAAATATGCTGGACTCTGAGACAGCGTGTGAGATAGTCATGGGATATTTCAAGTGCTAGATTATGGACTTACCATCAAGTCATGCTAATTATGAATTATGATTAGCTGGTGCCTGAGGTTTACCTCTAAACAAATAAAATGCTTTGGATGGTAGGGGTTTGAATTTAGCAGTCAAGGTGGACCACAGTCTGGAAATGTGATTGTGTTATGCTTTGCATAGCTCGGTCTGACTGTGGGTATCATTGATGGTTCTGCTATTGATGGTATTCTCACCTCTGCTTGAAGGGACAGTCCATTCACATAATATTAAAAAAAGTATATAAATTAAAAATTATGTTAACCCAATTAAATAGCTTCTTTTATATGGATCTGGTTCAATATATTTAATAAATATATATTTTTTATTTAATACATGTTTTTTTAATTTTTGTTACATCCATTATCTTATTATTGAACTCTTTTGGATAATTTTAAAATGTGAAATTCTTAAGGTTTGCCACAGGAATCAAAATTGTTTGACTAGCCTGGTTTTTGGAAACTTGGAACTCATTAGGCCTACTAAATAAAATTGCGTTCGCATGCTGTATTTCTCTTTTATAGCTCTAACAATTTACTTGTGACTTTTCAAGTACGTTTTAATATTTATCCAGTATTGGTAAAATGAGTATTTAGAAAAGCTGCAGATAATATCGCTGTTAATTTAAGAAGTACTTGCATTCTTATCAAATATAAATAAGACATTATTTACACACCTACATTTTCAAAAAGCACATATTGTCAAGTTTTAAAATAGCAAAACTCTAAGCAAATCAGAATTTAGCATTGCAAGTCACCAACTTAATATTATTGCAGTAATAAAGTCATTTGTTTCATTTTATTTTAATTTCAAAAATAGATTTATAGATAATCAGGTTGACTTAAATACTGAATTCTTTATGATTTTATTTTTTATAGTGTTATAAAATGTTAAATTGGCTTCTCTTTAAACAAAATTACCAAGGTATGTGCATGGGCTATATGGCCAGAAACCCTATTAGTCAAAATATAATATTCTCTACCTTTGAAAAAAAATTTATACTGCAATTCTTTATCACCAAATCATTTTTCAAGCCTGATTTATTTTTTCTTCTCCTATTCCACTTTAATAAAAGGTGTTTTGTAAGTTTTCCTATTCTAACCTCATATTCGCCAGTTTTGTTATAAGACCTAAAAAAAAACAAAAAAGTCTACAATCTCTATCTTCTTGATTCACTTCATTTTGCTTCTTTTTCTATACAATTTATCCTGTTTCTCTTTCAGTATCCTACCCTCCAAAAATAAATATTCCATATTCTCCTATCTATTCAGAAACTACACCTACAATCCAATTCCTTATTAAAATTTTGTGTTCTTTCTCAGGTATTAAAATTCTTGCCTTACATCAAATAATAATCTGTTATCATATGCCCTTTCATATTTTATATATTTTTTATATATAAATCCAAACTACTTTTTAATTCATATTCTTTTTCTTTAACTAATTTATGTATTCTTTTTTGCAGCTAAAGAAATAAAAAAAAGTTTTTTATTTAAAAAAATGCTTTTATTTATATAAATACCCTAAAAAGTAAAATTTAAATACAAGTATATTGTCTATCCTGGACTTAATGTAAATTTGAATTCAGACTTTCAAGCTCCCTACAGCTATCAACTCCATACTATACAAGCAATACACATGACACATAATGTGAAAAAGATAAAGGATCTCCAATATACATATTTTGTGCTGAACCAGCATCCATCAGTTGGTCCAGATGTTCCACACATGCATATATAATCAGTATTCACTAATGTATGGCTGAACAGATGAAGGGTGGAGTAGATTGAAGCCTGTCCATTAAATTTTGAAGATTTGCTACCTTAATATAAACTGAGCACTGATTATATATATATATATAAGATGATAATCTGAACCAACTGATGATCTTTTGTCCATGTAAACTGAGATAACCTTTACCATTGATGTTGCCAAGAAATCATCACTACTAATTGACAATTTCTGAGGTTAAACAAGTTTTTTAATTAAATTATAAATCTCTTTTTGTTGGAGTTTTTTTTGTTAAAGTATATACATATATATTTCATGGAATAAACAAGTGTGAATACATTACTAAAAAATTTACAGGCAAGATCCTTAAAAAATCATTTAAAAATAAACTTGCAAATAATGCTCACCTTCTGTTATAGCAATATCAACCTATTTCGTCAGTTAAAAGCTCACCTTTTCTTGATCTTTGATTTGTTATAGTAATATAATCTTTTATTTGACAGAATAAATTGCTGTTAATATAACAAAAGGAGAGGTGTTATTGGCAGATTATTTAAATATGATCCTTTAAAGGTCTTGATTGTAAATTATCTTTGTAATATATTTAAACTTGTTTCTTCCATGAAATCAATGTACCTTTTCAATGTTATATATTTTCTAAGCTATAGAATTATTTACATGCTCATTAAATCATTAGTATATATATTGTAATGTTATATACAAGGGCTATATAGGGGGAGATGGTGATAACAGGAATCGTCTTCAAGTATCTGTTTTTACTGACATAGCAAATGAGCAAAGAATTGGCATTTGAAGCTATTATTATATAGCATAACTAGCATAATTATCAAGAGTCACCAGTCATCCTTTGTGATTGGATTTAAAAGAGGTAATATATAAAATCTAGGCTAATCATTATTTAGCCAATCCCAAATTTAGGGTATATTATAAAAACAATCATTAATATGTCATGTATATGGATGTACTTAAATGCTAAAATTACAATAATATATAATTCCATATCAAAAATACTATAATCATGACATCACTGCTGATCATTGTCAATACCCTGGGACATCAGGAGCCATGAATGTACTGGCCACTTATAAAATAATTATCAAATCTATAAAATGAAATGAAATATGTGGCTGTTAAATGTTATCTTTATTTTTTGATCATCCAAATAAAGAATTACCTGGGTGACCACACATACATGCATCCACCCCCCCCCACACACATACATAGGAAAAAACATTATTGTTCAAAACTCGCTTAGAATTACAAGAACTCTATGGACTGTGACACAAAGGCAAATATATACATATAAAACTTAATCTATTCTAGTATTGAATAACTTCACTAAAACAACTTAAAACAATAGTTAATACATTTATTAATTAAAAATAATAATAAAAAATGAAAGTTATGAAAAGTATTCATAATGCAAATAAATGATTCTAATTTTGACTTACAAATAAAGATATCATTTCCATAGTTTAAAAATAACAAACTATGTATATAACATTATCTATTGTTTTTAGATAACAAATATTAATTAAACACACACACATATATATATATATGCACACACGTGCACACTTAGCAATATACTGTAAAATATTTCAGGTATTAATAAACTAATACAAACTATTCTATGCTAATAGATGCATAGTGACTGATTTCAGATACATGTACACACACTGTATTATAATATCTTAATATTTAATTTGTCAGTTATAAATTCATTAAATCTACAGGTTTTATTTTATTTTAACAATATGATTAATTGTTAAACATATGTATAATAAGTACACACATGCGCGCTCCATTTCTGACATCCAAAGTTCCATCTGTCATTAAAAATTATATTGAACAATCCATTATAACTTTTCTAAGTCTAAACTAGTCTTTTCCAAACACCACAGTAGAATTCTAAGATAGTTTTAGTGTTTTTTATCCTCTATAGACAAATTGGGCACTTATTTTTTTCCAGAATATTTTTTAGTTTGCAGGTTAATTTATTCAGTGGACTCCAAGGTTATTTATTATTAAAATAAATCATTAGAGTAAAAAAAAAGATTCTCATTATCTGCAAAGTTAATGTTTGAAAAAATTAGACAGTATATTTTATTTATTAGCCAATTTATTACATTTGTATTCCACATGTTAATAAAGTAGTTTTCATGGCAATATGGCATATATGGACAACTAGCATGGATACACCATGCATGTGTAAAATATAGCCCTGAAATATCAAGACCTGTAAACTGGCTTTTTATAGTACTGTAATCTCTCAATAAACTGGCTTATTATTATGTCATGGAATAATGACCATATATGGTAAAAGCTGATAGTCTTTAACTCCTTTAATTTCTGAACCTTACCAATGCAAGCAGTACATCTTTCACATTTTAGGCTATAAAAATCATAGAAAAGCCACCCATTTACTTCTCTGGGAATTCAAACTCAACCAACATGCAGACCAGAAGCAATTGTTTTTTCTTTGAAACTCTTGCATTCTCTTCACACCTGTCTCTGTAACTTAATTTAATCTAATTTGAACTCATTATTTATAATATCCTGTGAAATCTAAAACTAGGATATTTAAAATAAGTTTATTTTCCATCTTGAGTAACAATCTAATTATATTATCCTGTTTTTCAATTTACATTTATTAAAATCATTTTTTTAAAAAAAAACTTGTTTAATCCTTTAATTAAAACAGATTACATAATTAATCATAATCAAAGTATATTATAAAGAGCAAGGGATAAGTTTGTTTTATCTAAAAATATTTTTATTGTTTTGCTATGTTGACATATTATATATTTTTGTCAAAATCAGAAAAATCAAATAAATTTAATAAAAACACTTGCATTTAAGTGAGCCCTTTTTATATATTTGATTTTAAAATATCAAAATCACTATTCAATCATAATTTCATTATTCCAGATTATATGTATTAAATAAATATATATACAAACATGGTCTATGTCCATATCTACTTTTCCTTTTAAACTTTACATACATAAATACAACCCAGCAAAAGAGCTCTTATAGGTTAATGAGAAACCTTGTTTAACCTTGGGGTTGTCAATTAGTAGTAATTAATAGTTTTTTAGCAACATCAAAAGCTGAAAGTTATTTCTGTTTACATGGATATAATCTTTTAATTTCCATTTTTTATCAAACTAAAAATCCGTAAAGATAATATAAAATTCAAAATATATATATACTCACATGTCATAAAACCAGATCAATTCAATATATTTATTGTTGGATTTATGTTAAACTAAATGATGTATATATTTAGTGTAATACATGAAAAAAATTCTCGTTATAATTTTAATGTTTATATCTTAAGTCTATGAAAACCTTTAATATATATATATATACACACACCCCAGAGATAGATTCCTTGTTTCTGGATAAAAATTCAGAGAAGTTTTTATCCTTCAAATTCTCTCATAAAAAAATATCTGGTCTGATTTACTATTCATATCACAGATTGGGATCTGTCTTTTGGTTTGATGTAAATCAGACAAATGATATTGTTAATGACTGTGTCATGTAATTCACTTTCCATGATCTGTTGGAATTTGTGGATGCTTGGTTATATCACCATTGAAGTTTTTATCTGATTTAATATGTAAAAAATCCTATTATATATTCCAATGTTTACATCTTAATTTTCATAAAAAATCTTTAATATATATAACTAGCTGACCTCATAGTTTTGTTTGTGTCAGTATAAAATTACCAAATTTTTAAAAACAATTAAATATCATAAAGCAAAAATCCAAAAAGGGGATAAAATCATGCAAGATTAATCAATTATTGAGCAATATTTATTGAGTTATTAAGTAACAAGCAAGTAAGCAAACAAACCTTATATAAAGAATTACTGGTAATAAGAACAATAGAGTTGTCTTTAATTTAAGTATTACTGAATTATTTGTTTTTAAAAATGTGTAGCTGATCAATTCCTTGAATGCAGTTTTGCTTTTAAAAATAATATCCGTTTGCATAATAAATTAACAATTTTTAAATAAATTCTTTATAAATTACTTTAAAAAATATTTGAACTAAGACTTTCACATGACCCTCAACCATCCATGATATTTTATACTGTTAATACACTTGATCACACACATGTTGAAAAGAAAATAATCACCAATATATATATTTAAAGTCTGAGTTCAAACCCCCTATATATTACATATAGAAGTGCAGGTATAAAAAAGCCTGTACTGTAGAAAAAAAATCATATTTCAAAATATAGTGCTTTAAGGTCTGCTCATCCCTCATATATGTATGTAAATGGATTATGTCTTGTACATGAGGGGTCAGAGTGACTTGAAGTCAACATGGGTAGGATAAGAGGTTTGGCACTAGATGGACTTTGACCATTCCATCATTAGATTTTCAATGAAATGGATGGCTGAAGAGTTGTGGGGTGGAGTGGTTTGAAGCCTGTCCATTAAAGTATGAAGCCATTAAAGTATGAAGATTGTCTATCTTAATATAAGCTCAGCTTTGAAAGTATATATGTGTGGAGATGATAATCTGGACCAACTAACGAGTGCTGATTTAGCATGAAATACGTATATTGGTGATTATTTTTTTCAACATGGGTGTGATCAAGGGTATCAGCAGTATGAGATAGCATGTGTGGTTGAGGGTCATGTGAAAGTTTGAGTTCAACCCCCCTATATATATTACATATGGGAGTGCAGATATGAAGAAACCTGTACTGTAGAAAAAATTCATATTTTAAACAATATTAAAAATTATCTACTACAATAGTTTAAATAATCTTATACACACATTTTTTTTCAGTGAAATTACATATTGATGATTTTTGAATTTGTAAAAGAATAATACTTTTAGGTGATGAAAAATTTCCTAGAGGTCAGTACTAGTACAAACTTTCAAATTTTGTATCCATGGCTTTCTTCATATTAGTAGTTCATTCCCAAATTTTGAAAAATAATTAAATACCATTTTTAAAAAAACAATATTCTACATAATTTTCCAAAAAAAAAAACTGGTGCAATATTTGTTGAATTATTAAGTAACAAATAAACAAACAAACTTTCAAATTTATATATATATAACAGATATATTAATGTATTGTAAATTATATTTTATTATTTATATTTTGAGTGTATGATTCTTATAAGATATGAGATTGGGATGGATAATAGGTGATTATTTTCTGCATTTATGCATTATGACTTTGACTAAGCTTAAAGTAATATTTATTGGTGATCTATATGACTATGAAGTATTGCAATTTTTATATACAAATGTAAATCGAAAGATTTCGCGAGCATTAATGTGTAATAGGAATTGTGGACGTAATTAGTGAAGTATTGAATGGCTTCACGCTCTCAGATCTAACCGTTTCAGCTTCACGTATTTATATAGAAAGTAGGTTGAAGTAAAGAAGGTTTCCCTCTTTTCTTCCAATGTATAAGCTTGTAGTTAAGACCTGTAGAGATCCCTACCTTCTCATTTTTAACCGCACAAGCTTTAGGTTTATTGCCTTAGTAATATTAAAAATGTAGCAAATATATAAAATCTTCTAAAAATTACCCCCCCCCCCATGCTAAAAATTTTAGATGATTAAGAAAATCATGTGTCAACTCATATCATACTTGGTCTATGAATTTTATCAACCATGGTCCAGAAAAAAGCATCACTCAGCAAAACACATTAAATTTGATCTTTGTATTCGATTAATCATGGTTCATCAAGTTCATGCATTTTATTAGCCATGGCTTAGAAAGCAGCAGCATTCATTAATCTGCATTAGCTTTGCCTTTGCATTTATTTACTATGGTCTATAAGCAAGAAGCATGCATTATTATCCTTGAATCTCTGCATTTGATCAATCATTGCTTAGAAAGCAGCACCAGCCGCTATTTACATCACCATGCAATCCAGAACGTATCATGCATGAACTCACATTATCTTTGGAATCTGCAACTGATCAGTCTTTGGTCAGAAAGCATCACCAGGCATTAATTTACACCACCCTGCATTTGATTGATCACGTTTCAGAAAGCAGTAGCTTACATCAACTCTCATCACCTTTCATCTCTGAATTTGAATATTCAAAGTGCAAAAGCAGCATCACATGTCTTGCATTGGTGGTCAAGAGGTCAGCGCGACTGCCTTGCACTTCCAGGCAGTTGCCTGGGTTGCGGGTTCACGTCCCGGCCGATGCTATGACACTTAAAAAAAAAGCAGCATCACATATCAACCAATGCCATTCTTGATCTCTACATCTTATTAATAAAGCAATTGAATGGCTTTTATGTACAAAAGTTGAGAGTTCAGCCACCAAAAGTAACAGAGTTAGAAAAAAATTGATGACTTTATATTTGAGTAATTTCAATTAAAGTCATTAAATGTGACTTTTAATCTCTGCATTTTATCAGTTATGGACTTGATGCATCATCTGATATTTTTTCTTGAAAACCTTCTAGATTGTCCCATTCTTTAGAACTTCATAGCTAAAGTGATTAAACAAATATTTTTCATGTTCTATCTCTATTCTTCTTATCTTTTACATTTATATATTATCTGCTTTTAAATAAATGTCCAATATAGTTATTATTTTCCAGACTTGACCTTTTCAATGCTTCTGTGTTTTCAATTTGTTTTTCCAAAAGTCTTTTCCCTTATTCTCTGCGAAATATACATTTCTAAAGCTTTAATATTTTCTTTTTGCCTTTTCTGTTTATTTGAGACTCGTTTACTAGAAAAAATACTTCAAACAAAACACTTTTCAGATAATCTACAGAATAGATTCTGACCTTTATCATTATCTAACATGTTTTTAACATGCATATGCTAAACTTTCCATATAGTAGTGCCACTCAGTGAGAGCCAGGAAAATCAATGGATGCTAAAATGTTTATGCATAAAATTCCTTACTAGTGCCTACTCATTCAATACCCCCAGCTTATTTTCTACCTTGGGGTTTTCATCAGTGAGAAGACTTGAATCTGGGAGCACTGCACCTAGATTTTAGAATCTAATTCAACCCTCTCTTAAACACCTTGGTAGAGAATTCTATTAGATCTTAAGATCTAAGTATAGTTTTTTCAGATTCAAGACTCCTCACTCATGAAAGCCACAAGCTAAAAACTAGGATGGGAATATTGAATGAGCAGGCACTAGATAGGGATTTTTTTGCACAAACCTTCTTGAAGCCATTGATTAATCTGGCTTGCACTGAGTGGCACTCCTGTATGGAAAGTTTCGCCTCTGTGGAAGCAGCTTGTATAAGTATAAAGAATGATGATCATGTGGACTTTAGAGGTTGGTTACAGGATTTAATTAATCTTATTTTGTATATATATATATATATTTAATTATTCTATATTTTGTATATATATATATATATTTTACAAATTTTATAATAGCATAAATTTTCAGCTTAAAATTTATCAATTTTGGAAACAAATAATGTAAAAAAAATATATAATAAATGTCTTTACCTCCTATTGATTAAAAAACCTGAAAACAATTGTTTCTTCAACCACAACTTAAAATAAAAGCATGAGGAAGCCAGAAATTAATTAATTCAATCCCTAGTTATAAAAAATAGGGATTGTATCAACTAATTTTTTAATCCTCTATACTTTTATTTCAGATTAAATATAAAAACCCCAATTGTGGTTAAAGAAGCAATTATTTTCAAGCTTTTTACCTAAATGTAAATAAAAGCATTTATTATATATATATAATTTTTAAGTATTATTTGAAATTATTCTAAATGTCAGCTTAATATTTGAAAGCAAAATCATGCATATTAAAGATCATTTACAATATAGTTTTGTTTAATTGGAAAGTCTTTTTTAAAAATCAACTTTTACAATAAAAAAAATAATTATACAATTTTTTAAAAAGAAAAGTTATAATTAAGAGAAATAAAGATTTATTTTCATTTCAATTTTAAAAATTATTAAAACACTTTTGTGTAAGCGTTTTTTTAAAAAAGTATATATCACCCTCTTGTATGTATTACTGAAACTTTGAAATATGATATTAATGTATTTCAAGTTTGATCCACTAACCATTCCATAGCAAAAAAACTAGAGAACTTATCTAAAATATTTGGTTATATTACATTGCCATGGATTCATAACACATGAACAAAATCATATGATCACCATTTCTTATGCTTGCTCTTAATTATTATTAAAACAGGCAAAATTCTCTATACATAGTGTTCTCAGATCCAAGGTTCCTCACTGACGAAGGCCACAAGCCAGAAACTGGCCTAGGGATATTAGTTGAGTAGGCAATAGATGGGGATTTTATGCACAAGCATTCTGGCATCTATTGATGGCTCTGGCTTGCACTGAGTGGCAATACATATAGAGTGTTTTGCCTGTTTTAATAACGTGCGAAATTTGAATAAATTCTATTGGTTATAAATATATTAAATCTCAATTTTAAAATTTTGTTCAAATAATCAAACAATTAAACAAAAAAACCAGAGATTCTAATTAAAATAAAATTTATTCATTCTCAATGAGGATGGATAGGCAGTTGAATCAATAAGTAATAAGCAATATATTTTATTTTATAGATTTCACTGTAAGGTGTTCAATGAAGATGGAAATATTTGGATATAAATATTTGGATTTTATAAGAATTATGAACAATTAATAGATAAATAGAGGAAACATATTCTTTCTTAAATACTTCATAGCAAAACCTACTTATCACTTTATAAATAGATTATTTTTATCTCAATCATAAATAATGGATTCAAATTACAGTTCTTAGAAAATAATTTACATTGTTTTTATCTACTGCCTTTATTTTCTTGAACATTTATTTTTCTATCTTATTTATTTTTTATCACTTATTATACATTTTGAATAAACAACTCCATCACAAAAATGTGGTATATTAAAGGCAATATTAATATTCTATATTCAAAGAAAACATTGAAAATACTAAATACAACCTCAATACATTTTTGCTGCTGAACACTTTTATCAAAGGCAATAATAGTATCCTTTTTTAAAAAAACAAAAAACAAAATAACATCATATTTCTTCAGGAAATGTTGTAAGAGATACCAGATGAAAGTAAGAAAGTCTAATTAAAAGTGATTGCTAAAAAACTAAAGTAATATTCAACAAATTTAAAATAATAATAATAATAAAGATTTATAATTATTAATTAGAAAAGGTTAACAACTACAAATACCTTGGTCATATTACTAAACTGATGAGAATATAAGAAATAAAATTAATCATAGAATTAAACTTGGATGGAGTGCTTTTGATATAAATGGTTTAATACTAAAAGAAAATATCTCATATATGTTTGAAAAGGCGTTTTGTCAGACTTTTTTTTTTTATCAGTTTTAACTTATGGATTTGAAACATGGACATTTATCAGAAGACCAATTTCGTTTTTAAGATCTACTTAAAATTTACATCCATAAGATTTTCAATGTAACAACAAAGTAAAACTATCTGTGCAGGCTAAAATAATAGTACTTTGTCTAAGTTACTCTTTAACTAAAAGTTGAAATCTTTTGGTTAGTATTGAAGCTATTAAATGAATGCGCAACATGACTAGAAATATGTATAAGAATTTGAAATATCATAAACTTTTCTTAAATGTATATAAATAAATCATATAATAATTTACATTTTAAAATAATTGTATAAAATTGAAACTCATCTGATGTATCTATATGAGAAAACTTTTATTATAATCTTAAATTTATTACCGTTATTTGAAGATGCTTACTTACAATTTGATTATATTTAAGTAGCGATTTTAGTCTTTTGCAAGAGTATTAAAACTGAGTACTTAATGACTCTATCTTAGAAAAATAAAATAATATCAAATTTATTTTACAATCATGCATATTTGTAATAATTATTTAAAATCGATATCTTAAAAGACGCAAGTGAAGAAATAGAATTTTTTTGGACAAAGTTATATACGAAATGTCTAAATGATAAAGATGTACCAGATGATTGAAGAATGCAGTATTAATATTAATATTTAAAAAAGAGGATAAAAAAAATATTAGAAATTACAGACCTATCAGATTTTTATCAGTTCTGTGCTAAATTTTTATCAAGATAATTACAACTCGCCTCAGCGAACTTTGGATTTTAACCAACTAAGAGAACAAGGTGTATTTTTATGCAATGGATCACATCTAAGTATTGAGAGAAGTTATAGAAAGTACCAATAAACATAAGTTGCTATTATGTTTTGGATTTATGGATTGTGAAAAGGGATTTGATTCTATAAACATCTCTACGCTGATTAAAGCATTGGCTCATCAAGATATAACACAGAATATTATCATATTCTGAAGAATATTAATCAAAATGTAATAGCCATGACTAAATTACATAGTTGTACCAAAAAGACTAACATTAAGAAGGATATGCTAAAGGGTGACTCCTTATCTCCAAAACATTTTACAGCAGTTTTACAAGAAGGACAATGGAAAGTTAAGGGATTAGAAGTAAATGGAGATTGTTTAAGTCATCTACATTTTGCAGATCATGTAATTGTTTTTGCAAATGGAAACGTTGCAAGTGTTATCAGATGAAAGTCAAAAAGTATGACTAAAAATAGATGTTAAAAAGATTAAAGTAATGGTCAATGGATTTTCTCAAAAGAAAAAAATAAAGATACATAATGATGAATTAGAAGATAACAACTATAAATAGACCTTGGTCAAGTTATTACTATAGATGAAAATATAAAGTATGAAATTAATCATAGAATTAAACTTGGATGAAGTTTTAGACATAACTTAATATTAAAATAAATATGTTTATGTTTTTAAAAAATAATGTTTTTTAATAAATGTGATTTACCAATTCTTACTTATAGATCTGAGACTTGGACACTTAACATAAGAATAATCCAGAATTTCACACTATTAAAAAAGTGTATATTATGAGTAATAAGAAGAGATCAAAAATTAAATACATGGTGAGAGAACAAACAGATGTTACTGACACCATTGAAAGAAGTAAGAGACTAAGTGGAGCTGGGTTGAATATACTGTTAGAAGAGATGATAATAGATGAACAGTTGAAATCTTAAAATAGATTCCAAGAAGATTTTAAAAGACCTAAAAGAAGATTGTATGTGAGATGGGGAGATGAAGTAAGAAAGTTTTCTGGTGTAATATGGAGGAGTGAGGTTAAGAATTGAAGAAACTGGATTAAATTCAGAGAGAACTTTGTTCTGCATTGGATCAATAATGGTTGGAAATGATGATGATATTTGTAACTTTATTAATTTCATTCTTACAAGTTGTTGATGTGGTGAATTTGTCATTATATAAGACCCTAGTAGTTAGCAGAGAAAAATCCCCTATCAGTGGTGAAAAAATAGCTATTTGGATGCTGATCTTTGTAAGATTTTGTCATATTTTATATCAAATAATTTTGAATTTTATTATTATTTATGCATGTCCATAAGTGCATACATATAAATCACATCACCCCAGCCAATGTTTAAAATTAACCAATAGAATATCAGCAATCTGTTGTCAAAGTAACACTTAGTTTAAAATTAACCAGTAGAACACAAGCAATCTGTTATCAAGGCAACACTTAGTTTAAAATTAACCAATTGAATGTCAGCAATCTGTTGTCAAAGTAACACTTAGTTTAAAATTAACCAATAGAATATCAGCAATCTGTTGTCAAAGTAACACTTAGTTTAAAATTAACCAATAGAATATCAGCAATCTGTTGTCAAAGTAACACTTAGTTTAAAATTAACCAGTAGAACACAAGCAATCTGTTATCAAGGCAACACTTAGTTTAAAATTAACCAATAGAATGTCAGCAACACCCAGATAATAAATAGAAATCCCTTTATTATTAGAGTCTATAATCATAAATAGATCATGAGTGTTAGTAATTGATTTAAACAGATTGAGATTATAACTGACTAGAAACAGACTACTCTTGAGTAGTTGCTTGTTTGAAAGGTTGTAAAAAGGATTATTTACTAATCTATCTTCAAACAGTTTAGCATCCATTTTTAAATGAAGTTTATTTAAACTTCTAAATTTTAATTTCAGTCTGTTTATATCAAATGCTGCCATTAATGGACTATTTATAATCTTAAACCCTGACAATAAATGGATTTTCATTTATTATCTGATAGTCATCTTGACAACAAATTGCTAATATACTATTAAACAATTCAAAACAAAACAACACTCTCCATATAGTAGTGCCATCTTGTGCCAACTACTATATGAATAACAATTATTGTGCTAGTATGAGATAGTGATCATGTGATGTTTAGTGGTTTAATATACTATTAGCTAATTTTTAGCAAAGGTTGGGGATGTTGCACTTTATAGGTGATACCCTATGGCTTCTCCTTTATTGAAGTCAGGAATCTCTCAGCCAATATACCCAGAAAATTTGTTAGAAACCTTATCTTCCCATTCCATTCTCCAACCTATGTGATGAAATGCACTTTGGCATCTGCTTTATCAAAGTCAGGAACCTCTCAGCCACTATACCCAGAGAAACCTGTTAGCCATTTTATCTTACCTTTCCATTGCCCACAAATTTTTTTTTCCATATTCTTCTCTATCTTGTTCCATCCCTTTTCCACAACATCATTTTTGCCCACTTTATGGTCTTTATATCTAGAGCCCCCTTATCTTTTTCCAAATCCAGTATAAAAGCCAAGAATGCACTTTCTGTATAATCACCTTTATATTTATTCTACCACAACTTCATTATTTGTAACCTTTCTATTAACAGATACCTAATATTTTCTATGCATTCCTTACATAACTTGCAAACTAAATCACTCACAATCCCCCATTTATGTGTATATTCCCTTGTTGCTAACAATTCTGTTTGAGCCTTAAACAGCAAACTACTTTCCTTGATGTTATCATAAATTAACTTACATCCAATATTCCATTTACTTCTGTACATATTTAAACTCTTTTTACTTTTCATACTAGTTCTCCATTTCTCCAACTTCCTAGTTTTTATTAATGGACCTATTATCCGATTCCTTGCCACTATAACATTCAGAAATTCTCCTATCACAACCACCCCATTTTTTGTACAAGTATATTGACATAAAGTCTTTATCCAAATCTTCTACATACTGTACTACCTTTCTCATCCATCTTGTTGTCTGCTCTTAACTTGCAACCCAATTAAATACTATTTTGTCTATTCTCTTAATATCCAAAAATTGCAATTTACTGAATATTTTCATTTCACTTTTTTCATCCTTCATATAAAAATTTGACCATCCCATTTCTCTTGAATTGCATCCTTTGCTGACCACACATCTACATATAATGCTTGTCTTCCTACTTCTCTTTGTACTTTTTCTAAATAATCTAACACCACTTTATTAAACACATGATGCATTGTTACCATGAGTTAATCCATGTAACAAACTTTCCATCTCACAATGATGTTGTCAGATTGCAAAGCAGATAAAAATGAATCCATCTTAATCTATCGCTCAATTATTTATTAGGGAAGCAATTTTAGGTGATGTTATTTGTGAGATCCTACATCCAATCTATAGAGATATTTTTAAAAATAGGCTTTAAATCATATTCACAAGCATAATCTCTGAATATTCATTTAATTAACTTTACACACTTCTAAATTTACACACTTCTAAATTCATTGTAAATGTGTAAAATTAGATTTAACCCACATCAGGTAATATTTAATATATTAGGAGATGATGAATTTGACATGTACTAACTATATTAAATTTCATTAAATGTCTCCAATGCCACTATCCAACTGCAATAAAAATAACAAAAGGGGATTTATTTTAAGCTATTATAAACAATCTTTCAATCTGCAGAAGTACTTTTGGTTAATTCCTTAACCAGCCTCAACTGCCATTAAATTCAAATAACAAAACAGATGCAAATAATCCCATGAATCCTGAATTTTAATGTTAGCAGCTTGTCTATTAATTAAATTCATGTTATTTCTATTTATTAAAATTGCCTCCTTAATTTTTCTTTTATCATGATTTCTGTCTTTGAAGACTCTCTACACTTTTAATATCAAACTTAAATCTATATTTATGTGTTCTTTCATGATCCAAGAAAATTACTTTTACTTTTCACATGATTATATAATAATTCATGCTCCTTTAATCTTTTTCCAAAACCATCTCGATTCACCTATGTATGATAACATACCTCCACAAAAAATTTGATACCCATCATTAATTTTCTGTTTGACAGGTATGCCATCTTTAGAATTATTCATTAATTTATTAACATTATTTGAAACACAGAATGAAATACTAAACACATTCTTATATATATATATATATATATATATATATAGTGGTATGTTTAAATATATATTTTAAATATATATATATATATATATATATTTAAAAAATACCACTTGAGCATTTGAAATAAATGGGATAGATATCTGTTTTCTATTATCAATCTTCAACTTCTTTAAACCATTATAACTATTTTTTAAGTTGACATTGGGTATTGTTAATCTGTTCCATCTTCTAAGCAACTTCAAGCAATTCATTGGCAAGTATATCAATATTTCTTAATTTATCACATTGGTAACAATATAATTTTTCATTATGAAACAAAAAAAATCTAAAACTTGCCATCTTATGCATAATTGGTATTTTTGATTTATAATTTTTATATCCACCTTTTTGCCATGGATTGGTTATTAATTTATAACTTAACATACTATTATCTCTTGCAATAATTAAATCCAAATCCTTAATACTTTTCTCCTGTTTCTTTTCAATAGTCCATAATGTTAATAAATTATTGAATAATTCTAAAGATGTCATACCTGTCAAGCAGAGAAGTAATGTTGTATATCAAATGTTTTGTAGATGTATGTTATCGTATATAGGTGAATCGAGGTGCAGTATTGAAAAAAGATTAAAGGAGTATGAATTGTTATATAAGCATGTAAAATGTAAAAGTAATAATGACTTAATGGCTGCTTTAGTTTTATTGGATTATGAAGGGACATGTGAATATAGATTTAAGTTTGATATTGAAAGTGTTAAAATTCTTCATGAAGAGAGAAAACACAATAAAAGAAAAATTAAGGAGTCAATTTTAATAAATAGGAATAAAATGAATTTAATTAATAGTCAAGCAGCTAACATTAAAATTTGTGATTCATGGGATTTGAGTTGATGACATTTGCTTCTGTTTTGTTGTTTGAATTTAACAGCAGTTGAGGCAGGTTAAAGAATTAACTGAAAGTACTTCTGCAGATTGAAAGATTGTTTATAATAGTCTATTATAATACACCATATACACCTTAATTGACAGTCTACAATGCAGTTTAACATATGATTTATTTTATCTCCTCTTTCCTACAGTTTCAACTGTCCAGCAGTCATCATCAGAGCTACAACATTTAAACATATACAATTAATATATAGAATTAATACCTATCTATATCTATTTCAATATATACACACACATACATATACAAATATACTTATAAATATAAAAAACATTTCAAATACTCCAACTATTAGCTTAAATATGGATCTTTAACATCTTTACAATCTAAAACCTCTTTATCCCACACTTATATTCAATTAACTTCTTTCATATAAAATTTTATTTTATATTTTAACGTTTATTTTTTCTTATTCTAATCATTTAAATTTTAAATTTACCCTTTAATCTAATTTATTTCTTCTATTTTAATTACTTATATATTATACGTTAATCAATAACAATAATATTAACATAATATCCGTACAATTTTATTTCCTCTTAATTTTTAATTTTTTAACTAATTTTCCTTTTAAAAACACTCAACACTCTTTCTCCTGTAACTGAAATAACTTTCAAAATTTTTTTAAAATTTTTTTTATTTTTTTATTTTTTTCACTTCTACATCCTCTATGAACACCTTCCGAAACTATATCTTATTCTAATTCTTTAAAATCTGTACAAATCTATTCATTAACAAAAATATTTCTACAAAATTAATGTTTTCAAACCCTGGTTTTTATTAAGAGATGGCTTAATGCTTCTAATCAATATAGCCTTTTTTTAAATCTTTCTATCCCTCCCATTTTTAGTATGATTTATCATTTTAATACTTCCCTTTTCAAACTTATGCCCTGTCTCTAATGAATGTAAATAAACAGGTGATCTCTTATCATATCTATGCTGAGTCAACCTTGTATAAATCAAATTTTTTGTTTTACCCACAAAACTATTCCTAAAATTTTTTCTTTACAAGATTTACACTCTATATCCTATATATTTATTATTCAAAATATTAAGCATATTCTTTCTTTTCTAAACTTTCTATCAATTCTCCAAACTATTTTATTTATATTCTTTATAATATTTTATTATTATATGTTTTAATACCCATATATTATCTTTATTTTTCTTTCTATTATTCTCATTATTATTAACAATAAATATTTTTTCTGACATTCTTATATTATCCTCTATAATCTTTACTGGATAATCATTGTTTTTAAATTTCTTAACTATAAACCCCACTTGCTTATTATAATTCTCTTTATTTGAGCAATAATTTATAGCTCTATACATTTTTGAAGTAATACTATTTACTGTATATTTCTTATCTATTTTGAATTCCAGTAGCTATGTTATTATCTATATTCATTTTTTTATATACTGATGTCTCTATTTTACATCTACCATTAGAATGTGACTTCTTTAATAGAATATCCAAATATAACAGCTTAGTTTCCTTTTCTTTTTCTATTGTAAATTTTATGCTTTCATCTAATCTATTAATTTCTTCAAAAAAATCTATTTTCCTTCGACTTTTATTAAAAATCAATAGATAATCATCCATGTGTCTTTTTATAAATATTGGAGCATTCTTATTACTCATTATTAAATCTATCCTTTCCATATTTATATCATTTAGCACTGCATTTAATGTCCCTCCTATTAATAATGCTTTTAAATAGCTTAGATGAAAGTATAAAATTTACAATAGAAAAAGAAAAGGAAAATAAGCTATCATACTTGGATATTTTAATAATGCAATCATATTCTAATGGTAGGTGTAAAATAAAGATATCAGTATATAAAAAATGAATATAGATAATAACAAAGCTAATTGGAATTTAAATATAGATAATAAATATAAAGTAAATAGTATTACTTCAAGAATATATAGAGCTATAAATTATTGCTCAAATAAAGAGAATTATAATAAGCAAGTGGAGTTGATAGTTAAGAAATTTAAAAGTAATGATTACCCAGTAATGATTATACAGAATAATATAAGAATGTCAAAAGAGATATTTATTGTTAATAATAATGAGGAGAATAATAGAAAGAAGAATAAAGATAATAAAGATATAATAATAATAATAATAATAATAATAATAATAATAATAATAATAATAATAATAATAATAATAATAATAATAATAATAATACTACTACTACTAATAATAATATTGTAAAGAATATAAATAAAATAATTTGGAGAATTAATAGAAAGTTTAATAATATAATAAAATTTAAAGTGATAAATAAAAAAAGAAAGAGTATGCTTAATATTTTGGATGATAAATAAATAGGAAATATAGAAAAGTATATAAATGGAGTATATAGAATAGAGTGTAAAGCTTGTAAAGAAAAAATATTAGAAATAGTTATGTGGGTGAAACAAAAAATTCAATTTTTTTTATTAGGAATAGTTATGTGGGTGAAACAAAAAATTCATACTAAAATCGGAAGGGATAGAAAGATAAAGAAGGCTATATTGATTAGAAGCATTAAGCCATCTTTTAATAATGATCAGTGTTTGAAAACATTAATTTTGTAGGAATATTTTTGTTAATGAATAGATATGTGTAGATGTTAAAAAATTAAAATAAGATATAGTTTCAGAAGGTGTTCATAGAGAGTGTAGAGGTGAAGAAAATAAAGAAATAAAATTTTTTTAAAATTTTTTTGAAAGTTATTTTGGTTATAGAAGGAGGCCTTCTGAGTGTTTTTAAAAGATAACATTAGTTAAAAAATTAAAAATAAAGAGGAAATAAAATTATAAAGATATTATATTAATATTATTGTTATTGATTAATGTGTAATATATAAGTAATTAAAATAGAAAAAATAAATTAGATTAAAGGGCAAATTAAAAATTTAAATGATTAGAATAAGAAAAAATAAACATTAAAATATATAATAAAATTTTATACTAAAGAAGTTAATTGAATAAAAGTGCAGGAGAAATAGGTTTTAGATTGTAGAGATATTAAAGATCCATATTTAAGCTAATAGTTGGAGTGTTTGAAATATTGTTTTTTATTTTTATTTTTATATTTATATGTATATTTGTATATGTATGTGTATATATATTGGTATAGGTATAGATAGGTATTAATTCTATATATTAATTGTATATTTTTAAATGTTGTAGCTCTGATGATGACTGCTGAACAGTTGAAACTGTAGGCAGGAGGAGATAAAATAAATCATATGTTAAACTGCATTGTAGAGTGTCAATTAAGGTGTATATGGTTTATTATATTATATATAATTCAGCAATGCAAATAAGAAGTGGAAGGAAATTATAATAGTTTATTACTGTTATACTTATTATTTTTATTGTTATTATAATATATAATATTTCAAATTACTTAAATAATAAGTGTAATAATTCCAAAGCTAATTGTGTGAGTAAGTAATCATTAAAAACCAGTGAACACTTTCACAATCCCAATATCAATAACAACAATTTCAAACTGTTGTCAAAGCAACCTCCTTTTAACAATAAAGGTGGAATTCCACCTTTATTATATTAATGGTCTAATATATAAATTATATTTACCTGTTTAAAGAGATTTATTTAAACTTTTTTGTATCAATAATTTTAATCTTTGTAGTAAAGTTGCTATCTTTAGGGTTTGTATAAGTATAGTAGACCATTAATAAAGATGGGCTTCAACTTTATTGTTAAAAGGAAGTTGCCTTGACAACAGTTTAAAATTGTTGATTGTTATTGATATTGGGATTGTCTAAGTGTTGTCTGGTTTTTAATAATATACATAATACAGAAAAATTATTTTCAGTAAATATTGAATTTTGTCCTTGTCATTCTGTTGGAATTATTTTACAATTTCAATCTCATTGCATACATAGTACTATGTATCCCATTTATATAAAATTAATTAATATCTATTACAATAATAATGCAATATGTACAAGGAAGAGAAAAAAACTCTGTATAAATGTATACTATATAAAATTTCATTCATTTATCGTTAGTCAAGTATGAGTTAAATTAATTGATATTTTGTATATATTCATACAATTATGTTTGTTGTAATTAATGTAATTGGTTTCATATACCTTACATTATATTTGCTACTTAGCCGGCCTTGGCCACCTGTTGGCATTGCTGCCAGTCCAAAGCAGCTACAAATGCCATTTACGCAGCATGACTTATGGCTAAGAAACCAGTTCTATTTATCTTAGCCATTGCAGGCTGCTTAATTGTGTTGCACAGAAACATTATGGCCTGTTTTGTGCTTTATGACACTTTATGAGAATTCACACAATTGACTACCATATTGTCTGATGGTGTCTGGATTTGAAATGGCCACAACTTTTGAAATCTCCATAGCAGAGTTATTTTATTTCTACTTAAATCATCCAGTCTGACTGACTAAGAATTGTGACAATGTCTCCACCCTTACACAAACACAAGTTGAAATGTGCAAAGCATTTTCAAAAGAACGGTCCAAACATGATTCAGCCGAACTCACATGAAAAGTCACACTTTCTCGAGAAAATATATGAGACAAATGAAATGGTGCTGACTGTGGCAAGCAGATTTTGAAATTGTACCACTTTCTGATATCAGTGAGGCTCCTGCAACCCAACTCAAAAGGTTGTGATTCTATGACACAAATCATAACAAAACAAAAAGAAAAAAGAAAACGAAAGTTGAAAAAATCAAAAGTTTTTTTGGTTGGTTTTTATTTAAAAAAAAGGGTAATCAAAATTATTTTTAAAAATAAAAGTTTTTCTCTATTAGCATAGGGGATGGTGGAGGGAGTGGGTTCAAAAATACTTTATCAAGACCAAAGTTATTTTTGGTTTGTTTTTATTTAAAATAAAAAAAAGGTAATGGACATTGTTTTTAAAAATAAACGTTTTACTATATTAGCATGGAGGGGGTGGGTTGAGAAATACTTTGTCATCACTGAGCCAAAATTTATTTTTGGTTTGATTTTTTTGTTTAAAGAAAAAGGTAATTGAAATTGGTTTTAAAAATAAAAGTTTTACTATATCAGCAGTAAAAATGTGTTTGTGTATTATTTTTGTTGTGGTAATTTTTTAGTAGTAAGTTTTTTTGTAAAAATCCTAAAAATATAAAAAGGAAAGACATTGGATAAAATAATGTAATTAATATTAAAAGTTGTTTTTAAAAATCGCTAAATAGAAATCACATAATACAAATAAAGGCAAAAAAAAAATCGCCATATAGCCAAATAAAAAAAACACCGTATATGCCAAAAAAAAGTGACAATTAAGATAAAAAAATAGCTATATAGCCAAAAAAAAATTCACAAAATTGCCATATAGCCAGAAACAAAAGTCGCAAAATTTTTAAAAATTGCGGCCCGGTAATGTTACATTGTATTTTTTTTGACTGGCAACAACGCCATCAAGTGAACAGGCCTGGCTAAGTAGCTAGTACCCCTTACTTTTAATAGGATATTTAATATAATTTGTATAATTTTTACACAATTTATTTTATGTCCATATTTTAAATAAATAATATATAAAATAGATTTATCAACTTGTCTACTAATTGCTCTTTTATTTAATTGTTTCTCTGCATGTTTATGGTAAACCATACTCAATTTTCATAAGCAATTTTATATACAAGTCTTTTTTTAAGAAATAGAAACAATGCATAATGCTAGCTGAGTACCATATAAAATATTTGAAACACTCCCATACTTATTATATTCTTTAAGCCATATCCCCCTCCCCTTTAAAAAGAGAAAAGCTTGAATTTAGCAGCCCACTGAAAATAAAGATTGTGGCTAAAAGAACTATATAGCTATGGGGCAATTCAAATAAATCCTTTTTTGATATATTTTAATTTATATACAGAGTAAATAATTTGAAATCTCTATTTAAAAGTTATATCAAAACAGAGCCCCATTTTTAATAACCTCCAAATATCTAATGATATACCACTTTTAATAAATGTAGCAATAAGTAAAAATAGCGTAAGGATATGTAATTGAAGGGAAGTAAATGACCCCCCCCCCCAATGAGCTATGTTACGTTCAATCAACTATGAAAGAATAGAATGATACTGATCGATAATTATTCCCATTCCAATTATATAAGCCTTATATATTTTTAAATTTAATATATAATACTTAATTATATTTTTATATATGAACAGTATATTTTGGGGTTCATTATAAAGTATTTTGAAATAAAACTTTTATTTTGTAAAATGATTTATTATTTTTTTTGATTTGAAATATAAGCTTTAAAGTTAGCGTAGAAAGAGTTTAGCTGTTAAGAATAAGTTGTATAGTGGAATATTGTTTATCATATTTTTATAAGCTTTAGCAGTGATATATTAAAATAAACCATCTTAAAAATGTTTTTCTAAATCGGAATTCTTTAGAAGTTTTTTTAAATTAGAATTATTTGTAAACTGATAATATTTTAAAAATGTAACTTAAAAAATGTTAAAAATATCTTAATAACATCTTAATTTAGTTTTATGAAGTCAAATTTTTGAACTATGTAAATTAGAGCAACTATATATACCAATATATATATATATATTATTTCTGGGAGCTTCCATGTATAAAAAATTATAATAGCCAAATAATTGACATTTCAGTACAATAATGAGTGCTTTCCTCTGAGATTCTTCTTTATCAAATCATACACAGAAGCTCCTGAAAATAATACTATGAATTCACCATTTATTCATAAGAATTTTAGAATTAACAGTATATATTTATGTTAAATATTTTCATAGATGATTAGAATGTAAATAATGGAAATGATTGGGCTAATCTTGTTCAAATTAAACCAAAGTAGCTAATAATGGTATTACTAGGTAACCACCAATTAAAATACCTTTCATCAGCTTGAATCATGTATTAATAGCTTTTATCCAAATCCTGACTAAGATTTGTCATTTACATCCTAGCAAAATTTTAGAGAAAAGCATGAAGCTAGAAATTTTAATTATTGGTTTTCTAGTGCTACCATTACTGGATATTTTTCTCTAATGATTACAAGATTCATCCAATTATATCTTTTATTTACAACAATACATAAATATGATTTTTATGATTGATTGAGGGGAAACTCCATATATCTGGTCTAAATCTATTTTGATTACGCTTGCCAAATGCCATGTCAGGTGAGCCTAACTGAAAACTTTCATTTCAGAATGCATATAGTCAATTAAATAAAATGGTTGTATTTAACATTTAAATTAAAATGTACATCATATTTCATGCAGTTGTGGTACACTTTCTTCAGAACACTCAGTGAGAATATGAAAATGTTAGCTACTATTTAATTGATTTACACACTTTTATTTAACTTACTTTGTTTTTAATCTGTCTAGATAAAATCTTGTGATTCATATTTCATCCACTTTTCAATTTCTGATTTAGCTGAAACTTTGCATATACATGTATTTGAAATAACGATATGTTTATTTTTAGGGTTTGTAAACAATTTTAGCAAAAAATAAGCAAAAAATAAATTTTTAATTTTGTATATAACATTGATGCTAGTAATGTCTAGCATTACTCCTTATAATTAAAAATTGAATGATTCATTGAAAACGGGTGCAATTTCATTCAATATTTTTAAATTATAAAAAATTCACCTCATCGTTACATTTTATTTTGTGTATCTCAACTAAATAAATATGAATTTAATTTCCTTAGTGTGATTGCTATAGTGGTCAGAGAAAAAATCAAACAAATAAAAATTGGCAAACAGGAACTATAATATTGACCATATATAAAACTAAAAAGTAAACAGTATAAAAAAATTAAAGAATTTTTTTCACTCATATGAATATACTAAAAGGGGAAAAATACATTTTCTTAACCTGATACCACTCTCAATTTTTAAATGCATGTGTCCCTCTCAGTATCTTCTTAAGTATTGCCTCTCTTTTGCAAAAATAAAATTAGTTTGAATTACCTCACATATTACAATTTTTATGCCCTCTCTTTCCTATTTAGTGGTATCTCATACCACTTGTAGTCTGAATTGCTATAATTTTTTTTAACTTTTTTATCTGACTACTTTTTTCTGCTTATTAAAACTAGTTTATAGAAATGTAATAAACAAAAGAAAATACAGCCCCATACAATTGTCTAATAAATGGAATATTTAAATGGGGTAATTTAAATAAAAATGCATGCATAATTGCAGTATAAATAAAGCAGCAATGATAATTTAAGAGAGTTGTGATTATGGTGAACTTCCCTCAAAGTGCACTTAGCATTAGATTTTATTAAAAAACCCACTTCATTATACAGATGAATGAATCTATGCAAATTTGAATTATAAAATGTAGATAATGATTAAAGTAATGAAAAGCAAATTTATTTTGTTATAATAAAAATAATATTATTTCTCCAATTTCATGATTTTATGGCTATATATTTTTAATTTTTTTATGCAAGTATTTTAATATCTATTGTAAATAATGTTTATAATAAAAAAGAAGTTTGAAATGATATACTTTAAGTAGAAATCATATTAATAATACTTGCAGTCTGTGTATTTGTAAACAGTGGTATAGTCATGAAGGTTAAGTTATCCCAGTATGCTATTGTATAAGCAAAAATAAAAGCATTGATCATGTTCAGAAATAGTCTTAAACCATTTTAACACATGACTTTGATCACATGATATCAATAATATTTAGAAAGCTGAAGAAAATTTAATTGAAATAAATTTATTTTATATTTTTAGTGTGTTTATGAGAATAAAATCATTTTTTATTACTTTTTAGTTTTATATGTAACATTGAATTATTGAACTGCGATAAATTTATTTCAGTTATATTTTGAAACTATTGAACATGACACACATGTTTAAAATAAATCCATATCAAATTAAAAATGTAAAATTTTTATTAATTTTTAGCTTAAATTGTTGCAAGCAAATCTATTACTATTGGAAATACTTATGTATGCAAGGTTTCAATTAGATAAGCAATTGAAAACTGGGTGTAAATTACAATACAATACTTTATCTGGACAGAAATTCTAAACACCAGAATAAATTAAATAGAAGTATATAATAAAATATAAATTCTGGCAAAAAATGACCAACATGACCAGAGATTATTAACAGAGGTTATAGGAATTTTAAAAGGCTAATATTATAAATGAGAGGTGAAACAAATCAATGCTATTTATAAAATGTTAGTATAGATAAAATTATTGTTTAAATTCCTCAATCAATTAT
The DNA here is from genome assembly GCA_028023455.1 of Epiperipatus broadwayi. Lineage (NCBI taxonomy): Eukaryota > Metazoa > Onychophora > Udeonychophora > Euonychophora > Peripatidae > Epiperipatus > Epiperipatus broadwayi. The sequence goes on along the minus strand of JAQFVV010006259.1, from coordinate 563,270 downwards.
CTTTGTGAATGGAAACAAAACGGTTATAAAATATTATTGGAGGAAAAAATCAATGATCTTTGCAAATGGAGAAAAAATAACATAAAAAAATGTTATTAGAGGAAAAATCATTGTGTAAAATTCATCAATCAATGGCCATGGAAAATAGAGAAAAAACTGGTATTTATAAATTATTAGAAGAAAAAATCATTGTTTAAAACTTTTCGACCAATGATTTTTGAGAATGAAAAAAAATAGTATTTGTGAATGTTATTGGATAAAAAAAAAATCATTGTTTAATCAATGATATTTGAAAATGGAGAAAAAAATGGTATTCATGAAATCTTATTGGAGAAAAAAATCATTCTTTAAAACTCCTCAATAAATGATCTTTGAAAATGGAGATAAAACCAAAAATACAGAATTTAAACTAAGAACATATTTTTATAATTTTAAAAAGATAGAAATCTGAAGAAAATATGTTATGATTACAAAAAAATGTTAGCTACATTTTTTTTTTTTTTAAAAAAAAAACAAAACAATTTTTATTTGATTATCATCATGTATCTTGGAAGATAAGTTTTGGGCCAGACTCAGATAACATAGCAGGGAAACAGACAGACCAATGTTTCTTTCAGGATTTAATAAGACATACACACAGAGTTTTCTCATTACATAATCATAAACAATCAACTTTTACCTGTGAAAATATTCAAATTAATATATATATATATTTATGCAATTAATTCTTCAATTATAATAAAAGTATAGTTCAAAAATATCTTTATAAAGATAAAATGATGTGAAAAAAATGTACTAAAAATATAATAAATAAAGGGTTAATAAAACTTACCGGATAGGGGAACCGCCTAAGCTAGAAGCAGATCGTCGTTGGTCTTGTGGCAACATTGGCTCCCCCATACTCCTGTTATTAATATTAGGGAAGATGTTAGTATTAAGAAAATGATTTTAAAGCAGTTAAAAAAGATGCTTAATATGAGATGAGAAAAGCAGAATCAAAAATGAAACGAAATATGGATGATAACCATACTATTTATTATTCCTTAGTAATAATTACAACATTTTCGAATTTAGCTACTTAGAAAATATTGCCCATTTAGATGTCATGGAATAATAAACTGTATGATGCATGAAAGCAGCATGAAGCATGGAGTCATCTCCTCATGCAGTTGTTTACGAAAAAAATAAAATGCGGCGGCGAATGAAAAATCAAATAATTGGCAATTTGAGCAGAACAAAAAAAAAAAAACAAATTAAAAAACAAAATAAATTAAAAATTTGCAAAACAAATGCTGGTAGTGACATCTGGTGTTAAGTGCATGTAAATAATTTATAATAGTACTAACAACAAAATAAATACATATAATTTCTTAAAGTGAAATGAATTTTTTAAAACAACCTCAATTTATATATATTAAATGTGAATCAACTAAGTCTGGATAAGCTATTCAGACTTAATTGATCTGTGCATAAAATTATGAATTATCAATAAAACAAATATTCAAATTACTTTTATTGCTCAGGTGTTTCTATGAAGTTTGAATGCTGCCAGAAATGCTAGAATTCTGAGGACTTAAACTACAGTCTCTGACACTTTATCATTGATTAACCATACAGGTCGTATATTATCAATGCTATATATTTGACAATTATAGTTCATTAATAGGATTATTAAAATTACTTAAATATATATATATGTATATATTATATTCACATATACCACAGATGCACAAGTATTTTATAAAAGAAAAACAGTTTGAATTGATTATAGATTATAACTTTTATATATAATTTGTTTATAAGCTTGTTTATACATACCCATTTATTTTATGCTTTATTATTAAACGGAGGTTGCTTTAAGATTGTTGATTGTTATTTATATTGGGATTGTCTAAGTGTTGACTGGTTTCCAATGGTTATATATATACAAATGCATATGTATATAGTGCAGTAATAGAATATTGAACTTAAGAGTTAAATATTTCTAAATCACAGTTTAAACAATTATTCTTGATGCTTGAAAATCACATGACCTTTTAAGCAACTAATTTGAAAATTTTATTGATATATATGGAAATTCAATACTTTTGACCAATTCTTATAGCATTTATGGTAACTTGATATTTTCATTCACCTATTGATTCTTGAACATCACATGACCTTATGAGAGATTTAATGTCACATGACTTCTGTTATGACTAAGCAATTGTTAATTATATAGATGAAAATTTGACATTTTTGACTCGTTCTTCTACCATTCCTGATAATGTGCTTTTTCACATTACTTTCTGCTGCTTGGACATCACATGACTTAGTGAGTTGCTAAAATACTTGAATGTCACATGACTTCCAGAGTGACCAAGAATTTATAATATATATATAAAAATCATGATCTTTTGTTAGCATTCCTGGTAATTGTTTTTTTATATTTACTCATGGTAAAAATTCATGATTTTAGCTAATTTTATAAGCTTATATATATATTATTTTTATAATTCTAACTATAATTTTTTATTTATTTATTCCTCCTCTACGATAATCTCACTTCTTCACACCAACATCTAATTTCTTTTTGATGTACAAACAGGTATATGTTTACATTTTTGTCATATGCTAAGTATTATATATATATGAACACATATTATTTTAAGTTTTTGAGTTTCTTCGAAAAAAATATAATTTTGTTTAAAGATATATTCATTAAATTTGTTCTCTAAAAACAAGGTGAGATTACAAACTTTTAAGATATTATAAACAATGGGCAATGTTTAAACCTAACAATGGCAGTTACCATTGCTAACTACTTAACCCAATTTATGCTAACATTTCAGTATTTAGAATATCGTACTATTAATTAATTGATTAACTAATTGAGTGTCTATATTGTTTAAAAGTTCGCAAGAAAATCTAGCACCAGAAGTGATAGCACTAAAATTGATCCAAGAACCTTATGTACCAGAATCTGGTGCTTTACCACTACACTTATAAAAACTTTAACAAGCTCTACTACAACCAAAACATCTTTTTACAAAGGAATCAGTAAGACCTGAAAAGGATTCTGCTAATCTTAATTCTCTTTATAATGAAAGTTATGTAATTTTCAACATATCTTATTAATTTTTGTATACATATAAATCACATGACCCCATCAAATTCTTAACCAATAAAATACCAGAAATCTGTTGTCAAGATGGAAATCCATTGTTATCATAGATCTTGACAGATTGAGAACAAAACTTCTTCAATGTTTTATATAAACTTTATTAAACAGGCCAGAATAGACTATTTGAAGATAGATTAATTAATAATTATTTTAGCAATATTACAAACGAACTTACTACTCAATCCATTAAATATAATAAATCATTAGTGGCCATAACTAATTGTTTATGACATGCAATTCTATATGATAACCAATTGGTTATGAGCATTCATGACTATATATATATTGTAACGGTTTATTCCGGCGTAAACACGTATATATGTGGTATACGTTTATTACGTATTTCAAACCTAAGTTTTGCTCTTTTATTTAACAAAAATTTATAATATGAACACATATATATATGGTTGGTTTTGCAATGTACTCTAATTACTTACCCAGCATATTTATGAGCATCAATAATGACCTCAAGTGCCAATCTTACCTACGAATAAATAAGAATTATGCGGGGAGGGGATGAGTATCTATTTCTGGTGGTTAGAGCTTGTACCTCTGGCTAGCTCACTCAGGGATAGTAATCATTGACCATGGGAAAGAGGTGGAGGGAACATATAAAATGCGCATGTAGCGCATGAACGATTCGTTTGCTTTCCTACTTTTTTTTGCTTTTTAATACTATTCTAAGAAATTAACACGGACACACACAATTAAATTTATAACACTACTTAATATTTATTAATATAAAACAAATAATAAAAACAAAACCCATAGAACCCTATAATTGGATATTGGTTTGTGCCTGAATAATTAAATAACCCGCATGTAAAATACACTTGCACAAGTTCATAAATGCAATACACAAAAATACAGATCATAGCTTGAAAACAATTTCAATCAGGCATTGTCTATTAAGGCGTATCTTTATACAGGGTATTATTTCAACATTCTCTTCATTTACTTTAACCCTTTTATGCATTATTTAATAGGATGTGCTTTCATTCAAAATAGTTATTATCACTTACGAAAATGTTTGGTTTACCTCGTTTATCTCACCCGGGTGTAGATTATTAGCAATTTTCCACTGGCTTCATGCTGCGCTGTACGATTAAAAGATTTCTTTCTTTGGTCAATTTCCATAAGGCAATCAATGGCATCCGGTGAATGCTGTTCTTTTCATAGCTTTAGGAAGGGCTTCGCTCCTACATTGACAGTGACGGTAGTATCTCTGCAGGATGGATGGCATAGCCTGGCCCATTCTGTTCTTCTACCCCAGCCTGTTCATGATTTTTCAATTATAAACTTTTTTCTTTTTTTACTAACTTTTTCCTACAATCCTGCTTGTGGCAGTCACAGCTCTAGAAGTCCTCTCAGTTCAGCTTTTCGACTCTAATTAATTATACTATTGTTCTTTATTTTTTCATTAAACCACGTGGTTTGCGAAATGAAAATCTTTTCAATAACTCTTCTTTTCTTTGTTTCTTTTATCTATGCTTAGGAATTTCCAATTTGCCTTGCGATCTACACTCGACCGTTCATTGTCTCTTATTTTTAACATTTTATTTTATTAATTAAAATGTCTTTGTCTCAAGATAGCGATCTGCAACATTTCGGGTCCTTTCTTTGCAATTAATTAATTTTTTTATAATTTGTAATATTCTTCCTTTACTCGACCATCTTGGAATATTTCTTTTTTTCAATTAAAATAACTTTATTCCTTTTTATGAAATTATTACATTTACTCACTCAAGCAGCAATATAAACACACGTATCAATAAATATCAGAGCACAAACCATAAAATCCCTCATCCTTCTTATATTTCAATCTGTTTTTTATTTACTTACTTAAATATATATGTATGCGCTCGCATACAAGACCACAACGAAAAAGAAAAATAACAATTTACTTAATATTACTTTTGATTTAATTAGATATGTATGCTCGGTAGTATTACCCTCTGACTTAGAACAGGGTTTGAACTCAGCCCTGTTATAATATATATAAATATGTATGTGTGTGTGCGCGCATGTGTGTAAACTTCCCAGCAGTTAAGTTAATATTATTTAATTCATTGAGATTAATACTTCAATACTCATCTATTAAATAAATAAAATACTCTTAATCCAAAACACAAGTTAAAACTTTTTTAGTCAAAAATTGATTTTCTTTTCTCTTTAACTCGATTTATATATAGAGGCTAATCTAAAGCACTTTTGAAGTAAAGAAAGCATGAAGATTTGTAATCAATCATATTACTTATTATACCTACATTTTAAATTGCTTTATATTATTTTATTGACATTTATAAAAAATGTTTAATTCACAGCTTTCTTTCTAAAATACTTTAGATTAGTCTCTCTATATAAATTGAGGTAAAGAGAAAAGATGTCTGATTTTTTTTTCTAACAAAGTCTTACCTTGTGTTGTGGATTGAGATTATTTCACTTACTTAATAGACGAGTGTTGAAGTATTAATCTTAATGTATTATATATATGTGTGCACAATTTTGTTACATATATAAATCATAGTGCCATTGACCAATTAATTATTTTATGTAAATCACATCATCACATCCACCTGGCTTAAATAAGTCAATAGAATATAAGAAATATGTTGGTACAGCAACTTACAATTAAGTAGTAAGTGGATTCCATTTATTACCAAATTATAATATTGCTTTAGCAATATATTGTTGATACGCTACTAGTTTAGCCAAGTATGAGAGATGTGGTGATGTTATTTATATATTTTATAATTTGATTTAATATTAAGCTTTCTGCACTTACATATTTGCACTATTCACTAGATAAATTACATTAATGATTATTACTAATCATTTATTAGGAATGAGATTATTATATTATCTAGCCCATATACAAACTTTAATCTCAATACAAAAATAATTTTTATATAAAAAATTAAAACAAATACAATAGTAATTCAACTTAATCTCTGTTTTTTATGAGTAATAACTTTTTTAATCTCAGCTCAAAACTTTCATTCTGCTATATTATCAAAACATATTAATAAAAACATTTGTTGCAGATGATTTTATTTATACACTCACCAGACATTCCAATTTCCAAATAGGGTCTTTCCATAACTGTTTCATTTTATGGCTAAGAATACCTACATTTATTAACCAATGATGGATGGTTATTTGGACTGACTATGAGATAAATACCTGAGAGAACATATCTAAATCACTTAACAAAAAATTATTTGTCCTGGCAGTTGGATAAATTCTTCTGCACTGCAGAATCTCCATATATATATATATATATATATATATTGTAACAAGCACAGACAACGTTACATTGTGTTTTTATTATTAAACATGTTCGCATTTAAAAATTTTCTTTAAGAATTAAAAATTGAAATTAAATATCATCTTAAACTCGTATATATAAATCGCACAGATAAAAAAAAAAAAATTATTAAAATAAAACTTTATTAAAAATAGAAAGGTATTTTAAAAACAAAAACTTAAAAAGATTTAGAGATAAAAATATATCTTTAATCTTGGAAAACACATTAATTAATCAGAAATGGAAATGATTGTTTTAATTAGTTAAATGTAAACTAGCCTTGGGCATTTAAATGTAAAAGCATCGGTCAGATAGGAAAACAATAGAAACTAATAGCCAATGAAGAGAAAAGCAATGGAATCGGACCTCAGCAAAAAGACCGTCTCATCGATGACGCAATGTAAATTCAATCCTTCAAATTAATATAAAAAGACAAGTTTGGAAATTATTAATGATGATAGATTATTTACGATGTGACAGATATGTGTTAGTGCGGAAGTGAAGGAGAAGGGATGGAAAAGACGCACTCTTCAATCCCTTCAGTTTTGCTAAGAAAGAAAGAGAAATGAACTATCGTTTTTCTACATTGAGGACCAGTAAAAGCAAAAAACCTCCGGATGGATAAATAAATCGGCCAACAGAATACCAATCTTAGGACGGCGTGGGAATTCACGTTCATGGCAAGCAACGGATAAAGATGAACTGTTTTAAACCGTAAGAACTTTATAAATAATGAACATTAAATTAAAACTTTCCAGATTTAAATGATTGCAATATTATCCTATCTGACCAACTTAATTTATTAATAACGTTATTTGATGTATTTCTTTTTTTTATATATATTTAAAATCATTTCCATTTATTTATTTATTTTTTGTTCTTTAAGTTTTATCATGATTTTTGTTTTTCGTTAAATTAATTATATAAATGTTAAACTTAAGTCGGGCGTGAATGGCTGTATAGATTTGTAAAGTTATATTAGGGGAGGGTAATCTTAGGTTATTTGTGTCATTGTTAGATTGGGTCAATGGATTGGATATATTGATGTAGTTAGTAGATGTAGTCGGAGATTCGCTACTGGCAGAATCGTTTATATATACGCCGCACTCACCCGTTTGCCTATGGAAGGAATTATAAGACGGAGAACGCAGTTCCTTTCTATGGAGTTTTTTTTTATTGTTCTTCTCGTTAGATAGATGTAATATTCCTATCTGATGAGAGTCAATGTTTTCTCTTAATCTTTTTGGTGCTGCCGTATTCCGTATTACATTGAATACATCGATATATCAGATGAATTGATGCCAGTTTGACTACGAATTTTAGCCTAAGGTTAAATAGGGATAGAATGTTTATTTTCAAATGCAAATCTATGTAGTCTATTCATACTCGACACTAAACAAAAATGCATTAAATTTAAGTTGTTTATAGACGTTTGCATGGATTGGTTATCGGTTAAGTATGTTTTGGGTTTTCATATTTGATCAAAATATATAGACATTCGATAAATAATGATACCTTACGGTGAGTATCTAAAATGTATTTATTCGGATGTCTTTTAAGTTATTGGTGACAATGCAAGTATCTTATGGTGAATACTATTGGGTTACTTATAAATTTCCCTCTGCAATTGTCGGTATCAATGATTTTATATTTTGATCGTTTATGTTGATTTTGAAATGTTTTTGACCATTGTAATCTATGTAACCGATCTATACGCAACATATTAAAACAAGCTTTTATAATCCCATCTGTGCGAACTTAATTAAAATGTAAACTTATAATATAATAGAAATTAAAATGTAATTTAAAATCTAAAGTAAAGTTAAAAATAATGTTAAATGTTAAAATGTAAACTGATACTAAAACAATTTTCAATCTTATATATATGTGCATAAATAAATGTTTGTATGCTAATTACTGGCAGTGGCTTAGTTTATTTATTTTTTAATATTGAAATTATAATTAGATAAGGTATTATAGTATTAAATCTCTGCTATTCCACTGAGCTAGTGACATGGGCTAATGACTGGAAACAAAATATAAAAAAAAATAATTTTTTTTTTGACTTACGTATCTGCCTACTTTATAAATTTTTCTAGGTTCAAATGCCTAGATGGCGCCCTGTAGTGCAGTTTACATAAGTCTATCTAATCCGGATCATTACAATATATATATTAAGTATTTCAGACAAATATATTGACTAGGTAATGCAATTTTAATTATTTGTAATTATCACTTTAATTAATTAGCTTATGATCAGAAAAATATTTATACAAATAAATAGAAAATTCCTATTAAGTTTCTGTTATATATATATAAATAACAATCAAAATTACCTCAAATTCAGAACTCAATCAGACTAGCCAAGAAAATAAACTCTAAAACACTACCAATGGGTTCACTGCTACAAGCAGACTTCTCAAATGTAAAAAACTACAAAATAACAACATAGTGATATTAAACATTACCCACAATTCCATTTACCTCCATGCACCCTTAATACTAAAACAACTTTTAAATAAGTTAATTGCTTCATAATCATAAATTTTTAATAATAAAGGTTATTTGATTCTTTTTATTTCATTTCTCTCAATTTTGACAACCTTAGCTTCATCCAAATTAATAGTATAGCCTTTATCTTTTTCATAGATATATGAAGCAGATCTAAGATACTTATTTCTAATCCTATTATTACATATCTTTCTTTTTTCATTTAAGCTTAAACTAGCTGACCTATATATAACATTCTTACAAAAACAAGGGATAATATACACTACTCCAGGAAATGTCTTTCTATCAAAAATTTCCTTTGTATTATTTAATAAATTATTCAAAGTAATACTTCTTTTCCAAGCAATTTTCTTATTTCCAAACAGATTACTATTTTTACATACAATTTTATAAGAAGACAATTTTAATGGCAAAGAAATAAAATCATATTTTTCTTTATCCTTTACATTATTACAAATATTATTATTATTAAATAAAATACTTTTAACAAATTTATCACAGTAACCAACACTTGAATAATCTTTCTAAAATTGATATTTTTAAAACAAAGCTAGCCCACTGGAATTATTTAATTTATTTCTATAATAATAGTTTCTTAGAATAGTTATTTTATGAGATACAGATTGACAGCTTTGTTTCAAAAAGGTCAATTTTATAAAGATTATTCAAGTGTTGGTTACTTTGATAAATTTGTTAAAAGTATTTTATTTAATAGTAATAATATTTATAATGATGTAAAGGATAAAGAAAAATGATTTTATTTCTTTGCCATTTAAATTGTCTTCTTATACAATTGTATGTAAAAATAGTAATTTGTTTGGAAATAAGAAAATTGCTTGGAAAAGGGGCATTACTTTGAATAATTTATTAAATAATATAAAGGAAATTTTTGATAGAGACTATTCCTGAAATAGTGTATATTATCCCTTGTTTTTGTAAAAAAATATATATATATATTAAAGTAGTTTGAGCTTAAATGAACGAATGAATGTACATAAAAGTAGGGTTAGAAATAAATATCTTAGTTCTGCTTTATATATCTATGAAAAAAATACAGACCATACTATTAATTTGGATGAAGATAAGATTGTCTTCTTTGAGAGAAATAAAATAAAAAGAAAAATTAAAGAATATTTATTATTAAAAATTTATAATTATGAAGCAATTAACTTATTTAAAAGTTCATTTAGTATTATGGGTGTATGGGAGGTAAATGGAATTGAGGGTAATGTTTAATATAAATATGTTGTTATTTTGTAGTTCTTTACATTTGAGAAGTCTGCTTGTAGCAGTGGAACCATTGGTAGTATTTTAGAGTTATTTACTTGTATAATCTGGTTGAGTCCTGAATTTGGGGTAATTTTGATTATTTATTGACTAGTTTAGCTTTATTCTTTTAATATTTATATAAAAAATAGGTCTAAGTGCACTAAATCACAGGCAATGGTGAAGATAAGTACAAATTATAGTATTAATTGGCTCAGTGCTTTTATGAAGTTTTATCTTTTCATAATCATAGCAAATAGGTTGTGTGAGCACAGTAGGATAGGTATGTGACAAATATTTAGAAAGCCCATTTTTTGGAGAGGGAAAAGCATGCTTCCTTTCATTTTATAGTGGAGGTGTTGTTAGCTATAAGACATACTTCTTTGATTTTACATTTAGAGTCATGGTGTTGTACGCATGTGATGGAACCTAGAAGATGGTTCAAAAATATGGCCTGTAGACCTTTGGTGTTCTAAAAAATGGAATTGTATTTGGGTTTATTAAGAACTCTTTTGCATAAAAACAGTGCTGAAAGACATCACCAGAGAGACATGTGCAAAATTCACCATAGCATATGGCACTACATCTGATATGGGGGCATGGGATCTTATACACTGTGTGGGGAGTTTAGTCCGAGAGTAGACAATATTTTGGAATTATTAATTAATCTATTAGTTGAAGGGGAGGAGGTAAAAACTTGGCTTGAGAGAAGGAGAAAAGGTTTTAATAAATTTTTAGTAAGAGAATGGATGGGTGGAAGGAGACCCCATGGCTTATAGCTAACAACACCTACACTATGGATAGAAAGGAATCATGCTTTTCCCTCTCCAAAAATGGACTACCTAATCCATTTTGCATAAATTTAAATATTTGTCATATACATATTCTACCATGTTTCCACAACCCATTTCAAAAGTGCTCAGCCAATTAGTACTACAATTTGTACTCAGTTTTGCCACTGCCTGCATTTTAGCACATTTGGACACTTTACTTGTGTAATTGGGACATCTACATTTTTTTGTTTATAAATAAGAATAAAACAATCAAACATTAATGGTGACTATAAATCTGATAAACAATTAATATAAAATACAAAGCACTTTCAACTATTTTTTAATCATTTTCAAACGGAAATCTTTTACATTTAGTGGAAATAAATGCCATCATATAATATCCCAAGATTCATAAATTTTAACATTTACACTTTATCTATTAATTAAAGATTTCTTATTTCTATTCATCAAAATGGCCTCTGATTGTTTTATTTATTATAGTTTCTTACTCATGATGATTTCTACTATTTTTCAGATTGAAATGTCAAATAACACATTTTTTACATGATTAAAGAAAACAGATGCTGTTATTAAGTCATTATTATTCTTATTTTTTATTTGCAACCGGAAAAATATAATTTTTCACGAGTAAAGAATAATAAAAGAAAACAAAAGAAGCAAGTTTGATAAATAGAAATAAGAAATCAGTATTCTTGGAGTATGAGATTGATTCTGGTCACAACTTCGATCCACTTATCACCAAATTAGTATGTGTGGAGTACAACGGCCGATCGAAAGAGAAAATTCAAAGAGGCGGAGTTTATTGCAAACATCTCTGCAATAAATAAAAAGAATTCATATGTTGCTTTATCATTACAAGTGGAATATGTAAATTTATCTATATGTTCATTCTCTGCTTCCTCTCTCTCACAAATCTGACTATATTTAGTGCCATGAATATGATCTGCCCAGTCGAAAGCAGTTCTAAGCTATAGTTTATTTATAATATTATTAATCTTTCCTTTATAGCCAACTATGCTTATTTATTGAATTAAGAAATAAGAAATATTTAATTAATAGATAAAGTGTGAATTAATAATTTTTAGTAGTCATTCATTAGATAAAGATTATGCACTTAAAGAATAATATTTCCTAGTATAATTTTTACTACACTACTCTCACACAAGATAGTGACTGGTTTCTATCCATCTTTACTACCTTTTGGAGGGATGCAATCAATAACATATGACCAAAGATGTGTGAAAAAGATGTATGATGCACAAGATGCAGATTTTGTGCTGAACAAGCACTTATCAATTAGCCAAGAACACAATCTCTCATAGGTATTCTTATTAAGCCAATAAACATCACATGACCACCACTTCTTATGCTTGTGTATACCTGTTGTTAAAACAGGCAAAACTCACTATACGTTTGCCACACACAGCAAGCTAGAGTAATCAATGGATGCCAGAAGGCTTGTGCATAAAATCCCCATCTAGTGCCTACTCATCCACAAGCCAGAAACTAGTCTGGGGATATTGGATGAGTAGGCACTAGATGAGAATTTTAAGCACAAGCCTTCTGTCATCCATTGATTACTCTAGCTTGCTGTGTGTGGCAATACGTATAGTGAGTTTTGCCTGTTTTAAGGTATTCTTATTATTGTTCTGTATATATATCCAATTACTATATTTTAATTGAAACATATTGGGGATCATACATTTTTTCGCGTCTTTAGATATTTATGAATCCACGCCCCTCCCACAAGCTATTAAAAGTGGATTCAAAAAAATCCCTACCTTGCGTGAGAGGGGTGTAGCAAAAATTGTACTACAAAAATATTATATATAAAATGTGAATGTTAAAACTCATTAATCTTAGAATATCACATGATGTTATTTATTTCTGCCAAAGTAAAAGGTTCCCAGTTGAAAAGGTAATGAAAATAACTGAAAGTATTTTTGCTTTTTATAATGGTTATTTGTAGGATTTATTATAGCAGTTGATATTTTATCGGCAGTTAATCCAGTAATTAATCTATAATGAAGACTTTATTTGATTTTATCTTCATGGGTGACTGCAGTCCATATATAAAAATAAAATATTTCACATGTTGTTAAACATTCTTACATGTTTAAAAACGTGTTAATATTGCCCTTAAAGCAAAAAATAAATAAATGTAGAAATCAGAAAGATCTGCATAGTTAAGTATATACAATTTTTACTGACTATTGCTTTTGAAAAAATGGCCTAATTTGTTAGACTGTCATCTTAAATTCAGTGTTGAAGAATCTAAAGATCATCTGGCCAACTTTATTCCTATGGTAGATGTTTTTAGACAGGATAGAAATACTTTAAATAGAGAGGAGAATAATACAAATCTTTGGATAAGCCAGAAACATTTGTCAAAGAGAGAAGAATAATACATATCTTTGGTCAGACCAACCAGAAATACTTGAAAAAAAAAGTTATAACTATCTCTGGTCAGGCCAAAAGCATAAAAAATAAAAATAAAATAAAATAAAGAATAAGAATGTTCAATGTATTTTGTTTTATATCACCATCATCTGCAGTTAAAAGATTTTGAGCATAATTTGGTGGAGCGGTATAGTGACAGGTCCTGGATGGCAATCCAACTTTGTGACCTAATACTCAAATTTCTTATGAACTTCTCAACAATAAATCATTCAATTATTTTTGCTCTGCATGACTTCATGCAGTGGTGGAGACAGCTCAAGGTCCATGAATCATGGCTACCTCCATCATTTTTGATATTCAAACTTCTTATGCACTTTCAGTTGACTATGTTTTTAATGTATTCGAATAAATATAAATACAGATTAATTTTTTAAAACATTTAACAATTCAACTAGTAATAGTCCAATGTATAACTATAACTTTATTTTGTTAGTATATATGAAAGCTTTGATATGGTCCATTCTAGTGTATGGATGTGACACATGGACATTGAAGTAATATGAGAGAATAAAAATTGATGTTTTGGAAATAAGGCATTATAGAAGAATGCTTACCATATCTTGGACAGCTAAGAAAATTAAAGAATGGATTTTGGAGAAGGTAATTACAAAAAGACAATTGTTGGATAAGGTAAAATAATGAAATCTACAATATTTTGGACTATTGGTAAGTCAGATTAACACACATGAAAAAGATAGGTTTGGTATGGAGAATGAATCCCAAGGAAGAGAGTGACCACAACTTTCACTGATGGTTAATATTATGAAATGGATGAAATTGACATATTTGGAAGCATACAGGAAAGCGGTTTAAGAGAATAGTCTGAAGGTAATTCACTGACACTGACATCCATCTTCAAATTGATGTATCAGATGGATTATGATGACATATTTTTTATAGATAATTATTGGAATATATTTTATTTTTTGATCTTTTTTATATATATTTTTAAACAAAATTTATGATTCCCAATTTGTGAAAATGGAATTTTTATATATGACACCCAATTTTTAACATTACTGTTGAAAACATTATGTATATATATTTCATAAAATTTATATAATAAAATGTATATTTACGTAATAAATATTTTACTTTCAATTTTGAATTTTATGTTTTTTTTTGGTTTATCTTATATATTTGTTTTTATTTTTATGAATTATTATAAAATAATCATCAACATATATTTTGCAAAATATAAGTTTACTAACGAACTTGTACAAGTTAATCTGAAAGATAAATTGATTGAACTATAAGACAGTCTTGCATTGAGCCAGCTTTCGACAGATCACTACCAGAATCATGGTGCTGAATAACTATGATTCTGGAAGCGATCTGATAAAAGCTGGCTCAGTCCATTTAAGACTTTTTTATAGTTCAATTAGTATTATATAATTGTAATAGAGCCAAGTTCAGCACATCTTATATCTTGGTATTTATCGACCATGAAAAGAACATTGGCAACTCTTTTAAACCTGCTGACCCTAAAATTGTTTGTCTTGAGAACAAGAACAGAAAATTAAAAGTAAAAGAAGTTTGTTATATTATTAATTCTGTAAATGCAATAAATATAAAGACCATAATGTTCCCCGTAATAAATACTGGATGTTTAATTCAACAGCATGATTTACACAAACACACATGTTTACATATGCAAATTTATAAAATCTATACACTTTATCTCATCTTCATATAAAATAGGGGTTAGCCAACACTTTCTTGCTAATTTATTATGTCAGCCATGCTTTGACAAAGATAGTCCTATGGAAAGCTTGGCTTAACAGTTAATAAATATTGTTTTCCTATACTTAATTTTGTTGCTGTAATTATTGTGTACATACTTATGAAGAAATTATAATAATCTTAAATAGTGCTAACACACTTATTACATAAAGGTGTATAAATTAATAGCAATTAAAATGGCTTAGCGCTTTCGAGAAAATGAATTTCTCATAATCATAGCCTTTGATATAGCAAAACATGCTTCTTTATGATTAATGGCGAAGGAGTCTTCTGCTATGAAGAAATTACTTATTTATTACATTATAGATTTACTAAATATATTAAAAACTTAATTTAAGTTAATATAAATTAAATATTCTTTTAAGATAATGCCCACACATTAATCTAAAAAAGCATGAATCTGAAATCTGATTATATAGTAATATATCTACTTTTTTTCTTAATGGATGTTGACTTCCTATTTTCACAAGATTTTTGAATTAATTTTCTAGTGAAACAAAATAGTAAAAATAATTATCAAATTTCATAGACATAATAATCTCTATGTAAAAAACAACAACAACAACTACAAAACATTGTATGGCCTGGGTCTAAATATTACTTTTAAATAATACATGTGATGTGATGTGATGTATTATGGCTTCTCCTACTTAATCTGACACCTAGTGTAAGCTTGAATAATCAATAAATTACCAGGAGAAAATATTTAATAAATTCATATCCTGTTCCATCCTAACAATATTCCCAAATTTTTCATCAGTGGGGAATTTTGAATCTGGATCTAAAGCAGCTGGATTTTTTTGGCTCTAATCCTTCTTCTGGAAATTATTAATTAGTCAAGCTTTCACTAGGTGGCAAAACTGAAATAGAAGAAATAAATTTGCTATAGAAAATAAAAATGTTTATTGATATTAACAATAATAATATTAATTTTAAAACTTTATGTAACATTTGCATATTTTTATAAATATGAAAGTATTAAAAAAATAGGATTTTTATTAAAAGCTTTTATTTAATTTAAAAAATATTTGTTTGTTTAGAAAAAATTTAGATTATAATTAAGGCTTCTATCAAATGGATTTCATTCAAATTTACACAAGTGTCTTTAAATCTACAATGAAATATAACAATGAATTAATTCAGGGCAGAACCCTCATTTGTTTACTGTATAGATGTTAGTAGACCAAATTTCAAAGATGTTAATATTGTTCAGAAAGTTTTCAGTGATGACCATGAGAGGGCAGTATTTTTTTAAAGAAAGGTTAGACTAAAAAGTATTAACAATTTAATAAAATAGTAAAAAAAAACAAATCTTGATTTTTCTTGATTGTAAACATTCAATTTTTTGAATAAAAGTATAACATTTTATTTTCTCTTGATTGTAAAATTTGATTTTTTAAAATTGCTTTCTTCATAAAAAAAACAATAGTGTAGCCATTTGGAACAGTATACCACATTAGGGCTGAATTATGGGGTGATGGAAAACCATCATCATGCCCAAATAAACAAAATATAAAATTAAATATAAAAGGAATGAGCATGAGAGATCACTACAGAACTAACTGTAACTAGCTATTAGTTCACCAGCATTACAGAATAATAAGAATAATCATTCATCATTAAGAATGATCAAAAATAAAATTGACAGTCAATATTGTGACAAGGCTAATTATTTAGCCCTTTCCAGCTTGGGACAAATTATTTCAATGATAAATTGAATGCATAAACTTAATTTCTAATCCATAAGAATATAACAATTAAAAATAATGCTGGGATGCTAAAACATGCTGATTATCATCAATGTTCTGGCCACTTAGTACTGGCCAACTATGAACTTAATTTCTAAATAAATGATTAAAGTAAAATTTAGTACATGGAATTTAAAGGATATTCCCTTTGCACCATCCAGAATTATTATCATCTGGATGTTCATAACACTAAATATAAATCCTTTTTATAAAACATACCATTATGCATGAATCCAGAAAAGTGAGAAAAAACTCTATAGCTGTTACTGTGCACAAAAGATATAATACAACATATAATAATTTATAATATTTTGTAATTAAATAAATTCACTGGAATAATTTAAACAATGAAATATAAATTTTTTAATAACAATTAAATTAAAATGAAATTAAGGTCATTAGAATACTGCTATACAAATAAATTAAACTTCTGATTTTGATTAATACAAAGAGAAATCCACTATTACATTGTAATTTACATATATGTTTCAATAGGCCCATATAAAACATATATATCAGCACACAGACATGCCTGTATAAAAATGAACACATTTGAATTATCATAGACCTATAAATGAAATTCACTTTTACAATACATAAAGTATGATTAATTTTAACATATATGTGTTGACATAACATTCTCTACAGAAGCACAGACATGCTGTATAAACTAAAATTACATATCAGAATTGTGATACACTAATAATAAAATTCAATTCATTTTTTATAATACATAAGTGCACTCATATGTATGTAAAAAATAGGATGAATCAAATTTATTAATTATTTCATTATTTGTAATGATAAAAGAAGTTTTTCTTAAAAAAAGAAAAGAAAATTATTACGAGACTCAGTTTGGAAAGTTCTTCTCTTAAAAAATCCCTTTGGATTTTTGTTTCTTCATTAGATTTTCCAATTTTTTTTTTTCAATTTCAAAATAAAATCATTTATGAATCACCCCTTTGTTTTTAGACTTATAATTCAAGAAAAAATTTACTTGTTTTTCTTTTAAATTAGATTTTAATATTCATCATTTTAATTAAAAAAGAGTCTGAGTTTTACTTTTAATAAATAAAACTGGAAATGGTCATTTAGTATTTTCTTTCATTATTCTAATTTTAATTGAATAATTTAGTCCAAAAATTATTTACCTTTAAAACTAGCTGATATCTATAAATACTTTATATATGATGCAGTACCTTTGCCTGTGCTTCTTTGTATATTAATAAAACTGCATATACAGCATAGTAATCTCTTGGTAAGCTTGTTCCTTCTAAAATAATAGACTGGTTTATTATCATCTTTAGGAAATAAATAACTCAGTAACTTTTGGCATTCAATCAGCTCCATTTAGTCTCTATCATTTGATGGACTTCAGGCAAGCCAACCATATAGTATACATTATGGGCTATGGAACACAGAAAATCAGGTCCTTTACTTCCATGTGAATCCAAACTCTATCATCATAACCCTAGTAGTAGCTGATTTGTACTCTTTCTTCCATTATAACCTCATGGTAGTAATAATCTTGTTGTCATAATCTGTAAAAAGAACTCTAAAACTTTTTCCAATCTATTTATAGTCAGGATGGAATTTAAAAAAAAACACAGTAATTAAAAGTAAGTTTTTTAATCTGGATTAAAAAAAGGTAATGTCTCTTTTCAGTTCACTTTAATATTTTAAAAAACTACTTTGTAGAATTTTTTTTATCAAAATATATTATACAAGCTTTAATTAAAAATTTCTTTAATCAAATTCGATAGTGAAATTTTATAATTACCAGTATATCTATTATAACATAAAAACATGTTTGTTTTAATTTCAAAATCAGAATTAATAAAATATTAATTAGACCTTTTTAAATGTTTAATTTATAATATTTTTTTTTAAATTCAAAATTATTCAATCCTTAACTATTATTCCCATGTAATATAAAAAATATCTACAAAAAATATGTTTGTATTTATTTCTACATTTCTTTTCAACTTTATATATATATATATATTGTACCGGTCGAAACCCACCATCACCGCACATCAAATCGGATTCAAACTCAGCTTAACCAAAACTGAATTCAAACCCAACTCAACAGCTCAGATAGCAGAAATGCGCCAAGACCTAGCTCCACGGTTGGTGAGGACTAGAGACCCTTGCACTGACACGAATATCAATTAACTTTGACTACTTTTAAATCGAATCATATGTATGTTCGGGTTGCCAACACAGATAGCGGGTATGAACATTTAAATAATTATAAAAGAATGATGAACTAAGAAACCAAGTATGTTAGAAATATTTAATAATAATAATAATTTGTTTTGTTCAATAAAATATAGCTTGCATTAGTTACCTCTAGTCTTTAAAAGAATTTATAAATATAATAAGAGTGGCGGTCCTTATCATATGCCAACAAGTATTACACAACATGGGATTCTATGTCTATGCCCCCAACGAGAAATATAAAGGCAGATAAAGGTATTCATTAAGAACGGAAATGATTGTTCTAATTTTATTACGGTGGAATGTGAGATTTATTTTCACATTCGGAAATCTATTCATGAAGAGCAAAACGTATTTTAAGGCATAACTTTAATCTTGATTTGAAAACTGATTTAAACTAGATATATTTGAGAATTGGTTCGACTTTAAGTTAAATCACTTCATCACGAATTACGAGTACGGAGCGGGTATTACCGGATCAAAGATGCAATGGTACTGACGAATTACAAGGCAGAAAGTAAAATTGAAAGATGATCGCTAGTCGATGATCGAAGTCCTATGGCGGCTTGCATTTGGCAAGTCTTACGCCCTTTGACTAATGAATCGGAAAGGAAGTACTTTCTTCCTCGAGAAATTTAAATAAGAGAATATGATCACCGACCAGCCTAACGGAGCGGAAGATGGCCCTACGTCAGCAACATTTGATGATGATGACTATCAAGTCATCATTGAAAAATAAAACCCATGTAGAATGCTCTACGTGATGACTTGACCAATTAATTAAAGTCAAACGAGCTTTTATCGAACTATTTTAAAACATTTATAAACTATATTGATTATGCCCTAATATCGTGCCCTTCCTGAATATTAATATAAAATAACAAAAGTGGAATTAAAATACATTTAACCCTTTATCGACCCTTTTTGCAATAAAAACATTTAAGGTTATATTCGAATAAATATATATTAGTGGAACAAGAAATCAATATTTTAACATTATATGAATAGATATAAATACTTGTAACTTAGGAGCTGGGGACATAGGTGAAAAACGGAGCTAATAGTTTATTATTAGCCAATTATAAAAATAATAAACATGTAATATTTTCTTTCGACTCGATGATTAATAGAACTTTCAAATTTAGTTCTAATGGGCGAGAATTACTATTTGAAATTAATATTATAATATTTGCATGAGGCAAATGGAATCAAAGGGCTCATCGAGTCGAAAGATTATTGGCATATAATTTTTAAATACGACATTAATAAAGCACACTAACATATATATATTAAACGAACCGCCAGGTAAGAAAAGAAAAAGTTTAAAGACTAGAGATCTAAAGAATTAAGCTATAGATTTACAGTAGCATTTTATAACTAAAAGGTGTTACAAAGATTTACATTAAAGAATAAAAGAGCTCTTAAAAAGAAGGAGTATAAAATAAAGTTCGAACTGGCCAGAAAGTTTAACGTTCATATTACCATTCCGTGCTTGTCCTTAAGTTACTCCTCCAAGTTGTTGAAACGTAGGCATCATTGGTTAACTACTGGAGTAGTATTTTAGTAGCTTTCATTATTTTAGCAGAATGATCGATCCGGAAAACGGTTCAGCAGCTCCAGTGAAGATTCCTCGGGACTTTAGGAACCGTAGCCAGATCCCTGATGTTCTAGCCCTCTATCATGATGAAATACAATTTTTATACACACAGAGTTCACTGCACTACTCTACAACCAAAACTAGTCCTCTTTTCTTTACTTTTCAGGGCTATATATCTACTGTTCACTGATGCCTCCGGCTAGCACTCATTTTATTATCAATCTCTGGTTTTTTTTTTTATAATTAGTTGTTTTCAGAAACATTCCTTCGATAAGGCTTTCAAACTAATTTTTGAATTCCTTTCCTAATTAGAAAATGAATTCTTAAAGTCTGAAATGATTTTAATTAAAAATTGAATTCTTATCTTTTTTTTTTATTAATAAAACTTTACTGTTGTTTTTGAGAATTTGAAAGCCTTTGGAAGGAATGTAGCTTTTAATCGCAAAACTTTACAAATTATTTAAAAGTAAAAAAAACAAGTATTCCCGACGCAATGAAACTTTCGAACAATTATATATATTTAATATTTACAAACATATATACGCACAATCCAGGCAATTTAATATATATAAATTCATGAACATTTTATCATGAATTTATTTAGAGAATTGATCCAATTTAAACTAAACTAATTAATTTTACTACGTATTTGAAACAAGTTATTCATTATGGAAATTAGCGTGGATTGAACGTATAAAGCCCCATTGCATCGGAAATTTAAGGTTAGTATTAGGATAAATAACATGAAGCTAGGATCGAACTCAGATCCGACTGCTTCAATATATATATATGCATTCACACACTACTGTTCTTGTATGCAATGAGACACATAACCATCCCAATATATAATCTATTTATAGAACAATCAAGTCCAAAAATGTTACTAAGGTAATTCACAAGCCTGGTCTTTAAAAAATCATTTAAATATATTTGTAAATAATACCTATCTTTGTTATATCCTGGCAATCTGACTTTGAATTATCTCATTAATGCTTTTAAATTTGAATGCATCATAAATAGGTTATATTGCCTATGTTACATATTTTATAAGCATAAAATTATTTGCAAGTTTGTCAAAATTGTTAAAAATATATATATATAAATACATGATAACCATCAATACTTAAATAATATCAATATTATTAACAATCAACAATCTCAATCTGTTGTCAAGGCAACCTTCTTTAATCAAAAAAGGTAAAAACTCATTGTTATTTATGGCCTAATTTGTTTATGTAGACAATAACGATTGCAACTTGATTACAGAGAATCAAATTATCAATACAAAAAAAGTTTAAATAAACTTCATTAAACAGATAAATATAATCTGTTCTAAAAGCAGACTAAAAATCCAGTTATAACTTTCAAAATTCACTTCAACCATGTATTACTTATATAATAAAACTAATGATACTCAAGGTTATCCAATGTAAATAGATGAAAGGGGTCAACCCTTAAACAGTACTATTATTATTAACAATCATTAATCTCAATCTGTTGTCAAGGCAACTCCTTATATATATATATATATATAATATATAAGATTTTATAATGCAGTATATGCTTAACCTCATAACAGCAACAACATTTTTATATTGTTGTCATTGAAATATTATAAATCCAAACAATACTTTATTAATTTTGTTTGGATAATAAAAAATTTCCAAATTAGTGGTGTTTGGATTAATGGTAGTTTATATAAAAAATATAAAACAATAGTATAAAGATAATTGTATTTAAGGAATACTGATACATATATATGGTTTCAAATAGAGCAGTATGCATAGAATTTAAATTTTGTTATTAATTTGTTTAAAATATTATTTCTAAGGCTCATAGTAAAAGTTCTTTTCTTGATATTGTAATATATTTTTTATATCAAACTATGTACATAAAATAAGTCAATGCATGAGAACTCATTAGTTTTTTTTAAATGGATTGTTACTACTTTCTACATGGTACATTAATCACAAAGTTGTATTAAGTCACTTTGCAAAATTTGACACTGATAATGGAAATAACATTAACATAATATAATATTATCATTAGTTGTATTTTTATACTGTACTATTTCCATCATCTAATATGAGTATTGAGTGTCTTTAGAAAAATTTAACTTTATTTAAATATTCCAAATACATTAGACTGTTAGTAATAGCACATCAAATAGGTTAGTATATGCACAATGTTTTGAGAGGCACTATTTTCCTTTATTCTTCAGGTATTACTGGCCTGACCAGTGACATTATTAGCATGGGATTCGAACTTGGACCCTTAGATTCTTGAATATTGAATTTTAAGGTAACGCTCTAACCAACTGACCCATCCTGCCAAAGGGAACAGTCAGTACAAATTTCATATTCTTATGTATGAGGTTCCTCCTCATTTCTCCACTTTCTCCTAAGAGCAAAGTTGATTAATGGTTTCCATACATTATGTATAATCACATTAGGGTTGGCTTATGGGATTTTTTTGCCATTGTCATGTGAGCAGCATCTTTAAATATTCTTCTTTGTACCTTTTCTTCACTATCCAATATTTTTGTATTTTCCTAATTGAACATATGTTCATCATCAGTTTGTGTTTTTGCACACACTTTTCTATGAGACAAATAGTCTCTTTGCACACACTTTTCTATGAGACAAATAGTCTCACTAATATATGTTCTACCACATTCACATGGTATTTCATAGTTGCAGTTTTTTTTTTCAGCATTTCAAGTTAGATGTTAGACTTCCTCGTAGTATGGTATGGCTGTGGAAAGCTGTTCTAATGTTACTGATTGCACATTTTTTTTAATTTGTCTTTTTGGAATGTAAAGGCAATGCAACAGTTGTAATGGATACAACTGATTGTGGCAACAAAATACAAGAACTCCTCACAAGAGGCCAGTATAAAAAAGTGGGAAAAAATCCAATTCCAAATATGGAAGCAAAGTTACAAGCATTACTCAGAAAGCATTGCAAGTATTTCACTGATTCAGAAAAAAGTAAAATAACATCACATTTCAGAAAAATTCCCCATCTTTATGGTCTACCTAAAATCCATAAAGATCATGTTCCATTAAGACCTAATAATAATATTTTTATAAAGCGCAGTCGATATTGAAATAAATGAGAGAGTGCAAATCTCTCAAGCGCTTATGACTTAAGATTTGTTTGGCTGGTTGTAGTCATAAGCGCTTGAGAGATTTGCACCCTCTCATTTATTAAGATGTAATAATAGTTCTAGATATTCTTCTTTCCAAAATTTGGCAAGATTTCTTCCCAAAGTTCTAAGTCCTTTGGCATACAAGACCCAGTACTTTGTCAAGGATCTAGACACTTTATAAAATGAATCAAGAACATGAAAATTGAAAGAACTGACTTACTGGTGAGCTTTGATGTGGAAAGTTTATTCACAAATGTACCATGTGAAGAAGCATTGCCTATTGTAGGGAAAAGATTAAATGGTGATAATAGTTTACAAACCAGAACTGCTCTTTCTATTTACAGTATAATGAAGCCATTAACATTCTCCATAAAAACAACATACTTTCAATATAACACAGAATTCTTCCAACAAAATCAAGGAATGGCTATGGGCTCACCATTGTCTCCCCTGATTAGCAATATTTACATGGATGAACTTGAATCCTTAGTCATAAAAACTACTCCATATCCACATAAATTTTGGCTTCAATATGTGGATGGTATATTTGTTGTACATTCTGAAAACACATCAACAACATATCCTCTTCAATTAAATTCACAATAGAATCAGAACAAGATCAAAAATTGCCACTCTTAGATGTTCTTGTGACAAGACTCCCTCATGGAAAAATCAAAACTACAGTTTACCAAAAACCTACACATACATAAAAATACCTAGTTTATACCTCCAATCACACCAGAAAAATAAAACATGGAGTTATACTATCACTATGGATAAAAACAAAAAAAGCACCTTCAGAAGCCGACGATTTGGAAAAAGAAAAGATTTATGTAGAACAAACTCTTATGAAAAATGGTTATTCATAAGCTGTTATTAAGAAAATGTTAAATAGAGAACAAAAAGAACCATCAAGAAAAAATACAATTATTGATACTGTAGTGTACACATACATTCCAAAAATAGCATACAAATTAAGAAAAATCTGCAACTTTTCAGAGTCATATCACACTATGAGGAATTCTAACATTTACAAAGCCTAAACTTGAAATGCTGAAAAGAAATCACTGCATCTATGAAATACAATGTGAATGTGGAAGAACATATATTGGTAAGATCATTCATAAGATTGAAAAGCACTTGCAAGAACACAAACTGATAATTAGAGGAGAGCAAACAGATGTGTCTAAGGTAGTAGACCATGTATGTGCCAATGAACATATGTTCAATTGGGAAAATACAAAAATATAGGATAGAGAAGAAAAGGTACAAAGAAGAAAATTTAAAGATACTGCTCACACGACAATGGCAAAAAATCCCATAAGTCAACCTACTGTGACTATACATAATGTATTAAAACAACTAATCAATTTTGCTCTTAGGAAAAGTGGAGAAATAAGGAGGAACATCATAGATAAGTATATGAAATTTCCACTGACTGTTGCCTTTGGCAGGGTGGCTCAGTTGGTTAGAGCAGCGTCTTAAAATTCAATACTCCAAATTCTAAGGGTTCAGGTTTGAATCCCATGCTAGTACTGTCACTGGTCAGACCAGCGACACATGAAGAAGAGGGCAGAATAATACCTCTTGAAATGATGTGCATATACTAACCTGTTTGATGTGTTATTACTAACAGTTGAATCTACTTAGAATATTTAAATGTTTTTAAAGACATTCAATACTCATATTAGATGATGGAAATAGTCGAACATAAAAATACAACTAGAGCACCATCATCACAAACCTTCAGGAAAACAATATTATCATTACTTTAACTTACGTCTTTTATAGTACTTTTACAATTTTTCAAAAAGCAATGTCTGAGGAAAAAATCATACGATCTATGGTATGATATATATTTCTGTCAATAACCCGATATTATCAGCAGCCCAAGATTACTAGCTTTGTCTTATTAATAAATATCGACCTGATACAAAGAGACTTTAGTTAAATTACAATTACATTTGCATTCAAGCTAAAAGACCATATTAAATGCTGTGAATAAATTGTGTTGCTGTCTTTGATGGAGTCTCATCTAATTTTCAGGGCTATTGCTGATATGTTATTAATAGAAATGTATATCTAGCAAGAGATTGGTCAATTTTTTTTATCAAAAGTTGCTGTTTAAAGGATTGTAGAATTTCTGTAAAGGACATTAGTAAAAGTAATGTTGTGTGATTTATATATTTATTTATGTTATACATAGAGCTCGCAAATAAGCTCTTAACAAGCTTTGCAGAATATCCCCAGACCGATTTCTGCTACTGACTTCCTCAGTGAGGTGCTAGGTTATTCAAGCATTAGATTAAAAATACCAGGGCAATCCCAGCATTTTATCTAATGGATAACTATTAAGTAAAAAATCTGAAATTTTCAGACATTCATATGTCTTCCAATCCAGCTATATAACTTAAACCATATGGGACTGAATCAAGTTCAGATACACCATATATTAATAATTTTAGCAATATAAAATCACCAAAGCCTTAATAGCAAAAAATAAAATTACACAGAAATCAAGTCATATATCACATGACCTAATTTAACAAGCTTGTATTACAAATGTTATATGTAGAGCTCAGAAATAAGCTTACTTGTGAGCACTACATATAACATTTGTAATACAAGCTTGTTAAATTAGATCATGTGACGTATGACTTGATTTCTTTGTATATTTATTTATATATATGTTATTTACTACAGTCATTACTTATTGCATATTATATATAAAATTTTAACAGACACTGTATAATGTCAGTACTTGTGGAGATATAAAAAAAAATCATATATATATATATAGTATGACAAAGCATATGCATGGAATATAGCTAATGATATAATTGTAGACCAACAGAACTAATCAGAGAAAAAGATTATCTGCTCACCCTTCTTTGCACTGTTCATATATAAGAGAAGAAAAATATCTATATATCTTTTACTAACTATGGAATAATGATAGTCACTGCAAAAAAATATATTTTTATTAATTAATTGTAGCTATAAAATATATTAATCAAGCAAGTTTTTTAAATTTAAAAGCACCCCTTATATCTTATGATCCATAATAATTCAATTATTCACCAGTGCATAAAAATTAAAAATTACATTTTTTATGCCATATATAAATAAACAATTTTTTGGTTAACCCCCTTCCCCCAATACTATACTTTATTGACCCCCAAAATACTTTATTCTCATCATATAACCTTGAAAACATTAAATATAATATATATATATCACAGCAACCTCCACTTGTCAGATATCTTTGTTGATAATTCCATGTATATATATTATAGCGCTATTACAATTAAATCATTTTAAAATAATAAATAATATTTTAAAAGGTATTTAATTATAATACTATATCCTTTAATACAAAAATAATATACACATTATAATGTTAAAATAAATATTTATACTACAGATATTAAAATAAATTATTTTTATTTTATTCATTTATAATTGTTCTCAGTAAATTGCATTTTATTACAAATGATAATTTTGCCTAAATATTTTAGATAATATTTCTTTAAATTTAAGTATATCAAAGAAACAAACATTCGTATACGCACATACATATTCAAATATCACATTAAAAGTTTATGTCACTATTGTAATTAGTTTTAATATTATGTATATAATAACATAAGTAAGGTTTTACATATTTTAAATAATTTATTAATATATTGACAGTATTATGTATTTTTATCACTATATTATTTTTTTAAAAGCTAACTTTATGCATGTGTGTGTATGTTTATTCTTAAATATAAAACCGCAATTTTTAAAATTGCTACAAGTATTTTAAAACGCTGTATATATATATTAAAAATATACGGGCAGATATCTTGGATTCTTTTAAAATTTTGTTTTATAAGATGATGATGTATAATGTTAATATTACTTTAATAATAATAGTAATGATATTATAGTAATAACAACAAGCCAACAATTTTTTTTGAAGTTATGTTTATTATTATTAATTTAGACATACCAAACAAATATCACAATATATATATATGTTGAAACATTAAAATAGAAAATCCATTTTTTAAATTTCGTTAAAATCTGCAACCATATTTTAAAGTCAATAACTATTCAAACTAGCTGTGTAGGATGAAAATATAATAATATACTAACAGAGCTGAGTCACTTCTAATTAGTATTCAAGATTTTATATTAGTTCATAGCTGGACAAAATAGTCATTTGGGTTTGAAAAATGAAATATAACAAACTTGTTTTAATTTTAAGTGCAATCAGCCTTTCCTATAGTGAGTCATCTATTTTAATTTAATATTTTTAAGTTCTAATTAGGTGGTATGTAATTATAAAGACAAAAGGCTTTAATCTTTTTTACAGGCATTTTAAACATTTATAATAGCCAAATGATGCAGTTTTTTTTTTACAATAGAGGGAATGCTCAAACCTCAACACAAGACAGGGACTTTATAAGATAAGAACAACCATCCTAACATCTTTAAGATGCTTCAGATTGGCCTATATAAATGTGAATTTAGGTTAAAGACAAGATGGCCATTCTTGTCTTTATAAAGTCCCTATTTGTGTTGAGGTTTGAGAGTTACCTCTATAGTAAAAAAAAACTACATCGTTTGGCAATTATGAATGTTTAAAGTTAATTTTTTTCCTCTTTATGTTTGAATATTTTTAATAGATTATGGAGCTTGTTTAAATATTTTATAAATGAGAATTCCACTTTTAAATCTAATTAAAAACCACGACCACAATGTTTCAAAGGCAACAATCAATCAGGTTGAGGGAATAATCGTATATTATCAGAGTTACAATCTAAACAAAAAAACAACACTTTTGATTAGTACTCAAGATTTTATAAGAATTCATCGCTAGACAGAATAGTTATATAGGACCTTTCATAGCATATATATTATAATTTAATCCTTTTACCAGACTATATAGAGTTGAAATGTAATTAAAATCTATACCATGATATTTCAAAAACAACAACCAATCAAAATTAGCCGTGCAGTCTGGAAGAACAATTGTATATGATTATGGCTACAATAGAGCTACCTTTGATTAGTAACTGAGGATTTTATATAGCTTGAGAGAATAGTTATTTAGGTTTGATAAATAACAAACATCTCTTAATTTTCAACAACAACAAAATCCTCCCACAGTGGGTTGCATATTATAATTTAATATTTTAAACAGATTACATAAGTATTGACATATTTTATAAACGTGAATTCCATTTTTAAATCTGGTTAAAATCTACACGATGAACGTTTGAAGTTAGCAGCCAATCAAAATTGACTGTGCAGACTGGGAGAATAATAGTATACTGCCATAGCTACAATCTAGTTACTTTTAAATAGTACTTATATAAATTTTATAAGTTCGTAGTTGGATAGATTAGTTGTTTAGGTTTGAGAAATGAAGTATAACGAACTTCTCTTAATTTTCAACTAGACCGTCCCTTAATAAGTTGTATATTACAATTTAATATTTTTAGCAGGTTATATAACGAACTTCTCTTAATTTTCAACTAGACCGTCCCTTAATAAGTTGTATATTACAATTTAATATTTTTAACAGGTTATATAGTGCTGAAATATTTTATAAATAGGAATTCCAGTCTTAAATCTGGTTAAAATCTACATCATGATTTTTCAAAGTCAACAGCCAATCAATATTGCCTGCGCAGTCTGAGAAAATAATAGTATAAATTCAGAGTTACAATCTAAATACTTTTGATTAGTACTCAAGATTTTATATGAGTTCATAGCTGCATAAAATAGTTACATATGATTGAGAAATGAAGTATAACAAACTTCTCTTAATTTTCAACAGATTATATAGATGTTAAAATATTATATAAATGGGAATTCCATTTTTAATTTTGTTAAAATCCACAGTCGGGATGATTTTGAAATATTTTACAATTTTGAAATTCTTTACAATCAAATAACTGATAATAATTAAAAAAAGGTATACGATTTTATTGTTTAGGAGTTTATAATGATCATTCAATATCACATGATCACAATTGTTTATGCTTATGCACACTGTTTATACAAAGACAAAATTCTCCATACAATAGCCACTCAGTGAAAGCCAGAGTAATAGATTCAGGAAGGTTTGTGCAAAAAATCCATATCTAGTGCCTACTCATCCAATATCCCTAGACTAGTTTCCATCTTGTGGCTTTTATCAGTGAGGAGTCTTGTATCTGAGAGCACTGCACCCAGATTTTAGGAAATAGATAGGCATTTTATGCACAAACCTTCATGCATCCATTGATTACTCTGACCTGCATTGAGTGGTGCTGCTGTATGGAGAGTTTTGTCTCTGTGAGCTTATAATGTGAGCTTATAATGAGTGTCAGACTTGTGAGCATTAGATTCGATCCTGGGATTTTCTGACCCCAGGTAGAAAATTCTACCAACTGTGCCAAAACACACAGGACATTGATAATTATTTCATATAAATTGAAACAATGCCATTTCATGCCTAATGGTACATTTTATTTTACATATTATAATATTGGCAAGGATATATTAGCAAAGGTCATCTAAAATTTTATATATAGAAAAATACATGATTGCACTCATATTTTTTGAGATCTGATTTTACAATCAGGAATCTAAGGAATCATAATAATTTTTTTAAATTCATTTTTGGCAATCTATGAGTTTATATAAATGCAGTGATTATAATGAACATTGAATTAAAATGGAAAAAAAATGTAGATTTCCAACTTTATTTTATTTGTTTTTTGAAGCAAGAATTCTATTTTTGTTTTGTATTTTTAATTTTCATCGTATATAAAAGTTTTAACACACTTAGATTAATTCAGCTTGCACTTTAATTTTTCCATTTACTTGATTAAGTTGTGAGAATTTTCTGTTATTGAAAACTTCTTACTTTTGTAAATTGGATAGTTTAAAGATACTATCAAAATTTTAAGTATAAGCTGCATTCTGAGACAGCCATAGACATGAAAATTTATACAATAATTCTTTTTTATAACTTTATCTTTCTTATTGCATTGCTAAATCCATATAATATTAATATCTGTGTTCTTTATTACTTTTTATAATGCTTTTTTACAATCCACTAAAAACAGTTTCGATTGTCCCAGCAGTCTTCTTCAGAACTATAACAAACACAATACAAATACATGAATATAAATATACACGAACATAAACTTTTACATTTATAGAGAGGTATATAAAGATATATGTGGGTATATAATGATTATAAGATAGAATATATGTATATGTATAAAATGTAAAATTATATGTTCATGAATATATGTATTCATTGCAAGGAAATCAAGTCATACCTACTGTGACTTAATTTAATAACATTTTATATAACATTTGTATTCATGTATTTGTATTGTGTTTGTTATAGTTCTGAAGAAGATTGCTGGGTCAATTGAAACTGTCAATAGTGGGTTGTATAAAAGCATTGTAAAAAATAATAAAGTATATGGATATTAATCATTCTTATTCTGAGGTTGATGCTTTGCTGAAAAGAACTATGACACTTTTATTTAAGGGTTTGCTAATGGGAATTGAAGTTTAATATAGTCAGTCATTAAAATAAAATAAAAATTAGTGAAGTCTATAAACAAGACGTTTATTAATATTTTTGAATATAGAGTTTCAAGATGAAAATGAATGTTACATTAAAAGAAGATCTTATTTCAATCATATTCACAAGAAAATTGACGTTCATTGTTTGGAAATGTCTACGATGTATACTAAATTTCAACAGTTATTAAAAACCAAAAATGCCAATTTGGATCTTCAGGATTATTATTAAAAAGGCATATATTGCTCAGAAGATCATAAGAAAGTTGGGTTTCAGACCTGCGAGCATCAGAATAAATCCTGCAGCCTTTTGATCCCAAATAGGACACTCTACCAACTGAGCATGGAATCCTTTTAGAAATATCTTATGGATTCAAATAAATCTATTCTTGGGTTCATAAAAAAGAATAATCATGATTGGTTTTTTGATGCTGATATTTTTTATTAGTGATTTGATTAAGAGAAAATACATGACATTTTCTGCTCAGCAGAATAATAAATTAAATGTGAGTTTTCATACTAAATATAGATATTTCAAAGGAAAAGTTCAATAACTGTCAAGAAGACTTAGAATGATTGGTTGATTAACATTGCAATGAAGAGATATTTGATGATTATAGCCATTCTAGATCTTTATCTTAATATACTGAAAGCAGCATATGGACTTAAAAAATGGTATAACAGTCCTATTAAATCCAACATTTTTTTTTGAGCTTGAATGGCCATACTCATTTACAACTGACTGCTGCTAATGGATTTTACCATGTGTGGACAAATTCCTTCACTACTACAGCTTTTTAGCTCTCGAGTTTATTAGAGCAGAAGTTAATTTTCTATTGAATTATTTTACATAAATATCAGCTAAATCATTAATTTTGAAATACTGATGCTAATTCAAGTAATTTGACTGTGTAACTGAGAAAGAATCTCTTTTTATTCATTCAAAAAACTTTCTAGAAGCTAGGACATTTATTTATATATATATAAACAATTGGTAATAAGGATTAAAAATCTTTTATCATCATTTTTAACCATTATTAATCCACTGCAGGTTCTCTCCAAGTTTAATTCAGTTTTTCTATTTCATAGCCTTTCTTCTTCACATCACAGTAGTAAACTTCCTCGTTTATTTACTCATCTCATATGTCGTCTCTTCCTAGATGTTTTTTTACTATCTGGAAATCCAATTTAAATTTCAACTGTCCATCTATTATCATCTCTTCTGGAAATGTGTCCAGCTCATCTCCATTCCAGTTATTTAATTTCTTTAATGATGTCATTGATAATTGTTTGTTCTCTCACTTGTGTATTTTGTTTTCAGTCTCTTTCTGATCTCCTTCCTTACATGATCTCTTTCTCTTGGGATCTAATTTGAAACTTCAACTGTCCATTTCTTATCATTACTTCTAGAAATATGTATGATCCAGATCCATTTCAGTCTCTTAATTCTTTTAATGATGTCAATGGTACTTGATTGTTATCTCATCTATATATTTTATTTTTGGTCTCTTCTTCATAATTTTAACATATATCTCTCTGAATAATAACTCGATATCATTTTTTTAAAAAATAGAACTAATAGGATTATTGCTATTTATATTTTCCTATAAATTAGCTAAAAATATTTAAAGGATTTTTACTCAGATACAAGTCTTAAAAATGACCAATAGGAATCTTTCACGCATACAAAAAAGGAATTAATTCCAATTTATTTTGACAATATTAGTACATAGTTGAAAATATAAATTTATGATACATTTGTTTGGATGATTATACCAAATACTATTAAAATTAATATCAAATTCTGAAAAAGTTAAGCTATTATATAGTCAAATGGATTAAGTTGATATTTTAAACTACATTGTTTGGGAGATGGTCATGACGTAAGTAAAAATGATTTTTGATTTCATTATATGACCTGAATTGCAATGGCTGACTTATGCTTTATTGCATTATCAATATTTGCTATCAAAATGGATAAAATTTATTTTAAATTCATATTTATCTTAAAACATATTTATTATATCTATTTTAAAAATCTACATAGTGAGTTTTAGTGTAACATAACTAGACCAGCCTCTTGTCTGCTGAAGCGCCATCTTTAAATTAGCACATGTATTACATAGTCATAATCACATGATTTTGCATTTCTAATGCCCTTCTCACCTTGCAGATCACTGGAAAATGTTCTTGCAACTCAAGATTTCACCGCCATGTACAATTTAAATCACTTCAGACCTTTCTAAAGCAGTTTTTCTCATTTTAAAACAAAATTTAATTGTTTCATTCTGATTTAAGGCCCAAAACATTCACATTTTATGTTATAATTCATGACCCAGATATGCTAGTGCCTTATAATTTTTGTAGTAAATAGCTAAGCTCATTAATATGCAACATTTGCATTTACTATGAGATAGAGCTTCAGGTAGCCTTGATACACAATCAGTCACTAGATTTTCTGCTAATTAAATATTGTTTTCAATCATACAATTTTATTAGTACTTCTTTCTTTTTGATATAATCTTATTCTTGATATTTTTTTGATCACTTGGGAGTCTGATGTTTGCATTAAGCCAGTATTTCAGGTTATAAATAGTATTATTGTATATATGGCCTGCTATTTTATCATATACTGTTCAATACATTGTACTATAGTATCCCATAAAATATAGTGAGCCAGTATTTCAAATTATGAATAGTACTATTGTGTATATGGTCTGCTATTTTATTATATATACTGGTCAATACATTGGATCATAGCATCCCATAAAATATAGCAGTGATGATGATGAAAAAATTATTAGTAATAGTATGCCATATAACTGAATTACCAATGTGAAGAATATTAACTCTGTTTGTATAAAAATCTCATACTAAATTTCTAAATTGTTGCATTTTTATTTACCGTTGTCAAACTCACTCCACTCACAACTTTGACACAATGCACCTTGGATAAATACAATAATGATTATTACTAATCATTTTCTAAATTAAAGATTATCTCTAGCACAGATATAAACTTTAAACCTCAGTTAAAAATTATTATATCTGATTTTT
Source organism: Epiperipatus broadwayi (assembly GCA_028023455.1). Lineage (NCBI taxonomy): Eukaryota > Metazoa > Onychophora > Udeonychophora > Euonychophora > Peripatidae > Epiperipatus > Epiperipatus broadwayi. The sequence continues at coordinate 528,676 of JAQFVV010006259.1, read as the reverse complement.
TAATTTTAAACACACATACGCACGGAGTTATTCATCGTTCTCTTTCCTACATTTATAGATATATTAAACAACCTCCATATTTCCCCATTCTTTTTAAATTCATATAAATAAAGATACAATAAAAGACAAATGATCCCCAGGATGTATTTCGTACATTCTTTTATAAAGTTTTAATACCAATAACTAAAATTGGTATATGGATGTATAGTCACAGCCAAAGCCAAATATATCATCATTATTTTTAACCTCTATCAATCCACTGTAGGATGAAGGTCTCTCCTAGTTCAATCCATCTTCTCCAATCTCTAGCCTCTCTTCTCCACATCACCCTAAACATGTTGTTTTTTTCTAGGGCTTTACAATCTGGCAGAAGCTTAAATATTTGGATTTGCTGGTCCATAGAGAAAACAGAGATCTGCATTATAGTATGATAGTTAAACCCCTTGAGATCCGAGGCTTTACTCACCCGAAATCCATGTCACATACTGCACATAAATTCGCAGGGCTCAATGCGTTTTTATTTAGAAATCAAAATTTATGTAAATTTGAAGCCGATAGAAAGACCAACATCGCAATTTATATAAAAGATTTGCTTAGCGTAGGTTTCAGCTGCAGATCAATTGCAAAGAAAATTAAGCAATTTCACACTAAACTAATAGCTAACCACAAAAATAAGGATAAGCCTCAAATTACACTCCCTTATATTCCCAAAGTATCACTACAGATAATAAAGACTTTAACTGGGGAATTTAAGGTTGGTTTTCGTACTCCCCCTAATTCTAACAGACTCATTAATAATTCAAAGGATAGAACAGACCCATCTCAAACACCCCAGGTGATTTACAGCATGTCATGTCCACAGGCCGATGCAAAGCCATATACTATGGAGAAACTAAGGCCACTGTTCACAACAGAGCTGCTCAACACTTGTATACCTATAGAAGAGCAAAAAAGAACAGCGATAACTTTTCAATATTTCTGGAACATGAAAAGCAGACTGGCCATGTGTTCGAACCAGGCAACCCCAGGATTGTATGCCCTGAAACCAACGACTGTAAAAGAAAGATCAAAGAGGCGTACTTTATTTTTTGCGACAACAATTCTATCAATAGACGCGACACGTGTTTTTCCATTTCAAAAAAATGGTCAAACTGATTTGCATTTATATTTGCATATTTGTTATTTAATAACACTACGTAAAGATTTATTACTTTCGTCGGCCATGAATATGAGGGCAAACCTCGAAAGCGCTTGGCCCATTTAATAGTTTTAAGCGAAATTTGTTTTGTTTATTTGGAAGCTTCTTCGTCAGTGAGTAAATCGTTTTTAGGCTATATACATATAAATAAAAATACCAGTCAACTAGAAATCAAACTAATCAACAACGATGAGATATAATTCTTATTTCTACAACAACCACATCATTACTATCTTACCTAGTTGAGGGCAAATGTTATCTTGCTAAACATGAGTTATTTTTATTAAACAATGTTGCTCCTGAAAAATATGATTTATAAAACTTCTTTTTCCCATGAAAACATTAATTTCAACATAAATATATTATTAACAACACAAACTTTAATATATCAAAATGTATTTGTAAAAGGAAATTAGTTTAGTTTTCACACGCGCTATAGAATTAATATGCATTTCCCATCACATCAAATCTGATCTGAACACTCATTTAAAGCACAAATAATTGCAGTTAAGTAATATTATTTAAGTCCTAACTATTTAATAGTATAAAGACTTAGTCCACCTATGCTTAACAATTAATCTTTAAGTAAATCAACTTTTATTGATTGTGCCTAAATTAGGGTTTGAATCTATTATTAAGACCAGTTTCCTTACACAATATTACATTCACACACACACACACATGTTTATTTCATGTTTAAAGAGGTTTATTTAAACTTCATTGTATCAATATTTCATACTCTGTAGTCAAGTTGCAATCTTTAAGTGTCCATATATTCAATGGAACATTAGTAAGAATAAATTTCCATTTTTGCTATTAAAAGGTGTGATGGTTGCCTTGACAGCAGTGAGAAATATTGATTACTAAATTTTACTGTGAATGTTTAGGTAGTTTTGTAGTTAAATTGAGTTAAAAGGTGGGTGCTGGAGGGTTGCATTAGATCCTAAGTGCTCTCAGATCCAAGGCTCCTCACTGATGAAGGCCACAAGCCAGGAACTAGTCTGGGGATATTGGATGAGTAGGCACTAGATAGGGATTTTATGCACAAGCCTGCTGGCATCCATTGATTGCTCTTGTTAGCACAATATGGCACTACTATATGGAGAGTTTTGCTTTGTTTTGAATTGTTTAATAACAATTATGTGCTAGTATGAGATAGTGATCATGTGATGTTTAGTGGTTTCATATTATCCTAGAATATGTAATACATTAAGCTATAATAGTAATAATTATGCACTAACATGCTTAGGTTAGAGACGTTTAATATTGTAAAATTAAATGTTTAACTGCTTCTCTAACCTAAGCTTGTTAGTGCAGAATTATTGATATTATATAATTTATGAGAAGTCAATAAGTAAATTATTTATTAAGCTACAATAACAATTATATTGAGAAGACTATAAATATTGGCTGGTCAAATAGTAAAAATCTCAATCTATTAATAGGTAATTATAGGTTAAGAGATGATTGCATGTGAAATTATAAAAATGATTTAGTTTGGACATACTGTCAAACAATTACAGGTAGGGGCCAAAGAACATAATGCATTTAATAGAAGAGGTGATAAATCTTCATTATACATATGGGGAGAGAATAGATGCTACAAAAAGTATTAAATATTTAAATTACATCAAAGATTAAAAAAAAAAAAGATAAATATATGAAACATACTATATTAAAAATAATTTAAATAATTGTATAAATTTGGTTAACAATTGGTTAATTAAAAATGAATGGAATATTATATAAAATGACATATATCTAATTGTAAAAAAAAAAAAATCCATGTAATATATTTATTGTATTATTATGATATAGTCAATTATTTTGTAATTATTGGATTTATATACAATGGTTTTGATTTATTTTAATGATTTATATTATTATTTTTTGTTTTAATTTCATTATTGAACACTAGATGGTTTTATGTCTGAAATAGTTCGTTAAATAGATTATTAACATTTGAAAAGGGTACTGAAAAAGGCCTTTAGTGTATGAAAAATATTTATTGATATTTATATAGCAGTTGTAAAGAACAAACAGACAAAATCTCTCTATATGTATTGCCACTCAGTGGCATCCATTGATTACTCTGGCTTGTACTGAGTGGCAATACGTATAGAGAGTTTTGCCTATTTGAATAACAGTTAAGAGCAAGCATAAGAAATAGTGATCATATGATGTTTATTGGCTGTTGTAAACAATTTATTATTTTCTGGTTATTATAATCACTATGTTATTAATTCTTAAAAATACATAAATAAAAGCTACATCCAGCTTATGGCATGACTGATCAATTTATTTATAAATTGCTACTTAGGATATGCCTATGTGTTTGAAAAGGAAGGTTTTTAATAAATGTGTTTTGCCAGTTTTTACTTATGGATCTGAGACTTGGACACTTAATAGAAGAGCAATATAGAGACTTCAGACCTCTCAAAGAAGTATTGAGAGATGCATGTTGGGAATAACAAGAAGGGATCAAAAATGCAATGTATGGGTAAGAGAACAAACAGGTGTTACTGACCTCATTGAAAAAATTAAAAGACTGAAGTGGAGTTGGGCTGGACATATTGTTAGAAGAGATGATAATAAATGGACAATTAAAATTTTAAACTGGATTCCAAGAGATTGTAAAAGACACAGAAAGAGACCACATGTTAGATGGGTGGATGAAATAATTGTGCAGGGGTGATGTGGAGAAGAGAAGCTACAGATAGGAAAAGATGGATTGAACTTAGAGAGACCTTCATCCTGCAGTGGATTGATAATGGTTGATGATGATGATGATGACTTAGGATAGCAATCTTGCCAGTAGTTGTCTATAGTTTTTATTTATTAGTTTATATATAATTATACTGGTATATTAAAATTTGTGAGGTTAATTCCAGTGTTTTGCTTTATTATATATATTGTACCAGGTCAAAGGTTTTTTATCTGCTATTTTTTATATTTATATAGATCCCACTTACTAAAGGGGTTTTTGAATCATTTATATTATACATATAAGTATAACAGATTAATGTTTATGATATGACCAAATTGGTTTCTTCTTTTTAACTTAATAAATAAATATTAGAAAAAATGTGATTATATTTCCCAATCATCTAACCCTGAGTCATATTATATATGATATAAAAGAGAACTATAACTCGTGACAACATTTATTTATTTGTTTCAGGCACTAGTGTTCAGTGGACCATATTAAATGAACACATCATTACAAAGTTAATTAATAAAGATGGGATTTTTTTCCTTAATTTATAATATTAATCATAACTTACATGCGATACATCATTTTATATTATCCTTAATATAACATTCATTTTTGGTTTGAACTAACATAATTTCATCAACCAAAACGAAGAAACACTTTACAAAATTTAAACAATATTTAATTATATACAATCTCTATTTTTTTTTTTTCATTTATTAAGTTCATATTTGCAGTTGACATTCCGATCGGCCATATTTAATTAGGAACAAGAAATATCATACCCCCTTTCCCTTCTAATTACAGTTAATTGCATTTTTCTTATCTTAAAATCTATATTTTAATTTTTTTTTTTTGATTATCACCGTAATTACAATAAAAACAATAAATCTTATTTATTAAATAAAAATCTACATTTTTAAATATATTATTATTATATTTTATAAAATATATCTTTCTCTCAACAATCTTCCTTCATGCTAGAATGCTAGATACCCACCGTACTCAAAATAATGGTACAATACATATATATGAAATAACTTGAGTAATATTCAAACTTCTATTTGGCATCTGCAGTATTTTCTATTTTATTCTCTACATTATTACTTATTACAAAAAAATCATTAATCTTTACATTTTTATATGTGTAGAAAATAAATTAGAAAATATATGTGGATGGCCATTCGAGTTTTAATATTACTTCACATTTCATATTTATGTTATCAATGAACAATTGAAAGTCAGCTTTGCTGTGGCCTATCTTGCAAGAAGCATACATTAATGAGTGAAATAAATTGTCTCCATATTTTAAATCAGACTTCAATTTTATAAATTTTTAGTTAATGACAAATTATTGAAAAAACAAAAATTATTAATCACATGTTCAAACCCACTACTTCTGAGATCATGTGCTCTGAGAGAAATGATGCCAAGCGCAAAGTAAAACAAGCAAGTTTCATTGTGAATGATCCTAATGCCATCAACAGAAGAGATTCCTGCTTCTTGATTTCTAAGAAATGGGCTGAAATAATTTACATACATTTGCATAATTTATTGCTAATAAAAATCCATTAGTAGCACAAGCTATGAATAAGGGATCAAGTAAATCCCGAAAGCGCTAAACCTGACATTTTTTCAAAATATATAGATTCACTGAGGTGAATTTAAAGCACAGAATAATGTGAAGGTTAACTGATCCAAATATGCAGAAATGAAGATTCTAAGCTCTCATGATAAGAAATAGATACACGACATTGGTGAACACGGAATTCCTAAAGTGTTAAGTATATCCTCTATAAAACAATATTCACTTTGCTTAGGAAACACAACCAAAATTTCAACTTAACATTGAGATTATGTCAAAATAAAAAATGGACACTTTCTATAAATTAATTTTTCAACACAACATGTATTTCAGAAATTCTAACAATACGCATTTTAAAATTCCTGGTTTTACATTGATTATTGAATATTAATTCTTATTAAGGTTTCAGCCTTATATAAGTATTGATTATTGAAAGAATACATGCATAAATATGATATAGGCATATTTGTTTCAAGTCATTTTGTAAAGCAGAACATTTATTTGCATTGAAGATAATTCAAATAATAATGTAGTCAGAATTTGAATAAATAACTTTTATATAAGCAATATTTACAAATGTCCAAAAGAAAGTAGCCCAACCTTGGTTATTTTACATCTTTCTGTACCTTATGAATGTGTAGACAATTTAAATTCTCATACAAGCCTTTGAGGATGTAATCAAGTAGGTCATCAATTTTTATAACAATGGATGAATTTAAATCACATGCATTTACCTTACAATGCAAAGTGAATTCAGAAAAAAGGGGAAATAGAAGCTACTTCCTGATTTATTTTTGTTTTGACAAAAAATGGTCCTCATTACTAAATGATTTGGTGGTATCAGATCATTTCCACACTACCAACATAAACCAAATTAAATCACTCTTTGAATTTACATTTCTATTTTTGAAAGATAACATGCTCTGAGAGGGAATATAAGGAAAGCTGACTGGGTCAATATTCTAGAAATCTTGGTTGGAATATTAATAGAATCTCCAATTTTCTTTTTCTATGATCAAAAATTGCTGACAACATATTAAACTGCTAAATGATGCTAGAAAAGAGGAGACTATGGGAATACAAAAATGTATAAGATCAAAAACCTGATCATTTTGTGTAAACTTGATAGCTGAAGAGGCACTTCTGATGAGAGAACTTTAACTATTTATCTGAGAGAACTTTAACGATTCATCATCATCAACTATTATAAATTCACTTCAGGATGAAGGTCTCTCCAAGTTCAAACCATCTTCAATCTTTAGCTTCTCTTCTCCACATCACACCTGCACACTTTCTTATTTCATCCATCCATATCACATGTGGCCTCTTTCTGGGTCTTCTACGATCTCTTGGAATCCAGTTTAAGATTAACTATTACTACTAGTAAAATAACCAAACTTATATTTAAAACTTTTTAAGTTAAAGATTAATGAAATGAGATAAAGCCATGTTCTTCCTAGATAATACTGGAGTGTCATCAAAAGATTAATAACTGACTGCCATTATGCTCATTTGCTTTATAAAGGGTATGTAAGAGTCTCTGATCCATGTGGTTGTGGATTTTTAAATATATGCTAAAAGTGAATAACTGAAAGACATAATAAATAGTCAAATAAATTAAAAAATAACAAGCAACCACAGACTTCTATTTTAAAAATAACCCATTAATTTCAATATATACATACAACAAATCACACACAAACTTCTTTATAAATGTTGATTTATTATAAGAACTATTATAATGTTCATAGATATATTCCAACATTTTGACTACATTCTTTTATAGTCTTCATCAAGGAACAACTAAAAAATACATAAAAAATAAATAAATACAAATATTTCATAATACACATAACAAGTACAAATACCTCTTACCTAGAAGCTTTTCTAACAAACAATCTTAACTTTACATTATATTCATTTCTTAAATACCTTTCTTAAAACAATCCTCTATAATTATTTAATTAAATCAACCTATTATCCCCTTTTTTGAATAAGATTGATTTAATTAAATAATTATAGGATTATTTTAAGAAAGGTATTTAAGAAACGAATGTAATGAAAAGTTAAGATTGTTTGTTAGAAAAGTTTTAATGTAAGAGATATTTGTATTTGTTATACGTATTATGGAATATTTATATTTTATTGTTTTTATGTATCTTTTAGTTGTTCCTTGATAAAGACTATAAAAGAATATAGTCAAAACATTGAAGTATATTTTTGTACATTATAATAGTTCATGTAATAAATCAAAATTTATAAAGAAGTTTGTGTGTGGTTTGTTGTATAGTGATTCAACTGATTGAATCTCTAAGGATTTATTTGTAATATTTTGTTACTTGTTAAACTATCTAGTAAAAAAATATCAATCCATATTTTAAACAAATAACCATTGTAAAGACAATTGTTTTTTTTAATTGTTTGTTTAACAATTTTTTATTAAGATTTAGTGTAAATTAAACAAAATATTTTAAATGTGACACTGATCTGAAAGGCAGTCATTTTGACTTTTATTATATGCTAACCCAAACTAAATGTAAATACGGTAAGATAGCATCTATTCCCTTCCCACTTAATATCATATTTTAAACATATATTTATATATTGCAACCACATTTTCTTCATGATTTAAATACTATATCTACGTAGTTAAAAACACGTACTAATTTTTTCTGAACGGAATTACTTCCTTTGTTTTAAAGACCTACAGAGGTCCCTAGTGACGATTTTTTCAGACGCTCATTGCTAAGGTTTACAGCCTTGTTAAAACTATTCCTTTGCATTGTAAAAATGTAATGGGTGTGAATTTGACTCACGACATCGGATAAACATAGATTCACCAATCAGACAACAGACAAAATAAGGATTTTATATATACGATAAACTCAATATGCAAACTACTAAATTAGAATTTAAATAAATTAACCATTTCTCCATCTATCATTAAACAATTCAGCAAATAAATTTGGTTATTAAATCGAACTTTTCAAATTGCTGTTTAATGTAAAAATTTAGCCAATCACCCACCTTCCAGGACAACTTTTTTAGTTTAAAACACTTTATTGGTTGGCTATGGGTAATTGCCAAATCTCCATATCTTCAGAGTAATGCCTCAGTTGTGTAAAAAACAAACCAAAGACTCATTAGATATAATATATAACTTAGTGTTTAAATATCACAACATTATATTACAGTAAATATACTTAAGATAGTTGAAATGACTCAAAAAAGGTTATTAATATCTTGTGAAGAAATTAATTGGAAATTAACAACCCACTTAAATTAAAAACAAACATGCATTCTTCAAAACTGGAACTGCAGTTTATTTATTTAAATTCCAGTTCTGTGGTATGAATATTTAGTTTTTATTTTAAAGTGGAATATCAATTTTTAATTAACTTCTTTACAAAATGCTAATAATCTTGAGTTGTTTTAACTGTCCCTTAAAAGTATTTAAAGAGTGAATCATGATTTATTTATACTTTAAAATCTAATGAATCTTTCATTTAGAATTTATGGCTGTTCCTGATGTGGGGGTTTGACAATTATTTATAACCAGCTGAAAAAGAGTGTTATAGGTTATGAAACAATTGTTGTGGAATACGATTGGCTGAATATATGTATAATATGAAACTTTGATCTAATAGACAAATTCATTGGCTGGGTTGTTTAAAGTTGTTTGGAGATTGGTATATATAATACTTTAGATAACAAACCATACATTTCCAATAACTAGATAGTCTTTAAATGTAAATAACATGATAACAGGAAAAGTTTAATAAATCATAGAGTCTATAATATATTGTTTAGGAAATTTCTATAAATAAAAGATGGATTCGTATATCTTTTATCTATAAAGATTACTTTGGCAATAAATTGTAGATTCTTTTGGTTTATTAGGTTTTTGTTATTACCATGTGATTTATATATAAATATATATGAAATGCATAATACTAACTGAGAAAATATATAAAGAATTATTCATTCACAAAATCAAGAAATGCATAATACTAACTGAGAAAATATATAAAGAATTATTCATTCACAAAATCAAGAGCATCTATCTAGTGTAACAGCAAACAAGGTTGTAGAGACCTAGAAGAAGAGCGTATGTTAGATGGATGGAAGAAATAAAGTTTGCTGAAGTGATATGAAAAAGAGAGACTATAGATTAGATTAAAAAACCTTGATTAAACTTTTAGATATCATAAAGTGATCAGTAAATAATAGTGATGATATACATTTAAGGCAGAAGAGGGTGGGAATAAATTCACTACAAATTAAAAAGTTTAAGCTTCTGTTAGTAAAAATTTGGAAATTGTTGAAGAAGCAATATGAATATCTCACCTTACATAAAATAAAGTTAATGTGCTGTAAGCTTATCTGAGTATCTGAAAAATGACCAGAATAATGTTTTTTGTAATATCATATCTTAAATCAACTCATCTTCATTGTATATAGGGCTCTCTTCATTTTTGTAATGATAAAAATCTTATCACATGCATATATTCCAAAAGATATCCATTCTGATTTGCTTCAAATTGATGTTTTTTATGAGAATAGGCAAAAAAAAGTTGTTCTGTAATTATCTATCAAGATTCAAAGTATTAAATCAAAAGATGCAATGGTTTCAATACAGTACTATGATTGATGGTTTTAATAATATACCCAATATCTGCAGTGAAAAGATGATTGGTTCTCTCTCCAAAGTACCCACAATGCCATCTATGAATCAATGTTTGTGTTATGTAATGATGTAGTTTAATCAATCACTACAAAAAAATTAAAGTGCTATCATATGATAAATCAATACTAGTATATTGTAAATACCGAATTTTAAAATATAATTAAAGGGGATTTGAACACAGACTTTCCCAGCTTCCTTCAGCTATCCATCTTATATAACAGATACACATGATCACACACATGTGAAAAAGATAAATGATCTCCATTATATGTATTTTGTGCTAAACCAGCACTCATTAGTTGGTCCAGATCATCATCATCTCTCTCTCTCTCTCTCTCATACACACACACACATAATCAGTGTTCAGTTTATATTAAAATAGCAAATCTTCAAACTTTAATGGCCATATTTTAATCTTCTCCACCCTCCAAGTATTCACACATCCAGAGTGACTTAAGGTAAACATGGGTATAACAACAATATTGGCATCAACGAGGATTTGGCATTTCATCATCAGATTTTCAATGGTATGGATGGCTGAAGAATTGGAGGGTAGAGAAGATTGAAGTCTGTCCATTAAAGTTTGAAGATTTGTTATCTTAATATAATCTGAACACTGATTATATATGTGTGAGAGATGATCTGGACCAACTGATGAGTGCTGGTTCAGCATGAAACACATATAATGGAGATAATTTCCTCTTTTTCACATATGTGTAGTCATGTGTATCAGTTATATAAGATGGAGTGGATAGCTGAAGAAAGCTTGAAAGTCTGTGTTCAAATCCCCTTTAATTAGTGCTATCATATCTGGATTATAAGTTATGACATTAAGTGTGACATTGTTCCATACTTTAAACCACAATGGAAATAACATGCTAACATTACATTTTGTGTCAAATTGAGCAAAACTGGTACTGAAATATTCAAAATGATTCAAACTCTATATGACACAAGTCATGAATTGTAAAAAGGTTTCAAAGTGATTTTCAAAATTTTATGATAATGGGAAGAACATTGAAAATGATTCACAAAAGTATAAAACACACTGTCACAATTTATGTTGTGATTTGTGATCTTGTCATAGTAATGCCTTCATTATTTGTGGTGAATAGATAAACTCTGTTGCTATGGAAGACACACACAGATCGAAAGATGGTGCTGTAGGCAATTAGGATAAAAAAATCACCCTTTTCTTGACACCCAATACATCTATCCAACATCAAAAATGCTTCCGTTTGTAACAATCGTTTCTATTTTCTTTATTTCAGTGCAGGTGAATTTTATGGTATAGTGAATTAGCCTTTAACACCAAACTCAGGCTGTAATTTAAATTTTTTCAGCTGGTCCAAGATTATCAGGTAAGTTAGGGATATTTCAAATAATCATCCATTTCCAATGGTAAACAATCAACCAACACTTTGTAATACAATCAACCAACACTTTGTAATAAATAGGCGTTATTATTAGATGTACACAGTGGAAGCCTTAGGAATGGCATTTCTTTAATGTGACGTCTTCCGATTGGGTTTTTAGAATTCCTTAAATGAATTTAAACCGTTGTGCGCTTTAACATAGAAGGAAATGGCAGGATTCGGAAGCTAAAAGCGTCCGAGTCAAAGCTTAACTTGGCATCTGGTGCTTAAACGTCATAAGACAGTCTGATTATTATTTAATGAATTTAGAGGCATATATAATTCCCAAATTAGGTCATTTAAATAAATATAGATGTAGTAGCCATAAAGACAAATTGCAATTGAAATATGATACAAAGAAGAAAAAATCCTATGGACTTAAGCACTTATTTCGATATTAGTAATATGCTAATAAATCGCAGTTAATATTATTTTATTTAAAGCTTATGGATTATTTTAAAAACTTATGCTTTTTCTATACATACGCGCTCGCACAGACATCCATATTCATACATTTAATTTAATAAACTTTAAATTTTATCAACTTGCTTTAAAAAAAAAATCAATGCGAAAAAGCAACAGATTAAAACAAGCAAGTAAACAGTAAATTTACTCACGAATCGATATTAAGATAAGCCCTATGGACTTCCAGTATCCAGGGCTTTTCGTTCGATATTTCGTAGCTCGAATCCTTATCCATGAGGACCCAGCGTAAAAGTTTAAATAAACCGATATTCTCTTACGAATTACATATGCATTTTTATTAGTTATAGAAATTATTTTTTTAGAAATATGAATAACATAATTCTTCTGTAAAGATATCTTATTTTTTAGCTGCTTAAAAAAATTAGATCAAGAATTCAATTTTTTTTTTCCGTAACAAATAGAAGTTTAAAATATATTTGAAATATTTTAAACCTCCGACCAGCATCCCTCTTACTGCGCGACGAACTTCCGTTCAGAGATAAAGATTATATTAAATACTTTTCATTAATTATATATTCTATCTTAGGAAAAATTTAGATTTTTTTTTTTAGTGTTATAACACCACTTTAATATTAAGATTGGTACCCCTTGTCCAGAAAGGTGTAAAAGAATTGAAAATATTACAAAGAATTTATTTTTTGTTTGAACATTTTATTAATTAGATTATATTTTTAATCTAATTTTAAATTACGTTGATAAAAATCCCTTAGAAGATGAATAAGTTTAGCGATATTGACAGTTCGTGTGCGCGATTGTGTATATATGCAAAAATAGAAATGTAAGAGTTTTGCAATAAACAGAAAGAATAAGACATACACAAATAATAACAATCAAAAAAGATAATGAAACAATTTAATGAAATTAAATTAGAACTATAGCTAAGGAGAAAATAGTTTTTGATGTGATTTTAAAACCGATAAACTAAAAGAATCTGCGTTAAAAGGTGGTATGTAGTAACAACATATAATGAATGACAACAAATGTTATTATTAGCATATAATACCCTTTTTCTTGGTTAATCTATTTGCTTTCTGACAATCACATTTAATCTGACGGTAGCACTGGCAAAATAAAGATTAATACCTTATAGTCATAAAGAGACCAAATTTATTTATACAGCATATGAATTTTTATTTCATAAACAGCTTAACTAATAACAAACTATTATAAAGAAACCTGTAGATATTCCTATCACTAATCGCTTTATTAAGTCCTTCAATCCTGCCATTGCAGTTATAGATTGGACAAGCTTTATCTGTGTAATTTATGAGTTAGGTTTGCCCACATGACCATAGATCAATGGATGAATAACAGCTCTTCCATGGTTCACCCTGTGTAAATAACACGCTCAAATTACATGTAGTTAAAGATAGCAAATTATAAAAGAGATCAGATTACAGAGTTTGATAAACATCTTGATTAATTGAACATTAAATTCTCTTTCCAGGGCTAGTTGAAATATTTTGGCAGTAACACTATATATATTATACACCCTTAATTTGTCTTAGTATCTTACATTAAGTGGATCATGTGTTATAATATTTAAGGCACAATCTTTTTATGCTATGTCTTGGAATTCAAATTTGGAATAAATCTCAAAAGTTTTTAGATTGCTAAATCAATTACCCATTCAATATTTGTTAAAGAATATAGAATTAAGTAAGCATTAAATAATTTGGAATAGGTTAAAAGCTTCTCCAGCACCCCTTTGCAACATTGACAAATGGTGACAAAAACATTTTTCATCTGGACAGTTATCTACCAGTTAGTGAAGATTTTATTGTTTTATTCCCTAATTTATTTTCTAAACATCACATGATCACCATTTCTCTTCACTGATGAATGCCACAAGCTAGAAACTAGTCTGGGATATTGGATGAGTAGGCACTAGATAGGGATTTTATACATCCATTGATTACTCTGTCTTGCACTGAGTGGCACTACTGTATAGATAGTTTTGCTATTTTAATTTATTTTCTAATAATATCTTAGTGAATGTGTAAATAGTTATTTTGAACAAAGGCTATGTAAAAGTGTTTGAGACACTCAGCAATGTGACAAGACTTCATAAGTATTATGCTGACATAAAGGGACTAGGAAGAGCAGAAAATTCTAATAAATGATGGTAGTTAACTTCTGATATTTACTCATCTGGGATTAAAATTGTTTAGAAATGCATTAAAGGCTATATACTTAATTGTAATTCATTAAATCATGTGCAAGCTACTGAAAATGCCAGTGAGCTATGTGTAAACTAACCATCAATAAAAAAAAGTACAGAATGAACTCACCTGTAATTTAGCTTGGATTGTATACAAGTATTCAATTTATAGATGTATTAACATTACTGTAATTTCAGGGCAACTATATCTCTTCTAAAATTATTATAATTAGTCAGAGGGAAAGACTGAACCTCATATATTTACATCTATTAATTGACGATTAGTTTTATTTAGAGGTTGTTAAATATGAAGCTTAGCTTTTTTCTCTCATTAATTATAGTGTTCTCAGAATAGGTTATAATTATGCTGAAATTACATTAAGATATATAAATTACCCTCTACATGTTAATATATTAATAAATTGAATGCTTATGCACATTCTAAACTAAAGTATAGATAGGTCCAGTCAAGCGTTGGTGGCCTAGTGGTTAGCATAGCTGTTTTTCAAGCAGCTGGCCTGGGTTCACTTCCAGGACAATGCATTTGACATAGGGGAAAAAAAGGAAAAAAAAAGTACAGATAGGTCCATTGTGCATTTTATGTTTATTGATAGTTTTTTTTTTTTTTATTAAGGAAATATTTATTGGAAAACAGATTCTACAGATTACATTGGATTACAGCTTTATTCATTTACATTCATTTTAGTCTTTGTTTACATTGATTGAATTCAACTTGAATTTGCATCTCTCTTTTATCTTGTGTAGATTTATGTCACATCTTGGTCTTTGGTTACACCACATCAAATCAAGCAGCCATTTTTCATTTGGTGGCAGGTTTTATCTGTTTTGTGTTATCTTTGTTCTTTCCCCTTTTTGTCAGTCTTCCTGTCATCACTTTCTCTATCTTCCTACCTGCTTCTTTCTTGTCTCTTGTAGTTTCAGTTGACAGATCATTTTATAACTTAGATGTCAATTTGAGAGGTTTGATTGTCGGCTCATCCAGAGTGATCTGTTCCCAAATGTCTGCATACAGTCTGTGGGATGTTATAAGATAGTCTCTGGTTTTCAGACCGCAAAGGTGTTTCTTGAAGACTTGCCATGGGTTTGCTGAGTTGTCTCAAAAACACTGTGACACCTGGTCAGCCACTTTGCAAAGAGAATCATGATTGCCATTTGGATTATAGCAAATTCTCCAGTTCTCAGTGCCCCACTGATGTCCAGTGTCTAAGAGCATCCTGACCTAATACTAGATATCAATCTCATCTCCATGTCTCTGAATTTTGAGCAACGGGAGATAAGATGATCAATATCCTCCTCCTCCTGGTTGCATAATAGGCAGGTGGGAGAAACTGCTCTTAAATCCCCTATGATCTACCAAGAATTGATTTGTTAGAAGAGCATCCAGACTGAATTTGATAATAAAATTTACTAGCCTGATGTCCAATGACCAGTGTTTGGACTTTTTTATCAATGATTTTAAGGTTAATTCTAGCCTGACTGCGTTACTCTGCTGACTGGCATGCATAAGTTTGTAAGCATCCCAGTACCTAATCTTTCTATCAAAAAGATCTTCTTTGGTAGATATGAGCCCTGCCACATGATCCTCCATTTCTGCTACCCACCTGTTTTTGTTAAGCGGTGGGGTGTCGGTGGGTTCAACTGAAGGGGAATGTTGGCTTCTACCTTCTAGATCTTTAGATACCCTCAGAATAGTTATCATCCTCTGCATAAACAGCACCTGAATGTCATGCAGACCAAGACCATTCAAGTCCTTGGGTTTTCTCATTCTATTGAGGCCTATTGATAGTTTGATCGGGTTTTCAGTAGCTTTCCCATTAATTATATCTATATTTGAGCTATTAAAATTTATATTTAAATCCATGTAATAAAACTTCTTATATAAGAAAAAATTGCAATAGATAATCGATAAATTATTTATATGTACGCACAATGACTACACACAGTACATATGAATGTAGTTATAGAACATGTTTCTGCACAGCCAGAGGCATTTGAGATTTTATTCAGCTAGATGAGAGTTTTCAAAAAAGTGTAAGACTTTTTCCAAATAACCTGCTCATGGGTAACCAAGTTAATTATGTAATTATTGGTTAATGAATAAGTATGTGGTTATTTCTAATTAAAAGATAATAATGCTAATCTTATAATGTCAATCGGATGAGAAGTGGGAATTCATTTCGTAGCTATTTAATATATTTTCTTAATATTTATTTGTGAAATTTTTCTAGTGATGCTATAAGACTGAGAGCTATGTGTGAAGTAATTACACATAATGACAAGTTAGTTTTTTTTTTCTACGATAAAAATAACTAACTTGTAGTTGTTAGCACTTTTCAGTTTATTGTGTAAATTATACATAGATGTTTTCTCATGCAATTCTTTTCTATAAAAACTCAAGAGCTCATTGTCCTATAGTTGCCGATTTAAGTCTGATTTACTATTGATATACAAACACTTTTATTATGTTAAAATAAAAAAGTCATATCACTGAAGAATTATATACATTTATCTTTCTCATATATATATATATGTATTTTTATTAGCGGACATTTATTGCATTATTTTGTTGTGTTAACGTATCGGTAAAAAAAAAAACACCCTGAAGATGATCTATAAATAAATAGATTTAAATGTTAAAAAAATAAAAGTATAAAAATAATAAATCTCAGTGATTATATACAAAAATTGTATAACACACACATATGCAGACATACATGTGTGAGTGCGTAATTTTTAGAAACCTTATACACATTGAGAAGCAATGTTTCCGCTATAAACTAGAGTCAAATAAGTCAATGACTTATTAATTACACTCTTAATAGATTAATCATTTAAATGGCATACATTGTATGGTTAGTACATAAACGTAGAATATTACATTTAATATGTTCAATAAATTAGTCGTAAAATTTAAGTATATCTAGCTTTTACTCATAGTTATATTTTACTTATGAACTTGGAACGTCTTTTTAAAATGTGCCTAAATAACATATCATTAAATGGTACTCTAACCCGACCTGCTATGTGGCCGCTAGAGGCGCTGTTTCTGCTTCCACACAGAACATACAGGGTAGGGACCTCGAAAGCAGACGACGCTTTTTCCAGGCGCTAGGTGGCGCTGTTCACCATGCGTACGCACAGGAACCTTCCACAAGCTAGCTGGCAGCTTACATCGTCTGCTAGCAAGAACCTATGGTACTCTAACCCGAGTACCCATTAAATTAAATCAATAACTCTTTTACCAAAGAGCGACCACTTTCAATAACATTCAGAAAAATGTATCACTGCCCACACGATGTATTTCTATTGAAGCAGTCACTTCTTTGCTTGCGAATAAAAATTAGATATATTTAATCTTTAAAATTAACTTAGTTAAATATCAATATATGAAATATAAGATTTCATGTTTGTGATATTACTGTTAAAATTTACTTTGTTAGTTAAGTTAACATCTAAATTGTATATATATCTTTGAAAGTTTTGAGTAATTGGATTTTACATCTATATCAGGCCATTTCCATAATTTAGAATTAAAGATTAATATCTTTAGAAAAATTCGAACTTTATTTAAACTTTTCAAATGTGTTTGTACATAGATTTGTTGTGTAATACAGTATTCCAAATAGTATTCTTCTCGTTTCTTTCTGCCTTGGGTGGTAACAGTACTAGCATGGGAGTCTAACCTTGAGTCCTTTAGATTCATGAATATTGAATTTAAGATAATGCTGTAATCAATTAGGTTATTTTATATATGTCATATGAAATAATGACTAATTTGTTGTGATGGAAATTTATTTACATATTTAGAAATAAAATCTGAAAAGTGTTTGATATGTAATTAATGTTTGGTTCACATGAAATGACTAGTTCCATGAAATCCATCAGGTAGGAGATGATATATTGTTTTAATGTCTTTGGATAAAATTGCACTTTAGTAAAAGGAGTAGGTGATTTAATTTAAAGGTATAACGTACTAGTTCTTCATTGTCATAATTTACAGTAAGTGTTGATCCAATATAAGATTAAGGTATTTTCAAGTCTAATCCAGTTTCTCCAATTCCTAGCTTATTTTCTTAATAACACACCAGCAAATTTCAATCTATTTCACATATGGCCTCTTTCTAAGTCTTTGATAATGTATTGGGACCCAACATGCTTTAGTCAATGTAGTGAATTTATTGGCTTTTTATTTCTGAGAAGCACTAGTAAAAAATCGAATTTCTAATTTATTCTGTATAAATTACCATATCTTCAAATGCTTACTGACCTTGGGCATTGTCAGGATATATATTTTGCTCCATAATCAGAGATTCCACATGTATTTTAGATCTTAATATCCGAAATTCGACAAATACAGGAAAATGATAATGTATATACAGTATAGCACATTAGGCGAAGCAAATACGATTTAAATATGGACTACATAGGTAAAACGCCAGTATTCTAGTCATTTAAAATATATGATAAGAATTATATAACAAATGACATTTAAAATTTCCTGATATAACTAATTTCAAGATAGGTACTAAATTAATATTTAACTATTATTTGACATATGTAGTTTATTTTCATATATTATATAAATATCATTATCCATTTATCTATCTGTCTATATATCTATCTATCTAATCATCAATTCATTCATTTATTTACTACATCTATCTTTATCCTTTCATCTATCTATCTTACAAATTATCATTTCGTTTGTCTGTCTGTCTGTCTGTCTATCTATCTATCTATCTATCTATCTATCTATCTATCTATCTATCTATCTATCTATCTATCTATCTATCTATCTATCTGTATCTGTCTATCTATCTATCTATCTATCTATCTATCTATCTATCTATCTATCTATCTATCTATCTATCTATCTATCTATCTATCTATCTATCTATCTATCTATCTATCTGTATCTGTCTATCTGTCTGTCTGTCTGTCTATCTATCTATCTATCTATCTATCTATCTATCTATCTATCTATCTATCTATCTATCTATCTATCTATCTATCTATCTATCTGTCTATCTGTCTGTCTATCTATCTATCTATCTATCTATCTATCTATCTATCTATCTATCTATCTATCTATCTATCTATCTATCTATCTATCTATCTGTCTGTCTGTCTGTCTGTCTGTGTTTCTCTATCTATCTATCTATCTATCTATCTATCTATCTATCTGTCTGTCTGTCTGTCTGTCTGTCTGTCTGTCTGTCTGTCTGTCTGTCTATCTATCTATCTATCTATCTATCTATCTATCTATCTATCTATCTATCTATCTATCTATCTATCTATCTATCTATCTATCTATCTATCTATCTATCTATCTATCTATCTATCTATCTATCTATATATCTATCTATCTATCTGTCTGTCTTTCTGTATAACTGTTTGTTTGTCTTTCTATCAATTTATCTATCAAATATCTATCTGTCTATCCATCTATCTACTCACATATCTATCCATTCATGTATTTATATTTGGCAATCTATCTATTCATCTACTTGGCTGTTTATTTATCTACCTTCACATCTATCTATCAATCATTTCTATCCATGTTTTCATCTATCTATCCATGCACTCATCTATCTAGCGACCAATACATCCACTCATCTATCTATCTATTTGTTGCAATTTTGATATTAAGTTTCAAAGTATTTGAAGTATTATTAGTTATAGAGTTATTTATATTTGATCAAATAGTGATTCAGTATGAGTATGTATGTAAATTTTTTAAACATGATAATTCTGAAAATCCAGGTTTTGAATTTGTTAATGAAGGGTTAGAATTATTCGTTATATATTATAAAGGCTGTTAGAAGTAGCTATATTATATATTTAATATTGATTGCTTTTTTGATGGGTTTCTCTGTCTCATTATATCAGGCAATTAACATTAAATTAAATCTCCAACAATGTTTACTTGTGAGCAACCTTTTCCAAAAACAGTGGAAAAAGTGATCTTGTTTTTATGATTATACTTTGATCGAATTAGTTCATTTTAGATGACTCAGAGATATGTTGCATCTCAAATAGCATCACACAAAAGACACTGGACATGTAATATAGCTCTGGAGTCTCACAAAGTGATTAGTTTCACTCAAGTGCATCATGAAAGCATGCTAACAATTGCTGATGACTTTGGAAAAGATTGCTCTCAAGTAAAACGTTGTTGGATACTTAAGGTTAATTTAAACATTACAAGCACAAAGCTAAACTAGTCAAATAAATAATTAAAATTACCCCAAATCCAAAATTTATTCAGACTAGCCAAGAAAAATAATTAAAACACAACCAAAGGTGTCACTGCTACAATCAGATTTCTCAAGTGTAAAGAACTACAAAAACTACACCCTATATATAATATTAGATATTACCCACAAATCCATTTACTTCCTATCCACTCCTAATATTAAAAGAACTTTTAAATATGTTAATTGCTTCAGAATAATAAATTTTCAATAATAAAGATTCTTTAATTCTTCTTTTGATTTCATTTCTTTCAAAGAAGACAACCTTAGCTTCATCAAAATCAATAGTGTGGCCTGTATCTTTTTCAGGACATACAAAGCAGAACTAAGATATCTATTTTTAACTCCACTTTTATGAATCTTTATTCTTTCATTTAAAGTCAAACTACTCTGACCTATGTAAACCTTCTTACAAAAATGAGATAAAATACATTATACCAAGAATAGTGATCCTATCAAAAATTTCCTTTCTATTATTTAATAAATTATTCAAAGTAATACCCCTTTTCCAAGCTTTGAATAATTTATTAAATAGTACAAAGGACAATACAAAGAAAATTTTTGATAGGAAAACTATTCCTGATTTAGTGTATTTTATCTCTTGTTTTTGTAAGAAAATTTACATAGGTTAGAGTAGTTTGAGTTTAAATGAAAGAATAAAAGTTCATAAAAGTAGTGTTAGAAATAAATATCTTAGTTCTGCTTTGTATGTGCATGAAAAAGATACAGGCTACAGTATTAATTTTGATGAAGTTAGGGTTGTCTTCTTTAAAAGAAATGAAATCAAAAGAAGAATTAAAGAGTGTTTATTGTTGAAAATTTATTAACCTGAAGCAATTAACTTATTTAAGAGTTCTTTTAATATTAAGGGTGGATGGGAAGTAAATGGATTTGTGGGTATTGTAGTGTATATATATATATAATATACAAATCAATATATATATATCAAAATACAATATAAATTATATAATTATATAATTTATATAAATTGTACTGTATTTTGGTATATATATTGATTTGTATATTACATATATTGTGAAACGAATACAGATATCAAACTTTATTTATTACATATATATATATATATGATCAACAGATGGCGTTTTACCAAAAACACTGTCAAAGCATGTTTGTTTACATAAATGTCAGAGTAAGCATTCACTAACTCTTTCATTAATCCCGCCTTCAGATCATGAAAGAGTTAGTGAATGCTTACGCTGACGTTTATGTAAACAAACCGCTTTGATGGTGTTTTGATAAAATGCCATCTGTTGATCATAAATACAAGTGTTGGCAAGTTTAACTTGCTTTTTTGTTTTTCATAAATGTACCTTTGAAGTTTTTCTTGCAATGGTATATATTGCAGAGGCTTCTACTATGTGGAGATACTGAACTGATATCAGACCCATATAGCTATCTGGCTTGCTATGCTGATTTTGAAGACATGACATGTCTAAAAAATTCACACTTGAAAGCTGAATAGAAATTGTTTCATAAACGCTCAGAGTTTAGTGTTTATATCTAGTTTCTCATTTCCTGTCCTTCACTGATGATAGCAAAATCAGCTTGAAAGCATGATCTGAATGGAACTAATGAAAGATTTAGTGAATGCTTACTCTGACGTTTATGTACAAACAAGCTTTGACGGTGTTTTTGGTAAAACGCCATCTATTGATCATAAATACAAGTGTTGGCAAGTTTAACTTGCTTTTTTGTTTTTCACACACACACATATATATATATATATATATATATATATGGTGTAGTTTTTGTAGTTCTTTACACTTGAGAAGTCTGCTTGTAGCAGTGAAATCTTTGGTTGTGTTTTAATTATTTTTTCTTGACTAATCTGGTTGAACTTTGAATTTGGGATAATTTTAATTAAGGTTAATTTATATAAACATGTATTTAAGAAGATATTTAAAGTTTATGTGGAAATTAGACAATTATTAAGCTTCTAAAAGACTTTCAAACTATAAGAACTTTCATATATTAATTAGAATTGAATTAGATAAATTGATTTAGAAAACCTATATTTTTCAATATATATAAAACTATTATAAGAAACAATAACCAACTAATAAATAATTCCAAAGATAAAACAGAAAAAGATCAAGCCCCTCATGTGGTCTATAAAATGGCATGCCCTCAATTAGGCTGCCAGGCATCTTTCTATGGTGAGACTCTGGCTAACCTCAATACAAGAGTTTACCAACACACATATGCATACAACAGGGTTAAAAATAAAAATGAAGGAACATCAGTCTTCTGGCACCATCAAGCAGCTATGGCCATGTATTTGAACCCAGTTCTGCCCAAATAATTTGCACAGAGAAGAGTGATGCCAAAAGAAAAGTCAAAGAAGCTTTTTACATAGCAAATGATCTCAGTGCCATTAATAGAAGAGAGGTATGCTTTGCTCTTTCCAAACAATGGACTAACTAATTAAAAATTCAAACTCATTTGCATATGTGTACAATAAATCACAACAGTCTTTATTTGTAAAGCTATGAGTATGCGATTTGAACATTAAAATCTCGAAAGTGCTAAGCAGACATATTACACATTATAGTATAATTATAGCTTCACTAACATATGCGAAAAAAGTCGCATATTTATAATTAATATTAGCACCATAATTTTCATACATAACTAATCAAATGTATTATATGGAATATTCTATATTGTATAACAAGATTATGACCTAAGGTTTTCTTTAATTTCTGTTCTTGGACCAGAACAATGCTATTGTAACAGTATACATATATGCTGTTACATCACTTTCAAATAAAAGTGGAAAGTATCTATAAATAAAATCACTCTCAAATAGAAATATATAGGAAAAAAAATTATTTAAATTAATATATATAATGCACAGATGGAAAATTGATTATGTAATTATTTAAAGTTAAAAATCTAAAAACAAGATTGTTTTAATATAAAAGAATAAAAAAAAAAAGTTGTTAATTAATTAAAGTTAAAAGTTATTTTTAATCTTAGAATGGAAATCATTTTCTATAATGTCGTAATAGCAAACAGGCCCTTGGGAATAGTCAGATAAGAGATCAATTAAAAAAAATACTAGTGATAAAATTTTGAGTTCTCGCTCTAAAGAAAGCTGGCCAATGATGGAAATGAACACATGGTCCACAGAGAAAAGTCATCATTAATGAGAACAGTGCCAGACTAGGCAAGTTTGATTCTGAAATTTGGTGATAAAAATTCAAAATGATATAAAAAGAAAAAAAACTTTTCATAGATTTGGATTGCTCTTACTGATCACGTGTTATTTAAACATTTTATATGTGTATTGTGAATTTTGAAAATGTAGGGGTCATGCAATAAATTACATTTCACATATTTGCACCAGCTGAGGCAGTCTCCAGAGTGATGGTTCCCAGAATGCAGCAAACAACAGACTTGTCTTCCCAAGGACAATATTCATATGAGGTGGAAAGACCGTCAAATGGAGTTGTGTGATATATTTCACAAAATGGACTTCAATAAACCTATAGCATTGGAAAGTATAAACTTTTGCTTTAAATAAAATATGAACTTTAATTATATAATAAAAACAGGCCTAATTTCATTCAGTCCTTACACAATGTGATCAAAAAAGTATATTTTATTTGTCACTAAAAATTTTTTAAAATTTATTTTGAAAGTTTATATCTTCATTAGAAAAATATTTTTATTTAGTTTAATAATATTTTTGCTAATAAATACAGATATATTTTATAATTATTATCTTTTAAGAATTAAAAAGCCTATTGGTGAGGCAGACAAATATAATAAATTACATTTTTTGGTAGTTTTAAAAACACTTAAAATAGTAATTATAATAGAAAATAATTCAATTTTGCTATAAATTCTATTCAAACTAAACATTACATATATGATAAAATGAAGCATATGTTTTTGTCTTGATTTAATTGCATTTAATCTTTACCCTGGTTATATTGCAAAAGGGTCTAATGGCACTCTTCTCACAGAGAAAACATCCCATAACTATACATTAAAGCAAGCAGCCAAAGTCAAAGGTTTTAGTGCAAATTTTTGTTTAATGGTTGGTTTCATTTGAGTGCTATGATTCTATATTTTAGTTTTCATATTTGTCCACAGATGGAGTAATAAAAGTTTAAGTATTGGCTTAAGAATATCATCAGTGGACATTTTTAATATTATGTTAACAGTAAATAGGTTTTATTTATTTTTATAACTGGGTTTTTTTCAATTTTAAATATATTTTTATTAATTTGATGCATAATATAATTATAAAAATGAAAATATTCATAAAAATATAAATATTTTTTGACATATCTAAATGTTTAAAAATAAGATTTTTTTGTACATTATTGTAAGTAAAGTTAATTTTTTTTTTTAAATTTCACTTAATAAATTCATTCGTTTTCCAAATACTTTCATTAAATTAATTATTTTGATAATATGCAAAAAAAAAAAAAACTGAATTTGCTACAAAAAATTTTCAAGCTGGAGGATACCTATATAAAAAGTATTTTTAAGGTTTGAATTTCATAATATTCCCATTTAGTGGACAGCTAAAAGATTAATTATCCTGAAAATCACTCTCATATTTGTTTAGAATTGTTGAACGTTTTCCTCAGAAAGTGTATGGTAATTCTGTGGCTTTAGGATACAGTTTTACCACTGCAGCAACTTGCATTAGCATAGGATTTTTTTAAATATTGTAATTTTTTTCATATTGCTTTTATTAATTTTTTAATAGAAAAAAAGTTGAAGAAATCAGTATCTTATAGAAAATTGGCAAATATCAATCATCTTGACTCTATTGTTTACATAAAGGAAAGATTTATATTAAGGTGTTCTTTCCTTCTTGATGACACTTTATGAGAAACTCATTGACTATGCCATCATCTGTCAAAATCAACACAGTATTAGAATTTTTAAAATTTTTAAATAATTATAAAGTAAGATTTTAAAGCAGAATTTGATAGATACATCATAAATCTACCTTCATTCATTCACATTAAAAAATAAATAAAAATAATTCATTCATTTTCTGAAAGAGTGTTTTTACTATCTCAGTTGATATTTTTGGTACATTGTATTTATTTGAAAGTAAGTTTTTAAATATATATATATATTTTCATGTGTCATAGCATCGGCTGGGAAGTGAACCCGCTAACCCTGGACAACTGCTTGTAAGGCAATCGCGCTGACCTCTCGACCACCAATGCTTGACTTTTTAAATATATTTCAAAAGGTCAAATGTAAATTTTTAGAATATTATTTTTTAATATTTAAATACTAGTATATTGGAGGTTGGAGAAGTTTGAAGTCTGTCTGTTAAAGTTTGAAAATTTACTATCTTAATATAAACTGAGCACAGATTGTGTATATGTGTGGGAGATGCTATGTACTAACTGATGAGTGCTGGTTCAGCATGAAATATGTATATTTGCTGTTTTTCACATGTATGTGGTCATGTGTATTGAGTGGATAATTGAAGAAAACTTGAAAGTCTGTGTTCAAATCCCCTCTAATATTATTTTTTATAAAATAAAATTAAAAAGAAATCACATTCAATTTATTGAGTTTTAGTATAAATAAAAGTTATATAAAGAAGTGAAAAACAGAGCATTATCAGAAATTCTCACTAGGTAGAATAATAGTAAATATCAAATTGTTAAAGTTAATTGTTTACTGGGTTAATTATGAATAGTTATAAAATCTGATATTTAAGTATTATTTTGTTATTATTTATGCAAACTCACAAACATATATATATATATATACATATGTACACATGAGTTACCATCTAATGCTTAAAGTATCCAATGTGCCATATCAAGTAGAAATTATTTTCGACTTCATCAGAATATAATTTAGCACTGTAATGGCAGACATTTTGAATATTATTTAATAAGTAAATCTATTTATGTAATTGCCAGTTTAGCAATAAAATGTTTAATTTTATGTATATATAATCTAATATTTTTTATTTATACCTTCCATTGAAATTTATAGAAATTATGGTCTTATCTGCACCAATGTTTAAGGAAAAATCAACTAACCACTTGCAGAACACATTTCAGTCAATCAAACTTGATGTCATCAGCTGCTCAAATTTAGTTTTTATTTAAATAGACTTGCAATGCTCAATTTAATTTTAAAGTTTGAATACGAATTTTAAATGGTAATTTAATGAAAGTTTCCTTTTTATCAGCTTAATTTTTAATTGACAAAGCAGAACTTATTTTTAAAATAATACTGCATTAAAAGAAACATTTTAAACATGTAAATAATAATTAATTCAAGATTATATGTATGGTAGTTGTTGTAATGTTTATCAATATTTTTAGACAAAAAATAAACACTATATATGTCATTTTTAAAATTCAGAAACTACTATTCTGAAAAATATAACTTCAGTGTTACTGATTTTAGATTTCATGTAGCCACAGTAATGATAAATAAAATAAATAATTATAAGATTACATGTCAGAAAGATCATGTAGTATTTAATCACACAAACAGAAGAATTATCATATTACTTCAAATAAATTGATTAATTGGTTTTTATTTCTTTTAGTCATTTAAGAATCATCTCAGAAGTGTTAGCTTAAAATGATAGCAACTCTCTCCGTATAGTAGTGTTATCTAATGCAATTCATATTAATCAATGGATGCTAGAAAGTTTGTGGATAAAATCCCTATCTAATGCATACCCATAATATCTCCAGACTAGTTTCTAGTTTGCACTGAATGACACTACTGTATATAGAGAATTGGTGCTGTTTAACAGTTTGTGTAACCACATGATGTTTTAATGGTATAAAATGTTAACTTTTGAGTTCAACACCACTGTCCCACTCAGTAACAAAAAGTAGTGCCTATATTCTGATATTTTTCTGCACAAATGATATCTTATCTTTCCTCAGATATGGGATTAAAAAAGCATGATATCTTTTATCTGTGGACATATTTATGGAATACACACACACATATAGTTATCTGGCCTGTTTAATGCAGTTTGTTTAAAATTTCTCAGCACTTTTAATCTCAACCCTTTTAACTAAACTGCTGTCTCTCAAGGTCTATTTAAGATCTTAGATTCTGATGATAACAGGATTTCTATTTATATCTGACAGTAGCCTTGGCAACATATTGTCTATATTTTATGGATTAATTTTAGGCACTGGGTGGAATGATGTGATTTATATATACATTGCTTCACTTTATATAATGTATTATCTGCATTTTTTCTTTAATAAAAAATTAACTTTAAGGGAAAAAAAATGTTTTAAAGTGCAAAACTTTAGATTTTTACAGCACATTATCATTGTTCACCTAAATTGTCATTTCACTGATGAACAAGAGTGCAAATGAGTCATTTCCAAATCATTAATCTCAATCATTGTGATGTTACTCATTCATAATAGACTTGGCTGTCCTCTTCTTCTGGACCCATTTATAATTCCAATCATGACATACCTTTTAATTTGTTTACTTGACTCATTACATGTTCCAAATAGTGTAGCTTTCTTCATTTGTTTCGAAATCCTTTATTGATATTCTTAGAATAATATATGCTATTCTGGTTAAATGCTTTGGAGGTAGAAAACTAAGAAAAGCTTAAAATGGATTTTTATAGGAAGTAGAAATAAAATGGAATTATTGTATGTTTAATATAGTAAGCTGAGCATGTTTTCAATATTTCCATAACTATATTATGCTTAGCGATATAGCCGCAGCAGAGCATTACATTTATTGACATCTAGATTTCTTTCTGAACTATACCTTTTTTCTTCCTCCTTTCTAATTATTACATTATATAGTGATAAAATAATAAATAACAATATTATTATTCACTTATACCAATAATCTAAAAATAATGTTGCTTGTCATCTATTTAATAATTTAAATTATTAAATAATTAAACAACCAGTTTTCTATATTACTATAACAATGCTTGATTTATTAACTTAATCAGTCTGATAGTTTCAATTGATCAACAGTCTTCTTCAGAGCTTTTTCTTATCAAATTTGAGTGACCAGCAGTGGATAAAAAGTTCTGAAGAAGACTACAGATCACTCAAAACTGTCTAACTTAGATAAAACAATCATTGTTATAGTGATACAGAAAAGTGAATTTCTTTGAATTATTATTTTTTATTAATATTGATATATATATATATAATGAAGCTGCAATATATGCTATACCAATATGCACAATTTCCATTATACACCATCCAAAGATATATATATATATACCAAGAAAAAATAAAAATATTAAAATTTATGCATCTGGTAAATTTTATGTCTATGTTACTTATTACAATCCTGTTGTTTCATCTTAAAGAGGCTGTCATTAAATCTAATGGACTCAGATGTTACAGACTTAGATATACATTTTGTTTATTAAACAAGTTTGTTGGCATATAGGATGCACTTTTTTTCTTTCAAAATACACCACCTAAAATATGGGGTGTGTCTTATGTGGTGTTAAATCAAAATTATGAGTTGAAATTTTAGTCAGTCTAAAACTTCTGGTTTATATTAATATACACATATGTAAAGATGTGTTTATGTACATTCATCCTAAGGACTGGATAAATGAAGAGGAAATGAAGTTGTGAATAGATAAGGTGTGATCTAGGCATCCTGATGGATTGTTAAAGAAACATGTCCTACTAGTATGGGATCAGTTTTGGAGTCACAGAACAGAAGCTGTGATAAATAAAATCAACCAACTGAAAAGGCAATTAGTTATAATTCCAGGTAGTCTAACGAGCCAGCTTCAACCTTTAAATGTCTGCATTAATAAACTTTTTAAAGGATTCATGAAGAAGAAATTAACAAGTTAGATAGAGTCTAGAAATTTTGAAGTGACACCATCAGGAAAAAGAAAGAGGTCTAGTATTTCACAGATTTAATGAATGGATCAAAACTTCATGGAATGCTGTGAAACATGAGATAATTGTAAAGACATTTAAGAAATGTGGAATTAGTAACTTATTTGATGATACAGAGAATGATTTGTTATATGAAGATTCCATTTCTGAAGAAGAGACTTCAAGTGATTCTTCATTTAGCACTGGAGATGAATTTTTGGGTTTTGAGGGTGAAGATTAAAAGATATCTAACTACAGTGTTTCTTAGTTACATTTCTTGTAGACGTAAATAAGTATAAAATTAGTACAGTAAATCATTAGTGAAATTCATGGAAAAATGTAAAAATCCCCCTCCCTTAAATGTGTATAAAAAAGAGGATGCGTCTTATACACCACTGCATCCTATATGCCAACAATTACGGTAATTTGAAAGCACATTAATTTTCCCCCGCCTTTTTTGTTCTTCCAAAAGCTTGATATAGTATAACATTTCATTTAATATAATGTTTTCTGGGTGTAAATTTTTACAAAATTTAAAGAGAATTTGTAAAATATTTTTCTTTAGTGAGAAAGCAAAAGTTAGTTTAGCAGTGAAAGAAAAAAAATGTTGCAAAGTGGGAAATATGTTCAAAAATAATAAATCATTTATCAGAGAAATAATGAGAAACATTTAAGTGCCACCCTGGTCTAATTCTATGATTAATTTTATCTATTATATTTTCATGTCATTAATAACTTGACTAAAGTATTTGTAAATGTTAACTTCTTGTAATTCATGATAGACTTTTTAGTATTTATTACTTTTATTTGATAACTCTTGCAACATTTTCTGAAGCTCCCAAATATCTGCAAAATCTAGATGATTTTTACTTCCTTAGCTTCCTATTTTAATATACAAAATATCTTTTGTAAAATTGTGATAAAAAGTTTTGGAGATATGGCTTCACTCATCTTACACATTTATCCATAATAATCTTCTTAGTACCACCATACAATATCATCATAGCTGTTGAATTATATTCTTCAGGGTATGACAGTATCCCAGGTCTATATCTTGATAATTCGAAGCTTCAATCACTGTGAAAATGCTTATAGAATCAAAAATAAAATATTACATCTTCAAACAGAAACAGTAAAGAAGTTATTGTCTACTGGATTGATGATGGTGAAAGTTAGCTAATATGATTCAGAAAGCTAAGAGAAAAATTATCAGTCTAGTTGAAGGCTTGAAAAAAATCCATCATTTACACAGCTCATATTTAAACTCCAGTATGGCAAGAGAATGAGCTAAACACCATATTATAAAATTTTCTTCATATATATATAGAGCAGCAAGAAAAGAGTCCTCGACACTTTAAAAATAATATAATCATTTTGTTTTTTTAACATTTTATATTTTTTCTTTTATTGCAGCTAACTGCAGAAAATAAAAATAAAAAAACAAGATGAGATTTCAAAAGTGTATCGCAACCATTCATAGCGGCTAGAGAAACAATGATTCTTTCATTAGATAACATTTCCGTGCCAAGGAGGCAGAAAAACCACATCACATTCTTTTATAAGTCATAGAGTAATAAATAAATAAATAAATATTATCCAAAACAACATTATAGTGTAAAATAAAGTTTATTTACGAAGATTAATTTCATTACATCACATAAATGATGCCTTATGAAAAGTCATAAATATGCCTCTTTAAGTATATCAGAGCTTTTTATACCATATTTGTATATTTACCCATACATCCAAATATAGTTTTTATCCATATTGAAAGACAAGGTTGATATATATACATACGGGTATATTAAATATTATTTCCGGTATCACTTAATTAAATGACCGTCGCCTTTTTGATGGAAACTAGAATAGGAAAGACTTTGTGCTATCTTTATATATACGTATGTTAACAAACATACTTATTATTTGTGCCAAAGCGAAGAATACTCACTAATATATATATATATGTATTAAATCCTTTTCTCCATCGTCTAAAAATAGTCTGTTTTTAATTAAAATTCCATCAAATTGTTTTTCAATGAATTCGAAATATTTTTCATAAGCATTTTATTATACTGTCAAACGGTTGTGTTAATTTTCAAGAAAACAGGTCAGAATAAAACTCATTTCTTTCAAATAAATGTTGAATTATGACTATTAATTGTTTTACTTTATGAATTTTCTTTATTTACATTAAGAATTTGAGTTTTTATTTCGCGTGTTTTATAATTTCGTTTACTGATAAAAATGTTTTATTTTTTTATAAATTTACCAATAAACTTTACAAAAAACAACAAAGCAAATAAAACGGATATATTTAAAAAGTTGTACAGGTTTTCATTTTAATTTATAAAAATTAATATTTTTATCAATTCTAATCAAGTTTTTAAATTAAAATAATCATTTATATTTAAATAATTTTAAAATCGTTAATAATACATCTAGCGTCCCCTACACTTTATCTTTGTCATAAATTTGTGTATGAATGTATATTTATAAAATTATATTAATTTTAAATGAACTGTAATGCAATATACGCAATATATATAAACTTATATTTGATGTGTGCTATTCACATTATTGATATATCTTTATCATTTGTTGACATGTAGGTATTATTGATACATAGCTTATGGAGAGAATTGTATTTTCATTTGAATTTTTAATTATTATTTTCAATAATGTTACTAAATGAAAGCTTATGAAGATCAAAAAAGGATAGGTAAATTTAATCTATTCCTTATTGCTCAGTGATAAGTATTACTGGTATTTATCCCCAGGTCTTATAGAAGGAGTGCTGTATTTAAATCAGGTGTTTTAGGTAGGAATAAAAGGAAATATGCCTATATGTTTGAAAGGGAACGTTTTTAATAAATGTATTTTAGCAGTTCTTACTTATGGATCTGTGACTTGGAGACTTAATAGAAGAGCAATATAGAGATGGAATAACAAGAAGAGATTACAAATGAAACGTATAGATAAGAAAAGAAACAGATGTTACTGGCATCATTGAAAGAATTAAGAGACTGACATGGATTTTGGTTGAACATATTTTTAGAGAGTTGATAATAGATGGACAGTTGATATCTTAAACTGGATTCCAAGAGATTATAAAAGACCTAGAAAAAGACCACATTTGAAATTAATGGATAAAATAAGAAAGTATGCAGGGATGATGTGGAGAAGTGAGGCTAGAGGTTGTAGAAGATAGATTAAAGTTGGAAAGACTGTCATTGCTGAAATGATGATAATGAATGTACAATTTTCACTTTTTATTTTCATGAATGTTACCAAAGCTTATAGACATCAAAAGCTGAAAAGATAGATGAAGTCACTTTATTCTTTATTACTCATTGATGTATGACTATTATTTATTCATAGCTTATAGAAGGAATTGGTTTACTTCCAATTGAAATTCATATTCATTAAATTATAGATATTTGATATTTATATTTACAAACTGATATTTGATTAATGTTATAGAGGTTGTTGAAAATGATTCAGTTTCTATCCTTTCTTTGCAGAACTTTAAGTTCAAAAATATTAGTGCCATAATTAAAGTGCGTTGATGTATAATTTCAACTCTTTGTTTCCAGGAGTGCCAGCACCCAAGTCAAAAAAAAGCTTATAAAGATTGAAAACCCAGAAAAAAGGTGAAATCACCCTATTCTTTATCAATTGTTGATGCATATAACCTATAGTGAAATTCTTAGCCAAGGTGTGCAACAAAAGATTCTGCTGCTGAAAGAAAATAATACCAAAACTATCCAAGCTACTACTAATCAAAAGGAGGCCTCTTTTGATCACACACTCACATTGTTATGTATGAGCAAGTAGCTGGACATTATAGCTATAAGAGTTGAGATACATATATAGCAATATTTCTTACATCCCAACTGAAATTAAAATTCTGCCATCAGCAAATCATGTATTTTAATGTAATATTTTTAAACAGATTAATATAGATGTAAATTAATTAGTAAATGGGAATTCCGTTATACAAATAAAGTTCTCATTTACTAATTAATTAATGTCTATATTAAACCATTAAAAATATTAAATTTAAATAGAACTTGCTGATGGGAGAGTCTTAATTCCAGTTGAATGTAAGAAATGTTGTTATACATGTATCTCAACTCTTATAGCTATAATGTCCAGCTATTAGTTCATACATAACCCTATGGGTGTCTGATGAAAAGAGGTCTTCTTTTGAATAGTAATTGCTTGGACAGGTTTGAAATTGTTTTCTTTTGACTAGTAGAACCAGTCTTATGATATTTATATATGTATATATAATAATTACATGAAATATTTTCACAAAATCAAGGTGTAAACATTGAACATATAATGATAATTTTTATATTAAATTAAAATGGAATAAAGATGGAACTGAACTAAATACTATGATGAAATCAGTTCCATCAATTAAAATCAATAATCCACCCTGAACAATATAATTTAGAAACTAACAATTTGCATTTTTAATAATTTTTATTAGTCATTCATTAGACTAGAGATTATCCACTTAATAAATAAGATTTCTGTAACCTAATTTTTACTACCACTCTCATGCAAGGTAGAATTTGAGAATTTGTCTGATTTTATATTAAGTTAAAAGACAACTCCTTTGAATTTAAAGATCAAGATCTTATATGAATACTAAATCAGATCACATATTTTATTGTAAGTGAAAATTTGAAGATTCAAAACTTTTCTGAATCCCTACTTTTAAGCCATGCCTTCTCAATACATATAGATTAAATATTTTCATGGATTCAAGAAGTACAATCAGTTTTTTTTTATGAATTTTTCATTATTATTTTCAAACTATTATCAAGTCATTGCAATATAATCTTTCCAAATTTAATCCAGTTTCTTTGATGCATGGCTTCTCCATATTATGTATATGTGGCCAATTTCTAGATCTTTTACAATTTCTTGGAATCCAATTTAAAACTTCGTGTTCTTTTCTAGCAATAAGTCCAACCCATGTATATGAAATCTTTTTATAATTTCAATGTTTAAAATAATTACATATATAGTCTGAGAGAGAAAGAGGGGGGGGGGTGGAGAGAGAAAGAGGGGGAGAGAAAGAATGAGAAGGTCGGAAGAGGAGGAAGAGAGAAATAGGGAGAGGGGCAGAGAAAGAGAGTTGCTAATTTCATGTTTACAGAGTCAGTCTGAGGGAAAAATGATCCGGTGCAATGTTTTTATATGTGGCAAGGTCTTTTATATACAAAAAACGTTTTTTGCAGATAAATATATTGCTTTCTTCTTATTTTTACTAGCGATTTTGCAAGATTGTCTAAAAAATAATATAAAAACATTTGAAAAAAATATATATATAAAATTTCAAATATAATAAATTTCCACTTATATTATTAAGTAAATATTATTTAATTAATGTTTCAAAAATTATTTTTGTAAACCTTAATTTGTTCAAAATATAATAAATACTATAATATTAAACAATTACTTTTTTTTTAAATTTATGAATATTTTAATTTCAATTATTCAACATTATATTTGATATTAACCTTGCCAGAATGTTGAGAAACATTTAGGTAGTACTATATATATATATATTCAACATAATTAAAAAAAAATCTATGCCCCCCCCCCCCCGAGCTCAATGCGTCTACAGTTGTTGTATTGCTTCACACGTGATAGCCATTATAGGGCTACAAATTACAGAGTTTTGGCGAAAAAAATGAAGTGTAATTGTTAGCAATTGATAAAATGTTTTGATTCATTTTTTGACTTTTGCAAAAGACGTAGTTTATACAGGCTCGGGATGGGAAGGCTTTAGTAAATGCAAGGCCCTGTGCCGTTGCACCATTCACTCACCTCTTGCCTAGTTCTGCGTGTTTACATTTATTAACTTGTATTTGATTATTAAAAAACCAAAATTATTAAAAATCATATTCCAGCTTAAATTTCACTCTGAGTTTTCACCAAAGTTATATATACATCAAAAAACCATTGATTATTTTTGTATACTCAGAGCTGATAAACCCCCAACTTCAAAGTCCATGGATTATGCCCTGCTTAATCATAAAGTGCGTGTATTTCTTAAGAATAATGCCATTTGATTATTTTTTGTCCCTACATGATTAGGTGCAGAATTAGAGAATCAAACTCTGTGAGCTAAATTTCATGGATTGTGGCCCTACTCTTCCAGTGTTCAAACTTTTTATGAAGTCCCCTACAATAAAATTATTTGATTACTATAATTTATTGAGTTATTTTTGGTACAGTTATTGTGATACTGCAGTGGAGTAATTTGATCTCAGTCTGATATATTAACCAATAATTTTTGATTTTCATAAGACTACTATAACCATCATTTATACAGTTTCACTTATACTGAAAATTTAAATTTTAGTTAGTCATAATTTAAGAGAACAAACAGGTATTTCTGACCTCATTGAAAAAATTAAAAGATTGAAGTAGAGTTGGGCTGGACATATTGCTAAAAGAGATGATAATAGATGGACAATTAAAATCTTAAACTGCATTCCAAAAGATTGTAAAAGACCCAGAAAGAGACCACATGTGAGATGGATGAAATAAGAAAGTGTGCAGGGGTGATGTGGAGAAGAGAGGCTAAAGATCGGAGAAGATGGATTGAACTTGGAGTGACCTTCATCCTGCAGTGGATTGATAATAGTTGATGATGAATTTACAAACATAATTTTTAAAAATATTAAGCTTTTCTGTTTTATTTTATCCAAATAAAATTTTTAAAAAAAATCATTATTAGATTGCAAAAAAAAATAATAATAACATTAATTACAAAACTAAAAAACACAACAATAAAAACAGCTGTGTTGAACTCCAACTGAATCAAAATTATTGTTTTAGGATAAAATGCATATAAATTTAATAACAGTAAAGTAATATTTGGACTTCAAACTACTCAACAAAGTATAAAGAGGTACATTTTACAGTGATAAAAAATAAAAAAACGAAATATATGAGTGATAAAATAAAGAGACATCATTGATATTATTAAATGAAGTAAGAGCCTGAAATGGAGCTGGTTTGAACAGATTTCTAGAAAAGATGATAAGGATATGAAATTTTAAATCAGATCTCAAGACATCATAAAGGACCTAGAAAGAGACAGCAAGTGAGATGAATGAATAAAATAAAAAAATTATCTGATGTGATATATATATAAACTAGATTAAATTTGGAGAGACCTTAAACCTGAAATGAATTGAAATGGTTGAAAAGGTTGGAGGTGATTACAGAGGACTCTCTCTATAAGCTCAGGTTATACGATTTATAATGAAAAATTTAAAGAAGGAATATGTATATGTAATAAATAATGCAGTGTATCCTTAAGAAAAAAGCGTTGGTGGCCTAGTGGTTAGCATAGCTGCCTTCCAAGAAGTTAGCCTGGGTTCGCTTACCGGTCAACGTATTTGACATAAGGAAAAAAAAGGAAAGTAATTAATAGTGATGCAAAATTTCTACTTTTTGCTCTTAATAGACAGAATCTCAAAATCTACTGAAATGGGACTATCAAAATCTAGCATCCATTACATGGGCAAAACTTGTACAGAGATTTTTTAAAAAGAGATTTTCCTGATATATGAATAGAATTTGGTAAATGAACAATACAGTAAGTTAAAACCATTGAAAGTTTTATAGGAGAAGTATATAAACATATATTAACTTTTTATAGGATATTGTGAGTATCGGAAAACCGCTCAGCAGGTTTTAAGAAAAGGATGCAGGGCAAAGGCTTCTCTAATAATTTCTCATAAAGAAAAGTGATGTAATAAAGCAGTACTCAATAAGTAAGCCAATTTGATAGCAGGTGAGCATTTGTTTTTATAATTTAATTAAAATAACTAACTACCCATTTTCTAATCAATATTAGATTGATTAAGGCCGGCTCTCTGCAACAAAACCCCCAAGTTTATGACTATTTTTAAATTATTTTTTTGACGATGTAGGACTTACGGAATTCTCTATAATTAGAAAACACTTTATTTTGCTGTACTTAAATAAATAAATGCATTCACTAATTATTTTTTATCATTTCTAATAGCTTTTGTAATTATTGCCAAAATTAGTATTTTAAAACAAATTATAAAACGACCAAAATGAATTATTCAAAATGAATTATTCAAAAGAAGTCGTTTAAATTTTATTTGCCCAAGTTAAAAGGAAATCATTTTTCAAACAGTCTTTTAGTAGCGACAGTTGAGGTAATAAAATATTTATTTTACAAATATTATTTCCAGTTTATTCTTTAGTGTACTTTAGTTTATAAAATAAAAATGACTTATATGCAAATTTATACGACTGATATGTTTAAAAAAATATTACGCTAAGTTAAAGCAAACTTTAAAGTAATGAAATAGTTTTTTTAATCTGGAAAAAGGAGAGAAACGGATAAACAATAGAGTTTATTATTTTCTATTTTATTTAATATTTGTTTAGACACGTTGTCAAACCGCTGTAGCTGTCCCGCGTTTGCGGGTTCGCTTCCCGGCCGATGCTATGACGCATGAAACAAAAAAAAGAAGTAGCTTTGCGGTTGAAAAGTTCATTGCTGATGATATTCTCTCAATGATAGTGCAACCACTTATTATGCATAAGACCCGAGTTCGAATCCGGATCCAATAAATTTGAATTTTTTTTTCAACAGACTTATACGTTTTCATTTAAACAACATTCTATTATCAACCTAGTTAACAATTCAATATTAGTTGGTAATTTTTTAGCCCAGATATGAATCTTAAATTCATTCTATCATCATTTTCAACCATTATCAATTTAATGCAGGATAGAGGTCTTCCCAAGTTTAATTCAGTTTTAGGCTATCTATATATTTTTTCTACATCACAGCAACAAACCCCATTTCATCCATCCATCTCACATATGGCCTCTTTCTAGGTCTTTGAAATCTCTTGGGATCCTATTTAAAACTCAAACTGTCCATCTGTTATCATCCCTTATAACAATATGTCCAGTCTGGCTCCATTTCAGCTATTAATTCTTTCAAGGATGTCAGACATACCTGTTTATTTTCTCATTCCATGTATTTCATTTTTGATCTGTTCTTGTCATTCCTGACATATGTCTTTACATAATTCATTGAGTGGCCTGAAGTCTTTGCATTACTCCTCTGTTAAGTATCCAAGTCTTAAATTTATAAGTAAGAATTGATAAAATACATTTATTAAAAACCTTCCCTTTCAAACATATAAACATATTTCCTTTTAATATTAAGTTATTTCTATCAAAAGCATTTCATCCAACATTAATTTCATCCATCACATTTCCATCTGTATTTAAAAAACTGATCAAGGCATTAGTAGTTGTTAACTTCTTCTGAGCCATGATTATCAACCCTTATTTCCTTTTTCTAAGAGGATCTATTGAACATTACTTTAAATCTTTTTAGCATTTATCTTTAGTCCCACATTCTTCCTTTCATCTGATAACTCATCAAATCTTTCTTGAAACTCAAGCATTATTTGCAATACTAACCACATTACAGAGGACTTAAATAATCTCCATTTACTTTAATTCCTTTAGCTTCCAATTTTAATTCGTAAAATACTTCTTGTAAAACTCAGCTAAAGACTAATACTATATTATCATTAAATTCCACTATGAATATTATTCATTTAGTACCTGCCATCTTTTCCTTAACATGCACTGTGTGTTCAATACATAACTTCTAACTTCAAACCCCCAAAACATATGGATAAAAATATATTGAAAGCAAACAATCCCAAAATGCTCTTCTAGCAGAAAATGCATTTGCCATTTGAATCTACTGAATGCTTTCATTTTGAAAATATCATTTAGGATAAATGTTAAAGATTCATTACGAATCCTTTTATTAGGCTACAGATTATTTAAACTTAGATATAAACTGAACCTCAAGTGATCCTCTTTTGCATACGTTTACTACCATTTTTAAAAGTATGTTGAGTTTAGAAATATTATTATATAAAGAAAAAGTCACATGTATTTGTAAAATAGAATAAAAAACAGAAAGCTTTGCAAAAAAGTTGTCAAAGTGCAATTCTGAATGTAACTTTACCACATAATATTTATCTTTTTAAATTGTAATTTAATAAATAACTACTGGTACTAGTAGAGTCTACTCTACCATAAGATGGAGCCACCACCCACATGCTAATTAAGATTATGTTGTGGAAATGGGATAGAGCAGATTATGGGTAAATTTAGAGTGGGGAATGTAAAATAAAGTGGCTAACAGGTTTATCTGGGCATAATTGCTGAGATATTCTTGACTTTGTTTAAGGAGAAGCCATAATACATCACATCACATCAATAAGTTTGACATATTTCATAAAAAATTCAAAAACCAAAAAACAAAAAAACAAAAACAATATGATTACAAAGTTAAGTTCAATATGTATAAACAATACAAGCATTCCATAAACAAATAAATTATTAGTGAAGTAAAATACAACTCTAAAAGAAATTCCACTACAAAGCTAATCTGTGGATTGAACATAGGTAAGTATTTAAAAAAACAATACAAAAAGTAAGACATGTAATCCATGTGAAAGTAATTGGTAGTAATAAATTCACAAGCAATTGAAATCCAAATAAGTATCTATATTTGAGAAAAATGAAAAATGTGTATCTTATAAAACTACACAGGTGAAAAGTTAAATTACATCAACTATATGAAGTAAAATCATAAAAGGAAATAATGTTTTAATGATGAGGTCGATGTGTATATCATAAGAATAATTTACAAGTTGGATTTTCTAAAGTCATTTGAATAAACTTGCAAATGATGCTCTCTCTCATGTCAAAAGTAATTTACCATGGTGTCAGACAAAAGATACCACTTTTATCCATTTTCTACATTCAAGTATGTTTGGATGGTAAGGGGAAATATTATATTAGTGATGGTGTTCACTAAATCTCAATCAATCCAGCTCACAGTTTCAAGTTACAATTCAAATAGCTATTAATTTTATTAAGTCCTTAAATAAATAACATCTATTAATTAATAATATTTATAAAATAATAAAGTTCCAATGTAATATCATAAAAACAATATATATCTAAACTTTTATCTGAAGCTGTGAATTGAATTGATAAAGACTTTGCAACGTCTGCCATTATTACAACAAGAACATCACTGATTGGATATAATATTCATATAAAGGCCCAATCAGAAAATAAAGACAGCCCCCCCCCCCCGAATCATTATTGCAGTAAATATTTTTTTAGATTTTATTTGTCAGAATAAAAATATTTTTTTATTTATTTCAATCAAATTTTTATTAGTAAATATAAAATATATTTTATTGTTATAATTAGTAATATATTTCTATTAAGAATTAAAAACCTCACATTCTGAAAACAGATGAATGTTTAAGACAATGTTCAGATCGGCTTAAACGTAATTTTAAATTTTATTTCTCGATATAATATTAATATCTTAAAATTTTTAAAGCTTTTTCTATTTTTAGTAATTTTAAAATTGTTTTAAATAGCAATTATGATAGGAAATAATTTTATTGCGAACCTGATTCAAACAGACGTCTACATATAAGATAAAAGAGACATTTTATTATGCCTGAAAAAGACTAATGCAATCAATTAGAAATGTAAACTTATAATATCTCAAATTGTCCTTCAGCTGACCATTCTTCAGTTGTACATATCAAGTGTTTAAATATTGGTTATCTGATTAAGGATGGATTTATTTAAAGTATGTCAGATTATATTATTGTAAGTTTATATTTATTCAGAGTGCATTAAAACTTACATTTCATAGTGATTACATTAATTTACAAGGCATTTATTACTTACTACACATACATATATATTTTGCACATGTGCATAAACTCTCACATATAAACCTAGAGAGGATTTTATGTATTATCATGTTAATAAAAAGATTGACCAATTGCAGTAGAGATGCGTTTCAAGTTCTGCCCTTGTCAGGTGTCATAGAAACGATCAACACTCATTGATATAACAATGTAATTGAGATCACAGCAATACTTTATGTCAAAGCTTAGATTCTAAATTAGGGGTAAATTTAATATGACTGTATTTGAAAAGGCTTAATATTGATGTGTAAGTCAGAATTCTGTGAAGCTCATTTTTCATAAAGAATTTTGTACCCAAATAAATATTAAAAT
Organism: Epiperipatus broadwayi; assembly: GCA_028023455.1. Lineage (NCBI taxonomy): Eukaryota > Metazoa > Onychophora > Udeonychophora > Euonychophora > Peripatidae > Epiperipatus > Epiperipatus broadwayi. The sequence goes on along the minus strand of JAQFVV010006259.1, from coordinate 487,119 downwards.
ATGTAAACAAATAATTTAAAGACTACAAATAAGTAATTATTTGAGATGGTCATTTTTTTATTAACAGGATAATGAAATAACTTTTAATCGCCCAAATATAGATAAAGTAATGTAGAAGTATTGAAATCCCCTGCAAACTATATGTAAATTAAACTATAAGTAAATACATATGTAGAACAACCTCTACTTTATCTTTGATCATATATAAGCTTATAGTTGCCGTGAAATTATGTTAATATACATAAATCATGCTCTGTGTGTTAATATATTCGTAAATGGTATGACTATATATGATCAAAGCTAAAATGTAGGTGTGTCCATTCTGTATTTACACTTACAGATAGTTCAATTTACATATAACTCACTGGGTTTTTCAATACTTCCACATTATTTAATACAATAATGTGTAAAAATTAAAAAAAATTCTTTAGATGATGTACCAAGAATTAATATTATTTCAAACAATTATATATAATTGAACTTTCAAAATTTTAAATGCTTTTATTTTACTTAGAAATTCTATTTGTTTGCTTATTTGGTTAGATCCAATAATCCATTTTTAATATACTCCTATCAAATGGATTTTCTTCTAATTTTGTACACATGTTAGATCATAAAGACAAAACTTTCCATACAGTAGTGCCACTCAGTGCAAACCAGAATAATCAATGGATGCAGGAAGGTTTGTGCATAAAATTCCTGTCTAGTGTCTACTAATCCAATATCCCCAGACTAGTTTCTAGCTTGTGGATGTTGAATGAGTAGGCACAAGATAGGGATTTTATTCAAAAACCTTCCTGCATCCATTGATCACTCTGGCTTGCACTGAGTGGTGCTACTGTATGGAGAGTTTTGCCTCTGATAACAGCTTGTGTAAGCATAAAGAATGGTGATCATGTGATGTTTAGTGGTTTAACACATGTTATATATTGATGGCAATTCAATATGACATGGAAACATTTTAGGTTTATTCAGTTCGTGGACCAATCTAAGTGTAGGGTAGCAAAATTTCAAACTTTGTTGATATGGGAGCAATAAGTGTTCAGATATGCAAACTAGATACCAGTATATTATTTAAAAGTACACTTTCATTGGAAAGTTGACTAAACCACTAAAAATATATACTGTTAATTAAAATAGAAAGAAAAAGAGTAAAGAATGATATCTTAATTTCTCTTGATTGCTTAACTAAAACTTGCTTCTTTTAAAAAGTGGTCTTCATAAACAAATACAAAATCTTATAAACAGTTTTCAATGCACACCAATTTCAAATATTATAAGTATGGACAGGTGGGTGATTTGTTAATATTAAATTTATTATTGGGAAAAACAAATTTTTGGGGAAATAAACTTGTAAAGTGAAAGAATAATAACATAATTTTTAAAATTGTATTTATTAGCGAATTTAAACATGGTTTTTATAGTAGAACTGTATTCATTTAAGCTATAAAGATTGTCTCAAAAACATTCTAAAAAGATGACTCTTGATTATTTTTAATGATAAGATAAAGCTGAGAATGTAGTCCAATGGAGATATACCATTAGATAAAGTGTTAAAATAAGGAAACCTTGTTTTAGAAGAAATAAATATATATCACACCGATGTTCAACAACAAAAAACCAAAGAAAAGTATAGGATATATAAAATATATTGATTGGTTTGTATAATAGCCATGAAAACTTCTATATATTTTTTAAAAATTTTGATCCATTTTTTTTTTTAAAGTAGTACATTGCTAACCACATATTTTCCTCTCACAATCTCTTCTTAAGAAAGATTAGATATTAGAAAACATATGAGCTCAAAAACAAAAAATAATACTTATCACACGACCCTATTACATCAATTTAGCTTATATGTTACTATTTTAGCAGGATGTATTTTTTCTTTCATTCCAGCTAAGCCACTAGATAGCAAATGATAGTGTTTAACAAATTCCTATCCAGTATTGTTCAGTCCAGGATCCACAGACTGGTTTCTCGTTTATAACTTTGATCCCTGATGAGTTTTAAATCTTATAACAGGGTATCAGGATCTTTTATACTGTTCCAAATCTAAAGCTCCTCATTAAATAAATCCATAAGGTAACATCTAGACTAGGGATATTTGATAAGACAGCACTGTGTAAGTATTTATTAAGCACTATCATCTGACATCTGATAATTACTAAAGCTTACATTAGGTGGCGCAGCTGTTATGAATGAAAAAAAGTTATGTCATTCAGCAACAGCCATATCATTAACAAATTCAAATATTGGTGCCTGGATCCAAGCACCTGGATTTCTTAAAATCAATGTTCATCTTTCCCACTTACTTTTCCCGACAAAATGTATGCTCTACATCATGAAACATTTCTTATTGTAAAGCACTTCTCTCTGAACCTATCACACACTTATTATTGATATTACTCAAATACATCAACATTCACTAGCCTCATAAAATTAAAATGAGAGACCAGACCTATGCACCATATTTTTGTAGGTGCCTAGAGTTTGTCTCATTCACAATACCATAGTGACATCTATTTATTTTTTGTTTCCTTTCTTTGTAAAAATTGATTATCCCGATCAATGTAATTATTATTTAGAATGTTAAGAAGATAGATAATCATATTTGCATTACAAGCCCCTTCCCCCCAACAATTCATATGAAATTTTTCTTATTAAGAAGAAACAGTTTTTACATTCAAATTTTGTTATTGTCATGTACTATAGCTTATTATAGATCTTTTAGCATATAAAATAATATTCTGTAAACTGGTCGATCAAACAAAAGTTATGAAATTAGAATGGCTATACCCATTTCCTAATGATAAGACAAGAAGTTAATGGAAGATGGACTGGAATAAAAGATAGACAAAAATTAAATTGATGGATAATTTAAGATAGAGAATATTTAAGGTCTGTCAAGCGTTGGTGGCTTAGCGGTTAGCATAGCTGCCTTCCAAGCAGCAGGCCTAAGATCGCTTCCCGGTTTGACATATATATATAAAATTAAGGTCTATAACAAGTCATAAACCGGCTTGGAATAAAGTGATCTGGTTGAAATGTAAAACCTGCTTTTTGAAAAATAACTAATGGCTATAAAATATGTAGTTCTCTCTCTTTTTTTTATGTAATTAGTAGTTCTAAATTCACTGCATTAAGTTTTTTCTCCATACATGCCTTCTTTAAATATCCGATGTGCCCCCCCCCCCCCCTCCATAAAAATAATTCCTTAAGGAAATGGATTAACATTGATTCCCTTAAAAACAATTTTATTCAAAAAAGATAACAATTTTGAACGTTTTATAATAAAAAGAAGTTTAGGCAATGTTATAAATATTTGTCTTTTTTTCGTAATTCAAATGTCTTATTTACGAAAAGTGTTTTTCAGTGTTTAAATAAAAATATAACAAAGCTTTCATATTGCTAACCATAAAGAAAGATATTCTTAATAAAATTGGTAATAATGATGTTATTAATACGGTTGCCAAAAAAAGTAAATTATTAAATGTTTTGGTAAGTGTAAACAATTCAAACAAGTTTGTTATTTTTTGCAAATAATTATACATATATTGCACATCAAACAAACTTTAAATTAACCAACCAATAAATTTACACGCTAATTTAAAGTTCGTTACACGTTAATTTAAAGTTTGCTTGATGGGTTAATTTAAAGTTGTTTGATGATTACTTTATTTATATAGCTTCCAGTTTAGCACTAGCGTGTTTAGTTTATATGTATAGCTAGAAACTACAATTCAGGCAAATGACTAAAGATATGCTCAGTTAGAGAACACATATTTTATTTTGTAATATAAATACTAAACAAAACATTAAAATGAAGTCTACAAATTTTCAATATCATCATCATCATCATCAACCATTATCAATCCACTGCAGGATGAAGGTCTCTCCAAGTTTAATCCATCTTCTCCGATCTTTAGCTTCTCTTCTCCACAACACCCCTGCACATTTTCTTATTTCATCCATCCATCTCACATGTGGTCTCTTTCTGGGTCTTTTACAATCTCTTGGAATCCAGTTTAAAATTTCAATTGTCCATCTATTATCATCTCTTCTAGCAATATGTCCAGCCCAACTCCATTTCAATCTTTTAATTTTTTCAATAAGGTCAGTAACACCTGTTTGTTGTCTTACCCATACATTGCGTTTTCGATCTCTTCTTGTTACTCCCAACATACACCTCTCCATACTTCTTTGAGTGGTCTGAAGTCTCTGTATTGCTCTTCTATTAAGTGCCCAAGTCTCAGATCCATAAGTAAGAACTGGTAAAACACATTTGTTAAAAACCATCCTTTTCAAACACATAGGCATATTTCCTTTTAGTATCAAGTTATTTCTACCAAAAGCACTCCAACCAAGTTTAATTCTATGATTAATTTCCTCCATTATGTTTCCATCTGTATTAATAATCTGACCAAGGTATTTGTAACTGTTAACTTCTTCTAATTCTTCATAATCAATCTTTATTTTCATATTTTGAGCAAATCGATTAAACATTACTTTAGTCTTTTTAACATTTATCTTTAGTCCTACTTTTCTACTTTCATCTGTTAACTCCTGCAACATTTCCTGCAGCTCTGAAGCATTATTTGCAAAAACAACTACATCATCTGCGAAATCTAAATGATTTAAATACTCTCCATTTACTTTCACTCCTTTAGTTTCCCATTTTAATCCACAAAATACTTCTTGCAGCACTGCTGTAAAGAGTTTTGGAGATATGGAGTCACCTTGTCTTACACCTTTCTCAATGTTGATTTTTCCAGTATCATTATGTAATCTAATTGTTGCTGTTGCATTTTTATAAATATTCTTTAAAATATGACAATATCCTGGATCTATACCTTGATGATCCAATGCTTTAATCACTGAAGAAATGTGTATAGAATCAAATGCCTTTTCATAATCTATAAATCCAAAACATAAAGACAACTCATATTTGTTTGTCCTTTCTATGACTTCTCTCAATACCTGGATATGATCTATTGTACTAAAACCACTTTTAAATCCAGCTTGTTCTCTTGGTTGGTGGAAATCCAAAGTTCTCTGTAGATGAGTTGTAATTATCTTGGTAAAATTTTTATATAAAACTGATAAAAGGCTGATAGGTCTGTAATTTCTAATATCTTCTTTATCACCTTTTTCAAATATTAATATTATTACTGCATTCTTCCAATCTTCCGGTACATCTTTATCATTTAGACATTTGGTATATAACTTTGCTAAAATTGTTTCTATTTCTTCACCTGCTTCTTTTAATATATCAATTATAATTCCATCATTTCCTGGAGCCTTTCCTTTCTTCATACACTTAATTGCATGTCTCACTTCTTCATTTAAGATTCTGGGCAATTCGGAAGATGTAATAGATATAGGAGGTACTTGTTCTTTATTACTATATAATTCTTGATAAAAATCTTCTACCAATTTCATGATGTCATCTCTCTTTTTAGTAATAATTCCATCTTTTTTTCTTATTGCAGATATAAATTTCCTACCAATACCAAAATGTTGTTTAACATTTTTGAGACTTTTATTTTCTTCTACAGCTTTCCTTGCTATTTCACAGTTATACTTTCTTATATCATTTTCAACTCTTTTCCGTACCATTTTACAAAATTCGAGATATTCAATTCTTTTTAATACATCATTTTTGTATATCTTCATATTCCTTCTTTTCTTCATAAATTCTCTAGTCTCAGTAGAAATTTTATTAGTCAATTGCTGCTTTTTTCTAACAGCTATGTTTGTTGCAGTTTTTAAAAGTGTATCAGTTATTTTCATATTAATTTCATTCAAATCTGTATCATGTTCAAAATCTCCTAACACTTGAAACCTATTTGTAAGTTCTAATTTAAATTCATTAGAATGTTTCTGAAGATTAGGAATATCAACTGTAAATATTGTTTTTCTTAAGAATTTTTGTCTCTCTAGTTTTACATTAACACGTAACTTACACCTTACTAATCGATGATCACTTCCTGTGTTAAATTTATTAAGAACATTACAATCTTGAAATATGTATTTTCTGTTAGTCAAAATATAATCCAATTCTGCTGTACCTTCATTTGGATGCTTCCATGTCCATTTCCTTTTAATATTTTTCTCAAAAAATGAATTCATAATATAAAGTTTTTCTTTTTCTGCAAACTCCACAAGTCTATGTCCTCTCTCATTTCTATTACCATAACCAAAATTACCTACAGCAATTTCATCTTTCATTTGTCTACCAATTCTAGCATTAAAGTCTCCCATAACAATTTTAAAATGTTGTTTACTCTGATCAAAAGCCTTTTGTACATCCATATAAAAATCTTCTACTACTTCATCACTATGAGAACTTGTTGGGGCATAAACCTGAATTATCTGCATTTGGTATCTGCTATTAAGTTGCATAACTAATCTTGCCACTCTGTCCGATACACCATCAATCTCCACAATATTGTTCTTCCACTTTTTATTTATAATGAATCCTACTCCACTTGTATTTCCAATATGTGTGCCTTTATAATAGAGTATATGACCACTTTTTAAATCAATTGTTTCTTCTCCTTTTCTTCTAACTTCACAAAGTCCAATAATGTCCCATTTAATATAAGACAGTTCTTCTTCTAATTCTTGCAATCTTCCTTCACTTGAAAGTGATCTGCAGTTGTAAGTACCTAAATAAAAAGTCGTCATCAAATGGCAGCCTGGGTTCACAATCAGGGGATTCTTAGCACCCTCCGCCTTTGGCCACCAACCGCTGCCTTGGTTGGTGACTTTACAGCCTCCTGGGAATAAGGGCCATGCTTTATTTTTGTCTGTCATAATTGTATATATGTATTGAAAAAATATTTATCATTTACACAAACATTCATTCTGCCTTATCAGGCACTGAGAAGAAAGACCATGGTGTTTCTTGATCTTAAACTCAGAGGTAAAAAGCCAATAAACTCACCACGCTGGCTAATGCGTGTTGGTGAGCAGCCCATGCATTTTCGTATACTATATGAATAATCACATAGTAATAACAGCTGCAACGACAAGAACGTATGGAGTGGACATTAGGAATTTGCCCTGCTCGGTTCCTTTAAGGCCTCCAAGAGGAATCAAAGGGTCTCCTTTCAGTTAATAGCAAACTCCTTTCTGCAGCCATATACCAATATCTAAAAACTATACCAATATACCAATATCTAAAAACTATAGCCTGCTTATACTGATGTCTGCCATCTTCAGTAGTATTTATATAAATGCTACTGAAAATGGCAGTAAAGCTGTAAGATGGCTATAGTTGTTATTTATTTACATATCCAGTGTTTTATTATATATGTATAGTAAAGTTGATTAATCAAACCACAAACAAACATGAAAATGAATAACCATTTAATAATCCAATCACTGCATGGAGAAAATCAACAACTATTTCATTACAATATTTCATTCAGATGACAGGGATCTTCTGTAAATTAACACCAACCCCCTTTCTTCCATAGATCAACATGATGCCTTTTAATATTTAAATACGCATTTTCCCAAAAGTTTTAGTAGTATTCTCTTTTTTTGAGTAGAATTAGGCATTTCTAATTTAAATGTTAAAGTCAATCATGTTGATGATATATGAGACAAATTAATGTTAATATTCCAGAGTTCTCTGACAAGATTTTTGATGCTGGGATGGTGTATTGCATAATGGTGAAATGTTTGTTTGTTTTCTTTATGTATTGATATGAGTAACTAGTATTTATTTATTTACATGCTTATGCATGATTTGATTAATCAATGTCATAATATGTACTTAAGTTTATTTTGATTTATGTGTTGGTTATGTTATTTATATCTTAATACATGTTTTGTAATTGCACACACACATGTGCGCACATGCGCATGCACACACACACAAAACAGTTTTACTTAGCTTATTATAAAGCAAAGGTCCTCAAACAGCTACAGAAAAATAAGTCATTATTTGCCAACTTATTAATTTTAGCTGATGAAATCTCAATTATTTTTACCTTTGTTCTCATATCTTCTAAATAATATTAATTAATCATCCATTTACTCACCAAGATGATTGGATGACCATCTGGACTGATCAATCAGCCATTTGTGGGGAAAACTTCCAAATCTATTTAAAACCTGAAAACATTTCCAAATTTTATCTAGACTGGGTTTTAATTTTATGATTATGGCAGGCAGATGTTCTCCCCAAAATAAGATACGGTCTTATATTAATTTTTGCTCCAAAAGCCTCTGTAGAGCTTATTTTCAAGGGTTGTCTTATTTTTTTATGAATGTCAAGTATAAAAATATACATTTATTAAAGTACTTCTCTTTATAGAAAGCTGTAAGATTCTTACCATGGGAGCCACCACAATTTCTTTCTTGTACTCATCAGAATAGCTCTTTTTACACTCATCTTATCTGGTGATTTTGATATTCCATTTAAATTTACCATTAAACCAAATGTCAATTGAAGACTCAAGATACAGAAGTGATCATAAATGATTATAGTTAAGAATAGTTTGTCCACACAAATGCAATAAAAAAAGCAAGCACAAAATTTCAGAAAATATTTGTTATTTTACATGAGCACATTAAGCCATCCATAACAACATATGGCATATTGTATTATGACAATTCATATATGACATAACCACATTGTTATCAAGTATGCAAATTATAAACGCTTTCCAAATTACTTGTAATAACCCTGCTTGGGTAATTCTTTTTAAAAACTTGCCTTTAGAAGAAAGATTAATGATTTAACTTAAGTTAAACTTTGGACTGTTAAAATTGCTTTCGCTATTTTAATAAAGTTTGTCAGGAGAGAAAAAATGTTTGAGAAATCAAACTAATTTTTTTCTTATCTTGAATATTTAAAAGCTACCATGCTGAAACTAGAAAACAAAATCAAGCATTGCAAAACCTCTTGTGCTCATTACTATAACAGCCAATCAGATCATACAATACAAGACAGAGAATTTAACAAGAATAGGGTGGTCCACCCTATTCTTTACTTGTCTTTCTATATATCCAAGCCAGTCTAAAGTACTTAGATATGAAAGCGTGAATATTAAATATCTTCACACTTAACTCACTGAGTTTTTAAATTACAAACATACAGCGTGAAATCCTACAATTTACTACACAGTAGTTTTTAGATGTTATAACATGCAGTAATGTATGTAAATAATATTTATTTTTATAAAGTGGAAACAGTATTGAAATTAAGTTGAGAGACTGCAAAACCTCTCACGCTCATTACTATAACAGCCAATCAGATCGTAAATACAAGACAGAGATTTTAACAAGAATAGGGCGGTCCACCCTATTCTTTACTTGTCTTTCTATATATCCAAGCCAGTCTAAAGTACTTATATCTGAAAGCGTGAATATTAAATATCTTCACACTTAACTCACTGAGTTTCTTGTTAACTTAAATCAAGCATTCTAAATTTAAATATTAAATATAAATAAAATAAGTACCTAAGTATATATAAATAAAATTATAAATTATCCCATATATTGACTTGTGGTAGATAAATTGTTTCTCTATACAGGTAGAATTATGTTTGTTAAAAATAGTTAATGAGAAAATGCCAATAATATTGTTTGTTTATACATTACATTATTTTATAATTCAATACATCCATCATATGCTTCAATAGGCAAACAAAAACAGTGTATTGGGTTACAGATTTTAACTAGGGATTATATTTGAAATAGTGCTTATATTGTAAGCATCCTCAACAATCATGCTAGGGTCTATTTTTTGGTTAGGTCTTATTTTCTGGAAAACATGGTAGTACATATATATCCTGTCTGGTTTGGTGCAGTGGAAGAATGACATTCTGGTCCTCAAAGCCAATTCACTGTTTATTTTTAATGGACAAATGTATCTAATCATAATTTGTAATCAATTAAACCTTTCAGATTTGTAGCTGCACTCTTCTAAGCTTGTTACAAATATTTGTAACTTTCCTATTACCAGTATAATTTAATCATGTGAAGAAATGCACTTGAAAAAGAACAAACAACTTCCAGGATGCATTTCATGACCAACCAACTCTCATCAGTTGGCCAAGCACAATATCTTACACATGTCTTCATCATTTGTTCAGCATTTATCAATATCAAATTCCTATGATTCAAACAACAAATACCCAATTATCTGTGCTAACATCTTTGATCCCATCCACTTCAGATAAATATATCAATGATTAATAAAGTTGTTAGTTTCAAGGATGTAAGTTACATTTTATAATATTATAAAAGTGTGATTTAAAAATATTTATTAGTCATTATTTAACTAAAATATAAAATGTTATATTTGTGTTTGAGCTTATTAATTAGGTTAAAGACAACACATTAATAGTTGTGAATTCTATAAAGTAAAATAATACCTTATACATGCAATATTATCAGCCAATAACATATAGTAAAACAAACCCTTGAATTACATCTATAATTTTCAATATAATTAGCAATATATGATAAGTAAGAAACAAATGATTTTATTGCCTGGGGATTCATAAAAAGTTTGAGTGCCATAAGTGACAGAACTAAATGTGATCCAAAGATGAAAAACTTCTTTCTAATTCTTGTTCTTTTATGTGTTATTTATATATGTATAATACCACTTACACTTTCATTAATCACTTTACAATGCATCTAACAAAATAATATTTTTCCTTTATATTTTCTTACTGTTTTAACTGACCAATTACTACATCATCATCATCATCATCATCATTCTACTGTAGGATGAAATTAAATCCATCTCCAATCTCTAGCCTCTATTCTGCACATCAATTCAGCACACTTTCTTATTTCATCCATCCATCTCACATATAGTCTCTTTCTAGGTCTTTCACAATTTCTTGGAATCCACTTTAAGATTTAAAATGTTCATCTATTTTCTATTTTAACAATATGTACAGACCAACTCCACTTCAGTTCCTTAATTCTGTAATAATATCAGTAACACCTGTTTGTTCTCTCACCCATTTATTTCATTTTCAATCTCTTCTTGTTACACTTAACATATATCCCTCCCTACTTCATTGAGTAGAATGAAGTCTCTGTATTGCTCTTCTGTTAAACTCAGATATAAAAAGCCAATGAACTCACCATACTGACAAATGAGTGTTGTTGAGAAATCCATCCATGTTTGTATACTATATGAATAATCACAGTAGAATGTATGGAGTGGACAATGGGAGTTTGCACTGCTTGATTCCTTTAAGACCTGCAAGAGGAATCAAACCATCTCTTTTCAGTTAGCAGCAAATTCCTTTTTTGCAACATATTAACACATATCTATACATAAATATTTATGCATAAATATCATATGGTAATCTATAATTTAGTATGATCATATACATTTTAATATCATAGCTCTGATGAAGGCTGATGATCAGTTGAAATTAAACAAATGTAAGCCAATTAATGGTATTGTTTAGACCTAATATTACAAAATTTGCCAGTCCACCATTGCATTTAACCAAAAAAAAAACTATAAATAAATAATTAACATCAGTTGCTTGTTTGTAGCATGACTATAAACTACTATAACATAATTACTATTCTTGAGGCTAAATAAGTTTTTTTCATTAACCAGATCCCCTTCTATTTGAAACCCAAGTTCTTACATGGATTTAAGCACAGAAGGCTATTTGTTTATAGATGTGAGAATGTGAAAAAATATATTTCTTGACATTCTGCAAATAATATTTTGAATATCTCCAGAGAGTTGTACATGTTGAATTAAATATTTCCATGGATTGTTATTCTAATAAAGAACAGAAATAAGTAAGATTTTATCCATGTAAACAGAGATAACTTTTAACCTTTGATGTTACCAAATTACTGTTAGTTATTACTGATTGACAACCCTGGGATTTTTTTCTCATTAACCTGTAATAACTCTTTTGTTGGAGTTTTTTATTGAAGTAAAAAGGGTCTTCTTTTATTTCAAATCCAAGTTTATATATATATATATATATATATATATATATATATATATATATATATATATATATATATATATATATATATATATATATATATATATATATATAGTGATGGTAAGGTGTTTTAAAAAAAGTATTGCTCAGAAATTCATAAGAAATTTGAGCACCAGAAGATGATTATCCAATGATCATACATTCCAAGATCTGCCACTTTACTGAAAATGCTGGAGTATGATGTTCTGGGATTGATTCCAGGGCTGGTCCTTCTACCTGTCAAACTTCTTATGAACACTCAAGTGGTAAAGCCATTATTTATTTATTTAATAATATAATTAATAATCAAGCTCATTGTGCTTTATGGTAGGGGTATTAGAGCTTGATCCTGTGAATCTTGTACCATCACAGATCACAATTCAAAATTTGGATATTGTATAACATCATAACCTATTAAAACAGTGACAAACTTTTCACACAGCAATGCCACCTAGTGAGAGCCATAGTAATCAATGTATGCAAAAAGGTTTGTGCATAAACTCCCTGTCTTGTATCTTCTTGCATCCAATGATTGCTATAGCTTGCACTGGGTGGCATTGCTATATGGAGAATTTGTCACTGCTTTAACAGTTTGTGTAAGCATAGGAAGTGGGCATTATCTGATTTTAAGCTATTCACAGAACAACAAGTCTGAGTATATTGCTAAGGTAACTGACAAGTTAGATTCTCAAAGAATCAATGCTTTTTTCTGATATCAATGACAATCTATTTGATATAAGAAGAGGTGGACATTATTTGCAAATGTATTGAAATGATTCTCTGAGGATCTAGCTTGTGAATTAGCTTAATAATATATTTCACTTGTTTGATCCATTAATAGGTTTAAATTCTTGGCTTATATATATATTTTCATTAAAAGTCATCATTCTATAATATCCTGTCTCAGTCAAATAATGAGCCTATGAAAGGTGGTTAAATGCATTTACTCATAATTTTTAAATTGTGTGTATATATAATTAAGAAGAGAAAACATCTCTATTTCAGGCTATAGATAAATAGCATTCTGTATATTGAATAAAGGATCAAGAATAGAATAAATGTGTGTGTCTATATAAAATTATTTGCCTGAAAACAGATTGGCTATCTATGTACACAGATAAAAGCTATTCAAAAGTGAGTTCTTTCAAAGTACAATTGTAGAAAAAGCTTTTAGTGAATTATGATAAGAAATATTAAAATCATATAAAACAAGTAAAATGAGTTAATATTTGCAAGTTAGAGCAAATAATGTTAGGCTTTAGCAATGTCCATCCAATGCAGAATGAAACAAAAAACTATTAAACAATTTAAACACCCAAATGCTTTTTTTTCCTACATAACTTTTACTGATATTGCACAAATATACCAAATGTACATTTGTTTATATATTACTTATTTTAATTTATAGATTTGCATTACAAAGTTCAATATAGGATTAAATAACACTTCTAATTAATTATGATAATTTCACTTGTATTTGCTATTTTGCATATATCAATAACACAAACATTTATATCTTGGGGTAACACAAATGTGTACACAACTTTTTTTTTTAAAAAAGGTCAAAAAGGTCATTTTATAATTCATCTCTTTCTGTCACATACATTTGACCATTAATAACTAATCTTTAAAAATGGCATTAAATTATACAAAATCATTATCATCCATCATTATTGTTCCACTACAGGTTGAAAGTATCTTCTACATTAATCAGTTTCTCTTTGCAAAAATTTTTATTTCATCCATTCATCTCATATTATGATTAGTTACAACAATGATTTTTAAAGTAATCAATCATGTAATTGATACATTAAATAATATAATTAAAACTTCATTGTTCACGAGTTCCAAAAAACTTTCCACCAAAAGTGGCAGAGCTCTGCTATTAACCTTGGACTTTGAGTTCCAGAATCCATCACAACACCAAAACATGCAAAACATTGCTATGTTTGCATGTGGGTGTGTGCATAATTGTAAATTCCATAAAATAATTTAATATCTACTTATAAACATTTAAATAGATAAATCTGTTAGACCTTTTACTTGAAACCTACAGCTATTTGCAGGAAAGCCTAAATTAAATGTAAATATTTAGAAAAATATTATACTTTCAATTTTCAAACAAGTAAATGTTTATATGTGATTTACAACTCTTATCAAAATTTTGAATGCTAGCTGAAAATGGAATCCACTTTTAACTTAACCCTTTTGCATTGTGACAGTTTTTGGTAATAGTATGAATACTGAACCCAACCGCTCTATGGTGTTTTTTACACAATGCACACAATATACTGTTTTAGCAGTCTAACTTAAGACTAACACTACAACAGAGATTAGAGCTGTAACAGGCTGCCTAGAGGGTGATGTATCCTATGATTATGTAACAAAATACTATGCATATTGACTTGTGACAGTATTCCTCAAGTGAGCACAATTCAACTCTCACTATGGTCTTATTTGATGGTGGCCATATTTGAAGAATGTGAAACTATCAAAAAATTCATTGTGGACAAATTTTGAAAAAGCATAATGGATTTAGTATTACATATTAAGAATTGTCAGGCAGTCATGCATGATTCCTTATGATTTTAAACTGCACACAACCTGAAAACGTTAGGGTTTTCAGCAGAATTCTGCTAAGTTCATGTGCAAAGGCACATTTATACATGAATCCATGCGAGAACAGTAAAATGACACCAGCAAGTGTTCAAAATTGGTTGAAAGTGGGAGTGAATTGCTGACCACATAAGTTGATGCTGTTGTGTTTTTCCAGAAAGAGAACATCTCCTTCCAGATGCGAAGCTATGCATTTGTGGGACAAGGAGCATGGTTTTAGTCAACTACAGGATCTGGGGAATTCCATTGCCACTCCTACAAGCGTAGCTGGTCTCATAAGGGAAGTTGGTTGGATGGCTCCAAAATCCCATTACAGCTTTGAGGCTCATCTCCTATTCAAACAAACCATAACTCCTTGACCCCTAAAAAATGTTTTTTAAAAACAAACCGTTTAATTAAGGCTTTCTGAAAAAAGCCCAAAAATAAAGAAAGAACTTTTCACTATGATATAAAGGTTTTGGTAGCGTAAATATTTTTTAAAGAAAGAAACACCTCATAATAAGAAAATAAAAGATGATAATTAAAAATCAAACCAGCCCACCTCCACCCTCTAAAAACCAACTGTTGGTTTATTAAAAATGAATTGATTAATAATGATTTCCCACAAAAAAGAGCTCAAAATCAGTCAAAAGTTGACAAGGAAAAAAGTCTATAATTTAAAAGCAAACCAAACCCCCACCAATAATTCATATATTTTGTTAATTTCTCTCTTTATATGTATTCTATATTCGAACACATTTAAAATTAATATGCAAAGTTTCCAATACATTTGCAAAAGATACTAAAAACAAGAATTAAAATTCAAACCAACCTTTCTCCACCCTCTAAAAACCAACTGTTGGTTTATTAATTAAAATTGAATTGTTTAATTAAGGCTCTAATTAAAAAAGAAGCTGAAAATTCAAAAAAAGGCGATAATTGAAAAGCAAACCAATTCCCCTCTAAAAGTGTTTGTTTATTAAAAAGGAAAAGAAAAAAAACTGTATGAGTTTTATGTATAAAAAGGGTTTTTTTTTACCATAGTTTATGTAAAAAAAACTGATAATTCAAAATCAACAACAAAAAAAGCTCAAAATTCAAAAAAGTCAATAATTTAAAAGCAACACCCCCTACACCATATAAAAACAAAGTGTTTGTTTATTAAAAATGCAAAAAAAAAAAAAAACACATTGAGTTTTATGTATAGAAATTAAAAAAAATTTTTTTATTGTAGTATTCTGTAAAGAGAAAAAACCAACAGTCCATGAATTGGTATATTGATGTGCATTGGGTGAAAAAGAGTGCCAATGGTAGGGTTCAGTATTCATACTATTATCCAGTTTTCTTTGTTTTCACTTGATTTAAACTTTCAACTTTAATTTTATAATGAGATATTATTTTAATTTTAGTATTAAACCATTACTATATATCAGAATGTGATAAATTTGATTTCATTTGATAGATATTTTTGTTTAGAAATTAAATAAATTCTAAAAAAAATCACATTTGAATTTTATAATTATTTTAAAAATTAGATTTTAATGAAAACAAAACACCAGTTCACCGTTTAACTGTCAGGGTAAGCAGATTGATTTCACAAAATGAATATTTTTTGTTTGAAATTAGTATTTAAAATGTGATTGAATAAATATCAAATACTGGTAAATGTATCAATTTATGTTTTAAAAATTTTAATTTTTCAAATAATTTTTACAATATTGCTATATATTCTAATAGACTGTGAGTGATGACATGTTATTAAATAGCTCTTAATTGGCATCTCTATAATTTTTATTCAAGTTATCCAGAAAAGTATAATCTTTTATATTTTAAAATAAAATATTTATGTAGAAAATAAGTAGTATATATTCTTGATATTATGCAAAAATAAAACAAATATTTAAAAATAAAATATTTATGTAAAAAACAAATAATATACATTCTTGATTTGTAACAATTATTACACAATTATTATGCAAAAATAATCATAAATATTCCCAAAAATCAAGTTTTAACAATTTGAAATATTTTCTCAAAATAATATTGCAAAGTTTGAAACATCCAAGAAACAATAAAACTCATCAATGTAGAGCTTAATGCTTTGATTTCCCTTTATATTCAAATATTCTAACATCTTTATAATTTTTTTGAAATTAAAGTAGAATAAAATATACACAAATTTTAATGGTCAGAAAAAAGTTAACAGAAGATGGCAGCACACATAAATTGACTTTCTTGATTTCTCATACAAGGAACCCTTGTTTGACTAAGGTAAAAATATAATTATAAAATATGCATTTTTAGCTCGCACTGTCTGTTTTTACTTGTTTTCTTTTAATTACATCATAACTGACAAATTATTTCTAAAAATATACAGAGTATTTCCCTTAAATTAACATCTAAATATAATTTTATTTCACTACACTTGTGCCATCCATTGTAAGTTTTAGTAACTAATAGATTCCGGTTGATAGTTCTTAATAAATCTCAATCTACTGCTGACTTATTCAATATACTAACTGATTTCAAGCATATGACTTCATCAGGAAAAAACTTTGAATCTTGGAACTAGTCTGAGATATTGAATAGGACAGCACTGCATATGGGTTTATTAAACCCTATAATCAGATATCTTTTAGTTACTACAGTACTTAGTATAGATATGATGAAAGGAAAATAGTACATTACAGAAACAGCAATGAGTAAGCTGGAGTCATATCCCATTTAAAGATATATATATATATATATATATATATATATATATATATATATATATATATATATATATATATATATATATATATATATATATATATATATATATATATATATATATATATATAATAAGACAAGATTTTTATAAAAATTGAAATTAATTTCTATCTACTCAGAATATAATTGTATGTGAATTTAGTTGATAATGATAAAAAAAATCACATCTGATAATATAAATAAATGTAGTTAAGATTCAAGATTATTCTACATTATAGTTGGTGATATTAAGGTTTGATCACAGCTGATGAAGAAAGTTTCTTTGAAACCTATAAGCCTTGCATTACCATAGTTCACAATTCAGAATTAGGTTACTATGTAATAAGTTTAAAATGAGTGCTTGAATGCACTTATTCATAATTTTTAAATTAAATAGTCTAAAACATTAACAAAGTACTATATCCAAAAGCATCATTTAATCATCATCAGTGACATTCTATCATAGGACACCTTTCTTTTAATGCATTTTATTCTCCCAGCTTAATATCTAAAACAACACCATGAACCTTTTTTTTTCATAACTCTTATTTGTAATAATAAAAAATAATTTTCAATTTAAATTATATATTACCCCACCCCCCCTTCACTCTTAAATTTTGATGAGAATAATAATGGCAATTTATTTTTTAAAATGTCTGAGATCTTTCTTTGTTCAATTTTTTTATAAACTATTTTTTATTTCCGATTTAATTTTTTTGTTTATCCTTATTTGTAATTCGATAAATTATTTAAAATTAATAAATAAAAAAAATATTTCTGAACAATTTAATTAATGATTTTATCTATCTTTTGTAAATCTTACTGCCTGCTATCTATCTATCTATCTATCTATCTATCTATCTATCTATCTATCTATCTATCTATCTATCTATCTATCTATCTATCTATCTATCTATCTATCTATCTATCTATCTATCTATCTATCTATCTATCTATCTATCTATCTATCTATCTATCTATCTATCTATCTATCTATCTATCTATCTATCTATCTATCTATCTATCTATCTATTTATCTATCTATCTATCTATCTATCTATCTATCTATCTATCTATCTATCTATCTATCTATCTATCTATCTATCTATCTATCTATCTATCTATCTATCTATCTATCTATCTATCTATCTATCTATCTATCTATCTATCTATCTATCTATCTATCTATCTATCTATCTATCTATCTATCTATTTACCTACATATTTATCTACCTATCTATCTATTTATCCATTTATATATCTACTTATCCTCATTCATTTATCTATCTATATATCTTTCTATCAGTTTGCTAGTCTACTTGTTCATCTATGTATGTATACATCTATCTCCTATCTAAATATATGTCCATCTGTCTATGTTTGTCTATCTTTATAACCTATTAGCCCATCCATCAATCTCTCATTTCTTTTATATGTCTTTCTGTTTGTTTGTTTATCAGTCATTCATCTATCCATCTTTTAATTTCCTATCCATCCATTACCTATTTAATAATACTTATCCATTCATTCATCTTCTCTTGACAATTTATTCATCTATCTGCCTTCTTACTCATGCACCCCCCAATTCATGTATCTATCTACTACTTGCCTCTACCTATCAGAACTGACCATGTGCTTATCTACCCATTAATCTATCATTTTTCTATGTCAATTTATCCATTCATCTATCTAGATAACTACTTACATACCTATATATATATATTCTACTTTATCACATCTTTAATTATTTATCTATCTGTTTATTTCTTTTGTTTCCTGCCTAATCAATTATCCAAGTATCTATCTATTTACATCACTTAATCAACCAAACAAGCTACTAATCAGTATATCTCTTTGGGCACAGACTTTCAGACGACCCACCGCTATCCACACTATCTCATAAACTGATACACTTGAACACATATATGTTGAAAAGAGATATATGTATTTCATGCTAAACCAGTAATCATCATTTGGTCTAGATTACCATCTCTACACATGGGTGTCACAAGAATCTCAGCCTCAAGGTAGCTTTTGAGCATTCCATCATCAGATTTTCAATTGGATGGACAGTTGAAGAGTTGGAGTGTGGAATGGATTGAAGCCTGTCCATTAAAGTACGAGAATTGGCTATCTTAATATATATCTGAGCACTTATAGCATTTATAGCATTTATGTGTAGAGATGGTAGTCTGGACCAACTGATGATTGCTGGTTTAGCATGAAATACGTATATTGGTGATTATCTTTTCAACATATATGTGTTCAAGTGTATCAGTGTTATAAGATAGTGTGGAGAGTGGTGGGTCATCTGAAAGTATGTGCTCATATACCCTATATATTACATATATAAACACAGGTATATAATAAGCCTGTGTGTTTCAGTTATTATAACCCTTTGGATAAATTTAACCATTTATCTATACAAATGTACATGCATATACATAGGCTTTATATATATGATAAACAAAACAAGTTATAAATTTTGTAAATTGCTTCTAGCTTGCATTTTATGATCACTAGATGGAGCTTTACCAATAGCTCCTGACAAGCTTTGGTTACATAAACGCCGCGAGAGAATTATCTATTATCTCTTTCGTTGTCTCCACCTTTAGACTATGATTTTGAGCTAGTTGGCTCATGTCAGTAAAGGGTTGGAAGACTAGACACTAGATCTAAATACTAATTCTAAAATCAGCATTTATCAAACACGTTTCTATCAGTTTGCAAGCATGAAATTTTTCAGACACATAATGTCTTCAAATCCACCTTAAAAAAACTAGATAGCTATATGGGTATGAAATCAGTTCAGTTTCACCATGTAGTAAAAGCCTCTGCAATATATATCATTGCAAAAACCTTCAAAGGTACATTTATGATAAACAAAACAAGTTATCAATTTTGTAACTTGCTTCTAGCTTGCATTTTATGATCACTAGATGGAGCTTTACCAATAGCTCCTGATAAGCTTTGTTTACATAAAAGCCGAGAGAGTATTAGAATTCAATATCTGTTTCTTTGTCTCCACCTTTAGACCATGGTTAAAAGCTAGTTGGCTCATGTCAGTAAAAGGTTAGAAGATTAGAAACTAGATCTAAATACTAATTCTAAAATCAGCAATTATCAAACACGTTTCTATCAGTTTGAAAGCATGAAATTTCTCAGACACGTAATGTCTTCAAATCCAGCAATGCCTGTATTTGAAATCTTACATATTAAGCCTGAATTCTGACAATCCCTCTTCTATGTATTTAAATGGATACTATCTTATACATGAGAGGTCAGAGTGACTCGAGATTAACATGGGCATAACAACAATATTGGTATCAGCATGGGATTTGGGCATTCTATCATCAGATTTTCAATGGTATGGATGACTGAAAAGTTGGAGATTGGAGTAGATTGAAGCCTGTCCATTAAAGTATAGAGATTTGCTATCTTAATATAAACTGAGCACTGATTAAATATATGTGTGTGGGGGAGATGATAATCTGGACATCTATATAAACTGAGCACTGATATAAATATATATATGTGGGGGAGATGATAATCTGGACTAACAGATGAGTGCTGGTTCAGCATGAAATATGTACATTGGTGATTATTTATTTTTTGTACATGTGTGGCCATGTGTATCAGTAGTATGAGATAGTGTGGATAGTTGAAGGTTTCTTGAAAGTCTGAGTTCAAATCCCCTATATTTACAATTAAGTTCCAGGTATAAGAATACCTGTATTTCAAATCTTAATAAGGAATTATAATTGGATTTGTCATTTTGGATCACTTTGATTAATTTAATTTACTTATTTCAAATCACTGTGCATATTTATTTAAAATTATTTTCATATTTGAAGATAATATTTATTATTTTATGATAAAATTTAATTTCACAAGAACCTAGTTTATATTTAGAAGGTGTTTGAGTAGATTTATTCTGTTTAAAGATGGCTACAAAATCATCCATTCTTAATATCTGAGGGTAATCCTAGATTAGTCATTATCTTATTGTAAAATTAAGAGATCATGTTTTAGTTTATTTAAGTTAGTAATAGTATTGTTATAATTATGATAAGACATTAGCTTAGGGGAAGTGTCTCATTTATTTTATTAACTAGGATTTCATTCAATGATAAATAAATCTAGAGTCAAAAATATTTATGAGATCATATTATCCTGAGATACTCTGATATAAGTTCATGAACCATATTATTAAATTTATTTTGATATTAAAATTTTCCATTCGATTTTAAGTAGCATAGACTTTAAAAGAACATTTCAGAATTTAATGAGAATTAAATAATGTTTTATCTGATCAAAGCAATGAGATCTTTAGAAGATGGATTTTAAAAAATGGTAGTTGTATTAGATCTTTGTAGAAGAAAGAAATTTAAATGTAACCTTAATGGCATATATTCACAATATTAAAATTTTTGGTATTTTAGGCCTTTTCACACCCACAATAAATGTGTAATGTCACAATGATCTCAAATTGAAAGGAAATAACCCCTATGAGTATACATGTGAAGATGGATTTTAAAAAATGGTAGTTGTATTAGATCTTTGTAGAAGAAAGAAATTTAAATGTAACCTTAATGGCATATATTCACAATATTAAAATTTTTGGTATTTTAGGCCTTTTCACACCCACAATAAATGTGTAATGTCACAATGATCTCAAATTGAAAGGAAATAAACCCTATGAGTATACATGTGAAGATGGATTTTAAAAAATGGTAGTTGTATTAGATCTTTGTAGAAGAAAGAAATTTAAATGTAACCTTAATGGCATATATTCACAATATTAAAATTTTTGGTATTTTAGGCCTTTTCACACCCACAATAAATGTGTAATGTCACAATGATCTCAAATTGAAAGGAAATAAACCCTATGAGTATACATGTGAAGATGTGTTTTCATCTTTATCAACATGATCATTTTTTTTGTAATACTTCGACATTTTCAGTTATTGTCTAGATTTCTTTCAGCCATACTTAACGATATAAAAGAAATGGTTCTGCTAGGATAAAAACCTAATAAAAGTCTCATAATTAATATGTATTTTTTTTGTGGTTTTTGTTCTCTTTTTTTTGGCTTAAGTTGTTTATAAAAAAAAATACATTTATTAACATTTCTGTTGAAAATCCCAGCATACTCTGCAATCAAGTGCTACATTTTCAGAGAGAAAATTTTTAGTAGTGATCTCCATTTTCTGTGGTAATATTAAATGTTTTGTTTCAAGCTGATAATTCCTGTTATATATTATATGGTAAATATTGTTTGAGTATACTTAATGTGTTTTTATAAATATTATTTAAAAACCAAAATCACTTAAGATTTGTTTAGTAACAATTTTTTTGCGTAATGGCATCATTTCATTAAGATCGCAAATCACTTTTTTTTGATTGGGAATGTTGTTCTTAAAAGTTGTTAGAGTGAAAGTTGTACATATAGTTAATGTCTTTTTATAAATATTATTTAAAAACCAAAATCACTTACTGTTTGTTTAGTGAGTATTTAAACTAACAATTTTTTTTATGTAATGCCTGCCATTATTTCATTAAAATCGCAAATCACATTTTTTATTTTTGCTTTCAAATATCATTCTAGAAAGTTTTTAGTGTACAACTCATACAGATTTGAATGTCTCGTTATATAAAAATCATTTACTGTTTGATTAGTGTATATTTAAATTAACAATGTTTTTGGCTAATGTCATCATTTCATTAAGATCGCAAATCACATTTTTTTTTTCATTTCAAATGTCATTCTTAAAAGTTGTTAGTGTCCAACTTGTACATATTTGATGTCTTGCTCAAAATCATACATTTCTTACTGAAAATGAGAAATATGTTTATTATGTTTTTACTTCTAGTTATTTTTAGTCCTGCAACTTGGAGCATGTATTAGACCTACTGTGCCTATTTCACATTCATATCAGCCCCTCCAATAACTTAGTAAATCTTGACAAAATATCATGTACAAGATCCGTGTACACATTTTTTTTTTGCAAAACAGTCATGTACAAGATTCATGTACACATTATTTGGGTCAGATTCCAAGATTACGAAGTTATCAGCAGATTGATACGAATGTGAACAGGTGCAGTAGGTCTAATACATGCTCCGTGTTGCAGTTCTAATACCAAAGTACCAAATTCTTTTATTTATGTTAGAGAGAGTTGAGAGTCTTCCTCTTGATTTATTAATATTATTACTTTACATTTTATTATATTTTATTATAATGCTTTCCCTATATATCTTTTTATTGTGGCATATGTTATAAATCCTCTAAGCTTAGCTATATTGCTATACAAATTCATATTTTGTGCAATGTCATTGTTTATACCACTGTTTGTTATGATTCTCATCTCTTCCTATTTTTATTGTTTACAAAATGGTTTGCCAATGTGTTATCTATTGATCAGAAAAATGGTTTAAATTTATCATCTAGGGATTAATCGTTGTTATTACAGGTGTTATCATTTTTTTTTATTGTTCACAAAAACTTGATTTAGTGCAATGGTACAATGGCAGATTACAGAAGTGAAGACCCATGGATAGTATTTCTAGTTCAGTGCTTTTAATGATGCAGAACCTTCTTAGAGAACTTCCAAGCATGAAAACATTCTACTATTTTTTCTGTATCGAAGTTCATTTTAAAATCTTAACTTATATTTATTTTCTATTTATTGTTTATGTTTTTTAAATCAATTATAATGCATTCTGTGTTTAAAATCATTTTGCTTACCCTAATTGTTATACAAATTTATTATATCTAAGCTTTTCTTTATTTGTTTTCTTTATTTATTTTTAATATCTTATCATTAATATTTATATTAAACTAGCATCATATAAAAATAAGTTGAATTAACTTTTCTATTATCATTAAACCATTATAAAAGATCCTTTAGTTAAAGTACCATTAAAATTCCCATTCAATCCTTAACATCAAATATGCATAGTTCATTAGGACGATGATGATAAAAGTTGACAACAGTCACATTAGCAATGAAAAAAAAAAGAAAAAGCTACGTAGACTACTTCTGTTCACTTTGTTGAAAATTTTATGATTAGACAAAATTCCATATATGTACTCATGTGAGTCATTTCACCTTGATTGCAACTAATAATAATAAAGTCTAACAATGTTGTTTAAATACAAGATAATATATATATATATATGCAGTAATCTTCTATATTTAAAGCACTTGGTTAAAAGACTATCCAGCTCAATGGGATTGTAGCAAGTCTGCATAATTTGTTTAAAATACACATATACATCTATGATACAAAATCAATATGTCACATGACCAACATAATGTCACGTGACTTTATTTTGTACATGTCATTATTCATTAGCAAATCCTTTTGTGCTTCCTATTCTTTTGTCATCAATAGCAATATGTGTAAGCTAAGGTCATATGATGTTTTGTTTGTCATGTGATGTATATATAACTGATTTTATATTAATTTTGACCAAAAAATAAAACTGCCTAATTGTTATACAAAAACTAGTCATCATAATAAATAGAAACTGAACTGATTTCAAATCTAAATAACTATGCAAACAAA
Organism: Epiperipatus broadwayi; assembly: GCA_028023455.1. Taxonomy (NCBI): domain Eukaryota; kingdom Metazoa; phylum Onychophora; class Udeonychophora; order Euonychophora; family Peripatidae; genus Epiperipatus; species Epiperipatus broadwayi. Next base: position 462,205 of record JAQFVV010006259.1, on the reverse strand, counting down.
TAGGTTTAGATTGAAAAAATGAAAAAGGTTTTCATTTTGAGCTGGAAGCTTGGTAATATAACCACAAGTAAAAAATGGCTGCTGGAAGGAAGGTGCCAAAAACCAAATGACCCAAATGCACTGCTAAAAAATCAAAAAATTCCTTACTGATAAAAACTATAAGCTAAAAACTAGTCTGAGATTATTTGGGTAGAACAATACTGGATAAAGATTTATAAAGCATTGCAATCTGGCATCTATTGATTACTGAAGCATATAATAGATGGCATATAAATAGGGAGAATAGAGAAGAAATCTGAGATACAATTCAGATATCAATAAAAATAATTACAAAATAAAATAAAGTAATGCTGTCGTGGAAAAAAAGAACCCACTAATAAATAAATAAAAATAAATAAAGAGAGTAATCACATGACTGAATGAATTCACAAAACAAGAATACGGCTGATTGAATGATAATTTGTGCCAGCACAAATACATGGCAGTAAAAAAAATTATGAATTCAAATTTACAAACTTTTAGTTTTTTCTATTTATATATTTAAGCTATGGATTATTGAAATCATGGATGATGAAACCCCAGAAATGGAGGAATTACTGTGTGTGTGTATATATATTGTGATAAGAATTCACATGAAAATTTTAAAGTAGCATCATCGATTATCCAATATGATCCAAGTTTCTAAAATGCATACATTTTAAACTTTCTGCCAAAATACAGGATCATTTAACTATGTAACACAATATTATGACTCTGTAATAATACTTGTCTATCATTAGTTTTATCTTGCTCTCTTTTAAACACTTTGTTTTCAAATTTTCTGGCTTTTATCAACATCTCAACTCTATAATATCGCAACCATCGACCAGCTTAGAAACATGAAGATCTAAAGTTATTGATGAAATGCATGCTGGTAACCTGAGTTTGGGTGGTGGCAGTATGGAAGAATTGAGATAAGACAAACTTTGCTAAAAATAAAAAAAAATTGGAAATAATTTATTGTAGCCTAGTTCTACGTTATATATACTTCACCGAGTTCTCATTAAATATAGTAATGTATTTTTTATTACATTGTAAAATTTTATATTTAAAAAATAATCTTACCTTTAACAGTAAAACGTGTTAAAATTTCTACATAATGCTAATATATAAAGCAAATACATTTAAAAAGATTTATAAATAATTAAAAACAATTAAGTGAAATAAACATTTGAAAGCAATTAATTTAGCGCGATGGCTACCCTATCTACTTTTCTCAAGCCTTACATTGGAATGGATTAATAAAGCGACGGAATAGTAAAAGTACTTTGTGAAAGGAAAATATTTAATTTTTTAAGTGTGTTTTTCTTTTTAAAAAATTTAAATATTATGAGTTTTTTTTCCTTGCGTGGAATGCTAATTTCATCTGTCAAACACAATGATGTTATTTTGACGATTGAATTCTGACCTGAAAACTTTTAGATTACATCTGACAATTACATTTTGTTTTATTAAAATACTTAAATGTCATTTGAAAAAGAAAAAGCTTTGCTTTCATTAAGTTTATTGTTAGAACAAGCTTTTAATAAATAGAGATCTGAGATGAGTTTTCATATTTGCTAAATTGATATAAACACACACGCACATATATGTAAAAGTTCTCTGTCCGAAGACAGACGGAATAACGATAGTAAGGAATATGATTAAAAAATAACAATCGCTTATTGTAGTGGTACCCTATGTGTTCATTGACCGTGTACTTCCGGTGGGAGAACTTGTGAATTCTCTAGCAGTGAAACGCTCGATTACTTTATTATCAATAGCTTGCCGTTTCGAAACAATTTATTTTGCCTCCTCTATATTTTAGGCTAATTTTTGTGATTTAAAAAGGCAGGTGCTACAACATGTTAAATAAAGAATATAAACACCTCATTAATACGTGTATGGGTTAGTGTAGGGTAAACTAAAATTCAAAGTCCATCTCTCAGTCCCGCTCGTAATTTTGGCTGTTCGAATTGCTTATAAACTCTCAAGATATAGACTATTCGGGGAAGGAGTGTTGAAAAATTCGAGAACAGACTTTTAAAAATACTATTAGAAATATGAAACTGCAGATCAGTACTGTATAACGAATAAAATGCTTATACAAAATAATATATATATATGCTCTAAGATTTACAATATAGTACATACACTACCTATGAATTTGAACCCTGTATTAAACGATGATAAAAATAATATTAAGTCAGTGCTTTGGTAGAAATAAAATAAAATTAAAAAAAATAAGCCTATATAATTGAAAAGAAAGGATTTTGATAAATGTGTTTTATCTGTTCTTAGTTAGGGTTTTAAGATTTGTATACTTAACAGAAAAGCAGTACAGATACTTCAGAAGACTTAACAAAGTACAAAGAGAGATATGTGACAAGGGTAAAAAAAAAGAGTTAAAATGAAATAATTGATTGAGAGAATATATCAGTATAATTGGCATCATTGAAAGAATTAAGATGTCAAAATGGAGTTGCAGTGGGCTTATTGATAATGCAAAGAATATAACAGATGGACAGTTGAATTCTTAAACTCAAAAAATTGCAATGGTTGCAGAGACAGATCAAATATGTGATCAATGAATAAAGTAAAAAGATTGTTGGTGTGATGTTTAAAAAAAGGCTATGATCAGGAGAAGCTGGATTAAACTTTATTTTCATGCTGCAGTAGGTTAATAATAGTTGAAATTGATGTTGATATGTGGATATGAGATTTGGACACATAATAGAATATCAGTGTTGAGACTTCAGACTGTTCAGAGAAATATGTCTGTTCTGACTAGCAAATCAAGGTCAAAAGCAAATAGAGACTCTGAAATGAAGCTATTCTGGATATATTACTAGAAGAGACATAAAATGAATGCAAACAGACAAACAAATGCTAAAGATAATCACAAGAGAGTGAATTAAAGCCAAAGCACCAGATGTTCATCAGTGACATCATAATCTTGCATCCAAAACTAATATAGTTAAAAAATACATGTGATGAGTCAAAAAGGTTTTCTATTATCATATTAAGAATGACTTGGGTAAAAGTGTTTTTTTAAATCCATTCACTACCAGCTCCCATGAATTCTATTTTGACTGCCCCTAGCAGCTGTTTGGGTTACGTTTACAATATTTTATTTAACAATTAAAAATATTGTATTTTGATAAATTTTTATATTATTTATTACAATTATAAATTTACAAATGAAAATCATTTATAAAAATAAAATTTCAATGTTGCAAATATAGAAAAAAATATATAATAAACTGAAATATGTAATCTGAAAAATAACTATTATTCTGCACGTGGCAAAAAAATCATTTATGATCAATTCAAAAAAATTTTGTGTTAATTCTATTTTCAAAATCCAAGTGTATTTTCAAGACATCATAAAGCAATGACATTCTGATGTGAAATTTAAAATTCCATTTATAATTATTAAAATATCACAAAAAGTCTACTAAAACATTTACAATGGAGTTCCTTTTTTCAGAAAATCATAACTTGTTTTATTACAATTATGGTTTCATTTGACTTGATCTCTTGAAAGCAAATAGTTTTGAATAAAATCAGACTGTAATCATAAACACTTTGATCTTTAATATTTTATAAACATTTTACAAAAGTAATCATAAATATACTATGAAAAGCTAAAAGTTCAAATTCAAGACTTTATAATGCACTAAGCAAGCTTTCAGTAGACCATTGCCAGAATTGTAGTGCTATATTAACTTAGCATTTGAAAATTATGCCTATACACCTGGGTCTCTTTTTATGTGGATTTATTTAATACGATTTTGAAGTTACGTGATTCATATGTTTCACCGGAAGTCGAACTCCAATAATGTGATATTACTTTAAATAATAAATTTCATGCACTTACATCATATTGAAAGTAATAGCACATTATTGGAATTCGACTTTCATCTTAGTAATTTCAGTGCTTTATAATAGTAAGATTTTATGCAATAATGAAATTAAAATCATGATTTCCACATTTTATGTATACACACATTAAATTTTACAAGATTATAATATAAATTTGTTCAAACAATGTGCGTGTTAATTTTGCATTTTAAATCACATTCTGTTTTTGCTTTTTAAAAAAGAATGTAATCAATTATTAATCATTTAGTGTCCGCAAGTTTATTTTTAAAAGGTGAGTAATAGCAGTGGGCACAATTAAATTTGACAATTAAAAATTAAAATCTGATTTTTAATTGTAATTAGCAATTTAAAAATTACTTACGGTGACTTGAAATTAATGTGATGTAAAACGAAATTTGATTTTTAAACGGAATTGAAAATTAAAAAATTAAAGACAACAGTGGGCACAATTAAATTTGACAATTAAAAATTAAAATCTGATTTTTAATTGTAATTAGCAATTTAAAAATTACTTACGGTGACTTGAAATTAATGTGATGTAAAACGAAATTTGATTTTTAAACGGAATTGAAAATTAAAAAATTAAAGACAAAAATAGGAATTTAATTTTTAGTTGTTAGTTTTAATTAATTTTTTCCCAGCAGTGGTGAATAAATGTTTTTTTATTATCATAAGTCTAAGTTCATAAACAATTAATAAAATCTCAAAGATTAATTACTAATTACATTGTCAACAGAAAACCATTAACATAATATGAGAGTGAACTTGGCGCTAGTTGCATTTCCTCTTGTGAAGAATCTATTTTTTAGCAGTTTGCAAATGAAACTGTTTATCAGCAAATGGTGATAATAATTAAAATGTGTATAAAAATGTAAATTACTGTACTGTAAATTATGCATAAAAATATATTATTTTGAATAAAATTAAATATTATAGTTTAAAAAAGTTTGTCTTGTATCAATTTTTTTAAAATTTGAAATTTTTTATTAGTCATATTTTATTTCCTTATTTTTTTTTTGCGCGAATTTTAAAGTAAATTTTATGTTGGTGCTTTGCTTTTATGCGAGTTTTGAAAAATCATAGTCCATATCCCCCCTTTTTCAAGGTAAGTTAAGTCTATTTTTGCGTGATTTTGTTTGCGCGTGTTTTCTGAGGAACCTATGTCTCATGTAAAATGAGACCCAGGTGTATATGAATGTAATTTATTATTTAAATAAGGCTTAATCATTCCAAATTGCAGCATCACACCTTTTACATTTCAGCATTTCTGACATTTTTCTTTGTCTCACACACACATCAATGTAAAATATGTGATAAAATGATTATTTCTTTTCAGAAAATAATAAATTTGACTTTGTTTGATAGATATTTTTGTTTACTACTGAAATAAATTTTAAATGTTCACATTTTCTTTCTGTAAATATTAAAAAAATGAGGATGTGATCAAAACAAAGACTTAACATGTCATCATTTCTAGAAAGATTATTTCCAGTTTATAAAATCAACAAAATATTTTTTTGTTTCTGATTATTTTTAAAAACATGAGTGAATATTTATTTATTTCTCTTATATCTAATGAATTATACTTTAAAAGTTTAAATTTTTTGAATATTTATTACAAAATTATGATATTTTCTTACTATAAACATAACATAGATTGTTTATGTCAAAGCTAGAATTTTTTAATTTGCTTGAGGCCATATTTACATTGGCTGCTAATATAACATTATATTTTTGAAAATAAAGTATTTTAAAATCAAAATAAGTTATTAATAATTTATATTTCTTGATATCTAATAAATATAGTGCAAATTATTTTTAAAAAAATATTGAAAACCGTAATAAATTTGCAAATAAACACATTTTTGTGTCATTGGAAACTGCAATGTAAAATCTGGAATGTTTTTCAGCCTTAAGAGACAATGGCTGAACATGTCAGGGCAGGGCTTATATCTATTGTAAGAGTGGGAATTTTGAACTTCTTGCCTTTTAACACACAATTTTCAGGGAAAAATTTATTATAGTAAAATATACCGTTTTAAATGCATTTTAACGTATAATGCTTATGAAAAAATTCACTAGGGGAAAAATTGGCCAAAAGACGAAATAATTTGGGTCAACCAGTCATAAAGTTAATAATTAAATGCTGCATTTTTTGACAATAGAATTCATGAATTGTGTTATATTTATATATTAATATTCTTGTATTCTGACAGATTTCTTTGTTCTCATTTATTTTAAGCTTTCAACTTTCATTTTAATATTAAACCATTATTATTTATTTGAATATAATAAATTTGACCTCATTTGATAGATATTTTTGTTTAGAAATTAAATACATTTTTAAAAAATCACATTTGATTTTCAGAATTATTTAAAAAATTAGATTTTAATCAAAACAAAATGTTGTTTCATCATCAAATTTCAAGTGAAGCAGATTCAGTTTGCAAATTGAATGAAATCTTTGTTTGATGTTTGTTTTAAAAATTTGAATGAATTATTTTCAATAGTTAGTAAATCAATCAAATTATGCTTTAAATATTTACAATTTATTAGTAATTTTTATGATATCACTAAATGTTATTACAAATTGTTTAGTGATGACATTTTTGGACCATTAAATTTCCTGTGGTTGCAATCTCCATAGTGACATTATTTAGAAGAATATAAGCTTTTGTATTTAAAAATGAAACATTTCTGTAAAAAAATAATTATACAATAATATATATTTTGATTTCCAATAATTATCATACAATTTTTATATAAAATCACAAACTTTCCACAAAATCAAGTTTTTGGACCATCATAATATTTTCACAATGTAATCTCACAAAGTTTGAGATTGCCAAATATATAAAAGGATCCACCATCATAGAGTTTAAAAAACTTTGAAGATCTGCTTATTTGATTATCCTGACATCTTTTCATTTTTTTAAAAATCAAAATACTAGAAAAAAAATATATGTGAATTTTAAAGCTGTATAAAAGAAAAAAAGTTTGCAAAATTTCTCAGTAGAGAGAGAAAAACACATTCAATTTCTTGATTTCTGCCTGATAAAACATTATAATGAAAAACTGCATGATTAAGACTCATTTACATAATAAATTACATCCATATATAGGCATAATTTTCAACTATTAAATTAATATAGCCCCATGATTCTGGTAGTGGTTTGCTGAAAGCATGCTTAGTGCAATATAAAAGTCTTAAATTTCAACTTTTACCTTTTTGTAATACTCAATTACGAATTTATAAGAATTACATTAATTAATGAAAAGATAATTAAATATTTAGAAGTAATAAATATACTATAAAAATATACAATTTTTTTGAAGTTAAATAAAGACTAACTATTTCCAAGAACTCTCCCAAGTGCTCTCAGGCTCTGACAATAAAGAATTGTCCAATCAGCATTATTGTCTTGTCAATGTGTTCAAATTAGGTTTAATACTGATATCTTCAGTTTTTTTAATTCTAATAAAACAATATATATTAGTTCCAGTTTTGTGATAAAATAAATGCTAATCCATCAAACAAGGACTATAGATAGCTGCAAGAGAGTGAAGGCAAGCTGAAGGTTTACATTATGACCAGAAAGTGCTACTGAAATATGAGTAATGCCTTAATTAATTTAATTTTGCTGCAAAACTCCATTCATTCTGAAAGATGCATACTTGAAACATTAAGCATGTATTTTAAGATGTCAGTTAGTTATGTTTAATTTTACATAAAAAAGTTAAAGAAACATCGTTCTTCAGAACAAAGCAAATTAATATCTTGCATTTAATTATTTATATTTTCTAGCTGCATTATCTGTACATACAGCACACACACATATATATATAGTAGTTTATTCCTCATAGTAATTAAATTAATAATAAACATTTTATCACTATAGGAAATTTACAGGAATTTATATTATTTTATGCTTGATGGAATTTCTGTAATCATTAGTTTTATGCTTTGAAGCTATTTCAAATGAAATTTTAAATTTTTTGGGAAAAAACATTAAAAAAATGCATTGTTTTCATTTACAGTGCAAAACCTATTGCTGCACATATTCATGCAAATCAGTGAAAGTGTGAGATTTGATCGCACAGAGCACAAAAAAAAAACACTGCAAAAAGTGGTATCAACCATTTTGAAAAATTTAATATACAACTTTCTTCCAATTTTACTACATTTATGCCATCTAGTGTACGTTATAGTAAACAACCAATACTAGGGCTTAATAAGTCCTTATCCAGTGCTGTCCTATCCAACTAGACTAGTTTTTTGCATATAGCTTTCTTCAGTCAGATACTCTTGGAATTTTGAACAGTTCATTTGGATTTTTGGGATCTAATGCCCCTTTCCTCCAGCAGCCATTTTTTACTTTTTTGTTATGCTATAAAACTATCAACCTAAATTGAAAAACCTGTAATTTTTTTCAATCTAAGCCTATTTGCTTACATAATTATATAGATCTGAATTCAGTTTAGTTTCTACATATTATAGTGAGCTCAGTTTTTTAATAACCATAGGTATCTTCCTTATTTGGCCAGAATTAGTGTTAAATGTGTAAGCAAAGATCATGGATAGTTTTGTAGAGCATGTTATGCCTTATTGGTTTAAAATAAATTTCTATCCAAAGAATAAAAGTGCCCAATGTTATTAAAAAAAACTGAGGTCACCATACCATACAAACAATGGCTTGGATTGAAAAAATACAGATTTTTCAATTTGGGCTGACAGATTGATAGTGTACTAAAAAGTAAAATGTGATAGCTAGGGAAAAGGTGCATCAAATCTAGAAGATCCAAGTGCACTGTTATAAAATCTCTCCTTAGTTACCAAAGCCATAAGCTAGAAATTAGGAAAAGATATTCGGGTAAGACAGCAATAAGACAAGGATTTATTAAGCATTAATGTAGTGAGGTTGGAAGAAATTGCTAATAGATAGCAAAATATCTGGCTTGTAGTTCATGTGATGTCTGATTAGGTTAAAGTATTTAATATGTGCATAAAATTTATGTCTTTCTAATTAATGCATGAAATTTTAGTGCTTTTATTTTTTGCTAATGTATTTTTTCGCACAGTGAAGTAGTGGATGATGAGTCAGTAGAAGCAAAGGCTCCATTGCATACATGGCATAAAAATTAGGTTAAAAACTAAATGAATTAAGCTACACTCCCTCTATTAATAATTTTTATTAGTCATTCATTAGACTAGAGATTATCCATTAACGTATAATATTTCTGTAGTGTAATTTTCAATACACCATTCTCACACAAGATAGGTACTGATTTCTATCAACTTCTGACATCTTGTGGAGAGGGTAATCATATATGTATGACCTAAGGTATATAAAAAAGATCCCAAGATGCACATTTTGTGCCAAACCAGCACTCATCAATTGGCCAAAATCACAATCTATTTACACATATCTTTATCATTATTCAGCATATATAGATAGCCAATTACTACAGTTTAATTGAGAAGTGTCAATTTTACTGCCTTCACAACTTTGACACAAACCATTTAATGGAAGCATATGAATATTTTTTATTAGTCATTCATTAGACTAGAGATTATCCACATAATGAATAATATTTCTGTAGTGTAATTTTCAATACACCACTCAGGCAGGGGTAGGGACTGGTTTCTATCCACACCCTTCCATGAAGTTTTAAAAACAGATAGAAACCAGTCTCCACCTTGTATGAGAGTGGTGTAGTGAAAATTACACTACAAAAATATTACGCTCTCTCTAATCTTTAAAGATTGTAACCAAATAGTCAGTTAATACAACTGCAAAGCAAAAATTATTCTTTCATACCAACACAAAGAAAGAAATATAATTATAGCATCATATAATTATTTTATTCAAACTGGAAACTTTTTCAGATGGTCCTAGTCATATAACATCAGTTTTATTCAAGACACAGATGCGACTGTGTGTAATATGAGTGGGAAAATACAAAACAACATATTAAATGTATTTAATATATAGGGTAAATGAGCACAGACTTTGACACAACCCACCACTCTTCACACTATCTCATAACACTGATACACCTGAACACATATATGTTGAAAAGATAACTAATCACCAATATACGTATTTCATGCTAAACCAGCAAGCATCAGTTGGTCCAGATTACCATCTCTACACATATATGCTATAAGTGCTCAGATATATATTAAGATAGCCAAACTTTATACTTTAATGGACAGGCTTCAATCTACACCACACTCCAACTCTTCAACCGTCCATCCAATTGAAAATCTGATGATGGAATGCTCAAAGGCCACCCTGAGGCTGAGATTCTTGTCACACCCATGTTGACCTAAAGTCAATCTGACCCCTCATATAGAGGACATAATCTATTTAATACATATACAAGGGATGGGCAGACATCTCTACTATGTCCTGTACATGAGGGGTCAGATTGATTTTAGGTCAACATGGGTGTGACAAGAATCTTGGCATCAGGGTGGCCTTTGAGCATTCCATCATCAGATTTTCAATTGGATGGATGGTTGAAGAGTTGGAGTGTGGAGTAGATTGAAGCCTGTCCATTAAAGTATAAAGTTTGGCTATCTTAATATATATCTGAGCACTTACAGCATATATGTGTAGAGATGGTAATCTGGACCAACTGATGATTGCTGGTTTAGCATGAAATAAGTATATTGGTGATTATTTATCTTTTCAACATATATGTGTTCAGGTATATCAGTGTTATGAGATAGTGTGGATAGTGGTGGGTCATGTGAAAGTCTGTGCTCATATACTCTATATATATAGACACGGGTATATAATAAGCCTGTGTTTCAGTTATTAGATGTATTTAGTGGAAGTGTAATTTAATCTATATATACACACATCCCTACATTAAAATAATGATTTTTAATTTTAAAATGACAAAATATTTATTGGAGTATACTGAAATTTATCTGCAAGTCAATATTGGTACTATAAATGAAACCTAATGTGTGACTTCAAAATTAGAAAATACAAATTGTAAAATTAATTATGATTATTATAATGTTATGTGGAGTTATTTTAAACTCAGTTTTGTATTGGAGCAATCGACTTAAACTATCATTATAAACCGTTTTATTTATTTCTTTATTATTATCGGTTTTAAGTGATTTATGTTTAAAGATGAAGCGTCAATTATTTTAAATTATATAGCAGAAAGAATAATATTGTTGAATAAAACAATTTTACAAATAACAAATGAATTTCTATTCAAAAGTGTTAATTAAATAAACAATTACCAACTCGCATAAAGCAAATAGTTTAAATCATTTCGGTGCTGTTTTCAGGAAATTGAATTTATAAAAAAAATTAATTATTAAATAGATCTTCAAGATGAGTTTAAAAAAATAAGCAGCAGGAGATTTACTGTTTATACGTTTCTATGAATAAATATATAAAACAATAATATAAAAACTCTTCAAACCAAAGAAAATCAAAACAGCAGGAGCGTAAAACAGACGAAAAGCAAAAAAGAGAAACATTAGTTTACATTTCAACCAGTAGATGTCCTCTTTCAGAATTTCCTGAAGCAAAAAAAAAAAATAGAATGGTTATGAACAAAAAAAGTAATTAAAAATAATGAAAGGCATATTAAGAATTATATACCAGTTTCAAAGCTAATTGAACTTTTATCAGATCTTTTATATTTTTTAACACTCATCATCATCATTTTCAGTCATCACTAATCCGTTGCAGGATGATAGCCTTTCCATGTTTAATCCAGTTATTCTATTCCCTAGCTTTTCTTCTCCACACCCCCAGCAAATTTTCTTATTTCATTTACCCATCTTACATGTAATCTCTTTCTAGATCTTTGACAATTTCTGTCCATCTGTTATCATCTCTTCTAGAAATATGTCCAGTTTAGATTCACTTCAATCTCTTAATTTTTTCAAAGATGTCAGTAATACCTGTTTGTTTTTACCCTATACTTTATTTTCAGCACTTTTTTTGTTATTCCTAGCATATATCTTTCAATATTTTGTTTAGTAATCCAAAGCTTTTAAAATGCTCTTCTGCTGAATATTCAAGACTCTTATATATAAATAAGAACTGGTTAACACCATTCTATTCAAACACATAGGCCAAATTAATATTTCTGTAATGTAATTTTTATTACACCAGTCTCATGCAAGATAGGAATGACTTTCTATCCACTTTTAACCCCTTACAGAGGGTTGAAATCATAAGCATATGACCAAAGACATGAAAAGTATGTATGATTCCCAAGATGCATATTTTGTGCTGAACCATCAGTCATGTTGATTCAGATTACAATCTCTTATACATATCTTTATCATTGTTCAATATATAAAGATAGCCAATTATTGCATTTTAATTGCTAAGTGTCAAACTTACTGATCCCATCCTCACTGATGAAGGCCACAAGCCAGAAACTAGTCTGGGGGTATTGGATGAGTAGGCACTAGATAGGGATTTTATGAACAAGCCTTCTGGAATCCATAGATTACTTTGACTTGCACTGAGTGGCTCTACTGTATGGAGAGTTTTACCCATTTTAATGGAAGTATACTACTAATTTTATATTAGTTATTCATTAGACTAGAGATTATCGACTTAATGAATAATATTTCTGTAATATAGTTGTCACCACATCGCTCTTACACAAGATCTCTATCTTGTATGAAAGTGATGTAGTAAAAATTACATTATAGAAATGTTATTCTTTAAGTGGATAATCTCTAGTGTAGTAAATGACTAATAAAAATTAGTAACATATGCTGTATTTTCTTTTAGTATGAAATTATTTCTATCAAAATCATTTTATACAAGTTTTATTCTATAATTATTTTAATCCATTATGCTTCCAACTGCATTAATAATTTGATCTAATTTCTTCTAATCTATAATTATCATTCATTATTTTTTTCTTTTGAAAAATTGACAAACATAGCTTTAATCTATTTAGTCTTCTGATTACTCTTGCAACATTCCTTGAAATTTTAAACCATTATTTGTAAAAAATAAAATTATGATCTGCCGAATCTAGATGACTTAAATAATCTCCATTTACTTTTATTCCCCTAGCTTCCTATTTTAATACACAAAATACTTCTTGTAAATCTGCTGTAAAATTTGGAGATATAAAAACACATTGTTATACCATTTTTAGTTTTAATCTTCCTAGTATTGCCATGTGTTCTAATCATGGCTGTTGCATTTTCTTAACTATTTTTCAAAATATGACAATCTTCCTGATCTATATCTTGATGATCCAATGCTTTAATTGAGGAAATGCTTATAGAATCAAATGTCTTTCTCAATAATATACAAATCCAAAGCACAGTAAGAACTCATGTTCATTGGAATTTTCTATAACTTCTCTCAATATTTGAATATGGTCCAATGGGTTAAAACTACTTTTAAGTCCATTTTTTTTATTTGGTTGGTTAGAATTCAAAATTTTCTCTAGATCTTAATGGGGATTTTATATGGAAATGATAGAAGATTCAGTCATAAAGTATATCCAAATTGCAATATATAATTTTATTTAAATAATCTCTAATTTACTAATGTATGTAGAAGTTAAGAATTACTTTGAAAGAAAATTTTTTTATATGTCTAAAATAGACTTAATACTGGAATTTGATGATATGTAAACAATTTACACACCAGATGTAGTCAAGTTGTATTTTTATATTGGACTAGTTCCATCATCTAATATGCGTATTGAATGTCTTTAGAAAAATTTAACTTTATTTAAATATTCCAAATACATTCAACTGTTAGTAATAGCATATCAAACAGATTAGTATATGCACAATGTTTTGAGAGGTATACATTCAACTGTTAGTAATAGAACATCAAATAGGTTAGTATATGCACAACATTTCCAGAGATATTATTCTCCCCAATACATCTCAAAATGTTGTGCATATAATAACTTGTTTGATGTGCTATTACTAACAATTGAATGTATTTGGAATATTTAAATAAAATTACATTTTTCTGAAGACATTCATACACATATTAGATGATAGAAATAGGCCAATATAAAAATACAACTAGAACACCATCATCACAAATCTTCAGGAAAACAGATGTAGTCAAGTCTCTATTTTATTTGGAATCAAACAGAGTTCATTTAAGACTGATGATTCAGTTTTGATACTGTTATTTACAAATCACCAAGAAATCAGTTTTGTGTTTATTAGCACCTACTGCTTTTGGTGTATATATGTAATATTCATTGCTAATAATTACCAATAAACATGCATGTATTTTAAATTTAAATAAAAAAGATAAGATGGATTCATTTCTTCATTTCAAAGACTTTATCTTGTGATTAGAAAATGAGATTATTTCTCAAGCATTATAAATTCATACACTGCATTTATTGGAAGCGTGATTTTCTAATGATTATTACAAATAAAACACTGGTGTTAAATAAATAATTCGTTATCAACGGTTTTATCAGTAAGCCTCAGCCTGCAAAAATGACACAAGGATCCACAGTATATAAAGACAAACAGCCATAATCTCACCTTCTAAATCAATATCTTAGTAAACCATTTTTTTAAAGATATTTTTAAATTAGAATTTTTTGAAAATTGGCATTTTGGTGACTTAATTGAAACTAAATCTATTATTAATATACCTTCACCAATCTGTTTCAAATCCATTAAAAATGAGGTTTCTCATGACTTTCCTACTAGTAGACCATGACATATTTACAAACAATTCCAAAAACATATCTGGAAAGATATAAAAGCATGATTAATAGAGCACAACTGTTTAACAGCAGACTTGGCTAAAATTCCATTTCCGTTTTTACTACGTGAATCTAAATGTTAATATTAAGATTTAATGCGTGAATTCCATAAACCCATAGATTTAAACTCTAAAACAAAATGTCTAATGGATTATAAACAACGTTAGAAAATGAGACAGCTCTATCATAGTATATCTCATGATTATAAAAATGTGTAGGAAATCTAGTACGATATATGCACAGACAGTGGTCAAACTTTAATATGATTTACTAAGCCTATTGTTCATTTAAATAAAGATCTATGACATAAACAAATACACGTCTAGTTTTCTTTGAAATCATAGTTAAGTACAAAAATATTTGACAGACTATTGACCACTGCTATACTTTTTGCAATGGGTAATTCAATTAGAGTTAAAAATGTTCCCGGTTAATTCAGTGGAGAGCATGAGACTCTTTAAAATAAGTAAAAATGAGAGATTTCCATACACTCTGAGCCCAGTCTTGCTAAAAGAACTTTTGCCAAGTTGATACAATATCTTCAAACATACAGATGTAGTGTCTGCATTAAATTCAAGTTATCACTATAATTTTTTCTAGTGCCTTTTATCCAGTTTGATTTCATCCCTCTAATGCTATTTCAAGCACAGTTAATTTTTGTCTATTTTTTTAAAAATTCTTTTATCTGGGCCTGGACATTATACAATCTTATACAAAAAAAAAATTTCAGTCGCTAAGCACAATCATCTCTAATCCTGAAAACCATGCCATCTCACATGATCAAAAGGAGATTTTTCCAGTTCATATATCAACTTTGGATTATTTTTAATTCACTCACAATACTTCAAAGACGACTTTATTCTCTATTCTTAAAAGCAACAACTTAAGATCTTGAGTAGTTTTGTGAGCAATTCTAAGCTCTTTTTAAAGACAAACCATAAATTCTCTAGTATAATAATCTATTGAACATCACAGGATTATGATGGAAAATATTACTTAAAAAGCGCCGCTGTGTGTTGTAGTTCAGTGATAGATGATGGATTTCAGAAGTTAACGTCCATAGATCATGGCTGAGTACGGTCACTTTCAGTGCTCAAGTTTCATGTGAACTCCAAACAACAACCCAATCGATTATTTATTTAAAAAGTCCATAAAATCAGCAACTTTTTATATGAGTGAACAATCTCTGATATCCATTATCTCCAATCACTTATTTCAAACATTCTTATCTCATTTATCTATCTCACATGTGGTTGAACTTGAGCTATTTTCAAGTCTCACGGGATTGCATTTAAGACTTTATTTGTCCAAATATTATCATCTTTTCTCTATTCAATTCTTTTTTAATATTTTAATTATATAAATGATATCTATTTGTTCTTTTAACTTCTCAGATATATAATAATTTAAAAATTTTTACTTTTATAAATGTTGATTTAATATATATATATATCAGTTAATTATATTTGTTTTATTTCTTAAATGGCATTCACCTTTTTTATGTAATCTAATTCAGGTCTGGAGAAATGCAGTCAAATTGTAAAAGAATTATTTCTTTTCTCAGGTAACTAGATCCCAGGTTCCAATTTAAAAGTCCTTATACAAAATTTCGATATAATTAATCTTAGTTATTTGCCTTTTTAAAAATTAATGAACACTCAAGACTTTCTATTAAAAAAACAGTTAGCATTGGGAAATAAATAAATAAAATTAAATTGTGATAAGAACGCAATATAAAAGCTGTTGTATTTAAGCCAACGGCTGATAAAATAAATTAGATTATAATACAACAACTAATGACTTTTTTAAATGATAGAAATTTTGAGATTATTAACATAGATTTTTTTTTTAAAAAAATAACGTTTTATTTTTTAAAATTAAAATATATGTTATTAAATTATGATATTGTAGATTTATGGTATACGAGCTTTTATTTCGAGTATCTTATTTATGACTCACACTTGCATATTATGTATGTATTGTTTCTGTGCAAAAATAGATTGAGTAGCAAGTCAAAAAAATAATACGACAGAGAAAGAAAACGGGGAAGAAATGAGGGGAGGGGAGAATGAAGAGAGAATTGAAGAAACAGAGAAAGAGTGAAGAAAAAAGCAGAAATAAGATTATATAGATATGTACCACGTGTGTTCCAGTGAAAAGAGGATTGATGATTGGTCCTCTCTTCAAGTTGTCTCTGGCGCCATCTATATTATGTAGTGACAATTTAACTACACAAATGTTAAGGTGATACTGTGTCTGAATCATGAATCATAACATGAAAAGTGATATTTTTTTATAAATCACATGAAATGCTCTTCCTGCTATCACAAAATCTTATCATATGATCATCATTTCTTATGCTTATACAAACTGTTAAAACAACAGCAAACTCACCATATAGTAGTGCCACCCAGTGTCAGCTTAGCAATCAATGGATGCAAGAAGGTTTGTTCATAAAATCATTATGTAGTTCATCAGTGAGTAATCTTGAATCTGAGAGAACTGCACCTAGACCTTAGGATCTAATGCAACTCTCCAGTATCCACCTTTTATCTAGAAACTAGTTTGGAAATATTGGATGGGTGGAGATAAGAATTCTATGCACAAACCTTGTATCCATTAATTACCAAGACTTACTGGGTGGTACTACTGTATGGAGAGTTTGCTACCATTTTATCACAAAATTTTTCAAATCCCTTGAAAATGATCTTGTAACTCATACAGTCTGAATCATTTCAAATGTTTTAGTAGCAGTTTCATCCAATTTAAAACAAAATTTAATGTTAATATTGTGCCATTGTAAGTTAAAATAAAAAGCATGTTGTAATTCATGATATAGATATGCAAACACCTTAAATATTGTTGTGCTGAATAGCTAAATTATTTTACTACATAGTTCATGTGTTGATTCAGAGATGGCACTGCAGATAGCTTAGAGAGAGAACAAGTCACCATCTTTTTACTAGAACACATTATGATATAAATATATAATCAAAATGAAAAATAAGATTCTTATATAAATTAATATCATCAAAAATAGAAATAAATAAAATTAATTATACTGTTCTTTTGTTATTTAAATTTACAATAAAGTAAAATAAATATCAATATATCACAATGATTACAAAATATATATATTTACAGTTAAACAAAAAAGCCTTGTTTGACAAAATATTATGCCCTTTTCAATGTTAAACATCTGTTTTTACGATTAATAAATTATTACACACAGAGTGGTGCCTATTGTTTTATAATACAAAAAAAAAAAAAAAATAAACAACCCAAAAATAAATAAAATTATGATCAAGTAATGTAAATTGTTAATGATAATAACAATAATTCAAATAAAAAATTGAATCAAACTTTCTTATTATCCTAAAATTTATAAAACATTGCTAAAAAAAATACAAATATGTTGATAAAATATAAATATTGGATGGTGAAATAGTTAGTAATGCTCTTGTAAAATTAATATATAATTATAAAATATAAAGATGATATAAAAAAGGAATAGTATATAAAATTAATTAGAAAAACTAAAAATGTAACGAAAGAAAAAAATTATAAATATATGATTGAATATGGACAATTATTTTGCAAAAAAAAAAAATAATGGAGAGAAAAGAATATATATATATATAGAGAGAATGCAAATGATAGTGATATTTTGTGAGATCTATTTTGCTGAATATATTCTAATACAAAATGGATAAGCTTATAATATTGAAAGACATTGAAGGTGCTTTTGTAAAGAATTTTAAATACATTTGAAGATTGAGAGCAGAAATTAAAGAATTGAAAATAATATTTATAATATACTTCATGTTAACGTTAGAAATACAAGAAAAAATTGGAATGAATTAATTGCAACTGTATACTTTTGCATTGATTTGATTGATTTTTTAATATTAAAGAAAACAATAATGAAGACATTAATCTTTATAATATTATAAATTATAAAAAAAGTAGCATATTGTAGAAATCATAGAAAAGGTGGAGGTATATTGATTTTTATTGGTAGAAAACTGGAAGTCAATTCTAACAACTTTGAAGCAATTCACATAACTTTTGAATTAAATAGCAATAAAGTTATGTTTCTAATAATATACACATTTCCAGATAATTATAGATGAATTAAAATCATAGTTAAAATGTTTTAGATTAACTAATAATGAAATACTATTACTACATGATATGAACATTGATTTATGTAGAAATTCTAAAATTGTTGAAAATTGCATGAATGCATTAGCTACTTATGGGGTACTTTGTCATGTTAAATATACACAAGAGAAGAAATTATAATGAATAATATAGCTTCTTTATGCAATGATCACATTAATACAAGCCTAATGAAAAATAATATTTTAACTGCTGTTATTAAAGAAAAGATTGCTGATCATTCCAAACAAAATACAACATAATAGAATATCAGAAATAATGGAAAATAAATTGATATTATATAACAATAAACGAGATAGAAATTTTTTACAAAAAAACTGACTGGAATGAAGCCAAAAAAATTAGTGGTATTAATACAATGTATGAGAAGTTTGTAGAAATGTTCACAGATATATACAACAAGTCACAAGAAATAGTTGTGATTTAAAAGTAATAATAAAGACTTCCATATTAACTAGATTAAAAAAATATTGAAATTAGTACAAGAAAAAAAAATTATGGTAAGAATGTAAAACTAAACAAAATCATGATTTATTTCTTAAATATAAGGCATTAAAAATAAGATGAATTCTATGATAAAAGTAGAGAAACATTTGTTTTATAATAAATTTTTTAATGAAAATAGAGGTAACATAAAAAAAGCTTTGAGAAAAATAAATGAAATATTATTAAGGAAATCAAGTTCTATAAATGATGAAGATTTAAAACAATATTTTAATATAAATGATAGTTTTCTTCTAGCAAATATTTTTAATAATATACTTGTAGGAAGAATTAAAAACTAAAACAAATTGATCATGATAGTAATATTTCAAAAACATATAATAGTCAATGAAATACAATATTTATGCAAATTTAAACGAAAAAGATTTATACAAAATAATAAAAAAATTTAGAGTTAACACAAACCCAAATATAGATGCAATCGAATGGTAGACATAAAAAATAATACCGAGATTCTATCAGATGTTATAATTTATATGATTAATAAAATAATAGAAAGTAGTGAGTTTCCTACATTATTTACAAAAACATCTATAGTAGACCAGTTTATAAATTTGGTGCTAAAAATAATTTAATAACTATAGACCCATATCTAATCTTCCTGCAATTGCTAAAATAATAGAAAAATATATTTATAAAATAATTTAAAAATTTTTAACCAAAAATATTTTTTTAAATAAAAACCAATATGAGTTCACAGAAGGAAGAAGTATAATGATGTTATTCAAGAATTTTACAGATAAAATTAATGTTGCATTAAATGATAAATATGTAACTGTAAATTTTTAGATTTTTATAAGGCTTTTGACATCACTAATCATAAGCATTTAATTCACAGTTTAAAAAATTGTGGAGTTAAAAAAAAATTGCTGCTTTTAAAAAAAAATTATTTAAATGATATATATGTTGTGTCAAAAATATCAAATGTATTGAATAATGAGCAGAAAAAAAATTATACGAGGTTCCTCAAGGTTCTATACTTAGTGCATTGTTGTTTCTGATTTTCACAAATAATATAGGAAATATTAAAACTGAAGGATCAATATATCAATATGCAGATGATACTGTTATTATGAGTGTAAATTGCAATATTGATATTGCAATTAAAGATTGTCAAGAAAGTCTGAAAAAATTGTCTTCAGGTACTTTGAGAGAGGAATTAATATAAATGGAGAAAACAAAATGTAAATTAATATGCTCTTCTCACATGAAATATAAAAATATTGATATATATTTGCATTCACAAGAATGTTAATATGACAATAATATAACATGCAATAATAATAATAATAATAATAATAATAATAATAATAATAATAATAATAATAATAATAATAATAATAATAATAATAATAATAATAATATTTAAAACAGCATTACACTGTTGCACATGCGCTTTGAAGATTTTAACTATAAATGAATGAATACTAACACTCAACCACATGATAAAGTCTTTGGAAATAATAATAATAATAATAATAATAATAATAATAATAATAATAATAATAATAATAATAATAATAATAATAATAATAATAATAATAATAATAATAATAATAATAATAATAATAATAATAATAATAATAATAATAATAATAATATTTAAAACAGCATTACACTGTTGCACATGCGCTTTGAAGATTTTAACTATAAATGAATGAATACTAACACTCAACCACCTGATAAAGTCTTTGGAAATAATAATAATAATAATAATAATAATAATAATAATAATAGTAGTAGTAGTAGTAGTAGTAATAATAATAATAATAATAATAATAATAATAATAATAATAATAATAATAATAATAATAATAATAATAATAATAATAATAATAATAATAATAATAATAATAATAATAATAATAATAATAATAATAATAATAATAATAATAATAATAATAATAATAATAATAATAATAATAATAATAATAATAATAATAATAATAATAATAATAATAATAATAATAATAATAATAATAATAATAATAATAATAATAATAATAATAATAATAATAATAATAATAATAATAATAATATAAGTAGAACGAATAAAATATATATTAGATATTTTGGAATGATCATAGATTGAAAAAATGTCTTAAAAACATCATAAAACATATTAATTAATATATTTAGTAATAACTGAAATACAGGCTTATTATATACCTGTATCAATATATGTAATATATAAGGTATATGAGCACAGACTTTCACCCTACCCACTACTCTCCACTCTATCTCATAACACTGATACAACCAAAGACATATATGTTGAAAAGATAAATATTCACCAATATACATATTTCATGCTAAACCAGAAACATCAGTTGGTCCAGATTATCATCTCTACACATATATGCAATAAGTGCTCAGATATATATTAAGATAACCATTCTTAATACTTTAATGGACAGGCTTCAATCCACACTCCAACTCTTCAACCATCCATCCAATTGAAAATCTGATGATGGAATGCTCAAAGGCCACCCTGAGGTTGAGATTCTCACCACACCCATTTTCAATTGGATGGACAGTTGAAGACTTGGAGTGTGGAGTGTATTGAAGCCTGTCCATTAAAGTATGAAGATTGTCTATCTTAATATATATCTGAGCACTTATTGCATATATGTGTAGAGATGATAATCTGGACCAAGTGATGCTTGCTGGTTTAGCATGAAATACATATATTGGTGATTGTTTATCTTTTTGACATATATGTGTTCGGGTGTATCATTGTTGTAAGATAGTGTGGGGAGTGGTGGATAGGGTGAAAGTCTGTGCTCATATACCCTATATATTAATACCTTTAAATATTTTATAACAATGTTTTACATAATCAAAGATATTTTCCCCCTAAATATTCTTATTGTTATATATAAATCTTTATGCGAATCTTTATTGAGATATGGAATAACGCTTTATGGTTTTGTAAACTTTTCTAATATTAATAGATTAGTATTACGACAAAAAAGAATAATTAATCTAATAGAAGAAAATGACTTTTATTTTCAAAGAAACTTTATTAGTGAAATATATGGCTACAAACTGTGATGTTCAGATGAGAGCATATGTCGGAACTAGAACTATCAGCATTGATGCTTTTGTCAAATCTAGATGAAGAGAAATTTTTTTTATGGTTCTGCAGAGATAGCATGGCAGAATTTGGAACTTTAGTCACTGAGAATCTTGAAAAGTTTCCATGTATTCTCATAGATAAACTTAGTAAAAAGAATTTTGTCTTTACTTTGGATTTTTCTGAGGGTTCCAAAGAAAATTGCAATGGCATTTGTTTGTGGGATGTTGAATATCATTTTTACATCGGGTGATCCATATGGAATATGTAATAAAGGTCGAGATTCTTATGATGGGAAAATCTCTCTCCTTAATGCAATCTTTAATGGAGATGATTTTATAATAATCAATTGCTGAATTTTGGGTTATGATTTGCTTCACTGGTCCGAAGCCTGTGCAGTTAATATAATTTGCTCAAAGGTCTCATCCTGTCTGTGGCAGATTGGGCAGGAAGGATCTATGTTGTTCAGGATTCTTTTCTGATGTAAGAACCAGTTGGTGGGCATCAAGTCAAAATTCACTTTTATTAAATAGTCCAGGAATTAAAATGACTTTTAAATGTAAGAGTTAATTATGAATAACAATAGTGTCTGATCAAAAATACCTTCTGCTGTCATTTAGAATAAGATATTGGTTCGTCAAAGGTAAAGTACTTTTTTTGACACAAATAGTCTTTTTTGTCTCTTTGTTTACTGTTTTCAGTCATATATGATAATGTATTTCCTGGTTGTTGTGAACAACAGTGAGTTTCTAATTCATTTTCATTTTTTTATTTAGCTCAAGTTCAAAAAGGTAATTATTCTTAATTGTAACCTTTTCTCAAGATAATACAATCACTAATGAATCAACCTGGATTTGGATATGGAACAAGAGGGTCAACTTGACAAAAATTGCATGTTTAGGGAACTTTATTCCAGATCTTACTGTCTATAGAAGTGGAAAAAAGGTCTTAATAATGACAAGTCTCACATAATCTGACTATGTTGTCATGCCTGAGAGATTACTCATTAAAATTGCAAAATAATATTATCAGTAATAATTGTAAACCAGGAGACAGGAGATAGTAGAAGTATGAAAGTTGAATATTATTTTTTTAAAGTATAAATTTATGGAAAGTGCAAACTTTACTTGATATAAATTCTTTTAAGTTCTGAATGGAGAACTGCACCAATTGCTAAAGAATGGTCAAGATTTAAGTTTGATATAATGGCTCTTATTGAATCATCTTCTAGAGGAACAGGATTTTATTCAAACAGGTCAATGTCTATAAATTTTACATGTACGGCAGATCAACCAGTTAAAGGAGATTACATAGTATTGTATTTACTATAAAGTCTAATTTAGCATCTTCTCTTTTAGAAATTTTATTAGTGACTAAGCTCCAAAATTAGATTAAGAGAATTCAGAAAAAGAAAAGAACCATTAAAAGATTGAATTTTTCTTCTTGAAGACTCTAATACAGATGTTAGTCAAATAGTAGACTTTGGCTAAAAGTTGTGCAAAATAAAAATATTGATTCTATAAAGTTAAATCATCTGTTGTTTTGAATTTTTGCACAAAATACAGATTGGTATCACATATATTATAATTAAGCAGAAAAATTGCTAAAAACGAACATGGATATATCATCCTTTAAGGAAATGGCATTTAATAGATTACCATTAGAGTTAAAAGTTAGAATATAAAAGTATTCATATTACAGAGGTTTATAAGGGCAGATTATCAGACACAGCAGATATTAATATGATCCAAGATTATAGAGATAATTTCATTAAATATAGATCTTAATCCAATCTTATCTCCAAGGAAATTGATGTTGTGCTTTAGAAATATATGTACTAAATTTAAACAGATACTAAAATAGCTAATTTGGATCTTCAGGGTTACTAAAGGATAGAATGCTATTAAGAATTGTGTTATGGATACAAGTAAATCTATTCTTGGATTTATTAAAAGTGATAAGAACTGATTTTCAGATAATGATATTAGTAAGAGTGATTTAATTATGAGGAAAGAAGTGATATTTTCTACTTCACAGAATAAAAATTGGATGTGGGGTTTTATAATAAATACAGATATGTACCGACAAAAGTTATATTAATGACACAAAACCATAAAATGATTGATGGATTAAAACCATAAAAAAGAAAAGAAGATAAAAACATTCATTGATAATAGTCATTTTGGATCTTTTTGATGACTAAAAGCAACATATGGACTTGAAAAATGCTATTGCAATCCTGTTAAATTTATCAATGGTAACTTTCATATATGATGATAATGATATTCTGGTTAGGTGGAAGAAGTATTTTAATCATCTTTGGAATAAAGATATAAGACATGAGAC
This sequence comes from Epiperipatus broadwayi, assembly GCA_028023455.1. Taxonomy (NCBI): domain Eukaryota; kingdom Metazoa; phylum Onychophora; class Udeonychophora; order Euonychophora; family Peripatidae; genus Epiperipatus; species Epiperipatus broadwayi. The sequence goes on along the minus strand of JAQFVV010006259.1, from coordinate 437,433 downwards.
AATTGATTTTTAATATACCTATTTTATCTATTCATTTAGATTTGGATAAAGATATCCAGCTTAGTAAAGTCAAAATAGCTCTACAAAATCTTAAAAATGCACACTGCAAAACCTTTTAATATATGTGGAAAATTTTTAACAAATCGTTGATGGTCTTAGCTTCAAAACATTAGAATTCTTTAGAGATATATAAACTCATGAATTTCTGCTATCAATCTCAAGGATATTTTTTATTTTTCCAGTTTTTAAAAATAAAAGGAATAATTAAGCCTGCAATAATTATTATGAAATATTACTATTATCCACAACTGCAAAGATACTTTAAATAATTTGTTGAATAAGTAGCTTTTAATCTCACAACTGACTGATTATCAAGACTAAATGTGGTTTTGGAAATTCAAGTTTTGTTGTCAGACAAATACAAAAAAAATTGTTGGAAATAAAAGAATGATTTACATATTTCTTTTATTGATTTGGCTAAGATATTTGACTCAATTAATTGAACAGATTGATTGCATGCATATATAGATCAGTAATTGATTACTGCCATTCCAATTCCAAGAGGGAAAAAGAAAGTGCTAGAAATGAATTTTGTGATGACTATAGAAACCAATTTGTAAAACACAAATATGTCCACATATAGAACATGCTGGTTTAATTTTCTGTTTGACATTTCTTTAGCAGAAACCTTTCTTTCGAAAACACCTCAATACCATGTCTAATTGTAACTCTCCAGTGTAATCAGTTCTCTGCCATATCTTTTCAGTGGATCAATATTCCACTTTTGATAATATTCTCTGAAATATTCCTTATATCGTAAGTGAAATCTATCTATCCCATAAAACTATACTCGTGTTTTCATAAAATATCCTTTTAGATAGTTTTGCACTGTTCATTTGGGTACTTTCTAATTTTGCCCCATGCTTGAGGGCACTTATTTCTAATAGTCAAAGATAATTATACAGTTGCAGGGACTAATGTTTCGAAGTAAAAAAGACCGACCAACAATTTTGTATTCTAAAGTTTAATTAAAGTAAAAAACAAAACCAAAACCTTAAGTACTAACTAATATACTGAAATAAACAATAATTTGGTATTTAATCAAAGAATAAAAAAACAAATAAAATACATAATTACTAACAAATTGGTAGTGTGTAGAATAATTGGGAATATTTATGAAAGTGAAAGTAAAAAAGACAAAATCAATTTTATATTCTAATGTTTAATTAAAGTAAAAAACAAAACAAAATGAAAGTAATAAAAAAATAGTTACACTTTGCTATGGCTGAATCAATAAACTTTTCTTTGCACACTTTTCTTAGATGACTGTTCCAAGAAATGATAGTGTCTTTGCACAAATTCAATTCATGTTTTATACATTCAATTGTCATGGTATCTCTACTCCAATAATAAATTGGATGGCTATCAGAAATGTTATTTTATAGCCTTCAAACCACATGCCTTTACATAGTGCTACATCACATTGGCAGACTTTTAAATGACATTGCCATTCCATGGTTTGAGCAAAGTACAATTTCATATCATGGCCATTGGCACAGACTTTTGAGAGGACAGGATATGGTTTCTTTGGAACAATTCCACTGCCTCACATTCTGTGGCTGGTAGATCACAAATTCTCATCATTTTGAGCATAAAAAGACAATCAATGCAGCTTTTGATTTTAGCGAGCAAGTAATCACGAATTTGTGAAATGCATTCTGATTTGCTGCAGCATATCATTTTGTCATATTTTTATACAATAAATTTAAAAATTCACAAATTATAACTGTTGTTTATCTACTTCATTAAACATTAGTCCCTGCAACTGTATAATTATCGCCAACTATTGGAAATAAGTGCCCTCAAATGGTGGCATGGGGCAAAATCAGAAAGTACCTTCATTTGTTTTACATATCTAATCCAATGAAGGTGTGACTTTATAATAGTGGACTTTATAGGATTAAATTTGACAAGATGAATATATTGATTGATTTTATGAAATTGCACTGTCTGAAATTAGTAGGTTGTCAGCCAATATTTATTTGTATTATACAGATTCTACAAGATAGGATGAGACAAAGTTTTATTTGAAATAAAAACTGTTGTTATATTAAACAAGGATATGTTATTTATTTTGGCATTATTTTCAACTTTTATGACAATAGTCTTTGAAACTTTTTATATATGACATAAAGAATAAAAGATCAAAATACAATACAGGTTTGATTAGTGGAATTTTAAATTTGAATCAGTTAAATGCAAAAATAAGAACTCCATCTTCTTGAGACGTAATTTATAATATAGTGATCATTACTCCATTTTTGTTTTAAATGATGTATAGATTGTACTTAATATTTTAATGTTTAAGAAATTCAAGATCTTTATCAGTCAAAATGGAAGAAACAGAGTACAAACTTAAGCCAATTTAAATATGTTTGCACCTTTTTAAATAGAAAGGTGAACTTAAATATTGAGATGCAATACAGATTCCAATGTGCTCTTAATGATTTCAACTAGTTACAAAATAGATTACTATACAGTACTAAAATAAATATTGCATCTAAATTAGATGTATATAGAGCTGTAACTTATTGTATGGAAGTGAGCCCTGGACACCATATTGATGTAATAGTTAAGATTTTACTTCATTAATGCTTAAATAAATTAATATATATATATATATTTCTGCGCACAGTTAATGAAGCTATTAATAAATTGTCAAAATTTTTACTGCCAAGCGCTTTTGGGACAGTCTACAGTCCCATATTCATGACGAGTTATTAAAGTTAGAAAAGCTTACTTCATTGTGGCTGACCCATCGGCAATCAGCAGAAGAGAGACCTGCTATTCCCTATCTCATAAATGGACCACGTAACATCTGCATATAAATTTGCATAAAATTTGCATAGTTTTACAGTTATTAACAGAATAACTCGCCATGAATATGGGACTGTAGACTGTCCGAAAGTGCTTGGCAGTAAAAATTTTGACAATTTATTAATAGCTTCATTAACTGTGCGCAGAGCACATATATATATTGATGTAATGTAAAAGTAATACAATTTTAAAAATATAATGGTAAGATTATAAGACCATTCAACATTTTTGTTAACTTGCTGAATCAGATATTATAGTGTCCATTATTGTATCTTCATTGGATTGGACATGTAAAACCATGAACAATACAAGACTTCCAAAAAGGGTGTTTTATAGTGAACTTAGATATGGTTTTTGTAGGGAAAGATAGATATTATTTTCATTTTAAGGATTATCTCACAGAAGTTGTAATGAGATACAATACTGACTGTTTTCTTTGGGAAATTATGGTTGAGGATAGAGTATATAGGAGAACTATAATTAGATAGGATGCCAAAGATATTTTGCAAAAAAAAAAATTCTGGAGAAAAAGCTAAAAGAGAGCATTATAAAATATCCCATAAACAGAATAATGAACCAACATGTTCTATATGTGAAAGTATTTGTATTTTATAGATTGGGTCGGATAGTCACTACAAAAGTCATTTCTAAAGTACGATTATTTCAGGACCTATATTTTTCAATATTTTTATAGAAAATATATTTAGGCAATATAGCAGTACGTAAATTCAGTAAAATATTAAGATCTTAAATCATGGGAAATGATTATATAGAATTGTTCATAGAATATGTTGTAAATATTTTCCAAATATTTTAAATTTTAAATATGAATTGTTGTTTTAAGTTTTATATATATTAAAATATTTTTATAAACTCATTATAATGGAATATTATGAAAAGGTACAAGTCGAAATTTAAGATTTTTATAATGCACGAAGAATGCTTTTAGCAGTCCACTGCTAGAATCATAGTGCTAAATTAATTAAGAAGTTGAAAATTATTTCTATATATAGGCACAATTTATTATGTAAATGAGGCTTAATATGAATGATTTGTGTGGAAAGAGACAATAGAAAAAGAAAATATAGTGAGGCTTGAACAATTAAAGAATCCAAATTCAATCAACAGAAGAATTCATAGTGTTCCATTGATGAAAAATGGAACATTTAAATGCTGCATTTACATATTAAGCCTCATTTACATAATAAATGACCTCTACATATAGGCATAATTTTCAGCTGCTTATGACTCTGACAATTTTTTTTTTCATATGTCAAAGCGTTGACCAGGAAGCGAACCTGGACTAGCTGCTTGGAAGGCAGCTATGCTAACCGCTAGGCTACCAACGCTTGACTATGACTGACAGTCGTCTGCCAAAAGTATGCTTAGCACATTATAAAAATCTTGATTTTCAACTTTTATTTATTTGTAATACTCGATTATAATGCGTTTATAAGAAGAAAAGAGAAATAAATATTTTACTATATTGAGATGTAAAATATTCTCGATGTATGGTTCTTTTACAATTGAAAATGGATACTGTTGACATTAAATTACCATTATTATCATTAACAGTATATATATACGCACATATGCCTATATTTTCATAACACCAAAAACAATGATATACAAAATCGCTACTATATAGTGTGTTATTAGCATAAAATGAAAATAAATATAATCTGTTATATCGTTTTAGTATATAAATAAATAAATAAAATCGAAAGAGATTGTACAACAATAAATAATGCTGTATAATATTTAAAATAGCAATATAAGAGAAATATGGAAATTTTTTAAAAAAGGGGAGAGGGGCAAAATATTGCTGAAAGATATATTTTAAATTACATAATTCACAATTTATTGTTGTATGATATATATATATATATTGTTTTATTTATTTATAATAACGTATATTGTTTTTTAATATTACTGTATAAATAATATCTCTCTCTTGGATTTACCAAGACAATTTTAAAGAAAATGTTTTTTTTTTTTTTCCAGTTAAAATAAATTTTAATTATTTACTATTTTTCATTTGGAAAATTAATAAAAGTCGCATTAATTTATCTTTACTCTTTTTATTTCTATCTAAACATATTCTGTCTTAGATAAACATATAGTCATTATGAAGTCTCTATCTATCTATCTATCTATCTATCTATCTATCTATCTATCTATCTATCTATCTATCTATCTATCTATCTATCTATCTATCTATCTATCTATCTATCTATCTATCTATCTATCTATCTATCTATCTATCTATCTATCTATCTATCTATCTATCTATCTATCTATCTATCTATCTATCTATCTGTCTATCTGTCTATCTGTCTGTCTGTCTGTCTATCTATCTATCTATCTATTTATCCATCCATCTATCTATCTATCTATCTATCTATCTATCTATCTATCTATCTATCTATCTATCTATCTATCTATCTATCTATCTATCTATCTATCTATCTATCTATCTATCTATCTATCTATCTATCTATCTATCTATCTATCTATCTATCTATCTATCTATCTATCTATCTATCTATCTATCTATCTATCTATCTATCTATCTATCTATCTATCTATCTATCTATCTATCTATCTATCTATCTATCTATCTATCTATCTATCTATCTATCTATCTATCTATCTATCTATCTATCTATCTATCTATCTGTCTGTCTGTCTGTCTATCTCTTTGTTTATATATCTGTCTTTTTGTTTATATGTTATATCATTTAGTTGGTATATCTAAGAGCAAGGATAATTAGAGAAAAAAGTATTAATAAAAAAAAATTGATGGACACAGAAGGATTTGAACAAACCCATATATATAAATATGTAAAATTTCTACTATCTATTGCTTTGGTCAGAATAGTTCAGTTGGTTAGAGCGATTGCCTTGAAATTCAATATTCAAGAATCTAAATGTGTAAGTTCGATTCCTATGCAATACTATCATTGGTCAGGCCAGCAACATCTGAAGAAGAGTGGAGAATAATATTACTTGAAACATTGAGTAATTACTAACCTGTGTTGTTTATTTGGGTGTTGTTATAAGTTTGTATTTGAAAAGTTTAAATAACGTTTAAAATTTTCTATATATTCAACATTTACTGTTAGCTGATGGGAATAGTTCAACATATTATAACATCTAATATACCATTATCACATACTTTCAGGAAAATATCAGTTTATCTGTCTATCTATTCATTCATTGATCCTTCTATCCATTTTAGGAACTCACATCCAATAAAATTATTTATTTTGATATTTCAACAAGATTTAGGTTTATTCTTCACATTGCAGTATTTGTGGCTAAAAGCTCTATTTTTGGCTAAAAGCTCTAAATGGACTTCAAATCTCCTTCTTCTGAGCTTAGTCCATATCCCTTACTTCCTTGACCCAAGTTAAAAACTTAAGGACTAACTATCAAATTAAAGGGAAGATATAAGACCAACTAACGATTAGTAAATTTTTTATGTTTTAAAGTTTTATTTTGTAATATCATCTGATTAAAAATTGAACTGATATAAGAGCATCTTAATTAAGCTTTATGAAAGGCATTGAGGAACATCCTGGTCACTACTTTTTTATTTTATTTTGTAGTTAAACTATTTTCAAAATGAAATATATTTTATTTTGGACTAACAAGAGTTTCATGGTGCAACAGTAATGTATTTACTCATATGCACACAACCTGAGTTCAAAACATGTTGGGTAAATTGAAGATATTTTTAATATGCTTATAATTCACCCAGCTAACTACCTGGAAAATGGAAAATTAACTATTTTTAACTAGAAGCTAAAACAAAGACAAAATCTCTCAATATGAAAATTAATAAGCCTGATGCATAATAATAAACAATCATTTGTAAATAAGAATGGCCATTCTAATTCCAAGAAAAAAGAAAGAGAGAAAGGAGAAAGAGAAACAACTTTTAGAAATGAATTTTGTGATGTCTATACAAACCAATCTCTAAAACACAAGTCCACATATAACATGCTAATCCATTTTTGTTTAATATTTTGTCATGCTGTAGTTTAGTTTCTTCGGCAAAAAGTTTTTTTTCTGAAATACTTCAACACCAGTTTTAATTAATTTTCCAATAAATTCTATTCTCTTCCATATATTACCAATGAAAATATTCCACTTCAAAATAGGCAAAACTCTCCATACAGTAGTGCCACTCAGGGCAAGCCAGAGTAATCAATAGATGCAAGAAGGTTAAAAAAAACATATAGTGCCTACTCATCCAATATCTCCAGACTAGTTTCTAGCTTGTGGCTTTTATCAGTGAGGAACCTTTCACAAACCTTCTTGCATCAATTTATTACTCTGGCTTGCACTGAGTTGCACTTCTGTATGGAGAGGTTTGCCTATTTTGAGCAAGCATAAGAAATGGTGATCATGTGATGCTTAGTGGTCTAATATTGCACTTCTTTAGAATGTCTTTAAGATAATCCTTGTAATATAGACAGATTCTACCTCTACCGTGAAACCCATGCTCAAGTTCACCATAATGCATTTCTTTAGGAAGACTTGCATTGTTCATTCATTTTACACAAGACCAATCCAATGAAGTCATGAATTCTATTGTCTATATCATCATTTTTTAAAAAGGAATGTTTGCCCTGCAATGGAATATTTCTAAAAACTTTTATTTTATTTGTTATTGTAGTCAAAATTTAAAAAATCTTTATTGTTATTAAATTAAAGTAATGCCATTTCATGCTCCAGGAAAAAAAATGAAAATATTAACTAACACAGTCAATTGAGAATGAACATTAGTTTAAGGTTAAGGCAGTATGTATAAAATAAAGATCCTACAGTACATCATAATTTTTAGAACATGAAAAAATATTTAGTTAAGTTGTTATTTTAAAGACATACAAGTAGTTTGTACTGAACATAATGGCAAAAAAATGTAAAATTAGAAGCCTCGTTTTTTAATAATGCAAACTCAGTAATGAATAAAAAATCTAGTAATGTTCCTTATAATGCATTTTGGAACATGCACATTTACATGTATAATTTTTTGTTTCCATTTTTGTTTACAAAGATAAAAGTTTCCCTTGACAAGGATGCTAAAGCACAACATGCATTAATTTTTTTTTTTTTCTTCCCCCAACTTTTTTTTTTTTAATTTTTTTTTTTTTTTAAATAAAACCCCCTAAAAATTTAAAAACCCATTCAAAACCAACAAACAATTTTAAAAAAAACGGCAAGTAGAGGAGAAACGTCCACAGGACCCCAAAAAACAGTCTTTTGGTTAAAATTGTATTTATTTGATTTTCCCCAAGTATGAGAATTGAGATTATGTCCATGTAAACAGAGATAATCTTTAAGCTTTGATGTTGCCAAGAAACTATCTATTATTACTAACTAACACTACCTGAGGCTAAACAAGTTTTCTCATTAATCTATAGTAGTTCTATTGTCAGAGATTTTTGGTGAAGTAAAAGGAGTCAACAAAAAACTCCACCAAAAGAGCTATTATAGGTTAATGAGAAAAGGTGTTTAGCTTCAGGGACTGTCAATTAGTAGTAATTGATAGTTTCTTGGCAACATCAAAAATTTAAACATTATTTCTGTTTACATTGATAATTTCATCATTTCTATTCTTTATTATAATAACAACCCCTGGAAATATTTAATTCAACACATGCATACACACACACATATATATATATATACATCATCTGTACTAAACTTAATTATAAAAATTTGAACTAAGACTTTCAAGTTCCCTATATCTATCTTATGCATCTTATACAACCGATACCCATGACCACATACATATGAAAAAGATTTAAATGATCTCCAATATATTTATTTCATGCTGAACCAACACTCATCATAGCTGTAGAGAGCTTGAAAGTCTGAGTTAAAGTTCTAGGCAATGTACACGTCTTTAAATATTACATATTCAGACTGGATTCTGCCATTCCACTGTATAATTAAATAGACATATTAAGGTCCTATATGTGAAGGGACAGATTGACTTAATATCATCATGGGTATGTCAATAATATTGGCATCAACAAGGGATTTGGGTATTCCATCTTCCGATTTTCAATAATATGGATGGTTGAAGAGTTGGAGAGTGGAAAAGATTGAGGTTTGTTCATTAAAGTTTGAAGATTTGCTATCTTAATATAAATTGAGTGCTGATTGTATAACATGTGGCAATAGTGATGTGGACCAACTGATGAGTGCTGATTTCTGGTTCAGCATAAAATATATTGGAGATTATTTATCTTTTTCACATGTATGTGGTCATGTGTGTCAGTTGTACAAAATGGATTGGATAGTTGTAGGAAGCTTGAAAGTCTGAATTCAAGCTCTTTATAATATATATAACTATTGACATGAATAGATTGTTTTCATGGGTGAAAGATTGTTTTGAAAGCAACTATCTTTAATCAAAAATAAAACAGAAATAATAATGTTATGAAAGCAAGAACATTTTAGTAAAATAACACTCGCTTTCAACTGGATAAAACAGTAATAGGGTGGTTGTCGCAGAGATAACATTGTGTCACGTGATTATTAACCAGCTTGGCTTAAATTTGGGTGATAATTTTTTAAAATTCGTTTGTGTGAGGAAACTTTTTATACCGACAGTAATTTTTATTGTTTCTTCATTTTTGTTGGTCTTCTTAAAATTTTGATATCCTTCCTAAAACCTCTTTGATGATGATTATTGCAAGTAGACATGATTGATTCTATTGTTTGAGAAATCTGTGCAATGGTGAGGGTCTAGAACATGAGGAGTAAGGGCTGAAGATGCTGAGAGATTTTTTACACCATCAATATGTTAAACTCTTCCAGGATTTATACAACATTTGCCCCATCATATATATGTGCTTTTGTATGTGTCAAAGGAAATCTCATCGAATCCTTGCGCTTCCGATAAATTATTATTACTATTTCCCAGTTTATTCTTTTTATAATACTCATTAAAATAAACAGAGTAAAAAATATTAAACGTATTTAAAAAATATAAACAAAATACTTTAGTCAAATTTACAATGCAATGAAAATCTAAAA